>CM050450.1:130393409-133113409 GCA_027563935.2 Costus lasius | reverse complement strand
GCCTTCAAATGTTATGTAATCTATTAGATTGTTACGTCCAAATATAAATGACAAAAAGTCAACTTCTTAAATCTCACTGAATTTCGAAAATTGGGTAGTGCATCAAGTACTATATTACTGACAATATAAACACTAACTTTTCTAAGAAAAAAAGAAGACCAACCAAATGGTTAATAAAAAAGAATCTAAAAGTGTTCTCTATGTTTTTCTGATTTGCACCAGAATTGAAGCTCAAACATTTTCCACTGTACCTACCACCAGCAACGTTGGAAGAACCCGGCAATTTTTCCAGTTCATACTGGTCCGGGTAAGGTCCAGGTGAGGTCCAGTTCCAAACCAAGCAAAAAATGGGCAGTTTTTCTGCTCACTTCCACGAGCTTTCTCTTGAGCCAGAAGCTCCTCAGTCTGCTCAAGAAGCATGCACCTGCTTTGTCCGCTGTGTGTAGAGTGGCCTGCAATGTTGGTACCACTGATACTGACTGGTACCACTAAGCAAACCGAAATTGCATACTCACCAGTATTATCATGACCGTCGTCTTCATCACTAAACATCAATATAATCAAGATGTATCTGTCAATACCACTTACTGCCACTACCATTACTAATCCACATTTTAACATTTCCAGCAACAGCCACAATTTTGAACCTGCCACCATGGCAATTTACTGTTATTGATAATACACGCCCCACCAAATAACTTCATTCCTGCCAGAATTTCCACCATCACTAATATCACAAACATAGTTTCTGATTTGTTCCATATCACCTAGTACATGCAATAGCAGTTCGACATAAAATTTACTATTGTAACAAAATAACTGTCACTACCTTTTTCCACCTTTTTATTGATAAGGGAGCAATAAGCATGGTACACCAACCAAAGCATTATTCTCCAGCCTGTGTTCCAAACTACCAATACCATAAAGACCGTCAATTTTTCACCTTGATAGTAGTCTCCACCATCATCCCAATGTAATGTTCACAACTCACAACTGCCGCTCCCACAAGACCTTTGTGCCAACTCCACTACCACCAACACATCATTTGCTACAACCCACTAAAGCCACTATAACACTACAACATGATCATTAGCTGTAATCAAGTCCCAGATGGTTTTTTTAAAAAAAATAACTCTGAAGAATAGAGTAGTCAGATGATCGTTAGAATTTAGAATGTCTACATTTGATTTATGATACTACATGTTTTACATGTGATATTCATACAAAGTTTATAATTTTACCTTAATTGTTTCGCTATTCTCAAATTCTAGGATGTGCGTTATATGGTTGTGGCCGAAGTTTAGAACCCAAAAAATCAGCATAAGTAGTCCACAGACATGTTAAAATTTTACATGTAATGGTAAAAAATGTAATAGCTTGACAAAGAAAGGAACTTTTTGACAGCTTGAAAGATAATCATTCATCCCATTATTATCTTACCTCCAATTCAGCCTCTGCCAAAGCAGTGCGTGAGGATGGACTCCAGTGAACAGGTTTTCGACCCCTATAAATATATCCCCTCAGTGCCATCTGACCAAAAACTTCTATCTGCCAAAGAAAGACAGAACAAGAGAATATATTACTGTGCCGGGATAATGGCAGTATTCTTTTCATTTAGAAATGCTAAAGTCAGTGGAGAGATGCATGTTCCAATTAGCTATAGATGTTCGTACCAAGAAAAATCACCTCTATCATTGCCATTTTTTAATAAAATGGGTTTGCTAAGATCCAAGAATAAGAAACAATGATTCGTGAAGAGGCTGGTAACGGTACTGTCAACCCATAGATACGCCTCAGAATTGGTTCCTATTTGTAAGGATTAAGAGGTTTTAAATATTGGTATACTGGTTGGTAGTCTATCCGACACACGATTCTAATGGTTCTAGTCAATTTTAATTTAATCTATATATATAATATATATACTAGTACCAACTATGAACCAGTAACATTGACATACTGGTAACTGTGACTATGCCAATACAAACCAGTTGGTACTACTAGGATATTTTTAAGTCGTGATTGTCACATTGCACCACTCCACACCATAATTTGTAAACTTATCTCATGTGAACGTATGTAAGGCCAGGCCATAAAGGCATAAACCCCATGAAAATGCAAGACACATTGTTTCAACACAATGTACAAGTGTCAACAATGACAGTGAAACAAAATAGTTGTGGCCATATAAAACAAATTAAAGCAACATGTAGTATCAAACAAGAAGTTTTACAATTCCATGTGTTAAAGTCAAAATTTTAATAGTTTGTCTACAGAAGTTAAAGCATGGTCGGGGAGAAGATAAAGATGATAGAAATAAGAAGGAAAAGTACCACCAACCTGTGCAGCTTCATATTCAGGAGAAAGGGTAAGATATGGTGCATCCCAATCAGCCCACACCCCAAAACGCTGTCGACTTGTAAGATTTAGCAATGTGCAAAAACCATCAAAGTAGGCAAATACGTATTTAAATCTGATAAAATCATGACGTAAAAATTTATGGCAAGAACAGTGAAGTTTCAAAAAACATAGAACAACAAAATTGTACCTTAAAAGATTTCATCTGAATGTTTACAGTATTTTTGGCAAACTTTGCAGCTTTATCTCTCAACTTTAACGGCTTCAACTCCCTTCTAGTGTCTTCATCCATAGATTGCAGAACTGAACAAAAAGAAATCATGAAAAGAAAGGTTACTTATTCTGCAAATGAGGCTGAATAGCTTGTGGAACCAAATTCAAACAGACGAACAATCAAGGGAGTAGAATTTAATCATGCAAATCATAACATTTATATTCTTGAAATTTAAATAAAATAAAGATAGAACTACCAAAAATGTATGCAAAAAGAAACCAAGAGTACAGAAGAAACACCAAAGGAAGAAATGGTCCGTGAAAATATTGATGCATAAGGACCAATATTTCACAATTCAAAAGATGATTTGGTCCATTTCGGACATTCCGGATCAGCATAAATAAATAGATATGTCAGTAATAGGAATTAAGCCGTATAGATTGGAAAGCCAGTAAGTAACCATTAGATTCTTCATAAAATATGCTATCAGATTACTATTCAATCCTTGATTCCAACCTTGAATATTTAGCCAGTGAAGTTTCCCAAGAATTTGCTTCGGTCAAATTTTGTCGTACTGACACTGCTCGTTATTATCAAAACCATATTTCTTGACAAACAACAAGGACATCGATCACTTTGCTTGAACAAGCAACATAAAAGGATGACCTTTTCATGGCAAAATGCATGGAGTATTATCTTTCCTCACCCATCACATGTCTTCTTAATATTTCATCCCATATCGACTGGCACAAGCTAAAACTAGGCTTTGCCAAGAACAGGAGGATGAGTTGAAATGTGAGGCAGAACTGACCATTGGATAGGTAGCCAGATGTCGATACACCTCAGGATTGATGTCAAATATAAGGACTAGGAACTTAGGCTTAAGCTTTAGTGCCTTGACAAGATTTACATCCCAAATTTAATAATTGGGTCATGCTTGGACATACAAAATGAAAATAAGAACGGAAATATGGCTCAAATTAATACATTTTAATACAAAATATTGATTTCATAATGTATAGGCATGGATCATGCTTTAAATGCATATGTCAAAATTGATTCTGCTATATAATAAGTTTCTTTTTCTACAAATTTCATTATTTTTGGATTTTGAGTATATGTTGATCCTAATGCTTAGAAATAATCCTTAATTTTTAAAATTAAATATAATAGACGTGCAAATCATAATTACTCATATTAGCTTAGACCATGCTTAGACAAAGTAATGTAGATACAAGCCCACCAAGATTGGTACTTGCCAAATCCTTAGTTTATCCCGCGATCAAACCAAGGTTTTTAATTTCGATCCTTACCGCCCAGTATGACTAGTGCATACCGATATGAGACTAGACCGGTATGCGTAAATGCAATATCGTACCACATACAACACTAAGACATTGTAATGTCAGTATGTCCGATATGTATGGGTATGAGATTGGACAGAAGACCGAGATTTCAAACATTGGATAAAACTCTAGCAATTACCTATCTAGAAAATCCATAGCATTGAACATGGGAACATCAGTTGCAAAATTTGACAATTACTCTATTCTAGTATTGAAAATTGACTTATTTTGCTTTTTTTTAGTTTTTCACATAAAGTAACAAGTTTTCAGAAATTCTAACAATGACTATTCCAACTACCTCTATAGAATTACTAAATGAAGTGGGTATTCATAAATCATTTTTTCATGGAAATGCATGTCTCAGTTAGTTTAACATAGTTTAAGACACCGGTCTGGTACCCACAAGTTTGTCCGATTTGTAACGGTCCGGTAGATGGCCGGTCTCAGACCAAGCTAAAACAACCTAAACCTTTAAAAACCAGTATGAACCGACCGATTTTATCCAAAACTGGCTGGTTAAAATATTAATTTATTAATAAAAACCAATATTTAACTGGTTTCAACAAGTACCGATACCAGTATAGTACCACCGATACGTACCGGTCCAACAGCCAACCGGACCTAGCTGCCGGACAAATATCTTAAACCATGAGCTCAATTAAGACCTTAATTGTTAATAACAAGACCCAAGGTCTTGGGGCCAAGCCCCACTTTATTACTTTACTTGTCTATGTCAAAAATAAACTTTTCTAGAGGTTTACAATTATACAGGAAATAGGAGAAATTTTATCATAACAACTTCACTTGAGCTATATGTTTCACTCTTCCAATATGCATAATGGATGATAAAAAGATGCTAAGCATTTTGGGGCTTGCCTTTTAATTCTATTGGAAGGCCATGGCAATCCCAACCAGGAACAAAATAAACTTTGTAATTCCGAAGAAGCTGCAGCAGCACAAAGGTTTTAGAAAGTAAAATCCAAAGTAATACAATCACGATAATGGATGAGGCTATATATAGCTTTATCTTCTATAATCAATATCTGAAAATTAGGATAGATAGATAGGCATTTATAACTATGAGTACAGCAATCATTAAGGCAGATTCAGCATGAAAGAATTAAAGACCAGATTTAACAATCTACACAAATTTTTGCAAGAAGAGAGCAAAATAGTAAGTCTTGAAGGTGATGTTTGATTATCCACAACTAGATATCACATTTTCCTATAAGTGGTTTAATATATGTATTTGGTTGCCTGCAGTCATTCTTATACTCCTTTAGTGATATGATTGAGCTGCAACTTCGTTCTCTGTGACTGTCAGGTTCAACCCTAGCCTGTTTGCAAGCACCTTGATCTGAGTCCAAGACAGATATTGGCATTCATGGGATTCACAAATTGTGCCTAAAAATCAAAGCTTGGTTAGTCCTAGTCTGACAATCGTATGGTTATATTATTGCTATCTCAAGCAAGTGATCTAAATCAAATTAAACAGAACCTTCAAGTGAACTTCTATACATATGAGGTTTGGGTTTTCCAGCCCTTTACCTCTACACCTACACTCTACATTGTGTAGCCACCCATGGACCTGACAAACTCTTCACAGGATCATGACTTACTCCCAACAAGTTTTAGTTCCTTTCACTTTTCATCAATCTGAATCATGGGTTTTGGGCATAGTCAGCTCAGCAAAATAATGTCCTTGATAAAATTTTTTAAGGGAATAGTAGTGGAGGAATTGTTAAGTCTCTTGACCTCTGATTGCCTCCACCTCTCACCGGATCTTTCTTCAATTGTTAAGGAAAATGAACTCAAATATTGGCAATCAAACGTATATTGAACTCATGTTTGAACAAGAAAAATTAAATACTAAAATGTCCCTATCATTCAAGTATTCAACCAAGAATCCACAGTCTACACCCCTAATTACCAGGAAATACACTCGAAACTTATATTCACTGAACCTAGTTATCCGCTTGAAAGGAGATTTACAAAGTAGTTAACATTAGCTCTTAATAAATTCCCAAGTAATAATTAAATACTATAAACGGACTTCAAGTGTTCCACCCAGTTAATGTCCCCATAAATATTGGAGGCAATCAAACACTTTAATGGAGCATTTGAGGAAGAAATACGCTCCTGGTAACTCTAATTACAGCAAACAGATGAGATTGCAACTATAATAACAGCACTTTCATATGTATTCCTGACATTTTGTAGTTGTGAGCATCAAACGTCGATATGGATTTTTTTGGGGGTGTATATGCTTCTTTTTACCTATTTCTGAGTCTGCAATTGGGTAATAAGTGTTGCTTTTTGCATTTGCACTTAGTGCAGATTACATCTAGTTGGCGTTTTTATGCTACATCACAAGTTGCATGCGCTTTAGGATTATCACTAGTTCAGTCTCTTTCAGAATTTGAAATTGAATTTTAAAACATGCCAGGATATAGCAAGTTAGCAACTCATGAATGAAAGCCACATAAATACAAAAAGACAGATTCAACAGCACCTTGTATCTGTTAATAATATCCTTCAGAATCTTGTTTAGAGCATGGCCTATGTGTAGGTTGCCGTTCGCATAAGGTGGGCCATCGTGAAGAACAAAGCTCCCCTGTCCGGTGAACCATGCATCAACAGGTTGCAACAAGTTAACGCTGTTTCTACTAACCAAAAAAAAATGGAGAATAATACAGAAAACAACAGTAAGATAAGTCCACGGAACTCACGCCAGTATTTCGATCTGCCACTCTCTTAAAGACTTGGTTGTCGTCCCATAGTTTCTGAATCTCAGGCTCTCTTACCACTGCATTCGCCCTCAAGCCAAATGTTGTCTTGGGCAAATCGACTGTATGCTTGTACTTCCCATCCTCTTTTAACTCACCTTAAACCAGCATATATGACAAAATTACACATAGAAATGCATTGCATCCAAATCAAACACTTCATTTTAGCAGTTGAGATGGTTTTCAAAGTCAAACTTTACTACAATAACAGATAACAGAATAAACAATGACATCAGATGTGGTATCTTTGCCAAGAACACTATCACCAAGGCCAACCAAAATCACGTTTTTTCAAGAAAAAAAAGGTCACTTTGAGCAGCGAGGCAAACTTACCCTCAGACGCCTTCTTCGCCGCCATGACGGGTCCGCGGGCTCGCCGCTTCGATCCAGAACGAAGACAACCATCGGCAAGGTCGCTGCATAAAGAACGAGAGAACATAAAAGGGCGAAGAAAAGCGGTGTCTCTACGGCCGAGACCGATCCCATGAGCGGGCACCTGCGCACGGGAAATTGAAGTATTAGGAAATTGAGCCCATGTAGAATGGGAGAGTAGGAAGGGGGTACCAGGGAGAAGGAGGCCCGGATGGCGATCTTGGCTTCGCCGGAGGTGAGGAGAGAGGCAGCGGCGGAGGCCGAAGACTTGAGAAGAGGCGCTGCCTCCATCTGAGAAGGTGGGGTTTGGGAGCGATGGCTTTAAGACTCGATGTCATTTTATATTGTGGGGTGAGGCGAGTGGAAGGGAAGAGACGAGCTCTGTCGAGGGATAAGGAGGGCAACGGGAGGGTTTGGTTCATATGTGCTGCCGGAACATCGTACGGTAATTAATTACAGAAATCAGTGTGCGCAATTCAACTATCCTTTGTGTTTAAATGGTAAGATAAATATCGATCTAATTTTATACCGTATTAATATTATTATTATTTAAATAATGGTATCATCCGATACTATCCATATATAATATTATTATATGATTGAAGAAGTGTTGGGTGTTTGGATGCACATTTGTGACTAGGTTATTTTATTTATAATAAATAAATTTTTATTAAAATAATTATTAAGATAAAAATTATATGATTAAATTTATTGTTAATTTTTATTAAAATAATTATTAAGATAAAAATTATATGATTAAATTTATTGTTAACTATAATTAAAATATTTATTAAAAATATAATTGGTGTCGTCCGATACTATCCATATCATATATAGGAACTAATATCTTAAACATTGATTCAAATTAACCATTTAAATATATACTTTATTTTACCCTTATCATTTTTGCTTAAGTATTCTTTTAAAATAAATCTAAATTAAAAAATCCATATCACACAAATATTTAGCTAGTATAATAATTTTTTTAAGTTACATTGATTAGATCTAACTAAACTACAATATGTCAACAATTCCCAACTACAAATCATTTACTTAGGGAGTTTTCCTTGGATGAATATAAAATGAGAGAGAAAGAAAAAAAATCAAGATGAGAAGAATAAAGAATCAACATGGGAGTAATTGCATATCACATGAGAATCACGTGTGTATTCCACACACACTGGCAGATAGCGCGAGAGGGGCGGAGGGTGAGGGCGAGGGACGAGCATCAGCATCCTTCACGAGAGGGACGTCGATGCATGAGTGAAGACCATGGGCGGACGAGGGGCAATGGGGAGGTCGCGGAGGGGGATGCCTGGGGGTGGGGGGAGTGAACGACTAGAGGGTGGGGGCGATGGGGACAACAAGTCCCTTTCGTTTTACGCTAGATTTAGGCAAAAGCAAAAAAAAATGATATTGTAATCTCTCTTTTCATCTTTCCAAATCACTTCATTTAAAAAACGGATGAAAAATCATATTTTCATTTATTTCTTTATGTTTCCCTCCAAAGGAAACACGCCCTAGAGTTATATAATAAGATTGACCACCATCCTTGTGAATTAAGAATATGTGGTCAATTTATGAAAAGAATAATTTCTATTCCACTTTATAGTCCATGTGCATAAGTTTAGATATATAGTTATACCACATGACAAATGGATAAATTATAAACCCTAAGTATTTATCGTACATATCTTAAACCACTTGAATAACATAATATTAGTTAGTTTAACGGGTAAATAATATAATTATTGATAATAAAAAATTTATATTCTTATCTTATGATATCCGTTGACTTCACGAACCTAGAAGAAGCCATGCACGCCTTGACTAAGTTTTTGGTCTGTGGGGTCATTTTCGTTACATTGAGAATGTATTATGACCGTTCCAAATCCACCTTAAATTGATAAGGCTTTTTGTTAAATGGGTTCTGACTTCCAACGAGCGCAAGCGCTCGTTGTTAATTACCCCTAAAACTAGGGAACCTTTGATTAAGAGATCTATAATACGCAACAAGATAAGGGAAAGCAATTGGACAATATCATTTATAAACGTAGCAAAAATGCAAAGTTTGACATAGTATTTAAACGTTGAGAAAATGGGCCCTTTCATTAATTTGAGTATCTTGTGCCCATCGAACGTCCGGCTTTGAAGCACTTCGTTGAGTGACATCCGGTCTAGGCAACCCGATGTTGTATTGAGGAGCTACGCCCCGATGATAAACATCGACGTACGCACCTCCCAAACAATATTCCACCGTAATTGCATTTAGACGTATTGGATATTGGGTTTGGAAATTTATCCAGCCTTGCGGCGTGGTGGATAATTTGATTTGGGAATTTGCCCGTCCTTACGGCGTGATGGATAATTTAATTCGGAAATTACCCGGCCTTACGGCGTAGTGGATAATTTAATTCGGAGTTTATCCGGCCTCGCGGCGCGACGGATGATTTAACTCGGAATTTACCCGGCCTCACGGCGTAGTGGGTAACTTAGCTCGGAATTTACCCGGCCTTACGACGTAGTGGGTAATTTAATTTGGAAATTTACCCGGCCTTGCGGCGTAGTGGGTGATTTAATTTCGGAATTTACCCGGCCTCGCGGCGTAGTGGGTGATTTAATTTCGGAATTTACCCGGCCTCGCGGCGTGACGGATGATTTAACTCGGAATTTACCCGGCCTCACGGCGTAGTGGGTAATTTAATTTGGAAATTTACCCGGCCTTGCGTTTAGCTGGGCGTGATGCGGGCTAAGTTCGAATCGTTTGATCCACCAATCATGGTGGTGCTGTTTGGTCCGGACGTGGATTTCCGTCGTTTTACGGCTGAGGCTTTTTTCAAAAGTCGAATCGAGATACCCCCTTTTAGGTATACTAACGTATCGGGATCATCTTTCAACGGGCGAAACCTAGCCACGTCGCGTACACCTCCCTTCTTGCGGCGCCGCAACCCTTGGTCGGGTAGCAAGGTTCGCTCGCCTTTTTTATTTTTCGAACGATTTCTGCTGGGCGGCGGCGAGCGGGAAGGTCGGCGAGTAGCTAGGTAAAATCCTGGTAACTCGCGGCACATCCGTCGGGCTAATCTTGCCAGCGTCGTCCATCCTCAGCGAGCTGGCCCGAAGTTCGTTCCTGGTTGAGATGAATCAAACACCGCTCGGGAGCAGATCTGGCGATGCTCGCCTATTATAGGAGTCTTCTTGCGGGCGGCGACGAGGTTGATTCGGGAGTATCAGGTACGCCTTGGAGCTCAGGGCTCAGTTCGGCTTCGACGATACCAGCTTGTTGGAACAAAACTTCCGCTCGTTTTCGTCTTGCTTCTTCGTCCCGAGCAGCTTTCCCCTTTGCCGTTTTTTGCTTTCTATGGGTGCAGTTCGGTATACATCCTTTGAGATTTCGCACTCCACCTTCTACCGTGACGTTGCATTCGTTTTCATGATTTTATTTCTCTGATTACATTCCTCTCTTCAGCAAAGCCACGGCAAGTCATAAGCCACGGCAAGCTGATTACATTCCTCTCTTCAGCAAAGCCACGGCAAGTCATCGTTATTTTTGCTGAAGATGTTCTTCGTTTCAGGGAAGCGACGAGTTGATTTGAAGACAGAGAAAAATTTCGATATGCATTTCACCCCTGATTTCTGCTTCAGACTGACTTCTCGACCTTAGTTTGGATGAGAAGGTGCCGAGCTTAGAGATTGAGGCCGCGTAAGGCTTGCACAGGTATTCATATCCCCTCCATATGCATTCTTTAGTTTGTAAATTCTTACATGTTTTGTTCATCTCATTTTCCACATGATTTTATCGCCTGATTTCTGCTCTTCTGTTTCGTTTGAGAGTCCGGTTTTTTCTGCTCTTCTGTTCTTCGCTATGTCTCTTCCACTACCAGCAAATTTCCTCCTTTGTTTTGATTTGAGTGGTTTATTTATTTACTTTTTTTACCCCTCCTTCGACCTCTAGGTAACCCTGCTCACGTTTCTCTCCCCTTTTTGACTTTCCTTATCGTAAGTATTTCTCTCGCCATTTTCTTATCTCTGTGAGTCTTTGCTGTTGTTTACGAAGATTTTCCTCCCCATTCTCAATCCCCCTCTTCTTCTTTTCTTTTTTTGTTTTCTCTTTTCTCTCCCCTTTTTTTATGTAGCATACGCGCACTCCTCACATCGCGTTGGGGAGCGATGATACATGTATATTCTTTGAGGTGCCAGGTCGCTTAATGCGACCATGAAGCCTAGAAAATCCAAACGATCAAAGGAAAAAAAAAGAGTGGTGTGTGCGATTTCATGCTGCCAGGTCGCTTAATGCGACCATGAAGCCTACGAGAAAACGATGACTGAGAAAGAGTGTGTTTCCTCCCCTTACCTTCCTCTACTTCCTTCTTTTCCTCCACGACGTGTTGTCCCTTTTTTTTTCTCAGCACCCCTTTATATATGCCTTTCAGCCCCATAGAGTGACTATTTTCAGCAGCCAGCTTTCCCTCCCTTTTTACTCCTTTTATCGAATGATTTTTTTTTTATTGTTACGAGGGTTTCCATCCCTCTCCCCAAGCACTTCTTTCATCGGTTAGGGACTGACCCCTCCTTTCTTGTTAACAGGTTCTCTTTTGCCAATTCTTCTTCTGATTTTTTGTCTTATTTGCAGATTGGTAGGTGGGATTGGGTAATATACTTTCATATTTCTTATTTACATACATGAAATTTTCATTTGTTGATTGTTTGCTTGTCTCTTCTCCCCTCTCTTCTCATTCCATTTATTTCCAGTCGTTGGCGCATAGCTTCTGTTGGCGCATAGCTTCTCTTTCATGCGCATTCTGGTTTTACTCTCTGCTGGTACATGTCTATTTGTGGTCGAGGTAAGTCATGACATTCCTCTCTTCTTTTTACTAACCCAGTTTATAGCTCTTGATCTTCTTGTAGGGTTGGAGAGGGGATCTGGTGGCTCAGCGGCCGGTTGCTTCCCGTGCCTGTGAGATTGTTACGTGGGCTACCGTCAACGACCCAATCAAAACCATCAAAAGAAGTAATTAAGCATTCGAACTTGTCTCCAGCCAGCTGTTGAACATCAGACATTTCAGTTAGCGTTTCTGTTTGGTGAGTCTGCTCCCACCAACTTCCAGCCTATTTCTACTTACTTCCGAAATTTTCACCGGAACAACAGTCTTTGATAGTATTCCTAGTCTAGTTCCTGTTTGGCGAAACTGCTAGCTTTCAGTCTATTTCTATTTACTTCTGAAACTTCCATTGAAACAGTAGTCTTCGAAAGTATTCCTAGCTCGTGAAGAGCAACTTCAGCCCCTCTAATACCCGTGTACAATTGGCAGCGCAACATTGCGTCCTTGTGTCCCAGGATGACTACCATTTTGTTGTAGAGAACACTTCATGAATAGGGAGTAGAGGAAACCTGTTGGGAGATTATGTACGATCGGTTGTATAATATGCAGATGCTTAAAGCCGCAGTCTGTAAACTTCCAGATCCTAGGGATTCTGGACGTGCGAAGAATTATGTTCCTGTAGGGAACACTTTCTTTATCATACTTAGTGCAGTTCATTTATACTTGCCTGTAATTTCGTTAGATGTTCATGTTGCAGTTAGTTTTGTTTCTTTGCTTTCTTATGACTAAGTACTCTCTTATTCCTCCCCAGGATGCTGCTAGATGTTTCACTTTTATTTAATTTTGTGTTTTCCAGAAGCATCCAGCACTTACACCTGCTAGCTTTCCCCAGATTCAGGCATCGATAGTTGATAATCCTGCCTTTTGGGAGCGATTGGGTCTTGATCCATCGGGCGCTGACAACTTGTTTTTTTTTTCATCTTACTATCAACAGGTACCATGTAATACTTTGTGGTGTTGATTCTGCCCCCTTTTTTTAGTTGTGACCGCTCGAATTGAAGTTCAAATCCAATGTACTTGTCTGTGAAGTGAGCAGTTGACGTGCTTCTCTATATCACGAATCTTTCGCTCATTTTTTTTTTTTGAACCATGTCAATCTTTTTTGCGAAATAAATGGCTCAACAAATTGCCCCCCCAACGGGTTTGTATAAGCAAGACGCATATACAAGACCGTTGGGAAGATGGAATATCCATGTATTTTCTTACTATTCTTGTTATTGCTCCAGGTGTTGACTTGGTATTCCGGCTCTTCTGTCTTTATCTTCTTATATTGTTCATGGGCTTCCTGTGGTCCCGCCGTGCCTCCATGCCATTGGACGAACCTAATGATGAAGCAATTATGGAGTATATCAAGAAATGTGATCCCCTCGGTCACTTTCGGGGAATATGGCATGAGTGGCGTGATGTAATGTTGGATGGCAGGGACACTTTCCACAACAAGGTGCCCCGTCATTTGTCCATGCCTTTGGTGCCGACGGAGTACAAACCCCACCCCCATTTTGAGAGTGGAAATTGGACGCCTCTAGAGCGTAATGTGACAGGAATGATGAACAAGTCTCACATCTTCGATCAAGGTCCTGACTTATGTTTATGCCTTGAACCCCACACCAGAATATCCAATCAAGAGTCAAACTTCTTTTTGGGTTTAGAGATGGCTGCTAAACGCGTACCGAGGTGGGCCTCGCGATTTAACCTTTGTGGTAGCGTCACGCATCATCCCGGCTACACAGAGTGGGCACGGTACATCTTGCGCAGTGAGAGGAAGATTCTTAAGAAGGCCGGGATTCATGAGGCCATCATGTTGTCGTTATTTAATTACGAGTATGATGTCACATTATTAAAGAGCATCTTGGAACATTGGAGTCCGGCCACCAACACGTGTTATCTTTCTGAAGAGGAGATCGTCCCGAGTCTCTGGGACATGAGATATGTCTGCGGGCTTCCTATACTAGGTGCCCGATATGATGAGCATGTGCCGGATGAGAGGACACTCTTTGGTGAGACTGCCCACGGCGAGTTTCGGTGTTCCCCTTCTCTCAAGGCTGTGTTCCACCACTTTTATGAGTTACTTCATCGGTATTCTGGGGCTGTTTCCATTACTCAGTGGATTTTACATTTTGTCGACCTAGGCACCGCATACGAGACCGACTTCCCTTCGCCGCGTGATCCCTTTGGTGTCGGTTCAGAAAATATTCTGGTGCAGGACTATGATACACCCCTTCGGCCTTCTATCGCGGCAAAGGAAATGGACCGAGTTACATTCCTTACGGCCTTTTTAGCTTGCTGGCTATGCTATTTTGCCATCCCCTACAAGTACCCGAATCGCATTAGGCCGGAGGTTTTTATTATGGCTGACAAACTGGCGCGAGGAGTTCGTCTTTCCTTGGCCCCGGCGGCGTTGTCGAATTTGTTTCGGTCTTTGAGAGAGGCATGCACCGCTGATTTCCCGGGTTCACAAGACACGTTGATCCCCCTTCATTATCTATTTGGCTGGTTCAATCTACAGTTTCAAGGGCTATACACCACTGCCGCTTCGGAGGCTATGAAGCGTAAATTACCCCTCATGGTATGCATTGCTGGGGCTCATCCGGTTCGTTTTAGAGATCTTGAGGCACGCTTACTTTTTCGCAAGGACAAGGTCTTTGGGCATCATCGGGTTATATTTCCAAACAAAGCAGGATGTCTAGGCGAGCAGACTGACGTTCAAGATAACCCCGTTGACGTATTGACTGAGGATGGGTGGCTTGCCATCGAATTCCTCGTGAGCATTCGGGCAGGCTGGCTACCCTTTAGGAGTGGAGATCTCGCATCTTTAGAAATGTACAATCCTCATAGATGCGCTCGCCAGTTTGGTTTTGATCAGGCTATTCCTCAGAGTGTCCTGGATTATGGGAGATTATCAGGCGACCTTGCGACGATGGCCTCTTGTTGGTATTTGCTGCTCCGGCGTGGGACCCATTCGTCATTTGCCATCCCGGCTCGTGGCCGGGTCCCTAGATGCAGTTACGGATACCTGAGATGGCACTCCATGCACTTGAAGGCGCTTTTCAGTTATGACATCAAGGACACGTTTGGTTTCACCGAGAAGTCCCATCCGCGGAAATTCTTGAAGAGGACGACTAGTCGATCGTCATACGGCTTTGAGTTTGACCTCTCTCGGTCTTCATCCCTCAAGCGGTCAAAGATCTTGGGCCTAGGGGTGGCATCACCTAGCTTATCTGAGGTAACATCTACCTTTTTCCCTTTTCCTTATAATATGCGGTATCATTGATTTGACACTTTACGTGGGGTGCAGGACATAGGACATGTACGAGGATCCAATTCTGTTCTTAGCGTTGAAGGGCGTTCGGGCGAGGATACAACTCCACAACGAGCGAGCAAGGACGAATTAACCATCACAGGTGCTATTTTCTTTATTGGACATTCCGTGTGTTTCCTTTTTATGCACCTATTTGCTTGATACAACAATTATTTCTGATATATGCGATTATTTCTGACTCATGTGATTATTTCTGACATGTTCTGTGTTTTTTAGAAGTCCGGTCTGCAACCAAAGTCGCTGAGCAGGTACACGCCCACCTCCCTGATGATGCAGCGGACATGGATGATATCGATACCGCTGAACTGTTAAGGCATTATCCGAGCGACTCGTCTGACGATATGATTGGGGCCTTGAAAGGAAGTACGGCTTGTCCAGGTTATATAGTCTGCAGAATTCCTTATGTTTGACTTACAATCCGATTTTGGCGCAGTTGTTCACGCGCCGGCGGAACCGACGATGGAGGCTGATACCGGCGCAAGCGCGAGGAATTCCTCGATCAACTTAGAGACAAGTAAGGCTTAAAGTCCTCGAATTGTATCCTTCTACTTATCGTTTTTACTATCATGATGTTGTAGCTTGGGTTACACATGACAAATCTTTTGAATAGCGCCTCTAACGACGATTTCATGTTTGATCAGTGTCAGATTTGCTTGTAGGTCTAAAGCATGTGTCGAGTACGTTAGGGATCAAGGCAGAAGGGGTGTCTTCTTCGTATAATGGTAATTTCTTGTTCCTCCTTGTTCTGGTAGAGCTTTTAGCTGTGTATGATCTTTGTCCCTCCTCGACTACACAGAATTTGTTATGATGGCAGGAGGGTCTTCGATCGGTCTGGCATCTTGCGTCAAGTCGGTCGTTGCAGGGGTGGCGAACGTGCACAACGAAAGTATGTTTTCCTTATTCTTTCTGTTAACATGTAGTCTGATGTATTCGATTGTGAGTCATATCTTTTTGCAACGATAATTGGGTTTGTACCGCGTGCTGGATGGCTGACCTTAGTATTACTGGATCACTTTGGCATTCCTGTTTTGCTGGTGGCAGGTACGGGGGAAGTAAGTGCTGAGGACGGTCGTTCTGTCGAAGATGGAGGATTCCAACGTGACGGGTCCTCCGACCGAGGTAACCTTGCCATGCCCGCACGGTTTGTCATATGCCGCCTATGTACCGCTATTTTCTTTAATAGTCTGCTTCATGTCGTCATTTCAGGGGCTGTGAGCGGGATTCGAGAGGCTATTATGCCGCCACCCCCCGGGCCGTCTACCTCTCGGGTTTCAGATATAGTCCGGCGATCGCAGGAGAGAGCAGCCCGTTTCCTTATTTCCGACTACCTTGGCACGCTTCGTGACGAGGACTCGCTTCCTACGGTAGAAGAGTTCTTGGCTTCCTCATATAGCATTTCACAAACCTTGACCAGTTTCAAAGCTCTGGAGGCTACTTGGGAGGGACTGAGTCGGGAGATAGTAGAAGTCTTGAAGCAACTTGAGGTCGAGCAGGACTTATTGACCAGTCTGGATACTGCCGCTCTTGATTTCCAGATCAGCGAAGAGGCAACCGTTCTGGAGGATTTATGGTCCCTTCAAAGTAGTTTGATTATCGAGAAGAATGCTATAATGGGGTCTTGTGATTCAGCCAGGGCCAAAGTGAGGTGAATTGATGCGCGCCTAGAACAGATTGACGAAGAAAAGGAGAGGCTCCTATCGGAAAGACATGCGGCAATTGCTGGCATGCAAGATTGTGACGACAATTTGGAGAACATTGAGACCGCCAAAGCACAGAACTCAGAGCTAATTGATGCAACTGAAGCCCACCAAGCTTCATTAGAGACCCAGCGCGAGATAAAGGAAGTCGAGCGTAGCAGGCTCGCTTCTACCATTAAAGAACGAAGGCTCGTCCTCCAGAACATAATCAAAGAATTTTGATGTGTTTCTTTTCATTATGCGCTTGGACTGTTATCACCTTGGGACATTTTGTATTCTTCGATGTATCTTTTTCTATGACGTGTGCTTGGACTTTCAACATTTTGGGGTGTCTCTGTATTTTGATGTATCCCTTCCTGTATCAAGTGTTTGGACTTTAATCATTTGGGATGTCTTGTGCTCTTTGATATATCATTTACCTATTCAGGATCGTTTTGTTCTTGATTGATTGTGATTGATGTAATGATGGTTTCTTCTCAGCAGATTGTTAGAACTGGTATGGTGGTTTGGACTGGTATAGTGGTTTGGTTTCTTTTCAGCAGATTGTTAGAACTGGTATGGTGGTTGGGATTGACGTTTGGTTTTTTTTTTTTCGCGCCGCAAGGTCCTCATTTTTTGGGAAAAGGTTGTGATTTTGAGAGCTGGAATTGAGTTGCCATCGATTGAGCTATGTCGAGTTTGATGGACAAGATATGCTGCTTGAAATCCTGCTGTTCTTGTGTAAGAAGTTATCCATCAGTGATCACATTGTGCTGCTTTGGTAATAGTAATTGAGTTTACCATTTCGGTTCTTGATTCATTTCTGCTTCGAGTTGGATGGGGAATTTCTTGCACTTTTCTTTTGATCTTATCTCTTTACTCTATATTGTTGCTTTTCGTTAAAGAGAGTTACCCTTAATTTAGGGCAATAAGTTCATCTTCCTTTTGCCTTTCCATTTCAATTATCCCTTTACTTATCGAAGTAGCAGCGACAATTGTACCAGGCAAGCTGCTGTTCACAGATTTTACTGTGTAGACACTCGATTGATTGAAAACTTACCTGTTTTTTTCTTTTACTCAGTGGCTTCACTGCACTTCGATCATAATATCTTTTACAGGAAATTGATTCCAGTCGGGGAGGGTTAATCGAGCTGCTGATACATCGAGCTGCTGATACATGGTATAGCCAATCAAGTTCTACTAACAAAGTTTGCTGTCTTTAGCACCTTAATATTTCAATTTTGAAACAAGCTTCAACTTGCGTGGCTCATTTTGAGGACGTCGTAAGTAGAGCCTATTACTGAATTTTGTGCTCGTTTTAGATCACTTCATTACTTCAGATTGGGGATTGATTGAGGCGGCCCAGGCACGGACGAGCGCGTCGCGAGGCTTCAGATTGGGGATGCTGACGTCCGGGCGCACCTCGAGGACTTCGGGGCGGCCGAAGCGCGGCAACAGCACGGCTCGCCAGTTTTTTTTTTTTTTTTTTTTTTTTTTTTATTTTGATTAAATAACTAGGGGCGAATTTATGCTTCCGTCATCCACCTTGGTGAAAGCTCACATGAGGAATTTACACAGGTCTAGCAAATAGTCAGCCGGCAACGGCTTTGATATTCTCGAGCCTAGTTTCGCTTGGTCAAGATCAGATTCGCGTTTTAAGCATGGTATTTCTTTAGAAAGCGGCCGTTGATGGGCGGCATCGGGTGCACTCCATTTTGATCTGTCAGTTGGTAGGCTCCTCCTTCGTAAACTTTTCCTATCACGTAGGGTCCTTCCCAATTAGGGTTGAACTTCCCTTTTGCCATCTTGTTGGATATGATAGGCCGCCTTACTGCTAGGACGAGATCTCCTTTCTTGAAGGTGCGTTCTCTGGCTAACTTGTCATACGCCCTTGCCATTTGTGCCTGGTATAGCTCTAGGTTTTGTTGTGCAATCAGCCTTTGCTCGTCAAGTGTGTCCAGCTCATCAAGACGTAATTGGGCGTTTTCATCCATTGTCATGTCACATTGCATTGCCATTCTTAGCGAAGGTATTTCAACCTCGAGTGGAAGCACGGCTTCGACACCGAAGACCAGGGAATAAGGCGTCGATTGTGTGGGCGTGCGATACGTAGTTCGATAAGCCCATAATGCTTCTACTAACTTCTGATGCCACTCTTTCTTGTTCTTTGAAACTCTCTTCTTGAGCAGCTTGCATAGAGTTTTATTGAACGCTTCGGCTAGTCCATTCGCCCTTGGATTGTATATCGAGGAGTATCGCCAATCAATTTTGTGACGCTCTGCAAATTTGTAAATCGAGGCGTTTTTGAAGGCCAAGCCGTTATCGGATATGATTCGTCTAGGAATTCCAAAACGACTCAATATATTCCCGCGAAAGAAATCGACGACATTGGCGGCCTTGACTTCCCTTAATGGGACGGCCTCCGCCCATTTGGAGAAATAGTCTGTTGCCGCGAGTATGAATCGATGCCCCCGAGAAGAAGGAGGTTCTATGGGCCCCACTATATCTGTCCCCCATATTTCGAACGGCCACGACGAAACCGTTGGATGAAGAGGGTTAGGGTGCTTATGAATTAAATCTCCATGCACTTGGCACAAATGGCAAGTCTTTGCGTAGTTTATGCAGTCTCGTACCATGCTTGGCCAGTAGTACCCCAAACCTCTTAATCTTAAGATACATCTTGGGTCCTGATTGGTGGGCGCCGCAAAGACCGGAGTGGACTTCATGTAACACGTGAGCGACCTCATCCATTGCAATGCACCTGAGCCAAAGCTGTTCGTACGATCGACGATACAGCGTGTCATTCACAAATGTGTACCGGAGGGCCCGTTTTTTCAATTGTACTCTTTGAGTCTTATCCTCGGGTAGGATGCCACTTTTGAAATTGTTGACGAACGGCTCTCTCCAGTCATGTTCTTGCGTGAGGGAGATTGTCATAGCATCTGCTACTTCTTTCTTGTTGGCGTGGTCGTCTTCGGCCGGTGCGATCAATTTCCTGTCTCTGATCACGATGTTGACTTGGTCAATGGATGGCCCAGCTAGCTCTTTGGCAAACTTTGCCAGTGCGTCCGCTCTACCATTAGCAGCCCTAGCGATGCAGGTCAGAGTGACGTACGGTATTTGTTCCATGAGTTCCACAGCTTTTGTATGGTATTTGTGCAGTTCCGTTTTCTTGACTTGGTATTCACCCGTCACCTGTTTGACGATGAGCTGGGAGTCGCCGTACACCTGCATTCTTTCGATTTTCATCTCCAGCGCGAGCTCGAGTCCGGCGATCAAAGCCTCGTACTCAGCTTCGTTGTTGGTGCAAGGACCGGTGAGGGCTAAGGAGTAATGCAATATTCCTTTTTCCGGGGTGACGAATACCAGGCCGACCCCTGACTTTACTTTCGGGATATTTGGGGGAATAGCTGGCTGAATTGAAGACGCCCCATCGAAGTAGAGTTCCCAATATCCGTCTTCGGTTTCAGTATTTAATATTTCCTCGTCTGGGAAGTCGTAACTCAGAGGACAGTCATCAGGGACAGGATGAGCCGCTAAGAAATCGGCGAGAATTTGCCCTTTTACGGCTTTCTGTGACACGTACGTGATGTCAAATTCCTGGAGTAGGACGGCCCATTTAGCCAATCGTCCTGTTAAAGTAGGCCTCGTTATCAGGTATCTTAAAGGGTCGACTCTTGATGTGAGACGAACTTCATGTTCAAGGAGATAATGTCTTAATTTCTTAATGGCAAATATCAACACCAAACATTGTTTTTCGATTGGAGAATAGGAATGCTCTGCCCCTACGAACATTCGGCTAAGATAATACAATGCAGTCTCCTTTCCATCGTCATTATTCTGAGCCAACAGTGCCCCCAAGGACGCTTCCAACGCTGTGGTATATAAGATGAGTGGCTTTCCAGTGATAGGTGCCCCAAGGACTGGAGGGCATGAGAGGTATTCTTTGATATTTTCGAAAGCGCTTTGACACGTACTATCCCAAACGAACGGAACATTTTTCTTCGTCAGCTTGGAAAAGGGATGGATTCGCCCGGACAAGTTGGAAATGAACCTTCTAATATAAGCCAGTCGTCCTTGAAAGGATCTAAGCTCTTTAAGATTCTTTGGGGGCGGCATGTCCTTGATTGAGCTTATCTTCGCGGGATCAATTTCGATCTTTTTGTGTCTGACCACGAAACCCAGGAATTTCCAGATGATACTCCAAACGCGCATTTGAATGGGTTCATTTTGAGGTTATAATTGCGGATCCGAGTGAACACGGTCCTCAAGTCCTGGCAATGCTCTGTTTTAGATCGCGATTTAACCACCAAATCGTCCACATAGCACTCGACGAGTTTGTGGATTAAATCGTCGAAGATCTTAGTCATCGCGCGTTGGTATGTTGCCCCAGCGTTCTTTAATCCAAACGGCATAACAGTATAACAAAAGATGCCGATAGGCGTGCGAAACGCAGTGTGCTTCTCATCTTCAGGCGCCATCTTAATTTGATTGTAACCAGATGACCCGTCCATAAATGAAAACACTTCAAAGTTCGATACCGCGTCGATCATTACTTCTGTCACAGGGAGTGGAAAATCGTCTTTGGGACATGCGTTATTCAAGTTTCTGAAGTCTACGCAGATCCGGATTTGCCCGTTTTTCTTCTTTACAGGGACGATGCTTGCTATCCAGTCTGCGTATTTCTCCTCTCTTATGAATCCTGCCTCGAATAATTTCTTTATTTCAAGTGTGATCTGCTCTTCCAGTTCTATCCTCATTCTTCTTGGTGCCTGCTTCACCGGGGTAGCATCAGGACTGATCGACAAATTATGGACGGCAACCTCTGGGCTAAGGCCCGGCATCTCTTTATATGTCCACGCGAAGCAATCACTAAACTCATGGAGGAGTGCCTCCAGCTGGTCCTTTTCATGCTGAGAAAGTTGTGCACTTATGTAAGTGGGCCTGACATCCTCTTCTGACCCAAGGTTGACCTCAATCAACTCATCGCAGGTGGTCTGCCCCCCATCTTCCAGTTCTTTCGGTGCCCTTTTGAATTCTTCGTTTTCTTGCTCCACTTCGTATGTTTCGCCTATTGTCACCATATTGCAAGTATATGGGTGAAACATAAGAGCTTCTTCATTTGGTTCTGTGTACCCTAAACCCCGAGTATTGGAGATCTTCCCGTTTGGTAATGTGATATTCCGTGAACCTGGGTTCCACAACTTCTCAAATTGGCGCAGCTCACTCTTTGGACGAGGGTTCAAGCAACCGTACTTTTCTACGAGATTTCTTAAGCTCGGAGGGTAATAGGCAAATGGGGGGACCTTGACGAGTTGCGTTGACTCCGGGTCATCCTCTTCGTCTGTCATGACGTGATGAATTTCGTCTGACTGATAGAAGTGTATTGGTTTATGGACAAAGAACCTTCCTCTTGTGCATTCCCTCTTGCTAGGGACAATAAAAGTCTTCATCTCTATGACTTGCGATGCATTCAGGGGAATGAAACCCTTAAGGTAGCCTTGAGGAACTCTCAATACTCCTATCTCGTATTCTGCCATGTTTTGTCGTGTCGTCAGTCTTTGTGACCAACCTTCCTTTTCATGGGTTTCGACCATGTCGCATGTAGAGGCTGAGCAGTCACTCGCTTCTGACTCGGAGTCACTTCCGAAATGAGGGCATGCTGACAGAGTTGTTTTCTTTAGCTTGGAGATGATCGAGTTCTGTAGTGTCGATTTCGCAGGCTGCGTTGCCGATCCTATAAAATAGTGCGCGTCTTCGTATTTGATTTCATGCACTGAGAAGGGTTGGATATCCCCATCGATACGCTCCTCCCTACCTTCTCTTAGGTATTTCAGGCATTGGTGTAAGGTAGAGGGGACTATGTGATTTTCGTGCAGCCAAGGTCTCCCGAGTAACGCTTTGCATGAGGTATCAGTGTCGATGACATGGAATTTGACTTTGGTCTTTAAGTCGTCGAGCTGTAACGGCAAACATATAGAGCCTAAAGCCTTCTGGCTGTTCTTATTGAATCCTTGGATAATAACCTTTTCGGTTGTTAAATTATGGACGCCTAAGGAGAGGCTCTTTAAGGTCCGCAAGGTTACGAGGTTAACTGATGACCCTGGATCGATTAAGATTCTGCTTATCTTCATTCCTTCCACGTCCCCAGTCACGTACAACGGTCGATTATGCTGCGACGTTCCCAATATCATGTCGTCGTCGTTGAAGGTAATGGACGATGTAGCATATGTACTCAGCGCCTCTTTTATGTCAGCCTCCACGAAGAATGTTTGGAATTTTTGAGGATTTTGTAGGGCGTAAATAAGAACATCCCTCAGTTCTTGTGACATCATTAAAGCGTCGTATATGCTGAGGAGGGCGGGAACCTTTCTCAAATGTGATAATATATTATATTCCGAAGAGGATAGCTTTAGTGGGGGTGCCGCGTCGTCGCCCACTTCCTGCGTTTCAATTTGCTTTCCTTTGAATTTTTCCTTCTCTTTGTCTATCGTACGCCCTACCACGACCTTGCCGCTCCTAAGATTCATTTGGCAGGACTCGTTTATTTGCTCGCTGTTTTTTGTAGTAGATACTTCCTCATACAGGTAGGCAGGTAAGATTTCGTCCTCGGAGTCACTTCCCAAGTTGATCGCGTTACAGGTATTCATCCTTGCAGCAGCGACGCCTCCAATATTGTCGGTTTTATCTTCTTCTGAAGGTTCCGGGATAACCGATATCATTCTGCAGGACTCCACCTCATACTCCTCATCATCTGAATCATCTTCTAGGAGTCTCTCCCATACTTCTTCCGTGATGTAGTGGTGAAGTTTTATAGGCTCCGGCCTTTCTTGCACGTACTCTTCAAGCGAGTCGATGCATTTTTTGAGATCGTCTTTTTCTTGCGCTTTAATCGAAAAGACTATTTTCTTATTTTTGTTCTTCAGTTGAGGACTCTTCTTCTTTTTCTCTTGATTTTCCTTCGTTGGTGGATGGGGTCTTGGCAATACGTATCGCGGGGACAAGGAGTCTTTCCACACTATGCCCGGTATTTGTTGTAATTTTTGGAGAAGTCGTAGCGTCTTCTTCGGCACTACGGTACTCCACTCTTGGTGTTCTACGTGCGTCGGATCTGTTCTGACTTGAACGACATCAACCTCCTCGGTTTGGGCTTCGCTCAATACTTGCTTCGATAGAGTTATCTTCCCTGTCTTATATTGTTTTTCCACCCAATCTTTGAAAATATAACAATCTTCTATCGTGTGCCCCAGTACGCGATGGTAAGGGCAAAAATTGGGATCGTCAGTTTTATTGCTTTCTTCGGGGCGCTTCGGCTCTGGTAGTTGTAAGCCATTTTTCAGGGCATCCCTAAAAATTTTCATCGTCTTTTCTCTTTTGAACGAATAGATTTTATTCTTTCTTTCTTCCAGGGTCAACGGCTTGCCCCGGCTATTTTCTCCGAGCGTTGGCGCTTTCTCGATTCGAGGTACGTTGGCATTGTGAACTTCCACCCTTTTGCCCTTGTTAGCAACGTTTGTGTAGGCGATCTTGGGTTCGCTCCTTCTTGGTTCCTCCCTTCTGAATTTTGGGTTTTGCGTATTTATGTAGGGCTGATGGTTCGTTCGTTCCAACTTTGCCACTTGGGTGATCAATTCTTGAAACGTAGAGATGTTATTGCCGCAGAGAAAGGGGGCCATCCAGCTATCGATGTTACGGACCAACAAATCCACGGCCTCGGTTTGCTCTAGTGGCTTTTCGCATTTGATACTCAAGTTTCTCCATCTGGTAATGTAATTGAGGACGGTCTCATCCTTTCTCCTCTTTGTATCAGCCAGGTCCGCGATTGTAATCTTATCGCTTACCGAAGCAAACTTCATCCTGAAGGCTTCCTCCATGTCAACCCAAGTTCCGATGACTTCATTCTCCAGAGAGTAATACCATTCAAAGGCAACCCCTGAGAGACTTTGCGGGAATTGCCGGAGCAATAGAGCGTCGTTGCCGCCAGTATTTCCACAAGTCGCGACGAAATGAGCCAAGTGCTGGTCAGGATTTCCTACCCCACTAAACATCTTGAAATGCGGTACGATATACCCTTTGGGGTAAGGGATATTATCGTATGCAGCTGGGTAAGGTCTCCCTCGTCTCCTTCGTGGAGCAATTTTGGTTCCCTCCATTTGCCTCAGCTGGTCCATCACCATTTCCTGTACTTCTTTCCTAGTCAAGGTAATGGCCTCGTCATTTGACTGTGCTGGCAAGGAAGATGTCGCCGGAGCGTTATTTTGTTCCCGCGATGACTGTTCTTGGCGTAACATCATCTCTTGCGTCTTTGCAAGAGCACTAGTCACCTCCTCGAACTTCGCCATGAGGATGCTCATGTCGTTATCCCTCTTCTTAAGTTGCCTCTTAAGATCGGCGATAGCCTCATCTCTATGGTCATGATTAGTGGTCATGACGGGTTCTTCCTCTTCCTCTTCCTCTTCGAAAGTTTCTTGGTGTAGAGGGGTTGCTCCTAGTTCGTACCGTTGAACAGGCTCCTGAATTACGATAGAAGCCAACTTTTTATTCTTGGCTTTCCTTGTCATAGTTCGAAGGGTATCCTCCTCAGAATTAGAGCCGGTCTCTCGTGCGTGTTCTACCATCCGCACTGTGTGGATTACATAACCCTCTGTTTCCTTATGGCTGATCTTGGGACGTCTTTCCTTTCTTTTCATGTTCCTCTGAGCCCTCTTGTATGTCTCATAAATCCTTTGAGATATTGTCTTTTGAATAGCGAGATTCCTGGGCTTTAGGTGTGGCTTGGTCTGTACGTGGGTTTGCAGCCGCAGTCCCTCTATCAGGTTAGAATTTCTCGTAACTGATAGAAGTGGTGCAAATTTGTTTGTTACGGTTGTTTCAGTCTTGGCGGTGGAACGGTTACGCCTCACAGGGATTAAGCGACCTTGTTTGCGGAGCCTAGCCTCCTTCTTCCTCAAGGTTTGTCGTTCTTGCGTCCTTGTCTTCTCAGGGCTTGAGAGCATGACCTGGTGGATCTTGCCCCCGTTGACAGTGAAAGACGGCTCCTCCTCCTTTTCGCTGAACATGCCCCCGTTACCAGTGAACGACGGCTCCTCCTCCTTTTCGCTGAACATGCCCCCGTTACCAGTGAACGACGGTTCTTTCTTTTTTGTGGTAGTCTCCTTCCTCTGCAAGGAGGTCTTACTCTTGGTAACCGGAGTATTCTTTCCCTTAATGTTCTCGGAGTCTACGAAGGGAAGGTAGATGAACTCGACGTCTTCCTCCGAAATGGAGCCAAATTGGACACCATGCATGATGATCGATGCGTCCTCAACAAAGATGTTCAACTTCTTTGCCATTGTTGTTTTTTCTGTAAAACAAAAGAAGTGTAAGAACGAGGGCATGGAATCTGGTGTTGCGTAATATAGATCTCGAAGATGAAAGGAGAAGCCGGTCCCACCGGGCGTGCCAGAATTTGTGGGGTCATTTTCGTTACATTGAGAATGTATTATGACCGTTCCAAATCCACCTTAAATTGATAAGGCTTTTTGTTAAATGAGTTCTGACTTCCAACGAGCGCAAGCGCTCGTTGTTAATTACCCCTAAAACCAGGGAACCTTTGATTAAGAGATCTATAATACGCAACAAGATAAGGGAAAGCAATTGGACAATATCATTTATAAACGTAGCAAAAATGCAAAGTTTGACATAGTATTTAAACGTTGAGAAAATGGGCCCTTTCATTAATTTGAGTATCTTGTGCCCATCGAACGTCCGGCTTTGAAGCACTTCGTTGAGTGACATCCGGTCTAGGCAACCCGATGTTGTATTGAGGAGCTACGCCCCGATGATAAACATCGACGTACGCACCTCCCAAACAATATTCCACCGTAATTGCATTTAGACGTATTGGATATTGGGTTTGGAAATTTATCCAGCCTTGCGGCGTGGTGGATAATTTGATTTGGGAATTTGCCCGTCCTTACGGCGTGATGGATAATTTAATTCGGAAATTACCCGGCCTTACGGCGTAGTGGATAATTTAATTCGGAGTTTATCCGGCCTCGCGGCGCGACGGATGATT
Organism: Costus lasius; assembly: GCA_027563935.2. Classification (NCBI taxonomy): domain Eukaryota; kingdom Viridiplantae; phylum Streptophyta; class Magnoliopsida; order Zingiberales; family Costaceae; genus Costus; species Costus lasius. The sequence continues at coordinate 133,086,404 of CM050450.1, read as the reverse complement.
TAACTCGGAATTTACCCGGCCTCACGGCGTAGTGGGTAACTTAGCTCGGAATTTACCCGGCCTTACGACGTAGTGGGTAATTTAATTTGGAAATTTACCCGGCCTTGCGGCGTAGTGGGTGATTTAATTTCGGAATTTACCCGGCCTCGCGGCGTAGTGGGTGATTTAATTTCGGAATTTACCCGGCCTCGCGGCGTGACGGATGATTTAACTCGGAATTTACCCGGCCTCACGGCGTAGTGGGTAATTTAATTTGGAAATTTACCCGGCCTTGCGTTTAGCTGGGCGTGATGCGGGCTAAGTTCGAATCGTTTGATCCACCAATCATGGTGGTGCTGTTTGGTCCGGACGTGGATTTCCGTCGTTTTACGGCTGAGGCTTTTTTCAAAAGTCGAATCGAGATACCCCCTTTTAGGTATACTAACGTATCGGGATCATCTTTCAACGGGCGAAACCTAGCCACGTCGCGTACACCTCCCTTCTTGCGGCGCCGCAACCCTTGGTCGGGTAGCAAGGTTCGCTCGCCTTTTTTATTTTTCGAACGATTTCTGCTGGGCGGCGGCGAGCGGGAAGGTCGGCGAGTAGCTAGGTAAAATCCTGGTAACTCGCGGCACATCCGTCGGGCTAATCTTGCCAGCGTCGTCCATCCTCAGCGAGCTGGCCCGAAGTTCGTTCCTGGTTGAGATGAATCAAACACCGCTCGGGAGCAGATCTGGCGATGCTCGCCTATTATAGGAGTCTTCTTGCGGGCGGCGACGAGGTTGATTCGGGAGTATCAGGTACGCCTTGGAGCTCAGGGCTCAGTTCGGCTTCGACGATACCAGCTTGTTGGAACAAAACTTCCGCTCGTTTTCGTCTTGCTTCTTCGTCCCGAGCAGCTTTCCCCTTTGCCGTTTTTTGCTTTCTATGGGTGCAGTTCGGTATACATCCTTTGAGATTTCGCACTCCACCTTCTACCGTGACGTTGCATTCGTTTTCATGATTTTATTTCTCTGATTACATTCCTCTCTTCAGCAAAGCCACGGCAAGTCATAAGCCACGGCAAGCTGATTACATTCCTCTCTTCAGCAAAGCCACGGCAAGTCATCGTTATTTTTGCTGAAGATGTTCTTCGTTTCAGGGAAGCGACGAGTTGATTTGAAGACAGAGAAAAATTTCGATATGCATTTCACCCCTGATTTCTGCTTCAGACTGACTTCTCGACCTTAGTTTGGATGAGAAGGTGCCGAGCTTAGAGATTGAGGCCGCGTAAGGCTTGCACAGGTATTCATATCCCCTCCATATGCATTCTTTAGTTTGTAAATTCTTACATGTTTTGTTCATCTCATTTTCCACATGATTTTATCGCCTGATTTCTGCTCTTCTGTTTCGTTTGAGAGTCCGGTTTTTTCTGCTCTTCTGTTCTTCGCTATGTCTCTTCCACTACCAGCAAATTTCCTCCTTTGTTTTGATTTGAGTGGTTTATTTATTTGCTTTTTTTACCCCTCCTTCGACCTCTAGGTAACCCTGCTCACGTTTCTCTCCCCTTTTTGACTTTCCTTATCGTAAGTATTTCTCTCGCCATTTTCTTATCTCTGTGAGTCTTTGCTGTTGTTTACGAAGATTTTCCTCCCCATTCTCAATCCCCCTCTTCTTCTTTTCTTTTTTTGTTTTCTCTTTTCTCTCCCCTTTTTTTATGTAGCATACGCGCACTCCTCACATCGCGTTGGGGAGCGATGATACATGTATATTCTTTGAGGTGCCAGGTCGCTTAATGCGACCATGAAGCCTAGAAAATCCAAACGATCAAAGGAAAAAAAAAGAGTGGTGTGTGCGATTTCATGCTGCCAGGTCGCTTAATGCGACCATGAAGCCTACGAGAAAACGATGACTGAGAAAGAGTGTGTTTCCTCCCCTTACCTTCCTCTACTTCCTTCTTTTCCTCCACGACGTGTTGTCCCTTTTTTTTTTCTCAGCACCCCTTTATATATGCCTTTCAGCCCCATAGAGTGACTATTTTCAGCAGCCAGCTTTCCCTCCCTTTTTACTCCTTTTATCGAATGATTTTTTTTTTATTGTTACGAGGGTTTCCATCCCTCTCCCCAAGCACTTCTTTCATCGGTTAGGGACTGACCCCTCCTTTCTTGTTAACAGGTTCTCTTTTGCCAATTCTTCTTCTGATTTTTTGTCTTATTTGCAGATTGGTAGGTGGGATTGGGTAATATACTTTCATATTTCTTATTTACATACATGAAATTTTCATTTGTTGATTGTTTGCTTGTCTCTTCTCCCCTCTCTTCTCATTCCATTTATTTCCAGTCGTTGGCGCATAGCTTCTGTTGGCGCATAGCTTCTCTTTCATGCGCATTCTGGTTTTACTCTCTGCTGGTACATGTCTATTTGTGGTCGAGGTAAGTCATGACATTCCTCTCTTCTTTTTACTAACCCAGTTTATAGCTCTTGATCTTCTTGTAGGGTTGGAGAGGGGATCTGGTGGCTCAGCGGCCGGTTGCTTCCCGTGCCTGTGAGATTGTTACGTGGGCTACCGTCAACGACCCAATCAAAACCATCAAAAGAAGTAATTAAGCATTCGAACTTGTCTCCAGCCAGCTGTTGAACATCAGACATTTCAGTTAGCGTTTCTGTTTGGTGAGTCTGCTCCCACCAACTTCCAGCCTATTTCTACTTACTTCCGAAATTTTCACCGGAACAACAGTCTTTGATAGTATTCCTAGTCTAGTTCCTGTTTGGCGAGACTGCTAGCTTTCAGTCTATTTCTATTTACTTCTGAAACTTCCATTGAAACAGTAGTCTTCGAAAGTATTCCTAGCTCGTGAAGAGCAACTTCAGCCCCTCTAATACCCGTGTACAATTGGCAGCGCAACATTGCGTCCTTGTGTCCCAGGATGACTACCATTTTGTTGTAGAGAACACTTCATGAATAGGGAGTAGAGGAAACCTGTTGGGAGATTATGTACGATCGGTTGTATAATATGCAGATGCTTAAAGCCGCAGTCTGTAAACTTCCAGATCCTAGGGATTCTGGACGTGCGAAGAATTATGTTCCTGTAGGGAACACTTTCTTTATCATACTTAGTGCAGTTCATTTATACTTGCCTGTAATTTCGTTAGATGTTCGTGTTGCAGTTAGTTTTGTTTCTTTGCTTTCTTATGACTAAGTACTCTCTTATTCCTCCCCAGGATGCTGCTAGATGTTTCACTTTTATTTAATTTTGTGTTTTCCAGAAGCATCCAACACTTACACCTGCTAGCTTTCCCCAGATTCAGGCATCGATAGTTGATAATCCTGCCTTTTGGGAGTGATTGGGTCTTGATCCATCGGGTGCTGACAACTTGTTTTTTTTTCATCTTACTATCAACAAGTACCATGTAATACTTTGTGGTGTTGATTCTGCCCCCTTTTTTTAGTTGTGACCGCTCGAATTGAAGTTCAAATCCAATGTACTTGTCTGTGAAGTGAGCAGTTGACGTGCTTCTCTATATCACGAATCTTTCGCTCATTTTTTTTTTTTGAACCATGTCAATCTTTTTTGCGAAATAAATGGCTCAACATGGTCTTTCGAAATTCCAAAATGAAAAGTCAGCATCATGTTAATTTATAGCTAGTATATGTTTCTTAAAGCCCCCGATGACTTTCCTACGTACGCTTGAGAGGAACCCAGCTCAGTGTTGGGGGGAACGTCAACGGATGATCTTTAAGAACTTGTACTCGCTCTTGCAACTCACCTGAGGAAAGCAAAATTTGATTAGACTATCTAGTGACCATAACTGCATAATCAGTTTTAAAGTAAAGAAAACTCATTGATTGTGTGTTATAAAGACTAGCGAAATGATGACAAACAGCACAAGCGATACAATAACAATTAACAAGTGACTGTGGCAAGCAAAAGCAATACAAGCAAAGTAATAATTTACAATATAAATGACATAGCGGAAGAGGTGACAAACAGGGTCATGCTATACATATATATATATATATATATATATAATAGGGATAAAGTGGTATGTGCCCGCGCCGGCTCGCGTGTCGTGCTCGGCCCGGTCACATGTTGTGACATGGCTTGCTAGCGTGTCGTGTCTGGCTCGGCCCATGTGTTTGAAGGGTTTAGCCTAGCCCGGCCCAAAACGGCCCATTGACCAAGTCAATAGGCCATGTCAGTCAATGTGGGCCACGGGCCGACCTGGCCCGTTGGCCACCTCTAGCAGCAAGTGACATGAGTGGAGAGGTGACAAATGATAGTATTGATTTAGTTGACGTAAGTGACAGAAGGGTAGATGACGAATAGGTTAGATATACTGGCCCAGCATAGTCTAGACCAGACACAACACAATATGACATATTAATTAGTCAACGGATTATGGACAGCATGAGCCATACATATAGATTAGGTTATATTTAGATATCTAGGCACACAAGCTAGGTGTCACGCCCTAATTCCTACCAGCCTCCACGTCAGCTTCACACCATCGTTTCCGTGCCAAAATCACAAATCCTTACACGTGAATTTGTATTTTGATAGCCGAATTCCAAATCAATTTTGATCGCTTCCATCTCAGTTGACTTACACCTCTCGTCTGGAACCGAACGCCTGCAACATGTGTCGTCTTCGTTGCGACGAGCCTTCACACACGAACGCAGGCACGTTCGTTCGCCGGAGAAGTAGTGGGGGTCTCTCAGGCGTGCGGCAGGGAGAGGCCTCGTCGCCTTCTCCCTCAGCCCTCTTCGCCCAGTTGGAAGCTGTCTGCCTAGATCGTCGTCGGCGACAGTAGTGTAAAGAAGGGAACGCCGGAGAACACAAGGAAGAAGAAGAAGAGAAGCATGAGAACTCGCTGGAATTAGGGAAAACTAATGCATCTGTAATTGTATGGATTTATCAAAGTAATAAAAAGATTATCGTTTCCAACGAGGATCTGGCGATCAAGTACCGATTACATGACTTGTCTATATCTAAGTTATTCAATTTGTAATTTTGTGTGAACTCCTAAGTACAAAAAGTAGCATAGGTAATATTTTTAAGTAAAATTCGATTTTAAAAGGTCAGGACTCGGGGTTTCACCACACTCGCATTTATGAATCTGATAAAAAGAGACACTTTGAACATAATATTATAGTCATAAAGAGATTTTTCCTAAGGTACATACTACCTCCTTCCGAAGCATAGTCCGGTGCTTAGCTACGCCAATTCCCTACATTCGTGACAATTAATACAACTAAGCCTATTAAATTATATGAAAAACCATAAAATCCTTCAAACGAATCCAAACTATTCTCGTGATTGGCTTCATAGGTTTGATAAGAATAATTCGGACGTTGCGATTCACCTCCAGGTCCTTCTCGCAACGTCTAAGACGCAACTATACTTGGCCAAAGTAAATTACGAAGTAAATATAATTCAAATCAAATCAATACTATAATGATCATAATAAAGAGTAAAAATATAATTTTTAATCCATAAATGTCAATGAGCTACATCCCTAATCCTGAAATAAAGTTTACTCGCTCATGTTCAAAGTTAATAGCATGTTTATGTATGAAACTTGCATTGAATCCTATCAAAAGTACAAGAATTCACTAAGAGAGTAATTCGAAAAGTTTCCCCTCAATCTGGAGATGAAGATGAAGTGATCAATTCTCCCTTTTGCGTGAATTCTCGCCGGAATTTTGTCCGGGAATCGAGTTTCACCCTAACCGCCACCTCTGATTGTGTTCGCCCGTAGAAGTCTCTTTTACCCTCCAAAAATCCTTCCTTTTATACTTTAATCGGTTTGGAACCCTTCAAGGAAGAATTCTGGAGAGTTTGGTTTAAATCCGACTCGATTTGCGGTCAAATCGAGCGAAAAACTCGAAGGGGCAGAAAAATTCACGGCCCATAAATTGTTTACGGCTACGGCCGTGAAAGTTTCTATGAATAAAAGCTCTTGTACAGAGAAATATTCATGGCCCGTGAGGGATTCACAGCCTCACCCCGTGAAAGTTTTTGTGAACTTTTTTACTTAGCTGCATTTTCACCCCTTGAACTTGAAACTCACGGTCGGCTGATAAACTCACGGCCTTAATGTCGCGTCTGACACTGTTTTCGCTCCAAATTTGACGTGAAACCTCATAATTTCCTTGGGAATCGTGTTATAGCTTCAAAATTCGTGAAATCCATCATTTTTACACCACTTTACCTGCATTTTCATAAAAACCAAGAAAAATAAAGATTCCATACCAAGTGAAGTAAAAACATTAAAAATTAGTATAAAATTATAAAATAAGCCCAAAATATCATATAAAATACAGGTAAAAATATGATGTAAATACAACGCATCAGAAACCTTCACCTTTATTCACGTCAAAGGTTACAAAACCACTCCCTCTTCGCTTGCTCTCTCACGTCGGCTGCCACGCTTGCCACCGACTACAAAGCTCTCGCTCTCACACAGATCCCTCTCTTCACTCGCCGCTCACGCTAGAACAGGCGACGCTCATCCTTGCTCCCGAGCCTCTTCCTGGATCAGCCTCTTCCCTGGATCTCTCGCCAGGATCTCTCACTCGGATCTCCCTCTAATCCTGCAGGCCCTGTGTTCCTCACGCTTTAAAGGGGAGCAGGGGACGTTCGCCTTAGCGCCGGACTTGATCTCCTCTTGCCAGTCGCCTGCGCCATCCGCTGCAAGCGAAGCCACATCCTGCCTCCGATATTTCCATTGAAGACGACGAAGCTGAGCCGCTCGCATCTCCCTCGTCGTTGAAAGCTTCGCCCGCTTCTGACGGGGACACTACACGCTTCTTCAGAGTCCGCCAAAGAAGCGAGGTTAACGCCACTCCACACTAACGTGTTCCCTCGTCGTCCGACACCTCTGTATCTACACTGAAGAGCTCCTCGCACCTTCGCATAAGTCGCTACCCCTCACCTGCGCTGAAGACGCTAAAGACAATGCACGTGTCCCCATGAATCACCGCTTCCAATTTTGGGGTTGACTATGATGTTGATTCTGAAATCGTGCTCCATCTGGCTTCCGCAGCGTGGGCTTGGGCTGTGGCCCAGCCCTCCTTCCTTGAGCCCGGTCCAAATAAATTCAGACATCACACTAGGTGTCAGGCCCCGGTCTAATTGGTTCGGCCCAAGCCCTCGTTCAACCAACGAGCAGCGGCCCAATCCACGTTTTCCTCTTCAAACAGTCGCGCAGAGCTCGCGTGCGACGGCGTCTTCACGCACTGTAGCGCTTTCCTCGCCGAGCGAAGCGAACGCGAACGCGTTCGTCGGCGAACGACGTGGGAAGGCGGCGGAGCGTGTGGGCGCGGACGAAGCCGAGTATTGCGGACGACGTGGCGACTGTAGAGGAAGACTCGGAGGCAAGGACGCGGACGCAAGCGACGACCTCGTCGTCGACGACGGAAGCGGAGGCAGCTGGATATAGCAGCGCGAACGGGTCGCGCGGAAGGGAGCGGCGGCGCTTCCTTTATAAAACCTGAGGAGGTTCTTCGGCGAGGGGGATCTTCTTCGGCGGACCACCAGCGAGAGTTTAGGAGAGGAAAGAAAACAGAGATTTGTAACCGGCGATAGGGATCGCCGGCGAGGGAGGGACGAGGGCCGTCGACGACCAGGGGGTCGGCGACGATAGTGGAGGAGTTTTGTAGCTTTTAACGTTTAATCGAAGCTTTCTTCTTCACTGGCGTTCTTCCCCTGTTCCTCTGTTTCCGTGGCTTGCTGGCGCCGGTTTCGCTCGACGACGGTGGACGTCGAGTGGTGACGTGAAGGACGAAGGAAAGCAGGCGGCTTTCCTCGACGGTTTCACTGATCTCCGGCGAAGAGGTGACGCCGTTGGACGAACGCAGGCGACGTTCGTTCCAACGAAGAAGACGAAGGCGAGCTCGCGAAGACGAAGACGAGTTTCGAACGCAACGGGCGTTCGAAACGAGGCGTTGGTGACGTCAGCGGGTGGCGGCTGACGCAAGCGAAATCGAAAATACGATTTCGAATTCGATTTCGGCGGCTGACGTGGGCTGACGTCAGCATTCCGATCGAACGGCGAGATTTGGTGGTCAAAATCAATTTTGACCGAGAGGTATTTTGAAATTAAAGGTTTCAATCGGTTTTCTCTAAATTAGGGTTAGGGTTTTCCGTGAGAATTGTAAATTGGGGATAAAAATTATCCGGGGAGATTAGGGTTTCGATTTTGGGTCGGAAACCCTAGGGCGAGTTGCGTTCCGGTATTCCGCCGGACGGCTCTGAGACAACGGATAAGCGCTGTTCTCAGGCCGATCCGACCGGGGCGTGACAACAGGTATCAGAGGAGGCTAACGTGTTCCAGCAAACACGGCACGTTCAATCTCACCCTCGAAGGTGAGGAAAGGTCTGAAGTTTCAGAAGATCACCCATACTGCTAGGGGAGCGTCAGAGGACGCCCGACCCAGGCAGGATAAAGGAAAAGCCAAGGAGACGGCTGATCCTGTGGAGATGGTGAATCAGGGTGATCGCATTGCTCACATCGAGCAAATGCTCGGTATGACTAGTGGTGGAGATACTGGGATGATTCCACAGGTGGAAAACCTTCAAAAGACTGTAGGGGATCAGGAATTACTGATCGAACAGCAGAGGTTGCAAATCGAGCAACAAGGGTTGCAGATTGAGCAACAGAGGTTGCAGATCGAGGTCATGCGACAGACCATGGAGGGTCTGATCCATCTACCAGGGGAGATGGTTCGCATAAAGGAGGACATGCACGCTGAAGTAAAGGTACTGCGCCTAGCCCTAGCGCAAGTATCATCGGCACCGGTGGAGCAGGAGGCTCCTAAACCGAGGGTGCGCGTGCCAGACCCAGCGACGTTCGGGGGGGCTCGATCGTCCCGAGAGGTCGAAAACTTTATCTGGGATATGGAGCAACTGTTTTCAGCTAACCATATTTCTGCAGGAGATCGGGTACAGGTGTGCATCGCCTATCTTACAGGCGACGCAAAGCTTTGGTGGCGAACCAAAGTTGGCTCTACTTCCGGGACTACTAGCTGGACTTGGGAGACTTTCCGTGAGGAACTGCGGCGGCAGTTTCTTCCCGGAAACTCGGCGGATCAGGCGCGTGGCAAACTGGATCGGCTGAGACATGCAGGCTCGATCCAGGAGTACGTCAGGACTTTCTCTACCTTGATGCTGGAGCTTCCAGGTATGGCAGAGGACGATAGGAGGTACTTCTTCCTCCGGGGCCTTCAGCCATGGGCAGAAACGGAGGTCCGACGGCGCGAGCCGGTTGACTGGAGGGCGGCTGCGGCGATGGCCGAATCTCTGGCGGATAACAGAAGTTTCAAACCAGCACCGCCAAAGAAATCCAAGACACCGCCAAAGCGAGGACCTCAGCGCGGCTCCCCACGCACACCGCCGGGAGCTAGAGTTCAAGAAAGGGGTAGACCATTCTACCGGCAGAACAAGGGTTCTCCGGGACGACGGGAGCAAAAGCCACAGGGTTGTTTCTGGTGCGGGGGACCTCACTGGGTGAAGGACTGCCCCAATAAACAGAAACTCATGGCAATGGCGGCACAGGAACCAGCCGTGGAGGCTGAGGAAATCGAACAACCGCGGATTGGTGCTTTGAGGATCGGAGCGATGGTTCTGCAGGATCCGCCCGCTAGAGACATCGAGGGCGATGTCCAAATTGGGCGGGGGAGAATTGTCAGGCCCCGGTCTAATTGGTTCGGCCCAAGCCCTCGTTCAACCAACGAGCAGCGGCCCAATCCACGTTTTCCTCTTCAAACAGTCGCGCAGAGCTCGCGTGCGACGGCGTCTTCACGCACTGTAGCGCTTTCCTCGCCGAGCGAAGCGAACGCGAACGCGTTCGTCGGCGAACGACGTGGGAAGGCGGCGGAGCGTGTGGGCGCGGACGAAGCCGAGTATTGCGGACGACGTGGCGACTGTAGAGGAAGACTCGGAGGCAAGGACGCGGACGCAAGCGACGACCTCGTCGTCGACGACGGAAGCGGAGGCAGCTGGATATAGCAGCGCGAACGGGTCGCGCGGAAGGGAGCGGCGGCGCTTCCTTTATAAAACCTGAGGAGGTTCTTCGGCGAGGGGGATCTTCTTCGGCGGACCACCAGCGAGAGTTTAGGAGAGGAAAGAAAACAGAGATTTGTAACCGGCGATAGGGATCGCCGGCGAGGGAGGGACGAGGGCCGTCGACGACCAGGGGGTCGGCGACGATAGTGGAGGAGTTTTGTAGCTTTTAACGTTTAATCGAAGCTTTCTTCTTCACTGGCGTTCTTCCCCTGTTCCTCTGTTTCCGTGGCTTGCTGGCGCCGGTTTCGCTCGACGACGGTGGACGTCGAGTGGTGACGTGAAGGACGAAGGAAAGCAGGCGGCTTTCCTCGACGGTTTCACTGATCTCCGGCGAAGAGGTGACGCCGTTGGACGAACGCAGGCGACGTTCGTTCCAACGAAGAAGACGAAGGCGAGCTCGCGAAGACGAAGACGAGTTTCGAACGCAACGGGCGTTCGAAACGAGGCGTTGGTGACGTCAGCGGGTGGCGGCTGACGCAAGCGAAATCGAAAATACGATTTCGAATTCGATTTCGGCGGCTGACGTGGGCTGACGTCAGCATTCCGATCGAACGGCGAGATTTGGTGGTCAAAATCAATTTTGACCGAGAGGTATTTTGAAATTAAAGGTTTCAATCGGTTTTCTCTAAATTAGGGTTAGGGTTTTCCGTGAGAATTGTAAATTGGGGATAAAAATTATCCGGGGAGATTAGGGTTTCGATTTTGGGTCGGAAACCCTAGGGCGAGTTACGTTCCGGTATTCCGCCGGACGGCTCTAGGAAGCGGATAAGCGCTGTTTCCAGGCCGATCCGACCGGGGCGTGACACTAGGCTAGGTATATCATAGTGTTAAGCCAAGACAAGACATGGCATGCACACAAAGCACAACACATTTTCATGATTTTCTTTTTTTTTTCTATTTTATCAATCTTTTTTTTATTTTTCTTGATTTTCCCAATATTTTTATTTTTTTCTCTAATTTTTCCTTTTTTTATTTTTCTTATTTTGATAATTAAGATCTTGTTTGGCCCTTGCCATTATAGTTCATGCCCTATGTTATGTTGGGCCATATTTTTGTCAAAGACAAGTTATATTATATGTCCTATAGAGTCGAGTTTTTAACAAAATAAATTATTCTCATATAGATGTAGGTCTAAAAATATATGTAGTCCTTTATTTAAATATAAAATAATATTATACAAGATTAAAATTTTAATATAAAAATAAATAAAAAAAAAATTAAAGAAATATAACCCATAGGCATGATAAAATTTATGAAAATTTGGACTCTCGTATAAGTTAATTCTAGATTCTAGATTAATAAAATAAAATAGATATATAACGACTCGGCATGACAATTGGCCTATCTCGACATTGACAATATTATTTATTTGTTTGTTTGTTTATTTTGAGATAAGAAGAGACACTAGTCAAAAACCAATTACTCATTATCCCCCACCCAGAGTTTAGGTTGAGAGCCACCGAGTAGGGATGGCAACGGGGCTGGTCGGAGTCGGGTTTTGCCATCCCCGACCCGACCCCGACTTCCCCAAACCCATCCCGAACCCAACCCCGAACCCGACGGGTTTAGAAAACCCTACCCCACACCCGACCCCGCGGGGAAACCCAACCCCGCCCGACCTAAAAAATAAATATATATTATAAATAATATTTTAAAATTAATTTGCATTATTTATTCATAATATATAAATAAAAAAATATTTTACATAAACTATATCATAATTTCTACATAAATTATTAAAATTTAGTAACTAGATTATAACTTATAAGGGATAAATTTGTTATTTTAATAGTCGGGGCGGGTTCGGGGTCGAGTTCAGGGTGGGTACCTAAATTCCCATACCCGACCCCGATCCGACTATACCCCCGTTGGGTTTTCTCCGAACCCGACCTGACCCTTGGTCAACTCGGGTTTTCCCTGTTGACTTCGGGTCGGGTTGGATCGGAGATGGGATTTTTTGTCATCCCTACACCAGAGAAGTGTGGAATCCACGCCACGGACAACCTGCAATTCAGAGGGACATCGGTACCATCTGAAACGTTATGTTCTCACAGGCGCAGAGTTTTGTGTTTCAGCTCCATCCATCTCTTTAATCTTTATCTATTGATCTGCTCAAAGTTACGTGAACAAAAATGAAAAAAGTGAAAGGCCTTTTAGTCGTAGCAATGATCAGAAGATCTGATTTTGAGCTATTCAATTCAGTGATACAACATAATAAAAAATTAATGCGAACAGAGCCTGTCAGTGCTGATCAGAAGTTCTGATTTTGAGCTATTCAGCTGAGTAAAACTTTACTTGAACCATCTAACCAAAACTTTTTTAAAAAAATCTGATTATAATGAAACTTCATTTCTTCTATGCTTTAATCAGATGGCTATAAAAGCTTTTATACATCAGATTTCTTTCCATGAAAGAGTGCTGCTTTATGAAGATCGCTGGAACCTGGAGAATGTTAGAAAAGCTCACCCTGTTTTTTGGCAGAATGGCAGCCATTGATTCTGCCACTCGCTCTTAAAAAAAAAGAACTAAAAATCTGATTGCCATAAGAACAGAAGCCTTTTTGGCTGTGGAGGTGGTAATGCTGCTGCTTGACGCACTATGTATTGAAGTATTGATCTCACAAACATGAAAGCCCATATTTTTAACTAATGATAACCTTCAATGCATCTCATGATCTCAATTCTATTTTTCTAACCTCTTTTTTTATTTAATCATATTTTTTTCTATTTTATTAATTAAACATCTAAAAATTTAGTCAAATTATAAATTATCCACAACAAACATGGATAAAATTTTATTTTATTTTTTTAAATATGATTTATATTACATTTATTAACAAGAAAGACTAGAAACCTCCTACATCTATGAGATTGCCCTTTCCATCACCATATATTATAGTAAGAAATAATTTACAATGTATTGTTTTTTTAGATTGACTTTTTTTTTTTTGCTTAATATCACAATACAGCAAAGTCTTCCTATCCTTTAACAATCTAATTGAATTTGACTTCTTCAACTAAAGTAAAATTAATAAAAGTTTTGCTTAGATTAGATTGATAAAATCTAATCATACCTAAACATCCAAAAGAATAGGGAAATCAATTATAGTTTGATTGTACTAACCTCTTAGGTTGACTTTCTAAAAGTTTCTTAGTGGTTTTGTGGGGTGTTCCGTCACTTTGTTAGGGTTGAAAACATTTTTGGGTTGAAAAAGAGGTCACTTTTAGAGGATTGATATGGTTAAACATAGAAAGTGTCAAAGTCCACATCAAAAAAGGTTCAAGAATTAAAAATTTTTCAACTTTCTTATAACAATGAAATATCTTTTATGATTTTTTTTTCACCAATAAGAATGGAATGTTAGAGGTCTCAAAAATATGCATGCTGTTTTTTTCTCCCCTATTAGATGTATTTTAAAGTATTTTTTTTTTACTTTTTGAAGTGTAAAATGATATTTAGGTATAGTAAAGATATTACACTTTTTAGTAATATTTTGAAAAAAAATGAATTAATTAGGCTCGTTTCTATTTTTTTTTTAAAAAAAACAAAAATAATCATTTGAGTCTATATAAAGTTGATATATAAATTATTCATAAAAATCTCTCCCATAATATATTTAATTGTAGTTTAACTTACAAAAATATGAGTTGTTAATAATGATATTTTGCTATATAGTATTGATATAAATTGTGTATCGTATAAAATTCCTATATAAAAAATGTCAAATTCGCCTTATTTACGTGTTAACATTTTATTAAAATATAATGAATTATTTTTTAAAAAATTCATGGAAGTAAGAAATATTTGTCTTCGTTTAGAAAGAAAATAAAAGGAAAAAATATAAGAGAGAAAAATAGAAAAAAAGGAAAATAAATCATATGAGAATTACATGATTTAGAGATGAAGAAAAAGCAGGTGGTAAGCCAGCCTGCGAGGCGTGCAGGGCGAGTGGGGTTGGCGGGCAGTGAGGTAGGCGAGTGGGGAAGATAGACGGTGAGGCAAGAGGGGCGAGCGGGGAGGACGGGCGACGAGGCAAGTGGAGCATACGAGCGCGAGGGCAGAGAGGAAGAGGAAGGGCATGGGGATAGGCTAGAGAGAGAAGGGGAGAGGAGAAGAAGGTGTAGTAAGCATGAGTAAATTATTTTCCATGTGATTTGGGTAGTAGTGTTTGAAAAAAAAAAGAGTGTTATTTTTTGTCTTCTACTTTATTTTTCCTACAAGTAAACACTTTTTTTTTGTTTTTTGTTTCCTTTTCCTTTCTTCCTCATTGGTGTAAGAAAATATTCAATGAGCATAAAACTATTATTACCTCACATTAAACATAAAAAAGGATATAAATGTATAAAATACAATAATGTTTCATTTTTTTCCAAAATAAATATAATTAAGAAATGTATACTTAAACTAAAATTAATATCTCTATTGAAATAGTTATGTCTCTTTTAATTTTCTTAAAAAAACCACAACATTAATGCTAAATAAAATATTAACTTGAAACAAATCAAAACTCTAGAAAGGCTCTCAAACAAATTTAGTTATCAGAACCTTCTAATCTTGAGGTGACACTTGATTTATTATCCCCTCAAACAACAAATAAAACAAGGAAAAAGTAATTAAATTCGCTCATGATCCCAAGTCAGCGTTTATTCAAACATATGACATTTCTTGTCCCACAACAATTTAATGAAAAACTCTATTAATTTATAGTTTTTTAAAAGAAACCATCAATCTATAGAACCTTCTATCAAGTAAAAAAATAATTTATAGTTTTTTAAAAGAAACCATCAATCTATAGAACCTTTTATCAAGTAAAAAAAACATTTAGCTACTTAATATGTCCAAGTTTATAAAGCTTTTTAATTAGTTTAATTCACAAGGTATTTAGTCGTTAATAACAAAATTATATATTTTTTAACGTAAAAAATTTCTTTTTTTTTCAGATTCTATAATTTGTAAAAGATTTTAAGACTCAACATTTTCAAAATTAAAGAGACTTTTTCAAAAAAAAAGTCAACTAAAGGAAATGGCCAAACGTGTTCCACTTGCGAAGAACTCAAAACCAGGGAAGCTTCGCCGCGCCGCAGTTCTTCACATTTGTAGCATACCAGCCATCCAAACGTGTTCCAGTCACAGATAAAAATCAAAAGTTCAAACACTAGTCTATGTTCTTCCCGAACCTCCGCTGTCAGAGTCAAACCCAAAGCCGAGGTTTATATATTTACTCCCCAAATCAAACTCGTCACGATCCTCATCTCGCTGCTTCTTCTGTCCTCCGCCTTCTCCGAGATGGCATCAGAGAAGAGCTCTTGGAATTGGAAGTCCCTCCTCTTCGGAAGCTGCTGGCCGGGAGGATGCGGCAGCGTTGACTCCCGCCCCGCCGCTCGACCGGCAGAAGTCAACGGCACCTCAGGCTCCTCCCACGTCAACGTTTTGAGCTCGGCGTTGTTCTCTCCGGAGGACCTCTCACTGACCCTCGCCGGCTCGAACCTCCACGCTTTCACCATCGCCGAGCTCAAGGCTGTCACCCGGAACTTCTCCACGACGAACATGATCGGCTCCGGCGGATTCGGGCCGGTGTACAAGGGCTTCGTAGGCGGCGAGCTGCGGCCGGGCCTGCCGGCGCAGCACGTGGCGGTGAAGTCGCTGGATCCGGACGGCCTGCAGGGGCACAGAGAGTGGCTGGTGAGGAGATCGAATTCACATGAAATATGTTCTAAATTCACGATGAATGCGTGATCAATCAAATTGATTATTTTGCAGGCGGAGGTGATGGTTCTCGGTCAACTGCAGCATCCTCACCTCGTCAAACTGATCGGCTACTGCTGCGAAGATGAGCACAGGATGCTTGTCTACGAGTACATGCCTCGAGGGAGCTTGGAGAGCCATCTGTTCAAAAGTAAGTTTAATTTGCCATGAAAGATTTCTTTGATCACAATCTCGTTCACTCTTTCTTCCAGAAAAAAAAAAGCACCTAAAGCTCAGAAGTCAGACCTTTGACTTTATGCAAGTGCAACAGACTGGGAAGCACCTGGATGGTTGCTCACTTGCTTGTCGACATGGCCATCGACTAGCCACCTTAGTTTTTTTACTTGTTGGAGCAAGTGGCGTGTGTTTTCGTTGAGCAGCAGTTGGTTTTGACACTTGAAGACGTGATCTGAGAAGTAAGATCAAATCTTTGCAGGGCAGCTAGCGTCGTTGACATGGGAGACGAGGTTGAAGATCGTCGTGGGCGCTGCTAAAGGGCTGGCCTTCCTCCATGAAGCTAAGAAGCCTGTCATCTATCGGGACTTCAAAGCATCAAATATATTAATCGATTCGGTAATAATCACATGCACTTCTTCTTTTCAAAAAGAATTATTTACTTTACATAGTTACCTATATATTATTTACTTTACATTATATGGTCAATAGTTATGACTAGATGAACATTAATATTATATTATTCATTAGCCTCCTACAAGAATATAGAGAGAGAGGTTATGATTCGATGTATGTGAGTTTTAGGTGATTAAAATATTCATTTGTTGCGAGTTTAATCATGAATTATACACATAATGTGTTTAAATTTATTACCTTTAGTAAGAGAGCACTATTACATTTTGGCCTTAAAAATGGAATGTCCAAGTGATTTATCGCTCATTCTTTCTCTTATAGGTAAGTCAATAGTCTTAATTGGTAGTCTAAAATAATCTAATGAGACAAAATTACTCATTTTTACTATTATAATATAATGAGAATCAAACATAGATTTTCAAAGTTGCGTGACATTATTCATCACATTCTAATTAGTTTTTGACCAATATAGACCATGTCCACTATTTCTCAAGCATTTTGGTACGTGAGTGCCTTTGGCTAAGGTTATAGGACTAACTTATTCTAGTAGAGAGGGTTATACAAGCCACTCCAAAGAAGAAAATTCAAGTAATTCGAGATACCTTTCTTAATGTCATTTAAGAGGCATTTTTGTGCAGATTGATTGGGTAAGAATCTTTATATACCGAGCAGTCAAGATGCTAGAAGGCCTCTAAATTAGCACCTCACTTGTCGCAATTAATATGAAATAAATCTAAGCTTAATCTATTTTCCCAATCACTCAAGACTGGCAAGCTGACACAGTCAATTTATCATAATAAAAATAAATTAAATAAGAACAATGATTACTTATTGTTTTTTTGAACAAATATATACCTGATTTTTTTAATTAAAAAACTCTTATATTTTTTAAGTACAATTGTGACTGGAATATTTTTCTCATATCATTTCCAGGACTACACAGCGAAGCTTTCGGATTTCGGGTTAGCAAAGGGTGGGCCCCTCGGAGACAACACTCACGTCTCGACACGCGTCATGGGCACCCATGGCTACGCCGCTCCCGAGTACATCTTAACAGGTAACTATACCAATATAGCATATATTGAATTTCATTTAAAATTGATTCTGACTTAATATTAATAAAAAGAGAAATTTTGGTGCTATTTACGGGAAAAAAAGTAAATAAATAACAATATTAAATACGTCAAATTGACAGGTCACCTGACAGCGAAGAGCGACGTGTACAGTTTCGGCGTGGTCCTCCTCGAGCTTTTGACCGGCCGGCGCAGCGTCGACAAAACCCGACCGAATCGGGAAAAGAACCTAGTCGACTGGGCCCGGCCCTACCTCACCAGCCCAGCCAAGCTGGGCCGGGTGATGGACCCGAATCTGGAAGGGCTCTACTCCTCCAAGGGCGCTATCAAGGCGGCCTCGATCGCCCACCGCTGCCTGAGCCACAGCCCTAAATCGCGGCCTTCCATGAGGGCCGTGGTGGAGAGCTTGGAGCCGCTCCTCAGCCTGAACGACGTGCCCACCGGCACCTTCGTGTACGTCGCACCCAAGGAGACCAAGGCGGAGGAGGAGGAGGAGACGGCGAGTAAAGAGCGAGCGCGCCACGATCGGGATGAGAGGCACAGGCAGAGGTACCCCAACTCGGTGATCCATTCGGAGATGGCGCTCCACAGGGACGGTGGTAGCTTGTTTCTGAACTCGCTTTTGCGGAGATCGCCAAGACAGAACCAGGAGCGTGGAGCGTAGTGAACACGAACCATCGTGGGATTATACTGTACAGAGATCATAGAGACGGAAAGAGAGTTTTTTTTGTTAATTGGTTACGACTTTGATTCTTCTTTGGACGATGTGAAATCTGAACCGATGTTTTGGCGTTTTAAAAGCCTATTCTTTAATAACAGTAAAAAGTACATCGTATGTTAGTTTTTTGAAGATAAGATGAAATCGTATAGTTATACAAGAACTTTGCAAAATATGACACAAGTCACCTTTGTCTCTTAACTTCCGTAAAAATTTATCACTCTCGCGAAAACTATGTTCTGTTGAATGAAATCTAATAAAAAAAATAAAAAAATATAATAAATTTATATATAAAAAATAAAAAATATATTTTCACCATAAATTTTATTCAACATAATATAGCCTAAAAGTCCCTTAAGACTACCAATACCTTGAAGAAAAGAATTTGAGGAAATATTCGATTTTGGTAATTCAGCGAGCTTTAATTTACATCACAAATATTAAATAGTTGGGAAAAAAATGTTACAATTCGATATCAGTTCCGGCTGTGCAGCACAATGTGTAACAAGTAATAACTACAAGGAAAACCAAACCTTTTGCTGTGTAAATTTGTAATGTGACATCACCTCTCTACTTAATAGGCAAAACACCAATCAGCTGAGTTCATCAAGAAGCTTGAGGACAAAGAATAGGCTGAACTGCTGCCTTAAATTCCTCGTAGAATTTTTCCTCTGAAAACCTTCGGGCGCGTTCTCTAGCAGCTTTAGCTATTGCAAGCCTCTCCGCCTCGGACATCTTAAGTACTGTGAGTATAGCTTCAGCATATTCTTCGTTACTAGATGCTAGAAATCCTGTTCGCAGCCCACCTTCATCTAAAACGATATCCATCTTCGGACCTGCTGAATTATTTGCTGATGGAGGAAAAAAGCATTTGTTAGTGAATAGCATGCTAGATATTAGGCAAACAGTACGATGAGAATGTACGTACTAACCAATTGGTATCACGCCAGCTGCCATGTACTCTACAACACTAATTCCAAAATGCTCGTCTATCATAGAATGAATTCCTGCAACAGCACCTCCTAGAAGATTGATCAAGTCCCTGCTTAGAGGACAAGTTGTACTCAGTAAACATGCGAAACAAGTAGAGGGCTTGTATGTCATTTGGCAACTGAAGATGTAGGCAAGAAATGATAGTCGTAGATCCTCGGGTGAAGACGTGAAGTAAAAGCACTACACCCAGAATCGATTGTTATACAAGTATCACACGCACAACATGATGGAACAGAGAATAGCAAAGGATGTGGTTGATTTAATACCTTCTTGTGTTGGTACTTACGAGATTGAACCTTCTAAAGGCCATCTCAAGAAAATATACAATAAAACAAGATTACAAATGTATAGGTTTTCAACACGAACAATTTTCGGGATAACAAAATGTATTGCACAAGTTAGTTGTTAAATACTCCCACTAACTAATGTGTTCACCTGAGATCTACTAGCTCTAGCTCGTAAGAGACGGGCAGGCTAGTTGAGGGTACGAATCAATATACAACTAAAACATCAAAAAAGCCCGAAACATGTAGAATACGTTTGGAGGTTAGACCTTCCAAATACAAAAGAAAAAAAAATCAAGAATCCTTGATATACGGATGATGAAATCATCTAGCTAAAGATCTCCAATCTCCAGTCACTCAATTACGGTCTTTCTGATTATATGCTTCAACTGCTCGATAGTACAAAAAATTAGCAAGCAAGACAAATAGTTAACGTGAATTCTATACATCACATTGTATGATTGCGTAAACTATTCCTACAAGGCAACGGACTATGTTGTAGATCATATATAATAAAAGCAGAATAATAGCATTTAATAGAGTAAGAACATTATGGGGGATACACTAGGATTTGTTTCTAAGTGCAGGAAACTTATATGCAATAGAACCTGTCTGCTAGAAACAAGTTATGAAATGGTAGTAATGCAATCAGACCTGTACATAACATCTTTGTGAAAGTCCACGTAGTTATCCATATTTAATTCTCGGGATCTGTTTTGCAGTTTCTGCAATCTTTCTTCATCCTGCTTATTTCGGCAGCTACCAACAAATTGGAGTTTTGGCCTAGGCATATCAGATTCCAGTCTTCCAACTGCAAGTGCAAATGCCTCCAGCTGAAGAGTATGGGCCTTAACAAGAAACAAGATACACAATTAATTATTTGTTATCAATTAGCCATTGGGTCAATGGGAATGAAGCGAAAATGCCTCCAGCTAAATGGCATTGATGAAAGAACAGAAAAGCACCTTCTCTGGGCGGAACTGGGCGACAGATATAATCACAGGAGACTTGGCTGGTCTTTCCAATGGAAGCATCTGCTTGGACATTCAGGGTTCTTGTCATCAATACAAGCTAAGAAATTTCTGCGAATGAATGGTTACATAAAATAGAAGATAGGATGGAGTGCTTGAAATGTCCAAATCATAGACTACTTATAACAAAGACGAGTGAATACATTATAAAGGTAAAACTTGAATCCATAATATCCAAAGGTCACACTTGATCAAGTACGACATGCATGCAAAATGCAAGCACATTTTGTCCTTGATCTTTGATTAAACTTTAACACAACCATGAAAAGTACATTGATTGATCAAATAAAAAATGTCTATCCCCTTCATATCATTGTCGAGTTTTAGAAAGTTGGCAAGAGAGCTTTCTGGTTACACGAGGTTAACGTTCAACAGTAAATGACAGTTACTGTCCTATATGCCAAATTGCCAACTAGCCTTTTCGGTTTTTAGTACTGAATTTCCTATATTAGAAATTCACACCAGTCGAAGTAATTGTAAAATAGTCAAATCCAAGGACACTTTTGAAATTAGATTAGGCTACAATGTCAATCCACGTTGATGGTCCCAAGGCTGTAATAGGATAATATGAGCCATAATTCAACTGAAACATAAACAAGATACTTATGGTTTCACAAAGGAATATAAAATGATAATTCTTTGGAGATTGGCTCCATAAAGATGCATTACGTCAGCTTGTAGAATCGCCTTGCAAACATATCATGCAAGCTAAACTTGTCAAACATTGGTTAGGCATGACTCAGTTGTCAATTTACTCTAGGATCATTCGTAATTCACATTTCTAAGAACCACTTAAATCCCTCCAAACCAACATCACCAGTAAGCTAAATTTTGATGAAACAAATCACCTCGAGTGATTTAATATACTTTGATCTCAATGATCTTTAACGAGGTTCCATAAGAAAAAGAATTATCGGGAAATCACTATCCATGAGTGTCTTAGAGAACATCATGCTATATGTCAAATTGTTAATAATAGATCTTTCATCAATCATGGATGCTCATTCAAATAAGACCGAGCAGAGAGTGAAACAGTAATTGGAAATATTTCTAAGAGTAACTTGATTAAATTATTTGTTCAATAGCCCAATTCTATGTCATAATGGTTCCAACGCTAGTAGAGTTACGAGACATCATTGGCACATTGAGTCTTCACTGTCAGCCACCCAAACATTAAAGCAGACTAAGAACATAAACATTTAGCAAAGGTAATAAGTTAAACCAGCATATGTTTATGATGGGAGAACAATAATACAATATAAGAAATAATTTATAAGATTGGAAAAAGTACGAGACTGACCAACCAAGGGATCTATATACCTGGAGGGATGAGGTATCACAGGGAGGGTACACTCTCTTAGTGC
The DNA here is from genome assembly GCA_027563935.2 of Costus lasius. Lineage (NCBI taxonomy): Eukaryota > Viridiplantae > Streptophyta > Magnoliopsida > Zingiberales > Costaceae > Costus > Costus lasius. The sequence goes on along the minus strand of CM050450.1, from coordinate 133,064,583 downwards.
GTTTAGGAATCTTCCACAGCCTCTCTATATGCGATCTGGTCCATGAGGAGTTTACCATCGCCAGATGTGCACAGGACCCCACAAACCCATACATCCAACTAAACAATGTATAGTACACAATTTTGCACCGGGATAGTAGAACACTGCCTCAGAGAAAAGATGACACGTGATGGTTAGTAACACTTAAAGAAGATAAATACTTGCAGAACTCCATCCAAGAACAGGTCCCATATGTAAAGAACACCTCATACAGTTACTTCTTAAAAAAAAAACTCTTCAAATTCAAGCCCACAATAGAAATGTGATTCACCTTATGACTCAAATAGAAGTTGAACCTGAAAACAAGAATAAGTGGTAGTGCCCATTACTTATAAAACTACCTCAGTTTCTGTATGGTAACTATAGTAAGGCATTATTAACTGAATAAATTAAAAAGTAAATACTAGGAAAAACCATGAAATGAAATGAACATAAGAAGTCATCAATTTCCCAGTATATTCTAAACAGAGGGTGAAAACCGAATGAATCCAGATTTTGATGCTAAAAAGTAAACAGTGACAATAGCTGTCTTAAGGAAATGCTCAGCGAACATCAAATTTTAAAAGATAGAGTTCATGAGAAAATTGTTGATTATAATCAATTTCATAAAAAAATTATGTCAATACTAGTGTAGGAGAACCAATAGGCGTATGGATACCTATATAGGACTACAACAGATATGAATTTGAAAGTTGAGTGAATTTAATTTTTCAATATCTAACTTAGGCTACTTTGTATTCAAAAGAATACCTGTTAGCAATTAAAATGTCATTATTGTACATAGCATTGCAGTGAAGCACACGAGAAACCATGTCTGAGCTGATAGTTGGATAATGAGTATAGCAAATAACTTTGCACCCGAAAATCCGAGCAAGAGGGTATGTAAAAGCATAGCCACTAGTATCAAAATAGAATTGAGGTGTGAATTTGCATAGAGCTTCCCATGAGAGGTACACTGAACCAAGACTTTGTCCAATCATAGTAAATCGAGGATATGTAATTTCTTCAATCCATTTCCTTCTGTACATACGAACAACCTAGAAAGTGAAAGTTGACAAGTTCAAGTAAGAAACTAAATATTAAATCAGCCAAGCCTCTATTAAAATAAGAGGGCAGTTAGAGAATATATACTCAGGGATTATTTCAAATTTATCGAATTTAAAACCTTAACTTGAAATAATTGGGAGAAACTTATGTAGTGGCTTAAGGATTGTAAACTATTGAACAAATATTATGTGGTAACTTTCATCATAAAAACTATTCGGATATTAGTAAGCAATAACTATCCAACTAAGACATGCAAAGCAGCAAAACCATGTAATCTCTGTAAATCTACTAGAGGGAAAACGAACAAGGAAAAAACTGATTTTTTTTCCTCAATAAGTTATGGAAATGTTGTCCTAAAGGCCTGTAATAAATGATTGTTGAGGTTTGGTCTGAAAATGGTAATTTTTCATTTACATTGTTATGGGCTTATTGGTTTCTATACTTGTTTCTAGAAGTGAATTTAGGACATATATCACCGTAGAACATCATGTATCCATGTCAGATTGATAAATTTAAAAATCTAATTGAGTTTATAAATTAATTAATTGAAATGTGTTTGTAATTATGATTTATTATCGTTAATCTGTGTTTAATTCATTGGTGGGTAGTATTGAGTAATAATTATGAAGGACATCAAAGATATATAGTTATTGTTAAGAATATGTATACTTTAATCATTCTAATTTACTATACAAACTCCCATAATAATAATGATGATAATAATAATAATAATAATAATTTGGTGCTAATCAAGTTTAAGTTTTTTCCTCTTTCGAGTAAGAGAGAAATAGTCAAGCTTAATTGGCAAAAGAAATAGTAGTAGCACTTATTGTATATTAGAAGAATATCTTTGCAATCTAAAATTTTGTGGAGCAATATATTATTTTGAACATCATAAGGGGATGAACATATTGCAAGGGCTACCTGCGGAGATCGAAGTAGCTTGACGCCGAAACGATCAAAGGCGCGGGCAACCAAGCTCTGAGGAGAGGCATCATCTCCAGTGAAGATTGCACAGTCCAAATCAGGATTCTCCTCCTGCACGGCCTTCACTGCGCACCACAGGACTCTCTCCCCACCACCGCCATCGTTGGTGTAGGGATGGAAGAACGCTACCGCCCTCCGCCTTGAGCGCCGCCCAGAGATTACCGCCGAGACAACAGAGAAGAGAACCAAGGACAGGATGGAAGAAATCAAGCTCGCTAATAGCAAAACCCAAAGCGCCATGGATCGCACTGCAATTCACCCAATTTGGGCTTTCTCTTTTGCGGCTGTGCTAGTTGGAACAATGCTAGTTAAAATAACACTGTTTGCCTGTTTGGAAAAGTTAGGTCAATTTAATCAAGAAAAATAGAAAAATGTAGGCAGATTAGGGCCTGTTTGGCGCGCGGGCGAACAGTAGGAAAAATATTAGGGTTCACGAAAGCTGCGGGTTAATAGTTAAATATATATTATTATAAAATTAAAATTAATATTCTATATGTTAATACTGATATTAATAAGGTTATTAATTTAATAAATTAAAAAATAATTTTAAATTATTTTGCAAAATTAAGATTAAAATTTTATGTAATTATAATATATATATGTATGGTATTATTTTATATGCAATTCTTGTCGTTATCTTGCTTTTAAAGAAAAATTATATTTATATTAAAGAAATAAATATTGGATAATAGATAAAAATTCAACCATTTTAGGGATAGCGGTGGGTATGATAGTTTTTTTTTCCCCTCGTACCTAAATAAGTTCTATATTAAACTTTAAAATTCACTGTTCATTATTTGAACCCTAAAAATAAGTATTTAAACTTTTCAATTAACTTACTATATATGTAATTTTCCGAGTAAATAACTAGTATTTATCATATCAGGATACTAATACTATTTAGATATTGGCTCATATTCAAATAACTAACAACGGATCTATATTACTTGAATCCTATTCTGATAGTGTATTATATACCTATACTCAAACTGAACCTGATTAGGGGTAGATCAAATATCTACTAATATTGGACTGGATTGCCATCTCTAAATCATTTGCAACATTGATTATAAATTTATAATATAATAAATTAAAATTTAATTTAACTTTTAATTAAGAATTTAATATAAATAAAAACTATTATTTTAACATTTATCTCTATTTTTAAAAATTAATTAAAAAATAAAAATAGCATTCCTAATGTACTATATTGTGTCAAATACCTCCCAATCGATGGATGGTAAACTTGAGCCACTTGACAGCTGTAATTTTAAACACAGCAATAATAATAATAAATTACTACCTATAAAAAAAAATCATCCGTGGTCTATTTAATCAAATACCGAATAATTATTTTATCAAAACCAGACGAAAAGAAGAATAACTGCTGCGCCCAACAACCAAACCTCCTGTCGGATTTTTCGTGTCAATACCTTGTACCTTGGCTGGCATACATCGGCTGTAAATAGCCACCTCTACTCGTCTACTACATATAAATTGCGCCCCTTGTCAACTTCGCCGCACACGGCAAGATGTTCCATGTCACTCACAGCATTAGATAAACGATGCCATAAATTTCTCTTTCATCAAATACCATCAGAAGAATGTGAGACGGGTTAATCATGCTCATCAATTATACAAATTTTGAAGCATCCTGAGCTTGAGGTACTCAACAATCAGTAGGAATGAATATGGTTTATGGCCATAGTTTTCGCCCTGTACTGGTAGTTCCTTTTCCTTTTGTTTTGATTCTTACTTTTTTTTAATGATGAGAAGCTAGACAAAACATAGTTGAACGTAATTAGAAAGGCCAGTAAGACCCATGTTTGATTCCGCGTACAGATTTCACCACCTTAAACATTCACAAGTTCATGACGCTACAATGGCTTCGTTCAAGCAGTCTGTTCTCTGCGCTGTACAATCTCACGTTACCAACCACGAGTTACCTTCTCATAAAATGCACAGGTTCTCCTCAGGCCAAATCTACGCACTGGAGTCACCTCTTTCGCCTCTTGGGTTCAACCTGCAATAAGCAAACGAGAAATCCAGGCAATCAAAACCTATAACAAGCAAAATAATAAAGAGTAAATATAGGTATCTATTTCACAACATTCCTGTACATCCAGAATTTACCACTTTGATTAGTTACCCATTGCTCTTATTCCTGTTCGCATATTATCTAGCTTCAATTGGATCATACTAACAAATTAACAACTTGCTTTACATGGAACAAATGTTCAAATCTAAGAGTGTACCTTTTGTTCTTGCTCTTTTTCAGGAGTAAACAGATAAGCCATGAACAACCTTTGTATTAATTCCGAAACGTCAATATCTTTTAAATTTTATTACAAATACAGAAAGAGGTATCGGCACTCATCAATAAGGGAGCATGAATTTCTTGAATTGTTCATTGCATTAGTTCCCCTCTTGTACAAAGTACTCGAAAGTTCATCATAGATAGCTTAACATGCGACAGTAAGCTCACATGTGATCCTCAGTTTAAATACTTAATTTTTCAAATGAATAATGCATGAACTCCCCTTGTCATAAGCCCGACCTCTCTGACCCTCAAATGACAGAAGACAGACATAAATTTGAAGTGATAAATATAATCTTCTGGTAGATTGCACTATGCTAGTTACCAATTATTCAACTTTAATAGATAAAACAAAAATCAATAGATAAAACACTCCATGCTACACTTCCACATTACAGTTGGGTCCTATTATTTGTTTCTCTTAACTAAATTTTTGAAATGAATCCTTGATCCAATTAAGCTTGCAACGTGAGTCGAATAGTTGACGACTTGTATAACCAAGGAGCTACAAAATTCACTACCAATCAGAAAAGAAGAACGCTATTCTTAAAATGACAGGCAGTTCTCAACTTCAGCTGCTAGGATCTTTGAAGAGAAAATTGAAACATTGCTCTAAAAACCAAAGGTTGAAGAAGACACCAACAAAAATTTTACTTGGAAAAGATTTAATCCTCCTGGATGTTATTTTTAGTCATCAAACAAACGCAAAGAAAGTACCGTAGGCAAATTTTAGGTCGATGCTAACTTCTAGACTTCCTAAAATACAAGATAGAGCAGGAGCTTGCATGGAAATTACTGCATGAAAATCACTAATGAATAAATTAGATTGCAACTCCTTAGAACAATCAAGATTCTTATCAACATAAATAGGGAGAACTATTCCAATCACCTTAATCTCAGAAACTGGCGAGGCTGGAAACCCATTCATTGATCTTTTTGCGTCAGTCTCAGAATCACAATCCGAGCACAGAAAGTGTTCTAACTTTTTTGCTTGTTCAATTGTCATGCCCATGCAAGATGGATGGAACCTATTTGAACAGACATGTTTGTTGCCTCAGCTAACAAATGAATTTATTACAAATAGAGAAAATGCAATATAATTTATAGAAATCATAGAAAAGCAGAGAAGAAAAGGGAGACATCCTTTGTCATCGACACAAGAAATTTATCCTAAGATTTGATATGCAAAAGATATTCATCACACACAATCACAACATAGGTAAAATTTATAATTATGCACGCATCATACACTTATTGATAGAGGTGGTCAACGGGCCGAGCCGGCCCGCAGCCTGGGAAGCCCATTGACCTGGGCGGCCGGCCAATGGCATGGATTGGGCCGGGTTGGAGGTTTGAGGCTCACGGGCCGAGCCGGGTACGACATGTGATCGGGCCGAGCACGGCTCGTGGGCCGGCCCAAGCACAACCCACAATTAATATTTTTTTTATTAGGCACCCAAATTCAAATTTTTTACCTATGTTATTTTACCTTTATACCAGTTAAAGTATCTAAAAAAATTAAATTTATGGGTATAATTGTCTTTTAGTTATAAAATTATTATTTTATTCTCTTTTAATAATATAAAATAGAGGATAAATTTATAAATTTACACTCATTTCATCCCTATAAATTCTATAATAGTTCCCTACATTTTTACCCACAAAATTTTAGTTTCAATTATTTTTTAATTACATTCCTCTTAATCACATAAGTTTCAATTACTTTGTTAATTGTGTTTGCAGTCTTGCAGGTGAGCACGAGGCATAGAGAAAAATGGCAGATAATAGAAGAATGAAGATAATTATCATTCCGACAAATTCTCAGCGTTTGATCTTCCTTGCGTCTACCTTAAATTTCTTCGATGCTAAATAATGGAGAATCACTATTTTAAGTATTATCGAGCGTGTTAATCAAATCATATGAATTGATATATTCAGATTCGAAGAACACTTTATCCACTTATCTAATCATGCAAGACAAGAATTTTTAGCTTCTCTCTCCCTTTCTAGTATTGAGATCGAGATAGAGATTGAGGAATTTCAAATTAATGATAGTGAGGATGATAGTCAGTGGCGGATCCAGGACCCAAAGGTATATGGGGGCAATAATATACGAGAATAATATTAGTAAGACTAAAAAAATTTCAACGGGGGCAAATCAAAATTTATATACATATAATATTAAAGATATGTATATAAACTTATGTAATACTTATGTAATATGAAGAGTTGAGTGGGGGCATTTGCTCACACTCAGCTCCATGTGACTCCACCATTGATGATAGTGACAATATCAACGATGAGCGAAAGCAACATACCAAAGCAAATCAAGCTCAAGAGTCACTTGAGTTTTTCATTATTGAAGGAGGTAGAGTTGCAAGCATGGAATCCGCAATATGCATAGTATATTTAATATTTTGCTCGCACATCTTTCATAATAGCTGCTTGCGTCGCTGGCTACTGGTTAACTATTTGTGCTCATTATGTCGGCAATTGATTTAAGCTAAAATATATAATTTATTAATATGAAATTTAATCTAGTTGGTTTTAACTTTAGTCATATGACTTAAATATGAAATTTAAGTTGCAAATGTGATAAGCACATTTTAAAATTTTTCTTATTTTTATATTATTACTATTATTATTTTTAATATATAAATAAATTTTTTTGCATAATTTGTATATTATTATTATATAAATTTTAACGAATTTATATTATTATTATTATTATATAAACAAAATTTTAAAGAATTAATATTTTTATAATTTTCTTATATGATTTTTGTCAATATATTTTTGTAAAGTGTTTACATGTGTATTATAATTTATAATATGTTAAAGTAATCTAGTCGTGTTTTTTTGGTTAGCTGAGCGTAGTGTGGGGTTTATATAATGGTAGCACACAGGATCGAATCTCTAACGGCTCACGGGCTTGGCACGGCCCATGGGCCGAGCGCTTTGGTCAGGTCAGGCTTGGCCCGCGTGCCGGATCTAGGCTGAGTCGTGCATTATCGAGCGTATTAATCAAATCATACGAATTGATGTATTCAAGTTCGAATAACACTTTATCCACTTATCTAATCATGCAAGACAAGAATTTTTAGCTTCTCTCTCCCTTTCTGGTGTTGGGATCGAGATAGATACTGAGGATTTTCAAATTAATGATAGTGAGGATGATAGTGACAATGGAGTGCGCAATATCAACGATGAGCCAGAGCAACATACCGAAGCAAACCAAGTTCAAGAGTCACTTGAGTTTTTCATTATTAAAGGAGGTAGAGTTGCAAGCATGGAGTGCGCAATATGCATAGAGAAATGAAGTACGGAGAGCAAGTATGCTTAACACAATACTCGCACATCTTCCATAGTAGCTGCTTGCATCGTTGGCTACTAGTCAACTACTTGTGCCTATTATGTCGGCAATTGATTTAAGCTAAAATATATAATTTATTAATATGAAATTTAATCTAGTTGGTTTTAATTTTAGTCATATAACTTAAATATGAGATTTAAGTTGCAAATGTGATAAAGCCCATTTTAAAATTTTTCTTATTTTTATATTATTACTATTATTATTTTTAATATATAAATAAATTCTTTTGCATAATTTGAATATTATTATTATAATTATTATATAAATAAAATTTTAAAGAATTAATATTTTTATAATTTTCTTATATGATTTTTGTCAATATATTTTTGTAAAGTGTTTATATGTGTATAATAATTTATAATATGTTAATGTAATCTAATCGTGTTTTTATGGTTAGCCGAGTGTAGTGTGGGATTTATAAGGTGGCAACACACAGGATCAAATCTCTAATGGCCCATGGGCTTGGTATGACCCATGGGCCAAGTGCTTTAGTCGGGTCGGGCTTAGCCCACAGGCCAAGTTTGGCCCGCGTGCTAGATCTGGACTGAGTTGTGCATTGCCGAGTCGTGCATTATCGAGCGTGTTAATCAAATCATACGAATTGATGTATTCAGGTTCAAATAATACTTTATCCACTTATCTGATTATGCAAGATAAGAATTTTTAGCTTCTCTCTCCCTTTCTGGGATTGAGATCGAGATAGAGGACTAGGATTTTCAAATTAATGATAGTGAGGATGATAGTGACAATATCAATGATGAGCTAGAGCAACATACCAAAGCAAACTGCAAGCTAAGCTCAAGAGTCACTTGAGTTTTTCATTATTGAAGGAGGTAGAGTAGCATGGAGTGCGCAATATGCATAGAGAAAATGGAGTACGGAGAGCAAGTATGCTCAATACAATGCTCGCACATCTTCCATAGTAGCTGCTTGCATCACTGGCTACTGGTCAACTGTTTGTGCCCATTATGTCGGCAATTGATTTAAGCTAAAATATATAATTTATTAATATGAAATTTAATTTAGTTGGTTTTAACTTTAGTCTTATGACTTAAATATTAAGCCCACTTTAAAATTTTTCTTATTTTTATATTATTACTATTATTATTTTTAATATATAAATAAATTCTTTTGCATAATTTGTATATTATTATTATTATATAAAATTTTAACGAATTTATATTATTATTATTATTATATAAATAAAATTTTAAAGAATTAATATTTTTATAATTTTCTTATATGATTTTTTGTCAATATATTTTTGAAATGTGTTTTAATCTGTATAATAATTTATAATATGTTAATGTAATCTAATTGTGTTTTTTTGGTTAGCTGAGCATAGTGTGGGGTTTATTAAATGGCAGCACATAGGATTGAATCTCTAACTGCCCACGGGCTTGACACGGCCCATGGGCCGAGCGCTTTGGTTGGGTCAGGCTTGGCCCACTGGTCGAGTTTGGCCCGCGTGCCAGATCTGGGCTGAGTCATGCATTATCGAGCGTGTTAATCAAATCATACAAATTGATGTATTCAGGTTCGAAGAACACTTTATCCACTAATATGATCATGCAAGACAAGAATTTTTACCTTATCTCCCTTTCTGGTATTGAGATCGAGATAGAGGTTGAGGATTTTCAAATTAATAATAGTGAGGATGATAGTGACAATATCAACGATGAGCCAGAGCAACATACCGAAGCAAACCAAGCTCAAGAGTCACTTGAGTTTTTCATTATTGAAAGAGGTAGAGTTGCAAGCATGGAGTGCGCAATATGCATGTAGAGAAGATGGAGTACGGAGAGCAAGTATGCTTAACACAATGCTCGCACATCTTCTATAATAGCTACTTACGTCGCTGGCTACTAGTCAACTGCTTATGCCCATTATGTCGATAATTGATTTAAGCTAAAATATATAATTTATTAATATAAAATTTAATCTAGTTGATTTTAACTTTAGTCATATGACTTAAAGGGATTTAAGTTGCAAACGTGAGAAGCCCATTTTAAAATTTTTCTTATTTTTATATTATTAGTATTATTATTTTTTATATACAAAATAAATTCTTTTACATAATTTGCATATTATTATTATTATATAAAATTTTAACGAATTTATATTATTATTATTATTATATAAATAAAATTTTAAAAAATTAATATTTTTATAATTTTCTTATATGATTTTTGTCAATATATTTTTGTAAAGTGTTTATATGTGTATAATAATTTATAATATGTTATGTAATCTAATAGTATTTTTTTAGTTAGCTGAGCATAGTGTGAGGTTTATATAGTGGCAACACACAAGATTGAGGCTGCATTTGGCAACGCACGGGTCAAGCGGGCTGCGGGTCAAAGAGACTACGTGGCTTTCTCTATGCCACAAATTGATTTTTGAACCGCCCCACATCGCCAGCAGTGTGAGAGCGTGGGTTGAGTGGGTGCGGCCTGCCCCACGCTGCCCACATCTCCAAACGCAACCTAAATCTCTAACGGCCCACGGGCTTAGCACGGCCCATGGGCCGAGTGCTTTGGTCGGGTCGGGCTTGGCCCCCGTGCCAAATCTGGGCTGAGTCTTAATTGAGTCGTGCTTGCCACGGGCCGGAGAAATTTTCGTCGTGCCGGCCTGGCCCGCTACAGAAGAGGCCGGAAAAAAAGATAAATTTTAATATATTTATACAGGAAAAATAATCTAAATCGGAAAATTAGTAATTTACCTATATTACTAATAATTAAATCGAGTAAATATTGATATTTTAATTAGTTCAGTAAAAAAATGGTAAAATTGGTAATTGATTTTTACTAAATGCTCACCCCTAATCCGATTATAGGTAAGGGCTGACAAGAAACATCTACTTCAGTTTGTATGCAACATTGGAATGAGATGAACATTGTAAAACTCCAGTACCACATAAAGCATCCGTAACATTCAGCTTTGCTGCTAAATTGAGCATATTAAATTTGAAGATATGCAACAAATTATATAGATGCTTTAAAAAGTGAAATATAGTAGTTATTAAGGCAAAGAAACAAAAAGAAATTGTCAAAAAAAACGCCTTCAAAGTAGGAAGCGAAAGGCATTAAACCCAACATGACCCATTTGAAAACCTTTAAAACAATAGAATAATAGGCATCAGCACCTAAAAAACACAAATTTGTGCAAATCTTTAAACTGATCTGTAAAGAATACAACTACACTCCTAATCAGTAAAAAAGTATGGTGTCTTCTTAAACAGACTTTTGTCAGAACCAAATAATGTCCCCATTATTTTCCATACTGAAGCAGATAACTTCCACTTACTAGCTATGATCATTACGACCACACTAGGAAAAAGAAATTGTTATGACAGACCACAATTCATCTCATAGTTCTCACTGTAGATTTTTCATATAATAATGAAAGAACCTTGATAGATATTGGAGAAAAAGACAAAGCAATTGAAAAGATTAACTCAAGCAATATTCCCTGTAAAGTGTTAAAGAAATTGATTCGATGCAACAACTAACACTAAAAGACAATTGTTACAAAGAAAGTTGTCGACATAACTAATGGGAAACATTCCTTACTTTGGCAGACTGTTCTGCATTCTGAAAATAATAATAATCTAACACTAAATTTGATAATATACAGAGGCCAATGAATTCAAAGTTGTTCATGTGCTGTGATCTTGAAGATCATACTTCAGGCTCTAAAGACGGCTAAACATAGGTCTTATACATTGTCAGACTTAATACATACTGAACAACTAAGTCTCTGAAGAAGACATTGTTATTTCTTACTAATTTAAAGGCATTTACATTTTAGGCCTTCGACAGCGAAGGGATTTTCTTTTCTTTAATCGAGATCAAATTCAAAGCAGGTTTTGACTTTAAAAGGTGAATATTTTGTGACTGAATATTAAGTTTTTTCAAAAAACAAACTGCAAAAGAAAACATCACAAAGTGACAGCACTCTAAGGGCTACACATACGGAGTAAAGGATGTATACGAATCAGCTTCACGAGAGAGTGTAGCTAAAAGTTTACTATACCTGAATCAACTTTATTCTTGGAAGAGAAAAACAGTCAGACACTTTGTCATATTTTATCTATGCCATGTTATCATATAGTTTATCTCGGTTGCTCATTGTCTCTATATTCCTAGCAAGTTGCCAGAACCAATATCCTGGCATCTTTAGGAATACAAGAAGGTAATGGTTTATTGTGTCATTGTTTGATTTCCATGAAGAAAATCTAGATAATGCCCACATCCTACTCTAGAATCCAAACTCATCAAACAATGATTACTGAAGGTGCTAATTAGCTCAACAAGTAAAAAACTTAGTTGTTAATAACAAGATCTTCAGTTGGATTCCTGCCTCCTGCCTTCTTGCAAAAGAAGATATGCCCTTACAAGGCGACCAAATGAAATAGGTAACAGAGAAAGGCATATCGCTGGTTTCTGACAAAGTTAAGTGCTCCCACTAGATTTATAAAATTTGAAACCAAAGGATATATTTGTTAGAATGGCAAAATTTCCTGGATAAATATAGCAATTAAACCTTAAAAGTATCAGTAAACCACCAAACTAGAGCCAGATAACAGAACATCAATGCGATCCGTGAGGTGAAGTTAGTAGGTTCAATTGCAGTCACTAGCAGTATTTGCACCAAAATAGGCTACAAAATGTCTTCTTTTTCAGGTAAAAAAGCTTCAGACAGAAGGGAAATCAATCAGAAACTAATACACCAAATATTTCCTCTAATTTCTACTTGAACTCAACTGCCAACTGGATCAGTAGTAAAGTAACCGCTTTGAACTCAACTGCCAGTCACAAAACTTCCTTTGCCCTTAAAAGGCTATGTTTATGTGGAGTGACCCACGAATTGTGCATTAATCTAAAACCTAATGAAGCTGGATGACAATTTTACAATACTTGGATGCTCATGAATGCCAATATCTGTGAATAATAATTTGTTGTTGAGAATAAACTTGTTTAAATGATAGGAGCTGAATTCAGCTTAAGTGTTTCTCATAACAATCATGAAGCAGCACATTGATCGGGTACTAACATTTCATCAGGAGAATGCCGATGGAAAACGACCAGTAAAATGTTGAACACCGCATTTCGCTCCAGCTTTAAGTTAGTAGAAAACAAAGTGGTCATGATAATTATGCCGTGGCTATTGCATAATCCATGAAGTTTCATGACAGGATAGTTAAAGTGAGCAGCAAGAAAGGCTTCATAGGCTTGCAACAGTATGGTAAACAACAAAGAGGAAAAGCATGAATGAGCAGCTGGAGCCACTTACCAATCCTTGCAGCCCTCACATTGGACCATCAGATCATCAGGATTGTAAGGCATCTCACACTTGCAGTAGCTGCAACGCGACAGGAAAACTTAATAGCCGTACGATACTAAGAAAACTGGCGCCACGAAAAGAAGCAAACAGTCCCAAAGCACGCAAAACCTACACAGCGACACGGTCAGGCGTGAAAGCCCCGGTGGCTGCCTTGTACTCGAAGCGGCAGAAGTAGTCCTCGGCGCCTACATTCTCCAGCTTGGTGTAGTTCTTAAAAGAGTGCACAATGCACTTGCCCTCGATGGTGTGCGCACTCTGCACGTCATAGTGGTCAGAGAGGAAAAGCTCTTTGGCACCGTGGAACTGCCGGCGGCCGCCCATGGACTCCTCTGGCCGGTAGTACCACCGAACCTTGACCCGCACGTTGTTGCGGTGGTCGGCCTCGATCTTCTCCACCCGCGCCACGTACGGCGGCTTCTCCGACTCCGCCGGCCGCATCAGCACGCAGTCTCCCACTAAGATCCCCACGCGCACACAACGCAATATAGTAGCAGCAGGGAAAGGGGATAACTAAAACAAAAATGGAGCTATTCGCAGCTGAAACCGAGGAGTACCTTTGACGACCTTGTTGGTGCCCTTGATGGTGTAGGAATCGAGGTCCTTCTTACCGGGCTTGGTCTTGGCCATCAGCTAAAATTGGAAGTAGAGAGCTGAAGCCTAGTCTTGGTCTCTGCTGTGGAGAGAGGGCTCGCTGCGATCTGTCCACCTGCTGATGAGTGTGGAGAAAGGGGATGAGAGGAAGCTGGAACGGAGTGGAAATCGAAACCCTAGGGAACGAGCAAACGGTTGGGCTCCGACCAGAACGGGGGTGGCAGGGAGACGGCTCACGGCTCGTTGAGGAAGGTTATTTGTTGTTTTTATTTTTTATTTTTTGTGTTCTCTGTGTTTTTTTTTTGTTTTTGTTTCTTCAAGGTAGCTGGGACTATAGGGTGTTAAATAAAAATAGAAAAAGAACCGGGTGTTCGGTGAGGTTTTATATTTAAATAAATATGTATTTAGGGGTTAGGTCTTGGATCATTTTGTTATAAACAAAAATACATGGTTCACGATTGTATATCTCCTTGAGTGTTTAAATTTACTCTTTTTTATTTTTTTATTAAATTTAATCGTTGATATTTTTATTGTATTGCTAAATCTAAAATTTCAATTTCAAAATAAATTCATTTGCAAAAGTTAAAAAGTCAATCAAAATTAAATTAAGGAGAACATTCTTTACCAAATATATTTGGCTTTATAGGTTCAACCGTTCAAGATTAAGGTCAACGTTTTGATTGATTTCATTCAAATATGTTATTTTGTGCGAGACTATACGTGATTAGCTAATTAATTTAGGCTAAAATAGCTTATAAAGGTAAGAGTGTTTTTTTAAGTGGGTAAGTATAGCATGACTTCACATTATTATCAACAACTAAGAGTTAATTTTTTTAATGTGCTTAAGCTATTTAGACTTTTTAGTATATATAATATAATTGATTTGAAAACAATTTAAAATACATATTATAGCTTATGAATTTGAAAAGAATATAGAGATTTTTTTACTTTAACCCTCGAAATAACATGAAATATGAAGAACACATTTCAATATCTGCAAGAGGGTCACCAATATATTAAATTTCTATTCAAATTTATTAGTAGAAATAAACTTATTAACTTTACTTTTTAGAAAGAAAAAAAAAACAAAAACTGACGAAAATTTCCTAATTTTCTTATCTCAATTATATTTTGTTTTTTAAAAAACTAAAATCACTTAATATATTTTAATTTCATATTACTTATTCTTTTAATCATGAAGAAAACACAGTGTTGGTGTCTCATTGACCTAACAAGACTTGACCTAACCCGTTGACTCAATCTAACTCGACACGAAATTAGTCAGGTTCAAGTTAACTATAGTTATGTTTGGGTCATAAACAGGAAAACTTTTTTAGGAGCCGAAAATAATTGGGTCGTGTCGAGTTATAAACAGGTTGATCCGCTTAACCCGATTATATTATATATTTATATATAAAAAATTTAAATATAAACTCATTTAACTCTCATTACTAACCTATAAGTCCAAATATCTTCTAATTATCTTTTAACCCAGATTTCGACCCACACGTAGCCAAAAAATTTATTAATTTTAATAAAATTCTTATTAATTTATTATTTATATTTAAAATATAAATAATAATTGAGTTATTTGGGTCGTGTCGAATTGACCTGATTATATTCTAATCGTATTCGTATTAAATAATTTAACTTAATTAATTAAATAGATCATATTTAAATTGATTTAATTGGATCATGGGTGATAGCGAATATGAATCCGCTGACTTGAATTTCCTGGTCCAGTCTCATGCTTCATCGTATTAAAAAAAGTTGAAAATTATTAAGCGTTGAAGCACCGGTCTTGATTAATCACGCGGGCCGTTACCATACCCTCTTCCGCTGCTATCGGCGTGCTCGTCACTTCGATACGGCGCTCGCATGTGCGCCGGTCTTGATTAATCACGCGGGCCGTTACCATACCCTCTTCCGCTGCATCGCCCTCCGCTACGCAGAATATACGATCGAATATACGATCGCATTTGTTCTACCACCCCCTCGCTTCAATCACCCAAATCCCCCCTCCCCTCCCCTTCCTTCGCTCGGTAACCCTCGCCATGGCCAGCACACGCTTCTTTCCTCTCCGGCGAGTGGATTGACGAGCAGTCGGGTCGTTCTGCTGCGGCTGAACCAGGTTCCCCCCTTTCTCGCCTTTGTTCTCTTTTTCTTTCTCCTGAGCTCCTCTTCTGGCTGCATTTGTGCGATCTGGGCGCTTGATGCTCGTATTCATGCCGGATTTGTGAGAATCTGGCCGATTCGTTGTCGTTTTTGGTGAGGTCGATAAATCAGGAGGGATGGAAGGTTGTGGAAACAAATAAGGAAGACTGAGGTCGATCTTGGCCAATCGTTACCCGGATCTCGGTGACTCGGTTGGTGTCTATTGGGATCGCCCAATTTCTGCAAACCCTAAGATCTTTGTCCGAGGTGCTACCGGCAGCAGTCATGGTGCCCTGTGATATTCTTGTTTTAGACGTAGGAGCGTAGCTAATCTAATTAATTGAGAAATGTCCAGTAAATTTTACCATCGAAAAAGTTCTGAAAGTGACGGCGAGCTTTTATGGGCAAATTAGGATTCCCAAAAGGTTGGTCTTGCTTTCAAACGCCGAGGATACAAATTCAGCATCCATTTTTTTTTTCGTTTCTCCTTTTAGGACAGAAGCTGAAATCTTTACCAGAAGAGAGCGATTATGATATTGATAGGCGATTTGGAACTGGCTCGCGTTGTTGATTCACGCTAATAGGAGCCTGTTTATTACTGATTTCTCAGAATTCGAAATGGATTACTCCTGTTTTGAGAATAAATTAGACGATGTAAGTGATGTTCATCTTTTAACTCATAGCGGACAAGATTCAGCACGATGTAAAAAAATGGTGAGGTTGTTTGGTGGACAATATACAGCAACACAAGCTACACTGGCCACTATCCCTTTGTCAATGACTGCTGAGCCTCTCTCTTCTTAGTGGGAACACAGTAGCTTAATCCTCATATTACACTAGCTGCACCATCTCCCAACGTTTCTTGGAATTTGTGGGCTTTACTTACTTTGAGTGAGTCTTTTAACTAGTTATCGAACGGCCTTGAGGCTTGTTTCATGGTATGGTGCCTAGTGATCCGTCTGCAAATAGAAAAGTAAAAAATAATTGTGTCCATAGGATTACTATGAATAGAGACATCAAAATTAAGACTAAATCTTTCTCAAATTAAATAGTTTTGTTTGGGAGGTGCGTAATACTAGTTCCTCAATGTTGTTACAATACTATTTTAGTCTGATTTATTCTAAATGTGAGTATCAAACAATTGCCCAATATTACCAACATAGTATGCAGAGCTCACATTGATCATTGCTCTTCTTAAATAGTTATCAAGATTATGATTAGTTTTGCTTTGAATGATTGATGGTGATATCGAATATTGAGAGAACGATAATGATTGCAAAATTTGGTATTTAGCTGTTAAATTTGTATCATAGTAACTGGGTTAATCATATATATGTTATGAAAATTTTCAAAAGGTCATGTGCTTTTTGCAAATGTAAAATTATGTCTTTAGTTACATGGTTCTTTCTTCTTTGACCGCAGCTATAATTTATTCTTGCTATTCTTATTTTCAAAGTTGTGAAACAACCATTTCCTTGCTATTTGAAAACTGAAATCCAAGTTATTCCCTTCTTTTGATCATTGACTATCCATTTACCGATCCACGTATGACTGTATTAACAGTGCTGTACACCAACTTTTCTCCTTGTCTTGAATAGATATGAAACATATATCAGATGGCTAAGGAGAAATTTCATAGACAAGCATACTTCCAACATGTCAGGCCTATTATTTTACATGCTGCTTGCCTTTATTATTGTTGGGTCCTCTCACAACATAAACTGAAAAGCTGATTCTTTCCATGTTTCATAACAGGTATCCTGGGTTATTACATTTTATTTCCATATTTTGACTGCTTCAGCAAGATTTCATAATTATATCCGGTCTTATGACCAGAGTTTTGGGTTTTAAGTTTCGTTATGGAAAGTTCTTCAAGAACTGTAATTCCTGCTTTAGGATATCTCTGTTCTAAAACAATGCAGAATGAGAGAATGGTGCAGGGCAAATAACTTTATTGAAGAAAAATGTGAGTAATACAATTGGGACACTTGCCGAAATTGTTTCCAGAAGTTAACTAGAAAATGATGCAGACAAGATTTCCAAAGCGGTATGCTATCATTTTACTGACCTTTATCTGCACTAGTGTATGCTACATTGAGCGCATTGGATTCTCAATTGCTTACACAGTGGCTGCAGACAGCATTGGTGTGAATCAAGCAAGCAAGGGTCTGATACTCTCAACATTCTATTATGGATATGTTGTGTCACAAGTTCCTGGTGGTTGGGCTGCACAACGTGTTGGGGGAAGACGTGTTTTACTTCTTTCGTTTTTGTTGTGGTCTCTAACATGTGCTTTTGTTCCACTAGATGCAAGCAAAGTGAACATACTGATACTTGCCCGTTTCCTTGTGGGGGTAGCACAAGGTTTTATCTTTCCTTCCATTCACACAATTCTGGCACAGTGGGTCCCTCCCCATGAGCGTTCACGTTCAGTGTCTCTTACAACATCGGGGATGTACCTAGGAGCAGCTGGTGGTATGCTTCTGTTGCCAAGTTTGGTGAAATACAAGGGGCCTCAGTCAGTTTTCCTGGTTGAATCAGCATTAGGTGTCATGTGGTCCTTTCTCTGGTTCAGATTTTCTAGTGAGCCAATTCGTTCCGATCATCCCAAAGCCACTGCTGCAGGTTTTGGAGAGCCCATATTACCAGTTTCAACACTAAAAGATAGGAGAATACCAAGTGCTGGAAGTATTCGACGCCTCAATAAAATTCCTTGGAAGAGAATAATATTCAGTTTGCCAGTCTGGGCAATTGTAGTGAACAACTTTACTTTTCACTATGCACTCTATGTTATTATGAACTGGTTGCCGACATACTTTGAACTGGGTCTTCAAATCAGTCTTCAGGAAATGGGATCTTCTAAGATGCTACCTTATTTTAACATGTTTATATTATCCAATATAGGTGGAATCCTGGCTGATCATTTGATTACAAGTAGGTTATTATCAGTGACCACGACCCGCAAGCTCCTCAACACGGTAGGCTTCGTCATTGCAGCTCTTGCTTTAATAGCCATTCCATCATTCAGAAATACCACATGGGCTGTACTGTGCTCTTCGGTTTCTCTTGGTTTCTTAGCCCTCGGCAGAGCTGGATTTGCTGTAAACCACATGGATGTGGCTCCTAGGTATGCAGGAATTGTGATGGGAGTTTCTAATACTGCTGGGACGTTGGCTGGTGTTGTTGGTGTTGGACTAACGGGAAGGATTCTGGAGGCAGCAAAGACATCTAATATGGATCTCTCTAGCTCCGAATGTTGGAAAACTGTGTTTACTATTCCAGGTTTTCTTTGCATATTCAGTTCTTTTATTTTTTTAATGTATGCTACTGGAGAAAAAATTTTGGAGTAAATAACCATCTCAATCCAATTATTTCTCAGGTTCTGGCCTGTTTGTTTGCTGGTTTCTCACGTTAAATTTATACTGCATAGCAAACTAGTAGAAAGTACAAACAAACTGTTGCCTAACGGCCCTAACAGCCTGTTTTAGAGGAGAGATATTTGGAGGGAAATGAAAAATTTATATTTTTTTTCTTGTTTCAGTGAAAAAGAAATAGAAGAAAGGAACGAAAAGAGAGGAGAAATTTAGAGCACTTTTTCCCTCAAACCAATCCCTCCGATTCAGACGGAAATCAATTTTCTCTCCCTCACGTCTCGCTCTCTCACGCTTCTCGCTCCCTCACGCGTCTCCACCTCGCCGTTCGTGTCCACCTCACTGTTCGCCTCCACCTTGTCGCCTCTCACCTCGCGTCTCCCCGATGCCTTCCCACCTTGTCACCCTTCGTCGCCTTCCCACGTCTCCACCTCACGTCTCTAGCCACCGACGCCTTCCCACCTAGTTGCCTTCCCTTGTCTCCACCTCGCCGTTCGCCTGTTGCCGACGCGGCTGGAGACGATGCCGCTAGCCTTAGCCCGCCCGAAGGCGAAGACGAAGACGAAGAAGAATATGCGAGAGCCTTGGGGATGGTGTTCGATCTCTCACCGTCACCGCGAGCGCTGCCCTGAAGTTTGAGTGGCGGCAGCAAGAGGAAGGGCGTAAGTCCTCACCTCTTCCACTCGTCACCTCTTCCACGGAGCCGTCGACGGGAGGACGAGCTTAAGGAAAGCCAGCCCCCCTCTCTGCCCCATCACCATCAGCGAATCCCCTTTCGTCGACGCCGCCATCCTCAAGGAAAAGAAAGGGGCAATGGATTAGTTGATGTCCGGCCCCTTCGAAGTCCTCATAGGCCAGTTGATGTCTGCCCCTCCGAAGTTTTCTTCCACGGAGCTTGCCAGAGAGGCTTGGAGCTTAACGAGAAACAGCTTCTCTTCTCTGCTTTCCTTCGTATTCTTGAAATAAAGGAAAAGAAAAATAAAAAAATTTTCTTTTCTTTCTCAATTTTTATTCTATTCATTTTTCTTTTCCTTCTTATTTTCTGTCCCAAACAGGTTGTAACAGAGAGCACCGGAGGGGAGATATAAATATGTATATTTACATTATTTATAAGGTAATTCAATTGACATGTATTACTTAATTACTTTATAATAAATTGATTTACTTTTATAATTACAGCTAACTGTATTAATTTTGTATTTAAATTCATATTTCTAATTGGTAAACTATAATTATATTGCATTAGAAAATACGGAAAAACACAACAAGAATACGTAGGTGCTAACAAATAAGAGTAAAATAGTAATGGGAAAAAAATCAAGTAATTATTATAATTTTACGTAAAAAAAATATTTACGGGCTAATTATCGTAATTGATACCCTTCATTTGGGAAAAAAAAATAGCCTTTATGCAGTAGATATTTATGGTCATGGACATTTTTAAAGCGTCTATCCTTTTTGAAGAATTTTCCTAAGCTGGGAAAGTTAATCTGGTTCGATAATTTCGACCCTAAAAATATATTTTTTTAAATTTGTTTTTTAAAAATATTGTATGTCTTGTAAGTTTTGCAATGGTATTAATATTGGGGTATTTTAGATTTTCTATACGTATGAAATACCTTATACAAATTTGTATATAAGACAAAAAAATTTAATAATATAAAAAATTTAATTTTTTAATAAGGTATTTCATACAGGATCTAAAATATTTCAATATTAGTACGATTGTAAAGCTTACACATATACAATATTTCTAAAATTTTTTTTTTTAAAAAAATTAATTTTAGGGTCGAAATTAACGACCCAGATTACCGGCTTAGACCATTTCCTCATCTTTTTGGAGTTTGGACTAAAAAAGGAAGAGAAGATGATAAGCCGCTCCACGCAGCCTCCTAGTCCTCTGCACTCCGCTCACTGCTTCCAACAGCCATGCGCGGCGCCCTCGCTCCACCGTCACGTTGTTGCTCTTCCTCTCCGGCTCACCTCTTCGGCGCATTCCACCCTTCCACCTCTCGCCGCCCCTTCCCGCCTCTCCATTTCATCGTCCCCCAATCCGCCGCTTCTCCTGAGGCGAGGCTTCCTCCCGCCCCTCTCCGCGCGAACCCTCTCCGCTCCACTTCTCCCATGAAGAAGCACTTGTCCGACGCGGAGGAGGACGAAGAGTACGACGACGATGTCTCCGCCGTGGAGTACGACGACGGACTGTTGGCCGATTTGGAGCAGGAGGATGATGAAGAAGAAGAAGAAGTAGAAGAAGAAGAAAAAGAAGTAGAGATCGTTCCGGTTGAGGCGGAGGCCGAACCGTCTATTAAGTTTGAGGAGAGAGTGGCGAAGCTTCTTGCTGAAGTGAGAGAGTTCGGCGCAGAAATTATTGATTACGAGGAGCTCGCAGGGATATATGACTTCCCCATTGACAAATTTCAGGTCGATTATCTCTTCAACTCTGAAAAAATTGTATCCGACAGTTAGAATATACATGTGTAGGTATTGTCTTTTTGGTAAGCAACAAAACAACAAGGTATACCTATCTGAAAAACAACAGGCTGAGTCTAATTAACTAGACGAGTTTTCAAATTAAATACAGCAAGTTCAAATGCTTCCACAATAGTAAAAGACCATAAAAGAGAAATCGAGCTTGCTAGTTCCTTGGACATACAATGTACATCCTCGCCAGCAAATACCTGGGTTTTCTCCTCTCCCTAAGTTAGCCAAACAAACATTGTTTGAGCAAGCAACATAAATATAATTTTAAGGGAAACTAGCTCCCTATCAGTTCAGGCATTTATCTGCAGCTTCATTCTCATCATTATGGCCATTTTTGGTCTATATTGGATCCATCTTTTAGTTTCCTATTTGAGTCATTTCTCAGATTGTGGAAGAAACTTCCTCTATCACAATCCAGTGATGTCACTCACATGAAGCACTTAGGTAGCTGTGATAAAGACTGCTTAAGTACGATAGTATAACTTATCTCTCTTATGAGAATAGTGGTGGAAAGTGGAAACTAAGTATAAAGGAGCATGGAAACAGATTGTGAGTTCACCTCTACTTCAGATCGAATCATTAGATGGAAGCTCAATCCACTCCAATTTGGTCACAAATTTATGGAAATCTATTCACCATTAGTGATATATGTAATAGTCAACTTATAAATGGATCTCACAGATGGAAACACTATCTGAATTTGGGAGAACAAGTGATGGCACTGTATGATTTTGAGAATCAGTTGCCTAACCTATTTTAATACATACTTAACAAACACATTACCTTTAAAAATTGAACAACGAGGTTATTACACTTCCCTTGCTACACCTATATATATCCAGCCAAATTAGAGCATGTCCCGAACACTGTACAACTCACTTGGTAGAATGATATGATGCCATAAGATGGAGATGGAGTAATGATTTTACGGTAAAATTGATATATTAAAATGATAACAACAGATGTCAGTTTTTTACCTCAAGGAATCATCCTGAACTGCTCCTCTCGTTAGAAGACTCAAATCTTCATTTGGTGTGTCATTTTGGTCAAAATCAGTACAAAGGAATTGCCAAATTGAAAAAGGACGGAGGTGGAGGCCACTTGCCGCCTTTGTGACAACAAGACAAGAACTGTGGTCATCTGTTCTTCGAATGTAATGGAACTGATTCTAGCAGAAGCTTTTTCAACAAGTACCGAATATACAAAATCACCATTGTTTCTAGATTTGGGAGTTTGTGCATGGGAGAACCAAATCAAAGAATTAAAAACTTCGGAATACCTTCGCTCATATGTTAATGTGGATAATTTGAATTAGGAGAAAAAAAAGCCATTTTCCTATCGTTGGGGAATAACAGATGAATGATCATTGAAGAATGGTGGTGAACATTAAGGTGATGGAAGAATCCCTACAAACTACAAACTGAAGCTTGAAGTAATAATGCGAAAACTGAAGATGTTGAAACAAATTGACGACACATCTTGTAATTCAGTATTGGTTTTTTTATCCCTTTGCAGAGACTGAGATGATTGTTTGAATCTTATATTTTGGCCCCCAGATTTCCCAGCTATGTTTGAATATCTGTGCTGATTATTTTTCTGGTCCCTGTTCTCATTGAAATTTATCTTTGTACTCTTTGGTGGATACATTCAGGGGCTATGCCTCATATTTTCCCACAAAAAGACACACGTCTCTCTTTTATCCATATATTTTTTTGATTAACTCCTGACAAACACATATGTTCTGCTATTAATGTCCTAGAAAAAAAAACCAAATTCACTTTTGAAATATTATGTCAATGTCTTATGTAGTTGTCCTATCTCAATGGTTGAAGTGTGTTTCATTAGCTTATTTTCTGTCAAATTTGAGAAAATAAATTGTGAATTTCTCATTGTTTATACTTGTTATTAGAAGAGCTGTAATAATGAAAAGGGTCATTATAGAACAAATTGTTTCTAGGATTGTTATATTTTTGGGAAAAGTTATGATTTTCTTTAAATGATTCTAGTTTTCACAATGAAGGAAATTAGTATACATGATATTGCATATACACTTGAAAGTTGCAATCATATCTCAGGATCTCTATCCAGTACTATTATCATCCCTCCGTCCAGTTTGTTTGGTACCGCTGCCACACTATCATATTGTCTTGGTGGACCTCTGTCATTGCTGGTTGGACTGAACAATTTGAATCCTTAAACTATCCAAACATTGTCTGTTCATTTTTCTTGTATCTTTTGACGCTTGTTCAACTTTTTCCTTGTATCTTTTGCTAATCCTCTTCATGCATTTTATGTAGCGTTTAGCTATCCAAGCATTCTTGCGAGACTCATCAGTTGTTGTTTCTGCACCAACAAGTAGTGGGAAAACTTTAATTGCTGAAGTTGCTGCAGTTGCTACAGTCGCTAGAGGAAGGCGGATTTTTTACACGACACCATTAAAGGCATTGTCAAACCAAAAATTTCGTGATTTCCGGTATATTTCACTTGTCAAATAGGGTTTTCAATGACAGAAGCATATAAAAACTTTATACATGCATAAAACAGTTGTCATGCCAAGACCTGTCTAAATATCCAAAGTCATATCATGCAAGTTCAAGTTTCTAAATTCAAGCCTATCCCATGGCCGGACACATCAAATGGATTATGGCACACTTTGGCCTGTTGTTAATCTTTATGATGAACACACCGAGGACTCAAATTATTGTTATTCAAAAGTCTAACTCATAATTGGATTCTTGTAAGTCGTAAGGAATATCAAATGCAATATTTGATGATCCCGTGACCATCATAGCTAGGGATTCCTTTTTCAAGAATTTTTTGAACAAATATCTTATGTTTGAAAGCTCCTCTTTGAATGGTAAATCACCTGATAGGCTTCTCACTTTAACTTTTTAGTCTAAAACTGAAATTTTATCGTCTATAATATCTTCCTAACTCATTGTAAATGATTTCTGACCAATACCATTCTTACTTCATAAGTTCCTTGAGTAACGAGGAAGCTGATAATTTCAAATTCTCTGTAAGTTTTCTTACTTCTTAAGTTCTTTGAGTAACAAGGAAAAGTATAATCACAATTTCTCAATAAGAATAGAATTGTTGAATAAGTATCATGATGAAGCAACTTGTAGTTAGAAATTAGAAGTTTTAAATGTGGTTTGACAAATGATTGGCTTATGGTCTTGCCATTGTCTCGTGTGTTCGAGAACATGTAATAATCATATGTAAGAAACACCACAAATAATGAAGATTTTGTTCACGTACCATGCAAGAATCACTTGAATATGGACTACTTTGTTCATATGGCATATGATGGCCACTTATTACTGCAATAATATTATGGAGAAGTTATTTGAGGCATCAACCTCTAATAAGATTCTGTCTTAAAACATTTTGGACATAAGCTTTTGGTTAATACCAAGGAATCAAAAACTAGTGAGTGGTACGGGCAGTAGTTATTAGTCTGGTACATGGTTGGTATGTACTAGTCCAACAATGGGCTAGTTCACCTATACGGATTGATATCTTAAGTCTTGGTTAATACTTCACAAACTTATGATTCTAATATATATACTAACTAGTAAAGAGCAAATGATGATCTCTTCTTGTTAAAGGGAGAACTTATTGGTTTTCCGCCCTACTGCCCTACTGCATTATTCTCTTTAATATGTTTATACTGGCTGAATATTTATTACAGAACTATGATAAGAACACATCTCATTCTGCATGTTGCATTTATCATATAGCTAATGCTTATAACTGTTCAAAGTCTCACGTTTTAGAAAAACGACGAGTACAGAACTTTCATAAACAAACAATATTTTTTGCCAAGATTGAAACAAATAGACTAGAATTTTGACACACATTAATTCTTGATTATAAGAGTTTATTAATAAATTTCATGTTAACAAGTAAAATTCCAAGTTCTTTATAACTTTTGATTATCGCTAGATCTCATATTTTTTTCAAAGGTTTTGATGGTTCAATGTGCCATAAGTGTAAGTTAAACTACCTTGAAGAGGCTTTATGCAATATAATACTCAAGTCAAATAAAATTTCACCATGATGGTTAGAGACTTGTACTCACAACTTCTAAACAAGGAATCAAAAATTGGTTTGTACTTCCCAATATAGGTGGTATGGATTGGTCCAATCTTGCAACAGTACTTATGCGAAGTCAGTACTATGTATATATATATATATATATATATATATTAGTATAGAGCAAGGTTATAAAAATTGGTCCATATAGGGAGGTATGATTGGTTTGTACCAGTTCGAGTAGAAACTAATACATGTTTCGAACTGAAGAAGTGGAGCAGAAGAAGAAAGGAGAAAGAAGAAGAAGAAAGGAGAAAGAAGAAGAAGAAAGGAGAAAGAAGAGGAAGAAGGGAGAAAGGAGGAAGGAGGCGCTTCATACAAGCGAAAGGAGCATAATGAGTGGAAGGACCTGAAGGGAAAGAATAATAAGAAGGAGAAGAAAAAAAGGAGGAAGAAAGAGGAGGCAGCTTGTAGCATCATCAGCTCTCCTCTTCTTGCAGGTGTGCTTCCGCTGAGGCGGCTCTCCTCTTCTGGTTCTTCTTCTTCTTCATCTTTTTCCGATTTGTTTCTTTTGATAGCTTTCACAAAGCTTGGCACCGTCCAGATCATCAGTCCGAGCTTCGACTAGGAACCCATTCAGACTATATTTGAAACCTTGGTATAGAACAGTAATATTGGTAACATATGCAGTCATGGAGACATGGACCGGTAAACTACTATGTTCTAACAGCATATTCATGCACCAACTTGGATCATTATTTAAAATCATGCTTCCAAGTTCCTACTATAAGATAATGCCATTGCTAAGTATTCAATTCTCTTCACCTGGGAATTTTCTCATTTCTAAAATGGTAAATGGTGGTAGAAGAGTTGGATTGAGGGTATAAAAAGTAAGATTATGTATGTATAAATGAAGAAGAAAAGAGATGGGACTGAAAAATGTGGGATGCTCCACTACAGTGATGATTCATAATAATTTTATCACAACAGTGATGTACCATGAACTAATAGCATCTATCCACAGTCTAATTGCATGTTAATAGTTAAACAACATGCTAAATCTCCTGTCATTCTTTTACTTTTTTAATTGGTTGATTGTACTAAGAACATGCAACTTAGATGCAATATAGTGAGTCTACTATTAATAGTCAAATTTCTACGCCTTATCAAGTATTAGAGGTAAATTATTTTTTCTTTGTTGCTTATAGTTTGTTTACATGAAGTCTTAAATCATTCTTCTAGGCTTTAAGGTCTTCCTTGAACTTGGGATTCACTTGGGGCTAGCTAAAAGGTGTTTGTTACTGCTAATTAGATCATTTTTGTGATTTTGTAGAGGCTTAACTTTAGTGGTTCTAATTATTTCTTTATAGAACACCTTCTTTTCGTTATTGGATGCTTTCTTGTTTAAGAAATAGAAAACCATAAACTTTCATATTAATCTATTACTTTTCTAGTGAACTTGGAGTTTCTAACACAGGCCATTGCTAACTCTGTTAATTTAAATCTGTGCAATTCTTACAGAAAAACGTTTGGTGATTCTTATGTTGGGCTTCTAACCGGAGATTCTGCCATTAACAAAGATGCACAAATTCTAATCATGACGACAGAGATTCTACGGAACATGCTCTATCAGAGGTAATTCTTACTTCTTAGTCTTGGCTAGACAAAACTTAAAAACTTATTATCTGTGCCCTAGGTTCATTGTAAACTATCATATACGCCTGCCTAAGGATTTTGGTCATTTGGTGAACTTTCTAGATGAAACAAAAAATCTGCAAATATCATGTGGTCATTGATAATTTGATGCATGTTCGTGCGTGAACCCTATATAGAAAATAGAAAATCTTGCTTGTGCAATCCGATCTTTCCTGTTATTATAAACTTGAAGGGAAGGAAGATGATGTTTCTCTGTATAAGGAATAAATGGTCCTTCCTCCGGCAAGTTATTTTGTTGAGGAAAAGAATTTGGTTATTCATTGAGGTAGGAGATTTCTTGCCAATGTAGTGCTGTCCAACTATGGACAGGAAGTGCTTGCTGATGTTAAAGAAGGGTTTGACATGAGAAAGGATTGTATCAAGATTTATAAAACTGATTCAAAATGGTGTATTGGTTCAAGCTCAGACCATTATGTACTGACATGATACCAAGTGAAGAGGATGAGGCGAGCACAATAACCTTCTGTAGCAGTGAAGATGAGGCAAGCACACAAAGAACAAGAAGCAAAGTCCGGCTCCGCTACCCCTTCTTCTTTGCACGAGAAGAATGTGAAATAGAGGAAGAGTCTGCCTTCGCCTCCACAAGAATGAAAAGCAGAAGGAGAGGTGAGCGGCAGAGGATGGTGACAAGCATGGAAGAATGAGAGAGAGAGAAAGAGAGAAAGAGATAGGGTGAAGGGAAAAAGGATTGGGAGAGAGAAGGTAGGTACATTCTTGTTGGCCGCTGGTCTGCTCCGCTCGACAACATGGTCGTGTACCGGTTTATATTCGGACTAGTATGTACTAGGGCCAGTACAAATCAGTTTTTGGATCCTTCGATTGTATACTAGCCGTATGTACCCGCTTGAGATTAGTTTAACACCGACATATATGCCAACATACGTAGTGTCTATTTATCTAGTATTATCATCATATAATATCAGTATGTTTGGTATATATCAATTTGAGAATGGATTGGTACACTGTACAGTTTAAGATTTTAAATCTTAATTGTATAAGTGTGGCGTTAGAATATTACTATGTTAGAAATTTAGCCCTACATGGTGGACTTTTAAATATATGTCCTGATTAATCTTCTATAAAGGGCTAAGCCCTATATATAAACAAGTCAGCCAATAAAAACATAATTTTTAAATTACTGACATGGTATTAAAGTAGTTCTTTTAAAATAGAGATCTACATTTCTTGTGTACTGGGCCTCCTGGCTCCGATTTCTCTTTACTCCTAAACTCTTTCTCAGTGTTCATTCCAACTACATCTCATCTTGCTATGCTCTCCTATATGCATCTTTGTTTCATATTACAAATGCTATTGTAGTATCTATTATTACTTTATATGGTATTCCTCTACTTGATGTGTTATATGTTTCTAATTTTCTTATGGATCTCTTATTCATTGGTTCTCTTAATTGGTTCAGTAACAAAATTTCTTATTTATTGTATTTTTCAAGATATGCAAATAAAAATGACGGCTGACGACGGGTGAGGGATGTGAGATTGGTGGTGTTAGAGTAGAGAGACAAAGATAGAGAGAGGGAGAAGATTAAAAACCCTAAAATGACTATATTGTATTAATTTGTTTGTTTAATTACATAATAGATGCAACCGATGTTCGAAGTTTCACTCTGACCGGATGTATGGTACTGTTACGGGCCCAATTACCATTAGCTGTTATAGGCCCATTATCTCTAGAGGGTTTGTGGGAAAGGGTGTAAGGGTGAAAGAGTGTGAAGGTTTGTGGAAAAGGGTGTAAGGGTGAAAGGGTATGAGGGTAAAAGGGTGTGAGAGTGAAAGGGTGTGAGGGTGAAAGGGTGCGAGGGGAAAAGGTGTGAGGAAGGAGAGAATTATAAATAAGGGTCTAGGGTGGTAGCCAAGGGAGTCAAGTATCTTGTTATTTTCTACTTTGGCGTGCTTTGCACGAAAGGTTCTATCAATTGGTCCGACTTGCCGGATACGAACCAGCGACCTAAGGATGCAAGAGATGCGAGAGATGGGGAAGAATTGGAACCATCCGGTAGCGGCTCCTGTTGCTGCGCCTTCCCGTTGATTCCCCTTCCGCCCCGCTGCCGTCACCGCCAGTAGCTTCGTTCGTCGCCTCGATCCACGCCAGCTCGCCTGGAAAAAGGGACGCCGCCGCCGCTTGTGCTTGCCAAATTTAGTTTCCAGCTCTCTAGTTTCTTCAAAAGTTTCAATAGCTAAAGTAGACTTGGCTCTCTTGTAGGATTCTACAGATGGGTCTTTACCTTCCGAAGTTTCTACACTGTCAAATGTATTGTCGTTATCATTCACCAGCTCTGGTAAAATATCCACTTCTTCCTCAATTGACACTTGATTAATTTGACCCGTGGTATCAACTTCAAGTGTTGGATGCAATACTCCCTCTTCAATGGTCGTTCCATGTGCTAGTTTCGCATTTGTAACAAGATCAACATCTTCTGGTACAAGCAATCTTGGATGACCCTGCAAGACATTTTCCTCATCCTCTCTCTTGGATGCTTCAATAGCAGTGCTGATCATGTCCTCTTCTGAATTAACATGATTTACACCGTCATCTTCATAGTAGGTTTGATCAAGAGCTGCACTGAATCTTTGCATCATTTATTGTTTCAACCTTTCCCAATCAAGATTAGGAATTAGGTCGCTGGTTCGCATCCGGCCGAATCCTCTGCCGGAACCCTAGCCGCGGTGGCACAACTGGCCGGCGAAGAGGGTGTGGACGGAGGCAGTTCGAGGGGAAGCGGGCGCAGGCGGGTGAGCGGCGAAGCAGGCGCACGGCACGCGTGAGCGTGAAGGTACTGTAGCAGATTAGGAAAAAAAAACCCTTTGAAAGAAGATGAGGAGTGAGATTGATCAACGTTTGGAGGAGATGAATCATCGTCTGAACATTTTAGAGATAAAATTAATGTTGAGGGAGATGGTTAGGGAGAAGCAAAGGCAAGAAGGAAAGGATGTGACTATTGACAGGTGCGAGATCCTGAAGACTACATTACCGAGCCAAAGAACTACGGAGGATAAATGGCTGACTCGTACTATCACAGTATTACCAAGATTTAATAGCACTGATCCAGAGGATTGGATTGCACAAGCTGAATATTTTTTCGACATTAAAGGTACGTCGGACGACTTTAAATTTCATTTGGCTTTTGTTCGTATGGAGGGAGAAGCATATGATTGGATTCGAGGATTAAATCGACAGATTCCCAATCTCTCTTGGGAAAGGTTGAAGGAAGAGATGATACTCAGATTTAGTATAATTCCTGATCAAAGCTCTTTTGAGGAAGACGATCTGTCTCATGTCGATCAGGCCTCTAGAGCATCCACCGAAATCACTTCTGATCCCTATTATGAATCAAGCAGTTATCCTGCAGTTGAGACTCATTATAGCCACAATGTAGAAGAGGAAATGACTAGTGCTGTTATTGAAGATTCTACGAGCGGCGATGAGGAGAAGGGCTCGCATGATCGTCCAAGGTTGTCGGTACCCAATGATATGGTGACATTATTTGTCTTAGAAGATTCAGATGATGATGTGCAGGAGGAACAATCGTTCAATGCAGAACTTTCAGATCTGAGATACTTATGCTTTAATACCTCAAGACTCTCACACTATGATTTACGGGAACAACCTCAGCTTAATAGTAATGTTTTTCACCCAAATGAGTGGGGTGACATATCTGAAGAGCAAGATGAAGCTTTCAAACTAGAGGCAAAATTGTTTGGCATTGCGGATTCAACAAATTATCGAGCGATTTGGGATCCCGGCAACATGCTTGCGGCCGAAATGTTTGGTGCACCGGCTTCTACAACTTACCGAGCGTTTTGGAATCCGGGCAAAATAAAGTTTTTCAGCCTTGAGGACAAGGCTTCTTTAGGGAGGGGGCAATTGTTACGGGCCCAATTACCATTAGCTGTTATAGGCCCATTATCTCTAGAGGGTTTGTGGGAAAGGGTGTAAGGGTGAAAGGGTGTGAGGGTTTGTGGAAAAGGGTGTAAGGGTATGAGGGTGAAAGGGTGTGAGAGTGAAAGGGTGTGAGGGTGAAAGGTTGCGAGGGGAAAAGGTGTGAGGAAGGAGAGGATTATAAATAAGGGTATAGGGTGGTAGCCAAGGGAGTCAAGTATCTTGTTATTTTCTACTTTGGCGTGCTTTGTACGAAAGGTTCTATCAGGTACATACCGGTTGGTACCGGTCGGTATCAATCTAATACTGGTGGTATCGACGGCGCTGTTGTAGGAGCTTCTTCGAGGCTCTAGGTGGAGCTTCTGCCTCCGCAAGTAATGCTAGCTTCAGCACGCTGCTCTAACTCCGGTTGGAGCTTCCACCTCCGCACGCTCTAGGCGGAACTTCTGCCTTCGCACGCTGCTCCAACTGCAGGCAGAACTTCTGCCTTCATACGCTGCAGGCGGAACCTCCGCCTCTGCATACACTGCCAACTCCAGGAAACTCCGCACACACCACCACCTCCAAGCGGAGCTTCCGCCTTTGCACACTGTTCTAGCTTCTGCCTCTATACACATTGCACGCTCCGCTACTTGGTTTAGTCTGGACCTTCGGCGGATGTATACATACCGAAAAAATCGGCCGGTACAAATCGATTTTCAAAACTCTAGATGTAATCTCTATATGTAGAGGTATTGAGTACATAAAATAATAATATTTTAATTATTACTTTATATATATATATATATATATATATATATATATTGTTAGAATATGTAATAGCTAGGGTTATTTAGAAGAAATGGGAGAAAGAGGGAGAGAGGAAAGGAAGCCCTAAGGGCTACATTGTATTGATCTTTGTTAAGTTACACAATAGAAATCACCTCTATATATAGAGGTTTGAGACATAAAACCCTAATCCTAATATGACTAAAATAACCCTAGCTATTACATATTCTAACACTCCCCCTCAAGCTGGAACATACTCCAGCTTGCACATAATAAAGAAAGAACAACCTAATTCAAAAGACAAGTACAAGAAGAAGACAATAACACAGGTCACAAGCAAGCTGTCATAGAGAGCAACATAAGGCGTCGTAAAGAGCGATGCAAGCTGTCGTAGAGAGCGACGTAAGGTGTCGTAGAGAGCGACATAAGACATCGTAGAGAGTGACGCAAGTTGTTGTAGAGAGTGATCAGCTTGTAGAAGACCTGTATGGAACCTTGTTTCAGCTTGTAGAGATACTGCACGCAGGCAGTAGAAAATAACAAGCTGCCTATAATAAGCTGCACGTAGGCAGGGACCAACAAGAGAAAGAAATCCTACACATAGGTAGACAAAATATAACCTAAAAAACTGACGAAGAGCATGGCCACACATATGGCCAAGACACAAAAGTGCTCAAGGCAATATCTGGCCAAAATAAAGGGCACAGAAGTCCACAGCAATATCTAAGCACATCTTCAACCCGAAACAAGAGGCAGCAATATAGCATAAACTGAAACTGTAACCAGCCAGGCTAGTAGAAGGTGAACAACTTATCATAAGAAGTGTCACGCCTCCGCCAAGTTGTTAGCACACCCGCCTCACAGACATCCAGCGGGATTCGAAGAGGAAGGCGGAAGATTTGGGGCAGCAGATCTATACATCAAGGTGGAGAAGTAATCCCAAAGAGGGATCGATACCTTCCAGCAGGTCCTGGCAGAAGAGAAGATAGCGGGCATGAACGGGAGTTGCGGCGGATGCGCTCGCCGCTGATCTGGAGGATGCGGCCGTCATCAACCTCCACCTGGATCTCCTCCTTGCGCAGCCCAGGGAGATCGGCCTTGAACACATGGGCCTCAGGGGTCTCCTTCCAGTCGACGCGGGCGGCGACTAGGGTCGAGGCCTCGCCGCCGAAGCGGGGAACATGGGTGAGGGGGAAGGAGTCGAAGTGGAAGCCCTGGACAGGATCCCAGAGCTCGAGGGAGAAGGGATCGAAGACATACAAAGGAGCGGTACACAGAATGGAGGAGGTGGCGCTCGGATCTGATCAGTGATGGAGGCGGCGAGTTGTTGAAGCGGAGCAGGGGCGC
Source organism: Costus lasius (assembly GCA_027563935.2). NCBI lineage: Eukaryota > Viridiplantae > Streptophyta > Magnoliopsida > Zingiberales > Costaceae > Costus > Costus lasius. The sequence goes on along the minus strand of CM050450.1, from coordinate 133,031,108 downwards.
GCTCACGAACGCACGATTCCGGCCATCTAGTGGCCGGACGGCAAGATCCTTCTGGCAACCAGATCGGATGTTGGAGGAGATGGCGTGGACGGATTTGGAGGTCGATCAGACGTGTGGATGGGGTGGAAGAGACACGACCAGCAACAGAGAACAAGGATGGAGGCGAAAGCGTGAAGGAGAAGATGCGAAGGAGAAGAAGGCGGCGGCGTGTGCAACCTGGCTCTGATACCAATTTAGAAGAAATGGGAGAAAGAGGGAGAGAGGAAAGGAAGCCCTAAGGGCTACATTGTATTGATCTTTGTTAAGTTACACAATAGAAATCACCTCTATATATAGAGGTTTGAGACATAAAACCCTAATCCTAATATGACTAAAATAACCCTAGCTATTACATATTCTAACATATATAATACTATTTCTAGCTAGGTTTGAAATTTCGATTAGAATTGATTGAAATTTTTGGTTTGTACCTGTTTGGGATCGGATCGATTTTATTATAGTGCTATGTCGACACTGTTGGCTTAGCACTATGTCGGTTTCACTATAGCATAACACAGTGTCGGTTTTACTATAGCAAACCGGTCCAAGACTAGACTGGTATATTGGTTTGGACGGGTTTTTGAAATCTTTATTTTTAATATTACTAGTTCAAACTATTATTAATTCTAACCCTAACTATTACTAATTATAACATTCCTTCTCAGTTTGGAACATATACAAAAATTATGTCTAGTTTGTGTAAAAATAAAATTGTAACGAAAAAAGATAAATATAGGTAGCAATAGATGACATGAGCAAGAATATAGGCAATGTAAGACATCACCAGTGGAAGTAGAAGACGAGGTTAGACATCACCAATAGATAGGGATGACAATGCGTGGGTCAGGGGTGGGTTTTACCAAACTCGGCCTGAGCTCGCCACTCTTAAACTCATCCCCAACCCCAAACCCGACAGGGTTAAAAAACTGTATCTCATACTCGACTATGTTAGGTCCTTGTGGGGAAACCCGACCCCAATAAAAAAATTAACTAAAAAAAAATCTTTTCTAGTACTAATATATATAATACAAATTAAGGAGTGAGTCAAATGAGGGAGGGAGTGAGGAATTTAAGATTTTTAATTTTCTTATGTATATAAGGATAATTTAGTAAAATTACACTTTGGTCGGGTTCCGGCTTCGATTTAGGGCGGGTTCTATAATACTTAGATACAATCTATCCTTGCAATATAGGACAACGTAAGGTGCTGGTAGGCGATGGAGCTACTATAAACAGTAGCTGCAATATAGAAATAAAAAAGTAGAGGGAGAAGATCAGAGTTTGAGGCTCAGATACCATGTTTGAATAGAGAGACAAAGATAGGGAGAGGAGAGATGGGAAATCCTAAAAAGGCTACATTATATTATATAATAGATATAACCTCTCTCTATATATAGAGGTATTGAGTATATAAAATAATAATATTTTAATTATTACTTTATATATATATATATAATACTATTTCTTATATTATTAATTATAAAATATAATTATTATTAATTCTAACCTTAACTATTACCTATTCTAATAGGAGGCATCTACCTTTTGTTTGATCAACTCTCATGCTTTGTTCGTTATTAGTAGGTATAGGGCAGGCAAGACATGCCAATTTGGATATGACCGATTGATTATCTAAGTGTTGGTTATAACAACAATATGGATTTAAGTTAGTTATGACTTGGAATACAAAATATAATATATACATGGTTGATGGATGAAATGTAAACATGGAATTCTTAGTATTGAAAAAGGAGTTCTTGGATGTGCGACAAAGACATTAGGCCTTGTGGCTAGACAACTGATTAAGTTTGTGATGTTTATTTTTCTTGAAATCCTGAATATTAGATTTATCATTTCGTTTGGAAAATTGTAGCACTGTTGCTTTTGTACCTCTACATATTTGTTTCCTTTTTATATTCTAGCATAGCATCAGGTAAGCACTGTTAATTGAATCACTCTGACTAAATAGAGTGTGGGTCAGCTCTGCATGTCATCAACAATACTGAGTTTCCAGGGTAATATTTGCAATATTATTGTTGTGTATTTAGTGTTTGGTTTTGGGTAAAAAACCTATAGTATTTAGTTTACTTTATAATTATACTTCAATATGATATTGTACAAGGCATGTTGGTTTGTATTGTTTAAGAGAAGTGCTAGTTTCAAGAGATGACGTTTGTTATATTTCCATATTGCAAGTTACCCAGGATTTCTGTATATAGTTGCAAGGACATGATTAATGAGATTATAGTGTCTTATGCTGAGCCTGGTCGTGGAATTATCACCTTCTTATATTAAGTGTTAAGTTTAAATGTTATGACTTATCAAATTGCATTCACATTTAACTCACTGAGAAGCAGGGATCCTAGGTCAATCTGTGTCTGAATTAGAGTGCTTGGCCAATGATATGATTGTGCTGAAGAAGTTCCAAGGTAGGAAAGTGAATTATACATAAGATTTGGAAGCATCGCCTTTGGGACTTTGGGTTTAAGTAGGCCGAAAGGAGTTGTTTCGTACTATGCTCCTATATAAGTGTAGAAGACCTTCCACATCATCTCAAATAACCTTCCGCATCATCTCCCTTTCTCTTTCTCCTTTATTTCTCTCCTTAAGTCTTAGTCTCTCTCATCTCTCCTTTACAGGAACCAGTAGTTGCTCATCACTGTTTGTCTTCAATGCTGAAGCAACTCCTACAGCCACCACAATTGCCAGAAACCACCAACATTGTCATACCACACCATTTGCTACCAATCCTGTAGTCAGCTCCCGCTGCTAGATCTCGGAAAATCATATCAACACCCACAACTCTGTCCATTGACAACCTTTTCACTGTTCACTAGCTGATTGCTGTTCACCTCACAAGCATCTGCAGCTGCTCCCCTAACGGATGAATCCTTCAACCGGTAGTGTTTCAAATTCAATCATTGCTATTTAATCCTACTACCATCTTCAATGTATCAGAAATATCCTAATAATTATTTATTAGTTGTGGTTGCCATTTTTATGTTAATGGGGTTTTATTAACTAGATAGTAGACCATGTGTTAATGATTGGATAATTTGTAGTTTGTATTTGTTAAACATTATGCCTAAAGCCTCTCTCAATCTCATCTTCTCCTGTTCCTTGCCTCCATTAGTATGTCTATTGGACTCATGATTTTGTCTTTGAAACTCAAAAGAAGTACCACAATAAAAAGATGGCGTGTTGTGATATGATAGCCCTAGTAACTTTACCATCGAATACAAACATTTGATCATTGTGCATTTATTTGTATCATCACTTTTCATGCTCTGCATTTTCTTTCTCCTTGGTTTCTTGAATATATTTACAATGCTCATGAGTGATTAATAGTCTCTTCTTTCAGTGTAGGACTTAATTCTTCTTCAAGTAGATTGTTTCATGTAGATGTTATAGTTTTGGATGAAGTGCACTATCTTAGTGACATATCTCGTGGGACAGTGTGGGAAGAGATAGTAAGAAAATGTTATACTCAGTTTTGTTCCTGTTAAACTATATTGTAAGTAGTAGTCGTTTTTAACATATCAGATGTTCAGGTTATTTATTCTCCAAAAGAAGTCCAGCTTATTTGTCTTTCAGCTACAGTAGCAAACCCTGATGAATTGGCTGGGTGGATAGAGCAGGTAATTACGCTATTTGGCATGAAATTTGTACAGGACCATACTGAACCATTTTTTCCCGAGTTGTTACATATGTTAAAGGTCATAATGTTTCATTTTATTTCTAGTTTTTCCCTTTTGCCTTTCAAAAATTCATGTAGAATCATTATACATGCTCCATACTCCATAGTAGATCCATGTGAACATATTATATACAAGACAAATACCTAATTTCACGCCCTACTTCGACATGATGTTACTGGCCTTTGCAAAATATATTTTCTTAGACAATGTTACATCCATGATTACTTTAGATCTTTGCCTTCTTCCTTTTTGTTCATTCCTGCACCTTCTATATATAACCGTTAGGGGTAGTGAAATTTTCGCAACGCTGATTGTCAATGATTAAACTGACTTTAAACGAGGAGGTTGAAGGCAAATTTGAACGTTTCAGTGGCATATTACTACTAGAGTAGACTATCTTCTCTAAGAACTGGAAGTCAAAATATCATAGAAAGATACCTTGAGAAGTAGAAAGAATTACAATTCCTATTCCACCTAAAATTTTAGGAATTCGTTGATAGTTCGAATAAATTCGTAAACCGGGTCGGCTGATACGCTTTAAAATAGTTCTATGTATTCTATTCCTAGTCTTTCTGTGTCGCAGAGTTAAAACCAAGAAATATTTGTTACCTTCCTGATGTTTCCGAACGTTTTCAATAAAACCTTCTCGTAGAAATATTTTCACAATATTTTCGGTGATATTAGTAGATGCTATTCGAAGCATCGTTTACCGACTATCAGGATAGCCTATATGTACCTTACATGTTTGAATTTGAAGTTTGTTTTGTGTAGTTTATGTTTTATCTTTTTCCAACCTTGATATCTAGTGTTTGTTTGGCGCAGGTTCATGGTAAAACAGAGTTGATTACATCCACTAAACGACCAGTCCCACTTACATGGCACTTCTCTCTGAAGAACTCTCTGGTGCCTCTTTTTGATGAGAAAGGGAAGAAAATGAACAGGTAGATCCTTGAGGTTTCACAAACTAGGCTGACAATAGGATGAAGTGATGAACAGATTATTTGAAATTGTATGCATCATTTTCCCCATCGGTTTCTTATATTTTGCATTATCTTGCTAATATCTTCACTTTTCAATGTCAGATCATTTGCCATATATAGCTGATGATACTGTTCACTCTCCATGTGAATTTTGATTACAAAGTTTCATAACTGTTATATTCGTGAACTTATTTTTTTTACCTTTCTACTTGAGACACTAACATCCAATATCCCGTGTTATCGTTTATTGCTGGAATTTGTTTATCAGTTTAGTTGAAATCACTTTTCTGATGGGAATAGGTTAATTTTCCTCTTTCATGACAATGGGATTTGAAGTTTGAACAATCATGAACTTGTTTTTTTTATGACAATGTCAATTATTATATATATATATGTATGCATGTATGTATGTATTTCATAGTGGCACACCTTCATAGTCACTGAAAAGTACTCTTTTTTTATGTCATGATCTATCCCCGTGCAATCAACATGGTAGTATGGTACATACTACATAGTTCAAGTTCATATATCTTCTGATAACTTTTGAATCCGTTAACTTATTTTTTCTGTCTGTTATTTTCTGGGAAGATAGAAGGCCAACTTAGTAAGTTTTACATTTAGTAAAGGAGGGAAGATAACTAGCATCAGATATGGAGAAAAGACCAACTAACATAAGTACAAAAGCGTTTTTTGCAAACATGGCCTGAAAGAGTCTACTTGGAGATAAATTTTTAGATAGTACTTCATTCTATGTATAAATGAAGTAGAAGAATTGGAAGATTTTGCATATTGCTAAATGCTAACTATAAAAGCTTTAAGCAAAGAAAATAATCTTACTTGGCAACATGGTTTCAAATCTCGGTCCGACTCGCCGACTCGCCGGACCGGTACAATATCGGTACCGTACTGGCAACTGGACAACAGCGGGTGGAAGCAAGAAGCTTCGTTCTAGCACCGGCGGAACGAAACTTTTGCTGCCGCCCTCCACTGTCCGCTCGCAAGCCATGCTATGACGGGACCGGACGGCCAAAAGACTGGTAACGTACCGGACATTATGGAACGGTTCTTAAATCCATGCTTGGCAGCACGTAGGATCAAGGTTTGAAGTTTACTATTTGTATCGGTTTCCGGTCCTGGTAGGCTTGTTCATGGTCGGTTAACCTAACTGGACTGTTCGGTTCAAAAAAAAATGTGAACCATTCTGGAACCAGTTTGACCGGTTAACCGTTAACCATCAAATGGTTAACCAGTCAACCGGTTAACCGGGTTCAGTTAACCACCGAGTAATCGGGTTCGGTTAACCACCGGTTAATCGGTTTGTCATAAATTTTTTTTTCTTAAATTATAATATATTTTCTGGTTTGACCGGGTAACCAATGATTAACCGCAGTTTTGTGTTAATTGTCGGTTAACCGGTTCGGTTAATTATATAAATATAATTATTTTAATATAAAATATTTATTTTTATATAAATAAATATTTTATATAAAATATATTATATACCGATACGGTCAGTTAACCGGTGGTTCAGCCAAGTCCCGAACAGTAACCGAACCGGTAACCGTTGGAACTGCCAAAAAACCAACCGGTTAAGGAAGAACAAGTTGATCAATTGCTCGCTACTCTGCCCATTACTCCGACGGGCGGTTCAATCTTTGTATTCAACTTTCATATCAACTATAGTTACTGTACTCTAAGTTGCGTCATAGATTTTGATTTTCTTGCTTTTTGCTGAAGGAAGCTTTCGCTGGATTATATGCAAGCATTTGTTTCAAGACGTGAACTTTCTAATGAAAGTAAAATGAAGAAGCAGAGGATGGGAAAAGTTGATCAAGGTTATGGTAGTATTGCTCGTTTGTCTAGACAGACACCACTGTCAAAGAGTGATATGAACTATATTCGCCGTTCACAGGTATAGGGTATAACTGATTATTCCCTAGGAGTCACGGATTTGCTGGTTCATGTCTTGTTTCTTTACAAACACCGAAACCTGCTAAAAATTTTGATGAGCTATTACTGTATGCCTTTATTTTTTTTCCATATTTCTTTGACCTCATTTGTTATGATCATGCATTGCATGCTTCAGATTCCTCAGATTAGGGATACATTATGGCAACTTATGGAGAAGGATATGCTTCCAGCTATTTGGTTTATTTTTAGCAGAAGAGGTTGTGATGCTGCAGTTCAATATCTTGAAGATTGCAAGCTTTTAGATGAATGTGAAGCTGCTGAAGTTGAGCTTGAGTATAGAAGGTTTAAGAAGCTGTATCCTGATGCCGTCAGAGAAGTTTCTGTAAAGAGTCTGTTGCATGGAATTGCTGCACACCATGCTGGATGCCTGCCTCTTTGGAAGTCATTTGTTGAAGAATTATTTCAGCGTGGTCTAATAAAAGTTGTTTTTGCTACTGAAACACTTGCTGCAGGGATCAACATGCCTGCTAGAACAGCTATAATCTCTTCGCTTAGCAGAAAAGTTGCTACAGGCCGGGTATTTTTAAGCTCAAATGAGCTATCCCAGATGGCAGGACGTGCTGGACGGAGAGGCATTGACAAAGTGGGTCATGTCGTTTTCATTCAGACACCCTATGAAGGAGCTGAGCAAGCCTATGAATTAGTTTCTGCTGGCCTTGAACCTCTTGTTTCACAGTTTACAGCTTCATATGGGATGGTTCTGAATCTTCTTGCTGTATGTACCGTCTGTGTTGATATCCTGTTGAAATTTTTCTTTATTTGCATGTTACAACCTATTGTCACCTTGTATTCCACAGGGTGCAAAGGTCACCCGCAAGTTTAATGACCCAGATGGTGCAAAACTTCCACACTGTGGACGAACACTCGAAGAAGCTCGTAAGCTAGTGGAGCAAAGCTTTGGAAATTTTGTTGGCAGTAATGTCATGCTAGCTGCTAGAGAAGAGCTTGAAAAGATACAACAGGAAAGAGAGCTGCTTTCACTGGAGGTCACTGAAGACGCAATTGACAGAAAATGCCAGGAACAGTTGTCTGATATTGATTATGCTGAGATCTCTAGACTGCAAGAGCAATTAAGGGTAACATTATTTTGTCACATGCTTTTAAAATTCAGGTTGTCAAAGAATTATTGGGTCAAATATTTATTCTTAATGTTCGTGTGATTCAAATGCAATTTGTTTTTAGCAATTGTTCATGTTTTGCATTTGCATACAAGTATTGGGATAAACATTTACATATAAACTAAATTCAATTTTAAAAATATGAAATATTCTTCATAATTTTCCTTTGATGTATAATACAAGTTTACAAATATAACATTTATTCATAACTCTTTGCCTATTTTCTACTTTGTAATTTAAGTTAACAGGATTTTTTTCTGTAATTGAGAATCTTATGATCATACAATCCATATTAGCTCAATTGTCTTAGAACGGATATGGGAATTTAACAAGCGTAAGAACAATAGGATCTTTTATTCTAGTCATATGATCCATGGGTTTGATGATCGTTTTGATCTAACAAAGCAAGTGATTAAGTGTTGTCGCTAACTTACTAACCTTTAACCCAAGCTCCTAAGTTACTTTAATTATTAAGAAGAATTTTCCTTTATTAGCTCATCTTTTATTGTGGCCTTGATCGTTAAGTTACAATTAGCCACCCTTCAACTTTGCTATCCTCTTTTGCCAGCCTCTAAAGTTTCTCTCTTGACCATAATGCCAGATTTGACATGTTGTACTGTTTCATCTCTTTATCGTTTAGGATGCTGTCGACTTTTTATTGTTGGTCAAAACCAAAGCAATAGTAACCTTCTTTTATGTTCTAATAATTGTGTTTCCACTTCGATTAGTATATGGTTAGTTTATTTTACAATTCAGAAAGTAGTTAAAATTGAGTTGTAGTCACAATTGGTATAAAATTACAATGTTATTATTTGTATTCAATTTGTTCTTAGTATATATTATATATTAAGTAAGATATATTTAAACTATTTGTAGAATTTTTTTATGATTTGATCCATGGATCTTCACCCTTGCTTCATAGGAGCTCGTAACAACCTTGCCTGTATTTGTGAGGATTAGTAGTTTTACTTGTTCTTCCTTTCGTTAGTACATATTTAGCTTATTGTACTTTGTAGAAACTAGAAACTAGAAAGTAGTTATTATTAAGTTGTAGACACAATTGGCCTAATATTATTATATTATTTTTTGCGTTCAATTTGCTCCTTCCATATATTATATATTAAGTTTATTAACTAAAATATCTTTTATTGGTAGAATTTTTTTTGATCCGCGCTTTGATCCTATAATTTGATCCCATAGATCTTCACCATTTCTACATAGAGTTCGAGCTCGTTCCTCACAATCCTGCTTGTATTTGCATGGATTAATGATTCTACCTGACTTTTCCTTTCATTATTATATATTAATTGTATTTTTAATATTTAGGAAGAAGTTAAAATTAAGTTGTAGACTCAATTGTTATAGTATTGCTATCTTATTTGAATTTATTTTGCTCGTAGTACATATTCTATATTAATTAAATATATTTTAAACTATTTGGTAGATTTTTTTAATCCTGCATTTTGATCCTACGATTTATCCCATGGATCTTCACCATTTCTACATAGGAGCTTTGTCTACCAAGTATCAACCTTGCTTGTATTTGTCAGGATTTGTAACTTGTCTAAGACAATCTAAGGTGTAACATAGCTCTTAATCACTTGTAGTTCTATCTTATTATTTGTTTAGTAAACAATTATAGTTAGTACCTACGAAGTTATAACAACCATAAATTTTAAAGATTTATATAGTTGTATGATTGTATCATCTAGTTTATTTGTTGTAGAAAGAACACAAATACCTAATGCAAATGGGTATTAAAGAAACTAGAACGATTTAGCACAAAATTTTAAAACAAAAGAATACGTTTTTTTGTTTGTGACATGTACTATGCTAAACCATGGAATAAAAACTAATTCGTACTGCATGATACAAGTGATATGTAGTGGTCCAACCTTGCATCGTATATATACTTTATAAGTTTATATATAATATATTTTAGTAGTATGGACCGGATCTATTAGTGCAGATTGGAATATGGCAAGGGATGATAGTTACTTTATAAGTTTATATATAATAAATATATTTTAGTAGTATGGACCGGATCTATTAGTACAGATTGGAATATGGCAAGGGATGATAGTTTAAAGTTATAACCGTGTGCTAAACTACAATTGTAAATGTTCACTCGTACTGAACTTATTGTTTAAAAAGTTCTTGTTTTCCTAATAATGGTTTCCATAGTTGATTTCATGTCTAATTACCCAACAACTTTGTAGCTTCAATATTTATTTTATGCTTCTCAATGATCTATAGTTGCCATAGTGCTAGATATATATATATATATATATATATATATATATAGCATACCTTTTGCTAGATGCAATGTCTATTATATCGTGAAAAAGTCTGGAAATTATAAGCTTTTAACTAAATATATGACAGAAATAGGGGAAAAGATGTTATCTTGGGAAGACTTGGCTGAAAGTTAGCTAGAGAAAATAATAAATGCTTCTGATAAAGAAAATCCTGTTCCTAAGTTGAGGCTTCTTTAGATAAAGAAAAATCTGTCGCTAAGTTCTTTTTTCTTTCTTCTTGAATATAACATTCTAAGAAAGTGATCCGTGTAAATTGATTTCCCCATCCTTCTTTGCTCTCTAGACTCTAGAGGAAGCATATGATGTATAATGGGTGTGTTTAATAATTTTCTATTGTGTGGTAAAACATAAAAGCAATTCGAAGCAAGGTTTTTAAAACCAATATGATCTGGCCTCCTTTTCCGGATTGGACTGGTTCGTTCCAGTTCGATCAAGGTCTGGATTGGACCATAAGGGCGGAGCAACGGATTAAGTGGGAGAAGGAGAAGGAGAAGGAGGAGAGGAAAGAGAGAAAGAAGTCGGGCGAGTGGCCGCAAGCGGCACACGGGGCGGATGCTGAGTGACGAATAAGATTCTCCTTCTTATTCCTTTTCTCCTTATTCCTCTTCTTCTTTCTTTTCTTTTCTTTTTTTTTTCTTCCGCTGCTCGATGCTCCGCTTCCACTGGATTTTTGCCTGGTACAACTAGTATGCACCGGTCCAACTGGTAACTAGTACAATCGGTCAGACCGGAACTTCAAATATTGCTCTGAACTATTGACCAAAACAATAAGATGCATCATTTCTCTAACCTCTCTTATATAGGTCTGATTATAAGGGCACATTGGTAATTTAAGACAGCATAGTATCTTTCTATTAGGATTCATGTTTTATGATGCAGACTCAAATAATAGTTACTAAAGTTGCTGAAAGATGAAATTTCTTGATTTGCGCAAAAATATTTCTAAGACATCATATTTGATCTCTCAGGCTGAGAAACGAACAAGGACGGAACTCAGACGTCAGATGGAGATCAAACGAATGGCTACTTGGAGACCAATAATAGAAGGATTTGGAAGTGGAACGCTTCCTTTTATTTGTTTGCAATATAAAGACAAGGAAGCAGTTCAGCACAATGTACCTGCTGTTTATATTGGAAAACTCAGTTCTTTTTCTGTCCAAACTATCATGAATCAGGTTATTAGTAAAACACCAGGCTTTATCTAGTTTTAATTTTCGCATGCAAGTACTACAATTCAGGGTGCTATTGTATTGTGCATCCAACTTGTAGTAATCATTATGAATCAATATTTTCCTGATATGCTTTATACCCTCTAACATATTAAGCACTGGTTTTGTATCGAAATTGGTCAATGGGTAGACTACTTGGTAGCAGTGCGCCAGTGCCCATTGCCTTCAGTTCAATCTCACAAAGCTTGATTGTATGAAAAAGAAATAATTTCATGTTTTAACTCTCTAATTTGGATTGTTATAGAACAAAATACAAGAAATTCCAAGTTGTTATTTATGGCATCGTACATAAATTGTATCATAAAAAATGACAATAAAATTTCTGGAGATGCTTGCTAATTTATTAATGTTCGTGCATAGATCATTCAATACTTAAGGTTTGAGAATACTGGCTGGTTACAATAAAACTAAGGGAATATACTAATCCATGTATCTCTTTTGCTTGTTAGACAAATGATATATAGTCATTTGCGGATTCATTTGGATCTGGATGGATCCCATTAGGCAACTACAAGAATAATAAACATTTGAGTTCAGTCAACTGATTATCTGTTTTCTAAATTTTAAATTTAAATGTAATTAACAACTGAAATTGTTCAAGTTTCAGATTTATCTTTTGTCAAGTGCCTTCTGTCAAATGAAAGCTTGTATATGAGAATAAGTAACATAGAATGACATCGCAGGTGCATGTCCCTTTGCTTGGATAGTAAGCACATTTAGGCTAGTTGTCATAGGTTAAGGGTCCGATTCCCATTAGTGACACCTTGTGAGCGTTGTGTTGCTTGTAATCTTTCGTATATAGTAATTTTTAAATGAAACATTACCATATACAACAATTTTAATCTTGGTCTGTACTCAGGCAGTAAGTCTGATACAGGCTGATTTAGGCCTAAATCAGTATGCAAATATTTTCTGTCTATGCATCTGATTGTACTAGATACCATATGTTGGACTCATGCTAGTCTACTGGTACAGGCCGAGATTAAACTGTCTATATGGACAGGTAAGATGTACTAAAAATAGACACTAAAGGATGAAGTAATCCTCACAGGTACAAACCATGGACCCATTTTGCAATGAAACAAGTAAGGCACCTAGTATGTAGTATGCGCTACGCACCACCAGTGACCAAACTGATTAATTGGCTAAATTTTTGTTTGTATACAAATGGCAATAGTGAGAGAAAGAACAACCGATTACACATTGTTTAAGATTATCTTTCCATCTCAACTAGAATTTCTATTCATTTGATAAGAAGTCGCTTTCCTGCACATACTTTTCTGTAAAGGAAGCATTCAAATGATTTAGTGCCTCCTGCAAAATCACAAATTTTCTCCATGACTCTCTTGCGATTCTATTCATTTTGACATTAATAGTATTTTTTAATAGTACTAGCTATTTATCTAATTTTGTTAAAATTTAGGTCCTTAAATCATTTTCTCTGTAATTGCATCTTACCTTTCTGCTTTTCTGACTTGCAAAGCATTTTGATACAGGTCAAGTTAGATTCTCCTGGTATTGACAACTTGGGGAAAGAGAATAGTACTGTAAGAGACCACGAAGACGGAAAAACAGCATATTATCTAGCTCTCAGTTCAGATAACACTTGGTATCTCTTTACAGAGAAATGGATAAGAACGATATACAGAACAGGGTTTCCGAACATCTCATCAGGTAATGGTGATCTACTACCACGGGAAACGTTGATGAATCTTCTGATGAAGGAAGATCTTCAGTGGGAACAGGTTGCTGATTCTGAATTTGGGTCACTATTGTCCATGGGAGGATCTCTTGAGACATGGTCATGGAGCTTGAACGTGCCTGTATTGAGTAGCCTCTCAGAAGAGGATGAGGTTTGTTTCTATTTTATGTTTACGCATGCTGTAGTTTCATCGAAACATGTCAACTTCTTATATATTGGTATAATGATATGGCCTACGAAGAGTAGTGTTACACCATTTTTAGAGTTAACAATTACATTAGCTATATCAATTATCAATCACCACATAGAACACTTTGTATAATTTAAAAACATAGATAAATAAATACAAACAAGACAGAACAAGATGACATTTAGTTCATGACCATACGACAATTCGACATATTAGTTGCACACTTATGTAAGGTATGCATAATCTAACTCATAGCGGAACACAATAAGTTTGATTAAAATAATTCAGAATGACATAATATTAAAAAAAAGGACAACATTGTGACAATATAAAGAGTTAGAGATATCTTTATCTATTCTAGACACATGATAGAAAAATAGGTCTGTACCACCTAACAGTCCAATCTTGTACTGGTACTAATTAAAAATCAATTTTAATCAGTCTGCACCTACTAGGCAGTACATGGTAGCCAACCTTGTACTATATATATATAAAATACATATGTTGATATCGGTAGGTTTGTTGATATGGGCTCATACTGATTGGTACATATTGATGGGGACTGATACTTATATAAGGTTGGTACCGTATATGTACTTATATATAATACATACTTTTTTATACCATCAATACCCAGTCTAATGGTGGACCAATTTCTAAAATATTTTTCTACACTACTAATTTCATTCTTCACACTTTGAAATGTTGAAATATGAAAAAAGAAGACAAATGAACAACAAGAAACATAAGTCACCATGTCTTATTTATAAAAAATGACAAGTAATATAAATTGTTAAAGTATAACCATATAAATTCATTTACACTGTGTTTCAGTGGAGGAAAATCTTGGAAGAAAGGAAAGAAATGGATTTCTTTTCCTTATTTTCCCTTGTTTCGCTTGAGGAAATGGACGGAAGGGAAAAAAAAAAGTTGTTTCCTTTCCCTTCAAAACTATCGGGTGGAAACAACGTTTCCTCGCCCAATGTTGCTCTATTATATATATTATATTATAATATATAATATGTTATAATATATTTAAAATATGTTATAATATAATATATTATATTATATTGTAATATTATATTAATATAATTATAATATTAAATAAAGATAAATAAACAATGTGCTAGATAATAAGAATGATATTTAATAGAAAGTTTTAACATTTTGTTAAATTACTAAACTATATTATTTATATAATTACTAATTATTTATTTATTAAGTACAATATATATAATTTAAAAAATGAGTATCTTGTTTTCTTTCCTCCCAACAAAACACAGGATTTATAAGAGAAAATAGTTATTTATTTCTCTTCTTATTTCCTTTCTATCATTATTTCTTTCGTGATTTCTATCCCTCTACCGAAACATAGCATTAAGAATTTTCTTAACAAACTAGTGTTCATATCCTCTTTGGCATACCTATAGATTCAACATAGTGTTGCAACAACACCATCATATCATTAGATTATGCCCTCTATGACATATATATGATGCTCTTTGTTGGCTTTATGACCCTTCTTCTTAAATTCCTTGTAGGCATACAGTATACTTATATGCCATTTGGTCTTAATAAACACTTTCTTTGGTGTTTAAAAGGGATCACCCTCTTTTGTACTTGTTTTTATTCTAATATTATAATTTAAACAAGCACACATGGAGACTATTAGTGTCAAACACTAGCTATATATCTCAACCTAATCTTGGCACAACAATAGTTATAGTGTGGACCCAAGGTTTTAAAAGCCATTATGTGCCAAGCGGTAGGGGTTTGTACCTGATTCGAGCATAGACCAGTACATGGAGCTGCAACAGAGTAGCGGAGCAACAAAAGAGGAAATATGAAGAAAGAAGAGGAAGAAAAGAATGAAAAGAAGAAGAATAAGAAGAAAAAAAAGGAGAGGAGAAGTCTGCTCTGTGAAGCTAAGAAACGGAAGAGGGAAGAAGAAGAAAGAAGTAGGAAGAAAATAAGAAAAAGAAGAAGAGAAATAAGAGGAGAAGAAGAGGAAAGAGGAGAGAGGAAGCGCTTGAGCTTTCGCCATGAGCGTGCACGATTAGTGGAGGCGAACGTGGTCACACGAGTGCTCCTGTTTCATCCTTCCTCTTCTTCTTATGCATGTGATCATAAGCAATGAGCGAACGAGCACGGCAAATGGTGGTGGACACGAACACTGTGTCTGCTTCCTTTCTTCTTCCTCTTCTTCGCTGCGTCATTGCTCCCATCCAGTTTTATCTAGTACGGACTAGTACTAGGTCTTGGAGTAAAATTTTGATCCTTGGTTTTGACTAAGAAACATTCATTTAGGCTCTACCAATGTTCAAAATCATGTCAATTTAAACAATCACAAACTATCCACAACCAAGGTTTTTAATTTTGATCTCCACCAGTCAGTATTGGCCTGGTATGTGCTAGATGTACTGACACTATGTTGTCCTAATTTTAGTCATACGGATACATAGTGTACTTGTGCTAATTATCCCTCGGATTAGTATGTACTGCACATACTAGGTAGTACTCATCATTTTAAAAAACCTTGGCTACAATCAAACAAAAATTTCAGCCTTTTTAATCAAATTGGGCAATTATTTTCATTTTACATATATATGTATGTGTCTACTACTAATATATACTATTTCCTAAATAGTAAAATAGATTAAATACTAATCAAAAGAGGAATTGATTATAAACATAATAATTATGATATTGAAGAAAGTTACTATTGGCTTTTATCTTAAACAACAATGAATTTGACTCAACGAGTTGGTGATGGAGTACACGAAGGTGTATGATTGAGGCTAATTGTAGGGATGGAAGTAAAGCTGAAGATAACCTTGTAATAATATTGAACTATCACAGGTCACCAAAGGCCAAAAGAATAAGATGAACAATTGAAAGAAAATTCTTATATTGTCCTAATTATTTAAACAACTTAGGAGCATGAGTTAGCGATTCTAACAATGGATTCAAGGCAACTGGGTTACTTACCTATTTTGTTGGATCAAAGTAGATCATAAATCCTACTTAACATTAGAGGTCCTACAGTTCTTACACCATTAAGTTTTCATACACATTCTGAACCATTTGAGCTAACTTTGGGTTGTATGACTATGATCATATGCTCCTAAGGCTTAGAATGAGTTTACTACATTAATTGTAAATTGATGTAAATACTAGCATTTAGGGGATCTGGCCCTTATATCTTTTATTTAAAAGTAAATTTTAAGCTAGAAACCCTGCCTTAATATAAATATGGATTCTCTTTCTCATAATTTCTTAGGCCAAAAAATTCACTGAGACACCTTAATCCACTCCTTCATTCGTTCTAAGTCACCTATCCCTCCTATTTGCAGCTGCAAAAGGCTCAAGACAAATCAGGTTGTAGGCTAGAGAGGAGAGGAAAAGAAAAGGAAGGTGAGGGTAGGCAATTAAAACCAAGGTTTTAAATTTCGGTATACAGATCCTTGATTTATTGACACATAGTATATCGGCACTAGTTAAGTCTCGAACCGGTACATACCGCCTATACTGGGTGGTATGGGTGTGTTTTTAAAATTATGATAGAAACTAATCATCAACCATCAATAGTTGGTTAGTCAAGCCACTTACACTGCACTTCTTATTCAAATCAGCCTACAAAATTATATTAAGTTTCAAAACTTGTTCTCCTAATCTAGATATTCTATTTAAGCACCATATTTATGCACTCTAATCTAGGAATTTTTAAAATTTACATCTAGATTATCTACATAAAATTAATTTGTTATACAATAATAATAAATAAATTTCTGACCATAATATTTGTTGTCTGTATCCTTCATGGTAATGTCCAAGACAGGCTGTATTAGAAAAGGTTATCAAGTAGCCATGAGCCCTTTTGAAACACTATAGTTTCCAAAAGATTATGTGGTAAATCTAATTATTTTCTTTTTCTTTGTAGGATAATTCCATTTCGTTTGCGTGATGTCTGAGAATCTTGAGAATTTTCTATCCTTTTCGTGCTAATGATCAAGCATTTTTTCATATCGTCAGTAACATTTAAGTTAGAAAATCCGAGTAACTTTATTGTGCAAAGATCCTATAATATTTGTCTGATGGAATGCATATGTTCATGATTTTTAGAGCATGATTGAAGTGCTTTGTTTGTATATATACTTTTCCAGGTGGCAAATCGGTCTGAAGCATATGAACATGCTGTTGAATGTTACAAGGCACAACGAAGCAGAGTATCACAACTGAAGAAAAAGATAACAAATACCAAAGGGTTCAAACAATTCAAGAGCATCATAGATATAACCAAATTTACAAAAGAAAAAATTGAACGCCTAAATGCTAGAGCAAAGCGCTTAAGCAAACGAATATCTCAAATTGAGCCAACTGGTTGGAAGGAATTCTTGCAGGTACACTGTAATACCTGAGATGCTTTGATACCTTGAATCATGCTACCATAATCTTCTGATTCTTTAGTTCACCGTTTTTTCTGTCTGAATAATCATCTGTGTTTCAGGTACATTGCTATAATGTTGAGTAAGAAAATTATAAGCAGCAGAGTTAAAAGTCAAGAAATTAATTAATATTTGTGATGCTTGTTCTGAAGTGTTTAGTCATTACGTACTAGTAAGATCGTTCATTTGCATCCGTAGACCTCTTTGAATACAAAGGAAAAGTAAGAAAATTATGCTTATTAGGGTATGGGTGAATAACAGCTTGACAAAATTGTTATTCAGACTGGATAAGTCAAGATAGTGCAAGTTAATTGCTTCTCCTCTACTATATCTTTGCAAATCCATAAGTTCAATTGATTCACAAACAAAGTGATTTTGCTTGTTCCATATTGTGATTGGTTGGTACTCAAATATGTGGTTTTGAGCAAGGTTTAAAAAGCCGGTCTGGCGACTCGATCCGGCAAGCCGTCTGACCGGTATGGTACCAGCATACTGACAGCAGCGCAGGCTGCAGCGGCAGTACATGCGATCGAAAGCGGAAGCTTTCCGCCGCCGTCCGCCCACTGTCCATGCTCCAACGACTGGTCCTCCACTGGACCGGTACAAACCAGCAGGTTTCAGACCGATTTTAAAAACACTGGTTTTGAATTGACTTGGATATCTCTCATCTTGAACCATGTGTTAGGTGGGCACTCTCATAATTGATATTGGACCTCATGCTGTTCTGAAATAATATCATATTAGGGTTTGATTGGTGGGCCTATCTTAGATATTTATGATTTAATATATACCACTACAGATCATTGTAGGAAAAGGGGGCAGCTAGAAGGGAGAGAGAAAAAAAAAGGTTAGAACAAATGGGGAGTAGTAGAACTGGATTTGTACCATAGTTTTCTTTTTCTTTTCTTTCACTTGCTCAATATTTCCTACTGTCTTCTTCCGATGTCAAAATGATGGCAATTGCATCCTAAGTCAAATGAAGATGCCCTAACATGAAGAGTATAAAATGAAGTGGTTTAATTAAAGAATAATCTTTTCATAGTTTGGACCCAAGCTGATCAAGATAAATTTGAATTTGTCCCACATAAGATGTAATGGTAGTTTATTGTGTCAGTATGTTTTGCAAAATGAGACCTGTAATTCATGATGAAGTCAGTTACTTCCGTTCAGAACATACATAGTTCTTCTTAGGAGATCAATTGAACAGAAAGATAACAATTTTTTCGTCTGTATTTCATAGATGCATCTGTTTAAGTCTGAGGTTTATTCTAATTGTGCGTTGGTACTTTAACGTTTGCTTGTTCTGACCAGATAAGCAAGGTGATACAAGAGACGAGAGCATTAGATTTGAACAGTCAAGTTATATTCCCTTTAGGTGAAACAGCAGCAGCAATTCGAGGAGAAAATGAACTATGGCTTGCAATGACGCTAAGAAATAAAGTACTCTTGCATCTGAAGCCAGCTGAACTAGCTGCAGTATGTGGAAGTTTAGTTTCAGAAGGGATAAAAGTGCGGCCTTGGAAAAGTAGCAGGTTGGTGTTTCTGCAAAGCCAATCTTGGAATTGATCTGCATCCGGAATGCTTTCATTTTCTTTGTCAATGTCTTTTCTTATGTAAGTGAAGATGAGTATTGATTTAGCGCGGTAAATTCTACAAAGTTCATGTATACATGGACAAAGGATGAAAAACATCAACACAAAAAGGTAGAAGAACAAAACTTAAAACTATTTAAAACTTACTGGGGTCTTGGAACGTCATTGATTAATCAAGGTTAGACTGGGCAACTTAGCTTCATAATGAGCTAACGGTGACGCTGCCTCCTTGGCTATTTTCTCTTCCAGCACTATCATTACGGAAACCTCCTTATTGCCATTAGAATCTCCTTTTCAGTTGTGGACTTTCTTTCATTGCCTTGTCTTTAAAATGCCATCATCTTCTTCTCTCTTTTGGTTCGTACTGGTTACCTAGCTACAAGGTTTAATACTAGTCTGAGTGATGTTGTGGTAATGGCACAGATTGCACACTGGGTGCTTTTCATACGGTATACCTTCTGTGTAATCAGTACACATCTGTTCCACGTCCCAGTATAGGAACAAACCAGTACGTACCAGGCTTACCACCTGGTATCTGGTCTGATTGAAAACAATGCCTGCCTGTACCAAATGATGGTGCTGGTATTATATTTAATCTAACTGACAATTTTATCATTACCGGACCCAATTTATTGATCTTTACCTCATTAAGCCAAAGCAGCTTAGCGGCCTATTATTAGTATAATTGACAATATCCATTTTAGTGCACAAGTTCTCGCCAAAGATTAAGAAGCCCAATAGAATATGCACTTAAATGTAAAATAAATCCTCTGGTCAATATTAAAATCTGCCGTCTTCTATGTTTCAAAGCTTGGATGCCTCTGAATTCAGTCAGTGGCATTTATTACCCTCCCGGCTGACCCTCGATTGCTTTTGTGTGTGACTATCACCCTTCATTTCTCAAGTTAAGTGGTATTGTGATTCAGGTAATTCCTCTATGTCCAAAATATAAGAGTTTGTGAATTTTCCTTTTTCTTTTCTTTTGTTTGTGCTACATGGCATGTGAGTTAAGTGAACTTCACAGGGCTCTTTTGTCTCTTTTACATAGTGGAGTACATGATGAATAGATGCCACTTAGCCATTGGTCAACTATTGTCCTCATATTGTAGTTCATATCAGTGTTTAATAAACTGGTCTATACCATATTTGTGCTAGTTTCGTGTATTGGTAAGTACAATATATATTGGTCTCATAGTGGATTGGTATGCCGGTCTAGAGCGGTATTTAAAACCATGGTTCTTAATTTGAATTTTGAATGTGGATTATTATGTGATCAAATTTCCCAAATCTAAAGCCAAAATCATGCCCAATAACTAGAGAAACTTTTGTTATTTTATGCATGGGCTCGATGTCTTCCTAATGCCCTACAAATTTCTACTAAACTCACTTGCTGCAGTTACCACCGGGATGCTACCATGACAAAAATTCAATCATATCTTATTTCTCATCTGTTCAAATACTCTAATATGATGTTCAACCTTAACATGCTCTTGAATCTCTTATTCTCTTATTCTTTTTATTATGGGTCGTTTGGCTTGCTTTTCCTCCTTAAAAGAAATGATCTTTATACTATGAGCTTGAGGTATACGGTTGTGCTGGAACACATTAGAATATATCCAGCCTTGTACTTGTAATTCACTGATTCCTTCAGTCATTTAATTGTAGTTGGTGCATTCAAATTGTGGAACTTTTTCACGTGTCCTTATTTGAGAATTATGTAACCATATTCTTCTTAATTGTAAAAATTCTTCGGCATGATAATTCTAGTTATGGGATAGGTGGCATCTCTTGAAAATATTGAAAATTTTCAACAAGATATAATCACAAAATCTGCAGGTGATCAGATCAATTGTTGCCGTGATCAAAATAGCTTTCTTTTGTTATCCAGGGTAATTCAACCCTGAAGGTTCTAAATAAGACTTCTTAGGCCTACCACGTGGTATAATTATTTAATATTAATTGTTAGTGAACTAGTAGTGTAGTTAATGATGATAGTATGTAGTTAATAAATTAATGTCTGTTATTTATTTAGTGAAAATTTCAAAGCCAATGTATATGCTTTTTTGGTTGGAAGTGTAGACTTCAATTAATGAACTGAAACTATTTTTCAGTATTTCTATTAATCATCTCTCTTTTCTCTTGGTTCTCTTGTATCTCTCTCTTTTCTCTCTCTATCCCCCTTCCTCTAGAGATGACAAAAAAGCCCATCCCAAAGTCAACAGGGAAAACCCGAGTTGATTGGGGCTTGGGTTGGGCTCGGGTAAAACTCAACGGTGTAAAGTCGGGTCGAGTCGGGTATTGGAATTCAGGTACCTGCCCCAAACCCGACCCTGAACCCGCTCTGATTATTAAAATAATAAATTTACCCCTTCTAAGTTATAATCTAGTTACTAAATTTATAATAGTTTAATGCTTTGTTAATTATTTTTATTATTATTTATGTAGAAATGATGTATAAATGATTGTACAATTTACGTAGAATTTTTTACATATATATTGTGAATATGCAATGAAAATTAATTTTGAATATATTGTTTACAACATATACTTATTTTTTAGGCCAGTCGGGGTCGGGTGTGGAGTTGGGTTTTCTAAATCCATCGGGTTTGTGGTTAGGGTTAGGGATGGGTTTGGAGAAGTCGGGTTGGGTCGAGGATGAGTTTAGAGAAATCGGGGTCGGGTCGGGGATGGCAAAACTCGTCCCCGACCTGCCCCGTTGCCATCGCTACCTTCCTTTATTAATCATGTACGTTGTCATGCATTGTTACTGTTCTGTTCTTTCATTCATATTGCATGGTTTCATCATATTTTTATGAGCTTCCATATTACTTGATGATATTCTTTTTTAACTAATTGTTCCTTGTTTCAGCTATATTTATGAGCCATCATCAAATGTAATTGATGTGCTCCACCTTTTAGAGGACCAGCAAAACAGTCTCATACAAATTCAAGAGAAGTATGGTGTGAAGGTACGTTGTTGTCTTTGCTTAATGTTTCCTACTCATGGATATACAGATTTGTTAAATATAATCTTGTCATTTATACTCCACAGATACCATGTGAATTAGATGGCCAGTTCTCTGGAATGGTTGAAGCCTGGGCCTCCGGTCTAACTTGGAGAGAAATAATGATGGACTGTGCAATGGATGAGGGGGATTTAGCTAGGCTTTTGCGTCGGGCAATAGATTTATTGTCACAGGTCAGTAGCTCTATTCTGATGCTTATTGGATTAAACCTATGGTAGTTTTGACTTTTGAACACGATATATTGTTTTATCAAGCTATAAGAAATTCGTATAAAAACTCTTATATTTTATAAGGATAATATACATTATTCTCATTGTTTCTGAATCATATGGTGTACTTGTTTCTTTGTAAAAGAGGTGCCAGTGTAGATCCTTGACCGTGTGAAAACAATATGAAGGATAATTGAGTATAACGATGAAAAAAGAAAATATGAAACCATTAAAGAATAAAATTATTCATATTTCTTTTTATTTCATCAAAATTCATTAATAATTAAAGTTGAACTGTACTAAAAACAGTACTTGATGATTTTTAAAAATAAAATAAGAGACAATTTGCCAAGAGTTCACATATGCTAACATTGTATATTTGTATGTTTGGTAGAGTAAATCCCAAGATTCTACCCTTAAGAGTAAATCTCGAGATTCTACCCTATGATTATGCCGACCTAGTTGTGAAGCAGTATAGATCATTAGAACCTGAAGCCTCATTCTATTCTATGCATCATTAAGAAAACCTTGGGTAAGTTCTTTTTATCTCATTCTCATGTCAAGTTTCCTGCTGAGGGAAACTAGTTCTAGAATGCAAATACTTGTTAGTGCTACTTGAGTTTGGTGTCTTTGAAGTTGTAGTAATAGTTTCTCCTATTAAAAAAAAAAGGGTAAAATTCCACCTTGTCTTGTGTTCTTGCTTGTCTTATACGTGTGTAATTTTTAATTAATTTGCTGCCTCTTTCTAGTACTGTCTTGTGAATGAGAAGAGAGTGCTTCGTAAAGATGGAAAATATTTGTAGTAGAAATAAGTTCCTAGTTTCTACAACTTTAAACTTCAATTATCATGTTTGGAGAATTAGGTATTGATATTCAATCATTTGAAGAGGTTGTTAAGTAATCAATTGGGTGGACCAAAGCAAGGTTTATAAAACTTATTCAGACTAGTAGACCTATATGCAAGGATTTGAAACCTAGTCTATACCGCTTAGTACGGGCACTAGGCACTAGTATGTATCTGATGGAGTTCTGGAAACGAGCAGTATGTACCAGTTCGAGTCTGTACTAGAACCCGATACAGACCAAGATTTTGAATTTTGCCAATACGTGCTGGTCATTACCAATTGGTACTCATATGGTAGCTGACGTACGCATATCATGTATCAATCCTAACCAACATATTCTGTGTACTGGCCCAAGCTTCAACTGATATAAACTGGTCAGGTCAAACCATTATTTCATTTCTTGAACCAAAGTATTATGGAAATCAATCATTTTTAAGAAATTTGGAAAAACAATTCAATCATTTTGATCATTGTAATTCTAAATATAGGATGCCACAAAAAACTATTTAAAGAGAATTTCAATCCTAGAATTTTCCAAAACAAGTTAGCAAAAATTCCCTTCTTAAGGGCATTATGCCATTGCATCCTAATAGAGTCGGAATCTTCCCTTACTGCTCCTAGCTGACCATCTGTCTCGGGGTAGCAACTTGACTATCATTTTGCACTTCAAGCCCAACATTTTGCCACGGGCATGCTCTTCTCCTAAGAGCATGAGATGTAATTTTGACATTTCTTAGGCAACAGGAGCATATGCTAGATAATTTTTAAAGAAGCAATCATTTTCTCCCATGAAACATCATGTCATTCCTTGTTATATAAGATACTTGGGCTGTGTTGTGTGAAAATTATTGACATCATTTCTTTATTTTTTATGTGAAAATTGATTTAGTTGTTACATCATTCTCAGTGAGATAGAAAGTTGGTTACTTTACCCTTTAATTCAAGGCATTAGAGCCAATATGGACCCCTTTTAACTTATATTTTCACTTCTCAAATATTAAAAGAGGATTTGCCACGAACTAGCGGATAATCCATTGTCACTAGTTTGCTTCTACTATTAACCCCATTATTTATATGTAAATTATTCAACATCTGGTGACAACTTGAATGTAGACTAAGTATTTGTTACTTTGGCATTTTTGGCTTGGGTAAGAATAACTAAATTCTAATTGCTTAGCCTCTAGGTTGTTATTTTGTTGGGTTGTATGTAGGGTTGGCAAGAAAATCTAGACCCGCCTTGACCCGCCTTGACTCGATGTTGATGAGGAAAATGTAGACCGGGTTGTGAAGCGAGTTATTCTTACCCAAGCAAGGTGGGGACAGGCCTAGGCATTCGAGAACCCACCCTAAACTCGAACCTGACCAGGTCTGTGATTTTACTAAAGTAATCTTATATAACTATCACAACTTAAGTTATAGAACCTGATCAGGCTTGCTGCTCTCCTGTCACTCTTTTGTTGTCGCCAAATAACATAAGTCCGCGTTGTTGCCATCAATCTCCTATCCACCGCTTGCTCTCATGTTGTTGCTGAAGTTCACCACCTACTCTCATGTTGCTGTCGAAGTCTGCTACTTGCACTCCATTGATACCGCCAAAGTTCCACCGCTTGCTCTCATGTTGTTGCCAAAGTCTGCCACCTACTATTGCGTTGTTGTCGAAGTCTGCCACTTGCACTTCATTGATACCGCCAAAGTTCGCCCTTGGTCTCCACTACCTACTCTTGTGTTGTCACTTAAGTCCGTTATCTGTTCTTGTATTGGCTAAAGTCTGCCACCTACTTCATCATCCCTCTATCCCGTTGTGGCGCTACCTACCGCTCTCACCCCTTCTTTTTTATGGGGGTCGGGTTTCCCGGTGGGGACCCAATTCCTCGACAACCTGTCAGAGTCAGGGTCGGGAGAGGCAGATTTGGCAATACCTCCCGTTCTCAATCCTAGTTGCACACACTTTTTCAATTGAAGTATAATGATGAGTACCCCTCTATGTTCTCTAAGCAATAAAGATTGCACAAAGAGTCACCCATTATACACCCACTATCAGTATGAGGATAACTTTTTACCTTCTTCGTGAACTCAGTGAAAAAATCATTTTGAAATTGTTTATGGGAACCTCTAGGAAGTTGTAATACTTTTTTACTCTAATCTTGGCAAAGACAAGCCGCCCGCTGATGAAATAGGAATAGCTTTGGAATCAATCATCCTTACTTGACATCATTTTTTTCCTAACAATAACTTACTCATTTCACATCATAAACTATTATGAGATTGTGTTGCTTTCATACTCATTTCACATCATAAACTACTATGAGACTGTGTTTCTTTCATATTCACATAATCACATAGCATGGATCTGCATATTTTTAGATTTAATGTCTATTATGGTAGGTACTAAACCTTCAAATCTTTAACTCAACTCATATATCGACTTCGCAAAAGCCTACTGTGTCGTTATATCCCCTATGTCACCATACCTTGACATGCGCTAATAATTACTAAGTTGTTATTGATCTTTCCAAGATTTGATTTAATATGGCATGTCAATACCTTTCCCATAATTCATTTAGTCCACCATGTTGTTATGATAGTATCATGGTTGCCATTTTTTCTTTACAAAAAATTGTGACACATTGTTTTCCTCCAGTAAGAGCATTCGATCTTGATTCATGCAGTAATAATATGACATGATGCGTGCAATGACTTGAACGACCTGATGTATCAGAAAACTTCTTGTCATTAAAGACAGAATAGCAAAACAGTATAAGAATATGACTACTAGACTAGACAATTGCAAAAACCTAAATGTCAAAAGCAATACAATTTTGGTCTAAAATTTACACAAACCCAAGATTCAACGTACCCAACACTTGCACTCTTCACACAGAAGATAGGAGGGCATATGATGACCTTGAGATGTCAAAAGGATTGAGATAGGTGATTTTATAATGTTAGAATAATAGGAAATAACATATTACACTTGTTTGTGTGTCATCATCCTATCGAAGTACTTACAAAGCAAATATACTACATAGGCACGCCTTCAAGAATAATATACAATAGTCGGAAACATTCAATTCCCAACATTCTATTTACTTTATTAACCTAGATTCCTTAAAAGGTGTACTGTAAACATACCATTTTGGCTTCTACCTTTGTCTATTTTCCTCATGTTAATGGTACACAATGTGATTGCATTGTTTTCCTGTTTCCAGATTCCAAAATTGCCGGACATTGACCCATCGCTACAGAAAAACGCACTTCTTGCTTCAAATGTCATGGACCGACCACCGATAAGCGAACTTGTTAGTTGATTTGGTTGATTGACCAAAGGTAATTGACACGTTTGGCTATTTTACTAACAGATCTTACAATGAAAATTAATGCAAGAAATATACTCAGTGCAATCTGAGAAAGGAATAAAATAATTCAATAGTTCTATTCCTTAATCGTGCTGTTCTGAAAACTTGTAACATGCTTTGTTCCGTACCTGTATCTTTACTAGCATTTTATCGAGTAATTTAATTGCAAATATTTGTTCTGTCCGTTACATTTTTTTTTTCTCAAAACAACTATTCACGGCTCAAGTTTTGACGTTATCCAACAAAAAGTTGCTACACTGTCCACTAGCTCCCTTAAATTTAAGCACATTTGGAAAATATTTTGATGACCATTGAAACCGCAGTGGCAAAAAGTGCAATATCTAGGAGCCCTTGTTCAAGATTATTTCGCCATCACAGTGCACAGGTGGCTTTACAATAAACCGTAAATACCATAACAAGTTAACAACATGCTGAAGGGAAATAAAATCTCAATCAAAAGATTTTTGCGAGTAGATGAAATCAGCAATTTTGAAGATGCCAGGTTGAAATAGAATGATAAACGAAATATGACAAACGCAATTTTTCCGCATACGTTATTTACATGCACGATAGCCCCGCCAAAGTCCCGTCATAGATCATAGATGTAACTTTGGCAAGAAATTATTCAATAAATATCACCAGGCACTGTTATTCCAAGAGATTACTAAAATCGATCATGTATAAAAAGGAAAAAGCGTATGGCAGTCGGATAAACGAAATAACATGTCGAATTCCTTTGCAACATATCAACAATGAATCACTCTAAATGGCATTTCCAAAATGATAAATATTCGAATGCTTTGCATCCTGACCCGGCCCAGAAGCTCAAAACCGGAGCGAATTTACAAAACGAAGTGTTTGACGTACGAATTACAAAGTTGGCGGCTGTCTGGACACTGATCAAACATCAACTATTTCAAGAGACGCCATTTATTTACAGACCAGCCCATATATCCAATGCAGTGGAGGAAAAAATGCTTAAAAAAAGTTGACAAACTGGAATATGTTCGACTAAGAAACCAAAATTTGTAGATCTCCGATCGTATGTTGCAAAAGATATATAGCCTTGAAGAAAATTCTGGAGAAGAGTCGAACCATCGCCATATGCTGCAAATCTCAAAAAAAGACCTAGAGCCAAACCATCTCCCCACAAGCATTTTGGTTGCAAAACCAATATGTATACAGAGTTAAAGTCGAGCCAAACCAAATGGTCATAACTCAAGCATGTATATGCAACTGCCACACCGGAAGTCCCATCAGATTTAGGATGGCCGTGTATAAGTAAGACTCCGTGCCGTTGGGGATGGGACATTGCTTACAGATGTTAGTGAAGATCTTGCTCCGGAATTTGGCTGCACAGCAGGAGTCTCACGCTTCCACTGCATGCTCCTGGCTCCAGGTTTCATCTGGAGGCCTGCTCTAAAGGTGCTTGGAAGTACACCTCTTAAATATGGCATTCGGCATAGTCTAGAAGCAAATGATGGCGCCCGAGCAATTCGTGGCCAAGGTAACATAGGAGCAGCTTCATAAGAGCTTCTGCGAACCACCTGTATAGTGCCAAGTAAAGAAAAAGCAAATATCATTCACTGCCCTCTTGAGTTACATTCATAGAAGAGATTCAGGGCAAAGTACAATGACTCAATAGTATTTTCATTGTGTTATGAACAATATAGGTTGGTTTCAACTTTCACTTTAAATTCTTACACTAAATCATAGACAATTAACACACCATTAACAAGCAGAAGAGTCGTACATTAATTATCTTGACTTCAATTGAAGGGTTTTGGAGTTAATTATTCAAAGCAGAGACATCTTATATTGCAGTAAAAAAGCGATGAGAAAGAAAAAGATACAGCCTTCCAGATGAAATTCAGTAACAACAAATAACGTAATTGCATTTTATTCACCGATGCAATTACATGTATGAGACAACAATTAACATGAACGCAATTTATTAGGTGTGCTGGTCCAATCTAGAACCAATACATATTGATGATATCAACACTCCAGTATACCAGTACCAATCATATCGACACATCCCATGTTTCATCTTGGACCAGTAGACACTGCTCGTGCCGGTTCCTCAACCCATGTCTACATTAAGGGATGATAATATGTATGATATAACAAATAAAACACTGCATTTTGTCCATCGAATGTGATAACATGTATGACGTTATTCCATGCACAGCATCTTCTCAATCATTGCAAGACGTTTCAAACCATGATTTTAAAATTAACATTCGTGAAGATAAATATAAAAGATAAAAAGAGTATCGAGTTGCACACAAGCACGTTCAAATTTAGACAAAGCAAGACATAAAAATAAACAACTTCATGGAATCCTACTTTAACGAATCCAAAACGAAATTCCCAACTACTTCATGAATCCTACTTTTAACGAATCCCAAAGGAAATTCCAACTACTTTATGGAATCCTACTCATAGCCTAACTAATCTCAATTTGCACTACCGAGGGCTTCGCATAACAATGTAAAATCATCTGTTAAGAAAAAAATACTAATCATATCCCAAGCTTACCTTTAGGATGCGAGACATAAATGAGGTGCCATTCAATGACAATGCCAGATCTGCTGATTCTTTCTTCAGGAACTCAACATAAGCTGACCTGTTTCAGAAAAGGCCAATATGTAATTTCTTTTTTTTTACCCATAAAGTGTGTAACATTATATTATTATATCATTTACCCAGTAGGTTGACCAGTGGCACCATCAGTAATGATGATTACTTTAAGCACATCTCCAAATTTATTGAAATGGCGGGAAAGTGTATCTTTAGTTGCAGCAAAGTGGACCTATAAATGCAACAACAAGAACATGAATTACAGAGCTTTATGGTATTAAATTGTTGTAAAAAAATGTAACAGCAGCTGATACTTGCATTGCTGACAAAAAGCGTACGAGAATCTACATCCTCCATAGGGCGACTAGTAGAATATGAACCTGTAACTAAAAGAAAATGTTTATTGACAAGTGGAAGATTGGAGGATGAGTGGAAATAAACTCTATTTTGCAACATTCTCGCAAACAAAATATCTCATTATGCAACATACCTAGTGCTGATAACTGCTTCTGACTAGAGGCACTTTGATCAACTGCATGTCCAATTTCCTGTAAATATCATAGTAATGCAATAGACATCAGACAAATTTGATTCACTAATATAAATATGAAAAACAAGATCACTCGAAAATAAACAAAAATAAAATAATCACCGACAACCAATAAGGACGGTTTTTGGAAAATGTTTCACGAATTTACATGTGTCAACAAAATTGTCCCAAGTCCTAAACCCATGCAGAGGATGTTCTATCTAGATATCAAACAGAAGTATAAATAGAATCTAGTGCATTAAAAATAAACGGTCCACAATATACCCAAGGATTCCATACTTGAACTACACCAGTACTGCACTAAGAAGTTTATTTGACTACGATCAGCTTTCATGAGAAAAGGAAAATCAATTATACTTGAAGCACACCAATCTCCCCAGAGTAATCAAAAATAAAGTAGCCTCAACCTAATTCTTAAGCGAGAGAAAAGGTATAACATATCCAGATCATGAAATTGCTTCATCTCATAAATGTTTCAAAAATAAAGAACTTACTTTAAATTTAATGATCAATGTCTTATCAGATATAAACACTGCACACGGGATAAATCATAGTTCAAAGAGAAAAATTAACTTAACTGAAAGTACATTTATTTAAATTTAATCTGAAACTTTTATGTGTCATAGACTCATAGCACCTGTCGCTTGCTGATGGAAAAGACAGAGACCCAGATATTTTTTTAAAAAAATAACTGTTTTGACTAGTGATAAACTGACAACCAAAAGCGTTACAATATGAATTACGCAATCTTATGAGGAGAATATAAATAATCAAGGGTCAAGGCCTATATAGGTGAATTTGGAAAAGGTTCATAATTTCATGAAAGATTCTTGAGGGTTCTAGTAGAACAAGGACAAGCATTATTAATATTAATAAGACTCAACCCGTATGTTAAACACATAGACCTGATTAATAACTCAAAACAGGAAATCAAATAATAAATAGATCATCATTGACCAAAGATAGGGTTAAGATGTTATTTGTACAAAAATGAAAGCGTCAGTTATTTGGTAATTTACTACTTTGTACCAGAGAACGCACTTACTTTTGTATTCTGAGCAGCAAGAACTTCATTTTCCTTTGGAAGCATGGCATTCTGGACTCCAACATCCACCTTGCTCTTCTCAACAGTCAAAATATTCTCTAACTCAGCATCATCTCTAGAAACCTGATACTGGGTAGGCTTCCTTGTAGTAGATATCATTGCCAGTGGACCAGTACTTGGTTCCTGAACCAAAACCTCTCTTTTCCTAGGTAGTTCCTGATCCGGTAACTTTGTTTTCCTAGATATTTGTTCAGATTGCTGTGCAATATTATACTGCATCATTGCAGATTCTTTTTCATTTTTAGCTAATGAAACACCTTGTGAACAATCCAGATCCTGCCGGCTGTCAACATCAACAATGTCATATTCATCATTAACCATATCATAGTCAGAAGACTCCTCACTCCTGTCTAACATTGTCATGTTATCATTAACATACTGGGCACTAAAATTATGATCTAAACGAACAGGTTCTGAATCGTTCCTATCATCATCATTCTTGTTGTCTTCAAGTGCCGGTATAGTAGTAGCAAATGTTAACTGGTCAACATTCTCTTCTATGGTTCTGCCACGGCCCAATCTGTCAAAAACACTACCAGATGACATAACCTTAGCAGCATCTTGAGCAGCTTCAGCAACAGCTTTTAGAGCAATTGATAGAGCGCCAGGCACTCCTAACCCAGGTTTTTTTGGAGATCTTGTTTCTAGCAGAGAAGTTCTAGTGCATGTTGAAACAACAGAGCAAAGTTTCTTTGAAGCTGGCTCATCTCTATAGTTTGACTGTTGCACAGTCTTAACAGCATCTCGTACAGCAAATTGAAGAAGACGGCGAGGAGCATCAATCTTTGGATAAGAACTAGAATCTCGCTGCTAATGATCAAAAATTAGAAACAAAAAGAAAGGACATTACATGTAACTGTAAATTGTGCATGTAAGAAAATCAAGATTCGTTATACCAATAAACAGCAAGAAAAGAATACTTTCTGGTGCAAACAAGGTTTATAAAAAATTATCCAGTACTGTAGAACATCAAGAACTAAGTAGTTCAACATCTCAAACATCATGGAATCATTATCCAAAAGTCCTGTACAAGCCTATTACTAAAAAAATTCTCAGTATCAAACATTAGGAATGCGATGGAATTGTTTTACCAATGAATACTGTACGAACAAATATTGACTCCTGGCCAGTTCAGGATGAAAAATAAACAGATTATTGTTCATCGTACCTTCTTCTGACATTTAACATCTATAAAACAATTTAACCAACACATTAATAACATAGTTCTGATTTATCATATTCTCATTCTTATATGATAAAATACGCCCACGATTTGATGAGCTTATACTTGGTATATAATTCTCATTGGTAGCGATCAAAAAGGATGAAAAAAGTTCGCAGACCAGCAAACAAGAAAGACCAAACAGCTTCAGTCACTGCACAATTAACATATAGAACTCAAACATACAATGTACCTTCATTTGTGGATGCTCCTCAACTCTGCTTCGCTTTTTCTGAACCCGGGCTCTAGGTGTATGTGATTGTAAACCAGTATCAGCCTTATATGCTCTCTCTGGATGCAAAATATTGCTCACAACACTGCGAAGAGGAAATACTTCTTTATTGTCCTGTGTGATTTCTCTCACGCCTCTGCTCCGAAAACTTCTAGATATTTTCTGCAACTTTCCTCTGTCATGACCAGGATCACTCTGTGCATTAATAGTGTGAGGCTCTGCTAAATTGCGAGTTCCAGACAGTTCATTTGAAATGGGTTTAGAATTAACCGATTCGGCACGATATGATTTTTTCTCCTGAATGTACAAACCTATATTTGAAGACAGATGATCCCACAACCTGTGGAAGCAAATAGTTCACATGATTTGATAAATAAACAAGTAGGAAAGAGTATTATCATAGATAGGTAAATATTTTTTTGAGCACTAAGAATTTACTGTTGTCTAAGATAAAGGATATACCATGAGACAAAAGAGGCACTATCATCACCCAGAAACACATTCAGTTCCTTTCTAGCCTCATCTTTGCGACGGCCATTCCTAAGTAAGACAACAACGTACTCCTGCAAATTTACAGCAAAGAGAGAAATGAGCTTCAACTATAAGCAAAAGATTCCAATAAACTAAGGCCATTAATCAACAGTTTCTATGAAACAATCAATGGCTCAATCAAAGTATAACTTAGCCAGCAACACAATAACAGTGACGAAATTAGTAATGTTATGCATGTCAAAGAATCGGAGAACAGATGCAAATCAGCAGTCGGAACTCTCCATGATAGGCATTAAGTCAAAATCTTTAACAGTTTTTTGCCACATCTTAGTCAAAGAAGAATTGATACAAAACTGCCAGAGTTACTAGGAAAAAGTTGTAGGCTACAAGAAATCAGGAATTGAAGAAAACATCATATCTACATCCAATCAAGAATTGCAAGCTTTCTTTAATTGCTTGTATATGTATTCATATCTACATCCAACCAGGAATTGCAGAAAACATAATAATCAGATTTGGTTTCTCAGTGATTTGTTTTATGCACACATCTATCTCAAATATTTAGGTATAAGATTCTATTGGAAGTAGCAACAGATTGGCATCAATAAATAATCTTTTTCAATGCAATATTACAACTAAACCGCTTAACATCTTTAGAATAACCCAACAAAATGTCTGTTGAATCTGTTCTTTCATAACTTCCATATTAACATGCAAGTAATGAATCACTCAACACCAAACACCATATTTATGCGCAATCTCAGATTATTCTGATGGATTTGCCATATTGGCTGGCCCTCGCCCACAATACTCCGTATGGGCCCAGCTCACACCAGCCGTATCAGGCACAGCCACATCAGCCAGGCAGTTATGCCTAAGACTGCTGCTGTTAGAAACACCCTCACAGGCAAGGCTATCGAGATTCAAATTTGCAATGTCGCGTGACGATTCTCTAGTAGTATTTGAGCATGACATGGTGACGGGCGGAACTTAAGCAACATAAGATGAAAACGAATCGTGACTGTCAGGATCTCAGCAAGAAGGTTAAGAGAAGCTTCGAATGTCAAGCCAACTCGGGCGGTGAAGTTGAATATTGACACAAGTGATTACTCGAAAGCAATCGACGTGATAAGAGAAGGAGCCCAATTCTAGTATCCAGAAGAGTAGAAGAAACAAAAGGGGAATAAAACCATACCACGAGTGTATCATCAGTGTATTCGCCCATAAACTCCTTGAGCTTCTCCGTGACCCTCTCGCGCAGAGCCGATAAGCCATCCGAAGTGAAACTGACCTTGAACGTCTGATTATCGCCGGGGGGATCAGGCCCATCCATGCCCGGCACAGCGGAAGAGAGTTCCAAAGTCGTAGGTCGGGATCACCAGACCAAAATCTAACGACCGATGTGCGAAGCACAGCTAAGAGGCGGGGCAGCGGGTGGACAACGACGATTAGAGGGAGGTGGCACGGTGACGCCACAGGCGGTGGAGCGGCGAGCGGTGGAATGCGCAGCGGACGAAAGTGATGAATTAGGGCTCCGTCTCGGCCGAACAGAAGAGGGTCGAGGACGAGCACGGAGGTTTTGCGATCAGGTTTCCTTATTAAAAAGGGCTCAAAACTTGAATGACGATATTGACCTCGTTCGTGTCGGGCTTTTACGTCTTTTAAATTATGACGATCCGTATCCGAAGTAAATTTGTATCCGAATCCGAAGTCAAATTAGACCAGGCAAAACAAATACAAACCACAATCAGATTTTTTTTTTCCTTTATATTATTATTACATATTTATCCATAAATCATATTTATAATTTTTCTATATTGCAATGAAAAATTGTTATTATTCTAAATAATATTATAATTAATATTATTTTAAAATATTATCTATTCACCACATCAAAATGCTAGCTAATAGAGAAAGAGGGAGTAATCGTCCTTGTGAATCATAATTGCATCATTAACTTTTGTCATCCATTTTGACCATCTTTTAGTCAATGAGGATGTAGTCATGAGTCTCCATATCTAAATTGGACGCGTATAAAAATCTATGATGATCCTGGATGTTTAAAGAAGGTCAAACTTGTCAAATCCGTATCCGTTGATCAACTAGTATGTAGAGTTGACTATTTGCGATCCAATCTTAGCTCTAATCTAAGGCGAGTCATGTATGAGCTAATTTGTAGGATTAAGAAGCATGAATTTTAGGAGTAATTTAAATCTTTTAACTTTGGCTAAATTTGTTGCATATATAAAAAATAAATTATAAAAAGAATCATAAATTTATGGAATTTTAACTTTTGAGTCTATAATGATTTTGAACATATTAGGTGTTAATGTGGATTAGAATTTAGTCGCTCGAGTGGAGATTCAAAAGCGACATGTTTCAAATGTGGAGATCTAAAGTGCTACTTGTCTTATTCATATATAACGTTTCCTAACGCAACCTCAACAAATGCCAAACGTGAAGCATTGTATCATAAAAGTTAGTCGCTTTTACGACTAGACTGTTGTAACTACAGACGCGGTACGAAAGCTCAGTCACTTTTAAGGCTCTATTTAATAGGAAAGAAAAAAAATAAAAATAAAAAGCAAATAAGAAAAAAAATTATATTATTTGTTATATTTATTTAGAGAAAAAAAAATAGAAAGATTGATAAACACATCTTATTTTTTTATTTTTACGCCAACGATAATGATGAGAAGCAACTGTGAAAAGGTGGCAACAGTGAAGAGGCAACGACGAGAGGTGAGAGGTGGTGATTGTGACGGTGATGACAACGATGGCGATGGCGATAGCGATGTCAGTAACGACAACAACGACAACGACAGTGAAGAAGGTTGCAAGGAAGCGCGAGAGGGAGAGTGGGCATAAAAAATAAAAGGGTGAAAATAGGTATAAGAAGAGCAGATCTAGCTTTCCGCCGGATTTTTTGTCTGATTTAGACGAAAAGCAAATATGGCTATGTTCTCTCTCATTCTCATTCTATTTTCCTCATTTATTTTTCATATGTCCTACTAAATACGATTTTATAGTTGTTCTTCTAACTTTTTATCTATTTCTTTATTTTCTTTCTATTAAATAAGCTGTAAGCGATTTTGAGAGTATAGTAGTAGTTTTCTTAGCTAGAATTTATTAAGTGATATTGTAATATCTCAATTTCGTCCAATCGTGAAAGTGAAAGAAATTAATTTTTTTGAAATAAGGTGACTAAGGCATGTCAGATTCGCTGATTGAGGTAGACATACTGGTAGGGCATGTCAGATCGCTGACTGAGATAGACATGAGTATTGGCATGTTAGATCGCCGACTGAGGCAGACATGAGTATTGGCATGTCAGATACGCCGACTGAGGCAGACATGATTTTGGCAGCCTGTCAAAGGCTAGGGGTGACATATGAAAACACAGCAAAGACTAGAGACGAGAGAAGAGATACCTAGCCTAGGTTAGGGCTGAGTCCTTCTTGCTGCGAGAACCACGAACAGAACCTCCAACTTCGTATAGAAGCTAATCAACAACAAAGATCATCTCTAGAGAGAAGAGACAAGAAGCCATGAAAGCCTGAATGAGGAAGGAAATCTGTAGAAGGTAGGGAATGGTACAGGCATTACCGCCCCTTGAGCTCGCTTATAAGCTCCGTTTGCTCGAGTTGGCTACTACTCTCTCTCTCTCTCTCTAAAATGGGGTTGAGAGCTGCCTGCCAGTATGCCCAGGCAGCTCTAGAACTTTCCAGCGTCTACACCAGCTGGCGACATCCCCTTCGAAACTGCTGCCACTCATCTCCCTTAGAGGACACTCAATTCCCCAACCAAATGATTAATTTGTGATTGGATTCTTAAGTTGATTTAACATCTTGTGTCAACTTTGGTGGTACGAATGATGTGGTAAGTAGTGATGGCAATATAACTCATCCCCGACCCGACCCGACCAGAAGTCAACTGGAAAAACCCAAGTTGACTCGAGGTCGGGTCGGGTTCGGGGAAAACCCGACTTGTATTGGTCAGGTCGGGTCGGGTATGGGATTTCTACTACCCGCCCTGACCCCGACCCCGAATCCGAACCGGCCCCGACTATTAATAATATTAAAATATTTTTATTTTTTTTAATAATCCTAATCCTAACCCTAAATAAATTTACCACCCTCGTAACCCTCAGCCGCCGCCTCCCTCCCATCCTCCTTTCCCTTTCCCTTTCTCTTCCCCGCCCTTCCTAGTCGCTGCTATCTCTTCCCATTCTCACATCCTTCCCTTCCTCGCTACCCTCCCCTCCTTTTCCTCTCCTTCTCCCTGCACTGGCCGCTCGCCCATAACCCCACTCTTTGCTCACCGCCCGTCGTTGCTCGTCGCCTGCCCATCGCCGCTTGTCGGTTGCCAGTCGCCGTCGTCGCCCGCCCGTCGTTGCTCATCGCCCGCCACCCGCTCGTCGCCATCCTCTTTAGTTGAGTTTTCGAAAGCCCAGCTGCCACTAGCTGGAGCGTTCAAAGCCCAGTCATCGCCAGCCAGAGCTCCCCTCCCGTCCCGACTGCCTCCCGTGCTCTGCCGATCTCTCCCCCTTCTGCCTTGCGTGCCAGCGAGTTTTTGGAAGCCGAACGGCATCACCGCCCATCACCACCAACCAGAAAGCGCCACGCGGATGCCACCTCGCCGGCCGATGTCGCCGTCGGTTGCTGCCTGCAACGCGGCAACGTTTTCCTCAAGGCAATAACGTGATCGAAACATCGACGAGGCGTCGCTGCTCCGGAATGGGCGTGAGCCCTAAATTGATTTTGGGCTAATTTTGTGTTGACTGATCAAAATCGACCCTAAACTGATTTTGGGCTGATTTTTTGCGGGTACCCAATTCCCCAACGAGGTCGGGTTTTCCCCGCGGGTATCCGATCCCCGGCGGAGTCGGGTTTGGGATTGGGATTTATTTCTTCAAACCCGGTTGGGTCGAGGTCGGGTATTAAATATAGGGTTCAGGTTCGGGGTCGGGGTTGGCACTATCTGTCTCCGCCCCGACCCGATGCCATCCGTAGTGGTAAGTTATGCTCCTTGTATTGTTGTTGCTGTGCTACATTCTCCTCCATTTGCTACTAGTTCGGTCAACATATATCAAAGTTGGGTTGTATCAGATATACCGATTCAATTGAGTTATCTATTTTTGTGATTTTTGAGTGGCTCATTTTATCTAGTAATTGAGTTTTTTTTTTTCAAGTTGGGTGTTATTTAAAGCACATAAAATATCATTTTTTTTTCATTTGTTATATTAAAATATAATAAATTACTTTAACAATTATAATTATACATTATTTATAATTGCATTTTAGGGTTACATTGATTCTAAAATAAATCCATAATAAAAAAATTTCTGTAGGCTTCAACATTTCACAACAAAAAAAAGTCTCTAGATAGTTTTATGTTATATACTTAAGATCAGTAGTAAAATATTCTCTGATGATTGGAGAACTTGATGGTTGACTTTGACGTGAGCGAAAACTGCATTTCAACCAAATATATTATTATAACTTTGACTTGCAGCGAGCCAAGCGGACTCTTTATTTTTTGTATTAGTTTGTTAGAGGATGACCCTATTAAAATCATATCAGACAGACGAATAATCACTAATCAGACAGCAGAAGTTACTATGAAATTGCCTAAGAAGTTTTCTTAAAGTAGCCACTTGCGATTCTCTCGCATTCATGTCATTGTGTGGTAGTTGGCTAATGCAGCATGATCAAATCTTGTGTTGTAATTTTGACGCAAATGTGATGCAATTTTAACTTGTGGACGCACCAACTAGCTAGATCCAAGTTGAAGTAAGTTGGGCAATCACACTCTGTCGGCAGAGTGGAACGGGCAGTCGGCAGAGAATAGGTGAGAGCAGGGTCCCCGATCCACTTTTAATCAAACGATTCGAGACAAAACAATAGGAACATACCTCAATTTGCAAAAATCATCCGATCAGACCATTTCAACCTCACCCGAGATGGTTTAATTTAATTCGCGGCTAAAATTAGATATAGAGTATAGACAAAGGAAAAAAAAATAAAAGAGAAAAAGAGGACAAATAAATAAATGAACAATGTGATTTCTTTTTTCGCTTACGTGGTTAAACAAATCAAGTTGTCACGCTCCATCCTCCTCGTCGCTGCTTGATTCGGACTTCGAGTGCTCCGACAAGAAATTTGGCGGCAGGCAGGGAAACCTCGCCATCGGTTTTTTGCCGCTCTGTGACCCCCTGTCCGAACCAGAGGCGGACGCAGATGCCGCCGCCGCCTCCGGCGCGGACTTCTTCCTCTGGAGGTTCCGCGCAATGTCAACGCACGCCTTGTCCACCATGTTCAAGAAGTCCCTCACGATGACGAACAGCTGCAGCGGGTGGGCGTTCTTGTCCTTGGACGCCCCCGGCTGGAAGTACTCCCTCGTGCTTCTGAGCAGCTCGAGCACCCGTGCCTGCTCTACCTTCACTATTCTTAGCTCTTGCTCCGCCCTCGCCATGAACGCCCCCAACTCCCTCGCGAACCCATCGCCGCCGCACGTGGACAGAAATGACTTGATCTCGGCCAGCCGCGCGCCCAGCGATGCGCACGTTCCGGCGATCGCGTCGTAGTCCACTCCGGCGGCCTTCCTGGCGCTGGCAAACTCGTCGCTGAGGCCGCCAACGATGGGCAGGCCTAGCTTGATGTACTCCTTCTCCCTTTCCTCCCTCGAGCCGATGCGGCTGGCCGTGCGGTCGAGGGTCAGGCCGCTGACCCGGTTGACCACCAGCCGCTTGCCTTCCGATCGGATGACCTCCTCCACCACGAAGTGGAGCAGCGTCGTGCTGCCGTCAGTGCTCTTCACGTCCGACAACTTGCAGAGAGCGGTGAGGTTGAAGGCCTGCGCGTTGCCACGGGCAGTGCCGGCGTTCATGAGATTGCCAGCCTTGAGGACGGCTTCCAGTAGCTTCAGGAAGAGACCACGGCTCCTGAGCTCCTTGCACGCGGACTCTAGCGTCTGCAGGGACTGCTTCAGGTCGGCCACCTCGTGCTCGAAGTTGGCTCGGAAGAGCATGGCCTCGAACCGTTGAAAGGGGGAGGGGACGGCGCGGAGAATGTGGAAGAGGAAGGATTCAGCATCAGCGAGCTTCGACGGGTTGCCGGTATAGTCGCGGACCAGCGCTTCCTCCTCCTTGGTAGGGGCGATCTTGGTGAGCCGCTCGAGGACATCGACCGGGAGGCCGCGGCCCTCGGTCAGAGCGTCGAGAATGTCGCGGCGGCTCAGAGTCAGTGAACGGATGACAATGGCGATGTTCTGCGACTTTCGAGAGTCGAGCAGGGTGATTTTCGTGGGCGTGGCAGGCGCGATGGTGCCGGCGGAGGCGCTGGCTGCGCTGGTGTTGGATTTCTTGTTGGCAGCCATTGTGCCGAAGAGAACTTCCATAATGTCTTCATCGAATCTGTAAGGAACATAATAGATCAGGTCTGGAGATACACATCGGAATCAAATAGCTCAAAATCTAAGAACTAAAATTCTTTGAAAATGGAATTGAATGGGGACGTAAATTTGGTTGCTAAACAACCTGACGCACACTCAAACATCATACTGGAAGTAAGTCAGGCTTCAAGAAGAGACCACATTACAATCTATTGAATGGTGCAAATCCCAACCATTCCAAAATCTAGTGACTTTTTAATCATTATTGCCGTACAATTGATAAATTATTGTACCATAAAAGATGGAGCTGTTTTAACGGATTTGGTACCAGGTCAACGTAGAGCTGGAGGTGGATATGACCTGTGCTCAACTTAGTCAACTACGAAGGATCAGATTGCTCAACTAAATAAGAATAAACAGTTGAATGGTAAATTAATGAATCAATTTGTTCTGATTATTGGCTCTCCTTCCCTTTAGATAAGTTGTCACAATTTCCACTAGCATCAATGATTCTCATTTATGATGGCACATGCAAATCCCCTTAAGTATGACCCAGGAAATTAATTCATGCCATGAATATGAAGATTATTGTGGTCTGTTTAAATTTCAAACCTAAGAAAAGAAAAAAAAAAATCTTTCTAGCTAATATATGAGTCCCATTAATTTTAGGAGTTGCGAGGACATGGATTCTTCAGGTTTAGATCTGAGGCAGAAGATTTGCACTTGAAGTTAATTTTGAAGTGCAACTAGATCAATCTAGTTCACCATAGCCAAAAGAATTAGGTGGCTTGGCGTACCTAAATTGAATGTCCTCTTTCCAGTTGTAGGTTTGGCAAGTGCATGGTGTATCAATTTGGGCATTTCAACAAACATCAAGCGTGCAGAGAATAGTATGCAGATGAGCAATGGAGCTTACTTGAATGAGCCATCCGTGATCTTGTCCCAAACCATGGAGTGCTGAGCATTAACCGCATTCACCTTATCCCAGTGCAGTGGCTTTAGCTTCTTTTGGCCGTTATCCGCTCCAACGGCCGCCGACGACTGCGGTGGCACCGGCGGTGGCCTTGCTAATGAACCACTGAGCGGACGGGCGCCGCCAGGTGGCGGTGGGGGCGGAGGCGACGGCCGTGGCGCTGGCCCTGGTAAAGGAGGGGGTGGAGGCGCCGAATTCGATTTAGTGGGCGGCGGCGGCGCTGGCGGAGGTGGTGGCGGACTGGTCTCTGGAGGCAGCGGCGAGGGCCGGGATGAAGACGAGGAGGATTTTAATCTAGAAGGCGGCCGCGGCAACGGAGGATGATCCGAAGCGAACGATCGCGAGGAGGAGCTGATGCTGCCCAAGGGAAGCAATGGCCGCTCTTGAATCCGGCGGCCCTCTATTGGGGGCGAGGGCGATTCTTCATCATCCTCGCCCGCTTCGTCATCGGCGCCAATCTGCCCCGACGGATCCAAAACATGGTTGCAGAACTGGCACCTCTTCTGGGGGAATTCGCGCCAGTAGATGGCGTCCAATCCATTCTCGTCCACGATTACACTCGCCGCCGGCCGAAGTTTCGGCAT
Source organism: Costus lasius (assembly GCA_027563935.2). Lineage (NCBI taxonomy): Eukaryota > Viridiplantae > Streptophyta > Magnoliopsida > Zingiberales > Costaceae > Costus > Costus lasius. Next base: position 132,989,257 of record CM050450.1, on the reverse strand, counting down.
GCTCTCCGGCAACCGCTCGACGGCAGCGCTTTTACCGCCGCCTTGAAGCTTGACCTCCCGGCGACGGGCGGAGAAGAAGAGGAAACCGACGAAGAGAAGGGCGCAGATGCCGACGCTGCTGGAGGCGGTGATGGCGACGGCTTTCCGCACCTTGGCGTCGCTCGCCGGTTGCGGCGGCGCAGCCGGCGCCGGAGAGGGCGGTGGCGGTTGGGGGAGGGGATTGCGGAAGGCGGGGGAAGGGAGGGAGGGGAAGGAGGGGAAGGAGGTTTGGATGTTCTGCGCCGACGCGGGGGGGAAGAAGAGCAGGGAGGAGAGGAGGAAAAGGAAGAGGGAAATGCCAGGCCTTGAGGCCATGGGCGAGGGACGATGTGGCGTTTGTGAGGGGAAAACAGAGGAAGGATTAAGAGGGGAAGGAAAAGGGAAGTCGAGTCAGGTGAGAGCGGAAGAAGTCAGACAAAACACGCGGTTTCGTTGGCTGGTCTCAGCACTCAACTGGTTGCATGGATAAGGGAAGTGATTCCTATTTCCTTCCCTCCCGAGGGAAAGGGCAAGGGTGGAAACTTCAATTTATACGGGCGAGGAACGACAGGTGTCGCTAGGTCCGTCAGGTCAACCGCCGGGTTCGTTTGCCATTGGGTAAAATAAAAAAATAATTAAGATACAATCGGTTGATAGGAAGATGCATAATAAATTCTATTCCACTTGTCGGTTTGATTGAATTTTGTTTTATAAAAATTATATATATATATATATATATATATATATATTACTTTTTTAAAAAAATAATATGAATTGGTAAAAGGTCAAAAGGGTAGTTGAAACATTTAGCTGTGTTTTCTTATACGGAGAAAAATAAAAAAGAAAAGAAAAGAAGATGAAAAAGAAATATATAAAGGAAAAAAAAAAGAAATCACATGATTGTTCATGGAGTAAAAGGGTAATGGGTGGAAGCTAGGAAGGGAAGAGAAGTGATGCTCCACTTGCTCACAAGTGGGCGGCGGGCAGACATGCAGCGAACAGCGAGCAGCGAGCCATGAGCAATAGGTAGGTGTGCTATGGGCGGCATGCGAGGGGCGAGCGGTGTGCAGCTAGTGAGTGAGCAATGAGCGGCGGGTGGCTCATGAGTGAGTGGCAAAATGTGAGCGACGTTGGGAAGGGAGGAGTAGCATGGCTCCACCTGCTCGCTGGCAAGCGACAGGTACGTGAGCAACGGGCGAGCAAGTGGCAAGACGTGAGCGGCGCTAGGAAGGGAGTAGCAGGGCTCCCGCCTGCTCGCGGTGAGCAGCGAGCAGTAGGTAGGTGAGCTATTGGTGGCAGGCGAGCAACGGAGGCACGTGAGCAAGCGGCACTGGGAAGAGAGGAATAGCAATGTTCCGCATGCTTGCTGGCGAGCGATAAGCAGGAGAGTGGGCGGGGTAGGTGAGCGAGCGATGAGTGCAGACGGTGAGCTAGTGGGCGAGTGATGAGTGACTGGGCTACTGGGTGAGCAAGCGAGCAATCAACTTCAGTGCTGCCTTTTTTGCCCGATTTGGGCATATTGCGAAATGAGGGAAAATGGTTTTTTTTCCTCATGTTTTTTGTCATTGGTTTTCCGTCTACCATAAGAAACGAAGAAAATTTATAATTTTTTTTCCTTGTTGTTTTGGTCGAAGGAAATCAGTCTGATGTAATTAATCTTAACAAAAGACAAGTCAACGGTGAAGATTCCTAGTAATTTACCTTCTACGGAATCTCTTATTTATTGTTTGATTGTCGCATTCGGGTCAATTACCTGGAAGTGATACTTATTTTAAATGGTTATTTGCATGAATAAGTAAACCATTAGTAATGGATTGTAAGTAAATCTGACCCGACATGACTCGACACAAAGTTAGGTGAGTTTGGGTCAGCCATAATCATGTTTGGGTCATAAACAGGTCAATCCGTTTATGACCCGAAAATAATCGGGTCGTGTTGGGTTGTAAACGGGTTAATTCGCTTAACCCCATTACATTATATATTTTTATATAAAAAATTTAAATATAGGCTAACCTAACTCCCATTGCTAGCTCATAAGTCCAAATATCTTATAACTATCTTTTAACCCAGATTTTGGCCTACACATAAGCCCAAAATTTTATTATTTTTTAATAAAATTTTTATCAATTTATTATTTATATTTAAAATATAAATGATAAACGGGTTATTCGGGTCGTGTCGGATTGACCTGATTATATTCGGGTCGTGTACGTGTTAGACAGTTTGACCCAATTAATTAAATGAGTCGTGTTCGGATTGAATTAATCGGGTCATGAGTCATAGTTGACATGACTTATTTATGACCCGTTAACTCAAATTACCAGGTCTAATTGTAAGTCATAAATCCCTATTCTCTCTCTAGAAGTCAATTGAGTCTAAGTAGGGATGGAACGATCGACTACCCGACTTTTTATTTGATATTAAATTCAACTGAAATTTGAGTCCAATATCCTATTTCACAAACAAATCGTGCCAGAGTGTGAGTACTTGATTAAATATGAAAATTAATTTTTAATTTTAATTATTAAATAATAAATAATATATTTTTATATTTTTGAATCAGGTATCTAATACGGGTGCCTTATTTATATATTTTAATCCAGCCCATTTAATTTTGAATCTGGCATAAATGGATTGCACGCATATGAGTGTCCGTGGCCCAGTTGCGACGTGGACTTTACAGTCTCGGCCCATTATTGTAAATCAGGGGAGTTATTTTGCGAATCAATAACTCGAGCAGCGAACCGACCCTCTCTTCCATGGCGGCGGCAACCCGACGCAGCCTCTCTTCTCTCCTCTCTCGAACCCTTTCCTCCTCTTCCTCTGCTCTTCGACCACCCTTCTCTCCTCCTCCTCCGTCCCGCCTTGCTGTTTCGTTCGCCGCCCTCGAGGCTCCCTGGCTAGCCGGCACGGTGTCGCGTCTTGTTTTCACCCGCTGGAAGACGACATCCGGCTCCGGATACTCTCCCCTTAATGACCCCTCCCCAAACTGGAGCAATCGCCCTCCCAAGGAGACCATCCTCCTCGATGGCTGCGACTACGAGCACTGGCTCATAGTCATGGAGTTCCCGCAGGATCCCAAGCCCTCCGAGGAGGAGATGATTGCCGCCTACGTTAAGACCCTCTCTGCCGTCGTCGGAAGGTTAAACGACTCCCCTCTCTTTTTTTTTTGTCTCGGAAAGGATTTGGTTTCTCGTGAAGCTTGGGGCTTTGGACTGATGTGTTGAGGTGTTGATTTGGGGTTGCTTCGGTTACAGCGAGGATGAGGCAAAGAAGAAAATATACTCGGTTTGCACGACAACCTATACGGGTTTCGGGGCTTTGATCTCTGAGGAGCTTTCTTACAAAGTTAAAGGTATTGGTTTGATGGATCATTAATGCTTTGCTAGGTTGAACTGATGCATATCTTGATCTTGAACTATATTATGCTCGAACAGGATTGCCTGGAGTTCTTTGGGTTTTGCCTGATTCTTATCTGGATGTCCCTAATAAGGACTATGGAGGTTCGAATTAACTTCCCCTTAATTCTTTCTTTGGTGGTAGTTGATTTTCGGGATGTAGTTTTTGTTCTCCTACACATCGTAAACTTGCTCATCTTTTGGTATTCAACTAACAATTACTAATTATATGGATGCTAATCCTTCAATCATTACCAATGCCACAGGTGATCTATTTATTGATGGAAAGGTCGTCCATAGACCACAATTTTGGTTCAATGAGAGGCAGCAAACAAGGAACAGACCTCGACCTCGGTATGATAGGCGGCGTGAGACAATGAGGGTTGAAAGAAGAGAACCAATGCAGAGAGAGGGCTGGGGGCAAGATCAGAATCTACCTGGTTCACAGCAAATGCCTGAGATTTCTCAGCAAGGTTTTCAGAATGAGTCTTCAAGAGAAGGAAATTAAGGTCTGCCGTTATGCTCACTGTTCTTTTTATCAAATCCCGTTTCATGGGTTGGCATTGTATTGTTTAGATTTATCTGGTATGGGAAATCTGTGATAGTAGTTCTCTTATTGGAGTCAGATGTAAGATATTTTGCTGAAGACTAGATCACTTTGTCTTAGCGCAGAAGAAAGATATTAAAAACTAAACTTTACCAAGTTTCTGTTGTAAATTCAGTATTTCACTTGTCATTTCTTAGGGGTTTGGAGGATCTTTTACATTTCTTGGCTCTCATCTTTCTACACGAAGTTTCTTCCTTCTATTTTATTTGTTGAGAGTATCTTTAAAATTAGCCACTTAACCAATAGTGAGTGAAACAACGAAAATCCTTTTAAAATGTATAAATTTGTTCAAAGAAATGACTGAAAAATGTGAACTGATGAAGATAAGTGAGCACATAGTGGTTATAAGAAGATTTAGGAAAACTTTACTGGGAACATAATGTATAAAAGACTCTTAATTAACTAGGTTTATTAATATATGGTGTTCATAATGGGAAAAAATGATATAGTTAACTCACTTGGGATAGTTGGAACAACATGACTAGGTCTTTGCAAAAGAACATCATCTTAAGCTAACTTAGATTGTTTCTGGAAACAAGCACATATAGCCAAATCTATTTTCTCATAATGGATATATATCCTCTTTGCCAATTATCTAGAAGTTAACTGCAATATAAACCAATATATGTTGAATAAACAGGGTGTTCTTGCATCACACTCGAATATAACTATCTTATGAATCAAGTAAATCGTCCAGTTTAAATGCATTGTTAATAACGCTTCACTAGTAAGTAGTTTATTCCACGTTTTGTGGTATATACGGGTAGTTTGGTCTGTTACTGAATACTGATTAACTTTCCCTCCTCCCAAAGTTTTCCTTGGTTTACTGAAGTTGTCAAGTCTCGTTTAGTTTTAGTGCACTTTTAACTTGTTATTAATGGATAAAAGCAGGATTTGCAAACTCAGACCTTGTTGGTATATCAATGTGTGTATATTTATATTACATGTATATGTATACCTACATATAAATATGTATACATATATATATATATACATGTATACATATTCAAGTATATACGGATATATATGTATCTAGACAATAAGGTCTGGAACTGTTTTAATAGATCGTCTGTTTTACTGCGATTCCAATCTGTAGTTAGGTTGTGCTTGTTATGTTACTTGCTCAACAAGAACTTCCTTCCCTATTTATAAGAAACGAGGGTTCTTGTTTCCTTTGAAGCATTTAATTAGGAAATAGTTTTTTTTGGGTTCCCTTAATTTTTAAATGAGAGCTTGGGTTGTTCGATCAAAATCATAAGAAACATATTTTGACACTTCTATTTTTCCTGGTTTTGATTGGATGCTCGAGCGTTTGGGTTCACATAGTGGGGATACAAGGGAATGGCAATCCTTCACCAAAAATAGGAAGGGAGGGAAAATGAACCTACTTGTGTGAGGGTCCGTAGCTTCAATCTTCTATTCTCCTTCTAAGCCTCCTGAAAATGCTATACAAATCAGTCAATATGTTCCTACTTTAAAATAAGTACAATGTGGCTGATCAATTATTCAATCACATTAATTACTTAGGGAGATTACTAATGTATATAATCAGGTTCATCCTTTGAAAAATTCTGGTATTAGGCAGACTTCCGTCGTTTGTTCCTACAGACAGCCTGCTATCTTCAATATTTTTACAACTTGTTCGTCCCCTGGAGCAATGAAACTTATGTATTACATGGAAGGCCAAAATAACTCTAACAACATCAGTTACTTTGTTGATCGTTACTTTCACCGGTCCTGCTCATTGCTTAGTTCCTGAGCTGTTTCATTGTACAGCACTGATAAGCCCGCAAGTGTACGGTCTAATCGAAGTAGTAAATTATATCGTCCACCGAGACCAATTTGTCATGTACCGGTAAATCCTTGAGTCGCAGTCTAGACAGATCAATGGTTGATTTAAAGCGATCGAAATAACTAACAATTAATAAGTAAATGCTAAGCAAGGAAAGTAACAAGCGGACAGATAAACGATCGGATTTCTATTATGGGAGAATATCGGGGCATCGGGCTTCACCGCTATGCCAATCCGCAAATGAAAGTAGTAACTACATGATATGCAAAGTTTGATAAGTTGAAGAGATCCATCAAATAGTACAAACCGCCCCCTTTCAGCAGCACGGTTCGGTGCTTATGCAAATCTACCTCCTACTTTCGTGGCTTGTAAATTTACATAGGCCCATTGGGCGAGGGATGAATAGTTGTTCTCTCACGTGGGAGAAGAGCTACTTTCGTGCTCTTCTTCACGCGCCTAAGCATACGAGATCCGACGTCGGGATTGGGCTGTCGCTTTTTCTCCCAACGTCCAAAACATACAAACACCGACGTCGGGATTGGGCTGTCGCTTTTTCTCTCGATATCGGAGATCAATAATATGCAATAAGAGTTGTAAGGAAATGACAAACACATATGCTAGGTCAACTAAATCAAACCAACATGTCAAAATAATAAACTACTTCATGAATGCATTTTAGGCATAGGGCTAAGCCCTAACCCCGATAGTACTTTAAGCTACAATCATCTTAGAGACGTCATGAATATTCGACAACAAGCTCACACTCAAGAAATCCATTTGGAGGCTAGAAGCAACAATGAAAATGAAGGATTAAGAGATATCTTGACTCCCCTTTTTGAGTAGATGAAGAAATCTTTGCTAGGGGCTTCAAAGGACTCCTCTTTTCCTTGAAATCGTGCTTTGTCTTCTCCAGCCGCCCAAGTCGCGTCCACAGCCGTTTTTCCCTTCTCTTGATTAGGGTTTCATGTGGATTAAGGTCCCAAAGCTTCCCTTTTATCCCCTTATAGTCGTGATTAACATTTACCAAAGTACCCCTAAGATTTGGAGCCCACCGAGTTAGAGTCGAGCAGATTTTCGTGATAGGCGGAACTTTTCCCAGGTTGGGAAAATCTTCTCAACCCGGCTGTGAAAACTTCAGTTTCTTCAGAATTTCCTGAAAAGTTAGATAACACCAGATCTTGTGTAGATTCCGCGCATATGGAAGAATTTAAGTAAAAATGATGATGCAAAAGCGATGATTTAATAGAAAAAATGCTTCATAGTATATGAAAATATCAAGCATAAATGCATCGCATCAAATATCCCCACACTTAAATTCTTGCTTGTCCTCAAGCAAGTAGTAATTCCTAGGTTCATGAACATTATAATTGAGAGAGTTTTATGACTACTGAGTTGGTTTCCGGTCATGTCTTCTTACAAGGTCAATGCTCTAATAAAGATTTTACTTCAAGTTTTCTCATCTTCGGAAATTCAAATGCCTAAGTTTCATGACTTAAAAGAGAATTAAGCTCCCTCATCTTATGTCCTTTGTCAAGCTTTGACTGTGCATTCATAACTTGCGCAATGCCTAGTTTGTCCACGAACTTCATTTCAATTTAAAGGAAAAGATTTAGAATTAGTATTTGGGATCGTCATGCGATTCTTATTTCCTCCTCGTCCCTTTTTTTGGGACACTTTTCTCTCCTCATATTTTTCTCTATTTAGCTCCTCGCCCTCTTTTGAGGGCACTTTTCTCTCCTTTGTTTCTCTTTTTTTTTTTTTTTCATTTTTTTGGGTCAAAATAATTCCTCGCTCTCTTTTGAGAGCACTTTTCTCTCCTCAAATTCTTTTCCAAGAGTTTTACTTGGACATATAGGTCACTGCGCAAATAAATAGAATGCAAAAGTTTTTAACAAGAGTAGGAAATATAAGAGATGTGACTTAGTTTACTTAAGGCATGATTCCTAGGATTATCATTCTTCCGTAGAGTTAATTATCGTTTAAGGTTAGAGCACAAGACCTAATTCAGAAAGACAATGACAAGATACTATCATCAGACCATAAAACCAATCTCAACTATAAGTTCACAATTCTCTGGGAAATGTAGATCTGGTGTTAATGTTCATGATGTAAATGTCTAATGCTAATCTAAGATAATAGGAATTAGACTAAAGAAAACAAGAGCATGTATCACAAGTAAAGTAACGATGCATACCCCACCCCCAACTCTAAATGATGCATAGTCCCTATGCATGAAAGTGAAATGCGAATAAATAATAGGCGTGGAGTACTCACAGGGGGTGGATATCCGCTCCGAGCTAAGTGTCACCCGGGGCGTCTGAATCATCAGAGGCTTCGGGCTCCTCGGTTGCCTGAGTACTGGAAATGGTCGTGGAGGAAAGTGGCAATGTCGTTAACTTTTGCGAATATGCGTGCTTGCGAGCGCCTAATCTGAAGAATCTCGGAGTAAGAGGCGCGTATAATTTTGTTCGTGGTTGTATGGGGATGTCGGCTAGACAGGGAGGGACCCGCGGGTGCTTCGGTTGCCAAGGGGGGTGGTTGCTCTTCAGCGTCAAGGTCGACGACGGAGGTGATATGCCAGTTCTGTCGATCTTGTACGGAAGTTCTGGCCGTGTTGGGGAGGTACAAGATGAGACCTCGAGGTAAAATAAGGCGGAGCATCCCACCTTCCCGTGCAATCATCCGCATAGCAACACAGGACTCGATGTCGATCTTATTGTGTCTGGGTGCTCGTTCCAGTCGGAAAGGTTCCATGCCAAGGGCGATAGCGATAGGGGTGATGAGGCCACCGAGGACAATAGAGCCCTTCTTTGCCCGGGCGACTTTGTCGAGTTGCTTGACGAGGAAGAATGCTGAGTTGAAGATGTGGCCGTGCAGCATAGCCCAAAGGACAAATAGTTCGGATCGCCGGACGGTGCTCTCACTTTCCCCGCGACCGAAGATAGTGTTAGAGAGCACACGATGGGCATACTTGATGCAGGGGTTGGTCACGGGGGCTGATCTTGCACCCTTGGATGAGTAAGCATGCTCAGAAGTGATCTGCCGCCAAAATGTGGAGTCGTGAAATGCTGCGGGCAGACATCGTGGAGCACTGGAGGGAAATCCAAATATGTTGTTCAGTTCTTCGAGAGAAAGACGATGGTCTGCATTGCCAACTCGGAACTCTAAGCGCCCTGGGTCGTCTTCATCATGAATGTCGACTTGGACTGAGAGGGAGCTGAGGAACTCAGTCACCAGCAGGGGAAAAGTTGGGAAGTTGCTCTCGAGGAAATGATCCCACCCAATCTGGTGGAACATCCACCGGATATCGTCGAGGAGTCCGAGTTGTTGAAGCGTGGATGAATCTGCGTACCGTGTATGAACAATACGCCTTCCTTGGAGAGCTTGAAAGCGATGGCGTTGCTCATCAGTGCGGAAGACAATGTCTGCCTCGGTGGAAGGTGCTACGGGCGTGCTGGACGTGGCAGGGCGTTTCCCTTTAGCGGCTCGTTTGGGCGCCATCGAGGTGGAAGGCGGAGGAATGCAGTGATCGGAGCTACGGCGCACGCAGAGAGCGAAAGCGGGGACTGGATCTGGAAGTGATCTTCTACTGGCGAAGAAGAGGGCGTCGAGCTTGCAGGGTGCCGGCGAGGGGAGATCTGAAGGCTAGGAGAGGCTGCAGGTGCAGGAAGGGAAGTTGGCGGCGGCTGGGAAGCGAGTGGGAAAAACCCTAATCCCACTCGCGAATCTTTATAAGCGGATGAATTCCCACCCGGGAAAATTTCTTAGATGCCACTGGGAAAGCTTCTGTGCAATATGGTTCTGCTGCGGCCGGGTGGGAAAGTTTCGCTCGGTGACTTGGGAAGACTTCTGTTCAAAGTTGACAAAGAACTTCCCGGGCGGGAAAATTTCGTCAGGTGACCTGGGAAGACTTCTGTTCAAAGTTGACAAAGAACTTCCCGGGTGGGAAAATTTCGTCAGGTGACATGGGAAGACTTCTGTTCAAAGTTGACAAAGAACTTTCCGGGCGGGAAAATTTCGTCAGGTGACCTGGGAAGACTTCTGTTGCAATGAATTTTCAGAGAAAATTTTTGGTGATTCCTGCATGAAAACAAACATCTCTGAGATAGTCTTAAAGTTAAATAAATAAGGCAATGATAGCACAAACATAAGTGAGGTGTCATGAGTAAATATAGAATCTAAATTGATACAAATGGTTGAAATCGAGCACCAAGTACTGATAGGGATGAAAAGAGAAAGCGAGAAATAGAAGGAAGGCTCAGGTGTATAAAAAAAAACAAGCCAATGCATTCTCATTAGAGGCATCAAGGAGAAGTCTCCTCATTCACTCAAGCTGGTGATGCCGGTAAGGAACAGTGTTCCTGCATGCTTGTAACTCCCCACTCCTCTTTTGGCATAAGAGATTCTGAAAATGGAGCTTGGGCCTCAATAACCTCCGCAGATTGGGGATCCCTCCTCATTTCTCTTATAACGTATCACAGCAGCATGAAGTTCAGCAATGCTTTCATGTTAGAAACCGGTAAGGAACAGTGTTCCTTCAATGTAGTACCCTGTTTTAAAAATCCGGTAAAGAGCAGCATTGTTGCTTCAACCACTCCATTAAGGAGATATGGGAAGTGGTGACTGATAATATAACCCAATAGATAATGGTAGCTGCTCCACATCTCAAGGCTACTCCAAATCTTCCACCAAGGAGTCCAGCGCATCTCGCTATTTCCAAATCTGGTAAGGAACAGTACTTTTATACCATTTCAGCTTATTTCCTTATTTCTCAGAACTGAGTATCAGCAGTTTCTTCATTCCTCAGTCCATTCAGCATCCCTTGATACATTTCTTCATCATCTCAAAGGTGTCAGCTACAATTGCAGAATAAGAAGGGTGAGACCAAAATCTGGAAAAGTAGACTGAATAATGATGCAAGTGAGGTGAACCCAACAAAGGCTAATTTAGAATTTCAGAACTTAGTAAACTAAACAATATTAACAAAAAGCATTGCATAAAGGTAAAAGATGGAACAAAAGGAAATGAAAAGGAGAAGAGATTCTTGGGTTGCCTCCCAAGAAGCGCTAGTTTTAGGTCATTAGCTTGACCGTGGCCGGCATTCAGGTTGGGTCGGTCAAGGTATGTGACATCCCTTTCTCTATCGGATCTCCATGGAAATAATGTTTGAGGCGATGTCCATTTACTTTGAAATTACCGGTGCCCTCACTCCATATTTCAATAGCTCCGTGAGGAAAGATGTGCTAAATAACAAAAGGGCCAGACCATCTCGTCCTTAGTTTTCCGGGGAAGAGCTTCAACCTAGAGTTGAACAACAGTACATGATCGCCAACTTGGAAACTTTTCTTGGTAATGCGAGAATCGTGCCAATTCTTTGTGCGCTCCTTAAATATTCTAGCATTCTCATAAGCTTCCCGTCGAAATTCGTCTAGTTCATTGATTTGCAATTTGCGTTTATCCCCGGTGTCTCTAAGGTCAAAGTTCAGCAGCTTGATTGCCCAAAATGTTTTGTGCTGAATTTCCACGGGTAAATGGCACGATTTACCGTACACTAGCTGGAAGGGGGACATACCGATGGGCGTTTTGAATGCGGTACGGTAGGCCCACAAGGCATCATCCAATCTTAGTGACCAATCCGTTCTTGAGCGAGAAACTGTTTTCTCCAAAATTCGCTTAATTTCTCTATTTGATACTTCTACTTGGCCACTTGTTTGGGGATGATATGGTGTGGCGACTTTGTGCAGAATTCCATATTTCTTCATAAGGGTTTTGAATTTGCGCTCTATGAAATGAGATCCCCCGTCACTAATAACCACCCTTGGTGTTCCAAACCTTGGTAAAATGATTTTGCTAAACATTCTCATGACTACACGGGAATCATTAGTTGGTGAAGCCATTGCCTCTACCCACTTTGACACATAGTCAACTGCTACGAGAATGAATCTATTGTTGTGGGAGGAGGGAAAGGGTCCCATGAAGTCAATACCCCACATGTCAAATACTTCAACTTCCAAAATAGTGTGCATGGGCATTTCGTCACGTCTTGATATGTTTCCGGTGCGTTGGCATTGATCGCAAGAGCGAACGTAGCTCCAGGTATCTTTAAACAAGGTCGGCCAATAGAAACCGGATTGCAACACTTTAAAGGTGGTTTTGGAAGTGCTTGCATGTCCTCCATACGGTGATGTGTGACATTGATACAGAACATCCCGAACTTCCCACTCCGGTATACATCTTCTGTAAATACCGTCTGCACATCTTCGATACAAGAGTGGATCGTCCCAATAATAATGCCGCACATCTGAAAGAAACTTCTTCTTCCTCTGAAAGGTTAGATCTGGGGGTAGAATGTTAGATACCAAATAATTCACAAAATCGGCATACCAGGGTGTGCCGTCATGAGTGACAGCTAAAAGGTGTTCGTCGGGGAACATATCATTTATCGGCGGATTCACAACATCTTCAGTGCATTGTTCCTCTCTAAGGCGCGAGAGATGATCCGCGACTACATTTTCAATTCCCTTTTTATCTTTGATTTCTAGATCGAATTTTTGCAGTAGAAGTATCCAGCGGATGAGTCTCGGTTTAGCGTCCTTCTTGGTGATGAGGTATCGGATAGCTGCATGGTCAGTGAAAACGATAACCTTAGAATTGATTAGGTAGGAGCGAAACTTATCGAATGCAAACACGATCGCTAATAGTTCTTTTTCAGTGGTGGCATAGTTGGCTTGCGCTCCATCCAAGGTTTTACTCGCGTAGTAGATAGCATGCAACCTCCCATCCTAGCGCTGCCCTAGGACTGCGCCAACCGCAAAATCACTCGCGTCGCACATCAACTCGAATGGGCGCGACCAATCTGGGGGCTGCATGATAGGAGCAGAAGTTAATGATGCCTTCAGTTTGCAAAAAGCAGTCAAACAATCTTGATCAAAAATAAATGGAGCATCTTTAGCATGGAGACTAGTAAGGGGCTTAGAAATGATGGAAAAGTCTTTGATAAACCGACGGTAAAATCCAGCATGTCCAAGGAAGCTACAGATTCCCTTCACCGTAGAGGGAGGTGGCATCTTTTCAATAACATCTACTTTGGCTCTATCCACCTCGATGCCGCGCTCAGATATCAAATGCCCTAGGACAATACCTTCTTTAACCATAAAATGACATTTTTCCCAATTAAGGACTAAGTCTACCTCCTCGCATCTCTGCAAAATCTTTGATAAGTTCGTTAAACAAGCATCAAAAGAGGATCCATAAACTGAAAAGTCATCCATAAACACATCCATAATCTTTTCAAGGTGATCGGAAAAAATTGCCATCATGCACCGTTGAAACGTGGCGGGTGCATTGCATAACCCGAATGGCATGCGTCGGTATGCGAATGTCCCGAACGGGCATGTGAACGTTGTCTTTTCTTAATCGTCCGGATGTATCGGGATTTGAAAGAATCCTGAAAAACCGTCCAAAAAACAGAAATGTGAGTTACATGCTAAGCGTTCTAACATTTGATCAATGAACGGAAGAGGAAAATGATCTTTTCGGGTGGCCGTGTTCAATTTTCGGTAATCTATACACATGCGCCACCCGGTTACCGTTCGCGTAGGAATCAGCTCATTATTTTCATTCTCGACCACTGTCACTCCCCCTTTCTTTGGGACCACATGAACGGGGCTAACCCATTTGCTGTCCGAGATCGGGTAGATCACCCCGGCGTCCAAAAGTTTGAGTATCTCCTTTTTGACAACATCCTTCATATTAGGATTTAAACGTCTTTGGCATTCCACGGTGGGCTTACTCCCCTCTTCTAGGAAGATCCTGTGCATACAAAGAGATAGATTAATACCCTTGATATCATCAATAGAATATCCAATTACCTTCTTTCGTTGTTTAAGCTCTTCAAGAAGAAGTTGAGTTTGATACTTACTTAAGTTCGCATCGACGATAACCGGAAGGGTGGAGTCATCACCAAGGAATTCATACCTTAGGTTATTTGGTAGGACTTTAAGTTCAATCTTTTGTGCAGTGGTTACCTCCGGTTTCACTACACTTGGAAACTCCAACTTCTCTCTCTTGCTTTCAATTTTTTGAGTGGAGTCGAGTAATTTTGTGTATGCTTCTTTCTCATCTCCGGCACTAGTATCTTCTTCATTGAGCAGGCACCTCTCAAGCGGGTCTTCTCGACTTCGTACCACATCGGAGCCGTCCGATATGGTTTCCAACACATCGACACTGCAGCATGAACCTGCAAGGTAAGGTTTCTTTAGACTTTCTGAAAGATCAAACTCGATGGTTTCCTCACCTATCTTCAAAGTAAGTCGCCCATTTTTCACATCAATGATCGCGCCTGCATTGGCTAAAAACAGTCTCCCTAAAATTATTGGGAGACGGTGATCCTCCTCCATTTCTAAAATTACAAAATCAGCAGGAACAAAAAACTTACCCACTCGAATGGGCACATCTTCCAATATGCCCACCGGATATCTTACTGAGCGATCGGCGAGTTGAAGTGAGATTGTAGTCGGTTTGAGTTCTCCAAGTTCTAACTTCTCAAATATGGAGTAGGGCATTAGGTTGATGCTTGCGCCCAAGTCGCACAAGGCACGGTCGAAAGTCATGGCACCAACGGAGCACGGTATGGAAAAGCTCCCGGGATCCTTAAGCTTCGGGGGAAGCTTATTTTGAATGATCGCGCTACACTCCTCGGTTAGCGCCACCGTTCCTTGTTCATCAATCTTTCTCTTATTGGATAGGATGTCCTTGAGGAATTTTGCGTAGGTTGGCATCTGCGATAATGCATCAGTAAAAGGAACATTGATGTATAATTTTTTTAGTACCTCAAGGAATTTTCCAAATTGTTTGTCCAACTTGGCTTTCGCCAAGCGTTGAGGAAACGGTACAGGTGGAACATATGGCGGTGGTGGAATGTAAATGGGTTGCTCATCATGTGTGCGATCAGACTCTTCCAACGGTGATTGGTCTCTTTGATTTCCACCTTGCTGTCCATCTCCATGATTTTTGTCCTTTTCCGGCTCAACCAACTGTTTGCCACTGCGTGTGGACACAGCGTTACAGTGCTCACGTGGGTTCTCTTCTGGTTGACCGGGCAGTTGTCCTTGAGGTCGGGATGAGGCGGTAGCTTGCTGGGCAATCTGGGTTTCCAGCATTTTGTTGTGAGCTGCTAAGGCATCCATCTTGGAATTCATTTGATTGATGATCTCATTTTGTTTCGATTGCGCAATAGCCAAACTCTCTAGCATAGCCTCCAAATTCGATTTCTAGGGTTGGAGGTATGGTTTCCGCTGGGAAATCTGGGGTTGATTTGTCCGGTAGGAGAAGTTGGGGTGGTTTCTCCATCCCGGGTTGTACGTGCTTGAATACGGGTTATTTTGAGGCCTTTGGTTGAATTGATTCACTGCATTGATAGCCTCTTCAGGTTGATTTTGGGTGAGACATACAAATTGACACTCATATGATTTATGACATGTACAACCACATATCTCACAGGCAAGTGCATTAACTTGATACAATTGAGAAGGTTGAGAAGATGATGAAAAAGCATTTGAACGTAATGCATTTAACTCTTGAGATAAAGAGTCTACCTTCTTCGCCAAAGAATCCATGGTATCGGTATCAGTCTTACCAGTGACCCTTGTATGGATGCTTCTTTCACTTGTCCATTGATGATGGTTAAGTGCCATATCCTCCAGTAGTTCTAGAGCATCTTCAACACGTTTGTTCATGAAGGCTCCACCTGATGCTGCATCCACAGTCATTCGAGTGTTAAAATTTAAAGCATTGTAAAAGGAAGAAACTAATAACCACTTTTCGAGGCCGTGGTGTGGACAAATCCGTTGAAGCTCCTTGAAACGATCCCACGCTTCATATAATGATTCGTCGTCCCTTTGCTTAAATCCAGTGATCTGCCCTCTCAATTGAGCTGTCTTGCTCGGTGGGAAGTACTTGGTGAGGAATGAGTGTGATAACCCTTCCCAGGTGGTGATCGCTCCATTCGGCAGTGACTGAAGCCATGCACGTGCTCGATCCTTTAGGGTAAAGGGGAAGAGTCTCAATCTCAGAGCATCGATGGATATCCCTCCCATTTTGAACGTATCACAGTATTCTATAAACATTGAGAGGTGGAGTGCAGGATCTTCATTTGGCATTCCCCCGAATTGTTCCTTCTGTAGCATGGTAAGGAATGCCGGCTTTATTTCGAAGTTGTTAGCTTCGATAGCCGGACGGGCAATACTCGAATGAAGTCCCTACACGGAGGGAGATGCAAAATCTCGAAGTGAGCGGTTTTGGTCCATTTCTGTTGAATTCTGCTTCTCTTTTGCTTTAGCTCGAGCTTGCTTGCGTCGGAGTCGGAATGTTTTTTCGATCTCCGGATCCTCGTCGATCAAATGTTCACTCCGCAAAGTCCTGCGCATGCACAAGCCTCAAGATAGATTATCAAATTTTCAACAATAAGATGGATCAAAATAGAGAGCAAGTGTTCTGCGCATGCACAAGCCCTTCTCTCTCTCTTTTTTTTTTATCTAATCCCGCGAATTTATCAGATTTAATCGATAATGGCGAAATTGGTCCCCGGCAACGGCGCCAAAAACTTGATAAGCCCGCAAGTGTACGGTCTAATCGAAGTAGTAAATTATATCGTCCACAGAGACCAATTTGTCAAGTACCGGTAAATCCTTGAGTCGCAGTCTAGACAGATCAAGGGTTGATTTAAAGCGATCGAAATAACTAACAATTAATAAGTAAATGCTAAGCAAGGACAGTAACAAGCGGACAGATAAACGATCGGATTTCTATTATGGGAGAATATCGGGGCATCGGGCTTCACCGCTATGCCAATCCGCAAATGAAAGTAGTAACTACATGATATGCAAAGTTTGATAAGTTGAAGAGATCCATCAAATGGTACAAACCGCCCTCTTTCAGCATCACAGTTCGGTGCTTATGCAAATCTACCTCCTACTTTCGTGGCTTGTAAATTTACATAGGCCCATTGGGCGAGGGATGAATAGTTGTTCTCTCACGTGGGAGAAGAGCTACTTTCGTGCTCTTCTTCACGCGCCTAAGCATACGAGATCCGACGTCGGGATTGGGCTGTCGCTTTTTCTCCCAACGTCCAAAACATACAAACACCGACGTCGGGATTGGGTTGTCGCTTTTTCTCTCGATATCGGAGATCAATAATATGCAATAAGAGTTGTAAGAAAATGACAAACACATATGCTAGGTCAACTAAATCAAACCAACATGACAAAATAATAAACTACTTCATGAATGCGTTTTAGGCATAGGGCTAAGCCCTAACCCCGATAGTACTTTAAGCTACAATCATCTTAGAGACGTCATGAATATTTGACAACAAGCTCACACTCAAGAAATCCATTTGGAGGCTAGAAGCAACAATGAAAATGAAGGATTAAGAGATATCTTGACTCCCCTTTTTGAGTAGATGAAGAAATCTTTGCTAGGGGCTTCAAAGGACTCCTCTTTTCCTTGAAATCGTGCTTTGTCTTCTCCAGCCGCCCAAGTCGCGTCCACAGCCGTTTTTCCCTTCTCTTGATTAGGGTTTCATGTGGATTAAGGTACCAAAGCTTCCCTTTTATCCCCCTATAGTCGTGATTAACATTTACCAAAGTACCCCTAAGATTTGGAGCCCACCGAGTTAGAGTCGAGCAGATTTTCGTGACAGGCGGAACTTTTCCCAGGTTGGGAAAATTTTCTCAACCCGGCTGTGAAAACTTCAGTTTCTTCAGAATTTCCTGAAAAGTTAGATAACACCAGATCTTGTGTAGATTCCGCGCATATGGAAGAATTTAAGTAAAAATGATGATGCAAAAGCGATGATTTAATAGAAAAAATGCTTTATAGTATATGAAAATATCAAGCATAAATGCATCGCATCAAGCACCCTGGTGGATCTCTCTATATAGCAGCACTTGTTATGCTTCTCTATGCATCAATTTCCATCTTAGTTGACCGTACGCTGCTTCAATATTGGGGTGATGCAGGACAAGAGAGAGCTGTAGAGGCAGAGGGAGAAATGAGAGGGAAGATGGGAGATAGGAGAATAAAATCCTACCTTCACGGGATTAGAGCGAGATTGAAAGAGAATACTTTATCTTTTTGTTGTGTTTTTTTAGACGGAATTTATAGTGAAAAAGAAGAAAAACACAAAAGGGAATTATGTCTTGAGCTATTAATGAAGCTGGCGTGGAGTGGAGGTGAGAAGAGAGAGATTAAAGTGTAGAATATACTTACTGTTCGGAATAGATGGAAAAGAAACTTTTGTTTTAAACTCAATGTGTGCGAAAATTATACGTACTATACATGTTTACTTGTGTACATTTATTTATACCTTGTATTTACTTCTTGTTTGTTAAGACTTACCGTCGAAGAGAATTTCATGTGATAATATTATCAGGCTTGCTGCTGCATGCCTGCAAGGTTTTAAGAAATCATATTCCCAGGCCATGTCCGTCAGCTTTTAACAACAAAAGAAAAAAAATCTTCTCAATGCCAACGTGCACATAAATGTTCTATAACGAGCATATCCGTGACTAGAGGTGGCCATGGGCCGGGCCCGGGCCGGGGCCCGGGCCCGCCTCGGCCCGCTTCCGGTCGGGCCGTGCCAGGCACGGCCCGGTTCAAGTCGTGCCGTGCCGGGCACGGCACGGCCGGAAAATTCTTGGGCCCGGCACGGCCCGCGGCCCGATTAACCGTGCCGGCCCAGGCATGGTTCGGTTGAACCGTGAGCACGGATCCGGCACGCGGGCCGGGCACGGCCCGCGGGCTAATTTCGGCACGCGGGCCGAATACGGCCCAACGGGCCAAATGAGGGGGTTCGGGCCGTGTTTGGCCCGGCCCGATTGTGGCCCATGGGCCAAAGTTGGCCCGCGGGCCGATTGTGGCCCATGGGCCAAAGTTGGCCCGCGGGCCAAATTTAAAAAAAAATTAATAAGTAAATTATTACTTAATTAAAATATATAAAATATGAAAAAATAAAAAAAATTGAGAAATTGAGAATGTATATTGCACAAATTTTTGAACAAATATTAAAATTTTATATATTTTAGACCGGACCCATTACAGGCTGCCTACGTACCTCACTCAAAGGAGGAATCAGGTCTACGTAGTTCTTTTTTTACAACTCTTTTTACAACTCTTTTACAACTCTTTCTACAACTCTTTTACAACTTTTTTTATAATTATTTATTACAACGTTTATCCATTGTTGCTTCCGCTTGCACTTCCAAGACTTCGTTCATCATCATCCGATGAAGTTGAATGACCACCTTTATCTTGAAGACGATCTTCAGCATCTAGCCAATCTTTAAGACAAATACACATTTCCACGCTTTCTTCGTTCATTCGGCTTCGCTTCTCGTCCAGCACCCTGCCGCCTGCACTAAAACAAGACTCCGATGCTACAGTAGACACCGGAGGAGTGAGTAGATCACGTGCCATGGCAGAAACCACAGGATATGATTTTCCTTGTAATCTCCACCATGATAAAATATCAAAATTATCTATTTGTTCTTCTGTGAGTAAAGATGTATGATTATTTTCTAAAAAAAATGTTAATTCATTAAAATTACTAGATCGACTTGTTGATGTTCCTTTTCTATTTAAGATTGAGCGTATTCTTCCTGTAATATTTTTACTACTAGTAGATACATTAGTTTGAGAGGATGTTGGATTCATTGTATTTCCAAATTTTAAATTATAAACATTATACATTTCATCTAATAAGGTAGAAACTTTATTTTTTTTCTCATCTACTCCTTCAAGTTCCATATTTTTATAATATTCATCTAATAAAATATGAACACCTTCTAATTTTAATCTAGGATCCATAATTGAAGCTAAACAATATAAAGGAGATATATTTTTCCAATATTTTTTAAATTTTGTTTCCATTTTTAAAATTACTTGAAAAATATTTTCATCATGTCTATATTGAGAAAAAATTTCACTAATTAAAACTAAATGTTCTAAAATTAAACATGATGTAGGATAATAAACACCAGATAAATGAGTGCTAGCATTATAAAAAATTTCTAAAATATTTTGTAGTAACTTTGCTTTATCCCAATCATTTTCTTCGATATTTCCATCAGGCATTCTTTCATTATAAAATAATGTAAGAGGATCCTTAAATGGAAAACATGTTGTTAGCATATCATAAGTAGAATTCCATCGTGTTTTAATATCAAGTTTAAATTTTTTATATGACAAACCATAAGATTTACATATTTGTCTAAAATCTTGATTTCTAGAAGTAGAAGAAGTAACAAATCTAACAGCATTTCTTAATTTAGTTACATGTTCATCTACTTCTCTTATTCCATCTTGAACACATAAGTTTAGAATATGGCATGCACATCGTATATGAAAAAAAGCACCATTAAATATTGGATTTAACAATCTTTTTAATTTATCAATTGCACTATCATTATTACTTGCATTATCAAAACTAATTGAAAAAATTTTATTAATTATATTATATGAATGTAAAATGCTATGAAATTGTCTAACTATAGCATTTGCAGTATGAGGATATTCAAAAATTTTAAATGCAATAATTCTTTTTTGTAAAAAAAATTCACTATCTATCCAATGTGCCGTAATACACATGTATGACTGATCAGAATGATTACTGGTCCAAATATCAGATGTTAAAGAAATACAAGAAGTTAATGTAATTAAAGCTTGTAAAAGATTAGTTTTATATTCAGAAAAAATTTTTATAGCATCCCTACGCATGGTTTGTCTACTTACTTTTTTATATTTAGGTTGTAGTGATTTATGTATAAATTTTTCAAATTTATAATTTTCTGCTAAAGAAAATGGTTGTTCATCCCAAACAATAAATTTAGCTAATTCTTTTCTAAGAACTTCAGTATAATAATTAAAAATTTCAAAAGAACTAGAGGAAAGATTTAGAGTAGCCTGTGCACGATCGATTTGAGTTTGATGGCTTCTGATGTGGCGAGTCAAATGACCAGTTCCACCCGATGATTTGCAAGTCAAGACTTTTTTGCATTTTTTGCAGCTCGCTCTTTCTTCGCCGTTAATCATCACCACATCGAAGCTCTTCCAAACGTCGCTCGTGCGTTTTCTTGAGCCTGATACAGTAGACTCGTGAGGGTTTGCACTGCATCCCTCCTCTCCCTGCATAGTGTTAGTAGGCTCAAATTCAACATGATCTTGCTGTTGTTGATTTGGGTCGTAAGGCGGAGGGTTGACATCTTGATCGGGTGGCATAACGGGGTTAGTTGTCCCCATTAGCTCCTGCTCTAATTCAATCTCCCATGGCAAAAGATCCCATGTATTGTTAAATCCCGCCATTAATTCTACATATAATATTAAAAGTTAGCAAAAAAAATTTATAAAATAAGATTAAATACTTACTAATAATAAATTATACATTAAAAAATTACCTTATCACGTGTTTGAAGATCGCTTAGTAAGAACTTAGAAGTTGAGGTTTCAGCCTTCAACAACCTTAATTAATCATAATTATGAAAAAAATTTATATTAGAATAATTTAAATTTAAGTACAATTACATTAAAAAAAGACTAAAAGTAAATTAATTTACTACTTACTTGATCTTCTCCACGTGACTAGACCGAGGGAGCTTTGAAATCTTGATGGCTAATTGAAACTCAAGACTTAGAAAAGAGATTAGGAAAGTATTAAGAGAGAATGAGAAAGTAATCCAAAGTTAATTGGAAACTTGTGTGAAGAAATGAGAGGGTTGGGGGGTCAATTTATAGGGATGAATTGGGTGTAAATTTACATATTTATCCCCTATTTTTAATTATTAAAAGGGGCTAAAATGGTAATTTTATAACATAAAGACAATTATATCCCTAACTTTTAAATTTTTTCAAACCTTTATAGGGGTATTTGGGTAAAAACACATGCCAAAATCAAATTTTCTACCGTTGGCGCCTAAACCACGCGTGCCGTGCTCGTGCCGGCCCGCGTGCCGTGCCTGGCACGGCCCGCGTGCCGTGCTCGTGCCGGCCCGCGTGCCGTGCCTGGCACGGCCCGCGTGCCGTGCCGAGCACGGTCCCGTGCCGTGCCTGGCCCGGCCCGCGTGCCGTGCTCGGCACGGGCCCGTGCCGTGCCTGGCCCGGCCCGACCACGGGCCGTGCCCGGCCCGGCCCGCGGGCCGCGGACCTCCGGCCCAGCACGACCCGAACCGGGCCGCGGGCCGCCCGCGGCCCGTTGACTTGGTCAACGGGCCGTGCCCGGGCCGGCCCGTGTCGTGCCGGGCCGTGCGGGCCGGCCCGGCCCGTTGGCCACCTCTATCCGTGACTGTCCTTGCATGCATTTGTTTGCATTGATCAAACAGATGTGGCGAGCATCATTCTGATGTGCACGTTGAGTCGTTGACGAGAAGAAATGTCGCAAACTGGTGGTACCAGCTTATAGGAATTTTCATCTGCGTCCTTAAATTTTGACTAAAAAATATTTTTAATTTTTTTTTAAATATTATATATCTTATAAGCTATTTAATGGTATAAATATTAGGATATTTTAGATTTTATTTATGTATAAAATATCCTATATAAAAATTAATTTTTATATATAATAAATAGTATTTTATTTTATATGTGATTTTATATAAGGTATTTTATACGTATATAAGATCTAAAATATTCTAATATTAATATCATTGTATAGTTTACAAGATATATAATATTTCTTAAAAAAAATTTTAAAAAAATATTTTTTAATCCAAATTTAAAGACCAAGATGAAAATGTTTACCTTGCTTAGGACATTTCTTCCGTTGAGGACACTATACAAACACCTTTGTGCACTCATGTCGAGGATTTTTGTTCTTATCGAATCCCACAGAAAATTTTTGCAGGTAACTTGCTGCATCTCGTGCAATCGGATGCCATCATCTTGACACATAAATATTGATATAAGTCAAATATATACCAAGTCTCTAGTAAATATAGATAATGTTCAGTTAATACATAAAATTTAAAATCAATATATATGATGTTTAGTTTATATATATATATATATATATATATAATGTTCCGTCAATATATATAGTGCTAAAATTTTATATATATTAATTAAATATCATGTATATTCACTTTAGATATTTATGTATATGTATATTTATTTGGCCTTTGTTATGTTGATTTGCCGTAAGATTCATATTTTGAAGATGACGTAATCCTGCCACATCGCCTAAACAGGGTACGATTTTTTTTTTCGCCCCAACGGAGTCACCGATTATCCAATTTCTTGTACTTCCGTTAAACTATTCACCACCTCTTCAGAAACGCACGCACCCCAAAAAATCTTACACAATGTTTTAGATACAGGAGTCTACTTTTTGTTACAACAACCCATAACATTGATGTGAGTTAAACTAAAATTTTTAATCTCTTCCCATTTTTATCCAAATTGTTTTGGTTTGTTATTTTTTTTTTAAAAAAAATAGATTGGTTTTTAGTTATCACCACAAATTTTTGATTGAGGTGAATAAATTAAAATTTTAATAAAAATCATTTTATATGAATATTTATATTATAATACTATTTTATTTAAAATAATAAAATAAAATGTTAACAAGTAATTTTTTTTTTAATATGAACCAAATTGAATCAAAATTTTGATTCAGTTCTGATCTGGGTTTTTAAAAAGTTTAGTAGGAATTTAGTTTTTTTTTTTGGGTTCAAGTTGAGACAGTGGATTGGTTCAATTTGGATTGAAGTGATTTGATAGCCCTAGCTTTACATAAATTTTAAGATTTTATATAAAGAAATTATTAAATGCATTATAATGTCATTTAGTAATTCTATACTAGTATGAATTATAACGAATATAGTAATCGTATTAATATATTCATATACTAAAATCAATTATATATGTTCACATTTTTATTTTTAAATAATGAATATTTTAGCTTATTATACAATGAATATGATATCCAAATATTTTTAAATTACGTAGATATAAATTATGTACAAAAAATCACCATTCATCGAGGGACAACTAGCAGATTAAAAAGTTCTATAGAATTTCTATGCGGGTCGCTTCATTTTATCTTTAAAAATATTTATTTTTTTAAAAATGATGTACTCCTTGTAAGCTATCCAATGGTATCAATATTGAGATATTTTAGATTACATATACATAGAAAATATCCTAATCAATATGATAGAATAAATAATATTGATTAGGGTATTTTATATGTATATGTAATCTAAAATACCTTAATATTGATACCATTGGATAGCTTATAAGGAGTACATCATTTCTAAAAATAAAAAATAAAAAAAAATATTTTTAAAGATAAAACGAAGCGACCCCGCATAGAAGTTCTATGAGGTGCCACCTTATAGAACTTTTTTCCGATTCTTTGGGTAGGGATTTGGGAAAATTGTTGGAAGCGCCTGGGGGCGCTTAGAACTTCTAAGTGGAGTTTCTTCATTTTTGCATTAAAAAATATTTTTTTTAGAAATGATGTATATCTTGTAAGTTATCCAATGATATCAATATTAGAGTATTTTAGATTACGTATAGGTATAAAATACCTTAACTAATATCACATATAAGACAAAATATTATTTACTTTATAAAAAATCTAATATTGATTAGGATATTTTATACCTATACATAATCTAAAATAACCTAATATTAATACCGTTAGATAACTTACAAAAAATATATTATTTTTAAAAAAAATAATAAAAAAATATTTTTTAATATAAAAATGAAAGACCTCACTTAGAAGTTATAAGCGCCCCGGGCGCTTCTAACAATTTTCCATTTGGGATTTGCCTGATAGGTCACTTACCAACCATTGAAATAAAATGCTTTGAAACACGTGTTTTCAAGTAAATCCGTTGGCAAATTACCAAAATCTCAGTGCCTGCCTAAAATATCTGCTCGACAGCCAGGGCTCCCTATATAAGCTTTCTTCACGTGCGCGGCCCCTCGAGAATTCGAGATCGCGGTGGCTTTGGCCTGTGCCGTGCGGGAACAATTCTCTATCGCTGCATTCCCACTCCACTGCTTCATTCACAAATGGCGTCTCGGCCCGAGAGGTCTCACCCCCCGCCCCCAGCCTCATGATGCGCTGCGTCCGCGCCTTCTGCTCCCGCCTCCTTCCCCACCGCCGCCGCCGCTTCGCCACGGGCGCCGCCCCGATCACCACCACAACCGCCACTCCGATGGACGGCACCGCCGGCGACGGGATCACGCACCGCATGGTCTCGGTTAACGGGATCAACATGCACGTCGCCGAGAAGGGGGAAGGCCCCGCGGTGCTCCTCATTCACGGCTTCCCCGAGCTCTGGTACACCTGGCGCCACCAGATGCACGGCCTCGCCGCCCGAGGCTTCCGCGCCGTCGCCCCCGACCTCCGAGGCTTCGGCGACTCAGACGCCCCGCCCGACCGCGCGTCGTACTCCGCCTTCCACGTCGTTGGCGATCTCGTTGCGCTCATCGATACCCTCGGGCAAGACAAGGTGATCGACTCGATTTGCTTTCTCTTGGGTCTACCGATGTTGTGTGATAGTTTTGAAATTAGGGTTTATTGTTTTAAAATTTTATTTAAATAGTGAATAAATATTTTATTTAAAATTTAAAATTTAAAATTTTGTAAGGTGGATGGTGGCAGGTATTTGTGGTCGGGCACGATTGGGGATCGATGATGGCTTGGAATCTAGGTATGTTTCGGCCGGACAAGGTGAAGGCAATGGTAAATTTAAGTGTGGCTTTCACACCTCGGAATCCAATGAGGATGTCGCTTGAGTACTTAAGATCCACCTTTGGAGATGACTACTACATCTGCCGATTCCAGGTCTCAATTACTTCAATTTGCTCATCTAAATTTAATGAAAAACTTGGAGCACTGAGGAGTCTATGATAATATATTTTTAACTAAAGTTCAGGATTATTTTCATTCTAAACTTGCTAAGACATATAAATACTAGGAACCTGGAAAAGTGGAAGCAGAATTTGCTCAACTTGGTACTGCTTGGGTACTAAAGAAATTTTTTACATATCGCAAACCAAGTCCCTTATATCTGACCAAGGATCAAGGTTGGGGTCTGCCTCTTTCTGAGATTCCTTTGCCCTCTTGGCTCTCTGAAGCTGACATCAACTATTATGCTGACAAATATGAGAAGAGAGGTTTTACAGGAAGTTTGAACTATTATCGGTGTCTGGACTTGTAAGTATGCCATGCTTTGGGCAATCTATTTCCTCCGTTGATTTAAACTGGTGTTGCTATTCTTCTGCACTGATATGAACTATTATTCATCTTCATTTTCGTCTCTCCCTTTCTATTGACTAGTTGAGATCCTCTGATATCAGGAACTGGGAGCTGACTGCGCCTTGGACTGGGGCACAGGTAAACGTGCCAGAGAAGTTCATCGTGGGAGATCAAGACCTGACCTATAACATGCCTGGAATCCAGGACTTCATACATAAGGGTGGATTGAAGAAGTATGTGCCGTTACTTGAGGAAGTAGTTGTTATGGAAGGAGTAGGCCACTTCATCAATGAGGAGAAACCTGATGAGATCACTGAGCACATTTGCAATTTCATTAGTAAGTTCTGATCCAGATGGAAATTCAATAATTGGTTCAGTTGCAATCGTCCTTTCTACTTGCTGAAAAACCTGTTTGTGGTGCTCGTATGACTCGAACCTCTGAATGGACTGTTTGTGTTTTAAGTTGAAGTTGTTGGCCTAAGGAACTTAGTGTCACGCCCAGCCATTTTCAACCCATCCACGTAAGCACCTGTGCGTGCAACTGTGCGCCAACCCACCCGAATTCGAAATTGAATTCGGAATTCTCGATTTCCAGCCACGCATCTCGATTTGGTTGACTCGGTCAACCCCTAGAAACGAACGCCAGCCAGGCGCGTCGTCGTCTTCACGCCTTCGAACGAACGCAGCCCGCGTTCGTTCGTCGGCGGCTCCTGGTCGGAGAGGGTGGACGGGGAGAAGGCGTGCGGCAGGATTGAGCAGCGCCGCTCAGTCCTCAGCCTTCATCCTTACGGAAGCTTCGCTGCCGGAGAACCTCACCGCCGGAGGCTCTGAAACGGAGATAAAGAAGATGGCCGGAGCATCATCGGAGAAGATATAGACATAGGGAAATTTCCGTTGATCTCAATATCAACCTACATAAACCCTACAGAGCTCTCCCTCGCTCCCTCACGTCGACGGCACCTCGCCGTCGACTTTACAAGTTTTCCGCTCCTCGCCGGAAAACCCATCGTCGCACCCTCTACGACGGCATCGGAGCTACAGCTCCGGGAAGAGAACTCGCTGGTCTCCTTCGTCGCCAACCTCTGACGACGGCATCAGGGCCAGCGCCCTGGAACGGGGAAGAAGATGTGGAAACCGCCGCTTGCTGCTGCCATCGACGGGGGAGGCGGAGAAGCACGCCGCCGGCTTCGGTCCCTCCTCCCCCTCCTCTCTCGCGCCGCCTGGAAGGGAACGTCTCGCTCACCAAATCTCGGAACAGGGGAAGTCGCTCCCCGTTCCTCCTCTGCTTCGAAGAATGGCGGATCTCCCTTTCCTCGATCTGATCTGCCTCTTAAAGGGGAAACTGCCGCTTCCCTTCTCCTCTTAGGACGTCCGCCGCCCTAATCTCTCGCGCGTCCGCGTCTCGCGGGGACGCCGCCAAATCCGTCGAAGTCGTCGACGCCATCCGAAGCTTGCGGGGAAGACCACGTCGCTCCACACCTTCCGCCAGCGTCGACTCTGTCGTCCGCGTCCGAATTCTTTGCTTCGCCAGCCGCGCGGACGCCGTCGCCGTCCCGCCCGATTCTTCCGCGTCGTCTGCGGATGCAAGATTCGTCGCCTGCGTCCGCGTCTTCGGCGCCAGCTGGAGTAGTCGCCGAATAGCTCGCTGCCGCGTTCGTCGAACGTGTTCCGCGCGAGCCATTCGCGGCATTCGCCAAATCGAGCGTTGCGCTCGATTCCTCGAGTGGGCTTGGGCTTGGCATTGGGCTTGGGCCGAACCGGCCCGACCCAGGCCTGACACTTAGTGTCACTCACACGTTTACAGTAATATAATTTTAACTATTTTACCCGTGAGTCAACGCTTGACTCGAGTTCAAATACGTCAACGCGGATATCACAACGGTCGAAACCGTTGGATTGGGCGCGACTGGCGGAGTCAATCCCTCAGATCGACTCCCAGCCCGACTATGGACTCAAAAAGGATCGCTGCCGTTCCAACACGTCTCAGGTCAACGTTGACGATTCACCAAAAATCGGTGTCGTCGAGTTGAGCCGGGTTCACCCGAACCCAAACAAAACTCACTTGTATCCGACCGCGTCGGACGAGGTCCACACCAGACTCGGAACACACTCACTTGTCCACAGATCTAGCCGCCGCCCGGCGATCTAGGACAGTCGTCCACACGGTGTCGCACACCAGTGAACAGAAGTACTCAGCCGGCTCCTCGCTCGCACGCTGGCGGCAAGGCCGGACGACGCTCCGCCGGTGGACCCGACGGCCTCGTCCTTCTCGCTCGTAGGCGAGAACGGCCGGAGGGGAGGCCTTACCTGAAGGTAATCAACCTGGCCGACGACTGCCGGCGCCATGAATACACACTCGCACGGAGGCAAGCTCGGCTAGGTCGGAGAGGGGCGCGGGCGCGGTACCTGCAGACGAACGGCTGGCGGCTGAATGAACGGCCGTCGCGTCTGTCCGACAACGCACATGCAGAGCGGCGGACGGAGGTGGGTCTGGTACGGACGAGGAAGGGACGTCCACCAAAGCTGCTCGCCGGACAAAGGAGACGACCGCCAGCTGCTCCACGAACCAAGACGAGAAGCGTCGCACGCAGGCGAAGAAGGGGGCGAACGAGGCTCGCACGCAGGCGAGACGCGGCTCCGGAAGTTCCCACGCGCAGGTGGGCCGGCAGCCACAAGATGGAAGGAAAGAAGAGCTCGCCAAGGGAGCACGACTCCGGCCATCTCACGCAGGCAAACGCAGAAGCAGTAAGGAAAGGGCATCGCCGGCGTAGAACGGCAGCTGGGACGGAGACCGAGGAAAGCGCTGGACCGGCGAGAACATACCTCGGCGACCACACGGCCGCCGGCTCCTTCTTTCCGGTGAAGCTGATGCGGTCGCCGCCTTCCAAGGCGATCTGAAGGCGTCGCCGGCGTCGGAGACGAAGGAGTGAGACGGAGCTCTTCCGTGCGTTCCACCACCCGCCCACACCACCGGAACGCAGAGAGAGCTCGTCGAAGATAGCGTCCGACGAAGAGGCCGACCGGCCGGAGGAGATGTGAGTCGAGATCAAATGCGAGGAGAGGCGTTCGTCCCCGAAAAAAATCCCGCCCGAGCTCCTCTGTTGCAGTCGTCGAAGATGACTGCCTTTTTTTCATTTTTTTTTTTCTATGCGCAGCCCGTTGCACGCCTTGCACGCTGCCTGAGTCTCTGTGCCGTCGCATCAACGCACGTCCGCGACGACTTCGTCGCCTCGCCCGTTGGGTAAGTTCCGGATTCGGATTCGGGCGGTGCCCGATCCGATCCGCTAACCCACAAATCCCCTAAGAGCAAATGGGCTGGGCTGGGCTGGAATTGGGCCACACCCAATTTTCGGCCCACGGGCCTAACACTTAGTATCATTAGCTTGAATTTCGAGACACTCTCAAACAAAAACTTTGTTACTGCAAGTTTGGATTTTAGAAAGTTTGATTCGATTTTGGTTTAGATTTTCTTTATTTTTCTGTTTGGTTCGGTTCGATTCAGGTTGAATCGTTTGGACGCCTCCGAAACTATAATATTTGTTGTAGCTATTTTTCAAAAGCTTTTAGTAAAGTTATTTGTATTGTTACTGTTGCACTTTTATGGTTTGTTTACTACGAAGGATTTAGGATGAATTTTTGGGTGGAAGGGATGAGTTGAAAAAAATCTCTTGTATACCGGAATGGATGGATTAAGAGGAGGGAAAATTTGATAGAAGGGAGAGACACGTGCTCGTGGACATTTTCACCTCTCATAGACAACTTCGCCAGATCGCAGACGACTTCACCTCTCGCTGACGTCTTCGCTAGCTCACGAATGAAAGCTCGCGGACAACTTTGCCAGCTCGCAGATGCCGCTCACTTCCCCGTTGGATGTCGCCGCTCGCGGACGAGCGCTCGCCGCTTGCAGATGAAAGCTTGCGGATGCCGCTCGCTGCCTCGCTCGCCGCTCACCGCCTCGCCCGCCACTCCCAGACGCCAACTTGCAGACGTCTTCGCTTCTCACAGACAGATGTCACGGACGCTGCTCGCCGAAGGGCGCTTGCCACTCGTGGAAGCAGACGCGTGACGCTGGATTTTTAGAACACGCGATTTTCACATGACAGATTTCATCCTCCTATGCTTCCCTTTCTTCCTATTTTTCCATCCATCTTTTCTATTTTTCCGTCTCTCCTAGTATACACACCTTAGTGTTATTTATAGGTTATTTAGAGGTTTAAATATTATAATTTAGTTCTAGAAATTTTTATTTCTTTTAAGCTATAACTATTATATATTCATATAATATAAAAATTTAATAATATATTTTTAAATATAAAGTCATTATTAATTTTTATAATATTATCAAATAAGAGCAATTTAATTATAAATTTCATTACACTATTTTTGATTTAATCTAAATACATATTTATTTCATGAGTGGGGATAAAGATGATGACGTTTGTCAATTTTTATAATTAAATAAAAATTAAGTTTTTTTAAAAAATAATTAAGTTTATAACATTATTAATTTATATACTAACTGATACATATTAAATTAATTAAATAAATTTAATATATGTAATATTAATTAATAATATATATTAAAGTTAAAATTATATAATAATAAATATTATATCTTTTTTTATCGCGACATCGTACAGCACGAATCGGATTCCCAATTTCCCATCCACATCGGACCAAGAATCGGGTTCAAAGCTAACGGATCCCATCATTCCGTCGAATAAGGAGACGCGTTGAAGGCTTGAAGCTTGAAGGGTGCGAGAATGACGGATTCAAATACGATTACGAGGAGGTTCCAGGAAGAACCTAAATTCGATCCGCGGGCATCCGGTTCACGGCCCATGGAGCCACCAGCGGCGGAGAGAGAGGGGGAGAGAGAGGCGGTAAAAATCCCATAAAAGTGAGGTGGGGCGCGGCGGAAATCGGCCTTCAAATACCACCAACCAACCCTTCCGTGTCTCTCGTCGTCGATTCGTCCCGTAGCCCGAGTTGGCTTTGCGCGCCCCTCCGGATCCTCCGCATATTTGCTACCCGGAGTGATCTATCCCGGCTCTCTCTCTCTCTCTCCCCGTCGTGATCACGGTGGAGGATGGAGGAGCCGGGGAAGGTGAAGCGAGCGCTGATCGATTCTTCGGCCGGAGCCATCTCCGGCGCCATCTCGCGGATGGTGACGTCGCCGTTGGACGTGATCAAAATTAGGTTTCAGGTTCGTCATTTTTTGTTTTGCAATTACTCCTTTCCTGGACCTAATGTAGGGTCAATCGTTATGGTTATTAAATACTAATTGAATTGTTTTTTAATTTCATTAAAGGTTATTGTATTTGGAGGTTTGTTAGTTGCTTATCAGCTTTGGCCCTCCTTGTTACACTCTATCTTCGCTTATTGGTTGCGTTTATGCTGTTAATTTGGTCTCCGTGGCTCACTTTACTATAATGCAATAGGGGACATTATGTGGTGGGGGTGGTGGTATGATGTAGATGAAAGTAAACAAATATAATAATTAATAATAATAATAATAATTAATAATATAATAATTCATAAGCAGAATTGGATAAGGTTGGACTTACTGTGGATCAGAATAAAACATCACAAGGTGAATTTCTCAAACGACTAAAGATCTATTACTATAAAACGATAAATATGAAAAGAAAAAACATAAACACACACACACGAAGTCCTTACCAAAAGTAGAAGATCCAATATAAATAATAGCCTTGTTCCGAACAAATAGATTGATAATCTTGACCATTAGCAGTAATCAATGACTCAGGCGAAAACCCGAGACGGAAACAACTGATTGGATCACTGCAGGGGAAGGTCATTGCTAGGATCACTCAGGCAAAAGGTCAAGTCAGTTGGCATGATAATGGAGATGTCATATGTCACACGGCTAGGTGATTGGGTGAGTAGATTCGATCAAGTTGGGAATCTAGTAGGGGATTAAGTTGGATCATTCGATCGAGGTAGATTGCTTGAAATAGGGAAAGACCAGTCAATCATTTGGGCAGCAGCTGTGTCTAGTTGGTTGTGGATCAACAAATTGTTGAAGAAGAGAGAGAGATCAGGACGCTCTACTCTTAGTAAGGGTGAGCATGTGGTAAAAACTGATAAATTTTTTATCGAATTATTCAAAATAAAAAACAAACCAAATTAAAAAAAACTGATATCTTACAAACTAAATTAACCAAAAATATAATAACATGTCTTTTTAATATATTTATCAAATAAAATTTACCGATTTTATATGTATACCGATAAATTTGGTAATTTACCAAACTAAATTTACTAATTTAGTACTTGTATGGTTAAATTCAATTTTTACCAAATTGGAAAAAATTACTGATATTGACACCGAAAACTAAATAAAAAAAAAATATTATCGATACTGACGCAAAAAATTATTGAACTAAATTTACCAATTTTGTAGTAAACTCGGTAAAATCAGTTTTTAGCTTGACCGGGAGTAAATTGGGTGAATAAATAGATGAAATTATGCTTTCAAGGATAAAAAGAGATGCGAAGAAGAAAACATATAACAAAATAAAAGAATAATTCATTTTATTTTAATCATACTTCAAAGCCCTTGTATAGGCTGCTACATAAACACACACAAAACACGCTTCAAAAACAAACATACAAGTTCACATAAACAAATAATTAATAATTAAATAATTGTGTGTCCATGATAGCTGCACATAAACATCCACACAACAACAAATATATAAAATAAACAAATAATTACATGGCCATGGTCCAATGTTGCTTGCTCACTTGTTGTGATAAGGTTGATTTGACTAGATCTTCATCACAACATTTAGTTGATTTTAGACAAACCACTTGTTTGTTGTGAGATAATATATAGTTTACATTAAGAACCTAGAACATGAAACAGGGTTAATCATATTTTGTATTTGGCCCTTGTAATTTTTAATTTTCCAAATGGCCCATATAATTCAATAAGTAGTTTCAATTTTTTCTAATTGACCTAATTGATGTTTTGACAATTGTTATTAGATATTAAATACTTTAGTCTTTGAATATGTCACACCCCTAGGAATAATATATTTATTTTTCTTTCTCGTTTAACAAATAATTCCTAAGATCCAAAATCAAATCAAACAAAATTTTAGAATAACCTACTCAACATCTTAACATATTCCTAGGTGAATAAAAAATTACTTAATAAAATCAATAACCACAAAGATAGATTAAACATCAAACTTTATTTGCACAACTAGTTCACAAGTACAATGTGATGTTATATGAAAAAATTGCTCTTCTTCTATACAACACAAAATAATATATAGCATATCATCTTATGCTTCACACAACTACATCAACTAAACAAGAGCTTAATATAACAAAATTTCCTTTTAACAACTCACCCGAAGGAAAATCAACCAAAGCTAACCTGAATTATATAAAGTCAAAAGAGTGAGCTACAAAACTCAGCAAAAACTACTTTGCCCATGCAACAGAATACATTTTAGTTTAATATTAACTTTTAAAACAATTTGTATAATATGCAAAGGAAGCATCATTACCAAGTTATCAAATGGATGTCTAAAAATCTTACCATAATGAAAATCGAAACATAAAAAAAAAGAAAACTGAAACATATACCATAAGGATGATATCAAGAACCCAAGTATATCAATAGCATGAAACAATAATATCTCTAACTTATGAGTATCAAAAGCATCATGGAAACAAAAATGTACTCATGTCATGAGTACCAAAGCATCATAAAGGAACTAGTGGGAACTAAACAAAACAAAATCTTTCGCGTCGAGAAGTATGACTAACCTATATCTGGCAGCATAGCTAACCCACGTATGCGAAAGTCAACAAACAAAAGCATGCTAAAGGGCTCTCCATGGCCCAAACAAAAGCAAATGGAGGGATTCTAGAGGTGGCTTTTATAGACTCCAAAGGTAGCCCCATTATTTCTAATTGGATACTTTGCTCTATGTAGCACTTAGTTCCACATCCATAGCAATAATTCTCATAAATTGAATCAAATT
Source organism: Costus lasius (assembly GCA_027563935.2). Classification (NCBI taxonomy): domain Eukaryota; kingdom Viridiplantae; phylum Streptophyta; class Magnoliopsida; order Zingiberales; family Costaceae; genus Costus; species Costus lasius. Next base: position 132,955,152 of record CM050450.1, on the reverse strand, counting down.
ATTTTCCCACTAAAAGATGTAAAGGCCAAAGAACAATGGTATAATAACATAATCAAAGTAACACAATGGAATTGTTGCCTTCATATAATTGCCCACAACATGATCTTGGGTACAAAATATCAAAGGTGCATATCAAAATATATAGGAACATTTGGTCATCTATTAATTACATTAGTAATATCCTTAAATCAAATAATAATCACATATTCAAAGAAAGTTCTGATCAATATATCTATCATGATCATAGATTACACAAGGAATATGACAATTACACCATAAAGATTCTATTGCCAAGGATAGAACATGTCAAACTTGATCACTTCAATTCATTTAAATGATTCAAAGATAAATACTATAAGTATCCATACAAAAGAAGAGTCATTGGAAGCATTTGAGTCTACATTCTCATAAATCCAGTTTGATACCATTCTATCAAGAACTCAAAAAGATAAGGGTTGGAGTGCTAAGAGGTAAATGGCTCTGTTTCCAGAATTTCAGAAGTGTTAAGCTAAAGTTTATAGTCAGTTTGAGGGTTTGAATTGACTAACATATATGCAATTGTATGATCCATTAGAAAGGCATTAGAGTCTTCTTTTATTCAACATAAATTTTATTCAAAACCAATTTGTATATCAAAATTTACAAATAAAATGCCAACCAAAGATAAGCCTAGGTTTTTCAGAAAATGTGCGTTGAAGTTTGTTATTTCATTGGTACCTTATTGTGATTAACTATATATAATATATGATTCATTAGAAAACTTTTCAAGTAATCTTTTACACAGAATAAATTCTACTTTAAAACCCTTTGTATGCACAAAGTTATAAGATAAAAACATTCAGGAGGTCAGATTTATACAAATTTAAATATCTTGATCCTTTTTTCAAAACTTTTCAATAATAATATGATAGAAAAACCAAAATCGTTCTTCAAATCCAATAATTAGTATCTTACATAGGTCCCAAAGTCATACAACATCCTTTCTATCAAATTATTACTTATTTTTGACAAGGTTTTTAAAACCGTCCGTACCGGTCCACCGGCCGACCGGTCTCGGAACCATGGTCGGACCACGGTTCCGGCGGCGGACGGTCAAGGGAGGCAGCGGGCGAGTGGCGGCGGCAGCAGCGAGCGTTGGAAGCTTCGAACGAAGCTTCCGCCGGCGCTGGAAGCTTCGAAGCTTCCGGTGCCCGCCAGCCCTGCCTCCTCTCGCCCCGTCGCCCGCCAGCCCCGCCTCCGCTCGCCTGCCGCCCGCTGCGCCTTGCTAGGGTTTCGCCGCGTACCGGACGGTACGCCGGTACCGTACCAGTCCGGCGACCGCTCCGGCGGTTTTTTAATCCTTGATTTTTGAAAATATAAATTTAGGGCATAAGGTAGAAACTTGCCTTACGCAAATTTTGAGTTTGCTCCAATTCTTCCTCTTCACTTCACCGTCTTTATCTATTCTTCCCCAAGTCCAAACGCAAGTTATGGTTAAAATTCTAATTTTTCCCTTCTTTCCTTCATTTTACCTCATTACTCATCCCTTAGTATGAGGTGTCTTCACTTGGTTAATCATATCCTCAAGCAAGCTTGAGGTGTCTTGAAATAACAAGCATGAGGTGTTTTAACTCTTTCATTTCAGTAATCATTTTCTTTTCTTGACTTCACAAAATGATGAGAAATCACTTATTTAAATTCTCAACTAAGTTATTAATATACATTTGATTCTCTATTTTTTTTATTATCTATCCTATATGGTTGAATTTACATTTTAGTCCTTTTTTGTATACATTATTCCTCTTGATTTCTTAATATGAGTATTTATATATAATTACTTAATAATTTTCATAATGATGTTAGAAGATAAAACATAGATATCACAAAATGAAATTGAAATTAGTTGTAAAACCATGGGGTAATTTGATTTTTTTTCAAACTACAAGGACTAAATGCATCTAGTAGCAACTATAAGGTCAAACTTGAAATTAATCCAATGAAGTAATCCTTTGAATGCTAAGTTGCATTACAATTAAGATATATTTTCTTTCTTCCTTCTCATTCATATGAAAGGAATGTTATTTTCATGTTTGTTAGACCTAATTCAGTATTTGCTAATAGAAAATCTTTTTTCGAGCCATTTTAGGTTCAAATAGAGCCAACATCTTCATGGGCCCTGTTCCAAAGGAGCGCATATGGGTCTTCAAAGTATAGTGGAATTTTGCAAGCTGCGAAAGTCATTTTCCGAGAGGAAGGTTTGTTGGTATGAATTGTTTTATATATTTTATTTACTTTTCTCTCTTACTATTCCTCCTGAGGTTAAGTCATAGAATTGATAGAGAAATTATGAAAATTAATCTATCAGTTGCAAGGGGAGTTTGATAACACAAATAGATTGTTGTGCAGTGTCTCCAAAAATTTAGTGCGGTTGTGTGGAACATCATCTCAGCATCCATTGATTCTAACATGACATGTCTGTTTAGTATTAATATCATGCTTTGACAATCGTTTTTGGTTGTTTTCTCTTTCGAGTATTTAACCAATTGGAGTTAGCTCAGTTTGTCCAATTCTAGCATAATAGAGTTTCTGTGGAGGAGAAAAACTTGATGGGAAGTAGGAGATTGGCAGTTGTCGTAGGTGGTAGACATGAGGAAGAGAAGGAGTGAGAAACAAAATAGAAAACCTATGACTATTGTCTATGAGGTTAAGAGGATTACGTCAATAAGTACTCAAGGATAAGAGGATTAATTTTGCACAAGATATTATGGTGACAGGAAAGTTGAAGGAAAAGTACTCTTGGCCTCATTGGGAATAGGGATAATATCAGTAAGTAACCGATTTGCAGAATCTTGAGATCTTCTGAAACATTTGCTCAAATGAAGTCACTTGCTTTTTCATTACATCGCTCAACACAACTTCAGAGCAAAACTTGTTGATTAATGTTTGAAGTGTTAAATTCCTTGCTCTTTTACTTTGAATATAAATTTGTGCATCAGCTTTATCCATTAGTTTTGTTGTAATTTAATGTTTTGATCCATATCTATTAAGACTATTCAATGCATGCAAGAGTTGAATAGTTTCAATTAGAACATTCAAAATTGTAGAATGGTTACTTGAAGAGAGTTATTTGTTTTTTCTTCTCGTTTCATTAGTCTCATTTCACAGGGTTTCTGGAGAGGCAATGTTCCTGCTCTATTATTGTACATGCCATATACTGCAATACAATTTACAGTTCTACACAAAATGAAAACTTTTGCTGCAGGTTCATCCAAGACAGGTATGGTTCTTTGAGGGATTTTTGATTTGTTTGACAAAGATTTAGATGTTTCTATTTTTTTTACAAAAATTTCTACTGTTTAGCTTAATTACACGCATATGACACTGGATGCAACTTTTTTAAACATTAAATTGCAGGAGCCAAGCTGCTCATTTGACTCAGTATGCTCAATAAGCAAATGCTTTTTCTTATTGATTGAAATAATAATATAAAATTTAATTTGCTTAAATTCAAGCTTGAATGTGTTCTTGAGTTCAAAATCGATTAGGTACTAAACTTAGCCACCTTGCGCAAGCATTGCTTTGCTCATATGCAAACCTTATTATTAGATGAAGTGCCGATGGACAGTATTGAGTGACCAAGCTTCCTAGTGTCACTAGGTGATACCGTGATACACAATAAGGAATACAAGTGAAGACAACATAGATTTGACTCATAATTGGTTCTGGTAACAAGATTGGTATTTAAATTTTTGGATGGAGATTTATTTGCTCCTACTAATTATACGGCGTCTACCTTTTGTTCTACTATTCAATTTTTATGTTATAAAATAAGGTTGATTGTGGTGAGACTCCATATAGTAAGACTTGTAGAGATAACTCAATTTTAAAATTGAAGGAACACTTCCTAAACTGATAAGTTTATAATAAATTTGATAATACAAAGTCTTTGGCATGTTATGATGCATATCATCCCATATTTTTGCCATAACTATCTTGAAGAACTCGTGATTAAATTTAAACATTTAAATGTGTTGCAAAAAGTTGAAATATTATTTTGTTAACTCAAAATTCTGTAACTCTGTGTCAAATTTAAAGAAATAATATGAATTGTTTTTTACTTTTTTTTATCTATATTTAAGGTCTCCCTACACTTACCTTTATAAATTAATTTTGGGCATCGTACGTTGCATTTCCATGGTATGATTCTAATATGACAATGATTAAAAGATACCTAATTTTTATTGTACGTATTTTCCATATAACTTGCAAAGTTAAAGGTATGAGGTCATGGTATTTGGCATTGAATATGCTATCTTAGTGTCGATGTGTAGGATTAGTTTACTCATTAGGTTAAATTTGAATGTACATGCTGTCCTTTTAATCAGTCAAGTTAGTGTCTGCTTTGTTTCTATTATTTTCATTTGACATTTTTGGTGCTCTTAACTGTCTTTTTGCAGAGGATCACATGAAGTTGAGCCCGTATTTGTCTTATTTTAGTGGTGCATTTGCTGGTTGTGCAGCCACAATAGGATCATATCCATTTGACCTTCTTCGAACGGTTTTAGCATCACAGGGTGAACCTAAGGTATGGACTGATTGTTTTTTAGTCACCAGGTGTCTTCAGTAGAAATAGATGTCCTAAGCCTTGTTTTCTTTGGCTTTGTTCTTGACTAGATTAGTAAAAGCAGTTTCTTTCCTTCTCAATTAATTTGGCTGAGTCGTTTCTACTGTTGCTACTAATATTCTTCTTTGTTTCCCTGAAACTTTATGCACGGAGTGTTAGTAACTGGCATGTTAAAGTTAAACCAGAATACCTGAATGGTTTTCTCCAGTTTTTGGTATTTTCAGTTTTGTAATGTTCTTCCATTGTATGAAAATGTCTACCGAATCTGCTGTTATGTAAGGAAGCATGTAATTTTTCTCTACGAATTAGCAATTAAGTATTGAATGGAAGTGAACTTCTAGATTCTGAGAAAAGGATTTCATATTTCTTTAGGCTATGTTTCATTGAATGGAATCCATGGTAGAAAGGATGAAAAATATGGATTCCATTCAACGAAACATAGCCTTAGTATATGAAATTTAAACATTTGAATGCATTAGGGGAGTGGATGCTGAGCGTGAGAGCTTCTGATAATATGTAGGTCTACCCCAACATGAGAGCTGCTATGTATGATATTACCAAAACTCGTGGTGTACGAGGATTATACGCTGGACTATGGCCCACACTCGTAGAGATTGTTCCTTACGCCGGCTTGCAAATTGGGTCATATGACACTTGCAAGCGATCAATGATGGTAAATTTTAATATTTTGTTAAATATCTCAGTTTCTTAAAATCTTTCATAGTTTGTCCTATGTATACATTTTATTTACTGATATTATTTATTACATTATGGTGTTAATACATACATAAAGAACACAGTTGGTACATGTATAGGTTTGGATGAGTACCTGTAAAAGTTGATATTCCATATACTTTATTCATTCTACTGGATTGTTTTGTTAAGATTTTAGTTCTCTATTCTTCCACTACTAATATTCATCCATTACAATGGGATTAAACTACAAAACAAACTTGGTCCTATTTTCTCGTTTTACATTTTGCATAAACATCAGTCATCTTATGGATTACCTATGACATTCTTCATTTAGTTTTTTAACTAGAAATCCTATCTTTCCTTCATACAGGCGTGGAATAGATACAGAGATTCTAATATTCGCCCAATGAAGCCAGACGATTCTCTCTCTAGCTTCCAGTTGGTTGCATGTGGTTTTGCAGCTGGAACATGTGCCAAAGTCATTTGCCACCCTCTTGATGTGGTCAAAAAGAGATATCAGGTAACAACACTATATTCACATCAGCAGCTTAAGTTGAAGTAAAATGCTTGAGTACGTAACCATTCTTGGCACTTAAATGTCAATGAACAAATAGTTTGATAGTTTTTCAAAATGCTATTCAATATTACTTGCTCAAAGATTGAAATAGCTATCGTGCATACGTACTTTTAACATTATTTCTGATATTGTCCTGCACGATATTTTTGAAGTTAAGTGATACACACTTTCAGAACACCACAGGTTTCTCATGACTGAACAAAATTTGAAATTTTCTTTTGATATGATTTTAAAAGATTTCTTTATAATACTTCGAGAAAAGGCCTATCCCAGCACACAAACCATACACATATGGCTGTTTACAAATTAGAAGGACAAAACGTGAACATATTGTTTTAAATATTTATTTTCACTTACCTTAAAAGAAAATTTAAGTTCGGAGGGACGTCAATCAATCCTTACCAGAAGGCCTTTTTTGCTTAATTCATGTCCCTAGTAGCAAGGCAATTTTTGCCCACTGATTTTCGTTTGACATTTAAATCATGTAGCCTTGTGCAAAGTCACACATAATTTGAGCTATATTTTCTGTCCCAATACATATTCTAAATACTTTTGCTCTCACGATCATTTTATGACGTAATTTACACCATGTAATATCTATTTCTGCACTACTCTACCCAGTCAAATGCAGGTTGAAATTTTGTGAATGATGCGTGAAAGTCCCTTAATCTGTGATCGATAATGATTAGCGGCTTAGCGCATTCCAGTTTTTTTATAGTTTCCTTTTCCTTCTTCTGCACTGTGTAAATTGTGCTTGCGGTACTGCAGACTGAAGGTCTAGAGAGACATCCAAAGTACGGCGCGCGAATAGAGAGCCACGCCTACAAGAGCATGTACGGTGCCCTCCAGCGTATACTGCTTAAGGAAGGGTGGCCCGGTCTTTACAAGGGCATTTTCCCTTCTTTAATAAAATCTGCTCCTGCGGGTGCAGTCACATTTGTGGCATATGAGTACATCTCCAAGTCATTGATACTTATACTTGACGAGCATAAATGATTTTTGACTGATTTATTGGCTCCACACAAGAGTTCCCCTTTCCGGGTGTTCTTTCTTTTTTTTCCTCAGCTATACGAGTACGACCACTGTTTTTGGTCCATGAGAAAGAGTAGGGTACAGTACTCGACTTAATATAAACTTAACATTTGATCCGTTCAATACTCCTATATTCGAATTTGATTCAGATTGGTCTAATGAGTACCTGCATATACTTGATTAAACTAAACACTTAGTCGATACGAATTTATTAATGTTGATTGGTTACGCTAATTCTTTTTGTTGGATAATATATATTAAATACTTCCAGAGAACCTCAATTTGCGTCTGTGTTTTAATCTTCGTTTCCTGTTCAGATCCCATTAAGATGATGAAGAAACTGCATTTTGTTCTTCTGATCCAATAAGATATATTTTGCTTGGCTTAAATTTATCATATTGGTTGGACGAGGCTGCAGCTTTCTCCAAGACAGTTGCCTACGCCTCTCGATCGCTACAAACATGTGTCGATACGGAACTGGGGAAGCGAAACCTCCACGTAACGGGTCGAAACATGCACCTCCGTTTGGTTAAAATTTTAAAAATCAGCAAAAAAAAATAAATAAAAAATAAAAAATGGAAGAAAGGCTAGGGCTTCCTTCCTCTCCCTTTGATTAAAATTTGACTTTGGTTATCTTTGACGTTATCCATTACTACTACAGCTAATAATAAATAAATTTGTCATACAGGATGCCACGTCAGCCAAAAAATCCAAAACATTGATGTATATCCTGTGGCTTGTCTCCCTCCGACCCTCGCACCTTTTCGATCCTTAAAAAGAACCTTTTTTTTAAAAATTTTCCGTCGGGCTCCCTAATTCCTCGCAATCTCCCTCTGCTCCTCCCGGCCTCCCGTATATATTTGCGACGGACCTCTATTTCTTCTCTCCGGCCGATATCACCATTGCGCGACCATGATCCCTAAACGATCGCCGAAACTCCTCTATGCGGCCTCGACGCGCGCCTCCCGCTGGCCTCCTCGTCGCTGCCTCCTCCCATTCTCCTCCCCCGCCTCCGTCCCAGAGTTCGAATCCGCTCCCTCAAGATCCGGCATCTCTTCTCTCCTCCCCATCTCGCCGCTCCGCGCCGGCGCTCGCAGCGCCGTCTGCCGATCTTCCGTGAGCTTCTCCCTGCGACCTTTTCCTTTTCTTTTGACTCACTTAAAGTTCGTTCGTTGAATGTAAATCGATTGCGTAGATGGAGGGGTTTTGCGCGAGGTTTTCCACTCGGCGATTGTCCGGTCAGGCTTGGGTTGATGTCCCCCAAGGTGAAGTGGTGGACGTGCCCCTGGCGCAGACCGGGGAAGGGATTGCCGAGTGCGAGCTCCTGAGATGGTTTGTAAATGAGGTGAGGTTGGCTCGAACTCTTGCTATTGTCATTGGCCGATTCTTCTTTTTTTATGTAGATTTTTTCACAAACCATATAAGATGGCGGTGACGCACTAGGGTGATTAGGTTTATTTATCTATTTCTAGCTAGCATAATCTTCTTCTGAGCAAGGTGGAAATAAATACCATATCCAACTTCCGGTTGGCTAATTAGTTACCTTCACGACGAGAAATTAGTTTGACAGTTGGGTAACTGTATGTTGAACTCACACAGATTTCAAGTAAATTCTGATGTAGGAAAACATATAAGCACTTAAGTGAGCTCGAGATCATATCAACTCCTAATACATTACGTTATAGCTTAAGTGGAATACCCCACTTCGAGCACGCTTAATTGGATTCACAGACAGGAAGTTTCAGTGATGCACTCACACGAGTGCCAAGCAGTAAACCATAAATGTATTAGTTGGCTTTTCTGAACAACCTAACCTATAGGAACGTGTGGTTATCCAATCATAATGTAAAACCAAAGGTCAAAGTTTTGAGTGCTTGCCCTCTATTTTAGTTTGGTCATCCAATTAAAGGTTTTGCACTCTATCTTAAGTTGTTCTACTGAGTTATGCGAGTGACTTGATCATGAGAAGTGTTAAACCACTGTATACGAATCTGACGCTTTCTAACCTCTTAATCTTTTAGAATAAAGAGTCGCCCAATCAAATATTAGCAATAAAATTGACCTTCAATATTAGCTCACGAATTCATATCAGAAATCTGTATATTGGTTCAGAAAATTGGGATTTGGCTAGCGTTACCATTTTCTTTCGATGAAGCTTGAAGATGGAAATTATATTTCAGATGATAAAATTACTCCAAACTAATTGAATTATAAAAACTTACCATCATGTAAGGATTTTTTCTCTTTGTTTTGCATCAAATTGATGATAATGTTGATACTTATGAGGCTTACGACACCCTTTGAGAATCTTACCAGTAATCATAGTTGGATTCTTATCATTAAATGCCATTGTTTTAGTTTTTGAAGATGAAATTATTGAAAATAGTCAAAAACAATAACTTCAATTAAATATGCACGCAAGTGCATTACATGATAGTGTGATACTTATACCTATGATAAGGAGAAAATTTTTAACTAATTAACAGTGGTAAACATGGAGGAAGATGTCAGAACATCTAATTCCATGGTAACTAACAACATTTAAATCTTTTTTAGGGTGATCTAGTAGAAGAGTTTCAAAGACTTTGTGAAGTGCAGAGTGACAAAGCAACTATAGAAATAACTAGTCGGTTTAAAGGGAAAGTTGTTCAGATGGTTTATGCACCAGGTAACATTGTGAAGGTAAGTTATATAGTTAATTTTTCTACAGTTGGCATTCTCATTTTTAGTACATTCTTCTTTTCTCTTTATAGAGCTACTTCATTTTATCTGTCATTCTGTTGCATATTGATGAGCGCAAATTCTGTATTAATTGATTTTTTATGCCTATTTCTATTAATAGTCATTGTTCCAGTTATGATTGCTAACTACATTATTATGAGAAACAGATAGTGTGGGCGAAAATTCTAGAAGTGGTTATGATAAATAAATTATTTGTTTAACCCAATGATTGATTCATATGATCCTATGATTTCAAGACAGTATTTGTCTATTCTTAATTGTCAACTGATGGTTGCAGGAGTTCCAATCATAATGTTGATTAAAGTGACACCAAAATTTGTTTGTTATGATGAGTGGAAGGTTCTCACTTCTTCAGAAGTTAAAGGAATAATTTGTTACTTCAATCAGCATTTCTCTGTGCATCTAGCTCTTTTAAGTCCAATCATTTTCTCCTGAGATTGTATTATTTACTTGATTTTTTATTCTTTTATTCAGTAGGGGTACTAGAACTGAACGTCCAGGTTTGATAATTTTCAATCCAAATATTTGTTAAAAGTTACATTTAATTTAGTACGCAGCTTCAAATTCATAGTCGTAGAATCCCCTATTATCTGCCACGCAAAACAAGGACTAGAATCTCCCAAGAGTATATCTCTTGTACAAAATGAATTAATTCACATGGTAATAGTGTTTCTGGAGATTCTTTTACCAACTTCAGGGGAATATTGCTATTAACAGTGCTGATCCAAGTTTGTTTCTTATTATGAACCACAATATCCCTGGTCTTCATATTTCCAAAATTACTGTTTCACCTTTGTCTAATTTTTATTTATGATGTATGTCAAGGATTAAAAATGCGGTCTAGTGTCAGTTTTGTCATTTGAACCGACATTTGCTGGCCCAGTCATTCCAGTGATCACGTCCTGGCAGTTGGTAACTTGGTACTCATATTATTGGTTCTGGTCTCAATGACTTAACAGATCAGTACGACTTGGCCATACCAAGCTACATGAAATGAGACTCAATTCCATTTTCTATATTATTAATTTGAGTTAGATTATATAGGAGCAATTGAAGAAGATATTTGAATACTCCTCTCTTAAGCTAAGATTTTCCCTTACACGGCTCTATGGTGGATATTGTTGACTTAATATTCCACTTTGTTTCTACCCGGTATACTATCCACTGCCTTGATAGTGGCAATAACAAAATTGAAATTAAACTCTCTTGTTTAGCCTGAGAGTCTTACACAGTCCTAAATGGCAAAAATGATCCATTATCCAACTCCAAATAGTTGAATCTACAATCTGCACTATGACCACTCAAATTTGTGAGAGTTTGTAGTTTCTAGCAACAAAGTGCTTAGCATAAAGGGATTAAAGCATCCATTACGCCAGGCACTAATTGATACTAGAAGCTACAAACTCGTTACAAATACATACACTGTAATACATATATGTATGTATTATGTACTCTAGCTTTTGTATCAACTTTATGTAGTGCATTCAAGTTTTAACCAAGGTTTTAAATTTCATTGATGCAAAAACAAAAGCACATCACATAGGCTCTGTTTGGCCCTGCTGGAACTTTTAGCTTTTTCTAGTTCAGAAAATGCTTGTTCAAAAAGTTTTGCTGGGAAAAATTTAAAGCTGTTTGGATACACAGCTTTTGAAAGAATGTACACTAGTGAGAATTTACTATTTCTTACCCATCTTTGATCACAACTTATGATGTTAGTATCATAATATAAACACACATTCGAGCGATTACTTCCCTTTCAGTGTAAAAATATCAAAATCAAACAACTTTATTTGATTTAATTTTAATTTAATAAAATTTTGCATTATAATTTTAAATTTACTAGTGTAAGTTAGCGAGAGGAGATTGAGAAAAGGAGGAATCAATTAACTAAAGTTAGGGTTACAAGTATATATGAAGACAGATTAGATTAAGTTAATGGGTCGAATACTTTAAACCCACTAACACTAACTAACCCGTTAAGCAACCTGTTAATCTAATACACAGCATACTCTTAACAGTGTAAAACAAAGATTTTGGAAATACCTATCTTCTTCTCCGGTCTTCCTGTCACGGGCCTCACACTTCCCCTTCAGCTCTCCCGATCCAGCTAATGGAACGCTGCCAAACTCCACCCTCGAAATCTCCTCTCCAGATCGCATCATCATCCTGAAGGATCTGTCTATCCGCTAGCCTGATGGTTGGGATCGAAAGGAAATCTTCACCACCCCTGTTTCCCTTTCCGCTTCATCTGCCGACCCCAAAATCGCCTCGTCCGACACCGATCAGTCACCTCTAAGCTCCAAATTCCATCGAAGACTTGGCTAGGTCCTTCCCAACTCCCAGCCACAGCAGGATCATTGGTGGCCGAATACCCCACCGAGCCCGGGCAAGAGGTGGCAGAGGAGTCCCTTCCCCAGAAGGCTCCGAAGCCGGGGCGAGAGGAGATTGGCGGCGTGGTTCCAATTGACGGCGGTTGCTGTGCTCGATCGACGGCCGGGATAAGAATGGTGACTATCGGGGTGAGTGAGAATGGCGACTATCGGACTGGGAGGAGAGCGGACGTTGGCTTTTCAGACGGGAGGCGGACTAGGAGGAGAGCGGACGTTGGCTTCGCAAACGGGAGGCGGACTGGGAGGAGAGCGGACGTTGGCTTCGCAGACGGGAGGCGGACTGGGAGGAGAGCGGACGTTGGCGGGGGCTTGGTCGCTGGAGGCAGACTGGGAGGAGAGCGGACGCTGGCTAGTCGCTGACAGGAGGCGAATTGGGAGGAGAGCGGACACTGGCTAGAGGCGGACAGAGGAGAGTGAAGAGGGGTGAGCGAAGAGAAGCAGCGATAGGTCTGGAGAAGCAGTCTCCCGCTCGCTTCTTAGCTATAGTGAAAATTATAAGTTGGGAACCGAGAAGCTGAAAACCCCAACAGCTCAACTTCTCATATACAATAATAAACTGCCGGCTGCAACCCCTATAAGCGGGTTTAGAATCTAGGCCAAACGGGGCCATAGTATGAGCAAAAACGGGGCCATAGTATGAGCAAAACCTCCACTGGTACTAGTTAAGTTCAATAATCCCCTTCCTCGTGCTTGAGCATAGATATCGATTGTATTGAATTGCTTACTTAATCTAACTATTATCGGCAAGAAGAAAGTAGGGCAGCATGATGCCATTGCTTGTTTTGTAGATAAGAGAACACAACGACTGGATGTAGAATTGTTTTGTTTGCCTTTACATGTGAAAGATAGAGAATACACACTTCTGTAACTAGTAACTTTGCTAGCAAAAGACAAGCAAGGTAAGAAAATTCACTTCAGTCAGCATGTAAATGGTAAGAACACTACTTGTTTGTGTATACAAGAAATGGGGATAAAGCGTGCATTCAGGTGGTGAGAGGTGTTGTTAGGGCCTAGACATGCCAAAGGTAGATTTGCAGGGAGCCAAAGAAATTGTTGAAAGTAGTAAGTTGATGCTACTGTTGTGGTTTGTATTGATGCAAAAAGACACGGTAGTGGCACTGAAGGAGCCACATGAGACCATAGAGGTATAGTGCAGCGAGTGGTGGAGATGCAAGCACAGAAAGGGTCTTAGCATGTGAAGGCAGAGTTGGTTGATAGGGATATGGAATTCGGTAGATATGAAGAGCAGTTATAGCAAGAGTTCTAGGTGGTGAAGTTGCTAAGCTAGCAGAAAACCCTTTTGGTTTGGAAACCAATTTGGGCAATCTGTCCCGGTGGGAGATCTGGACAGCATTTCTGTGAAGAAAAATCAAAGAATTTGTGAGTCAATTGGCAGATTCTTGTATATTTGGACAATATATTAGAAAGAGAAAGCTTATGAAAGCTTATGGGCAAACTAACCCATTAATTTGGTGAGCCGAAATGACAATATAACTCAATTTATTAAAATACTTAAAGCTCAAGTTATTGGTAGTAAACCCACTAAGCTTTATATACTATACTATCTTTTCTTCCACATCTAATATGGGACTAAACCAGTGAATTACATCTCATCTATTTATATCACATTGTTGATTGCGATGGATCATAATCTTATTTCAGTAGTATTTGCTTTCTTAGTTGAACACATTTATGATAACAAAATCCACATAATCATCTTTTTATCTTTGTGTGTATCTGAAGCCCACATTATTTAGAAACCTTGATGTAGTTTTTCCATAGTTCTAAAGACTAGTAAAATTGTTAATTGTTCGAGTTCAATTTGCAGGTTGGAGATACTTTGGTGAAGATATTAGTTGATGATGCTCAAACTCCTTTGATGCCTAAGGTTGATGAAAAATCACAAAGTTTAGATTCTCAAATTCCAGCGGCTGAAGCAGAAGCTTCTGGGGGAGTTCTATCCACTCCTGCTGTTAGGTATCTCGCGAAACAGTATGGTATAGTGATAAATGATATTCGTGGAACTGGAAAGGATGGAAGGGTGTTGAAGGAAGATGTGCTGAAATATGCTGCTTCCAAAGGTATATGCAAAGAAGAACCATTTCATTCAGAGTCAAGTGATGATGATAGTGATTTACTGAGACAAGAGAAAGGATTTCTTGTGGATAATGTTGATGCAATATTTTATGAAGATAAGACAATTCCTCTCAGGTAAGAAAATGGTGTTTACTTGAAGGAAAAATGTGCTTTCAAACCTTGAATCTGCAATTTTTTCAGAGTATCTAGCGAAGTCTTTTTCTGAGATCATATTATCTATTTGGTTTCCTATTCTTTTAGTCAGCACAGGTACTAGAAGTGAACGTCAAGGCATAATCGAAGACAAAATGGTTAATTTTTGATAATTTTTAAATCAAAATATTTTTATGTTAAAGGTTAGATTTAAGTTTAGCATGAAGCTTCAAAACTTTTGGAGATAGTATTCCTACTATTCATGTCTGCTACAGAAAATGGTGATACAAAACTTCGTTTACAATACAATTCATTTGGAACTATCTATTGCTGGCTAGTTGAAACATGTTCCAACTATAGGATGATAATGCATGTTTACTTATGAAACACTGTGTCATTTAAAATTTCAATATTTGATCAATCATGAAATGCAACTTGAGTGCCTTGATTGCAAGATTTTTAATTATTATGTTGAAGAAAGAGGAATAAAATATTAAGTACGGAAATGATATCTTGCTATATTTCGCTAGTTGTATTTTATGTATTTAGGTATCAGATTACGATTTTTTTACACTTGAAAACTATGTTGAATTGTGAAATATTCATGTAGTTAATATTCCAAAAGGTGAATGGTGTATTATTCTCTTTCATGCTCCAATGTCCATTTCTTCTGAACTTGTGGAGCTCTGATTCTGCTCTTTATATTTTGGTCTCATAACCAAGTCATAACTGTACTATTATTAATGCAATTCTTTTAGACAAACAGATTTTATTAAAAAAAACACATTTTATATAAGCATTGACAAAAACATCTATGATGCATGAATGCATATTTATGTGATTGTTATCAGACTCCTAGAAGAATTGCAATGCATTTATTCAGAACTATTATATAAGCTCTATTTTTTTATTGGATTGTTCTTTATTTCAGTAGTGATAAAACATAGCTCAGTTGCTAGTAAATTATCTTTTTCAATCATTCCTTACTGGTAACTTGGGACACTAGATATTTGACATTTTATTTTTGGAAATAATATATGGTGTGTTCGTAATGTTTTTGTGAATTAACTCTCTTACTAGAACACTGATAATCAAACCAACTAACCACTCATTCTTGTTTCTTAGGGGATTCCAAAGGTCTATGGTTAAATCTATGACCATGGCCGCAAAGGTGCCACACTTTCATTATTTTGAAGAAATAAATTTTGATGCTTTTGTCATACTTAAAGAAGCATTTAAGAAGGAAAATAAGGATCAGAATGTGAAGCACACATATCTACCGTTTCTTATAAAATCTCTCTCAATGACATTGAGTAAATATCCCCTATTAAACAGCTCCTTCAATGAGGAATCCCATGAAATCATTTTGAAAGGTACTAGTTCTCCTTCTCATGCTGATGATTTTAGTTGTTATTCAAATATAAATTCTACTTCAACGTCCACTACTTAAACAATTAGCTTTTATTTAAATAAAAATGATATGTTTCTGTAGTACAAAGTCTAACTGAAAGCAAAATTTTCTATGATTATAAACATTGATAAATTTTAGATTCTTTTTATGAGTGTAATGCTGAAGGTGTATTTTTTTCTCCTACTAACTACATGATGCATCTTGTATCGGATAGGATTTCGGATCAAATAGTATTACTAGTTTGCTACTCTTGTATGATTCTTTTTTTACATTTGTTCTTCTATGTTTTTTTTACGTTTGTAACTACTACTCCGATTCATATAGGTTGCCACAACATTGGTGTAGCAATGGCAACTCCTTATGGGCTTGTTGTTCCAAACATAAAGAAAGTTCAATCACTTACAATATTAGAGGTATGTTTGATCCTCTTTCATAACTTGAAATTTTTAACTAGTTATATATTATCTGAAACTTTCATAGTATCTTAGTTATTTCCATTACTGATAAATACTATGATGGTTGCAATTACCGTAAATGTGGTGTACGAGGATTATCCTAATGCCAACAATTTAGATGATATAATGAACATATGAAGTTAACAAATATTTCATATATAAACTGAGATGCTAGAGAATTGAGAAGAAAACCTTGTTGTATATTGCATAAGGTGGACAATGAATCTGAGTTATTTTCAAATACTTTTTTTTTCTTTGTACAATTTATTATCGTCCTTCTCAACTGTACCGGAAAAATGTTCTACTATACTCTAATTTCTATACTCATTTTATAACCTTCAGTTCATATGAAAAATTAATTTAAACGATTCTCCTTATGTTATTAGATTACAAAGGAATTGTCCAGATTACAGCAAATGGCAACAAGCAACAAGCTAAGTTCTGAAGATATTGCTGGAGGCACGATAACTTTGAGCAACATTGGTGCTGTTGGTGGCAAGTTTGGTTCTCCACTTCTTAACTTACCTGAAGTTGCTATAATTGCAATTGGAAAAATTCAGAAACTTCCTCGTTTTGATGATGACGATAATGTTTATCCAGCTTCAATAGCCAATGTGAGTTTGATTCAGTCACTATTACTGTATGCATTTATGCATGTCGTTATACAGTTTCTTTAATTAAAAATGACAACCAGCCTTAATTTAGTAAATTGCCTTGTGTACTCATTACTCAAACACCCATAAGCCCAGGATCTTACTCTTTTCTCTGCCACTTGCTTTGTTCTAGGACTAATGTTACTTCCACATTTTGGTCAGAAGTTTATTAGACTAAGCTCTTTTACTGTATTAGAAGTTTGGGATATATGTCTGATAGGATATAGATAGAGGATAGCTGGTAAAATAGAGAAACTATGGACTCTAATGTTCATTTAGTACAGGTGCGAATTATAGACGATTTGTTTTTTTTTTGTTTTTTGTTTGCCAAAGGCAAGTAAGAGATTTTATTAATAATAGGGGATATACAATGAAGAGAGATTTACAACACCTGAACTAAGGATTGTACAACAGGGAGTCTAGGATTTTCAGCATGGTGTCCCCTAGAAATTCTAAGAATCCTTGTGTACAATCTAGGGTCCCCTCCAAACAAGATAAAAGACAACGCACACATGGAAACAACCATAACAAGGGACATGTATACCACATTCATTTTTCCATCTAACTAGAGTCATGTATTAATATTTGCCTCCCAAGCATCAATAACAGCTAGAGCATCCGGGTCCATATCTGTGGTAGAAATGAGATGAGTAGCTTTGCATCGAACTTGACTCAACAAGTGTTTTATCAGCCCTTGTTGTCCCTGTCCAGAGTTATTGAAGATCCGGCTATTTTGTTCCTTCCAAACATGGTACACGAATCCGGTTAACAACAGTTTTTGGATAGTAAGCATGCTTCTGGAAATATTCCGTTTATTGCCCATAGCAAGGAGAATGTCATTCCAATATTGAATATTACTAGGCAGGCCACACATTGTTTTAATAATCTCCCATGCATCGGAGATTGATGTGCATTCAAAGAACAAGTGATCCATAGTCTCATCTTGTATACCACATAAGATTCAAGAGCGATTGTTAGTTATCCCCCATTTGCTCAGTCTGTCTAAGGTACTAAGGCGATGGATAGTTAACAACCAAGTTACAAATGAGAATCTTGGAATTCTCCCCTTAAACCATACCATTTTCATCCAAGGGACATGAGGCAAATGTCTTTGGGCAGCATATGTAGATGCTATAGTGAATTTTCCCGTTGACGAGGGCCGCCAGCAAATCTTATCCCGGCTCTGCGACCTGTCAATCGGAATAGATGATATCTGGCTGAAGATATGACCCAAGCCTCGAGATCGAGGAGTCGGAATCTTCCACTGACCATGAACAATAAGGGAGCTCAGCAAGGTCCCCTTGCCTGGGGGATTTTCAGACTTGAAGTTTTCGACCTTATGATAAAGGATTTGAGAATTAAACCACGGGTCGAGCCAGAGTTTAATAGAATCACCATTTGCAATACGATAATAAATTAGCGATTGTCCAATCTCCCTTGTGTCCAAGATGCTTTTAAAACACCAAGAGCAACGCTGCGGTGTTGTAAGAGTCCAAATAGAGTGTGTTTTCAAATAATTCCCCTTAATCCATTCGACCCATAAGGATGGTTCAGATTTGGCCAGATGCCAAAGGTGCCTTAGGATGAAAGCTATGTTCATGGTGGTAATGTCCTTTGTCCCAAGGCCTCCTGCATAAATTGGTTTTGTGACTACAGCCCAAGAAATTTTTATAATCCCTTTTCTATCTCTAGCCCCCCATAAGAAGTTAGAGAGCATAGAATTTAATTTAGAGATCACCCCATTAGGGAGTCTAAAAACACTACACCAATACATGATATTACCATAGCAAACTGAATTGATAAGTTCCTTTCTACCAGCAAAAGAGAGCAACATTCTTTTCCATGATGAGAGGCATCTAGATATTTTCTCCAGCAAAGGGAGGTGATCACTAAAGGAAGGTTTGATACATGAAACAGGAATCCCCAAATATCTAAACGGAAACTTGCCCTGAGAGATTCCGAGAATATGGGTGATGCCATCGATTGGGCTTTGATTATTTTTGGCAATATAACACTGTGATTTCTCTTTATTGATGGTTAAGCCCGTATCACTCCCAAACTGGTCCATCACCTTCTTTATGGTTAGCGCTGCTTTGGTGTTGACCTTAGAAAGGATTATCACGTCATCAGCAAATTGCAAGTTTGTAATAATGGGGTGATTGCATTTTTGATGTAGTTGGAAGTTACCAAGTCGGCATTCTTTCATTAGCAGGTTCGAGAGATGTTGCATTACCATAATGAACAGGTATGGTGCCAAAGGGCACCCTTGCCTAATGCCTCTTGTACTTCTGAAGAATCCAGCTTCCTGTCCATTGATGTTGATGGTGAAAGTTGGGGTCGTGATACAAGCCATGATCCTATCAATGATCCAAGTAGGAAATTTATAGGCTTTCAGCGTATCATTAATGAAATCCCACCTCACTAAGTCATATGCTTTATGGAGGTCAATTTTTAGCACCATATCAAGGTTAGTTGTTTTAACCTTGTAATTACGCATAAGCTCATAGCATAACATTATATTTTCTTGAATTGAGCGCCCGCTGATGAAGGCATGCTGATTTATAGAGATATTGGCATATAGACGATTTGTTGCCAACGAGTAAAAAGTAAAAGCAACTTAGGCCGGTCGTGGGAAATTTATATATGCGGGTCCACTTCCAAATCCAATCCAGATTTAATTGCCTGGTTGGGTATAATGGATTCAAACATTTGGTACCACAAAAGGTTGGTCAATCAGGCTCGAGGTTGAAATTGGCTAAAAAACAGAGAAGAAAACCTTGAAATTAAGATTTTAGGTTTTCAACTTGGGTGCTGATTAGAAAAATTAAATCTTTTGACATCATATTTACTTAATTGGTAAATACCTCCTTGCTTGAGGGCTGGAGAGTTAGAGAACCATTATTAATACTTCAACATGGCTAGTTCCATCTCTTCTTGTGGTTTGAGATTGATTCCGAGAATTTAGTGGGGTTTACACAATGACCTAAAACTCGAGTGGTTTTGATGCAGATCTGGCTTCCCTCACCAGAATTACTGATTTGACCTAAAACTTCTCATAAAAAATGAAGATTATAAAGCATTTACTTGATACAGACTTTAAAGCCTAATCAAACGTAGGAATTTAGTAAAATACTTCTATTTTGTCCCGAGGCATTGATGACATAAATTGAATGTTTTTGTTCTATTGGGAAATCAGACTAGTACTGCACAGTTTATTTCTGAACTTGTTGCATGCGAATAACAAAGTTTGTAAGAACATGTATTCTCCTAGTAACTTATTTCTTTCATTTATCTTGAACTGTGGACCCTTTAGCTCAATAGCGCGGCCACTGCCCATCTCTAGTCCTGGCACTAGCATTCTTCGGTGCCTTTTTTTAGTTGACTTGGAGATCCAATTCTCTTCCAATCTAACTCAAGTATTGTGCATTTTTTTTCGAATGCCTAATACGAGATGGACGTTAGTTATCCAGATTCCAGTCTAATGTTTTTTTTTTCAAAAAAAATGGTATTTGTCCTACACGGTTACATGTTAAAAATTCTAAGCTCGAGTTCAGTTTATTTAATTTTATCCTTTTTGTGTACTAGAGCAAAATCTACACTTGTTTTTGCCTTATATTCTTCTGACTAGCTAACATCGCCCAGTTGTAGATTCTTACCATAAGATTTTATCTTTATTTCCAGATCTTATTGTTGTTCATTTACAATCCTCTCGTTAATTCATGTAATTTGTAATGACTTTCTAATTACAGTTTACTGTTGGAGCTGACCATAGAATTGTTGATGGAGCCACCGTTGCTAGATTCTGCAATGAATGGAAACTGCTGATAGAAAAGCCAGAGTTGCTTTTGTTACACATGCGGTGACACTTTGAGGAGAGCAAGCACTATGTTCCCGATGTATGGAACCTTGGATCCATGAAGGGTGCAATTGACAATGAGGTAAGCCCAAATAATGGCCACGAAGCTCATCAGAAGCAGATGATATGAAATATCAATGAAATATTATATTTAGTCTCCTATTATCGCTTCACTCATTGCCTTCAACAAGTTCAACGCCTCAATAATAGGGACAAAAGAATATAACATAATAACAAAAATTATTTCCTCCAATCTAAGTGGACTAATTAATGTTAGATATGATCCCCTACCACAGCAAAAATCATGTGGGAAGACGTTGCATTTCCTTCTCATGAAGGTAATCTGATGTTTATATCTCCATTGTTTTGTACAGTAGGTGTTCCTCTACATTTCGATGACCTAGATTTGATAGGTAAAAATAATAAAAACTATATATATCAGATTAAGGTTGTCATGTAATCATTTCTTCGTGGAGCATTCTCTCAGACATGCTCCGACATGATTCAAACTTGATGATTCTCGTTGCTCTTGCCTCCATCTTTTCATATGTACATGTTGCAACTTGTTTTGTATTGATCTCTTGCCTAAATGAAGGTCTCTCAAGTTATGCAACTCTTTGACCTTCAAAGATATGTTGGTACCCTATGTTTATTATAGTTGCTTTCATGTAGCCCACCTCCCCGCGCATAAGTCAACAAACATGTATCAAATATGTGCAAAGGGAGATTCAATATTCCTTATTGTAGCTACGACATATGTTAGCACTAAAATTAAGGTGTCAAAACCTAGCTCATTACTACTAGCCCATTCTAGTTCATCATGCTTTGTCATGTAGATCTACGTTGAGGCACAATAGACACTTCTCTTTTGGTTTATTTGAAAAAATGATAAAAATTGAAAATGACCATCTTAGGGAAGCTTATGCAAGTTGATATTGAGGTTTTGTAGGTTGAGTGTAGCGCGCTCAATCCTCCATGAAAGAGTCTTATACGGGTTTCCTTAGATTTGGCCTTCCAAATTTTCCTCCAAAACCTAAGTCAAAGATTGTGTCAAAGAGCTAAGCATGATAAATGTGTCCCTTGTCTAGTCTTAGTAAATATTGTTTGTTCATGTCCCATGGAATATTGGTTATACGCGATGGAAGATTAAGATTTTTTTTTACATTGAATAGAATTGGCTTGAATGTTCTTTAGCTCATATTTGATTCTTTTGAACCATCTTGAACTCATCAAGATATATGATTGTTAGCGGGTAGGGTACTTGCTTATTTTGCCTATCCATACTCAAAATTATTCGAACTTGAATAATACTATACATTATAATCCTAATCTATTGCCCACCACTCACCCCATCTTCCAGTCACCACTTGCCCCTCTCCTCGCCACTCTACTTGCCCTTGTTCCCTGTTGTCGCAGTCCTTGCTACCCTTCGCCGTTGACCTTTTCCCTCTACTCCCTCTTGTTGCCTCACTTTTGATGTCACATACTCCTTTGCCTTTGATGTTGCTTGCTTGTGCTACCACTTGCCTCAGACACTTTTCCTCGCAGCCTTGCTTGTGTCATTGGTCGCCTTGCTAATCCTACTTGTCACCCCTTGCACCGCCAGATGCATCACTACCCGCAGTCCTCCAGCTTGCTGTTCATAAGATAGTAGGCAGCAACGATGAGAGTATTAGAGGAGAGTGGGGATTGACTTTTAAGTTTAGAGTTAATGGGGTAAATTTTATTTTTTATAATTTATTATTTAATATATATAACTGAGTTCGAGTAGCGAGTATCCGCCATATACTAACTTAATATGAACTCAACTTTCATTCTTATCAAGATACATTCTTTTTGGCTAACCAAAGAAAAAATAAAAAAAAGAATGACTTGTATTCACCGCATTCTTGCAACTTATAGCTTAGTTTTGAAGCTTCCTTCCACATGTAATTTTACGCTCAAAATTTTCTTCCATAATCTACGTTTGGGTTAGTCTTTAGATCTCCCCTCATCACTTTCTATTTTCTTCTTGTTTACTACATAAGATCATTTTGTGTACAACCATCAGACTTGTTTGCATGTGAATAGGCCTCTAACTCGAACACTTTTCCTGCGCTCATCCTTGTCACCGAGGGGAGGTCTCAGTTTCTGCCAAGCCCCCTTGTGAGTTGATAGTCTAATGTCATATTCGCTGTATCAACTCCGTCGCCCAATCAGTACTACTGTGTTGAGCGCAGTAATTTCTGAAAATGCATGTATTGATGATATTCAATGAATCTCCCGTTTCATTAATTTACCAAGAGTAAAAAATGAGCAAACAAAGGACACTGCGCGGGGACACGAAGCCACGAACCCATGGCCCAAGCCACGTTAGGAGCACATGGACCCGCGCGAAACGGGCAGCAGTACCGTTGCGGCCCCTTCCGCCCTTTTATTACCAAATACAAGCCCAATTAATTAGCCACTCCATCCAAACCAACGACCAACAAATCCAACGGTCACCAGCTTCCCGCATCGGACCACTCTGCGACCTTCGTCCTCGATCTACCGCCTGCGTTAATAAGCTTTTTTGACCGCTTTCGCCCGCAATGGCGCCTCAAAACGGTCGACTTTATGTGCGGGTCCCGCCTCTGCAATACGTGCCCGCGATCTCACGCCGCGGATAAACACAGATGACGCCCGCTACCCCGCACAATCTTCGCCACGTAATACAAATGATCCACTTTTGGTGTACGACGTGAGGTGTGAAACAGCCGGTTCTTATACGGTTCCGCTCCGCGACAGCGATCGCATACGTGGGTGGAGCCCACTCCGCCATCACTGCTCGTCTGATCGTCTCCACTAACGCGGACTCCGAGCTAACAGCCCCCTCTCAATTTAATTATAAAAGAGGCATCGCATTTCACTCATCCGCTAATCCCACTCTCCGGCATTGCAAGAGCTCCTAGCTCGTGCTCTCTCTGCCGCGGAGTATGGGGTTTCTTCTTCTTTGTTCCTTGCTCCTCTTCTCTTCTTCTGGTGAAGCTGGATCTGTTGGCGTGAACTATGGCCGGGTAGCCAACAATCTGCCGCCGGTTGAGAAGGTGGTAGAGCTCCTGAAGTCGAACGGCATCGACAATGTGAAGCTCTACGATGCGGACCCTGCTGTTCTCCGCGCCCTCGCCGGCACCGGCATTAAGGTAGTCGTCACCATCCCCAACGAGCAGCTCGCCTCCGCCGCTGCCCGCCCCGCCTTCGCCCTCGCTTGGGTCCAGCGCAACGTCGCCGCTTACTACCCATCCACGATGATCCATGCAATAGCCGTCGGCAACGAGGTGTTCGTCTTCCCCAGCAACATCACCAAATTCCTCGTCCCGGCGATGCAGAATGTTCACGCCGCGCTCGCCCGCCTCGGCCTCGACTCTGCAATGAAGGTTTCGTCCCCCATCGCTCTTACCGCGCTGCAGTCGTCGTACCCTCCCTCCGCGGGGTCGTTCCGGCCCGAGCTAGCCGGCTTGGTGATGCGACCGATGCTTGAGCTCCTTCGCCAGACGGGATCTTACCTCATGGTGAACGCCTACCCCTTCTTCGCGTACGAGGCCAACGCCGACGTCATCTCTCTTGATTACGCTCTCTTCCGGCCCAACGAGGGGGTGGTAGATGCCGGCAACAATCTGCGATACTACAACCTCCTCGATGCCCAAATAGACGCCGTATACGCCGCAATGGCCACCCTCGACTACAGCGATATCAAAATCGTGATATCCGAGACTGGGTGGCCGTCCAAGGGCGAGGAGAAGGAGGGAGGAGCTGGAGCGGCCAATGCGGCTGCGTACAACGGGAACTTGATCCGGCGGGTTCTCTCTGGCAATGCCGGTACACCGCTTCGTCCCCAAGTCGACATCGACGTCTACCTCTTCGCCCTCTTCAACGAGAACCAGAAGCCAGGGCCGGAGTCTGAGCGGAACTACGGGCTGTTTTACCCGGACGAGGGGAAGGTTTACGACGTCGACTTCAAGTTGGGCAGCGGACTCCGGTGGCAGGAGGACAGGGGTCGGCCTAACCCTTCTCCGGACCTGCCGCGGCCATCGGCGCCGGGCACGGTGCGGGAAACCATGTTGGGGGAGAGCTGGTGCGTTGCGAACGCGGTGGCGGGGCGAGTACGGCTGCAGGCGGCTCTCGACTACGCCTGCGGCGAGGGTGGTGCCGACTGCCGGCAGATCCAGCCGGGTGCCGCGTGCTACGAGCCGAACTCGGTGGAGGCGCATGCCTCGCACGCCTTCAACAGCTACTACCAGAGGCGCGGCCGGGCCGTCGGCACGTGCGATTTCGAGGGCACCGCGTACGTCGTATCCCAGCCGCCCAGTAAGTGCTTGCATCGCTCTGATCTATTCCAACGGTCCAGATCCACGGACTTGATTTAGTCTTGTATGCACTTCGATTCCGCTCACTAAAGTGACTATCGATATGCGTGCAGTCGACAGTGCATTACGATGTGATGGGGCATCGTGTCGCTTTTATGCAGTCGCACTGTTTCGACCATGGAAAGATTTCATGGGCGCTCCCACGTTATTCCATGTCGCCAGTTTAATTAATTCATGCTTTGTTTGTCCTCATGTTTGCAGAGATTGGCAACTGCGCTCTTCCATCAGGAGCCGGACCGAACTAGTGAAGACTAAAATGCAGATTGCAAGAGGGAAATTGGAGTAAATTAGAGATATCGAAGCCAAAGGGGAGAGGAGTGGAGAGCACATGTAAATGTTCTTTTGGTTGACCTATAACCCATATGAATTATTACCATCTACAAAACATGGCATGTGAACCAGTGGTGTAGTTCTTGACCCTTGTTCTTTTTATTCTTCTTTTAGTGGACTCCTAACTTTTGTGTCGTTTTGTTAGCTCCAATTCTGGTGTCATGTGAATTGTGGAATGAAATAATTGAATAAGTTTATCTAATGTCAGACTGTCAGTGTCCGTGAGAGAGAGAAAGAGAGAGAGAGAGTTAATATTTCTAGATAGGCTGTCCATTAGATCGTATAGAGGGATTTGGTAAAGCTGAGTAGTACCTGGTGATGGAGATCCTTTGGATGTTGAAATGTCCAAGTCAATTGTAGGCGTTTGACCTTTGTTCCAAGAGAGAAAGAGAGAGAGAGAGTTAATATTTCTAGATAGGCTGTCCATTAGATCGTATAGAGGGATTTGGTAAAGCTGAGTAGTACCTGGTGATGGAGATCCTTTGGATGTTGAAATATCCAAGTCAATTGTAGGCGTTTGACCTTTGTTCCAAGCCTTCTTTTTTACGTGGACCTCTTCTGTGTGGCTTGCATACACCGTATGGTAGTGTTGTATACCACTTGTTGGTGCCAGTTCTTGTGACCGAGCCTGGAAGCATGATAACTTCCAAGTTGCTTGAAGTAGAGTTTAAGTAATGTCTTAGACTGAAATATTAATCAACTTGAAATGACTTATTCCAGATCATCTAAAATTCAATTTGACCATGCTAAAAAACAGTGAAAAACTTGCAAAATCTACTCTCTCATAAGACCACAACAAGGAAATTGAGTGAATCAAGGTTAAATAAAGTGGCATAAGTTGGTATCCAAGCAATTGATGTGTTAACAAAACAACCGAATTTTGATAGACTATCACTTTTAAGAGATCACAACTTTTTAAATTCATCATCATAGTGAGATTACAACTTAGATTAATAGATCCCAATCCTAACTTTGATGCTTACATGAATATTTCAATTTAAATGATAACATGGATATTTTATCATAAAACACAAAATATATTAAATACCACCAATATGAAAAATTAGGCAACAGTATAAATAATGAAATATTTAATGAGCTTGGTATCACTATGTCTAGATATTTTAGATCAAATGATTTTAAGATGTATCATTTTTTTTTTCTTTGACATATGACAGACTACTGAAAACAGAAGTAAACCTAGAGTCGTAAAGATAATGGTACACTAGCAATAAAACATGTCTTTTTAATCTGTAAGAGTAACTTCAAGAATTCTTCCTAGGGTTTCCAAGAATCGTTGAATCATCAATAAGGGATATCATATTTCTTTAGTTCCACATTGGTGTGCAAAGCTTAACAAGTCTGCCATTAATCTATAGCTAAAAAAATATAGCAAACAAATTATTCATTAAATGATATATAATAGATAGTTCTACCAGGTTTAATCATACTGAACTATTTTAAAATACATTAAGTTTATTGGATCATAATAGAAAGTGTGACTAGTAGTATCAAGTGATTATTGATAAGGTCATGCGTGTGACTACTAGTATATCAAAGCTCCTTATATTCAATTTGTAATACATTATTCAATTTGGTCATATTCATGTTTAACTCCTTGAATTCCATTCCTAATGGTAAGCTCATAAAAGAATCCATATAATCAATCACGTCTAAAACCTACTCATAAGAATCCATACAATCTATCAGTTAAAAAAAAATATAATACATTTGAGTAGCATGCAGGGAATTTTTATTTATCCTTTATGATCTTCATTTGATTTAGCAAATCAATCTTCAAATTAACTATCACAATAGGTTGAGGTCAAGGAACAATCACATTTTGATTATCACTTCCAACATTCACCAACAATTGACACATCCTAATACCAATAAATTAAAATCTAGCATTCAACCCAACATCGCAGCAACATTGGTTAACATGACATTGAAATTCAATATGACATCTTCAAGAATGCAAGAACAATGCATCCAATGATTAAAAACAAATAAAGCACGAGGATGATTGAATAGTTTGATGGTCGTTTTGAATATTAAAAATACTTGATGGATTGATCAAATGATTACCAAAACTATGTGCCTTGAATGTTATGCAATCATAAACGCTGAGCAATCATCAATCAACTGTAATGTTGGAACTGTTTGATGCTTCAGCAATCAATTCACTAAGATATAAATATTGCAAGATACATGGCACTATGAACATTGCAATCTAGTAGCAAATCATCAAATGGATTTATCCATAGTCCCTATAAATGCTCTAACCTATTTGCAAATATATGAGAAGGCTCTACAAATATTAGCTACCCTCAATTTAAACCAAGACCTTATTATCAATATGCATGTTTAGAGCTGATAAGCTCCTTATTCATCCTCATATCAACAATAAATCCTGTTTAGAGCTAGACTTATAGATATAATAAGCCACCAAGTAACATCCAATTTTCAAATTTCTGCCATATATTTTATATCCATTAAGAACAACAAACATACGGTACATTAAAAAAAAGAACAATTAACGTCAAAACTGCAAAAAAGGACCAAAGAATTTATGAACATCTAGTGTAATAATCTCAATTAATAAAAAATGAAAACTTAATCAAAGGACTGGATCACATTAAAAGCCAACAAAAAAATCAATCCATGTTTTCATTTTTAACAGCGAGCGTATTGGAGTTTTTAAAACAACAGAATTGACTTATCCAACTAACAAAATCAAAATAACTGGAATCATAAACAGGTGTAATTGCTACCGATAAAGATGTAACAAGTCAAGCAATTATACTTTTACAGAAATTATACTTTGGGTATCAAAGGAGATATGGCAAAATTGGTAGACGCTGCGGAATTGATTGGATTGAGCTTTAGCGGGGAAACCCACTAAGCAATGGCAGTATACATTAGGTAATAAGCTTAGTTGTGCAAATATATATGATTCTTAACTGAAAAGGATATGACAATTAGCATTGGATCATTTGATAATTGTTTATAGTTCTTATAGTAAAGGGATTCTATTCTAGATCACATTCAATTTAATCGACGAATATTGATCTCAAGCTGCAATCAAAAACATAAGCTTGCTCTTAAACTCATTAGATTGTCTTCACAGATATACGGATTACAAAAAATAGTAGAAAACTACAAATCCGCAATACAAAAAATAGTGAAAAGCTAAAAATCCACGATACAATATAGTTGATAGCATTACAGACAAATAACAAAAGTCACATAGTAGTTAAAATATATGTATATATGCTTAAAAAATTAAGCTTCATTAGCAAAAATAAACCTTATAAAAAAATGACATATTACTAACTCAACTCAAGTCGTAAATCTAATTTATCAAACTTTCAAACATAATAATGGCGCTATCTCTGTAGTGGTGCTATAGTGTTTCATAATAGATTGCTCAAAAATTGAAAAAAAAATGCTATAGCAGCTATTCAATAACATTGATACAAAAAAATATTTTCAGAAATTAAATTGAGGAAGAGCCTAGTTATTTGGATCAGAATGCCATGAAGATGGCATCGTTGAGCTGTGTACTATTTGGATAAAGATAGATTGACTAGCAACCATATACCCTGACAGCTCAGATGTTATACAAATGGCCCAAATTTTAGTTAATAAAGATTAAATTATCAAAATTTGTGGATCAACTAATCGAGATTGTTTTCCAGAAGCAATAATGCAGATCATGTACTAGTATCTAAGATGCACTTCTACTACCTCTTGTTTAAAGTTTGCATCTTTAATTATCTAGGTTCCAGCACAAGATAATTACATTACAATTGTAAATGATTGTTATCAATAACCCAGGAATGTGGACATCACATGATTATGGTAAGGAGATTAGACTCCAATAACATGCTTGCATAAGAAACTTCCTTTCCTCGTCAAAACAAGACATGTTTCTAACTCTACTCATCTATTTCAACAGTGTTGAATCTGTTTACTCAAAAGGAATGCGAGGAATCATTCTTTTTAGCAAAAAATATCCTTTCACGTAAAAGAATCAGTTACAGCAACATTTGAAGTACCAAAACCTTTGCATCTTAAATGGTCAAATTATGCTCAACAGATCTGAGGCTACAACTACAGAAATCATTATATTTATCTAATGGTTTATAAAATCTTAACAAAACCTCTTGGATTCCAGGCCAAAATTTGTAGTTTGTGAATTCCTGATAACATTTTGTATTAGAGAGAATAGAGGTGGAATTTCCAAGTTCTATCTAGAGAGGATATAGGCATTGGAACCTACCAAAGCTATCTATGGATTTATATTAAGTATTGAGTCACGAACAAGTTTAGACATGTTTATAAATCGAGGATATCTGCGCACTTGGATTAATCTACTATTTCTACTATCCCTATACCATCAAATCAAAGAAGGGTGAAGAATTGTAGTATAGTGAGCATATCAGAGTATATACAGAATTATATTAGTTTGCATCAGCTGGATGTCAATGATTTTCATCTTTCATTCCCTCGTCCCAATATGGCAATATTAGATGTTTTTGGTTTAACTTAAGAATCAATGGGATAGGGAGTTTAAGCTGGATGTCAAATCGTGTAGTTTTGGAAATGCTTATCTTGCATGTGATGAACATCACCCGATTGGTGATGTTCAAATATATATGCATCTCAAATAAGACTGCAGGAGAGCTGCAGAAATGCTAGTGTTTGAAGCAAACAGAAAAATGGTCAATTCACCAGTTGAAAATCCCCAAGGCCAGTTCCAGCTTGTAAAACCCTTGTACATTTGTATGGATTAGTAACTATTGGGTAGAGTTAAATAGATTAGAGCTCTTTCTTTCCTCCTAAATCTACCACTATGCCTACTTTTCCTTTTAGTCCTTCAAAGTGCTATAAGGATAATCATCAAAGGTTTACCTCAACCATGTCAAAGGGGACATGAAATGGAGAGCACATACACATGAATCAATTTAGCTAGTAAAAGTAAATATAGCCGAAGACTACTACGCTTGAAAAGATTTTTCTGATCTTCTCTAAATTTATATAGCACAGCTGAACACTTATTTCACAGTAAATTAACGTACTCGGAAATTAGTAGAAGAACAATCGAAGCGACAGCAAGTTTATGCACTCAGAAATTATTAAAATAGACTATAAACCCTTTTGCAAAATATATTCATTCATGAAACTACCAAACGCATACAGGATTACAGGGTCAGATTTGAAAATTTCACCATGTACCAAAAATAATTTGATTGACGTAGAAAGGAAAGGGGGAAAAAAGAAGGGAAACTGACAATTGAAAGAGTTCTAGTCTATCATACCTGTAGCAGATAAATTTGTTGCGATTATTTAGAGATTTCGTTGCTATAGAAAAAATACATGTGAGGAAAACGAGTGAACAAGTAAACCTCTTGCAAATTCCTTGTCAATCGATCCCTCCCTCCATATGTGAGCAGATGACCTGTTTGGTGAGCATTCAATCAATTTGACGATGAGTTCCTTGACTAAATCTGCAATAACAAGGACAGGGAAGACACTTTGGCAAGGCCATTGTCTCTGACAAGAAGGATCAGAAAGAAGAAGCGTTCTGATTAGCAACAAGAAAGAGAAAGAGGAAGAGCAAGGTTACGTGACAAGAAGGATCAAAAAGGAACCCGGTGGTGAGTAAGATCATGAAGACTTACAAATGGCCAACGATCGCGTCGGCGAGAAGCAGGTGATCGAGGAGCGATCTGATCGACGAGTGCACCGGCGACGACAATGGTCTGCGTGTGATCTACGAGTTCAAATACTCCGCTCTAGTCGGCACAACAACCAACCGGCGGCAGAGGGGAAGCGAAACTCGTCGATCCATCGAAGTTCGTCGACCAGCGGCTTCGACATTTATAAGACTTCGAATGCGCGGAAGAAAACGATCTACTCGACATTTGAGCGAGAACTTGGATCATTGGGCTTTAACTTTCGTTGGCCCAATCGCTATGGTAGGAATCAAGCTACTGGGTTATAGCCCGCTATTCATTGAAAAAAAAAACTATGAAATTAGTGTTGACCTAGCAAAACTATAAGATATAGTTGACCTACGGCAAGGAAGTCATGGCTGTTAAAAAAAAATTAACCTTATAATTTAAAATATTTTTCTAATTAAATATAAATAAATAATAAATTTGATAATAATTTAAAAGAATGCAGCTCTCAGCTATCCATTCATTTTACCGGATAAGGATGCAGTTATTGTCTCGTCCTACCTCGATTTAAATATTTTACCTTTTCTTTCATTTACCACCAACCATCGGAGTCCCATACTCCTGTGTAGGTTTACCGTTTCGCCCCCTGCTATTACGAATACGAGCTTCTTCAGCGGGGCAGCGGCCAGCGGGGGACCGGATCGGAAAGCGGCGCGAGCTGACGTGGTAAAGACAAAATTGATAATGTTTAAATATGTAATTTAAAAAAATGGACATTAATAACGGCGTCAAACGTGAGATGACGTGGCGAGGCCGAGCGGCATCTCGCCCGTATGCTCCTTGCAAGCAAAGCGAAAATGCCTGCCTCTCTCGCTCCCCCGATCCATTCCTATTTTTCTCTCTGTTCCCCATACTCGCGCATCTCTCGTCGCCCATACTTCGTCGATCGTCCTGGAACGCCTTAGGGTTCTAATGAAGGTTGGTGGAAGCGGAAGCTTTTGGAGATTTTTTTTAGCGCATTGGAGTTATTTTTTTAAAAAAAAATTCCGCAAGATTTAGTCGTTGATTGGTTTGATTTGAAGGAAAATGTCTTGGTTTTGACCTTTTGTGTAATGAAACCATCTTTTTTGCACAGGAATTGCGATGGAACCGTGGGAAAATCGTCATTTCTTCCCCCTCACGAGTTTGCAGATTGGGTAAGTTCGAATCAAGTTTGTTGTTTTTCGTTTTTTTTAAGCCCCTGATTATTCCTTTTCTGGTTCCATGTGGCTACGAAGAGTGGCTTTCGTGTTTTTATTTTTATTTTTTTCACTTCGTTGCATTTGCTTGAGTTTGATAGCCTTTTTTTGTTGTCATGCCGTATTGATCAGAACTGATTATTGTTTATAAACTATAATCCCTTGCAGTAGTCATATTAATTTGAAATAAGATGGGGAAATTTAAACTTCAGTATGCAAAATTGTGAGAGAAGTATAGTTTGATGAAATCACAAAAGCACTACCACCATGCAGATTAGGTTGTTCCCTTGAAGAGTATCCTTATCATTTTGAACTCGAAATAATATAGTAAGGTCTTGTCCCTCTCTATCACAAGTTATACATACTTGTAAAGATATTTCTACATATGGAGGCTTGTCTTAAGTATTGCCTGGTTGCCAATAAAACCAAAGTCCACCCACGTTTCTCAGTTGGCTATGAATGAAATCAGTTCAAAATCGAATGATTTCATTTAGATGGATCTCTTTGTGTTTATATCAGTCTCTTTTCTGATGACATCATTGAGAGGTGTTGCTAATATCTAAAATTTTAATGACATTCATGTATTTATGGGGAAGATCAGGCTGATTACTGCAAAAGCCAATGCCATGGATATGCAATGTCTGCATCTGATATTAGTCCCAAGACATCAACTTGGTGGTTGATCAACACGATGGGGCTCTGGTGCATGGATTGCTGTACATATATACACACAATGAATCGTCACTCTGCAGTGATCAATCCCAGTGAAATTCTGCAAAGGCCAATGCCATGGATATGCAATGTCTGCATCTGATATTAGTCCCAAGACATCACTTGGTGGTTGATCAACACGATGGGGCTCTGGTGCATGGTTTGCTGTACATATATACACACAATGAATCATCACTCTGCAGTGATCAATCCCAGTGAAATTCTCTACGTCCTTTAACTCATAGTCATATTGGTACCTGGTTTGTGATAAAGACAAGCTTCTATTCGACCCCAATAAGCTTTCTCTCACTCATATCTTAAGGTTCTTAATCATCCTTCCATAGGATTGGATGCATCTGACATTGTGATCTGTGTCTCAAGTGGAGTGGGTGAAGTGTTGGTTTGTTTTTTTTTCCTTTTTGGTCCATGGCGTTGTTTTTGGGTGACGAGACCATGAATTTCACTTAAATTGTTTTTTGATGTTAGGACTGAGGAGGACTAGTGTAGGCTTTACCATCCATAAAACCGAGAAACCTGAAAAGTGAGAACTACCGAATAGTTGGTTAGAAACATAGAATGTTGCTGGAGTCTTGGAGACAAACCCAAAGGGCTATAGAGTAATAGCCAGTCGGAGGATTTGGGCTCGAAGTTTGAAACTTGATAGTTGAAACTTGATAATTGAAACAGTCTGAAACTTAGTGAAGCCCAAATTTCACTGAAATTCAATGGCCTCACTGGCTCTCCATTGTGCCACTACATGAAACCAATTTTTAGTTTTATGGGATGAATTTAAAACCATGATCATAACTATGTTTTTTTCTTTTTTACCTTCTTCTTAGGTGGTTCACCTACGGTTGAATCAGGTTATTTAATTTCACTTATGGAGGATGCAAAAGTCACCTGGCTGAACTGAGTGGAAGACTTTTTTTCCCTAGGGGGATGTTGATCCACAGTACCTTTGTTTTTAACAAAGAACTTGCGTTCTTATTCATTCCCAGGTTGCACTAGTACAGTGTTTTTAATGCTGTAGTTTGCTGGTTGAAGGAGAAGCAAGATGAAACAGTGACGGACTAGAGCACCTATGTGTAAAGGAACAAACATGCATTTATCATTCACTAGTCCTGCCTACCAACCTATGCTTGTATGTCTAACCGTGAACTTTTACTGCATCTAGGGGTACTGGCTTATCCATGGCATATGCAAAAACGGGGTGTTTTTCATTATATTGGACCCGCAATAGGTGTTAAAGATGAGCCCATTTAAAGCTTCCTTCTCATACTCATTCAAATTGGTTACTTCAGTTAGACAGTTATTATGATCCTTTCCAACCCCGTTAAGGCCCTCTGTCCTGCTCCTCTTTCTCAAGCATTTGCATAACAGTCACAAAATTGGATGCATTAACTTTTTTCATGCACATGGGTGAGGTTTTTGGGGATGGCAAGGGCCTTTTGATTGTGGTTATAGATCATGGTACAAATTAAATAAGTTAGAAATGCTTGACATCTTGATATTTGAGTGACCTTCAAATCTCTACTTTGGCCCATTTGTAGGGCATAACTCTTTACTAGATAGTTGGCTAACAAATATCGGTTTTGTCAGATTAATGTAATTTTCTGTGTCATATTATACAAATTCTAAATTTGCTTACATCTATGGATGATAATGCGTGATATATATGTCTGTGACTTCTGGATGAATTTCCACTTCGTTCTACATTATCCTTTTTATAAATGTTTTGTACAATGCTATTGTATGGAAAAACAAGAGATTCAGCATATCTACATAGATGATAGAACCGAAGTAACTATATATTGCTTCCAACTTACCTTTTGTAGTGTTCTTAAAATTCTTGAACCTAACCTATAGTTCTGCATTTGGATATTCTGGTCTTACATACTTTCTTGCTTGGATATTTGTATCTGCATAGAAACTAGCTTCTGGAGGTCTTTGGAAAACTTTATGTTGTAGATATGTCCGTATAACCAACATGTTACTGCTATAAATGAGACTAACCTATTGTTTGGGTTTCTTGTCCAGGGATCTGCAATCTTACCTCTCCCGCTGGACACTTTTTCTGGCTCAAAGAAGTAAGAAGTTGTTTATCCTTGTTGACAATCGTCCATGGTCGATAGGCCAGGATTCACGGGCTGCTCACTTGTGGCAGTTGATGGTTACCAAGGTACTTATGGTTTCTCCAAACTCCTACTGTACTTATGTGAAAATGCAATTGTATATCCTCGTTACATTTTTGTTATATTCAGTCTAGGTTATCTCCTTTTGCCAATACTAGAGCCAGCAAAGTTACAAGAAGAGATTTTGGAAAGCTTTTAGAGTTTACAAATAGCTCTAGATCCCTTTCCATCAAAAGAAATAGATTACACAAATGGTTCTCATTGATTGATTCTGCTCTAAGTCATAAAAAAAGGTTGTTCCATGTCAAGAAACTGAAGGACTCCTTCCTGTTTAACAAGGAGTTGTACTGTCCATTCTATGGATTTATTGTTTTTGAAGTAGAATTGGCTCATGTGCGTGGTATTAACTACATCAATGAACTGCAGGTATCGTCTTTCTTTGAACTTCTTTGATAAAATACTATATTTTGAAAAGACTATGATTATCTCTGTTTAATCTAATAGGAGGTTTCTTTTCCGTTATTTGACTACTTATATAGACTGATACATCAGTAGCATTGGAAGTTAAATTGATGAAAAGATGGGAATTCGACAGTATTGAACAAGCTTCTAGCTGCATTTCTTCATGGTATACAGGTACCTGCAGTGAGTGTAATATCCTACAAGAGTATCTAGAAAGTATCTCTAACAAAGGTAAACCAGAGTTTAGCTTTTATAAAGCGAGTCTTATGAATTCCTTCTCTTTGACAATCATGTACTGACTTTTACAGGAGATGTATTTTATGATGCTCAGGAAGATATGTTCGGTGAAAATCTGTCTACTTCTGACATTTGTCATGAGGATAAACATCTTCGTATCATTCCTCATTCTTTCCATTCCCCAGATAGAATGAATGATTCGGAGTCACCTTCCACGCCACCAGCTTCTGGCCCTTACAAGAGAAGAAAAATAAGCATAGGTGGTGAGATTGAAGTTTATGAGGAAGCATGCAGCGAAATTGTTAGTTCACCAACAATTTCAGAATCTTTACCTTCCTCACCTAGTAGTGAAGGCGATAATGGGAGTTTTGCACCTGAGGCTACCAGTTACAAGGATCTACTCATCTTATTCAGATTTGATGATCATGATCTACCATTTAAGCTTAAGGAAATAATTACGTCTGACCTGAGGCTACTTAGGTTATTGGAGTATGGACTTCCTTCTTGGGTCCTTTTTCTTCAATCCTATCCAGTATTTTGCAAAATATATCGCCCTTGGATGTGCCCTCTAGCTAGGGTTTTATATATCATGATTTCCATGACCACTGTCCTCATAGGCTTCTATGACCTATACAAGAATGTTCCTGTGCTAAAGGCAACCGCATCTAGCTTATTTGGGCCTCTTATTGATTGGATAGAATCTTGGGAAATGATTTCAAGAGTCAGATACCTGGGTACTATGCTATTTCTGCATAATTTTGAGAAAGCTTTTAAATGGTTTGTGATGGTTGCACGAGCTATAAGGTCACTTTTTTCAGTTTTGGCTAAGCCAATTGCTGGTCCTGTTCTTGAGCTTTGTGAATTCTTGTTCCCCATCTGGAATGCTTTATTTGTTACTATAGGAAGTCTGAGTTTGATTATTTGGAACTTATTATCATATTCCTGGAGCTTGATTGCAAGTATATTGGATGTTGTTGTTTGGCCTTTCTGGTTTGTCTTCTCTACTTTATGGAGTATAGGTATGATATCAGATAGTTGTAGCCCATTATCTGGACTTGTTTGTCTTTACTCGCATCTTCATTTCTATGAATCTCATCCTTTGCTGTTATTTTCTTTTTATAACAGCGGTATATGTTATATATCCATTAGTTTGGCTCCTCTGGGAAATTGTTAGAACTCCTGTCCGCTTGATCCTTGCACTAGCAAGTTTTGTTAGGATGCTGTTCAGCAACATGTACAGCCTAACTAGAGGAGCCTGGTCATCTGTAGGTTCTTTATTTCAGCTTGCATCTGCATCTAAGCCAACAGTTACTGCCTCCAACATACCAATTTGGCGGTCACTTTGGAATGATCTATTTTCTAAGGTAATAGTAGTTGAATGATACATCAACCAGCATCCATAACCATATAGATATAAGTTCCATTCTTGTCTTTCTCTAGGTATTCGGAGCAATGCGAAGCATTGTTTATGGTTTTGCTGCTTTCTTCACAGCTTGCAATAGACACCGGTTAAGGTATGTTTTACTTTTGTACAAGTTCCTTATCTATACCAATTCTTCTGGCTTACTGATTGAGAAAAGAGTTAAATTTTATGCTATTTATGAAAAATTTTAATTGTCATTCATTTTTTGGAAGAGGATATTGTTGTTGTGTTTTAATTTTTATTGAACAAGATATATCATCAGATGACTTTGAATAGTAACAAACTTACAATTTTATTTCATTGCAAGTTCTTGTCATCTTCCTTTATTTAGCAAGTAATTTGTTATTAAAAAATTTTATGTCAGGTAATATTGATCTCTCTCTCTCTCTCTCTCTCTCTCTCTCTCTCTCTCTCTCTCTCTCTCTCTCTCTCTATATATATATATATATATATATATATATATATATAGATATAGATATATATATCAATATTCTAACATAAGCGTCTACCTCTATGTGTTTATTATTTACATGACCAATTATCCTATCAGTCCTCTAGTATGCCGCATCCATGTAGTTGTTACAGATATTACTAGAAAACAAATCAATGATTTTCAAAAGAGATAAGGTCATGTAAGTTCTATTTTTATGCTTAATTTATGAATCAGTTGCTTCTTTCTACCTTTTAAATATTTGATCTGAGACCTCTTAATTCGTGACATGGAAACATGGAATTGCTTAGTTCTTATTTGATTTTATTACATCACGAGCTTCTTTTTTTTTCTTTTCCTAATTTACAGTATCTACAATCACATCTTGGAGTTTCTCCGTCGTTTTTCCCATACTGCCCACCGTTCAAGATCCTCAAAATCCGAACAAGGCAAGAAGAAAGAGAGATACAAAAGCCCTGTAAGTTTCTTCAACTGTTAACGGTCTAATTGATGAACTTCTTTAGTTAGATCCTTTGGGATAGTAATCTTTTAGTTCCCCCAAGAATTGTTTTACTTTGACCATTCTGGAGACAAGATGATGATACTAATGCTATGTTGTTTCTTGCCGTTGTTCTCTAGTTTGTGTGGGAAAGCGAATGGCTTTTCTGCAATTTTAAAAGTATGGTCTTAATATTAAGATTCTGATTATAGGCTGATTTTTTTTAATGTTCTTTGTTTAGGCTGAAGTAGTCAATTAGTCTTCCTCTCCGTAGACTATCATGTTAAATACAAAGGAAGCTACCACTTCCATTGTACACGGTACATGTTCCTTTCATATCTTCCAAGACAAATAGGTATATGCAAAAGGAATTTATCTAAAATTTCTTCAAACGTAGTTGAATTCTAATTGAAAAAGGATTGTTTCTTTGGATTTGTTTAAACAAAGTCGGTCTACTATGATCAAGGTTTTAGATCTCGGTTTGCAGTACTAATTAACATATATGATACCTAGTACCAATTGCATCTCAAATCGGTATGTATGTACAGGCAAATATGGACCAATTTTTGAAACCGGAAGTTATAGTGTAGATTGGAATAGTATACAATGTTTCTTTAATCGAGACATGAATGTATTAGAAAAGAAAATATATAAATGATAGTGGTAGTTATGTTAGGTAATTAGATGAGTGAATTAGGAAATACAATAATGTCATGGTTGATTGGATTTAGTCAAGAAAATTATTCTTGTCATAATGATGGATTGTCATTAGAGTTGACCAAAAATGACCTGACCTGACACAAAAAGTTAGGTGAGTTTAAGTTAGATCTAATTGTGTTGAGGTCAATTTATTTATGACCCAAAATTAGTTTGATTGGATCATAAACAGGTTGACTTGCTTATCTATATTATATTGTATTATAATATATAAACTATATTATATTATATTATATACTCATAATGTATTATAAATATATTTTTTAGTATTTAATATTTACTTAATATTTATTTAATTTACTTTTATATATTTATTTATATAATATACAGATTATGTTGAGTCAAGTCAGATTGGCTAGTTTGCAAATGGTTCAGTTCATGCTTAAACACACATTTATGACCCACTAACCCGAAACACAACTATCCTCCCATATACATTTATTTTATTTTCTAACACTCTCCTATAAATTTAAGGTGGTGAAGTATGATGCAATCTAAGTTCAAGATATAAGTTGCAAATGAGAGGGATTCCTTTTTTTCATGGATTGCTTTTAATACTATGATATTTTAAGATGCATAGCATAGTGAAACCAATTTGTTAAACATGGCTAAATGCGGTATCTTCGTTAAGATGGTTGCAGAAATATAATTCATTGACTTTATTGTTGTATGCGAACGAATATGTAGAAGCTCATCTTAGGTAGAGTAGGAAATTTTTTAGCTTGAATCAACCTCTTCAGCGTGTTTAACTTTAAGATCATCAACTTATGATGCATGCAAGAGAAACTATTAATGAATGTTATATGATTTATTATTTTTTAAACTGATTAGACTAGGAAACTAACTTTGATAATATAATGTTAGGTGATATAAATATACTTATAAGTTCTTTTAGTACAATAGCTGCCACTTTGGCCATGTGTTACACACATGATTTTTCCTTGGAGTACACTTCTTATTTGTTGAAGAGAAATAGGTGCTCCTTTGTCCCTTAGTTTGCAGTTCAGTTTTTTTTATCCACTATCTGACAAAAATTATCCCTAAAAAATTAAAGTGCTGCTAGGAACCATTAGATGGGTTTTCCTTAAAATCTGACCTATAAAGGCATGGTGCATGTTAGCAGATGCTATTATGCAGTTTTGATCCAGTCTAGCAGTTTAGGTGCATGTTAGCAGGATGCTATTATGCAGTTTTGATCTAAGGCGGTCTAGCAGTTCAAGTTCTATTTCTTAAAAGTTTTAGGCTGCGTTTGGGGTTACTGCCTGCTGGGGCATCTGGAGCAATGTCATGGTTTGGGGTAACTTCTGCTTCTGATGCCAGCGGAATTCAGCTGCCGCTGGGAAGTAGGGGAAAACCAGCTCCGCTTTTCCTCATATTCCGAACCAGCTTTGCTCATGTCTCTGCATCCACACGCTGCCGTTGCTCCTCGCCAGCCATTCACCGCTGCTCCATCTTCTTCCGGCGTTGAGCGCTGTCTCCATCTTCGCACAGTGAATCTAGCATCGGCGGAAGCGGCTCTTTCCTCTCCCGACCGCAGCATCTCCTTGCAAGCTCGCACGTGTGTCCGGCAGTGACTGGAAAGGGCGACGGCGTCTTCTTCGTTGGTCGTTAGTTTGGTGCCCTCTGTTCGACAAGGTTTCGGACACTTGCGGCAGTCTAGCGTTGGGCGTCGTCTCCATCTTCTTCCAGCATCGAGCATCGGGTCTAGTGGCTCTTTCCTCTCTCGACGACTCCCAGCGACCTCCGTTCGACTCTTCGCCGTTCGTCGTGCATCGCCCGTCAGCCGCCTTCCCCTCCAGCAACCAGCTCCGCAGCTAGCGCCGCCGAATCAACTCCGCAGCCAGCGCCCGCCAGCCACAATTGCGACTAGAATCCAACCGAGTGCTGCCTCCCCCTCGCTTGCAACCGATAGCCGATGCCTCCAGCCTAGAGGTGGCAAACGGGCCGGGCCGGCCCGCGGCCCGCACGGCCCGGCACGACACGGGCCGGGCACGGCACGGCCTGTTGACCAAGTCAACGGGCCGCGGGCGGCCCGTGGCCCGGCTCGGGTCGTGCTGGGCCGAGGGTTCGCGGCCCGCGGGCCGGGCCAGGCACAGCACGGCACTGCACGGCAATTCTTCTGCATTTTTACCTAAATGCCCTCATAATAGTTATAAAAATTTTAAAAGTTAGGGATATAATTGTCTTTATGGTATAAAATTACCATTTTAGCCCCTTTTAATAATTAAAAATAGGGTATAAATATGTAATTATACACCCAATTCATCCCTATAAATTGACCCCCCAACCCTCTCATTTCTTCACACAAGTTTCTAACTATCTTTGGAATAATTTCTCATTCTCTCTTAATACTCTCTTAATCTCTTTTCTAAGTCTTGAGTTACAATTAGTTTCTTAATTGAACTCAAACTTAAGTTTTTTTTTAGCCATCAAGAATTCAATGCTCTCTCGGTCTAGACTAGTCATTTTTTTTTATGTCTCGTGCTCACTACGTGACTAGACGTGGAGAAGATCAAGTAAGTATTAAATTAATTTACTTTTATAATATAATTATCATGTGGTGAGCACGAGCACGAGGCATAGAGAAAAATGACAGATAATAGAAGAGTGAAGATAATTCTCATTATGCCAAATTCTCAACGTTCAATCTTCTTTACATCTACCTTAAATTTCTTCAATGCTGATCAATGGAGAATCACTATTTTAAGTATTATCGAACGTGTTAGTCAAATTATACGAATTGATGTATTCAGGTTTGAAGAACACTTTATCCATTTATCTGATCATGCAAGACAAGAATTTTTGGCTTCTCCCTCTCCTTCTGGGGTTGAGATTGAGATAGAGGTTGAGGACTTTGAAATAAGTGATAGTGAGGAGGATAGTGATAATATCAACGAT
Organism: Costus lasius; assembly: GCA_027563935.2. Classification (NCBI taxonomy): domain Eukaryota; kingdom Viridiplantae; phylum Streptophyta; class Magnoliopsida; order Zingiberales; family Costaceae; genus Costus; species Costus lasius. Next base: position 132,913,359 of record CM050450.1, on the reverse strand, counting down.
GAGCCGGAGCAATATATCGAAACAAACCAAGCACAAGAGTCACTTGAGTTTTTTATTATTGAAGAAGGAGGTAGAGCTGAAAACATGGAGTGTGCAATATGCATAGAGAAGATGGAGCACGGAGCGCAAGTATGCTTAACACAATGCTCGCATATCTTCCATAGTAGCTGCTTGCGTAGTTGGCTACGGATCAATTGTGTATGCTCATTATGTCGACAATTGATTTAAGCTTAAATGTATAATTTATGAATATGAAATTTAATCGAGTTGGTTTTAACTTTAGTCATGTGTTGTGTTAATAAATAAATTAATATTAATTTAATAAAATATATTAAAATTAAAATTATATTTGTTTAAAATAAAATAATTAATTAAATATTTTTAAAAAAAATTATGCAAAATACATAATTCACATTCGGGCCGTGCCTGGCACAGCCCGCTGGGCCGACTATAGCCTGCGGGCCCGTTTCAGCCCGCGTGCCGGATCTGGCCCGCGTGCCGAATCTGGCCCGCGTGCCGTATTCGGCCCGCGTGCCGGATCCGGGCCCGGACAGAACCTGAACCGTGCCTGGGCCGGCACGGCTAAACGTGCCGCGGGCCGTGCCGGGCCCAGACATTTTTTGGTCGTGCCGTGCCCGGCACGGCACGGTTAGAATTGGGCCGTGCCAGGCACGGCCCACCAGAACTCGGGCCGAGGCGGGCCCGGGCCCGGGCCGGCCCGGGCACGGCCCATGGCCACCTCTACTCCAGCCAACCGTCTGCCGCCTCCCCCTCGGCCGACGAGCTCCTGGTTTGGCGATGCGAACACCGGCTTCTGCAGAGCTCCGCAGCCAGTTCATGTTTGCCCTACTTTCCTAATTTATTTAACTATATATTTATTTATTTATTTTTCTCTACTCCTATAATTTCTACTTAGAATAAATATTGAACACTAAAATTTATAATTATTTATTTTCTAATTTTATTTTCTCTTCAATTAACTCTTTATTTAACTAATTAATTAATTATTTTCTTTTCTCTATTTCTATAATTTCTACTTACATAAATATCAATGAATTTTAAATGTTTTAATATTATTTTATTTAGGGTAAATTTTGTAGACTTTAGTATCCTTGGAACTTGTTTAGGATAAATATCAATGAATCCTAAATTTTATAATATTATTTTTTATTTTTATAATTTTACTTAGATAAATATCAGTTTCTACTTAATATTACAGCACAGCAGTTTATTCTGCTTAGTAGCACAATTGTTGAACCAAACAGTTAGGTACTTCCCCAGCCAGCAGAAACTAAAAACAGAATTTTCCAGCAAAAGCTAAAAGCAGAAGTAACCCCAAACTGGGCCTTAGTCTTCATGCATTGAGCAGGTTTTCTTATTTTAGATGTGCAAAACATCATGGAAGTCTTATTTTAAGTCATAACAAAGCAGGTCATCCTCAAGCTACTAAAAATTGTCTTGCCTGAATTCCTTGACTTTATGACACACTTTAAGATAATTCAGAAATATCATTTATTTGTCATGTACACCTGAGCAAAAATACTCATGAGTTTGCTCTCTCTTCCTATCATAACCCCTAACTATGATGCCCAAACTTAAGTGAACCCAACATATCAAACCGAACCATACCGAAATTTTCAGTTTAGTTTGGTTTAGAAAATCTTAAAAAAAATAATTAGTTTGCTTTTGGTTCTAACCTGTGGTTGAATTAGAACAAACTGAATTTAAATAATTATTGATTACTTTTTCTAAATATTCATATTATAATATTATTTTATTTTGAAGTAATTAAAAATAATTAAAAAAATTGAAAATAAATTTGGTTTAACTCAAATGAAACCATACTAAAATTTTCAATTTGGTTTTTTCTGTAAATTTTTTTGTTTGGATTGGTTTGATTTGATTCGGTTAACTAATCGGATAGCCCTACCCCTTACATTAAATCATAATTTGTTTATCTATGCTTGCTTGAGAATGCTTGACTCTTCCATGTCAATGATGAAACCTTATTTGAATGACATACATGAAAATTCTTTTATTTTGTTAAGCCTTAAAATTTATTAAGCACCGGCTATCACTTTAATGTGTTATATTGTTTATAGCTGCTTCGTATCCTTACCTGCAGTGGAATTTTTTTTTCTGAGAACTCTCCCGTAAACACTGAAATGTCTACATTATTTAAAGTTGTTGCCTAGTGATTAGGATTTGTTTCCTTTTATGTTCCGTCAATATGTTTGGTATTTTTGTGCAGTTACAAGAAAGAGAAACGCCAGCAGCTACGACGTAAGCTCCCTAAGAACTATGTTAGCACCATTAAGAAAGCTTTGTTTGCAAGTAAACATAACCTCTGAATTGTTTTTCAGATCCACTATGCAAACACCAGAGAGATTACAAAGAAGGCGAGCAAGGCCGGTTGATCTCTGAAACATAGCTCTCAAGATTGTGTCACCAATAATTGCATATCACCTCATTCTTTTCGTGAAGAGAAACTGGATTCTACCCTCCTTGCCTTTGCCTTTTTCTCTCTGGCCGATTTGGAGGAGGTTAAGGGAAGGGAGGAGAGGGGAAGGGGGACTGCACCTTTTGACAAGGTAGGGATCCCCTCATCACAGGTTAATATGTTTCATTCCTCTCTTCGACCGTATAGTAAATTGTGGTACTAAGAGAAGTGTTGTTCATAGCTGTGTGTAAAATTTTTGTGATCTCTTTGGTCACTGAGGTTCTGTAAGTTGTTACATTGGAGAAAGTTCACACGCACAGCAGTCTGTAACATGATTGGCCTGCAATTCATCACACTGAACATATTAACATCGAAATCCTCGTATTGCAAGAATTATCATATGTTGTATATACATTTGTATGCATATATAAAAGAAGTTGACAAGTTGTTTTTTGTTTCATCTTCTTGTTTTAATTTTCTAAGTATCAAAAGGAACTTAAAGTTGATGAACTGTTCTTTATTCTCATCCTGCTCCTAAATCCTGTTCAAAAATATCCAAAAATTGAAAGCCTTGGATCAAGCGTGCGCTCGCTATGCTCCGATCCCCCGATGTCCTTCCTGCAGGTGTAGTGCGTGTCTAGTGAGAAATTTTTTATCCCAGCTGCATGCGTGCATGTCGTTGTCGTTGCATGGCTATAAACGTGACCTTCAGCCGTTAGCTAGCTCGACGCGCTACGTGAAAGCGCCGCCGCTTCCTGCATCGTAGACGGAGAGTGCAGCCGGTGCAGCTTCGCGAACACGCCCACCATGGGCGCCGTGTTGTACGTGCAAGCCTCCGTCTGCATGAAGTTCCCGCGCTGGTCCCTAAACCTGTCGCCGCCGTTGGGCCCGCCGACGATGGCCCCCACCAGCTCGTTCGGGTTCGCCTCCCGCCGCCCGTACCAGTCGTAGTACCCCTGCATGCACCCGATGAACCCGCCGCTCCGCTTGTGCGACACGATGGACGCTCCCCGGTGGTGCACCCGGGTGGGGTACCGCCGGCCGTGCCCCACGAGGTAGCTGGTGCGCGCTGGGTTCGCGCCCAGGATGTAGTCGGCCTGCGACTCGGCGAGCGCCAGCAGGTCGCGGGGATCGACGTCGGCCTCCGCCGGGCAGCGGAGGAGGCCGCTGGAGGCGGTGAGATGGGCGGAGTGGACGGCGGCGAGGAAGGCAGCGGTGGTGACATACTGCATGTTGTTCCACGGGCGGACGAAGAGCATGCCGCCGGGTGAGCGGCGGATGTTGGCGGCTGCTCCGCCGCCGCCTGGGTTCTTGTTGAGGCACGCGCAGAGGTAGTGCTCCGCCTTGGATTTGTACTGCTCGAGCACAGCTGCTTGTGTCGCAGATAGATTCGCCGCGTCTTCCATCAAAAGCTGTGATTAATTGTTGGAGCAAATTATTAGTTCGAATTAATGGCCAACAATACAAAGTCGATTATTTAAGAATCTATTATCTACCGGATAGGGCTATGTACACGCGGTTAACCGAATTGATTAACCAAGTCAACCGATTAATCGAACCGTTCGGTTCAGCAAAAACTGTAAACCATTTCCGAACCGCCAGTCAACCGGTTAACCACCGGATAAATTTTTTTTCTTTAAATTCTCTCATTTGACTAGTTAACCGCTAGTTTTTTGGTTAACCGCTAGTTTTTTAGTTAACCGCCGGTTAACCGGTTCAATTAATTATATAAATATAATTATTTTAATATAAAATATTTATTTTTATATATAAATAAATATTTTATATAAAATATATTATATACCGGTTCGATCGGTTAATCGGCGATTCGGCCAAGTCCCGAATTGGTAACCGTTAGAACCGCCGAAAAATCGACCGGTTAAGGAACCGCCGAAAAATCGATCGGTTAAGGAACCGTCAATTCGGTTAACCGGAAAATCGGTTCGGTTCGGTTCGATTAACCGCGGTTCGACGATTCCAACGATTTTTTTAGACACTCCTACTACCAGAAACCTGCTTAGTTGCAATTTGACCATCATAACTTTGTGTAATTTTATAATATTCCTACAAACAAGGTCTTTTTATGCTAATAATGTTGTACTCAAGGGAAATATAGAAAATTTAATGCGGATGGCTTACCGTCTTGTCACTCTTCATTTCTACGTTCAAAATTTGGTGAGATGTCAAGTTTACAAGTAGGCACTTGCTCGAATGATGAATTAATTTCCTCATTCAAAATATGATCCTACATACTTCTATCAAGTATCAATATATTGAAGTCAAGAAAATTAGGTAGAAATGTTAGCTAATTTAAACTAGAGCGATAGAAGCTCCCCCTAAGCATTAAATTGGCAACAAGTCCATGCATCATTTCTTGGACACTTCACTAGAAGATCAATCAAGTTGGTCAGCTCATAAATAAGGGCGTTAATTGAAGGTATCTACTAATATCAATTAGTCCCAATTAGTAGGTTGTTCATTCAATTCAATATAAACTAAAATAAACTAAATGTGAAAAATTTTTTGTCCATATATGAGTCTAGAATTAAGTTTTTACCTCCTTTATTTTTTTTTAAAAAAAATATATTCAAATATTAATGTTTGTCATCTCAAAATAACTTAAATATTGAATAATCCTATATATTTTTTAAATTCTTATGGTTAATTGCTCACTCTCAAGTCCATATTTCTAAAAAAACAAAATTGAGTTATCTATCAAGTCATATTTGACTATTCATCCCTAAACTCACATTATTGTATTTGTCATTTTTTGCGTGTGATGAAAATTATATACCATATATTAATGCAAGGTCTGAACTATACCATTTTTATAATTGTATTATTATTGTTGTTGTTGTTGGTACACCCCTTTATCTAGAGGAAAAAAGAAAATAAAAAGTAAATAATTTTTTAAAAAATGATTATGTTTTTTTATAAATAATTTTGTTTTTCAAATATATTTAATCTTTTTTTCAATAAAAAGAACATTGTTATTTTAAAAAATATATAGGTGATCTAAATATACATGTTAACTTTTAAGACAGAATTTTTTTATAAATTTGAAAAAAAAAAAATTGGCAGTAGTAGAAATACCTTGGAAGCGAGTATCTGTACGCCGGCGTACTTGACGTCCCAGCTGAACTCCGTGACGGCCCAGCCCGTCCCGCCGAACGCCTCGCCGTTATTCACTACGTACTCCAAGTACTCCGCCTTCCCTCCCGTCGCCCTGTGCAGCCACAGCGCCGCCCACAGCAGCTCGTCCTCGTACCCGCTCCACGACGGGTAGTAGTTCTTCGCCTCCCGTATGCTGCTGTCGTACTTCCCCCGGTACCTGTCCGCGAACTCAAACAACTGCTCAGCGTGGCGCAGCAGGAGGCGCGCGTAGGGCGGGTTCGACAGCCGGAACACCATCGAAGCCGCCGCCAAGGCGGCCGCCGTCTCGCCGGCGACGTCGGATCCCGGCCTCGCCTCATCGATCTTGTACGCTTGCCGCGACGTCGTCATGTCCTCCGGCCTCTGCCAGCAGTAGTGGTCGGTGTCGCCGTCGCCCACCTGTAACACTACTAATTATAACATGAAAGGGAATGGAATTTAATGAGGCCATAAGTCACCTCGGCCCAGAGGACGTTGGGATGGGTGTGAGCTTTGATGAAGTAGTCGGTGCCCCACTTGATCGCCTCCAGCGCGTGTTGGTACTCTCCGGCGGCCGCGATCTCGTCGCCGAACTCGATCACGCTCCACGATAACATTGTGATCGTGAAGGCCATCGGCAGGCCGAACTTGACGTGGTCGCCTGCGTCGTAATAGCCGCCTACCAAATCCACCTACACAAATCTACAATCAATTACGCAGCCGACGAGTGAGAAGAATCAAGAATCATCGTTTTAAGACGACGTACTCCTTGCTGGAGGCCGTCGGTGAGGCCGGAGTGGCCTCGCCAGGAGACGCGCTGCGTGTGCGGGAGGCGGCCGGAGCGCTGCGCCTCGAAGTAGAGGAGACTCTTCGACAGAGCATCCTTGTAGTCGAAAGCCTTGGAGCAAGCTGCGGCAGGGAGGAAAGCCAAAACCATGGCCGCCGCAACTGGGACGACGGCAGCTGTCAAATCAAGGCCACCGTATTGGGGCCTCGACCTGATCATATTAAAGTAGCCCGCGCCGCCTGAAGCTGAACTGAACACCTTTCGTCGAACTCCTCGCGCTGCTCTCCGGCGAGGATGTCCGCCCCTCTTTCCTCCCTCTTCTTTTGCGGGAACGATGAGTTGTCAAGAGCGACTTATATGTGCACACGCACTCAATTCTTGGCAGGAGAAAATCAGTGAAGGTAATCAATCAAGTGTGAGGAGAGAATAAATAGTGTTCACATATTCGAATCTTATGGGAATCGAGTAAGACAGAAAATCAATTTGAATGGCACAGGAGAGGTCATCGCTGAGCTGCCGACTTCGCCGCTATCTTGTCTACTTTCGCTCCCTGGTACCGGCGGCGGCTTTCACTCTGTCGCATCAAGGCCATCCTGTCATCCCCACTCGCCTACGTGGCCTTCGCCCTGTTTTGCATTTCATCAACCACCTACAAGTCAATGAAAAGAATACCCCGATTGGCGAAATAGAAAGGAAGGAGAATATATATGTATCCTTTGATATTTTTTTTGGTCATCGTTTTTTATTATTTTTTCAATTTATATCGAACTAACTTAAATTTTATTGGACGTGTACATACTTTTAATGATAATTTTAGAAAATATATAAAGCTAATAAATAAACTATCTAACATACAATAATTAACTAGATATAGCTCATGGGTGATCTCTAGGAATTGACTATGGCCTCTTTGGCACCGCTTATTTTAAGTAAAAAATAATTAAAAAATTATTTAGTAAAAAAAATAGAAATAGAAAAAAGTAATAAAAATTAAAAATTAAAAAAATTACAACTTAATGCTTTTATAATTTCTGTTTCTCTAAACAAATAATTTACTTAATTTTATTTAAAATTTTAGTTATTATTATTTTAAATAATTTAAAATTTTATAATATACTTATTTATTATTTTAAATTTTGACAGTAGTTAAAAAGTTATTAACCAAATATCTTATAAATTTTAACAGTACAGCATAGCATAATACAACACATCAATTATAAAATTATTAACAGTGAGACAAACAGTGCGTATATAAACACATAGATTGTGTTTGTTATGTAACACTTGTTTTCACTTTCTGCGTTACTACAGTAAAAGTCACAGGTGGTACCTGTATATTGCATTTTTCAGCTACCATTGGAAGCATTAAAATAGTATCTTCCTAGTTACTTAGCAAACTTTCCACGAAAGCTGCTATCCTAAAAGCTAGGAAAGCTACACCAAACACAATGTATATAGCTTTTCGTGTCTAGATGAACTCATATGTGGTTCGAAAAATTTACGATGACAAAAAATGATAGAATTATAATGTGGTGTTATTAAGTCGTAGCATCAACTTACATTTGTTAAAAAACACATGGATGGTTAGTAGTTAGCCTTTCTTAATCAAATGGAAAACAAACACATGAAGCACAACTAATAGTTAAGTACTAGTTGCCTAACTATTCAAGCTATCTATTTCGGAATTATGGCAGTGTTCCATTAACAAAACAAAAAAAACAAACGTGCACCTTCATGAACAGGAAACAGCGGTTTAGTCAAATACCTAATTTTCCTTTTATTAATTTTCTTTACCCTTTCTAATTTATTGGCTCCTTCCTTCTTCCGAGAGTCTCGATTCTGACTCCTTTTTGCGCACCATAAATTAAAATATATGTGTAATTAACTAATTAATATATATAAGGGAGGAATTTTCGTCAACGCACGTTGACTTCTAGTGCTACGCAGTTCAAAACCAAAATCTCGCAGTTGATGACTAAAAAATCCTTGGTCAAAATAATAGATAAGAACTGATGTCAAACATGAAAAAATTTAAAAATACGTATACTTTACTTTATTAAAAAAAACCACCCACCATACAATAATACAGTCACTTGTCTTCACTTGAATCACGCAATAATTTCATTACTGAAAATTCTAATGGCTCGTGCCACTTTGAATGATCATCAATTCTCATATTAACGATGATGACATATTTATCGTCTCTAAAGGATTATCTAAAAATATTCAAATATGTCAACCATCATTGATAGTTCTATAATCTTTTTTTTATAATTTTTTGTGAATATTTCATGATTTGGGTCAAGTCTTCTTAGTGTGACCACACTTTTATATCCATATTTGTCTTCATATTGCCACTTAAACATTCATTTGAGTGTACCAATCGACACATATCACATCATCTCTCGATCACCTTTGTGTTGCAATCGCCTCCTCTTTAGGATCAACGTGTGTTATGCATAATCTCTTTTTTAATGTCAATGTGTGTTATCCCATCAATAATTGCTTCCACCTATTTATAATTTCTATTGCTAATCACATGTTTAAATACATACGTATACATATACATATATATATACAACGAAATTGATTAGGATAGGAAGACGGTTCACAAGTCATATATTTGATGTTAGTGTGGAAAAGAGAAGTTAGATGAAAGCTACACAAATGTATCATTGGCTTTCTTCTTCTAGAAACTTCACAATCAAATTTGTGGATGAAAGCTCCAACATTGTTGTTGATTGCGGCTGCATAGCTTGCCTTATTATCTTTTTTTCCCCTCAAATATTCAAGGATTTCGATAGATGGGACATTATAACTACTAGGCTTTGTTTTTTATTGAATATGGTGGAAAAATATTATTCTTAATTTATTAATTATTGCAATATTAATTGGGTTATTAGACTAGTTAAATGAAGGGGAGTTTTTAGTGATAAATAAATCATTAGTTTTATCTATTATTATGTTCTCATAATCTTATATCTATCCCTTTAGATTTATGCTATTGCTTGAATTATAACTTACATAATTTTTTTAATAAAATCAAATTTTTTTTGATGGGAAAACGTGTTTACGCAAATTTATATTATAACATTATATAATGGTGCATTTGATTTTTTTATTTCTATTACAAAATTTATTATTTATTAATTTAAATTTTACTACAGTAACTAATATTTTTTTATCATATTTTAAATACAAATTTTTACCATCCTAAAAATTTTTCTACCGTAATATTAATATCATTGGATAACTTAAAACACATATATCATTTCTTTATATTTTAATTTTTTTTAAAAATTATTTGGATCAAACACGAAAAAGGGAACTTAAATTTCGTAAAAAATTTCTCCGTCAAATTCCTTCGTCGCATTTACGCGAACCGCGGATCCAATTAGAGGTGGCCATGGGCCGTGCCCGGGCCGGCCCGGGCCCGCCTCGACCCGGTTCCAGGCGGGCCGTGCCTGGCACGGCCCGTTTCAAATCGTGCCGTGCCCGGCACGGCACGGCAGGAAACCGCTGGGCCCGGCATGGCCCGCGGCCCGATTAACCGTGTCGGCCCAGGCACGGTTCGGTTGCAGTGTGAGCACGGATCCGGCATGCGGGCCAGGCACGGCCCGCGGGCTTACGTCGGCACGCGGGCCAAATACAGCCCAACGGGCCCAATGAGAGACGCGGGCCGTGTTTGGCCCGGCCCGATTATGGCCCATGGGGCAAAGTTGGCCCAAGGGCCAAAGTTGGCCCAAGGGCCGATTGTGGCCCGTGTGCTAAATTTTTTAAAAAAAAATTAATTTAATAAGTAGATTATTATTTAATTAAAATATATAAAAATATAAAATATGAAAAAATAAAAAAAAAATTGAGAAATTGAGAATGTATATTGCACAAATTTTTGAAAAAATGTTAAAATTTTATATATTTTAGACTGGACCCATTACAGGCTGCCTACGTACCCCACTCAAAGGAGGAATCAGGTCTACGTAGTTCTCTTTTTACAACTCTTTCTACAACTCTTTTACAACTTTTTTTTATAATTATTTATTACAACGTTTAGCCATTGTTGCTTCCGCTTGCACTTCCAAGACTTTGTTCATCATCATCCGATGAAGTTGAATGACCACCTTTATCTTGAAGACGATCTTCAGCATCTAGCCAATCTTTAAGACAAATACACATTTCCACGCTTTCTTCATTCATTTGGCTTCGCTTCTCGTCCAGCACCCTGCCGCCTGCACTAAAACAAGACTCCGATGCTACAGTAGACACCGGAGGAGTTAGTAGATCACGTGCCATGGCAGAAACCACAGGATATGATTTTCCTTGTGATCTTCACCATGATAAAATATCAAAATTATCTATTTGTTCTTCTGTGAGTAAAGATGTACGATTATTTTCTAAAAAAAATGTTAATTCATTAAAATTACTAGATCGACTTGTTGATGTTCCTTTTCTATTTAAAATTGTGCGTATTCTTCCTGTAATATTTTTATTACTAGTAGATACATTAGTTTGAGAGGATATTGGATTCATTGTATTTCCAAATTTTAAATTATAAATATTATACATTTCATCTAATAAGGTAGAAACTTCATTTTTTTTCTCATCTACTCCTTCAAGTTCCATATTTTTATAATATTCATCTAATTAAATATGAACACCTTCTAATTTTAATCTAGGATCCATAATTGAAGCTAAACAATATAAAGGAGATATATTTTTCCAATATTTTTTAAATTTTGTTTCCATTTTAAAAATTACTTGAAAAACATTTTCATCATGTCTATATTGAGAAAACATTTCACTAATTAAAACTAAATGTTCTAAAATTAAACATGATGTAGGATAATAAACACCAGATAAATGAGTGCTAGCATTATAAAAAATTTCTAAAATATTATGTAATAACTTTGCTTTATCCCAATCATTTTCTTCAATATTTCCATCAGGCATTCTTTCATTATAAAATAATGTAAGAGGATCCTTAAATGGAAAACATGTTGTTAGCATATCATAAGTAGAATTCCATCGTGTTTTAATATCAAGTTTAAATTTTTTATATGACAAACCATAAGATTTATATATTTGTCTAAAATCTTGATTTCTAGAAGTAGAAGAAGTAACAAATCTAACAGCATTTCTTAATTTAGTTACATGTTCATATACTTCTCTTATTCCATCTTGAACACATAAGTTTAGAATATGACATGCACATCGTATGTGAAAAAAAACACCATTAAATATTGGATTTAACAATCTTTTTAATTTATCAATTGCACTATCATTATTACTTGCATTATCAAAACTAATTGAAAAATTTTTATTAATTATATTATATGAATGTAAAATGCTATGAAATTGTCTAACTATAGCATTTGGAGTATGAGGATATTCAAAAATTTTAAATGCAATAATTCTTTTTTGTAAAAAAAATTCACTATCTATCCAATGTGCCGTAATACACATGTATGACTGATCAGAATGATTACTGGTCCAAATATCAGATGTTAAAGAAATACAAGAAGTTAATGTAATTAAAGCTTGTAAAAGATTAGTTTTATATTCAGAAAAAAATTTTATAGCATCCCTACGCATGGTTTGTCTACTTACTTTTTTATATTTAGGTTGTAGTGATTTATGTATAAATTTTCAAATTTATAATTTTCTACTAAAGAAAATGGTTGTTCATCCCAAACAATAAATTTAGCTAATTCTTTTCTAAGAACTTCAGTAGAATAATTAAAAATTTCAAAAGAACTAGAGGAAAGATTTAGAGTAGCCTGTGCACGATCGATTTGAGTTTGATGGCTTCTGATGTGGCGAGTCAAATGACCAGTTCCACCCGATGATTTGCAAGTCAAGACTTTTTTGCACTTCTTGCAGCTGGCTCTTTCTTCGCCGTTAATCATCACCACATCGAAGCTCTTCCAAACGTTGCTCGTGCGTTTTCTTGAGCCCGACACAGTAGACTCGTGAGGGTTTGCACTGCATCCCTCCTCTCCCTGCATAGTGTTAGTAGGCTCCAAATCAACATGATCTTGCTGTTGTTGATTTAGGTCGTAAGGCGGAGGGTTGGCATCTTGATCGGGTGGCATAACGGGAGTAGTACTAGTCCCTATTAGCTCCTGCTGTATTGCCTCAAGCTCCCATGGCAAAAAATCCCATGTATTGTTAAATCCCGCCATTAATTCTACATATAATATTAAAAGTTAGCCAAAAAATTTATAAAATAAGATTAAATACTTACTAATAATAAATTATACATTAAAAAATTACCTTATCACGTGTTTGAAGATCGCTTAGTAAGAGCTAAGAAGTTGAGGTTTCAGCCTTCAACAACCTTAACTTAAACATAATTATGAAAAAAATTTATATTAGAATAATTTAAATTTAAGTACAATTACATTATAAAAGACTAAAAGTAAATTAATTTACTACTTACTTGATCTTCTCCACGTGACTAGACCGAGGGAGCTTTGAAATCTTGATGACTAGACCGAGGGAGATTTGAAATCTTAATCTCTTTTCTAAGAGATTAAGAGAGCATTAAGAGAGAATGAGAAATTAATCCAAAGTTAATTGGAAACTTGTGTGAAGAAATGAGAGGGTTGGGGGTTGTAAGATCCGGAAATTTATTAGCAGGTAAGAAAAATAAAGTTTTGATTATTTAGCATTTTTGTAGAAGTTTTTCAATGAGATAATGTATCGATTTGTGTATTTTCCTGCTATGTAAAAATATGTGTCGCGGAGAGGATTCGAACCTGCGACTTAAGGCGTAGAATGTGTGCTGTGTACCACTAGGCTAGTGGTGTCTTTCTATTAGAAAAGGGTAAGAGCTCTTGATAAGGGTGAGGTGGAGATTAACTTATACTAAAGGGTTATTGGATCTTCCACTTATGTTTGCTATTGGGTTTGGATTCTTTGGAGGTAGAAAACGAAAGTGTGAGGGTTTACTCACGTTTTTCCCTCAATTCCCTCTTTGCTCACGATTTTCTCCCTTGGGCGAGTGGTGGTGAAGGTGGCGGCTTCTTCTTCTCCTTCTCCTCTTCTTGTGGCCGGCGGCGATTGGTGGTGGAGGCGAATTCCGGCGGTCCTTGGGTGCTCCGGCGACGTGAGTGGTGTGAGGGGAGGCGTGAGGGTGTTGGCTTGGAAGAAACGAAATTGAAGGTGAGTGGATTTTCTCTCCACCTAGTTCACGCATATTGAAGGTGTTGCATGATTTAGAGAGGATTAATGTCTAGAAATATGATATGAACTCATGCTTGCAAAATTGTACACGTTTTCTTGCTTTCCCCCAAAAATTTCGAAACCCTAGTTGCATGAAAATTAGGGCTTTTCATTTTTGAGACTTCTAATCATCAATTAGACCTTGATTGAACATGTATGTAACTTTGGATTTTTCAATTGCATGAAGATTAGGGCTTGAGTGAGAATTTCGCCCCTTCATCATGAAATTACGCCTAAACGTATGGGTAAAAATTGGGGCAAACCTGATTTTCATGATATTGGGTATATGAGGATTCTATAGTTTTTTTTTTGGAAATTTTTGGAAATAAAAATTTTCGTTGACTGACATTGACCGAGGGGTAATTCGGTAAATTTTCTAGTTAAATTGGGGAAAAACTTGAAATTACGAATCTAGGGATCATGAGGGACGTAATGACTATTTTTACGAAATTTTTGGATAACTTTTCCTGCATGACTTAAACTTTGAACTAGGGGCATTTCTGTCTTTTGTTATAAGAACTAGGAGAAAACTATGAATCTGTAATATTCTGTATGTATGTTATCTGTGGATGAAATTTGGTGTATTTTCTGCATTAATATGTATTTTTAGTTGAATGGTGTATGTAGAAAGTAATGACATGAAATATTGATTGATAACCTTTGATGATAACTTAGAAAAGGTTAAACCATACTTGCATGAAATCTAAGGACCTTTCCTGAACTCGATTGATGTGATGTCTAAGATAATGTTCGTGTTGTATGATTGAGGATAAGAGTCCTAGACTTGTGTGGACTGAACCTAAGTGTTAACTAGAGCACTCAGTGAACAGTCATTCTGATTTGGGGTTGGAGAATCCACCCATCCTATTCTGATATGTTTCCGGTAATGGAGGGACTGTTCTAGAGTCTAGTGACCAGGTTAGAGGTTCAGGTTTCCGGTTTGTGTTAAGGGTATTTTGTCCAAGTGATAAACCTTTTGAGAGTTGGGTGTTTGAAGTAAAGTGCCACGTCTTGGTCAGACGGGGGCCACCTCTTGAATTCATTCACCTCCCGTTCTGTTCTGTTTGTGTTCCCGGTAAGGGGGTGGTTGAGTGTCGTAGAGCAAAGTGCCACGTCGTGACCTGGCGGGGGCCACCTCTTGAATCTACACCTCACCGATATTCGTTGCTGCAGGTTACTCTCAGTGCCTTGACGAGGGCCGGGTTGGACCCACGGGGTCAATTCTGTAATCACTGGACAATAGTTGTGTGAGTCGTAGTCTGTTTAGCCGGATAGGCCAATTTGTGATCTTGTTGCCCGGGATTGTGGGCGTATTGTTTTCTGATAATGATTGTGATTTATGATTTCGGTTTTATTGTGTATCATACTTGATATCTTCCGTTAAAGTTTTGAAAAGATATCTGCATCTATTTTTGATTGTATATGCGTGGATGGTCGAATGAGACTATCTACTCACTGAGCCGTGTAGCTCATCCCACCAATATTTTCAAATACAGGGCAGGAGCCTACAGCTTGAGCGGATGTTAGTTTACTGACTTGATATTTTGGGGCCTGCGAGCCTGTGCTATTTTGAGGGCCGGATGTGGCCAAGGTTTTATGATTTTTGGTTCATGGACATGTTGGCCGGATGTGGCTGTTTCTTTCTCGATTACTGTGATATTGTTGCCGGGTTGGCATTTGGTTTTGGTACGACTGTTAAACCGAGGGCTTAAGCCTGTTTTCGGTGAATTCTGTTTTATCTAGAATTATTGATTATCGTGGTTTATTAATTTGATTTTGTGATAAGGATTGAGCATGTTGATTTAGAAATGGTGTGTTTCTGTTTGTGGTCAGCATGTTGACCCAATTGGTAGTATTATGGAATATGTACAGGAATTTTCCTTAGTTTTTCTGGGGACATGCTGCCGAAATTTTTCGAATCGTTTCTGTTAGCTATTATTCCCTAGCATTTGTCTTGTTGTTTTGTGTGTGACGTTCCCTTATCTTCCGCGGTTTATGCATATGTTTGGGATTTATTCTGAGGGGGCGTTACAGGGGTCAATTTATAGGGATGAATTGGGTATAAATTTACATATTTATCCCCTATTTTTAATTATTAAAAGGGGCTAAAATGGTAATTTTATAACATAAAGATAATTATATCCCTAACTTTTAAATTTTTTCAAATCGTTATAGGGCTATTTGGGTAAAAACGCATGCTAAATTCAAATTTTCGAACGTTGCCGCCCAAATTATTCGTGCCGTGCCCGTGCCGGCCCGCGTGCCGTGCCTGGCACGGCCCGGCACGCCTACGGACCGTGCCTAACCCAGCCCACGGGTCGCGAACCTCCGGCCCAGCACGACCCGAGCCGTGCCACATGCCCGGCCCGTGTCGTGCCGGGCCGGCCGCCCGTTGGCCACCTCTAGATCCAATCATCCAAATGAGACCGGCACACGAACGCAACGTCTTCTTGTTAACACTGAACACTCCCAAACCCTCGGTATAAAACAGGGATTCTACCTTCATTTGCGGTTACATTTTTTCTTTACCTCGGTCACTCCGTCACTCGCTCGAGATCCCGGCTCCGCTCCCCCTCCCCGCATGGCTACTGCGAACCCGGCCATCGCCAACGGCTCCGCCAAGGGTTTGACCCCTGGCCGCCTCGCCTCCCCCTACAGCGAGGTCCAGACCAGCCGCCTCAACTACCCGCTCCCCCTTCCCTCAGTCCTCAAGAGCCCCTTCAAGCTCCTTGACGGTCCGCCGAGCTCCGCCGCCGGAAACCCAGGTCAGCCTTCCCGCTCAGTCGGACATTGTATAAGATCCCTGTAGATCTGATAAATGCTGTTTTCCCCCTTCTTTTATTCACGGACGTTTGTACCTGTAGATGAAATCGCGAAGCTGTTCCCTAATCTGTTCGGCCAACCGTCAGCGAAGCTGGTGCCGACTGAATCGGATTCTTCAGATCTGTCCAGGAGCCTGAAGATTGGGGTCGTGTTATCTGGCGGCCAGGCCCCGGGTGGACACAATGTTATCTGTGGGATTTTTGGTGCGCCATTCCTCCCTGTTCCTTTCATCATTTTTTTTGTAGTCTCCAAATGGTTCTTTTTGCCGAGATTTCTTTCTTTTTGGAATGTGCTAGATTACTTACAGGAGCGGGCGAAGGGTAGCATTATGTATGGGTTCAAGGGAGGTCCAGCAGGGATTATGAAATGCAAGTATGTAGAGCTCAATCCAGAGTTCATCTATCCTTACAGAAACCAGGTACTTGGATCTTCGTTGTTTTTTTCTTGGGTTTATTTTCTACGGCAAGGAATCATGGCATTTCTTCTTTGAAAACGAGGACTTCTAATGCTAATTATGGTAATTGGATTACTGGATTGATCAATGGCTATAGCTATTATTTTATAAGGCTTAGTGTATATTTAATCGACAATGATATTTCACTTTTAGAATCAAGTATCAGGAGAAGCTGAATTTAAAGTTTGTTTCTGGTACTTACCTCTTCTTCCTGAAGAATACTGTCAATACAATATAACTAATTTTGTAATATCCTCTTTTTCTACTAGTCAGATGATTTCCTCAAAGCAAGATACTAAATTCATGAGCTCTCTTCCACCTTCATTAATATATTTATTTATTAGAGTAAAATTCGAGTGATCATGAAAATCTTGACATGAGATTCCAATTGGTAAAGTAAACATTACAGGACACTTTTCTAGGGAAAGCATAGAGCTACTGGGATAAACAGATGCAATTACTTTGAGGAAAGTAAATTAAAAAAAAAGTTTTTCTTTGACAGGCGAAAGTAATTCTTAAATATCTAAATAAACTGTTATTTTGTTGATCTAATTTTATATCTGCTAATGTGCTTGAATATCTATGCATCATCATGTTTGTAGGATCTCACTTGTTTTTGTATGAATGCCATATTATTGCAATATATTATCATGAATAATATATGATAGTGTGTATATATAATATATGTAAAGATTCTATTCACTACTTTATGTAATAGTTGCTGACTGCTAAGAGTAACAATTATGCGTGTTGTTTGGCATAGGGTGGATTTGATATGATCTGCAGCGGAAGGGACAAGATTGAAACTCCAGAGCAGGTTTTTATCTTATTCTACAACAATATACTAGTGCTATCTTTTTACTTACAGATGCCTTTGCTACAGTAATTTCAACTAATGCATTATTCTCTTTCATTCAGTTTAAGCAAGCAGAGGAAACAGCCATGAAGCTTGATTTGGATGGTCTTGTTGTTATTGGCGGTGATGATTCCAATACCAATGCATGCCTACTTGCTGAAAATTTTAGGTCAAACTTTGGGATAAAATTCACTAAACCATAATAAACAGAATTCTTATTATTGATGGTAATTGGTAAGTATTTCTCTTGAAAGTTGTTGTTTTTCTGACATTGGAATGGTTAGGGAAAAGAAAATGAAAACTAGAGTTATTGGATGCCCCAAAACAATTGATGGAGATTTGAAGAGCAAGGAGGTTCCAACAAGTTTTGGATTTGATACGGCCTGCAAGGTAATATATTTCTCTTCTTGGATGAAGCCTTTTCTACTTCTTTCTTGCTTGTTTCCGCATTCTTAGTGTCAAAGAAATCAATATAATTGCAACACGATAATATCATAATATGCTAATATTACCTATTGTACATATCATTAAACCTTTAGATCCTACAATAAAATGATGACTGGAAATTCAAAAGTTTATACCATTTGCTCTTTTCCGTTTATAGTAAGTACCTTACATGTCATTTCAGTTCGTTAACTCCATTTAAATCAAGCTTATATGAATAGAAACTTCGCCATTTAGGAATAAATATGATAGGTAGCCATATGATAGGGTAGTCACTATTAGCAACCACAAACTCCTGTTTCTTTGTATTTGCATTCTTTGCATTGAAAAGTTTTCCCTGAGATATTTTCTGTTTTGCAGATCTACTCTGAAATGATAGGAAATGTCATGACAGATGCACGGTCAACAGGGAAATATTATCACTGTAAACTTCTTAGTTTCTATTACTATCTTTGGCAGTCACTTCTATTTCTGGTCCAAAACACGTGATCTTTATAGTTTATATTATTGATTGCCAAAGGATGTTTTTGACCTTGACCAAGATATTTTGGTATTTATTGTTCTTATTTGTCTAGTTGCTTCTAATTGACACTAGATTTGTAAGTTGTGGAGGGACAATTTTATGTCTATTGGTTTTAAATCTTGCTCAATCACCCAGCATAGTTGTATGTTCAAAATTTCATCTTGCACCACTTTTGACATGTCGAGCTTCCTTCCTAGCATCCCACCAATTGGACATTTGAAAATGCATGAGATCACAATTGTTTCTTGGCACAGTTGTTACGATCAAGATGTTATTATTAGTTTTTCTTGCATTGCTGCTTTAATATTGGTCTACCCTTCAGTGTTCTGTTAGCCTCAGCTCTAAGAGCCAATCAACCTATGCCTCTGGTGATTTAAATGTTTGTTTGTGTTTTTCGTTTTTTTCTGTACTGCATTACCATACACAATTTTGTTACTTTGTTTCTTCTTGCTCTTGCATCTACAGTTGTAAGGTTAATGGGGCGTGCTGCTTCTCACATTACATTGGAGTGTGCTTTGCAAACACATCCTAACGCTGCCATAATTGGTGAAGAGGTGCCTTTCTTGTTCTCATTCATTTTCTGTTGGAGGGCCTATCAGGCTATCAATACATTGTTTTCAATTACACTCAAGTATTCGATTGTCATGATTTGCTGCTATTGGGTTCATAAGTTCGCAGACATCTTAAGATCCTGTTACTTTGAGTATCGCATGCTTTTTGTGAGGGCGTGGAAGCAGATTACTGATGTTGTATTGAGATTTAATTTGGAAGTTCATGAGAGGGTTTTTAGCCATGTATTAGGCAGCAATTAGATCCATCACATTTCTTTCTGGAATCCAAATATTCAGTGGAGATTTTTTCCTTATAACAAAAACTTGTGAATTAAAGATTAAAAAGAAAATGAGAGAAACATTTATGACCTGAACAGTCATTTCAATTATTTATTATTTTTATTATCTTTTTAAAAATAAATAGAACTTTTTTTCTCTTTTTCTCACTCTTTTCTTTCTCCTATTTTTCTCTGTAGGAAACACAACCTAAGTAACCTTATTAGTGTTTCTTCTTGAAAGAAGTTAATCAATATTGAGAAATGTATCATAGCATCTATAAAATAGTAAAGGTGAAACTAGTTAGAAGTTTCAAGGTTGGCAACAGGTGAAGGAAGAGACAATTTAAGATAAAAATAAAGATGGGATATAGGGAGCAGTCGAGGCCAATATTGCTTTGAGAAGTATATAAGAATTTGATTCTTATTAGCATTCAATCAAATCCTAGCATGGCAGCAAATCAGACACAGCGAACATAATATAATAATACTTTAATATGATGCTTTTATTGTGTTTTTTAAAATGGCAAACATTGAAGCCTAGTTCATCAGCAGCTTAGAATCATCCGAAGATCATATATATATATATATGTGTGTGTGTGAAGGGCTCAACTGGTTAATACACAGCGCCACCTTTAACAAGTGCCTATCTTGTATGTGAAAACAAAGTGATGCAAGGCAGATGAAGAGAGAAGGAAGGCGAACAGAGGGGAAAAGTGAGGCAGAGAGAGAAGAAAAATGGAGGCTAGAGAAGAGGAATAGGAAAAGGGAGAGAAGACAGTTAAGCAACTAAATTCTAATTACATCATTCATCGTTTACCAGAAAAGAACACGGTTACATTGAGCAGGTCTAATATACAAATTAATGCCTAGTTAAAGAAATAGCATGCCATTAAATTCCATGTATTTTGATTTTCTTCTCTAATTTTCTTTCTGTAATTTTCACCACTCTTCTTTTTCTATTTCTTTCTTTGTTGTTTTTCATGTTTTCCATTGTTTCACTCGGCTGTATGGTCCTCATATGGCCATATCGCACTCTTACCTTCTTCATGCACTTCTTCACATGAACTAGGCCACTGGTCGGTTGGTGCCCAAGCCTAAGTTAACAATATTAGGTGTTGGCCTTGCTTGCAACTTGTGGCGACATGCAATGGAGATCAGTGGTGGGTGATTGACATATCAGTTATGGTTATAATTGATACACTTGAATGATGCACATGTATGACGCAAGATGGTAAAATTAGAGGCAATATCTATGTTGGACATTGAAGCTATGCTTGCCAAGGACGCTGTGATTAGCGACACTACTTAAGGTGATGATGTTATTGAGGTTGTGCTTGTAGAGAATGTTGTGATAGGCTGCATTGCGGAGAATGTCAGTGTTGTGTGATTGAGAGGATGTTGTATAATTGATCTCCTGCTTCAAACGAAGGGTGATCATGCATTGGAAAGTTTTAGGGCAGGTAATTAACATTGAGTGAGGTGTAGCACTGGGAAGGGATGTGAAGCTGTGGTATAGGATGTTTAATGAGTAGAGGAGATGTCGTAGAGTTGTGTCTAAGGCAACAAAAGAAGGCATTGGATGGTCAAGGACAATGAAAGGTGAACTCCTATCCCATGTTCCAAGACTAAACCGAGCACACCTCCACTTTGTGTGATTAACACTTAGCAAAGATGTGATTTCTTTATCTTTGTCTTTCAAATCTATGATGGTCACATGCCTGTTTGTTGGGGTGAACGAGATGATGTGGATTGGGGAGGACAGGAGCATTCTCCTAGGTGGTGGTGTGTTAGTGAGGTCTTAATGCTGGAAGGCAACATGATTACTATGGTTACGATTGGATTGCAGGTACTTGCTATAGAGAGAGGGGCGTTTCTGTTTGTTGGAGTGAACGAGATAATGTGGATTGGGGAGGACAGGAGCATTCTCCTAGGTGGTGGTTTGTTAGTGAGGTCTTTATGCCAAAAGGCAACATGATTACTATGGTTACTATTGGATTGCAGGTCCTTGCTATAGAGCGAGGGGAACACAGAGGATTTAAATATGCTGTGCCAATTATGACAGGTGCATTAATTAGGATGTTGTAGTATAATTTATTAATTATGATTATGATTTCAACAATGTTTAACTGGGTGGTTTTGGTTGAGTCACTGTGTAGTTTTAGTTTGTGGCTATTTTATCTTGTTAAAGACTGTTAAACGCTTGAGTATTATGATAAAATAGCTTATGATGTGAATTGAATTAATACTATAATTTAATCTCTCCCCACTTTCGGTCCTTTCTACCTTGAAGGTAGGGGTCTGTTATCCTCTCCCTCTTCTTCCTTCTCCTTTATCCTCCTCTATCTCTCTCTCTTATGTTCCTCTACCCCTTCTTTGTCTCTTCCTCCCTTCTCCTCTTCGCAATGTCATTAGTACTGTATCAATTTGGTATTGAACTCATATATTAGGCCTGATATTAACCTGTAGCAGTCACCAACATGACGTCAAGGCCAACCTATTGCCTACACAAAAATAGAGAACACACTAATCTGCATGCACACTTATCGCCCCAACTCAGACCTGTTGATCCCCCTTACTGTGTTCCATCCCTCCTGTCACTATAGCCAGTCAAACCAAACCGTCACCAAGTACCCTAAATTGAGCCTACTTAGATATTTACAGAATTATCAAACTGAAAGTGTGATTTTAAACTCCTACACATGTTTTCTATAGTAATGGAATCTTACATTGAACCATTGTTTATACTACCAGTATGTACCATTTATACCAGGGCCTTGTGAATACCAGCCGAGATCAATATACACATATAATGTTATGTGTTTTAATATAATCAGTCGGTTACTCAGTTTATTTGTCCATTCGCCAGCTTATATCAGTATTTTAAACCATGTTCTGAACCAAATTCAATACAAGTCCTTAAGATGTGTTTGTTAGCCCTATCTTAACTCAAGTACTGATGGGTTAAGAAGATTTGATCACTTCATAACAAAACTCCATCCCATAAATTCCTTACCCTAAGGATGGTGTACCTCTGCAATGCTTACGAGCACATCATTTGTGTCATTGTCTTCCTTTTCTTCAAAGTTTTGAGATGGGGAATAATGAGTGCATAACATAGTACTTAAGTTCCAGGTTTGTCCTTTTTTCTAATGTCAAGAACGGTTTATTTCATCTGGCTGATGCTGAACAGATTTTGGCACCAAATTGTAAAAATGGTTTCGTACTTTGGTTGTGTGATTGGGAAGTTTGTAGCTGAAACTGAAAAGATTGAGCTGGCCTTATTGAGCTGGAAGGTAATTGGTCATTATCTCAGGGTATGCGTGATTGGCATTTGAGTTTGCCCCAAAGAACCATTTTACCGTCGTCGACTTGCAGTTTTGTTGGTTATTGATGTTCAATCTACCCAAATTTTAGGCAACTGTAATTTCTGCTTGGAGTGCTGACGGTCGATATTTGGAGTGGCTGAATGACACTTATTGGCCAAGAAATGCAAACCACTAACGTCACTTTTCTGTAATCATTCATCTAGTCCTTATTTGACCTAACCCAACTTGTATCATGCGTAATAGAAAATTTTCTTCTGTTTCTTTCCTGCGCATCTGTAAATTCATATTCATACTCGATGAGAATTAATCTCTGTAAGGAATCTACTAAACTGTTTTTTGTTTTTGCATTATCAATATGTTTTAAACGCTTGGCACTTAGTTCTCTTTATGAATATCCGTTACCTCTTTTAGCTGTTTTTTCATAGGCCTTTTTTTCTTTTACAGGTAGCTGCAAAGAAGCAAACGCTAAAAAATGTTACAGATTACATTACTGACATTGTCTGCAAGCGTGCAGATCTCGGTTACAATTATGGCGTCATACTTATTCCAGAAGGACTAATTGATTTTATTCCAGAGGTCTCTGTAACTGATTTTTTGCTTCTTTTTCATCTTTTAGGTGCAATTATTAAAGTAAAATCTCTTATTAAGTCCATGATCTTCATTTATCTGTTGACCAGCTATTGTTGGAGCGTTGCTATTTCTGACATGTTTTTACAGGTTCAACAACTTATTGCGGAATTGAATGAAATCCTAGCTCATGATGTAGTTGATGAAGCTGGGTTGTGGAAACAGAAACTTCAACCACAGTCTAAGGCTCTCTTCAAATTCCTTCCTCAGGCAATCCAGGAGCAACTTTTGCTAGAAAGAGATCCACATGGAAATGTACAGGTAATAATGCAAAAGACGAATGCTCACATAATGGTTCATTTTAGATCTTTATTATGAAGCATATCTAGATATTCAAATCGTACCAATCCTTTTCTACTTCCTGATTAGGTTGCCAAAATTGAAACGGAGAAAATGCTCATCTCTATGGTTGAAACTGAGTTGCAGAAGAGAAAACTGGAGGGAAGATATACCTTGAACTTTAAAGGACAATCTCACTTTTTTGGGTAAGATCAGCCTTAACTCGGTTTGTCTGATTCAGCAATCATAAGGTATCTATATAACTCTTGTTGAAGATAAGCCTTCGCATCATACGTTTGTTTTGCTGCATAGATAGGTACCTGGGCATCAACTTTTGAATCAGAGAAATAATAATAATAATAAGGTCTTATATTATAGAAAATTTTCATTATTGGGTTCCCTTTTGTTGATTAGCAATCTCACGCAATTGCATATATTTGATGTTCTGATTTGATTTGCTAGTTAATTTCATTACCAGATATTCCAGTTTTCTTTCTTTGCTCTCTTGTTCTGATTTGGGGGTTTACATTTCCAGATATGAGGGAAGATGTGGGTTGCCTACCAATTTTGATGCCACCTACTGCTATGCATTAGGTTATGCTGCAGGAGTTCTGTTGCATTCTGGAAAGACGGGCCTCATATCCTCAGTTAGTTACCTTCGCCACTTTCTCTTATTATGAAATTTAATTATGTACTGTACTTTGCATATTCTTGCACCAGAACCTATACTGGTTATCTATGCATATTATTTGTTGCACTACATTAGTGCACCTTTGTATATAGTGTAAGCATTTAAGCTAGTATCCTGTGGTAAGGCTTAGACCATATACCAAAAGATAAATATTCGCAATGTTAATTTAATAACAGAATTAAAAGGCTTTGAAGTCTGAAGCAGAAATTCAAGTGCTGAACTTCCCTAGGCAATGTGTCAGAATCGAAAATTGTTTTATTTCTTTTTTTTTTACTCTGTAGAAACACATTAATGTATTGGGTGCCCGTGATGCATGCTAGTTGCGATAACCAAGGGAGATGAGTTGAAAAAAAAGCCCTTTTCGAAACCACGATCATGCAATATTCTACAAGATAACTGATTCTTATATTCTTTTCAATATGACCTCTGAAACATTATAGCTCAGAGAAGATAAATATGAACTTACAAACTTTGTTGTGTAGTTCCAAAGTGCCTCTTTGCATGGCTTGGTCTTGAAAGTTGATACAGACAAGAGTGTCCCCTTTATCACTCATGCCAACACGAGTTGAAAAAAAAAGCCCTTTTCAAAACCACGATCATTCAATATTCTACAAGATAACTGATTCTTATATTCTTTTAAATATGACCTCTGAAACATTATAGCTCAGAGAAGATAAATATGAACTTACAAACTTTGTTGTGTAGTTCCAAAGTGCCTCTTTGCATGGCTTGGTCTTGAAAGTTGATACAGACAAGAGTGTCCCCTTTATCACTCATGCCAACACATGAATTAATTTGGTTAATAGTAATAACAATTTGGAGCCAAGCTAATTTGTTTGCATCTTTGCATGAAAACCAAAAATTTAGTCAAAATGCTTTTTCATTGTTGACTTCTGTTGATATTTTATATGTGTAAGATCATGTTAAATTGATAAAATTTCTAATTTGACAGCATTTGTTTGATTCAGTTGGCCTCTGCTAGGATTGAAGCCTAAATTGCATTCTCTGTGAAATAAGTCAAAATCCGCTAACAATCATTAGGATTGATAAATAGGAGGCTTTTATCTCCAGAATGTCTGTCAGCCAGATTATATTAGTGTTAAATAAAAAACATGGAACTAAAAATATAGCAAAAGAAATAGGTTTAGGAAAAAAAAAGTCTTTGGAAAGGAATAAAATGATCAGCACCCAGTTGTTATTGATTTTGATTTTCCATGGTCACTTCAGTACCAAACCTCCTCTTGTATAAATGACTGAGTAATCTTTCCGCTAGGAAACCTTTTCTGAGATTATGTCATCTTACTATTTCTGTTTTAAATGATCATTTTTCAGTTCACTATGCCATATTCTTCATTTTTAGTTGCGTAATTGAAAATTGCATAACCTGATTAAGTAATGCTGCAGCAGAAGAGATTGGGAAACCGCTAGGAAATTTCACTTGTTGTATGTGGTCATGAGTATATTGGACCTTTTTCGAAAATTTGCATAACCATATTAAGTAATGCTGCAGTAGGAAAGTTTAGTTTTTAAAGTGGTTCCTGCTTGAATGTTAAGGAGTTCTCATTATACGTATCCTGTTTTGAGAAAATTAGCTCATTATTTGACTATATAAATTCTTCTGCTTGATATCTTGTTCATGGCAAGTATATAAAAGCGTTCATTATCCGGTTCTGGTAACTTTCTTTTTGTTGTGGCATTCTAGGTTGGTAATTTAAGTGCCCCGGCTGATGAATGGACGGTTGGAGGAACTGCATTGACTTCATTGATGGATGTAGAAAGGAGGCATGGTATGTCGTATTCTTCCTTTTTTTTTTGAATGCACGATATATGCATGTCTTCTGCTCTTCCTCTTCCATTGTTTTGTGTTGGGAAAAGTAAATAATTTTATTTGTTAAGCTATACATTTTAGGCTTGAGAGACATTAGCTTGGAGGGTTATACATCAATATGTAGAGTATTAGAATTAATACACGTGCATTTGGGATTTAATTCCACATAAAATTGTATTGGTGTATGGGTGTTGTTCTATATGTGTTATTTTTCATGAATAATATTGTTCCTCATCTGTAAATGACCTTTGTATTTGGTCGTTGACAGTCAGTGATACACGGTCACTAAATCAGCCTCCTATTGCTCACTTAAATCCCGGCCATATCGAACCTACTCTGATACGCAACAAAAATTATGACCTCAAAGATCTCTTGAAAGAGCTGCCGGCTGTTAGTTGTTTACTGGTTTGTTTTTTTCAAGGAGAACTTTTTGAAGCTGATTTAAGTTTCAGCATCACATGACAAAAGCTTGGCCAACTCTTAGGGCCAATTTTTAGTCCATATATCCATAGATTTGTTTCTCTTAGCATAACCTGCTAGCCAGTTAGCAGGCTGATTTGCAGCCCTCCTAATGTGGATAAAGGTAAAGTTAGTTCCCTGCTGCATGTCCTGGATTTCTTTTAGAAGATGCTGGATTTCCTCCGGAGGGTGAGGGTTGCTCACTGTGATTGCATCGATTGCTTCCAATCTATCAGATTCAATGATATCTTGCTTCAATGGAGGGAAGTTGGAGTGAGCATAGCCCATCGTGCTGCGAATAGCCAGCGGCTCCAAAAATAGAGCAGAGGAACATGTGTTGTAGGCTGCAGTGGCAATAGTGGATCTCCATTGGAATTGGAGGTTGCTTTCGCTCCAGCTGTCCAAACCGTAGTTTTTTTCCAAGTGCAGCAGTCACCCTCCTGGCCAGTGTTCCCCTCGGTTTAGCGGCTAATGCCTTCTGCAAGTGAGAATATTCCAAATTTGCCTCCTGCTAACTTGAGTTGGAGAAGCGGTTGCATCTGTGAAAACCTTCTCGTTTCTGGCCTTCCAAACCTGCCAACATGTTATCAGAATCAAAGTTTTTACGTGAGACTCCTTTTCTTGGATTTGAGTAATCCAGGAACCGTTGGTCCAGTTCTCAATATCAAAATATTGAGTCCTGGTGTGATGTGCATGACTCAGCCAACACTTGTTTAGTGAAATTACAATGATGGAATAAATGAGTAGCAGTTTCGTCCTCCTGATTTCACATGATGCACTTTCTGTCAGCTCTAAGGCCCACCCTGTTCTATCTGTCAAAAGTGGAGAGTCTTTGATGCAGTAATTTCCAACCAAAGAGCTTAATTCTAGGCTTTTAAGCCTCTAGAGTATTTCCAGCCATTCTAGCTATGGATCTGCTGCAATTGTTGAGGTGTCTAGGTCAATGTGGCCATATTTAGCAGTGATGGTCTTAACCCACAGCCTATCCTCCCTGTGTTTACTGGTGTTTTCGTCAACTTATTGGCTTCTGTTAGCGGGTTTCAAATCCGACAATCCATTGACATCTGGTGGCCATAACCAAATAATCGATATTGTGTGTGGTTGTCATCTGTAATAGTGAACGAGAAATTTGGCTATTGCACTGGCTATTGGCTAATCATTATGAATCTCTAATCGGATCGTCAAATCATTATAATCTGTCTTTTGTCAATGGATCACAACCGAGTCTAGGTTTACTCAGCTGTTAGTATTTAGGTTATGCCCACCAGAGTAAATGAACTAACAACTTGAAACTCAATTTCTTTAGATAAGGCACCGTGCACTAGATTTTAGTATGGAACAGCAAATGGTTCAAGTAATTAAAGTACAACTTGCTATTTGTTGTTTTCATGTCAGCAAGCACCACATATTTCAATTTTAATTCTACACACTTCCGGAAAATTGCTAAATTGTCTTCATATTGGGCTATTTCTTGGGACAAGTTCCGCTGCATCATATCCTTGATGCCAGCGTTATTCATTTCTGATTTTCGTTCTTATAAGATATTTGTTGCTACCAGGAAAGTTCAAGCCAGTGATCAAGAAGGCAATGGTGGAACTCGACGGTATTTCCCTCACTTGTTATCAGATGTTAAACTCGTATCTTCTGTTCGGTTTGGCTTTAAGTTAAATTGCTTTTGTGTGAACGTGTTTTGATGTCAATAAAATTTTGTAGGTGCACCATTTAAAAAGTTTGCGTCCATGAGAAGCGAGTGGGCTATCAAGAATAGATACATCAGCCCTGGTATCACTACTCTCTTTTTAGTGCCAATGACGCTGTGTATATGGTTCTACTTAGCACTTATGGATTGAGCTAAATGTCTTTCTTTCGTCTCAACTTTCTTTTGTAGGCCCCATTCAGTTCATGGGTCCAGGATCTACCGACGTCAATCACACCCTGCTTCTGGAACTTGGAGCACAGGCTTAAGATTTCTCTCTTAACTTTACGGGTGGCGACGCGATCTTGATATTTTGCGGATGCATTTCTCCTTATTTCGAAGAGGGTAGGTTTAATAAATTTTTCTCGGAGTGGCTTGCGATCAACCCATGGCGTGGGAAGGCAATCTTGACACTATTATGATAATGCTCATTTTGAATAATTTAACTTAATTGTTACTTTCGCTTGTTTTCTTTCTTACACAATTAGCCCTGGGAGAATGAAAATAATAAGGAAAAAAGGTTAAAAGTATTAAATAATAAAAATATTGATAATTTTTAAAAATTTAAATTAAGATTTGTTAGACTATGTGAAAAGGTAGACGAGTCTAAGTTGATAAGAGCTTCAAAAAGTCATTAATCTTCTCATCCTTTTCACTGTTTTGGATGTTTGCTAATTGTAATAGTATTCATTTTGTATTGCCATGCTATAGTTCATTCATTTTGTATTGTCCTATTTGCCGCTCACATTGATTACGTCTTTAAAGCTTGTCCAAAATTGCCATTAAATAAGCAACTAAAGTAGCTTTAAATTAGTATTCTCAATTTTTTGTTATAAACTATAACGTTTTAAATGTTTGTCCAAAATTGCCATTAAACAAGCAACTTAAAGTAGTTTTAAAATTAATGTTCTCATATTTTGTTATATTTTAGTTTTCCTCGTAAGCGAAAATCGTATGATTAGACTAGAGGAAAAAGGAGATACAAAAGAGTTGTTGAAAGACATTTTTTAAAATATTTATCTTTTACATATTTGGAGGTATGGAAGGGTGAAGTCGTGAAGACCAGAAAGAAATATTATTTTAGAGATCTATTAATGTTTACTCTAGTACAGGTGAAAAAGTTTTATATATAATGTATTACACAAAATGCAATACAATCATATCCCGTAATGTACGCTTATAAAATATACTCTTTAGCGGGCGACAGAAAAATATAAAACTTAGTTCTGTGCTCTCTTAAGTCGCTCTTCTTCTTCGCGATCGGTGACCAGGAAGACAATGAAAAAATCGTTCCTTTTTTTCCTGTGTTATTTTTCCTTGATAATAATCTTATTCGTAAAATTGTTCTTAATGCCTCGAAATCAAGTGAAAGGTCAATCTCATGATTCATCTTCTTTAGCCGCATAAATATTATAATCTTATAGTTTTCTAATGACAGGTGAAAGATAGGTGAAAGATTTCCTTTTCAGTTTTTTTAATAAAAGATAACTACTTTTACAAATTACTGCACGTGGGTATCCTTGCTCAAAATAGTGGCCAATACATCAGGCCAAACAGTATCTCAAAAATTGGATAAATCAGTACACTTTGCATATTTAAAGAGCCAATCTACTGCTTCATTATATGACTGATAACATGGATAAAAGTATAATTTTTGTTCCATTTCAAGTAATCAATTTTTTTAATAACTGTGGCAACTTTCTGGGACAAATGTCGAGAGACATCATTCAGAAATCCCACCAGAGCAGAGCACTTCGGATAGCCATGAGTTATGCAAAAAGAGCTGAGTCACATTCCAAATATGCTGCCATTGCAGTAATAGTGTTAGCATTATTATCTCTTATAACATAGCCAATTTCTCCTCTTTTCAAAGCTTCATCCCAAGCACCATATGTGTTTATTTTAAACTCTCCAACATTGGGCTTGGACCATTTGAGATTTGTATTGAAGAGAAACAATCTAGATTGTCTACTTCGATTGATTGTAAACATATGATCATTATACTCAGCAATAATAGCACGGCCAATTTTTGAAACATTAGGAATTTCCTCTTGAAAAGTGACAGCATTTCTCATTTTCCATATTTGCCAAAAGTAAATCAGTATAATAGTACAAGATTTGATATCTGAAATGGTTTCAATCCAATAAGGATGAAATTCCTGCACTCTTGCAAACCAACTGAAATCAGATTGGACTGCAAGAAATTGCCAGACTTGGTGAGAGAAATGACATTGATAAAAATATGGCTGCAAGTTTCTTCTTCACGCCTACATAGAAGACAGATATTAGGACCATAGTAACCAATCTTCATAAGGCTGTAATAGGTTGGTAGCCGTTGGTGGAAGAGCTTCCAGCCAAAAACTTTAAGTTTATGGAAAAGTCTCAAATGCCAAAGTTTTTTCCATCCATTCCAATTAGTAAAGACTAGGTATCTATTAGATAAAAGACTTTGGTAAACAGATTTAGTAACAGGCAAGCCATTTGAATGTTGAGACCAAAGCCAAGTATCGTCATTTGGACCCCTATCAAGATTAATTTGGCAAATGTTAAATAAGCTCCTCACTCCCCCAACTTCTTAGGATGTTCATATTCCAGAAGCCATCAAGAATGAGGGACTTGACTGTCTTATAAGGAAATTTCAATGTTGTATAAAGCAGGTTTCCAAGCAAGGGGAACTTCAGTACACCAGGTGTCACGCCCCGGTCGAATCGGTCTAGAATCGACACTTAACCGATGTCTTAGGGCCATCTGGTGGAACACCGAGACGTGCGCTTGCTAGGGTTTCCGGACCGAATCTCGTCGGCAATTCGAAACCCTAACTTCCCCGAACAATCTTATTCCCCCAAATTATAGTTTGCTCAGAAAAAACCCTAACCCTAACTTCGAAACCGGAACGAATCGGAAAACCCTAAATTCAGAGAATACCTTAGGTAAAAATCCCCAATCAATTTTGACCCGAGAGTTAAAATTCGCCGAAAAACGCCGCGCGTCCGAAATTCGGGTGTGCTGATGTCACCGAGCGTTAGCCGCCAAATTCGAACGCCGCTCGCCGATTTACGCCTGCAGACGTCACTCGCCTTCCGATTTCGATCCTCGATTCCGATTTTGACTCGGTCAAAATCGGAACGCGTGTTTTCGTCGCCGTCGTCTTCAACCTCCCGCTTCTCGACGCCATGCCACCTGCGCTCGTGGCTCGCCGGAAAAGGTTGACGGAATGGCAGGGAAAGCCGCCCGCTTTCCGTCCGTCTGCCGAGTCATCATCCAGAGGCCGCCCACCGCCGGAAAGCCTCGCTGAGGTTGTCGCCTCCGTGAACACAGGGAAGAACAGGGGAAGATGGAGGAAAGCTTTTTATTTCAACTTCTCCAAGCTACAAAACCTCCAACCTCTCACCATACCTCTTGTCGTCGGCGGCAGACTCTGCCGCCGATTACACACTCTTGAGCTCGCAGGCGCTCCTCTCTCTCTGGATCTCACCTCCAGCTCTCTGCTCACGAGTTCTCCTCCCGGTGGCATCACTCTCTTCCTTCCGTTACTTCCTGCTCTCCATCTCTTGCTTCATCGGCTGGATTTATAGCAAATCCGCCGCTTCTCTCTTCCGCGACGACCGCGTCCGAGCTCCGCGAACTTCGGCGCCGCAACCCTAAATCGGGGTGGCCGCGCCCGCTTCTTCCGGCGTCGCCACGACCCTGCCGCCCTCGTCGTCGACCGTGTCCAAGCCAGCAGCCGCGTCCGTATCTCGCGGAGATGACGAAGCTCCCTCGTCGTCCGCGAGCCTCGGTGAAAGAGATGCGAGAACGCGTCTCTTGCATAATTCAGGGTCAACGCCCCTATTTTGACCAACAATCGGCTCCCTTATGCTGCTTCGCCTCATGGACTTGGGCTTGGGCCAGGTCCACCAGCATTGGGCTGAACCGGGGAGTCCAGGGCCTAACAATTCTCCCCCGTCCAATTTGGACATCGCCCTCGATGTCCGGCGCGGGCGGCGAGCTCGCTTCTGCTTGGAGCTCTGACGTCTACGGGTTTCTTCCACATCTCCTTACGTCTCTTCTGGTACTCAGCATCGTCAAATATAGCTTGACGCCTTCGTTCGTACTCTACGGGGTCGGCTAAAGAGGGCCAATATCTCCCCTGGATCCGTTGGGGCCCGTCGTCCCTCTCTGTGTCTGAAGAATTCGAGGACTTCGGTGGAGCCTTTTCCTCTACTACTTGCTTCCACGTCTTTTCCTCCTGTGGAGGTTTCGCATCTTCGAGGCTCGCTTTCTTCTCGATATCACCCTTACCGATTTCATCCTTTGGCTTGGCATCTGTATCTAAGGAGGTCAATGATGATTTACCTGCAACCACTGAGGCAATGTACATACCTCCTATTTGAGCCTCTACTAGTTCGTCATCAATCACCGCCGGTTTCTCAGCTAGCTCCCGATGCACGATTGCTGCAATTGCGTTCACCCGCTGTCGGTCCGGACACTCGCGTATCTGGTGGGGTCCTTTGCACAAGAAGCAGGCAATCGGTCTGAGTTGACCCTGCCCTCTCTCTACAGGTCGGGTATGCTCCTGCCGTGCTGGTTGTCCTCCGTTCCGTCGGGGAGAGAGCCTCTCTCTCTCTGGCGCTCTAGGTCTGGGTGGAGATGGTCGTTTTGGGGGCGACCTTGGTGCTCTCTGAAAGGTCGCCCCTGAAGTCCTCTGGTCCACTAGAGACTCGTCTATAGCTGCAGCCGTTCTCCAGTCCTGCGGCGCATGTTGTCGGACCTCCGTTGCCGCCCAGGGTTGGAGATTCCGGAGGAAGAAGTACCTCCTATCTCCCTCCGCCATCTCAGGTAGCTCCAACATCAGCGCGGAGAACGCCCTGACATACTCTTGGATTGCTCCTGTGTGTTTTAGCCGATCCACCGCCTCTCGAGCCTGGTCCACCGAGTTTCCGGGAAGGAACTGCTGCCGCAGTTCCTCTCGGAACACCTCCCATGTCCAGCCAGCTGCTTCTGATGTTGAATCAACTTTGGTTCTCCACCAAAGTTTCGCATCATCTAAGAGGTATGTGGTGCACACCCTCACCTTCTCCTGGTCTGCAACATGGTTAGCATCAAAGTATTGTTGCATATCCCACAGAAAATTACCCAATACTTTGGCTGATCTGGCCCCCTTGAACACTGCAGGTTCTGGGGTGCGAACCTTCCCGTTGGGAGCTCCATGCTCCACCATGGTTGCTGCAGGGGCCCCGCCCTGTGCCTGCGCCAGTGCTATGCGCATCACCGCGAGGTCTACCAACACCTGCTGTTGGGCTGCGATGCTGTTGTTTACTTGTGCTGTCAGGGTGGCTACCTGTCCTTGCAAAGTTGCCACTTGCTGGGTTTGTGCTGTCAAGGTGGCTACCTGTTCTTGCAAGGTTGCCACTTGTTGTTGGAGCGCTGCCGTCTTTTCATCATTCTGCTGAGCTTGTCCAACCAAACTTTGTTGAAGGGCAAAAATCTGCAACCTTTGCTCTTCAATCGTGCGATGGAGATCCTCCACCTGAGGAACCACCGCATCCCTGCTGTTTCCTGTCAAACCGAGCACCTGCTCGATTCGCGCGATACGATCTCCTTGATTTACCATGCTTACTGCATCACTTTACCCTCTGATACCTTTGTCACGCCCCGGTCTGATCGATCTAGAATCGGTGCTTAACCGATGTCTTAGGGCCGTCCGGCGAAACACCGAGACATGCGCTTGCTAGGGTTTCCGGACCGAATCTCGTCGGCAATTCGAAATCCTAACTTCCCCGAACAATCTTATTCCCCCAAATTACAGTTCGCTCAGAAAAAACCCTAACCCTCACTTCGAAACCGGAACGAATCGGAAAACCCTAAATTCAGAGAATACCTTAGGTAAAAATCTCCAATCAATTTTGACCCGAGATTCAAAATTCGCCGAACAACGCCGCGCGTCCGAAATTTGGGTGTGCTGATGTCACCGAGCGTCAGCCGCCAAATTCGAACGCCGCTCGCCGATTTACGCCTGCAGATGTCACCCGCCTTCTGATTTCGATCCTCGATTCCGATTTTGACTCGGTCAAAATCGGAACGCGTGTTTTCGTCGCCGTTGTCTTCAACCTCCCGCTTCTCGACGCCGCGGCACCTGTGCTCGTGGCTCGCCGGAAAAGGTTGACGGAATGGCAGGGAAAGCCGCCCGCTTTCCTTCCGTCTGCCGAGTCGTCGTCCAGAGACTGCCCACCGCCGGAATGCCTTGCCGAGTTTGTCGCCTCCGTGAACACAGGGAAGAACAGGGGAAGATGGAGGAAAGCTTTTTATTTCAATTTCTCGAAGCTACAAAACCTCCAACCTCTCACCGTACCTCTCGTCGTCGGCGGCAGACTCTCCCGCCGATTACACACTCTTGAGCTCGCAGGCGCTCCTCTCTCTCTGGATCTCACCTCCAGCTCTCTGCTCATGAGTTCTCCTCCCGGTGGCGTCACTCTCTTCCTTCCGTTGCTTCTTGCTCTCCATCTCTTGCTTCATCGGCTGGATTTATAGCAAATCCGCCGCTTCTCTCTTCTGTGACGACCGCGTCCGAGCTCCGCGAACTTCGTCGCTGCAACCCTAAATCAGGGTGGCCGCGCCCGCTTCTTCCGGCGTCGCCACGACCCTGCCGCCCTCGTCGTCGACCGCGTCCAAGCCAGCAGCCGCGTCCGTATCTCGCGGAGACGACGAAGCTCCCTCGTTGTCCGCGAGCCTCGGTGAAAGAGATGCCAGAACGCGTCTCTCGCATAATTCGGGGTCAACGCCCGTATTTTGACCAACAATCGGCTCCCTTGTGCTGCTTCGCCTCATGGACTTGGGCTTGGGCTAGGTCCAACGGCATTGGGCTGAACCGGGGAGTCCAGGGCCTAACACCAGGTGTTAGGCCCTGGACTCCCCGGTTCAGCCCAGAGAGGGGTGGCATGGCCCAGGCCCAGAATCAGGCCCAAAGATCAGACGAAATCGATAAAAGCTTGCGGCAACCACGCGCTGGCGTGCGCGAACGAAGCAGAGCTTCGTCAACTTCCTCACGCAGGACTCGGACGCGACAGAGACGCTGATGGCGGCGTCTCCGGAGGATGCAGACGCGAGCTTCGGTCTTCGCGTGCGAAGCGGACGGGCGCGAGGCGTTGGACGAGGAAGACACGGATGGGCGAGCTTCTCGCAGCGGCGCAGATACGCGGGAGAAACGGGCGTGCGGAGCTGGGCAGGCGACGAGGTCTTCGGAAGCTTCAAGGCGACGCGGTCGCCGCGGAGAAGAAGAGAAGCGGCGGCTTCTCTATAAAACGGATTGGAGGAGTTCGAGAGGGGGATCGACACTCGGAGAGCAGAGAACGTCGGCGAGACGGGAAGGAATCCACCATCGGTGAACGTAGGAGAGCGAACGTGTAACGGCGGCGACGCTCGCCGCCGACGTGAGGACGACGTGAGAAGTTGAGAGAAG
The DNA here is from genome assembly GCA_027563935.2 of Costus lasius. Lineage (NCBI taxonomy): Eukaryota > Viridiplantae > Streptophyta > Magnoliopsida > Zingiberales > Costaceae > Costus > Costus lasius. The sequence continues at coordinate 132,877,503 of CM050450.1, read as the reverse complement.
GGTTTTGTAACTTTGATTTACGAAGGAAATAAAGTGAAGCTTTCCCTTCCGACGAGTGTTTCCGGCGAAATCCTCTGTTCTTCGGTGTACGGCGGCGACGAACCTCGGCAGCAGGCGGCTGTGAGGTCGTCGACGATCGGCGACGAATCGGAGACGCAGGCGGCGTCTTTCCCCCGCCGGCTTTCCCTTCCTCCGGCAAACCGTCGAACGCAGGCGGCGTTCGGCATCGTTCCTGCGTGCGAACGCTCGGCGCGAGGAAGACGAAGACGACATAGGCGGCTGACGCAAGCAGACGTCAGCGAGGCGAACGGGTCAAAATTGGCGGCGCAATTCGAAATCGAATTCGATTTCGTTCGCGACGTCAGCGTGACGTCATCGGAGGAAGCCGAGTTCGCGGCGACGAATTAATCGGTCGCTGACGTCATCGTGACGTCAGCAAGAGCGATTCGGCGGCGAGTTTGCACAGTAAACGTGATTTTGACCGGGTCAAAATCAGAAGAGGTATTTTGATTTTCTGATTTGGGATTTTCGATTCTTTCTCGATTTCTCAAATTAGGGTTAGGGTTTCCAATCCTTTCCTCGAGAGAATTGCAATTTGGGGGTAAAAAGTGAGCGTGAACTAGGGTTTCGAATTTGGGGACGAAATTCGGTCCGGAAACCCTAGCGCGATCACGTTCCGGTGTTCCGCCGGACGGCCTTGAGACAACGGATAAGCGTTGTTTTTAGACCGTTCCGACCGGGGCGTGACAACAGGTATCAGAGGTAAACTGATCCAACAGCATGGTGAATCAAGGAGATCGCATTGCCCGGATCGAGCAAGTGCTCGGTTTGACTGGGAATAGCAGAGATGCGGTGGTTCCTCAGGTGGAGGACCTCCATCGCACAATAGAAGAGCAAAGGTTGCAGATCCTTGCTCTCCAACAAACTTTGGCTGGAGTAGTGGAGGCTCCCCAGAATGCTGAAGGCATGGCAGCCCTACAAGAACAAGTAGGGGCTTTGCAAGGACAGGTGACGACGTTGGCAACGCAGGTAGCCAACACCACGGCAGTTCAGCAACAAATAGTGGCGGACCTCGCGGTGATGCGCATGGCACTGGCGCAGGCCCAAGGGAGTGGCCCTACAGCAGCCAGGACAGAGTATGGGGCTCCCAATGGCAACGGGAAGGTTCGCACCCCAGAACCTGCAGTGTTCAAAGGGGCCAGATCTGCAAAAGTACTTGGTAACTTTTTATGGGACATGCAACAATATTTTGAAGCTAACCATGTCACAGATCAGGAGAAAGTGAGAGTGTGCACAGCATATCTCTCAGATGATGCGAAGCTCTGGTGGAGAACCAAAGTTGACTCTACATCAGAGGCAGCGAGTTGGACTTGGGAGGTGTTCCGAGAGGAACTGCGACAGCAGTTCCTTCCCGGAAACTCGGTGGACCAAGCGCGCGAGGCAGTGGATCGGCTAAAGCATACAGGGACGATCCAGGAGTATGTCAGGGCGTTCTCCGCGCTGATGTTGGAGCTACCTGAGATGGCAGAGGGAGATAGGAGGTACTTCTTCCTCCGAAATCTCCAACCCTGGGCGGCAACGGAGGTACGACGACATGCGCCGCAGGACTGGAGGACGGCTGCAGCTATAGCCGAGTCCTTGGTGGACCAGAGGACTTCAGGGACGACCTTCCAGAGAGCACAAAGGTCGCCCCCGAAGCGACCATCTCCACCCAGACCCAGAGCACCAGAGAGAGAGAGGCTCTCTCCCCGACGAAACGGAGGACGACCCGCATGGCAGGAACAGACTCGACCTGCAGAACGAGGGCAAGGTCAGATGAGACCGATTGCCTGCTTTTTGTGCAAAGGACCGCACCGGATACGCGACTGTCCGGATCGACAGAGATTGAACGCGATTGCAGTGATTGTGCATCGGGAGCTTGCTGAGAAACCGGCGGAGGTGCATGACGAGGAACCAGTAGAGGCTCGCATAGGAGTTGTGCGCATTGCCTCAGTGGTCGTAGGACCATCATCGACCCCCGCAGAAGCAGAGCTGAAAGACACAGTCGACAAGGACAACGTCGAGCAAAAGACGAGCTCCGAAGAGGTGAAACCTCAACAGGAGGAAAAGACGTGGAAGCAAGTAGTGGAGGAAAAGGCTCCACCGAAGTCTTCGAATTCTTCAGACACAGAGAGGAACGACTGGCCCCAGCGGATCCAAGGGAGGTATTGGCCCCCTTTAGAGGACCCGGTGGAGTATGAACAAAGGCGTCAAAGCTATGAGGCTTCCCGCCAGCAAGCAAGGAGAGAACGGCGAGGGCGGGCCTGAGCGTCGCGCCGGACATCGAGGGCGATGTCCAAATTGGGCCGGGGAGAATTGTTAGGCCCTGGGCTCCCCGGTTCAGCCCAGAGAGGGGTGGCATGGCCCAGGCCCAGAATCAGGCCCAAAGATCAGACGAAATCGATAAAAGCTTGCGGCAACCACGCGCTGGCGTGCGCGAACGAAGCAGAGCTTCGTCAACTTCCTCACGCAGGACTCGGACGCGACAGAGACGCTGATGGCGGCGTCTCCGGAGGATGCAGACGCGAGCTTCGGTCTTCGCGTGCGAAGCGGACGGGCGCGAGGCGTTGGACGAGGAAGACACGGATGGGCGAGCTTCTCGCAGCGGCGCAGATACGCGGGAGAAACGGGCGTGCGGAGCTGGGCAGGCGACGAGGTCTTCGGAAGCTTCAAGGCGACGCGGTCGCCGCGGAGAAGAAGAGAAGCGGCGGCTTCTCTATAAAACGGATTGGAGGAGTTCGAGAGGGGGATCGACACTCGGAGAGCAGAGAACGTCGGCGAGATGGGAAGGAATCCACCATCGGTGAACGTAGGAGAGCGAACGTGTAACGGCGGCGACGCTCGCCGCCGACGTGAGGACGACGTGAGAAGTTGAGAGAAGGGTTTTGTAACTTTGATTTACGAAGGAAATAAAGTGAAGCTTTCCCTTCCGACGAGTGTTTCCGGCGAAATCCTCTGTTCTTCGGTGTACGGCGGCGACGAACCTCGGCAGCAGGCGGCTGTGAGGTCGTCGACGATCGGCGACGAATCGGAGACGCAGGCGGCGTCTTTCCCCCGCCGGCTTTCCCTTCCTCCGGCAAACCGTCGAACGCAGGCGGCGTTCGGCATCGTTCCTGCGTGCGAACGCTCGGCGCGAGGAAGACGAAGACGACATAGGCGGCTGACGCAAGCAGACGTCAGCGAGGCGAACGGGTCAAAATTGGCGGCGCAATTCGAAATCGAATTCGATTTCGTTCGCGACGTCAGCGTGACGTCATCGGAGGAAGCCGAGTTCGCGGCGACGAATTAATCGGTCGCTGACGTCATCGTGACGTCAGCAAGAGCGATTCGGCGGCGAGTTTGCACAGTAAACGTGATTTTGACCGGGTCAAAATCAGAAGAGGTATTTTGATTTTCTGATTTGGGATTTTCGATTCTTTCTCGATTTCTCAAATTAGGGTTAGGGTTTCCAATCCTTTCCTCGAGAGAATTGCAATTTGGGGGTAAAAAGTGAGCGTGAACTAGGGTTTCGAATTTGGGGACGAAATTCGGTCCGGAAACCCTAGCGCGATCACGTTCCGGTGTTCCGCCGGACGGCCTTGAGACAACGGATAAGCGTTGTTTTTAGACCGTTCCGACCGGGGCGTGACACCAGGGGTGTTTCATAATGTTAATCTTTTCACCATTACCAATTTTTGCTTTCAGGTAAGGCCTAACTATGTTCAAGTCATCCATAAGTGAACGCCATCCCCGAGTAGCATTCTTTGTATGAGAGCGCTCCCATGGATCAATCTTTCCATATTTAGCTTGAGTCACCTTCACCCAGAGGTTATTGCAATTATTAAGATGATCCAAGATCCTTCTGCAATTAATAGCTGATCTTATAAGAGAGAAATCCTTTACATAGAGATCATCTTGGTTTTTAGGCTTTATCACTGTGTCCCAGTTAATTAGGTTCATGCCTTTTGTGGCTCCTTTTTTCTCCCAGATAAATTATCTAATTGGCACATTTAGTCATGCAATTGGGAAGTAGAAAGCCCACTTGAAATGAGATTATGAATTGGGACTGATGCTAAGACACTCTCGATTAAGGTGATTCTTCCAGCTTGGTTAAGAAGCCTACTGTTCCAGGATTGAATCTTGCTAGTAATAGTTTGAAGGCAATGCAGAAAAGCTTGATTAGAATTCTGCAAAGGATTGATAATTGCACCTAGATATTTAAAGGGGTAGAATCCCTATTTAATCCCAAACTCATTCATGATTCTTTGACTAGTTTGCATTGGGCATTTTCTGGGAAAGAAAATTCTTGACTTGTAAATGCTGACTTTTTGACCTATGATATGCTGGTAAAGTTGCAGAGTTTTTTTGGTATTCCTGCAAGAATGTCTATTGGCTCTAAAACATAGAAGGATATTATCTGCGTACATCAGTGGGATATTTTACATTGTCCTTTTATATTGAAGGGACTGATCTTATGTAAAGCAATGTCTTCATTGAGAAGCAGACTGAGAATATTAGCAGTAATCACAAATAGATATGGAGAGAGAGGTCCCCTGCCGAATACCTCTTTGACCATTAAAGTATTGGGTGAATTCCCCATTGACACAGCAACTAAAGGATGAGGACTGATAGCAAGCCTCGATCCAATTAATGAATTGGCTGCAACCAAATAAGCTACGAGCAAAAAGTTTGACAGCCACACGGCTAAAGCAAGCTCGAACCTCTGGAGGAGCACGCTCACCATAAGCTTTGGGCTTCTAGTTTGATTTGTTTCTTAATATTAATGTTAATTATGAAGTGCATTTCCTGGAATTGTCGGGGAGCAGCAAGACGACAAGTGATGGATATTATTCATATCTGGAAGAAGGATTATAATCCCTCAATTATTGCTCTACAGGAGACTCATCTAAATGGAGAGGAGGCTCAAAAGTTTGTAAGAAAAATCAGCAAAGGATGGAGCTATACCCAAGCTTCTGCCCGTCAATCCTCAGGGGGTATTCTAGTGGCCTGGAATCACTCCATCAACAACGGATTATGAGCTTGTTTGGTTGCAGGTCATCCTTCCTGCCTCCAAATATGCCTGAGAATCTTGCAGTAGCAGTTGTTTTGAGTTTCGTCAAGGAATCCTGATCTATTAGGAGATTATTTGGTATAAGTTGAGCATGTGATTCAGGATTTGGTGATTGAAAAGGAACAATAGCACGTTGGCTGTCCTCTTCATGGTCCATCCTGGCCTGCAGAATATTTTTCTGATCAGCTTGTGATCTTTGAATCCAGGTGGCAATAATTTCATCTTCCCCCAATGGTTGGTGATCTGACAAAATCATTTCATTACCCTCCACCATCACATTTTTGGCAGTATCATGAGCAATGTCTGCCACCACTGGATCTTGAGGGTCTTGCAAGATCATCTCAGTAGTTGGGGCAGCTATGATATTCCTTGTTGGAGCATGTTTTGGCGGGTGGGAATTATGAGCTGGGTTGGATCCAGAAGGAAGCTAAACTTCAAGGTAATCTTCAGATAGAGGATTTCCCCTAGTACCGTCCAAGGGCCTCCGGTCAGCACTTCAAGGTAATCTTCTTTACAGCTAAACTTGAAAATATAAAAACTATTAACAAGGTCTATTATCTCATCAGGCGATGATCCAGCCCAGATTTTCTGCGTTGTTGCTTTTAGTATTGGAACCGGGGGCGATTTTGTGAGAAATTTTCCGATAAGACTGTTTCTCCATTCCAATCGCCATTCAGATAGCTTCTCCTCTTCGAAGACAACCAAATCTCGATATTTGGAAGAGATATTTTGGAGGATTTGAGCCGAGCGTTCTGATGATCTCGTTGCCTCTCCAATGTTCGAACGAAAAAGGGCGCGGGCGCTCCAGGGTTTCCTGAGAGGAGTGCCTCTAAAAGTATTAGTAAAAAGGGGTCTCTCCTGAGCAGGGGGGCCAGGAGGAGCTGGATCCGGAGGCTTTTTCCGCCCAGGAGGAGTACCGGAGGAAGGGGATCGAGGAAAGGTTGAGGACGAAGAGGCCGTTTAGATGTTATATATATTTTTTATTTAGACTGCACATGGGAAAAACCATGCTTGTGATTTTATAAGTTTCTTGTGTCTTGATAAGCAAGGAAGTATGCCTTGTAATTCATTTTCGATGTTCAAGACTCATCTAGTCATTATTATTCTTCTTATTAGAAAACAAAGATGAAATTGAGAGAGGAGTAAGCAGAGAATCTTCTCATTGATATCTCAAATGGAGTTTACAGCACCTATTTATAGGGCAATTAGATACATGAACATTCATTCTTCTCAAAACGAAGAGTCATATGCAATAAATAGGAGAGTTATGAAGAGTCATCCGAAGAGTCATCATAAAGTCATAGACATCCACAAGAATCCGAAGAGTCATCATAAAGTCATAGGCATCCACAAGAATTGAATTCATAATACTCCCCCTTGGATGCCATTTCAGATACTGCCTCATTAAAAATCTTACCAGGAAAACCCTGTGGGAAAAAACCATGGTTAAGGAAAAAAGAGTGCAGTCGTATACTCCCCCTCATTGTAATGTTACTTTAAATTTTTGAGTTTGCGCATTCCGATTTGATAAACAAGCCTTTCAAAGGTTGCAGTAGGCAATGATTTTGTAAATAAATCTGCTAGGTTATCCAACGAACGAATTTGTTGAATATCAATATCACATCTCTTTTGGATATCGTGTGTAAAGAAAAACTTTGGTGATATATGTTTCGTTCGATCGCCTTTAATATATCCTTCCTTTAACTGGGCTATACATGCAACATTATCCTCATATAATATCGTCGGGACATTCTTATTTAAAGCCAATCCAGATGTCTCCCGAATATGATGGATAACAGATCTTAACTATACACATTCTCGACTTGCCTCATGAATTGCTATGATCTCAGAATGATTAGAAGATGTGGCAGTAATAGTTTGTTTCATAGATCTCCAAGATATAGCTGTTCCTCCACATGTGAATACATAACCTGTTTGAGATCTACCATTATGAGGATCAGATAAATAGCCCGCATCTGCATATCCAATTAATTCAGCTTCAGGCATGTGAGGATAATATAATCCCAAAGTCATTGTACCTTGAAGATATCGAAATATATGTTTAATTCCATTCCAATGTCTTCTCGTCGGGGAAGAACTATATCTTGCTAATAAATTTACAGCAAATGTGATATCCGGTCGAGTATGATTAGCGAGGTACATTAGTGCCCCAATTGCACTAAGATATGATACTTTTGGACCAATCAGTTCTTCATCTTTCATTTGAGGTCGAAATAGATCTTTATTTACATCAAACGACCTAACAACCATCGGGGTACTTAATGGATGTGCTTTATCCATATAGAATCTTTTCAACATTTTGGCTATATAAGCTGATTGATAAACAAAAATTCCATTTTCTAAATGTTCAATTTGTAGTCCGAGACAAAGTTTTGTTTTCCCGAGATCTTTCATCTCAAACTCATTCTTCAAATAATCAACCGCTTCGGAAAGCTTTTCAGGAGTTCCAATAATATTTATATCATCAACATATACTGTAATTATCACAAACTTTGATCCAGATCTCTTAATAAAAATGCATGAGTAAATAGGGTTATTTTGTTATCCCTTGTTTAACAAATACTCACTCAAACGTTTATACCACATTCGTCCAGATTATTTTCAACCCATATAAAGATCTAGACAATTTAATTGAGAATAATTCTCGATGATTTGAATTAAATGCTTATGGCATTTTAAATCCTTCGGGGAGTTTCATGTAAATGTTGTTATCAAGTGAGCCATACAAATATGCAGTAACAACATCTATTAATCGCATTTCCAATTTTTCATGGATTGATAAACTTATCAGATATCGAAAAGTCGTTGCATCTATCACAGGAGAATATGTTTCCTCATAATGAATCCCAGGTCTCTAAGAACCCTTGGGCAATAAGTCGTGCCTTATATACGACAATCTCTTCCTTTTCATTTCGTTTGCGCACAAACACCCATTTATATCCAATTGGTTTGATACCTTCTGGTGTACGGACTATAGGTCCAAAAACTTTATGTTTTGCGAGTGATTTTAATTCAGCATCAATCACATCTTTCCATTTTGGCCAATCATTTCTTCGTCTGCATTCTTCAACAGACTTTGGTTCATGATCCTCATCATGTTTCATAATATTGTATGCAATATGATAAGCAAAATTGTCATCAACGTCGATTTCACCTCGGTTCCATCTTTTTTCAGTCATAATGTAATTTATGGAGATCTCTGCATTATCAGGTACCTGAGATTCTACCGGAATCATATTATGAATGACTGGAGTCTCTTCTAGAGTCATAACATCCTCATTTTGAGCTTTTATTTCTTTTCTTCTTCGAGGATTTTTATCTTTGGAACTGACAGGTCTACCACGTTTCACTTGCATTCTAGGTTCATTTGCAATTATGCGTTGTCCTTCAGGAGCACTAATTCTGATTGGACCATTTGCAGATGGAATATATGACTTTGTCACTCTCTTGGGGTTAGTAAAAACATCTGGCACTTGATTTGCTAAATTTTGCAAGTGAATAATCTTTTGAACTTCCAGTTCAGATTGTTTTGTACGAGGATCATAATGAGATAATGATATTTCACGCCAGATAATTTCATTCTCCAACTGCTTATTTTCCCCTTTCAATGTTGGGAATGTCATTTCATCAAAATGACAATCGACAAAACGAGCCGTAAATAAATCTCCAGTTAATGACTCTAAATATTTAATAATTGATGGAGATTCATATCCAATATAAATTCCCAACCTCCTTTGAGGTCTCATCTTAGTGCGTTGTGGTGGAGCTATTGGCACATATACCGCACATCCAAAAATTCTTAGATGGGAAATATTTGGTTCCTGACCATAAACCAATTATAAAGGGGAGACCTCATGATAATTAGTAGGTCTGATGCAAATTAATGCCGCTGCATGCAAAATAACTTGTCCCCATGTAGTATTTAGTAATTTTGTCTTCATGAGTAAATGTCTCACAATTGATTGAAGACGCTTTATCAATGACTCTGCAAAGCCATTTTGTGTGTGAACATGGGCTACAAGATGTTCAACACTTATCCCAATTGACATACAATAATCATTAAAAGCTTGGAAAGTAAATTCTCTGACATTATCAAGACGAATAGTTTTAATTGGATAATCCGGGAAATGTGCTCGTAATCGAATGATTTGTGCAAGTAATCTTGCGAAAGCTTGATTACGAGTCGATAAAAGATATACATGTGACCATTTCGTTGATGCGTCAATTAAGACCATAAAATATCTGAATGGTCCACATGATGGATGTATAGGCCCACAAATATCACCTTGTATTCGCTCTAAGAATGTTAGAGATTCAGTCCTAACTTTAATTGGTGATGGCCTTATTATTAAGTTCCCTTGGGAACAAGCAGCACATGAAAATTCATTGAACTGAAAAATCTTCTAGTTTTTCAATGAATGTCTAGTTGAATTATTAATAATCCTTCGCATCATAATAGAACCTGGATGCCCCAATCGTTCATGCAATGTAATAAAATTATTCTGCTCAACAAACTTCTGGTTTGTAACAGCGTTGTCTTGCTCAACAAACTTCTGGTTTGTAACAGCGTGTATTTCAATGACACTTACCTTTGTATAATATAATTCAGATGAAACTGCAGGTAGTTTTTCTAATAAGCTTTTCTTACCCAAGATGTTACTTGTTATACAAAGATATTCAGTATTATTTTCATTCATAGTCTCCACATGATATTTATTTTGACGGATGTCTTTGAAACTTAGTAAGTTTCTAGGAGACTCAGAAGAAAATAATGCTTCATTAATATGAACATTCGTTCCACCAGGTAGACGAATGATAGCTCTTCCGGAGCCTTCTATCATTTTTGCACTTCCTGAAATGGTATTCACATTTGTATTATTCATTACCATCGAGGTAAAGAATTTCTCATTTTTTAGAATAGTATGTGTTGATGCGCTATCTATGAGGCATGCATCATCATCGTAGATTGAGAATCCAATTGGATGTTTTTCCATTTTCTTCATAAAGATAAAATAATAGAATTAATAAACAGAAAAGTAAGATAAAGTAAATGCAATATTGTAAGTAAAGAAAATGTGAGACTTTATTAGATAAAATGCTCGACGTTATCCTCAGGTTGACCTATGAAATCAGCTACATCAAATTGAGGGATATCGTCGAGGCCATAATCAACATTATCATCATTAGAGATAAAATTTGCCTCTACCACGTCTTTTCCTTTATTTCTCATGTGTTTTTGGTAGAGGTCGGTAAGATGTTTTGGCGTACGACAGGTACGAGACCAATGACCTTTCATACCGCAACAATAACATTTGTTCTCTATAGTTTTAGTGCCTTGGCCTTTCTTGCTTTCATGCGCTTCTTTAGTATTTTCTCCCTTATCCATATAACGAGGGCGATCATTGTGAAAATATTGGCGACCTCGTCCACGTCTACGTCCATAATCATGACCACGACCGCGATTTTGGCTTCCGTAATTATAAGCTATCAGATTCACTCCAGGGAATGGAGCAGATCCAGTTGGACGGGTCTCATGATTTTTCATTAAAAGCTCATTATTTTGTTCGGCTAATAGTAGACATGAGATTAATTCAGAATACTTCTCAAAACCCTTTGCACGGTATTGCTGCTGCAGGAGCACATTTGATGCATGAAAAGTAGAGAATGTTTTTTCTAACATATCTCCATTAGTAATAGTTTCCCCACATAATTTCAGTTGAGAAGTAATTCGAAATATTGCTGAATTATAATCACTTACAAATTTGAAATCTTGTAGGCGCAAGTGCAACCAATCAAATTGAGCTTTTGGAAGGATGATTGTCTTCAGATGATCATACCTCTCCTTTAAATTGTTCCAAAGAACAAGAGGATCCTTCACGGTGAGATATTCAATTTTTAATGCTTCATGAAGGTGACGATGGAGAAAGATCATCGCTTTAGCCTTATCTTGGTTGGACGTGGTGTTTTGCCTTTTAATGGTATCTTCAAGACCATTAGCAGCAAGATGGATTTCAGCATCTCAAAGAACCTGGCTTCCTTCGTTGATAAGAGCTTCGTGCTGATAACGTATTAGAAAACAAAGATGAAATTGAGAGAGGAGTAAGTAGAGAATCTTCTCATTGATATCTCAAATGGAGTTTACAGCACCTATTTATAGGGCAATTGGATACATGAACATTCATTCTTCTCAAAACGAAGAGTCATATGCAATAAATAGGAGACTTATGAAGAGTCATCCCAAGAGTCATCATAAAGTCATAGACATCCACAAGAATCCGAAGAGTCATCATAAAGTCATAGGCATCCACAAGAATTGAATTCATAATACTTCGTCTATTTATTTGCATTACTTGCTGTCATTTAGTAAAAAAAATAACAACCACTTTGCCCTCTATAGGCTGTGAGCTGGAGCTTGGATTGGGAGGCGGTGGAGGCTGGGTGAGCCGGAGCTAGGAGGCGGTGGAGGCTGGTCGCCTCCAGACTCGCTTTCTCCTTCTTGTTGATCTCTCCGACCAACTCGTCGATCCTCACTTTCTCCTTCTCCTCCCGCTCCAGCTATTTCCGGTCGCCTCCAACCTCGCCCACGCTGCAGCCACCTGGAACGCTCCAAGCCCTGCTCCTTATTCGACGTCGTTCGAGCTGGAAAGCGGACGCGTTGGAGCGTCGCTCAAGCGTGGCTAGAGCTAGATCTCGCGGGAGCTTCGGTCGCTGGCTAGAGTAGGAGATACTAGATGTCGCTCGAGCTAGAAAGCGGAGCGTCGCTGCTCGCTAGTTGGAGCTGAAGCTGGAATCGGGGATCTCGCTGGCTGGAGCAGGAACTGTTGGATGTCGATCGAGCTTGAAAGCGGAGGAGGCATCACGGAGAGCTTCAGCGGAGCGTCGCTGCTCGCTGGCGTCGGAATCGCTTGCAGCTGGATCTGGACGGCAGAGAGGCGGAAGGAACGTCGGAAGCGGCCAGAGGTGCTGGAGGTCGGCGATGAGCCGTTGTCATGACGGAGCTGGCGAGGCGCAGGGGAAGCGGCGAGGCATTTCATAGCCAACTTCGGGCAGCGGTGGGTGGTCATTGGAGTCAAGGAAGAGAGAGGAGGTGATCGTGAATGGGAGGCAGAGATGGCTGCTGCACGTTGAACAGTGATTGTGAACGTTAAATAAAGAGAAGAAGATATTAAAGTCATTTATTTATTTCAACCGATCACATTCTGCATCCGCGCAAACACAAAAAAGGTAAAAAAACATGGAAAAAGAAAAAAAAGTAGTGGATTGCATGTTGATTCAGTAGTTTTTCCATGATATAATATCAATTTTCACTATGTTCTCAAATATTTCTACGACATTTGGTTAGATTTTCTTATAAACCCAGTAGCTTTTCCATGATATAATATTAATTTCCAGCATGTTCTCAAATATTTCTATAATATTTGGTTGGATTTTCTTATGAACCTAGTAACTTTTCCATGATATAATATCAATTTCCACCATGTTTGTAAATATTTTTATGACATTTTGTTGGATTTTCTTATAAACCCAGTAGCTTTTCCATGATATAATATCAATTTTCACCATGTTCTCTAATATTTCTACAACATTTGGTTGGATTTTCTTATAAACCCAGTAGCTTTTCCATGATATAATATCAATTTCCACCATGTTCTCAAATATTTCTACAATATTTGGTTGGATTTTCTTATGAACCCAGTAGCTTTTCCATGATATATTATCAATTTCCACCATGTTTGTAAATAATTCTACGACATTTGGTTGGATTTTCTTATAAACCTAGTAGCTTTTCCATGATATAATATCAAATTCCACAAAATATCCTTCAAGTAAAGTTCGCATTCATTTTAATTTTATATATTTCAAGCTTCTGTAACTTAAAAATTTTATGCTGGTTCAATCTCATTGAGGATATGCAGCCTAATCTCTAGGTTCGATATTACATAAGCTTCCCAAGTCTTATGTGGAAATCGTATCTAATTTATATGGATTCTTTTGCAGGCACCGATATATCTAGACTTGACACAGGAAAACGTAGGAGGTTGAAGTTGAACTGCTAAATGGACTAGAGTTATATTGTATATGGAAATTAAGTTAAAATGTTGAAAGTAAGAACAAGATATTTTGTGGTAATTGTGTAGACATGGTGGAAAATGTATCAATTTCATTGTAAAATGTATAAATTTCATGGTAAAATGTTATATATATATATATGTTTCATGGTAAAATGTATAATAGGATATTTTGTGGCAATTGTATGCTAAATGGACTGGAAATTTTCCTACATGTAGCATTCAACCAGCATTCATTCAACATTGTGGGGAATGCCTGGCAAATCAACCCAATCCATAATTATGGAAAAATAAGATGATATAGTGGAAATTACATCAACATCATCGAAATGCCTAGCAAATCAACCCAATCCATAATCATGGAAAAATAAGATGACATAGTGGAAATTACATCAACATTGTGGGGAATGCCTGGCAAATAGAATCAGCCTAAAATCTTAGAAAAATAAGACGACATAGTGGAAATTACATCAACATCATCAAAATTCCTAGCAAATCAACCCAATCCAGAATGGTGGAAAAATAAGATGACATAGTGGAAATTACATCAACATTGTGGGGAATGCTTTGGCAAATAGAATCAGCCCAGAATCGTGGAAAAATAAGACGACATAGTGGAAATTACATCAACATCATCAAAATTCCTAGCAAATCAACCCAATCCAGAATGGTGGGAAAATAAAATGACATAGTGGAAATTACATCAATATTGTGGGGAAATTAATATATTTACACACCACAAATATATCCATTCATGATCGACACATACAAATGCAATCCAACAACAATTATATTCAACCTCCGCACAGATTCATACAACAACAGGGCTGGAACCAAATTCCATCCAAATCTTTCAACATGACTGGTTTAAATTACAATAATCTACTGCATATGGAACATTAGAATTACATGCTGGACAGGACTGAAGGTGGTGGACGCCGATGAGCTTGACCACTCCGACGAAAATAGGGTTTCAGCAATCTGAAAATGGCTCGCTCTCAGAAGTCCTCTTTCCGGCAGAAGTAAGGATCAGCCGATTCAGAGAAGGGATGTGAGAGTTCCAACAAATCTAGTAAGGGCTTGGAAGAATCGAACGAAAAAATGAATGACGAGGAAGAAGGTGGAGGAGTAGGTTACCTTGAAGCAGCTTGACGATTAAGAGGAGAAAGTCGGGAAGAGGAGGATTCTGAAGTTAGGAGTTAGGGCTCGCTCGCTTCTGGCGATTAAGAGCTTCGAGAGGAGGACCCAAATAGTAGCTCACAGAGGAGGCTGGAAAGGAGCAGATTCATCGGAGTTAGGGTGCAGAGGATGTCAGGCTGGCGGAGTACCGGAGAAGTTGGGGCGACCTCGGTAGTATCAGAGAGAAAGAGAGCAGGAAGGGTGCGTGCGTGTAAGGTGAAAAGGTATAAGGGTTTTTTTGTGTTGGGGGGGTGGGGGGAGGGTGGAAAGGTTAGTTTTTCCCCAGGTAGACGGCGTACAAGGAAGTAAATGGGAAGAAAACGGTCCGTTAGGAGAAAATGAGTGCATTGAGATTTGTGCCAATTTATGCCTTCATGGACGGTGATTAGTTTTATTAGAAAGAAGTTTATGAGAAAACGCGGCCACATATATTTTGCAATAACGCACAGGTGTAAAGTCGCCATTTTGGCATCTTGGAAAAGACAAATGCATTTCAATGCATCGGACAAAATCCTGACTAGCTTCTCCCTTGAGGGAAATAGTAAGGAACCCTCTGGTGCAGGGGCGCATTTTCTATGTAGCAACCCTACGGAGGGATCTTCAGTAGGGGCTCTTAATCCACTTGACACATCTTTTAAAGCACCGTATGATCCGAATCTCAAAGCAAGATAAATAACTTTTTATTCTGCCTTCTCTACCTCCGTTTGCTCTCTATTTTCCCAAATCTTTTCCTAACCAGAGTTATAACTCATGAATGTCTCTCTCTCTCGTCCAAGCGCTCGTCGTCAAAACCTAGTTTTCTCTCTCGAAATCTTTCTCCAAAGCTCTCTCGCTGAAGACGAAACCCTTTCACTGAAGCTCTTTCTCGCCGAAGCCCTCTCTTCGAAGCTGACTCGCCCAAAGCCGTCTCGCTGAAGCTGAAGCTCTCCGAAGCCCTCTTGCTAAAGCTCTCTAGCCGAAGTCCTCAACCTTGACGACATTGATAATCCTTTCTCAACCCTAGACCCCGACGACCATACATGTAAGATTTTTGTTTTTCAAGTATAATGGTTCTTTCCTTTATATCTATTTGATAAGTTTCAAACATTTTGACATATCATATTTTGGAATTTTGGATGAATTTTGCTGTTCCCTTAGTTGTACTATTGTGATGGTGAGTTTGCTGCACTATTTTGGCATAATGTGATATGTTTGTGATGATTGCTGGGTTTATGCTGCTGGATTGGGAAGTACTCTGTCATGTTGGGAAGTACTCTGTCAAATACAACTGTATAGTCATATATGTTGGGAAGTACTAAGGCACCAATTTACATGTTGGGAAGTACTCTGTCATCCTTGAGTAGTGAATATGGATCTGTAGATGTTGATGGCGACATTGACATGCTACTTGCATCATGCACAAAACTAGGTCCGAAGAACTGTAAAATGCAAATACGAAGTTAGACATCGCTTCATCTGCAACCTAAACTCCATATGCGAATGACGGCGATTCTGCAGTCCGGCGGAGGAGATGGCGCTCTGGATGTTCTGCATGGCCGGGAGAACGTACTGCGCCAAGGACGGCGATTCGGGGATCAGCTCGTTCCCGACCGCGATGTAGCGGATGGAAACGCTAGGGAAAGCTTTGGGCGAGTCGGCTTCGAAGAGAGGGCTTTGGCGAGAAAGAGCTTCAGTGAGAGGGCTTCGTCTTTAATGAGAGAGCTTCGGAAAAAGATTTGGAGAGAAAAAACTAGCTTTTGGCGAGGGGAGCTTGGGCGAGAGAGAGACATTCATGAGTTATAACTCTGGTTAGGAAAAGATTTGAAAAAACGGAGAGTAAACGGAGGTAGCGAAGGCAGAATAAAAAGTTATTTGTCTTGCTTTGAGATTGGGATCATAAGGTGCTTTAAAAGATGTGTCAGGTGAATTAAGAGCCCCTACTCCGTAGGGTCGCTACATAGAAAATGCGCCCCTGGTGCAGGGTCCAGTTGCGCACCATCCCAAAGTCTAAAGCTCTTGGACTAAGTCTTCATCAAATAATGACACTTCATCATACGTGACCCATTGCATGATACGTATACCTGGAGGATCTACGGCCATGCACCTTAGATCTTCTTGTATACCTGGAGGATCTACGGTCATGCACCTTAGATCTTCTTGCAAATGAATCATTTTTTGAATTAGTGCTTCCGTAGCCTTACTACAAATGAGCTGAGAAATTTCTGGAGGAAGCTGGGCTAAAAAATGTTGTCTGAAAGTTGATGAAAGAATCATTCTGGTTTTAAAGCTCTGATAATCATGTGACCCAGATAAAACACAAATATGATTTGTGGAAATAATTTGAGAAAGCTTGTCAGTTCCAGTATTATCCTATTCTTTGATAGGTTCAATAGTGACATGAACACCGGTTTGTATAACATAATCAATGAAATTCATCCACTTGTTTCCGGAAAGTTTATTACTATTGACAGTTTGGAAGAAGCTTACTATAGCATAACAGTATCTTCATAATGTGAATTCAGTTTTATCCACTCGAAAAATCTTAAACTTCTCCAAACTGTAAATGCTATTATTTCTGCATTAATAGCTGAGATGACAGTTTTATATTTTTCTGAATAATACCTTGCAATTTTTTATGTCATATGTGAATCATATTTAGCTTGTTTCTATTTAAGAATTTCTCCTCATCCTAATAGACTTTCATTCGTCTCAATAATGATGTATGCATTTAGATATAATAATTTACAAGATTAATAATTTACAAATTCAATGGTGTCATGATGGGCATGAGTTGGAATCTTGTTTTGCTGAAAATTTTTTTTGAGGCAAGGTGAGTATGTATCTAAAAGTATACTTGTTATACAATATTTTAAAATTTATACGATAGTGTGTTATATAATAATTTATTAGTGTTATATAATAAAAATGTTATACGATAATGTATATATATTATATAATAAATAGTATAACATACTTATATTATGGTATAATATATTCAATTAAAATATCGTATAACAAACACATTTTTAGATGTGTGCTGGGAAGATGCGGTACCTGCCCCTAAAATTTTTCCGCTTTTGTTCCTCTACTAGAACAACAAATAATTTAAATAGCAACACTTTATAACTTAATTAAAGAAAAAGATAAAATCAGAGCAATCATATTATTATAAAAAAAATATAAAATAAAGAATATCTAAAAATTGTATGGTGCAAAAATAAATTCAACAAATAAATTTTTTTATTGTTCACCAGTTATATTGAATCCGCCTGGATGACATGACAGTTAAATGCGAAATAAACAAGACATGACAGTTACAACAGCCACAAACGCACAAGAAGATGCCATAACGGTCGCAATAGTAGTTATAAATGGATCCTGCAAGTGCAGCACTTGCCCTGCATCTAAAGCCCCGTTTAGTTCATGCAGCTTCTGGCAGCTTCTGCTGGTGCGGCCAGCAACTTCTGGTCAAAATGAGCTTTTGAGTGGTAGCTTTTTTGGTTGGAACAGAGAAGCTGCCATTGTTCACAAGAAGCTATCACGAGCAGCTTTTGACCGCTTCTCCCTTTCCAACTTCCTTCTAGCCTGTGCCTCCTTCATTCGCAGTCCGCGTCTCTCCTTCCTTATTACCGTCCGCCTCCCTCCTTCCTTGGCGCCGGCCGTCTCCCTTCCCAGCCCGAGTCCGCCTTTCTTCTTCCTCGGCATTGGCTCGAGCTCGCCGCCCTGAGCTCCTTTATTCCTCGGCCGATCTCGTCTCTCCTTTCCTCCAGGCGGCAGTAGACCTCTGACGTATCTCCCGGAAGCTTCTCACTTCGCCCGTGACCCAGAGATCTCGCGTCGTCGATTTGGAGACCTCCAAGTGGCAGTAGACCTCCGACGCCTCCAGGCGACCAGATTAACCAACGGCGAGAGCTCTCGGTGCGAGCTCCTCCCCCAGTGAGATCTGCGAGCGCGTCTCCTCCCGGCGAGAGCTCTCGACTGGATGGCGGCGCAGCTACCGCTCTTTCCTCCACTGCCCCCGCCTGCCCTTCCCGGACGAGTGGCGGCCGGATGAGGAAGAAGCGGCGGCTCGACTGGACGGACGAGGAAGAAGCGGCCGCTGCCGTCTACCTCCCCTAACGCGTCCTTTCCCTAAAAAATGATTTTGACAAGTTAAAATCAATTTTGACCAATTACAAACTAGTTTATTCAAACAATAGGAAACTTATTTAACCAGCTCTTGATCAAACCAGCTGGTCTAACTAGCCCCAGCTATAAATTCTAGCTGAACCAAATTGGCCTTCATTGCAGCTAAAACTGCAAATCCTCACGCACTTCGTGGGAGACTCCAAGTACTGTTTCACACACTCATCGAGGAACCTGATGGCGCTTACAATTATTGGCGGGATGGCGAGAGCTCAAATGAGGAGCAATGCGAGGATGGTGAATAACACACGGGAAGCCATTGAGATTGTTGTGTCAGAGAGAAAGAGGAAGACTCTTTGAGTCACTTTGTCGAATTTGACTATTTTTGGATTAGTGGATTACTAATAATTTTGGTGGTTTAGAGTGAATTATATTATAATTAGTTGTGCTCTTTTCGATGGCAATTATTGAGCTATAATAGCTTATTTAAAATTTTTCAATAAAAATAATTAATTATTATGTCACATATAAAGAATTTAATAAATATTGTGGAACTTGGAACCTTGGGCGTTATTATATAGAGAATAAAAAAATTTTAGACGTGAAAAATCTTAGTCACAGTTTTTTTTTCCATTTTATATATGCACAAATTGTAATGCATATTTTATAAAAATTAACTCAATTTTATAAAAAAATTAATTAGATTTCATAGAAAATTTTCAAAATTTATAGAATATTAATCAAATTGTAGAAGAGCTCCGCTGGATTATGCACCTAAGCTTGTCATCAAGATATGTCTGTCATTGCCCATGTTGATCATGGCAGGGGTAGCTCCTGGTACTGCTGAGGCTCCTCCGCTGAGTGTTCTACAGTATCCCAAAAATTGAATAAACCAGTATACTTTTTATATTTGGAGAGCCAATCTGCTGTTTTATTATATGTTCGATCAACATGGACAAAAGTATAATTTTTGTTCCATTTTAAATAACCAATTTCTTTAATAAAAGTGGCAATTTTCTAGGACAAATGCCGAGAGACACCATTTAGAAATCTCACCACTTCTTTACTATCTGATTCGAAAATGATAGGTTTGTTATGAAAAATAGGTTTATCATTTATAAAGACTAAAGCACTTCGGATAGCCATGAGTTCGTTCTGCACAAAGAGGGAACTGAGTCACATTCCAAATATACTGCCACTATAGTAATAGTGTTAGAATTATTATCTCTGATAGCCAATTCCTCCTCTTTTCAAAGCTTCATCCCAAGCACCATCTGTGTTTATTTTAAACTCTCCAACATTGGGTTTGGACCATTTGAGATTTGTATTGAAGAGAAACAATCCAGATTGTCTACTTCGATTGATTGCAAACATATGATCATTATACTCAGCAATAATAGCACGACCAATTTTTGAAACATTAGGAATTTCCTCTTGAAAAGTGACAGTACTTCTCATTTTCCATATTTGCCAAAAGGAAATCAGTATAATAGTACAAGATTTGATATCTGAAATGGTTTCAATCCAAAAAGGATGAAATTCCTACACTCTTGTAAACCAACTGAAATCAGATTGGACTGCAAGAAATTGCCAGAGTTGGTGAGAGAAATGACATTGATAAAAAATATGGCTGCAAGTTTCCTCTTCACACCTACATAGAACAGATATTAGGTCCATAGTAACCAATCTTCATAAGGCTGTAATAGGTTGGAAGCCGTTGGTTGAAGAGCTGCCAGCCAAACACTTTAAGTTTATGGGAAACTCTCAAATGCCAAAGTTTTTTCCATCCATTCCAATTAGCAGAGACTAGGTATCTATTAGATAATTTTCCATCTGTGTTTCCTTTTCAGTTAATGAACATTATTCTCACTGGATATTAGCTGCCTGCAAAGCAAAGTGCAAAGCACACTAACTTTAAGTAAATTTCAAAGTTTTCTGCTTTTGATTCTCATCAAGCTTGATCCGATAAAAACTTCAAGGTGGATATGATAGTTGAATCATCAACTTGTGTAAGCTTCTGTGTATTAATCCAGACCGATGAACTCCTTGCTTGGAACTAGTGTTGGCAATAAAACACAAACTCAACTTATATTTTGATGAAAAATGTGATTTGACTAGGTGTCAAATTAGGTTTAAATAAAGTCTGATTTCTATAAGTTGGGTTGATTTGCAATACCCGATTTGTTAATTTACTAAAATGCCACTTAAAACCTAACTCTAAAATCGAGCTCTGTAATTCAATAATTGAATCATTTGAACTCTTTACCTGTCAGCTCGTCACTAACTCATACTATGGTCGCTGGATCATTCAGGTTGATATCGCATGCTACCGCTTCGCTAGTGTCACTTGCAACTATCACATCACTCTCGCTGCTTCACTAGTGCTGCCTGTAGCCTATTTGTCACTGTAACTTGCAAGGTCGCACACTCGCACTTAATTGTGTTCCTCACTACTGGTGTTATAGTTTGTAGCTACTTGCACTTGCACCCCTAGTTGCACATAATTCATGGATATCCAATGCTCTAATGGGTCTAATAGCTCCTCGGTACCCGATTCCTTCAAGACTACTTAGGACCTTAAGGTAAGATTCTAAAATAGTAGTGTGATCTTCCAAATGGCCTTTAGAAGTTAGGTAAATAATAATATCACTAGAGAATCTACAAAAGTAAACTAATCTAAGCGAAACAAAGAATAAACCACCTCATCAACTTAGCCATGCCCTTAAAGAAACACAAAGCAATCTGGTCTTTGAAATGCGAAGGAAACAAAGAATCCTTTCTTCTCCTGCAAACTATTCCCAAACTTTCCTTCCATGATTTATTTATACGCCATTCTTTTCTTCCCCTCCTCCACATTCCCCCTCCGATGGCGTCAACCAATCACAGTCTCCATTTCCTTCACCTCTTCCTCTTCCTTTTCCTCTCTGGCATTAACGCACAATGGACTCGGGACTCCGAGTCCGAAGCCTACGAGCAGTCTCTGCTCCAGCAAGCCTGCCTCAACTCCACCGCGCCCGACTCCTGCCTCTCCCGCATCCACGCCGAGCGCCAGCGTGGTGGCGGCGGCCCCATCTCCATCCTCAACGGGGCCGTCAAGGGCACCATCGACGAGGCCGCGCGGGCCGCCACCGCCGTCTCCAACCTCGCCGCCGTCTCGGCCGACCTCCGCGAGGCGATGGCCATCCACGACTGCGTCGAGCTTCTCGGCCTCTCCGTCGACGAGCTCGCCTGGTCGCTCGACGAGATCGGTCGGCTCGTCGCCGGCAACCGCAGCGCGCGCGGCGAAGCCAACTTTCGCGCCTGGCTGAGCGCCGCGCTCGGCAACCAGGACACCTGCCTCGAGGGCTTCGACGGCACCGACGGCCGCGTGAGGAGGTTCGTCGAGGGGCGGCTGGAAGAGGTGTCCCAGCTGGTGAGCAACTTGCTCGCCATGTACAAGAGGATGCGGAGCATCATACCGCACGCGCCGCCCAGAAACAGAACGCGGAGCAGAGACTCGGCGCCGGCGTGGGTGGCGGCAGTGGAGGAGATGCTGCGTGCGGATTTGAAACGTTTGAAGGTGGACGCGGTGGTGGCGCTGGACGGCAGCGGGCAGTACCGGTCGATCAACGAGGCGGTGAGCCGGGCGCCGAGCTACAGCTCGAGGAGGTACGTGATATATGTGAAGAAAGGGGTGTATGAGGAGAACGTGGAGCTGAAGAAGAAGAAGACCAGCATTATGATGGTCGGCAGCGGCATGGGGCTGACGGTGATCACCGGAAGCAGAAACTTCATGCAGGGCTGGACTACCTTCAGGACTGCAACTTTTGGTACGTCCTTCGTAATAGAGTACCAAAATGTCATTTTATCCCTACCTGTCATCATCGTACATGTCCGACGAAATGGTACAATATTTGCAGCGGTCTCGGGGCAGGACTTCATCGCGCGGGACATAACGTTCCGCAACACGGCGGGGCCGGAGAACCACCAGGCGGTGGCCCTCCGCGTGGACTCGGACCGCTCCGCCTTCTTCCGCTGCAGCATCGAGGGCCACCAGGACACCCTCTACGCCCACTCCCTCCGCCACTTCTACCGCGAATGCCGCATCTTCGGCACCATCGACTTCATCTTCGGCAACGCCGCCGCCGTCCTCCAGCGCTGCCACATCTACACCCGAAGACCGCTTCCCGGCCAGGTGGCCACCATCACTGCGCAGGGCCGCAAGGACCCGAACCAGAGCACCGGCTTCTCCCTCCACGACTGCTACGTCCACGCCACCTGGCCGGCCTACCTGGGCCGTCCGTGGCGGCCTTTCTCGCGGACGGTGGTTATGCAGTCGTACCTCGGTGCGGAGTTGCGGCCCGCTGGGTGGCTCGAATGGGCCGGGGATTTTGGGCTGACCACGCTGTGGTACGGGGAGTACCGGAACTACGGCCCGGGCTCGCGGCTCGGAGGTCGGGTCAGTTGGCCCGGATACCACGTGATTCGGGATGCGACGGTGGCGGAGTTGTTCACCGTACGGCGGTTCATTGACGGCGTGTCGTGGCTGCCGACGACGGGAGTCGAGTTCACCGCCGATCTCGTTAAATAAAAAAATAATTTAATATCAAAGCGAAATATTTTATCATTTAAAAGAAAATTTAAGAGAAAAATAGGAAATTTAGGTCCTAAGACTTCCACTTCATTCTCTTTTAAATAGAAAATTAAATTACAAATTTTAAATTATAGTTTTCATTTTTCTTTTAATTTTAACTGATGTAACTAATCTTTTTCCACTGCAAGTTAATTCGATGTAAATTTTATATTGATTAAGTTGCATCAACTCTATTCCTGTACGAGTTTACAGTCTTTTGGTCTCTTATAAGTGCTATAATTTAGTGATTATTTGTGGCCATATATTGATTAGCTTACATTGACCTCCTAAGGAAAGCTCCTCTAGGGATACTGGTTGATCTAAATTGCTCCCATTAAGACTTTAATAGCCTATATCTTCAAAGGGGACAAAAAAAAAAGAAAAGATATATGGAAAGAATAGAAAAATGAGAAGAAGGAAAAGCTCGTTTACGTGCATTACAAGTGTTCTTCCCCACACTTTCCCATAGCAATAGGGAGGCGGTGACAGTAGAAATCGGGCAATAGTGGTTTGGTTAGGCAAGGACAGACAGGGTGACTATGCTACGACTGGGCGAGGGTAGACAGGGCGACACGCGGCTGCGGCTTAGGCAAATAGGGCAACAATGCTACAGCTGGGCGACGGCATATGAGCGAGGGCGAGCTACGACTGGGCGAGGGCGGACGAGCGAGGGTGAGCTACGGCTGGGTGAGGGTGGATGAGCGACGGTGCTGCGGCTAGGCGACGATAGATGGAGGCTGGAGGCCTCGATCGTGCGCGAACAAGGTGATGACAAACGGAGGCTGGAGGGCTTGGGCATGCTCATGCGTGTTCCATTGAGTTTTTCGCTCGATTTTGGGCAAAAAACTAACCGATGGAAAAGAGGAGTTTTGATTCCTTTATTTTTCTTTCATCTTCGTTTTTTTTTCTTTCATATTTCCCTCTAAAGAAACAAGTCTTAAAGTGTATACACCTTATAAAGGATTACAAATAATTTTTTATAAAGATAATTTTGCCTCACATATTTTGCTCATGAATCTACTCCTAATCATTTAACTTTATTTAGTTATATACTATTATTTAATATAGTCATATAAATCATATATATACATATATGTATACATAGTCATAATCTACAAATCTATACAATCGTATACCACTAAACACTATACTATATTTGCAAAACGTACAAAAAAAAAAAAAAAAAAACTATATGCCCTCATCTCTAATTTAAGATACACATATCCTTATAAAAAAATCTTGCAAAAGCAATCCTAAATTGGCCTTCACCTACAATTTTTATCTAATAAAGGGAGATAAAAGCTTATTCAATTCACATCATTCACGCTCATCCACAACATATTTATACTTATGTTAGAAATATCACTTCTATATAAACAATGGCTTGCAACATTACCTTCTATACTGAATTGATTAATACAATCTCCCACATCGCTAATATCATGCATAACCTAAGGATCTTTTCTTCAATTGGCATCAGTGTATTATTAGTTTCAATCTTCACAATTCATACAAGTACTTTCTCTTTTTTTTTTTTCTTTTCTATCTATATATCTATCGATCTGTCGATGTATCTATCTATCTATTTTGTAATAGGAGTTGATGCAATTGGAATAGGAGTATGCTACGGGAGGCTTGGAGACAATCTGCCTCCACCTAATGAGGTTGTACAGCTCTTCCAAACTGAAAATATTGCCGCAATGAGAATTTATGATCCGAACCCGGATGTGCTTGCAGCCCTGGCTAATTCTGGAATCCAACTACTTATAGGTACTTTCAACCAAGACCTGCAACAGCTGGCCCAAAGCCCACAAGCAGCGCGAGATTGGGTCGCCGCCAACATAGTCCCCCATTTGGGCCGCGTCACGTTCCGATACATAGCCGTCGGAAACGAGGTCCTCCCCGGAGAGCTGGCCCAGTATGTCCTCCCTGCCATGCAGAACATGCAAGACGCGCTTAACGAAAAGGGCCTGCAGACCTTAATAAAGGTCTCCACTTCCCTCTCAATGGCCATTCTAGGACCCTCCTTTCCTCCATCAGTCGGCGCCTTTGCTGATAACGTGCTGGAGCAGATGAGCCCAATCGTTCGGTTCCTTGTGAGCAATGGATCCCCTCTCCTCCTCAACGTGTACCCTTATTTCAGCTACAAAGACAACTCGGCCGATGTATCGTTATCTTACTCCTTGTTCACTTCGCCTGAGGTGGTGGTGCAAGACGGGCCATTTGCTTACGGGAACATGTTTGATGCAATGGTCGATGCAGTGTATGCAGCAATGGAGAAGGTTGGAGGTGCAGGTGTGCCCATTGTGGTTTCAGAGACTGGATGGCCTTCGCTAGGGGACTTTGGAACGAGCGCTGCTAATGCACAGACCTACAACCAAAATTTGATAGCTCACATTGGATTAGGGACGCCAAGAAGGAACGGCGTTCCATTAGAGGCTTACTTGTTTGCTTTGTTCAATGAGAACCAAAAGACCGGACCTGATACTGAGAGAAATTTTGGTTTGTTATATCCAGATAAGACTCCTGTTTACCCTATTACCTTTAAGCCAAATTTTTAGGGTTTTGTTTTAGCTTATTCTAATAAATGAGAATGTAATGTATGTTATGTGAATTGCAAAAGGGTAGAGTGTTGGATGTAACAAATTAATAGTGATAGCAACCATCAACAACTACTAGATTGATCAATAACAATGACGAAGTTGCATAGCTTCAACTCGTGATCTTCGCATTTGATCATCGATTGCTACTACAATGGCGATGTTAGATGTGATCATCAATTAGATTGATAAAGTGGATAATGGCTTCAATAAGTGACTTGGATTTTCACATTCGATGATAGATTGCTAATATGAAGAAGATGTTAGATATGATCATCAACTAGATCGATGAAATGGATAATGACTTCCATAAGCGACTCATTTAGATAACATTCTTCAATATTGTTTATGTGAAAGAAATAGGATACACATGATGTTTGTTGGGATAGAACAATCCAAAGTTCCTTTCTGTGTCTGGCCCTGGCTTCTGATTCTCATTGAACATGGCGAACAAGTAGGCTTCAATCGGAATCCGCCTCGTCCTCGGGGTTCCCCGGCGTACATGTCCGATCAAATTCTGGTTGTAGAGCGCATTATCAACATTCGCCGCAAAGCCGGCGGCAGATGGCCAGCCTGTCTCCGAAACCACAATCTTCACTTTTGCGCCGTCCACCTTCTCCAGCGACGCGAGAACCGCGTCGAACATCGCGTCGAACAGATTCTGGTAGCCGATTGGTCCATCCTGCACCACCACGCTGGGGGAAGTGAAGAGCACGTAGCGCAGCGAGATGTTCGTGGGGTTGTCCCTGTAGGCGAAGTAAGGGTATATGTTGAGGAGGAAGGGGGCGCCGGTGTTCTTCAGGAATGCACTAACGGCCGCAGGTAAACCAGGGCCTCGGAGGAGAAGGCGCCCGCCGAGGGCGGGTAGGAGGACGCGAGGACGGCCATCGAGACCGAGGTCGAGACCTTGATGCCAGCGTGCAGGCCGCGGCGGCGAAGGGCGTCGTAGATGTTGCGCATGGCCGGGAGGACGTGGGGCGCCAGACGACCGGGGATG
This sequence comes from Costus lasius, assembly GCA_027563935.2. Lineage (NCBI taxonomy): Eukaryota > Viridiplantae > Streptophyta > Magnoliopsida > Zingiberales > Costaceae > Costus > Costus lasius. The sequence goes on along the minus strand of CM050450.1, from coordinate 132,850,832 downwards.
ACCTCGTTCCCGACGGAGATGTAACGGAACCTGACGGATCCTATTCTGGGGGCGATGTTGGTGGCGACCCAGGCGTCCGCCGCTGACGGTTGCGATGCCAGTGACTGTATATCTTCGTTGAAGACGCCGACGATTACGGTGATGTTGGTTCCGGCCAGGGCATAGAGGACGTTGGAGTTGGGGTCGTAGATCTTCATCGCCGTAATGCCGTTTGATTTGTAGAGGTCAACGACCTCCCGAGGTGTCGGAAGGTCGCTGCAAATCCTTCCGTAGCAGACGCCAACATCCGAACCCATGGCTGCAGCAAAACAGCAGTGAACAGTGAGCAAACCCTAATTGCCATAATTAAACAGATGAAAGTGTAAAGCAAATTAGCTCCAAACCCTAATTTCATCAAGATCACCAAAAAAATATCTCTTACAAACACAGGAATCATAGAAGAATAAGAAAAACTAGAGTTTTATTTCTGAACAACCATGATCCTCTAGAACAATTAGGAGGAGGAGAAGAGTGGAGATAACATACACAATGAACGGTAATTAAATTTGACTAGGATTGCTGTGTAGAAACAAAGAATTACAGAGTTATTTATAGGGAAGATCACAACTCTTGATCTCCCTCATTAACTACAATTTTCACTTAGGAAACATAAAAATTAATTCAACTCTATATCCAAAGCATCATTTCTTTGTTCATAGGAAACATAAAAATTAATTCAGCTCTTTAACCAAAGCATCGATTCTTTGTTCATTTATTTTCATCAATTAGGTCTTTCTACTAGTTGAAGCTTTTTAAAATCAGTAAAATTATTATTCAATTATTAGAAATAATTGGACCAATTCTGCTTATTTCTCCTATTTATTCCATCTTGGCAACTTAAAGATAAGATCAAAGCATTCAAACATGGAAGAAGGTTGAAGAGAAGATCATTTGAGCATATGCTAAATACAGACAAATAGATAGATTTTTTTTTTGATAAATAAACAAATAGATAGATAGATATATAGATAGAGAACTTGCTAGAGATGCAATGGCTGAAACTAGTAATGCATTGGCAACAAATGAAGGAGCTCTTCTGATTGCCATGGTGGTGATGATCAAATGGCTATCTTCCTAGGTGCCACTCACTGTTTGTGGTGACCTTAGGTCAGCACTGCCAACGTCAAAGGAACCTACAGAGTTGCACACCTTGATGCTCGAGTTTTCGTATTGATCAGATAGCCTTTGGATCGAGTTATTGGATAATTCAGATCTATTTGGGAGATTCATCAGCGCCAGTGGGCCTAATGAGATGGAAGAAATTTATTAAGGTCAACTTCCAATTTTGGCATATTGACCAAATTAATCATAGTTAACCTCATTTGACTTTGGGTTAAATTGGATTAGATCAAATGGGTTGATTAACATGCATAATGGACCTTGGGCTAGGCCCATTATATAGTTGGGCTTACTGATAAGGAGAAGAAAAGGTAAGCGCATATTTAACCCTAGTTAGACTAGGGTTAGCGCCTATGCCTATTTTTGTGGAGATTTAATAAGGCTGATTTTATTTAAATTAATTAGAGTCCTAATTGGATTAGGATTTAATTAATTAATTCCTAAAATCATGCTCTCCTAATTCTTCTCCAAGCCACACATGATCTCTATAAAAGAGACCCTAGCCTGCCCCTCTCATGGCACTAATTCCTCTTGGAGGCGTGGAGACAAGTGGAGGGGCGAAAGCTTGGGGTTCTTAGAGATTTTCTCCTTTTCTTCCATCAAGACTAAATAGATCTTCTTCCTCTTCTTCCCTTGGCGCTTCCCCACCTTGGTGATTGGCGCAAGTGTTCAAGAGGAACTCCCTTGGCGTGGATCTTCTTCCCGAGGCTAGCACCGGGTGTGGAAGAAGAAGACTCGAAGCATCCGTCTGTGTTAGACTGAAGAGGGCGCACACTTGGGCGCCTACATCTACATCGTCTCAAATTGCTTCAAGGTACCTTCTCATCTCATCTCATCATGTCGACTCCCTCGCATGACGATCTTCACTAGGTTTTTGGGACTGGCCTGTTTCGGAGTTATTCTTCCGCTGTGCTTTCTATGAAAATTTTTTAAAATATCCCCGGGGTTTCCCAACATACTGTACCTGACAAGTTAACACGAAATCCAAGAGGTACAGAACAGAATATAATAACATAAACCAAAGGCCAACGTTCAACAGAGTCAACAAACACACTGACCGATGCAGTGGTCAACAAACCCCAACAGAAATACGACCAGCGTAGTGGTCAATAAGTCCAAGACAACATAACATAATAAACAACAACTCAACATAATAAAAAGTGTATACACGAGGATTACAACAAGGTTCGCAAAATCGTTCGGTGACTCGGTCCGATGTTTCATCGGACTGATATAATACTAATACATACCGTACAAATCGAGCAGCACCGACACGATCAGTAGGCGTCGAAGCTTCCGCTGGCGGCATGGAAGCTTCACCCCATCCGCTAGCGATCTTGCTCCGATGTGCGTTCCGGGATTGGCTAGTCACCGGACCAATACTGTACCGTAAAAATCAGGTAGTACAGCATGATTTTAAATTCCTTAGATTACAAATAATTTTTTATAAACATAATTTTGCCTCACATGTTTTGGCCATAAATATACTCATAATCATTTAATTTTATTTAGTTATATACTATTATTTGATAGATTGTCACTATGAAGATTGTCACATGTTTTGGCTTCAATAAGTGACTTGGATTTTCACATTCGATGATAGATTGTCACTATGAAGAAGATGTTAGATATGATCATCAACTAGATTGATGAAATGGATAATGACTTCCATAAGCGACTCATTTAGATAACATTCTTTAATATTGTTTATGTGAAAGAAATAGGATACACTTGCTGTTTGTTGGGATAGAACAATCCAAAGTTCCTTTCTGTGTCTGGCCCTGGCTTCTGATTCTCATTGAACATGGCGAACAAGTAGGCTTCAATCGGAATCCGACTCGTCCTCGGGGTTCCCTCGCGTACATGTCCGATAAAATTCTGGTTGTAGGTGCGCGCATTATCAACATTAGCCTCAAATCCGCCAGCAGATGGCCAGCCTGTCTCCGAAACCACAATCTTCACTTCTGCGCCGTCCACCTTCTCCAGCGACGCGAGAACCGCGTCGAACATCGCGTCGAACAGATTCTGGTAGCCGAATGGTCCATCCTGCAAAACCACGCTGGGGGAAGTGAAGAGGGCGTAGCGCAGCGAGATGTCCGTGGGGTTGTCCTTGTAGGCGAAGTAAGGGTACACGTTGAGGAGGAAGGGGGCGCCGGTGTTCTTCAGGAACTGCACTAACGGCCGCAGGTAGACCAGGGCCTCGGCGGAGAAGGCGCCCGCCGAGGGCGGGTAGGAGGACGCGAGGACGGCCATCGAGACCGAGGTCGAGACCTTGATGCCAGCGTGCAGGCCGCGGCGGCGAAGGGCGTCGTAAATGTTGCGCATGGCCGGGAGGACGTGGGGGGCCAGGTTACCGGGGATGACCTCGTTCCCGACGGAGATGTAGCGGAACCTGACGGATCCTATTCTGGGGGCGATGTTGGTGGCGACCCAGGCGTCCGCCGCTGACGGCTGCGATGCCAGTGACTGCAGATCTTCGTTGAAGACGCCGACGATTACGATGATGTTGGTTCCGGCCAGGGCGTCGAGGACGTTGGAGTTGGGGTCGTAGATCTTCATCGCCGTAATGCCGTTTGAGTTGTAGAGGTCAACGACCTCCCGAGGTGTCGGAAGGTCGTTGCCAATCCTTCCGTAGCAGATGCCGACGGCCGAACCCATGGCTGCAGATAAAACAACAGTGAACAGTGAGCAAACCCTAATTGCCATAATTAAACAGATGAAAGTGGAAATCAAATTAGCTCCAAACCCTAATTTCATCAAGATTACCAAAGCATCATTTCTTTGCTCATAGGAAACATAACAAAAAATTAATTCAGCTCTTTATCCAAAGCATCATTTCTTTGTTCATTTCAAGTTTATTTTCATCAATTAGGTCTTTCTACTAGTTGAAGCTTTTTAAAATCAGTAAAATTATTATTCAATTATTAGAAATAATTGGACCAATTCTGTTTATTTCTCCTATTTATTCCATCTTTGCAACTTAAAGATAAGATCAAAGCATTCAAACATGCAAGAACATTGAAGAGAAGATCATTTGAGCATATGCTAAAGACAGACAGACAAATAGATAGATAGATAGAGAACTTGCTAGAGATGCAATGGCTGAAACTAGTAATGCATTGGCAACAAATGAAGGAGCTCTTCTGATTGACATGGTGGTGATGATCAAATGGCTATCTTCCTATTGTTCTCTTAATAATGTGTTGTGGTTTATATAGAGTTGGATGGTGCCTCATAGTGGAAGCTAATAATTGAGAGGAGAGACACTGGATAATGAATAATAAATTATGAGGAATATTATATAGTAATATAGCTATTTTTTCCCATTAGCAAGGATTAATTTCAAATATTAACATTTGTAGATTATGGTGATAAAAAAATTAATGTAGTATTTGTCTATGGAGAGAATTGAGTGGAAATTGGAAACCCTAAATGGGATGGTAATTATAAAGCATAAAAGATATTAGGATTAGTTTCCAAGGACAAAATGCCCATGTCTATCACAAAATTAAATAGCTCTCAAAACTTCATTTAAGGAAAATGGCAAATTGTTTAGATAAGCTTCCAAGTAATTAATTTCTAGATTTGTAGTAAATAATTAATTATTTCGTTACACGCTTTGGCAAAAAAAATTCATTATTCCAATATACCTCGGCCTTTTCTTAGAAATGTCTATTAATAAAAACAAATTGTATAAAAATGTTTATATAATTAACTTTAATTCGATATCAAACCATTTTTTTTTAATAATTGTATATAAATAGTTACCAATTTCCACTCATAACAACTAACAAGCACTAGCTATTGAAATTAATATCCTTTTATCCTTCTTTTAACATAATTACTTCTAAGTAGTCGCCGCTATTTTTTTAATTTTATTTTTTTTGTTAAAAAAATCCTAATTTAATATTCTGAATTCAGGATAAATCATAAAAATATTGTAAGATAACTTTATGTATATCTGGAAAAACTCTCTTCTATTAGAGAAGCTGATTTGAGAAGCAAGAAAAATGGTGACAAAAAAGGGAGTTTTCTCCCCTTTTGGTTTCTCCCCAAATTAGGGACAAAACCAATCGCTGCTGATAATTATTTCTCTCCACATCGCCCGAGCCTCCAACTTCAATCACTATTCTCGCCAAAAAAAAAACCCTTCTTCCGAAACAATCGCTGCCATCGCCGCTTCCTCTTCCTGTCGCCCTCCTCCCCTCGCCGCTCCCCTCACCCACCTTTCGTTCACTCGCTCACCTCACAGCTCGCCTCTCGTCTCGCCCGTTCACCTCACGGCTCGCCTCGCCGCTACCTCGCCTCACCGGCAAACGTGACTACTACATCGACGGCGAGAACCCCCTGTTTGAATGCAGTGATTGGGTCTCCTGGCCGCGAGCTTGCTATTGCAGAGTCACCTCCTCCGCGATCGACATCATCATCGACATGGCCTGCAAAAACTCAACTGACGAATCTGAGCTCAAGCTCGCTCCCATCCTCACAAAGCCGGTGCCGCAGAGCACCAAATTCCAAACCCAATTCGAGGACGAATCTGAACTCATCGGCCTCCTCGTCGCTCCCTCCCTTCGGCCAGCGTCGCCGCTCCCAAGGCCCCGCCTCCCACCCCTACTGTTACGCCCCCCAGCGCCACTCAGGACCCACACTGGGAATCCCGGGCCTCGGGATGCAAAAACATTGTACCTGACAAGTTAACATGAAATCCAAGAGGTACAAAACAGAATATAATAACATAAACCAAAGGCTAACCCAGCCACAGAATAATCCATAATACAAACCAACAGACATAAGACTGGCGCAATGATCAACAGAGTCAACAACACACCGACCGACGCAGCGGTCAACAAAACCCAACAGAAATACGACCGGCGCAGTGGTCAATAAGTCCAAGACAACATAACATAATAAACAACAACTCAACATATGCAACTCAACCCACCCAGACTGCAGTCAATATCTAGCTATCTAAGGTGCTCCAGAAGGAGCTGCGCCTGAACCTGGACGCAAGTCAAAGGGGGTTAGACGAAGGCTAAGTAGGGATATATCAAATTATATGGTGCATGGTCAAAACAGAGGAAATTAACCAGAATACCACTGTAATACTACATGTCCCATATAGTGTATAATTAGACTAAAAACATACATCAATATAGTGTCATCACGTAGATAAAACTGGGAGCTGATACAATAATGGTCTGAGACCCGCAACTCTATAATAGAGTGGTCCCTACTGATGGCTCCTCTAACAGTAGAGACAACTGTCCGTCGACAGCCCGCTAATGTAGTGTCCTACACTCAATACAACCCCTCTCACCGAATTGATCCTCGGGTTGACATCACATCTGAGACCTCAAACTTATAACATAGAGCTCTCTCGGTCTAGCACTAGCACAGATAGACGATTGCACGTCTCAGAATATAATAGGCAATAATTGAGGTACACTGACATGTCTATCGCTAGACATTCAGTCCTCAATGTATATATACATAAACACATACCAACTATCAACTACCGACTTGCATGCAATATTGATACTCATACCATGTTTCATATCTGATTATTCCAGATAGTGTAATTGCTTGAGGAGAAGCAAGATTTTAAGTCTGTGATATTTTGATAAGCGTTATTTATAATGGATTTAAAGTCTTATTTATATGCTCTTTTCAGGCTTAAGTCTTGTTTTTATCCTGTTATTTTTTTGAATCTTTTTTTCATTAAGTTCAGAATCTTCACTATTTTTCTATTGTTTTTGAAATGCAAGTTATTTCCCTATATTTTCAACAATATTTTGAAGATTTGAAGTTATGGAAAGGTTTAGCACATTACAAGCATCACACAGAAAAATTTTGAGAATTTTTGGAGTTATCTGTGATGATCACAGCCTGGCCGTGCTTGCCATCACGGTCGTGATCAAATCGGCGTCCAATTCTCCTATTCAGCAAAGCACGCCATGGCCGTGATGATCATCATGGCCGTGACCGCTCAAATCCAGAAATTTCATGAAGTCATCACTGGTATGCGCATGCCCGTGTTCACCATTCCAGGATTTTACGCACGCATCACGGCCTGCCCGTGTTCAGCATCATGGCCGTGCTGAGATTGCTGCAGATCCCAGAACTCGTCACAGCCTGGCCGTGACGGTCATCACGGCCGTGTTCGCGTCCACAGATCTCGACCTTTCACCCTTTTTCATCAAATCCGACGCTCCAGATGCCTAAAAATTGGGGGAAACTCCCAATTAATCTTCCTAACCGCCCAAGGCTTCGACGGAAGTATAAAATCAAGGATTTTGGGTGGTTATATGGTCAGATTTTTGGAAGGAGATGACTAGGGCAAAAGAAGGGCGATTTTTACATTCCGGGGCTCCTTTGATCTAGATTCTTTGGGGCTATCAAGAGAAGACCAAGGATCTATCGTCTCCTACCCTTGTATTGTAAATTTCCTTCTTTTTGAATATATTTTCTTGGGTTTTCCTTGCCAAATGATGCATGTTCTAGAGTAAAACCCTAGTTCGGTACTCGAGCGCCCGTTGAACAATTCTGCCCATGTAAAATATCTTTATTGAATCTCAATGCTATTTTTAGTAAATTAACGTATTTCAATGAGTTGTGCTTATTGCGTAAAATTGTTTTGGTCAAACTTTTGTATGTGTTAAGTGTTACGAGGTGAGCCAAGAGGTGAATCGTAACACTCGAACTCTCTCATTTAATCTTGTGACTTGAATTATGAGAGTCGTTGAAAGTCACTCGAGGATTTTATGATTGACATAGAGTCCATTGGGTCTTTCTTAAGTTAGTTTTGCTACGAGAGTAGGAGATTAGCTTAAGACAGACACCGGATTACGCTTCGAGAGAGGATAATCCGTACCATAGGATTAATCACCTTAAGTTGTTTTCTGTCGGATTGCGCTTCGAGATAAGGAGATCCGTTTTCTAATTTGTTTTGATCCAATGTTTTACATTTAAAGCATTTAACGAGGTAAAACCTGAAGTTCAGAACATTTCTAAAACTATAACTTTCCCAATTAGTCGTTGATTTCTTAATTCGATAAATTAGTTTTAGTGCAATTCTTTCATTTCGAATTGGAATTGTCTAGCTTTCAATGATACTTAACGTCGGTACTTGACACTCTGCTCCCTTAGGACGATCTTTTATTACTTCGATAGAAATCGTATACTTGCGGGGCCAATCAAGTTCTGGCGCCATTGTATGCAGTTCTTTACAGTGGGTAGAGGGTTTCCCTCTTTGTTTGTGTTCATCTTGCTGCATCTTGTTATCTTCCTATTATGTACTTTTTGCTGACTTTGTTGGTTTATTTACATAGCACTGAGTTTCTATGATGTTTATTCATGTTCGTGTTTTGCTTATGCTATTTTACCTGTGATGACTGTAAAGAACTAAGTCTGTGATGGTGTCCCTTCTACTTGTCCTCAGTTCTTACACTGATCTGAACCATGATGAGACAAAGGATGATGTATGTGTTTCTTAAGTTCAAGGGAGTTCTCATTATGATAACTCTTATGCTTTTAAGTATACTTTACTATAGATTGCATGATGTTTCAGTGGTTGATCCCCATCTTCTGAATTACTTCTTACACAACATTATGTTTTTGACAATTCATGTTTATCTACTCCTTGTTGATAGCTTTTCAAGTTGAACTGTTGCATTCAAAAACAAGGGAGACAAAAAGGGGCAGTGGTACCGAAGCGAAGATGAATCCAAAGATTCATCCAACTTGGCATTGTCGACAAAGTAAAAAAAAAAATGAAAAAAACAAAAAGGGTCATGAGATGAAAAGAAGGGGTTAGGAAAAGTGAACAACTCCGCTTTCTTTTACTTTAGGGTGAAGAAATGAGTTTGTGTACATTATGTGGTGTACACACTTTGAGTTTACTTGTTAACTAAGTACCGGGGGTGCATTCATCACAAATGTTTATCCTTCGCGTCATAAGGTGTCAAGTTAATTCAGAGAAGTAGCTTGAGCTAACTGAGTAAAACTTTATACGACCCTTATTGAAATAATTGTGCAATTTAACTTGACTAGCTGTCTTCAGAGGGAAATGATGATTATGAATAGTCTTGACATAGCGTTGGTGTTTTTCTAATTTCATATTTGTTTGTGGATTGACTTTGAACATTATTCTTTGTTCATAGTTTAGATTATATCTCAATTTGCATTCCTCAACCTAGGATTGACTATAAGTGTTTTCATATGAAGTTTATACATTGGCTTTGGATCATGTTGTCTTCCTTATATCTGATTCTGCCAAATAGTGTAATTGGTTGAGGACAAGCAAGATTTTAAGTCTATGATATTTTGATAAGCGTTATTTCTAATGGAAAGTCTTATTTATGTGCTCTTTTCAGGCTTAATTCTTGTTTTTATCCTATTATTTTGAATATTTTTTGAACAAGTTCAGAATCTTTACTATTTTTCGATTGTTTGTGAAATGCAAGTTATTTCCCTATATTTTTGATAATATTTTGAAGATTTGAAGTTATGGAAAGGTTCAGCACATTACAAGTATCACACAGGAAAATTTTGAGAATTTTTATAGTTATTTGTGCTGATCACGGCCTGGCCATGCTTGCCATCACGGCCGTGATCAGATCGGCGTCCTATTCTATTCAGCGAAGTCGACACGCCATGGCCGTGATGATCATCACGGCCGTGACCGCTCAAATCCAGAAATTTCACGATGTCATCACCGGTATGCGCATGCCCGTGTTCACCATTCCAGGATTTTACGCACGCATCACGGCCTGCCTGTGTTCAACATCATGGTCGTGCTGAGATCGCTGTAGATCCTAGAACTCGTCACGGCACACGGCCGTGTTCGCGTCCACAGATCCCGACCTTTCACCCTTTTTTATCAAATTTGACGCTCTAGATGCCTAAAAATTGGGGGAAACTCCCAATTAATCTTCCTAACCACCCAAGGCTTCGAGGGAAGTATAAAATCAAGGATTTTGGGTGGTCATATGGTTGGATTTTTGGAAGGAGACGATTAGGGCAAAAGACGGGCGATTTTTACATTCCGGGGATCCTTGGATCCAGATTATTTGGGGCTATCAAGTGAAGACCAAGGATCTATCGTCTCCTACCCTTGTATTGTAAATTTCCTTCTTTTTGAATATATTTTCTTGGGTTTTTCTTGCCAAACGATGCATGTTCTAGAGTAAAACCCTAGTTCGGAACTCGAGCGTAGCCCGTTGAACAATTCTGCATATGTAAAATATCTTTATTGAATCTCAGTGCTATTTTTAGTAAATTAATGTATTTAAATGAGTTGTGTTTATTGCGTAAAATTATTTTGGTCAAACTTTTGTATGTGTTAAGTGTTACGAGGTGAGCCAAGAGGTGAATCGTAACACTTGAACTCTCTCATTTAATCTTGTAACTTGAATTACGAGAGTCATTGAAAGTCACTCGAGGATTTTACGATTGACATAGAGCTCATTGGGTCTTTCTTAAGTTAGTTTTGCTACGAGAGTAGGAGATTAGCTTAAGATAGACACCGGATTACGCTTCGAGAGAGGATAATCCATAGGATTAATCGCCTTAAGTTGTTTTCTGTCGGATTGCGCTTCGAGAGAAGGAGATACGTTTTCTAATTCGTTTTGATTCAATGTTTTACATTTAAAACATTCAACGAGGTAAAACCTGAAGTTCCGAACATTTCTAAAACTATAACTTTCCCGATTAGTCGTTGATTTCTTGATTCGATAAATTAGTTTTAGTGCAATTCTTTCATTTCGAATGGGAATTGTCTAGCTTTCAATGATACTTAAAGTCGGTACTTGACACCCTGCTCCCTTGGGACGATCTTTTACTACTTTCATAGAAACCGTACACTTGTAGGGCCTATAAGGGTACTAACCTAGTTCGCAGCCACGTGCGAACGTATAACACCACATAACGTGAGAGTACGCAAGAACCAATAAATCGCGGCGTCAGCATGGATTACGAGGTTCACCAAAATAGTACTTCGCCGGAACTGTGTTTCCGAGCTCGGATCTCGCCGGAAATAGAGGGGAAAGTTCGCCCATTCGCCGTAGACCAGAAATGAGTGTAATGGCTTGCCGGAGGAGAAGCAACGTCGCTGGAAATCACGTCAGGCGTGCGATGAGTTGCATTTACATCATATTTTTGCCTATATTTTATATGATATTTTGGGCTTAATTGAATGATTTTATGCAATTTTTAATATTTTTACTTCACTTGGCATATAATCTTTACTTTTCTTGGTTTTATTGAAAATACAAGTAAAAAGACACAAAAAAATGGATTTCATGAATTTTAAAGTCATAGCATGATTCCCGAAGAGATCACGAGTTTACACGTCAAATTTGGAGTCAAAATAGTGAAGAATGTAACTTTCACTGCCTTAGTCGTAATTATTTGGCCGGCCGTAATTTTAGCATTTAAACTGGCGAAAAACGGCTAAGTATAGAAGTCCACAGAAACTTTCACGGGTGAGGCCGTTAATCTTTCATGGTCCGTGAAACTTTCTATGTACAAAGGGCTTATTCACAGACAGAATTATAGCCTCAGCCGTAAACACATTACGGGCCGTGAATATTTCCACCCCTTCGTGTTTCTCACTCGATTCGACTCCAAATCAAACTAGAATTGAACCAAACTTTGCATAAACCTTCCAAGATGGGTTCTATACTGATTAAACTATAAAAGGAAGGATTTTGGAGGGTTTGGGGGGGGGGGGGCACAAACATGAACAAAGGCGGCGGCTAGGGCGAAAATCAACTTTCTGAACAAAATTTGAGCAAGAAGATCACACAAAGGAGGAATTAGACATTCCATCTTCATCTGCAGATCGAGGATAAGGATTTCTAATTACCTTTCTAGTGTTTTCTTATAATCTTATTGAGTTATCATGCAATTTTCATCGATGAACATGCTATTTGCTTTGAACATGAGCGTGTAAACTCTTTTTCGGGATTTGGGAAGTAACCTATTGACGATTATGGATTAAATCTACTATTTTAAATCTTTGTCATGAATTTTATAGAGTTGATTTAATAAGAATTATGTTTATTTCGTAATTTACTCTGATCAAGTAATTTTACGTTTTAGACGTTGCGAGAAGGACCGGGAGGTGAATCGCAATGTCAGAACTATTTTTTTCAAATCTATGAATTCGTTCATGAGAGTAGTTCGGATTCACTTAAAGGATTTCATGATTTTTCACGGAACTTAAAGGATCTAATTGCGTTACTTGTCACGAGAGTAGGGAATTAACGTAATTAAATACTGGATTACGCTTCGGGAGGTGGTAATCTGTACGTTAGGAAAAATCCCTTTCAACGCTGTAAATTTTTATTCAAAGATTTTATTTTTATTAAATTCATTGTCATTGACGTGGTGAAACCCTGAGTCCCGACTTTCTCCATATTGATTTTTACCCAAAGCGTTGTATATGTTTCTTTTTATTCGTTCTTAGAAGTTTCCAAAACAAAAATCACACTTTGAATCGTCTAGATATAGATCAATCGTTTAATCAGTACTTGACTTTTAGATCCTCGTTGGGAACGATAATCTTTTTATTACTTTGATAAATCTATGCACTTGCGGACGTATCAGCGCATTTCCGTCCAAACCCTAGTCGCCGGACGGAAAGGCGAGAGAGGTAGTGGGGCTGGGTCGGAGCAGTAGATCAACGCTGGGAGGAGAGGGAGGAGGGTCGCTGGCACCGAAAGAAGTGTGTGCACGATTCGACCACAGCCGAACCAAAATCGCGAGTGGAGGAGGGGAATCGACACCGGAATCAACCGCTGAGCTAGAGCTTTGTCGTCGCCAGCACCGGATCTCGCCGAAGTAGTCGTCGGATGCAAGGGAGGTGGAGACGAGAAGGCGATTCGAAGGGAAAGGGCGAGAGTTCGTAAGCTCCGTTCGCTTGGTGGAAGGCCAATCGCGATGGGGGAAATAAAGGGAGAAGGCACACGCGACAGCAAGCAGCAAGCAAAAGCATGGGCTTGACCATCATGGCACAGTTTCGAATCCCATCAATCCAATCAACCTATTATTTAATAATATTTTATTTTAAAATTTTTCTCTCCTTTGTTCGTATTTAGTACCGACGTAACACCTACTCCACTAATGCCAGCCGTCACCCTTGCTCCGTTGAACACAACCGCTGTTACCCTTTCTGCTGTATTTTTTTTTTTCTGTAATCAGTTGCACGTGGTATTTTTTTCTCCCCTCATTTTTTTTCTTTCCTCTAATACATTTCTTTCTCCTCCATTTTCTGCCTCTCGAAAAGAACACAGCAGAAATGTATTATCATACTATTTTTCCCTTCAAAAATTAACTTTGAAATTTATTTTTAGTCTTCTTTAAAAAATTCCTTACCAAACCTAATATAAATTGTTCCATATTCATACGGATGAACAAAAAACAAAATCGAAAATTAACTTAGGTTATGAATCTAGAAGAGAAAAATAATTTAAATCAAAATTGTTTTTGAAGCAATATGATTTTTTTTTAAAAAAAAGATACATAAGATAAACTTTTAGATACTAAATATCATTATACTTTTTAATTTTTAAATTTTTCTCTAAAAAAGAAACAAATAAATAGACTTAGTGTGGTTTTACCCTGTTTTTCCTAATTGGACAAAAAAAATGATGCAATCCCTTTTCTCAGGATTTCCTTGAGGTTTTTGCCTTAATGAATCGCCAATCCTGAGGAACTCAGTGAAACAAGCAACATATAAGTAAAATAAATCTTCCAGGACTTCAGCTTCTCACCAAACGAGCAACCTGTTATTTCTTCAAAAAATTTAGTACTACTTTTGCAGCTAACATCTGTACATATTTTGCACACTTCACACCGAATCCACCATGAAAATAAAATCAATCACTGTGATGATTCTTTTTCTTAATTTTTTACGAATTATTCCAATGAATTCATATAATCTTGCTGGAATCATTCGTTGAGTATATGGAGCAAATTGCCATCTTATTTTAGATCAGCATCTTCCTATAACGAAGTACAATGAAGTTTGATCAGAGAAGGACAAGGAAGAAACTCATGAAGATTACCAGTAAAATTCAAATACTAAAATTTTACAGAAAAAAAATTTCTGAAAAATCGTACTAGCGATTGTCACATAAATAATCTGCACAAAGTGCATTCAGATGAAATTCACATGAAAAGTTGTCATGTGAACAAAACTAGCAAGTAAAAGAGGAACAAATTTAAGGGATTTAACCACTAAAGCCTGTCCTGAAACATGATGCTTTCATCAATTTGTGTAGTGGAATTACTTGAAAACTGGAACTGAAATATGAAGAAGGGGCGTGGCCATGCTCTTCCAAACGCAGATGCTTACTTGCTCGCTTTGTTGTACTTCGCTATCATACTGAACCAGTTCCATTGGTAACATAGACCAACGAAGCGCATGAGTCCAGCACCAAGAACCTCAGTTACAGCTGCAAAGAATGAACTCTGGGGGGACAAACCAGCGGTAGCTATCGACATCATTTTGCCTTCAAAATTGCAAGGAATAATAAACTTTGCAGATTTGATGCCATCGATAGCTCTTTTAGCAACATCGTCAGCCTTCATACCACCAGAAGATCCTGCTATCAAGCTGGTAAGATCCGGCCTCTTTTTGTTCTCTGTATTCAGCCAGCAAGTAGAGATAATTAACATCATAATTTATTCTAGAAAAATGACAAAAACAAAAACAAAAGCAGCATGCTATGATAGGAACAAAATGTTAAGCTATAGAAGAAAGTCGATCATTAAGTTCAGTGGTAAACTTTGCTGCATATATCTACAAATATAAGTTGTTTAGCAAAATCAAAGGCTAATGTAATATAAGATTCAGCTTCTACTTGAATAATATCACGCATATTCAGCATAATAATGTTAAATTCATCAAGTACAAAAACTTGATGTAGATTTAACTCCTAAATATTTTCTCTGCATATCAGAAGCAAGAAAACAAGATATCAAGGTTGACACATTCTTAATTATATGATAATTGGTAGAGAATAGGATGAACAAAAAAAAACCTTATGTAAGGTAACCAGGAGCTGAATTTTGATAGGAAAGGTTTCTCTTTTTCAATACAGAGAAAGTTATCTAAACCTGATAAACGCCTTGATCAAAATGAACAGCGTTAAGGGACTTATCAGATTGATAACGAGCCATTTGGGTAAGGGTTGATGGTCCATAATCTATAAGCACTTACAAATGTGTCAAATATGCACTTCCAGTTTTGCATTTCAGATTCAAATAGAGAATGCAAGCCACGCATTGATGAAGATACTGTGGTTTGACAATGCACAGAAGCCTGTTTACAGATAAATGAGGAATTAAGCAAGAAAGATGACTCGCATATATACCTTCGACAAAACCGGGGGTGTCTGTGTCAGGAGGAAAAATCAAAGAAACACGAATATTATCTGAAATGACCTCATGCTGCAGAGCCTCAGCCAAGCCACGAAGAGCGAATTTGCTAGCAGAGTATGCGGTGTAACCATAGACCCCCACCTAAACCATGGACAAATACCAGCTTCATTTACGAGCAGTGCACAATCAAGCATTCAAGTGAAAAGATTGACTGTAAGACTTTGATTACAACCAGATTTCCGCAAGATAGATGCTTCTCATTGCCAAAAAAAAAAGGTTGTATGAATCAAGAACGAAAGTAGTTTCTTGTAATTAAGAATGGCAAAGCAATAATACAGAATAATAAGCCAAGGGGCATCGAGGAGATCGTGATCTATTCTATGACAGGGGCGAATTGCCAAACAGTTTGAGGGCGTTACCTGGCCGGCCTGGGACGACATGATGGCGATGGAAGAAGGGATTTTCGTGTCGTAGGCCCTCCATTTCAGGCCAGGCAGAGCAGCCTTGATGAGATGGAAGGTACCCATAAGATTGACCTCCACCATGAACTTCACCTCCTCCGTGTCCTGCCTCTCGAGCTCCTGCGGCGAGAACACCCCGTGGTTGCAGACGAGGACATCGATGGGCCCAGCCGCATCGACCGCGTTGGCGACGGCCTCGGGATCGCGGACGTCGGCGCTGTAGGTGAAGACCTCGACGCCGGTGTCGTGGAGGATGGCGTTGCGGGCCTCCTCGAGGCGGGTGGAGCTGCGGGCGAGAATGGAGACGCGCGCGCCCTGGGCGGCGGCCTGGCGGGCGAGGGCGAGGCCGATGCCGCTGGATCCCCCGGAGATGAAGACATGGCGATTCTTGATCGGGATGCGGACGGCGCGGGGGCGGACGAGGAAGGCGATGACGGCGGCCCCGGCGATGGGGGGCACGAGGAAGAGGAGGAGGAGAGGGGAGTCCATTGGAGGAGCCATGGTGGCGTTTGGAGATATCGATCGCGTCGCCCTTGTGCGTTGTGCGGTTCGGGGAAGCGGGGAGCGATCTCCGTCGGAGTCGATGGAATTAGAGAGCGGCGAGAGAGTCGGAAGGAATATATAGAGAGGGGAGGGAGACGTGGAAGACGGAGTAAGACCGGCGTCCTTTTCCTTCGTGACGTTGGTTGACGATTTCTTTTTCAACGCTTGACTGGGATTTATTTTTCTTTTTCTTTTTCCGTTGACTTTCTTTATTTTTTTTCGTGATAAAACTAAAAATCACTGAAATTTTCAACCTAATTTCTTTTGTTAGTTATAAGCCATAGCGCATAAGATTTATCCTTTTTTTCATAGTTCATGATGGTCCATAGATTGAATATTATAATAATAATAATAATAATTTGAAATTTAATTAAATGAATAATTCAAATTAACACATGCATTTGTATCCTTGATACTCCATTATTTACCTTGTCCCTTTATTTGATAATAGTATAATTAACAAAAATATTTTTATTTGTGACATAGGAATTTGATTGTGTATGACACCTAGACTATAAATTATCATTTTATTAAATTATTAATTTACTTAGATATATTTGCATAGAGAATTTGACATTTGTTTTTTCTTGATTTACACATTAAAAAACGTATCTTGAAAATTCCTAAATCAATAATATATTTATCAAGAATTTGGTCTTATAAAAAAAATTAAAAAAAAAGAATTTGGTTTTATAATTATGTATTAATAATGGTCAAATAGATTGATAAATCTGAAATTATTCATGAAATTCTCTCAACATGAACTTAGTGGATATATTTTGAGCCTTAGGTTGTTGCTACAAGAATAAGTAATATATAATGGTTTCTAATTAGTGCACCCTTTTAGCAAGACCTTGTGTGAGTAGACATTTAAATGATTCTTTCCCCCATTTATGAGGTAATTCTCCTACTAAGGTATTTAATGTGACTCATCTCATCCATTTCTTTCTAATAAAAAATATTATAATAAAAATTTGATATACAAGCTATTGTTCAATCTACTCTAGCTTCTTAATAGCTAAAGTATTTAATTCATTTAGGAAGTTTATGAAGCTGTTTGAGAATTAGATACGTAATTAAGGAAAATTGCACAGTAGAAAATTCATAACGTAAAGCAAAAAACTTCCATCCATCAAATAATTGCACAGATGTGGCCTGCAATTCACGTAAACCCTTGACATATAAGATAACGGCTATAGGTAAAAAAGCACAGAATAATTACTTGTTTGGCATTAACAAAGAAGTATGTCCCTTCGGTTATCTTCTTCGTCTTTGGCAAGTTTGTCAATCAATAGTTCCATCGTCCTTTTGTACATTGGCATATAATGATCATTGATCATAGTTTTTGAAAGCCTAATCTTATTATACAGATATCTAGGACAGTCGTAGATTCCAACATTGTTTTCATCAGTAATAGCATGTTCATCGGGATCAGCATCTGTTGTAGGCAGCAACACCATATGCATGATCCTACCAGGAGGATAAAACTGGTGCGTCTCCGTGGCAAGGACGGAGTCATTTTGCATTTCTACATTGCCCTCTTCCATTATTTCTTTAGCAGCAGCCGCCACTTCCTCCTGAGCCTCTGCAACACTGGGATCATCCTGGCGATCAAATTCCTTTTCCAGTTCAAACCATAAATCACCTTCAGTCAATTCTTCAACAGCAGCAGCATCGATTACTCGATCTCTCTGTACAGTCAGCTCATCTTCATCCGTTTCCTCATTGTCTGAGCCCCTGGAACTACAGAATTGTCGCTCCTCAGCCATGTCATTATTACTGTCCATGATAAGTATTTCAGAATTTCTTGGAGATACAGAGTGCAGGTCCGGTGCCTTCTCTTTCGTGCTTGCACCAACAGCACGGCGCCGTGCACCAATGCACGTCCAAGATGCTAATGATGACTGGCTCCTTGCAACTGCTTGTGCAACATTTTGTGCCCGTTTTACCATAATCTAACAGCTCAGAGAAGAAGAGCAAAGAAACATAATTAACTTACAGAAAACAGAAACAAAACATCAATTAATTTGGTGAATTTAACAACTTTGATTATACCTGAACCAGATTGATTGTTAAAAATGTATCCACACCATTTTTTTCTATAAATGAATGAATAAAGTGGATATTTAAGAATACGTTTCAAAATGTTAAGGCTTGATAAGTAGTTAATCATTACTTCAGCAAGTGGGTATGAGAAAGGGTATCAACTGTCATGCCAAAACCGTAATATTCATCAATTTTATCAGGATTTTCAAATTTCCAAGGCCATACATTTATGGTAGAATTTTAACAAATCCAGCAAAAAGCCTAAGCTCTTCTTGCTTTCATTTACCTCATAAGACGTCATACTGGCACAAACCTTAATTAAACTTCCTCTAACATATACTGATATTTATTTACCAGCTCAAATTTAAGATGATAGAAAAACATATACACCCATAAAGTTTAAGACAATTATCAAATATGGAATGAAAATCAGAAGAATCTATATCCGTTTTCCCTTTGGCACAGTAAATAAGATTAAGCATTATATTCCTGAAGGGCACAAAAATTTTGACCTTTCGAAAGGTACAATAGTATCATAGTTCATTGTCAACTGGTACACAATGTTTCGTATAGAATCTCACCTGAGTTTTGCTGGAAACAGGCTTAAGTAGTGCACCAGCACCTGCAACTTTAGCTCTTGCAGTAGACATAGATGGCAGATGAGCTCCCAAGGCAGAAGCAGAACGATAAATAACATTTAAGATTCTAGTATGCTGCACTTGATCTCTCAGATCATTTAACCATGATGAAGCTGTCACCTGTACGAAGTAAACAAAATGAACATCTAGTTAACAAAGAGAAAAAAACTGATTAAATGACTTGAGTGACGCTGGAGTGGAGTCACAGGCACAACATCTTTTGAAGTTATTGGCATAAATCAATACAGTTATGGTGTGAAGTTCATAAAACAACAGTGTACTAATTGCATCACAAATTTTTACAAATGGATTTCACAATCAACATTTCCTGAGGAAACCTTGATTCTCTTGTGTTTTCATAAAGAAGGCAACATTTATAGAAGGTATTCCAAGCGAAAGTAAGAGATATTTGCTAGGCATAGGTGGGAGTAATTTGACATTGCTTAATAACATTTTTCCTTAGAATAGGATTCAAATTAATTTATATATGGATAAAGGAACATAAAAGTAGTTTACTCGCATGCCATTCTCATTATATAGTCCAGGCAATTTTTTTTTTTGGTAAACAGAAACACTATTATGTTTGGAAAAAGGAAAATTCCTATGAATTAAACAAGAGTCAAAAGAAAGAGGACGGTACCTCAGAACGAAGATCATCCAAGGAGGCAGTAGAAAATGTTGGAACCAGGTCAGAGCCATTGATGATTGTAGTAATGAAGTCCTTGCCAGACTCCGCCAACTCGCATGTAATACAGGCAGCTGGCATATGAAAGAAATTGGACAAAACAAAGTAGCAACTATTAAACTTACTCTTCACTTGTAATCTAATAGCTTTCAAAGGTCAAATATAGTTTTCCAAAATGACATTCTGGTAATAACAAACAATATCTCCTCTTGTTTATCACAACAAGAGGAAATAATAGTGGCCTGAGTTCCTCGAGGAATCTAACATTATCAAACAAGCTTTGAAATTTCGGTCCAAACTAGTTTGAGATGAGTCAATGTCAGTGTCCCAATGGCATACTAGTCCAGGTCCAAGCCAAGCCTAGACCAATACACTAGTTTGGACCGATTTTTCAAACGTTGTTATCAAATATCCAACTAATATAAAGCTAGAGATAGTATTTTAGCATTTATGATTGATAGGCTGTTACAATAGCAATCAATCAAAAAGCTTTGAACATCCAAAAGCTACTTGCTAGACCCTACAAAGGGCAGTCTTATCTTGGATTGGCCAAAAATAGTTTATCTAAAACCTTTTTTGTATAGTTATTCAAATCTAAACATAAGATAAATGAGGCGATTTCAAATGGTTTGAACTCTGTTTTTGTAAATAAAATTCAATCATATTTTCCATGTGCAACCACTCCAAGCTTTGCAGGTTACTATGTTAGTGTGATGATATAGACAACCTACTCTTATCAATCTGGGTAGCGTTGTTGCATGTCAAAGAGACTCTGTTACCAGATTATAAATTGTGAAAAACATTATAAAATTCCGTGACATCCTATTTTGTCACCTTGGATTATCTGTGAAAATCTTCTAAAAGATTAATTGAATGCCATGCTAGCTAAGAAAAGTGAAATTAAACGAGAGAAACATTCAGAATAGGTCTTCCAGTAATGTCACATCAAATGGGCAAAAGAATGCCTAAACATGGCTATTTATGCAAAGGCTTTCGCCCAGTGAGTAAATATTCTACAAGGACTACCCGTGTGCCAATATGACTTTGACCCATTTTGCCTAGGTTTTGCAATTTGACTCCCATAATTTGAAACAATAGTTTGGAACTATATACGGTCTTGAAAAATCATTTGATCATGATGGATTGATACCAATAGTGTTTCAGGCACATGCAAGGGATGCACCATAACAAGGGTTGGTTGCAACAACACCCTTAGTTAAAGAAACATTAGTAATACCTCCATGCACAAGCAGCCCTGAGGTGTGTAAACACCTCTTTTGTTATATTTATAACTTAGCAATTCAGACCTCTTAGTAAACCATCTAATACCGTAACTTTCAAATATATAAATCATCTTCATAAACTGTGGATTCAATTCATCTGCAAAACTTAATTCCAATCCAAATTAAGATACAAATAAACTAAGAAGGTTGATTTAATTATTATGGCATGTAATAAGAAAACACAAAATGATCATCTCCTTCAATCAACTAAGTAATTTGATGTAGATGCTATTTTGAAGCATAGAAGAGGTGTTCCTTTTAATTATAGGAGATCATCCTATCATTAACCTTTATAGAAAATGTTACGGGCCCATTTGTTACGGGCCCATTGTCTTAGTAGTAGTGATTATTAATAAGCGGATCCGGATTGGTATGTCATACCCGGTTCGCTAAGTAAGGATAGGTTATAAATAAGGGCCTAGGGTTATAGTTTGGGGATGTCAAGTATTTTATAGTTTCTCATTTGGGCGTGCTTTGCATAATAGTTTCTATCAATTGGTCCGACCTGCCGGATCGATTTGCCGGAGAACCGGTGGTCCGACGATGGAAAAAAGCGGAAGAAATTCCGTTGTCAATATTAGATCTACACAGCGGATCTAGTATCGTAGGTAAGTTGGAAAAAAAACAAATTGGAGGCTGCATCTACGACCACTACTCAGAAAATCTAGCGACATCGGCAGCTCGGTGTTGCCTGGACATCACGGCAGCCTCGGAGAAGGCTGTCGGCGTTGGCAGCGAGCGAATCCTAGCTTCTGGCGTCGGTTCTGCAAACGTCTTGCCCTCGACGCCGAGCACGGCTCATCTGTGAGGCGTTGAGGCGACGGCGTTGAGGCAAACAGAGAGACCAGATTTGGACTTGGCGGAAACAGGGAGAGCATTGGGTGAAGCTAGCGGTCGACACATCTCGGCGGTCCTTTTTCCCCAAGGTAGCAGGCGACGATAAGGTCGTCTTCTTCCGCTGCTGGTACGAGGGCGACGAGGGCAAAAGAGCGGCGGCAGATCCGTGTGGAGGCTCGACGGGAGGCGCAGCTCGTCTCCTTGGCGATGAAGATCCAGATGCCTACGTTGTCGTGCAGCGGCAACATCTTCGGCGCGTGCGGCGCTTTCTGAGTTCAGCGGCTGCGTTTTCTTTCACCTGGCGGCCAACGGCGAAGCCCGAGACCTCTCTCTCAGGCGACTCTGAAACCCTAGCCGACGAAAGCCGGACGACGCGTGGAAACACTTGTGGCGGCGCGCGGATTTCAGCGAGAGGGAACAACCTCAACGACGAACGATGGGAGGGCGCGACGCCGACGCTCCCCTTTCTCCTGGAACTCTAACCGGCGACGGAAGACGTGACCGGCGAAGTAGGCGGCCAGAACCTTAGCCGGCGGCGAGCTCAGTTGGTCGGCGTAGCTAGCGCGAGAAGCGGACGCAGGCGTGTGAGCGGTGAAGCAGGCGCGGGTAGGTTACTGTAGCTTTAGTTTAGAAAAAAAAAGAGTGACAAAAAAACATATCAAAAAAATTGGTTACTGTAGCATTTACTGTAGCATTAAAAAAAACTTTAAAAGAAGATGGTGAGTAGTGAGATTGTTCAACGTTATGAGGCGATGATTCGCCGTCTGGACGTTTTAGATGAGATGAAATTAATGTTGAGGGAGATAGTGAGGGAGAAGTAAAGGCAAGAAGGATTGAATGTGACTATTGACGGGAGCGAGGTCCTGAAGACTACCTTACCGAGCCAAAGTACTATGGAGGATAGACGGCCGATTCATATTTATGTGGACTTACAAGGCTTTGACGGAACTGCTCCAGAAGATTAGATTACACAAGCTGAATATTTTTTCAACATTAGAGATACGCAAGATGATTATAAATTTCCTATGGCATTTGTTCGTATGGAGGGACAAGCATATGATTGGGTTCGAAGGTTAAGACGATAGATTCCTAATCTCTCTTAGGAAGGATTGAAGCAAGAGATGATACATAGCTTTAGTACTTTTCATATAATTCCGATCCTTGATGAAAGCTACTATGAAGATGTAGTTGGCATTGACGAAGCTGAGGCTAAGGGTCAAACCATTCAAGTATCAATTGAGGAAGAAAAGGATATCTTCCCGGAGCTGGTTAATGGTAATGGTAATATATTTGACAGTGCAGGCAAGAGTCGTGCGGATATAAGCGAAGATACAACAATTGAGGTTAGAGATCAATCGGTAGACTCAAGCCAAATTGGTATAAATACTGATATTCCGACTGTTGGCGCTATTGAGGAAATGGGAGAAGAAGCTTCTAAATTTGACGACACTACACAAGAAGTGATAACAGAAGTTTGTCAACTAGTCCCACGTGTTTGCATCACTTTTATCTCAGCTATTGAAACTTATGAAGAAACTGGGGAGCTGGAAGCAAAATTTGTCAAGCACAAGCAAGCAGAAGACTTAGGCCCGGTTTGGGATTGCTGGCCGCCCGCTTTTGCGGGTGCGGCCAGCAAATTTTCACTGAACCCGTCCGTTTGGGAATGCACTTCGCTGGGCGCACCAGCGCGACCCTGCTGCACAAGAGAAGCAGGTGTTTACCTACTTCCGTGGAGAATCAGCCCGTGATGAGTCGTCCGCTCGACCCTGCTCCAGATCCAGCCTTCCCTTCCGGCCGACCTTCCTCCTCTGCCCCAGCGTCGTGACGTCCAGCTCCCCTCCGGATCAAGCTCCGCCGCCTTCCAGCTCCACGCCTCTGCTAGCTCTCCGCCGCCTTCCAGCTCCAGGTAAGCTTCAACCTCCTCTCGAGCTCGGTCTGCCCCTCACCTACTCTCCCCCGCCAGGCCCCTGCTCCAGCTCCGGCCTCCTCCAGTTGAACAGAAGCCTGCTCTAGCTCCCTGCTCCACCTCCGACCTCTTCCAATTGCTCATCGCCTCCTCGAGCTCTCTGCTCCAGCCCAAAGGTGTAGATGGCTGATCTCGCTGATCTCTAGTAGATGGCTGACCTCGAGCCCGGCATGGTTCGAAAGAGACAATCTCCCGCTGCCGCCTCCGGCGGGGCGTACTACTACGAGACGGCGGAGGTGGAGGAGCGATCCTGGCCGATGTGGTTGGTCCCGCTCTTTGTGGTTGCCTGCGTGGCCGTGTTCGTGGCGGAGATGTATGTCAACAAATGCCCCGCCCACCCCCAGCCCTTCGGCTCCTGCGCCGCCCGCTTCCTCCACCGCTTCTCCTTTCAGCCCCTCCGTGAGAACCCCCTTCTCGGTCCCTCCGCCTCCACGTAAGTCTGTAAACTCCGGTTTTTCTTCTTCTTTGCAATTTGGTAAAGGTTGGAGCTTTATCTCATGTCGTACACTCGCCCTAATTTGAAACTTCAATAATTTGCTATGCTGTAGTTGCTCTGACTCTACTTCTCTGCCCGTTCAAAAACAAAAAAATTTGGTTCTTCTTTTCAACAATTAACTTGTTTATCTCACACACTCGCCCTCTTCTTTCAGCTTGGAGAAATTGGGGGCTCTTGAATGGAACCAAGTAGTCCATCAGAACCAAGGTTGGAGGCTTCTCTCCTGCATTTGGTTACGCGCGGGGCTTATCCATTTTCTTTCAAACATGCTAAGTTTGCTCTTCGTTGTTTCTGATCTTTTATGGAATTGATTGTTTTTGAGGCTTTGACTGTCTTTTTCTTGCATTTCTTGTGTGGAATTTGCTTTTTTTGCATTAGTGTGAAGTTGAAACTTTGCCATTTCCTTTTCGTCAGATTGATGAGCATGTCAAAGAGAGAAATAATTAACCACATGTCTTTGCGGCATCCAAACATTGTGCGGTTTAAAGAGGTAGGAAATTTTCTTGGGTCTCGTATTTGCATATCTAGTTAAATGTGTGTATATGTGTGTATATGCTGTTATTTAAGACTGGTATAGATTGCTCATTATTATTTTGTGAAATACATGAACAATGATTCGGTCTTGTTTTCTTTTTTCCTTTTCTTGAACTTTCCATATGAATATTAATCTTCTGTAGTTGATCATAGAAAAGCAAGAAGAAAGTTGCATACTGAAATCTCACAAGCATATGAAACATTGGACGGATGGATGATACCTCTAAACTTTTACTTTAGTAGATAATATTGATTATAGAAACAAGTGAATGTTTTGCACTTTACATGATCTAATTATGTAGAAACATGCAAGAAATAGATGTATAAACAAGGGATCCCTTACTATGCAAGGGATTTGTTACCATGGTTATGCCTTTGTTTCTATCAACATGCAAGAAAGAAATGTAGAAACAAATGCTTATATTACCATGGTTTTTGCTAATCTAATTAAGTAGAAATAATTTCAGATTGAATTATTTCTTGTTACAATTAAATTGTTATATACATTGATCATTTTGTATTTAATATGGTATTAGACTTAAACACTATTTTGTATGTGAAAAATACTATTTGTGTTGTATGAGATAATTGTTGTTTAAATTTTTAATTATGTTAAAAAATTTTACTTAATTTAATAAATACAATATTTTTATTCTGCTGACCAGCAATTGTAGTATCCCAAACAGCTTATGCTTCTCTCAGCCAGTTATCTTTCAACTAGCAATTCTCCAGCCAGCAGCCAGCAGAAGCTTAATCAACCCCAAACTGGCCCTTAATACTTGACGCACAGGTAGATGATTAAGCAAAAGAAGCTGTCTAGCTTGAGGCAGCCATGTTTGAGGTTCCTGCTTCAGCAACTTATCGAGCAATTTGGGATCTTGGCAACATGCTTGAGGCCGAAATGTTCGGTGCTCCTGATTCAATAACTTACCGAGCGATTTGGGATCCGGGCAAAATGAAGTTTTTCAGTCTTGAGGACAAGGCTAGTTTGAGAGGGGGGCATTTGTTACGGACCCATTGTCTTAGTAGTAGTGATTATTAATAAGCGGATCCGGATTGGTATGTCATACTCGGTTCGCTAAGTAAGGATAGGTTATAAATAAGGGCCTAGGGTTATAGTTTGGGGATGTCAAGTATTTTGTAGTTTTTCTTTTGGGTGTGCTTTGCACGATAGTTTCTATCAGAAAACATAAATGGGGAGAGATAAGATACATGGAGACAACCATCCTCATTTTTCTAGACTTGGGAACGACAACATTTTCTATGAAGAGAAAGACCACAAGGAAACATCATGGCAGAAAACATATGATGTAAGCGGTTAAACTGCATTTCTTCACAACCTTAGAAAGGTTTAAATTGACTGTAAACAGTTGGAAGTTACAATTAGATGTTTGATTTCATGAGAATTTCAAGGGTTGCCCGTCAACTTGTTAGTTATCATCATCTTGTAGCAACAGCGATTAACATAAGATGCAACACGATATTAAGACAGATTTACTAAATTTGCTAGATAAAAGAGAATGCAAGATTAAGATTGGACAAAAGTAAATACTATCAGGTACGGATCCATGAATTCAAAATAATTTATTGTCAGTTACAGATCCACGAATTCAAAATAATTTATTGTCACAACTCGTGCTGTATTTATATGCAGATGTTTAAAGCATAACACAAAACGTAAAGATAGGAAGGACCTACCTGGAGCAAATGCCATACAAGTGCTTGAAAAAAATTCTTTACGCTCTCGAAGAATATATGTTAACAGAGCAGCAGTCCCACCGCCCAGAGAATGCCCAACAATCTTCAAAGGAAAGAAATTGCATTGAAATAAAATCCTTACACATAAGAATCTTTATTTCAGAGCCAAAAAACATAGTATGAAACCACTGAATATCTTGCTAAATATCAATGGTAAACACTGCACACAGATTGCCAAAATTTTTCGAAGGCATAAATTTAAAGAGACTACAATCATTATATTCAATTCCATTTTGTGCTGCATCATAGTTTCCATGAGTTTCCGTGTCAAACCAAATATGCAGTTTCTGCCACTGTCAATATCCATGTTTCCACCACACAATTTTCAAAAGTTGATCTACTATAAACCGACGTACTAAAGGACATGTTTTGTTCAAAGTGAGAAAGCAATTCTGTCTTGTAGCAATGCGTAGGAATCAAAGGAAAAGAAAAGATCTTACCTTGATCTTGTAGTTGGGATGCTGACTAACTGCCTTCAGAAGGCACGGAGTAGTGGATTTTGCAATCCAACGAGCTGCAGCTACCATCCCACAGTGAGCATATCCTAAGACTAATTTCTTCACACCACCTTCATCTAAAACTGAGTGGTGGAAAGGGACGACCGCACCAGTTGCAGCTGTCAATGTGTCTTTAATGCTATGAGTTCCACGTATTAGCAGAAGAAAGCATTTGCTTTCCTTGTCATCCAAGATTGTGAATGCTGGTTTTAAGAGCTATATAATGAATGACCAAAAAACATATCAATAAAAGCCAAAGTAGGCAATTTTGCAGGTGTTTCAACACTAAAATATTAAGCTCCGAGTGATCTAAACAAATCACAAAATCCAACCATCTAAAAGATAACTAGAGGTGCATTTGCGTAGGATATTTTAACACTCACCCCTGCCTTAGGCTCTTGAAGAAGTACATCTTCCTGCGAGTAGCCAGCAGATTCCAAAAAAATTGGAAATGATCTCTTTGAGAAAAGATAGCAGAGGTTCAGCAATCTTAATGAACGAATCAACTCGCTCATTACAACAGGCCCCTTGAGTTCAACGCAATCACTACCAGCATAAACGCTTGCAACATGCTGGTCACTCTAAAAGCATGAAACATACACTTTATATAAATTTGACTGACATATGATGAGTAAGCTAATACAATTAAATGCAATTAATACTACAGCAAACTTAATCTGGCAGAAAAGATAATGGGAATATTTTCTGCAATGATATAAGATTAATGGTTGGCATTTCCCTAAAATTAAATTCCTTAACAGCTAATACATCCTTTAACAACAAAACAAAAAAAAAAAAGAGACAAAGATTTCAAATCTTCTTGGATTCACCAACTCACTTCAACTAAACAATGGTAATATGGTAGCATAAACAAAACAATTTGGTAAAAAAAAAAACATGAGAGCTATATAAACTCACGTCATCCAATTATGTTTGTAAAACTCAAGTGCCAGAATAAATTCTAGAATATGAAAAACCTTCGCTTCACCACATCACTATTCAAACTAAGGAAGATAGGTTATTTGGAAGAATTGTTAACCTTCTAAAATGAAGCAGAAAAACTTTGCAAAGGTAAATTCGGCCACAATTTGCAATAATAAAAACAAAAGTTCCTGTGTCGTCATCTAGAAATATTGTTATCCTGGTGTCAGTAATAAGGAAACACTGGGGAAACGAAGAACAGTTCAAAATTAAACTATTTTGATCGAAACCTTCGATCGTGCACTTGATAATACCAGTTTGCTACAAACGGACAAAGACGGATCCACACAGATCCAGTTGCACAAACCTGCCGCCTCATCATATACTTAATTCCGAAGGCTAAATCCCCGATCGGCCACTTCCCCAGCGTCTCCGAGTACGTGAACCGGAGAGTCTCGGCCAGCGTCGCCACCGCCTCCCGCCACGTCGAAGGCGGCTGCGCTGGCCTCCGCGCGATCCTCCTCCTCCCAGCCGCCGCCGACCTCCCCATCTTTGGCACACTCTCTCCCCCGCCGCCACCGCGATCCTCCTCGCCGTACGCCCTCGCCGCAGCCAACGTCCGACTGAAGAGTAAGTACAGCACGACCGCCATCCCCGCCGCCGTCACCATCGTCGCCGTGGCCATCGCCGATTCTCCCCCAAAAAGCCGCCTGCAATTTGTGCCCAGAGCCCCTAAAACTCAGCTTCCTTCCAGACTAAAAGGACTCTTCACCCGCCATTAGTGCAGTTTTGGTCGCTGCAAATCCTGCTTAGAAGCTAAAGCCAAAATAATTAGAAGAAAATCCGCGACCAAATACAACAAAGGCTTGTATATTATGACCAATTACACTGAGGTCCTCTTTCACTTTTAAATTACATGAGTATTTAATAATTTTTATAATGCAATATTTAAAACATTAATTAATTTATCTCTTTTTCATTTAAGAATAATTTATTTGATTGAGATAATAATTTATTAAGTTCAGAGGTCGTTTTTATAATTTAAAATTTATGAAATAACAAGTCTACAAGTATAATACTCCTTATCCCTGAGATAATTTGGTAAAATATATAAATTAGGTCAAGGGTATTTTGGTCAATTAAATTTCATAGTGAATCCACTATGCAACCGCGTCGACACGACACGTAATTGGCGGGTGCGGACGGTGTCTTGGTGATCCACTTAAATTGCTTTGCCCTCACTCATAAAACATATGCACGAGCTGGGACCCACAAAAAGCAACATAAAATATGGGAGAATAAAAAGGAAGAAGGGTCCACTTAGCAATGGATTAATTATTAATGGATCAGTTATTCTAATAGACCTCGAAGGCTTAGCCATCAGTCGGCACTATCCACGTGGCAGCCTAGCACCTACCGGATATTAATTCTTATCGCAAATGTAACTCAATAGTGATTATGGTTGACCAAAAAAGAGAGAGGAAGTTGACCTAGCTAAGGGTCTTATGAATAGAATTTTTGCTCATTCATGAGTTTGAAACTGTAACACAAATTCTACATAAAATAGCTAAGATGCGTAGAAAAATAGCTCATAAAGTTTGAAAGAATATAACCAAATTTATAAACATGTGCAAGCTCAAGTTAGTAATAGTAAATTTATTCAATAAACATGTTAGATATGACAATTCTCCTCCAACATGTTACCTCGACGATAAGATTCATCTTTGCTTACCTTGCTCAAGTTAGTAATAGTAAATTCATTCAATCTTATATAAGACTAGTCTCTTTCAACTTCTCACTTCCTACTAAATCAAAGCATAACTCGACGATAAGATTCATCCTTGCCTACCTTGCTCAAGTTAGTAATAGTAAATTCATTCCATCTTATATAAGATGACAATTCTCCTCCAACTTCTCACTTCCAACTAAATCAAAGCATAACTCCACAATAAAATTCATGCTCACATCTCTGCGTCAGTAAACAAACTAGAAGAGATGAAAGTTAAAAGCTTCGACACAATCCGATACAGCCGTGCATTTGAAATGATTAACAGAAAAGGGAAAATGAGACTGAAGTAGCAGACATGTCAGTGAGTGGAAGGAAAATAGGGTCAGTCAGCATATGCAACCTTATCCAAGAAAATCAGAAAGCAGCCAAACCATGGAAAGAAGGCTTCATCTACAGCTGCAAATTACAGATATAATTGAACTCCAAGTGCATCAGAATAATGCTTCCAAAGAGCTCCAAAAGGATC
This sequence comes from Costus lasius, assembly GCA_027563935.2. Classification (NCBI taxonomy): domain Eukaryota; kingdom Viridiplantae; phylum Streptophyta; class Magnoliopsida; order Zingiberales; family Costaceae; genus Costus; species Costus lasius. The sequence goes on along the minus strand of CM050450.1, from coordinate 132,820,369 downwards.
ATTTCACATTATACAAATACATATCATTTGTAACTACTACATCAAAATTTCAGCAGAGTCAAGATCTCGTTCTAAATAAAACAATCCTTTTTTACTAGTTGAAAATTTTGTAGGATAAATGTCGATCAGTTTACCTTCGATGAAAAAGCTAAAGAACAAGAGTTCCAATTCAGCAAATTCAGCAACCAAACATAAGTGGCTCTCCATTGCAAATTCAGCAAATATTATTTTGATGCAGAACTGATAGCACATTATCTAGAACCACTCGATGTTCATAAAATCGAGTTCCAATACGACAGGAAGTTAGAAATGGGATTAGCATTCGCAATAGCCAGATAAATGAAGAAATGAACAAGAGTTAGATGCTATCATCGCAGTTGCATATCTGATTCAAGATCAAACTGTTCAAGCAGATCAATACAAAGTAATAGATCTACCAGCAGATCTTACAGTAAAGAACAACCACTTATGGCTTTTGCTTCTCAGATCATGACAAATTTGGAATTGTAGCAGCGAAAAGAAGTAATATGGCCATTGGGTATGAGGGAGCTGATCATGGCAGAAACAAGATGAGTGAAAGAGAGATAGCTATAATGGGCCTCCTTTAGTTTACAGCCGGAAAACACATTTTAGGGAGCAGTTACATGCTTTAAAAAAAAGAAAAACTATCTTTGACCTTGTTCACATTTATTAAAATTAATAGATCCTTAAATTATGAAAATCGAAGAAGCAAAAACTCAAAGATGAACAAATGTTGACAGCTATTCTTATCATTCCGTGCATATTAATCTGATGATGAACACAACATCAATAACAACAAAGGCGTCATAAATATAACTTTCAATTATTAAGCTTCAGCAGAAGACAATAACACTAAATTTAGCTAGAAGTTAACAAATGCAACAAAAAACCTGATCTTCTCAGATCATTTGGTACAAAAGACCTGAACATTATCAACAAGTTTCAATATAACCAGGTACTTAACATACTACAGGAAGCTAGAAATAGGATAAACATTGTGAAGATCTGAACATTATCGATAAATTTCAATATGAACATTATCGACAAGTTGCAACCAAACACACCAGTGGCTCTCCATTACTCTGCAAAATCAGCAAATTGTATTGTGATGCAGAACTAATAGTACTTTTTCTCGAACCACATGATGTTCATAAAATTGAGTTCCAATATGATCAAGCGTTACATACAACAGGAAGCAAGAAATGAGATTAACATTTGCAATAGCCAAATAAATGAAGAGTAGTGAAAAAGAATTAGATGTCATCATCGCAGTTGCATATCTGATTCAAGCTCAACTGTTCAAGATCAATGCGAAATAATAGATCTAACAGTAAAGAATAACCACTTAAGCTTTTGCTCTCCAGAGCATGACAAAATTGGAATTTTAGCAGCGAAAAAAGTAATACATCAAGGTGGCCATTGGATATGAGGAACTGATCATGGAAGGAACAAGATGAGTGGAAGAGAAACAGCTACAATGGATCTCCTTTAGTTTTACAGCAGAGAAGAAACTATCCAATCTCTGTGTTGCAACTCACTACATAGCTCAAATCAAACAAGATAGGAACCTGTTCACATTTACTTAAGTTCATGGATCCATAAATTACGAAAATTGAAGAAGCAAGCACTCGAAGATGAACAAATGTTGATTACTATTCTTATCATTCCGTGCATAGTAATCTGTTATGAAACAGTCTGATGCTTAAAATCAATAGCAACAAAAGCATCATAAATATAACTTTCAATTATTAAGCTTCACCAGATCACAATAACGCTAAATTTAGCTAGAAATCAACAAATGCAACAAAAAAAAGATGAACTTCTCACTCAAGATGCAGTGACCTTGGTGGCCTTGAAATGTGGATGCAGCAACCCTAGGTCATCCTTCAGATCCAAGGGGTTGCTCGTCTCGTTCCTGATCCTCTTCACGCTTCTGCTAGAGAGAGATTTGTGACTAAAACCGTACATTTGCAAGATCTGGTTGTCCCCAAAGTTGAAGGCGCGCTCCATCTGTTTCAGGCAGCGCTCCACCGGGTAATCCCCAAATTTGCCGCAGGGCTTGCAACCGACGAAGTGAGTGACGAGGGGCCAGCGGTGGTCGCCGAGGCCCGGATGGAAGTTCGCGAGCATGTCCTCGTAGCGGTCAACGAGGATTCCCCAGTAGCCGTGAAGGTAGTAAGTGTTCTCGAGGAGGACCTTGTCGGCCCAGCGGTCGCGCTGGGTTGCGAGGAGGTAGACGATGGCGGACTGATCATCAGCTTCGAAGACAGGCCGGTCCTTAAGGAACTCGGTAAGGATCTTGCCCGCCTCGATCCGGGTCTCGCCCTTGGGGCCCATCGGCGCCCAGGCGTCGAGGAAGTCGAGCGACCATTGGCAGTTGCGAATGAGGAAGCTGCCGGTGTTGAGGCCGATCCAGTTGTGCTCGTCGTAGACCATCTCGTCCCAGCCGTGCAACACCAGGTTGTAAGGAGGGTAGCGATCCCATGGTAGCTCGAAGACCATGTCGGAGAACATGGCGTCACTATCCATCCACCAGAAGAACTCCACCTCCGGGTGCCCAAGCAGGAGCGCGCGAATCAGCGGCAGCTTGGCCCAGAAGCCGGACATCTCGGTGTCGAAGAGGGCCATGTTGTAGAAGATCTCGAGGCCGTGGACGCGGCAGTAGTCGATCTTGTTCTTGAGGGCTTTGAGCAGGAAGAAGTCGCCGACGGGGTTTTCACAGGGATTGGGTGAGGATCCGGTGACGAGAAGCACCCGGGGCTTGGTAGGGCTCAGGAAGTTGGGTTGTTCGGGGTGGCGGCGAAGCCAGGCGGCGCGCTGCTCGTCCCAATCGGAGATTTTTGGTCCGAGGGAGAAGGGGGTGGAGGGATCACGCGGAGGGTCGTCGTCCTCTTCCTCCGCGGCGGTGTGGGTGGGCTCGGGGAGGTGCTGCTCCGCCAGGGCGCGGTGGGGCATTTGCGGTTGGCTGTGGAGCAGGCGACGGAGATCGTGCAGGTCTTGCTCGGGAGTGCCGAAACGACCCGCGCCTATAGTGCCTCGGAGGACGACGACAGTCAGTACAAGGCAGATTATAGTGAGCCGGCCATTGCGGAGCGCCCGCTGCAGCTGCCGCGTCCGGCGCTCCCCCAAGCACCGAAACAGCAACGACATCTCTCTCTCTCTCTCGCTCTCTCGCTCTCTCTCGTGTCAATGTTTATTTGGAGGGATTCAGCGATGGCAACAGCGGGGGAGAAGAGAGGGAGGAAAGAGATCAGAGCGGAAAGGAATCAAGTGGAAGTGACGGAGGAAGGTGGCAGATCGTGGGGAGGGAGTGAGCCGGGCGATGAGTAATTAAATCAACGATTTGTCGGGAGGAAGAAGGAAGCGGCCCATGCAGCAGCCAGCGAGCGAAAGCGAACGAAGAGAAAAGCTAGAGAGAGAAAACAGAGAGAGCAGCGCCGGCGTCGGCTGGATTTACCATAAGCGTCGTCGGTTGAAATTTGACGCGAATTCCACTTCTCGCGCCACTATTTAGGAAATTTCGCGTTGACTTTTAACCGCGTACCGATGGATCGGAGGAAACTACTATGAGGTTACTTCACAGAGCAATTAAAAATCTATTAAAAATCATTACTCTGTAAAATAATTTTTTTTATAAAAAAATTGATGATAAATCTAGCTGTGAATGAACTGGCCAGGGGACCGGGTTCCAGACTTCCAGTTTAATTGTTCACCACTGCACCTATTTGCGATCCAGTCCAACCCAGCGGCCTATTTAATTATGAGAAGTAAACGTGTATGCGAAAGCCAACGCCGAATTGAACGAAGAAATATCTAGGCCGTTCATTTCTTACTTTACACTTCATAATTGTAAAAAGATGGACGGCTTAGATTCTTTCTTGGATTAGATTATTAGACAAGGATTTTGCGAAAAAAAATTCTGGAATTAAACTTCGACTCGATGGACGATGAGCGATTGAAGTTGGAGAGAAAATTTTGGACATACTCATAAATTTTATTTAAGTTGAGTGAGATCTACCGTCTACGTGCCCCGACGTTGTTGCGGGGTCCGAAATCACATCTAAGGAGGATTTATTAAATAAATAAATAGTAGACGGGACGTGCGTGCTGTGCCGATGAAACGAAGTGGTCATCCATCTCTCCTATCGACGGAGACGTCGCACCAACCAATGAGTCAGCAGGCTTGGATCATTGGATTTGACCGTGCCCGGCAACGCCTTTTTCATGTATAATTTATTCCTTATTCTGTGGCTATGCAATTCTTTAAAGAATATTAAATAAAAAAAGTATTATTATTGTACTGTTTCGAAACTAAAACGAACAAATGGAACACATGGACGTGACATCAAACCAACACGAAGAAACGTGGTTTGATTCTGAAGGCGGCATTCGCAAACCAACGGCCAACCGGGTCTGTTATCTCCGAATCGGATCGGGCACTCGCAAGCCATCCGATAATGCGAGGCCTAATATCGGAAGCTTTTATGGGCCTGGACTAGAGGATTCGTACATGTTTCAATCTAAGACCACCCCAGGCCCGATCTGGACACGCCCGATCTGGAAAAATCAATTTTTTGAACTTTAGACCTTACTGCGTCCACTTTTTCCCAAAGCTTAGGATGATTATAACTATATTAGTTAAATATAAATAAATAAAATTATTCCGAATAAAAGAAATGATATTATTCAAGATACTTTACTATGTCAAAGCATGAGAATCATTAAAAAAATTAAACTTGTGTAAGCTTGTGGATTAACGTGTCAACAACTTGTCAAGTCACATGATTACTTCCTCGTGGTGCGTATTCGCATAATTTAGAATGATTCGATTGACCGGTTCACATCACCATATCTCGATGCACCGACAACGATATTTAGTTAAATTTGAACCGGATCAACCCGTAGCGGATTCCGAAGAAACCACTAGTTGAAAACAAATTAATCAAAAATAATGAGAACAGGTCAATCGAGAAATTGCCATTTTCTTTTATTAATGATTTGAAACCCAAATCAAATCAAGGGATTCACTTAGGGGTGAACATAATTCAGTAAAAACAGAATTTACCAATTTACCGGTTCGGTAAATCGGTTCGATAAATTAGGTTTCGATTTTCAGTTCAGTATTTATTTTTAGGTAATTCAGTTTTTAATTTTCGGTTCGATAAATAAGTTTTTGGTTCGGTAATTTACCGATATATATATTAATATATAAAAAATAAATTTTTATTTATTAATCTTTAATTTTTTATTGGTAATTTACCGATTTACCGATCGATTTTTACCAATCGGTAATATTTTAATTAGGTAATATTTAATATTTTAATAATATTTTAATAGATTAATTATATAATATTTTAATATTTTTTAATTGGTAAATCAGTAATTTTAATAATATTTACCGATTTACCGATCGGTAATTCGGTAATTTACCAATCGATAAATACCAAGTTCGGTATCAGTTTCGGTAATAGGTTTTTTGATTTTGGTAAATCGGTTTTCAGTTTTTCAGTTTTTACCGACTACTCACCCCTAGATTCAATCGAGAAAAAAATAGCAACAAGGACCGGTTGGTACCAAAATTAAGTACAGTAAGCAATTATCAAACTAATTAGAATCAATATTCAAATATCATGTTTTTTATTACATATTTATATATATGTATAAATACTATTGAAGTGCCAAAGTTAATTGAATCAGCTGAAGCGACAAAACTACGAACACTATGGTTTAAGCTCATTTGGTTTTCTAAAACAGAGTTCAACCTGTGTATGACTCAGTAATCAAATCTTGTGAGACTATAAACTCAGCAACTATTCAACCTTTCATAAAATTGAAACGATCAAACTAACTGAACCAACCAAATTAAGAAAGGATGCAAATTCAATTCAATCACTAGTTCAATTTTCGATACACTGACCTGCATAACCTTATCTATATCCAACTTTGGTGTACAGAACCAATCGTGAATGAACCATCAACCATTATGGCAGAAGAGGAAGAAGATCTCCTACATTCCTCAGATTCACAGGGTTGATTATCTTGACGCATGAAAGAAAATTAATATGCATCTGAAAAGAAACTTATTGAAGTTGCTATTGCCAAACAGATAAAATATGATAATGTGGTAAGGACACTGAAAAGGTAGTAGTAAAAGAAATTACTAGTTCCCTAATTATGACTTGTGGTGTCCATTAATGGTGTTCAAGGCAATGAGGTGTATAAATTCATACAAAACCTAACTTCAAAACCATCACATCCTCGTTGAATTCAAAATAAATTCTTCCTTTTTCTTACATGTGCGAACCCACGTTGCCGGACCATACATTGTTTTCAATGACAAACACAAAAAAATTCTAAGTAGAAAAAAGAGCAAGAGGAGTTCATCACTCTCCATTCTGAAAGTAGTTTTTGCAGTCAGAGCCTCTCTTCCTCAAATCTAAGTAAAGTTCCTCAAATCTAAGTAAAGTCATAGTCTAACTAGTGGCTAAACTCCAGTTAGTTCTATGCAAGTAACCTGCATCGATGATGAAGGTAAGAGAGATCTTTCACCTACTTAATACTAAAATAGACTAAGGGCCTATTAGGCCTCACTTTTAAACTACTTTTAATCAGCTTTTAAGTTGAAAGTAGAAAAAAAACTATTTGGTAATGAAAAGCAGAAGCATAAAAAAAACAGCAAAAAAGCAGTTTTTTCAAAAAAGTAATTTACATTATTTCGTTTAAAATTTTAAGTATTATTATTTTAAATAGTTTAAAATTTTAATACTAAAGAAAAATAAAATATATTATTATTTTAAATAGTTTTAAATAATATATTTATTTATTATTTTTAATTTTGACAGCAGTTAAAAAGTTATTAACCAAACATCTTATAAATTTTGACAATACAGCACAGTGCAGCACAGCACAGTTTAACACAGTTATAAAGCTATTAACAGCGGGGCCAAACAGACCCTAAGTAGAGTTCTAGAGCTTCCTTCCAGAGTGGAAACTAGTGTCAGAGATAAAAAATTCTTTATAAATTATGCTTCATAGGATTCGTTAGAAAATCAAAACCCCTAATCTCTCGAGATTATATTGTTTTCCCTTTTCATTTAAATATCATACCATCCACAATTCTCAAAATTTAAAACTAAAGATTTAAAAAAAACATGTTATATAGGAAAATGTGGTTAGAAATCACCTTCCCATGAAATAAAGTCCCATAATGTTTGCTCCAAAGTCTCTTTATAGTAAAGAAATCTATGTATTAGTCTTATCCATGGTTTAAAGTAATTATTCGTACTAGGGCTAGTGAATATTGATATAGTGATGGATAGAGTGATATACCTTAAGTTAGATACACTCTGTATGTATGGTCAGTATAGTAATATGTAATGATCTTAACTATGAGTGGCACATCAATTAGGATAGGTGTGCTTAAAACCATGAGCTTACCCTAACTCTATTCAGATAAAGGTCCTACAGACGGAGTAAATCCAAAATAGAAACAAGAAGGTCCAACACTCAATATCCTAAAATGTCATTCACCTCTCATGCCTTCGGATGGCTTTATTGACTCTTTGTATGTGAATGGAAACACTGCCACTGCTGGCTATAAAATAATAAAGAAAATCTGGAACCCCATTGAATGATAGTTATATTCTAACATTCAAAACAAAGAGACATAAGCAATAATTGACCTCATTAATCAAGAACAGATGCCACCGAACTTCACCATGTGATGAGATATACCTCCAACCATTCTATCTTTCCATCCTCATCTTTGCAGAAAATTTCAATCTAAAGCTAGCTTCATTCATCTCTATATCAAGCATCACATACGCAAAAAATGATGTATTACACAAAGAGCAGAATACAAATAAGACTAATTATTTATCTCATACATCAAGTGCCCTTTTATTGTTCCTTTTTCACCCATAAAGTTTCCCTATATCTAGCAATTACAATAAGTTTCCACAGTAATTTGACTAAATTATACACTGAGCATAATTGTAAATTGATAGTTATTGATTGACAAATAGATACACTAATTATTGATATTATGATATACCTTATGTTCCCTTCTTTCTTCAGCTCGGATGCGCCAGGAGGGTAATTTTGGGAATGGAAGAGTTCGAACGGGCAGATTGGGGAAGCAAAAGAGTTTGTTTTTTTTACCACACGAAGAAGGGAAAGAGGAGCACGGAAGAGGAGAACAAGATCAAGGATCCGGAAGGGACGGAGGCGGCGGAATAGTAATTCGAGGGAGGCGGAGGGCTGTAATAGTAGAAAGGGAAGTAGGGGAGGAAGGGGTTGGGCGGCGGTGGCGCATTGTAGTAGATGTTGGCCGGCGGAGGGTAGTAGTAGCCTCCGCCGCCGGTTGGGGGCGGGGGAGAGTAGTAGTAGAAGGTTCCCGGTGATGACGGCTGCTGCGGAGGAGGGGGGCACTGAGCGGTGGCCGGTGGTTGAGGGGGCGGAGGAGGGGGAGAGAAGAACGGCTGACAGGGGTTGTCGCAGGAGGCGCACATTGTGCAGGAGATTGTGTCCTTGATCGAGGTTCTCGACGCCGACCCCGAAGAGGTAGCGGCCAAGAGGAGGAGGAGCACGAAGAGCAATGGCGGTCGGGAAAACGCCGTGGAGCGTTTCGCCATGGGGGTCGGTGGTCGAGGTCGAGCGCAATGGCTGAGTGCTGGCTCTGGTGATGTGATACACTAATAAAGGGAGCGCAGTGATGTGATTCTGTTTTGAGAAAAGTTCGCCTTTTATTTATTCTTTTCAAGTCTACACTAAAAAGGAAATTTTGAATTTTTTTTGCCTTTAACTTATAACGTTCATTTCTATCTACACAAGTAACACAACGGGATAAAATTAATTTAGATAATTTGATTACTAAAAAAAAATAATTCAGGATTTAAATAAAAGTTCCGCTTTTATTGTTTTACTTACCTTTGTTAAAAGAAAAAAGAGGTTGATTCTAAAGCAAGACAAAGTCAAAAGTATAACAGACAACTTATTCACAAGATTCAGCTAGGCGTAGCCCACTGGCCCATATTCTCATGGGTTGGTATGGGTCTCTGGGATCAGCCCACTAGAACAGTTTGTGGATTCTGTAGAATGGAGGGCTGTGATCGTACGGTGAGTCGAACGCATTTCAATTAAATGAAAGCGACGAACGCCAGCACGCCACCTCCACGGAGCTCCACTCACAATTCGCACTCTGGTTAATGGTTATAGCACTGAAGGTGAGCTCACCCCCACCACCCCCTTTGTGCTTTTAAAAGCGGCGATATAACCCCCTCACTCCGGAAGTGGCGGCCATGGATTCGTACAAGGGCAGGCTCAAGGGCTACTGGCGGCGGCACAGCTACCACCGCGTCGACGGCGGCCGCGAGGGCTTTTCCCGCCGCCGCCGCCTCGTCCGGGCCGAGCTCGGCGGCGAAGGGGAGGAGCGGAGCCGCCTCCGCCGACGCGGCCGGTTCTGGCGCATCAAGATCCCCCCGCGCCTCGCCTTCCTCCGCGCGGCCTCCCCCCGGCGGATCCTCTCGCGGATCCGCGACGCCTACGTGCGCATGATGCTCCGCCTCTCTGGCGCCGTAACCTGCTCCGCGTACGGCTACGGCGGGGACGTGACGAAGGGATTCGCGCCGCCGCCGCTGAAGGAGTACGACGAGAGGGTGCTCGTCGAGATTTACAAGTCAATCATCGCCGCCTCCGCACGCGCCAGCGGCGCAGCCGGCGCCACTGTCGCTCTCCGGCGATAAGTAGGAACCCTCCCGTCCCGTCGATGTTCTCGATCGGTTTCCTTTAACGAACGCTTCAATGAGTTGCAATGAGATTTCTTGATCTCATTTCTGTTGTGTTCTACGCCGATCTTTGTTTTATAAATCTCCAGATCCCTCTTTTCACGCTTGTCGCATAGACTATGATACTGTTCTATCTTAGTTTTTGATACATTTTAGTTCAGTGCATTGAATTAACGAGTGCAAAAGCAAGCACTACATGCATATTTAATTTTCTACCAAACTTAGGCCGCAATTAATGAATACTGAAATTAGCTTAAGTACGCATAATTAATTTCTATCAACCTTGGACTACATTTAAAATTGTAAAGTTACCTCAAATAGATAGGATTGATAAGCAAAACAGCCGGCGCCTAATTAGCAAAAAAATTACTTTTTATCTTAATTTTAAATTTAAATTTAACCTAATTTTTTCTACCCCTTAAATACTTAATCTGATTATCCTATTATATAACTCGAATTTTAAAATATTTAATTATTTTTATTTTAAATTGTGTGCTCAAGTATTGTGTACTCATGCTATCAAATTGATTGCGATTTGAATGCCTATTTTACATTTAAAGACAAAATCTCAAATTTGGGAATGGTCCTAACTTTCAATTTTTGTCGACACAAATTTAATTGCAATTATTTCGTTGGTGGTGACCGATAAGGGCGCGCAATTATTTGCCATCGACGAGGCGAGTCACGAGGGAGCCGCACTGTGGCCGGTCTAGGCCGTAATTGCGGTTCTAGGAAGCATCCAACCGGATTAATCGGAATCTAGACAGGAACAGGTCAACGGCACTTGATTAGGTCAAAATTGGTGTGAATGGCGCGTAATTTAATTAATAATTCGAGAGTGACGCGCTCTTTGTACCGTGATTGTGATCGGTCGAAGGTATAATATTAATTAGGGGCCCCCCGGTTTCGGTGATTTGAGTTGAATTCAATTAATGTTGTTGTACATTATCACATTAGTTACATTTAAATAATTATGTCATAATTTGGATTATTATTTCTCCCTCCTCTAGATTCCACGTTTTTGTCTCTTTGTTTTATCTATATGTGATTTGGTACGTTTAGGTAACTCAATCCAAAGTCAATATTTACTCAAAAATTAAGTTTGAGAACTCATGTCATCTACCCTAGAGAACATTCATCACTTGCTAAACAAAGAGATTCAAGTTAATCTTGCCTTATGTATATCATTTTATCTTTTCGTAAGGTTTTTAACATTATGATTATTCAGTCTGACTTAAAATTTACGAATGAATTCTTATAAGAGAGACGCTAGATTCACTTATTAAAATTTTTAGTGCTACTATACTTTGTGTCCTAAAAATATTTCTCTTTGGCTTTGTTTGTTTACTTGCACAACCTACTTATCTAACTAGAGCAACTAAACACATAAAAAAATAAGATTAATTTAGCTAGTTTATACAATTTCCACGTCTAATTTAACTAATGCAGCTTTGTTCTTCTTCACCATCCTTTTACCTAAACATTCGGCCAGTGATAAACTCCGTTGACTAGTTTATGTTACTAAGTGTTAATGTAATTGCATCAAGGACAGTTGACTAGTGGTGGTTGAATTGGTAGGTATACAACACTAGCTCACCTAAGTCAACGTAATTTAAAGCTATTTGGTATAATAATATTTTATTGGTTTAGGAAATTAGTGTCGATATATGACAAACAATGTAGATAATGAAATTGCATTATGTTTTTTTTACAATTTCATTTAATAAAAAATATTTTTTTTCCTTTTTTTACTATTGATTGGTTAATAAGTGACTAATGGAATAAGATAAGTCAAAGTATTCAACTGAGGTGGCCGTTGACTCAGTTGAGAAAAATAGTGGGCTGGTGGGCTTTTACTTTGGTTAGGCATTGGCTCATTGATATCCCATCAAAGCCCACAAACCAAATACATTCTTTTTTTTTTCTGTTTAATAAATAGAAGAATTGTATTTATATTTTCTATATTTAAGGCTGTGTTTTTTTATGAAAAATTTAAAAAAATAAAAAAATATCAAATTTAGATAAAAAATACTACTAGATTCAACGTGTTTTTTATTTTTTATTTTTTAATTTTTCGCCAAGCAAACACAGCTAAAGTGAGCTATGAGCCTATGATGTAGACACAAAAGATTAAATGTATAGTCTTAAATTGCACATTTGTACTTAAAGTTTTAGTTGACTTCGAAACCCAAACCATTGACTTTTGATCTCATACAGACGTTGCGAGTTCAAACATAGAGAGCGCATGGGTAATAATAGAGAAAATTTTCTAGGCGAGATCTCCGCTTAAAAATTATGGCGGAAAGAATTTTTATCATTGATCTTGCTTTATAATTCATACATATCTATACAATATAGGATAAGTTAGTATCATATGAATTTTAAAGTAAGATAAATGGTAAAAATCCCTTCCGTCAATCATAGGAAAAATTTTCGTAATAATTCTGGTGTACCCAAGTTTGGCTTGGTTAAAGTCAACTCTGAGATACCGAGACGTCACTCCACATGTGTCACGCCCCGGTCTGATCGGTCTAGAATTAGCGCTTATCCGCTTCCTAGAGCCGTCCGGCGGAATACCAGAACGTAACTCTCCCTAGGGTTTCCGACCCAAAATTAGAAACCCTAATTACCCCGATGAATTTTTATCCCCAAATTACAATTCACACGGAGAAAACCCTAACCCTAATCAGAGAAATCCGATCGGAAAACCCTTAATTCCAAAAATACCTCTCTGGTCAACGATTTTGACCAGTCAACGTCGACTTCGTCGGATTAAATCGAACCGCTTTTGCTGTGCTGACGTCAGGATGACGTCGGCCACCCGATTTCGTTCGTCGAAATCGAAATCCACCCGCGCTGACGTACGCCTTGCGTCAGCGCCTCCGATTTAGAATTCGTTCGCTCGAATTCGATTTTGACCGCGCCTCCGTTGACCCGCACTGCCACGTCAGCCACGCCTCGTTTCGAGCGTCGTCTTCTTCGATGCGAACGCCGCTGCGTTTTGTCTTTCCTCGCCTTCAATCGAACAACGTCGGCCGGTTAGAGCACACCGGCACGGCGGAAAGTCGCCCTTGTCCAAGCCGTTGCCGACGGCCGTCTGCTGCCCAAAGCTCGTTGCTTCCGCCGCTGAAGAACGAAGAACAGGGGAAAGGTAGAGATAATCGGAATCCTTGTATTATTTTCTTAAATATCGTACAAAGCTCCTCCTTACCGTCGACGACCCCCGTCGCTGACGCCCCCTTCCCCTCCCTCGCCGGAACTCCCTTATTCCGGTTACAGATCTCTCAAATCCCTCGATTTCGTTGCTCTCAACGCTCGCTCGTGGAGATCCTTCCGCCGCCTGGTGAAGCTCACCTTTTATTGATGGAAGGCGCCGCCTCTATTTCGAGCGTCCGAGCCTGATTCTTCCACCGCCATCCGAAGCTTCTGCGTCTGAAGGTGTGCTCCCGTGTGCGAGCTTTTCGATCGTGTCCGAGTCCTTGCCGAAGGCTTCATCCTCAACCGCGTCCCTGCATCCGAGTCTTCCTCTAAGGTCGCCACGCCGTCCGAAACGATCGGCGTCGTCCGCGTCTGCGTCCGACGCCTGCGGAGACGCCGCCGACGTCTTCGTCCGTGCTGTGTCTGGCGCACGCGACGAGCTCGCGTTTGCGTGCGGCTACTGCGCTGAGACAAATCGAGGTCAAAATACCCCGTTTACCCGATTTTCCTCTAATTTGGGCTCGGCTTTGGGCTTGGGCCGAACCGGTTGAACCGGGCCCTAACAATTCTCCCCCGCCCAATTTGGACATCGCCCTCGATGTCTCTAGCGGGCGGATCCTGCAGAACCATCGCTCCGATTCTCATCGCCCCGATCCGACACTGCTGCGCTCCCATGGCAGTGTGTGGAACTACCTGTAGTGATCCAATCCGCGGTTGCTCGGTTTCCTCGGCTTCCTCGGCTGGATCCTGTGCCGCTATCGCCATGAGCTTTTGCTTGTTAGGACAATCCTTTACCCAGTGAGGACCACCGCACCAAAAGCAACCCTGTGGCTTTTGCTCCCGTCGTCCCGATGAACCCTTGTTCTGCCGGTAGAATGGTCTACCCCTCTCTGGAACTCTAGCCCCCGGTGGCATGCGTGGGGAGCCGCGCTGAGGTCCGCGCTTTGGTGGTGTCTTGGATTTCTTTGGTGGTGCTGGTTTGAAATTTCTGTTATCCACCAGAGATTCGGCCACCGCCGCAGCCGCCCTCCAGTCAACTGGCTCGCGACGTCGGACCTCCGTTTTTGCCCATGGCTGAAGGCCCCGGAGGAAGAAATACCTCCTATCGTCCTCCGCCATGTCTGGAAGCTCCAGCATCAAAGTAGAGAAAGCCCGGACGTACTCCTGGATCGAGCCTGTATGCCTCAGCCGATCCAGTTTGCCACGCGCCTGGTCCGCCGAGTTTCCGGGAAGAAACTGCCGCCGCAGTTCCTCACGGAAAGTCTCCCAAGTCCAGCTAGTAGTCCCGGATGTAGAGCCGACTTTGGTTCGCCACCAAAGTTTCGCGTCGCCTGTAAGATAGGCGATGCACACCTGCGCCCGATCTCCTGCAGAAATATGGTTAGCTGAAAACAGTTGCTCCATATCCCAGATAAAGTTTTCGACCTCTCGGGACGATCGAGCGCCCCCCCCCCCCCCCCGAACGTCGCTGGGTCTGGCACGCGCATCCTCGGTTTGGGAGCCTCTTGCTCCACCGATGCTGATTGCGATACTTGCGCTAGGGCTAGGCGCAGTACCCTTACTTCTGCGTGCATGTCTTCCTTCATGCGAACCATCTCCCCTGGCAGATGGATCAGACCCTCCACGGTCTGCTGCATGACCTCGATCTGCAACCTCTGTTGCTCGATCTGCAACCTCTGCTGTTCGATTTGCAACCTCTGTTGCTCGATCAGCAATTCCTGATCCTCCACAGTCTTCTGAAGGCTTTCCACCTGTGGAATCATCCCATTGCCCCCACCACTGGCCAAACCGAGCACCTGCTCGATCTGAGCAATACGATCACCCTGGTTCACCATCTCCTCAGGATCAGCCGTCTCCTTGGCTTTTCCTTTATCCTGCCTGGGTCGGGCGTCCTCTGACGCTCCTCTAGCAGTATGGGTGATTTTCTGGAACTTCAAACCTTTCCTCACCTTCGAGGGTGAAGCTGAAGGTGCCGTGTTTGCTGGAACACGTTAGCCTGGTCTGATACCTATTGTCACGCCCCGGTCGGATCGGTCTAGAATTAGCGCTTATCCGCTTCCTAGAGCCGTCCGGCGGAATACCAGAACGTAACTCTCCCTAGGGTTTCCGACCCAAAATTAGAAACCCTAATTACCCCGATGAATTTTTATCCCCAAATTACAATTCACACGGAGAAAACCCTAACCCTAATCAGAGAAATCCGATCGGAAAACCCTTAATTCCAAAAATACCTCTCTGGTCAACGATTTTGACCAGTCAACGTCGACTTCGCCGGATTAAATCGAACCGCTTTTGCTGTGCTGACGTCAGGATGACGTCGGCCACCCGATTTCGTTCGTCGAAATCGAAATCCACCCGCGCTGACGTACGCCTTGCATCAGCGCCTCCGATTTAGAATTCGTTCGCTCGAATTCGATTTTGATCTCGCCTCCGTTGACCCGCACTGCCACGTCAGCCACGCCTCGTTTCGAGCGTCGTCTTCTTCGACGCGAACGCCGCTGCGTTTTGTGTTTCCTCGCCTTCAATCGAACAACGTCGGCCGGTCAGAGCACACCGGCACGGCGGAAAGTCGCCCTTGTCCAAGCCGTTGCCGACGGCCGTCTGCTGCCTAAAGCTCGTTGCTTCCGCCGCTGAAGAACGAAGAACAGGGGAAAGGTAGAGATAATCGGAATCCTTGTATTATTTTCTTAAATATCGTACAAAGCTCCTCCTTACCGTCGACGACCCCCGTCGCCGACGCCCCCCTTCCCCTCCCTCGCCGGAACTCCCTTATTCCGGTTACAGATCTCTCAAATCCCTCGATTTCGTTGCTCTCAACGCTCGCTCGTGGAGATCCTTCCGCCGCCTGGTGAAGCTCACCTTTTATTGATGGAAGGCGCCGCCTCTATTTGGAGCGTCCGAGCCCGATTCTTCCGCCGCCATCCGAAGCTTTTGCGTCTGAAGGTGTGCTCCCGTGTGCGAGCTTTTCGATCGTGTCCGAGTCCTTGCCGAAGGCTTCGTCCTCAACCGCGTCCCTGCATCCGAGTCTTCCTCTAAGGTCGCCACGCCGTCCGAAACGATCGGCGTCGTCCGCGTCCGCGTCCGACGCCTGCGGAGACGCCGCCGACGTCGTCGTCCGTGCTGTGTCTGGCGCACGCGACGAGCTCGCGTTTGCGGCTGCGATTTGCGTGCGGCTGCTGCGCTGAGACAAATCGAGGTCAAAATACCCCGTTGACCCGATTTTCCTCTGATTTGGGCTCGGTTTTGGGCTTGGGCCGAACCGGTTGAACCGACCCTAACAACATGTGTGCTCCCTCAAATCGCTTCCGCCGTGTTATTATTTATAGCGGGAGTCAGGTGCAGCGCAGGTGACGTGAGCGGCTCGCAACCGAGGCAACCCGCGCCCCTCCACTCCTCGACTGACCGATCTGAGGAAAGATCGGGCAGCACGGCACGCTTTCTTCTACGCCTCCCACCACCACCTCCACCTTCGCTTCGGTCTCCTCCACCCCCAATCCACCCAGGCCCTTCGCCGCCACCGCCGCTGTAATTGCATTCCCCGTCGCCGGAATCGGCGCCCTCCGATGCCTTCCTCTCCGAGGCAAGTTCGAATCAACTGCTTCTCCCACATTCCATCGATCCTTCTAACCTGTTTTAACTGAACTTGTTATTTCGGATTTTCTCACTTATTTTGCGATCGATCGTGTTATTCGAGTGGGTTTATTTCGTTCAAGAATTTCATCGAGCATGTGGTGGTTGTGGTCAGTTTCTTCGTAGTGCCTATTTATTTACTTCTTATGATCTATAAGCAGATAATATTGGCAATAATTTGGAGTCTTTTATGCTTCTAGTAGTTACGTTCTTAGTTCTCATTTGAACATCTTGTCGAAAAGGATGGTTATATAACAAGCTTGGATGGATTTTACTCATAAATGTGACTCACATCTTTTAACAAAATATCAAACATACATTAAAATTGGATATTATCTATACATGTTTTCATCTTGAATTGAAGCATGACGTAGAGTCTTTACTAATTGTATTTGCTCTTCAAAACTCCAGGTGTCAGTGATCTGTATATGAGGTTTTCCATTGGGAGTTCCTTGACGCTGAATCTACAATGTCATTAGCTGTTTTCTGCTCAGGAAATTATCATCAATTGTGGAACAATCTTGGAAGCAATTCGCCTATCAGGTTTCTCGGGCTTAGTACTAGATGGATCCCTCATAGACCATTTGATACTAGAAAATACGAACCAACAAAGTTAGTAAGTGGTGTCAGATGGGAATCACATAATTCTATTACGCCTTTCAGAAGAACATTGTTGAAGTTTGAGAAAGTAACGGTTAAATCATCAAGAAAGGATGATAACGTGTGGAAATGTGTACGATCATCAGCGAGCAATGATGCGATTAGGAAGCCTGCGAAACTAAAAGTTGGAGCATCAATAGCTAAAAATATGAAACAGTCAAAGCTGCATGATCAGAAAGCTGTTCATTGTTACGGTATACAAGAAACTACATCGGTGAAAGAATCTACCGACCGGCTTGCAACTATACTTGTTTTTGATATTGAAACCACAGGGTTCAGTCCTCAAAAAGGAAGGATTATTGAGCTTGCAATCCGTGATCTCATTGGTGGCAAGAACAGCACATTCGAAACCCTTGTGAATCCAGAAATGGCTGTGTTAAATTCATTTGTACATGGAATTTATAGCTATATGGTCAACAGGCCTGATGTCCCAACGTATGTATGTCTAAATCTTGAAGGTTCTAGATTTGCTTATCCTCTTGCTTTTATTTATGTTGGAGAAAGTAGTTTAATTTATCCTTTACCAAAAGGTGGAGCGTTATAAATACTTCTATTTAATGACTCAGATGCTGTTAAATGTCACATCTCGAATTCGGCACTGGACACAGGAAAGAAAGCTTCTTCAATGGATTGCTTTCAACATTTATTTCACGTTCAATGGATTTTAGCAGTCTTACCTCAGTTACTTTGGTAGATATGGACTCTGACATGCATGCACACGTTAACTAGGACAATTCAATAGACTCCTTAAACAAATTAAAGTTAGTATTATTTGATGTTCATGGTTTCGAGTGAAATTAATGTATAGAACCATTTTGATTATGGAAATGTTCTACCTTTTGCACCGATTGATGCTGTACATAATTGCTTTGCGTTTCATGTCCTCGATTGCGCTCCTCACTGAAGGTTGCATGCCTGGACATAAACATGACATCTTGAAACATAAGTTTAGGCAATGTTAAGTGATTGTGACGGACCAAATAAAAAATTGCTAGGCTTAATGGTTCCCAGGGCATTATGTTAAGTTAATGACCATAATGGTTATTGATGAAACTTTTTCGAAGAAACAAGTGCTTTGTATAAAATTAACTGTATTTCACATTCACTTTTCTATATAGGTTTAGAGAGCTGATCCCTATACTACTGGGATATGTTCAGAGCCGCCAAATGACTGGAAGACCAGTTTTATGGGTTGCACATAATGGACGTCGATTTGATGTACCTTTCATTAAGGCAGAATTCCAGCGCTGTTCAATGGATATTCCTCAACATTGGAAGTTTGTTGATACTTTTCCTTTTTCACGCCAATTGGTGATGCCAGATGGTATGTTGCCGTTTCTTTGGTTATACTTCTTTAGTGAATATTTGAAGATTGTCCACTTAGCTCTAATTCTAGTGCTCTTTTATTTGGTAGCACCGACTAAAATTAAAGGATATCTCACTATAAGTAGCATGCTCCTTATTTGATAACTTTATGAACATTATATATGGCAAGTTATTATAATCCGTTGTAAAATGTGCAATTGTTAATTTATTAGTGGATATAAGATGATATATTTGTGATCAAGGAGGGAGATCTTTGTTTGTGCCACTCAACATGGAAGAGGTCTATCATTCCAATAGTCTTGACAACTTGCCATGTCTGAGTAGTTGACAAGAGAAGTTAACATACTGGCCACCTAAGTTTGTTAGGTCACCATTAATAGACGATTAACGATTGAGCTAATAAAACTCATTGATTGATCGCCAAGGATGGTATATGATGGAAAAAGGAAAAATGAGAGGGCAATATTGAGGAGGAAACTTGCATCAAGTCATTAGAAAACACTATTCATCATTTTCTCCTCCTAGTAGTACCATTTTGTTTCTTTTCTTGTGCCATTGTTGTTCTCAACTTCTCGGTACCAATTCAAAATAAGAACAATAACATTTATGTCATGATAAATTTAAAGGCCTTGCATTATGGCTTTGCTTTAGATTATAAATCATCTTCTTATGTTTACATATTTTTATTTTTCTTGAGTAATAAATATAATGAAAAGTTGCTTAATGTAAACTTTCTTGGTAATGTTACTGCACAAGAAGACATTTTAATGTTCATCGGATGCATTTGTTAATTTTAATTGCTACCAGTGATAGAAGTATTCAAACATTATTAATTTTGGCCACAAATAAAAATGTGCCCCCAAAAATACTAATGATAGGTTCGAGTGAACCATTTGATAGCCACACAAGCTTTATCGATAAACAAATCCATTTAGATAGTATTTGATAGTGAACATCCATGAGGATAACCACTATAAGGTGGACTAGTAAGTGCCATAAAGATATAATTGATTCAATTTGCTCATCCATTGTTTCCATTTGCAATCTACAATAGATTCTTGAAAAATCTAAGGATGAAAATAATAGCGAAAAGATAAAGAAAGATAATCAACATATCTAATAATAGGATGAGTAGTAGCGTATCACTTTTCCTTGTGTGTAGCAATAGGAGATTAGATGAGGGTGGTGGAGGATTTATGCTTGAAGGCAGTAGAAAGCAGTAAGACAGGAGGTTAGCACACAAAAATCAAGAACTTAGACATACAATGACACGAGACAACAAGCTCTCAAAAATGACATTAACAACATGGATTTAACAATTGTTAAGATAAATTGGATAACAGTAATCCTAAAAGCTCAAATTATTAAGAAATGACCTTATTTATGTATTTATAATTTAATAACTCCCCTCACGATGAAGTTGCTACGAATCATGCACATAGCATATTGGAAAATGAAATTGAATAATTAATAAGTATGAGGTGAGCTAGGATTCAAAATCTTGACCTTTGGTTCTAATGCAATGCTAAGATAAGTTAGGTTACCGCATATGTTAAAAGGCTTAAGTTGTTCGGAAAGGATCCTTTTATATATTTAAAGTTTAATAACAATGATGAACTTTTATATGAGAGCAGATTTGAGGGATAAGCTTGTCATGTACAAGACTAAAATATGGTCAAAACACTATCAACAACAAACACAAGGTGCAACAGGGAAAGTTAATATAATCAAATAAGTGATTAAGTAATGTTCATTGATATGGTAGAGTACAATCTACAAGTACTTGTTATGTGTGAGAAGGCACTCAAATCAAGAAGCCAAGGTCCAAAAGAAGCCAAGGAATCTAAACTAGATATAGACAAAGATAAGCAACCAAGGATGAAGGAGCAACAATAGTATACTAAATTAGCTAATACTATGAGATACTCAACAGAAGGCGTTGTAAAAATGGAGGCAACACTCGGAGAAGGTTTTGACGGTTTTATATAGCAACCTAAGTAGTGAAAGGGTGACCAAATTTCTCTAAGCAATGCTTAGGTGGATGATTAGTTCACCCACAATGAATGAGTAAATGTGTCATAGCCACAATCATAAGTATGAGAACATCATTGTCCACAAGAACTAGAACTTATAATAGTAGTTCACGACAAGGCATCACCGATAGCATAAGGATCAGAAATGGATGAAGGGAATCTCTAGAGAAGCAAAGCAAAGGTATTATTCATATTGAAAATAATTAGTATCCACCAGAAACTAAGTGCAAGTAGTGATATAGTTGTAATTCAACCCTGAGAGGTACTTTAATACAATAGAGTCTTAGTGTTACTCAAGAAGTTCCTTAATATTGTCAATGGGAGAATGATAAACATAAAAAAATGTCCTACTTTGCATAGAGCATGAAATAGTACCTAAGGAGAGACTCTTCTTGATTCAAGTTGAAGAATTCCTCATAAAAATATAATTGCAAGATTCTCAACCAACTTCTTGCATGACATGTAGGTCCTACATGTCAAGACTCTCCTAGTTCTCCTTGACGGAAGATGAGAACACGATGATGCTTTGGTTATAGGGTTCCAAATTCTTATGGTGTCAAGAACAACATAGTTATGACACTTGCCAAGTGGAAAATTTAAGATCCAAGGTATCTAGAAGAGGAGAATCAAGGTGTATAGCTTGCCATTCAAACTGTGGAAGAACCAAAACGCTCTTGCTCAGAAGATGTAGTTATAGAAGTTAATTTTAACCATTGTGTTGTTAGGAGTTACGAGCTTTGGATGAAATGAAGAGCTTAAGAAGGGAGCCTAGGAGTGGTGAAAGTGGGAGGCAAGCTAGATGAGAAGGAAGAGTAGAGGGGATTGGTAGGCGGCATAAGAGGCCTAGAGGGGAGGAAATAGGTGAAAGAGGACGGAAGTCGTAGTTAGTAAAAAAGAGAAGAGCAGGGTGGGATGATGTGCAAAAGAGGGAGTGGAGGTGGCAGATAACTAAAATTGAAGGATACGGAGAGACAGATGCTAGGGTTAGAAGACAATTGCTTTGGTGTACTGCATTAGATAAAAGGAAGTAAATCATCATTTACTAAAAAGGGGAACAAATCTGTATATTGATGTCTAAATATTAAGACCTCAAATAACTTGTGTGGAAATATAGCTAATCCATGTATCTCAAACATCACTCATGCCACATAATACTTGGATTACAACACTAGAAAAGTCAAGAAGCATTACATGAGAAGGGGCAATATAAAATAGGCTCGTGATAATTAAGAAATGAGGAAGAATTTAATAGGAATTGATTTGGATTGTAGCCTTTTGTTTTCTTAGCCTTCAGGTGGATATGAATATATTTATACATTGGAGGTTTCATACAGTTAGAAATGATTTCCTACTTAATGGCAGTGCCAATAGGTTCAACATTAGTCATTTCAGTGAATCACAAAAATTGTAGCAAAACCTTGGAACTGATTTTAGCCACTAGGGAGCTTCTTAAACACTCTTTTCGGCAATTGTAAGTCAAAAAACTAATTTTAGCTGCTTGATAATTTATATTTGTGAGTTAGAATATTGATCAAGTTATTATATATTTTATTGCTTGTGTTATAATAATTTACAATATCAATTTAAAACTTTGAAAATGTGTTTATATAACTATCAATATACAATGGCTATATCACTACAAATATTAATATAAAAGATAATGTGTATTATATTAGAATTCGGCCTTCACTTTATTTCTTATTTGTGATATTACTCTTGATGGCCAGGGTTGTAAAAGATATGGTAGTTTATATTGCCAACCACATTGTCCGCAACTATAACTTAAGTTTGTCGATTAGCTAGTATCACATTAGTTGCAATTGCTTCAATTCTACAATGCCAATTTACGGCAACTCTATGTTTTTATCACCTGTTCTGTGTTTCAGTCTCGTTACTCTTTGATTTATACCCAAGCTGCTGTCTTCCTGCATTTCTATAATCCACAAAGAACTTTGCTCTACCTTCTTGTATGCTCAATATGTATTAAGCTTTGCTTCGTGAGCATAATTGGTAGTTCTTGCTTTCGGACTATACTGGAACAAAAAGTAGTTAGAAGATGGGTAGAGAAGTTAACCCACAACTGAGGTAGAAGTTGCTTGGATCTTTCAGGCTGTGTTTAATAGGAAAGGAAAGCCAAAGGGATGGAAAGTAAAAAAGGAAAGCTGTTTTTGATTGTTTAATAGGGTGGACGGAAAATAGAGCAAACTAAATAGTGACTAAACAATAGTCATTTTCCGCCCAAACACGATCCCTCCAAATTGGAAGGAAAGCTCACGGACGCTCACGAACGCTGCTTGCGTCCACTTCAAACTCGTGCACGTTGCTGCAAGCAGCGGACGGCGATGATGGCGACGATGGCTCGGCATGAACGCATAGGCAATGGCAACGGCGAACGTTGCTCCCGGCGACGGCTTGGCGGGAGAGAGGGACGGTGATGCTCGACGTGAGCGGATGGCCAACGCTGGCGGCGAACGGACACTCGCATCAGACGGCGGCAAGGGGCGAGGAGTTCCTGGGCGGGCTCGATGCAGGCGCTCGACGCGGACGGGAGAGATGGCTGGCGGCGACTCAACGGGGATGGGAGAGAGGGTTGACTACGGCTCGACGGGGGACGGGACAGAGGGCTGGTGATGGCTCGACGGGGCGGGAGTTCTGGTGCTCAACGGGAGAGAGTTAGGGCTACACGAGAGAGGGAGGGGAAACTGGGCACGTGCAAATCACGTGCATTTCCTTTCCATTTCCTCTTCTTTCTATTCTCTTGTAGAACTTCTTCCCTCTTATTTTCTGTCTGCCCTGTTAAACATAATATCAAGGAAAACCAATGCTTTTCAATATCAAGGAAAACCAATGCTTTGAAAAGCAGGAAAACAATGATTTCCATTCAGAGATGACTTCGGACTTTGGTTAACTACATTTGATCATGTTTTTATGTTAATCTCCCCTTCAGTTCGTGGCTATACTGACGTTGTGAGAGGACAACTTTTTTTCTTTTTTCGTTAAGTTGTTCTTTCTAAGAGTACAGATGAGTTTGGTGAATTGGTAATCAGTTTTTTAATCCTGTTGTTCTTTTGTTTCGGCATTTTTATTTTAGGTAATTCTATTCTACCTTTGGCATTTCAACTTCTCAATGATATACCTTTCGTTCCATTGAGGGTGTCAGTTAGTTTAACTGGTAAGGATCTTCCTTATTGATAACAAGGTCTTGGGGTCAAACTCCGCTCTCGTTATTTAACTTGCCTATATTTAAAAAACAAGGGGGGAAATCTCCCTCTTCTTGCCCTTGTCATCCAGTGTTTCATTCTTTGTGTTTATTTATTTACCTTTGATATGTCTCATCTGGCTAAGTTGTCTGTCCAAGACATGAACAGAAAACAAGATAAGCAAAGAGATGGCAGAGGCATGTATGATGTGTCATACGTAGTTTACCACGTTTTGCCCAGAGACAACATGATTTATTTGCTGTAGAGCATGCAATTTGCATTGGTTTGCATTGGCTTATCAGCGTCATATTTGTGCCTTTCGTCGCTCAAATTGTGACACTCCTTGGTTGATTAAATTGTGTCAGTCTTTGTTTTTCTTGGTTAAATATTATTCAATACGGTATGGGTTGATCTCTTGATAGGAGTAGCCCAACACCAAAACAACCTGGTATGGGTTGATTGTTACTCTTGATAAGAGTAGCCCGACACCAAAACAACCTGTTTGAACTCCTAATGATCCAAGTTTTCAGATGTGATTCCTGATTTAAATGAATCTTCGCGAATACTTCACTCTCCATTCTAAGGACTGACTGCCCAAATTTTTCACTACAAGTTTTAAATTGCCTGGTATTCCAGATAACTCTCATAACCCCTATAATTTCCTTTTTGTTCCTTAATTTTGCAGGATCCAAGCTTTCTTCCCACTCACTAAATGCACTTCGCGAGCACTACGCGATTCCTTTAACCGGACCTGCGCACAGAGCAATGCAGGACGTGACGACGTTGTGCTATGTACTACAGAAACTTACTTTTGATCTTAAATTGACTGTTCCTAAGCTCATGGATGCAGCTTTCCACGCCTCGGATATTTAACATTCCTGCAAAAACATAGAGGTCTCTAGTCTAAATTCAGATTAAGCTTCATACTGTATCTCCAAAGAACTGCTGGTTATAGAAGCTCCACCGTGGAGTATATTTAAAAACTCGATGTATACAAGAATTTTATTTGTTGAATTGCTAACAAATATTTGATTCGTCTTACTTGCTTCAATTTATTGCTTCGATAAAAGGTACTATTTGTTGATCTTGTTTGTCATTTATTCCTCCTAATCATAGTCTGTAAACTGATTTAATTTTTATATGAACTAGTTTCCTCTTTCCCGACTCTTTTCCTGCTGTTTGCATTTGCTTGTTTTTGCTTTTATTTTATGACAACTGGCAGACACAAGAAACCCAGGTTTAACGTGACTTGTAGAATTTATAACGCGGTGTTTAGTGTAATTATAATAATATAAATTTTAACATAAATTAATTTTAAAAAATATTAAAAAAATACAAAAGAGAGCCAGGTGATTGAAATTCTTAAAATATCTGACATAGGGGATAAAAAAATACGTTCAAAAGGGGTTGGGCACAACCAGCAGGAACCCACTCTTGCTCGTGCTCCGTACCTACTCTTGCTCGTGCTCCTTACCTTAATGAAGGGTTTCGACCTTTGTGCCGGTCAAGGAAGAAAGGAAAGGGGAACAACCCGAGTTAATACAAAATGAAATAAAGGAAGGGGGTGAGTTTACCTTAGCCAAAATTGGATCCAAGCTCATATCTATTTTACGCATGTATCAAAAGACGTTTCTGGGTCTGCACTCAAAACGAGCCCATGCATCCACAAC
The DNA here is from genome assembly GCA_027563935.2 of Costus lasius. NCBI lineage: Eukaryota > Viridiplantae > Streptophyta > Magnoliopsida > Zingiberales > Costaceae > Costus > Costus lasius. The sequence continues at coordinate 132,794,846 of CM050450.1, read as the reverse complement.
ACGAGCCCATGCTCGTTGAAACGAAAGAACGTCGCATCCTTTTTCGTCGACCTCGCCCCTTGCCATACCCAAGTTCATCGTCCACCCGTGGTCACTGCCTTGTGTTTGTCGGAGCTATGCTGAAGGGAGGAGGTGACAAGAAGGAAGAGGAGCTCGTGGAGGGACACTCGACTACAAAAGTGCTCTGAACCTCACCACCCATGCCACCGAAGAGCGCTGAAATAGGGGAAGTCATTGGCCCTCGCTGAAACTTCCAAAATTGAGTCCAAAACATGAGAAAGACGAATGAAGCATAAGAAAGGACAAAGAACTCCTAGTATTCGTCGGGCGAGCTTGCTCGTCTTTTTGTAGGCTAAGCTCTGCTTTGACCCGTTTTTGCCCAACCGTTCACATGCTCGCGCCAACGACATGCGAAATTGATCGATGGTCAGATGATGCTTTTTGTCTGCTGTTGTCCCAGTCCGATCTTTTGCTCAAATCTTCTCTCACCAAGCTAGGTTTGCCTCACATGAAAATTGGCCTTGGGAGCCCCTTGCTGGCTCGCTACATGCCACGCGATGTCCCTAGCTTTGGTCACAGACGCCACAGTCACCGAAGTTCACTCGAACGTGCTCAGAATTGACCATCGATGCCTCGCCTTCCCTAAGCTCGCGTGTGAACCGAAGCTTGAGTCTACCACCACTGCTCCACACAGCCTCTCCGACTTGCCCTCTCCACTACACCAGCTTTGCGTGGCCACATGTGTGCCATTGCTGTCGTAGATGGCTGCTGGAGTTCAAGCATCGCAGCGCAGGGCAGATCGGATTGACTCCTTGCGCGTTGGTTTCGCTTAGTCACCATTCACCTGATTGCATGATAAAGGGTTTGGGCCAATTTTGACCTGCCTGGTTGACCGGGCCGAAGAAGGATGGGCTTAGGCCTAACATTTAGTACGGACAGCATATTTCTACCAATTTTATTAGTATATATTAAGATTTTATTTTATAAAATAAAGGATAAATGCTTATGTTTTATTAAACTTCATCTCTTACAAACTGGTATTGATAATATTTAATATTACATTATTAATAATTTGAATTTAAATTGATTTAATATAGCATATTTAAATTAATTATTATTATTTGGCTATGTATAACTGTACGGTATATTAATTGAATATAGAAAATATACTTTGTAGAGTATAATCCATCATAATCATGTTGACTAAATGACTAAAGACATAGGCACACAATAAATCATGACTACATAATTAATTTAAGATTTCATCTATTAATTATTATATATCATTTGAATTACTATTTAAATACCTTAAAATTTGTAATTAATCTATTTAATTTTTCACATTATCTAAATTATGTTTATTACATAAACTAAATATGTATATTTAAATGTTCTATAAATTTAAATTATTTGAATAAAATATTTATATCATTTAATATTGACCTAGTGAGAAAGAGCGCTCCCCTTCACATTCAATAAAAAAGGAGACATTCCACTGACCCCTGGTGCTCCGAGGTGCCTATAGCTCTCAAGCCTACCATGGTCTCCCAGTCTCTCCCTGACGCCTTTTTTGTTTCCGACCTGATGTCCGTGGAGGGTTGGGACATTCCAAAACTTGCTACTGTGTTTGGCGACTCTCTTGTTGATTACATTTGCCACCACCTTCCCGTGCCATCTGCTGCTTCGGACACGTGGGTTTGGCGGCATGGCTCGTCAGCTCTTTCCCAGACAAAAACCATTTATCAAGCTCTTCTCTCGGAGCTTCACTCTCCGAAACCGGACTCCTCTTCATGGTCTACTCTTTGGAAACTTCCCTTACCGTCACGGATCAAGGTATTTGGGTGGAAACTTCTACATCGCAAGCTTCCTACTATGGATCGACTTGGTCGAATTTTTCACGTTACGGATGTTCATTGTGTCCTCTGTGGGGACCAGGCGGAATCCTGTGCTCATCTTATTGCCGGTTGTCCTTTTGTTGCTGAAGTGTGGCGGCTCCTTTGTCCCTCCCTGATCGACGATGTTGTTCTCAATGGATTGCTTCAAGCAGGCTCATGGCTCCAAGCTGGCACAACGATGGGTGGTTCTTGGCCTACAATTATGCTTACGACCCTTTGGCACTTATGGAAGACTCGCAATGCCATCAAGTTCCGTCACGAACTTTCTTCCCCTCGAGGGGTGCTTAGGCATATTCTAGCCGATTTGCAGGATTTCCATACTGCGTACCTTCGTTGCGCCAACGATTCTCGTATGTGCCCTCCCTCTCCCCTGCGGTGGTCTGCCCCCCCTGAAGGCACGCTCAAGATTAATGCGGATGGGTCCTGGTGTCCTACGACGGGTGACACTGGTGTGGGATATATTGTTAGGGACCATGCAGGTGTGGGCTTGAAACTGGCTGCTGCGTTCTGCCACAGTTCCTCTCCTCTCCAGGCCGAACTTATCGCTATCAAACACGCTCTGGGTTTCCTATGTACCAATGAGGATTTCTGCCATATTCGTATCTATGTCGAAACTGACTCCCTGGAAGCACAACAACTACTCTGTTCGGTGCACAGTTCTCCCTCCTTGGATACTCGTCGCACCTTGATGGACATTCAACAGATTGTACCCAATCTGCAGGTCTCCTTCCAGCATATCCCGCGGTCCAGCAATGGGCCAGCCCACTGGCTAGCTAACCATGCTCGAACGACTCGCTCTACCTTGTTTTTTGATTCCGACTTGCCTCATATCTTGGCTTCTCTTATCCTTTCTGATGTAACCTGATTGGTTCTTTTTTTCTATATATATATATAAAAAAAAAATAAAAAATAAAAAAGGAGACAAAAAATTGTTGATACCAGACAGGTCCACTCATACGTGTACCCCTTGACGGGAAACGGTGGGGCGCAACTAACATGAATGCTGAGACTTGTCTAGCCCAAGGGGACCACCAATGGAACCAGCTGGTGCTGTAAGCAGGTAAACGTCTCGCACGAAGAAAGTCGTTGAAACTTGAAGGCAATATCAAAAGGCGGGAAAGGGGGAGGAATAAAGAGTGAAGCTTTTCCTCGCGCTCCCTCGCTCCCTTTTGCCTCGTCGTCCCGCATCTAGGGGGTTCCGAATCGATACCGACAGACCGCGATGGGTCCCCGTCCCCTGCCCTCGATCGGCGCGCTCCGCTCTCTTCCTCCCTGCTTCGCCGAACCTTCGCCGCTCCGAATGCCGTCCGCGGATCGATTCCCCCCCCTCAAACTTCACCTTTTCATGCAGCTGATGCGGGTGGGTGCTCCGGAATCATTGCTCGTGGTTTGAGTTCGGATCGTTCCGATCATTTTTTTTGCTCGAATAATACTGGAATCTTTACCCCTTTTTTTGTGGGACGACGTCGATCTCTCTCCCCCACGAACGGGCGTGTTTTTTACGATTTGGGGAAGTTTCTGAGCGGCTTCGCCACAAAGTCATCTTTTCTACGCTTCCATATATGACTGTTACTACATTCGCCCAGTAGCATGTGGCTGGGTTTGTGAGCTCTCGGAGATTGTTCTCACTCGTTTTGATGGGCCTTAGAGGGGACGTGGGAGGGGAAGTGGTTGACAATGAAGGACGGTTACTTCCTGACACGAAGCGACGACGAACCTCGCTTGAGTAAGTGAATAATTTGGTTAAATTAATCGGCGTTGTATAATTGTTATCTGGTCTTCTAGTTACTTTCTTGTGGCTTGTTGGATGCAGTTCTATGAAAATAGTGATGGCAGCGCAGTATATACAGCACCACTTGCCAAAGATAGAACCTTTTCTTCGCAGAGTAGTAAGATCTTCCTTTCTTATTCTTTTTAGTGATACTCTCGGGGTTCTTACTTCCTGTTTATTGCACTGAAATTTTGGTGCGACAATTGCGTTTTTTTCTTCTGTCAAGTTCCTCTAGATACGCGCAACCTTGTCTTGGAAATCTACGCTTTTCTCAATCTTCTGCATCATATACCTTGACATTGAAAAGTGAATGTGGATTTCAGTGAATTTTATTGTTCTACTTTTAGTTTTTATTTCTAGCACCGAGTAGGTCTTGACCACAGTGTTTTTTGGAGTTTTGGACAAATAAATTTGCTATTTTTAGACATAAGCAGGAAAGATTACTTTTTAGCAAAATTGGTTGCTGAGAATTATAACCTATGTCAGGCTATTATGAATTTGTCCAAAGCGAACTATTATTGTAGCGTTTAGATGCCTTGTGTTGTGTTATTATGATTGATTGATGCCCACAATATCTTGAAATATGAATGCAACTAAGTTACCACTTACTCCGATAACGCTAGTATAGACCCAGTATGTATGGTCACATTATGATTGATCCTGGCAAACATAGTATTTCAGAAGTCCCAATATGCCATTGCTCATCTGACCTAATTACCTTAATTACTCCTAGTCCTCAAAACTAGGATTATCTTAAACCAGCTTAAAAAATACCCCAGCTTTAGAAAACAAGAAACATTAATTACTATGCTACAGTTAATTTTTTTCTATGAATTCAGAACTTACACTTTTTTAGTGATATTTTTTTTATTCAAGAGTTGGTGTGAAGGCACTAAAGAATATATTGAGTGATCTTGAATTATTACTTTTAGAGCTCATTATGAATTATTTTTATTTTCAAGGTGCAAGAAGAGGTCCAAAATGCTATATGGCGTGGTGTGCATTTAACTCCCGGGTAGGAATTTTCTTTAAAACATTAATTTTCATGCCAATATCTTGGTATGCATTGATTTTCATTTTTGGTTAAAACATTGATGCTTACTATAACATCTAATCAGAATTGCCATTAATAATTGCTAAGTGGTAACCTTAAAATCACCTGTTGGTAACTATAGCGTTTCTTAATTTGTTACTCTTATGATATAATTGCCTCATATCTAAAGTTTTCTGCTTCTCCCCTTATATTTCCATTTCTAATTTGTAGATTTCATAAGACTATTTGAAACAACACTTATTTTTGTTTTGGAGCAGTTTAACTTCTATTTATAAAAGTGAATCTTCTTAATTTCCGTTTGTCTTGAATTACTTAATGCTGAAACTTGCTGGTCCTAAATAGCCATAAAACTGATTACTTTATATTTTATCTTTTCTTGTGCTGTAGAATTCCCCTTAACAATATCGAAGTCGTTGTTAGCAATCGATACCGTTTGCTATTCAGAAACAGCTTGCCTAGAACGCTTTTCACCAGCAGCAAAATTGAAGCCGAGAACCAAAAGCCTCTTGAGATCGTTTTAGTTGATTCTAACACGAAACAGATTATAACATGTGGTTCTCTGTCTTCCCTCAAAGTTGAAATTCTTGCGCTTGACGGTGATTTTGGTGTCGATGGACAAGACGAATGGACTGAGAAGGAGTTTAGTGATTGCATAGTACGTGAAAGAGAGGGCAAGAGACCTTTACTGTCTGGTGAACTGATAGTTACGCTGAACAAAGGGGTCGGTTATCTTGGAGATGCCAATTTCACTGATAATTCCAGTTGGACTAGAAGTCGAAGATTCAGGCTTGGTGCAAGAATAACTCAATGCAGAATCAAAGATAAAATTCAAGAAGCAGTTAGTGGAGCTTTTCTAGTCAAAGATCATCGTGGTGAATGTAAGTGAATCTTAATTTTGCAGTTTTAATAGGTTGTCCATGTGATCGATAATCATGATTTACGACATACACGGACCATGTGTCAGACAAATACCTGAATAATCAGTTACCAAGTTAGGGACCCTACTTTTGAGGTTAGGGGGCAACATGTGCTCTCTCTCTGTGTTTCGGGTGGTGGGTGGGTGTTAATGAACACGGAAACTGGGTCCGCACTGATTGCAATTGAAGGACAGCAACTTATCAGAACAAATGCATCACAAGAAGTTCAAAATTCATGTGTTTGAGCTACTCATCTAGGTCAACGACCATGGTGTCTATGGAAATCAATTGGCTGCCAAACTGCAATAGAAATTTTCCACTAAACAAATTGTTTTTATTTCATTATAGTTTACTGGTTTAAAGTTGTAAATTTGAAAGAAGCTATTATGTCAAAAGTTAGTATCTTACGAAGTTTACATTTCCTTTTCACTAGGAATCTGCAAGGCATGTTACATCTCATAGAAATAGGAAAAACCAAGCAATCAAGACGATTATGTACTACTTTCTGGTGAACTTGGGGGTCGTCATTGCCCCATCTTATGGCCATGGATTCAACGTATCAAGAAATTGACCTGCTAAGACTATTTGCCATATTCAAGTATTAGTATCACAACATTTGCGACTGATAATAATGGAATAAATTAATTCTTTGAAAAATTTTCATTTCTGTTCTTTCAAGTGTATGGTTGTCTTTTCTTGATTCGGAATTTTGACTTTTCTCATCTTGCCCATAATTGTCTTTATTAACACAGACTTACATACTTGTTCTGTTTTCAGTGTACAAGAAGCACCATCCACCTTCATTGACTGATGATGTATGGCGATTGGAAAAGATAGGTAAAGATGGTGTTTTCCATAAAAGGCTTGCAGATAGTGGAGTAATTACTGTTCAAGATTTCCTGAAGAATTTTGTAATGGATCCGGACAAGCTGCGCATGGTGGGAAAGTAAAGTTTTATTTATTTCTTGAGACAGTTAATTATCTTTAGCAGATTCTTGCTTTCTCTTTCTATTGTGTAGATACTTGGCAATGGGATGTCAAACAAGATGTGGGAGGCAACAGTTGAGCATGCTAAGAAATGTGTTATTTCACCAGAGAAGCTATACTCGTACAATTGTGGTCAAGGACTTGTGCTCCTGTTTAACGCCATAAATGAGCTTCTCGGGGCAATAATTCAAAATAAAATTTACTGTCTCAACGAACTTCCTGCGAATCAAAAGGTTTTTATTTCACTTATTTGGTTATTTCAAATCATTCTATAAGATGAATAAAAAAAAGGCAAAGTTGCCATCAGTAATTAACATAAATGTAAAATTCCAGTGTAGATTTTCTCTGCAAAGATAGAGGATTTCAACCTATAATTGTAGATTGCAGAAAATACTTAGCCGTAAATTTATTTCCAAGTAATCATAATTAACAGTTTTGTATGGTTGATGCAGGTTTTGATAAACAAGCTAAAACAGGATGCTTATAGATCTCAAGGGCTTATCACGGAGATCATTCATCCAATGGTTGGCAACTGTCCAAGCATTCTGCCATCCCCAACTGAGTCTGTTACTTTTTCAAACATACGCTGCTTGGATGGACACATTCCTAGCAGCCCTCTCACATATCAAGGTAATTAACATCGCCATCCTTAAGCCAACTCATAGTATGTTTGCAACATACTATAAGTTAGTTTGTTTATGCAACTTTGATCGATGACCAAGTTCTTGAAATGGGTTCTATGCATCTGTTTAATCTGACAGGGAACGGTGAATTGGATAATCTCTGTCGAATGAAAAATACATTCACTGGCATGGCCTCTCATCAGGGCCAAGTATCTGGTTCTTTTCAGTCGACAAATAACACAAGGTACTGCTACGATATGCCATTGCACAATTCTGAAACTAGTGGATTTGCAGAGCCCATTACTGTTGATGACCGCCTTATGAGTTTCAATGCTGAACCTGATATGTTGTTCTCGTCTCAATTCCCCATGCTTTTGGAGCAACCTAATGGCTTGCTCCAAGTATCAAACGGTAGAAGAAGCTTATTATGTTCCCGTAGAGTGCCTCATGTTGGTGCTCCGAGTATGTCTAGCAAATGAGCTAAGTTGAAAGCTGTATCAAAGTGGATGGCAATTGCGAGGCGCTCATCCAGAAGATCAGCATTTATGAACTCTACTGATCCATTGGTAACATCAAGCATGCCTGATCACACTTTTGGAGGCTTCTGGTAGCAGGAGATACTGCATAAGCTACAAGGAATTCTTCCAAAGGTGCCTCATGGTCGAATTGCTACTCTTGCAAGAGTTGACCCAACTCCGTTTTAACCTGCTTTTGTTGTTGCTCTCCACCTGTCAAGTTTTATTTCATCATGATGGCCAGTATAAAATAAAGAATGATAGGCGTGTTTAGTTGATATGACTGTATATAAACTAAATGAGATTTTGTATCGTTCAAAACTTAATTGTCATGATGTTTATTGTTTGTTTGGAGCCCTTGGGTTTGTGTTTTAGGCTGAACATTTTAAAGTGTTTAATAAAAGGTTATAATATATAAATTATTACAGATTTTTTTAGCTTTAGAGTTGCCATATATGATGTGAGTTTTGCATGCGAAATATATACCGCATTAATAAAAACACCAGAGCATGAGTCAATTTATTTATGATCATATTTAAATTTGTGTCGCGTCGTAAAACGCGACACAAATAAAAAAAACTATATTAGTACGACGCGACACAAATAAAAAAAACTATATTAGTAGGGGGATAAGGAAGGCGTCTGGCGACGTCTCCGGACTCCGCTTCGACCTCCTCCGTAGGCCAAGAGCGGTGCCGAGCAGAGCTGCGGGACTAGGCAGGGAAGAGACAGAAAAAATGGAGGCCAAGCTTTCAAAAGCATCGCGAGCGCTCACTCCCTCGCCCATCCAAGAGCTCTCCCACCTCGCCGAGCGATGCGGCGCCATCAACCTCGCCGAGGGCTTCCCCGACTTTCCCGCCCCTCCCCACATTAAGAGCGCCGCCGTTTCCGCCATCTGCGCTGATCTCAACCAGTACAGGTCATATTATTTTCTTTTCTCTTTCAAAATCACCTTCCTTTTTGGATTTCTGTCTTTTGCTACTTGTGGCTAAGCTTCCTTACCTGACTAAAAATATCAACTTGACGGTGTAGCATTGGGCTATCTCCAATATTCTTCTAGAATATGGTTGTGCGTTATGCAATTGATGTGGTACCCAAAGTGGCTTTTTTTTAATGTAGGGTGTGTGGGCAAGCTTGGAGCTCTGTCAGTCAGTAATAGCAAGGAAAAAAGTGCTTATTGTTCTTAAATTTTTATCAAATTAAATTATACTGAATCCACTATTGTATTTACCTTTAATCTTTAGCATTTCTAAATATTAAAATAAATTAAATACTAGTCACAGAAAGAATCTAGTAGAAGTGTAGTAATTATAACATCAAAAAAGATTATTATTTGTTTTGGTCTTTGACAATAATGAACTTGATTGAATGTTGAGAGGCAAAGAGATCAGGTGAAGTGGTATCAACATGCTTATAGTATGGGAAGTCTGATGATGAGTTAGGATGTACTTTCAACTACTGATGATAGAGGCACTGGTAAAGTTGAAGATATATTGGCAATAATGTAGAAATCAGCGCAAGCTAACAAGCAAAGAAAAAATAAATATTATATTATTCAAACAACTTAGTAGTTTAGCAATTTAACAAGTTGAAATAATATTACTCTAATCATTCAAACAACTTAGTAGTTTTGAAATTTATCACCTATTTTGTTAAATCAAAATGGAGTGAAGATCCTACAAATCCTACCATTCTTACACCCATTAAGTTCTCATGCTTGATTCAAATAATTTGGTTTAATTTTGGCCATAGGATTGTAAGATTCTAATATCGCACAAACGAGTTCTTAACCACCTTGCTTTAGGGAACAAACATATACAGCTGGCATAGTTTAGGAGCTCATTTGAGCTGAATTGAGGGTTGAGGTCACAATGGAAAAAATTGCACAGTTTAGGGACCAAATGAAATTATTCATTCGGTGATTATGTGGCTTTATATGAAGTTAAATTGGTTGTTCTCATCTTCAATAATCTTATTGATGTTTGTCCACGGAATTTTGGATCAAACCACTGCTGTGTGTTTGGATCGATATATCACTTTTCACACAACAATGTATGAAGCTTTGATAGCTGAAATAGCACCATTCACTTGGACAATTAAGTGATTAAGATTTTGATTCAGGTTCAGGTTTATGATTCATGTTTCTGTTACCGAACCAGTCCCCACATGGCAGGTCTACACCCGTCGAACCCACAAAGGGCCAGGTTCAGTGAATGGTGGCAGCCCAAGGGACAGAGGGAATGAGGAGTGAATAGTGGAAGCTCAAAGGACAGAGGGAAAGGGGGAATGAATGGTGGCAACCCAAGGGACATAGGGAAAGGGGAATGAATGGTGGCAACCCAAGGGGGAATGAATACTATATAAAGGGTAAGGAGGAGAGGGAAAAGGTTATGACTTTTGTATTAGCTAAACATAGAGACGTTGTTTCTCGCCGGCTCATCCGGTTGAGGTTGTCATTTTCTTCATTAGATAATATTGCATCTTGCTTGCGTTTTCTTCGGATCGTATCAATTGGTCTGACCTGCCGGATCCGAAGAGAGGGAAAATCCATACGGGAGTAACACACGCCGTCATTGTGACGGTGGCAAAAGAAACGTACGATTATGAGGATTGCCGTGATAGATGGCATCGACGAGGAGTGAGACTGGCTTGGAAAATCTGGAAAAGTCCCTAGTAGATCTACAAGTGACAATGACGACTATACAAACGGATTTGCAAACCGCCGGAGAAGATCGGAGGCAGGAAGTTCTGACTTTGGCTGAGGAAAGGCGAAAGGCTTTAGAAGAACGCCGCCAACATCAGGAAGAAATCACGGAGTTACGTAATTTGTTGACAGATATGGCACGGGATAAGAGAACGGAGCATATAGCGAATCATTTCGTGGCAGGAGGATCGCGGGGTAACCAGGGCCCAGAGGAAGTAATGGAGGCTCCAGATGGTCGACAAGAGCCTTACCGCCCACCTCGTATGCGTGAAGAACGTTGGTCGCCAGGAGACTTGGGTGTGGGCCAACAGCCCCCAGCACTACATAATGAGGCGAGGCGTTATGGCGGTAGCCGAACAGGCGGAGAGGGTGACCGTGAATCAATGTGGAGTGAGGACCGTCGATTGATTCACCGACGCGTGGAATTGCCGGTTTTCGATGGAAATGACCCGGTAGGATGGATAGCCAGGGCGGAACAATATTTTGATATCCAGGGCACATCCGAGAACTACAAGAGACCCTTAGCTTTTATCAGTATTGAGGGTCTTGCAAATCAGTGGTTCCATTGGGTGAGGCGGCGATTTCCAAATCTTACTTGGGAGGGATTAAAGGCGGAGTTGGTACAACGGTACAGCGAGTACCCAACCACCAACGCATATGAACGGCTGGCGACTCTGGAACATGGCTCCCGGACGGTGACGGAGTACATAACAGCCTACGAAGAAATTGTCTCTCAGATATCGGACCTTACAGAACAACAATATCTGGGATTTTTCCTGAAGGGATTGAGGCCGGAAATTCAAGAAAAGGTACGGGCATTCTTCCCCAATACCATACTTCGGGCAATGACTTTAGCCCGAGTTATTGAGAAGGAGGTTGTTGGTGGAGGTGACTTGAAGACCCAAACTCCCCCAAAAGTTTTCTCCGGGAAGGGGACAACCAGTGTGGGGGGATTCACATCTAGTAAGGCGTCATGGGTATCGACAACCCCCTCAACGACGCCGTTCTCGAGGGGGAGCGGGAATCAATCAGTGCAACACAGCGGTCCACGCACCCTTCCTAGAGAGGGGAGTCACGCACGATTGTCCACGGGCAGTGTGACGCAAGGAGATCGGGCGAGAGGAGGAAGAGCTAATTCGTATCAGGACTATATCAGCAAAAGAGAGAAGAGATTGTGTTTTCTATGTGACCAACCTTACCATCCTATGCATCAATGTGGCAATAAAAGTCTACAAATCACCCTACTCACGGAGGAGGATGAAACACCAGCAGAAATCAATGAAGAGGCTAATGCAGGGGAAAATGATATAGCACGAGGAGGAGGAGAATTGAAGTTTTCCCAATGCAAGCAAATGGAGTTGTCCTTGTTCTCGACCGGCGGCATCACAGGGCCTCGCACTATGAAACTCAAGGGGATCATCAACGGTAACTTGGCCACTGTACTCATTGATAGTGGAGCCAGCCACAATTTCATATCACACCAGCTAGTACTGACACAAGGCTGACCGGTTATCCCTACACAGACGTACAAGGTTAGTCTTGGAGACCGGGGCCAGGTAACTGCCCAAGGCAAATGCGAACGATTAATTGTTAAGTTGGGCGACTACAGTACGATATTGCAAGCTTACTTGTTCAACCTGGGAGGGGTTGATATGGTGCTTGGCATGACATGGTTGGAAACGTTAGGTGAAATCAAAGGGGATTGGGGCCGAAAATATATGAAGATTTTACAGGAGGATAGCGAGAGCATTCTCAAAGGGGATCCATCTCTGATCCGCGTGCCGATCAAGCCAAAAGGGCTGAGCCGTACATTAGAGGTGGACTTCCAAGGAATTTTATGGGCGATTGAACAATTTTCATTGGATATGGGTGGACAAGGGCAATTGAATCAACAGCAAAACAACCAACTGCAGTCCTTGTTGGCCGAATATGAGGATGTGTTTTGAGAAATTATGGGACTCCCATCCGCCCGAAATTTTGACCACGCAATTGTCACCCAGGCTGGCGAGGGACCGGTGCGGGTGAGACCTTATCGTTATGCTTATCACCAGAAGGATGAGATGGAACAGTTGGTGCAACAGATGTTAATGGCAGGTGTTATTCAAACAAGTTCGAGCCCCTATTCCAGCCCGGTAATTCTAGTAAGAAAAAAAGACGGAAGCTGGCGATTCTGCGTAGACTATCGAGCGCTCAACGCCATCACGATAGCTGACAAGTACTCTATCCCTGTCATTGAGGAGCTGATTGACGAACTACATGGGGCGGAGTACTTCTCTAAGATTGATTTACGATCGGGGTATCATCAAATCAGAGTTAAACCCGAGGATATTCACAAGACAGCCTTCCGCACCCATTCCGGCCATTACAAATTTCGGGTGATGCCCTTTGGCCTCAAAAATACCCCGGCGACGTTCCAAACTGTGATGAATGAAGCATTCCGGCCCTACTTACGCAGGTTTATATTAGTTTTTGTTGATGATATACTAATTTACAGCAGGACATGGGAACGACATTTGGTACACTTGCGCCTAGCTTTGGACGTGCTACGAGATAATCAACTGGTGGCTAATAAATCCAAGTGCAATTTTGGGCAGACCCAGGTGGAGTACTTGGGCCATAACATCCAGCTTGGGGGAGTTGCCATGGATCCCAAGAAAATAAGCAGTGTTAGACAATGGCCAACCCCAACAACAGTCAAGCAAGTGCGCGGTTTCTTAGGGCTCACAGGTTACTACCGTCGCTTTGTAAAAGACTATGAGAAGATAGCCAAACCGCTCATTTCCATATTGAAGAGGGAGGGGTTCCAATGGACTGGGGAAGCTCAAGAAGCTTTCGATCAGCTGAAAGAAATTATGACAACCGCTCCGACGCTAGTCTTGCCAGATTTTTTCAAGGAGTTTACTGTGGAGTGTGACGCATCGGGAAGAGGACTTGGGGCGGTTCTCATGCAGCACGGAAGACCGGTTGCTTACTTTAGCAAGGCATTGTCAGACACAATCTGGCCAAGTCCACATATGAAAAGGAACTGATGGCACTAGTTCTAGCAGTTCAACATTGGAGGCCTTACTTATTGGGGAGAAAGTTCAAGGTTCATACGGACCAAATGGCACTACGGCACATCCTTGAGCAGCGGATCACAACTCCAGACCAACAAAACTGGTTAGCCAAGCTTTTGGGGTACGACATGAAGGTCTTGTATAAACCAGGAAATGATAACAGAGCCACGGATGCCTTGTCAAGAATACCAGAACATGCAGACTTAGCGGCTCTATCCGTACCCTGGGTGGACATTGACCAGCTGCAAGCAGAGGTAGTAGCAGATCTAGTCTTGAAGAAAATTATGGATGAATTGCGGCAACACCCAACCAAGGAATCTTTCTTTGAGCTACAGAAGGACGACTGCTGTATAAAGGGAGGATAGTGATTCCGGCCGGTTCCAGTTGGGTACAGACTTTTTTTCAAGAATGTCACAACACTCCAATTGGGGGCCATTCTGGAGCTTACCGCACATATAGACGAATTGCCGATAATGTCTATTGGATCAGTATGAAAAAGGATGTGTACAAGGCAGTAGCAGAATATGTTGTCTGTCAACAGCAGAAGTACCAAACCACATCACCAGCGGGCTTACTCCATCCTCTACCAATACCGGACCGTGTATGGGAGGAAATAGCGATGGATTTTATTACTGGGCTGCCACGTTCCAAGGGGGTGGACGCTATATTGGTAGTGGTTGACAGACTATCCAAGTATGGTCATTTTTGTGCACTGAAACACCCGTACTCCGCTAGCTCGATGGCGGAACTATTTGCTAAAGAAGTGGTACGACTGCATGGGGTACCAAATTCTATTGTGAGTGATCGCGACCCAGTTTTTATCAGCTGATTCTGGTCAGAACTATTCCGCCACCAGGGTACGAAGCTACGAATGAGTTCTGCCTACCATCCGGAGACCGATGGACAGTCCGAGGTACTCAATCGATGCCTCGAGACCTATCTGCGATGCTTTGCTTCGGAACAACCTAAGGAATGAGCCTCGTGGTTGCATTGGGCAAAGTACTGGTACAACACGAGTTTTCACTCAGCGGCCGGTCAGACACCATTCGAGGTAGTGTACGGCCGCCCACCACCCACCCTACAACGGTATGTTATGGGCGAATCGGCCGTGGATGCTGTCGAGCGCACCTTGTTGGACCATGATGAGATACTGCGGCAACTCCGATATAACTTGTACCGGGCCCAGCAGAGAATGGTGAAGTTTGCTAATGTACACCGACGCGACGTGAGTTACAATGTCGGCGACTTAGTTTATATTAAGCTTTGACCCCATCGCCAACACTCGGTAGCTCGCCAAGTTAATCAAAAGCTTGCTGCTCGCTTCTATGGCCCATTTCGCATCACCCAACGCATCGGCACGGTGGCTTATCGTCTGAATCTCCCTCCCCATTCCAAGATTCATCCCGTGTTTCACGCATCGCAAATTAAGCGGGCCTGTGGGGCTCATGTGGCTCAAGCAGATTTACCAGCAGGGATGGAGACCGAGTTATCTACTCAGTGTGTTCCAAGGGACATTCTCGCCACCTGGAGCGTCCGTCGAGGGGCTGAATCGACTGATCAGTGGCTCATCCGTTGGACCTCCAAGACTGATGAGGAGGCAACATGGGAAGATGTGGATATTATGAGCGAGCAGTTTCCAGAGTTCACCCCAAGGCTGTTCTTCGTGAGGACGGTAATGTTACCGAACCAGTCCCCACATGGCGGGTCTACACCCGTCGAATCCACAAAGGGCCAGGTTCAGTGAATGGTGGCAGCCCAAGGGACAGAGGGAATGGAGAGTAAATAGTGAAAGCCCAAAGGACAGAGGGAAAGAGGAAATGAATGGTGGCAACCCAAGGGACATAGGGAAAGGGGAATGAATGGTGGCATTCCAAGGGGGAGTGAATACTATATAAAGGGTAAGGAGGAGAGAGAAAATGTTATGACTTTTATATTAGCTAAACATAGGGACGTTGTTTCTCGCCAGCTCATCCGGTTAAGGTTGTCATTTTCTTCATTAGATAATATTGCATCTTGCTTGCGTTTTCTTCGGATCGTATTAGTTTCCGAAACTGTAGTCACCAGCAAATTACACTGTGCATGGAAGTTCAATTACTCCTGTGATACACGTGGACTGATGCTAACATTTGAGATCCTTTTTATGTTTAAACTCCATCCATACGATAGACATTTAGTTAACCATGCCATCAAGTTAATACAATTCCTAATGCTCATAATTCAAACATTCAATTTCCTAGACTGTTGGACACAATTAAATGATTAATTTTAGCTTCAAATTTATCATTTAGGAAGTAAGTTCTACCTTTCAATGTCGGTTCTATGGTAACAATTAGCAATAAAGAACTCTAAGAGCAGTATCGGTAGTTTGGCTATTTGTGTTCTCTTTTCTCTCCCAATGAATCTTTGAGTAAAATTTTGAGTGTCGTATGACCGTACTTCCTCCTTTTTTAACAATAGTAATTGCCTCCACGTTCATCATTTGGGTTCAGTCATGTGACACATTTAATTAGTTGGTAAATCCAAGTATTGTTCTGCTATATCATTAAGCATCTTGTACTTGTTCACAATGCAAAGAGAAATGGCCAAAAATATTTAATTGTTTCTAGTGGGGATCAAGAAATATCCACCCATTGTCTTACTTAAGACACGTTATTTTGCTCATTCTTTGGTTTTCTATTCAGTAATTCTGATTGCAAAATTGTACATATTGTTAGATATTTCACTATGTCCAGTGTATAAAAGTGCAGCTTCCAGCAAACCTTTTTAGTGAATTCTATATAATGGCATTTAGTTATGGTAACTGAATTCAAATATCTTTTTATTTAAGGCATGTCCCAGGCATTTGTGACCTCTTGGCAGTAATGATGAAACAAAATCATGGTCTGGATGTAAATCCTCTTGCAGATTTTGTGATATGTTGTGGTCAGTCGGAGGCCTTTGCTGCAACTATACTGGCAAGTATGGATATTCTCTTTGTTTCTCAAGTTGTCATAAAAGAAGTCATATTGTGCTATCAAGATTCTGGATTGTCTAATTATGGTTTACATCATTGTCAGCTATTGACCAGGGTGATGAGGTTCTAATATTTGATCCTGCTTATGAGACGTATGAGTCATGCATCATTTTAGCTGGAGGTGTCCCTGTAAGTTGATACCATTTTAGTGATTGGACTTGAAATACAAACTTAACTGCTTGGCCACAGAATAATCTCTTATTTACCTGTAATTTCTCAAGGAGAATTTCCTTCCAAACTGTGTATGATTCTTTAAGCAGCTTGAATAGTCAAATATCACTTATGTGTTTCACCTTTAATCTGAATATTCTAGGTCTATGTACCATTGGATCTGCCTTATTGGACGTTAAATGTAGATAAGTTTCTGAGATCTTTTACTAGACGAACAAAAGCAGTGATTCTGAACAGGTCAGTGCTCTGACCTGAGTAATTAAATTGGAACAACAAAAATAGTTACCGAGTATTTTCTTGGTTTTTTCTAATGTGTTGAAAATAGAAGTTATATTTTCTATAAATTACTGAGAACCATATATAAAGTAGTATTTACAGTTACCATTTTGTGTATTTTTTTCTTATTTTTTAAATGATATTTCTGCATCATTTTGCATGAGATTTGGTCTTTCTATTACACGAATATTTCTCCTGCATGTTTTTTTTTTTTGCTTATTTCTGGCTTTTCTTATATGCTAACAAGTGAAGAAAGAAAACATTACATTACTCATGCCCAAATCTGCTAAATAAGACTGCTGATATACAATTTGTTAATGTTTATTTTTGTAGATCGACAGAGAACATCTTGTTGTGTACTCTTATGCTTTCATGGTTTTCTTATTGTACTTGCATAAAATAATTTCATTTTGAAAGAGTTCTTTGAGTATACGTGCATCTGATGCTCACGAGTCACAAGTTATTTATGACAAAGACCAAAAAAAACTCTTCTACATACTTGCATTTGGGCATTTGTATAAACCTGAAGGTAGCTGCATAAACAATGTAGTTGCAGTTTTTCTTCTATTAAGTTTTATTCAAATTCTTCAAATCCTCTGGTTAATAATAGTTGAAGGGAAGTGTAGGTATGCTTGATTGCAATTACTTTTAAACGCTTTTGTCTAGTAAATAGGTTATATATCTCATCATTATATGTGAATTACAAAATCGGTACCTGTGTACTGCGACTGTACCAAAATTTATTTTCTGCAGTATTGTATGTTTGGAAAAACAAAGATTGTATCAGAAATAAACTAACTAAAACTTTGGCAGTCCACACAACCCAACTGGGAAGGTGTTCTGTAAGGAAGAGCTTGCAACTATTGCTGCAGCTTGCTGTAAGATGGATTGCTTGGCTATTACAGATGAAGTATGCATTAATATTTTCCTTCTACCATCTCTGACTGTTGTGTATTTAAAGAAAATAAATTGTGATTGTTCGTGTTCTAATGACTCGGTTTTAGGAAGAAAACAGTGAAAAATTTCAGATTGTAGGTCTGTTAATTTTAGTATGGAAGAAATCTACTCCAACTGCACACTTCATTTCAAATGTCCTCTGCTATTAGCTGCATTTCCTACTGACATGTCTATACAACAAACAACGAATTGAAGAAACAGTTGTTGTCTAAGATAAGTAGTACTGGACTTCAATCCTGGCCAAATCAATGAGATCCAGCCGACCTGCATCAACTAACGTTCTTTTTCAAGAATGTGGCTTTGGCATCATTCCACTGATATATGACTCAACGAACAATTGATTGCTAAGATTATGATGAATACCGTCATTAGATCTTAAAATGGTTGGATTATTTTGACCTTTCTTTCTCTATATTAGGCATTTAAAAATATTTGAAAAAAAATAAATATCCGTCTGGTAACTTTTCAATTATTTCCATTAACCATTTGAGGTGATTCTTTATATCTCTAGCTCTTATTGGCTTGCATCTTCCTAGAAGGTAGCTACTATCTGAATCTTCTTAATATTAATCTTATTACGAATATGGAATATAAGAAGAAATTGATGGTTTCTTCTTGCTTGCTCCGGAACCCATATGTGCTATATTGATGAGGATATTATTGTTGTATTTGAAGATTATTGTGAGCAAAAATGGAAACTGTCACCCCTACTATCATGATAAACGTAAACCTTCTCTAGTCAGAAATAAGAATAACTGTTAAAAATACTTTAAAATTTGCATATTCTCCTAATGGGTGATCGTTTGTATTTATCATTGCAACATTATGCTAAACTTTGGCTTGTTATTCTGCTTTATCATATTTTGAAATTTTTTTCAAAGTTTGACCTCTTCTTTTTCAGGTATATGAATATATAACTTTTGGCACACATAAGCATGTATCACTAGCTTCTCTTCCCGGCATGCAAGAAAGGACAATCATCACGTCTTCCTTGTCCAAAACTTTTAGCGTTACAGGTCTGTAACTGGCAGTCTGTCACTACTAGATTAGTTGAATTATTGCTATGCTGGCTGCCATGCCTAGGGCTATGCATCCTTATGCTGCATTGATCGAATGGCTGATGTGAGTTATCTTCCCTAGTTTGCAAAAGGCAAAACTATGTGATTATGCAGCAATATGCATGTGCATTAAGCACTTGTGTGGTGCTATATGGTGATAAATTTATATTTATCAATCAATTACTTGATACAGTTTTGAGGACTTATCTAGCCACAATACATGCACACACGTGGCCATTCTATTAATATGCACTGTTGGTATAGTTCAGACTACTTTCTTAGTTGATGCCTTTGAATGCCCCAAGTAGGCCCATGGATTGGTGTTTTGAGTCTTTTGACAGCAGACTACTCAAGTATTATATTCTTTTGCGAACAGGTTGGAGGATTGGCTGGGCCTGTGCACCAACCACCATTGCATCTGCAATAAGGAATATTCATGTCAAGATCACAGATTCAGCTCCTGCACCTTTCCAAGAAGCTGCTTTGATCGCCCTCCGAAGTCCTCCTGAATATTTTGATTCTCTCAAAGCAGTGAGTAAATAATCCATCTTAACTACAATTTTTTTAGCTAGTTGACATGAGACAATATATTGAATACTGTTAATGTATTTATTGTTGTGTGATACTGAAGGAATACGAGGCAAGGAGAGAATTTATCATTCAGATGTTATCTGACATTGGCTTTCAAATACATGTTCAACCACAAGGATCAGTTTTTGTATTTGCAGAGCTACCGAAGAATTGGCAACTTTCTGATGTCAGTAACTTCCTCTGTCGCTTGTTAAATTTCAAGGTGTTGGCCATTTTAGTTATTGCATCAGCACAACTATATAGATGCATTACCATATCAATTAGCTAAATTGTCACTGTCTAATTTGATTTTTGTCAATGTGCCTGCTTACCTAGTAGTTACTTTATAACACGCAGCAAGTTTCTTCATGCTAAAAACGAAAGCAGATACATGCTTCTGTCATCTTAAGAAGCATTGATGCGGCACAATACTAGCTTGATTATCCTAATTCGTAATTGTCTTCGTAAATTATACACTTACATGTGTCCTGCAAGACCAAAGAATTTGTCTATGTATCCTCAGTAGGAAAGTGACCTATCAAATTCTCTATGTTGCTTTAAAATCGATGTTACTGACATTGGGCTTAACATCAACAAATTAGAACTTGCATATGAACGAGCTGTACTGCAATATGTTCAGTGTTGTGTATGTCACAGTTTCATGTTTTCTGCAGATAGATTTTGCCAAGGCATTGATAAAGAAAGCAGGAGTGGCAGCTGTGCCTGGCTGCGGGTTCTTCCATGGAGACTACAATGGTAAGAACAACAGATATGTCAGATTTGCTTTCTGCAAGAGCAGCGAAACTTTGCATTCTGCTGCTAAGAAGATGAGAGATGTTCTTGGATACACTGGACATCTGCAGCTTTAATTCTTGGTGGAGATGAAGATGAATGATGGAAGGTGCAGATTCGTGATACTTTCACTAAGATCTTTAAATATTGTAGATGCTAAAATTAAAAAATCCAGAAAAAACCTTGGTCATTTCCAGCATTGTTGAAATCAATTCATAAAGTACTGAAATTTTGTCTTGCAGGTGAAACAGAAGCTGAATTCCACTTCCTATATTTGTTGACTAAATTCTTCTCATATTGTTTTGGTATGCTAATTAACTGCTTGTGTATTAAAGTAAATGATATTTGAAAATTTGTCTTTTATTCTCATCTAAGAAGCCAATCTGTGTGACTACTATATGATGGTTGGAATGTGTCCTTATACGAGGCAATTTTATGTGATAGTAGTCAAAGAGAATGTGTTCGTGGAGCAGCAGCCGTCGGATCAGCATCTCGAACGATGCTACATCAAGATTGTGCTGTTTCCGATCGAAGTTCGAAAGCAGAGTCCGCCAGTCCGGTCGAGCTGAACTCGGCGCTAAAGTTGATGATCTACCCGCACGTTACACGTCCCCGGTGGTCTCCACCGCGCAGCTCTGCGTCGCGGGTACGTGGCAAGGGGACCGCTTAAAGTTCCATTTGAAAAACATAATTAACGGCCCTGAGACTGAACCTAGACCGTCGGATCTGCAGGCGTCACGAATCTTAAAGCGACGCCAAGAACAATAGAAATGGCGTGCACTACGAGGATTTCAGCTTCAAAATCCAGGATAAGTAAAAGGAAAAAAAAATGAACAAGGCCGCTTCATATTCTATCCGTTTTTGGTAACCGATGATCCGGTGGGTCAAAAACTGTCATTCCGTTTAGGACAAGCGTGAAGAAATGGCGAAATTTTCGAGTCCAAGGCCAGGGGTTTAGGTGTCGATCTGTCCGCCCTTTCTCGCTCGTCTTGGATCCTCTTCTTCGCCTGCCCTCTTCGCGAAGGACCGCTCGATCCCCGATCGGAGCTGCTCGAAATGCTTGTAAACCCTAATTCTTGCGGGTACTTCAGTTCTTCTCCTACACTCGCTTTGTTTGTTTCTTTTTCTTTTTATTTTTTTGCTTTCTGCATGGATTGTACTAAACGTGATAAAGATTGTTCGTTATGTTTATTTTCGTGCCTGGGAGAGTATGAGTTTGTTTGGTGGTCGATGAGCTCTGCGACTCAAACTCCTGTATTTTCTTTTCCCTTCTTTTGTAAACTACTGGCATAGTTTTAGCTGATTTTGGGAATCTTCGATTTGATGTAAGATTCTGTAGCCTTTTTTCCAATATAACTGGAAGCATCTGACTAGTTGGACATTCAGAAAAGTGATTGAGAATCTAAAAGCTAGTCAGTCAGCACGCTAACAAAATATCCTGTAAAAGAAGTTGAAGAGAGAGATACTGTGGAGTATCTATCCAATGAGGACAAAAAGTCATTTCTGTGCTATTACTTTAATTTCTGCTGCATTGTGGTGGACTTGATATGTATAGCGTTGGTGAGTTTTTCTGACATCTGAACGTTTTCTTGGCTTTACTCCAGTTCTCCTTAGTCTAGGGTAGTTAACTTGAAGTTTGTTTGATTCAGTGGTTAACTATTCACTGAAAGAAATATATGTGTTGCAATATTCACTTGAATTTTCAGAAGTGGTGCCTTAGGACTCCTATCTATTTTGAGAGTTCATAAAACACTATCCGATGTGTACCTTGACATTCTCATCACAGTTCATTAAACAGAACGAAAGAACTCTCAGGCTCTTCTCTTGCTCGGTTTTGATTAAGTATAAATATGGGTTCATCGCGGGTGGGTTGGAATGTATGTTTCTTTTGTAAGAAGACAAGTGGTGAAGTTAGGATTTGATCCTAGAAACTGTTAATAACAACTAAGATCACAATCTGTTGGCACCTTTGTAGTTGGAATATATGGTTGCTTGAAGTGTCCATGTGGCTTATGCACATTGGATAAAAAGTAGAACCTTACCCTCACTGGTGCCTTAATGTAAATATATTGGTTCACTTATCATTGAACCTAACATTTGCTTTTTGGAAAGTATTTTGGACTGAACGGCATAAATTTTTGTCGTATTTCTTATGAACCTAATTTTGTGATTATATGTTCTCTGAGAAATCTTGGTGCCTTTTATAAACATTGTACGTACCTTAGCCAGAATATGATGGCTTACAAAAAAAGTATTTTGTGGACTAGGATTAAGTACATATCGTGTATGTTTGTGGAAAGTATTTTGGACTATTGTTAGCTTTTGCCACATTTCTTATAAACAAAAGTTTGTGTTTATTTATGTTCTTGGAGAAGACTAGATGATATGAACAGGTAGTAGATGAACTTGCATTCATGCATTGCACATTAGAGTTGAGATTCTGGTAAAAAGCATACTGAGTTTATGAGAAAGAGTGAAATGTTGCACTTTCTCATTTTGCACTATAAAGAACATCCATCAGAGTGCTGTATGAAGAATATATTGCATGAGTACGCTATCATGTGAACTTTATGCTACATTATACTGATTACTTAGTAGTATGCAATATTGTCTTGTATATAATGAAATATACCAAGTTATTGATTAAATGCATTTGAACTTTAATGATCATGATCTATGATCTATAAACCACACCTTAGCAAAAAGAAAAATCGTAAGCAGTTTGAGAGGTTAACTTAGTATAGCATGGCTTTGTACCCAAGATTGAATTCCTTGTAATTTAACTCCTGATCCTTGAGTTATTATAACTTTTCCATTAATGGGAAATTATGTTGCTTTGTCTGAGGGTTACATTATCTAGTGATGAATCTTTAAAACATGTTGGGTAATTATATATCATTGTTGGCAGTACAACTGTACAGGTATTGGTATGAATGTCAAGTGGTCTGAAAAATGAGATATCCTATATTAGATGTACCAAATTGCAAAATCAGAATTAATGAAGGAGAATAATTAAAATAAAAAGAATAAATTTTTAATTATTCGTTGATGTTTAAAATTCTGATATATAAATCGTTGATAAATTGAACATGAAATATGGAGTTAAGTAGTAGTTTAACTAAAACTACTTGATATAAATAATGGAATACTGTTTATTTTTTATTATTTTCTAATAACTTTGTATTGTATTTAATTTATAAGAATATTTTCCACAAATATAATATTTTTAGTTGTATATGATTAGTTGTTTATTCATTTTGTCACTTTAAATTACTTAGTAAGAGCATTTAATGATTTTATCTTAGACAATTTCATCTTGCTTAAGCCTGAACCTTGCGGAAGCCTTCATATCTTATCCCTCCCAATTAGTTTTTACTATTGTCCCTTTTTTTGGTTGTATCCTGAGTAATCGTGTAGAATTGAATGCTACTGTTACTGATCCAATCAAGATCGTTTGTTCATGCAAACTATGTTACATGCATTGTAGAACAGAGGATATGCTAGTCATTGCAGATTATGGCAACTTTTATCTCTGTTTCTAATAAATACTTCATTTATATATTTATCGAAGTTCCTTCAAAAATATGCCATGATCCTATTTATGTGATCTTTTTGTTCCTCTTTTTCTTTATAGGTTGCGCCCACAAACCACAAGGTATTATATGCAAAGCATCAAGAGAGGCAATGGAAATGAAGATTATATGCTTGAAAATCGAGCCATATGTTTACATGCATTTTCAGATTTGTCTCGCATCGCCCCAGCTACCTTTGTATACTTGTTAAAGGAATGTTATGTATGTGGTAAGTGACCAAATAGGCAAATATGCCAGGCTGTCTTTTAATGCAATGCTACCTGCTTCTTTGTAATTTAAGATTCTAAGAAATATAGTTTTCTGTCTCCAATTGAGGCACCAAAACATGACTTCCTGTTAACCTAACTCTTGGACACGTGAAATGAAAGGCTAAAACATAGTGGGTTTCCATGTTGCTTTTGTGGTATAAAAGATATACAGTTCTATTTGTATTGTTGGACTTCAATGCTAGTAGAAGGTTAACATATTTGGTACGAATAGATATAGTTTTATTTTAATTCTTTTATGGAATTGTTGACATCAATGGCATTGAAGTAATTGACTTATTTGAATCCCTTTACACTAATTGTTTGGATTGTTGAACAATTTTAACACTTTTCTGATTGATATTTTATGTTCATTTCTAATATAACCTTTTTAATTATCACCTCGCCAACAAAATCCATTTCAATTTTTAAGGATTCCTGATTAAAAATGGACATATCTATTTCATGATACAAACTTGAACTCTAGTGGTGTAATATTTGTTGTTTCTTTTGCTTCAGTATCTAAATGTTGAAATAACATCTCTTTCTTTGTACATGTTGGTTCTTAATTTTGACGCTGAAGTTTTGCGCTTCTTTATCAATGTGGTTATATTATGATGACATGATTTAGCTGAACCAACTTGAGTATTACATAACAGAAGTCAAGCTACACCTCTATATATCATTTTGGTCGCAGGTACACAGAAAGCAACCCCTAAGTTCCGAGTCCTTATGCAACAAGTATCACGAGCCCTGCACAATTCTCCTCAACCAGGCCCATTTACTTTCCTTATACAGTGTCTTTATGTTGTACCATTATTGGGACATCAGTACACTGAAGGATTCAGTCACATGTTGCTATCTTCTCTTAGGCATTGTAAGTCCCAGAATTTTGGTCTAGATGATTTTCACAAAGCCAAGCCACTTGCTGCGCAACTAGTTCTTGATATTCTTGCTTCTTCTGTTAATCATGAGGAGCGCATTCTTATAAAGTTGCTAGAAGCATTTGATATTAAATTGAAAGATATTGGAGATGGTATAGACTCTACCAATTTGGTTGATGATCGTTTAGACCGAGCAAAGGCATTCATTGAGCAATATATCATCAATTTTATAGAGTCTCAATCGTATATGACTGCTGTAACCCTGTTAGAACGATTTTCTATCCAACTGTGTGGAGAGACTTTGCTTTCAAAAATGATTGAGAGCAATCAATTTAAAGCAGCAGAAAAATGGGCTACCTTTATAGGAAGACCTTTGATATGTTTACTTGTTCAGAAATACGTGGAGATGAAGATGCTGAAAAATGCTTATGACATGATAAAGAGAAACAATCTTACGGAGGAATTTCCCAATGTCTATCATTTATACAAGGAGAGGTATTACTTTTGCATTTCATGTTTTTTAAGTTAGACTACTTGGATCTAACCTTTTAATAAGTGCTATATGAACTTCACAACTCTTTAGTTTCAGTAATTTGTTCACTGATGAAACATCCTATCCAATCGCAGTTTACTGAAAAAGTTAGCTGAGAAAGGATTGTGGGATATTGCGGAACTAAAAACAAACAAGGACAGGCGTCTTCTTGAGTACCTTGTAAGGATATTGCTTACTAGAAACTAGCTTCTGGTGATGTTATCCAATCTTATGATGGATTCTTACATGTTGATATGTCATTTCAAGAGTTCTATATTTTACTATTATATCAAATTGTGAACAAGCTTTACTTCATATCTAATATTTCCTTTGTAATATTTTTTCATTCTTCTTCCTCTTGGTAAATCTCTTGTCTTTTTTTGTTCAATGCCTAATTGTTGATCATGGAAACCAATGTATGTTCCTGTCTTTGTTTTATGGAGGTGTACCTGGCTATGGAAGCTGGCTATAGTGAGAAGGTTGATGAGTTATGCGAACGTTACTCTCTTGAAGGTTTCGTTAAGGTTTCAGGTACGAGAAATGTTACCTCAAGATTTTTTTTTACTTGTAGTTTACTTTTTAGGGATGTAATATGCTGTTACTACTTCTAGTATACTAATTGTTGGGCTTCAAGTAAAAGGTTGAAAAGCATTGCTCTAGATTATTGGGTAGAGATGGCTTGCTCGTATTTGTCCTGTTGCATCCTGGTCTTTTTGGTTTTGATTTTAGTTACTTGTTTTGTTCACAACTATATTTTATTTGAAATATATCATGAACTTAATACCCCTATAACCTAGTGTTCTTTTTTAGGAGAAACTAACCTACCAATGAAATTACACCAATTTCTAAAATTTTTCTTTTTACGGTTCAACAAACCAAAAGAATACATTAGGTTTATTTTTTATTGGTCTTGGCATAAATAGTAATATGGAGAAAACTGACATGTGTGTTTGTATGATTTACTTTAATAATCTCGTAGAATAAATGTTCTATAGCAGAAATAAACACTTGAACATACCAAGGAATCAAAAACCGTACCGTACCGCTCGGTTTCTACGGTACGGTACCGGTTCAAATGGCGAACGGAACACGGCTCCAGGGCGGCGGCTGGTGGTGCTTCCAGCGGCAACAGAAGCTTCAATCGAAGCTTCCGACGCCGTGCTGCTCTATTGCCGCTATTGACTCGCTGCTATCGTCCGGTACCTACAGTATGGTACTGGTACTGTACCGGTCCGATAGCTTACTAGAACGGTATGCTAGACCGGTAATCGAATCCTTGGAACATACAGCCACTAAAACGCCAAGTGTTATGTAACCACCTGTACAAAAGAAGCCAGGAAATCAGGCAAATGAATTGGATAATAATTATTTTGAGTTCATTCTCTTTTTCTATTCCTTTTTACTTGTGTATCTTATAATGCTTTCTGCTATATTATCTTAGGAAGCACGGTTGTTGAATTATGGTAATGCTTTATGCATTTTGTGATGCAGCTCCTGATGATACCTCTTCAAGACCTCATTATTTGGATCTTAAAAAGTTGATTTTGGATGATATAATATGGGTTGATGAGATTAATGGATTATTACTTGCTACGGAGTACATCGAAGGGTGTAAAATTGTTGGCATAGATTGTGAGTGGAAACCTAATTATGAAAAAGGAAGCAAACCAAACAAGGTATCAATTTTTTTCTTAGAATGTTATATTACTTATTATAGTTGATGATAATTGTTATTTTGGTAGTCTCCTTCATTAGAATTTCACAGTAGGTGATACACGGAATTGAAAATCAGGTTCGAATCTTGAAGTTTCATAGTGAACTAAAGTCTAAAATTGATCTTCGGTACTTACTTCGATGGTTGTTCTTTTCTCCTTTACTTATCTAAAGTGGGTAGAATCCACCTTTGAAGAACTATGAGCTGTTAATTTTGATTTCAACAACGTTGAACTAAGCAACTTAGTAGATTTCTTAATGGAATGAGGACGTGCCCCTTCAGAACCAATAACTACTGTTTACTCTGACAAAATACTTGTTTTATAGCATTAATGGTTAAAATCTGGTGGAGAACCATCTGATTCAACTTCATTTCTGTAGAAAGAATGAACCTTAAAGATTTTAGCATAATATTGTTTTAAGGCTCTTGGATGTGAATTATATGACTGCCAGCTTTTAATTCTGGTTTCAGGTATCAATTATGCAGATTGCTTCAGAGAATCGAGCCTTCATCTTTGATTTGATAAAGTTATATGAGGATGAGCGAGAAGCATTGGACATATGCCTAAGGCGCATTTTGTGTTCATCAAACACTCTGAAGCTTGGTATGATTTGATCAAGTTCAGTTGTCCTCATTGCCTTTTTGCTGACGATTGAAGCATATGGTTCCACTGCTTGTCATTTTTGCCTCATCTTTGTTTAACATGTAGGCTATAACTTACAATGTGATCTTCATCAGTTGTCCCATTCCTATGGAGATTTGGAGTGTTTTAGATCTTATGAAATGCTTCTTGATATCCAGAAATTATTTAAGGAGCCTAACGGTGGTCTTTCTGGGTTAGCAAAGGTATTTTGTGTGTAAATTATGTATGACATTTGTTCTTATAATTTCCTTTTCATAAACGTATTATGTGAAACCTCTCAAGTCCCCCATTTGAATTCAAAAAGTTTGTGAATTTCATATCAATGAAATGAATCATCACATGTCTATTTACTTTGACCAGAAAATTCTAGGAGCTGGTTTGAACAAGACTAGACGAAATAGCAACTGGGAGCAGAGACCTTTAAGTCAGAATCAGGTATTCCCCCCTTTACTTCCAATGCTGTAATTTGGGAACCAAACTACTAGAGAGAAACTTTCAGTGTTTAGCCAATTACGAACGATAAAAATTTAAGTCTGGCCGTGTGAAACGCATTTGAAAATGCAGAAAGAGTATGCTGCTCTTGATGCTGCTGTCCTAGTTCATATTTTCCATCATGTACGTGGCCAATCTTATTGTGCTGGTAAAGAGGAACAGTGCAAGGTTGAATGGAAATCACACATTGTAAGTGGAAAAAATTTACCTGGCGGGTTTCAAGATTCTGCAAAGCTCTTAATTGGTCCTTTTCTTTATATTTAGACGAAAGCATACCACACCTGTGCAGGTTTCACGGATGAGCAACACAAGACGAACAAAAGCGGCATGAAGGCAAATGTTCCCTGTGGCAGTGACATCGCTAACAATTAATTTTGGATCTTCTTTCTTCCCACTGTTTTGAATAGCTCATTTTCATTGACTTCCATTGACTACCATATCGGCTTTAGCGACTGATAGTGGTATCCATGTAAAAATACGCATACTGTACATAGGCAAGGTGTTAATGAAAATCACTCATCCCCCTTAAGACAGTTGAAGTGTGCAAGTGTTTTACTTCATTCATGAGTCGTATGATTACTGTTGGTTAAATGGGTTTGATATAGTTACAATCTATGTTTGCAAAGATTCAATTCTAAACACTGCTTAGAAACCAACTAACCGATGCCGACTGTTTGGAAACCTGATCTTCATCCAATAAGATCAAGGGGATTAGATGGAAGAAATGCAGATTGCATACTGACCTAACGAATGATTCATGCTAGAGATTTATTTAAGGCCTGATGCTTGTCAGCTCCTCAACTGTCTAGACTGTCTTGTGTTTTAACTATATCTAATTGTAGAAAAGAAATGTGTTTATATTGAGATTGTAATCTTGTAGTAATCGACTATTGAATTCACAATTACAACCGAAAGGCAAGATAATAGCTGTTAGGCCCAAAATTACCTATTGATTTTGACCGGTCAATTGAGCCGTTGATCAGGTCAAAATCGGCCCGAATTGGAAATCAATTTAGGGCTTGGGTGTGCAATTGAGTCGGGCGACGTTGTGGTCTTGCAGCAGGCGGCGGCATCCGCTGGCAAGCGTCGTTCGGCTTCGAGCTTTCGCGGCGGCCGGCGACAGGTGGCTGGAGGCTGGCGGCGAACTCGACGCGTGGAGCACGGGGAGAGGACGAGATTTGGGGAGATCTCACGCGCGAGGAACGAGCGGCGGCAGCTCGGGTTCCGGGGGCGCGCGCTGTCGGGCGAGGAAGACGAGGTTGCCGTTGCCAACGGGCGACGCGAGCTGGTCGGCCGCGTGGCGTTGAGCCAATGGCGACGGTGGGCGGCGACGTTCAACGTGGTTGCCAGGTTGGCACCACACTCGAACGGCTTCCTTTGCGGACCTAGGTGGCAACTATGGGTTCGCCCACCTGTATGTCGAACTGGCGGAAGGAAGACGAAGCGACGCCATATAGGCGACGCTCGTCCGCGAAGGAAGGCACGGGGCTTTTGCTTCATTTCTCTCCTTCGGCTCTCGCACGCGACTCGGGCTCTGGGTGATCCTCCTGCTCTCGACTTCAACCCTCGTCCCCTCTCGGTCAGGCGTTCGGCGGCGAACTCCGACCAACTCGTCGCTGCTGCGGTGGAGTCAACGTCTGTCTCCGACGAGGTATTCCGGTAGTTCTTCCCTTAGTTTGGCTGCACGTGTTCCCTTCGTGTTCCTCTTTCTCCTCCTTCGTGTCCGGGTGGAAGTTCTTTGGTGTTCTCCTTCTGCGGTTCCTTCGGTTTCGTCCCTTCCTTGTCGACGCGTGTTCGACGAGTGGCTGTTCTTTTCCTTCGTCTTTGGTTCGTTTCGTCCACCTACGCGTGGACGTGTTCTCTGTAGTTCGGCCGCTTGTGTTTTGGTGTTTTCCGTCCTCCTGCGTGGGGACATTTTTCTGCCTGTCGTGTTTGTGCTACCTGCGAGTAGCTTTCGTCCTCTTCGTCGTTTACTCTCCGCCTGCGTGCTGAGTTTTTGGTCGGTTTCTTCTCGGTTTGCTGTGTTTCTTTGTAAGGCTGAGGTGGTGTCCTCCCCACTTGCCGGTCACGCCTTCGTCCAGAAGCTGCTGCCGAGTTTCCTGTTTCCTTCTGCTGCTTATTTGGGTTTGTCCCCTGCGTGGCATTGGTGAGTTCCGAGACCTGCGTGTCTCCTTTCCGGCTCCTGGCTGCGTTTCAAAAAAAAAATTTATTACTGTTAATTGTGGGCGTGACAGACTGGTATCAGAGGCCAGTTCACGTTCCAACTTGTAGCTTCAAGAGTTCTGTTCTGTTCTGTGTGTTTGTTAGGAGCAGAAGGGTATGTTATTTCTGCTCTGGTGTTTTGTTCTGTTCTGTAGGTCTGTAAAGAACAGAACACTGTGTGTAATCTGAACTGAACAGAAAGCTGCGAAAACATGGTGATGACGAACGGCAAACGCATCGGCATCCTTGAAGATGCTGTAGGTGATGCTGCTGGTTTGGGAGACCAGAATCTGGTTGACTTGGTGAAGGAGCTAATAGCCTCCAGCAACACTTTGACTGCATCCAATGCAGATCTGCAGATCCGTGTGGATCGTCAAGCTGCTGAGCTTGAATAGTTCAAAATGGAGGTTATCCTCCTAAAGCGTGCTGCCACGCAGCCACAACCTCAGGCTGAGGATGGCCAAATGACCGCTATGCGACGGCGTGTCCATGAGCCTGCGCCCTTTTCGGGCATTCGCTCCACTAAGGAAGTTGAGAACTTCCTGTGGGACATGGAGCTGTTCTTTCAGAATGCTCAAGTCTCTGATGAGGAGCAAGCTCATACCTGTATTACGTATCTCTCCGGAGACGCAAAGCTGTGGTGGCGGACTCAGGCCGCACCCAGCTTATTTGGGCAGGATCCAGCCCAGAAGCTCTCCTGGGAAGAGCTCAAAAGTGAGATAAAAAATCAGTTCCTGCCC
Organism: Costus lasius; assembly: GCA_027563935.2. NCBI lineage: Eukaryota > Viridiplantae > Streptophyta > Magnoliopsida > Zingiberales > Costaceae > Costus > Costus lasius. Next base: position 132,763,442 of record CM050450.1, on the reverse strand, counting down.
GGGAACTCTTACTGTGCGGCGCGTGATGCCCTAAAGCGACTCAAGCACACCGGCGCAATAAAGGACTATGTCCAGCAGTTTGCGCAGGTTATGCTTGAGATCGATGACTTGTCGGAGAAAGCCCAACTTTACCACTTCATGGATGGACTCCAAGGGTGGGCCCGGGACGAACTGCGCTGCCAAGAGTATTAAACTCTTAAGGCGGCAATGATAGCTGCTGAAGGCCTTACAGATCGTAAGGAGTCGAGGGCCCCGCCCCCGCATCATCACATTGGCACATCATCCTCGAGGTCGAGGATCCCCTATGCGGCTAAGGGCAAGAAGCCCTTTGTGAGGAAGAACCGCGCTACCCCAAAAGAGTACAAGTCGGTGAAGGGCCGGCCAGCTACCCCGGGGCCATCAAAGATAGCAAGCACCAGCATGGCCTACTATATATGTGGAGGTCCACATATGATGAAGAACTGCCCAAAGAGGGATCGTTTAACTGCCTTAGTGGCAGAAGAAGAAAATGTAAAAGAGCCAGAGGGACTCCTTAACCCTCTTGTACTTGCAACTTCATCATCAATGAATGAGAGACCCACTTTGCTTTATGTTGACTGTCTTCTAAATGCGCAACGTGTGAATGCTATGATCGATACAGGTGCTTCGCACTTGTTTATAGGGCAAGCGACAGCAGCTAGAATCGGCCTTAAGATATCCCCCGCACGGGACCGAGTTAGGTCGGTCAGTGAGGTAGACCCCCAAGTCTTAGGGATATCTTATGACGTAGATATTGCGGTGGGCAATTGGTGGGGCCGTTGCCACGCAAAGATCCTAAAGTTAGCTGATTATGAAGCTATCTTTGGACTTGAGCTTTTGAGGAAAGCCAAGATTGGTGTGATGTCACATCTGTATGAATACAGATTTATGACGAGCAAGTCCCTGGTTTCGTGCCGTGCCTTGGGAGTACGTCGACGATGAAGGGAAAGAAGAGGGATTTAAGAGGGGTCCCTTTGTCAGCCAATGCCTTAGCGGCAGGGTTGCATCAAGGTGACACAACCTTAATGGTTGTTTGGACTGATGACTCTCCTTGTGAAGGAGAAGTCCCCTCGATAGTGAAGGGCTTGTTGGAAGAGTACTCCGATGTGATGCCCTCGGAGCTTCCTAAACACCTTCCCCCTAGGAGAGGGATTGACCACAAGATAGAGCTTGTGGCAGGATCTACTCCTCCCTCTAAGGCTCCATATCATATGGCTCCGGTTGAGTTAGCCGAGCTTCGTAAGCAATTGGACGAATTGCTAGAAGCAGGGTTTGTCCGGCCTACGGTTTCGCCATATGGGCCCCCGTCCTCTTCCAAAAGATGAAGGATGGCTCGCTTAGGTTCTGTGTTGACTATAGAGCCTTCAATAAGATAACAATGAGAGACTGTTATCCTATCCCACTTATCCCCGATCTGATAGATCGACTTGGGAAAGCCAAGGTTTTCACTAAGCTAGACCTGAGGTCAGGTTATTGGCAGGTTCGTATCGCCGAGGGTGACGAAAAGAAAACCGCATGTGTGACACGATACGGGCCATTTGAGTTCCTAGTGATGCCCTTTGGACTCACAAATGCACCCGCCACGTTCTGTCATCTAATGAATCAAGTCTTAGCCCCATTCTTAGATAAGTTCATGATCGTGTATTTAGATGATATCGTCATTTACTCCTCAAGCGTTGAGGAGCACCTGGGCCATTTGAGGCAGGTGTTACAGACTTTGAGGGATCACCAGCTTTATTTAAAGCTGGAGAAATGCTCATTCGTGACGAATGAGATAACATTTCTTGGACACATGGTAGGCCACGGACAAGTGCGCATGGATCTGGCGAAGATCCAAGCCATTGCGGAATGGCGCTCTCCCTCAAACCAGACCGAGTTACGGAGTTTCCTCGGTGTGGTGAACTTCTATCGCAAGTTCATCACCGGTTGTTCAAGAATAGCCACACCCCTCAGTAATCTGCTGAAAAAGAACTCGAAATGGGAGTGGCATGATCGGTGTCAGTCGGTCTTCCAGGAGTTGGAGGACCGCATCGCCTCTGAACCGATCCTGAAGTTACCCAACTTCAGTTTGCCTTTCGAGGTTCACACCGATGCTTCGAACCAAGCTATTGGTGGTGTCTTATAGAGGTGGCCATGGGCCGTGCCCGGGCCCGCCTCGGCCCGGTTCCTGGCGGGCCGTGCCTGGCACGGCCCGTTTCAAATCGTGCCGTGCCCGGCACGGCACGGTGGAAAATTTGTTGGGCCCGGCACAGCCCGCGGCCTGATTAGGCGTGTCGGCACAGGCACGGTTCCGCCGGAGAGTGAGCACGGATCCGGCACGCTGGCCAGATCCGGCACGCGGGTCAGGCATGGCCCGCGGGCCAAATACGGCCCAACGGGTCAAATGAGAAACGTGGGCCGTGTGTGGCCCGGCCCGATTGTGGCCCATGGGCCAAAGTTGGCCCACGGGCTGACTTTGGCCCGCGTGCCAAATTTTTAAAAAATAAATTAATTTAATAAGTAAATTATTATTTAATTAAAATATATAAAATATGAAAAAATAAAAAAAATTGAGAAATTGAGAATGTATATTGCACAAATTTTTGAAAAAATGTTAAAATTTTATATATTTTAGACCAGACCCATTACAGGCTGCCTACGTACCCCACTCAAAGGAGGAATCAGGTCTACGTAGTTCTCTTTTTACAACTCTTTTTACAACTCTTTCTACAACTCTTTTACAACTTATTTTATAATTATTTATTACAACGTTTATCCATTGTTGCTTCCGCTTGCACTTCCAAGACTTTGTTCATCATCATCCGATGAAGTTGAATGACCACCTTTATCTTGAAGACGATCTTCAGCATCTAGCCAATCTTTAAGACAAATACACATTTCGACGCTTGCTTCGTTCATTCGGCTTCGCTTCTCGTCCAGCACCCTGCCGCCTGCACTAAAACAAGACTCCGATGCTACAGTAGACACCAGAGGAGTTAGTAGATCACGTGCCATGGCAGAAACCACAGGATATGATTTTCCTTGTGATCTCCACCATGATAAAATATCAAAATTATCTATTTGTTCTTCTGTGAGTAAAGATGTATGATTATTTTCTAAAAAAAAATGTTAATTCATTAAAATTACTAGATCGACTTGTTGATGTTCCTTTTCTATTTAAAATTGTGCGTATTCTTCCTGTAATATTTTTACTACTAGTAGATACATTAGTTTGAGAGGATGTTGGATTCATTGTATTTCCAAATTTTAAATTATAAACATTATACATTTCATTTAATAAGGTAGAAACTTCATTTTTTTTCTCATCTACTCCTTCAAGTTCCATATTTTTATAATATTCATCTAATAAAATATGAACACCTTCTAATTTTAATCTAGGATCCATAATTGAAGCTAAACAATATAAAGGAGATATATTTTTCCAATATTTTTTAAATTTTATTTCCATTTTAAAAATTACTTGAAAAACATTTTCATCATGTCTATATTGAGAAAAAATTTCACTAATTAAAACTAAATCTTCTAAAATTAAATATAATGTAGGATAATAAACACCAGATAAATGAGTGCTAGCATTATAAAAAATTTCTAAAATATTATGTAATAACTTTGCTTTATCCCTATCATTTTCTTCAATATTTCCATCAGACATTCTTTCATTATAAAATAATGTAAGAGGATCCTTAAATGGAAAACATGTTGTTAGCATATCATAAGTAGAATTCCATCGTGTTTTAATATCAAGTTTAAATTTTTTATATGACAAACCATAAGATTTACATATTTGTCTAAAATCTTGATTTCTAGAAGTAGAAGAAGTAACAAATCTAACATCATTTCTTAATTTAGTTACATGTTCATCTACTTCTCTTATTCCATCTTGAACACATAAGTTTAGAATATGGCATGCACATCGTATATGAAAAAAAGCACCATTAAATATTGGATTTAACAATCTTTTTAATTTATCAATTGCACTATCATTATTACTTGCATTATCAAAACTAATTGAAAAAATTTTATTAATTATATTATATGAATGTAAAATGCTATGAAATTGTCTAACTATAACATTTGCAGTATGAGGATATTCAAAAATTTTAAATGCAATAATTCTTTTTTGTTTAAAAAATTCACTATCTATCCAATGTGCCGTAATACACATGTATGACTGATCAGAATGATTACTGGTCCAAATATCAGATGTTAAAGAAATACAAGAAGTTAATGTAATTAAATATTGTAAAAGATTAGTTTTATATTCAGAAAAAATTTTTAAAGCATCCCTACGCATGGTTTGTCTACTTACTTTTTTATATTTAGGTTGTAGTGATTTATGTATAAATTTTTTAAATTTATAATTTTCTGCTAAAGAAAATGGTTGTTCATCCCAAACAATAAATTTAGCTAATTCTTTTCTAAGAACTTCAGTAGAATAATTAAAAACTTCAAAAGAACTAGATGAAAGATTGAGAGTAGCCTATGCACGATCGATTTGAGTTTGATGGCTTTTGATGTGGCGAGTCAAATGACCAGTTCCACCCGATGATTTGCAAGTCATGACTTTTTTGCACTTCTTGCAGCTGGCTCTTTCTTCGCCATTAATCATCACACATCGAAGCTCTTCCAAACGCCGCTCGTGCGTTTTCTTGAGCCCGACACAGTAGACTCGTGAGGGTTTGCACTGCATCCCTCCTCTTCCTACATAGTGTTAGTAGGCTCAAATTCAACATGATCTTGCTGTTGTTGATTTGGGACGTAAGGCGGAGGGTTGGCATCTTGATCTTGATCGGGTGGCATAACGGGGTTAGTTGTCCCCATTAGCTCCTACTCTAATGCCTCAAGCTCCCATGGCAAAAGATCCCATGTATTGTTAAATCCCGCCATTAATTCTACATATAATATTAAAAGTTAGCCAAAAAAATTTATAAAATAAGATTAAATACTTACTAATAATAATACATTAAAAAATTACCTTATCACGTGTTTGAAGATCGCTTAGTAAGAACTAAGAAGTTGAGGTTTCAGCCTTCAACAACCTTAACTTAAACATAATTATGAAAAAAATTTATATTAGAATAATTTAAATTTAAGTACAATTACATTATAAAAGACTAAAAGCAAATTAATTTACTACTTACTTGATCTTCTCCACGTGACTAGACCGAGGGAGCTTTGAAATCTTGATGGTAATTGAAACTCAAGACTTAGAAAAGAGATTAAGAGAGTATTAAGAGAGAATGAGAAATTAATCCAAAGTTAATTGGAAACTTGTGTGAAAAAATGAGAGGGTTGGGGGGTCAATTTATAGGGATGAATTGGGTATAAATTTACATATTTATCCCCTATTTTTAATTATTAAAAGGGGCTAAAATAGTAATTTTATAACATAAAGACAATTATATCCCTAACTTTTAAATTTTTTCAAACCGTTATAGGGCGATTTGGGTAAAAACGCATGCTAAATTCAAACTTTTCGAACGTTGCCGCCCAAATATCCGTGTCGTGCCCATGCCGGCCCACGTGCCGTGCCGGGCCGTGCCCGGCCCGGCCCACGGGCCGCAAATCCTCGGCCCAGCATGACCCAAGCCGGGCCACGGGGCGCCTGCGGCCCGTTGACTTGGTCAACGGGCCGTGCCGTGCCCGGCCCGTGTCGTGCCGGGCCGTGTGGGCCGCGGGCCGGCCCAGCCCGTTGGCCACCTCTAGTGTCTTATTGCAGGATGGACATCCTGTAGCTTTCGAGAGTCGAAAGCTAAATGAGACTGAGCAGCGATACTCGGCTCACGAGAAGGAAATGGTGGCAGTGGTGCATTGCCTCCGGACCTGGAGAATCTACCTTCTCGGGTGTGCCTTTGTGGTGAAGACCGACAATGTGGCGAATACCTATTTCACCACGCAAAAGAAGTTGTCGGCAAAGCAGGCACGTTGGCAGGAATTCTTGGCTGAATTCTAGTTCCAGTGGGAACACAAACCGGGTAAGGCCAACGTTGTGCCTGACGCGCTCAGTAGGCTTAACGCCCTTATGTGCTGCACCCTATCTAGAGTGGAAGGGGATCTACTAAACAGAATCAAAGCAGCCTCCGCTTTTGATGTGAAGTATCAAAAGCTAGTTCAGCAGATTAAGTCGGGCACGATCCGACGTTACTATCTGGGTCTGGATAGTGTTGTTATGGCCAGAGGCGGTAGGCCATTAGTCCCATCGACGGGCGGACTGCACCGGGAGCTACTGAGGGAGCTCCACGATACACCTAGGGCTGGGAATCCAGGGCAACGCAGAATGTTTGCCTTGTTGGCATGATCGTGCTATTGGCCCGATATGCACGTAGACATTGAGATGTATGTCCGCACTTGTCTTATTTGCCAGCAAGACAAGATCGATCGGAGACTAGAGGCAGGGTTGCTACAACCGCTGCCTGTTCCCGAGACGTCCTGGACGAGTGTGTCCATGGACTTCATTGGTGGGTTCCCAAAGGTTGACGGGAAGAGCTCAGTGCTGGTGGTGGTCGATAGGTTCTTCAAGTATGGAGTCTTTATCCCAGCCCCTGAGCCCTGTACAGCAAGAGTTGCTACAGAATTATTCTTCCAAAATATGGTGAAACATTTTGGCATCCCAGTGGATATCGTGAGCGATAGGGATGCCCGTTTTACTGGACGCCTTTGGACAACATTGTTCAATAAGTTGGGGTCCAAGTTAAATTTCTCCACAGCCAGTCATCCTCAAACGGATGGGCAAACCGAGCGGGTGAATGCTCTTGTGGAAGAATATCTCTATCACTTTGTGACTGCCAGTCAGAAGGACTGGGTGAAGTAGATGGATGTGGCACAGTATGCCTATAACTTGCAAAAGTCATCTGCCACTGACCACAACCCTTTTGAGCTTGTGTTATGAAGACAGCCCCTAACGCCCGTTGACGTGGTGCAAAGGGATTCCGCGGGGAAGTGCCCTGCAGCTCAACGGGAAGCTCGGGAACGAATCGACTCACTCCGAGACGCTAGGGATAGCTTGGAGTTGGCTGCGCAACAGATGCAAATGTATGCAAATCGCCGACGTCGGGATGAAGAATTCGCGGTGGGCGACTTGGTTCTTCTCCGACTCACCCCGCAGATCTGGAGGAAGATCTCGGCGAAGGAAGCCCATCGAGGTCTTATTCGTAGATACGATGGTCCATTTGAGATACTGAGTCGAGTGGGCTCAGTAGCATACCGCTTGAAACTCCCTGAAAGAATGCAGATGCACCCTACATTCCATGTGAGCTTCTTGAGGAAGTTTCACCAGGATCCGGAAGATCCTTCTCGGTCCCAATCTTACCGAGCCCCACCGACGGTTAGGACGGAGTTCCACCGGAGGATCGGCAGTATTTTAGATCACCGAATTCTAGGGCAAAGTAAAAGGAACCAACGTACGAAGTTTCTCATCCGATGGGATGGATCCCCCATAGAGGAAGCAACCTGGCACAAGGCTTCCAAGCTATGGCAGTTCGAGGGTGAGCTGAGGAGCTACTTCGAGTCGCCGAGGACGGCGACCACCTCAGGCGGGGGAGGATGTTAGGCCCAAAATTACCTATTGATTTTGACCGGTCAACTAGGCCGTTGACCAGGTCAAAATCGGCCTGAATTGGAAATCAATTTAGGGCTTGGTCGTGCAATTGAGTCGGGCGACGTTGTGGTCTTGCAGCAGGCAGCGGCATCCGGCTTCGACCTTTCGCCGCGGCCGGCGACAGGTGGCTGGAGGCTGGCGGCGAGCTCGACGCGTGGAGCACGGGGAGAGGATGAAATTTGGGGAGATCTCATGCGCGAGGAATGAGCGGCGGTAGCTCGGGTTCTGGGGGCGCGCGCTATCGGGCGAGGAAGACGAGGTCGGGGGCGACGTCGGGCAGATTCAACGACGACGCGTGGAGCTTCGTCGGCAGGCGGAGTTTCCGCGTGGCTTCGTTCAGCGAAGTGACACCCTTGAAACCAAAAGAGCAGCCGGCGCGAGGAGCTCGAGCAGCGCGTCGTCTACCGCGTGGCGGGACACGTCTGTGACGGACTTGCGCTCTGAACTCGTGTGCAAACCGTTGCCAACAGGTGACGCGAGCTGGTCGGCAGCGTGGCGTTGAGCCAATGGCGACGGTGGGCGGCGACGTTCAACGTGGTTGCCAGGTTAGCACCACACTCGAACGGCTTCCTTCGCGGACCTAGGTGGCAACTATGGGTTCGCCTACTTGTACGTCGAACTGGCGGAAGGAAGACGAAGCGACGCCATATAGGCGACGCTCGTCCGCGAAGGAAGGCACGGGGCTTTTGCTTCATTTCTCTCCTTCGGCTCTCGCACGCGACTCAGGCTCTGGGTGATCCTCCTGCTCTCGACTTCAACCCTCGTCCCCTCTCGGTCCGGCATTCGGCGGCGAACTCCGACCAACTTTCCGGCGTCCAGTGGGTGGTTGCGCGGCGGTGCGACGTCGAAGGTGCTCCGATCTCCGGTCTCTCCTTCCTTCAACTCGTCGCTGCTGCGGTGGAGTCAACGTCTGTCTCCGACGAGGTATTCCGGTAGTTCTTCCCTTAGTTTGGCTGCGCGTGTTCCCTTCGTGTTCCTCTTTCTCCTCCTTCGTGTTCGGGTGGAAGTTCTTTGGTGTTCTCCTTCTGCAGTTCCTTCGGTTTCGTCCCTTCCTTGTCGACGCGTGTTCGACGAGTGGCTGTTCTTTTCCTTCGTCTTTGGTTCGTTTCGTCCACCTGCGCGTGGACGTGTTCTCTGCGGTTCGGCCGCTTGTGTTTCGGTGTTTTCCGTCCTCTTGCGTGGGGACATTTTTCTGCCTGTCGTGTTTGTGCTACCTGCGAGTAGCTTTCGTCCTCTTCGTAGTTTACTCTCCGCCTGCGTGCGGAGTTTTTGGTCGGTTTCTTCTCGGTTTGCTGTGTTTCTTTGTAAGGCTGAGGTGGTGTCCTCCCCACTTGCCAGTCACGCCTTCGTCCAGAAGCTGCTGCCGAGTTTGTTGTTTCCTTCTGCTGCTTATTTGGGTTTGTCCCCTGCGTGGGATTGGTGAGTTCCGAGACCTGCGTGTCTCCTTTCCGGCTCCTAGCTGCGTTTCAAAAAATTTTTTATTACTGTTAATTGTGGGCGTGACAATAGCTGTGATTGTCCATGCATCCAATGATAACAAAGGAACAAAAAAATAATGCCCATCCCTTCCGCACATCAATCATCGCTTTGCTTCGCTCTTGGCTGTAGCCCTACTTGCTCGTAGAACCTCGTGATGGACTCAGCCTTCAAATCGATCTCATTCTGCTCTCCTTCAGCGTTGCCCCAGTCCATCTCATCGTCAACGCCGTCGCCATGGCTCATGACGAGACTTCCCACCTTTTGCTGTTGCTGCTCCTTGGCGGGCGCATCGAACGAGTCCTTCATCTCCATTTCAGTAATCGGAGGGGCTATTGCGAGTTTGCTCAGCGCAGCCAAATCGTGCTCGGGCGATCGACGCCGTCGGTGGCCGTTTCCTAGTCTACCAAAAATTGCCTTCCATAGACTCCTCTTCCTCGGCTGCGCTGCCACTGCCTCGGCGGCCTGCAGCGGCGCCACCTTCTTCGACCGTCTTCGAGTAGCTTTTCTATGTTATATACTTAGAAACCTATGTTGGGTGCTTTGTTTTTATACTAAAAATATTTTTAAAAAAAATTATAAAAAAAATAATCTACACACTCTCTTTTTAATGGTATCAATATTATCATAAAAAAAATTTAAAAATTATCAAATATATTATCTTAGAAATTTCTGACTACTATTTAGGTAAAAATTTCTACTTACTTCTTTATAATTTTTTTAAAAAAAATATTTTGATATAAAAACGAAGCACCTAACATATGAAACCTATGTTGGGGGGCCTAACCTAGGAACTTTTTTCCTCTGATGAGCTTCACATGCTCTGCTTCTTTGGCTCGGACAAGTGGGCTTTCTTGCTTTTGTGAGGCTCCATGATGCGCTTCCCTCACCAAGAGGCTAGGCTAGGTCCGTAATTCGTGTTCAGGGGTCATAATAGATTGTATCATATTTGCCCGTGACACATTTATGCATAATATGAATATGACAGATTTATATATATAAGTTAATATATAAAACACAAACACGACTCATTTATCAAATTAATAATATGATACGACACGAGTAACTCGTTTAATAAATAGATCATGTCATATAACACGACACGATACAAATAACATGTTTTAGGATTGAGGATAAAACATTTTTAGGTTGTAGGATTTAAAATTATTGTTAATATATATATATATATATATATATATATATATATATATATATATATATATATATATATATATATATATATATATATATATATATATATACCATATATACATATGTATATGTATATGTACATATGTATATGTACATATGTATATGTATATGTACATATGTATATGTATATGTACATATGTATATGTACATATGTATATGTATATGTACATATGTATATATATATATATATATATATATATATGGTATATGAGTTACACAGGTCGATCCATTTATGACCTAACACAACATATATTGAAACATCATAGACGAATTGACATGTCAATGACATGAATACAATTGGCTATGAGTTAAGACCTACAAAACTTTGTATTATCGTATTGTACCGTATAGTATTAATGGTTCGTGTTATATTTTGCTAGCCTTAGACTAGACTTTTTTTTTTCTCTCCCACAAAGAGAATGGAGCTTAAAACAAGTCTATTTACATGGAATGGAGGTGGTGGAGGCCAAAATTGAAATTGGAATATTTTGGGATGCATGGGTTTTTGGGAAACAAAATTCCTAGGTAATTTTCCTTATTATGAGATTTTTTAAAAATAAAATTTTAAGACTTTACTTTAAATTTATAGTTTTAATTAATTTAATGGTAAATAACAAACCCTACCTTAGATTCCCAAACTGACTAGGAACTAGAGACCATTGATTGGCTAGGGTTGACAAGAAAAATTTTATCCCATTAGACCTGACATATTGTTGAAGGAGAAAAATCATGAGTTGATCGAGTTTCAAAATAGATTGAGTAAAACTTGAGTCTTCGTTAAGCAAAGTGAGAGCAGATCTAGGCATTTTGGAACCCAACCTAAAGTATAATTTATATATATATATATATATATAAATTAAAAATTAAAAGTTCCTTAATTCCTCTCTCACTTAATTCCTCTCTCACTTAATTTACTCCTTATTTTATTGATACTAGAAGAAGATTATTTTTTTATTTAATTTTTTTATCGGAATCGAGTTTTTTTAGTGAGGACACGAAAAAAAATTATAAAAAAACTTTAATATTTTCGACTATTGTATATTCATATTTTCGACTATCAATTTATATTCATATTTTCGACTATCAAGGTAAATTTATAAAAAAAAAACTTTAAAATATAAATAAAGATGTATAAAAATGGCTTCCACATGAAAAAAAAAATAAAAAAAGAAATTTATATAGTCATTCGACCTTTTATAAATTCAATTACAAATATGAAATGTATTTGTTTTATTTTTCTCCAATAGTAGACAATATTTTTTCTACATACCCATTCTTCAATTTATTTTTTACTGTGATTCATTCTATAGAAATAGATTTGTGGAGAGAATATCGCTCTAAAACTTTTAATGGAACTTGAATTGTTGAATTGCAATATAATAATAGAATCCCTTACATAATGTTTCCTTGAAAGCATATATGAAAGGATTGACAGAATTAGCATTTGATCCCTTGTTTCCATGAAAGGGTATATAGAAGTATGGAAAATTAGAGGGGGCAAAAAACTAATTTATCCCTCGTTTGCTCGTCCCCCCAAATCGAGGGGAAAAGTAGAGGGACAAACTCCAGGCGTGCCCGACACTTGCCCTCCTCATCGATCCAGCCGCTTGCCCTCCATCTTCCAGCCACGCCCGACACTCACCCTCCTCACTGATCTAGTCGCTTGCTCTCCATCTTCCAGTTGCTCCAGCCGCCCTCCCTCATCGCCCTCTCCCAGCCGCTCGCCGTGCCCGACGCTCGCCCTCCTTGCCGATCCAGCCGCTCCAGCAGCCCTCCATCCTCGCCCTTTCCTAGTCGCTGGCCGTGCCCGACACCTGCCCTTCCTCCTCACACTAGGGCTGAGCATTCGATAAAAACCGAAAAACTGAAAACCGATTTACAGAAACCGAAAAACCTATTACCGAAACCGAATTACCGAATTACCGATCGGTAAATTACCGAATTACCGATCGGTAAATTACCGAATTACCGATCGGTAAATCGGTAAATTACCGATTAAAAAATATTAAAATATTATCGATCGGTAAATCGGTAAATTACCGATAAGAAATTAAAAATTAATAAATAAAAATTTATTTTTTATATATTAATATATATATCGATAAATCGGTAAATTATCGAACCGAAATTTTATTTTCCGAACCGAAAACCGAATTACTTAAATATTATTACCGGACCGAAAATCGAAACCGAATTTACCGAACCGATTTACCGATCCGTAAATTCGGTAAAAACTGAATAGTGCTCAGCCCTACCTCACACTCTCCTAGTCGCTCGCCGCGCCCGACGCTCGCCCTCGCCGATCCAGCCGCTCCAACTGCCCTCTCCCAGCAGCTCGCTACGTCCAACACTCGCCCTCCTCGCCGATCCAGCCACTCGCCCTCCCTCTCCCAACCGCTCCAGCAACCCGCCCTCCCTCCTCGCTCGCCAGCCGCTCGCCATCTCCCACCCGCTCGCCCTCCTCGCCTCCATTTTGCTTCCCTCCCAGCCTCTCGCCCTCTCCCAGCAAAAGCCCTTCTCCCTGATGACGATTCGCCAGCAGCCGACAAGAAGGGGCAAAGCTCTAGCGCTGCTACATCCCGCCAGCGATAAACGCCGACGAGGATAGAGCAAAGGGCCATCGTCGATTTTCCATGAAGGCGGACATTTCACATGAGAGTCACGCGGCCTCATGATCCGTTGTTGTGGATTATTAATCCATTCCTTGTGAATTATTAATCCATTCCTCCTATTTTTATATTCTTCTATGGAAACAGACTGTTAAATTCAATAGCAACCTGTTAACTTACATTTATCTTTGGATCAGATTTAAGAGAGTAAAACTCTTAAGTGGGTACCCGCTTATCTCATTTCAAGGGGCTCTTCACAGGTAAAATAAAACTTTTCTACTGCAGGGAAAAGTTCTACCTTATTGCGTAGTGAAATTTTTTTCTGCAGTGAAAAAATTCTACCTTATCTATTAGAGCTCGCTTATCTTACTTTAGCGGGGTAAAACTTCAGCGGGTACCCCGCTTAAGTTTTTTTTCGATTTAAGATATATCATATCTAACAATTTCAACCCAAGTTTCTCTAAAAAGTTGTTTAGCTCCGATGCTGTGGGTCCTCACAATCAGCATCCAATATCGTCCACCCAACTGTCCACAATCCTCTGGGCCCCGCTGCGTCCCACCGCTTGCCGCATCCCTCTCCTTCTCCTCAAACAGCATTCAGCCTCAGCCTTTCTCAGGATAGGAGCAGCAGATCTGGCCCCATTTACTTCGTCAGCCGCCAGGGATGAGCGGACGACGCGGTCGCAAATATTCAGAATGGACGGACGGATTCCTTGTCCGCATATAAAAATGCATAGGAGCAGTCGTACGCGAATAAGCGACCGTTTGCAATTTGAAATGGCTCTCCCTCTTCAAGATGGGAGCCGTTGAGTCGCTCCCTTTAATTTAATATTTTTCTTCAATATTTAATTCCACGGCTTCCTTAGATATTTCTTTATGAACGCCACCAGAGATTTAATTCCCGAACACACACACACACACTCTCTCTCTATCTAAGATCGATCCCCATCAAAACCCTATGATTTGACGAAGAACGCGGGGCTCGGAGTGGCGATCTTTGTGGCGGATTGAGTTCCCCTCGTAGTAAGGTTGGTGTGCAGATTCGAGATGCTTGTTAATTTGCTCTTTGGTGGTATTCAGGATCTCCGTAGGATTGAGAGGAAAGGGATCGATCGGTATATTGATAGGGATCTATTAATAGATTGGTTTATTTTCTATATTGTATTCATCCAGACTGATTTTAAGATCTTAGATATCGAGGAGGTGCTTTTTTTGAATCTATTAGTTTGATACAAAACCGGCATCTTCATATGTCTTTTGTTCTGTGCAGTTGACCAAGTTACTTTGTTTTTGTCTCTCAGTTTTTTTTTTCAGAGGGGCAATGGGTGGAGAGAAGGGCGGTTCGAAGAGTAGCGGATTCTTTCATCTCTTTGATTGGAACCGGAAATCCAGGAAGAAATTGTTCTCCAATTCACCTGGTAAGTGTACTTACCCTATTCTTCAGCTGTGATGCCTAAAAATTTCTTTTTTTTTTTTTCCTGTCTGGAACTCCTTTCTATCCTTTACGTTCATAATTAAGAGGGCACAAAGCAAGGAAAGAGGAGCAATGATACATTGCCAATGACGCATCTTCATTTGGTGAGTTTGATTTCTTTTTCGCTTACTTTCTAGCTGTGCAACTTTAATTGCATTCATTTATATCCATCTTTCGAGTGTGTTTTTTTTTTTTTTTTTTTGCCAGATTGATGATGATGATATATTCGGCATTCCAAGTGTTAAAGGAAGTAGTGAGTACAGTTGCGCTTCATCAGTTACTGATGAAGAAGGAAATGGCACAAGAGCACCAGGAGTTGTTGCCAGGCTTATGGGTCTCGATTCCATGCCAACGACAGTTGTTCCGGAACCTTACTCCACACCTTTTTTTGATGCAAGATCACTTCGTGACAGCCATAACCAGAGAAGTCCTGATTTCTATGCCAATGAAAAGTTCAACCATGTCTCACACAAAGCTGAGGATTATTTCAGAAAGCCTATTGAGGCAAGGTCTCAGAAGATGCCCAGCAGTCCAATCGAAAGGTTCCAAAGGGAAATATTGCCTCCAAGGTTAGGGAAGGCACTACCATTAAGTCACCACAAGTTGCTATCACCAATCAAAAACCCTAGTTTCACCTCAGCCAAAAATGCAACCCAAGTTATGGAGGCAGCTACAAAGATTATTGAGCCAGGGCTTCAGATTCACCCCAGTACAAAGGGAAGAATCGGGTCACCTTCAATTCCTTTAAGACTTCGTGATCCAAAGGATAGTATTGCAGCTTCGGAGAGGACAGCACGATTGCTACAGCTATCCAGAACACCTGTTGAGTTGGCTGATGTTGAGTACTCTGGGGGACAACCCTTGAACAGAAACTGGAATAGGACAGAAGATATTGTTATAGTTAGGTCCTCCCCAGATCCCTATGAAAGTAATGCAGCTGGAGCAAGAGCTAAGGGAAAATCTATCTCTTTGGCCATCCAAGCTAAAGTTAATGTTCAGAAAAGGGAAAGCTTAAGTTCTTCAAGTAGGAGCACATTTGTTCAGAAAGAACATGAAGAGTATAAAGTAAACCAACCATTCAGCAGCCAAGGAAACAGCCAAAAGAATAAGCCACCGAAAAAGCCCTCCCAAGCCAATGTTTCTGGTGTTCTCAGACAAAACAATCAGAAACAGAATTGCCAATCAGTTAAAGGCAAATTGGGATCAAAACAGTCAACTCAACAGAATGGCAGGAAAGTTCTGAATGGCGATACTTCATCTGTAAAGAACAAGAATGTAAACAAGCTTTCACGTACCTCCAGAGTTGGTTGCAGGAAGATTACAGGCCTTGACATGGAAGGGTCATCATCCAGTAACAAGGACTTTCCCCAAAAGAAAAGGTTAATAGAAGGAAGCTTTAATCTCCAGAAAAGCTCACCAATATACAGCGGGCTTGTGAACAGACCGGAAGCGCATACTAAATCTGATATTGTATTAGATGAGCACACAAGACGATCTGCAGATAGCAAAAACGCGACAGATATCGTATCATTTACATTCACGTCCCCCTTGATTAAATCATATGATGGATCACATCCTTGCAATTTAGTGACAGATAAATGGGAAAAAGGGAATGGTTGTAATTTTGAAAATAATTTTTCAAATGTAAGTAGGAGAATTCCACCATCTGTTGGTTCCACCGTTTTAAGTGGTGACTCATTGAGTCATCTTTTAGAAGAAAAACTTCGACAATTGAGATCTGCAATTGAACCATCTTGTGAGTTCGCCGGGCCTACAAAATTGGCAGCTTCTTCCTCTCATATTCCGCTAGATACGAAATGTGATTCTAATGGTTCGAGCACTCTGACAGCAGAGCAAGAGTTCCTACCTAGGCCATATTATGAAAGACCTTCCAGAATTTTTGGCTCCGGAATTTCTTCAACTAATGGTCAGATGAGTGGCATGAAGAATATGCTACTGGTATGCTATCCTCTTTACCATCTGATAATGGTTTTTATCTTTTGTACTTGTTGGCCATTTGATATGCAGTTAAAGATTTCTTTTGGTTATTTTTTATTAAACGGGTCTTATCAAACAACAATCGGGAGTAACTGTTTTTTTTTTTTTTTTTTTTTGCATGAATAGTAATTGTTAACTTTTTGGCTGGAGGCATATTTAGTTATGTACGCTGTTTCTTCTATGATGTTAACTTTCTTGTAACCTCTTTAGCTCAAAAAATAATCAGACATGTCAATTGCTTTAAATTTAAAGAATATTTCTTTAATCATCTCAGATTTAAATAAATAGCAGTTTTGGATCTTTCCATGATAATCAACTTGTGCTTATAAAATTGCTCTTTGACACAAACATGCTTCTTGGTAAATCCAATGCCTCTTACTAAACAATTCATGCATCTAATCTATATTAACCAAATGTTCCCTTAAACATGTAAGGACTCAAGCAATGGGATGATTTCTCATTAAATAATGTTTTTGGATGAATTCATTGTCGTTTTGGACTTCTGCATGTGCACAAATTTTCGCAGCGGTTTTCACTACCCACAATCTTTTGCTATATAATCATCATCCAGTTAACCGAAAAAAAACAAGGAATAAAGGGACTTCTGACCTTCCGATGTAATGATGTCTTGCATGTCTTGTACATTCTTCTGTTCTGAGCTGTCGGGATGCAACTAAATTCTAAGTAAACCATTACCATGATGAATTATGGTGTAAATAATTTTTTCGGCTTTAGCAGCCTGTATATGAGTGTGCTACGGCAAATCATTACTCTCCAATATGAAAATAACTGATATCCTTGAAAAGAACCTCGCAGTTGGGATGCCCTATTTCATTACGAATGCAGTTGCTTTTGCTATTGTAGGAAAACGAAGTCCAACTATAATGACAAGACATTTACTAGAGGTTTAAACTCTGAAATGTTTACTATTTAAAAGAACTCTTCAACTGGAGAAAGTATTATCATTTTCTCTAAACGTCTTATGTTATTCTAATGCTATTTCAGGCAAAAGAAGAGGTCGAAAGCACTCAAAGCAGCAATGCATGCTTGGATCCAAATTACAACCACCATAGTCCTCTTTCTGTCTTCGATGCTTCCTTTTCAAGCGAAAGTTGGCAGCTATCTGAGTGCTCTGGAAGTAAATATGGTAAGCCATTTTAATGCATCTATTCACATATCAGCTTTCTGCATTTATGATAAAACTTTGCTTTCTATTCTTTCCAGGCAGCAATCTGTGCCCGTCATCTGTCAATGCTCAGAATATTGTTGACTTGAGTTCTTCTAGGAAATCAGTTGAAGCTGAGCCTGAATTGTCTGATTCAGCTTCTTCTGTAGCTAAAGTTCCTTTGGAGGAAATCGAAAATAATATTATGAAAGAAAATGAGCATGAACTGCAGTACGTGAGGAAAATATTGCTGAATAACGGGTTGATGTCCAAGGATCTTGGTTCATATTATCTAACTAGTCTTGCCAAGACATTTGATGGCACCCTTTTTTCCAATGTTCATGAGGCTAGCAGAAATTGGTATACAAAAGAAGATGTAAATATTGATAAGGGAATGAGTAAGTTGCTGCTCAACTGTGTGCAAGAATGCCTTGAATTGAAGCATGACCATTATTTTAAGGCGGGGTATCGAGCTTGGGTCAAAGGAACATCAAAGGTTACGAGGAAGGATTTGGCACACGAAGTTTATGATGAAATTTCTGGCTGGAAAAAAATGAGCAACCGTATGGTAGATGAACTTGTGGACAATGACATGAGCACTCACTTGGGAGGTTGGGTGGATTTTGAGATTGAGACATTTGAAACTGGCAAGCAAATCCAGAGACAGATTCTAAGCACGTTGATTGATGAAATTCTTGATGATTTCCGAATCAAGTAGCATTTCGGCACACACATGTTTGGTTTCTATCTCCACTATGTGGGATTTGATTTCATTTACTTTTGCAAGTTACCAATACTTTGAGCATTTACCAGTACACATTCCCAATTGCTTGAAACGGATGAATGGCTGTGCGCAATTTAAGTATGATGATCAAGAGAGGGATGAGTTAATCTTTTGGAATTACTTTGAGAAGACTGTCGCCCGGGAAGGACTGGTACTTGAACGAAATGTCTTATAGTTAAAAGGACACACCATCACTGTAGTGGTCAATCCTTTCTCTTTATTTTACCAATCAATCATGTCTTTTAGCTAATGTACTCATTCTTCTTCTTTTTTTTCCCAAATAACATTAAATTTATTATGCACAAAAGATATTATAAAACTAGTCTCATAAAATTTGCAGCGGAATCAGCAACTCTATTCTTTTCCCTACAAACACACGTGAATTCAAGATTTACAAATATATATTGATTATTAACCATATATCAAGATGCATTTGCTGCCCGATCAAGAGATCTTGGATTCCTTTGCTACTAGTTGCATTAGTGCTAACCCATAAGCAGATGAGGCACCATTACAGTTACATTGCCCCTTATTATTTCTGATGGCGTAGCTAATGATTGTCACTGTCCTCTTTAAACAAGTTATTATTGGGGGAGGGGCCTAACTTTTGTAGTTGGGACTAATATACGATAGAAGAGGGTAGTGTAGCAGGAAAGTATTTACCGTTCTAATTTACTCCCCTATACAATAGAAGAGGGTAGTGAAAATGAAAAGTATTTGACTACTATACGGATCTTAAAGTATGATTGAACAAACCTGATTTGACTTGCATAAAAAATTTAAAGCACCCTATAAGCCTTTATAGAAGGGTAAATATGTATGTTGGATAGTGTTCGACAAAGGTTTCTATAGTGTATGAAGAGGCGCTTATTTAAGGTATGATGAATGCTATGTACAAAGGAAATATGAGCATGTATCAATTATTTTAGGGTACGGATCGAGTAGTTGCACCAGTTTTATGAATCTTGTTCAATGCTAGTAATTAGCTCAATTTTTTTTTGTTATTTATTTTTTTAGTAATTAGTTCGATTAAAAAAATTTTAGTTTGATGATTTACTAATTTACGAAATTAGTTGCACTAAATGCGAACCCACACCACTAGGGGTGAGCATAATTCGGTAAAAACCGAATTTACCGATTTACCGTTTACCGATAAATCGGTTCGGTAAATTCGGTTTCGGTTTTCGGTTTTCGATTTGGTATTTTTTTTAGGTAATTCGGTTTTCGGTATATATATATATATATATTAATATATAAAAAATAAATTTTTATTTATTAATCTTTAATTTTTTATCAGTAGTTTACCGATTTACCGATCGGTTTTTACCAATCGGTAATATTTTAATTAGGTAATATTTACTATTTTAATAATTTTTTTAATAGATTAATTATATAATATTTTAATATTTTTTAATTAGTAAATCGATAATTTACCGATTTACTAATCGATAAATACCAAGTTCGGTATCGATTTCGGTAATAAAATTTTCAATTTTGGTAAATTAATTTTCGGTAAATCAGTTTTTGATTTTTTGATTTTTACCAAATACTCACCCCACACACCACAACCCAAGTCTAATCGGTAATAAACTTAGGTCAATTTTATCAATTTATAAAAATAAAATTTATTCATTAATAAGAAGGTACATCAATGAATCCAATAAATTACTAATCGGTAATTTTCTTATTTAATTGAATATCAATAATAAAAAATTTAGTTTGACAAATTTGATAATCAATTTTTATTAAATGCTCACCCCAAATTAAAGTTCCTAGAACATTCTGGGAAACTTGTGTTAACACTGGTGGCATATTTAAGTTATTCTTAAATACTAGGACAGCAGAATTAGCTAAATGGTCACAGTGACATATTGACATTCATATTTTTAAACTATAAATTAGCAAATAAAGATCAACAAAACCCTACTTGATTTAATGCTATGACAGGACAATTTCTTTGTTCTCACTTCACTGCGGCCAAACGGAGCACGCGCCGAAATTTTTTTCCAGAGAAAAGGAAGGAGCTATTTGGGGGCGGCAAACTACAAGAGAAGACGAGAAAATTGATATCTCAAGAAAGACTGACCGGGAAAAAAGATGATGCAAGCACTGACGATTCATACAATCTATGCCAACTCCAAATAAACACAGATTTATTTTTTAAAAGGAAAACCTGAAACATCCAAGAAACACCTTCCACAGTAGTCAATAGCTCACTGCTACTAAAACTCTCTGTTGCTACCTTCTACTTGCAGGGATATATTAGCAAGTAAGCTCTGACTTCCAAAATCACCAAGAATATTCTTGTCCACTCAACTGCAGAGAGATTAAAGAAAATTTAGGCGTCAGGCGTTGAGTCAGCTCCCGGGGATGATAGTACAGACAAATAGACAATGACAGATTTTTACTGAATTTTACTCGGTAAGGAAGGGCCTCAGAAAGTATTGTTTCTGACTTCTGAATCATCTTCGGTTGACAAGGACGTGAAAGAATTTAGCTCAGGATAAGTCGAAGAGACAATCAATACCTGTTCAGATTCAGCTGTATGTTAATAATCACGTGACATTGAGCTGAAATCAAATTGATTGCCTTATTGCCACCTGATTCCACTGAGTCCACTCCAAGATTGGTAGTCCAGAAACTGCTAACCACAGCTCAATTTTCCAAATAATTCCATCACACCTGCATATTAAGTTTTGTATAACAACTTCCATGAAACTACTATTTCAGAGTACTGCAAGGCAGAATAAAGGTAAATAATAGGTTCTAAGCCATAATATATGAAGGATCAGCCGGAAGATCCCTTAATCGCATGAACTTACGTAGAAAGAGCTTCAACACTGGCAGCTTTAAAAATGTTGCCAAATGCATCGCGTTGCACTTACTGAAAGCAAAAGGTTTGAGGTGCCAGCGAACAAAGGAGACAAACTGCAGCAGAGAATTATAGAGCACGCATGCAGATGAAACTGAATCAGTTGAGTGGTTTTGATGGATTGGAGCAAAAGGGAAAGGAGCAGATCATTCAAGTAAGTCCCACATTTTCTCAAGAAAAATCACTGCGTCTATTTTTTTTTCTTTATGTTCCTTATTCCAATCTTTTTAAGAACGTTCTGATTTTAGTGGTTGACAACTTAATCCCAAAAGTAATGAAGTGTGTATTTTAGATATTTATGATCTCAAAAGTCATATATAATCTGATGCATTCTCTCTTGTGCATATACCCCCCAAAAAGATGATCCATGAGATTGAAACTTGTCACATAAGTCAATCCACAATAATTACAAGAAAGCAAAAGAATAGCGAGAAATAAGTTTAAGTACCAAATCATGATATGTGGTTAAGCTTCTAAAAAATTTATATATTTATGATCTTGTAAGCAGATTTATTGTCTAACAATGAATACAATTCAAAAATAAATGTATAAGCTACAAAAGACAATTGGACTAATCATCATAATGAGACTGTATAACCCACATGTTTTGCTAACAAAAGATTTCATCGGTTTCATGTATTAGGTTCTGTGACATTTTAATAGAACCCGATGAAAAAAGCAAATAAGAAAGAGTCACAGCCAACATAAAATAAAGGGTACTTCAAACTGAAGAAAACAGAGGAGCAAATATGTTGTCAAATAAACTATGGGAGATGGTCTTTATCAAATATAAATATCAAGTCTAGCAAATTTAGAGTTCAACATCTGATACTTAAATGTATTGGAAAATTATGCAAGTCTTGTGAATTGCATCAGAAGAGGGCTTGATACATAAAAAATGTTAATACAAGATGGCTGAAGAATAATACTGCCTTTGACAATAATTTTTACACTTGAACCTCTGGGATCAAATCCATTGCAAACTTGTTTCAGTGATCTAAGCACTAAAATGTTTCAATGGAATCAGGATGAGGACAAGAAAAGATTAATTTGTAAAAGGAAAAAAGCAAGAGATCTTTGTATTGTATAACAGCCCATAACCATATTGCAAGGTATTCTTTTGCATGACAAAGTGTATTAATGAAAATAAATATATTTTCAGGTTAAGGCAGACGATAAGAACATTTCAACCGGGAAACAACAAAGCAACAAAATGCAGATTCACGTATTGAAAGAACCAGAGAATACTAGCAAAACGCCAGATTACAAAGAAAAGAAGAATGTCCTCAAGCAAGAGCAAGGATACAGGAAGCTCGACATAAAAATTGATGTTCCAGATGAAAAAATCATAACAGAAACTAAAGAAAAAGCAGCAGAGAATACAATGGAGCTTGAATATGCACACCACCAACCGCTGTTAGATCATAGTTCTGTCAGAAATATACAGCGAACTGGGAAAGAAACAATTATTTCAACCAAAGAAGCGACTCAAGGTATAGATCGATTCTTAGAGGAGACATTTAAGATTTGGTTAAGTCTGCAAGACGTCAATAGGAAGCATCACGGTGAATATACTATCTTCAGAGTGCCTGACAATATCAGACTAAATGATAATAGAGCCTCTGAGCCATTGATTGTCCCAATAGGTCCATTCCACCATGTCCATAAGAGGTTATCTTTCAGGGAAATGGAATCTCATAAACCAGACTGCATAACTTATTTGTTGTCTGTAGCTCCACATGAAGGGGAAGAGAGTGAACTAAAAAGTAGATGCCTGTCTATACTTAAAGAGTTGGAGACGGAGGCACGGAACTGCTACTCAGACAACACACGCTTCATGGAAAGTGAACATTTCACAGAGATGCTGCTACGTGATGGTTGCTTCATCATTTATCTTCTGCTAAAGCAACAGATGGAGACAGATGAGACAGAATCCACAACTGGAAAAAGAAGAGGAGCCTGTTCGCCAACGGAGATAAGGAAGCCAATAATTGACACACATAAGCTAGATGACATTAAGCTCGACTTGCTTAAGCTTGAGAATCAGATACCACTTTTTGTTATTCAAAAACTCTTCCAATTTATTAAGCCTAACATGTCATCTTCTTCCCTAGTGGATCTAATCCTAAAATTCTTTGATGATGTTCCTTTATTCAGACCCAAGAGAATTCAGAACCCAAACATAGACGAAGTCCATCATCTCTTACACCTGATGCACATGTCACTTGCCCCCTCAACTGTCTATCAAACAATCAGTTCAGAAAATTGGGATCCAGAATTACCTTTTATCATTGATGCACCAACATGGCTACCTAGTGCCAAAGAGCTGCAAGAATCTGGTGTCAAATTTAGAGGGAAGAAGGATTCAAGTAGCCTCTTGGATATTACATTCAATGAAGGGACCGTGGAGATGCCTATCTTACATATTTATAATTCCACTGCTCTTCTTATTTCAAATCTTGTTGCATTTGAGAAGTGTTACAGAAATGCAGGAGACTACATTACTTCATATGTGGCATTCCTTAACTGTCTCATGCATGGTGAGGCAGATGTGAGACTTCTTCATTTGAATGGCATTGTTATCAATAAGATGAGCACAGATAAGAAGGTGGCTGAATTTTTTAGACGGATCTGCCCCGAAGGCCCACTTCCTTCAAAACCTAATCACCTGCACAACCTGTTCATCAAAGTAAAAGAACATCACACACGGAAAAAGAACAGATGGATGGCAGAAGCAAAAAAGAAATATTGCAGTAGCCCATGGGTAAGCTTATCAGTAGTTGGTGGATTGTGCCTTCTCTTGCTGACCTTCCTGCAGACTACTTTTACAATCATACAAACTGTTCATGATCTGATAAGGCACTGAAGAGCTCCAGCTCTGTTCCCTTGAGGAACTTGATGATCCTATGTTTAACGTGATTCTTGCTTTCTTTTCTTAGGTGAACGTTTCATTTGTCAAAGATACTCAAGTGTTGTACATAACATAGTTGCACAATCGTGCAAATCTATATGGTGAAGCTGTGTACAAATAATGTTAGACCGCAATGTGCATGTATAATAGCTGGCTACCACAATCTGAAATTACTCTTTTATGTTAAATTGACAAAGTAATTTGGTTTTCCTTACTGAACTAGTTGAGGTAGAATAATCAAAGCTTAGTGCAAAAGTTCTGACACCAAAAATCCTCAACGAGAAAAATTTAGGGAAGAAAATAGTCATGCATTTTAGAGCATCTGCACCAACTTAACTGCTTATTAGTACCAGTAGTCTGGTTTGAGAAAAATTAGGCATGAAAGTGAGAACCCAAATCAGATTTGTGTGTATTTCAAGCACGAGTGTAATTGAGTACTAGAAGCATAGGATGAAACTCAAAGCTTCTTTCTGTGTAAAGGCATGAAGCGAGTGAGGTATTTTTAGACACCACAGCCTGTCCAACTCGTTTAAATGGTTTGAATATTCTCTAACCGATGCTGGACAGTTTTGCATAAGAAAATAGGTATTTGAGTCAGATTCAGGTTAATCAAGTTTAGGTTCGACAAGGACACAAGGTGATGTAAGTAGATACGCTTAGGAGGAAATCTCACTAAAAAAATTCAAATCTCTTTCACCTCCTTATAGCTACTGTGAAAGATTTAACTAGCTCCAATATCAATCTTCCAATATCAACAGTAGGAACAATTCATATTTCACGCATGCATAACCATACACTTTTAGATTGTATTATTGATTCCTCAAATAAAGAGTAGTTCTGAGCAATGCAAATAATCCCATTCAAAGTTTTCCATTGGAAGATCTAAACATAGCATTTGAATTTTGAAGCTCTAAAACAAGTCATCTTTGCCTTAGACATGTGTTCTTGTATTTCCTGCTCTTTCCTTGCTTGTGACAGGATGCCATCTACTTGTCTACATTTTATTATTGCAACACAGCAGAAATAAAAGATTTTTCATCATCATATGCCATTATACCTCCTTAACACAAGAAAAACTAGCATAGTCTTGAAATTTTGACAAGTTTAAGTGGCCTGCGGGATTCCCAATACATGGATGAATGTCTTAATAATCTTTATATGCAGATAAAGAACTATTTTTGGACGGAATATAATTAGATCAGCAGATGTCGATCACGGCTGCATCAAACTTGAACAACAGAAACACTAAACGGTAGCAAACATGTACATTTATCTCATATTATTACTTCTTGATGTTCCACTATGTGGATGCACAATATCATCCTAATTCACAAAGGTTGAAACATACCTAGCTTGGCCCTTATCTAGTTTAAACAGAATAAAACAATTCCATGCCTGAGAAGAGATTAAGAATGGGAACAAAATATCACTGGTACCCGAAGATATTATCAAGAAACTAGCCTACGTAGTGAAAGAAATTAAGTGCCATAACAAACTATAAATTCGAACAACACGAATCCACCAAATTCATCGAACAATAGTGGAAGAGAACTTAGCATGTTTTAGTCCGAACTTATCGATGATCCCCTCGTTTCCAGAAATAGTATATGAAGATGCAAATGCGTCAAAATTCTTGGCAAATGATACGAGAAGGAGCACGACCAATTGAGCTGAGATACGGCAAGCGATGGAGAGGATTCATAGTAAGGCGAAGGGAAAGAAAATCATGGCGCCGTGCATCAGTTCACTGTTTTACACGTGATTACCAATTTTTCTCTCTCGCCGGTGCTCCAGATTCACAGTGACGAGCGGGACCAGGTGACGAAGCGAAGGCGCGGAAAGGAGAGGCAGGCAATGGAAGTAGGCCACGAGGGCGACGACGTCGAAGGGGAGGCAGGAGCGGAACGGGTAGGCAATGAGGGACGTCGAAGTGATGAGGAAGGCGCCGATGATCAGCGACGAAGTGGTGATGACGGCGGAGAAGGTGTGTGGGTCTGGGACGGCGGCGGCTGAGCGCCGCAGGGAAATGCATATCTATTTCTAGTAAAAAAAGATAAAAAAAGAAATAAATGACTAAATCGAGCCGGTCTACCGTCTACCGGTTCAATAGCTGGACGAACATCACGTGACATGTGAACCGCGATCAACTATTCTTTTTCACGCCCCGCCTATTCTCCCGCCCAAACCCGCAAAATAAACCAAACTCAAATTATCGCTCGCTAATCCGTGCATAACAAAGCCCGATCTTACTCCACTGGCTAACCTCTTCTTCTCCTTCCTTTCCAAGGAACCGCCCCCATCTCTCCACCGCCGCTCTCCGCGCCTTTCCAGTTCCCACCCCTCATCTCGCCCGCCTCCTCGACGGCTCGATTCCTTCCCCTGATCCTATTTCTCCCCACTAGGGCTCCCAGATGTTCCGATCAAGGGGCGATTCCAGTTTGAGTATCCCGGACAAGATATTCGCCGGCGTTCGTTTCGTCCTCTTCGGCTTTGATTCGGTGTCCGAATCCCAGGTTGCTCCCATTTTAATTATTTTGATATTGTTCTTTATTATGCCCGCAGCAATTCACTTCGATCTTTGATCCAGTATCGGTCTGAGCTTGTGCGAAGAGGGGGAGTCGATGTGGGCCGGTATGACCAGACTTGTACCCATGTAATTGTGTGTGGCCGTGTTCATGTAAGTGTTCTGTTGGAGGTAATTGGAGGTTTAGGGCTTGTGTAGTTGATTGCAAGTTGATTGTTGATTGAACGTCTCGTGTAGGATGATCCTGTGTGTGTCGCTGCCAGGGATGACAGGAAAATGCTTGTCACTGAGTTGTGGGTGAATGACTCTTTGGACCTTGGAATAATGGCCGATGCTAGCAGGGTTCGATATTCTGTTATTTGTCATTTCTTAATTGCCCTTTTTTTACTACGATGGTTCCTTCCGTATTTGTATTTTAATGCAACTTGTGGTGATTTATTACAAGGCAATGCGAAATATTGTGACATATTAGTAACTTGGTAGGAAAACATAATTTGTTATTTTGTAGTGAATCTGCATATTAACGCCTGCACAGATTATTACCAATCATGTTGTTTTCTATTTTTTTGAATAATCCAAATTTATGTATCATATCAACAACTGTATTGGTCGTATTAATATTACACAATTACTTTTTCTTCGATGGTGGTGGTGGGAGGATTAGGGTAGGGTGGAGGGGGTTTGAGCAGTGCAACTATGAATGATTACTGCGATGATACTTCGCATAATTCTGGTTCGGGGCATAAACAGTCTGCAATTTCTCTGTTTGTTAAGCCGAGTCACCATGTTCAAGAAAGCAAGCACCTTTGATACGCGTACCATTATTCTTTAATTATATTCCTTTTATTCAGAAGTTGGATTTGGGTGTGCAAGAGGAGTTCCTAAGCGAGACTTATATGAGATCCAATAAAAAGATTGAGAATTTATTGTAGGCTTTATCTTAATATGCTGGCAGTAGTTCTTTGAAGATGATATATCAACACACTTACGCTTAAAATTGAGCTTATTAAGGTTCAAAATATACTACAACGTTGATAAATTATTTTTTACAGTTCCAACTTCTGTCACTGTTATACTGTCCTATATGTAAAATTTAGCAAATATCATCATATTTGGTGAAATTTTATGCTCATTTTCTGTCCTCTATGATTACTTATTTTCTAGCTACTGATGGTGGGATGGCAATCTGTCATCTGCAGACATTATATCACCCTGTAAAGGATCTGAATGGAATACCAGGAAGCAAATCCCTGCACATTTGTTTGACTGGATATCAAAGGCAGGAACGTGAGAATATCATGGTGCACATTTTGTTTCTTGGTTTCTCCTTATATTTCACCATCTAAGTGTAAGAAAGGCGTTCGTTGAATGCTATAAATATTGTCATCTTATGACTCTTTGGGGTTATTGAAGTTAAATCCATTAACACATGTTTTGCTCTATAAATTCACAGTCTGTCTAGGTGAAAGTAATGGACTCATGGGACAAATATATATTAATTATTAGATAAAACATATTTGTATCATGGAATCCATAACATTACACTGGTCTTAAAGTATATTGTACAGCTTTATCTTAGATTCTTTCTGCTTGTATAGTCACATGGAATATTCCTTAATTGAACTTTAATCACCAAAGATTTGATATGTATATTTTTAGCACTTTTAGACTATATTACAAGTATATTGAAAAGTAATTTGGACTGCAATTGACAAAAACACATAACATTATCTTTTGTGAGTGCAAACTATCTCATAATGATTAGCAGAGGAAATATCTTTAGGGATTGAATCAATTACTCCGCCAACTTATGACTTTGTGTTACCAGTTTTACTGTTTTATATAAATCAGTTGTTGCATGAGTATCTCTTGCATGATCTTCCATCAATCATGAAAATTTACTGTCTGCTTTCCAGTGAAATCTATTCTACTAAGTGGACTTATGCACTTACAAGTTGATTCAAGGATAGACATCTATTTATTTAAAAACTGATCCATACTGCCCGATACATATATATGGTACTGATACCAGTACTGTTGGTATGTCTGGTACCATCTAGTATCAGTATGGGTGGTACATGTTGCTTTGAGCCAAAACCAGTACATTGGTTAAGATTTAGGTTTCAAACCTTGGGAGAAGTTAATTACCATATTATCTTGGGTTTGTATACGGCAAATATAGTATTAGAAAGATTAATGTCTCTGGAAATTTGTGGTCCTAAATTGGTTTCTTATAATAAACTAGGTTTCATATTCTACATCTATCAATGGTTGTCATAAGTGATCATAATCTTTATCATTAAGGAGGCAAATAAGAACATAACTCATGTGAACAAAGAGAAAAAAATGGACACTGAGGATCAATGATTTATAAGAAAAACATTTGAAAAATTCATACTTGGTGAGTGAGAAAAGAAACACGGGCT
This sequence comes from Costus lasius, assembly GCA_027563935.2. NCBI lineage: Eukaryota > Viridiplantae > Streptophyta > Magnoliopsida > Zingiberales > Costaceae > Costus > Costus lasius. Next base: position 132,734,376 of record CM050450.1, on the reverse strand, counting down.
TTAAGCAAGCGAGGGAAAGAGGGAAGCAGTGAAGGGTGGCCAAAAGCAGGAAGGAAAGAGTTAGATGGTGGTGGGAGAGGTTAAGTGTGATGGTGGATGAATGAAGGAGGGGAAGAGAAGGGTAGCTAAAGTGGGAGGTAAGAGGAAGAAGTGGAAGAGTGTCGTGGGTGGATGGGCAATTTGATGAGGAGAGGGAGTAGAGACCAATTTCAGAGAAGGACGATGGTGGTTCTTTGGTCTGATATTAAGTTGAGATGAAAAGAATTGATTGTGTATGTGTATATATATTATAAACCATCCTATTATATGATATGCAGTTGCACGTTCTTTCGAACATTGTTCAGTTGATGCAAGAACTTGTTGCTTATATATAAGATATCATCAAAATTGTCTTGTCCATAGATGTACGCCCAATTTGTAGGTAGTTGCTTTTAGCATTATTGTTTGTTCCATAAATCATTGTTGCTAATATATACTTTCCCTTGGTAAGTTGGTATGGTTTTTGCAGCGCTTTGGTACGCATACTCAAGTGATGATATATATATATATATATATATATATATATATATATATATATATATATATATATTTATTTATTTATTTATTTATTTTATGCAAGTTATTATTGATTATATCAGCACTTTTTTTCCTGAACTTTATAGAAAATGGTGTCCTTGATGGGTGCAAAGTTCTCCAAGCCTTTGCTAGCGAACCAGGTTACACATCTTATTTGCTTCAAATTTGAGGGTATGAACAATTTTACTCGTAGTGGGCAATATGCACATGAATCTTCTTTTTTTTTTTCTAAACTAAGGAATGAGTAAATTTAGTGGCCTTATTACTGCTTGTTTTCATACTTAAAATGTGTATGACATTTATTTGCTCCAAACACTGATATATATTATTCAATCGCTTTTCTTGTTATTTAACTTTTTGATTGCAAGATGACGTTTGTCAATATGCAATATCCAGCACTTGTTTTGATTTTCTTCTAATTGAGTTTTAAAGGCCAAAATTTCCAAGTTGCATGAGAGAATATCAAGTGACCAGCATACATGAAGTGAGAATAAAGTGTATACATCATATCATTGATAATTTCCAGGAACAAATTGATGCAACAGGCAGATGGAATCACTCGTATGTTTGGTGATGATGTGCAAACTAAAAAATTACGAATGCTGCAAACCATTTTTCCTGTGTAGTTTGGCAGTAAGATATGCTAGACTATGACTTTTTCAATCAACCTACATGCTAGTATTTACTTTCATGTTCCATATCTTTTTTGGAACTTCATTTTATGCGTTTAATTACGTAGAATAATGGCTGTTTATATGAAAATTTGCTAGGAACTTGGAAAATGGATTCTAAATTAGTTTTAAGTAAAAGATTCTTTGAAAGCTTAATTTTGATAGAAACTTGAAATAAAAATATATCTTAGGCGTTATGTGAGGTTTTAACTTTTATTAATCTAAGCTTTGTTTCTCTGCCATCCTGCTTTAGCAGATGTCCCTACCGTACCTTTACCCGAACTACTTTTGCTGCTCTGGGACCGTCTCATTGTATTCTTCAATCCTGTTAACATCAAGTACTGATTTGGTAACCTACACTAACTTACAACTTTGACAACCTATGATGATCTGCCAACTCTGTTTTGTACTCTGATTAATACGCACTAGAAATGCATAGCTGCATGAATATTTGCCCGTTGTACTTGAGGTCTTTTACTATGTTTACTTCCATTATGGATCATCTGATAAGGTTCTAGTTTTTAATCGTTACTGTTAGAAATAGGTTATAAGTAGACCCGGATCCATTTACTCGTTAGGGTTAATGCTTCCATATAAGAGCACTATAGATGTACTAGAAAGATTCAAGAAATTAGATACTCTTTGATTCAACATGGTATCAGAGGATTCTTGGCTTCGAACCCTGCCTGCTACTCTTGGCTGTAGGCTTGGCAATATAACCCAACCCGACCCAAAGTCAATAGGAAAAACCCGAGTTGACTCGGGGTCAGGTCGGGTTCGGAGAAAACCCGACTTGTGTAGTTCGGGTCGAGGTCGGGTTCGAGATTACTACTACTCGCCCGGACTAATTAATAATACTAAAATATTTTTATTTTTTTAAATATTTCTAATCCTAATCCTAAATAAACTTTACCACACTCGCAACGCTCAGCCGCCGCCTCCCTCCCATCCTCCTTTCCTTTCCCTTTCTCTTCCCCGCCCTTCCCAGCCGCTACTATCTCTTCCCATTCTCGCCTCCTTCCCTTCCTCGCTACCCCTCTCCTCCTTTTCCTCTCCTTCTCCCTGCACTGGCCTCTCGCCCACAGTATGGAGAAGAACCAAGAGCCGTCGCTGCAGCGCTTTGCCGTCGCCACAGCGCTCCCACTGGCCTCTCGCCCACGGTATGGAGAAAAACCAGGAGCCCTCCCTGCACTGGCCTCTAGCCTTGCCTCCACCAGAGCCGTCGCCGCAGCGCTTTGCCGGCTCCCGGACGACCATCTGACCGCTCTCCTCCTTCGTTTGCGCCTAATCCGCAATCTCTGCGCTGGGGAGGCTTCCAACCAGGATTCCTTCCTCATCTCCCCCTTTCGCCTCGCTTGCCACCTCGCCAGCCGACGTCGCCACCGGTTGCTGCCCCCCACGCGGCAGCGTTTTCATGAAATTTCCGACGAGGCATCACTGCTCCAGAATGGGCGTGAGCCCTAAATTGATTTTGGGCTATTTTTTGCGGGTACCCTATTCCCCGACGGGGTCGGGTTCGGAATTTGTTTTTTCAAACCCGGTCGGGTCGGGTCGGGGTCGGGGTTGGCACTACCCGCCCCCGCCCCGACCCGATGTCATCCCTAGTTGGCTGGCACTGGTTTCATCTGCTAGCAGTGCACTTAGGAGGTATTCTTCGTTGTCATCTCCAAATTTAATTCATACTTGTGGACCTTTATCTTAGATGATTATGATGCGTTGATGTGTTTTTGGCATTCGTGAGCTTTCTTGAACTTGATCAGTACAGTAGATCCGCATATAGTTTCTTTTATACTTTTAAGGAAGTGCTCTTGGATTCCAGATGGATTCTCAACTTCAACTCTCACTTGAAGCCAAGCCTGTTACTAATTTTGGCACCACTATAAAATTGGATGGGATAAACTAGTTACTGTGGGCTAGGGCTATGCTGTTCTTCCTTAGCTCACACGGTAAACGATAGCATGTTGAAATGAATCCTCTCGCACCCACCGACCCACGGTATGTCTCCTGGAGTATTCAGATGCGGCAGTAGTTACAACTATCCTTGATGTGACTCAGTTATTTTTTTTTTCCACATAAATGTCCCATGTCAATTCTGGGGTGATGCCGTTCTGCTAACTTTCTCATTAATCGTGTTCCTATGAAGTTACATCAGGATAAGTCCCCCTTTTCTATCATCTATCCTGAACTTTCTGCCTTTCCTATTGTTCCTCGGGTTTTTGGATATAAATGCCATGCTCATATTCACGATGTTCATCTTGACAAATTACAACCCCATGCATCTCGTTGTGTTTTCCTATGTTATAATCGCACTCAAAAGGGATATCGTTGTTATGACCCTGTCACTCGTCGGTCGATCATCAGTGCTGATGTTTCCTTCCATGAGTCGTCTCCCAACTTCACCGACTCTTCCCTCCCGGACCCCCCGCCATCCCTCTTCCTACTCTCAACCTTTTACCTCTTGCTCCTCCTGTTCCTCCCTTGCAGGTATACAGCAGACGCATGTGTCCTCCTACTGTTCCCCCCCCCCCCCTGCCGATGCATCGCCCTTGTCCATCCCCTGACGACTTACATCTTCCCATTGCCTTGCGAAAAGGTAAACTTCATCCTCCCTCCTATTCTCTTGGTAATTATGTTTCCTATCATCGTCTTTCTCTTGTGCATCGTGCCTTTTTGGTTGGTCTTTCCTCTCTTGTTATTCCCAGGTCTTATGAGGAAGTCCAACTTGTCCTTGAATGGTGTGCTGCTATGGTGGCTGAGATGGATGCGCTTTGTTTCCGTCATACTTGCATACTTGGTCCTTAGTTTTGTCCCCTCATGGGTTCGGCCTGTCGCTTGTAAATAGGTTTACACCATTAAATAGGCTCTAGATGGCTCGTTTAATTGTTACAAGGCTCGCCTCATTGTGAAGGGTTTTACTTAGACCTTTGGTCATGATTACTTTGAGACATTCTCCCTTGTCGCTTGTCTCAACTCTGTGCGAGTTCTTCTTTCTTTGGCCCCAGTGTTGTTAAATAGTCGCAATAGCGGCGCTATAGCGTTTTTCCATAGCGGTTTTTGAGCAATCCGCTATGAAATACTATAGTACCGCTATAGCGGATAGGACCACATTATAATATTTTTAAATTTTAGAAATTAAAATTATGAATTGAATTGAGTTGGTACTATGTGATCTTTTTTTATATATTTTATTTTATTTTTATGCAGCTTAATTTATTAGGCATATAGCATATATTTCAAATGATATACTTAATTTTTTATGTGTATAATATATATTTTAAATGTTATGTGACTTCCGCTATTTACCCGCAACGCAATCTGCTATATCATATTGCGGATTTTTAACTTTCCGCTATTTTCCGTGATACGCTATTGATAATATTGCTTGGCCCTCAACCTTGGTTGGCACCTTCACCAGATGGACGTCCGCAATGCCTTTCTCTATGGTGATCTTTATGAAGATGTCTACATGGAGCAACCTCCTGGGTATGTTGCTCAAGGGGAGTTGGTGTGTAAGCTACATAAGGTTATCTATAGACTGAAACAAAGCCCATGGGCCTAGTTCCATAAATTCTCACATATCATTTTGACTATTGGGTTTCGAGAATGTAAAGTTGATCATTCTATCTTCGTCCGTCACACGGTTAAGGGCTTGGTAATTCTTGCTGTATATGTGGATGACATACTCTTAACTGACAGTGACTCTAATGATATTCTAGAGTCGAATGCTTATTTACATTCTCAATTTGCTCTTAAAGATTTGGGCAAACCTAAATACTTTATGGGCATAGAGTTCGCCTATAAAGAATCATATATATATCTTTCACAAAGGAAATACGCTATTGATCTATTCGCAGAAACTGGAATGAGTGAGTGCAAGCCTGCTGAAACTCCCTTAATACAGAATTAAAAGTACTCAAGTGACATGGATTTTGACTTAGTAGATGCCACACGTTATCGTCGCCTTGTTGGGAAACTAATTTATTTAACTGTTACAAGACTCGGTATTTCTCATAGCGTGAGAGTAGTTAGCAAATTCATGGAAAAACCAAAGAAGGTGCATTGGGAAGCTGCAATGAGAATACTACAATATATTAAAAGCGCACCAGGAAAGGTCTTCTATATAAGAAAAATGGGCATACTAGGATTTAGGCTTATGCAAATGCTGATTATGCAGGCGATGAGGATGATAGATGATCCATAACTGGGTACTGCACATACGTTGGGGGCAACTTGGTTATCTGGAAAAGCAAGAAACAGAATGTTGTCTCTAGATTCAGTTGTGAAGCAGAGTATAGAGTCATGACACACACAGCCTGTGAATTAATGTGGCTCAGGAATTTTTTATTTGACCTTGGGATAAAATTTGAGGAGCCAATGTCTATGTTATATAACAAAGAACAAAGCATATTGAGGTGGATTGTCACTTCATTCGAGATGCCATCTCTAACAAGCTCATACACCTCTCTCACTCAAATCTGAAGATGAATTAGCTGATATTTGTACTAAGTCCTTGGGATTGTCAAAATTTTTCTTCTTTATGTAACAAGCTAGGTATGACTAATATTCATGCTCCAGAGCTGGGCATGACAGCTTGAGGGGGAGTGTTAGAAATAGGTTATAAGTAGACCCGGATCCATTTACCCGTTAGGGTTAATGCTTCCATATAAGATTCAAGATTCAATAGTTAGATGGACTCGAAAGATTCAAGAATTAGATACTCTTTGATTCAACAGTTATATACTTTCTATTGGCCTGAAATAAGTTTGTTCAAGGTGGATTTTGTGCATAGTTCAGTTTAGCAAAGCTCCAGTTTCTTATCTAAATCGATTATGAACAGAAATTAAACACCGAAAATCTTATTGAAGCAAATTAAAGAGCATTTATGTAATATGTTTTAGTTATCCCATGAGTCCTGTTATTGTATGGATGTCAAATTGTTTACGTGAGTCAAGTAGTAGCCTAGTAGTCCCCGGCTCTTGCCTCTTGCCATGCTCGAATTCCATGTGTACGAAGATTGGATATAGTATATTGAATTGTATCCTCTAATTGGCAGAGCTCTTCACTATCCACACATACAAACAATTGAAGTGTGCATAGAAAGAATGTGTAACACATGAAAAGCTAATGTGGGTTCTTTGTTTTTTGCATTTTCTTCATTAACTTATGATTGTTGCACTTCAATGGCTTTCAGGTGAGAAATATGAGCTTGCTAAGAAAGTGAATATCAAACTCATCAATCATCAATGGCTAGAAGATTGGTGAAGCTCGATTAATCCCTATTTTGTTTTCATGAGTTAAAAACTTTATTTATTACCATATATCTTAAAGAAATTATTCAATGAAAGAAAAACTGATAATGATTTTTTTTTCTTTTTGATTTTTTTACAGCTTAAAAGCATGGGAAATCTTACCATTAGATAATTATACAAAGAGGTTAGAGCAGTGCTCTTTCTTTCATTTAGCTTTCTTTTGGACATGCTTATTTATTTATGTATTACTTTAGGCATTTTCATCTTAGATATTTTTAGTTGGTTTAACAAATTTACTTAATTCAGAAGTTGATTGTAGCAAGTCGGATGTATGTTATTCTATGTCTATTTCTTATTATCCTCTGTAAAGAACGTGTTGTTAGTAAATTAGGCAGTGGTTATGTTTAATCTTCAATCAGAACTCAATACAAATATTGTATTAATATACTTGTCAAATGACAGGATAACGAGATTATATCTATTTATTTATGCAATATAATGCTTAAATGTTTTTCAAGAATAGTGTATGTTTAAAAAAGACAAACAAACCCTTTCCACTCGCAGTTAATAACCTTAACAGTTTTATCTAGGTTTGTAACTCATTAATGAATTCTTGGGGGTATAAAAGGTGATAGCATTTAGCAACACTGCTGTAGCAAATATTTGGCTAGACTATCTTAGACGTATGAAAAGAAAATGATCATTATTGTTTAGTATATCATGAGTGATACATTACAATGCATCTCTATGGCTATGAGATAAATTGGTTGAAAAGCTAAGTTACAGTTACCTGAACATATATAACTTTCCTATTATTTGTCCTCGTCATTAAGTAAAGAGAAAAATGCACTTAATATGGCTGTTTTTTAGAAAGTGTGATAAAAAAAAAACTAATATTCCAATGCCGATTTTTCTGCAATAATGTTTGTTTATTGATGGAGCTTGCAGCAAACCTTATATGCATTTTTTTTTTTTGCGTCCTTGCCACGTTAATGCACTCCTTATGACTACTGTGATTGCTTACTATCGGGGGTCCCTGTAAGAATTGATAATAATGTTCAATTGTTGATTTTTATTGAAAAACATAAAACAATTTCCTGAAGAATAGTCATGATTCGTATAATTGTATATCATATAGTTACGTCTCCATAAATATTGGATGTTTTAGTTATGCTACAAGATCATGATGTCGCTTCAGATATACTCTTCTACAAGAAAATTGAAATTTAAGTGTATTTTGCTAAAACAGTGGTTGGGAGGTGGAGGTTTTGAAGGCTGAGGCAAAGGATTCAGACGAAGAGGCTGATGTTGGAATGAAGTCATTGGAGAATTCCAGCACCAGAAAATCTAGCTTTGGGGTTGAAAGAAGCACTGCTGTGGGTTCCGATTTATCTATTCAGTCTTTGAAGGGGCTCAGATTTCCAAAAGTTCTTGACACAACAGTGGTTTCAGCCTTTGCTGGCAATACCACCAATGATGCATTATTCACCACACCGTGCAAGGACAATGGTTCTCGAAACGATACATGCAACGTAACTAGGAAGGGTTGTGAAAAGGACGTCCGAAACTATGTGCAAGCAAACGGAAACCATGGCATTAGGGAAACTATGATTGATGCGGAACTATTTAACCGTCCTCATTCTGACATAAAAGAGGCGCATTCATTATCCAGTGAAACCGCTTCAACATCAAAAGTCTTAGATGTTAAATCCGGAAACCTAACTTACCCAAGAAGACCTCAGAGTCAGTCGGTTTCACCAGAACCCCTTGTCCATATTGAAACCTCCAAACCTTTTGCAGATGAAGTCAATTCTGATATCTCTCTTTCAGAAGAAAAAGCAAGTAGACCAGGTGATGAATCGTCGAACCTTCAAGGTTTAACCTCTCAAGATGGCAGAAGAAACTTGACTACTCCTAAAAGTGTGTTTCCTCAAAAGAGGAAGCTTTCTGTGTCAGGAGGTGTGTCAAAATCCCCCAAGTCAGAATGCCAAAGTTCCACACATTCCCAGCAATATCCATCACCAAATACAAGATCTACTGACCAAGCTTGTAATGTTTCACCTCAGGATAAAAAGGATCCTGAGCAGCTTATGGGTACAGATCACCCCATGAAAGATGCTGTTTTTTCAACTTCAGCTAGTAAACAAGCAGCTTTCTCTAGATTCAATTCCATTGCCTACAAGAATAAATCATCCAGACATGAGAAGCTTCGTATAGAGAACAATTCAAATGATGTGTTTACTCCTTTGAGTAAAAATGAGACTGAAATTTGTAGCTCAAAGCAAGCCTTAGTCGAGCAAAAATCCAGAAAAGAAAATTCTCCCAACGCAGAACGTATGGTTACAGATGTTTCTTTATCAGATAGCAAGGGGCTTCTTAATTTGTCTTTAGATCATGGGAAAATGCAAGTAGATGATCACCGTGATATAATGAGGACCACGGGAAACCAGTCTGGTTCATTGGCAATTGGGGAACTTACTGATGGAGCATTTTGCAATGGGGGGAGGCCTGAAATGTCTACCGGTGATCTCGAAGAACCTGAACTTGGCACCAAATCTTTGAGTGGTGGAACTGCTAATAGTAAGCAAATTCTCGTGAGTGAGGAACACAACCATTCACACAGGTCAGCACAAGGAAAGACATCTTTATCTCCTGATGGCAGGGCCTCGGTAAATGGAAATTCCTCATGTATCTTAAATACGGATGCGCCTAAACGGAACAATGTTATAGTGGCATCTATTGCCCGCACTAGGAAGACTGTTGCTAAAATGAGTTTCAGTAGCAGATCTAAGTTGAATGAAAAGAAAAACAGCGAAGACAAAATTGTTCTGGATCCAGACAAAGCTCCCATGATTGCTGAAATATCAAAAGCAGAGATGAAGGTAACAGAGGATAAGAAACAAAGCGGAAATTTGAAGGGCGGGCTAGTTGAATCATTCTCTGTTGGTAACGTTCTGCCGGAAAGGACGGAAGCTGCAGGGTGTCCTATGCCCACAAGCACCACAAAGGCTGTGTCCATGGATGTTGCTAAGCAGGCACCATTAGTAGATGCAGAAAAGAACATGCCAGAAGAAGCTGTCAGATTCAATCCTAATCGTGGTAAAAATCAGAAAAATAAATTGCTCAAAACTGGTGATCAGGAACTACTGCATAGTTCAAACAGGAGTAAAATGGGCACGAAAAACAGAAAAATCTGTAACTTGGAACCTTCGTGGTTCATTGTAAGTGGTCATCGTGTTCAGAGAAAGGAATTCCAGGCTATGATTAAGCGACTCAGAGGAAGGGTTTGCAGGGATTCCCACCATTGGTCATTTCAAGCTACACACTTTATTACCCCGGAACCTGTACGTAGAACAGAGAAGTTCTTCGCAGCAGCTGCAGCTGGAAGGCACGTCTTGAAGTCATGTTTCGTCGTTCTTGTGCATCTGACACTCTTAGGCAGAATTCTTATATTTGATCAATTTTTGTAGTTCTATTACATGCTTTTTTTTGCTTTGGTAGTAATTTTTTTACTTTAGTTTTATCCTTATCATTCCTAAAAACTTTCTACTTCAGGTGGATTCTGAAGCCAGATTATCTGACTGCTAGTTGTGAAGCTGGAAGATTGTTGGATGAAGAATCCTATGAATACTATAGTAAAGGTCTTACAGAAGATGGCGCAATCAGTTTAGAAGCACCGAGGAAATGGCGCATCTTGAGGCAACGGACAGGACATGGTGCCTTCTATAAGATGCGAATTGTTATATATGGAGAATGTATCGCCCCCACCCTGGTAGCGGTTTTCTCTTCTTATATTGTTTAACTATAGATTCATTTGCATCCAAATGTCCATGTCACGTATGTTTTTATCTCTAGATTCCATTAATGCTATCTTCAAACATTATCTTCGCTTTTAGTTAAGGCTCTTATTCATTTTTCGTTACTCCTGAACCAGGATACCTTGAAGCGAGTAATTAAAGCTGGAGATGGTACTATCCTGGCGACCTCTCCACCATACTCTCGCTTCCTTAAATCTGGCTTTGACTTTGCCGTCGTCAGTCCAAGCATGCCTAGAGTCGACTCATGGGTGCAGGAGTTTCTGAGACACGAGATCCCGTGCATAGCCGCCGATTATCTGGTAGAATATGCTTGTAAGCCAGGATACTCTCTTGAGAGGCATGTGCTCTATAAAACACACTCCTGGGCTAATAAATCATTTGAAAACCTGTTGAGATGCTCTGAAGAGATTATTGAAGATTGCACAATGTCTTCAGATGAAAGCTCTGATGACCTCAGTTGTGCTGTCTGTGGGTCGCGAGATAGGGGAGAAGTCATGCTTATCTGTGGTGATGAGGCCGGCAAGGTAGGATGTGGGATTGGCACTCATATCGACTGCTGTGATCCTCCACTTCAATCAGTTCCTGAGGATGACTGGTTATGTTCCAAGTGCAGTAGCACGCCCAATATAGCACCCTTCAAAAAGAGGCAACCCAAACGTTCTTCTAAGCGATAGTAATTCTTCTAGTTATAATAATGTAACAATTAGTGCTTCTATTCCCCTTGCCACTTGTAGTATAATATGCGACACAGTTTCTTATATTACCTTTGTTTTTTCTTAATGGTTCATAAGTTTGCAGTTTTTTTCCTAAATAATATGCATTAAAGTGTATTACGCAGGAGAAAATTACAAATAATTGTTAGCTGGAAACATGCCTGCGAGGATGTTTACTCAGATTGCATTGCGTGATTAGTGTTAGCAAAAAAAATTCATAAAAAGCTAATTAGTTTACCGCTCTACAATATGAGCATTACATTGTTCAAAGATGCAAAAGTTTAATCTCATGCACGTTGCTTCTACTTTCAACGGAAGTCAACATGGTATACAGTTAATTCTAGGGTGTACAAAAAAATTATTGAATCTTTGAATTGTGGTTAATCGATTGAACTGAAGTAATTTGGCAGTTAATTGAACCGATGGTTTTTTGATCAGTCAATTTTTTTATAGATATAACAGTTTATGGTTCATAAATTTTTTGAACTGCGGTTAACTGAGCCGAACCGGTATTAATAATTATATATATAAAAAATTAATCTTTTTATTTTTTTAGTGTTTCAATCGGTAAGTGATTAAGTGCAAGTTCGTAATCGTAAATCCTAAATTCCCAATCCCTACTTTGCTACATAGTATACTAAATGAAATGAAAATAAAAAACCCTAAATTCCCAATCGCAATCCCTAATTTCGCTCAACTCTTCTCTCTTCCGGTTTTTCATCTTTCCCTCTTTGGTGATAACCTGATCCGCTGATCGGTCTTCTGTCGGTTGTCGCGGCATCGCCCCTCCCTTCCTAGTTTCTCCTCTCCTCTATTCCTCCTCTCCTCCATGGCACCACCGATCTACTCATCTCCTAATATATCAGTCGTTGCGACGTCGCCCCTCCCTTCCTCGGTTTCTCCTCTCCTCTATTCCTCCTCTCCTCCACTGATCTGCTCATCTCCTTGACTGATCTACTCTTCTCCTCGATTGGCTGTGGTGGACGACACCGTGAGCCCTTGATCGATTGACGACGTCTCGATCAATTGACTGATCTGCTCATCTGCTCATCTCCTCAACATCTGCTCTCAAGCGATCTGATCTCAGCATCTTCAACAACGACCTCAACATCCTCAATATACTGTAAACACCCCCCCTCCCCCCTTCTCCCAATTTGAATTTAGTGAAAAAATTTTTAGAGAATTTTAGTGATTTGGATTGAAAATTGCAAACCGAAGGCATAGACAAGAAATGGATTTAGTGATTTAGTGAAATTTTTTCTATGAATATTAATGTATAAATTTTTTTTAAAATTACTGATTAACTGAAAATCGTTGGTTATCCGAACTAAAAAATTGATTAACCGTCGGCCCAATTAACCGGGTCAAAAGTTCGAGAGCGGTTTCAATTTCTCCTGAACCAGTCTAAAAAATTTTAGTGATTTGGATTGAAAATTGCAAACCGAAGGCATAGACAAGAAATGGATTTAGTGATTTAGTGAAAATTTTGCTATGAATATTAATGTATAATTTTTTTTAAAAATTACTGATTAACTGAAAATCGTTAATTATCCAAACTAAAAAATTGATTAACCGTTGGCCAATTACCCGGGTCAACAGTTCAAGAGCGATTTCAATTTCTCCTTAACCAGTCGATTCGGGGTAAAAAATACTGCACACAGCCCTAGTTAATTCCATCAACTGGACTACTGCGCTGCAAGTTCCGTTGACTCTTCTTTTGCTGCCATCCTATCAATGTTAACATTGTATTAGCTAGAAATGATTCAAAGTCTCTTATGTTAAATTCAAATGATTAGTTAATAAACAAGATGTGTTATTTTGTAGGGAAATTACAACTAATTACATGAACGAATTTCAAGTATCCAATTTTTTTTTTAAAAAAAAAGCCAAATAAAAGTTCCAATTTTGTTGAATTTTTCCTTCGTTTTTGGAAAACAATTAATCCATCAACTCGCCGCATCGGATCGGGTCGGCCCGACTTGGGGCGGTTCATTCTTACCCTACCTTTATCGTGACCTGCAACCAACCCACCGTCGGCTGACGTCACAACCTCCATCTCTGTCCGCTCAGCGGCCAGTAATACTACGTCATAATTGCCCCTCTCCCTTACCCCAAATGCCCCTCTCTTTTTCTATAAATAACCCATTCCAACGCTTTTACTGTCTCTTCTTTTTTCTTCGTCTGACTTCTCCCTTGCGGTTGCGGGCGGTGTCGCTGTTCCCCTCCAGATAAGTTTCTCTCATGTCTTTGCTTTTTTTCTTTGGCCTTCCCCGTTCCTAGAAAGATTAGGGTTTTTCTTCTTCGATCTCTTACTGTTATTCTGCTTTTTTTTTCTTCAACTTTTGGGGTAATCCATAGTCCCCGTGAAACGGAAATCCAGCCCAAAATATACTCTTTTGAGATTGCTCTTGGTTTTCGAGCTGGTCTCTTCCAAAGCCAACTCGTAAAATCCGATCTTGCCCATAAGCGAGCCTTCTGGTGCTTCAACTCTTTGATCTTGGTTGGTTCTTGAATAAATTCTTTCTCTATTCGAAGAAATCAGGCGTTTCGGGTCTTGTTGAGTTATCCGCACACTATCTCGATGTTTTGTAGCTCGAGTTGGTCGCAAACTTTTATGTAACCCCCATGAATCTCGCTATTCTCCGCATCTGCTTCCTCCAGTCCTACTCGGTAGTCTTTCTCTACTGGTTCTACGTCTTCTCATGAAGTAGTAGATCTCATCGTTTGGTCCATTCATTTTGAGGATAGACTGGTCTTTCCTGTTCTAAACTAAAACAACTCAAGAGTTCCGTAATCCCCTCGAAGAAAACTCATGTCTTCTTTGCCGGTCCGTCAAGCGTTGGGGTCTGAAGGCTCCCCCCAACTTGTGATCGATGAGAGGAAGAGAAAGAGGATGCTCTCGAACAGAGTATCCGCAAGGAGGTCTCGGATGAGGAAACAGCAGCAATTGGACGACCTGATCAAGGAATCCGCAGATCTCAAGAACCAAAACAATCGGATTGAGATGCAAATCAATGTTTTGACCCAGCATTATGCCAAAGTGGACTCTGAGAACACTGTCCTGAGGGCTCAATTGAGTGAACTGACTGAGCGTCTGCAATCTATGAACTCGATACTTCACGTCTTTGAGGAAGTTAGTGGGATGGCAATGGACATACCAGAAATTCCTGAATCACTCCTGAAGCCATGGAAACTTCCTTGCCAAGCGCAACCAATCGCTGCTACATTGGATATGTTTCAGTTCTGAATCAGCCTTGTGGTATATCTATATGGTCTCATTCCTGCACTTTGGCCTATTGTTCAGAGCTTTCTGTATGCTATTTAAGTGTGTCCTTTCTTATTGTATTGCTTTAGTGTGTCTTTCATGTTTTACTTTCAGTATGTCGTGTATTTGTGTGCAACTTTTCTGTGTAGTAAATGTCTGAACCCTTAATGGATCTATGGTTGTTACATTAAATAGTATTAATCTTATTTGGCCAAAGTTTAATCATTTAGCTTCAATGTTGTGCAGAATTGTGCTTGGTTCTACTTGCTATTTAACATACTCTAGTAGATGCTGCATTAATATCACAACTCGTCTAGTAACTGTTTCAATCTTTTCTTCTCTATCAAACAACATATCAATAGAAGTATCTTGCATATTGATTTTATATTTGAGGTTAGTTGAATGTTGATGATATTATCTGAATGGAAATGCATAGCGGGAAGTTTTTATAGTATCTTGCATATCATCCATTAGCCTAGAGCAATAGCTTTTGCCATTAAGCATTTTTATCAGGCTAGATGCATTGAATTTTTGCCTGAACCACTGGCCTTATGGACCTTACCTAGGTTATAAACCATACGCTTTTTGGTTTTTTCCCTGTATATGGCCTGTGAACTAAGGATCTCATTATGGTATAGTGAACTGAAGGTAGTAAGATTTCCATAACAAGAACAAATTGAAATCCTTTTCTTATCGGTTTTAATAAAAGAGATGAGTAAAAGATGCAAGAACTCCTTTGGTCTCTGTTGAACGAACCTGTTTAGCTTCTGCAGTTTTGAACTCAACCGGTTCAAATCCAATAAACTGTACATCCAAACAGTATTTAGTTCAGTGGAACTTGGTGTTGAAGAATGCCTGATTCTACCTGGAATTGTTCTAAATTTATAATTGAGTAGGAGAGTTGTTGATCTTGCTGTAAAGTGATTGATCTTGCTGTCATGGTTAAGGAATTCAAGGAGATAGGTACAATAAATGTGTTGAAAGCGAGTAGCCATAGACTGCATCAAAAAGGAAGAGAACAGCAGCAATCAGGTTTCATTTGCTGCTCCTAGAGGAAAACAGAGATGACATATCAAGTTGATGATGATAATGAATCAGTATTAAAGGCAGCAAGAAGAAGAATAAGGGTCAGGGAAGTTGTAAGCCAGCTTCTCCAAACAGAAATCAAGATCTGATCCTCTTTGGGTGGTGGCAATGCAATAGCTACGGTAAACCAGTACAAGTTTTTTGCCATATATACTGGTGGGAAAAGTGAATTGTCTGAGCATTCCCGCATGCGACGAGTGTGTAGGAAATTGGGAGATATGATAATAGGAAATTTGTGGCTGATGATTTCGGTCTGCCTGGAGAGGTTCAGCTCTTCCAGTAAGCTCTTTTACATGGAAATTTTTATAGATATGAACGTTGACTTTGATATGACTAACAAGTACAATCATTATGGACTTTTGATAAAGTGTGGGCAGCAAAATTCAGAACCCTCTTAATGTAATCAAAACAGTTCACAAGCTTTACAGTGGCAGTTAAAAATAAGGCTCATTGAATGCCATGAGTCATTCTTATGTTGAAGAGTATTCATGATCCAATAGACTTCAAATTTGTTCCAACTTTTTTAAGCACCATTTCCAAACCCTTCCAGGATAGCTATAGATTTGGCTGATTGCAACACATTACCCGAATTAAGTCTTTAAAAACCATAACGTAGCTATTAACACAGACCCCCTCCAGCTTTTGAGTACTTCTGCAATGACGTTAATGCACAGGGAAATTAAAGAATTACTTGATGCAAGTAAACACATTACTTTCATAGACTAGTGAAAACATTACCATTTGGGACAGGGAAGCTGAGGGGAGAACTTAATGCCATGAGCCTCTTTTAACTCTTGTTTCCAGAATCGAAGAATCAATCTATTTAGTACTGATGAGATGTGTGTGCCCTTTGGAAAAGGGTAGTTGGTGTGAGAATTTAATTCCTTCAATTTAAATCTTGTCGTGATTCACTTAATCTACAAGTTCTTTATCACTTAATCTTAATAAAGCGCGTGATTCTTAATTGCATTGTTCTAGACTACACTCGAATATTATACACATGCTTGCCTTCATAATTGATTTAAGGAGAGCAATTTGTCTCCATTTGCTTAATATTTACTTTTAAGTTGCATATCCACCAGTGAATTTTGTATCTACATTAGCATCCACAGATTACTAGTAACATAATTGCTAAAGCCCTCGCAATATAGCATTTGATGTATCTAGTATTATAAAGCTGCCACAAATCTTACATTGACATCGTTGGTGAAGCAAATGATGAAAATTATATTTTATTAACATCCTTATTAATATGAATATAAACTAAATTCAGAATATATTAGCACACTATATAAATCTAAAATAATTTAAATTCGTATAGAGCATTATAATCTTCTAAGAAAAGAAAGAAAATAAATGAAAGGTAAAACATATTCTTGGCTGCAGTAAAGTAGGGGAAAAGGACAATAGAAATGAAGAAAGAGAACAAAAGTAGAAAAAACAATTATAAGGTGAAACTGTTTCACTGGAGATTAGAGCAATGAACTAAAGAATACATGATTTATAATGATCATTATAAAATTACTACGGGCATTATAATCCGGATTACCAACTAAATGCCATAAATATTTTTTTTCTCATTGCAATCCGATAAGAAACAAGCTTTAGGTTTATCCAGAATTATATACTAAACTGCTATCCACCTTTTAAGGTTATCAGCTTACTTACATCACACAATGAAGAATTCACTGTATTTAGAAGAAAACAAATTTAAATAGTCAATCTTTCTGTTGCTCTCATTTCCACTGACAGCTTTTTTTTTTTTTTTTTTGCGTCCTTACCCACCTAAATAACAGATATCAAACACTGAACAGAGCAATGTAAGATGCAAGAAACTTGAATGATGCATAAGGCAACTAGATAGGAAAAGATAAATTCATCATCCCATATTTATTAGTTAAAATCAATCAATTTTGTCTCCGTTGAAGATATTGAGCTCCAAAAAGGAGATAAATATCTTAATGGATCTACAAAGTATCAGTTTCCTGTCGCTGAACTATGGACGATAGGGAACAAATTGAATGTGGAATTACATCAGAAATAAGCAAGTTGAATAAGCAAGTTGAATAGTTTCTATTGATCTATCTATCTGCACACGATGTTGTTTATTACTTCAATCAAAAATAAAGAATATGATAAAAATGACCTTGATCTTGACTCTTTGAGCGCACGCATCCACCCAATCCTCTCTGAGACCTCGCGTCGAACACCACGCGCCCGACATCGCGCTCGAGGACACACACCCAGAGCAGGGTGAACGCAACCGAGGCGGCCACCTTCCGCCTCCAATCCTCTATCACTCCGACGCCAAAAATGGCCCGCCCCATCGGAGAGCGGCTTCGCGACCGTCTTCGCCTACGCCCGCATCGCCCGGTGCAGCCCGCAGAAGAGGACACCGCGCTCGATCAGGGAGGCGCGGGCCGGGTAATCGGAGGGCGGAGATCTTGAGGTGGTGGCGGCGTCGGTGCCGGGGATGAGGCAGGCCAGACGTGGAGAAAAACAAGGATCATCTTTTATGATGCAGGACGGCAACCACGCTTGCTTGGAGTGGATAACAAGTATTATAATATTTTTATTTATTCCAAATTCCTAAATTAATAAATAAAATTTAATAAAAATATTATTATTAACTTCAACTTAAATATTTTAAATTGATAATAAATAAAACATTTGGTATCATCAAGTCTAGGTAAGATTTTTTTAAAAGAAAGAGTAGCAAACTGTTCGCTAAGAACTAGCTAACTTCCTTTCATAGTTAATTTAGATAAGGGGTATTTTCACTTAGCCAGTTACCATCACAATTTTTTGTTTACTTTGCCATTCTATGATTTAGAAAGTGTTTGTTTGTCTTCTACAACTTACTAAATCGATTTCCATTTTACTCCTATTAGCTTGGTTTTTAATGAAAATTTTCCATATGAATAATTATAGTGGCAGGGTTTAAGTGAAACAAACAGTGTTGTAGAAAAAGATTTGAAATGATGTAACTATGCGAAGAGAGAATTATTAAAATTTTCAGAGCTATACTTTTTTCAAGAGACAACAGAGAAACATGAGTATGAGCATGGGCACGAGTGGAGTTAAGCAAATGCAACTCACTCAGACAATGCACTGCTGAAGTAAACCAAAAACTCAAAAAGCATATGGCCTGCACACTTCAATTGACAAACATAAAATTCATGTAACCATGATGAACTTTGCTAAACCTTTTCAATTGATAAAGTAGCGGTGGAATCACTAAACCTAAAAGTAAAGCTTCTTGTGGTTTCGTTCCGGAAAATTACCGCTCTGTGCTTATAGTTCTTCATCTCTTGCAACCGCATTGTTTTGGAGCTTGGTGCTCACTTAATCAGAGGCAGGTAGTGGCTGCAGAGCTTTGAGAGGATGCATTAGTATACCATCGATCAACCCATATTCCTTGGCTTCTTGTGCACTCATGAAGAAGTCCCGATCAGTATCTTGGTTGATCTTCTCCAGGCTTTGACCAGTATGGTATGCTAGGTACCCGTTCAAATTAGCCTTGTGATGGAGCATTTCATTAGCCTGTAAAATAATATAATAAAAAGAGATAAATTATCAGAATTATTAGTTGTCGGGCATTGCATGTTGCCTGCAAATCAACTGAAAATTAAAATTAAAATTCATATGTCACAAATTATCTGCTTTCACCTGAATGTCTATATCAGTTTGTCCACCTTGAGCTCCTCCGAGAGGCTGATGAATCATAATTCTGGAGTTTGGTAAGCTATGTCTCTTCCCTGCAACGGTTTAGTTTGCATAAACATACAATAATGCATACAACTAAAAAAAGGAGGAATTTTAACATTGTATGAAGAGATTTACCCTTCGTGCCAGAACTCAGGATGAAAGCACCCATACTGTTGTTGAAAGAAGAAGAGAAAAGGACATGTTAGTATTCTAGGCTTCTAGTGCCAATGCAAATTACCATAACAACAATGAATCAATATGGGAATATAGGTGATTTACGAGGAAAGTGATCAAGAAATAAGCAGCTTGCATTACGGTTCTGTTGATAACATGACGAACATGGGCACCAATAGACATTATCCATGATTACTGGTTTATTATCAGTAGTTGAGTTCATCAAAACACACGATATTGGACAAATACTCGAACAGAATTTTATCATCATTGCTCATCTCCAAATATTGGACAAGAAATTTTCATAAATATAGTTATCCCTAATATCCAACTACTGAGGCCTAAATTTTGCATCATTCCAAATCTCAAAATATTGGAACAGAAATTTGGCATCTAAATGCACCGATATGATTCTTGTATAAAGCCAGATCTCGCTAAGCACATGGAAAGAAGTTAGGATGAAAAAAAAAAGACTCAATTGTTTTAAAATGCTCTCATATCAGTAGGTACTTGTAGTCCTTGATACTTCTCAGAGGTGCATACTCACATGAAAGCACCAATGTTTAACTAAAAAAGCTAAATTCTGTGAGATCTAATTTTGCAATATTAATGGAGAAAACCATGCTTCCAAACTCCCGAAGTTGTACAGGGCATGATCAAAGTTACATCATCCAAACTTGGAAGTAGGAATATGTGCATATATATATATATATATATATATATATATATATCCACAGAACAATGCCGTTAGAAAATGTAGAACGTAGACAAGATTATTGTTTTATAGGCTAATATCATAGGAATATGTGAAATAATATATATAGAAAAATCATCAAAACTTTTGACAGAAATACTTAAAAGTTTGAATACCAAATATACCTTACAGAACAAACTGTAAAATATTGTATGCTAGATATTAGATTCACCTGGCGGCCAAACCAACACAAACAGTAGAAACATCAGGCCTGATGTGTCTCATTGTATCAAATATAGCCATGCCTATAGAAAATAGCAAATTTCAATACCTTGAGAATTATATTTCTCTCAAGATTACAGAAGAAAATAGTGGCACAAAAGTGTAGAGAGCAAAGGAAACATTACCAGCTGTAACTGATCCTCCTGGAGAGTTCACATACATGACAATGTCCTATTGTCAACACCAAATAATAACGTAAGGATGGCTTCCGTGTAATTTAGATTCTTTAAAATTGACATATTAATATGGAAGCTAACATAGAGATCATATCAAATAATAGCTACACAGAATGAAGATTCCACTTCTCTGTTTGAAAAAAAAAAAAGAAGAAGCATGCTGCTAAAATGCACAAACAAGTTGTTCATCTGAAACATGTTGTGATAACAATCAAGCATTATCACAACAATACTATTTCTCCAATTGAAGAGTTGGAAAGTGATATATGAACAGTACAGAGCCACACTACAGCGATTAAAATTGTTGATTTTTTTTATAATCCACATCTAAATGTGTTTTATTGGGCTTGTATATCAAACTTGAATCAGTAAAAGGTAGAATTTGTCGCTTCACTATATTCAACTATTCAAGGTGTTTGGTTCTCACCCAAGTAAAATGAGACACTCAATTCTAAAATATATAAAAATAGTTAAGCATTTACTTTCCAATAAATCAAAGAGTATCATGACAAATCATTACCAAAGCACATACTAATCAAACTTAAATACTTTATCCATCATGATTTATGACTGTTGTGTTCTTTTTTATATATAAGCTACTATCTATACGAGTGTATGTAATTGATTCTAAAATTAACTAAAAAATATTGATTAACCTAGTAACAGGTGATCTGACCTTTGAATACCAAAGTGACATCATGTTTCTTTTCCCTTTTTTCCTACAAGTAAGCCTAGGTGCATGACACTTGCCTCCAGGAGCTCATCTACCGAAGAGGCCTTGCCTCACCTCACCCATGTGCCTAGGTGCAAACCTAGGCAAATGGTAGTGTTGCTTATTGTTGTTATTCCATTAAACTTGATGGGGTGAGAACCTAGAAAATGGTGATAATATTGTGTCATGTATTGCAATTATGTCATTGTTGAAGTTGTTCTTAGAGATTTAAGACAAACAAGCAAAGAATTCACTATTCACCATCGTGAGGAAGAAAATTGAAAGGGCCAAAGGCCTAAAAACATTACTACCTTTCATAGCAAATATATGTTAACAAAATAGTGACTATTTATAGACCACCACAATAAAACTTAAATAATTCTAAGACTGTCCATGAAATAAGATAGCTTATACAAGTGCAGTGAAGGGAAAATCATATCTACATATAGTAAGTGTATAAAAGAAAAATGAAAAAAAAAAATTTGGCATAGACAAAGTAATTAATGATGGCGGGACTAGATTCAAGACCTTGTTATCAACAACTAAGGCCACACCTTCATATGTAAGTATAAGTGGTCAGTAGTGTAAAAAAAAAAAAAATTTAAAACATGGAACTATCAAACTAAAGTCATGAGTGTCATCCAGTGAAAAACGCTAAAGTGAAAGACAATTGATACAAGAGACAGATGATGCAAGACCTACAACTGTGAGAACTTAGTGTATACTTCTAAATATTGATGTAGAATATGGAATTCTTGGAACAATCAAGGGTAGATGAAAGAAATTATTAAAAGCTAATTTAAGATGCTAATATGAGGCCAATATCAAAAGCTCTAAGGTCAGTTTCCTTAGTACATGATTGCTTGAGAATGTTTCTTGGACTAGACAATTGGTTTTCCTAAGAATCAATGAAACGTGTGACATAGGCCAAATTTGTAGAATTAGGTGTTCTTGAGCTACACCGTCGAGAAAGATAAATATTTAATCATGGAATTAGCTGACACGGTTGTGAAAAATATAATTGTTAAAAAATAGACACATGATATGTTGCATAAAGACAAAATACTATTAATAACATCAAGATGGTTCGTATGAAACTCCAAATACACATCTCTACCAAACAGTAAAATTTTTATGGATTATGATTTATGAACAGGAAGTGAGATTTTCCTGCGGTCAAAACCAGCTAAAGTTGAATGAATCTCTTTACAAGTGGATGATATAACTTGAAACAATGTGTCTCTTTGATTTCTTATAGGACCAATTCAATTACAGAAATGAACAGAACCAGTAACTGCATTAAGTAGCAAACAGAAGAATAACATACCTTCGTAGGATCGACTGCATCCAGGTACAGAAGTTGCGCAACGATTATATTTGCCATGTCATCATCCACAGGTCCACCGCACCTAATAATTCTCTACACAGCAGTTTTTCTTTTGTTGAGTTCATAAACTTCAAATACAATTACAAATATTAGGGACTGATAGTTATATCTAAAAGTAAAAAAAAAAAAAAAAACTACCGAACAATTCTAGTTCGTACATGCTGGAAGAGTTGGCTGGTGATACTCTGGAAACGCTCCTGCACCATGGGCGGGGGGCCCTGACCTCCCTGAGCTTCAACTAGGAAATAAGGCGACGACGGCATTACCAGATCATCCCTAACACACGATGCATAAATTTCACACAAGTCCAGGCAAACACATAAGCGAAGGAAGACGATGAATATGTCGACAAGAAACTAATAAGTCAGCTAATAGACCAAATTTCTTTCCTCTGAACTCGATCTGGAACCCAGGAGGAAGCCGAACAGACAGCTCTGGGGGAGCTCCAGCTGCAGGCGAGCCTCCCATTATTCCTGGAAAAGAAGCAAAACATGAAGGTTAGCAACTGATCAAAGCGGAAAAACAGGGCGAGAACGGATGGCGTAGTAAAAAGTACTTCGACAAAAAAGAGAAATTAGGATGGCGTAGAGGGCTGCGGAAGGAGTGAAGCGCTCCGGGAGAGTCTCCCCTCACGAGACGAGATGCGACAGGGGAGGATGCAATAGCCGTCGCCGCCGTCGAGATCGCCATTGCTAGTGTGTACGCGAAGCGCGTGTAGAATTATAACCTACTTATAGTGGAACGCAGCACTAGTCGGCCAAGCCTAACCAGTTAGAATTGGAACCATGTCCAATAAGTCCATATGCCTTTGGCCCCAATCTAGGGCCTGTTTATTCTGTAGCTGAAAATTATAGTATGCTCGAAAATTATTAAGAAATTTTTATTTATATAAATAAATCAATATAAATATATAATTTATTTATATAAAATAAATAATTTAAATATATATATTTTTATAAATTTATTTTAATTTATATATATATATATATATATATATATATATATATATATATATATATATATATATAATGTAATTAACTTTTGTTTCATTAAGAAAGATAATTGAATCTATATATGGATATATGATTGATTGATCTACAAAAATTTATCCATTCTTCACTCCAAATTAATAAACCATTCATAAATAGGGTGTACAAATGGTACAGTATATTTGGTTTTTATCGATTTATTGTTGAATTCGATAAATTCGATTTATAAAAAAAAATCAGTTTTGATACCAGTAATAGATTTTTTTATAACAATAATTTAAATTATCAAATCGGTAAATTATCAAATTTACTAAAAATATTTTGATAAATTTGGTTCAATAAATAAATAATTTTTTATTTAATTTTAATTTTAATTTTAAAAAATTTGATAAATATTAAATTGATAAATTCGGTTTCAAATCATTTCGCTTTACCAATTAGAATAATACAAACTCTAATAGAATCCAATGTACCTTTGCACTGCGACTCCTACTTGATGTCACGCCCCAGTCGGATCGGTCTAGAATTGGCGCTTATCCGCTTCCTAGAGCCGTCCGGCGGAACACCGGAACGTGATCGCGCTAGGGTTTCCGGGCAAATCTAACCCCCGAATTTGAAACCCTAGTTCCCCGCTCAACTTTTTTTCCCAAATTACAATTCGCACGGAAAGGATTGGAAAACCCTAACCCTAATTTGAGAAGACCGAAAAAGATCGGAAAACCCTAAATCAAAATACCTCACTGGTCAAAATCAACTTTGACCAAGTCAACCGGCAACGCCGCAATCCGAATTCGCCGATCGAATTCGTCCCGCTGACGTCGGCGTTGCGTCAGCCGCCAAAATCGGTTTCGTTCGAAATCGAATTTCGAAATCGTTGTTCCGGATTTTGACTCTGCCGCTCCGTTGACCCGCGTTTCGTCCGCCTCGTTTCGAACGCCGTTCGAAACTCGCATCGTCTTCCTCGCCTTCGACCGAACGCGAACGCCGCCTGCGTTCGAATAGCTCGCCGGGAAGCTGAACGTACGCCGCCTACGCTTTGTCCCCGCCGCCCGTCGTCGTCCTCTAAATCCTAGCAGCCACCTGCCGCCGGAGTCCGTCGCCGAGCACAGAAAACAGGGGAGAAGTATTGATGGAGAAAGAAAGCTTTATTCCTCTTCTAAAGCTTACAGAATCTCCCTCTCACGTGCCGTCGACCCTCGTCGACCGTCGCCCACTTCCCCTCCCTCGCCGGTGATCCTCTGATCACCGATTACAGTCACTCTCTCTCAGCGTCGGCGTCGCCACCGTTCACAGAGCTCGCTCGCCGGTTCTCCTCTCAGCTCTCAAGCTTTCGCTCTCCTCCGTGGTCGATCGCTGGTGCTCTCCTCGGTCCCAGCCTTCGTTCCCTCCTTTTAACGAACAGTCGCCGACTCCCACTTCTCACGCGCCAAGAAGCCCGCCGCGCTTCTCCTTCCGCGCGTCCGAGTCGTCCGAGACGAAGCCGCACCGTCTCTTGGAGCTCCGCGCGACCCGGTCGCTGCACCGCACCTCTCACAGCTGCTATCTGAGGGAGCCGCGCCTTCATCTGGGTCTTGCGCCAAAGATCCCGTTGTCGTGCTGCCCCCGCCACACTGCCTGCCGCCTCTGTGCCCTCTGTCTGGGCATGGGCTCAGGCTTGGGCCGAACCGGCTTGACCCAAGCCTGACACTTGAGAACCTCTTGTGCAATCGGTAGTGTGTTGTCCACCGCTTGCAACAGGAGATTGTCCAGCTCTATCAACAGATTCTCCATCTCGACAGCAGGTGTTGAAAAGAGAGTGAACATATATTACACTGTGCTAACTCTTATATTTAAGTCAAGCTTACGAGGTATGGGTGTGAAAAAAAAAAAACTATTGAACATGATAATTAATTGAACCAAATGAATTAATTTTTGGTTAATCAAATTGAGCAGTATAATATATATATATATATATATATATATATATATATATATATATATATATATATATATATATATATATATATATTAAAATGATTAACTATAAAAATCAATGACAATAAAAAATATTTATATTTATTTATCTTAAATTTTTTTAAATTTTAAATATTTTTATATATTAAGAATATGGTTAACTACTAATTTTTGATTAATCATATCGAAAAATAGGTTAAATAATTTCTGGTTAACTAGTTCAAACGATTCGAAATTGGTTTTTATTTTTTCCGGTTCGCTCAGATGGTTAAAGGGTAGATGGTTAAAGGGTCATGACTTGTGAGGGTCATGGACAGGGGTCGAATCCCGCTGCAGACGTGAATTGTTTGGGGTAGGATTCAAACCGGAATTCGTGAGGTCGGAGGGACCTAGCTCGCTGGGCCTAGACCTGTTACGGGTGGTGACCCTAACAGCTCAGATGGTTAAAGGGTCATGACTTGTGAGGGTCATGGACAGGGGTCGAATCCCGCTGCAGACGTGAATTGTTTGGGGTAACGGGGATCCAAATCAGGATTCATGAGGTCGGAGGGACCTAGCCCGCTGGGCCTGGACCTGTTACGGGTGGTGACCCTAACAAAAATGGTTCGGTTCAAAAACTCGCTCATGATTCAGTTAACCGAACATGAAGAATTCTGTTAAGTGCAAAATGATAAATGATAAGTGGATGCAACATTTAGAGTGTTTATGTTATATAAATTCCAAAAATGTAGATAATATTCAGTTTATACATAAAAAACTATTTATGAATACTGAAGAATGGGAACAGAGACAGAGAAAAGATAACTCGAGTTTTTAAGATTTTAGTATAATAAAAAATACCTAATATTTATTACTAAGGTTTTTTAAAATTAGATTTATTTTTGAATACAAATAAAATGAAACAATTTCATCCACATATTTATAAAAAAATCCAGAAAATCCAGTCACATTATCATTAGTAACTCTACTTGTAAATGGTTACCACAATCAACAATTAATTGAAAAAAAAAATAATATGCATCTCAAATTTGATTCGAAGAAACCTCAATAAACCAACATGGAATTCCCAATGATAAAATGGGTTTACAAAAGATGATCATTATTAACGATCAACCACAATCTCCATCCTTTTCATTCAAACGTTACATCATCGATATTGCCTTCAATCTTCATCTTCCCTTCCTCCACAATCACCCGAGGACCACGTCCCCGAGCGCAAGCGCGTTGCTCACCATCTTCATCAGGAATGCGTCGTTCCTCCTCAGGGGGTTCTTCGCCGGGATCTCGGTGAAGGCATCGTCGCAGGTGCTGTAGTAGGTGATCGCGGCGCTCATGAACGCGTTGGCGGTTCCGGCGTCGCGCTTGGCGATGGCGTCCTTTGCGGTGCCGAGCTCATCGATGGCGTCGCCGAACTGGCTGGCGCAGATCTCGAAGGCGCTCTTCACCCTAGGATCTGTGGTGCGCGCGAGGAAGCTCGTCGCCAGGTTCTTGGCGGTCTTCGTGTGCTCCGTGGCCATGTCGATGTGCATCGAGAGGAGGGTCCCGGCATCGACGGTGCTGTAGTTGGAGCCGTAGGTGCGGGCGGCGTAGAGGCAGAGGGTGACGTGATCGGTACGGGAGCAAAGGGCGGCCTCGTTGCTCAGAGGCAGCCTGCCTGCGACCAGGGGGACGAGGAGGAAGAGGGCGATGGGGAGGAGGGAGAAGTGGCTCGGCCTCATGGTGGCGGTGGTGAGGGTTTGTTGGCTGAGGAATCAGATGAGGCAGGGGAAGAGGGTTTGGGTTGGGAGCAATTTAAACGCGAGATTGGGCCGATAAATCGCCCCCCAAACTGATATTCTATTTGGATTTCTATAAAAAGGTTCTACAACTGCACGGTGCCACTGGAAAATCGGTATTTTATTAATAGACGTGGGTTAATTTTAGACTAAGCCCATACGCCGTCCTTATTTTACATTTAAAAATTTTAATTGTTTAAATTAATGTCCATTCTGAAGGTTTGTACTTTGTATCAACTACTTATTACGGACCATCAAACTATATGTACTAACTTAGAAATTTCAAAAATGCATGGATCTAAATAAAAATTCACATTTATTAATAGAGAACAAAATATGCAAATGAGTGACAATATTCTCTACATTTTTTATATTAAAATGCATGAATCTAAATAAAAAATCACATTTATTAATAGAGAAGAAAATATGCAAATGGGTGACAATATTCTCTACATTTTTATATTTTGTATGTCTAATTAGTACTATTTTTTAGCTCAAGTAGGCTTCAATTTAGTATACGTCATACGGGATGAATACTTAAATTTCTCTATTACTATCCTTTATAAACTATCCATCCGATAAAATAAATAAATCTATATTTCCTTCCATTTCATTTCAAAGGAGAGAAAGGAGGTAAATAAATTTTTTTTCCTACTATTTCTAAATAGTTGCAAATGAGGGAATGAGAAGAAGAAAAGAAAAAAATTCCTTTTCTTTTCTTCGAAAACGTTCTCTACAAATCGGATGGAAATCCATTTCCGTCCTAGGTCTCTCCTGTTGAGTGGTTTCCCTCCTATGTGGGGGATGGCTCTATTTATACCCACGTGGAGGATGGCTCCATAGTGGATGAAGAATTGGCTATTGGTGTGTTTGCACGGATATTAAAGTTGACATTTATTCCTTAGTGGCAGCTTGGTAATTTATGGCACTTTTGATGTAGCTCGGTTGCAATGTGGAGGGTTGACCGAGATTGGATTTTGACTCCACATGTGGGATTTGTGCCTTAAGCTCCAGGTGGCGACTCCTTGTTTAATTGGGTTTACTAAGATCGTGGACACACCTGGAAGATCGTGGATATGCTGCCAACATCGTGGACATAGTCCAGATTTTGGTGGACACCGCCTGCAACATGGTGGAATTTGCAGAAGATGGTGGACACACCTGCAGCTATCATGGACACACCTCAGAACATGGTGGATATGCTGCAGAAGATCGTGGACACTTTGTCCACGATGTCAGAACATCATGGACACACCTGCAGAAGATCGTGGACACTTTGTCCACGATGTTAGAACTTCATGGACACACTGCAGCTATGGTGGATATGCTGCAAAGATGGTGGATTTCCTGCAAAGATCATGGACAAGAACATCGTGGACACACTGTCCATGATCTGCAGAAGATGGTGGATTTCTTGCAAACATCGTGGACACAGTTCTGCAGAAGATGGTTAAGTGACACCGTGACACATATTGTTGCAATTAGGGTTTCTAATTAGCATACGTATATACCACTGTGGAGAAGTGAGAGGCTAGACAGAAAAGCCGAGGGCAAGCCAAGTGAGAGAAAAAGAGCACCGCAAGGTGAGAGCCACTTGACGTGAAAGAAAAGGCAGAGAGGAGAAAGTTCAGAGGAAGTTGTGAACTTAGGGCAACCTGCGTATATTAGCCGCCGGCAAGAAGTTCATCGTTGGATCGGGCTGAAATTTTAGGAGCATATTCGTGACTCAGTGCTCTACAATCTGAACAGTCGGATCGTGGAACTAAGGTGTCTATCGCTCGCAGTCAGCCCAGAACCGAGACAGTTTATCTTGGTGAAATCTGAACTTTCCTCTTCTCTTGCATCTGCTTCCAACTTTATGTTGATGATTGTCTGTTATCCAAGTTTATACTTGATGATGTGGTTATATTCCTAGATGTTCTAGGAATGAGTTGTAATACCCATTAAGTGATTTAGTGGAAGGTTTGAGAGGACTCCGGTCCCGTGGTTTTTCCTCATTGAGGTTTTCCACGTAAAAATCTCTGGTGTTCCTTGTCTGGTTGTTTGGTATTTGTTTCCGCTACCATTTCTGTGTGTTTTTATTGCCGATGGTCTTTTAGTGTTAAATCTAGCAACGGGTTTTTGTGCTGTCGTCTCCCATCATCTCCGTGACTTGCCCTCTTACCCAAAACAGAAACTTCCTCCCCTCTCGCCCGAGCTCGCCGCTTCCTCCCCTCTCGCCAGAGCTAACCGCTTCATCCCCTCTCGCCTCGAGCTCGCTGCTTCCTCCCCTCTTGCCAGAGCTCGCCGCCCCTTCCTCCCCTCTCGCCAAAGCTGGCCGCTGCTTCCTCCCCTCTCGTTTGAGCTTGCTGCTTCCTCCTATCTCACCGCAGCTTGCCGCCCCCTTCCCTCTTGTCCGAGCTTGCAGCTTGACCTCTCAGCATCTCGCCTAACTTCACAGCCTCTTGCCGACCAAGTTGCCCGAGCTTGTCGCTTCCGCCGCATCGCTGCGTCCAAGCTGTTTCTTTCCTTTCATGGAAACATGAGGTATACAAAAGAAAGAAATTATTTTTTCCTTTTATTATTTCTATTCTATCCTTATTTCTCTTTCTTTCTTATTTCTATTCCTTCTTATTTCTATTCCCCCTTTGAAACAGGCCGCCGTAAGTAAATAAGTAAACTAACAATATGTATACTTGGACGGGCGGATTTTTTATTGCTTTTTCCGTTGTTTACTTCAGCGGACGGATATTTAGGAAGGAAACTAGGAAGGATAATTTGATAGGTTTTCCGCTGATTGTTGATCCGCCCAAATCGGGCGGATAAACAAAACTCACGCGTGAGCCTCCCGTCCGGCTCCTGTCCCCGCAGGTGGGAGGGGAAGCTCGCGTGAGCCTCCCGTCCCCGTCCCCGTCCCCGCCGGGCTCCTGCCCTGTCTCCCGACCGCCTCTCGTCCCCGCAGGTGGGAGGGGAAGCTCGCACGAGCCTCCCATCCCCGTCCCCACCGGCCTCCCATCCCCGCCTCCCATCCCCGCCGCCCTCGTGCCTCGTATCCCACCCGCCTCCCATCCCCGCCGGTCTCCTGCCCCGTCTCCCACCCACCTTCCGTCCCTAACTCCTCTCCCGCCTCCAGTCCCTGCAGCCGGCGTCCTGCCTCCCATCGTGCAGCCCGCCTCTCTCTTGTTGGTTTTCAGCTCACGTGCTTTGCACGTGAGCTAAAATCCATCCTTCCAACAATCCTTTCCTTCTTTTAATTCTTTCCCTCTAGTTTTTCATTCTTCCGAGTACACATACCCTAAGTGTTAAGTCTACAACCATCATGAAATTCGATAAATATAATAAATATTTATTAATTTAAAAAAAAAGACAAAAAAAAATGATAACGCGGTACAATTTATCTGGTAAAGAAGTAACAATAATCAGATAATTTGTTAAAATTTAGCCGCCAAAGTAAATTTAGAGAAGACGACAGTCTCAGAACTTGTCCATCTTCTGTTCCCGTCCCTCGCATTATTATATTACACAAAAACATCCATCCCCGATATAAATTCCTCTCCACCTTGTGCGAACGCCATATTCCGAGAGCGCACATCCGACTCCTCGATGCTCGTAACCGCAGCCTAATCCACCCCGGTAACGCCCTCAACAGATGACCCCAGGGGGCGACGGCGCCGAAGGCCGCCACCACGACCGCCGTAGTGTTAGCACTAGCCAGCAGCAGCAGATGCAGAGCGGCGGCGACGATGCGGCGGTGTCCGACTCGGCATCGAGCAAGGTGATCGCGCAGTACAAGCACGACGCGCGTCTGCTCGAGGCGTTCGAGCAGTCCAGCGAGTCCGGCGCATCGTTCGACTACTCGGAGTCGGTGCTGCGCGCCGCGCCGCCCTCCTCCGCTGCCGCCACCGACCAGCGGATCGCGACATATCTGTCCAAGATCCAGCGCGGCGGCCTCATTCAGCCGTTTGGGTGCACTCTAGCCATCGAGGAGCCGCCGTCTTTCCGTCTCCTGGCCTTTAGCGAGAACGCCGCCGCCCTGCTTGATCTCGAGCCCTACTCCGCCGTCGCCCTCGGGGTTGACGTCCGCTCGCTCTTTGCCCCTTCCGCCAGCGTCCTCCTCCAACGCGCCGTCACAGCCCGCGAGATCGCGCTCCTCAACCCCCTCTTGATCCACTCCCGTACCTCTTGCAAACCCTTCTATGCCATCCTTCACTTTATTGACGTCGGTATTGTGCTCGACCTTGAGCCTGCCCTCGCCGAGGACCCCGGCATCTCTGTCGCCGGGGCCGTTCAGTCCCAGAAGCTGGCCGTCCGCGCGATCTCCCGCCTGCAGGCCCTCCCCGGCAGTAACGTCAGGCTCCTCTGCGATACCGTCGCCGACTGCGTCCGTGAGCTCACCGGGTACGACCGCGTTATGGTCTACAAATTTCACGAGGATGAACACGGAGAGGTGGTGGCCGAGTCCAAGCGCTCCGACCTCGAGCCCTACCTCGGTCTCCACTATCCGGCCACCGATATCCCGCAGGCGTCCCGCTTCCTCTTCAAGCAGAACCGAGTGCGGATGATTGTCGATTGCCGTGCCGCGCCCGTGCGTGTGATTCAGGATGCGCGCCTTTCGCAGCCGCTCTGCCTCGTCGGCTCCACTCTTCGCGCCCCACATGGTTGCCACGCCCAGTACATGACCAACATGGGTTCTGTCGCCTCCCTCGTTTTGGCCGTCATCATCAACGGGCGGGATGAAGTGGGCGCGGGTGGCGCATCCTCCCTTTCCGGCTCGACAAAGCTCTGGGGGCTCGTCGTCTGCCATCACACCTCCCCGCGCTGCATCCCCTTCCCCCTCCGATACGCCTGCGAGTTCTTCATGCAGGCCTTCGGCCTCCAGCTCAACATGGAGCTCCAGCTCGCTGCGCAGCTCTCGGAGA
Organism: Costus lasius; assembly: GCA_027563935.2. NCBI lineage: Eukaryota > Viridiplantae > Streptophyta > Magnoliopsida > Zingiberales > Costaceae > Costus > Costus lasius. The sequence continues at coordinate 132,702,250 of CM050450.1, read as the reverse complement.
AGCACATGCTCCAGACGCAAACCCTCCTCTGCGATATGCTTCTCCGAGACTCCCCAACTGGCATTGTGTCCCAGAGCCCCAGCATCTTCGACCTTGTCAAATGTGACGGCGCGGCTCTCTACTACCAGAGCAAGTACTGGCCGGTCGGTATCACCCCCAACGAGGGGCAGATTGAGGACATAATCGAGTGGCTGTTCACTTACGATGGCAAGTCCACTGGTTTGAGCACTGACAGCCTAGCCAACGCAGGTTACCCTGGCGCCGCGGCACTTGGTGATGCGGTTTGTGGGATAGCCGCGGCTCGCATCACCGGCAATGATTTCTTGTTCTGGTTCAGATCACATACGGCCAAGGAGATAAAATGGGGAGGGGCAAAACATTATCCAGGGGACAAAGACGACGGGCAACGGATGCACCCCCGCTCGTCCTTCAACGCCTTCTTGGAGGTAGTCAAGAGCAAGAGCTTACCTTGGGAGACTGCTGAGATGGACGCCATACACTCCTTGCAGCTCATATTGCGAGAGTCCTTCAGAGACGCCATGGAGGATACTAGCAATTCAAAGGCTATTGTCCACGACCAACCTGGTGACTTGGAAATGCATGGTATAGATGAGCTCAGCAAAGTGGCAAGGGAGATGGTGAGATTGATAGAGACAGCTACTGTGCCAGTTTTTGCTGTTGATTCAGACGGACGTATAAATGGTTGGAATGCAAAGATTGCTGGACTGACAGGGCTACCGGTCGAGGAAGCAATGGGTAAATCACTGGTTCATGATCTTGTTTTTGAGGATTATACCAATGTTGTCGACAAGCTTCTATCCCGAGCCTTTAGAGGTATACCCTAGATTGTTCTTCTCAACTTTCTGTTTTTCCATAGACATTGAAAATTGTTTACTCCAGCTATGGACTCTGATTGTGTCAATATGACTGAGCTTATATTCAATAGCTTTTTAATGTGATATGCTTAACTGGCTTGAGTATTGAGAATCTTGTTGGATAATATTGTTATGTCTGCAGACTGTACAACAGTTCACGAAAAAGAAATTGAATCAGAAATTACTAATGTTCTGGTGCTACGATTATACAAATTCTGGAGTGAAGATGTTGATTGTTTCCATCATTAACCAAAGTAAGGTTTGTGCAGGTGAGGAAGAGAAGAATGTTGAGATAAAGTTGAAGACATTTGGTTTGCAGCAACGCAAAGCTGCAATTTTCATGATCGTGAATGCTTGTTCTAGCAGGGATTGCACAAACTGCATTGTAGGTGCATGCTTCATTGGACAAGATATTACGGGTGAGAAAGCGATCATGGATAAGTTCATTCACATACAAGGGGATTATAAGGCTATAGTGCATAGTCCCAGCCCCCTAATTCCACCTATTTTTGCTTCAGATGAGAATACTAGTTGCTCTGAGTGGAATACAGCCATGGAAAAGATTACTGGTTGGTCAAGAGAGGAAACAATGGGAAAGCTTCTGGTTGGACAGGTTTTCGGCAGCTTCTGTCGTTTCAAGGCACCAGAAGCTTTGACAAAGTTCATGGTAGTGCTTCATAATGCAATTGAGGGACATGAAACTGAAAAATACCCATTTGCATTCTTTGACAAGAATGGGAAATTAGTGCAGGCTTTATTGACGGCAAATACAAGAAATAATATGGATGGCCAGATAATTGGAGCTTTCTGCTTCTTGCAGATATCTAGTCCCGAGTTGCAGCAAGCTATTGAAATCCAGAGACAACAAGAAATGAAATGCTTTGCCCGGACGAAAGAATTGTCATATATTTGCCAAGAGATAAAAAATCCACTGAATGGAATTCGGTTCACAAGCTCTTTGTTAGGAATGACCGAATTAAATGATGATCAAATTCAGTTTCTTGAAACAAGTGAATCTTGTGAGAAGCAGATGATGAAAATTATAAAGGACACAAGTTTACAAAGTATTGAGGATGGGTTAGTTTTCTTTACCTTATATTTGTTAACCACAAAAATTGACCAGCGTAATCCATGCTTAGTTTCCTTGTAAACTATTGCCAAGCAACAATGATAGGTTAGTTTTCTTCTCTACATTTGATTTATCAACTATATATGTTATACTAATGCGGCTCATGCCTAATTAAAATTTATATCTTTTACATTGAGAAGACATGTAATTCACATAGAAGGAATTGGCAGGAATAATATATTGAGAACTTGTTTTAAGACTGACAGTAGGAAATGTAATTTACTAATTGTGGGTTCATTTGGTGATACATATTTTTTTTAAATATGGAACTATGATTTTGGTTCCCTAAATACACATCATTCAACCACCATTACCTTCTGAAGGGTTCATTTGTGGCTAATTGGCAGTTAGAATAAATGAAGCAAATCCAAATCCGTTTAAGATTTTGAGAATAGACTTGCAGGTCAACATGTGCAGTCTCTTCATCTTCTATATGTAGTTTTGTCTTCTTCATTATGTAATTTTTTTTTGAAATTTAGCACAATTTATTGGTCCTGATGAAGATTTCAACCCATTTATTAGTTGCCCTCCATTTTGCTAAGCACACTATTGACCTAGGTTATGTTTAAAGGTTGCTGCTTGATTCACATTGCTTTATGAGCCCAAAATGATTTATAACGATGTGGTGATGTGTTTGATTTATACCAAGAACTGGGATTAATCGTATGCTTCTTCACACTTTGTTGGTTCATCTGATTGAGGAAGAACATGAAAACATTAATTCTGAAAATGTCTTATACAATTTGGATCATCCCTTTACGATCCAAGAAATTCCAGTTGTCAATACTTGCAAAGCTAAGTGAAATCGGCTAGATATGATTGAGCATCAAATTATCAAATAATACTTGCCGGAGTTGCAAAATCCGGTCATGTCAGGGTGATTCCTGTATGGAATCTGCTACTGGCATAGAATACATAAAGGAAAGAGAAGAGAAATAAAAACTTTTTATGGAACCAGTATTCAATTTTTTAGTCATTTACTATGATATGAAGGCTACTTTTTTTGGTTTGATTTTGTCTTTTATGAATTCATATTAATGGAGCTATAAGTTGTGCTATTCATTTATGGTACAATGAAAGGTGTTTCTGAAGCTTTAAGAAACTTTGGAGTCTTCCTTTTCGTTGAGATCAAATATTGAATAATAATAGCATACATTTATAAGTTATCAGTAAGGCAAAAAAAAAAAAGAACTAAATCTATAATTTTTAAGCAATGAAGCTAAGCTATCTAAAAAATAAGCACATGATTTTCTCATAAAAACATCTTTGTGAATAATTCAATATTGAATGTGTTACGACCCACTTATTGGGAGAATTGACTATTAACTTAGATTATAAATTGTAGTAAGCTCATTCAACCTTACATATCATGATAATTTAGGTTTAATTTCTCATATAACATTAAATTGGGATACCATAAATTCTTTTGAATCAAAAGAATTTTCGGAATAGCATGATCAGGTAAGATCTATTAAGGATTTTTGTTTGCAAGTTAAAACAAGCAGAAGAGACAGATGTTATTTAGAAGAATTTATTCATATGATCCCTATATCGGGATAGATAGAGCATGAGCTCATGTCTCTTTGCATGCATGATTAGTTCCTTTAACCTTACATATCATGATAATTTAGGTTCAATTTCTCATGTGACACTAAATTGGTGTATCATTTTGAATCAGAAGAATGTGCTGAATAACATGATAAGGTAAGATATATAAACAAGCAGAAGAGACTGAAGTAATTTTGAAGAATTTAATCATATGATCCCTATATTGGGATGCATAGAGCATGAGCGCATGTCTCTTTGCATGTATGGTTAGTGCATTCAGACTAGTGACCACATGTCTAGGGTTCTATTCCCATTAGTGGCACCTTCTATGCATTATGGTTTAATATGTAGTATTTTTCTTTTTCTAAAAAAGAAGTAGAATATGAGATACCTTATTCATGTGGAGATGGGGGGAGAGAACTTAAATGACAATAGAAGGAAGCAAAATACCTAGGATGGATAAGCTTGTGATGGTGAAAGGCTTTGGCAGCATTGACAATGTATTCAATGGACAAGTATTATGTTGTTGGATGGCGATGGTAGATGAGGTCCATAATCTCCTTTTGGACCACAAAAGTAGCTTCAATAATGATCCTTGTACTAATGTAGTTATGCTATTCTAAGTAGGGTCATAGAGGAAAAAAAATGGAGTCTCTAGTCAAAAAGGTGGATCTCCTACATGGCTAATGAGAGCAATACGTATTTATTTAAAAAATGTGTAGACCAATGAATGACTAAAATGATCATTATTGTTAAATGGCTACAATAAAGTAGGAATAAAGTCTTGTTGGATGTTACATTATCATCTCTAATTATGGTGATCCAATTTTAGATCCATCTAGTTCTTGCAATTTGGAAAGGAAATAATTTGTTGATCTTGTTCAGTGTGGTACCGAACATCAGCCAAAATTCTTGGATTTTCAACATACTTTGTCATTTTTCTCTGGTTTTGGTAACTAAGGCTATGTTCTGTTGAAAGGAATCCACGGTAGAAAGGATGAAAAGTACAATGAATCTAGATGACTTTGTATTTTCTATCCTTTCTGCCGTGGATTCCTTTCAATAGAACATAGCCTAAGGCTATTTATCCTAGGAATGAAAGAAAATAGGACAAAAGAAAATTTATAAGGGATACGAAAATAGGGTGATAGAAAAGTATTATTATTTTTAATTTTCTTAGAAGGAAAGAAAAAACAATAAAAGATGGATTTTATTTGATATTTGTACCCCAACTATGTATCTTTATTTGATATTATGGGTGCAACAACAAGAAGTTGTAGTTGAGGTGGTGAACATTACAGTGAGAGAGAAGAATGGATATTGCAGTGAACAACTTAACTTTACTTAACTTTACTAACTTCACATCAACTTTTCATCGCACCTTTACTTATTCTCGCTCAATACGAGCTTTTCTCGACTACTCGTCCTTGCCGTCGCTGCTCGAGCTCACCGTCATTGCTCGTTCATGTTGCTACTGCTTGCCCTTGTCATTGTCGCTCATATTTAATATTTAATATTTAATAATTTTATGATATTATATATATATATAATATGAATAAAAAAAATTGGGGTGTATATATCAATCCTTCAAACTTTCTTTCCATCCAAGTAAACACAAGAAAGGAAAATCTATAACACATTCCATCCATCTATTTTTCCTTTCTTTCTTTATTTCCTTTCCTTTGTACTTTCCATCCGTCCAAGTAAACACGGCCTTAGGGAGATGATGGAAAATACTATTTTTCCTCTTTTCCCTTTATTTTTACCTCAAAGAAAACAGTGTAGGAGTCTTGGTAGACTTTTACGGGTTGCTACCATTTGGCTTGGGTAGCTAAGGACCAAGTTAGGGAAACCTCCTCTTTGGTGTGACACAAGTTTCTGTCATAGAAACACACCTTCTACTGTGGAAGGCTACATACATTGACCATCCCTCGTGTCCAATTTGGTCAAGCATTGTGCTTATGCTGCCTTTGTTATTAATTATGAATACGACAGAAAGTACTAGTTGTTATGTAGTCGGAAAACCATATGCTATTTGTTTAACCTAGAAGTATAAAGCTTACGAAGCTTTGTAATCCAAGTTTGTAGATTTAAGTAATGATATAGAATTTGTAAATTCTCCAATATTGAGGCAGGAAGAATTCTTGCAATTGATTTGATGAATATTCTAATATTTTCAGTGTCAAATGCACAATTTACCTTGTCTATTCCAAGAATGATCATGGAACTTTCAGCTTGGCTGGAATGGTTTCCATCACCAAATGTCTGTCAATACATATGAAACTTCATGTGCAATATCATTTTATCTTGTTAACTGGTTATTCTTGTTATGGAGTGCTGTAAAATAGTTCTATCCTTATGAGTAATGGTTGAATCATGATCTTCCTTTGAATTTCCATTTGTCATTTTTTTGTCAACTTTATTTGTCTTTGAGCAGCTCCTTAACACTTGACAAAAGTGGGTTTCCGCTTGAAAGCGTTGTCAACGCTGTTGTTAGCCAAGTTATGATATTACTGCGAGAAAGAGACCTGCAATTGATTCGGGATATTCCTGAAGAAATTAAAGATATATCAATCTATGGTGATCAACTTAGAATTCAACAAGTATTGGCTGATCTTTTATTTGTCATGGTCAGATTTGCACCTTCTTCAGCAGATTGGATAGAAATTCAAATTAGGCTAACTAGGAATCGAAGTGCTGAAGGAATCGAAATGTTGCTTTTGCATTTCAGGTTTGCTACCTTACTCCTTATGGTCACAATTTAGAATGCAGAATTCACAAGTTTTGTAATGTTTAGTACTTGGTTCTTGAATTTAATTATAATGCTCCTTAGAGAACTCCTTATCTTTATATACTTGGGTTACTTTTAATTTTTTTTAGTAGTATTATACAAGGTTTAAAATTTTAGTTTAAATCTACCAAAATTTATTATTTCTACCAGTCTGAGTTGAGTTTGGTTTTATTATAGTATAGTGTCAATTTTAGTGTAGCATTCAGATCGGAGACTCCACCGGGTTCGGATTGGTTTTTCAAACCTTAGTATTATATATATATATATATATATCATGAAATTCCAGAGTTATTAGAGTGATGGAGAATACCAATGTTCAAGTAATTGTTTTCCTTTTTCTACTAAACAACTCTATACTTGCTTTCTTGATTTGCTTACCTTTCATTAGTCTTCATGTGCGCAATTATGTGTACAATTCAGCATTCTACTTCATGTATAGCTTCTAGTTCTTTGTCATGTACATATTGGACTAGTATTATTTTGTTATTTGAATAAATATGTCATTCGATTTTCACGTAACTTGCTTGAACTCTAAGTTTATGTCACTGCAATTATTTGAAAACGTGTATGCTTACACATTATAATATTTAGTGAAAAACATAAATACTAAGATACCTAATTTGATGGAATGTATTTGACCAACTAATACAGCATATACGTGATCAACTGGTGACTAATGGTTACTTTTCCATGCAAAAGTTCTTTATATCATTTCTATGTATTGAACTGTCATTGCTATTATCCTAGGATGTCAGCTCATAGATCTGCCAATCTGTAGAGGTAAGATAAGGAAAATATAACGACATAGAGACAAAAAAACATGGATCTTTTATATGGGGCTATTGACCATATATATTTTCAGTTGTACAATGCATTAAATTAGATTATAGATAGTCCTACCAAGGTAGTGTGTATTCATGGCTAAGATTTGAGAAGCAATTTTCCAGCTGTCACAACATCAAGTTTTTTCAAAGCCAACTAACCGAGTATGCAGTACTTCATAATTCTCGATGATCTCTTCCCATTCTCATCTATTCACATGTGCCTTATTTCTTTGTTTGTATTCACTTAGGGTTATTGGAATAGAACATTGTTGTGGTTGCTTTCTTGCTAACATGCTGGAAAATATTGGGCTAATTTACTCCATTGTGATGGCCTTTTGTTATTCCAGTGATTATAAATTTATATCATGATATTTTTATTTTATTTGGAGAATCATACTGTACTGATTTGGAACTCCACTTGAAAAGATCAGCACTTGCTAATGATTCTTGCATATCTAAGAAACAATTTTGAACTCTTTCTTGTTCATGTTAGGAATAGTAATATTAAAAATAGTCATAATGAGTCAAATTGGATAATTACTATTTTGTATCCAATAAAAGGGTACATTTTGTACGAAATTTGATGGAGTATGTTCTCAATGTAATATCATTATAATTCTCATTCATATTTTTCCTCTTAGAATTCGCTATACAGAAAGGAGCCTAAATACGAAATGAAGACTTATGGGTCTTAGTTGGAATGTATGTAATGCCCCAGTTTAATGTTTGGACAAAGTCCCTGCATATTGCAGTGGATAGTTGTTACCTTTTGGCTTCTTAGTTGTAGTGATGGCAAAAAGGTGGTGCTTGACAGCTTGATGAAGACCCATCTATATTTGTCAAGATTGTTAAGAATATATTATATGTGTGGAAAGTAAACAACATTTCTCGGCAATAGTTGCTTAATACATCTGTATATTAGTTTGAAGCATTAAAGATTTATGAAAGATTTTCAAGTTTTAGTGAGAAGACTTTGGTGGCTTTACCTCTATAGAAATTGGAGTTTGGAACACTAGAAAAACCTATATGAGCAACTTACTACAGCTTTGGAACATGTTAGAGTTTGATTTTTGATGCTATGTGATTTAGTCCCACATTGGCTAGCAGCCTATTTAGTATTGATATATTGATTTTATAGTTTTAAGTAGTGTTTGAAATTTCGGTTCGAACCGGACCGAAATTTCCGACATGTCTGGTGCAAGACCGGTATGAGACAAAAGCACTGTAGCATAGTGGCGGTACTGGCAAAATCAATGTAGCATAGTATTGGTACGCACTGATTATACCGGCGAGTCACCGGACCGGCTCTTAAAACCATGGTTTTAAGACTATATTTTCTCTATTTTTTTAAAATAATATTTAGATTTTTTTTCTCTTCTACTTGGTATTAGGAATTCTTGCATGCTTCCAAAAGCCAAGTGAGACAAGTTGTAGATATATCATTCTCATTCTAACATAACAAGCTCACATATCTTTTGTAGTGTCAAAACGCCATTGCCCCAGGATTTCTCGTTATTGATAGACTATTCTTGACTTAAAAGAACGCCTTCTCTAAACTTCTTAGAATTTATACATCTTGTTATCCTTAGTGCTATGAGTAGTTCAAGATATTATGGTGGTTGCATCAAATTATGGATGTTGCATAGATCAAAACTCTTGTGCTCCTTTTGTTCATTATAGTTGTTTTGAGGTGTGCATATTGCTACCACTCTATTGGTCCCACTGCTACTATTGAGCTTGCATTTATTGGTATTGTGACTGTCTTAGTTGCAGATCATAAGATGTTCCTCCATCTAATTGTTGCTTCTTCCCCATCCTTTATTTCCATGACTTCCCTGACGTCTAGTATAACTTTTTGGCTTCTACTTTATCCAAGAGATCTTTGATTTTGGATCATCTTCTCACATGACATGATCATATAATTTTCTATTTGGTATTTTTCTCATCCTTCACCTCTCATTTGTTTGTGATGGATCATCAATTTTCGTCCATGGATTTGGTTCTACTTATACTGCTTTTGCTAATGGGTTACACGCTACATGCTATGTGCTTGCTTTTTCTATGAACAATATGTTTGCCTAGTGTCTTACTAGGATTTTACTTTGTTTAGTTACATACTTAACTATGCATTGTATTTTTTTAGATTTGTGCACAAAGCAGTGTAGGGTGGGGGACAGAGGGGGTGTGCATTTGGTGATGTCTATTACTTTGTGAATTAGTTTTCCTGAGATTTTCCACTATTCCTTCCACTACATAACGTCTATATATGTGGATTGTCAAATGAGTTATACCTCTCTTCCATTATACAATAGATATGTGGATTGTCAAATGAGTTATACCTCTCTTTTAAAAGTAAATATTGTTGCTTTTAAGGATAATTAGTTGTAAACTTTTGCAGGATGCTTGGTACGAATTTGGTAGGATTGAGATTGAAAACCTTGGTAAACGCCAAGGTTTTCATTATTGGTATTTGTATGCGCATATATATAGGACCAAACATCAGTCTTGTTCTAGATTCTGGTGTACGATTGGACTTGTTTATATCACTTCTATTAGACCATATTGATCGAAACCTTAAACGATAGGTACTATTTTGGTGTGACTTTAGATATTTTTGGTATGCTTAGGTATCATCCTATGCTTCTAACTTAACAGGAGTGCTCTAACTTCACGGGAGTGCTAGAGTTATATTTATGATATGTGGTTTAAGTCTTAGCTTTTCTAGCACATCTAATGTTAATGCAGTCTTTACGGGATTATATTTACTATTTAAGACATTTGGTGATTATTTTAGTGGATTGAAACAATAAGCTCTTTGATGCCAAATTATATTTTTGTTAGGTTAGAATCACATGTATGTTAGATTTGGTTTTAATCAAATCCTCTCATATCTTATCTCCTTTTAGAGTAATATACTTTTGTGAAGGATTTTAAAAGAATTTATTTTAGGTGCAGAAAACAATAAACAATTTCCAGCTATAGTGGCTTGGGTTATTCAGTAGTAGTTTGGAATTTTATAGATTGTTTGAGAAGTTTTGTATTTGTTCGGTAAGTCAATGCCAATCTAGGAAATGTGTACGCTGTATTTTTATTTCTTACCTTCTCCAGGTAACCTTTACCTAAAGAACTTGTCTGTCATTTATAGTTTTTACCTTTGTAAGTACCTTTAGCCCTTTTAAAAAATAGTATTTTGTGCTTATGTGGAAGTTATTTTTGGAATTCAATTTAGTATTTCATAAAATATCTCCTCTACTACTTTATCCATTCTTTTCCTCTCGTTTCTCTTCATTCCTATCTTTGTCCTTCCTACAGTTGTATTTTTAGATCACAAAAGAAAGCAAAGGTTTTTAATAGAATGGCAAAGGTTCATGAATTAACACAATTTCCTTCTTAATTTAACTTTAAGGTATAAGGCTTTAGACATTCTACTAGTTCTCTTGTGTAGTACTATTTGTATCTTACTGATAACCTCCACCTCATATACCATCTTAGGATATTTTTTGATAAATTGGTGGAGTTTCACACCTTGCCGTTTTTCACTCAAAAATACATATCAGATCAAGTTATCAGATACAAGGGCAATATGCTTAATCACTTCATTCCTTCAAATTTTTTTTTGTAATTTGAGATCACATAGGTGAACTAAATTTGATTTATTTTTTTCAGAATTCATTTCACTTGCTCCAAGTTTAATAACCTTTTATTAACTATTTTCTTTTTATTAATTCACCTATTCTGAAAGATGTGCATACCAAAGTCATCATGGAAGGCTTCTTTTTCAATTATCTGAAACTTTTTTAGTAAATTAATAATTTTTTACATAACGGAAAATCTATTGTTCATTTTGTTTAGATTTCATCATAATGTGTGGATCAAGATTTTAAATACCGGTCTGCATTGGTATACTAATCGGTACCGATCTATACCAACACATAGTACTAATAGTGTATGTTGGTACTATCAATATATTATATTATATATATACCAACCTTGTATAGGTACTAGTACAAGGACATATCGGTATGGCTTGCCTATATCGAGTGGTACTGACTAATATTTAAATCCTTAAGGACTTATGGTAGAGATTGTTTTCTTCATAAAACTCATGTTAATGATAGGTTCTGCGTATTGTTGTAATTGGATATTGAATTTTTTTGCTCCAGTTTATATACCTTAAGTCCTTAAGGATTTAAATATTAGTCAATACCATTCGGTATAGGCGATCCATACCAAGATGTCCTTGTACTAGTACCTATACAGCAAATTGATACTAACTGCTCATGGTAGCTAACATCTCAGATTATTGTCATTATGTCTCTTTTCTGGCTTTTCATGTTCTTGCCGCTTTGTTATGCAGGATAGTTTGTCCTGGTGAGGGCCTTCCTTCCCAACTTGTTGAAGACATGTTCGACAACTCTCAAACGGTCAAAACTATGACTGTAGAAGGCCTTGGATTGAATACTTGCAGGAAATTACTACAACTTATGAATGGAGAAGTCCATTATGCAAGAGAATCCGGTAGGTGTTATTTCCTCGTAGCTATAGAACTCCCTACTTTTACCACTGAGCACACTGCAATGGAAGTTGGGACATGCTCTAAACAAGTAGTATAACCAAACTCAACGATAAAGAACGTTACGCATGGATCTTCCCTTTATGAGATCAAGCATGAGCATAGCTAAAGGTGTATCCTGTGAACATTTATTCTTCAAGTCATGTGTAAGTTCAAGTTTCCACTTTTAAGTTTGCTAACATGATGTTGTGAATGCAGAGGGAGGAACATCGAAGCAAGTACGTAAGGTACAATGCGGTGGCTTTACTCAACCTCCCTCCTTTTTGGTTAAATTCATGGTATATCGACATTAATAAGCCCCCATACTAGTTCTAGAGTTGTCTGTCTTTGTGTTTTTACCCACCATTTATTACGTAAATAAAGGGTGGGTAGCCTTGGAGACGGAAATATAACAGATTGTTTTCATTTTCTGTAGTGATTACTCAAGATTTTTAGAACCATTTGAGATGAATAGTTCTTGCACTTCCTCGATGAATATCGTTTTGCTTTGAGTTGCTTCGGATGATGGATTATGGCGTGTCTGGTTAGTGGATATTTTGGTGCTAACACAAGTCACTAAAACATAAAAAACAAAAATCAAAATAGTTGTCTTTTTTTTCTCATTGTCATTGCCGTTCTAGTTTCCTGAATTATATAGCTGGAAATCTTGTTAAGCCGGCAGCCCTCACCTAAATACATCTTTGTGAATCACAAGATACCACCAGATTCAGTCAACTGTGCATGCAATGCATCAATCTCGACAGGTGTGCATGATACTTTCAGAATGAGGCTCCTTTTGGTTCATCCCGAACCATTTGAGGCAATGCTAGTGAATGTACAATTACAGTCTTATAACAAACATCAAACAAAATTTAATCCAAATAGTACTCAATTTTTAGTTGGTGTACGTATATTTCAGCTCTATTTGAATTCATAAATTTGTATATATTTAATGTTTCTTTAGAGAATGCTAAGTAATATAGTCACAAGTTATTTATATATATATATAAAAATTAATTCTCCTCTCTTTGTCTCAGGCAGTCAAACACCTCCCTCAGTTGGAGGTAAGTTGATCATTCGCTTGCTCTCTATCCTTTCTCCCCATTTAAAGCTAGCAGAGGAGTGTGAGTGGTCCACCTCTGGGACGGGAAAAGGGATACATCTATCCATGTGCTTGAGGGGATGACGGAACTTCACGGGGTGCCGACATGATGGTTGCCTACAAGGACGCTAGCGAGAGCGAGAGTGAGATAGTTGGCGCCGTTGATTGCTAGTAAGAGATTTTCCATCTTCATTTACCGTAGTTATATTTTATTAATCATCCAACTATTTTGTTAAAAAAAATAATATGTAGACTTATTTGAAATAACTTAACATGTCATTTGAATTCAATGGCGTTATATCTAGTTAATGTTTCACATGAAAACTAAATAAAACATTAATCATGTTGTGCTCGCATAGTATTCTTGAATTGACTTGCACTATACACGAACCCACTAGTCAGGAAATGAAATGGAATGGCCACTGATCTCCAGCATCAAAAACATGTTAGGAAGTTAAATGTGTTTGTGATCCTTCTCCCTTGTACAAGCTTCAACCTTACGGTTCTCAGACATTTTAATGCAAGTCCCTTTAAGATTTCCCTTTCACTAAGCCCTTTGTCTTCTGCCTTGGTGATCACTAAAGATTGCATATAATGCAGGGTAGTGAACTCTCAAGTTCGCTGTTCCACTACTTAGCATTAGTTTATATATATAGTACACGGAATTCCTTCCCCTACAGGTTTTAAGCTGCCACTCGCTGGCATCATTTTCAAGACAAAAGAATAAGATATTTCATATAAATGATTATATCAGAAACTAGAATTTAAAAGGATCGAGGTCCTCCGTCCTCTCTACAGTTTTATTTTTAGGTTGGCTGTAGTTAAAAATACCTTGCAAACTTTATGACACTCCTAGAATTAAAAAAATTTCTCCTACTTTGTTAATTCTTCATTCACTTTAGTTTCATAGCCAAGTATTTACTAGCTTTGAAAAAACTATACTTAACTTGTAACTTCATATAAGAGGAGATAAGGGTTGGGTTAAGATGCCTCCTGATTTTATTTTGAGTAATATAGCATGATTGTATCCTATTTATAGAAAACTTGATATTTTTGGCTAACTTAGAAGTTTTATGAGATCAATGATTCCCATACATACTAGATATAGATTCCTCTTTGCTATACATAATATCTTTGTAGAGTATCTTTTCATTGACTCTATGAGTGCTTTAATGGATCTTCACGAGTCTTGTGTTGACTAGCAATAAGCACGGATATTTTCTTTAAAAAAACTTAATATTTGAAGCTAGGTTCTTTAGTTGGCTCAAATAATTTGGTTGATTATGTGATTTAAATGCTATCATATTATTGACAAATGATTTGATTGTCCATCATAGTGATATATTAATAAAGAAAACTAGATGTCATTATATAGATTTATCCAATCTCTTGAATTGGCACTATATCCTATTTTTTTCAATCTTTGGCAGTACATATATATTAAAAGTTTTTAGTTTAGCTAAACACGAGGATGTTACAAGTTGTCAAAACCTTATTATTTCTAGCTAACTATATAACTAAGAGCATTGGCACCATTAGTGGCATCATACTTCAATCCATTATCTAGCTAGTAAGCTAATCTTCCGAATATGAAGCTAGTGAATTATAATTTCATATTGTCTATCTTGTCTCTTGAAGTATACATTCAATACTAATTGTTAAAAGATTCTAGTCGTTTTTATACTCGAAGCATCATGTTGTCTCTTAAGTGACCAATTGTTGAGGGACCATTTTGTTGGAAACTTTCATCTTTTCTTTGCGATTTTTTTTTTTGAAAATTTTGTTGGTTGCTCTATCATTGTCTTTGGTGAGACATAAGAGTTACTCTACTCTTTGACTTAGGGCATTGGCATTGATGTTAGTCTCACTCAACCAACACAACTAAGTCTTTGTCACAATTGATAAAGTATTTTAATTTCAAATAGGTAATAATTTGCTTTTGTGATGACTATTTAAGCATGAACTAAATTATTTAACAATTATAGTGGCAATAATGATACACTTTTTGGACTCATTTATCCTTTGCATGTTTTTGACTAAGGTAATGAAGTCTACCATTCAAGTTTATTACTACTAAGTTGCTTAGAGTTTAGACTGATGTTTTACATCTTATTTTTCAGCTACACTATCTAAAGGTTTTTTTTATCTCTCTATATCTGCAAATAGTATTTGCCCGCATCAAGTATAGTCATTACCTTTACCTCTACATTAAGATATAACTAGATAATCATTAGTTAATCACTTTTAAGCTAGTATACACCCTCCTTAGCATTAGAACTAATTATATTAGTTTGTCTAAAGATTTTGTAGCTCAAGCCATTTATTTTGCCTCCAATTTTGGCAATAAAATTATGAGATACGTATGCCTAATTGCCATTAAGTATTCTCATTTTTTTTTCAGTCTCTACTATATATACACACACACCTCGGTATCTTTCCATCTATGATCTATCACACTAATTGATTTTGCTACGTTAACATTAATTAAGGGCTTAAGATTGAGCGTTCTAGAGAGCGACGTCATATTCGAGCGTGAAATTATTAAGATCAAAATAGAACAGACCCTTTATTTTATTTTATTTTATTTATGCTTAATAATATTAACTTAGGAACTTAGTAACTTGCACCTAACCCAACGCTCCATCACGTGAACGGATGCAGCGTTAGGACAGCAGCGCACGCAACGTATGCATGCTAATATATATAATAAAATTTGATATAGGAGTACTATATAAAAATACCATGACTTATTTAAAATACTAGATTATCTACTCGATATTTTTTAAAAATTTCTATCTGAATCTGAATTGGATATTTTTTAACACGATAGACAACTTGAACTGATCCTATTTAATAGGTATTTGATTCCTAAGTAAATTGAATAAGGTATAACAATTAGCTATTAAATTATCACCCGACTTCCATCCTTGCTCTAGCCGTACCTGATAAACACAGTGCACATTGGTCCATCCGTCCATCTGATAGATTGTAAAGTCTTAAAACAGAGATACCTCATACCTCCCTTTAAGATTTTTAGGGATGGTTTTAAAAAAAACTTATACTTTATATTACTGTGCTACGTTGTAAGATTTCTAACCTTGCCGGTGCAGGGTGACACGATCAGGTGTAGTTGGTTGAGAAACCCGCGTGGCATTCAATGAGCTCGATCTCCAGCACCGGCAAAACGTCGAGGACACTGACCTCGTTGCCCAACCTAGAAGACTTTTTTGGCTTTCCTATTGCTCCTAATTAACTACCTCTGCTGGACTATAAATACAAAATTATGTGATTAATTTGGGAGTATATAATATAAAAAATATATAATCTTAGTGCAAGAGCTGGCACACACAAATATTTCTTCCCCAACCACCTCCATTAAATTCTCACTTGCTCGATCTCTCTATATAAGCACAATTCACTCACTTGAAC
The DNA here is from genome assembly GCA_027563935.2 of Costus lasius. NCBI lineage: Eukaryota > Viridiplantae > Streptophyta > Magnoliopsida > Zingiberales > Costaceae > Costus > Costus lasius. The sequence continues at coordinate 132,686,000 of CM050450.1, read as the reverse complement.
TTCAGCTCAAGCAGAGCTTGCGGTAGTGGAGCGGAGATGGGAAGGTCTGTAAAGAGCGCTGCGCGTGGCTTGGGGCTTGTGGTCTTGACGGCCACGGCCCTGTTGGTCGTCCTGGGGGTTGCTGAGGGGCGCCGGCTGGAGAAAGAGACCTTACTAGGTGGCGGCGGCGGAGGCCTTGGAGGAGGCTTTGGTGGTGGGAAAGGTGGAGGGATTGGTGTTGGTGGGGGTGCTGGAGGAGGTGGAGGCGTCGGAGGTGGTTTTGGTGGTGGAATTGGAGGTGGTTTTGGTGGTGGAGGTGGAGGTGGAGGTGGTGTCGGTGGCGGTCTAGGTGGAGGAGCTGGAGGCGGTGCTGGTGGTGGACTTGGAGGTGGAGGTGGTGCTGGTGGAGGTCTAGGTGGTGGTTCTGGCGGTGGCTTGGGAGGTGGAGCTGGTGGAGGACATGGAGGTGGAGGTGGCGCTGGTGGAGGTCTAGGTGGTGGAGCTGGAGGTGGTGCTGGCGGTGGAGGTGGCGCTGGTGGAGGTCTAGGTGGTGGTTCTGGCGGTGGCCTGGGAGGTGGAGCTGGTGGAGGACATGGAGGTGGCGCTGGTGGAGGTCTAGGTGGTGGAGCTGGAGGTGGTGCTGGCGGTGGAGGTGGCGCTGGAGGAGGTCTAGGTGGTGGTTCTGGCGGTGGCTTGGGAGGTGGAGCTGGTGGAGGACATGGAGGTGGAGGTGGCGTTGGTGGAGGTCTAGGTGGTGGAGCTGGAGGTGGTGCTGGCGGTGGAGGTGGCGCTGGTGGAGGTCTAGGTGGTGGTTCTGGCGGTGGCTTGGGAGGTGGAGCTGGTGGAGGACATGGAGGTGGAGGTGGCGCTGGTGGAGGTCTAGGTGGTGGAGCTGGAGGTGGTGCTGGCGGTGGAGGTGGCGCTGGAGGAGGTCTAGGTGGTGGTTCTGGCGGTGGCTTGGGAGGTGGAGCTGGTGGAGGACATGGAGGTGGAGGTGGCGTTGGTGGAGGTATAGGTGGTGGAGCTGGAGGTGGCGCTGGCGGTGGTTTGGGAGGAGGAGCTGGTGGCGGTCTAGGTGGTGGAGCTGGAGGCGGTGCTGGGGGTGGTTTTGGAGGCGGAGCGGGTGGAGGCGCTGGCGGTGGTATTGGGGGAGGTAGTGGTGGCGGGCTTGGCGGCGGTGCTGGTGGTGGGCTAGGTGGTGGCGGTGGCCTTGGAGGTGGCGGCGGTCTAGGCGGTGGAGCTGGAGGTGGTGGAGGGGTAGGCGGCGGCGGCGGTATTGGTGGAGGGGGCGGGATTGGTGGTGGTGGTGGTTTCTAATCGAATGTTTTCGTCGCCCAAGTCTTGTGTGAATGTATGCTATAGTTTTTCAATATATAAAATGGGGAATTAATAAATTCCCAAAAATAAATTATGTTATATGAAAATACCTGCCCTCTTAATATACATCTTAAGCTTGTCGAACTTTTCTCTCTCTACATACATTTTTGTTTAAAATTTTAAATAATTATAATACACAGAATTAATAATTCCTAAAGCTTTATAATTAAACTAATAATGAAGATTTTACAGGCCACAAGCAATAGAACGATGCAAAAAAAAAAACATAAATTTTATACTTAAATTATAAAGTTAGATTATACAAGCCATCAAATTGAACATTCTTAAGTTATATTATTCCATAAAAAGTTTTCTTTTCAATTTTGATTATATACTTCTAATTCAATTTAACAAGATATGCTCAATGAAATTAAAAACTTTATACAACTTTCTAAGTTTGTACTTTACGACATAGTGACATCAATGAGACACTACTCATGTACAATATAAGAACGAGATGCAAACGTAAGATTGTGTTAGAGAGATATAATAATTGTGCTCGAAACAAGTCATGAGTTTGAAAGTGCAATTATACTAGAGCGTAAGTGTCTATTATTTCACTAAAATTGAGATATATAAAATAAAAAAGCGCTTAAATACCAACTTATCAACTAAAGACTAAATTGTAAAATATATAAGATAAGTTTTATGCACACTTTGATGATAAAAAGACCATCTTTTCCTTTTTTTTTTATATTTACATAATCTACTCAATTAATATGTTTACAATTGTTTTTTAAAATAGAATTAGAGTTCTTTTAATATCTTTTTATTCTAGAAAACCTTCTTGTGCTTGAACTTTGTTCATGAATTTATTTTTAAAAAGTATCTATAATTTGCTAGTTTATTCTAGTTGTGGTACATTTCTATTTCCTTCTATTTATTAAAAACAATTTTTAATTGTACTATAATTTATCTTAAAATTAATATTTAGTAAAATTTCCATGTGACTTGTATTCTTAGTCATCAGCGTTGCTCTAGTTTCGTAGCATATTTTTTATTTAAAACAATATGATATTTAAATTAAAAATAAATATTGAGGTATAAAAAAAATTATTGATAAATATTGTTAGTTTTCGCTATTGTGCAAAGGACCTAAATCGAAAAAATCACGCGGGTAAATTGACATAAACCGTGAAGGTTAATATTAACTCGCATTCCTAAACCCGACCCTCTCCGATCGCGATCGTTGCTTTCTCGCCATCTCGCTAAACCCCTCAACTGCTCCGCGCCGATCCGATACGGAGGCGACGGGAGTCGCGCTGGTGGGGCTTGTCGGCGACGGAAGAAGATGCCTATCCGGACGGGAAACCGTGCGGAGGCGCGGAAGAAGTCGTACAAGGCCGGGGTGGACGTCGACGCGGAACGGCGGCGGAGGGAAGGGAGCCTGGTGGAAATCAGGAAGACCAAACGCGAGGATGGCCTCACCAAGAAACGGAGGGTGGTTGCCCACGAGGCCTCATCCGCACTCGCTTCGTCGTTGGAAGACGTTAGGGTGCGCTTTTCTACTCTTGGACTTCTAGGCTTTGGTATGATCTTGATCAGATGCATTTTCCTTTTCTTGCTTTATGATGTTTTGTTTATCGACGCATCTTGGATGGCGATTGGCGTGATTCATAGTTCTCAAGCCCGCCCACAATAGACGGGATGGGGGTGAAACCAGATATCTTCTTTCCTTTATCTATGTACGGGGCACGACTACCGCTCAAAGAATGCGCGAGTGATCCTTCCAAATTGATAAGAAAAGGGTTTATCCCTTAAGTTTACTCCGTCCGTATCGACATGCTGAGTGGATTAGACATTTACATTTCAATATGGTACAGCGCAACGTGTCCCCTAACCCTTGATTAACGTAGCTACCACTCCATCTCTTTCTCCCTTTCTCCACTACTGGATCCTTACGCAGTTGACACTTTCTTCTTGTCTAGCCATAATCCCCACTTCTTTTCTCTTGCCACCAGAAGAATGTTTCTGCCTGGGTCGAGATTTCAGTTCCTTTGTTGCCCTTGGTCTTGTCAACCCATTTCTGCCAAAACATTTAATCTATCTTCTCGCCAAATCCCTTAATTCTTCTACTTTTAGAAAATCGTCTCTTCTCCACTACTCTCAAAATGCTTGCAGCTAGGCTGCTAGAAGAGTCTTACTCGTATCTCCATTTCCAAAAGAACAAAACCTTCTTGCTATTGTTTCGCTGACCTCTTCTCTTGGATTAGATCTGTCCATAGACCTTGGATCGCATCTTATAGTTTGAGCAATTTTTTTACTGGATCAAAATTTCTTCACAAATGCTCACAATTGTAGCACATACAAACTAGGTTGTTCTCTTTGCCGCTTGGAGTCTCTTCTTTTATCACCATTATGTGTACTCAAATTTTTTGAGAACACTTAAGATCCAAATATTTCACTCTAATTTACTGTTGCAAGGAAATTTATGTGTTATTGGCAAAGTTTTGCATGCTGTTGGACATTCCTGTTATTTCATATTGCAACAATTCTATACTACTATAGTGTTACAAACTTACAATCTGCCTAATGACTACATTAACTCATTTAACTTGATAAGCTTGAAGCAACATAGTCTAATTTATAATGCTTAAGCTCAAGTCAATAATAGTAAACTCATTAACCCATATATATCATAATATATGTTCTCCTACTTCTCATGTGGGATTAAACTGGGTTAGTACAATCTCCCTCACTATCTTTGTTAAGCTTAAGGAATAATCCATATACAAGAGCCACCTCTTAATTGGTAGTATCTCAAGTTAACCTAATGGTTTAATGAGCAAACAAACTCATTAACTCAGAGAGCCTAAAGTAAAGTGGTATAATTTAAAATAATTATGCTCAAGTTAATGATAGTAAACCTTATAAACTATAACATCTTTTCTCTTACTTCCCATGTTGAGCTAAATTGGGGTATCACAAAATTTTTTTATGACTCGACTAATAAGTGATCTCACTCGTTAACTTGATGAGCTTAATAACAATGTAGCCTAATTAAAGTGTTTAATCTCAATTTAATAATAGTAAGCTCACTAAGCCTTATGCACTATATCATCTTTTCTCTAACTCATGTGGGACTAACCTAGAGTATCACAACCTACCCTACAACCCACCCTACCGGAGATTTGACATCCTTGTCAAACTCAAGACCTAACAAATATCTAAAAACCATCCTTTAGTTGGAAGCATGTGAGGTCAACCCAAGAACAGCAATACCATCTTCAACAACTATTTTATATTTACCTCTCACCATACTTAGGACTAAATATGCTTTGATACCATTTATTATAACCTATTTAAAAAATAAGCTGACTCATTAACTTTGAGAGCTTAATGACAACCTTGCCCAATTAAAATACTTAAATCCGAGTTAATAATAATAAACTCACCAAGCCTTATTTACTATATCATGTTTTCTCCCACTCCGTGTGGGACTAAATTGAGGTATCATATATAGTCTTTTTAGGGTTTGGTATATAAAAAATCTAAAACTTAATAGAAGTTTTTCAACTTTGCAAGGATAGTTCTCCCTAGCTCTTCTTTGTAAATGAACCCAACCTTTTCAAATTTAATGGAAAAACTATACTATTTAGGCACAGGCACCTCAATACTTTGATCTCAAGGGAAGCTCTAGTATATCACCTCTCCACCTCTTCTACTATTTATCTATAATTTTGCCAAATGGGTTTTGGCTTAATATGACATTGTTACATGACTCATAAACATTAAGAGGCCTAATATTCAGAAGACTATTATGTTTCTTCCTAACTAAAGCAATATAAAATTCTCTCCACAAAACTTATGCTCTAGAAAATAATGTCATATGGGTATATTCTCTCTAGGAAGAATTATTTAATCTAAAGCGAAATGATAAATCTCTTCTAGAATATTATTATGTTGTTATGAGCAAGTGGGATGAGTTGCAAACATATTAACCTTCAATGGCAAGTGTGAATGATATTATGAAACAATGCTAAGATTTTCTTATAGCTAAATCTATGTCTAGGTTAAGTGATTAATATATTGTTGCGCATAATCATCTTCTTATAGATGACACAATCCCAAATATTGAAAATGCCTTAAAGGCTTAATCTGACTGCTGAGAACAAAAGTACTTGAAAATTGTTCCAATGAAAGTTTTACTATTATTAATGTAGAAGCCAGCTCTTATCTAAATGGAAAATCTAATAAGAAGGAAAGAAAATCTAATCAAGGTTTACTTTGTGGATGTTCCTTTCTTTCTTCTACTCAGTGCAGTTGGTCAAATCATCCATTAGATAGATGCTAGCAGAAATTTGGTGACCTACTTTAGCCAACGTGGTTACGTTAATTCCACTTCCAGCACTATATCCAAAGTAGAATATGAAAGATAACTTCAAGCTTCTACAACAAGCTCTTTTTACATAACTACTTCTATAACCTTGGATATATCTTTTTTTCCTTGTTTCTTGCTCCTTGGTTTCTTGACTCAATTTGGCTCATATGATAAGTGTTCATGGACTTTGTATGAATTTTCACACTTCATAATCTATACATTGTATCAATAAAGTGGTCACCTTCTCTAGAGTAAAGTTACATGATGTATTGTATGCTTATAGTTTTTTTATTACTCTTTTGCCTATTTATTCTCTTACTAAGTCTCTCGCTTCTTGGTAACTTTTTATCCAACATATTGTGTCTTTCATGATCGGAAATGAGGGCATGAGATGGTGGTGTCTACATCTTGTTTGATAATTCATATTCGGCTCACTGAAGTGCCAGTACTAGCTCATCTTTTCAATGACATTGCCATCTTGGTCATTGTCATCCCTTCTACTTTAATAAAATATTTTTATGCTCAAGTTCATTAATTTTACTTGGGATGCCAATTAGGCAAGCATCATTATATGTCACTTTCTAGGACTAGCCCAGTTATTTCTAAAATAGGATTTAATTACTTTGTCTCATGCATATCTTTTGAAAAATAAAGCTAGTGTTCTTGGCGACTTCAAAGTTTTTTGCTGTGAAATAAAAGATTAGTTCAATATTTCTACTAGGATCCTATGAACTGTTAATGCGAAAGAGTAAGTTCAGTCATCCTTTACAAGTTTTTTTTTTTTTTTTTTTTTTCAAACGTAGGGTATTATTCACCAAACTACTTGCTTACATTCCTTGTCAAAAAATTTATGCACGTTCCAAATTTTATAAGAGATGATGTTCTTATGGTTGCATACATAATCAACTCCATGCCTTCATTTTCTTTTTATAGGGTCAGTCCTTTCTCACAATTATATGTTAATATCTCTCTATTTTCATTACCATTGTGTATTTGGTTCCTTATGCTATGTTCATGGATTTGAATTAGGCATTCTAAACTTAGTCCTATATTTGTTCAATGTATCTTCCTTGGACATTCTAAAACTCAAGAAGGCAATCATTATTATGATTCTTTTAATATCTGAACATTAGTTTGTTTCTGTTAATGCCACCTTCTCCAAATCAACATCTTACTACACTAACTCCACTAAAGTATTATCTTTGGAGCTTATTACAATTAAGATTCCACCAATCCCATTCCTATACTAGTTGAGTTTGACGTTAATAATGTTTCTAGTTCCATGGACTCTCCATCACCTTCCACATACATATCTACCTCCTATTATCTTTAGAGCTTATTACTATTTAGATTCCACCATTCCTATACTAGTTGAGTTTGACATTAATATGGACTCTCCGTCACCTTCGACATACATATCTATCTCCTATTTGGATCTACCCATTGCTCTTAGCAAAAGGTAAATGATATTCTATTAATTATCCTATATCTCGATTATATCCTATGCAATGTCATTATTCATCTTCTATTTTTATTCTTAAGAACTTAAATGAACCAATGCCCAATTCTCAATGGAGGAAAGCTATGGATAAGGATAGGGTTGACAATGGGTTGGCTAACCAATTTTTTACCCAATTCCCAAACCCAACTTGATTATAAAAACCCAATACGTGAACATACCATATTACTTAACTTGAACCTGACTTGAGTATTTAAATGGGTACCCGTAGGTTCCGATTAAATAAAGCAATTTTAATTTTAAATTATTCTATAAAATATAAAATTTTGAAGTATAATGATATCACATATTTATATAATAATCATTGTTACTATATATATTTTTTTAATATAAAAATATTTTTATTTATTTTAAAATTTGGTAATGGCATAGGGTACCCATACTTATAAACTTGAACTAGGGATAACAGGTGGTGCGTTAGTGGGTACTCGATCTACCCAATCCATATTAGGTAATCGGGTACCTATTAAATGGATGGAGTTCAAGCGTGGATACCATGTATACTACTCAAGTCGGGTTGAGTAGTATATGTTGGATACCCATTACCCAAACTCAATTATATATATTAAATAATAAAAATAGATTTATAAATAATAATTTATATTCATAATTTAAAGTAGTGCGCACTCGTAATCCATTACCCACTAACCTTAGACCTTAGTATTAGTCTACCTAGATGATTTGAAGAAACAATGATTAAATCCCCAAATCTCTAATCTTGTCACAGCCAAGCGGCCGCCTCTTGTGCTATTCAAAGCGAGTCAAGTGACACTAACAAAGAACTAAAGATACTATTGTCATTGTCAACTTGTCATCTACTACTTTACTCATTTTTGACCCATCACCATCTATTCATCAAATCGACAGTGTAGTCATCTACTCATCAAATCGACAGAGTAGTCATCTACTCATTAAAGCGACAACAAAGTCATCTACATGTCAAAGCGATAGTGAAGTCATCTATTTGTCAAAGCGATAACGAAGTCATCTACTTGTGGAATTGACGTCGTCTACTTGTCGAAGCGACAATGAAGTCGTCTACTTGTCATTGTCTTCATGATGTCATCCATAGTCCATTGTGTGTTAGTATGCAAAGCCCTAAACCTGAACTTCTTTGTTTTAGTGACTCATATTTGTTCCTTTTTTTTCTTGCAATTTTGATTTAGAGATAGAAAGTTAGAGACCCTAATAAGCTTAACAATTTAATGTTGGCCAAATGTATAGATTACATGTTCCTTTTTTTTTCTTGTGATTATTAGATCAAATGTATGGATTACATGTTCCTTTTTTTTTTCATGTGATTATTAGATCAAATGTATGGATTACATGTTCCTTTTTTTTCTCTTTCTCTTCAAACCTATTTTTGTTCCTACTGTTAGCTCAGGATACTTGAAATCAGTTGTTCCATAATATCATTTTCATCTTCTTTCTATTGAATGAATTATTACTTTATCATGACAGGTATAGCGAGTTAAACCTGACTTGATATCTAGGTACTAATAGGATTTTGATATATGGGTAATGGAAATTGTAATAATCAATTTAATAGGGTCAAGTACTCAAGTCAAATATTTATAGGGTTTAGGTAGTTAAAATTTTAATAAGGTCAAGTTCAGGTAGAGGTTTGGAAAAAATATCGGGTAGATAATTGGGTATGTGTAATAAAAAAACTATCCGGGTATGGGTATGGGTATGGGTAGGGCAAAAATTATGGGTACCCTACATGTTGTCCCTAAACCCAACTCAAACTAGGCTTGCCAAACTTGAACTAAATGAGTTGGGTACCTGACTATGCAGGGTTAAATTGTCATCCCTTATAAAGAGATAGGAAGCTTGAAAATCTTGAATCACGTGGGAACTTGTGATCTGCCTAAAAGGAGTAAAATCTGTTACCTGCAAATGGGTATTTACTTTAAAATGCAACCCTGATGGCGCTGTGGCGTGATATAAAGTAAGATTATTTGCAAATATGTTCACCCAAATTTATAGCATTGATTACTAAAAGATGTTTTGTCCTGTTGCAAGATTAAATTTAGTTCATGTCCTATCATCACATCCGACTAACTAGAATTTGAGCAACTTTTGATTGTGCTGCAGTATACCATGTCATTATCACATTAGTGTTATTATATTATTATATATTTATATGTATGTAATTTAATTATATATATATACTTATCGTCTAGTATCGATGTAACCTAAGACTAGTATTGCACGATAGACTAATATTCACATCACCATGTTTTTCCCAGTAGCCCCAATACTGGCATGCAGTGTAAAATAGATCATTTTGTATTTACTAATATTCATCACCATGTTTTTCCCGGTAGCCCCAATACTGGCATGCAGTGTAAAATAGATCACTTTGTATTTGTACTTAAAGCATCTGACGTTTCATACTGTTGCTGGTATTTTACCAACTAGAAGTAATGAACATGACATTCTAGAAGTTAAGAAAATTTAGCGAGTAAATTTGTACTCAAACATGGCAAATCATAATACTGCTTGGATTATTTTTCTCAAATGCAAACCAATTATGGTATAAGAAATTGATTTGTACCACCCAGTACATGCTAGTAAATGTTAGTCTAACCTTGTACAGATACAAAATCGATATATAAAATCAATATTGACCAGTACCATCGTTGACTTTGACTGTGGATCACTGCACAAGTATAGACCGCCGAGACTGATGGTATCTTCAACCTTGAAACCAATGAATGCTCCTTTTCTCCCAGGAATTATTCATTTAGCCCCTTCACAAATACTGTCTTTTAAGAAATGAGTCTCCAGATGCTGAAATATTCAAGTCATGCAACCAACTTAACGTTTTCCTTTGCTAATATTATACTTAAATTACCTAAGCTACACTATCAAATAAGCTTAGACTTGGAACAATTTAAAAAATCTATTCATACTTGAGGTAAATAGCTGCGGAGTTTGATGAATAGAGTGGTAACTTGGGAGAATCAGATGGCATGATAATGTGACAGTTAAATTTTTATATTTGCGTCAGCAGCTGGTTTAATTTTATGTTCATTTGTGTCTTACTTGCTTTGTTATTGGTTGCTTCTTTTGGAGTTCAGATTTGGAAGCATTCTAAACAATATATGCTCCAGCTGATATGTAGCATTCTTGATAAATGGGAGAGAGGGAAATCTCCAGTTATAGGATCATCCTATTTATGGCGCCAAGGGTAGCACCTGGCGGATGGAGAATTTTCTAATGTTGACATATCTTTCTTTAATAATTGAGAAGATAGAGCTTGGTGAGACACTCCAGGAGTGGCGAACTCAGCGATGGAGAAGATTAAGCTTAGCTAGTCTACGTAGATAATGGAGAATGACAAGGATCTTTGTTATACTGTATTTCCTTGGACCGAAGGGAAAGAAATAAGCAAAATCTGTTGTTTCCTTGGACAAATTAACTTAGAGAGAAAGAAAAATTAATCACTTGTTGCTATTTTGGTTTCTTTCCAAATCGGGCGGAAAAGGAGAAAGAAAGCTCCTTATGATCTCCTCCCCATGCCTTGCTTGTAAACCTCTCTCTCTCTCTCTCTCTCTCATATCGCCCTCTTCCTCTATCTGCTCTCCTCTCTCTCTCGCTTGCTCTCTCCTCACTACCTTGTTCATTGCTCCCCCTTGCTGCCTTGTCACCTCACCGCCCCTACCTCACTACCTTGCCACTTGCCATTATCCACCTTGCCACTCGCCATTCACATCCTTGTCGCTTAGAATGGTACAACAGTCGGTGGTAGGTGAGTGGCAACTAACAATCCTTACAAAGCCTTTATTGTTTCTAGGTAAGATTTCGTTCCTAGCAACCTTGGTTCTTACCTTCCTATTTTCATTCCTCTAGGAAACATGGAGGAGTTAGTGATGAAGGAGCTTGGTGCTTCCCAAGTGCGATAAAGGTGTTTGATGAAGAAGACAAGGCTTAACTAAGCTCTAACGGTGGAAACAAAGTTTGGTAGGGTTCTCCAGAAGAGTTGGAGAAGCTCAACAATGAAAAAAATAGTGATCTAAACTTTGAAGGCTTCTCGAGGAGAGGCAATGGAGAAGATGGAGCTTGTCGGGGCTCTTTAGCAACATAGAGAAGCTCTATACTAGGGTATTGATCTACTGTCATACTAATACATAAAGGAATTAAAAGTTAGTTTGGACCACTCGGTATGGTCAGTCTGAGATGGTACTGGTACACTAGTACGGACCGTGACTTGAAACCTTGGTATCGACAATATTAGTCAATACTACTAATATATATTATATATATAAGTATAATAAGTATATATATATATATATATATATATATATATATATATATATATATATATACACTATATGATATTGACCCTTCTTTCATTACCATTATGTCCTGCACGTGTTGGTCAATACAAATCAATCTTTTATACTATGCTTGGATCATCAAAAGAACTTGATAATGGAGAAGATGGAGCCTAGTCAGGCTATCCAAAAGCAGCATGGAGCTCGATGATGGAGAAGCCAAATCCTAGTGGGACTATGTAAGAGCATTGGAAAACAAAGGCCCTTCAAGAAGTGGTTGAAAAGCTCGACAGGGCTCTATAAGAGTGGCAAAGGAGCTTGACGATGGAGAAGACAAAGCTTAGGATATTTGACGCTTATGTAGGTATTCTTTTGAAGTTATTCCTTGGATAATGGAGAAGGCAAAGCCTAGTGGAACTCTCTAAGAGCAACGGAAAACAAAAGCCTTTCAAGAAGTGGTTGAAGAGGGGCTCTAGAAGAGTGGCAAAGGAGCTTGACGATGGAGAAGACAAAGCTTAGGACAAAGCTTAGGATATTTGGCAGTTAGGTAGGTATTCTTTTGAAATTTTTCCTTGGTTTTTAATTTAACTATGTAATTGATAGCTCAATGGTCTTTTCTCCAAGTGTGGGAGAAATTGAAGAAACCTTAATTCATCACTCTATCTGCCATGGAAAATTTAAAGCTTTAAAATCTCCATATATCCATCATGGCATAATCCAAAAATGGTAAAGTCCATACTATTTCAATATTGCTTCGAGAGATTAATTTAGCGGGTTGGAATTTTTCAAGAAAACCTTGTGTGGTCATCTGGTGTTGTTTATTTCATTGTCTTTTAATGGAGTACTCAATTGTGCAATTTATTGAAGTTCTACGCCAACCTCTGGAGCTGTGAGCCTGTGATTATAATTATATTAGGAGACTTTGCTTTAAGTTTATACACTGTCCATACAGTGAAGGTTCTTAATTCAATTGAAGTATGAATTTAGCTTTTCTTATAAAATCCATTGTTTAAGATCTGCAATTTGTCTGGACCCATTAGGCTTTTTAAGGTCTTCAATGCATACTTTGAAATGGCTTATCATGTAACTTTGTCTTTGGAAACTCAACAGGAGACTCATTTGCTTGTGTTTTCTCATATGAATCTATTATCCCCATCTATTGGGGCATTTGATCAATATCATGCATTATTTGATGTGCAGTTTTTTTTAACGCACTTTCTTGTATTCAAGTCTAATTTTCATGTCTATGGTAGTTGGAAAACCTACAACCGCTGGTGCAAGGAGTATGGTCTGAAGATCCCGCCATACAGTTGGAAGCAACTATTAAATTCAAGAAGCTGATATCAACTGGTACGGTAAAGACTACTAGGGATAAATTTGACATATAAATCATATATCTCATCCATGTTTCATGACTTATAGCGAATGGACTTCCTATTGAAAAAGCTATTGAGGCTGGTATCATCCCTCGTTTCGTAGAATTTCTTTCACGGCACGATATGCCACAACTGCAGGTAAATTTCATTTTTAGTACTTGTAACTTTATGGCTCTGAAGTGACAAGATTTTTGTTCTATTGACTTTTTCAGTCCTGTAATCCCTTGTAGTTTGAGGCTGCGTGGGCACTGACAAATGTAGCTGCTGGAACCTCTGAGCAAACACGAGTTGTCATTGAACATGGTGCAGTTCCGAAGTTCATAGAGCTTCTTTGTTCTCCGAATGATGATATTAGACAACAGGTGCATTCATTCTGTTTTTTTATTATGTATTTTCTCTTTCATTTTAAAGATGAATCATCTTATAGTTTCCTTCGTAATATGGCAGTATTTGTTTTTCTTGATGAACTGAACAGGCTGTATGGGGACTTGTTAATGTAGCTAGCGATTCACCGAGTTGCAGGGATATTGTTCTTAGTCATGGGGCACTCCTGCCTATCATTGCTCAGTTAAATGAGCGTTCTACTGTATCGATGCTGAAACTTGCCACACGGGCATTATGTACTCTATGCCTCGGGAAACCATCAGCACCATTTGAAAAGGTCTGAGCACATCGTTCCCTCAGCCTCATTTTCTTGATTGCTGCGCGTGGGCTCCATTCACTTTTTTGTTTTATGTCCTTGTTTTTTGCAGATTAAACCATCTATTCAAATACTACGTCACCTTATTTTTTCATGTGATGAAGAGATTTTAAGAGATTCTTGCTGGGCCTTTGCTTCTCTTTCTAATGGGACCAACGACAAAATTCAATCTATTATAGAGGCATGTGTTTGTTGTCGACTAGTCGAGCTTCTGCTGTAAGATACTTTGCTCTACAGCTCTTTTTTCAATGCTCTCACATCTTTCTTCTACTTGTTTATTATCCTCATTGATTTCTCAACTCTTTTGTTCATATCCTGAAGGCATCCATCACCTCATGTTAGTGTACCTGCACTTAGGACAATTGGGAACATTGTAACTGGAGATAATGCACAAACTCAGGTACCATGTTAAGTTTGGATTTGAAATGACTGTATTTATGATTTGTCAAATTTCACCCGTTCGACTTCAATAATTTTATACAATGTAGAAAGGTAATAATGCACAGAGTCGGGTAAAATGTATCTTTGGATTTGAGACAGTTTCTTTAAGAAAAAGAAAAAGAAATGTTGGACATCATTACGTGTGATCGTTTGTTAGATTGTGCTCATCCGACATCCTACTATCTGCTATAATGAGTTAATGATTTTGTCCTTTCATGTACTAATTATACACTTCATTTGCATAACTTGTAACTATTTGAACTGTACTTCTTCCTTAATGTCGGTAATGTAAAACTTACTTGCAGCATATTATCGACGAAGGTGTGCTTCCTTGTTTGTTTCAACTTCTTACTCAAAGTGACAAAAAATGCATCAAGAGAGATGCTTGCTGGACAATTTCCAATATTACAGCAGGGAATAATGCTCAGATCCAGGTATAGATGTTTGCTAATTGCTATAGCCCTTACCTGTGCAAATTGGAGCAAGAGTTCGGGAACATCTGGTTAGAGCTTGAACAAAAAATTGGGCTTTAGGAAAGCCTGGTAAATGCTTGAATTATAAACTGAGACTCCTGGTGTGATTCAATCTGACAATCTAATTTTTTGCTAACTTTTATGTAGGTCTACTGAATTTTCTCTAAATATAATTCATTCAGTTACTTTTTTAGTGATTACTGGATTGCCACAGGCTGTGATTGATGCAAATATCATTAGTCCTCTGGTGCAGCTACTGCAAAAGGCAGAATTTGATACCAAGAAAGAGGCTGCATGGGCTATATCAAATGCCACTTGTCAAGGTTCTAACGAACAGATTGGGTAAGCTTCTTAATTTCGTTACGGCGGAAGCTTTGCCATGTCCCATTCATGTTTTTGAACTATACTCCACCATCGTTTGCATGTGAATAAAAAAATTGAACGTATAATATCGTTGATCTTATCTTTGCCTTTTGTTCTTACACACCAAAGTGATCTTCCATTGCAAATGAATGGCGAACCAAACATGCATTAAGACTCCAAACAAATGCATACAAGATATTTTTCTTATACCAAACCTGGGAAAACTAAAAAACTAACCGCCCATTGAGGTTTTGCAGTTATTTGGTGAGCCAGGGGTGCATCAAGCCTCTATGTGATCTCCTCATCAGCCCAGATCCAAGAGTTGTGAGTGTGTGCCTGCATGGACTTGAGAACATTCTTAAGGTTGGTCAGATTGAGGTGGATCTTGGTAAATGTGGAACAAACAGTTATGCACAGATCATTGATGAATGTGAGGGATTGGATAAGATTGAGAATCTTCAGAGTCACGACAATGAAGTGATCTATCACCAGGTCATCAAAATACTGGAGAGGTATTGGGTTGAAGAACCGGATGAGGCACTGAATGCACTATAGGCTTTACAGGCACAACTGATTGAACTGAACTTTCATTGGAGTCAAATGTCGGCTTACTATCTATCCCTTCTGACTTCAAATTCGATTGAAATATGTTGTCTGATCGGAGCTAAGTTTTTTTTTTTCCTTTTTCCTGACCTACATAGATCATTCTTACTTTACTGTAGGGCTGACATCTCTACATAAAGTGGGTGAGGTGAGACTGTCAGCTCTCATGCTACATTAGTCTTTTTTTTGTTTCACTCCAATGAAACAATTGTTAGCAATTATTAAAACAATTAGTAAATTTTCCTCATTATTGTATTTTTCTTCGCTCGTATAAAATTTGCATCTATTTTAGACAATTTTCATGGTAGTTTGTAATTACGCTGTCAATAATATTAATTGTATTGATATTAGTGTCTCCTGGTTTTCGAGTCACTGTCCTCGAATGAATGAATTGGTAAAGATCATCACTCAGAAGATAATCTATGGCAGTTAGACACCCATATTTGGGGGAAAATGTGCACACCTTAAACGCATCTTCATGACAATAGTGATGCTACATCTGTTGATCAATTGACTTGTGTAGAATATAGGTGCATTATGATGCGTCTTCGCTTGATGTTACTAGGTTTGGCCTAACGGCGACATTTTCTACAAATTGGAGCAACTTCTAACAGTATCATTTGCTAGTTTAATAAGACACGTATTAATTATGGGAGTAACGATGCCTTTATCTCAACAGAATACATATAGAGTTCGCCTGTTTCTGAAGCATAGCAAATAATTGTTACAATAAAAAACATCGATTTCTAGCAGGTAAAAAACCATGTTTTATTAGAATAATTTCGAAGCAAATTTTGGAATGTTTTCGGAGAACTTTGGTTAAGTACAACAGCTTGGTTAGTCCAGTAAACTATGCAGTAGTTGGGAAAGAGATGCCTTTACCCAGTTCTTTACAGAAATCTGGTCTAACTTCTCTTTCATCATCTGATCTACCAAAGTGAAATGCATCTTCTGTCTGGCTAATCACATATGTTTCTTGTTTCAAAACCGGAGAATTCACTTAATTTCTGAATAAAGCACCAGGATTCTGCATATTTCGGCAACATACTTGAGCCTGCTATATCTGATACAAAATATAACTTGTGGAATCTTTGATGAACTAGTTTTCAAAGTAAAAAAATCTCACTTCTAAGGAGGCACCATAAGCGAATAGACTCTATCAATTACCTCCTACATAATAATTATCTGTAAATCATGAATTTATATGCATGCTAATAAACCCCGTAACTCTTTTTTTTAAAAAAAAATCCATTTTTCATCTCTTTAGACACTCATTCTTATATGTCATAGTGATTTGATTAACCAAGCAAGGATGAAATACATTCAAGAGCTCAAGTCCCATGAATATTTGACACCATATTTTTTTGAAGCACTGAGATGTGGCCAGGTCTGCATGAAGTTGGTTTCAAGGCCAAGACTAAAATGGAGCAACTAATTTTCAGACTTATCAACCGTTTCCATGTCATCACATAGATTTTCCAAAACTAACTACGCAACAACTTACCATAACCTTTAAGGATTAAGGAATAACCACCTCTAGGCAGGATTAGTGTAGTGACTTTTTTTATATATAGTTTTAAAAGAGAATGATAGCATACATCAGAGAGCTTGTAGCCTTCTCCAAACTCCCTATTTGGAACTTCGGGATCTTCTCATCCAAAAGGAACCTAATCAAAGAGTCATTTCATCAAATACTTTCAAGTAATCAGAAAATTCAGAAAAACGATACTAATAAATGGGATTAAAAATAGCAGTCAGTGTGGAGGAGAAAATGAAATCATGGATTGATCCATTGAAATGCATCTGGAGATCCACCCATGAGAAAGCCCAGCAAGAAGAGGACCCAACACAGAGCACTGCTGTTACAAAATAGCCCAAGGAAATAGCAAGTTGGAGGCTCTCTTTAGGCCCCCACCCCCTTTCTTGCTCATATCTCTTAGCCTGCAAGGTGTTTTCTGCTAGGTCAGCCCTGCAAAAGCTTGTACTCTTCTACCTGAAAGAAGGCAACTAACGCAATGGCTTGTAATTAGATGTTCACCACATGGCTACACAATCCCCTCATCTGGGTGCATGCGCTGAAGCAGCGCATCAGGCACATCATAAACCAAAACAAGATGGGATTTTGCTTCTCTGACCAGGGATCTTGCATGCAGTGCCAATCTTCCAAAGCTTAACATTCCCATGACTTAATTCACCTTCTAGGTTTTATTCAGAATTCATTCAATGTACAACCAACACAAAATCTTGCAAGGCAATTCTGTAATGACTGTTCTACACATCCAACGGTTTTAATCTAATTCAGTTGAAATTTTCTGGGAAGAAATTATTCTTTTTCTAAGAATTTCATCGTGCTTAATGAAATCCTTAGCTGTGAAACAGATTTACATGATTGATTCAGAGTGAAAATTTTCGTAATCTTTTAATATTTGGAGTCTTTTCTGTGTCAATTTTTCTCTAGTTATAAATAAGCATATACGGATGGATATATATAAACTATTACTGCAGCGAGCAGGGGTAGGAAGGAAAAGAAAAGCATCAGCATGCAACAGGGAGGGAGGAGCACTGCGCAGTGCTCCAGAGATGAATAATTAAAATGAACAAGGCAGCATTGAAACAGTGAATCTACCGTTGAGTAACTCACGTTCAAAAAAAACAAAAGAAAAGAAAGGAAAAACAAAAATTGGATGAAACGTAAGTTACAGCGGTGGAGGAGCAGGTCACATTCAAGGAATTGGTCCTAATTCTCATGAAAGGTCCCCCTCAAGCCTGCATGTGGATTAGCAGGAGCCCCCCCTCCCTCCTTCACGTGATTGCAGGAAAACGCCATTTCTTTAGAATAGAAACATACAAAAGCTTGCATAGAATCTTCGGGAAGTGAGAAACTTAGCCCCTGAGCTGAGCTGGGATCGTTCCATCACAGCCACCAATCAATACTTTGATAATATTAATTAATAAAAAACAATAATAATAATAGAGAATGAATAAATAACATTTACTTGTTCTTTTTGGGCCTGTGTATGTCTTGAATGGGAGGGCAGGCAGAGCAGCTACTCCTTTGCGCTGCATGGAATTGGACAAAGGCAGGGGCAGGCACAGTGGAGCCGTCTGGTCCTTGCTTTTGCTGCCGAGGGTTTTGCCATCGCAGTGTAAGTTTTAATGAAGTCAAGGGGCGCTGATCCGTGTATCTATTCAGCGCTGCCACTGTTTTTCTTATGCACTCCGTCAATGCACAGGACGTCACAAGCTCCACCACCCATGCACGATTATTTATTCATTCCCAACGAACAGATTCCATCTTTTCTTTCGCTTGCATTGAATTGGTTTTGGCTAATTTAACACCATCTGATTGAATGTATCATCATCATATGCACATGGAAATGACTTATGAATAGCCCTCCATCTGATAAAAAATAACAAAAAGAACAGGAGAATGGCAATTTGCTTTTCTTACCGTTTTGACCCTTCAAACAAACGTTGAGTTGAGGCTCACTGTCATTCGAGGGACTCAGCTTCCGAAGGCATCCTAAATGAAAGTCAGATTAGCCAGACGACAATTGAGGAAAAAGCTCATCCTTTAAAGGAGGACTTAGTCATGAGCTTAGTCAAAGCAGGATGACTAAAACTGATCTTTTTTTTTTGACTAAAACTGTTCCTACCATTACAATGATACATACGGAAATGGCGAGTAGGCTCTAAGGTTGCTGATGCCATGTACGAGAGAACAAGATCACTCCAAACTTCAAATTATGAACAAGTACACAGTTGTAAGAAATTCCGTAGGCAAGCTATTCAAGGCCATCCCGTATATCATAATTCACCAGCATGAGTGAATAATGAATGCAAGGACTCAATAAAACTGTGGCATGAACAGCCAAGGCCAGAGTTCTATCTCCATCTCCATACAGTGTCACTATAATCCTGGTCTACCTCCTTCATCCTGCCTTTCACGTATTATATTATATTGTATTGTATTGTATATATAAATAACGGCTACCACACTACTCATCACCAAACGCATTGACCCTCGCCTAGGGTGAGGAAGCTGTGGGTCCCAATACCATAAAGTATATGGAGGGACCTCCTTCCAGGTGGTCTACTCCTCGCCTCAAAGACTGTGTAAGGTTTAGCTCCCCCATGCTTTGCTGTGGATTATTTATTTAGTTTCCTGCCATTATTTTATATGTGCGCATCAAACATGAAGCCTCGTGCTTGATTCCAATAGGTTTCACATTCCAAAACGTCCTCTGGGGTGTGGCTAGGGATGATTAGGTCTTAATTTGCTGACTAATCAAGTTAATTAAGCAGTGTGGTCAAAGAAAGTTGGCGGGCACTTTAAGCATAATCATCAATTAGGACCCACATGTTACCAAAAGAAATTGTTTGAAGAACCTACGATGAAGGGTGGCAATAGATACTCTAATTGTAGACTATGAAAGAAGTTGGACCTTGATTGACAAAGTTATGGAAATCAACTTACTAGATTGGAAATCAGAGACGACCAAAAAATCAAGGCAAAAAGCAGTGAAAAATACAAACAAGTCAATATTGGTTGAAGTAATTTTAGGATTTTTTTACCATTTTATTATATATAAAATTAAAAAATTATATTGATATCATATTTATGTCAGTAAAAATATGCAGAACTATTGAATTGATTAAATTAGCTTAATTGGTTATCAGGAATCCACTTTATTCAACCTCCTGTTCAGCTTTCAAAACTGATTGGTCGTTGACCTCCCTTCATTGACTTAATGAAAAAAAACAGTCTAGTAACTATGCTTAGATTTGTTTGAGTATGATACTAATGTTATTTGCCATGAAGATATTTAGTTTACTGTGATTCAACTTACGTAGCACAACATCACATTCCGGAGATGGCTACTTTGACATGTGAAGAAAACTGAAGGGCATGGACCGCATGGTAAAATAAAACTAAAAAACTAAAGGTTACAGAGCCAACACTAGTGGGAGGTCTGTCTTCGTGTAAAACAAATTAATACCACAACAATTAGAAATACAATTAAATAACATAGGAATAAACAAAGCCAAGAAATACAATTAATGTCAGTCAACATCGGCACTCGACTATTAATTGAACAAATTTATTGCTTTCTAAAAGAAATGCATATATTACTTATCTCCAGGCTTCAACTTTCAACATCAGCACTGCACTTTTAGTGATCAAAATATACTATTTCACCTCTGTTTTCAAATAGAAACGGACACTGAACTCTTTTTTCACGAGCTCCAACAATGAACAACTTACACACCTCACACGTGTGAGACACAATGAACCTTCTCCAGCACATGCGAGGTAGGAAGGCGCCGGGCAGTCGGTCAACCTTCGGCTTCACTTCTTCACTTAGTATATACACTCTGCGCCATTGACAACCCCTCTCAGTCTCATAGTCTTAGAACAAAAAACTCCGGGCAGACTCTAAGCTGCCCGAATCTACACCTAACCCTAGCCCTAACACTCATGCCAAACTCCGCCATGTGAGTCGTTCAAAAGATGGACTCATCCTGCTCTCTGTGGCCTTATCTCCTCCTTTTTAATGCCATAAACCCACCTTCCTATGTGAGTATATACTTGTGTCACTTTGCACCTCAAGTACTGAGAACATTTCTCAAGCAACTCATCATAGTGTACCAAAGGTTTCGCAGCTGAGGTATGTAGCTTCGGTTGCTTAACTTCTATCATCCATGTATGAGCTATAACTGTGTTATGTGGGTTGATATAGATACTATACGCATATATAATTTTCCATTTGCCTATAGGTGGCTTCTTTCTTCATATATTACTGCTATTTTTTTCCCAGTCCAGGGCTCAAGCTGGAGGATGGAAGGCATACGTTCCAATCTGTTCTTCATTCTTAGCTCCAGCAATAACTACTCAGTAAGAGAGGAAAAAAACAGAAAGCATGAAGAAATATTTCCAACTTTTTTAGCCTCCTGAATCTTCCTTCTTCTTTTGCAGGTGGCGTCTGATATCATGAATCCGGCAAGGAGTTGGTGTGAAGGGCGAAGGATGTGCTTGTTCCATCCTGAATCTAGGAGCTGGAGACCTACAACTTGGTTATCTAATCCATATAGTTAGTTTCTTATTGGTGCTATCTTATCTGAGCTTTTCTCTCTTCTTAACTCGATTTTTTTCTCACAAGTTCACTTATTCTTGACCTTGTAAGACCTTTTCTTGACCTTGTAAGGCCCAATTTTTTATTTATTTCTCTTCTCTCCTATCTCGATTTGGAGAGAGTCAATGCGAACTATATTCCTCTCTTGCCGCTCTCCCCTTACCCTCCACTCCCATCTATCCCTCCTGAGCTTATTCCTTGCAATTATGCCTCTCCATTGAGAAGTTGTCCACTGCATAATTTCAAGGTTCTGGTCTTTGCGCTTGCTTTTAGTAATAGTTGTTTGTTTTTATTTGTTTCGCCATCCTAAGTAGCTTGATTCGGAAATCTATGTATTATTCTTCTTGTGACCCATGGAGGTGTATCCAAGGTTGTGTATCTTTTAGACCTTCTGTATGGTAGTCTGCTACGATGATTTCCCATGAAATAATGTCTCTTGGCTTTTGGTAAAGCTCTTTTGGTCTGGTTACAGTTTTGGAGCCTACTATGTCATGCATACTGAACATACAGGGAGTTTGATGGGGAAAAGTTTTTTTCCCTGCAGCACCCACAGAACTATTGTGCTGATAAGATTGCATGGACTTGCTCACCAACTTGTCTTCATCCCCTCTAAGCAAATGGGCGGACATGCACACAGAATACATATATACAAAAAAAAAAAATCAAAGCATAAATAGAAGTTTATGAAAGTTCTAATACTCACTCAAGATGAATCTGGGAGAAATCTACCTTGGTTTCCGCATGCATGTGGACAATACTGGTCAAGTTAGTCACGTGCTTCGCTGCTAAGAACATATGCAAAACATATATCAGAAACAAAAAGCATATGATCTAACCTGACTGAAATTATAGTGATATGTATGGCATCGTCATGTGTATAATGTGATTCATTTTAGCATTGTATGAAGATTAATCATAGAATTAATCAAGCGAATGTGGTTGCCAATTATCTAACATCTTCAAGAATATGCAAGATCATTATTTATAGTGTCCAGTGGCCCCATGTATGCACTACTGTGTCTTAACTAGGAAGGGTACAGCTAGAGGCCATTCAAGGAACTTTATCCTGCAGATCATTCATGGTTATTTATTAATTCTTAGGTATCAATGCATTTAAAACTGAACTATATAAACAAAACTATAACAACATATATGCGTCATTAGTGTCCGAGCTGACTTAAGAAATATAGTGAGGCATGCAAATAAAAGATCATTCACATCCATTTTCAGTAACAGTTTTAGTTATTTTGTACCAAGTATGATGACAATGAATAGTTAATTGTACCCAAGTGCGCCAGTATGCTCTGGATAATCCAGCACATCAACTTTGTAGCTGTACCTTTATACCAATCATACATGTTATCTGTATTTTCTACCCTTATTCATTAGCATCAATAGAACCAAATGACACATTGAATTGTATCCAATATAAACACTAAAAATAGTAGGATATAATTTAACCTCTGAAAGAGGAAGAAAAATACTCTGGCAGTAGCATCAGCCACAACATAGAGTCCATATGGGCCAGCATGATACTTGAAGACCAGTGTTGTGATTGGAAACCTGGCCAGTTTCCTATATACTTTAGGTCTCCTCTCTTTGTGCTAACCACTACCACTTGTCTACCACAGCAGCTGTTCTTCCCAGATTTGCAATCATAATGCCTTTGAAACGCATTTATGAGGTGCCCACCACCACCTCCTTGTCCTAGCTAAAGACACATCTGCTTTGTAGGGGTGACACAGTTGTTTCATGTGTTAGGATCACTTAGCTTTCAATGCTTTTCTCCTCTTAAATGGTATCATCAATGCCCAACATTGAAGAAGTATCTCATGTCGTTGCATGGTTGATATGCTATCATGATCAAGTGGGTGAATTGCAGAACTTTGTGTTATTGGGCATTCTTTAAGAAGCTTACAGTGATTCAGAAAAAAAAGAGAGGCTGCAATTAATATCTGAACCAGATCCACACAACCACATCTTAGCAATTAAACAATTAGTGGATTTCAGGTGTGGCAGCATGCTATGATGATTACTTTGAAATTGAAGTGCTCAAGTCTCAACATGTATATATTTAAATATCAAGCTGCAAGAACACAACTTCAATAACAAAGCTACAGAGGATATTTTATCCTTTACATGCATCGAAGTTTTTGATGTATTATAAGTAGAGAGACTAATTTATGACAAAAATTAGAGATTTTCGGAGTCCATCATCTATGAACATAGTTTTTTTTAATATAGTGATGAGACAAACTGCAAAAGGTTATCTCCGAGCATTGAAGTAGACTTGCATGGCGATCTACTTCTATTAATTTATTCTTGGACTTTGGAAAAAAAATTATTCACCAAAGTAAACCTTCTGATCTATGCCATGGTCCTTGCATTAACCCAGGCATCCAAGATAAAAGCCATTCATTTCAGACGAAAGTGCATTAGATTCTGTGGTAATTCAAGAGAGTGAGACCAAAGAAAGAAAAGGTCGAGTCACATGTTTGGCATTGTTGGTTAAGTGTCTATTCTGCCTACAGATTATGGGCTTAATTTTTGTCCTTCTTCTGCCACAACATAGCGAACTGACAGATGCAAGAATCATACATCTATCAGCTACTGTTACGAACCCTAACCAGGTTAGCCAACCAAGTGTCAGCTCTATTAGGATGCCAATGATGATGATTCAGAAAATAATTTCATAATATGAAACATACATTCATAACACCACTCATCTTCCAAGACAATTGTGCCTTTAATGTCAAAACTGTTTTGTCAAACTGAAGTAACTACAGGCACCATCAAAATATGCCAACCAAGACATGGTTCGGGCAATATGCCCAAAACCGTCCACAAGGAACTATATTTTTAGAATAGTAAAGACTAATTGGGGATTAATTATTTGGCCAGGTCCAGCAACATAAACCACTTAAAACTAAGGGACACATACAATATCTAAGGAAAAAGATTTTTCAATTCTGGTAATATTAATTTGTCCCCCTTTTCAGAGAGAAGTGAGGTAGGAGTCCAGCACTAATTAATTCCCTTCATATATATACCAACGATCCTTCTATGGAAGGCTGGAAAATTCAAAGCGAAAATTGAAACCTTCTATTTGAGAAATGAAAAATAAGAGAAACATTTAAGTCTCGAAATGTATTTTGTAGTTTTATTTCTTTCAAAATACAGGACCTTTTTCATTCTCTATAAGTGAGCATCCTAAGGTTATGTATCCTAAAAGAGAAATAATGCATCAAAAATAAAAAAAAAAAGAGTGAGGTGAATATTTAGAAACCTAATATCCACCGAATTTTTTTTCAAATCCCCTGTATCTTCTCTTCTATGATACAGTTGCAACAAAAACAATTCTCTTTGGTAAACTGACAACCTTTAATCGATCTTCTTACCTGGGTTGGAGTAAATTTGGACGAATTGACAGTTTTGCAGTCGGTGTTGCGTTATGTTTTACAAGTATATGGTTTACTGCATCTTCCAAAAAGAATGAATCCTCACATTAAGGACGGCTGTTGCGTGGGTGGCCTTCTAAACAGTCCGCCGCAAGTTTAAACAATGATAATTTCAACAGCTAGCTAGTGCAATATTATTAGAAGGCTTAGTACAATAGGCATGAATAAAAATGTAATACAGCCAAAATAGATTTGGTCACGATCTAAATCAATAGATTAAGGGACGCTATTCAATATCAGAAAAGGAGTAAAACGTGAACTAATTGTCAACTACCTTTACTTAGTATTGTTAGATATCAATTACCACGTCAATGTAACACACCAACTCCACCACTCCATAAACTATCCTTACGTCATCTAGTCAGATGTCCAACACCTTGGACCCCAAATAAGAACATGCTCTAAAAAGAAGAGACATCAATTACAACAGGATTGGACAATGGATACCAACTCTACAAAAGTTATTTAAGATAAATTTGTCGAGGAACTTTCCGTATTAGTAAAACCCAGTAAAAATTCGACAACAATCACTACATAGAAAAGAAATTGTTTTTACTTGATTATATGAATGCCATTGTATATGTGAATAAAACTACACATAAACTTCCAAATATATGAAGTAAACTTTCTTCAATGCCTACTTCTCCAAACTTAATACTTACAAATTAACCATGAACCATCCTAATC
Source organism: Costus lasius (assembly GCA_027563935.2). Taxonomy (NCBI): domain Eukaryota; kingdom Viridiplantae; phylum Streptophyta; class Magnoliopsida; order Zingiberales; family Costaceae; genus Costus; species Costus lasius. Next base: position 132,660,286 of record CM050450.1, on the reverse strand, counting down.
GCATGATCACACCAAAAAGAATGTCCTATTTATCAAATTACTTGCCACGAAGTTTGCAATGACATTCCTTCAGTTATAATACTTGAACCAAAATTTCAATCTCAATAATATCAGAAGAGGTCTTTCTCAAACCATCCCAATCAGTCACAATGCTCCAATAACCTCTCTAGGACAGCTGTTGGATCGGCACGTACGGCGTATCAACACTAGGTGTCCCAAAGGTACTCATGTATTGAACCTAAGTATTTCAGTAACTCAAAGGACCAAGATTTTAATCCTTCGACTAGGTTACTCATTTTGCAAGGTAAGATTTTGTAGTCAAACACAGTGATTCATGCATAAAACCGTCAGCAAAAAGTTAAAAGCATTAAAAAGAAGTTACTAGCATGATTAGTGAATGATAGCTAAATCCATATGAGCAAGCCTCCATATCTTGATTATAGAAACAACAAAACAGTCACATAGAATATGAATTTTAAAAATGAAATAAAAGTACTTGGAAAGAAAATTCTTATATACTTGATCAACAAGCATTGACGCAGAACAACTGAATCTACTTTCACGGATGGCCTGTCATACCTTGAAGGTTTGAACATCTTAAATATTCTAGACTGAATTCCACATGAGCAAGCAAAATTCCCTGGCAAGAACACGCCACACACCATATACAATAGAAAAAAAAATCAAATTAGGTATTGTGAAGGAATATAAATAGTTGGAAGATCATATGCAGTTGGTGGCTGTTCATGCAAAATGGCATCTCTCCTGTTTTTCAAAGCTCTCACAATTATGAGAATATCATGGTATTTCAACAGATTTGGAAACACCCCATGAAGTTCATTCCGGTTCATCACAGAACAATACAAGAAGATCGAATCTGATCAGTAGAGCATCCAGGAAGTGCAACTACTACTCTGATGGCAATACAGCATTGATAGAGATTCCGGAGGCAAATGGAGAATAGTTGAATGCTTCATATAGCCTTCGCCCTTCTGTATGTGGCTTAGCACAAGCAAATACTTACAAAAGAACATTGCATAAGCAGTTTATCTAGGAGAATACAGCATACTTGATATCCGGAGTCCATAATTTAATATTCTTGTTCGTGTAAGTTTGTAACACAAAACAAGTTGTGACAATTAGAATACTGACAAAAAAGCTCATCCATCGTAAATGTCAGCAGTATCTTGAATTAGAATCGTGTATTAGAATATTCTTGGGCGTCCAGCTGTACAACATGACTGATGTCTTGTGCTTGAGTTCTTATTTTTGTTTACTATTCCAAATTTCCAATGTGAAGTGAATCAACCCTCTATGTAGTGTTCCCTCCTATACAATATGATGAATGTATAGTCACGAAAGTTATTGGACTAAAAGGTCAAAGATGCTAAAGAGCAATTTGCGATCTGGCTGCCAGGCGAGAACACTTGATTCGAGCATTTTTACTTAATCTACAAGCACAACCTTCAAGAAGTTCAAGATCCTCATCACAAGTCAACATTGCTGCTGCAGCTGGATTTTCCAAAAGCATTTTTGATGCAAGAAATCCAGCAAGTGTCCATGTCTGATAAAGTCGTGATTGTTTCCCAATAAATCTTCCAGTTCGTGTGTCATAATATTCTGGCCATCTGTCATTTGACAATCTCTTCTCAGCCACTGCAACAGCTTTCTGAGCCAACTCTGGCCTACCCATCTTAATGCAAGCTAATGTGAACTGAAATTTAAAGCAAGAAGTGCCACTTAGATGATCAGAGAGAGAAGCAGAAATGAACACAATAAAAAGGAGGGAAGAAAGAAATGCACATGTCAAAACGGAAGCTGTTGTATGAAATTCTTCCTACTGTGAAAAATGAAACAAAGAAATTACCTGCCATAGAAGTGTTGGCCAGGATCCACCATTATGATACGACCATGGGCTGTGAAAAATAAGCAGTTTCTTGTTAACTAAGATAGCTTTTTAAAAAGTTTCCTAGTGCATAAACATGGACCCTGTATCATAAAAAAGATCATATTTGTGTTCTCAATAGAATAATACTATCCAAGTGCACCTAAAATTGTAAGTAAATAAAATAGACCTACGTATATCTCACATGCATATTAATTATTATTAAATGGCAACAGGTAATACAATAAAGCTGAGGAAGCTCAGAACTTACGTGTTTTTAGGATCACTACCAGTAATTATACGCCATTCTTCATATTCTAGAGCAGGATAGCATATTTTAAGAGGCATTTGTCCAACAAGATCCTCCCATTTGTCTTCAATTAGTTTGAGAATGCCTTCGGACTGTTTTGGCGTCGCTAGGGAGGAAACAATGGCCCAAAAATTACCAAGAGAGAAGAATCTGAAGTCCATGTGAGCTGGCTGTAGATTGCCGATAAGATATCCTCCCTTTTCAGGTATCCAGTCAACTAGCCAAGAAGGAATTTGCTCAGGATAGATGTTGAACTTATTAATAGCATCATGGGAGTACTCTTCAGTTTTATATCGGTAGATTTCATTTATCTTCTTCATATCAACCCAATAATACTCTCTTATGTGAAATGACAGAGCACTTAGCCTGTTACTAATAGCACGCACCAGATTTCTAGAACCATCATCAATAGTAACCATTTCACGGGAACACCGCAAAGCTGAATAGAACAACGCCTAAGGAAGATAGTTGATAAGCACAAATGATAATAAATCTAACGTTTACAGAGTACATATAGTAAATATACAATTTCAAATGCATTGAGACGTACTCCATGTCAACATTTGGCAATATTCACACACATACATTGGAGGTATACATGTAGGCTTATGAATGATGATAAATATCACATCAAGGATAAAAAGGAAAAAAAAAAGAAAAAATTTGGAATGATGAAATTTCAGTCAGGTTACTTTATAACTCAAAATTATGTTGACATGTCCATACTTCGACCATGTGTAGTAAAAGAAAATTGGCATGCACTACAAATGTTATCGTTAATATAAAGCAGGGAATACAAAATTTATAGGTTGTCATAAATAATTCTAATGTTTATCTCACAAATTGCAATTAACCCATGGAACGATACCTCCAAATTCCAACCATAATAAACCAAACCATGATAATCTCAGAGAACTAAGATCAAATTCAATATCCAAGTACAAATTCAAACTCCTAAAAAAACAGCCGACCAGATTCCTAAGCAGTTGCCACAAACAAGGAATAAACTTGGAAGAGATTGCACAGTGTAATCATAAAAATCATTCAAACGGTTTGGAAGCATGAAATGAAAAGATGAAACAAAGTAAAGAGAGGCAGATTTCTGAATCAACCAAACACAGGTATCAAGACTCAAAATCTTGTATATAGAATCATCTCAGTCCAAGCTTAAATTGATACGACCATGAGTACTGAGCCAACTTAGAATAGAACGGGAGAGGGAACAAGAAAGAGAAATTACGGGGGAAATTCAATAATCTATTCAAAAACAAGATTTCGCTTTACACAAACCATATGCGTAGTGTAACGGCCCCGATACTTGGATGTTGATTCTTTATAGTTTTCTTATGGTTTCTTCGTGTGATCACGTCTCGCCCTTAGGCGTGGATCACTTGGACGATAGAGTCCAGATTTGGCACGAGTTTCGGTTGTAGCCGAACTCATATTATTTATATATGGGGATCCCCTCCTTACACATGAGACCACCGAAGGACCGTGGGTGTACTCATATTTATTATTAAGACACTGACGGACCAGTGTTCTCATTGTGCCAAGGTAACCACACTAACGGACTAGTGTGGGCATTCGCTCGAAGGACTGAGTGGATGGACTTACGCTCGATGGACTGAGCGGATCGATGCGATAAGCCGCCTGGCGACGAGACTATGTAGTGCGCCAGCGAGGTGTGTCCTTCCAAGTAGGCAGTAGGCTGTTGTGTTCCGATGGTTGTGGCTGAGACCACGAACTGATGTGCGAGGGCGAGCGACCATGAGTCCTGGAGCGCGAAAGCGTACCGACTTGTGGGAGCAAGCCTGGCGCACGGAAGCATGGCACGACGCAGGTCTAGCCTAGACACAGGGTCGGGCCGAAAGAGTTAGACAAACTACGAGGTGTTAATACTAGTCTCGGTGGTAGAACGCTAGGGCCCAAGAGAAGGGTGCAGGGGAGACTGAGGTCAGGGAGACGATGGACGCATTACGTTATACTTAGCTCGGTCAAACCATGTCGGATTATTGACCCATACTGGGTAGTTGCTGATTGACCAGTAGCTCGTTTGGTCATGGACCGGGGCAACATAAGTCGCTAAGGGCAGTCAGATTAGGGATGGCCCTGCTATCCGATTCGGTCTAAGAAGAGGGTGAGCCAGAGGTGGCAGTCTGGCTCAAGGGTTAGTCAGCGTGAGGACCCGGCGTAACTGATTCCCTCCCGCAGGTTTATGCATATTGCTAGGCCTTGTTGGTTGACATAGAGAGGTGATTGAGGAGACTGCCAAGACTTAGATGCATGGGGATCAAAGTTAAGCTAAGTTGGGATTTTGACTTATTTTGACTAGCATTCTAACCTATTTGAGGGTTAAGTTTTAGCTGGACAAAATCCCAACATTTAGTCTCTCGGCTGAGACTTGGAGACATGCATGTGTGACACCTGGCATTCTCTCTTGGCAATAGCTCTTGCTCTCTCAGCCTTCCATCACCAACTTTAGGGCTTCCTCGTCCGGACCGACGAGGCTTCCGGAAGCTAGCTCAAGTCCCCTGCTCGAGCCCGGAGGGTGGTAACGCTTGATCTTTCCTACCACCCGTGGGTCTTCTTCTTGCTGGGATTTCATCTGGAGTTCTCCTACTTCCCTTATCTTGGAGTCGGGTCTTCTGCAGCTGATTACCTTCCTCTTGGAAGTGTGGAGGTTTTGTTCGTGAGCAACATCTCTGGACAAAGCAGTCCTAACTTGGCCTAGGTATACTATCTTCATTCCCCCGGATACCTTTGAGTTTTTTGGAGTTCCTTGTTGGGTTTCTGGCTGATTTGGATGAGGGTGTACCTCATCCCATGACTTGTTTTGTTGAGGCTCTTATTTATTTTATCCTCGTTTGATATGTTTTGTGGTCATGTCGAGCCTTGCTAGTGCTATGGTTTTGGTTTTTCGTACTTGTGGTAGCTAAGGAGCAGAGCTCCAACTTCCTGGTTGATTTTGTAACTTGCATGTAATTTGCTATCGTGGCCATTCTGCGTGGTTGTCCGGGTCTAGTATTCTTCTTGTTACTTGGATTCCAAAGCTACTATCAAGCTGCTAACTACCCTTGCTGAGGTACTTGAACACCTCCTGCTTCTACCTTGTTTTGTCCATGCTTGTACGGGAAGAGAGATGTGAGAAAATCATGTATAGAGATGGGATGTGTGTATGTTGTAATCTTATAAAAGTGGGCTGAAAGAAACGAGAGGTGAGCTAGAAAAGAAAAATAAGAGAGAGTAGTGAGGATTGGGCAGGGGAGGTTTGGGCTGTGAGTATAGTTGATGTGAGGCCAATTTGTTGCCCAGGTTGAGGTGAGGGAGAGAGGAACTAATAGAAAATTCTGGAATCATTACTTTATTCCCTCACTACCCGCTTGCTTCCGGTTGGTTCTGAACCTATGGTTTGAAGGGAAAATTGGTATAGAAGTTCTGTTCGTAACACGTAGTCTTTGGACAGACATGGAATAATGGCAACTTGATAAACACTACAAACAAAGATCGGGTATCCACCGGTGACACATAAAGACTATCCAATACATACCAACCACTAACTATTATTATTAATTAAACCACTACTTGTAACTTGACTCAATACTAACAATGATGCAAACACTAGTGTGCTGGGTGTGGATAACCATCAGTCTCCATAGTTCCAATGATGCCAACACCATGGTTTAAGATACCGATTCGGCAGTTCAGTCTAGTTGGCCGCCGGTACGTACCGGCAGTACCATACTGGTATCAGTTGAAAACTAGTTAAATATTAATTTTTATTAAAAAATAATATTTAAATATAAAAATAGTTTAATTAAGATTTAATATTAAACAATAGGTATAAAACACAAATATACAAATTACAAATATGAAATTGTACATACAATGTAGAAACATGCCACTACAAGCTTACATCCAAAATAAGTGACGAGACTCAAATGGATCCATATAGTCGGCTACTTCCATACGACTTAGATCCACCCCATAATTTTTAATTTTGTAATGTTTATATTTGAAATTCTTTCTAGGACATGTGGTACTGATATGTTGAGTTTCACATATTTAGCAAACTTGCTTGATCGAGTTGTGCTTAAGTGGTATGAACCACTCCCACTGGAACTAGAACTGGAACCGAAACTGGATATGGATATGATATATATTAGATTGATCAACTCTGTATTCATGCTTAGTTGTGAGTTGTGACTATGAAGATCCACTCTCAGAAGATAACGTGGACCTCATATCGTCATACTCTTCTAAGACTTGACCTCATTGTTTACTAAGAGTTGGCTTTTACCTCGCCTTTGATATTGTAATGGTTGAGTCCTAGGACGACCATGATCATCATGATCATCTTGAGTTAAATTAGTGTACCCTGCCTCAACTGTCCATAACTCTTGCTTCTTGTTGTGTAGCTCCACCACCATCGTCATCTATATATGCATTGCTATCCACCATCCTTGGACCCTCTTCTGACTCGTTATCAGACTCATCATCTTCTTATTCATTAATAGCATACAACGAGTCTATTGTGACTTTACCTTGTCGGAGGTCTCTTTAAAGTGTTGTAGTTGCAACCTTCTCCGCCTGTCTTCCTTCTAGGTACACTAGATTATGATTGAGACAACTGTCGTTGTGGCTGCAATATGTGAGGACATAGACTCATCTCCTCCATACACCAATCATCACCTCCATCATCTAAATCAGTTGGGCTCGTCTGTGCAGGTTGATTGCCCACTTCATTTGCAACTAACTTAGAAATGTATTGAGAACGGCGAGGTTGATCATCAAGTTCATCGAGGGTCATATCTTGATCATCTTGAGTTGATCAACATTTCATCATGAGTCTCTATTATCTGGAATAAATAATTCATCAAAAGGGTCTCCTACTTTGGACTCTCTTTTATTTTCTGCTCGTAAAATTCGTAGCCTGAGTCGCATATTATAGTGGACGTACACTATTTTTTCAAGACGACGGTATGAAAAATAATTGCGGATCTTTGTATGTATCAAGAAGAATGTTAACCAATTGGGCTCACATTCACTCGAAGTGTGCCTTTGTAGTAAGGTCGCTTAGCGAAGCGGATAGAAGCAGACCGCATATCTTCTTCATATGAAAATTAAGCTCTAGAGGCACGCATAGCTTCTTCCATCTCCATTTATTCTGCAACATAATCATACTGACCTAGATATGGATCATACCTGGCAGGCCCCACGGCACAACGGTTGATATTTGCACGTTCATCAGTAATACATTGCTTAGTGATTTTGTACAAATCTAAGTTCACCTTTATAGCTCTTCGGAGCTCCGCAGCACCTTTGTACAATTTGCAATATCAACAAATCCCCTAGCGAGATGTTGCTTCACACAAGTAGTATGTTCGCACTTAGAAAACTTTTTGATAGTGAATACACTGCCATGGTGCCAATCATCCAGCATCTTACGTCCATGCTGCCATGCAAGATCAATCTCTCTTTGGTGAAGAGAGAAAAAGAAGAAAATTCAGAGAATAGAGATTTCATCAAAAATTTTAAAGATTGAATCTGAAATAGCGTGAGAAGAACTAGAGTTAAGAGAACGATTTATAGGAAAAATTTTAAATTTTTTAAATAAATAAATATAAAAATAATATTTTTTTAATATACAAACAAAGACACCATTTTTTGAAATAGTGTTCGGAGGAGCAACCTCAGTTCAGCTTCTCAAAAACAGTAAAATTTCTAGGGTTCGAACCGAGAAGCTGAAAAACCAAACGACTCAGCTTCTTAAAAATAGTAAAAAACTACTCGTTGGAACCCCACAAGCAAGCCCATAAGCTGGGCCAAATGGGACCACCATTTTTTGGTGCTGGGTACGCACGATTGGTACATGGTACAAACTAAAATTTAAAACCTCGCTCCACACACCTTTGAGCAGCAAACAAAAAAATCATTTCCTCATTAATGCCGAAATTGCAGCCTATTAATCAAGTTACACCCACTCAAATATACCATCATGGCAAAACTAGCAAGGAATTGCACCAAAATTCTCCACACAAAATATTGTTAAACCCACTCATAGTTGTTTATTCCAAGATAAATACCATTGAACCTGTCTTCTTACATTTTGTTTGTAAATGCTTAAGCTGCATCCTTAAGGTGATCGGCATTATACTGAATAATCCATGTAATTAACAAAAAAATTGACAAAGATGGCATACGGTTGATAAGCTGAAAGGGAGAAACATGGAAAAGCATATAATTAGCTTCTCAAGGTTTTCCAAAATTATGCTGATCCTTCAATTGGTGTTCCAGAGTCACCACACTCATCTTAACACTTAATAGAGAGATGTCATGTGAGAATTGGTTGAGAGGAAACAGAATGCCCTATGAACAAATTTAACATGAAGTATACAGAGTTTCATAGAGAATAAAGAAGCTTCAATGGCTTAACTTACTTGGATCTCAAGAGGGTGCCCATGGATACCCATCCTTCGGTCTATCATGCATGAGCCATCTGTGACTAGAAGAGAAGGGAACATGTCAAATCCATCCGACAAACACAAATTCATAATCAGTTTAATGCCTATTTGCACATCCACTCTCTCTTGCAATGCATAATCTCCAGTTAGCTTTCCATATGCTCTGAGAAGTATAATCCACCATAATCCTGCAAATTTAAGAAGTAAGAATTGTCTCCATGTACAAATGATCCATTTTTGGCAGTATTGTAAATGACTATCAATACTTCCATCAAATGACTGTCAATAGTTCCATCGCTCACCAGAATCAACTGGTGCTACACGCCCAATTGCTGACTCTCCAAAATCAGGATCCAAAACCTCTTCAAACGCTTCATTATTTCCATCTAAAGGCACTGTTCGGACTTTGAAACTAGCTGGCATCAGCCCCTGTCCCGGACTGTAACAATCAACAGTTTTCTCCCAGCTCTGAATGCCAAAAAAGTGAAATGTTCAAAATATTTGTTGAGTTACAAAATTTAGAAACCTAGAGTGCAAGTTTGTCTTACCATGAAATAAGCAATACAAGATCAGACATATTGCCATAAACTTTATCTATTTGTCTGCAAAACATACCAAAATAACTTTAAATTGCTTCTGTTAGTTTATGAACCCCACGTTATTGCCATGGACGAGATCCTTGATGCCAAGCCCATCCTTGAAAAATAGTTAAGTGATTTCATCCACATGATAGGCACTATAGCAATGTTCAATTTTTTGTCCATTATAAATGCTAGCAACACTTTTGATTCCATTTTCTACTTAGATTATCAAAAGATAGAATAGATTTATACTTAAAAAATATTGAATTAGAATATACAAAGAGGATTTTAAAGAAGATTAAATAGACAAGAGTATAGGGCTCACGGGAATCCTTCATGCAGTATGGACGAGTTAATTAAGATATCTGGGCCATGGAAATAGTTTAACTCATCTACTCAATAAAATCTTGAGGATTATAACAGACAAAAATGTACAAAAGGAACTGATATATAAAAAAAACAATGTCACAGATATAGGACAGTTAAGCTAATAAGCTACAAGAGAAGCATAGAAAAGAGCAACAAATTAAGTAAAAGCAACAAACAGTGTAAAATATTAATAAAGTTTTACACTTGAAAAATGAAAATTTCATTATTACGAAAAAAATATAAAAAAGTTACTAGCAATGTGTAGTAGTCCACCAATAGGGTTTATAAATAAATGCAGCAACTAGTAAACCATAACGATCAAAGAAAAGCTAATGCCACACAATTTCCATGTTAGAAGTTAGAACTAACGGATGTTTTCCTAGAGAATACATATTCAAAGCAACGTTTACAAAACCAGCTTGTACCAGATGGTATAGTCAATTTGTACTAGTTTGAGCAGGAACAGTACATGGACTAATGTGATTCAGAGTAGTGCAGAGCTGCTCTTCATCTTTTCTTCTCCTTGTTTCCATACAGTCCGAACCAATATTTGAAACCTTGATTCAAAGGTTCAAGAAAATTACCTATATGGATGTGTTATGCAGACAAATACTTGAAGTTAAAAGTATTAAACTAAATCACATTGAATTAATTGATAGTGTCATTTAGTTAGACTTATTTCTTAAATTGAAGTAAAATAGAAGATGCCGGCTAAGTACTGAGTATCATTGGACATATCAAAAGTCATTTTTGACAATGCTAAGGAAGAAAATATGTTTGAGGCAAAAATTTTCATCAATAATTAAAGAGAAGTGAAAGATCAATGAAAAATTTTCCACCATAACGAAAGGAAAAGTCAAAGTGGGGAGGGGGAAGTGAAAGGCTAAAAACTTAAGTGAGACATCAAACAGATGTGTATCCATTGCATTCCCTGTTAGAGAAAAAAAATTCACCAAGACAGTTATAGAGCACACCATGCTTGATGTAACAAAGTGGGCAACGAACGCTATGAGGATATTGTGACATGTGGCTACAGGAGAAATAGAATAATATGGGATAAAAGAGGAAATTTTAGCAAGATAATATGGAAGCATTAATTATTCTGATTCAATGAGGCGAAGTGGCTAGATTAGAACTAGTGATGACATGAGAATAACGAGAGGCCAGAGAAAATTTACTTGTACAATGAAAAAATGATTTGATTACTCTCAGTTTGATTAGAGATATTGTCCTACACAGGGCACAGTGTTCCGTACAGCCAATACTAAATTGTTAGGAAAGCACGGCTTGACATCTTTTTCTAGAAACATGCTGACATACTTGCAACATAAGGCAGACTTCCATTATCTAGTGCAACAAGCTTTTCATTTAGATCAATAATATCATTGACAAGTTGTGTGAATTTCTCAATACTTGTATATCCACCAATAGCTGTTGAACAAGTATCCGATTTAAACAAATAATACAAATTAATTGAATAGTAAATTCATACCACAACAACGGTAGAATCTGCCCACTACATAGACTTCGCAAGATCCAAAATAACATACCAAAAGCAAAGCATTGCGGAATCTACCTGAAGCTGCAAGGTATGCAGGAGGAAATTCCGGACAATCTCGCTCTCCCCCTTGAGCAGGAAAGCTATGGCAGAGGGCACGAAGTCCCTAATAAACACCTGATCATAGTTGAGCGCTTGATTTGCTGCGGTAATCACATCATTGGCTGCCAAAGTACCAATCGGCCTCCCGCAATAGCTCACCACCGCCTTGTTTAACAACCTCCAAGCCTCCCTCTCCACCTCCGGTTCCTCCTTCGCTTTCTGAATGTCCAATTCCTCTCGCTCCAAATTCCCAACCTTCTCGCAGCAAAGTTCCTCTGTTTTGTCATTTGAATCCGCCACCATCACATCCTTTTCACCCTTACTCTCACCCTGTACCTCCACGGCCTCGATGTCATCGACAACGATGGGCTTCACGGCCATGTTCTGGATGAAAATCCTCTCGCGGTTCTTGTCGGTACTAGAGATTTGATCGACCGAGCTGGAGAGCCGACGAGTGTTACCAAAAGAATTGATAATTCTTGGGAAGAAGGAGTTGGCGCTGGAAGGGACGAAGATGGGGTGGAGGTGGGTGGAATCGGCGAAGGTAGGGGTCGAAGGAGATGGGGAGAAGGGGCGTCCATGGTGGCGTTTGGGGGAGGACCCGGAGGCTGCGATGCAGCGGAGGAGGAGGAAGATGCGGCGGCGGTCCGGCCTGACGGTGGGGAGGCCCATGGCGGCAGAGATTAGCCAAGCGAAACGAAGCGGGGCGGGACGGGTATCTTGGAACCGAAGGGAGCAAATCTGGGATTGTTGCAGAAGAAAAAGGTACGGTCGGGGTGTATACGCGTAAAAAGGGAATCGAAGGGGTGTTGTGAAAAATGGATTGGCAAGATTCCAAGAGCTATGGGCCACTGTAAAGCCCATTCTAGCAGCCCATGGTGCAAGCCATTAAAACATAATATAACTTGGAATTTTTTTACTTAAACAATAATTTGTCTATTTTTATATAAATATTTATAACTAAATTAAAAGACGTTACTAGTTTAGGTTAATTCATTTTTCTTAGGAATTTTATGAAGGGGGAAGTCTATCAATTTTTTTTTCATATGAAGTTCTGATCAATTGTGATTGTAAAAATTGCGGCAGTGAGTGATGCACATGTTTCTTTCAAAAAAAAAAATTAGTTAAGAAAGTATACTTACGTGAATGAAAAAAAATTATTTATGGTTTTTTTTAGATAATCTACAGTAGAGAAAAGAGAAAATATAATAAATCTCGATGCAAAATTACCAAATTTATATATTTTCTCTTCTCTCCATTTGGAATCTCTCCAAATAAATAGGCCCCAGTGAATAATATTTTTATGCTTTTCAAATAAATATGAAAAAAAAAATATTTCCTTAACTTTCTTTTTTTTTTCTTTTTGGATGCACAAACTTAGGGGCGCATTTTCTAAGCGGAGGGGGTCGCCGAATTTCATCCGAGCGGTTGAGAGCGAGGGCACGACACGTGGCAAAAAAAAACATCCAACTGCCGAGTTTCTCTCGCCTGCCCGCTTCATCTAGCTCTCTTTCCTTCACCTCGCATGCAGCCTCCCTTCTCCCCTCCTCCTCCCCTCCAACCGTGCCATCGTCGACACCGCCACTGGCAATGCCCTCTCCTTTCCCGACCTTTTCTCTCAAGTCCACTCCTTGGCCGCCGCCCCTCCGCTCCGATGCTAGCCTCGCCAAGGGCAACGTCGTCCTCATTCTCGCCCCCACCCGTCTCGACATCTCGGCTCTCTACCTCGCCCTCCTCTCCATCAACACCGTCATCTCCGCGGCTAATCCCCTCTCCACTACCAACGAGATTAGTCGCGTCATCAACCCTCGTCCGCCTTTGTTGGAGAAGATGGAAGTCCGCTGCTCGGGAAGGTGGAGCTCTCCGTCCGCCTCTACTCGAGGAGGGACGCCGCGCGCCCGAGGAGTCAAGAATGGGAGCTGGGCGAGGAGGGAGGAGCGGGTGGAGACAACGACATGACCTGCGACTTCTCCAACACATGGCTTCGGCGCACGAGGAGGGACGTTACGTGCCCGAGGAGTTGAGAACAGGAGCTGGGCGAGGAGGCTCCCGTTGTCGACCCTCGTCCGCCTCTGCTCGAGGAGGGACGTCGTGCGCTTGAGGAGCCGAGAACGGGAGCTGGCGAGGAGGGAGGAGCGGGTGGAGACGGTGACATGACCTACGACTTCTCTGGCACAGCCCCACGCTTGCATCATCAAGCGAGGAGACGAAGGAGACGAATGGAAGATGGAGGAGAAGCAAGCAAAGGCACTAGTGTCGGCAAGAGGGGGGGGGGAAGAAATCGATCATTCGATTTTACTGTAGCCACGTGTCGCGTCCTCGTTCTCAACTGCTCGTATGAAATTCGGCGACCCCCTTCGCTTAAAAAACACGCCTTAAACTTATGCCCTGTTTAGCCCCACTTTGAAGTTGATTTTAAGCATCTTTTAAACAAAAAACTGTTTGGTAATAAAAAATAGAAATAGAAAAAAAATAAAAAAGAAAAACCTAAGAAAGTTATAATTTAAGGCCTGTTTGGCTCCGCTGTTAATAATTTTATAACTGTGCTAAACTGTACTATACTATACTGTGCTGTGCTGTCAAAATTTATAAGATGTTTGTTAAATAACTTTTTAACTGCTGTCAAATTTAAAAATAGTAATTAAATAAATAATTTAAATTATTTAAAATAAATATATATTTTATTTTTTATTATTAAAATTTTATATTATTTAAAATAATAATAGTTAAAAAATTAATTAAAATTATATAAATTACTTTTTAGAAAAACAGAAGCATCAAAAGCATTAAAGGGCCTATTTGGCCCCGCTTCAAAGTTGATTTTAAGCAGCTTTTAAATAGAAAACAGTTAAAAAACTGTTTGGTAATGAAAAACAAAAACAGAAAAAAACTGTAAAAAAAGAGAAGTTGGGAAAACTATAATTTGATGCTTTTATAGATTCTGCTTCTCAAAAAAAGTAATTTACATAATTTTGTTTAATATTTTAGATATTATTATTTTAAATAATTTAATATTTTAACACTAAAGAAAAATAAAATATATTATTATTTTAAATAATTTAAATAATATATTTATTTATTATTTTAAATTTTGACAGCAACTGAAAAGTTATTAGCCAAACATCTTATAATTTTTAATAGTGCAACATAGTACAGTACATCACAGTTTAGAATAGTTATAAAGCTATTAACAGCGGGACCAAAGAGCTTTTCTGTTTTTTTCTACTTCTACTTTTTATTATCAAATATATTTTTTACAACTTTCTATTTTTTTATTGCTTTTGCTTCTCTAAAAAAGTAATTTATATAAATTTATTTAAAATTTTAGGTATTATTATTTTAAATAATTTAAAATTTTGATACTAAATAAAAATAAATTATATTATTATTTAAATAATTAAAAAATATTATATTTATTTAATATTTTAAATTTGTTTATAATTAAAAAAATATTAATTAAATATTTTATATATTTTAATAATTTAATAAAAAATAATACAATACAGTTTAGCATAATAATAAAGTAATAATATGTTCTGTTAGAAGAAATTCACTATGGAAAGGATGAAAAGTATAATAAATCTAAATAAAACTATATAAATTTATTATATTTTTATCTTTTCCAAAGTAGATTTCTTACAATAAAATATTTCTTCCAACAGAATATAGCCTTAAACCGGCGAAGAAGCCCTAAGTCTTTTTTTAGATGCATTTCTTCAAATTGGGCGAGTATTTCACTGGTCGGTGGTTCATCCGTTTTTTACAATTCGCTCTTTCTCCATGTGATCGTAACTCAAGCGCGTGTTTTCTTCAGCAGAGCAAGGTGGTTTCTCAAGAGCCGAGAATCTGAAACATTCCTTACGCATTGCCTGCTGAATTGGTGTCTCGTATTGCCGGTAGATATCCCGTGGAAGAAAGGTCAAACCTTGCCGAACCGTAGTTTCATTATACAAGATTTCAGAAAAAATGGTACTGGAAGGAAGCAGAAAGGTGTCTCTTTTTTGTACATTTCCGACTTATTTTTGTCTTCTTACTGCTACATCACGATCTGTAAGGTGAAGGAAGAAGACTGGACTGACAGTGATAGCTCGTCTGACATTGAAATTCTGGATCAGAAACCGGCTCCGGTTGCTTCCTCAGATGTGGAACCATTTTCTTCAGCAAAATCAGCTGATGAGGTAAGGTTCCTTGTTTCAAAGTTATCGTCTTTTTTGGGTTCCCCTTGCTCGGAACATCAAATGTCGCTATGCTTGCCTACTGTGTGTTGGTGTTGAGCACTTTTGGCGCTTGTTTGGTCAGATCCATGACCCGAAGGTCTGTGTGACCCGCAGATTTTTTCTATAATATACAAGAGACCACTATCATTAGGAAAAAAAAATTCTTTAATTGTTTGCTTATGAAACACAGAATGATCTTGATGAATTGCTTCAAAGTTATCGTCTTTTTGGGTTCCCCTTACTCGAACATCAAATGTTGCTATGCTTACCCACTTTGTGTTGGTAATGAACACTTTTGGGGCTTGTTTGGTCAGATTCATGACCCGAAGGTCTGTGTGACGGCAGATATACTGCTACAATTTTTGTTTCCTATAATATATAAAACACCAATATCATTAGAAAAATTGTGTTCTTTTAGTTATTGTTAAACTTATTTGCTTATGAAATACAGAATCTTTATTAAAACTAGAGACGAGTCGTTCTGAATTCTTGTTAATCTCTAGAATTTGTCGGAACTACTAATCCCACTCATTACCCCAGTGTATTGAAAATTGGATTGGGCTGATTGGCTTAGCTGGAACATCACAAGCAAACCACAAATTAATTTTCATTGAAAGTTGATCAAAGTCAGTGAAATTTGGACCAATTGGATTGCACTGGTTTATTATCTTTTATCCTGACTAGTTGAATCAGTTAAAGCAATCAAATTAGAAGATGCGCCAAACCGGTTGACTCATCTGTGTAGAGTATGACTATACTTCCCTTACCAGCTCAGTTATTCGATATTCCCTGTCTTACAAGCTCCTCTCTTTTTTGCTTGAAACTGTAAGATTCAATTATAATGTTGCAGAGAATTATATATTGACATTTTTCTGAACAAGTTATTTTGTGGATTCATGAGAGGAATTCCCCTCACGGAAGACAATGAAGATCCACCAGTCATTCTCGCATCAGAGATTTGATTACGGTTCAAGTATCAGAAAAGCTATATGATAATGCATTTCATGTGCACATTTGGTGATTTATTGTAAGACAAATATAATAAAGCTTTATTGGGAAAATAGTTTTTTGAATTACTTGATAGATTTTTACATGTCACTAAGAGGATCTGTAGCATTGTGGCAGTTATACTGGATTGCTTGGACTTTATATATGACATGACTATTTGTCTTTTGAAGTTTCAAAATCACACTGAAAACCAGTTACCTATAACTGAAAACATGACGTGTGTAAGTGTTGAACAAAATGATGTTGTCTCCAGTTTCACCATTAATGTGATGGGCAAAAAAAAATAGAAGTAGTCTGGACTCTGGTCTAGCTTCTGATGTCCTGAAAAAAGTTGAAAGAAGAGGTACAATGCTGGTTGTGTGTATATGTAGAAAGTAGAAAATAGAAACTAGAAAATAATATGCTGACTACATTTGATAAGATAAGGATTCTGTTTATAGGTTCTTTAGCACATTTCTCCTTATAGCAGGTCCTTTAAGCTATTAGTGCATGCAGTTGCCAACAAAAGATTCTCCGAAAGCGCCCTAAGAGCCTTTATCGGTAAATCTTTGGATGGCAATGTCTGTCTCAATTATAGGGCAAACAATAACAAAGAATCATAATGGGAAAGATTTGATATTGAGATGGAATACCATAGCTGTGATTAACTCACATATCAAAAGAATAATACTAACCTATGAATAATGAAAAAAACTTAAATCATTCACTGGATATCATAAACCACATAAGCAGAACATGAATGATTTGTTGAAGAGCTACAAGTCAGCTTTTGATATTTATTTCCTTGAACAAATTTTGTCTGAGTATTGAAGTGTTTCTTATATGGTAATCAGTTGACCCATCTTTTGGCAAGCAATTGCATGAGTTATGAATTTAGTCTACAATGTTTACTAATCTTTTAGTGTATGCAAAATATAAGATTGTGCTCAGTACAAGGAACGTAAATATGTAGATAAACCAACTGGTATTGTGTGCCGGTATCAACCGGTACGGATCGGTTTGGTGATGGATTGGTATACCAGTCCTAACCAGTTTTATAAACCAGTCCATTTTGAGAGGTAAGCTCGGTAGATACTAAGTATTGTATCTTAGTGAAACATGTCCAGATGGTATCATGTCATTACATACTAGATTGCAGCGGTACAAGCGAAGAATAGTACATTAGCTTCAATTGATATTTATGCCTTTGATTGTATCAAGTTTTGGGCGAGTATTAACAACTTCCAAACTACAATGCATATGCACTATGCACAATATCTTTGGACTGGATGTATCAATCTTTTGAATTTAGAGATAATGGCTAGCAGATGCTAGTACCTGCATTCCTAGCCATGTGGTTAATGTGGACCAAGGAGTAATAGCTGCAAAGAGAATATTTTTTAATTGATTTCGGTTAGTCACTGGAGGGAAAATATGAACAAAACCAATTTTTTGCTCGACATTGATCTGAAATCCTAGAAGTTGTGACTTGGTTTACTTCAACTAAGGTGAGCAGTGAGCCTAAGTGCAATGCCTTTGACACCCAATATGTTTGTCAAAGGTGACTTTCAGGTTTTTTTTATCTGATTACCACATTTTAAGAAATGTCTCTATCTCATGCGGTAGCCTGACATGTCTTTCTTGATACCAGCATCTTATGCAAAGACAATAGTCTTACAACAATACCAATATGCACATATCTTGCCCAACAATCTGAATGATCGGTTAAGCGAGATACAGATTTCCTACTTTAGTTTAATAGGATATGTACAGGATTCACTTATGCAACACCCTTGAACATATTCAAATTTTTTTATTGTACTTTATTATAAGATCAGAGAAGGATATGAGTTGAGAAAACAAAAAGAATCCTTAAATGGTCAATCTGGCTTAACTATTCTATTCTGTACAGCATTAGCTTAGTGCAGAAGAAAATGTGGGTGAACGAACATAAGATTGTTGAACAAAATAATTGTAATCCCAAAATGCCCAATTTGGTCAAATCCATTGTTACATTGGAATTTTTTTCTTTCATACCATTATTTTCTCCATATTCTATTAGTTTTTCTTCGTGGACATGTATACTTATTCTTTCCTAGACAATTGTCTACGTGGAATATGTTGAGGCCGTTAAACTCAGTCGTTGACATGTATATTACAGAAAGATGAACTTCATAGAGGAGACTTAGAAATAGAGGATTACAAACGCTCCACATGAATCGTGTATCTCTCATATTTATCATTGTTTGATGTAGAGAAGCTTTCCAACCTCATCATCTGATCACGTCAAGTCATATTTTGTTGGAATGGGATTTGCACCAACTCTTGTCGATAAAGTCTTTCGGCAAAATGGTGGGTTCTTACAGATAATACCATCAACTTTGAATTTATTGTTCAAATTTTCAAATAAGGACTTTGTCATTAGTTGGTTCGTTTATCTTTTTTAATGGAATAATTGCAGTTTTTTCCTATGCAGTTGAAGCTGATACAGAGTTGTTATTGGAGGCTATTATCAGAGAATCTGTAAGTGGCCTTTCCAAAATTGCCTGTAAATTTCTATTAAGTAATGCAAACAAATTCTTAAAATGCTTGTAAGATTTAGGTAACCTTTATTTAACATATGGACAAATTCAAAATGTGTTATACCATTGTATGTCTCTTGATATCGCAAATAGCAAAGAAAATACTGCTCCTTGCTAGGATCCGTAACTGCGGGTCAGATGCTGCACAACTGGGATAATAAGTGAAGAAGAAATTCCTGTGCGCAGCATAAAAAGACTAAAATAAAGGATTACAAGAAAAGATAAGGCTTAAGCCATTGTGTTTATTTCCTAATAAATTGGATCTTAAGATGTAGTCACCAATCAGAGACTAATTGTTCATTACAGATTATTGTATAGAATTTTCCAGCAATTGTTTTAAGATTGAGACGAGAATTGACTGTTTGGAATTGTATTGAGTTTTCAGAGTTCTGGTCTCGAAGCTTCAACTTCTGTGAAGGAAGAAATTGAGTCACCTCTTGATTTTGAGTTAGATGACGAACTTGATACTAAGGTGATCCCTATGTTCTTGTTTTGTTTCCCCTTAAAGCCTATATTCAACTCACAATATTTTTACCATGCAAATTTCCTGTCTGGGTATTGTGTTTCCTGTAACAAGGCTTAATATATGTGCCCATTGAATGAATATAGGCTTTCTTTTTTGTAAAATGTATGGAGCTGCTTTATTCATCCATTTCATATTACTATACAGATACACGAACCAGATCATCTAGTTTTTCCTGCATCTACTTTTTAGCAAGAGGAATTTTGGCTCCATCGTATTTAAGCTGTCCGGGCCATCCGGCCAAACCCTACCGTTCATCCAGTTGGACTAGTACCGGACCAACACATGTTATGGGAGAAACTGGTTATCTTGTACATAATTTAGTTTTATAGTTGTACGAGCTATAAAATATTATATTTTAATAGAAGCAACAGAATATTGTTGACATCTTATCTTATTAGGAGGAGCATCTCTATTAAAACATTCTATCTCTCAGAAGATTTCATGTCCTAGTTTCATTCAAGACACTTTTTATTTACTTTTCTTAGATTTTTGTGCAATTTAGATGGAAGAAAGCTTTCCATTGCCACAAATAGAAAAGGAAAAATAGTAACAAATAAAAAAAAGGCAAGCAATAAAAAGAATCAGAATGTTCTACCCATGTGCAGTAGAGGCATGCCGCTTGTAAGATTTGTTAACTCAAATGTTGAAAGTAATAATTCCTAAATTAGTGGTAACGTGGAGTTCTATTAATTGAAGACTAGTGTACATGTTTTACATTTCAACTTGGAGTTCTGGTAATTGGAGATTCTCTAGAAAATTCTATTGGTAATTAGCGGTATTGGTTTGTACTTGTTGAAATTCAAATCCAGAATAAAATAATAAACATATTCTTTAACAAGGTGAATTTTGCTGTTTGTATAACTATGCAAAATGTTATGTGAATACTAAATCTGCTTCCTCCCAAAGGAACACGATTTTTAATCCCTCTAGCTGAAACATTCATTGATGCAACTAGAAGTCTATAATTTTCTTTTCTTTTAGTTTTTAACATACAGTTTAGTTTTTTTAGAATGAACTCTAACACACAAGTTTTTTCTTTGTTAACATAGACATGACTCTTCTAATTTCCAAAATTTAAAGCTAACATTAACAATTTGAATATAAAAGAACATGTGACTTGTCCAAGACCTAAATACAAGATAGATTTAAAGCTTCATCACTGGCAATTGGTTAGTCATTCCTGATTTTCCAACATGAAGTAGTTGCAATCTTCATAGTTTATCAGTAGGATTCTCTTGACAGTATGTAGAGTGTAGACCACCAAAGAGTTTAAAAGACAATGTCAAAATGGATATCGTTTGTTCATTCCACATCCTTGAGAAAGCTCTTCTAAGCCAGTATAATAGCATTCTGTGAAACGGACTTTAACCATTATGGCTTGGTCCATAGGAAGGTAGGACCTTCGTGTGTAGGGAAAAGGTGCTTCTGTTCATAGCATCTTAGGGAAGTGGTGAAGAGGACAGTGTTGAAAGGTTTAAATGGTGAAGTGGAGCAGAGGACAGATGCTCTATTGCAAAACATCCTTATTAGTTCTCATAACTTAATGCTGAAGTTTAATCTGCCAATTTCATCAGGTTGAACTTCTAGAGCAGTTTTTCTTAAGCCTGCTAGTTTCTTCGCTGAATCAGTATGCTTGATTGGAAATCATCACTCTTAGAAATTTGTTTGGTAGCAATCTCATCGTGTGGCCAATCTAATTCTATCAGGGTTCTCTAGTAGTTGAATTCTTGCGTGAGTCGTACATTTAGGATGAACTCACCCAAAAGTTGTATTGGTAGGTATTTCACAGTTATCAACTTTCAGACTCTAGTTTCTTCTTCTTTTCTTAGGGTTTTAAACATCTTTCCAGATTTGCAATACGTTTTATGCTCAACATTTGTTTTACGTATCTTTAGCTAGAACGCTTCTGATTTTTTTCATCGTTCTACTACTTCTTTTCTTGCCCCTACCCTAAAGTAACAACACATTCTTTTTATTAACCTAAGCACTCACTGAAATTTGATCTATAATCTAGGACTCACTCCTAGATGGCTAGTGATGTTTTGTTTTTGTTTAGCACGTCATTCTCATATGTAGTGTTGGTCTTTAATTGCCAATGATTACCATGATTTATACTCTTTAAACAATCTTGAAGTTTTTTTATAGCCATTCTTTTACACAGTTTATGTTTTAGTTATGGGCATTATTGGTGGAATGTATGAGGCACTAGTCTGAAATCTGAATGTAGTTACAACCCTAATGATCCAACTTCTAAACAAATCCGATATATGGTACCATACCCTTACCTGAATTGTTAACCAATATTGTCAGCTACAAGAATGGGTTTATTATGGTAGTGAAGTTGTTTAATTTTTATATATTTTGATGCTCTAGTTATGCACTTATACTGTAATCCACTTTGAAAAATGTCTGGGTTCCTTCACTTGAGCGACTTGCTCCAGAATATACCAAATCAAGCATTTTTTCTTCCTTTCTGGTATCACTTATCTTGTAATCTTTTTGGGTTTATCTTCCTTTTTCTTAACTAGTAATCGATCATCTTTTTAGAAATGCAATCTTATTTTACTGCATTAATTATCTTACTGTGATTAGTTGTGACATCATAGGAATTTTTTCATAAGTTTCTCTAGTCAGTTAAGGAATATTCTGTCTTAGCATTCTTGTTTTTCATCTTTTTGTGTTTGTTGTTTTGATCTCACTATAATAGTTTTGACTCTATGGGTCATACTATGCTTCTACCTTTAATCTGTCTTAACGAAGTACTGCCATTGACCACAGCACCCCAGCACACCTTTTCAAGATGCAGACAAGCGATTGTACCTACTATTGATGGAATTTTCAGAAGAAGAAGTTGATCGGGCAATAAACCAGCTTGGCATGTCATGTTTTCATTGCATAAACGAATTTCCTGTTTTCTATTTCGCCTTAGATTTCTTGATCTTATATTTTCATCAGCCTGAAAGTACTGCTGATTGGTGTCCACTTCTTGGGCCATTTTTTATAAATTCTACACTCAATTCTTTAACATTAAATACTTTTATTCTGGTTTTAGCTTTTCTTGCCTCTTCATCTTCCGCTTCATGAGATAAAAGAGCAAATTGTTCTGAACTATCAAATTTCATTTTCATACATTTCTACAAGCAAACTATTGTGAACTATTCAAAATGTTGAAGATATACGTTTCAGATGGAAATTTTAGTACCGCCTAGAAGGTATAGTGTCTTGCGGCTTGCAGGACACAAAAATAACGTCCACATTAGATATCCGCTGCAGTAGTTTTGATTGTTTTGGATATGCACATGTTATATAACTTCCTTTGCAGACAGTAGAGGATAGAGAGAAAAGAAAAAGGGAAATCACAGGGTATGGTATCAGTTATAACATATTGTATGTAGGTATTTGCAGGAGACATCAGAAAACAACATCAATATCAGAGTGTTTCCATCTCAAAAATATTCTTTTTCTTTCTCAGTTTATTTTTTTGTATGGTACACAGGGTGGTATACCCTGTACCATATATATTTATATATATATATATATATATATAGATAGATATGTGTATACATATATGTACCAAAGTTTTCAAAACCAGTATGAATCAGTGTACTAAAGCTAAGCTTGACCAGTATATACTAGTTAGTACCAGTGTAAACTGACACATAGTATAGTGTTATATCGGTCGGTTTTATATTAAATATATATTATAAATAATTAAGTATATATTAGTATCTATCTATTTTGTGTGTCGGTTCAAGCTAGGACCAGTACAAACTAGTGTTTAAATTTTTGGTCTGAACCGGTTTGTACCGGTTCGAGACCGGTTTCACTGTAGCATATGTCGGTTTGCACAAAATTACTATAGCACAGTGTTGGTACTAAGGTTTCTAATACCGGTCCGGCGACTCGGTCTGGTGAGCTGCCGGACCGGTATGGTACCGGTACAAACTGGCGGTTCCGAGCGGCAGTAGGCGACGGAAGCTTCAATCATGCCCGCTGCCAACGCCCGCTGCTCGCTCTTCGTCGTCCGCCCCAAACCGTGCTCTGCCGGCCGTTCCGAGACCAGACGGCGAGCGGACCGGTATGTACCGGACGGTAAACAATTTTGGGAACCATGGTTGGTACGCATTGTTCATACCAGTCCGGCGGTTAACCAGATCGAGCTACTAGATCGATTTTTAAAACTATGGTACAAACTAGAAATACGGACCGGCATTTCCAACATTGGTGTATATATACATATGTACATACATGTATGGATGTATATATAACTTTATGGCAGTACTATCAAATACTGACTAGTAGTACACTGTATTGGTATGTATTGATATGTAGTTATGTACTGCTCCAACTCAAGATTGATATAACGGCATTTAAGATCCTGTCTTTTATTACTAAGGATTATTTCCAATATAGTATGACATTTCTAGATTGAATTAGAGGATAATGGTGTTTTGCTTTATTCTATGGCTTGTCTATTGCTGATCCTCTCTCTTTTTTAAAGATTTTTTTAATCAGAGAAAACTATAATTGAAAAATAGAGTTCAATTGAAATTTACAGAAAAAACCTGAGTTCAACATTACTAGAACCAAAATATAATGAGCCCACTTACACCTGTTCAAATTTGCATGATAATCAATATGTTATCTTGGGATAATAAAAACAAGATTTTCAATCTCGCTTTGTACCTGGGTACTGTTTCAATGTCAACTAGTAAGTTTTGACATACAATATTGGCTGGTACCTTATCAGTACTGACATTGTTATATGCATTGAATGGTACATGCCAACCATATTAGGATGATTTTTAAACTGGTGAATGGAAATAATAATTTTTCAGCTGAATTAGTTGCTTCTGTGTGTGATATAGTTAGGTGGTAACTTAAGTGTACAAGATTCACAGTTTTAACAATTTTTTAGAATTGAAATTATTCTTCAATCTGTAGTAATTAGTGTAACTCAAACACAACATATTGGAATAGAAAGGATAGAGATAGGATATCTTGGGACTTAGGCAGTCTGTGCCACTATCTTGTAGTTTACACGAATACCTTCTGAACATAAATTAACATATCTAATTATTTTGCCAAAATCTTCATTTTGGCTGTTCTGATAGAATTTGATTTCACGCACCATGTTTTATTAGTACAGGAAGCTGTCTTATCTTTGTTAATTGCACTGTCCTGCACATATTATATCTTATAGCCTTTATTCTATGGTCATATTTTGGTCCTATGCGATAATGCAATTGTAAATTTGGAATATTGGCATCATCATTCATCAGTAGTGCATTCGTTTGATATTTTTTTTCTTGTTGATTCCGTTTGTATATAGCAGTATCTACCTTCTTGTCAGACTGATACTTGTAAATTTTGCAAGTTTTTCTTATTTTTGAATGGAAAGCTCTTATCCTATGCAAGTAATATAATTATTCTTCACATGCATGCTGCTAAAATTATCTGCTATCTATTGATCTAATTCGTCTGCAGGTGAAAGTGCTCCCTTACAAGAACTTGTAGATTTCATAGTTACTGCTCAAACCGAAGGTGTTTCAGAAGTCAATGATAGGAAGGGATCAGAAAGTGACTTGAAGAAAGATGAGGTTTCTGTTTCTCTTTTCTTTTTTTTTTATAAAAAATATTTTGTAATTTTCAACTATTCATATTTTTTTTTTGTAGGTTGTTTTCTTTGTTGAAACATATATTGGTCCATGTTATACTTGTGTTTCAAATCTAACTCATCTTATATCATATGATTATATGTTCTCATTGGTTCCTAGTTCCAACAAGTTTCATTGCGTTCGTTCCGTGGATTTATCTATATCGACCTAAACAGTGCTCAATCCACTTGTTTTCATTGATTTGCCAATAATATGAGTACCTGAGTGAAAAATGGAGCTATCAACAACCAGATGATATCTGCAACTCATTACAATATTAAGTGCTTGTCGCCTGTTCACCATTGTGAATATCCAGAATTTGGTAGTTGGTAGTTTGGTACAACTTATAGGGCAATGTGGAAGATAAAAGAGTGGTGCGCAAAGGAAGACACTGGCAGTTAGCTTCTCCTACCTCTGGATGCTGGATAAATTGGATAAGTTATTGCTTTGTTCTTTGAATCAGTAGACAAGGTGATGCTGAACAGGATGCGGAAACAGAGGAGAGAGCTTTTAATTGCATTAATCAAGTGTCCCCTTACATTAAGGTTAAGCCTTACATAGCAGCTATTAGGGATGAACCTAACCAAATACAGTTCACAAACAAAAATTTAATGGTAACCTATCTTCTTACCCACGAACACAAGACTTTTGATAATCATATAATTAGTAAATATGCTACTGTGCTAAATAATCAAACACAACTTAGTGGATTAATATACTAATTAATTAAACTTCATCACAAGGCCAATGTGTTTCTAAGAACATTCTGTCACTGCAGAAAGAGGTTATATTGACAACGAAAAGCACGATTTCTTTGTGGATGCTTAAAGAATAATGACTGTGACGGTATAGCTTAGCTTTCGAGGTATAGAGGATATAGCACTACTTATTTATTTACTTGTCTAGTATCAAAAGAAGAGATTACTATACTGGTCGCAACATGCGCTCTCTCACACACATATGCACAAGCAAATATATATGCTTACCTCTTATCTTTCTTGTTTCTTTCCCCATTTAAGAGCCCTGCTTAAACCACTTCAAATTCATAGCCTATATACTAGGCAAGATTTTAAATCTGAGCGCTCTCGGAGCCATACGTTGGTACCAAGGATATGAAAACCGGTCCGGTACCGACCGGTTTTACCGGTTCGGACCCATACAAAATTGGCGGTATTTTAAAAAATTAATATTTTATTTCGGTACCGGTACGGTATCGGTATGTACTGATAAAAACCGGTCGGTTTGTATCAGTTTTGATTAAAAAAATTAATTTTAAAATTAATTTCAGTACGGTACCGGTACAATTAAAAAAATAAAAATAAAATAAAATTAGATTTTTTTTCCGGTTTACCGCCGGTACCATACTGGTACCGGCCGGTACATATCGCTCCGAGGAGACATCGGACCAGTACACCAGACCAGTTTTTCAATCCTTGGTTGGTACTGCCTGGTACTAGGCAGTACCGATGCAGTATTGATGTGGGCGTGAAGAGATACTACACAGGTGAGAAAGAGGCAGCAAGAGAGATAATACACTGGTGAGGAAGAGACATGATACTGTTTTGAAGCCTTGTTGATGCTTGCCAGAAGAGAAGTGCGATGGACACCATTGCTGTTCACCGCCAAAGTCAACTGCAGATGTACTAGCAAGGAGAAACGGGGTGTGGGAGCTTGTCACCTAAGGAGAAGGGTGAGAGATAGAGACATAGTGGTGTTCGGGGATACCGTTAACGACTGAGTTCATCATTGGTGCTAAATTTAGATATGAGAAGGGCTGCTCGCATTGGGGGCTTCTACTCTGATATTGTTTCTTGTACAAGTCCAAGCGTACAAGTCCATGCTTGGACTAGTACAAATTGGCCGTACCACCTAGTACTTATTAATTTCTCAATCCTTCATGCTATGTGGTAGATTATATGCTCTATAACCTTGATTTCGAGCATACCAACCAGAACACAGAAAAACTTTTGGTCAATCAGCATTTAGTATATGTTGAAGCATTAGCGAGAAGATAACAATGGCAGTAGTGATGATGACAACAGAAAAAGGAGAGAAATGGAAAGGGGAATAACTATTGATGATAAAGAATGGAACAGGATAGTTAGGCTTACTAGAGAAGGCAAGGAGATATTTGGTGACCAAAAGTTTTCATCATTGTTTCCCTTTACAATAGTAGTGTCCCAAAAGAAGCTACAAACATAATATTAAGTAAATACTAACTAGATAGTCGCTTTTCAACCATTTGATTTAGGAAATATTTATTTAAATTTGTAGGTTTTCTTCATTGTTTTCCCCTACAATGCTATTGTCCCCCTATAATTACAAACATAATTTTAAATAAATACTAACCATATTATTACTTTATCACTATTCATGTTCTTGAACCACTACTTAATTTAGTACATAAATTGAATCTTAAACAAACATACATATTATCAGACCCAAGTTCACCATTCTTTGTTTCTCTAGCAGGCAGCAAATATTTTTGAATTGCTATTGCAGGGATTTTCAGTAACCACATCACTATCAATGTTCTTAGAACACTTCTATTTTCATACATTTCTATGTTTTGCTAAGCTGCATGTTCCTTTGCTGTTTTGCATATTACCAGGATGTTAGCACCTATTCCTTGATTTGTGGCGTTAAAAGATGCTTATTGACATGTTTAATTGAGAAGCATAGTGTTATCTTAAGGCTACCTTTCAACTTGAGCAGCTGGTATTTTCTTAAGGCTACCTTTCCTGCATATAGTCTCCTTTTCTTGAAAATTTGAATTCTATGGTTACGTCATCTATGATAATGTTATATTATGTTTGTCACTGGCAAATGTGAGGTTTGACTTGCAGATGTCTGAATCTTTTATATGTCAGTAGCATGTACTCACAAATCCAATCAGAAATTTTTGAAATTCAATTGAAGACATTGATTTCTGTTATAGTTTTAGGGCCTGTTTGGCCTGCTGTTAATAGCTTTATAATTGTGCTAAACTGTGCTGTACTATACTATGCTGCGTTTTTAAAATTTATAAGATATTTGGTTAATAACTTTTTAATTATTGTCAAAATTTAAAATAATAAATAAATATATTGTTTTAAATTATTTAAAATAATAATATATTTTATTTTCTTTTAGTGTTAAAATTTTAAATTATTTAAAATAATAATACCAGAAATTTTAAACAAAATTATCTAAATTACTTTTTTTAGAGAAGTAGAAGCTGGAAAAATATCAAATTGTAGCTTTTTCAACTTCTGCTTTTTTATTGCTTTTTTCTGCTTTTGCTTTTCATTACCAAATAGTTTTCTATTTGCTTTCTGCTTAAAAGCTGCTTAAAATCAGCTTCGAAGCGGGGCCTTAGATTCTTGAATTTTCAAACTGTAGGAACATACTTCAGAAGCTTTGTTTGGAGTTATGGAGAAGACACTTCACCTGCTCCAGATGGGTTTCACAGAAGAAGAAGTGTCGACAGCTATTGATAATTTTGGTAATTCAGAGTTGAATATAAGCTAAATCTCTAACTTGAACTCAAGCTCAGTTTCTTGAACACATTGTAACTTATACAAATACGTTAGGCATGCTTACGAGCTGGTAATTAAGTAGATATGTAAGAACTCATCTATGAATTCATTGATCATTATTAACATGCTCATACATAAATATACATGGATCTACTTGTCCAATTTCAATATCTGACTTGAGTTTGCTGAATCTCAGGTCCTGATTTGTCCATAGGGAAGTTGGCTGACTCGATTTTTATGAGTAGGCTCTCTCAAAGAGTTAAAAAAGAAGAGGTGTTATTCTCTCTTCTCAGCTCAAATGATTCTGAATTTGGTAGCATCTACTTTATTTTTTTCAAACAATAGTTTCTTACTCTTGCATTTTCAATAATTTTTAGGACATCTACTTCTAATCAAGAATCGTAAAACCGTACCATGTGATGCCAGTCCGGCGACTCACCGGTCTCGGAAGAACTGTCAGAGCCCGGCTCGCGGGCGAATGGCAGAGGGAGGCAGCATTGGAAACTTCGTTCCAACCCTGTTGGCCTTTTGCCCACTGCCGCCCAGTTCGCCGGTACGATACCGGTACTGCCCAGTTCGCCGGTACAGTACCAGTACTGTACCAGTCCAGCGACTCACCAGACTAAGTCACTGGACTGGTTTTCCAATTGCTTCTAATGTGTTATGTTATTTTTGAATGAAAAGAGTTGGTAAGTTGGTGTGTTGGTGATGTATGTTTGGAATGTAGGAAAGAATGGAGGAGAAGAAAAAGAGTAGGATAACAATGAAAAAGGGAGAAATAAAAATAATAAGAGAAGATAATAATTTATTAACAAAAAACTACCATTACAATAGACTATATGTGTGTATATACACACATGCACATAAATACACACGCATAGCGTAAGTCTATGGTGTGTACACACGTAGGCGTTTAAACATAACCTTCATTAGAAGCCACAAATTGAAAACTTATAACTAACTTGTGACCTAATAACTGTCCATTAAATCTACTAACATATTTGTTATTTTATTATACTACATCCTAATTTAATTAAATCTAAATTTGCAGTGTAATTCTCCTTTGTTGGAGAATAACTCAATTCTAATGAGTTGTATTAACCTACTAATTTGATAATTAAATAAAAGAAACTTACATGTCATTTTCCACAATTTTTTTTTTTTTTTCAAATTTTATCCATTCCCTTTCTTTAAACTATATCCGTTCTTTTACTATTGTTGCTACCCCTTTTTGTTATTTTTTCTCTTAGGTGACAGAAAAGGAAAAGTTTATCCATGGAGGAGAATTAGTCTAAGAAATTGATCCATACCAAGCAACAACTAGTTTGTACCCAGTTTGTACTACCAATTTGTACCGGTTGGAGATTGATTCGACCAAGGTTGTCAAAAATGCGTTCTGGGTCTTAAGATCTTCCGATCCTACGACCCAAATTAGGCAAATTGTTCCGAAACAAATGTAGGATCTGAAATATGGTAGAATCTTACGATCCCACGATCTGGGTCTTAGGATCGGGTAGGATCTTACGATCTCATCGATCCTACTCGATCATAAGTTAATAGGTAAAATAAGTTTATATTATACTAAAAATCAATAATCTATTATGTTAAAAGTTTTTAATTGATGTAATATAATTTTTCGTCTTTAATTGTCATTATTTGCTTTTTTTTACCAATATTCATCAACTTAAGCTCGTTATCATCTACAACTATATTTGTCTACTTTAATTATTTATTAGAATAAACTTTATAATATTTTTTATTGTCGTTATAAATTTATAATGTACATCTTTATCTTCATTATTTTTTATATTTTTATTTATTGTTTTATTTCACTGCATGTCTTTGTTGTTTCTAGTTTTATTGTACAGCTTTATTATATTTGTTTTCTATTAACTTATCTCCATCATCATCACCTCACAAATATTCAATTTCATTGTTTTATACTATACAATTAATACATCTGAATAATAGTATATATACATATATATATATATATATATATATTATTTATTTATTACTTATTAAAATATTTTTTATTCTCTTAAATCTAATTAGATAAATATATTTTTTAAAAATTATATAGTTTAAGTGATTTGGTAGGATCTTCCGATCTTACGATCCGATTATACGTTCCAATCCTATAAAGCCTTTATCGTTCCTAGGTAGGATTTCAATCTTGACAACTTTGGATTCGACATTAGCAAATATAGTGTTGTTACATCTCATACGCACTGTTCAAGATAGGAGTTGTACAAGTATCGAGTACAGACCAAGGATGAAAGATACTAGTACATATAAGTCATAATGAATATGGACCCATTAAGAGAACTATCCAAGAAGTCTCTAAATACATAATAATATTGTTGTAAACTTATGATCTAACACCATCCTTAGTCAGAGCATAAATATCCGAGTGGCCTCTGCATGATGTGTAAAAAACATGTAGAATTATGTTCTTTGGTAAACATATATGCATGTTATTCTAATTTAGTATGCTTATAGTGTGTTTAGTAGGAAGGAAAGGAGGAGGGAAAGGATGGAAAGTTAGAAGGAGAGCTATAAAATCGTGTTTAGTAGGACGGATGGAAATAATGAAGGAAAAATAGAAGGAAAATGAGAGAGAAAATAGCCCTATTTGCATTCCGCCCAAATTGGGCGAAAAATTGAATGGAAAGTTGGATTTGCCCTTTTCATACCTATTTTCACACTTTTCTTTTTTATACCCGCTCTTCCTCTCGTGTTTTTCTTGCAATCTTCTTTATCATCGTTGCCATTGTCATCGTCATTGTCATTGTCATTGTCGTCATCATCGTCGCCATCATCACCTCTCATCTCTCGTCGCCACCATTTCACCATCGCCTCTTATCGTCATCATCGATATAAAAATAAAAAAAATAGAGTATGTTTATCAATCTTTCTAACTTTCTTTCCTTCTAAATAAACACAATAATGAAAAATCTTATTATTTTCTTTCTTTTTTATTTTCCCTTCTTTTTTATTTTCTTTTCCTTTTAACTTTCTTTCTTTCCTACTAAACACAGCATTAGTGATGATAATTGTTACAGGCCTACGTTGAGTTATTAATAAGTGGGTATGTCCGGTGACAGTGGAGGTTCTATCAATAATCTTTTATATGCTTTGTTCTTTTATAAAACGCTGGATTATTAACAATATAAATAGTTGAGTAATTGTCACATAATATACTCATCGGATTCCTACGAGGAAAGTTAAAATCTTTAAGCCCCATCATCTCATATAGTATGAGCCAAAGTTTAGCATTTAGATTGTTAGCTTGATCTCGCCGCCATATTTTGATTTTATGCTTTCTCAAGTTACTCATTTGTATATGCTTGTTCTTCTTATACATTAGTCATTTTCGTGGTGGTCATTTTATATATAATAATATGCAATAGCACAACCTCCCAAAGAGAATGTTAGTTTCTTGCATAAATTGACTCATAATATTCATAACACAAGAAATACTAGGTTTGATAATATAGTAAAGTATATTAGTTTGCTCACTAATGCAAGTATTTGATTGGATCTACACTGCTAAAGTGAGTGTACAAGTGTTTCTTTATTTTATTGATTTTCTAAATGTGGTTGTCTGTTAAAAGAATTATCAGAAAATGGAATGATCAACCTTACTACAACAAAACCTAGGGCTGGCAATTCGTGTTTCGCGTGTCATAACGGGTCGTGTTATACTTGACACGCGACATGATTATGCTTTACACGAACACAACCTGTTTATGTATACGGATCAATATACAAAACACAAATACGACCCACTTATTTCACAGGTGACACAATACGATACAGATTGCACGATTAATAAATAGGTCATATCACACGACATGCTATAATATAAATCATGTTATATAACACGACACGAAATTTGGCAGGTCATAAACAGGTTATATATATTATATATTATTTATATATATAATATATATTATACGGGTTACCCTATGTAGGGTAACCCGTGAACATGACACGATACGATACGAAATTTGGCGGATCATAAACGAGTTGATATGTTTACAACACAAAACATTATTAGTCTAACCTAGACTCACGAAATCTCGTGTCGTGTCATGTTGGCGAGTTGTATCATATTTTGCTAGCCCTAACAAAACCCAATCAATAGAATAATACGAGCTCAACCATGCTCTGGATTTTCTTTAACTTCATAAATTGCCTTTTGTAGTTTGTATAAAACTTTACCTTAGCAGTTGATCTATGTATAATATCCCAATAAATGCATGCGTTCTGTCCATTTGATGAAGTTACTAATCTAGATTGATAGTTAGGGAGAAAGAACTTTGTGCTCAACCAAGCTATAGGTGGGGTCTGTGGGGGAAGTGTCAAAATAGTCAACCCTGTAAGTCCTTAAGAATCCCTTTGAAACTAGTCGAGCCATAAATCTACTCATTGTGTCATTAGAATTATATTTAATGCGCACTTACATAAGGCTGGGCAAACATCCGGAAAAGAACTAAGTCACTTACATCCGTGTGCCACAACACTCAAAACCTCCTAGACAAGGAACCAAGTCTGCTCTGAGTCCATTCATATGGATATAATTCACATTGGTTGGCGCTAAAAGGAGGATCCGACCACCATTGACCCAAATCACTCATACTGCATTATCTTTCCCCACTATGCCACATAAAAGAAAAAAGAATTCATGGTGCATTTTTTGGTATATGATACTTCAAAATATACATGATGTGAAAGACATATTTATTTGATGATTTTGGTAACTATAACAGAGGATTCCATGAAGAAATATGAAACTGATCTTCCGCATCAAGTGACTCCTCTCTTCCATCAGATCACTTATGAATCATCCATCATCTGTACATTTGGTAGCGTGGAAACTATGACATATAATGCCTCGATTAGATAAGATATTTGTGTTGTTTCAATGAGTCAAACCACAGAACTGATAGGTTTTTTTCCATCTTAATATGACGAGTGTTTGTACCGGCCGGTTCCGGACTGGTGGGACGGGCACCGGAACGGGGTTGGAGCAGCGGACGGTGGTGCGGCGCGGTCCGAAGCACTGCTATGGCCGGAAGCTTCGTTTGTCGCTCTTCCGCTGCCGTTCGCTGGTACCATATCAGTCCGTCCGGCTCGCCAGACCGGTTCCTCGAACCTTGAATATGACTATTTTGAATTCGTAGTATCATTTCACCTTTTTTTACTTATCAGTACATTACATTTCCCTGATTTTTATAGGATCAAACAGCTGGTGCAAGTGAGATAAAAACTGAACCTGAATCACCTGATTGCTCAGATCATGCTTTAGAAGGATTAAAAAGCTGTTCTTCTGTACCTGGGAGAAGGGAAGCCAATGCATCAAGTTCCAAGTCGGAGTACTATGACTATGAAGAGAATGTAAGAGTGAAAAAGGCCAAATGCACAATTGTGAATGATGAATCTTCTTTTTGGTGTGGTGCCACACAGCAGGCTAAACGCGAAGCAGTACAACAGAGCAAACCTTATCATTGTAGCCAATTTAAGGAGACGTCGGAATTAACATTTGTTAAAGAAGAAATGCCTGAGAAAATGATATCCAATCCTAAGGGGAGCATTCGCGGTTCCTTCTATAGGTCACCTTACTTTTTCTATGGAAACGTCGTGGAAGTATCTCCGGGAACATGGAGAAAACTATCAGGATTTCTGTATTCTACGGAGCCAGAATTTATCAACTGTCAATTCTTTTCAGCTCTTATGAGAAAGGAAGGTTACATCCACAATCTTCCAAAGGGAACAAGGTTCAACATCCTTCCCAGGCCTCCGATGACTCTTCAAGAGGCACTTCCACACGCCAAAAAGTGGTGGCCATTGTGGGATACACGGAAACACCTAAGCTGCATTAATGACGAAAACAGAGTTGCTCCTCAGATATGCGAGAAACTTGAACAGATGTTAGTGAGTTCACGAGGAACACTTGCGGAAGAACAGAAATCATTTATTCTTCAGCAATGCAAAACTTTCAACCTGATTTGGATGGGCCAGAACAAGTTGAGTCTTGTTGAGCCTGAACAACTAGAGTTCATCTTAGGCTACCCAAGGCATCATACTCAGATTTTGGGATTAGAAGGAGATGAGAGATTCAGGGCGCTCAAATATAGCTTTCAGATTGACACGCTTGGTTATTGCCTTTCAACTCTGAAGGCTCAATATCCAGATGGACTGAGAGTGCTCTCTATCTACAGCGGCATTGGAGGTGCTGAAATTGCCCTTCACAGGCTCGGTATTCGTCTCAAGTGCGTTGTTTCTGTTGAAGCTTCTGAAGCCTCAAGAAAGATAATCAAGAGATGGTGGCAGTCCACTGGTCAATCCGGAGAGTTGATACAAATCGCAGGAATCCACAAGCTGACCATGCAGACTCTCATAAATTTCATCCAGCAGTTTGGTGGATTTGACCTCGTTATTGGAGGGAACCCATGCACTTGTATTGGTGGCAGTTCTAGTGTAATGAGTAGCCAGATGGGAATGGACCAAGGTCTCTTCATGGAATTTGTTCGCGTTCTTCAAAGAGTGAAAAGCATAATGGGAATAAACTGGTGATGAAGGCTGCTGCCAATCGTGAGGTTGTTCAAATGTATAAAGCGGAATAACTTGCATTGAACATCGTTCTGCCTTCCACCATGAGCACATTCCTCATCTCTGCCATCTCGGTATATTTCATCCTGATTCTCGTATTATTGCTATCATTCGCACATCTTGGTGCTCTTGTAGGAAATCTTTCTAGTAGAGTTGAAGATCTATGCTTAGTTTGACACCTGCAAGAACAAATCTGAAGCTATTTAAAGGGAGTAAGTTGTTTTCTGACATAATGGGCATCAGGTATTTCCTTGAAACAACTAAATCTTTTGTCTGCTTATTATGCTTTAGCCATTCCATCCATCTTGTGGGCATTTTGTCCAGGGCTAAATTTATTTTCAGTCATGTAGTTTGATCTAGTTGAAGTACATGAACGTAGTGGCTGCTCCTCTGTGCATGAAGCGCCTGTGACATGGAAGTCTACGCATATAGGCACTGTCCAGGGTTTTAAAACTGTGACTCTTCCTGTAAAATATGGAATGGTCAGTGATATTTCTTTGTTATTTGTCATTGTAGTGCTGCTTGGAACTTAGCCAGCAGTATCAGAAAACAAGTTTGAAATGACTTACAGGGCCATAAAGTTTAAAAAATATTCGGTTTATACTAATCCGATCATATGTTAATAACGTGTGATTAGTACTATATATGTGTAATATTTTAAGTATTGTATATTGATTTAGATAATCGATATATCGGTGTATCTGGTTGATAATAGGTTGATACATAGAAAATTTTTTGCAGAAGGGTATCTTGCTGTTTGTAATGCAGCAGGGTACCCACATCGCACGCACACGATTTTAGAAGCTGTCATACCAATCTTAAAGCAAGGTCAGATACACTAATTTTGGTTGAACTATATGATTTTTGAAACCTAAATTTTGTGTATTGAACTCAGTTTTTTGTATATTAAGCCTAAATTTTGTGTTTTCAGTATATAATATTATGTATTGAGTCGAGAATATTGTGTATTGAATCTAGATTTTCATGTATGAACAAATTTTATGTATTGAAGTAGATAGGCATAGATGTACACAATGTAATGATTTTTATATGATGTTTTTTAGGCTTGATATATAAAATTTATACTTAATATACAAAAATTTAATCTCAATGTATGGTATTTTGGGCTTAATACATAATATTATGTACTGCATACATGAAATTTGAGTTTAATATACGAAAATTTAGACTTAATACACGAAATCTAGGCTAAATATACGAAAACCTAGACTCAATACATGAAATCTAGGCTTAATATACGAAAATTTGAGTTACACAATATTTTATACTCTTCATGAAATTTGGGCTTTAAGATTTGTGTGCATGCGATGTGTAGACCTAGCAATTTGGGTGAGCAAGTCATAAATAGGTCGTGTCAGCTATGACTCATGATTTGATTAAGCTAATCTGAACACGATTTATTTAATTAATTAGGTCAAACTACCTAATCCAAACACAACCCAAATATAATCGGGTCAACTCGATATGACCAAAATAACTTATTTATTAACTCCATCTACTTGACCTGATACGATCCAATTATAAATTTATTATTTATATTTTAAACATAAATAATAAACTGATAAAAATTTTATTAAAATTAATAAAAATTTGAGCTTATTGGTGAGCTAAAATCTATATTAATAGATGATTAAAAAAAAATAAGCTTATAGGCTAACATATATTTAAAATTTATATATATAAATATATAATATAATCGAGTTAAACGGATTAATCCAAACACAATTATGATTGATTTAAATTTATCTAACTTCGTGTTGTGTCAGATTGAGTCAATAATCAAGTAAGTTTTTGCCCATCTCTAAACTTGGGTACCTGCAAAATTTTTTTCGTTGATACATGGTATTTAAAATAAAGATGTTTGTAGAAGAAGTATGAAGACTATCGTATGACTAATGTAGAGGATTTTCATTCTACGATCATTTTCTAATCTGAAGCCGAATACAGACTCGATTCTCCACATTCCTCCATGCAACAGAGGAAGGGAGAGGTCGCCATAATTCGCGATCTCCAATGAGAAAGATGATCAATTTATAGTATGCTGTAGTCTGCAGTTAGCAGCAATGTGTCAGCAACACAGGTTCGGGTTCTCTTGCAGCGATTCGGGCTGGCCGTCCTGCAGGCAATCGACGGGCGGGATGGTGAGCGTCCCCATGGCCCCGTAGGCGTTCCAGCAGAAGGGGTCGTCCACCATCTCCCCCTCGTGGGGCAGCAGCTCCACCTCCTCCATCGTTATGTTCGTGCACGGCAGCGTGTCGCTGCACGCGAAGTGCACCGGCGGGCTCCGCACGTCGTACGTGCCCTTGATGTTCGCATACGCCACCTCCGCCACCTGCACCGCCGAGCTCTGGTTCTGGCAATACCCCTTGTTCGAGCAGTAGTACTGGTCGATGATGATGCAGTTCCGCACGTTCTCCATGTACACCGTGTCGAAGCTGATCCCCCGAACCGACCCCGTCCCTCCCTGCCACGTCTTTATCCTCACCCCGTTGTCCGAGTTCCGGATCACCGCGTTCCGCACCGATACGTTCGACACGCACGCCTGCGTGTTGTGCATTCCCAAGCTCCCTATGCTGCATTGCATGCCCACCAGATGTTTGGTGAAATGCCAAAGCGAATTAATTCTTGTGTCGTCAAGTCTCATGCACGGTGGGTGCAGGATGGAATGGCAAAGCGAATTATTAAGTCTATAATCAGATTTCATCGAGACCAGATGTTCGATGTTGCGGCAAGTGCCACGAGTTCGATGAAATGACAAAGAGATTATGACGGGGGAGGACTATTGTGTCATCGGACTTCACGCACACTAATGGAATTGGATCAATTTGTACTCCATTAGAGATCATGCACAATAAGGTGAGCTTTTTTTACTACCTGATGCCGTGGCCTGGGCCGCAGGTGACGTTCTGGATGTCGACGTCGGAGCAGCCGGGGCCGATCGAGATGCAGTCGTCACCGTTGCTAATCATCGAGTCGTAGATGGCCACAGACCTGGTGTTCTCGATGTGGATGCCGTCGGTATTGGGGCTGAACGCCGGCGAGCGGATCGACATGCCTTCAATGTGCACGCCCTTGCAGCCGTCGAACTTGATATGGAATTGCGGGCTGTTCTCGATGCGCAGGTCTTTTACTGTTAGATTGCAGCTCATGAAGAACCTGATCAACTGGATGGTCAACAAGGGGAAGGTACCATTAGCTAGTTTGTGCTCGTGGATGTGAAATGGAGCATCTCAAATTGGTTAACTACTCACAACAGGGCTGTCACAAGGTCCAGGCAATGTCGATCCATGCGGCCCCTGAAATGGTGATCATTGCCATCGTTAGCATGTGAAGGATGCAAAAAATCCACCTTTTTTCTTCTGTTTGGGATCACTGATTACTGTAGCGAAGAACATACTCTGTGAGGTTTGCAAGGGAGGTTCCACCAGTCTTCTCCATTCCCGTCAATGGTTCCTTCTCCTCGCAGTGTCATCCCCTCAAGTTGGTAGAAGACCAGCCACTGGTGCTTGCTGTCAGACTCCGGCCAGCAGTCGGGGCCATCGGGCGGCATTATTACTCCATCCACCTGCATCGGTTCCGTTGATCTCAATCCAACAAAAGATGAAGACAATGAGGAAGTATTAAATGATACCCCTGTTCACCTGGAACACTAGCCCCGGCTGGCACGGGCCGGAGAAGATGGTGGAAGTGATCATGAAGACTCCGTCCGACGGCACTAGCAGCACGGCTGACTCGACCGAGCATGCAGCCCTCCACGCCGAGCGGAATGCTTCGGTGTCATCGGTTGAGCCGTCGCCGACAGCACCGAATGATCTGACGTCAAAGACACAAGAATCCGAGCTCCGGTTGGAGGGAGCGCTTGTGGTGGAAGTATTTGTTGCAGGTGGTTCTACTGGGGATTCTACAGGAACAGGGGACTGGACTCTGTGACCTCCATTTCTTCCTTTGTGTGCACTACTCACTTGCCCCTTGTGGAAATGGCTCCTTCCAAGAGAAGCACGAGGAGCCAATGACATGAACGTAATTGCAATGCAGAGAGCTAACAATGCGCGAAGAATTCCCATGTAGAATTACAGAAAGCTGAATTCTAAGCCCGTGAAGATGGAAAATGACTGGGAATTTGGGTGATTGGAAAGAATATCAAGTGAGGAGTGAGCTGAAGGAAGGAGGGGCTTGCAGTTATTTAAGCTGCAGCAACCGTGACATGAGTA
Source organism: Costus lasius (assembly GCA_027563935.2). Lineage (NCBI taxonomy): Eukaryota > Viridiplantae > Streptophyta > Magnoliopsida > Zingiberales > Costaceae > Costus > Costus lasius. The sequence goes on along the minus strand of CM050450.1, from coordinate 132,620,743 downwards.
AGGAACCCATGAAGCAGGTGACAAGTGTCAACTTATTGTGAATTAAACCATCATTGTCTTGATTTGAAGTGCCTCTTCTTGCCCTTTTCTCATTTTCCTAGCTAATTGCACAGATTTCTCTATCTATAGCATCCAAACAAGAGCTTAGATTTATGACTATTGTTTTTTCCTGCAGATTCCTGGTTCACAGGTTCTTTTAAAGCTTGAGAACTCTAATATGAAGCTTCTGGCGATTCACATGATGGTGCCTTACTGTAAGCTGTCTTGTTTTTATTGTACCGAAAATGGTTTTAAATGTTATTGCTTATGTAGCAACCAATGCATATCAGATTTCAGTTTTTGTTGTATTAGTTTCAACATGGAGAAATTATCATTTGAGCTCGTCATCTTGATGATACTTGTATCAGCTTGCAATGTGACGGTAGGAAATCTTCTGAAATCCAACTGAATGGACAGAAGTTAAGGCTTTATGTGTTATTTTAGCTGCCATGGCTGGGGTTCCTTCATTAAGATCATTGGGAAAGAATAAAGGGAGCAAGTGGAACAGTACTTTTCATTTGTTGAAGGCGGCTTGTGGTCATGAAGTGGAGGCAGGGACAGTCCCGTGAACTTTTCTTGTACCATATGAACTCCTCTGTGAGCCTCAACAGAAGGACACAGTCATACAAGGAGACAACAGTTGCATCAAGGTCACGGGTGTGCCCTAATGTTGCTCTCTGTGTGGGCTATGGCTCTTCTTCGCAAGGCAGAAGAATCAAAGAGAGCCATGAAATGGCAGCAAAAGAATAAACAAGAGATGTGCACACACAAATATATGCAACATGCACTTGTTTTTAGGGGGTTCTACAATATGGTTGAAAATCCCACGCAAGGACACTGCATATCACCTACTGCAACATCTAAGAGCTGTATAGTATCATTTGCATATAGGGTCTTACAAAGGTCGTAATGGTTTCCATCCCCCATTAGATTATTGAACTCGAAAAACTAAAATTGCATGAACAAGGGAAAGTGTTAAAATTGTTCTTGAATGTTATCTTCTTTTAATTTGGAGTGGTTTTCGCCTTAAGATTGTCCTTGTTGATAGTTCTGATTTTTGTGCTTGACACTCAATTTGAGTACTAATTGTATGTTGTTTCTATCCCCCCATTAGATTATTGAACTCGAAAAACTAAAATTGCATGAATAAGTGAAAGTGTTACAGTTGTTCTTGAATGTCATTTTTTTTATTTTCTTTCAATTTAGAGTGTTTTTTGCCTTAAGATTGTTTTTGTTGATAGTTTTGATTTTTGTGCTTAACACTCAATTTGCATACTAATTATATGTTGATGCTTATTTGTTTCTATTCTCATTAGATTGTTGAACTCGAAAAACTAAAATTGCGATGAACAAGAGAGAGTGTTAAAATTATTCTTGAATGTTATTTTTCTTTTTTATTTTCTTTCAAGTTGGAGTGTTTTTCGCCTTAAGATTGTTTTTGTTGATAGTTTTGATTTTTGTAATTGACACTCAATTTGAGTACTATCATAATATTGTATGTTGATGCTTATTTGTTGTACTCATTATTTGGAATTCTGATTTGCACGGATAAGTTTGTGTATAACAAGACTATGATTTTTTACTAGCTATTGTTCTATATTCCCCCAAATCATGTGTCCTACTTGTGCATGCTTCCATGACAACTTAGGGGGACTTTCGGATTTGTCCTCAAGTTAGGATCACATGTGGTGACCAAGTTTTAAGGAGTAGAGATATTGTCATTATCAATATTATATATATATACATACACATACAATTATAATCGATGTTATATATACATACACGCATACATATATTATAGAGGAGATTAAGAATTCTAAAGCACTCCAACTCTGGTATGTCAAATATTTCCCTAATCAATTTTGCATTAGGAATTATTGCACAAATATTTATTTTATTGGTGATACATGGCTCCAGGAATTTAACTTTTATACAGTTTAGTTATAATCTATTAAATAATTACTAACTTAAATCGATTTTTTATTGGGAATTTGCTTTGGGGGCTTCTGAACATTCTAAATGTGTTACTTCATCCTTTTTATTTATTTTTTTATAAAAATTATTTTTCACTATACAATATGATCAACTTCAATATAACAACTATGGGTGCATCCTAGTCATCAATAAGGGATCAAATTCTTCTTATTATTATCATGTCTTCTTGTGAAAAGATACTAGTTCAATTGATAATAAAAATTTGAATTAAATTATATCTTCCTCTGTTTATATATAATACTTTCATATAGTTTCTATTCACTAGTGGATTTCAGTCTTGAAGGAAATAAGAATCATATATGTGAAGGTTTGAAATGACTTACGCACACCCCATAGTTGTGAATGGCTAAGTACCCCCAAGCTCCCTCTTGAGTATATACAAAGTATGCAAAATGACTTTAGTGACCTAAAGGCTATTTTGGGCCTCCTTAGTATAATAAAATTTTGCACACACTTGTGAGCTTAAACCTTATTTTCTTGGAAGGAAGGGAGGAGAGAAAGATGGATTTTAATCTTTTCCCTTTTTTATTTGGGCGAAAGGAAAAATAAGGAGAAAAATTAGGAAGGAAAATAGTAACCTTTTTGCTCGTTTCACAATCCGCTCAAATCTTTGGGTGAGTTGCTATAGTAAATCCTTCAACACTGCTGTTCAGCGCATCATCGTCACCGCTGTTGCCTCTTCCGCTCGTCATTACCATTGCCTTGCTGCTCTCCCGTTGCTTCCCGCTTGCCTCGTTACTCTCCCGCCATTGCTTTCTTGCCTTACCGTCGTTGTCTCGATGCTCTCTCGTTGCTGCTCACTTATCCCTGCTCAATGTTCGCCTCGCTCTCCTGCCGCTGCTTGCCCGCTCGCCTCTCATTGATGCCGCCGCCATCGTCGCAGCTGCCTACTCGCCCGCACACCCTCTAGCCGCCAAGAGTTTTTTCCTTTCCCAGCCGGTGACTTTCGCGTGACCCACAATCCCTTTCATCCTCAAATCTTTTCTCTCTTTTATTTTTTTTCCCTTTTAAGTTTCCGTCCCTCCTAGTAAACCCAACGGAAGAGACATGAAAATCCTTATCTCCATATGGTTTTTATGTTCTTGCCTAGTCCCCTACAGTGCAGAATTTTCATAGGTCACGCATATTTCTTAGACAAACATAATTGCATGACGTTAGGGTTGGGTGGCATGAATTTCACACCGAACATCCTCTGAACTCTTGACATCATGGAGACAAGAAGCGACAAGCAGTGTGCAATGTTGAGCAACAAGAACGCTGAATAAATTATTAAGGTTAGGTATTTTAATAACTTATTAATTCAGGCTAGGTTCAAAGTAGGTTTTGGAAATTCCACATTCAACCCCGTCTCAAATTATAAGTCAGGATTTTACTAACCTCAAACCAACGCTGAATAAATCCTGAATAAATCAAAATTTTCCCCATGAATAAACCATGCGCTCCTCGTCGACTACAGATCCCGGTTACAATCCAAAACCACCTCATCCGATTGGTCAACGAGGATAAGATCTTGGTGGTGTCTTTACCATAATTATCCTTTTCCTAACGAATCCCTTCGTTCATAATTCACGACAGGACGGCTGAGTTGTGTCCAGATTCGCTCGCTTGCTTCTCCGTGAAGCTTCAGGAACCGACATCTGTCACACCTCTTCATCTTTTCCAGGGCCAACAAGTCACACTTCCCTTACACGCAGCCTCCAATCAATCCATGCAGATACTCAATATCTAATTGACCACTTGACCTGCCCCTCCAATTCCAGCCCTCAATATTATTAATAACTATAAACCAACTAACGTTCCGTGCAAGGAACTTGTGTTTCAAAACAAAAGCATTTCGTATCAATAATATAAGCATAAATTAAATGACATTTGTGACAATATTTTATGTAAATTCCGTCTTTCATAAGTCAAAGGACTCCAATGTCCAAGGGCTACTTGGTCAACGCGGCCGACGTTCGCTGAGCCAACGGATGGAGCAGATCCGCGTCGCCACGTTGACCACACGGCGAGTTTGACCTGCTCGGGTGCGTTAACGCCGCCTGGCCCAACTCCCGCGTGTCTGGTTGAGAAGTGCCCGTTTCAACCCTGGTAAATGCCACCCAACCCGCACGTGGCATTAACTGTTCAGCAACCTGACCGGCCACCGCCGGTCGCCCGCTGGCCGGTCGCCCGCTGGCCACGCTTAAGTAACGCGTGGTCGGCGATTTTTCTTCCTTAAAAACTTCTGCGAGAGAAGCCAGTCGTGAAATTGAGATCGAGATCTAGAGACGCCCGACTCTGCGAGGAAGCCAAAGAACCCTAGGAAGGAGATTTCTCGAGCGTGACTGCGTGAGCTGGGATTTTGCGGAAATTTTTTTTGGGTCGATTCTTGTCGTGCGGATTCGGTTGGTGTCTGCGAATTGAAGGAGATTTTGTTTCGATTCAAAATGGTGGCCGGAGCAGCGGATTGTCTGCACCAGAGCATCCCCGTGCTCGACGTGCCGTATCGATGCATAGCGAAGGAGATCGAGGAGATCGTCGACATCTCCGCTGCGGCGGCGGCGGCGGCCGCCGTGGTGGCCGCTGTAGCGCCCCCGTCGCCGGTGTTTCGGCCGGCGGAGAAGGTACCCGAGGCTGTGGCGACGGAAGCAGCGCCGGTTGCTGCTACCCTTTCTGAGCCGGTTGGTTTATCCTCTTCTCAGTTCAAATCTTCCTTTCTAGCTTTTTTTTTTCTTATGATGAACCTTATCTGCATCCTCTATGCACGATCATTTTCAGCTGTTCGAAGTTAGTTTTGCTGATCTTGGTTATGATTCCACCTCCAGTTTGTTCAATTTACGGATTGAATCGTTGGATTTGTTGCTGCGCTTACGAAATTTTAGCATATCCTTTATATAGTCAGTTTTTTGTTTAACAATTAACTTTTGAGTCGTTAATTCCCATGATGTTTGTTCTTGCTCTTAAGTATTCTTGTCCACAATTCGTGTGGATCATCTTTCGAGGGAGTTTGTTGTGTAACTGGGATCTGTAGTGTACTAATTTGCTACGGAAAGATTTCTTTCTCGGATCTTCCTTCCTGTGGCACTAAATAGTTGGATCTAGGGTATGTTTTGGAGCTTGAGGACGATGTCTAGGAGCTCGGTATCCAAGTCAGCTCCACGCCCAGCCTTCCAATGTGCGTGCCCTGTATACCTCTACTTATTGACCTCTATCTTACAAAAGATATATTTACAAGCTGGACAGTTCCATATATGACCCTGTGATTGATCAAACGAATTTAGTCTTGCTATGATATCAGAATTATGTTTGATAGCCATTTCTTTGGTCTGCATCATCTCTCCAATTCTTTTTCATTAACCCAACCTTGCCATATGAGACAGTCATATGAGCTTAGTCCTATTACATGTGAAACTTGAGTATGTTTTACATGTGGCCCTTTCTTTTCCATCTTCATTATAAAGCTACTAACTCCTTGTATCACTTATTTAACTTCCTATTAGGATTTGAGAGCATCAGATGAGAATTTGAAAGTCCCGGTAGAACCGCTCAAGTTTGTTCCTACTATTCGGTCTGGAAGCTATGCGGACATCGGGCCGCGGTCATACATGGAAGATGAGCACATTCGCATCGATGATCTTGCAGCTCAGATTGGTTCTTTCTTCGAGTGCCCCACACCCAGTGCCTTCTACGGGGTATGTGTTTGATGAATCTCTAATATGAGAATGAGGTTAATAGAAGTCAGAAATGATCCAAGTTTACTACTAACCTACAGGTGTTTGATGGCCATGGAGGTCCAGATGCAGCTGCTTACATCAAGAGGCATGCGATTAGGTTTTTGTTTGAAGATGCAAATTTTCCTCAGGCATCGGAAGCCGATAAGGATTTTGTCAAATCCGTCGAGGATTCTGTTAGGGATTCATTTCTTCTTGCAGACCTTGCATTGGCTGAGGACTGCTCCATCAGCAGCTCTTCTGGGACTACAGCTCTGACAGCTTTGGTGCTTGGAAGGTATGTTAGGTTTGGACAGTTGGAATGCAGTTTAAAACATACGCTATGCCTTTTTCTCATCTGTTTGCCTTCTGCAGGCATCTTCTGGTAGCCAACGCAGGCGACTGCAGGGCAGTTCTATGTCGGAAAGGAGAAGCGGTCGATATGTCACAAGATCACAGACCCATCCGTGCCACAGAGCGGCAAAGGGTCGAGCAATCCGGTGGTTTCATCGAGGACGGCTACCTCAACGGCGTCCTCAACGTCACGCGATCCTTAGGCGACTGGGACTTGAAGTTGCCCCAGGGCTCTCCCTCCCCCCTCATCGCAGAACCGGAGTTCAGTCAGGCAGTCCTGACTGAGGATGATGAGTTTTTGATCATCGGCTGCGATGGGATATGGGACGTCATGTCGAGCCAATACGCAGTGAGCATCGTACGCAAGGGCCTGAGGCGGCATGACGACCCAGAGCGATGCGCGAGGGACCTCGTCATGGAGGCGCTGCGGCTCAACACCTTCGACAACCTCAACAGTGATTGTTGTCTGCTTCTCCGATGAGTACTGCAGCTCTGTGGCTGCGTCCTCAGATGACCAACAGAGGCCGCCGCCACAGACGCTGAGGTGTTGCAAGAGCTTGTCAGCTGAGGCACTCTGCAATCTCAGGAACTGGTTGGATAACAACTGATGGTGGCAGCAGCTCCAACCTCCGAGTCCGTCATGTATATAAATTCAGTTGGCGACGATGGTGATGAAAAAAAATTATTATTATCTAATTTCAGCTGCTCGCTTTAGTTGAAATAAAGAGCAGCTAAACAGTTTTGTAGGTTTTTTTTCGATGGATTATGTTAGTGTAAGGAGATGAGTGACTTGCACATAATATTGTGGCCCGGGGGGAGAAGAACAGTATACTGATATAGTCATTGTTTAGAAGTGTGATTTGTCAATTTGGTTTTCTTGGGATAATAACACACCTGTGCCAAGGAAAAGGCAAGAAAACAAAGACTACACACACTAGGATGGACGCAAATATTGTGATTCTAATGGTGGAAGATTATGACAGAAATGAAAAGGTAAGTGGCCACGAGATAATAAATAGTTGATAAGATGAAAATGTTGCAAACAGAATTGGATATGGAAATGAAAAGCAATTTGAATAAACCAATAACAGGCCCAGGTGCTAAGCGTTACGGATCATGCTCGTCTCCTTCCATCTTACGAAAGTTTCCATGCCACCTTTTATAGCAATAAAATAAGACACCGTAGGAAATTCACACATTGTGTTAAACTCTACAAAATAGTTCGATGATCATTATCATCCACTAGATTTGTCTACTAATTGTCGATGACCCCACACATTTAGCGAATATTTCAGGAAAAGTAGTTGAGGCTACTTCCAAATTGCCATATTCACACGTATTAACTATCATTAACAATTCAAAATCTCATTCTTCAACATTTCCATTTGTCAAAACCAATTGGCACAACTAAAGTCATGACTTTCTACGTGTCTACACTTCCATACATCTCGTTCAATTGCCTAGGCAATTCACCCAGGGAGTATGTATGCCCACCGTTCGATACTTCGATGTCTGTAGGCATTACTGTACTCCTATTTCTTGTTGTCAAACTTCTGCTTCACTTTGATGTGCGGAACACTGTCGCTTAGCAATAATAAAACTGACACAAAATCACTCACCAAGACTTGGCCTTGCACTCGAAATTGCATGCCTCCACAAATAAATCTAAATCATTTTAGCTAGCTATACAACTAGTCAAACCTTTAACCCCTCACGTCAAGATCCTCCTCATATGATGATGATTGCTCGCAGCTTTAGTCCACAGATCTCACACTAGGATCAGATCCGCATGCTGCTCCATGACTAAATATATACAAACTAGCGCAGAAACACTACTATAATCACCATACGTTTTCTAGCGTCAACTAATTATACAAGAGTGAACCAGGCATTTGAATTTAAGAAGAATTTCCATCGGTTTGATGCAGCAGAAAATTGGATAGGATTGATAAAACTAAATAAAAGGCATAAAAGTCAAAAACATTACATAAACAATCAGTATATTAGACTACTAGGGTCACGAGAAATTCAAAGAAATAGAACATTTCAAGCTATGCAATGATTAGTCATTAAGGGTGTGTTTTTGGAATGATTAATTATTAAGGGTGGATTTGGACAACTGTCCTGCTTCCGTAATTGTGCAAATAGCTGCTATAATGTCAAAAAGCTTATCCAGCTTTTTAAGGGTCAGTTGTTGGGTGGACGAAGACTAGAAATGAGGACAATAAATCCCACAAAACCTAACGCAGTGCTTAAATACATGAAATGAATGGTCAGAGCAAATATATGAATCTATTTACACAATTACACAGGTGAAAGCAACTAGCATGGAAAATACAAAAAAACATAAAATGGAATGCCTGTTTCATCTCACTTGTCAGCGAAAAGTGATAGCAACTTCTATAAGTCCATTGAATTTGGTTAGTTAAACCCTATTTTGTGGGAAATTAATTATGAGGGCAGCCGGATTCGTTGTAAGCGGGTACCTTGGTACAAGGTCCCCAAACCCAATTATAGGTAATTAGATACCTATTAATTGGGTTCAGGTAGTAGAAGTCAAATACCCACTACCAAAACCGATAAAATATATATATATATATATATATAATAATAATAATAATTTATAAATAATAATTTATATTTATAATTTAGAATAGTGGACACCCATAATCTAGTATCCATTACTCAATAGTTCAATACCCTACTAATAGTTCAATACCCTAGCCCTTTACCCTAATTCCTGAATTTTATTCAGGCAACGGGTACACAGTATACAATTTATAGGGTAAATTACTGTAGTTGGGTATTTATAGTTAAAATTTTTATTAGAATCTAATTTGAGTAGATGTTTTGAAAAAAAAAATAGAGTAAAAAATCAAGTATGCGTAAGTATGATAATTATTTGAGTTCGGATATGGATGGTGAAAAAAAACAGTAGGTACCCTACCAATAGCCATCTTTAAAATTAATTCATAAAGTGGTGTCTTGCCATAAAAAGAGACAAATACTCGCTGCATATCAAGGACAACAATGTTCCTGCTAATTCTACATATGATTTTTGAGGATTAATCTTTCCATTCAGAGTGATAGTGTTTTTTCCTTATCATTTTGCATTCAAGGATATAGAGAAATCAAACGAATAGTCACACAATTACCAGTATGAATATGTCAAATAATGTTATTAGCAATTGATCAAATATGCAGAGGAAAGTTTTGGACATAGAATAAATGACTAAAAGATGATACCAAGATCCCAGACACCATTTTAATGGGTTAGATGCCAAAAATCTATACCTTCACAATGCCTTAAATCTAAAAGATGGCAGTTTGACTGACTTGTAATTCAAAAGAACAGCAAACAGGAATGCGTTTCTGAATGCGTGAAACAATTTTATATCAAGCTAGCATCTTTTTAGTGTGTTAGTCAATTCAAAATATAATAGTTTGCTCACGAAAATGGTGATACTTACAGATACTTGGTGTCACGCCCCGGTCGGATCGGTCTAGAATCGGCGCTTATCCGCTATCTTAGGACCGTCCGGCGGAACACCGGAATGTAACGCGCTAGAGTTTCCGGACCGAATCTCGTCCTCAATTCGAAACCCTAACTTCCCCGAACAATCTTTTTATCTCCAATTTACAAGGTCGCTCAGAAAACCCTAATTCCAAAAGTCAAAATCACCTCTGGTCAACCATCACCTTTGACCCAAAACCGCCGAAAAACCCGCCTGGCTGACGTCAGCCCTCCATCCGATTTTCGCCGTGCGAATTTGGTTTGCTGACGTCAGCTACCCGATTTCTCCGTTGCGTTACTACTCCGATTTTGACCTAGTCAAAATCGGAAGCGTCGTTGCGTCGTCGTCTTCCTACAGCCTTCGACGCTTTCTTCCACCGAGCGCCGCCGCGCTCGCGAACTTCGCCGGAAGGGAAGTGTGAGGACGCCGCCTGCGTTCTCACCCTTCTCGTCGTCGTCCGACGGCCGCCCGCCGCCGGAACTTGTCACTGTCGCCGCTGAAGAACTCGAGAACAGGGGAACTGGGAAATCGGAGAAGAACCCTTTTATTTCACCGTCAAGGGATTACAAAGCTTCTCTCTGCGCCGACGACTACCAAGCTCCTCTCTGCGCCGGTGCCCCTTCCCCTCCCTCACCGGTCACCACCGGCTACAAGCTCTCTACACTCAAGCATCCTCTCTCGCCTCGACGCTTGTCGTCGCCGGCTCCCTCAAGCTCACTGTTGGTAAAGGCTCTCGCCCTGGAGGGGGCGCCCTCCCCGACCCGCCTATAAGAGTCGCCTTCCGTCGCGCACTCTCTCCTTTGTGGTGTCGCCTCCGCGCACACCGATCTCGTCTCCGTCAAGGCTTCTTATAGAGAAGCTTCGCCGCCTCTGCTCCATCGCGTCCGAACTCTTCGCCGCGACCGCGTCCACTTTTTCTCGTCCACGCCGAGGATCTCGCACGAGCCACTTGCCCGCTTCCTTTGCTGAGGATGATGCCCCGTCCGACTCACACGTGAAGCTTGCCGAAGCATTCGCCCGTGTTCTGCCGAAATCGTGAAATCGCCGCCTGCAATTTCACGCGTTGTCCGCGTCTTCAGCTGGCACCGATGTCGTCCGAGAACTCCGCCAGCCTCCTCGTCCCTTCGTTCGCGCACGCCTGCGCGAAGCTCGCGTTTTGCTCCGAAGAAGGCGGAATCGTCTGCCAAAGCCTCCGCTACATGCCTCTGATTTCTCCATACGAAGCCGCGTCCCGCGTGGGCTTTGGGCTTTGTCTCCGCCTCCTCTGTGTGGGCTTGGGCTTGGACCTGTGTTCGGGCTTGGGCCGGACCGGCCCGAACCAGGCTTGACACTTGGGGAGTTCAAAAAACCAATTGAACCATCTATCGATTAACTGATCAAACTGAACCAATTTTGCGTCGACCAAATTGTTTGATCCAATTTTGCGTTGACCAAATTGAACGATTCTTTTAATGGTTGTTTTTTTCCATATTGATTGATTTTCAGTTCGTTTATACTTAGGGAGTTGACTGATCTCACCACCAATTACCTATTGCCCTGCTGCCCAGCCGTCATCTGCCACCGGCCAATGGTTACCCTCTACCACCCAACCAAAAAAAACTCTTCAGCGGCGGGGTACCCGCTTTTAGCCTTAGGATTAGGTTGGGGCACAAATCCCAAGGTTAGTTTTAGATTTTAAACCATTAGATTGGGTACCCCGCTACCCGCTTAGACTTTTTATTCCGCCCGACCTAGTTAACTGAAAACCAATAGTTCAATTCAAGACCGGTTTTTCAGTTCAGTTTAAAAAATTGCTTCTCAGCTTGGTTAACACCCCTAGTAATACTAGGGCACACACATTCAATAAAGACTCAGTTTGCAGGTACCAAGGTCCTAATGTCGACAAAGAGCTTACTTTATCTTATTGATGACGTGTCCAATAAATAGGAAGCATACTGAGGACAAATTTTGTATGGAACATAACCATTTGTCATTCCATTAAGAACATGCGGAGCACTAAGTTAATATGTAAAAATAGACAGAACCACACAAAGATGTAGCCAATTGAACTATAGCAAATATACTAAAAACGCCATGAAGCTGTGAAACTAGTAAAAACAAACATCTAGAGATCGATTGTAGATGGAAAATAGTTCAATTATAAATTGATACTCATCCAAATTATAAGGCAAAAATAGAATACTCAAGTAAAAGCTGTCTCTCATCACTTTTTTCGGGAAATTAACTAGCAACATTAAACTAAATCCAAATTCAAACATTCTGCCCTTCTACATTGACAATATAATTTAGATTGGTCAATAGATTACTGAATCCCTCACTCACCTTGCGCCTTCTGATAGACGTATGTGAGTCCGCACTTACCGCAGTAGTGGCGATCGAAGTGATTGGCCATGAAGGTACCGGCGCCGCACTCAGCGTTGGGACACTCCTTGCGCAGACGAGTGACTTTCCCGGTGGCGTCATCGACCTTGTAGAACTGGAGCACCGCAAGCTTGACCTTCTTCTTCTTGTGCTTAATCTTCTTAGGCTTGGTGTAGGTCTTCTTCTTGCGCTTCTTCGCGCCGCCGCGGAGGCGGAGGACGAGGTGAAGGGTGGACTCCTTCTGGATGTTGTAGTCGGCGAGGGTGCGCCCGTCCTCGAGCTGCTTCCCGGCGAAGATGAGGCGCTGCTGGTCCGGCGGAATGCCCTCCTTGTCCTGGATCTTGGCCTTCACGTTGTCGATCGTGTCCGAAGACTCCACCTCTAGGGTGATCGTCTTCCCCGTGAGCGTCTTCACGAATATCTGCATCTTTCCGGCAGTTTAAGCGGCGGCCGCGGCAAGGCGCCGGAGGCTACGGTTGGGGGCAGAGAGATAAGTTGGCGTCTAGGGTTTTTTTTTGTTTAGTTTATATAGTGGGAAAGGCAGTGTGTTGCTTCGCGGAACATTGGAACAAGTTGTAGAGAATTGAGAGTGGACGTTGATTTGATGATTGATCATCGCCTTGGGAATTCAATCGGAGTTGAATCAGTTTTGTGTTGTTCCGCGGTACATCGTACAAGGTCCAGATCAATGGTGATGAAACGATCTGCGCCGTTGACAGTTTTATATGCAATAAATTTTGATATGATTTGTGTCCTAAACCCGGTCGGCACCCATTTTTTACCAATATCGAACCCAACCCGAATTTACTATTAGCATCATCGATGAGAGAAGTTGACAAATCTAGAGATGACAACCCACTCCACGAGGGAAGGCAACAGTAGCAGCAACCAATAATGGCAGCGATAAGAAAAAATTAGTAAAGCAAGTAGGGATGGCAATTTGACCCTCACGTTCAAAACCCATTTTATTGCAGGTTCGGGTACTCATTTAACTAAAAGAATAGGTATAGATTTATACATAAAATCAATATTAAGGTTCGAGTTAAGTTCAAGTTTAAGACCTCAGGTACTCAAACCCAATTTCAATAATTTTAATATATCACTTGTTCACTTGACTTACCTATTGCCCTAATTGAGTCTGTGCCACTATTTTTTTTTACTTCCCTTTCTTGTCCTCCCGAGTTCTTGACTTCACGAACGCTAGCTAACTCTAAGTTGCCACCTTGCTAGGGAAAAATGTTAAGAAAGGGGGCACCGTTTGGAGTGGTGCCCCCATCCACCATCAATGCTAAAAAAAAGTTGCTTTGAGATGCTCCCAAGCTCAAATCCCAATCGAACATTGATGGTGAATGAGGGCACCACTCCAAACGGTGCCCCCTTCCTTAACATTTTTCTCCTTGCTAGCCACTCAAGGCTCTTCTCCAACTCTAGTCCTCAATCGCTATAGCCTCCTTCCCAATTGTACACTCATAGTTGTTGACTCATAAAAACCCATTTAACCCACAAATACTCATATAATGTAAATTTTAATTATTTATTTTTATCTACTTAGGTACTCGTGGGTACTTGTTTAAGTACCTGACTCTAGGTTGGATTGTATAATGGGATACTCGACCTGGGTTTAAGTCAGGTTCAGGTAGTGTATAATGTTAGTCAAGTCGTGTTCAAGTAGTGAGGGAAAATATAGAGACCTCACCCATTACCACTCCTAGCACAAAGTAGTATAAAATAAATAAGGATGACATTAGGTTTAGATAACTATATACTTAGACCTGGCAATTCAGGTCAGCAGGTCATAAACGGGTCGTGTCAGCTGTGACTCGTGACCCGATTAAGTCAACCCGAACACGACCCATTTAACTAATTGGGTTAAAATGTGTAACCAAATACGACACGAAATTAACCGGGTCAACTCGACACGACCCAAATAACCTGTTTATTAAATAGATCATACATTAACCCGAATACCAACACGACCCGAATAACCTATTTAGTAATTGGATCATTTGTTAACCCGATCTGTGTGACCCGACACGACCCGATTATAACCAAAACCACAATTCACAAGCTCACAAATATACCAATAATACAAATATAACAAAAATCACTAATATAACCAAGTCACAAATACCATCACAAAAAAAAACCATTCTACATGCATCATTTTTCATTTAAATTTCAAAATATCACAAGTATCAAACTATCAATGTATCAATGTATTACAAATATTAAACTGTTAATATATCATCAACTACTAGCTTTAGATCTTTCTTCAAAATGTACACTGTCCATGGACTCCCAACCAAAATGAGAAGAGTCTTCTAGACTGTTAGCTTCCTCGCTATTCATAGTGTCACGAGTAAATATACACATGTCAAAAGAGCAAAATTGGCATCCTTCTCTTCTGTCCAATTTTAAAAAAAAATGTTAATAAGCCAAAAAAAAAGTTAGTATCCATCTTCAAACCTAAAGAAAAAAATAATTTAATATATATATTAGTTTATTTAAAAATAAATATATTATAACATTAAAAATTTACTAACTGAGTTACTATATTTGAAGCTACAACTTCTGTTCCATCTATCTTCTCTTCAATATAAGAATCCAAATGAATAATACCTTCAGCAAGCTCATCCAATGATGACTTTTCATCGATTTCTAATTCAAAATTATAAACAATGAAAAAGTTAAAGTACACTAGCTTAAATAAAAATATAAAAATAAGTACATTACCTGCTTCTCCAAATAACTAATCTTTGGTGCAAATAAGTGCTTCAACAGTTTCTGGTTTTAATGAACTCCAATATTGATCAAGGATTTGTCTGCCACAACTAAAAGCTGAGTTCGATGCTATAGTGGAAATACGAATAGCTAATATATCTCGAGCCGTCACTGAAAGAATTGGAAAACGATATTCATTTAATTTCCAATAGCTAAGCACATTTACTTCCATCTTTCTATCGAGTCTTGATTCATCCAAGTATTGCTCAAGTTGAGATTTGCGCGAAGCATTACCAAATTCTTCCCTTTCAAATAAGTCAAATTCCTACATCATATCCAAATTAGTTAAATTATATATAAAAAAGTAAACTACAAACACTCATTATGAAATAACACTTATCTATTACCTATAGTAAATTATTATCTTTATTTGATGATTCTCCTTCCACAGTAATAGATGCAGGTGTGATGCAGCTAGACATGACTGAAATGGCTGAATTGTCCTCATAATATTCATTGTAAAGCTTGAATAAACTATCTTGAACCTCACCAAACTCAATTGAATTGTATCTATAAAGTTTCTTATAAGCTCAATCAACAAACTGAATTTTATATCGAGGATCTAATATGACAGCTATAGCCAATATCACATTGATGTGAGACCAATACTTATCAAATTTTCTAAACATCTGGATAGCCATCTTTTTTTCAAATAATCATCTGTACCATCTATATGCTCTTTCAATGTTACACATACAGCGTAAATAGATGGAAAAAATAAATTTGCAATTGGATATTTAACTCCAGAAAATACACAAGTGATGTTATAAAAAACAGCTAAAAACTTCATAATCTTTTGAATTTTTTCCCATTCAAACAAAGATAGACAATTCTTATAATTGGAATCACTCAACTCCAAGTGACATAGTGCACATTTAAAATGTATAGCACTTTCAAGTATGAGATATGTAGAATTCTATCTAGTAAGTACATCTTGTCTTGGCCCCCTTTTTCCATCCAAATTTAAAAACTTAGCAGATTCAAGAAAATTTTGCCTTCTAACTTGAGAATCCTTGATATATTTTACGGTATCACGAACTTTTTCAATGGCAATATCAACTTCTTTCAAGCCATCTTGGACAACTAAATTAAAAATATGAGCGCAACATCTTTGATGAAAATATACACCATTACTTAAAAGTGCTCTTGAAACAATAAGCTTGTGTTTTAACAATCCTACAAAAGCATCATTTGCTAAAGCATTATCAAGTGTGATGGAAAATAACTTATTTTCTATCCCCCATTCAACCAACAAAGAGCTTAATTTTTCAGACAAAGTTATACCACTATGTGGTGGAGGCATATATGAGAAATTAAGTAATCGCTTATTCAAAACCCAATCTTTGTCAATATAGTGTGTGTGGGGTCATTTTTGTTACATTGGGAATGTATTATGACCGTTTCAAATCCACCTTAAATTAATAAGGCTTTTTTGTTTAATGGGTTCTGGCTTCCAATGAGCGCAAGCGCTCATTGTTAATTACCCCTAAAATTAGGGAACCTTTGATTAAGAGATCTATAATACGCAACAAGATAAAAGCGACAATCAGGTGATATCATTTATGAATTCCATTCATAAATTTAATTTGGCGTGATACATAATTCGGCAAGGTAAAAGGAAAAGAGTTTCCATCAACATGAGCAATTTGTGTTCGTCAGGCTTCGGCCTTGCGGCGGCGTGTTGGGTAATATCCGGCCCAGGCAGTACAACGTTATATCGAGGAGCTACGCCCCGATGGTAAACATCGACGTACGCACCTCCCAAACGATATCCCATCGTAATACATTAAGGCGTATTGGATATTAGACTGGAAAGATCACCCGGCCTTGATGGCGCGTTGGACGACTTGAAGTAAGAAAGATTATCCGGCCTTATGGCGTGGTGGATAATTTGATCTGGAAATTTATCCGGCCTTACGGCATAATGGATAATTTGATTTGGAAATTTATCCGGCCTCGCGGCATGATGGATGATTTGATTTGGGAATTTATCCGGCCTCACGGCGTGATGGATAATTTAATTTGGAATTTATCCGGCCTCGCGGCGTGATGGATAATTTGATTTGAGAATTTATCCGGCCTCGCGGCATGATGGATAATTTAATTTGGAATTTATCCGGCCTCGCGGCGTAGTGGATAATTTAATTCGGAATTTTACCCGGCCTGGCGGCGTAGTGGATAATTTAATTCAGAATTTTACCCGGCCTTGCAGCGTAGTGGATAATTTAATTTAGAATTTATCCGGCCTCGCGGCGTAATGGATAATTTAATTTGGAATTTATCCGGCCTCGCGGCGTAGTGGATAATTTAATTTGAAATTTATCCGGCCTCGCGGCGTAATGGATAATTTAATCCGAAATTTTATCCGGCTCTAACAAGCACAAAGTCATGTCGAGAAATCACGCCCCGACTTTAGACACCGACGTATGCGCCTCCCAATGATCTGGCCATGGGTCGACAGGCTTCGTTACGTGAGTTTGCAACCACACTATACAAGATTTGATAAGTCAAACTCGTTTGACTGAATTTTGATCCCATAACTTGGCTAACGAGTCAGGTTGTTCGGATCAGGTTCGGGTCCAAATCCGATTGATTCCAGAATTGTCGGGTTGTGTGGTCCGAATTTGGACCATCCTCCAAGCCCACGCAGTTCGACGCTGATTTCCCTTTTATCTGTCTGTTTTCTTTGAGCCAGCGATAATTTCGGACGTTGAACCGTCGTTTCGCGTGATGTTACGCCACATTTTGTCATTTCGTGAACTTTAGCGATTTTGCCGTCATCCAGGTCAAGGGGTAAAGCTGTTCCCTAACCCGTCTGAGTATCCAAAGACGCAGCCGTAATCTCAGAGGGCGATCGCGGGTGGCTGATCGCTGGGCTCCGGTGAAGGCAACTTACTCGCAACGTCAGATCTCGGGGAGACGCTGAAGATTTGACCACGACACCGAGGATATTGAAGAAAGTATGTTGAGGAAGCGACGAGACCGAAAACTGCGGCGGTGCCGTCGAGCTTCCGGTGAAACGGCAACGGAAAAGTGAGTTGGCTCAGGAACTTTCATCGAGGGTTCATGTCGCGAGGGCGGAGTTTCATCGTCGGAGCAGATCGGGTTAAATCCGGCCGTTACAAAGTTTTCTTTTACCATCTGGAGAGGTAATACACCTATTGCACGATGATCCCTTTCGTTTACATGAACAAACTCTGGTTCTTTGTTGGGTTTTGACGAGATCTTTCGAAACAGAGTTCTTTCCGAAATTTTTGAGTTTTGTTTCGTTTTCTTTTTTTGTTCTTGACGAGATTCTTTTGAATCGATTGTTCTTTTTAAATTCGTCATCCCTGGTGGATTTTCTCGAGAGAATAGGTCTCTTTTATCAATATAGTGGTGCCTTTTTCTTGGAGGATTCTAGTATCTTTCCTCTAGAGGATTTTCTTACGAGGCCCTGCTCCTCTTCCCCTTTTGTTCTCTTCTTGCGCTTTTCCTATTTTCCACCTCTCACGCCTTCTTCTTTGCCAGGATGCTTTTCATCATCCATGGGATCTTAAGGGGAAAACAAATGCGAACATAGTGTGTATGTGCAGCCGTTGTGTCCTCGTTGGCGTGTTGTGCGTCCTGTTTTTATCGATCCTTTCGCGATCTGTACCTCTTCAACGGACCCGACCATGCATCCGCTATTTTCAGTATACTTCTTTCCCTGCTCCCTTCTCTTCTTCCCTTTTCTCTAGGAAGCTTCCTGCATTCTTTCGCCTTCTCCGGCGTTTATGTATTTTACCCTCCCTCCAGCGTTTCTATATATTTTTTTAGCATCTCTGCGTTTTCTCCTCTCCATCCTTTCTGCGTTTTCTCCTCTCTATCGTCTCCTCATCCCCTACTCGTTCTTTGCATCATTTCTCCCCCTTTTGCTTAGAGCGTTCAGTATGCTTCGTATTTGAAAGATAAGAGAGAAAGGGTGTGTATGTGTTCTTTGTGATGCCAGGTCGCTTAATGCGACCATGAGGCCTAGGAAGTCCAAGCGATCAGAAAAGAAAAGAAAAAAAAAACAATGGTGTGTGCCTTTTGTGATGCCAGGTCGCTTAATGCGACCATGAAGCCTACAAGATCCGATCGGAGAAAATCCTTTCTTTTCCTTACCTCCTTCCGTTTCGGCGTTCTCCTCCTTTTCTTGCTCCTCCCGATACCCTTTTCTAGCCGAATGCCCCCCTTTTATAAGCCACAGCTCAATAGGTTTTTCTCCCTTCTCTTCTTAGTTGTCTTTTGTCTTATTCAGCTTCTCTATTTTTGTCAACTGTCGTGAGTGCTTTTCCATCTTCTCTTACCAGCCTGAGCATTTCCTTATGCGCTAATTGCCCGTCTGTCTCTTGCCAGCTCCAGCTGTTACCTCCATTCATTATTATTTGCGCTTGTTTTCCTGTAATCAGCTTTAGCCGAGGCTTCTTCATTGGTGATTTACTTGCCCTGCGTTCTTAGTTCTGGCAGTCAGATTACCTAATGCCGATGAGTCCCTTTTGGTTTGGCCCTCCTTTTCTTTCCTCTAAGGTGTTGGGTATTTTGTTTTCTTTTTCTTGCCTTGCAAAACGCCCATGCCAACTTTGTTCCTCATTCTGTTTTTTTTTTTGCTAATGCATGAATTTGTTTTGTGGTCAAAATAGATTATAGATTTTGACCTTTCAATGATTCAACTCTTTAGCTTTATCCCACCCAGAATTGGAAACCTGGAATGACTTACCATGGTTTATAATATTACCAAATGGGCCTTCTCACTTCTCCTTCTTGAGTGCTAGTATTTATCTGAGCTTTTCTTTTTTTCTTTTATTCCTCTCGCTTGCTTAATGTCAGGTACTATTGTTAAGAGGACAGTGCGCAGCAATTTCTCCAGCTTGCTCCTCACTCTTCCATTCACTAAACCCAAACCTGAATTTATTGATTAACACCCCTTTCTCTTTTTTTTAACACCTGAATGTTTTAACATTTCACAGCTTTTGCTTTGCTGAGTTTAGCATGATTCGCAAGAGTAAGTTGAGTAAGTTTTGATGGATCAATTTTGTTGTTTGTTTGACTCTGAAGATTTGCTGTAGCATACGTGCATACGTCCTTCTATTCTTTGTGTGTCGCATTTAATTGTATTAATCAACTGTGGAATTTCATGTATGCGGCTGTTTTATAGTCATATTCCTTTTTGATCGAGCTGAAGAGTAGCTTTAGCTAAGTCCTTCAGGCTGGCCGTAATTTTGAGTCGCTTGAGATGTGCTTCTTTCTTAAACGAGATAGACGTTCCATTCAGCGGAGTCAACTACAAGTTGTAACTTTCTTCCTTAGTTTGTTCCTTATTTGCCTCATGCTTACAGTCTTACTTTTAATGGCTCAACAGTGTGCAGTAAGCGATATATATCCATCAATAGCAACAGATGTCCATAAATCAGATGTTAAACAAATTCTACTAGGTACTTTCTCCAAATAACCTTTCAATTTGGCTTTTTCTCTTTTGTACATCTTAAACAAATCAGCTTTCATTGTGTTTCGAGTAAAAGTAGTGCAATTCTGATGTAAGTATGCAAATAATGCTCTACTTCCAGTAAATTCCACAAATGATAATGACAAATTATGTGTCATAATTGCACTAACAACTAACTCACAAAAACGTATTGGATCAAATGTTGCTTTTCTCATAGCTATATCATGGCTAAAAATTAGCTGACCAATATCCTTTGTATTTTTCCTCACACAAGTGTCAATATGCCGCTTTAAGTTATCGGTCCCATATTTACTATCAGATAAAAACAAAGAGCCACATTTTTTGCACTTACACCGTGATTTTCCATTAATTATTTTTTCAGTTGGTTCATAGTGTTGTCATACAATTGATGTGTGTTTTCTTTTTCTTTTTCCTTTGGCTTTGATTGTCTCCTCTTTTTCTTCTTCAATGTCTATATTTTCTAACTCATCATTATTTTCAATTGGCTCGTTGTTACAAGGGTTTTTCATATTATCCAAATTCAATCTATACTGAAATAAAATTAAATTTGAGTTAAAGACTTTCAAAGATTAACTACAATGCAAAAAA
The DNA here is from genome assembly GCA_027563935.2 of Costus lasius. Lineage (NCBI taxonomy): Eukaryota > Viridiplantae > Streptophyta > Magnoliopsida > Zingiberales > Costaceae > Costus > Costus lasius. Next base: position 132,599,954 of record CM050450.1, on the reverse strand, counting down.
TAAAATTTAATTTTATACCTTAATCAAACTCGGAGCTATGCTTGTCGAGTGGAGTTGCTGCCTTGATTTTGTGGGGTGGAGTTGTTTCTTCAATGTTGAGTGGTCGATTGGATGGAGAGGATACTTTGCTATGACAACTAGTCTAAATGCATGCTTTTATAAATCATGCTAGACTATTATTCGTAATGATGTGATTGTAGCTGTTAAGAATTTCTTTAGAGTGGTAAATTGCTTACCTAAACTAATATTACTTCCTATTGCTCTTGTTTGTAAGAAGCATCTATTCCTCCTGGTGTCCTGCAGCCATGTTCTTGAAGTGTTTCACCTAAAATCTCCTTTGTGTTACTTTGTTTATTACTTTATATCATCAATTCTTTCTAGCTTTTACTATGTAAGTAGTTGCAAATTAGTCACTGAAGTAGAACTCAAATACTTACCTAGGTATGTGACAGGCCTCGCAAGTGTACGGTTTCTATCGAAGTAGTAAAAGATCATCCCAAAGGAGCAAGGCGTCAAGTACTAACTTTAAGTGTCAACGACTATATGAACTAATTAAAAATAGAATTAAGAAAATGAACTAATTAAAAATAGAATTAAGAAAATGAACTAATCCAAGTCTAAAATATCGAATCTAAGAATCAACGACTATATGAGATTTTCAGTTTTAAGGAAGCTTCAGGACTTCAGGTGAATGATTTAAAATAAAACAATGAGCTCTATGACAATCGAAGAGTAAACCGGTGCCTGCTTAAGCTAATTTCCTACTTTCGTAGCAAAACTAATTTAAGAAAGACCCAATGAGCTCTATGACAATCGTTAATCCTCGAGTGATATTGAAAGACTCTCGTAATTCAAATCACAAGTCTAAGTTGGACAGTCGAGTGTTATGGTTCACCTCTCGGTACTTCTCATAACACTTAACACATATAAAATGTTCGGCTAAAACATATATACGCAAGTAAGCACATCCAAATTAGATAAATAAATTACTTAAAAATATCACTAAAATTCACATGAGAGTTTTACATTTGGAGAATTGTTCAACGGGCTATGCCCGAGTCCCGAAATAAGGTTTACTCTAGAGCATACATCGTTTCATACAAAAAACCCAAGAAATTGAATTTGAAAGTAAGGTAAATTACAAATTAAGGGTAGGAGATGATGAATCTTCAATCTTCTCTCGAAAGCCCTAAAGAAATCCATCGAATCAAGCCATTGAACGCAAGTTTTCGCCCTTTTTTCGCCCTAGTCGAGTTCTCCAAATATTCGAATCCCATAACCGCCCAAAAATGTTGTTTTTATACCTCAATTGAAGCCTTGGGCGGTTAGGAAGGATTATTGGGGGTTTTCCCGAATTTCTAGGCTCTTGGACCTTCGGATTTGGTGAAGAAACGGATGATGGTTGCGATCTGCGGACGCCGTCATGGGCGTGATGGCGAACACAGGCAAGCCGTGTTAAAGTCTGGAATCTGCGACGATGTAAGCACTGCCGTGATGATGAACATGGGCAGGCCGTGATTAGCGCAAAAAATTCATGGATGGAGATCACACCCGTGCGCATACCGGTGATGACTTCGGCTGATTTGTGTCGGAACACGTCATGGCCGTGATGGTGAACACGGGTAGGCCGTGACGGGTTTGCAAAATGCTGAACACACCCGTTCCTAAGGCCGTGTTGACTTCATGGAATTTCTAGATTTTGGCGGTGATAACCGTGATGACCATCACCGCCATGCCGTGTTGGCTTCGCTGAACAAGAGACTAGGACGCCGATCTGATCACGGCCGTGATGGCAAGCATGGCCAGGCCGTGATTATCATAGATAACTCCAAAAAATCCCAAAATTTTCTTGTGTGATGCTTGTAATGTGTTGAACCTTTCCATAACTTCAAATCTTCAAAATATTTTTTGAAAATATAGGGAAATAACCTGCATTTCACAAACAATCGAAAAATAGTGAAGATTTTGTACTTAATGAGAAAAAAATTCAAAATAAAAGCATAAAAGCATAAATAGGCCTGAAAAGAGCATATAAATAAGACTTAAATCCATTAGAAATAATGCTTATCAGTATGCGGAGGTGCGATGTCGACTAGATGCAGGCGAGACCGAGAGATGGCGGCAAGTGTAGGAGCTAGGAGGCGACTGGAGCGGTGGAGGCAATGAGAGATCTGGCCAGCGATGGTGAAGACCTCGTGCGGCAGTGGAGGCAATGGCGACATGGAGAGATTTGGCCGGTGATGGAGGCAGATAGGAAAGAAGGTGGAGGCGATGGAGACAAGGAGAGATCTGGCCGGTGGTGGAGGCAGACAGGAAAGAAGGTGGAGGCGACGGAGACAAGGAGAGATCTGGCCGGTGGTGGAGGCAGACGGGAAAGAAAGAGATGGGTTGAATCGGTTGAAAGAACGCACAGAGCGGATGAGTGGTGGACTGGAGGCGACAGGAGAGAAGGAGAAGGGTTGAATACTTGAATCGGCTGAAAGAGTGAGAAACTAATTTTAGGGTTTAGTGATTTGAATTTTACGGTTATTGTTTAGTGGGTTGTCTAGGCTTAAACAAAATCTGGATATATGTTAGAAACTTGTAATGGCTCATTCAGAATAGTAGGCTTCAGAAATTAAGAAATATATATAATTTATATTTTATACGGGTTAAGCAGGTCAACCCGTTTATGACCCGACACTACCCAATTATTTTCGGGTCATAAACGGGTTGACTTGTTTATGACCCGAACATGATTATGACTGACTCGAATCCGCCTAATTTTGTGTCGGGTCGGGTTGGGTCAGTTTTTGCCAGGTCTGTATATACCCTTGCTTTTTGGCAAAGTCTAGCGGGTTGATAGTTGAGGCAAAAAAAATTATTTTTTTATCTAATTGTTTATCTATTTATTTTTATTCACTCTAAAATATAAAAAAATATTACTTTTTTTTATTTAACACTATATTTTTTTTGGGGAGAAAAGTGAAGAGAACGGAAAGAAACGTTACTATTTTCTTAATTTGTTGGAAAGACTAATTTAAAGGGAAAGAAAAATGGGCTATTTTTCTCGTCTTTTTATTTCTATTCAAATCGAAGAGAAAACTAGAATTTGGTTGCTTGCTACCTTGCCCTCCACCTAACCGTTCCCTGCGAACCTGTTGCCCACCAGATGCACTACCACTACTGCTAGCGAGCCCGCCGCCCACCCCCCGTGAGCTCGCCGTTGCCATTGCTGCCTGCGAGCTCGCCGCTGCCCTCCTCTCGCCTCTCCGAGCTCCCACTCGCCATTGTCATTGCTGTCTGCAAGAGCACCACTACCCTCCTCTGGCCTTCTCGAGCCCCTACCTGCCGTTGTCTCTATTGCCTATGAGCCCGCCGCTGCCCTGCTCTTGCCTCCCAAAGCTCCTGCCCCACCATTGCCGCTGTTGCCTACAAGCTCGATGCCCATCAGTTATGAAGAAACACTACCACCTTACTTTTATATGAATTTCACATGAGTTTAATTTCTTCTCACTCATTTTTTCTTTCTTTTCTATTTTTTCTTCCCAACAAAGCACAACAAATGTTTCAAAAGGAAACGCCAACATCACACCAAATGCATCCTTTTGCAAGATCACATTTGTTCCGGGTGTAAGCTTCACTGCACGGTTACTGGACTCCCGAGGCTCCCGAGGCAGCGTACCGTTAATGTTTCGAACTAGGCATTGGATCAGCTGCGCTGGTTCGTTACCTGTATTTTACACTTGGCGCTTATGTATGCGAAACGTGTTACAGGTCGAATGAAATCACGACGTTTCGTTTTCTCAGTCAAGTTTGCAATAGTCAAAAGCGAGTATCGTGTTGTCAGTTTTGTATCCAATCCTGACCGTCGGATTGGTGGAATGTTCCACCCGTTCTCCCATGGGAAACGATTATTGTACGCTCGCCTATTCTAACGGATGCTTCCTGTCAACGCCTTGAGTCACGATGTGGACGCACGCTTCCAGTGGGGTCTTGAGGCTTATGTCGTGACTTAAGAGGTGATTTCGTTTTTGGTTCGATTGCTATGTTTCAGCTCGCATCCCCGGGTCACCAAACGCTGTTTTAACCGTCTGATCAGAATCGTGTGGAGAGGATTTGTGATTGGAATGTACGAATCGTAACCCGTGGCCGTGCCGTGCATATCCGCCCCGACGCGCCCCAAATCCAGGCTCAAGCTCTGATCGAATCCATCAACAGAAGGAAAGGCCGGAGCCGCGGAGAAGACGAAGACGACGATGTCCACCGCTGAAGAGGCGGAGCAGGAGCGCCGCGTATTCGAAGACGACGACGACGATGACTCCTCCGACACCGACGACAGCGAAGATGATGATGACGACGCCGACGGTCAGGCAGCGTCGACATCACCACTGCAGCAACCGACGACAGCGCAGCCCGCACTGGATGCAGCGGCGTCCGGCGATCTGAATACCTCAGCACCCTGCCTTGCCGCCGTAACCGCTAACCCTAGCTCCATCTCCGACCCCAACCGTGTCCTCTCTGAACCCGACGCTGCTCCCCCGCAGAACGGCGCAATCCCGGTTCAAGTCATCCCCTCCGATTCTACCCTTTTTACGCCAACATCTCCCGTCATTATCCCCATTGCCACCGCTTCGGCCTCTGACGAGAGGAGGACCTTCGCGGTCGTCGCGATGGATGACTCCCGCCGGCTCTTCCAGCGGCTTTGGACTGACGAGGAGGAGATAAAGATTCTTCAAGGGTTCTATGAGTTTACCTCGAGGCGTGGTACTACGTTCGCCTCCCACCAGTACGATACCGGCCCCTTCTACGAGGAGATTAAGAAGCAGCTTCAGTTCGACTTCACCAAGAACCAGCTCATTGAGAAGCTCCGCCGCCTGAAGAAAAAGTACAGGAACTGCGTCAGCCGGATGCAGTCCGTGGGCAAAGACTTTGTTTTTAAGAGTGGGCATGAGCGGTCTATCTATGACATTTCTCGCAGGATCTGGAGCGCCAGCACCAAGAGGGCCCATGATAGTGACGACGAGGAGCTCAACACTCCAAACGCTGCCATCTCAAACGAGATCATCACGGTTCCGATCAACGATGGTTCTTTGAGTTCTGAGAGAAGGATCTCAAGGACGAGAAGGCGCATGAGAGGGAGAATTACAGAAGAGGTTGTTGCAGCTGTTGCCCCGGTAGCAGTGGTTGGAGTGGTGGAGAATTCCACCCCAGCGATGCAACCACCTTTAGCTTCTGCAGATGGAATGCCAAATGTCATAGAGGAAACAGTGAAGAGTTGCCTCTCACCGCTCTTCAAAGAGCTTATCAATTCTGCTATTGGGGGTCCGCTTGGTCCTGGAATTAGTAGCGGGACATCAGCCTTGAACTTGCTGCCCTTGAGCCTTGGAGGTGGTTCTTTGGCGGCCCCAGGGTCGCCTGTTGATGAAAAGTGGAGAAAGCAACAGATTTTGGAACTGGAAGTTTACTTGAAGCGGATAGAGCTTGTAAGGGATCACATAAAGGCAACCCTGGAGGAACTCAAGACCGCAGGGAGCTGATCGGAGGTTCTGCAAGTTTGTAACTCAGTGCTGGGTCTTGTATTTTGGCTAGTGATTATTGTTTATTTTGATAGTACTAGTTTCAAAGGACTTCTAACTAACGCTACTCCTCCAATTGATCTCTGTTTAGGGTTAGTTCCTTTAATATTTTCTTTCACTTTGTGCTTTCAAGAAGAATAGGTGTAAGGAAAACAAGGTAGCTTGAACTATTGCCCCTTTATTGTCATGCTACTTATGCTTTGAAATTTTTTGTCCATTTGTCCATTCTAAATGTTGCATCTTTTTTTTTTGTCTTTATGTGTTAGTATCCTAGATTTTAATCCTTCTTATTGTTATTTATTTTGGACATAACTACACCCCACATCTGCGTGGATGTTGTCACGTAGTGAATAGAAATAAAGCAAGGCAACAGAAGGGCATGCTAATAGGTCAAAATATTTGGTCGTGTCATTATAAAATGTCATTTTCTCTTTATTGGGAATACTTTCTCAGTACATGATTTCATTGCCCTCTAAAATATGATTTTTTGGCTTTTACATTGTGAGTATGATGATAAAACAAAATACACCCAACTCAATCCATAAAGCATGATTATGTTTACAACTATCTTATGAAATTTTTTTCTTTTGATATAGATGCGCATGAGCATTATCCAAGATGTTTGATACTCCTATTCACTTTAACCACCTTGTTTTAATTTATTACTCATTTCTTCTTCAAGAGATTTGAAGATTTTCAATCTTTATTTTTATTCTTCATTCAGATCAAGAGCATTAAAAAATTGACACTGAGTAGGCACAAACTTATTCCATTTTTTGATTCTTGTAAATATAATGGCACATGATCGATAGATATTTACTATTCTAATGCTTGAAGATTTCACTCATCTAAGTAGTAATATTAAATCGGAAAGAAAAGCTTTTCTTGCACAGCTTTTTGTTAAATTTCCTACCTTTTGAGATACGGTATTCATCTTTGGTGACTTATATATTAGTTGGAAATTCTTTTTATTGTCATGCTACTTGGCATAGCATTTCTTTTTAGTTAGCCAGATACTTTGTTTAAAAGGTGTTGGTGTTGATATGGAAATTTTTATATTTTTTGTATTGTTAAATATGTTTTGATAAAATATCTTGGTGGTTGTAGCAACGTTAATCTCATTTTTTTTTTTTTACTTTTTTTGAGAAAGGGCGCGATTTTGACATTTTAAATATGGAGCTTGATTTGGGTAATTTATATTGCCTGGGACTTGACATGGGAAAGTGCCTTATGTTTTTCTTTTCATTGTAAGCTATTATTGCATATAGTGTTTTTTTCCTTGTACACGGGTTCAAAGGTCTTGATGACCTTCAACCGATGGTGCTAAGAGGGACGGAGAGGGGTATTATAGATGGGTATTATAGACTGGAGAAAGATGGAAAAGAGATGGAGGGATGAGAGATTGCTCTGAAGTCCAAAAGGGAACATTGTTAGGGAAGTTATTGTGAGTTTTAGTTCTTCGGGGAGACTGGTTATTGCAGGGTCATCTTTCCATTGAGTAATTGATGAACAGACTGTTTAATGGTAGGCCCGGACAAGGGAGTACAATATTGTCCATTCAGCAGCAGCAATTTGGGGCCATCAGCAGCGAAATAGCCTCTAGCATGAGCAAAGATTGGTAAGCTGGTTGATTAGTAATACACCATTGTTGCAATTTGGGGTGTTTCATGTGGACCATGCCGCTCATATGTTGCTTGGCTCTACTCCTTGGATATCAACATTATAAATTATGGGAAGTAACATGAGTTTAACTGGAAAAATATCTATAACTTAAGGCTGTTTTTGTAAGCCCCAATGGAAACTATTTTCTGAAATTTGGAAATTTACATGACAATTTGATCTCTTTTAGTTGAAAACCTGAATATGCTGTCTTAAGGAGCATAGATTGTTCTAGAAATAAAATGGTTTTGGTGAGATAGAGATACTTCATTTTTTTTTCATAAGACACACAGATGGTAGGCCTGGACAAGGGAGTACAATATTGTCCATTCAGCAGCAGCAATTTGGGGCCATCAGCAGCAAAATAGCCTCTAGCATGAGCAAAGATTGGTAAGCTGGTTGATTAGTAATACGCCATTGCTGCAATTTGGGGTGTTTCATGTGGACCATGCCGCTCATATGTTTCTTGGCTCTACTCATTGGATATCAACATTGTAAATTATGGGAAGTAACATGAGTTTAACTGGAAAAATATCTATAACTGCCCCAATGGAAACTATTTCTGAAATTTGGAAATTTACATGACAATTTGATCTCTTTTAGTTGGAAGCCTGAATATGCTGTCTTAAGGAGCATAGATTGTTCTAGAAATAAACTGGTTTTGGTGAGATAGAGATACTTCTTTTTTTTTTTTTTTTTCATAAGACACACATGAGACTCAAGTTGCGCACAGTGATCGTAAAACCTTACCGTACCGTACGGTACCAGTCCGACCAGCGAGCGGCACCGGAACGGCGAGTGGAACGCGGCTCGGGGCGGACGCAGAGGGAGGCAGCGTGCAGAACGGCAACTTCAGCAGCGTTGAAGCTTCCAGCGCCGGCAGAAGCTTTAATCGAAGCGCCGGCGGAAGCTTTAATCGAAGCGCCGGCGGAAGCTTCAATCGGCGTCCGATGCCTTTCCGCTTGCCTCCTGCTTGCCCGCTGCTCCGCCAAGCATGCCGAAGCCATCCGCCAAGCTCGCTTGTGTTGTCCGGTTCCGTCCGATACTCACGGTACTGGTACCGTACCGGTCTGGTGCCCTACCGGAATGGTTCTGGTATACGGTTTTGTAAACCTTGGTTGCGCATACTATTCTTGATCAGTTCAGAAATGCCAGACAATTACACAATTGCATGTTAATTCTTTTTTGCAAAATGTTTTATTTGGTATCCATATATTTAGTTGGTCTGGTTGCCTTTCTTTGGTAGTGCAATGGATAGTGGTTTCAGTTATCGTTATGTTTGCTCCAGCTTCCAGGATTTTTGCTCTTGTATTGCATTTGATAGTATGCTTCTAGGAAAAATGATGGCATCTAATGCATGTGGAAGCTTCAGTTACTATGATAATGAGGTCTGTTTAATTTTTCATGTGACTTAGATAACCCGCTAATCTTTTTTGAATTGGAGTGTGTGATGCTTCTTAAATTTCCCAGACTTGGATCAGTGATGTCCAACTTTGATTAGTGAGATGAATGTACCCCTTAGTACGTGGTGGCCTTATCAAGTATTTCTAATTCAAACCTTTTAGGAGTTGTATGTACTTTATAATTCACGATGTAGAATTTATTTTATCATTACTTTTCAGTTTTTCTTTGTACTAACTTGTTGTGTGAGTGTCAATAGATGCAAAATTGTTTCTTTGGCTATTTTTCTGTTTGGCCTTGTTATATTCAGATTACCTTACAAATACTTAACTTGTAATACAGCAGATCCAAGGCCCTGCTCTTCCGTGATATCCTAGTTAAGTGTACTTGTTTTGATATGCACCATGCCTTGCATGTGTATTGCATTTTTGGAATGACAAATGACCATATGTCAATGGATACAAAACAAACGCTTCAGTTTGTCTTTATACTCAAATATTTTTGTCGATGGAAGCAAAATCGTTTCTATGGTTCTTTTGCAGTTTGACCTTGTTATATCCATATTAGTTTACAAAATAAATGAATATAATACAGCAGGGCCAAGACCACTGCTTTTCTTGGATATCCTAGTTAAATATACTTGATTATACACCATTCCCTGCATGCGTACTGCACTAATGGAATGACAAATGCACTATATGAAGAGAGGGTTTATCGCTGTAATTTGCATGAGGTAATTATTGTTTCCGTTTCTGAACTTTGTTTAATGGACTCATCTTATCAACTTGATGAAGTGACTCTTCAAATCCTATCTGTAATTGAACATTGTACATTTTTCTTTCATCATTCATCCATTTATTTGTAAATAATTGCTGTTTTTGTTCCATTTACCACTTCATTCTTATGGCTTATTAGGAATAATTCTGAATAAGAGTCTTGATATACTCTTTTGTTTCCTCTATTGACCTCCGTGGGGTTGGTTTACAGATTTTGCAAATAGTTATTTTTAGACTATGTGCGTGTGAAAATAGTGTCAGTTCGTATTTGACATACTCTTAATCGCACATTTGTGTTATTTCAATTTACCCCGATTAGTCTAATTGTCACTGTTCTTGTTTTATAGAATACAATTCATTTTTTATGATCAATCCTTGTAAACACCACTGCTCTTTTCACACATACATGTTCTCAACACATTTCACTGCAAAAATCTACATGAAGATATGGTTGACGAACTGTGACAGGCAAGTGACTGCTAAAGAATTTACAGATGTCCAACTAGTTAAACAAGAGAATCTCTCTTGCCATCACGCAACCAATTCACTATAACTGTTTTACCTAAAGACAGATTGTTAAGGGCTACATCACCCACATCCGCTGCTGCTTGGAGCAGTGATAACTGATGTTCTTGTGGTAACAAAAATGTATTGTTCTGGGGTTTATCAAGATTCAGTTTCCGGTTCATATTTCGTCGACCAATCTTTCCTAATTTACATCTTTGTTGAAAAAATTTCTTTTGTAATTCCTTACATAAGGACTCAGAAAATACCAGATCCCCGCCTACACAAGCAAAGTGTTGATAAAATTCCAAATTAGCATTTTCTTTTGACCTAATCTTTGTTTTCTCCTTATCATTCGGAAAGATATGAAAATTTAGGGTAACAAACATTATCTAGAATTTCTCTTAGATTCGAACCCATAGCCGATGATAGAATTAGAATAGATATTTTTTGTTTCCTACTCACACGGACCCATATAAATCTCTAATTCCGATCTTCCTCCCCAATCTGATATTATGGTGCTGGTATAGACAGAAATTCCCTTATGGTCCAATTCTGAACGGTAGTAAATACCAGGACTTTGGATCAGTTGCTATTGCCTCCGGTGAGGAGAATCATCTACTGAAAATAGCTTCTTGTTTACACATGGATCATTCTTTTGCCAACCTGAGATAATTAAGACAACATGTTGCTCATCTTTTTAGTTGCTATTGGCTTGTTATACCTCTGGTATTTAGCTTTACTCACTTTCCTCTCATTTGTCAAATGTATCAGCTATAATAACTAGCCGTACTTCGGTTAAGTTGTTTTTTTTTTTTGCACAAATATTAGATTGAAAGGACACCTTGTCTACCTCATTAGGCATTTGACATTGAATAGATTTTGGAGTAACGACTCTGATTGCATTGTCGTCCTACCTTCTGTAACTCTTGCAAGGGAGTTAAATGGATGGCGGCGTACTTAGGAAGGGAATCGACCCCGAAGTGCTAGTATGCCGTGCTTCAATCAGGTGCTGCTGGTTTTGTTGGAGGTATGTAATTGGTAAGTCTACTCGGGAACTTGTCTAATCCTTAACATTCTTTTTTACACCTAATGCATTGCAAAAATTCTTATGTATTGACCTAATTTTTTTTTCATTTTCTTTGGAAGTCAAAATCGTTATATTTAAAATTTATAAGATGTGGTTCAGTTTACCCATAAGAATAATAGATGTGATCAGATGTTGCCAATTGATTCTTGTTATAAACAAAAAAATTATAGTTTCTTAATTTCTTTAGCAATATGCAAACTTTGTAGGGTCATTCATTGATAGCAGGTGCATGCAATTACATAAAAGAAAACTCTTAGGCCGTGTTTCTTAGAGCGGATGGAGAGTTGGATGGAAAGAAAATAACAAGGGAAAGGAGAGAGCAAGAGAGGGAAAATATATCACGTGCGTAGCATGTGAAAAAAAATGAAGCTCATCTTCTCACGCAGAGCTCGACGCTACGCTCGCCACCGCGCTTGCCAGCGCTTCTTCTCGCCGAATGCGGGAGAGCTCATTGGGAGCAGCAAGTCGGCGGTGGACGAGTGGGCGAGGAGGAGTTCACGGCGGCGAGGAGTTACGGTCTTGTGCGAGGTGAGCTCGAGATGGAGCTCAGGGAGAGGTAGAGCTCGTCGGAGGTAGAGCTCGAGACAAGGTTGGGGTGAGGCGGAGCTTGAGACGAGGTCGGGCGAGGTGGAGCTTGAGATGAGAATTGGGCAAGGCAGAGCTCATGGCGAGGAGTTGCACATCTGGTCTTGTGCGAGCTCGGGGCCAGGCAAAGCTCGGGACAAGCTTGGGGCGAGGCGATCTCTCGGCGTGGCGGAGGTGGAGCTTGCAACAGGAAGCACGCGAGCTCTCGACGGGAGGCGGAGGTGGAGTTTGCGACGGGAGGCACGCGAGCTCTCGACGGGAGGCGGAGGTGGAGCTCGCGACGGGAGGCAGGCGGAGGTGGAGCTCATGACCGGAGGCAAGCTCGCGTCTGCGAAGGAGGAGGGGCGAGGCAATCTCGTAGTGAGGCGGAGGTGGAGCTTGTGATGGGAGGCACACGAGCACTCAATGGACGGGAGGCGAAGGTGGAGCTCGCAAAGGGAGGCATGCGGAGGTCGAGCTCGCCACCGGAGGTGGTCTAGCGGCCAGGCAGAGGCGATCTCGCGTCTGCGAAGGAGGAGGGGCGAGGCGCATGAGAAGAACGTCACAGGAAAATGCGTGAGTTTTGTTTCTGCCCGATTCGGGCGGAAGCATTTTCAACGGAAAATGAGGAAAAAGTTTAGGGGTTTTTCTTTCCTTCATTTTTCTTTCTGTGCAAAGAAATGATGGAAAGCTTTACTTTTCATTCCATCCGCTGTGGAATCCGCTCTAGGAAACACAGCCTCAGTGCTTACATGGTGTTGTTGCATGTTTTACTAGTTTGTTCTACCTATCTTTCTCATAGCTAGGTTACTACCAATCTACCATCACTGTTTTGTTTATAGGTTGTGTTTGTAGAATAAAAAAAAAGGTAGGAAACAGGAATGAAAGAAATAAGTCAAAAGTTAATTTCTAAAAATATACATTAAAATTCATTAAAAAAAACGAGACAAATATTTAGAACTTAATTATTCATCTCTTAGTTTTTTTTTTATTTTTAAAAATGAAAGTATAGGTAAAACTGACTTGAAAATACAGGAGGATAAATTGGCCTAAAGGCCCTGTTTCTGTGGATGAAATATATAGGAAGAAGAATTCAAAACATATTGAAGTGTCTATTCAATTTTTTTTTTCCTTGTGGATTTTATCTAAAGAAACAGGACAAGTTTTGCATGAAAGAGTAATATCCTTGCACAAGCCATTATATTTTAGTACTGTGCATATGTTTGCTCTACATAACAAAATTCGCAATGGTGTTATTCAGCTTAGTGAGTGCAAGACTTTATAAATTTTGAGAAGCAATTATACAATTTGCAGCTTGTTGCTCGTACAATCATGCACATGTGAGGGACGCACGTTCCAGTACATTACAAAATTTGAACATGTTCCCTCAGCAAGTACATGAGCATTTTCTTTGGCAACACAAGTACAAAAGCAGTTTGGTGAAAGCGTTGGCTTTGTGCTTGTTTAGTTCTGCACGTAGAGTCGTCCTCCTCCCGATCTAATCGTTGTGGATAGCAGAATTGTTTCTCCATGCTGGGAATGTGTTGATGTGACCAAACATTTCATGTGGCCTCATCGAACCATAGACATATTTATATGCATAGAGCAATGGCTCTGTGAACCCTAGACATAAGGATTCTCAATTGTTGACATCCATCTGTGTGATAGAATTCGTACGGAACTTTGTAAAGCCTTAGAGTTAAGGACTCTCAATTATCGATATACCTCTATGTGATAAAATCCCAAGGCTAAGTATTTTGTATATTGCATCATATACTATATATCTCTCTCCCATTATTCGGATATTCAATTGGGTAAACCCGACTTAGCCAAATTAGTACAAGTCAACTTGAAATTTTTTACCAAAACTTTTGGACCCAAACCCGAATCATTTTTTAATCAAACCAATTTAACCAAACCAATTAAACCCGAATCATTGTTTCAGCATCCATGCGAATGTTTTGCCTCAGCTTTCCCTCTATCTTGTAACGCTCATTTATGTCTCGCATGCCGCAACTCTTTAGTAATTAGGGTTTTGCTGCTAATATGTGAGGCATGGTAGATGCGGCATGCACAAAATGATTAGCGACTCAATGTAGCCTTGACCCTCAGCTCACAAGATTACACCGAGACTTGACAGATAAACGATGGTAGATTCAAATGATTATAATTTTAATTCAGTTCAATTAAATTTTTTTAATAATAAAAAAATGATCCTAAACAGTAGTTATATTTTACGTTTTAAAATTAAACCAATGTTAATTGACCAACTTTAAACCTGACTCAAGCTTACTTAGGCCCCGTTTGGCCTAGCTTTTGGAGCTGCTTATGGGGTTGCGGCCAGCAGAAATCAAGAAGATGAGGTGTTTTACCCTGCAGCTTCTCTGTTCCAAACCACAAATAGCTGCTTCTCTAAGAAGCAAGGGTGAAACTGCTTCTCTGGCCCCCCACCTGCTTATCGTCAATTGTAATAATAATTTTTTAATAGTATAACTTATAATATTTTTAATAAATATTTTAATTATAGTTAATAATAAATTTAATCATATAATTTTTATCTTAGTAATTTTTTTAATAAAAACTTATTTATTATAAATAAAATAACCTAGTCATAAGCTGTGCATCCAAACACTCACAAACTTCTTCAGCTAACACTTCTTTAACCAGCACTTCTTCAACCAGCAAAAACTAGAAGCAGAAGTTAGGCTAAACAGAGCCTTAATTAATTTGGTCCGATTCAGTTTATTGGATTGGCCCGATTTTTAGACACTCCAATTCAGATGGTCAAATATTATTTTAAGGTATATTTTGGACGTATATACAAGTGGTATGTAGATAGGGTGTTGATTAGGACTTTTATTCGTGTGATGATTAGGATTTGAGAGCAATAAACTAATTAATTAATAGCAATTATAATATTATACTAAAGATAATTTAAAAAAAATTACCTCTTATTTATTTGTATTGAAAAAGAATTTAATCCTCTTGGATTCCACACCTTCTCAAGTAATTTAGAGCGGCCAATTGCGAAATTTGCAAGTAAGATGCAATTTAAGACAAAATTGACTTCGATTGCATCAAAGTCAAATGAATTTAGAAAAACTTGAGTGTTAAGGTATTCACTTAATTTATATGATTCTTCCATGCAATTATTATCATAAATAATGATAATGCAGCAAACCAAGGCAAGCTATTGATGTTCCTTCAAGTGTAACCTTAATTTTTTATACTAATTAGCATCCAAATTCCTTTCTTTTTTTTCAATGTATGCATAATAAATAATCATACTTCCACATCATCATGAGCTACACTTGATCATCACTAATTAATTTGATTTATCATAATGCATTAAATACTATTCCTTACTAAATAATCAAAAAATGAAAATTGTAAGAAAATTTTCTTCACTCTTCTTTCGTTTTTGTTCAAACCAAACTGAATGTACACACTGACTTCCTTCCACTCTTCCAATGAATCTTAGCCATGTATTTTGAGGAATCAAAGCCAAAGGGACCCATAATGTATACATTTTTTAAGGAACAACTTTTTTAGAAATTTTAAGGAATCCAAATCTGATTGTTAAATTACCTACACAACATATATCAACCTTCGGATTAAAGTAAAAAAATTGCTATGCACATTAGCATTCCGGCTAACATGCACTGAAATTTACGGATCAGTTCTTTCTCCTTTTGATCCAATAAAATTCTCCCCTCTAGTGTAGTGTGTACTGAACTAAGGATGGTCCCTTCACTAAATTTCTTTTGCCCCTAACAACGGGTGAGCTCAGTAGACAAGAAGCATATACTTCATGTGTGGTGACCCATGACACTGTCAAGAATATCTAATGCCATCCATGTGGCTCATGCAGGAGACCTCAACTTCCGGATCTTGCTTCCATTAATTCTTGTTAAGTAACCTTCACAAGCTGCCTGCCCCAGGAAGCTTGTCTCCGTCGGTTTCCCCCATATATACGCGCACAGAGAGTTTAGGGATGATTAGATGATTGAAAACTGTAGACTCATAGCTGTTCTTCTGTGAGGAGAAAACAGAACATAACAATGGCTTCTTGGCTTCGCGCCATTACTTCTCCCTTCAGAAAAGCTTGCACAATCTTCCACTCTTCATCGAGCAGAGACCAGAAGAAGTCCCGGACAGGTTGGTTACTATTCTTCTTTCTTTTTATTTTTGATTAGCTTAAGGTTATGTTCTTGTTAAATAAAATCTACGATGGAAAGGATAGAAAGTACAATAAATCTAGATGAAAGATTATCTAAATTCATTATATTTTTTATCCTTTCTTTATCGTGAATTTCATTTAACAAAATATAGTCTAAATTCTGTGTGTATATATGTAGCTTAATTAATTGATAGTTATTAGGACAAGAAGATCATAGTATTGTGAAGCTTCATGGTGAGGTAATGGCGTGCTCTTACGAGGATGTTCAAGTCATGTGGTCTATACTCGACAAGTCGAGGTCGAAAGAACGCATCATTCCAAGCTCATGCTGATTCGAAGGGAGAGTGCGTGGTTGTGTGATACTTTTTGTATGTAATTTTTTTAACCCTTGTAGATTCTCTTTGTCTAAAATTAGGAGGTTAGCTATAGAAGAAGGTTGTAATTATAAATGTTCTTTGCTTCGAGTGCAATTGTGAAATTTGAAAGCATAAAGTGTGAGGAAAAAATCTTAGATAGTGACCTTGAGTAAATATTATTTTCGTGTAATATTATAATTGTAATATCGTGTGTATTAACTGAATATCATGTATATTAATTTTAGATATTCGTGTATATTAACCGAAACGTTCACTTGGATGAAGATTGAGTACTTGTAAAAATATATCCCACACTATTCATAAGAGAAATGAACACATATAATATTCCAAATCAAATCCTCAAAATACACTTAGTGTCACGCCCCGATCGGATCAGTCCTAAACTAGCCATAAACTGGTGTCTTAGGGTTGTCCGGCGGAACACTAAAGCGTGAACTCCCTAGGATTTTCGGGTAAAATTTTCCCCTAATAAGAAACTCTAACTTTCCCGAACAATTTTAATCCCCAAATTACAATTTGCATGGAAAAACCCTAACCCTAATTAGGAAATCCAAACACTAATTTGATTACCTCCAATTTTGACCCGAGAGTCAAAATTCTCCGTCGCTCAAAATTACCGGATTGCTAACATCGTCGTTGCGTCGGCGCCCAAAATTCGATTCGTGAAATCGAATTCCGCCACGGTTCCGATTTTGACCTGGTCAAAATCGGAAGCTGTTCTTCGTCTCCGTCACACCCACGACGCCGCCTGCGTCGCCGTCCATCGAACGCCGACGCGCCTATTAACTCGTCAGAGCGTATCGTCCGGGGAAGGCCGCATGCCTTCCTTCCGCCTTGTCGTCGATCGTTGTAGCTCGTCGCCGCCGCGACGGAGAGAATTGCAGAAAACAGGGGAATAAGATCAGAAAAGAGGAAGCTTCGTTTATTCGCCTGATTCAAAACTTACAAACTCCCCTTACTCCGGCGACCCCCGTCGCCGGTGCCCTCGATCCCTCCCTCGCTGGTCGATTCCCCAATCGCAGGCTACAGTTCTCTCAATCTCGCTTCTTGTCGACGTCTCCCCAGACATCGTAACAGCTCGCCCAATCACACCGTACTGGCTACCCTAAGCTTCGCTGGTGGTGGTGATTGCTCCCTCTAGCTCCCTCGCCACCTCTTGCCGCCACCACTTTATAGAAGATCCGTCGTCTCCTTTCCTAGCCATGCCTTTGCCCTAATTCGGGCGTCCGTGTTCGAGGATCGCGCTCCGTTCCGTCCAATTCCTCCGTGCCGCTTGCGGCTGTACGCGTCGACCGCTTCATCTGGTGGAGAGCTCGTCGCGTGCGAGCGCCGTGGCGAAGAGAACGCGAGCCTCGGGTCAACATTAAAGGTTGACCGAGGTTTTCCTTTATCTGGACTTTTGCACCGTGACTTAGGGGTTGGATTTGGGCTTGGGCCGAACCGGCCTGACCCAGGCCTGACAATTCTCCCCCGCCCAATTTGGACATCGCCCTCGATGTCCGTCACGGGCAGATCTCTGGCCACCATTGCTCCGATCCTCAGAGCACCGATCCTCACCTCCTCGGTGTTGATCTTAGCTTCCCCAGCTAGTTCCTGCACTACCATCGCCATGAGTTTCTGGCTGGACGGACAATCCTTCACCCAGTAAGGACCGCCACACAAGAAGCAACCCTGTGGCTTTGGCTCTCGTCGGCCCGGTGAACCCCTGTTTTGCCGATGAAAGGGCCTCTCTCTTTCTGGAACTCTATCCTTTGGTGGGGTCCGTGGTGACCCGCGCTTCGGTGGTGTCCTAGATTTCCTTGGTGGTGCTCGTCTGAACTTCTGATTATCCACCAAGGATTCGGCCACCGTCGCCGCTGCCCTCCAATTTGGTGGTGAGTGTCGTCGGACCTCCGCCTCTGCCCATGGCTGAAGGTTCCGGAGGAAGAGATACCTCATGTCATCCTCCTCCATACGTGGAAGCTCCAACATCAACGCGGAGAATGCCCTGACGTACTCCTGGATCGACCCAATGTGCCGCAACCGATCCACCTTCCCACGAGCTTGGTCCCCCGAGTTTCCGGGAAGAAACTGCCACGGCAGTTCCTCACGGAAGGCCTCCCAAGGCCAGCTAGTAGCCCCCGATGTCGATCTGACTTTGGTTCGCCACCAAAGTTTCGTGTCGCCTGTGAGGTATGCGATACACACCCGCACCCTGTCTTCTTCTGAAACACGGCTAGCAGAGAACAGCTGCTCTATGTCCCAGATGAAGTTTTCCACCTCTCTGGATGATCAGGCCCCCCCGAACATCGCTGGCTCAGGTACTTGTACCTTCGACTTAGGAGCCTCCTGCTCCGCCGGTGCTGCAGTCGATCGCAATACTTGCGTTAGGGCCAAACGCAATACCGTGATCTCTGCATGCATCTCCTTCTTCATGCGAGCCATCTGCTCTAGCAGATTGATCAGACCCTCCAGAGTCTGTTGCAGGAACTCAATCTGCAAACTTCTGAGTCTGGATCTGTAATCTTTGAGCCTCCATTGTACTCTGAAGACTTTCGATTTGGGGAATCATCCCGTCGTCCCCAGCACTAGCCAGACCGAGCATCTGCTCAATCTGTGTGATACGATCACCGTGATTCGCCATCTCTTCAGGTTTAGCCATCTCCTTGGCTTTACCTTTGTCCTGCTTGGGCCAAGCGTCCTCTGACGCTCCTCTGGTCGTGTGGGTGATCTTCTGAAACTTCAAGCCCTTCTTCACCTTCGCAAGTGAAGGTGCCGTGTTCGCCGTAACACATTAGCCTGCTCTGTTACCAATTGTCACGCCCTGGTCGGATCAGCCCTAAACTAGCCCTAAACTGGTGTCTTAGGGTTGTCCGGCGGAACACGAAGGCGTGAACTCCCTAGGGTTTCCGGGCAAAATTTTTCCCTAATCAGAAATCCTAACTTCTCCGAACAATTTTAATCCCCAAATTACAATTCGCTCAGAAAAACCCTAACCCTAATTAGGAAATTCAAATCCTAATTTGATTACCTCCAATTTTGACCCAAGAGTCAAAATTCTCCGTCGCTCGAAATTATCGGATTGCTCATGTCGTCGTTGCGTCGGCGCCCAAAATTCGATTCGTGAAATCGAATTCCGCCGCGGTTCCAATTTTGACCTGACGCCACATGCGTCGCTGTCCGTCGAAAGCTGTTCTTCGTCTCCGTCACACCCATGATGCCGCATGGGTCACCGTTCGTCGAACGCCGACGCGCCTGTTAACTCTCGGAGCGTATCGTCCGGGGAAGGCCGCCTGCCTTCCTTCCGCCTTGTCGTTGATCGTTGTAGCTCGTCGTCGCTGCGACGGAGAGAATTGCAGAAAACAAGGGAATAAGATCGGAAAGGAGGAAGCTTCGTTTATTCGCCTGATTCGAAACTTACAAACTCCCCTTACTCCAGCGACCCCCGTCGCCGGTGCCCTCGATCCCTCCCTCGCCGGTCGATTCCCCAATCGCCGGCTACAGTTCTCTCAATCTCACTTCTCGTCAACGTCTCCCCAGACGTCGTAACAGCTCGCCCAATCACACCGTACTGGCTACCCTAAGCTCCGCTGGTGGTGGTGATTGCTCCCTCATCGCCTCTTGCCGCCGCCGCTTTATAGAAGATCTGTCGTCTCCTTTCCTAGCCGCGCCTTTGCCCTAATTCGGGCGTCCGCGTCTGATTCTTCCGCATCCGAGGATCGCGCTCAGTTCCATCCGATTCCTTCGTGCCGCCTACGGCTGTACGTGTCGGCCGCTTCATCCGGGGGAGAGCTCGTCACGTGCGAGCGCCGTGGCGAAGAGAACGCGAGCCTCGGGTCAACATTGAAGGTTGACCCAGGTTTTCCTTTATCTGAACTTTTGCACCATGAGTTAGGGCTTGGATTTGGGCTTAAGCCGAACTGGGACACTTAGTGTTAGGGCCCGGTTCAGGCGGTTCGGCCCAACCCAAGCCCAGGCCTACAAAAGGAAGCCCACCCCCGATTTGACGAAAACGGATGGTCAAAATCGGGAGTTCACCAACCCAAAATCGGAAGGCGGCTGCAATAGCTCGTCTTCGCGAGCTACACGCGGACGTGCGCGAAAGAAGAGAGGCAGCGGGTCTTCGGCGGGTTTCTCGGAGTGCGACGCGAGCGGCGCGGGCGGCATCGAGCGAAGTCGGAGGCGGCGACCGAGTTGTCCGCGATCGATGCGGAGGTAGCGGCGTCTTCACCGCTAGAATCGGGAACGAGCGGCGGCTCTTCCCTTTAAACGCATCCGAGCGGCGGACGAATCAGGGTACGCGGAGGGCGTCACCATACAGAGCGCCGGGGAGCGACTCCACCGGCGACGGCGAGGGCGCCGTCGCCTCTTCCAGAGCAGGGCTCTGATGCCGCCACGGGGCGAAGGTCGGCGCGGCGGCGTCGACGAGAGAAAGGAGGAAATAAAGGCTTGTAGCCGGCGATGACCGGCGAGGGAGGGATGGGGGCACCGGCGACGGTGGTCGTCGGCGTAGAGAGGAGTTTTGTAACGTTTTAATGGGAATAAAACGAAGCTTTCCCTCTCCGTTCATCTCTCCCCTGTTCCCAGTTTCCGGCGGCGTTTCTAGCGACGACAGCGATCGGCAGCGAGGCGACTGTGTCCGGGCGTCGGCGAGAAACAGAGAGGAGGCAGGCGGCTTCCCTCCACCGGCACGCTCGGCAGAAGCGACGACGCGGCGGCGTCGTGCGTCGAGAGGAAGAAGACGACTCGGCGTTCGAGGCGCGAGTCAACGATTTCGGACGGTCAAAGCTCAATCGAACGAAATCGGATTTCGATTTCAGGCTGACGTCAGCGGAGCGACGCTGACGTAAGGCGGTGCAAAATCAGCGCGGCGAGATTTCGATCAAAGGGCTGACGTCACGCTGACGTCAGCAAGGGGATTAATTCGACGGTGAATTTTGACTTCGGTCAACTGAGGTATATTTTGATTTGAGATTCGATTTTCATAAATTAGGGTTAGGGTTTTCTCCGTGCGAATTGTATTTTGGGGTTAGAAATAATTCGGGGAGATTAGGGTTCCAATTTAAGGCCGGAAACCCTAGGGCGAGTTGCGTTCCGGTATTCCGCCGGACGGCTCTGAGACAACGGATAAGCGCTGTTTTCAGGCCGATCCGACCGGGGCGTGACAACAGGTATCAGAGCCTAAAATGATCCAGCAAGGTGAATCAGAAAGATCTGAGAGGCAACACCATCACTACGGGCGACAAGGAGTGTCGTTCTTCCAGGGCAGGGGTCCTGATGCCAACACCAGGGAGTGTTGATGCCAATGTCTAAGGGCATTGATGCCGATGTCAGGGACGTCGATGCCGATGTCAGGGGATATCGAAGGAGACTCTATAAGAGCTCAGTGATTGCAAGATCACTTCCCGGAGCAGGGGCTCTGATGCCAATGCATAGCATTGATGCCAACACTAAGGCGTGTTGTTGCCAACCCCAGGGGGCGTTGATGCCAACACCAGGGCGTGTTGATGCCAATGCATAGCATTGATGCCAACACCAGGGGGCGTTGATGCCGGCGCCAGGGGCGTCGATGACGGTGTCAGGGACATCGAGGTTCAGCTGAGATTCAGCAAACATGGTGAAGCAAGATTATCCTTGACAAATTTGTTGATGCAGGTTGCTATAAGCAGGATGCAGCAAACACTCATCATCAGAGGAGGAAGGACTTTGAACATTGGAGGGCCAGTGTTCAACTTTCATGGAACATCGAGGGCGATGTTCAAATCAGGTGGGGGAGTATTGTTAGGGCCCGGTTCAGGCGGTTCGGCCCAACCCAAGCCCAGGCCTACAAAAGGAAGCCCACCCCCGATTTGACGAAAAAGGATGGTCAAAATCGGGAGTTCACCAACCCAAAATCGGAAGGCGGCTGCAATAGCTCGTCTTCGCGAGCTACACGCGGACGTGCGCGAAAGAAGAGAGGCAGCGGGTCTTCGGCGGGTTTCTCGGAGTGCGACGCGAGCGGCGCAGGCGGCATCGAGCGAAGTCGGAGGCGGCGACCGAGTTGTCCGCGATCGATGCGGAGGTAGCGGCGTCTTCACCGCTAGAATCGGGAACGAGCGGCGGCTCTTCCCTTTAAACGCGTCCGAGCGGCGGACGAATCAGGGTACGCGGAGGGCGTCACCATACAGAGCGCCGGGGAGCGACTCCACCGGCGACGGCGAGGGCGCCGTCGCCTCTTCCAGAGCAGGGCTCTGATGCCGCCACGGGGCGAAGGTCGGCGCGGCGGCGTCGACGAGAGAAAGGAGGAAATAAAGGCTTGTAGCCGGCGATGACCGGCAAGGGAGGGATGGGGGCACCGGCGACGGTGGTCGTCGGCGTAGAGAGGAGTTTTGTAACGTTTTAATGGGAATAAAACGAAGCTTTCCCTCTCCGTTCATCTCTCCCCTGTTCCCAGTTTCCGGCGGCGTTTCTAGCGACGACAGCGATCGGCGGCGAGGCGACTGTGTCCGGGCGTCGGCGAGAAACAGAGAGGAGGCAGGCGGCTTCCCTCCACCGGCACGCTCGGCAGAAGCGACGACGCGGCGGCGTCGTGCGTCGAGAGGAAGAAGACGACTCGGCGTTCGAGGGGCGAGTCAACGATTTCGGACGGTCAAAGCTCAATCGAACGAAATCGGATTTCGATTTCAGGCTGACGTCAGCGGAGCGACGCTGACGTAAGGCGGTGCAAAATCAGCGCGGCGAGATTTCGATCAAAGGGCTGACGTCACGCTGACGTCAGCAAGGGGATTAATTCGACGGTGAATTTTGACTTCGGTCAACTGAGGTATATTTTGATTTGAGATTCGATTTTCATAAATTAGGGTTAGGGTTTTCTCCGTGCGAATTGTATTTTGGGGTTAGAAATAATTCGGGGAGATTAGGGTTCCAATTTAAGGCCGGAAACCCTAGGGCGAGTTGCGTTCCGGTATTCCGCCGGACGGCTCTGAGACAACGGATAAGCGCTGTTTTCAGGCCGATCCGACCGGGGCGTGACACTTAGCAACCCTCGGAAAAAACTTTCCAGCAGGAGGTCTGCTGAAGTCCACTTCAGGAGACGACACTGCCGTCGTCGATTAAATTATATGGGAATCGTAAAGCAAATTAAAATAAAATTACAAACGGCTCCAAACGGTGCCGTTTTTCTCATTATCACTTTAAAAGAATTCTAAATCTTATTTCCATCAATGCCCTCTCCGATTCTTTCCGCCCGTATCTCTCTACATTTCACATTCCTCTTAATATATAAATATATAAATATATATAAAAATAAATAAATGTATATAAATAAATATATATATAATAAATATATATATATATATATATATATATATATATATATATATAAATATATATATATATATATAATATATATATATAAATAAATAAATAAATAATAATTATAAAAGGTTGACCATGATAATATTAAGGTAGACCATGATGATATTAAGATGGAGCATGATGATATTAAGGTAGACCATGCAAATATTAAGGTAGACCATGCAAATATTAAGGTAGACCATGATAATATTAAAGTAGACTATGCTAATACTAAGGTAGACCATAATGATATTAAGGTTGACCATGATAAATATTAAGGTAGACCATGAAAAATATTAAGATAGACCATGATATTATTAAGGTAGACTATGATGATACTAAGGTAGACCATAATGATATTAAGGTAGACCATGATAATATTAAGGTAGACCATGATGATACTAAGGTAGACCATGATAAATATTAAGGTAGACCATGATGATATTAAGATAGACCATGATGATATTAAGGTAGACCATGATGATATTAAGGTAGACCATGATAATATTAAGGTAGACCATTATAATATTAAGGTAGACCATGATAATACTAAGGTAGACCATGATGATATTAAGGTAGACCATGATGATATTAAGGTAGACCATGATGATATTAAGATAAACCATGATGATATTAAGGTAGACCATGCAAATATTAAGGTAGACCATGATAATATTAAGGTAGATCATGATGATATTAAGGTAGATCATGATGATATTAAGGTAGATCATGATGATATTAAGGTAGACCATGATAAATATTAAGGTAGACCATGAAAAATATTAAGATAGACCATGATATTATTAAGGTACACCATGATGATACTAAGGTAGACCATAATGATATTAAGGTAGACCATGATGATATTAAGGTATACCATGATAATATTAAGATAGACCATGGAAATATTAAGGTAGACCATGATGATACTAAGGTAGACCATGATGATATTAAGGTAGACCATAATAATATTAAGGTAGACCATGATAATATTAAGGTAGACCATGATGATACTAAGGTAGACTATGATGATATTAAGGTAGACCATAATGATATTAAGGTAGACCATGCAAATATTAAGGTAGACTATGATAATATTAAGATAGACCATGATGATACTAAGGTGGACCATGATGATATTAAGGTAGACCATGATATTATTAAGGTAGACCATGATAATGTTAAGGTAGACCATGATGATATTAAGGTAGACCATGCAAATATTAAGGTAGACCATGATAATACTAAGGTAGACCATGATGATATTAAGGTAGACCATGATAAATATTAAGGTAGACCATGATAAATATTAAGGTAGACCATGATATTATTAAGGTAGACCTTCATGTAAATAAGGTAGACCATGCAAATATTAAGGTAGACCATGATAATATTAAGGTAGACCATGATGATACTAAGGTTGACTATGATGATATTAAGGTTGACCATGATAATATTAAGGTAGACCATGATGATACTAAGGTAGACCATGAAGATATTAAGGTAGACCATGCAAATATTAAGGTAGACCATGATAATATTAAGGTAGACCATGATGATACTAAAGTAGACCATGATGAAATTAAGGTAGACCATGATAATATTATCATGGTCTACCTTAATATCTTCATGATAATATTAAGGTAGACCATAATTCTTAATTTCAATAGCTAAACGACTTCGTAACTGAGGGTGTTATCTGTTTTAACGTTCAAAATTAAGTATACAACTAAAACAACTCTAATTGATAGCGAAAACAGAGAAAAAATAGTTGTTATGAGAAAAATTAGATTTAAGGGGTTCACCACACCAACAATCAAGAACTAAATGAAAAGCGTTGCTAGAGATAATCTGAAACCACAGAAATTCTCTAGTTTACAAGTTATCCCCTTTCGGCGGTGTAACTTGGTACAAAACCCGACCGTCCTTCTACTTTCGTGATAGAACGAACCGGGTCGATCCAATGAGTGTAGGAGAATATAAATTCCGCGGGCACGTTTTACCTACTTTCGTGGCAAAGCCTACCAGCCCAATCAAAACAGATCATTCGTCACAATTTTCCCTTTTAGTACTTCTCGTGACGACTAGAGTAAAATTTGATTGATCAAGTCGAAGATTACGAAATAAACACAGTAAAGATCGAGTAGAGTCAAGAAAATCTCATAAAAGCAATACAATCAGTTCATAGATTGAAAAGTGGGCTACACCCTAAAATCCGATTGAGTGTTTACGCTACAACTTGCATAGTTTCAGTTAAAATCTCTTTCAGATGAAGGAATACACAAGGCAGAAGAGTTACAAGATGAAAATAGAGGAGAAAATGCTAACTTTCCCCCTAGATCTGGTTCCAAGCGCTGTCTTCTTCCTTGTTCTCCTTCTCCTCGCTGTCCTCTAGGAGCCGATCCGTTTTTCCCCCAAAATGTTTTCTTTTATATGTCTGGTCGACTTCCTCTTGTTTCTGACGTGTAGCCCTTCTAATCCCCGTCGTTTTGACACCAAGATCGCTCAAATCTGACTTGAAACGAGGGAGAAATGCCAAGAGTCGCGATTTGCGTATAAAAATACGGGCGTGAAGCGTTTCTTGGGTTGTCCCGTGAAGTTCTCGGTCAAATTCTGCGTTGCGCCTTCAGTAGACTTCATGGGCGTATTCTGTTTCACAGGCTAGCATGTATTCTTCTCGGTGAACATGATTCCAAAATTTCATTCCCGCGTTTCACGGTCGTGTCTTCGATCACGGCTCGAAAATGATATGAAATATTCGTCCTCAGAAATACGGCCGTGAACACTTTCAAGGGTAGGCCGTATTTTCGGTAACAATGTCCGTCTGAGCTGAAAATTGCTGGGAAGCTTCGTCTTTCCATCCTTAACCACTTTATAACTTTATTTTCAGTTTTAAGCTCCATAGATAAGTGATTTAACCTGAAACACATGAAAGACAAAGAAATGTGTAGATTCCGAAAATAACAAGGAAATAAGTGCTGAAAGAGATATAAAAGTAACAAAATAGGCCTTAATTCGTGAAATAAATATATCAGGAAATGCAACATACGATAAGACATCAAATTCTCTCAGACTAAAATCCTTGCTTGCCCTCAAGCAATGAGAATCAGAAAACAGAAAAACCAGATATGATAGAAAATGATCTTAGCTTATGACTTGTCTCCAAGGAAAGAGTAACCATGCTAAGCTTCAAAATTCAAAATAATTAGCAAATTATCAAAAGTCAAAGCAATAAGGTCCCACAATCCAAGATCAAAAAGGACTCGCAACCTATGCAAGGCAATGAACTCCGATCGTATAAATAAACTTCATCCACCCATTTAAGCTTACCAAGATCACGAATTGGGATGAAAAACTCAATGCTGACGTGGAAAGCTTGATGCAATAGAGAACTTGATGAAAGAAACCACTTTTGTCTTCTTTCGTATTTTTTTTTGTTTTTTATAAGATTCTCTAAACTTTTGTTAGAGAATCTTTTCCAATCAAGGCTTTTGCCCTTTCTTTTTTTTTCTTTTTCTTTACTTTTATCGAAATGATTGCCCTAAATTGTAGTGTGGAGGGCAAATGATATGATAGGATAATTGTATAGTGAAGTAACGAGGGTTATGCATTGAGTTTCCATACCAACAAGCAATCAGGTAAACCGCATAGATAAATAAAGCAATCCACTTAACCAGAAGAACAAAAACATCACATAAGTTTTGAAACCCTTAACAAAATTGAACATGTTCCCCATCAATTGTCATCCATCGAATAAACTAATTACAAGAACCTATCTATCTTAATCACAGTTGGCATCCAAGGAGACAAGGTTAAACATAGAACAATTTCATTCATACCATGACATCCTGAATATTCATCATGTGAAATCGCAATCGCAAGAAAATTTTCAAAAATTATAAAAATTGATCTGCCCTAAATTTTCATCACAGCATCATCACAAAATCAAAAATTTTCATCACAGCATCCTATCAACATCCATAGATTCATCATCGGAGGCAACCAAATAGCATCTTAAAGTATCATCACAACATTGTGTCAAAAGCATCACAACATCAAAATACTCAGAATAGTGTCAACAACATCACAACATCAAAGTTGTCAAAGTTTTCAAAATACCCTACATCACTCCCAGACTAAAATTTAGCATAGTCCTATATTCTATAAAGAAGAATTGCACAAAATTTGGAAAATATGGGTGTGATACTCACAAAAACTAAGAGGTGTCATCACCATCATCATCGTCGTCTCCATCGGCATCATCATCAGTATTGTCATCGCCGTCTCCCCGGATATCATCAGAATCATCATCACTGGGCTGCAATTTCTTCTAGAGATCACTGAATAACGCCCAGAAAGAACTCAGAAATTTTTCTTAGCGTTTTAGTGCATTGCTGAGCTCGCTATTTGCGTCATGGAGGCTAGATATGTCAAAGTGCGTCTGTGCCAAAGTGTCATCAATACCCTCTGATATAGTCAGCAGGCGGTCTAACTTCTCTTCAATACGACTCCATCTTGCCTCTGCTTCTGGAGCAAAGGAGGAAGAGGAGGCTCCAAAACCAAATGATCTGCCTGGTGGTGGTATCAGTGCAGCTGTAGAAATAGGAGTAGGGATCTCCTCAACTACCTCAGGCCCTAAGTACCAATTCTGTTTATCATGTATAGTGGTGCGCCTTTGATTAGGTAGTGGCATAGTAATTTCGCTACCCTTGAAAATCAGACAATAATCATCACCCTCTTTCACTATCAGCTTCATAGAAATACAAGAGTCCAAATCAATGCGGTTACGCCATTTGGCTTTTGGCATAGCAGTGGGGTCTACTCCTAAAGCTAAGGCAATGTGTGTAACGAGTCCACCCATGACAACCATTCCTTTCTGGGCTCGTGCGACCTTATATAGTTGCTTGACCAAAAAGTAAGCAGAGTTCAACTTAAATCCATGCAGCATTGCCCAGATGAAGAGTACCTCGGTGGAGCGTACCATGCTATCACTTTCACCTCTACCGAAGATGGTGTGTGCCAACACCCTATGTACGTATCTGAGTACCAGGTTACTAATTGAACTAGCTCGAGCGGTCTTAGAAGAATAGTAGTGGTCATGACTAATGATCTTCCAAAATTCACTTTCATCATAAACCCGAGGTGCCTGTCGCGTGCTGTCCTCTGGAAAACCAAACATTTGGTTGATATGCTAGAGAGTTAGTGAGAATTCCTTCCCCCGTAAGCGGAATGCAACTCGACCTTTATCTGCATCGTCGTATGTACTCACTTTGACGGTTAAGAAACTAAAGAATTCCAAAGTCAGTGGTATATATGTGGCATGATATAATCCAAAGAACTACTGCCATCTGATATTTTCATACATCCATTGAACATCTTCAGAAAGTCCCAGCATACTCATAGCTTCCGTATCAAGATAGCGCGTGTTGATGATCTGGCGTTGTAAAAGAAGACCACAAGTGGATTCCTAGGCAGCATTACGAACAGGAAAACCATATGGCACAGCATCCGGCACAGCAGCTGGCGTAGCATTGACAAGAGGTTGGGGAGGTCGGTCTGCACGAGAGGAAGAGGCGCCCTTTTGTGATGATTTACCGGTATGAGGGGTATGCTTCTTCGCCATAACCTTGCGTTTGGGTGCCATTGATATCACAAAAAATGCTGATGGAAGAAACGTCCCGGAGCAGTGGATCAAAAACAGAGATTGACAGAAAATCAAATACGCCCCCCTCCCCCCCCCTAAACAGAGAACAGAGCATAACCCCTTTTGCAGAGAGTTCCGAAAACAGAATACCAGAGAAATCTCGGGAGAAAACAACACATAGATCGAATGCTCTCAATATCGAAATAGAAGAAATCACAAGAACGAATCCCAGAACAATTTAGGCAATAGGAAATCAGAATGTTGCCTGAGGGAAGAGGCGTTGCAGAGTAGGGGTTCTTGAACGGGAAGAGTCGTCTTAGAGCGGATGTCGCACGCTGGAGGATTGGAGAGAATAGGAACTCCTGATGACGACAGCGGCAGTAGGTGAAAGTCCCCTAACAAAGGGGGGACGAAACCCTAATAGGCGCATATGGAGGTTTTCATGCAGCGGAAGGGTTTCTAGGGATCGAATGCATGATATATGATCAACTTTAAAATCAATTGCATAGAATGGTAGCGACTCATACCATGGCCATCGCTTAGATGGTGTCTAGGAAGAAGAGAGAACGATGGGGTTCTCCTCCAAAGCGCCACACACAAGATGATCGATGGCTTGCTCCTTGGACGCTCCTTGTGCTAGCAAGGTTCTCCAAGTGACCTTGTCGTGTGAGAAGGGATGAAGAAGATGAGATCCACTGCTTGGCAATTCTTCCTTGTCGTCAAAAACTCTTCCACGAGAATGCCCCCATCACATACACGAGAAGAGAGGGGCGACAACAATAGGCGTGAAGAGGTGAGTCGTGGTCACGTATGTGATCATGCTTTCTAAAAATAGAAAGCCACTCCTCAACATGCGATCAAGGGTTTTTCCCAATCGCATATTTCTCTTAACTTGAACCGTGCGCTCACATAATGAGCTGGTTCAATTTTGGTTTGGTTCAAAGACCAATTAACCCAAGCCATTAGTCCAGATCACATTAAACCCCTAAGGTTCTTGATCTGACCGTTGATCTCTTGATGCTCCTGATCTCACCGATCTAGCATCCATTCTCTCAATCGAAGCTTACCGATCTCAAGCCCTAATCAATCAAACATGATCAGACCAGATCTCACTCACAATCAGAGATTAAATCCCCTTAAACTGAACCCAAACAATTCAGTCCACACGATCTAACTTAAGTAAGCCATATCATCAAATTGTGCGACCCTAAGGGTTTCCTTTAAATGTCGGTAACGATAACTTACGTCATCACGATCAGTGAGGGGTATCTAGCAACACATCACCGTCTCCCGATATAAAAGAAAGAGTCTTCCAAGACTACACCCAAACCACAGCACAAGTGTGAATCCACTTCACCAGGCATACATGATTCCTTTGCCACTGGATGTTCTTATTGGACAAGCGTGTCAAGCCTGTAGCTCCAATATGATGAGCATGATTAGATCAGATGATCATAGTCACCTGGGTATGGCCATACACTTTCTCAATCATCTCATCCAGGGGGGGGCCCTTTTAGAACATCACACTCCTTAAACAAGGAGACGGCAATCCTATATCTATCACTAGCGCCCTAACATGACTCAAGTTCACCATCCAAGATAGTCTATAACCATTATGTTTCAAATGATATTGAACTACCTCAAAACAATGACAATCATCATTTAGAAACACAAGTGATCTCAAGTCAGAGGACATGTGCCACTTGTTGCAATCAAGGATTATTCACATTGTGACAAGCAATTGAATATCCTAGTAGGGTCTGTCCAGTACATCCAATGTACCCATGAGTCTACATCTTATTCCATGCTCGAAGCATCCTATAAGATTAGAACACATATTAGTCTCAATCATATCAAGGTTGTCTCATGTTCACCAAGATATATCGACTAAGGACAAAAGTACATGTCAGCCTAGCTGAACAGCTTTGAGACATTATTCAGAAGCACACTTATTGCAGCAGACAATGTAACAAACTGAATAACAACCATTGCCCTTATAAACAAAAGAGTTTATACATGATACTGATACAATCCCAAGGCCTCAAACATTAGCCTTAAGGGCATACCCCAACAGTAGGAACTCCGGCGACTCGCTGGAAGGCGGGAGAGAACGATCGGCGACGGAGAAGGATGGGAAGAGGGGCCGCGGCGGTCGCTTAGTGTGGTTTAGGGCACAGGGGAAGGCGTGAAAATCCTAGGTGGGGTGTTTAAATGAAAGGGTTTTGACCAACTTTGACCAGCGATAGTGATGAAGTTACGGCCGTATATCATAATACACCTATGCCCGTATTTCCCTCGGTGAAAACTTGGTTGAAGAAGAATGCCCAAGAAAGAAAATACAGCTGCAGTTGTGAAATCCTCGGGACTTTGAAGATACGGGAGTATACCATTATATGGCACCAGCCGTATTGTTCTCGGGGAAAAAAAATGGGTTCAGAAGAATACAGCCATGAAATGAAGCACAGATGCGGTTGTGTAATCCTCGGGAGAAAACAATCACTCAAATTACGCCCGTATAGTGTAATACGGCCCAGACTGTATTTTTCTTGGGAAAAATCAGGTTTGCAAAGAACGGCCAGAAATCACTTCACAGGCGCGGTTGTGTTCTTTTCAGTGGAAAACTCTCATATGCCAAAATTCCAAAATACGGCCATGTAGCATTACACGGTCAGCCCGTATTTGTCCAAAAATCCCAGAAATAGAGTTTTTCAGCTCCCAGCTTCCTGTATATCATTCCTACATTCACCATGAGATAAAGTTCATCAGAATGAAGCAAAGAAATTAACAAAAATGCTCACTAAGCATAGTAAACTATATTACAAAGAAGCACATGGAGATAGGTAAAAGGTATTAACAACAAAACACACAAATCATCAGATACTTGGGCTGCCTCCCAAGGAGCGTTACTTTTAGGTCGGTAGCTCGACCAATGCCAAAGTGTTATGGCATTGCAGGAGGGTCAGTGGCGTAATAGATGGCATGTAAACGCCTGCCATTTCTCTGTTGTGTAAGTGTGCCCACCAAAGTACGTATCCAGTGTTGCAGGTGGGTCACTATCTGAATAAAAATCATATGCATATTAAAGAAAAAATTAGTGCCCTTAATGTCATCAATGATATATCCAATAATTTTTCTAACATTAAAATATGCATCAATAATTATATAGAAAGTAGAATCAGGGCATAGCGGGTCATACCTTGTATTGTTTTGAAGAGATTTAAATTCAAAAGTCAGAGTACCAATAATTCTTAATTTCAATAGCTAAACGACTTCGTAACTGAGGGTGTTATCGGTTTTAACGTTCAAAATTAAGTATACAACTAAAACAACTCCAATTGACAGTGAAAACAGAGGAAAGACAGTTGTTATGAGAAAAATCAGATTTAAGGGGTTCACCACATCAACAATCAAGAACTAAATGAAAAGCGTTGCTAGAGATAATCTGAAACCACGGAAATTCTCTAGTTTACAAGTTACCCTCTTTCGGCGGTGTAACTTGGTACCAAACCCGACAGTCCTTCTACTTTCGTGATAGAACGAACCGGGTCGATCCAATGAGTGCAGGAGAATATAAATTCCGCGGGCACGTTTTACCTACTTTCGTGGCAAAACCTACCAGCCCAATCAAAACAGATCAGTCGTCACAATTTTCCCTTTCAGTACTTCTCGTGACGACTAGAGTAAAATTCGATTGATCAAGTCGAAGATTACGAAATAAACACAGTAAAGATCGAGTAGAGTTAAGAAAATCTAATAAAAGCAACACAATCAGTTCATAGATTGAAAAGTGGGCTACGCCCAAAAATCCGATTGAGTGTTTACGCTACAACTTGCATAGTTTCGGTTAAAATCTCTTTCAGATGAAGGAATACACAAGGCAGAAGAGTTACAAGATGAAAATAGAGGAGAAAATGCTAACTTTCCCCCTAGATCTGGTTCCAAGCGTTGTCTTCTTCCTTGTTCTCCTTCTCCTCGCTGTCCTCTAGGAGCCAATCCGTTTTTCCCCCAAAATGTTTCCTTTTATATGTCTGGTCGACTTCCTCTTATTTCTGACGTATAGCCCTTCTAATCCCTGTCGTTTTGACACTAAGATCGCCCAAATCTGACTTGGAACGAGGGAGAAATGCCAAGAGTCGCGATCTGCGTATAAAAATACGGGCGTGAAGCGTTTCTTGGGTTGTCCCGTGAAGTTCTCGGCCAAATTCTGCGTTGCGCCTTCAGTAGACTTCATGGACGTATTCTGTTTCACAGGCTAGCATGTATTCTTCTCGGTGAACATGATTCCAAAATTTCATTCCCGCGTTTCACGGTCGTGTCTTCGATCACGGCTCGAAAATGATATAAAATATTCATCCTCAGAAATATGGCCGTGAACACTTTCAAGGGCAGACCGTATTTTCGGTAACAATGTCCGTCTAAGCTGAAAATTGCTGGGAAGCTTCGTCTTTCCATCCTTAACCACTTTATAACTTTATTTCCAGTTTTAAGCTCCATAGATAAGTGATTTAACCTGAAACACATGAAAGACAAAGAAATGTGTAGATTCTGAAAATAACAAGGAAATAAGTGCTAAAAGAGATATAAAAGTAACAAAATAGGCCTTAATTCGTGAAATAAATATATCAGGAAATGCAACATACGACAAGACATCAAATTCTCCCAGACTAAAATCCTTGCTTGCCCTCATGTTAAAATGGTAGATCATCATGTAGATTATCAAGTAGAAAAGGTAGATCATCATGTCAAAATGGTAGATCATCATGTCAAAAATGGTAGATCATCATGTCAAAATGGTAGATCATCAAGTGAAAATGGTAGATCATCATGTCAAAAAGGTAGATCATCAAGTAAAAAAGATAGATCATCAAGTAAAAAGGATAGATCATCAAGTAAAAAAGGTACTTCTTTTTTGTTTTCCATTTCCTTTTTTACCATCTTTTCTGCTTTTCTACAACTACCTAATGAATAAATTTATGTAGTGGACATGGAAAAGTGGTAATGCATAATGAATAAAAATATCGATTACTACTTTAAAATAATTGAATTTTTGGTTGTAAAAGATATTGTTTATCTTATACTTCGCATTTATAAGGTAACTTAAATGAAAAATAGTTGCGGCTTTAATTCTGAATGCCAATTGCCTAAAAAAGGTAGATCATGAAGACAAAATGGTAGATCATAATGTCAAAATGGTAGATCATTAAGTGAAAATGGTAGTAAAAAAGGTAGATCATCAAGTCAAAATGGTAGATCATCATGTCAAAATGGTATATCATGAAGACAAAATGGTAGATCATAATGTCAAAATGGTAGATCATTAAGTGAAAATGGTAGATTATCAAGTAAAAAAGGTAGATCATCAAGTCAAAATGGTAGATCATTAAGTAAAAAAGGTAGATCATCAAGTAGAAAAGGTAGATCATCATGTCAAAATGGTAGATCATCAAGTGAAAATGGTAGATCATTATGTAATAAAGGTAGATCATCAAGTAGAAAAGGTAGATCATCATGTCAAAATGGTAGATCATCATGTCAAAATGGTAGATCATCAAGTGAAAATGATAGATCATCATGTCAAAAAGATAGATCATCAAGTAAAAAAGGTAGATCAAGTATAAAAGGTACATCTTTTTTGTTTCCCATTTCCTTTTTTACCATCTTTTCTGCTTTTCTACAACTACTTAATGAATAAATTTATGTAGTGGACATGGAAAAGTGGTAATGCATAATGAATAAAAATATCGATTACTACTTTAAAATAATTGAATTTTTGTTTGTAAAAGATATTGATTATCTTATACTTCGCATTTATAAGGTAACTTAAATGAAAAATAGTTGCGACTTTAATTCTGAATGTCAATTGCCTAAAAAAGGTAAATCATCAATTCAAAATGGTAGATCATGAAAATAAAATGGTAGATCATCAAGTCAAAATGGTAGATCATTAAGTAAAAAATGGTAGATCATCAAGTAAAAAAGGTAGATCATCATGTCAAAATGGTAGATCATCATGTCAAAATGGTAAATCATGAAGACAAAATGGTAGATCATAATGTCAAAATGGTAGATCATTAAGTGAAAATGGTAGATTATCAAGTAAAAAAGGTAGATCATCAAGTCAAAATGGTAAATCATTAAGTAAAAAAGGTAGATCATCAAGTAGAAAAGGTAGATCATCATGTCAAAATGGTATATCATCATGTCAAAAATTAGATCATCATGTCAAAATGGTAGATCATCAAGTGAAAATGGTAGATCATCATGTCAAAAAGGTAAATCATCAAGTAAAAAAGGTATATCATCATGTCAAAATGGTAGATCATCATGTCAAAATGGTAGATCATGAAGACAAAATGGTAGATCATCAAGTAAAAATGGTAGATCATAATCTCAAAATGGTAGATCATCAAGTAAAAAATGGTAGAACATCAAGTCAAAATAGTAGATCATCAAGTAAAAAATTTTGCAAGGGATGACCTTAATAAATGCTCGATATCCTGCTGTATATTGAAAAAAAAATTGGCAAGATGTCACTTATAAATGCTCAATATCCTCCTGTTCTAGTGTACATTGGCATATATAAACCAATTTACCATTGACACGTATAACATTGGTAAATCCAAACGAGACAAGGTCATAAGACGGAGACTATCACAACAAAATGTCAAATACCAATCATAATACATAAACAACATGTTTTATCACAAACACCAATTCAAATTCTACTAATAGCAGCCGATCAAGTAAGTTTACATTTGTTACATTAAACATTTTAAATAACACATGTTGTACTACGGCATCCGATCAAAGTCAAGTCTCCTACTAGTACCAACCGACCTTTCTTCAGGCTGATGTTGCAAGAAATCAATTGAGTTAGTAGTGTCATATATAAACTAACAAAATTACATAATGCCGATCAAAGTCAAGTCTCCTCACATACCTAATTTAGAGTTGCCTTAGATAGTAGCAATTGCATGAACGATACATCCATCTGGGGATTCATCATGTGCATATGTGATTCCTACCAACAAAGCTAGAGTATTAGAAAATTGAATAATGTACATTAAATAATATGAAACATAAATTAAATCAAGCAATTACCTGTGACTCAACCATCCCATTATGGTATCCTCCAAGTTCATTGAATATAACTTCAGGACTACATGGTATTGGTTTTGATTTTGAATTCTTCTTCGGTATCCTTTCAAGCACGCTTTTCTTCCTTTTCTCCTTAGGTCCCTTTTTAATCGGAGGTAGCCTAATTGTAATGTTAGTCCCGATGACCACATTATTACTACATATTTCAGCATTATTATCCTCGACGTCATTTATAATTGCATGCTCCACCATCGATGTGATATTATCAATTGCACCATCAATCATCTCAAGGCCTTTTCGACAGTTCATACTTTTTGTTGATAATGTATATGATTTCTGACAAACACAGGTATACAATGATGATAACCTTTCTTTCCCATTGGAATCCATTTGCTTACCACTTACACTAGAACTGATCCCACCTTTTGCATATTTTGTCCATCTCTTCAACACATATTGTGAAGGCAAATTTAGGATATTGTTGTGGGTCAACACTCTTAAACTATGCGAGCACAAAATACCATAACATTGCATCATTTTACATTCACAATCAACTGTCAATGAAATAGTGTTAAATATGACGAAATATGATTGCTCCTTGCGTTTACATGCTATCTTATATGTTTGCTCTGACCCTTCATGCTCTGACCCTTCACAATTGCATAGTTCACATGAAAATAACAGTTGATTGGAAAACTGTTCAGCAAATTCTGTATATATAACCCTTGTATAAAGTGTTGCAGCTTCCTCTAACATTGACATATCACCGATTTGCAAAAATGGACTGCTATTTCTGGACCAAAAATCTTCATACATTTCTTTCTCACGAAAATATGCAACAGCTCTATCATA
Source organism: Costus lasius (assembly GCA_027563935.2). Taxonomy (NCBI): domain Eukaryota; kingdom Viridiplantae; phylum Streptophyta; class Magnoliopsida; order Zingiberales; family Costaceae; genus Costus; species Costus lasius. The sequence goes on along the minus strand of CM050450.1, from coordinate 132,562,937 downwards.
TTGCTCTAAGAATTCAAACATTGTTAATTTTTTTCTTAAAAAAATTTTTGAACTTACAGTTCATGCTCTCGCTCTGTTGGGTGGTAGTCAAGTCAGCACAGAATGAATCCACACGATACACAGAAGCCCATTTCTCTTGAATTTTATAAAAATTTTGAATCCAACTATTCTCGTGTAGGTTGTACTTGTTCATCAACTCTTCCCACAATAACTCAAACTTTTGTACACTAGTCCGCTCATAAACACAAGCTTTTAAGTCCGACAATAAAGTAGGTGTACCGTGAATCAAATTGCTCAAATTGGTTGTGGCATTCATAAAAATATGCCACAAACATAATCTATGACTAGTGGTAGGAAAAACTTATTTTATTACTTTGGAAATAGCAGCAGATTGGTCGGTAAACATTGTCACTGGTTCTTTTCCAGACATTACCTATAAAAAAGTGTTAAACAACCAAATAAATGAATCTGCACTTTCATCAAAAAGTAAGGCAGCCCCAAATAAAATAGTCTGCTTGTGATGATTAATTCCAAGAATAGGGGCAAATGGCATTCCGTGGCTATTGGTTTGAAATGTCGTGTCAAATGACACAACGTCCCCAAAATAAGCATAATCAATAATTGCTTTACCATCTGCCCAAAATAGATTAGCAACTTCTCCTGTATCATGCAGCTGAATAGCATAAACAAAAGTTGGATCTGATATTTGTCTATTTCTTAAATATTCAAGAAGGCGTTGTGCTTCTTTCACTTGTAATTGATCCCTTTTTTTCCTGCTAATCAAATTGTTGCTATCTTTTCTAATAAATCCAATCTCATCTGAAGTATTAGATGCAGACTGAAAAAAAATTAAATATTTGTGTTGCCTTCATTCCAGAGTTACTCATTTGCTCTATCATGGCACGTTGATACGGTTGAATCTTTCTATGTGACCTCAGCAAATGAACTTTATTAGGACTTGTCATTTCATGATTGTGCTTCAACTCTAAACGACTTAACTTCCATACATCATTCACATCTATTTTGAATTCAACACGAGCCATGCAGTTAGTTCTGCGATTAGATTGAGGCTTCTTAGTAACATGTCTATTGTCTATTTGTTTAGTGCCCTGATTACGACAAACAAAACTTTAAAACTTTAAAGATTTATCTTTCCGACGCCCGATGTGATATTTCTTAATGCTAAACTCCATTCTTCTTGCATATTCGTTATAAAATGCATAAGCTTCCTCTTCATTCAAAAACTCCATACCAATTTTTGGCTCATTTGAAGGGCACTCAAATTTTTCCTATTACAAATAATTTAATTTAAGCATTCAACATATAAACAAAAACTATATAATTTAAGCATTCAACATAAAAACAAATAAACATACTTGTTCGGGTTCTGGTATTTTTTCTATTGGTGCAGACCCACTTGATGATGTCATAATGTTATTTAAATCCATTGTTGATCTAAATATATGTTGGTAGAAATAGAAAAAAATTGCATTAACAACTAATTAAATAAATGATAACTAGGAGGCTCACCAGTGTGGCTTGATCTAGATTTTGCAGGCCGGCGATGCACAGAAGTTTTCAGGCCGGGGGGGAAGCTCGAGACGCTTGGCCGGAGAAGAGTTTTGAGAAGAGCTAACAGCCGAGATGCCGCCGACCGTTGTACGATTTCTGGGAGGCGAGGGTGCTACACGAATGAGGAGGGGCGCCGCACGAGCGACTCCTACAGCGGAAGCGTTCGCCGATTGGCGACGAAGCTCGAGACGCGGAGAAGACTGTCGAGGCGACCGCTTACATGCCTCTAGCCATTGGAAGCTTTCCAGGCGGCGAGGAGCTCTTTCCGGGCGGCGAGCGAGTGAAAGGGTTTTTTTCCAAGCGAGCGCGAGAGATTTTTCAAGAGCCGTTGCAAGGGAGGAACGGCGGAAGCGTGAGTGTGTTTTAAACATTAAAGCACATCAAGATTTGTGATGATCCCATCGGACGACTACGATTTATTTAACATTTTAATACTAAAGATGGCACTAAGATTGGTGCTTATTTGGATCGGACGACTGAGGCATTGTCTGCTGAAGTGGGCTGCTGGAAAGTTTTTTCCCAATATATCATCTTTTACTCTCATGTCCCATTCCTAGTCAGCATGAAACCGATTAAAGCTTGCTCCACACCAATCACCCCGCAGCTCAAAAGATGCCACTCTCCTCCCGCCACCCGTTTCCTCCTCCACCGACGACATTTCACCTCCGGTTCTCCTCCCTCTTCCGACCATCTCACCACCCTCCTCAAGGCCTGCACCCTCTCCCGCCCCCCAAACCCACGGCACGCCCCGCAAATCCATTCCCACCTCATCGCTGCCAACCTCCTCCCCTCCCCCCTCCTCCTCACCCAGCTTATCAACCTCTACGCCGAGTCCGGCTTCCTCCACCGCGCCCTCCTCACCTTCCGCGCCTCCCTCCACCACGCCAACGTCGTCACCTGGACCTCCCTCATTACCCACCTCTCCCGCTCCCACCTCCCCATCGACGCCCTCTCCCTCTTTTCCCTCCTCCACCGCTCTGCCGCCGCCGCTCCCAACACTCACACCTTCTCCGCCGTCATCCCCGCCTGCGCCGCCGCCTCCTCTCCCACCACCGGCAGGCAGGTGCACGCGCTCGCGCTCCGGCGCGGCGTCGCCTCCGATGTCTACGTCGCGAGCGCTTTGGCTGACATGTACGCCAAGTGCGGCGCGGTGGCGGACTGCGCCAGGGTGTTCGACGAAATGCCCGACAGGAATCTCGTGTCCTGGAATGCGTTGCTCGTGGGGTTGGTGCGCAACGAGCGGTATTACGAGGCCATGGAGACTTTCCGGGAGGTGCTGATGGAACGCACCTTGAGCCCGGACCAAGTGAGCTTTTCGAGCGTGCTGAGCGCGTGCGCGAATGGCGGCGCCGTGGGCTTCGGGAGAGGGGTGCATTGCAGCGCAGTTAAGCTGGGGATTGAGTCGACAGAGGTGTTCGTCAGGAATTCGCTCATTGACATGTACAGCAAATGTGGGTGCTTGGAAGATGCCACGAAGGTGTTCGATAGAAGTACTGATAGAGATGTTGTGACTTGGAATGTGATGATGATTGGTTGGATCAAAAGCGATGAGCTTGAGGATGCTTGCAGCGGCTTTCGGACTATGATAAGTGAGGGAATTGCTCCGGATGAGGCCTCTTTTTCCACCATCCTCCATGCCTTGGCTAGTCTAGCTTCGTGGGGCCATGGTGCGGCAGTTCATGCCTTGATCACTAAAACTGGGCTCGTCGATAACCGATGCATTGAGAGTTCCTTGATCACCATGTACGCCAAATGCGGTAGCTTGGAAGACGCACATCGATCCTTCGAAGAAACGAAGGGCCACAAGAATGTTGTTGCGTGGACTGCCATGGTCACAGCTTTGCAGCAACATGGGCATGGAGACCGAGTGATTAAACTGTTCGACGAAATGCTGGAGGAGGGAATCGAGCCAGATTACATCACATTCGTGAGCGTTCTCTCGGCATGCAGTCACAATGGACTAGTTGACGAGGGATTCAAGCACTTATACTCCATGACTCGGGCTCACAAAATGGCACCAGGGCATGAGCACTATGCTTGCATGGTGGACATGCTCGGCCGAGCTGGCCGCTTGGATGAGGCAAAGCAGTTCATAGACACAATGCCGATTCAACCTGATGCATCAGTATGGGGTGCTTTGCTTGCAGCTTGTAGGAAATTTAGGAACTTGAAACTTGGTGATCAAATAGCACGAAAGCTGTTTGAGATAGAACCAGATAACTCTGGCAACTATGTGTTGCTATCGAACATGTATGCATCCGTTGGAAGGTTGGAAGAGGCAAAGGAGGTGAGGAGGCTGATGGAGAACAATGGAGTGAGAAAGGAGACTGGTTGCAGCTGGATTGACGCTCAGAACAAGACGTATGTGTTCAAGGCGAATGACCGATCACACGATGAAATGGGGCAGATATATGAGATGCTGAGGAAGTTGAAAGAGCTGGTGGAGGCAAAGGGGTATGAGCCTGATACCCAGCATGCCATCAATGATGTGGGAACGTTCAAGGAGCAGAGTATGTGGTACCACAGTGAGAGGCTTGCACTTGCATTTGGACTGATGAACTTACCTGTAAATGCACCAATTCGAATCAAGAAGAATCTGAGAACCTGTGTGGATTGTCACACAGTAATGAAGCTTGTTTCAGAGATTTTCCAACGAAAGATAATATTACGGGACATTAACCGATTTCATGAATTCGCTGATGGTTTATGTTCTTGCAAGGATTACTGGTGAAATCGAGATAACTAGGATGATCAGAGTGAAGAAAAGATTTTTTTTTAATGTATTTATTTTACTCATTCATTATAAGTTTTTTTTTTGTCAATTTCGGTTCTTCAACTGGCATTTCAAGCAAAACAAACTGCATAACTTAACAGAACAAGTACTGACGACTCATCAGAAATTAATAACAAGAATTATGCTCAATTGACATCTAAGTTAAACAGCATGAACATTCTTGATTATAATCAAGAAAAAAAAAGCAAAAAGAAGCATATTCATGCGTCAATGGTCACGCTAAGCAGCAATCTCCAGATGCGTCAATGGTCACGCTAAGCCCCTATCAAAGGATATGTATCATCGCGGGCAGTTCAACCATGGGAATAGCGTGTCTGAAAGCTCTCTTCTTTCTCGTCCAGCTTTCTCTTTAAACTGCATACACAAATAAAAGGGTTCCAGAAATCAACATTTGGTAGTAAATTCAATCTTTAACTTGGATGAAAGGCGAGCCATCAAATTGTTTAAATAATTAACTTGTTGATGAACGGATGTCTTTCGCTATGGCAATAATAGATTAAAATTTCAGTTTTCATGTTTTTCCCCTTTAGACAGCAACATTGGGATAACGTCCATACCGAGCATGTAGTTCTTCTCTTGCATCAAGAGCCCCAACCTCCTCATTTGACAAAATATCAACAATGGGTTCATACAAATACCATTCTTTCCTTTTCCTGATTCACAAAATGCAACTGAGTTAAATATTCTGAAAACAAAGTTCTGCTATGAAGAAATCATAGTGAAACATCGACACATTTCAGTTACATGCATGCAGAAATACAAATATATCTCTTAGCAAAAAAAAAAAAAAAAAAAAAAAAAGAAAAGGAGCTATCAGTAAGCTTGTAAAAACATCTTACCGGATAACACTTCCTTTACTGCCAAATAACTTTCCTAGGTCTACTGTAAGACCAGCTTTACTGCAAAGAACAAAGCAGTCGGAAACATATTATATTACTAAAACCAATACATTTGCATATATATATATATACTTATGGCCTTCCATCAATTATCCATGGAAAGCTAATTTGCAACAGTCATATAAGCCAATACTATAACAAAATTACAGAACAAACCTGTTCGCAACAATATCTGATCCTCGTCGACCCTTTTTCCCAACCCTAGTTTCTCTAGCTGAAGAAACTGATTGTGTTGCAATCTGAACAATGATACATTCAGGCATGTCATCAGATTTGTTAAACATGTTCTACAAAATATAAACATACAGATTTTCTTATCAGATGTCCCATTGTTGACAAACTTGCACAACTTAATACTTATAATGGTTAGGCCAAACGCATATAATCCATGCATATATATACGATAAGAATTCGTATTAGACTAGGAGAGATGGGTAAGTAATCACTAATCAATCATAAAATAGAATAAATATGCAATAACCCCTACGGAACTTGTGAAAAACTAAGAGGGTGGCTTCTACTATGAGCTCCCCCAGGCTATCCTGTTTGGAGAAACAGCATTTTTATATTCAAACAATATTTTATAAATAAAGCAACAAAAATTTACACATCAAAACTCTGTTAGCAGTAAATAGCTGACTTAGGCAGCTGCTATTCAAGCATTATAGTTGTCCAGTGCCTTCTGAGTTTCTAGCTAAGTTGTAACGACAATTCTAGATTTCTCCCTTCCTCACTCTCAATTTCGCACATGAATTTTTTTTCTATTTGGATGCATAATATTTCAATCTTGTTTTAGTGCCATACATCCATTAATCGGTGCTGACTACCATGTCCATCCCATGTCAGCAAAAAAATTTTGAAAGTTTTTTTTTCATGGTCGGTTGATTCGATTAAAAACCATTATTTTTTCTTAACAGATGACGTGGCATCACCATCATCACCTCCCATCAGCCACGTTATAAATTTGTGCAAGATTAAATAACTAATATATGATACTGAAACTGAATTGAAAGTTTTATGTACCTAGATAGAATAAAAAATCATGTATGGATTTGAAAATAGAGTAAAGTTTGTGTATGATTTACCTATATAATCATTACTGAAAAAAAATGACTAAAGAGAAAAAAATATCTATCATTTTAAGTGAGATAACAACAAAAACTAGTTTTAACAAAAATTACAAAAAAAAACAATCATTTCCCGTAAGTTAGCATACAATTTCTTGCTGTCTATTTTAGTCATGATGCACGTAACTATATCTTTATTGATTTATGTTTTTGTTTGTATTATATTTATATTAGTATCTTAAGTAGTAGTGTCAAGTATGCAAAATAGACATGGAAGTGATTCTAACAAATCTAACCCAGGTTTAGAATCCGGACACACTACCACAATGCTACAGGAATACTAAACATATCCACACTACATGAAGCACAGTTTTCAAAACCGTTCCGAACCGCCCGGTCGTACCGGTCCGGCGAGGGACTGGCACCGGACCCACCTCCGGAGCACGGTCTGGCGACGGCAGCGGCCACGGGCGGAGCGGAGGCAACTTTCGGGCAGAGCGGGAGGCGCCGGAATGCCGCCGCCTCTATTTTTCGTCGAAACCCTAAATTAGGGTTTCGTCAGTTTTTGCTCGGTATGCCGGTCTGGTACCGGTACCGTACCGGTCCGGTGGCTCGCCGGAGCACGGTACCGGACCGGCATTGAGATCCTTGACATGAACTATACCAACCCGGACTAATTTTTTCAAGAAAATAGAAAAACCGGTTGCAACATCAGCATCGGAGCAACTTGGAACCAACTGAGAGAGGTAGAACAGGAAGAAAGAAGGAATAAGAGAAGGAATAGAAGGAGGAGGAGGAGGGGGGGAGAAGTGGAGGAGGGGGTGTACTAAGAGAAGGAATAGAAGGAGGAGGGGAGGAGAAGTGGAGGAGGGGGTGTAGTGGCGGAAGCAAGAGGCAGAACCGAGTGGACATAGGAGGTGGATAGGAGAAGAAGTCTGCCATCCGCCGCCTCCGTCACAAACCCGCAACCTGTGGCCCATCCACTTCCGCTTCTTCCATCACATGCCCACAGCCCATGTGCCTTCTGTGTCGATACCAAGAAGGTACCGCTCGTACCAACCGAGACTGGTACATACCCTCGAAACGAAACTTAAAACCTTGATTCCATATTAAATAAAGAAGAAAATTATCTTGTGAAATACTAGCTACAAAATTAAAGCACTAGAAATGCATATATACAAGAAACAGTGAACATGGAGCCATAATTAGACTGCAGGCAGCAGAAAAATATAGACAGCATAATAGTCATTACATAACGACCGAAAAATATGGCAAAAACGCTTCACACCTCATAAAGCTGCTCTCTGATTGAAACCGCAATAGCTGGCTGCAAATAATGATCCACAAATTAATCTAGATTTATTAGATTATTACCAGAACAAAACCATATATTAGACACAGCAGATGTGCAGATGCACTTTATGTGGGTAAAAAAGATTATATATATAGAAGTATAACGTCCATTACTTAATAAACTGCACAAGTTCTATATATTCCTGCAATGAATGTAAATTCAAGAACCTAAACAGCTAGAAGCTGAAACTTTGTTGGCAAAGGAATACAAAGGGCACCAATTTTTCTGGTTTAATAGAAGATTGAATTAAATTAAGTACTGAATAATTATGACAGAATCCAAATGCCTATGACTAACAAAACTAATATGATAGAAGAGTATGCTTACTCCAACTTCAGGGTCTCCAATGTCCATGTCCTTGCAAAAAGTTCGTGCAAACTCTTCTGGATCGCCTTCTAAATTGCTTACGTCCTAAAAAAACCAAGTAATACATCCAAGTCGATATTCAAATAGATACAAATGTTAAAGTTTTAAGACCACAAACTTAGTAGACCGGCAATGTTTTAGTATATACTAACTAGAAAGGCTACATGGATAAACTTACCCACAAGAATTGATCCCTTATCACTGTGTTATTAACACGAAGGTCAATCTGTTAGCATATCATACTTGTTATCAACCATAAAACAATATCCAAATAAACTCTCTTAAAGTAAATATCTGCAAAATCATCAGCAGAAGATCAATAATGTAGTGTTAACCACACCTTGAGAGGTACAATTTTCTCCTTGATATGCATTTCTTGCCCTTCAAATGAATGGAATTCTGCAAGTTGTGTCTGTTAAAAATGAAGAATGATGGAACATATTATTGTATCTACACCAGGGATCTGAGATAAGTCAAATGCATGATCATTTCGGTTTTAATATCAAGATAAGGACAATAAAATGATATAATTGGACCAAAGGTAATTAGATTTCTTTACGTGAATAAACTACATTGCATGTAATGCTACAGAATAAATAAGAGTAAACACAATAACAAATGGCTAATAACGATATCATCAAACAATCAACATCAAGTTGGAGCATATATAACAAAAGAAAATAAGATGAGGAAAGGGGAACGAATGCATCTGTAGCATTATCACATAAAAAGAACAATCAACAATAACATGTTTAATCATGTAATGAAATAGTTGCTTGCAATATATAGATGACAAAGTGATTGCATTATCTAGAGAGGGAAGCCTGAAATCTGTCATCAGATTATATATGTCCATCCCATAGATTATATATATATATCCATAAATGTCATAACTCAACTCTACACCCAACTTCACAGTTCACAACTCAATCAAACTACCACATAATTTTTCCAAAGTTATTAGATTGTAAACAAAACAAGCACAAACCCTATGATAGATAATTTGTCTTCAATATCACTTGCATATTTGTCATATGAATAGCATTTTTCACATATTCATACTTCTTGTATAACACACGTTCCCCATGAACCACTTTTAGATAATTATTAAATGAGTAAAATAACCTCACAATGACGTTGTCTTAGCTCTTGTATATATTGAGAAACATCAACAGGAAAAGCAAGTAACATGTCCAATAATAATAAGATATGAGTTTTCTAAAAGATAATCTACTTTGCATAATCAATCACCTTTCAATAATCATCTAAATGAAGTTTATAAGAAAATTTTTTTGACACAAGCTCTCATAACTTCCGAGAGATTGTATCAGAATGATTACCGGAGAAGATCCATCAATAATCTTTAGTTTGGTTCCACTAAAGTCGCCCACAAAAGTCGCCCAGCATCGCTAGCAAAATTCACCCGCGCTTCAGTGATGTGTAGAGTGCATCTAGGGCATCTATATGGATGTAAATGCAATTTGATGAAGAGGCTCTGTTTACTAGGGTAATCTAGTTAAATGATTTTGTGTTTGCTCAGTGCAGGAGATTGAACTCTATGTGGATTTAACAGCTTGAATGGAGAATGGAGAGTTGCTGCTACTAAACTAGGAGGTTGATTATATCACTAGCTGGAAAAAAAAGGAGTGCATTATACAAATGGGAAGGATAAACAAAAGCTCAAAAGTTGCAGATTAAATAACTTGGACGTGCTTATTATCTTGGGGTGATTTGAGGTAAAGTTGGATTTCCAATCATGGTGGAAATGTGTGGTTTTGATTTGTATAAACTTTGATATAAAATTTTTCGTTTATAGAAATCTTCTTGCCTTTTGGCAAAAAAAAAAAGTAGTTTATAGCTAGGAATAAATGGACTATTAGCATGTCTGTAGACCAAAAGTCGTGTTTCCTCAATAACACCAACTATACAAAAAAAAATCTATGGTAACTATAATATAGATGGATTTTCCAACCAGACAACAACACCAAGTAGGATCAATCACATCATATATATCACTAAAATGTAGCATGCAACTAGGAAGAAAAGGGTATGAATAGAACTGCAATCCTGAATTCTTGTTTCAACTAGAACTCCATGAATTTAAGGTTAGAAAGATTCAACCACCAAAAAGTTTTATACTACTTCAGGAGATCTAAGATCGCATCAATAGCAGGATAATAATCAAATCATACTACTTGTTTTTCCAAAATAGCATAATGCTCATAAAGCGGAAACCCATCTTCAGCGTGGATAAAAAAGTCTTTTAAAGATTCTACCGACATGATACACTTTCTTGTGTGGAGAATAAATTATGGAAAGAGTGTCCTAAAGCTCTTTAGCAAATTTGAGGAACATGACACCAAAGGCAATATTTTCATATTCATAAGGAGATAGTAAAGTATGATATAGTTAGAGCATTATTGCAAACTATATGTGATATCCGTCCCATGTGAACTGACAAACTACCAAAATGATCTAAGGCTCTAAGCCCAAAAAAGATTGTCAATACCAAGGTATTGAATATTAGTCCATGCCAATGAGTCAATCTTAGAGGACCAACATATACACACACACATATATATATATATATATATATGTGTGTGTGTGTATTGATACCATACTATATCGTGTTGTACTGAGCTTACCATTCTTTATGAACAGACATATAAATCCTTGGTACTATTGAGTTTGACAGAACTAAACATAACAATGGAAGTTTTGAGGCTAGTGCTAGGACTAAAGAGATCTATAAGGTTAATGAGAAGGAGAGGAAAAAATTAGGGTTAAGGATTAAAAGAGAGTTTAAATACCTATAACCTTAAGGGAGAGGAAGAAACAAAGGTTAAACAATCTTAACCACAAAGAGAGATAGGATAGTGGAAATTTGCGAAGAAATGGAACAAAGGGTGAGGATGGTAGATAGAGAGGGGCGACATCTCACACATGGCAAGAGGGATGGAGGTGGAAGAGGGTAAGCGAGGGCCATAAGAAAAGGAAAGGAGAGCAGAGGAACCATTCTTTGATATAAAGTTAAATGGGAGGAAATTAAATTAGGCTAAACAAAACGTATTAGATGTACCATAACGGCATAGACTTGATAAATAGCAAAAGTAAACATGATAACTAATTACTGGTACCAACAATAATAAGTCATCTACCATAGCACAAAAAGGTAACATGTAGTTAGTGAACCAACATACTAGGAATAGATGGTTAGAGTTGGAGAAGTGGAGGCAGGATTTGGATGGTTTGTAGCTGGTGAGTAGGTAGGGAACTAGTTAAATTACAAAGAAATAAAAATTAAGTCTAGTTTAAGTGAAAATAATTCTACCCATCCAGCATTCCATAACTTAATTTCTAGAAATAATTCACTTTTTATAAAACCAGAAATTAGTTCAAGGTCTAGATAAAAGAGCTCATGTTATATTTCACTTACTTGAATGGATTGAGAAATCTGGGTCACAAATGTTGGAGGTAGTTTTAGATCTTTAACAGTCCTTTTAGCAAAATTGATAACTTCTGATTCAGGTTCTTCAAGGGTAAAACAACAAAGAAATGAGAACATGGAACCACAAATAAGTAATAAAAAAAAAGAAATGCAGTGAGCAAAGGAATGCTTTTCAATGCAAGTAACTTCATGTCTATGCATTACATACAAACTGAGTGATCCTATCTTCAAAGACATTAACATATGCCACATTCAAATTAAAACAAATTAAAATCCATGACAAGCTTCTTTAAATTAAAACCAACTAAAATGCATGATAAGTTAAAAAAATTGGCCTTGACCCAATGGAATATTTGGATGAAATTTGGGACTTGTACACAGAACTTTATCATTGAATAATGTGGAAGGACAAGAGTTCAGAATCTGTGATTCATAATCATTAACCGCCACACTTAGTATTCATGTGATTGAGTGGCAGCGGCACAATTCCTATCAACTTCTGTGGTTTAAATTTTGGAAAACCCAAAACATACCATGAAGGAAAAGGTTGCAAGTTCTCTTCCAAACCATGGATTCAAATTATCTGAAACTATGAAAGGACATACAATATGCTCTTAGCCGCTGAAGTGAAATTTTCTTTATTCATAATGTGATCAGAGTCTTGGACAACTAAATCAAGTACTTCTGCGTGTCTGGCACAGGCAACTCAGTTTGAAAACTAACAAATGGTTACGTTGCATCAAGAAGAAATCAGAAGAGATAATTTTAGTCAATTTTTTTCCAAAAAAAAATACATATAATAACTTCAAAATTAACATGACATATTTTACTAGAGGCAGGACCAAGAATTGAAAAAATATTAATAATAAAGTTGCCGCAAAGTGAAGTCCTAAATGAAAGGCATGTGATCCCAGCAGTGTTAGATAACAAATCCTTTAGTTCTCTTGCTGCATTCAGACCGAACATCAGCTCATTTACTATAATTGGATACACCAATTAACAGAAGATGCTGACGAACAGATTGAAAAAATAAAACAAACATGAATAGCCAAGGCATCTAGTTACTGAAGGAGCAGCAAAATTTATACCGCTAGGATTCCAGGTGAACGCATCTTTGAAGCGTTGGCCATCGATATCAATATCCAAGCGAATGGGCACAAGATTCTCCGACGTTGGCCTGCAAAACACCGCCAAACAAACACGCATCATCTCCTCGCTTCTCTCCCAAAAAGACCATCAATACATGAAAAGGAGGGAGTAGAATTAGGTTAAAATTTCAGCTCGACAAAGCTAAGACGAAGCGACAAAGCATAATCCCACAAGCAGATCACAGAAAACGAGAGAAACAACTGTAAATATGAAGCAGCAACCGAGGAAAGGTTGTGAAATCGACGAAGAAGAGGAGATACAGAAGAGATCAAGAAACAGATGGAAAACAGACATCCGGAATTTGATAGGAGCTTTGGAAGCGCCTGGCGGGAACGATCTCATCTCCCGACTCTCTTTTCTCGCTTCGAAATTTCCACAATTTTGAAAGCGTTGCAACCAGAAGGGCAGCAGCAGTGCATGAACCCTCCTCGGTGGATTGAGCGAAGATCACTTATTAAAGTGCTCGCGAGGAGTAAGCAAGAATGCAATTTGGGCCATATCCAACAACAACAAGCCCTGCACGGTCCATTTAGGCGAACGGTCCAACGGGTAAGTTTGGAGCGATAATCTTTGCTGTAGGATTAATAAGACATCAATTACTCAATACTATCAATTATGTTCATTGTATAATAGACTCTCTTGAAAAATATTAGCACATGTGTAAACAAGGTGTTTTACCAATTGAGCTATAGTCATTGTCATAGACATCTTAATATATAAAAAATTTCTTATCAAGATAAATATTCCATAATTCCATATGATAGGTCTTTGATCTATTTAATTTATTTATTTTATTGAATTTTTAAATTATGCTTAAGAGAACGTATTGTTATGTTAAAACTAATACGAATTGGTGAGCATTAATCAGTAATTATTAATTTTTATTAATTTTATTAAAGGTAAAGGTAAAAATTAGGAACGATAATAAAATTCATAATTTTCAGTATTCAATAAACGACACAATAATTTTTTTTTTGTGATAAATTTACCTTTGGTGAAAATCGATAAATAATAGATTCTAATTCAGCACGTTATTGATTTATATTAAAAAATTATATAACATTAGCAAATTTGGTAATTTTATAATTAGGAACAGTAACCATAAATAAAATAAAAAATTTAGTAAAATCTGTAATCATCAATAAATAATAAATTGATAATTATTGAATGCTCATGCCTAGAAATAACTTATCTTACATTAAATTTCTTGGTGCAGAGATCTCTTCTCTACTCCTCTATCTCTTTACTATTTTTCATATCGTCTATTAAAGTCTAGAAAAAATAATGAGTCAAACCTCTACCTTTGCCCTTTTTTTAAGGTGTGGCACCTTGAAGATCTCCTCGTTTTGCCATTTGCGTTTTGTTCTCAATCATTCTCTTCCTCTATTACAATTCTTCTTTCACTTATCACGAAGGTTGTCAAGTGAGTTAATCTTATTAAATTCCACTATCTTATTTTCACTTCATCGAGCATGTTAGTTCGATATCTTTCTCTTAGAAACATATATTTCAACATTATAGAGGCTATCATAGCTATAGATCTATTAGTTTTGTATTTCTCAAATCTTTGAAAATATGTTTTTGTTATTATAAGATCTTGATATTTGAGTGAAATGCAAATTTAAAATTTATTTAGGTTATAATTTCGATCCCCCATTTGTTAATGCTATAAAATGTTCGATTTTTGCTTTTAAAAAATAGTTTTCTTAGTGGAGTTTGGCTTAGGAACAACCATCATATGCTTGTGTTCTAAAGAAAAATTTTCTCTTCGCCTAGGAATGCTCGGCGGAGACAAATCATACTTTTAATAATGTTTTATAATTCGTATAATACCTATCTATCAAGTGTTGTACATGTATGCACACTTTTTAAAGTAAAATCTATAATACAAATCACCTTTGCCGAGCATTCCTAAGCGAAGATCGCGCCTAAAAAAATTTCTCTGTTCTAAACGTCATTGCAATAAATTTTAATCATAAAAGATAATTAATTAATATAGACTAATTATAAAAATGTCTACGATTCTTTGATTTCTTACATTACTAATGGAATGCGTGCTGTACCAAATTTGGTCGAGGCAAGCACCCAACCGATAAATTTGATTTCCCTCCCGGCGCAGCCGCCACAATTTTTTTCCCCTCTGCGCCACCGACCAAATGGCGGCCGCAATGTACTGCCGCCGGGTCGGAGCACCACTGGTGGATGATCCCCGTCGCTCTCATAGTGCCGTGCCACCATGTCGATTGATGGGGACGCCGTGGCCGAAGCACTACCCGGATCCGGCGATCCGGGGAGCCGGCTCGCCGCCGATGGGAGGAGTTGGGCATCGCCTAAAGGTGAGAAGATTCGCGACACTGCTTGTGGAAAAAGGGAAAGTTTCTGGGTTCTGGTTTTGATTTGGGAAGTTCGGGAGACTGGATGGCAAATGGGGGTAGTGTAGTGGAATTGTGATTTGTGAGTCAAGAATCTACTTAGCGACCTCTTTAAGGGATCATTTATTTATGTAAGAGACATCAACGTGTACAAATATTGGAGTGCACACATATTACAAGCATATGGCTTTTATATTTGGTAGTATATGAATATCTAGATTGTTAGTGTATCATTTGACTATACAAGTTAATATTATATGAATGTACAAATTAGTGGTATTTGATATATATTAATAATATATGACTAAAAATATTAATAGTATTTGGCCGTATCGAGGTTTTTAAAATCAGATTATACTTGTGTGCTTGTATTAAACTGGAGAATAGTCTGATATATCGACACATTGGTCCAGTATATCAGTATACATGCATATATAAATAAATGTATATGTATATATATAAGACTGAACTGATATGTGCTAGGTGGTAAGCCTAGTTTGGATCAATTTTAATAATAATGGAATATACTACCTACATACAACGTCATATGCTATTAGACATGTTAGACATTGCTACTGTGTAATCATGTACTATGAAACATTGTACGTCCTTTAGGATTTGTGTCAATTGATGCCTTAAGATGAATGCTTCAAGGATAAGGGAACCATTCATAAGATCCTTTATGAAGGTCCCTCTATATAGATTTTACTTGCAGAAGACCTAGACTCCATTCACAAATTTTGCTTTGAGCAATTAGTTACTAATTTTCTTTTGCTTTCATGTAATTCATTTGAAAGAATGTACAGAAGGTCTGATCACGAATCCACGTGAAGTATGTGCAATTCCTTTCAAAAAGAGAGTATTTATTCGATACTAATATGTGGAATTTTGCAATCCTATAGTCATGAGTGGCTATGATTCGAATACGTGATCCATTGTTTAAGTTAGATGGTATCAGATATACACATTAGTTCTTGATGGTTGTTGGTTGCTGACTATTTAATTTCTTCTGCAGCATACACCTTTCTTGCACAATCAAGTCTTTCAAAGCGCACAGTGAGTTTGTGAAGGCACATCATACTTGTGTGATCATTAGGGATCTTTTGAACTTTGAACTGCACTATGACTACTACAAAAAATGTTGATCCTGCATTTCAGGGAGCAGGACACAAAGTGTATCCTTGCTAAATATACTGTATATGCAAGTTACTTAAGTAAAACCCTCGTACGTTTCTTGCAGTCATTTTGTTATTCAAAGTGTTTTAATTTCTTAACAACACACAGAGGAATAGAGATTTGGCGGATTGAGAACTTTCAACCGGTGCCTTTACCCAAGTCTGATTATGGTAAATTCTACACAGGAGATTCATACATAATTTTACTGGTACATTTTTCCTCTTCTTTCTCTTCTTTTTGTCTTTTGCTAGAGGATGGTCCTCTCTTACTCACATGACTAACAATTGTCTTAAACAGATATTTATCAAATAACGCTACAATTGTGGTTGATAAATAGTGTAGTAGTTGCATCAAATATCAAAAGAATAGCTGTGTTGCATTTCTCTGTTATGTTAAAGTTATATTTCCCTCTTGTTATCATTCCTTTTTTCCTCTACTTTTTTTTCTCGAGCAGTAGATTACCTAGACTGATAAAAAATACTGAATTTTAGTTGATTCAATCTTATCTGATCTCAACCAATTTCATGATATAAACTGACAAAAATTGGCCAATGTTGTATCATGAGATGATATAGATCATATGTATGGTACCAAAATCAAAACCATAAATCATAGAATTAAAAAATTGATACTTGTTGTATTGGTCCAATCTTGTACCGATATTAATATAATTTTAGGACTATATATATATTAATAGTACCAATCAATAACATGTATTGGTATAGACCACTACATATTGATGTATACCAGTCTATACTCTATATCGATATGACAGTGGACTACTACAAATTGGTATTTCCTACCATAAACCATGGTCACAAAGACGTTAGACCTGCAGTTGTAGAGATTTTTTTTAGTTTTTTTTATATTTTTTTTAAGTTGTAGAGATTAAAATATCCCAATGGCCATAACTAAATGGCCTTCTTTCAATAACTTAGGGTACATCTAGTTGAAGGGAAATAGAAGGAAGTGAAGAAAAAGAATAAAATGTCAAAAAGAATTTTTTTTATTTATCAATTTTTTTTATATAACAAATATTTTTTCAATTTTCTTCCTGTCCTCTATTTCACTTCTAATAAACATAGCCTTTAGTGTTAAGTAGAGTATCAAAAACCTGTCTCGCCTGGTACATATCTGTTCGGTATATATATGTATATATATATATATATATATATATATATATATATATATAAAATTTGTACCAATCAATATTGTTGGTACCATACATTGGTATGTACTAGTACTATTCGGTGCATACCGATCAAATGACCAGTACACTGTTATAAATTGATACTTAAAACCTTGGTGTTAAACATTTAGAATCAAGTAGTTAAGGCCCTTCTTGTGCAATCATGTTTATGAGTTCTTGACTAGGGGTGTCCAAAAAACGGTTCAACCCGATGAACGAAACTGAACCGAACTGAAATTTTCGATTTGGTTTGGTTTGGTTTGAGATAGTTAAAAAAATTTAAGTTATGTGCAATTCGGTCGATTCAGTTCGGTTCTGGTTGAACCAAAACAACCAACATTTTAATATAATATTAATATTTTTTATACAAAATATATTATTTT
This sequence comes from Costus lasius, assembly GCA_027563935.2. Taxonomy (NCBI): domain Eukaryota; kingdom Viridiplantae; phylum Streptophyta; class Magnoliopsida; order Zingiberales; family Costaceae; genus Costus; species Costus lasius. The sequence goes on along the minus strand of CM050450.1, from coordinate 132,545,168 downwards.
ATTATTTTTAATTATATAAAATATATTATATTCTTAATATAATATATTTTTATTAAAAATTAATAATATAATAGTATAAACAAGCTATATATATATATATATATATAATAGTATAAAATTAAGTTCAGTTTAATCCAAACTGAACTGAACCCGAACTGCAGGTTCAATTTTTAGAAAGATCAGTTCAGTTTTGGTTTTCGATTCGGTTTGAGTCTTTTTTTGTTTTTCGGTTCGGTTTGAAATCGGTTCGGGTTGAACTGTTTGGACACGCAGATTCTTGACTATGTTCTTTATCTTATTGATAACTTATTTTTCCTGCAAATTCATAACTTTAATCAGAATTGTTCTTTCTAATTTTAGGTAAATTACATGAATGTTACATAAATTATGCACATAGTTTTAGTTTGGTACACAATCTTTATTTTGTTTCAATTGGGTATATGAACCATGACAAGTATTTCAATCAAGTGCATCCATTAAGCTTTTTAATGAACTATTTGTGTGAATATAGCAGAGACTTATTTTTATACTATATTAATTGATGCATGTTAGTGACCTACGAAATCTACTGAAGTTCATACCAGATAACAAATAACAATTGCACTTGATTGTAACACTTATATGTTGGTGTATATGCCCTAGGACCTACTTTTGGTCCATCTTTGTACTACTTGACTCTGATATTAATATATATCTTTCTGGCATTGTCGTTATCATTGTTTGTCTACACCTGCGATTGTGTACTTACATGATAATGTCCCTGGAGACAGATTGGATCTGTGCTCGAACTATAGTCCCCAGTCGATGTACCTTAGTGGATATGGGATAGCTATGGTACTTGTGAGACTGATATGTGGGCTGGTTAGGCACGTGGTGCTAACGCAGACACATGGGTATATCATTGGAAGATATACTGGATAGACCCGCTGTGAGGCTATGACTTGGTGTCATGAGTTATCCTCACAAGTGACAGGAGATGCATTGATCCCTTGACTTGAGGTCATTAGCCATTCTATATGGTTAGGGATATGCTTTGATACAACCTAACACCTCGCCGTAGTTGGGGGGTAATAACGGTTGTCATTGAGCATGTCACGACCCATATGAGAAGGTCAATGGACAGACAAAGGATTTGCCCCTTCATGAAGGAAGCTTGATATCCATGGAGCTCCTCTATGGTTCTATGACTGAAAGTGTATGGCCATACCCAGGTGCGAACCTGATTTAGTCATAGCCATGTGATTGGATGAAAACAAGTGGTGACACACTTGTCCAATCGGATATCAGTACGGCAAAGAGACTGTAATGCATCTGTACCTAGTTGCGATGATGGGGATGTCGATGTCGATATCCATTCCGATGACTTGGGTAGTAGTGATGCACTGCTAGGTGCCACTCACTGCTTGTGGTGAAATTTGGTCAGCACTGCCAACGTCAGAGGGACCTACAGGTTCGCACACCTTGATACTCGAGTTCTCGTATTGATCGGGAAGCCTTATGATCGAGTTATTGGATAACTCGGATCTATTTGGGAGATTTCATCAGCGCCAATGGGCCTAATGAGATGGAAGAATGTTATTGGAGCCAAACTTCATTTTTGGCAGGTTGACCCGTATTTGACCATGGTTGGCCACATTTGAATTAGGGTTGCATTGGATTGGATCCAAGTGCTTAATCAACCCATGTAATGAAGTTTGGGCTAGCTCGTTATCCAATGAGGCCCGATAACAAGTTCTCATGAAGTGAGAAAAGGTTAAAAGGGTATAATGGGGACAAAACTTCTCCCCTAGGCGCCTATGGGCATAATGGGGAGAAGTGGCGCAATTTGCTTCATTAGGAAGCTTTAGGCGCCTTGCCCCTCTACCTTGGATGGTATGCTTGCTTCTATGGCAAGTCTTGGGGCTGATATGGCTTGATAGACTTCTTTGGAAGGTCTCATGCGCATATGGATAATTAGGAGAGGTTTATGGTAAAGTCTTGGAGACTTTCCTTACCTCAAACCCTAATTACTCTCTCCCCTTTACCCTAGCCGCCTCCTCCTTTGAGAATTGCGCCCACACCCTATTATTGCTGCCCCCTCTTGCCTCTCTATATATACATGGGTATATGCGTGAGCAAGGGATTGATTTTTGGCGTGAGCAAGAATTAGAAGGGTAAAGAGGGAGGCTTTGGCGAAAGTCTTCTCTTCCATCTTCATCCTAGTCACAAGTCTCTTCTATCCTTCTTCTCTTGGAGCAAGGACGGATAGGACTTGGTGTCTTCACCCTCTTGCCTCTTATCTTGGCGCACCTTCTCTAGGAGTTGGCGCAAGTAAGGATGAGGAATTGAAGACATGGCGGCAACATCTCCATCTTTCTTCTTCATTGGCGCTTCTACTTTAGAAGTGGCGCAAGGGTTGAAGAAAGTGCACGAAAGCTTGGATCTTCTTCCCGAGGCTAGCACCGGGCGTGGAAGAAGAGGACTCGAGGCATCCGTGTGTGTGAGACTGCAGAGGGCGCACGCTTGGGCGCCTATCACGACATCGACCTCATCTTGCTCTGAGGTATTTTCTAACTCATCGTGTCGACCCCCTTGCATGCGATCTTCACTGGTTTTTGGGACCGACCTGTTTCGGGGACATTATTCCGCTGTGCAATGTATGTATGTGTCTCTGAAAAATTATAAAATGTCCCCGGGGTTTCCCAACATTACATAGTCTATATACTCAATTAAAACAAAATAAAATTCATGTATCAACATGAAATTGCAATCCTAATTTGTATATTTATATACATTTGCAATCTTTTCTTTGATTTAATATTCCGTTTTTTCAATTGAATGGAGGAGTCTTGCTCATAGTTTGAATGTTCAACTTGAGAAATGAATTCAATTATTTCTTCACATCATAAACTAGACTCCGTTATGTCAAAGATCTTGTATAATTAGTGACATTGTAACTATGAAAGAACATTGCTGACTCTGAACACTGATTTCTACTGTCTACTATATGTTTTTCTGTATGTAATTACTTGTGCAGACAACTTGTGGAAAAGGTGGTGCATACCTTTACGACATTCACTTTTGGATTGGGAAAGAATCAAGCCAAGTATGTTATTCATACTTACTACTACTAGATGCCTGTTCTCATTTTGACTAGAATTGAAGAATAAACACAATGCTTGAATGCCTTATTTAGTCTATTAACGAACACAGGATGAAGCTGGGACAGCTGCAATTAAGACAGTTGAACTTGATACTGTTCTTGGAGGGCGTGCAGTTCAGCACCGAGAACTTCAAGGTTTTGAATCAGACAAATTTTTATCATACTTCAAACCTTGCATCATTCCTTTGGAAGGAGGATTTGCCTCTGGATTCAAGAAGCCTGAAGAGGAAAATTTTGAAATAAGACTGTACGTGTGTCGAGGAAAACGAGTTGTCAGAATGAAGCAGGTGCTAAATCTTTCCATGAATTTTGTTTTTGTCAAAAGTTGAAGTTTGACGTCCAGAACTGCTTCGCATTTATGTGTTGACTTTTAAAATTCTATTTTGTGAAGGTTCCATTTGCCCGGTCATCACTGAATCACGATGATGTGTTCATCTTGGATACTGAGAATAAAATATATCAGTTCAATGGTGCTAACTCTAATATCCAAGAAAGAGGTAAAGCTTTAGAAGTAATACAATATTTGAAGGACAAGTACCATGACGGAAAATGTGACGTTGCAATTATTGGTATGAGAGCCTACTTCTTATTCACTATATTTTGCTATTTGTGTGCAAGCTTTTCTTTTTCATTGTACATTTTGCATTTCGTAAGATGATGGAAAGCTCCAAGCCGAGTCGGACTCGGGTGAATTCTGGGTCCTTTTTGGTGGCTTTGCACCAATTGGGAAAAAACCAGTGAATGAAGATGAAGTTATTCTAGAAACTACTCCGGCAAAGCTTTACAGGTATGTGTTGTAAATTTGAACCTTGTTTTATACTTCGTACAGTTGACTATGCATTATTCAGCATACCAAATTTTTTGCTGAATATGTCTAATTAATAATAGAATTGTCATTATGAAGTAAAAGCTCCTTTTCTAATTAGTAAAAGAATTAGAAGTCATTTTTTTCCTACCAAAGTGGTAATATTAGAAGTATTTTTTTAGTATCAATGGTGATCAGTTAACTCTGGAAGAGAGTGAGCTTTCTAAATCAATGTTGGAGAGCAACAAATGCTATTTGTTGGACTCTGGAGCTGAGATTTTCATTTGGGTTGGTCGGGTGACACATGTTGAAGAGAGAAAAGCTACCAGCAAAGCTGTTGAGGTTTTGTTTTCATAATTTTCATTTCTGATTGTTTGGCTTCAAATTAGGTGATCTTACTTGCCTTAACTTTTTAGGACTTAATCATCAATCAAAACAGGCCAAAAACAACACGTGTTACTCGAGTGATTCAAGGTCATGAGACACATCGATTCAAATCCAACTTTGAATCGTGGCCCGCTGGAACTGGACTTTCTGGTGGTGAGGAAGGACGAGGGAAAGTTGCAGGTACTGATAAATTTTTTTGTAGGGCAAATTGTTAAAATGAGTGGTCTAGTGTTACCATGATAGTTTTAACCGAGAACTAATATTCTTAATGTTTTCTTTAATCACATTGTGTTCGTGTAGCCATGTTAAAGCAACAAGGTGTTGATGTCAAGGGGATGACAAAGGGCTCTCAGATGAATGAGGAAATTCCTCCTTTACTTGAAAGTGGTGGAAAACTTGAGGTGTCCTTCATTTTCTATAGGCATGCCACTACAGTTCGGATAGTATTTGTTTCTATGACGTTCTAACTTGTGGCAACACTTTCAGGTTTGGGTTATTAACGTCAGTGCCAAAGATCCAGTGCCAAAGGAAGACATTGGTAAATTCTACAGTGGAGATTGCTATATTGTGCTTTACACATATCATTCTCGTGAGAGGAAAGAAGATTATCTCTTAAACTGTTGGATGGGAAAAAATAGCATTGAGGTAAACTAAGTTTTTATTATGGAAGTACAAGAACAATCTCGCACTCTTAATTCCTTTAGACTCTGTCTTATGTTAATATGGTTCAACAAGACAACCAACCTAATAGACTGTTATTTGTTTCACTAAACAAGCTAGGAGGACCAAGGATTAAGGTCTTGTTTTTGCTGCTCGGTGTGACAAAGTCCAATCAATCTAGATTAAGGTTAGAAAAACTAGTCTAAACTAGTGTATTGGTTGACCGATATGCGACAATGAGACCGATGTCCGATTATATTAACATAATGTTAAAGTAAAACTGGACCTATTTTGGCCTGGTACAAATAAAAAATTTTGGCTGATTAAAAAAATTTTAAATCTTAATCTAGACTAATAGAGTATCAACACTTGGTAGCTAAGGCAAGACAAGTGGTGCTGAGAATATTGTGGGTTGGGGTGGGGGATAGAGGACTCAACCACCAATAAAGAGGATGATAATGGTTTAAGGAGGAACAGAGATATGATGAGGGTTAGAGAAATTCACTAATGATTTTTTCTTCCTCACCTTTTTGTTCCTTTCTAAGCTATGTGGATGTTCATGATTGCTTGAAGTTTGCCATCAAAGAGAACTCAGCTGATGCATAAGCATAAAATTAATGTTAGAACTTCAAATAAATGTTAATCTAGGTCATATACGACCAATGTTTATAATATCAATTTGCGCCGGTATACTAAGCTTTATTTAGATGGTAGTACACCTTACTAGTAGGGGTGTTAACGGAACCGTGACCTTAAATCCTGTCCCGAACCGATTAGAATGGTTCGGCTATATTATAAATCGTTCCTGAACCAAAAAACCAGTTAATCGATTTTTTAGTTCAGTTAACCATCGGTTTTTGGTTAACTGATTAAGAAAAATCTTTCTCTAATAATATTAAATATGTAAAATACACCATGTATATAATATTAAATTTTATTATTTGATAATTAAATATGTAAAATAATTAATTTTTAAACTATAGTCAATAGGTTTCAAACCCATGACTTACTATCTCATAGAGCAATGCCTAACCATTGCACTAGATGAACAATTAATTTATAAACTTAGGTTCTCTATATATATTCGGTCAGTTCGGTTAACCGATGAAATTTTTTTTCCGAAACCGTCACTGAACCGAACCATAAATTAATAAGCTAAAAATCGACCGTGAACTGAACCGATCCATTCAGATAACTGCCCGTTTAATTCGATTCGGTCGGTTAACCACGGTTTTTTGGTTTTTCGGTTTTTTTGAACACCCCTACTTACTAGTGTTTCTATACAGAATTCGGTGTACTAGTCTTCATATTTTACTAGCATAGATAAGGTTTCAATCAAGGATTTAAAAATCAATCAATACCTCCTGGATATTAACATTGTTTGTATATACATTAAATAAATAAATAAATAAATATTATATAATAATATATTAATACCAATTCAGTATTGACATAGTTTGTATACCGGGAACATGTTACACCAATGTGTATCAATCATACTAAGTACATAGTAGTACTTTGAACCATGGTTTAAAAGACTAGTTTGTACCGAGTAGTATGACTGGTTTGTATAAGTCTAATCATGTACCAACACAAGCATATTGTCGATGTTGTTATTGGTGCAGCTTATCCATATAGACTAGTAGCTCAATCCAATAATGGATCACAGGATCAGTACATCGATGGGGACTAGTACATCAAACCTTGCCTTAAATTATTTTATTTAAACATTAGGGAAACTAAATACAATAATTCAAAGGTATCAGTTTTTGAATACATTAGCTAAATTAAGTTAGACTAGTATGTGCTCCCAGTATGGACTAGTACTTACAACCAATAGAAGGTATGACTCCAATAAACCTCCAAATGTAAGACTGGATTACGATTTTAATCCTTGTTTGAGAGTTTAGACTTTATAGTTATGTTATAGTCAACTCACCAAAGTAACATGTGGTATAAAGGAAAGAGCCAATCGCAAATACTCCATTGCTCACACAATGTCAAAGAAAGTTGCAACAACACAATTGATGAATGAAAGATGTAATAATAAGAAATTCACTTCCTTATCAAATAACTTATGATAGTAAAAGAAATCTTACATTTTAAGATATATGCATAAGGCCTTTAAATAATACCTAATTGTATAGTAAAAGACAAGAGATGATACGAAGATATCTTCTCTTTATTTTCCTCTCCCCCCACTCTCTCTCATTCTACCAAACCCTAATAGAGTCAGTCATCCTAGTTGGTTCCATCCATCATCACTATAATTGAGCTGGTAGGTAGCCAATATTTTCATTGTTGAAGAAGTACCTAACCAATAAAAGAGCCTAATAATGTGATGAAAGTGTTCCTTTTTCTGACTATGATTTACAGTATTATTTCGGTCGGGTGGTAAGCCTAAGTACATATTGGTACGGGTGACTCTTGTATATCAAGGTTCAATGAATATCAAGCAATATTGGTATGCCCAATGGATTGTGTTGATATACCTGGTAGGTATACCAGTATACTAGTTTGAGCCATGATGGATAACCCCATCTTAGATTGATACTTTAAACTATGATCTCCATGCAAGTGGTAATTGCTACAAAGAATCTTAAAGGCCTTCATGCATCTAGAGAGACTGGACATAATAGTGATCCAAATAACAAAACCTCCCTCTATAACCTCAACATTACCTATCACCATTGACCTTGCACTATCAATCAAGGTAGGGACTAAGGGTAAACTTGTGTAGGTCTTTCCTTATTACTTTCATAGTTTCATCTATCATAATTTGGATGTAGAGAGACCTTAGCCACCGTGGATTTTTTTTCTTTCCATTGGTGGAGGCATAATCATATAAAGCTAACTATGGTGTATTTATATTATGCTCTTGTCGACGACTTTAGACATGCTAACAGTCCATGGTTGACCCTACTCAAGCTTGAGCCTACCTTGGCTTATTAGCCAAATTTATCTTACTCTAAGAAAGAGCAACCCTACATTTGCTTGCCTCATGTCCCATCTTTAGCTCAAATCAATTTGCACTATGTATAAAATATTATTCTTAAAATTTATTGAACAATAACAAAATAAAATTGAGATAGCACTAAATGTTTATATTTTTTTCATTTTATGTTATTACTTTTCCTTATAAATGGTATTTGAGTAATATATGTAATAGACAAAAATAACATTACTTTACATTATTCATGGCTATTAAAGGGTAATTCTTGAAAATTGAAGTGCTTATTGAGATAACTTGTGGACCACCCGCAAAACACAAGGGGCACGTAGAATGAAGGTAGCCAATAGGCCATGACATGCTTAGCATGCCTTAATGAGTTAAAATTGTCTATGCATGAGATTTTCTTGTATTGGTTCCATAATATGCAATTCTTGTACCCCAGGATGATCAAATGCTGGCTACCCAGTTGGCTGACAAAATGTGGAGTTCCTTGAAAGGAAAACCCGTGCAGGTTCTTTATATTATTGATCTGTATTCACAGAATGAAAACAGGGCCTTCATTATTGAGTTCAAGTTTCCTGCAGGGTCGCATATTTCAAGGGAATGAGCCACCACAATTTATTGCTCTGTTTCAGCTAATGGTTGTTTTGAAGGTATCAATGAATTACATAGAATGTACTTCTGGTTCGTATTTTAAAGATTGATTCTTACTAGGCAATATGATTGGTTTGTATCAATCTACAATGATAGTACCACACACATATATATAAAAATTAAAAATGTATCACCCTTGCATTGCCTGAATTGCAGTTTCTCGATATTGTTGAATACAACTTTTTCTTGCGTAGGGTGGAACTAGTTCCGGATACAAAAATTTCCTTGCAAACAATGAGATGAACGATGAAACTTATACTTCTGATACCATCGCACTAATCCAAGTATCTGGCACATCAGTCCACAACAATAAAGCAGTTCAAGTTGATGCGGTATGATCTTGGGAATTTTCTTTATTTGTGCAGTTTATCAGTTTGAACCTTTTGATTTTCTCAACTTTGATAGGATAAAGAAGCAGCAAAAAGCTTTGTTTGTGTGAATTATTATCTTCTTGCCCCAAATGTATAAATATATATTGGATCACATCTTAATTTTCTATGCAGATTATCTCCGTTTTGAATTAACGAGAAAGGCTAGTTTTGCTTGAGACATTTGCACGTTAATATCTTAGTTAGAACAGCACTACAATTATAAGGGAATATGATCTTCTGTTGTAGGTGGCGACATCCTTGTGTTCCAACGATTGTTTCTTTTTGCAATCTGGGAATACACTTTTCGTATGGAATGGAAATTCAAGTACTCCTGAGCAGCAACAGTGGGCTGCACGCATAGCAGAATTTCTAAAGGTACACACAAAACTTATACCACTTCTTGGTCCATTGTTATCCACTTGTTCATTTCATGTTTACTTAAATTAAATGTGTTAATGGCTTTCAATTAGCTGTCATATTATAAGTTAATTGGCAGTGGGCAGAATACATAGTACACAACTCAAAGGGTAAGAGAACCATGATTTAAAACCCGTTTGACCATCTAGTATAGGTTAACCATACTACGGTTTTAAAAATTAGTTCGTATTGCTCGGTTAGCAATATGTATTGCTCTGACTTGTATTATGTTATTACTAGTTCAAACTAAGGATTGAAAAATTGGTCCGGTATACCGTTCTGGTATGACATTAGACTGGTACGGTACCGGTACTGTACTATATGTATCGGATGGCAGAAGGCGAGCAGCGGCGGCAGCAGGTAGCACGGAAAGCTTCGATTGAAGTTTCCGCTGCCGCTGGAAGCTTCGCATCGGAAGCTTCAATCGTCGCCCCCCGCCTCCTGCCTCCCGCCTCCCCCCGCCGTTCTGAGACCGGACGGTGAGCGGACCGGTACCGAACTGTACGGTACGGTTAAACTACTCAATATTTTTAATTTGTACTGTGCAAGTTTGGATAGGTAGGTTAGTACCACAATTGGCTACTCCTAAATTACAAGGACTACTCACTATGCACATTAGTTGATTTTGACTTATTCTGAAGTTTGGGATAATGTTATTGAAAGTTATCAATCAAACATTAGAGTTCATACTTGTATGAAGATAGAGAAGTTAATATGTATAGAAGGATGAAAATGGCAACACCAGAATGATAACACTACTATGGAAATACCACTTGTCTAATCAAATTGAGTCAATTATGATATCATTGTGTTGTCATATTCCCTAACTAGCTCACATGGCATGGCCATAGTTGCTACTACCTTTTATAAGTTTTCTTATCTGGTGCTTAAAGCTTTTGTTAAAGAGGCATCATGTACTATTCTCCTACAGCCAGGTGTAACTCTGAAGCATGCTAAGGAGGGAGCGGAAAGCTCTGCTTTCTGGTTTGCTCTTGGTGGGAAGCAAAATTATACCAGCAAAAAGATCAAACAGGATATTATTAGAGATCCTCACCTGTATACCTTTTCATTCAAGCAAGGTTGGATCAATTTTTGTAACACATTTCAAGCCATTGTGTATTTTGATTTTTTTTTTCCCTAAACCTAATGTTCTAAATCTGATGTACATTTCTAGTCAACAATGGTTCTCCAGGAAAGATAGAGGTTTGTGACTAACTATTTCCAGCTTTAAAATTTGGTGGATAACTCTTCTATTTGTTCCACTTTCTCACCTTGGTTGTTTCCTTGTTTATTGAAGGTTACTGAAGTTTATAACTATACTCAAGATGACTTGTTAACCGAAGACATTTTGCTACTTGACACTCATGCTGAGGTTTTTGTTTGGATTGGACATTCCGTGGACTCTGATGAGAAGCAAAAAGCATTTGAGATAGGACAAGTATTGGCAGTGCGCTTTCATTTTTGGATTTCTTATTAATGATCACTATTCCTCTTATCTAATATACCTTTTCTTTTTAAGAAATACATAGAGCTTGCAGTATCACTAGAAGGTTTATCCCCAAATGTGCCACTCTATAAAGTCATAGAGGGTAATGAACCTTGTTTCTTCACAACATATTTCTCTTGGGATAGTGCAAAGGCAATGGTATGTTTCTGGTTTTTGAGTTTTAGTTTACAGTTTTTTGGTTGGACAATTGGCTGTTATTTCTTCAGTCTTGATTGGAATAAAGTTGAAATTCAGAAATTGGTATGGTACTGGGCTTACCACCCTGTCTAAACTCAGTATCAGAAGTCCAATACTAGAATTCCCATAAGGATTAGTTTTTAAAATCTTAGTTGAAAATAGTACATCTTGTTCATAACTTTTGGACAAATGTACATGTATCTGAGAGTCTGAGTATAATCTACAAAGAAAAAAAACTTGGAATCAGTGATTCTAGCCAGTAAATTGTAGATTTAATCTTAAGTCCTAATTAGATAGTTTCAGAAGCTAGAAGAACCTTCAAATATTTCCAATGTAAAACTTACGTTAATTCAATCTAGACTTAGATTTCATATTAATCAAAATTTCAAAACTCAATATCATGCAGTACTGTAAATGATGTATAAACCGGTTTTTTTGGTTCGGACTGGTCCGACGAAGGAGCGGAATGAAACATGGGTGGAGCGGAGCGAGCGGGAGAAGGAGAAAGAGAAGAAAGAGAGGAAGGAGAGGAAGAGGGCAAAGAAGGGAAAGAAGAGTAAGGCCAACGGCGGACACGTCTAGGCTTCCTCTTCTTTTTTTTCTTCTTCCTCTTCTTCCTCCTCATCTCTTTTTACTCTTTTTCTTTAGGGTTCCACCGGGATTTCACCTGGTATGTACCGTACTGGTCTGACCACCAATCGGTACAACTGATTGGACCGATACTTCGAACCTTTTATCTATTTATGCCTACACATCCTCAAAATCTTGAATCTAAGAGTTTGACTATCTACCTTAAAATAGAGCTACAATGTAATTTAGGGATGGCAGCTGGTAGGATATCTGTATTTTTTATACTACTTGTACCCTAACCTGAATAACTCTTCTACTATCCATATCCAAATAATTACCCATTTATTTTTTAAAACCCTTACCCATGCCCTACCCTATTAAAAATTTAACTACCTATTTAATATCCGAACCCTATAAATATCTGACTTAAATATCAACCTTATAAAATTTCAACCTATATATATGGCTACCCGATTAAAATTTGGGTACCTGACCCTATAAAAACCCTAATAATAGTTAAATTTCAGATAGGGTAGAATGGGTACCTGACTAATATATTAAAAAAGTATAATTTTTAGTATACAATTAAATAAATAAATAAAATCGGGTTTAGGCAGTGGGTATCCATCCTATACTATCCGAACCTAACTTGGATAGCATATACACTACCTATACCCTACTTGAACCTGAATAATATGAAACCGATTATCTTTAAACGGGTTTGGGTAGGGTGAGTACTCGCTAAATTGCTACCCAGTTGTCAATCTCTTTCATTCATCTTCATCCTTTTTACTAATGTAATCTTTTCTTTGGTTGGGAAGTGAACTTCCCTGAAAATTTTGATCTATGTTTAAACTATCAGTCATCAGGAATATTTATATATTTTTGTGATATCAATGTGCCCATGTTTTCCTTTGATCTTATATGATTTTCAGCCACATGACTCATTAGTTAGTGCGGAAGATATTGCGTTTTCTTGGTTCATGCTACGTTTGTGGTTTATTTCACTTTTGTCATGCAGTTTCTTTTCATACAGAATAAAGTGTAAGTTCGTTTTATTATGCAGGTTCAAGGAAATTCGTTCCAGAAGAAACTATCATATCTATTTGGAAGTTTGAATGCTTCAGAGGTACATATCAACCCAATCCACAACTGAAACGTTCAGTTCATAATGTCAAATAAAAGAAGTCATTCAAACCTAAACTGAATTTGCTTAGCGCTGAGGATCATGAGATCATCACCTACAAGCACAACAGGTTATGAATTCTCAGCTAACAACATATCATATAATTAGATCATTAGATCATGGTTAATAGTAATGATTTACATTTCATTTTGTGATAAAATTTTCCAATAAGTAATATTAAATTGCTGGATCCGTACTTCTTCTTAATCAGCAAATAGAATCCATTTTACCATTAAATACTATGGTTTGGCCCTAATTATTCTTCCAAACAAAGGATTAGATCGTACCAAGAACATCAGATCTGTTTTGGAACATTCAATACTAACAGAACATAAATTTTATCTGAAATCCAAATCCAACTTCTTTCTGTTTCCAGTTACAGAGGATCAAAACCACTCCTATAATTTAGTTATAAATTAGATCTAAAACCAATCCAACAGAAGCCTTCATTCAGTCGAGAATCCATCAAGAAACAGAAAACAGATGATTTAGACAAAAAAAATTCTTATACTGAAAATTCAGCATTTAACATGATCATCATCTGGCATGAGATCTACTATATCATGCCAATTGAACATCCATAGATTCACAAATCCAGTCCAAACTCAATTCAGTCAAAAAAACACAAATCAATAAGAACTGGAAGCTTCGTTTCTTCCAAATCTGAGAACCAGATACCAATTTCAAGTCAGCATGAGGATCTGTATATAAACCATACTAGAGGTCTAGATCTAAAGATCTGAACTACACCATAGAATCAAGAGAATAATATAGAATCCTACCTTAAGGCCTTGATCCAGATCCTCTCTCCGGTCACTGATGACCTCTGAGATTGCCTTCGCCACAGCTTATCTCATCTCCTCCTTCTCAAATCACAGGAAAGAAGAAACAGAAGGTTTCAGCTGGAAAGGAAAGGAAGATAAGAGGAGAAGACCAAGAGTCATTAGTATATTCCATTCAATAATCTTAACAAAGTTTAATCTGCCAAAATCCTAGTTAATAACTTAATCCACATCACCTAACTCGTGATCTCATAAACACTTAAGTTAGCCCTCATCCACGAGATGTCATCATAGTCATTCATCTAAACATGAAAAGATCTAATCTTTATAGTTATTACATCCATTCATTAACAACACACAATTGTTAGCGCCAAAGAACATGCATTGATTATAGAAGGAAAAAAAATGTTAAGCCATACCAGTGTGAATGTAGCTTAAAAATGCAGAAAAAGATTCATTTGGCTTATGCAAGGTTTTGAAAAACTCATTTGGCTTATGCAAGGTTTTGAAAAACGGTTTGTATCACCTGGTATGGGTGGTACATACTTGTAGTATTACATCTTACTAATATATGCAAGAAGAATTTATATAGTGGTTGTTCTTCACTTATAGTTCTTCTCTAACATCTGCTGCAGACCAAGGCTTCTGGCATTCAACATGATGGACCCACACAAAGGGCATCAGCTCTTGCAGCACTTTCATCTGCATTTAATCCATCTTCAAACAACAAAAATCCAACACCAAAGCCTTCAAAACCAAACCAAGGGTCACAGCGAGCAGCTGCAGTTGCTGCACTATCCACCGTTTTGACTGCCGAACAAATAAAGGCACAGTCTGAAGCATCTACAACACGATTCAGAAGTCCATCCCCTGATCCGCATGGTAATGCTAATACGTCTGAGATGCATCGCATTAGTAATTAACTGGTTGTCATATATTTTCCCATTGTCAAAAACAAGTCCCCAAGTGTGGTTCTTCACAAAGATAACATCTACATGTTATCTCATGGCATCAAACCACTTTTGCAGTGATAGAAACCTTTCAATCCAGAAATACTAGTTAAGAAAATATCTTCCATCACATTGCAGATTCTGAAAATACAGAAGGTGAAGGCTCGGAGTCGGAGAATTCGCATGAGCATTCAGCAGAGAAGGAAGCCGCAGAAGGAGATGGCTCTATGTTTGAGAACAACGAAGAAGATTCTGAGGCCACACAAGAAACAGAGATTTCTGTTCATGTAGGTGAAAGCACATTCTGCTATGATCGTTTGACAGCAAACTCCAGCGATCCTGCCAAGGGAATCGACCTTAAACGAAGAGAGGTATGCAAATTATGATCTTTCTGCACGGTCTGATTCTCCCCTCTAGAAAGACGTCCTCAATTGCAAGTCAGATAAAAAGTTTTGACTTTTTTTTTTGTTTTTGCATCGTCAGGCCTACTTAATTGATGATGAGTTCGAGACTGTTTTTGGTATGACAAAAGAGGCATTTTATCAGCTACCGAAGTGGAAGCAAGATATACAGAAAAAAAAGCTGCAACTTTTCTAATCAAGCTTGTGCAACTGGGACTCAACTCATCCTGCTCGTGCTACTCCATGGCTTGTTTGATGATCTGCTTGCTGCTTGTTGTCTCTGGTTTTTGGGTATTTGTTGATTTGAAATCATATCACGAGCAATCTAGCTTTCTATTCGTTGAAGAGCAAATCTATTGTCGGAGAGAATCATGATAATTAATAGGCATCTTTCTTTGTAGTTTTCCGAGGTTGGTTGCTCTAGTATATAATTCATGCCCTTAGTTTGTTCCTGAAAAACATTCATTTGTACTTTTTTTGTGTTACATACATGTATGGTCTATCCTTTCCTGGGAGAAGGATGACATATGTTTTCGCATTATATTATCGGACATTTCATAAACACAATTTCTTCATGTGCTTTCTTTACAAGTATTCTCATATGTTTGTTAGTGCAATTCTCTTGTGATGATGGCAAATGGACTTGATTCTCGGTTCTTTTTATCTACAAATGCATTATTTTATAATTAATAAAAAAAATTAATTTTAGGTTAAAGTTTTAATAAATAGTTTGTTATACTATTACTGTATATTAATTTACTAAAGATATGCATTTAATAGGTTCATGGGTCCTGGATTTGCTTGTGTAAGACATCACATAGGCTAAATAAATTAGACGAGCCGATTAGTGGTGAGTTTATCGAATTAATTATTAGTCATTTCAGTAAATTACTATTTTATTGATTTGAATTATTTTATCTGTATAAATATATTAATATTCATTTCTTTAATATATTTGTTGAATAAAATTTACTAATTTAGTATTTATATGGATAAATTTGATAATTTATCAATTTAGCATTTATAAGTAAATTTGATAATTTATCTATAATTGAATAAGGAAAAAAGCAATTACTTATATATACTAAATTTACTAATTTTATCAGTAAATTTGATTTTAACAATTACTGAATAAGAAAAAAAACAATTATCGATGTTTATACTAAATTTATCAATTTTATCGTAAATTTGAAAGAAATGGCCTAAGCTGAGTACCCAGCTTACTTTTCTAAGCTGAGTATCCTAATCTTTGTTCAATCCACTTTATTGATGGATATAGATCTCGATATAAATTTCTCTGTTAGCCACTTCGTTACTTGATGCTTATGTAATTTTTAAACTGGGTATCATAATGTGTTTCATGAATATTGAAACCATGTGATGAAAACACAAATTTTGAGATTTTTTTTAAGTTAAAATATTGATAGATGTTTTGTCAACGTGGATAGAATGTTTATTAACGATAATTATGGTTGATTGAATGTCTATCAACCATAATTATGATTGATACACAGTCTATCAACTATAATTATTATTGATAGAATGTCTATCAATTATAGTTATCATTGATAGACTATCAACGATAATTATAGTTGATAAAATGTTCATTAACGATAATTATGGTTGATAGATATTTTATCAACTATAATTATGGTTGATATATCTTAATTTAATATTGATTGAACTTAATTTAATATTAACAGAAGATATTATGATTAACAGGCTATAATTACGCAAGCAACAAATAACGAAATGACTAACATAAATTTATATTGGGATCTGTGTCTATTAATAAAGTTGATGGAATAGTCGGATTATGTGAGCAAGTAATGGGTGGTTAACGGGAAAAATAGGAAAATTTGCATTGAGATTTGTGATTAATATTTTATAAATCGAACGGCAAAGCAAAGAAAGTACCTAGCTTAAAAAATGTAAGCTGGGTACCGGAAAATTATTGTGTGGTAGCTCCCCATCATGCGGTGGCCATGATACGGTACCCAACTTAAGATGACGTTTTCTAAGCGACCTGGGTCGCTTAAAAAATTTTAAGCGGATGGCTTAATTTTTGCCCCTCCAACATTTTTTTTAATTTTTTTTAGAAATAATGTATCCTTGTAAGCTTTCCAATGATACCAAATTTAGGATAATTTATATCACGTATACGTATAAAATACCCTATACAAGATTATATTTTTTTATATAAGTAAATAGTTTTTTTTATCTTATATGTGATATTGATTAGGGTATTTTATAGGTATATGTGATATAAAAAATCCTAAATTTGGTACCATTGGAAAGCTTACAAGGAGTACATTATTTTTAAAAAAAATTAAAAAAAATATTAGAGAGGCAAAAATTAAGCCATCCGCTTAAAGTTTTTTAAGCGACCCGGGTCGCTTAGAAAACGTACTCCCAGCTTAAGCCATTTCTTCGTAAATTTAATTTCTATGCAGCAATGCTTACCCCTGATACTGAGCAGGGTCACTACATATTGCCCGGTTAAGGCTTTTCCCTGCTAACTTGGGCCTCCCGAGCTTATCTACGCGCCTATGACGCACGCATACGACTTTAAATATATTGGGTCATGTTTGATGGATAGAAACAATGGGAAGTAGGGTGTACATTCGGTATTTACCGATACCGAATATACCGAACCGATTTAAAATTTACCAAAAATTTTAATACCGATACCGAACCGAATAAGAAATTTACCGATTATCTACCGAACCGAATTTACCAAATAATTTTTGGTAAATTCGGTAAATTACCGATTTTCCAATTTAAATTATTTAATTCCTATAAATATAACAATATTTTTATTTTTACCCATTAAACTACCAAACCGAATTATTTTACCAAACCGAATATACCGAATTTACTGATTAACCGAGTAAATGAGTCATGTGTAAATGAGTAAACGGGTAAAATCGAGTATATAAAGCTTAATCGGTAAAATCGATTATTTACCGAACCGAAAAAAAATTAATCGATACCGATACCGATAACCGATTTATAAAAAATTTATTACCGATATCGATACCGATTTAATCGAACCAAAATTACCGAATCGATCGATAAATCGGTAAATATCAAATTTACTAATCTGAATGTACAGCCCTGATGGGAAGCCTAGTTAGATGCTTGGCCCATTAAAGACTCGCCTCCAGCAACCCACATCCTCAAATTGTCGCAAAAAGATATTGTAATAACTTCAATAAAATTTTTAAAAATAAAAAATCAGCACGTAAATATCATGCCTAATGCTGTCTTGTCCCGTGTCGAGCTCAGTGCTCACCGATTGCGCCTTGCACCATCTTCTGTTACTAATCTGACCTTTACCCTCGAAACGGCAAAGTTGGATCGGGACCCACATCAATTCCCAAACGCGTCAAGGAGTCATCTGATTGGTCCGAATTCGAGAACCCTGTCTTTCCGGCACGTCGCCCTTACCGTCCCCCCTCTCCCCTCCCCCCCGCTGACCTCCGACCCGTCGTCGTCCTTTTTCTCCTCCCTCGTCCCGGTTCGATCCCACCTCCTCTGGCGGCCGTTGCTTTCGCCTTGCGCCACCACAACTGCTCGCCAAACCTGTGGTTTCTATGTTTCCAAGGGCCGCCTCCCTTGCCGTGCCCCCGCCTTGTCCTTCCGCCGCATGAAAAGCCTTAAGGGAGAAGTAATTTTGAACTATAATCCCCACTACGTGCCTTTCCAATCAAGGACCGCCCCACCTTCACCTGCCCTCAGGTACCTTCGCCGATCCTTCCCCCTCCCTTTTGCTTTCTTAATCCTGCCTGAGCCAATGGCCTCCCATGTTGTGAGCTGCTGAATCACATCCGATCGTATGCTAGGGTATTGTAATCTCGGTCCCCGTTTGGATTTTCCGGTTTGAATTCATTTTTCTATTATTTGTAGGGTCTTGTGGGCGGTTGCTGATTGTGTACAGCTGAGTAATTGGGGTTTTGGTGGATTGGATCTTGATCGCGGGAAAAGAAGATCGGATTTCGTTCAGGATGATTGGGAAGAGGACCATGGCTACATCGTCATCGTTGTTCTTGATGCTGTTGGGACTGGGGGTTTTCTTCGCCACCTATAACCTGGTGACGATGCTCATTCACCACCAGCGGCAGGAATCTGGGAGGGAGCTGCTGGGTGGTGATCCCGTCACTCGGATGCCTGTTGAACTGCGTAGATCCGTGTTGTCGAGGCGGCCGTTCCACGTGGCGGTCACCGCGACGGACGCTCCGTACAGCAGGTGGCAGTGCCGGATAATGTACTACTGGTACAAGGAGATGAAGGAAAAGGAGGGGTCAGAGATGGGAGGATTCACCAGGGTGTTGCACTCCGGGGAGCCTGATAGCCTTATGGATGAGATTCCCACATTTGTTGTGAATCCCCTGCCAAATGGTGCTGATCGAGTGAGATTCTTTTCTCGGAGATCAGTTCTTCCACTTTATTTCTCTTTTTTGTATCAATCTTCATGCAAGCAAAACATGCTTTAAAAAAAATTACGAGGATTATCCATAGTCGACTATCACTGTCAATTCTATTTGACTGGTTTGCCTCTGACGTAACTATAAGTTCAACGTGTCGTACGATTAATGAATTTCAGCATGAAAACCAAATCTTCCGACATGCCTAAACCATCTCACATTTCATTAATCAAATTTAAGATAAGAATAACTCTTCTGCGACTTCTACATTTTTTTTTTTTCACTTGGTTCGCTATATTTGATTCAAGTATATGAGGAGGCCTGGTTGAAGAATGGAACTGGTAAACTGTAGGATAACAATTAGCTGCAGGCAATGTATCAAAAAGCTTATATTTGACTTGTGACTGCTATCAGCATTTTTATTCTTTTTGAAGTGGTATCAAACTATTTATCAAGTGATTTTGGTATAATTATTTTTACACCTAATAGTTGTCAATGCCTGATTAAAAAAATGTAGCTCCATCTCAATATAACACATTGATGGATGCCCTCTTTTATGACTCCATACCGTCATGTTTATCATTTCTTCCTTGACGTGATGCCAGGGATACATTGTCCTTAACAGACCTTGGGCATTTGTGCAATGGCTTGAGAAAGCAACCATTGAGGAAGAGTAAGTTTCTGTTTCCAGAAGATTGTGCCATTTTGTTTTTTTTTTTTTATGTTGTATGTCAAAAGGTTTCTTTGTTGAATGGAAAAAAAAAATAGGTATATCCTAATGGCTGAACCGGATCACATCTTTGTGAAACCTTTACCGAACTTGGCTCGTGAAGATTATCCAGCAGCCTTTCCATTCTTCTATATTAAACCAAATGAACATGTACAGATAATAAGGAAATATTTCCCTGATGAGAAGGGTCCTGTGACCAATATTGACCCTATTGGAAATTCTCCTGTGATAATTAAAAAGGTAAATGTTGAAATTGCTACTCCTTCATCAGATTCTGCAAAATATAGTTTTTAGATATGTCAATTCCAAACTTGCTTCTCTTGGTTACAGAAAAAGTAATGGCAATTTCTATGCCTTGTAGATTTACACTATACTCCTAGAAATATCTGATAATTCCGCATTCTTGTTTGTCTCAGACCAAGCTACAGAAAATTGCTCCCACTTGGATGAATGTTTCTTTGAGTATGAAAGAGGATCCAGTAACTGACAAAGCTTTTGGATGGGTACTGGAAATGTGAGAACCAGTATGTTCTATATTTAGAATTTTGTAATACAGTTGAAATTGGTGAAGAGATTAGTTCCTTGTTATCTTAGGTATGCTTATGCCATTGCAAGTGCATTACATGGCGTACAACATATTCTTCGCAAGGATTTCATGATACAGGTGCTTACCCTGTTCATTTTCTTGTGATTAGATCAGTGATCTTGTACGCAGAAACTATTATGCCTGTATATGATGTAATGATAAGTTGCAAATGTTCTACCACAGCCACCTTGGGATTTAAAGTTGGGAAACACTTTTATTATCCATTTCACTTATGGATGTGACTATTCGTTGAAGGTAACTTTTTCTGCCAATTCAGTTACATATTTTTATACACTACAATCAACAACTTGTAACGCAACAATGCCTTGAACACAAAGGTCAGTTTTTGGAATTTTCTTGTAGTTGATGCATTTTCTTTGTATATTGTTTTGGTACAATATCAGGGGGAACTAACGTATGGAAAAATTGGGGAATGGCGCTTTGACAAAAGATCATATCTTTCGGGTCCTCCACCACGGAACCTACCTTTACCCCCTCCAGGAGTTCCAGAAAGCGTGGTATGATACCCTTCCAAAATAGTTGAGGTTTCTTAACCATTATTAACCTATTCTGCAAGTCCTCCTGTCCAACTTACGCATTTGCAAATGGTAAATGCTAATTTTGGCCTATCTATAAGTTTAATTATCTTTTTACAATTCTAAAATGTTAAATTTTACTTTTCTCAAATATTTACTATACCCTTAAATTTATCAATTTATTTATAGTTAAGATTTTGATAAAATTTTCTATATATGTTTACTTGGGGTTTTGTATACTTTTATTAGTTGAAAAATGTCCAACCACGAACTCTGTAAGTTTTATAGTTTGTTTGCTTCATTTTTTTGTTTTAGGATTTGTGTTATACCATTTTCCCATCTGAAAAATGTACCACAAAACTTTATATTCTGTTATATCAGTTTGAAAATCATTCACTAGCCATGATGATATAATTAATTATTTTAGCACATATTTATGCCAACTTGATTATCTGCATTATCTTTAAAATCTCTGCTGTTATTTTTTTCTTTTCTACTGCCTCATATTGGAGACTGATGCTCATTCAAAATGAATTTGGTGGGCCTTAAAAAATAAGTATGTAGGAATGCCTAATGGAGATGGTACCTTGGGTCTTTAATAGGAAACCCCCCATTCTTAAACTTTTGTACGTTACCGCTAAGTGTACAGATGAATGCTCTCTACTTGCATGGATAATTTTGTCTTTCTTAAATTATATAATTAGTGTATGACAAATTGAATATTGGATAATTCCAAGATAAGGCATTCTTATGCCAAATTTTATATTAAGGCTCACCTAGATTGTCCTATATTTATTACTATGGTGGGTGGAAATGAATATGAATGACGGATTATATGAATGAGTAGGATGCCAGATATTTTGTAGTAGAAACAGAATGGCTGGAGGAACATGTGAACGATATGCTGGAAGAGTCGGCAGAAAGAGCAGACCAAAGAACATGTACTGGTTTATTTCATAGAATAAAGTATATTATGACAATGATATCAAGAAAATCGGGATTTTGAAACTAAAAATTTTATACAGAGACTAGCAAGATTAAGGACTTCTCTGAATCTGCTAGGTATCAGGAATACTTTTTCTTTTAAGGAGATTTTCTTTGTGTTAGCGATCCTTCATCTAGGACATTACTACACAACTTTGCGCAACTCAAAGAAAAGGATTCCAAATGATCTTGACTCCTCGTCTTACAAGACGGGTGAAAACAGCAGGGATGAAGACAAGGTCTTGGCTCACTTAGATATTTGTATGTATGGCAATGCAAATACTGATTTGTGATTGATCCTCAGTAGATTTGTTGTAATTGGTCTGCAGTAGAATTGCATATATGTCATTTAATGTTATTTTCCTTGGATTCGTGGCTCAATTATATATTGATATTATTGTTGGTGCAGGTAACACTAGTGAAGATGGTAAATGAAGCTACAGCTAACATCCCTGGGTGGGACGATGGAAGATAGTCAAACTACAAAAATTGAGGCATAAGGATATTAGTTCTAGCTTCGACAACCACATAAAGGAAAGCATAAATACAGACAGGTCACAGATGAACAAGTTTTGTTAGCAAAAACATTGAGAGATTATGAACTGCCATAGTATTGGGAACAAGGAAACCTCATATCGTTGTCAGTGCTACAACTAAATTGTTGGTGCATTCTTATGCTTCTTATCTTCCATAGTACTTGAAATGTCTTCTGCACTTGAGATGCTCTCACTCTCGATATTTTTCACTGATCATTGATTTCCATTGTAGCCATATACTGACAGATAATCACTTTGATATGAATGTGCTGAATTTCTGCCACGAGCAATTTGCTGTTGCTGTATGAAAGAACACAAGATCTTGCTTATCCGATGCATGCACTGTAAGTCTGTACTTCGTATACTGTTCACCTACTGTCGTGTGCCCGGGCCAAACGCCCTCAGGGCGTTCGTCCAGCTAACTCAGCTAGAGAGGCCTCTCATATGAAGTATGTTCAGTATGAAAACTCCTTGTCTACGGAGGCATCCACGAAGAAACCCACCACCACCGTTTTTACTTTGATTTTACTCTTTCTTCCGTTTCTTTATCAATTCAGCTTTGAATGTTAAATTGGGTTCCAAAAGCAACACACTGATGGTTTAGTATCACATACCTTTGGCGTCGTCACTAGCAAATTAAATTTGAGTGACGGCTGTTGTACTTGCGTGGCATATCTTTTTAACTCGAGACCTGCTGCCGAGAATTAATAAACGCATTTAATATCAGGTCAACTATCCTTTTGAAAGTGTATTGCTCTCCTACTCACGGGCCTATGTGAAAGGAGAGCAAGTCAACTTCACAATATCTCATCTCAATCTAGCAGTTGAACTCAATGCAATTTCTTTATATGAATAATTGCGCTTGTTGCTATTCTTAGTCATGTCAAAGCTAGTGCTAAGATTTTATAATAGATAAACTTAGGTATATTGTGTCTCTGTCATGATCAAGAATCATTGTTTGATTTAAAGTTAGAGATAGGTCTAATTAGCTTTGTGTTTTCCTTTTGTCCCATCTTTGTTGTGAATTAAAATATATAATGCTAATTTTTTAACTTGCAAAAAAAGTAACTATAAAATCCTAAATTCATGCTTTTCAATAATGAATTTTAGTATAATTAATGAATAAAAAGGAAAGGATTTTTATTTGTATTTGTAATTTAGATATACTTTTTTTTTAAAAAAAATGTACCATCAATCCTTGTCACTCTAATATAAACACATTTAGTAATTATAAAAATAACTTTCAATGTATACAATATTTATTTAAGTATTCCTATATAAACAAGTAACTGATCATGATCAGCCACAAAAAAAAAATTCGAATAATACAAGGACAAAAAAAAACTTAAAGTTGAACAATTTACAATGAATTATATTTTCATGCTAATAAACATATTATAAAGACTAAAATACATCGAAGGACTCATAGTAGACTTTGCAACTAGAACTTAGGTTCAGCCCGAAAACATCGAATCAAAGCAAATTTAAATTTTAAATTTAGGTTAGGTCCATTCTTAATAGGTTTGGTCGAATTCGGGTTTAAAAACTTTTAGAAGTTACTGGTCAATTAAAAGTTTAGCAATTCCAATTCGGTTTAAACTAAAAAAAAATAATCAAAAAACTAGTTCATTATTTTTATTTTTTGATTATTTTTATACAAACATTTGTATTATATCATTTTCCTTAACAATAATAAATACGTAACAATGTTTTAAAAAAAATTAACAGATATATTTTTATAACTTTTATATTTTATTTTTATTAAGAACAATATACATGTTTAAACATTTAAAAAAAAGAAAACTTTAGCTTGAATCAAATAGAATCGACTTCAAATTTCCAGCTCAATTTTGGTTAGTGTTAGTAAAACTAGGTTCAACTCGATTTAAAATTTAAATATAAAATTAAAAAAAAAAACAATTCAAGATTTTTCATCCCGGTTCAGTATGAACCGAATCATTTGTACAGCTTTACATGTGACATCTATAGGCCTCCGCAGTGTAAGAATCCTCCACAAGCGGGCACGCCCCCGTAGACGCTTCGCACGAGCGGCGGCTCCTCAAGCACAGGCCGCCACGCCATCCGCTCGCGCCGGCCACGATCCTCCCACGCGCGCGTGACAAATAGTATTAGGCCAATTCACCTCCCCCGCCCCCAGCGCACGTGCTGGCACACATCGTAATTAACATCCTGAACAAAAACAAAGCTCCAGCTCGACGCACTGTGACGTTTGTAATAAAAATTGGTAATTGAATCGAGCAAGATGATGAAATTAAGAAATAAATTATGCAAGAACTGTTGAACAGTAATGACGAGCTTCCATCCAAACCTATTTTGTGTTGATAATTCCGTGACCTAATCAATTATGCAAGTAAAGTAATGCGGCAAATTAGTCATTTTCCTGCGATCTATTGCTAGATTTAGGTCGTCGCTGTAAACTGATGATTTAAGAATTTCCTCCCTGCCGTTTCACAAATTGCAAGGCACGTTGAATCAAGCATTGGAGAATAGAATAATCATCAAAATTGAGGAAATTTGGGATTATAAATTCGCACATTACTGTGGCCAAACTGTGATCAGCATGGTGATCTTGGAGATTGTTACCTGCCCGCCCCCAATGTTGGCCCTCTCACCTCACCAGTCCTCCTTCGCCGCCATGGGGTGGCCGCAGCAAGAAGAAGGGATCGCGCCGGGTGGTGGATTTGCCTTCTTCTACGATGAGGAGCGGTTCGCCTGCTACACTCCCAAAGAGGCGGAGATCTCGTACCAGTCCCTAGGGTTTTGCTCTCCGCAGCCGGAGCCGGAGGTCGACGCCCCCGAGGACCACCGGATCGGCCAGCACTACTACTCCGCGCAGCTCAAGGACTCCCCCGGCTGCACCAAGAAGCTGTGCCACAACGCCTACGAGCGCGACCGGAGGAAGAAGCTCAATGACCTGTACACCTCCCTCCGCGCCCTGCTCCCTGAGTCGGAGCAAAGCGTAAGGACTCTTCCGTGTTGCATTCAATCAACTGTGAAAATTTTAGGGCAGAAGGCGGTTCCCCCTCAAATCGTTAGTTTCGTTGCAGAAGAAGAAGAAGCTGAGCATTCCGTTGACGATTTCGAGAGTGCTCAAGTACATACCGGAGCTGCAGGGGCGGGTGAAGAGGCTGTCGAAGAGGAAAGAGGAGATTTTGTCGGCTTTGCCGAGGCGGGAAGGGCCGGCGAGCAGCAGTTGTGTGGAAAGCAAAATGTATCCGTCGGTGTCGGCAACCTGCCTCGGTGAGAGAGAAGTGATGGTGCAACTGTGCTTGCTGAACCAGTATGCCATGGTTTCGTTCTCCGAGGTCCTCAAGGTTTTAGAGAGAGAGGGGCTAGCGCTCTTGAATGCTTCAACTTACACCACAGAGGATGGGAGGTGTTTCTGCAGCCTCCACCTTCAGGTACTTAACCTACCTTACGTCTGTTTGTGTGCGTTGCAAATGATTGGCTTATTTGGTGATTGGTTGTATGTGTTTGGACAGGCAAAGGAAGCCTTGAAAACAGAGATGATTTGTGAGGACCTCAAGAGGGAAATAAGTGGAGCAATCAGAATGTGATTGTTCCAGGTTTACGCCCAACATGTAGAGTTGTTCCAATCAGAGTTCTGATCAAATATTTCTGCGCTTTAGCTACTGGCTTTGTTGGGATTGGGAACATCAGAAAGTAATTGATAAGATGGAAAGGTATACTCTCCCATCTCTCGATGGCAAGTGACATACGACAGAACATCAGATGCGTATGGACACCGAGGGGTACGCAGGATATCATGTCTCTGCCAAAAAAAATTTCTATGCCTAGCCTAGGAATTTGAGAAGGATAATATCACCATCATCCATTTTACTTTAAGATTAGTGATTTATATGAATCTTAAAATGAGGACTAGAGAGATTAAGCATAGATTGCATAGGGTTTTGATCAGATTTTATAGATTTTAACTAGATTTTATAGAATCTTAGCCAAAATTCATAAAAACTCTGATCATATTTTTAAATCTATAAAATTTTGGTTAAAAATTTAGTTAAAATCTATGAAATTTTGGTCAAAATGTACAAAATATTATATATTAAATTTTGATCAAAATCTATAAAATTTCACTAATATTTATGAAAATTTAGTCAAATCTACAAAGTTTTAGTCAAAATCTATAAAAATTTAGTCAACTTGATAACATTTTGATACAAATCTAAAAAATTTTAGTTAAACGTATAAAATTTTTTAAAATTTTGTTCAAAATTTACATAATTTAGTTAACAGATAAATTATATACCATTTTCTCACCCATCCTTGCATTATAATTCCCCCTTAATATGCTATTTTAAAGTCCTGTTTCTCTAGTAGATTCAATATATTTTCTTTTTTTTCTCTTATGGATTTCGTCTCTTGGATTTCGTCCAAAGAGGCGTGTATAGTTTAGCAAAAACCTTTCTGAAGACATGGCTGCCGTGCCTACACTCCACATGCGTAGGACGGCATAAGAAACAAATCTTAGGCACCGACCTTGCATCTCTAAGTACAAAATTTAAATTATTATTAATGTCATTTTGGCTTTAAGTTGTCTAGGTAAGTTCTGCAAGCAGTGTATTGCATTTTAATCCTGTAACCAAATAGCCAATGCGGTGCAAAAGCTTATAGATGGCCGTTATACAGGAAAGCCCCAAAAATAAGAATAAAGATACCCCAAAAGCCTATGTTCAGGCAGTGTATGGGGCGTGTGCTAAAAGAATGTAGGTTGTTGGCACTAATAAGTACTGATAAGGATAGATGCTTAGAAAAGCTATCAAAACATGATTTGAATTCAAATACACCAGGTTGCCGAACTACAAGGGGGCAAAATTAACATATCATTTAAATATCGGTACAGATTTGCCCACAATGTTTGTGCATCTTAAGCAACAGAAACTACTAACGAGAGGCAAAACTTCATTAACTCGTCTCGAATCAGCTCCTGGGTTGAACAAGTTCCACGAGAAGAAAAGACAGAATAAATGAAGCTGCCAAAAAGAAATATACAGTAGATAAAGCATTAATCTTTAACAACAAAGAATGGCTCTAAGGTTCACGTGTTGAATAACAGAGCATGAGAGTCTACCGAAACTAGCGACCGCTAGGCTTCTTGGATTTTTGTTTTCTTCTTTTTTTTCTTTCCTTCAGTCACCATTTGAACATCACCGTCTTCATCCAAGACTTGACTATTCTTTTTCTTTTTGGGAGTCCCATTTCGTTCAGAATCTTGACCATTCACCACGTGAGGAACTACTTCATGTTGTTGCCCCTCTTCAGATGTGGGCTTCTTTTTCTTCTTCTTTCTAGACTCTGGCTCAACAGAGATATCCCCGTCGCGAGCAGCCTCAAGTGGTTTATCTTCTTCCATTGGTTCACCATTTATATTCTCATCTTTAGATTTCTTCTTACTTTGTTTAACAGAAGTGACATTTTTTTGCTGTTCATCTACAGAATGCACAGAATTAAGCAAGTTGGCAATGCCGTCCAATATACAAAAAGTAAACTATCAAACTAAAATCATGAACCAGATTTACACTTCAACCTAACTTCAAGTAACTTATGAACAATAATCCCAAACCAAAATATATGTTAGAACATCAGATAATTAAACAATTTTCCATATTAATTTCACAGTGTAAAGAGAAAAAGATATGCATCAACATGTATTACTCCTTCCATAAGATGATTCACTTCTCTAACAGAAAGCGTGATGGGAGTCAACTTACCAGTATCCTTCTGGGAGACATCGTCCAGTGCACTTTCAATGGCAGCTTTCATAACATCTACATTCTTGCGAGGTGCAACACCCTTGTCATAAAAGTCCAGTCTCTCCTCTACCTGCTCCCGCAGTTTTTGTCCAAACATGGTGGTATTGAGCTCTGAAAGCATAGTATTTATTACAGTTAGTCAAAAGGTTCTAAGTAACATAAATAAATAAGTAAATGTAGACTTACCAGAAAAACAGTCAATCCGTGATGCAATGGAGCACTTATTTGCAAGATAGCGAGCTATCCGTCCCTTGTTTCGTGCAGATGCACGGCCAATAAAAGAAGAGTGGAAGATAAGACCATATTTTGGTGTGTTCCCTCGAGTTTTAAGGGCTCTGCAAGATGAGCGGTGAAAATTCAAAACCGAACCAGACAAGTTCTTAGAATCGAAAACTTGTTTATTTAAAAGTTGATGATGCAGGCAAAGATGTGGAGAAAGAATTTGAACCTGAAAAGTGCTTTCTCAGCACCAAGTATTTGGAGGGTTGATGAAGGGCACTTGGCTAGATTGGAAAGACTCCCAGCATGAGATATTAAACGAGCCCCAACAACTTCACCAATCAAAGAGGCCAGATTGGGGGCAATATCATTCATTTTTGTAACTAGATAGTCGTAAAGCTTCTTCCTATACTCAGAGAGATTAATAACCCTCTGAGCAAACTGCTGAACGTTAATCAAATCAATTGGAGACAGATCCTGCCCTGCATAGGCAACACAATCACAAACTGAGCATGACAAGTACACCATGAAACTAGGTTCTGTTTGTTACCCATGGATGCTTTAGCTGCTTCAACAATTTCTTTTGCTTTATCCTCGTCACCAACTAGGTCTGCTAATGCTGGAATATGACTCTCTGACAAATCTGATTTGTTATCCACAAATTTAGCAACTTTGGCATAAAGGTAGTTGTCATTGATGATCTTCACTAACTCTGGGAAATGCCATGAGTACCATTCCCTGTAAAATGTGGTTTCATTAAGAATTCAGACATAAGATATGCTCCCATGTGAGTAAAACAGAGACAGTGAAAGAGAGAGTTTGGTCCTGTGTTAAGAACATGACGTTTTAAAGCATGAACTAAAAAGTACAAGTACAACATTAGTGAGATGCAAACATTAACTTGAACATTTTAATTTTTCTACTTTCATGAAAATTCTCGACTTTATCATTTGGAACAGGTTTACTGATTATCATCACACTCAACTTTTATCGTCTAATTGCAATATGAAAAAAAAAAAAAAAGGTGAGTATAGCATTGAGTAGAATTCTCTTGAGGCAAATAAAATATCACAATGAAACATTAACAGGAATCCAGTGGAGAATTAACAAATAAACAATCATGCATGCATAATTTTTAATTTTAATCAAAACATAATATCCATTAATGAATATGTCCAGTCGAATGCACCACAATACTAAGTACTCTCGGGAGAGATGCACACAAACACAATATCCTATATGATAGTCCCCACACCCAAAAGGTCATGTATTTGGTTACAGCCACATGTAACACAATCGCACATGTTGTAATATTCACATGTAACACAATCACACATATATTGCAATATTCACGTACCTGTTTTATATATATCACTAACACAACAACATATACATAAATAATCTAACATATGCAAATAAAACCAGGAAAAAATTTAACATCACTATTTGTTAATCAATCAATTATTAGACATTTAAAATTATCATATGATGAATTATTTTCAAGTTGGGTATTATTATTTTCACATTCAAGTTTTTATATTTGTTTAGTACATATAATGTTTCTTACATAAAATACTTGAATAATATTATTAATATAATTAACACAACTAATCATAACACTTTTAAAATTATTTAATCTATAAGTCAAAGAATGTTGCATAAGTAAAACAACAATAATTCTTAAACGCAGTTTAGTAAAAAAAATCAGTAAGAGAGGTTAAACTCACCTTACTCTCATTGCAAAGGAGTTAATATCCTTGTCTAATGTATCGAGTAGAAAAATGGCCTGAATGACCATGTTGTCCTCCCGATTGACATTGAACTTCAACTTGGCTCTGTTGTAACTATGTGCTAGACCCAGCCGAGTCTTCAGCAAGTCCGACGGCTATAAAAATAAAATGTAAGATGATCATTACATCAAGCTAGAGAACACACAACAGTAACAAAGCCCTGAATGAGAAACTAGATCCAACCTTTAAGTCCTTAATAAACTGATCGAAGTGAGACCTTACTGCACGAAGGATCTCGTGCACAAATTCGTTACTCTGGCAAGGAATCTTGGTCACCTCGTAAATGTGCGAGCCAACCTTCGGCTCCGAGACCCCAAGGCTGAACTTTGCCTTCTTACCATCTTTCACCTTGGGCAGATTCAATTCCAAAAAGTTCCTAAGCTCCTCGGTCATGATTCCTAGAAGATCGCAACCAAACAAATCCACATATGACTATAACAGCGAGAGAGAGAGAAAAAAAAAATCACAGAGTACTTTCAGGCAGACCTTCAGTAATGGCGTTGCATTGGTTGAGGGCGTCGACGGCCGATGAGAAAGGGAGGAACGCGACGAGTTTGACGACCTTGCCGAATCGGTTCAGGTCGACGGCGGAGTTCCGAACGGCCTCCGTGTTCTGGCCTATCTCGTCGAGGCCGTAAGCGTGGAAGAGAGCAAATCCTGAGGCGGACTCCGAGAGGACGTAGAGCGCCATGGCTAGATGGATCAGGCGAGGGTTCTTCGCTGGCCGTCAGGGATTAGAAACCCTGGGTTTTCGGTTTCACTCGTCGCCCTGATTTTCAGCACTCGCGGGCAATGCACCGGCGGCGGTGAAAGAGCTATTATAGGGTTTTAGAGAGGGAAGCACCGCGGCGATCATTACACAAAATGGCTATCCAATCGGTTCAACCTAAATCCAACCAATTTTGAGACAAATTAAAATTATAGTACCAAATACTATATTACTGCCGAAAAAATATTATAAAATATAATTAAATAAAATTTTATAAATTTTTTTTAAAAATAATGATTAAACAAATAGAACACTACAAATTTCTTTCACTATCATATTTTTTATATAAAAATATAATTACAAATTTTTAGAAATTTAAAGTTTCATACTGGATTTCTTATATAAAAAATACAGTCATTAGTTTTTAGATTTTATTAAACTTAATGCAAACTTAATGTAATTTGATTATGAATATCATTAATTGATGTAATTGGTATGATTCTTCATTTTAAACAAGTTCTTACAAACTTGTTGCTTAAAAACCATTTTAAATGGTATTCTAAAGAGTTTATGACACCAAATATTTTTTATTCTCAATTTAGATATACATTATTGGATCTATTGAGCTTTAAGTATTCCAAAATCATTGATTAAAAATTATTAATACATATGTTAACATGACATATATATCATTAATACATATGTTAAAAATCATTAGTACATATGTTAACATGACAAACATATCACCAAAATAGTTTTGAACTTTATTAGGCTGTTTGGCTCCACTATCAATAATTTTATAGTTGTGCTAAACTGTGCTACAATGTACTAAGCGCAGCTAAACTGTGCTACAATGTACTATGCTGCGCTGTCAAAATTTATAAGATGTTTGGTTAATAACTTTTTAATTACTGTCAAAAATTAAAATAATAAATAAATATATTATTTTAAATAATAATAATATATTTTATTTTTCTTTAGTATTCAATTTAAATTATTTAAATTAATAATATTTAAAATTTTAAACGAAATTATATAAATTACTTTTTCAAAAAAGTAGAAGCTGCAAAAACATCAAATTGTAGCTTTCTCAACTTCTGCTTTTTTACTGCTTTTTTCTGCTTCTGCTTTTCATTACTAAATAGTTTTTATCTGCTTTTAACTTAAAAGCTGCTTAAAATCAGCTTAAAAGCGAGGCCAAACAGGCCCTTAGTACATTGTAATTTTTTAGCATGGGTCGCTATGTTTTCTTAGACGGAATCCATAACAGAATGAAGGGAAAATATATTGAATCCAGTAGCAAAAAAGTCTAAATTTAATGTGTTTTTCCTTTTTTCTGCTATGGATTCCTTCCAAAAAAACATAGCTGACCTGATGGCTTCTTGAGATGACTTATAGTGTCATACGAGATCATCATCTTCTTGCATCTTCTAGCCAGAGGTCTCTGCCTCCCAGGCAGTGAGGCAGGAGGGCAGGGAGATGGCCGCTTTGCCTAGGATGTCGGTCTTGACCAGAAGCCTGCAGTCGCAGATATTGAGGTCAAGCTTTTTGGACAAAGGGTCGAGGTCACTCTGCATCCGGAGTTTGCCAACGGATGGACAATTGTCGTCATCACGTCATCGCGTCATCGGTTGGGCAATACGACTACCTCGGCAAGGGTGGTAGTGACGGATTAGAGCAACTCGCGGAAGAGGGCGTGGTGAGCGAGCGAAGCAAGGGTGGCTAGCGAGGTCGATGAAGCAGGGCAACACGCGGTCGAGCTTTGCAGCGATGGGCTTCCATCGCCTAGCGAAGCCCTTGGCAGACTTGGCCTTCTCAATAGCGACAGGGACAAGAAGGAGGGCGCGGGAGAGCCACTGTTCGATAGATCCAGCGACAGCGTGCCACATTAGCTGATGTTTCAACTTCTTCCACCATCTCCTCACCAGTTGCCATTAGTGTTGAATCTACTGATCTAGGCGAAGTAAAGAGTAGTTGAATGAAACTCTTGTGCCGAAAAGCCTCCACGCCCACGCGACCTAGGGAACCCCATGGGCCAAGTCGGGCACAAAACACCTGGTCAGCATTCGTCAATGTGGGCAAGCAGTCTCCAAGTGCGTTCAGCGCTTCGAGTTTACTGCTTTATGGACCTATGACCCATGCAATCAACTGCCACGCCTGCAATGCCAAACACAGCCTTTCTCCCATCTCGATGAGAAATGAAATGCGACAAAACATCATATTAATGTACTTATGAATTTGGGTGTGTTTTCTAGGCAAGAGTGGTTTGTCTATAATTTTCAGCATAGTGAATTTATATTATCAGCATCCATCTGATGGGGTAGAAATCTTAAAATATTTTCTTTATATAGTAGAAATATATATAAGATGTAGAAATTTATACATGATGGTAGAAATTATAATACAAACTTTTGAAACTTACAAATTTAGTGTCATATAATTTTTATCCTTGTTTAATAATTTTTTTTAAATATATAAATATATTTTATATATTTTTTAAATTTTTATATATGGTAAAAATTTATCAATATGGTAGATATTTATAATGAATTTATATGTTTTATATATTTTTTAAATATTATATATTTTTATATATAATAAAAATTTATTTAAAATTTATTCACATTATTATCATGACTCATGGGCGATGATTGCGGGTTAAGCAGGACGCCCTTGTCCATAAAATTTAAGCAGGGCGCCCTTGTCCATCAAAGTTCTCCTATGAATTCGACTGGTACGCAGGAACTGTCTCTGCCACCCAACGCAGTGGAACATGCAACACATTCAAATGGCTGCCATGACCGGAGAAAATTGGACTGCACGCCACATGCGTGGAATGCCAAGAGAAAAAAAATCCGCCTTGCTAAGTAGGGTTATTTAATCTTAAGGAATACCAATATGATTCTAGCTATTCACGTTTTGCCTGAGTTGAACGAACATATGACAATGGCTAAGATGTCTAGGCAAGCGTAGTGCATAGAAAGGCCGGGGAACTCCGTGCAGGCAGTGTATGAATATGATATGTTGTCCTGAAAATCTAATATAGCCAAAGTGGTGCAAAAGCTTGTAGAGGTCATTATATAGAAGAGCACCAAAATAACAATAAAAGTCCAAAAGCCTATGTGCAGGCAGTGTATGGGCCGTGTGCTAAAAGAATGTAGACTGTTGGTATTAAGTGTCACGCATACGTTTACAGTAATATTTTTTTAGGATTTCCACCCGTGAGTCAACACTTGACTCGAGTCCAAATACGTCAACGCGACTATCGCAACGGTCGAAACCGCTAGATTGGGCGCGACTGGCGAAGTCGATTCCCTGAACCGACTCCCAGCCCGTCTGTGGACTCTTGCGGATCGCTGCCGTTCCAACATGGCTCAGGTCAACGTCGATAATTCACCGGAGACCAGTGGCGTCGAGTCAAACCAGGTTCACCGAAACCCAAATGGGACTCATTCGTATCCGACCGCGTCGGACGAGGTCCACAACAGTATTATCCAGTTGTCCATGGATCAGACCGACGCTCGGCGATCAAGGACGAAGGCTCACGTGGCGTCGCACGCCGGTGATGGAAAGAAGCCCGGTCGGCTCCTCACTCGCACGCCGGCGGTGAGGCCGGACGACGCTCCGCTGGTGAACCCAGCGGCCTCGTCCTTCTCGCCCGAGGACGAGAACGGCCGGAAGAAATATACCCCCGAAGGCCTCCGATCAAGCCGGCGGAAGCTGACGCTGTGTACGTACTCTCGCACAAAGGCGAACTCGTCGAGAACCCACTGTTGGGGAGGAGGTAAGGAAGGTGGCCGCCGTCACCCACCGGCGACAGGCGGCGCTAGAAGATGATCCGACGGCTGGGGAGATACGCGCGGGCGCGACTGTCCACGCAAATGGAGGGGAAGACGAGTTCTCACCACTCTGCAGCAGCTCCGCCGGAAAGAGGACGCCGGCCCGACCAGAAGGAGGTCTGGCCGCGCCTCCTCGTTTTCCCACTGTCGACGAAGCGACGACCACTGAGTTGCAGGCTCGTTGGCGAGCAGGCATCGCCCTGCTGCTCTCCTTCGTCGATGGCGACACTGGCGACGTCCTTCCACGCTCGGCAGTCGCTAGCTCGAACGGACGGGACCTAGCGCTAACAGCAGTGCCACGCGCAGGTGGCAAAGGCGGATGGCCGGCCAAGATGGACTCGCATGCAGGCGAGGAAACCAGGGGGATCTCGTCCGCACGCAGGCGGACGTCGAGTCCGGTATTTCACGCACGCAGGCGGCCAGAGCTCAGACGATCCAAGAAAGGGGAGGCTCGCATGCGGAGCAGAGAAGGGGAGGGAACCGGCCAAAACAGGGGAGCACCGTCGGAACGAGAAGCGACACCGCCCGGGAGCCACGCGCTCGACCGGGGAAGAAGGGAAGCGACGACAAAGGGGAGGAGTTACCTCGGCGATCACTCAGGCTGCCGGCTCCTTCCTTTTGATGAAGTGGTAGATGTCATCGCCTTCCGAGACGATCTGAACGGCGGCGGCAATTCGGCGGCGCGATCGGCGACGAAAGAAGGACGCAGCTGGCGACGAGGAAGAGGAAACGGGGTTCTCCGGGGCCTCCGTCCACCCGCCCACACCACCGGAAGCTTGGAGAACCATACCGACAAACGTTCGACGAAGATCCGCGTTTTCGCCGGAGAAGCCGAGAGGGAAAATCGAAGTTCGCGGGCAATCCCCCGCGACAGAGGGCGACGTCCTCCTTTTCTTCTGCTCCCACACCACGCACACAGACCGAGGCCCACCCAGTCACATCAGCCCATCCCGAGTCAGCGACCATACGCACGCGGGGAAATCGCGTGTGAAACGCCCGTTGAGATGTTAACGGAGCTAGGCATCGCGCCCGATCCGCCTCCTTTACCCGCCTACCCGGTCGGCTAAAATTCTAGGCTGGGCTGGGAAATTAGGCCACGCCCAATTTTTCGGCCCGTAGGCCTAACACGAAGTGAAGTAGATATGATTTGATTTCCAATACATCAGGTTGCCAAACTTCAAAGGGCAAATTAACATATATTTTAAATATCATTACAGATTTGCCCACATTGTTGTGCATCCTAAGTTACAGAAACTACTAAAGAGAGGCAAAACTTCAATGAACTCGTCTCGAAACAGCTCCTGGGTTGAACAAGTTACACGAAATGAAAAGGCAATAAATGAGCCGCCAAAAAAAATATACTAGATAAAGCATTAATCCTTAACAAGAAAGAATGGCTCAAAAGTACACCTGTTGAATAACAGAAGTCGAACCTACCGAAACTAGCGACCACTAGGCTTCTTGGGTTTTTGTTTTCTTCTTCTTCTTCTTTCCTTCGGTCATCATTTGAACATCACCGTCATCATCCAAGATATGATTATTCTTTTTCTTCTTTTTTGGAGTTCCATTTTGTTCAGTACCTTGACAATTTACCTCGAGTGGAACTACATCATGTTGTTGCCCTTGCTCAGATGTGGGCTTCTTTTTCTTCTTTTTAGACTCTCGCCCAACAGAGAAATCCCCGTCGGGAGCAGCCTCAAGTGGTTTATCTTCTTCCATTGGTTCACCATTAACATTACCATCTTTAGATTTCTTCTTACTTTTTTTCACAGAAGTGACATTTTCTTGCTGTTCATCTACAGAATGCACAGAATTAAGCAACTTGACAATGTCGTCTAATATACAAAAAGTAAAATATCAAACAACTAAAATCATAAACCAGAATTTATACTTCAACCTAACTTCAAATGAACAAAATTCCCAAATCAAAATATATGTAAGAATATCAGATAATTAAACAATTTACCATATTAATTTCACACAATGTAAAGAGAAAAAGATATGAATCATCATGAATTACTCCTTCCATAAGATGATTCACTTGTCTGACAGAAAGCGTGATGGGAATCAACTTACCAGTATCCTTCTGGGAGACATCATCCAGTGTACTTTCAATGGCAGCTTTCATAACATCTACATTCTTGCGAGGTGCAACACCTTTGTCATAAAAGTCCAGTCTCTCCTCTACCTGCTCCCGCAGTTTTTGTCCAAAGATTGTGGTACTGAGCTCTGAAAGCATAGTGTTTTATCCGTTAGTCAAAAGGTTCCAAGTAACATAAAGGAATAAGTTAATAAGACTTACCAGAAAAACAGTCGATCCGAGATGCAATGGAGCACTTGTTTGCAAGATAGCGAGCTATCCGTCCCTTGTTTCGTGCAGATGCACGGCCAATAAACGAAGAGTGGAAGATAAGACCATATTTTGGTGTGTTCCCTCGAGTTTTAAGGGCTCTGCAAGATGAGTGGTGAAAGAATCACTAAAACAATTCGTCAATTCCCACTCTCCGTAACCTATCGTTCATATCAATATATTAAAGATAAAGAAAAAAATTTCAAATTTATCATCCAACTGTATTTCAATAAATTGGCTTGCCTAATATCACTTATCATTTTGCATAGACACAGACGATCGGTTTAAATCTCGACCAGACAAGTTCTTAGAATAGAAACCTTTTTTATGTAAAAGTTGATGATGAAGGCAAGGATGGGGAGAGAGAATTTGAACCTGAAAAGTGCTTTCTCAGCACCAAGTATCTGAAGGGTTGATGAAGGGCACTTGGCTAGATTGGAAAGACTCCCTGCATGAGATATCAAACGAGCCCCAACAACTTCACCAATCAAAGAGGCCAGATTGGGAGCAATATCATTCATTTTTGTAACTAGATAGTCGTAAAGCTTCTTTCTATACTCAGAGAGATCAATAACCCTCTGAGCAAACTGCTGAACGTTAATCAAATCAATTGGTGACAGATCCTGCCCTGCAAAGGCAACACAATCACAACCTGAGCATAACAAGTACACCATGAAACTAGGTTCTGCTCGTTACCCATCGATGCTTTAGCTGCTTCAACAATTTCTTTTGCTTTATCCTCGTCACCAACTAGGTCTGATAATGCTAGAATATGACTCTCTGTCAAATCTGATTTGTTATCCACAAATTTAGCAACTTTGGCATAAAGGTAGTTGTCATTGATGATCTTCACTAACTCTGGGAAATGCCATGAGTACCATTCCCTGTGAAATGTGGTTTCATTAAAAATTCAGACATTAGATATTCCCCCATGTGAGTAAAAACAGAGAAAATGAAAGAGTGTTTTGGTCATCTGTTAAGAACTTGACTCTTTAAAACATGAACTAAAAATTACAAGTACAAAATTAGTGAGATGCAAACACTAATTTGAACATTTTAATTTTTATACTTTCATGAAAATTCTAGACTCATATCATTTGGAACAGGTTTACTGATTATCATCATACACAATTTTTATCATCTAATTGCAATATGAAAAAAAAAATAAGGTGAGTACAGCATTGAGTAGAATTCTCTTGAGGCAAATATAATATTACAATGAAACATTAACAGGAATCCAGTGGAGAATTAACAAATGAAGAATCATTCATGCATAATTTTTAATTTTAATCAAAACATAATATCCATTAATGACTATGTCCTGTGGAATGCACCACAATACTAAGCACTATTGGGTGAGATGCGCACAAACACAATACCCTATATGATAGTCCCCACCCCCAAAAGGTCATTTATTTGGCTCCAGCCACATGTAACACAATCACACATATGCTGTAATATTCACATGTAACACAATCACACATATTGTAATATTCACATATCTGTTTTATACATATCACTGATAGAACTATATATACATAAATAATCTAACATGTGCATACAAGATCATTGCTAAGAGTAGGTGGACCAAGAAAAAATTGACATCATTATTTGTTAATCAATCAATTATTACACATTTAAAATTCTCATATGATAAATTATACTCAAGTTGAGTATTATTAATACACATAATATATTTTATATAAAATAAATAAATAATTATTAATATAATCAGCACATAACTAATTACAACACTTTTAATTATGTTGTTAATCAATCAGTACGAGAGGTTAAACTCACCTTACTCTCATTGCAAAGGAGTTAATATCCTTGTCTAAGGTATCGAGTAGAAAAATGGCCTGAATGACCATGTTGTCCTCCCGATTGACATTGAACTTCAACTTGGCTCTGTTGTAACTATGCGCTAGACCCAACCGACTCTTCAGCAAGTCCGACGGCTATAAAAATAAAATGTAAGATGACCATTACATCAAGCTAGAGAACACACAACAGCAACAAACCCCTAAACGAGAAACTAGATCCAACCTTTAAGTCCTTAATAAACTGATCAAAGTGCGACCTTACTGCACGAAGGATCTCATGCACAAATTCGTTACTCTGGCAAGGAATCTTGGTCACCTCGAAAATGTGCGAGCCAACCTTCGGCTCCGAGACCCCAAGGCTGAACTTTGCCTTCTTCCCTTCTTTCACCTTGGGCAGATTCAATTCCAAAAAGTTCCTAAGCTCCTCGGTCATGATTCCTAGAAGATCGCACCAAACAAATCCACATGTGACTATAACAGCGAGCGAGAGAGAAAAAAAAAATCACACAGGACTTTCAGGCAGACCTTCAGTGATGGCGTTGCATTGGTTGAGGGCGTCGACGGCCGATGAGAAAGGGAGGAAGGCGATGAGTTTGACGACCTTGCCGAATCGGTTCAGATCGACGGCGGAGTTCCGAACGGCCTCCGTGTTCTGGCCTATCTCGTCAAGGCCGTAAGCATGGAAAAGGGCAAATCCTGAGGCGGACTCCGAAAGGACGTAGAGCGCCATGACAAGATGGATCAGGCGAAGGCGAGGGTTCTTCGCTGGCCGTAAGGGAACAGAAACCCTGGGTTTTCGGTTCTTCCCAGGGGCGGGCGATGCACCGGCGGCAGCGAAGAGCGGTTATGTGCTAGGGTTTTAGGGTTTTGAGTGAGCACGCGATGTTTATAGGGACTGTCCTACCGGTTTAAAACCGAACCTGAACCATTTCTTTGAAAAACCTTAAACCACAAACCGAACATTTCAAGTTCGTTTTGTTTAATTCAGGTTAAATCGAATTTGATTTTTTATATATTTTTAAATATTTTTATTATTTTAAAAAATAATAATATAATATGAATAGTCTTATAAATTTTAAAAATAATTAATTTAAAATTCAGTTTGATTGATTTAATTCGAAATTTTGGTGTATACTGTATAATAGAAAATCTAGCCAACTTGAAGCAATCCTTCGCTGGGTGGAATTGTGATAGAAGCGAGGTCAGCCAGGTCAGGTTGGAGTTGGAGTGCGGCTAAACCCTTTGTATTTTTCTGTTTTTGAGTCAAGTCCCATTGCGAAACTCTAACGAGTCTAACCGCACACTTAATAAATTTTCTTGTTCTTGCGTACAAATATATATTTGGCAGGGGTGTAGATGAAAATTTCCCCTACCATCCCCCCAGGGAACTCACGTGGGAATCACGTGCAAAAAAGAGTAGCTGCCGCCGTGGAGGCAAAGACTGCAAAGTGTTTCCTTGGCGACGATATTTTCCAATCCGCCTCGCGTCGGCGAGTCGTCTCCTCCGACGACCGACGTTCCCACGCCCGCCTGTTGGCAATAACTTGTCGATGCTTAAATAGAGAACAATTGGTCGATCGACTTCAGAGAGAAAGGGAGGTAGGCATATGAACGGGGATCGGGAGATGTCGAAGAGGAGGTTGACTGCGACCGCCGCGTTGCCGGAGGTGGCCTTGTTTTATTCCTCCGCCTCTTCGCCCATTCATAGCCTCGATGACGGGT
The DNA here is from genome assembly GCA_027563935.2 of Costus lasius. Classification (NCBI taxonomy): domain Eukaryota; kingdom Viridiplantae; phylum Streptophyta; class Magnoliopsida; order Zingiberales; family Costaceae; genus Costus; species Costus lasius. Next base: position 132,504,163 of record CM050450.1, on the reverse strand, counting down.
GCCTCATGCACATATTTAGCTTCCTCGCGCCCATCCCAGGTTAGGGTGATTCTCTTTCCAGTTCCTACATTTTAGGGCTTTTCCGGTCTGTTGCTGGCAATCGCTGGCCGTTGATGTCTGGGTCTTGTTGCCTCCTAACTCTTGCCTTTAGCTTCTTTATTCGTTGTAAGTAAAATAATTTTTCCCCCTCACAGAGTGCATAGGGAAAGAGGTTGCACGATGAAGATAACTTGTTTTACATTTTATTCCTTTTCAATCTCATAGGGTAGTTGATCAAAAATGATGATGAACATAGATAATCTATTTAATACTATCATTTTTATCCAGAGAAGGTAGGATTTTTCTGTAAATCCAAGTTGGTAGAATCTATTTATTAAATCTGAATAGGGTTGGTTACCTCTTTACTCTCCGCCATTTTCTTGTTTCTTTATTGCTACAATTTCTTTGTGCACTCCAATGCCAGGAATGTATATATAATGCTAATAGAGAATCAAGTTACTCGTCTGAAAACTAAGCTGTACTCTGTGGTGAAATCAATCTTACAACAAGTGAAGTGAAATTGTGTCAAGGTTTCTCCGTTAAGTGAACTAGATAGAAAAATATCAACAGCACAGAAGATACATAACTTTCCCTGTAGTTTGAAAAGATGTAGGCATTTGACTTGGTCAGCGTTCTAAAGAGCAAGACTAGATAAGGAAATTATTATGTCAAATTAGGAGTCTTATCTTATTATCTAATGCGTCAATGTTGCTTTCCAATCAGGCATGCGTAACTTCAGTTTTGCCATTCTCAACTATGGAGGTAATTAAGTCCAATTAGGACCTGAGATTACCAGATATTATTGTATTCCATTAGGACACATCGTATGTCCAAGTAACACCCAAAAGCATAGCCAGGTAAGGAAGTTAATTATGTTCAGTTTGGAGTACCGAGTACCCTATCTTATTAGCTATTGTCAATGTTGCCTTCCAATCAAGCATGCATTATTTTATTTTTATCATTCTTTAACAAAGGAGGTAAATTAAGTCCAATTAGGATCCCAAATTACCAGATATTATCATCTCCATTTAGGTGCCTATCATTTATATTGTTAACCTCAAATCAGCAAACGGATGATCTAGCTGTCAAGATTAGTCAGGTGCAAGTAAAAAAAAATGAGTAAAGGATCCACATACAAAGCCAAGTTAGCCTTACACTGACCTCAACCTCTCCAACCTATGAATGGACTGTTCTGCGGGGTCCTCAGATGTACCAACCTTCTAAGTTCTTTGATCACAATATTACTTTCATATTTAATAATTTAATTCTAAATTATTGAATTTTGGAATAATTTCTTATAAATTGTTTTGCTCCATGAGGAAGCAAATTGTTGGTGCTTGGTTCTCTTTAGTTGGAAGATGGAATTGGATTTTATAACTACAATAATATCATGTGGTTAAAAAATGCTTTGTGTTGCATGTAACTTGTTAGTCACTTAGTGCATGGCATTGGCCTTGATGATTGCACTTATGTTGGCTCTTAAATTAAACAAGGAAGATGCTTGTTTGTGTGCTAGACACTAATATGATTATAATTTTGGTTTAGTTGGATATCTAGGTTGCCATTTAGGTATAAATTGCACAAATGATATCTTATAGTTTAAGACAGACTCTCTCTCACTATTTTTTATTGATTAATGAAAATGATTTTTTGTTCTCCTCTATCTTTGGCACCAGGGTCATGCCTTGAACCCCCTTCTCTTTCTCTCCATACAATAGAGGGGTTCCTATAGATTTCATTGAGCCTCTCATCTCTCTCTGAAGTGAAGATTGATTCCTCTTATTCCCTTCCTTTATTTGCAAAGTGATGTAGGGAGAGGTAGAAAGCATCAAGTCTGTCCGTATATGACTAGGCCGGTTCCTGAGAGGAGTTTTTTTGTTGATGTTACTTTGGCTTTTTGCTGCTTCAGTGCTGCTGCTTGCCTTGCCTGGTTCCACCCTTGTCTGTGTAGGTTTATCTTGGGCTTCCTTCTCTTGTTCACCAAAATTATCCCGTAGAAGTTCCCAAATGTGCTCGGTTGTTGGACTCAAGGTAGAGAAGGATGATTGCTGCCTTCCTCTTTGCTTTGAAGCTATCTGCCTAGCTTTATCCTTGGGTCCCCTCTTTATGCGGGCATGGGAGGAATACAACCCCTTTTGTTACGTGATCATGGTGGAATTTGGGGCTGCAGAGGTGCAGTGATTGTGTCGCTGGGTAAGAAAAGGGTTTTTTGCTTGCTTCCCCCTTGATGTTCACTTCTATGCACCGAAGTGGGTGTGGCAGATCATGGTGGAACTTGGGGCTGCAGAGGTGCTGTGCCAGTGCCGTTGGGCAAGACAAGGGTTTGTGACTTGCTTCCCCCTCTAATGCTCACTTCTATGCACAGAAGTGGGTGTGGGCGAGATGTTATTTCTTTTCTTTTTTTTTCTTAGTTTCTTTTAGTTCCTTGTAAAACCTTTCTCCATTAAGTATCAAATTAAAACTGCATGGATAGTTTGAGCCTTGTCTTTAAATTAGTTATCCAATAGAGAATTTTATGTTATTATTGGGGAGACATGACAAAACTACCTATCTAGTTGGAAGTTGTGATGTTTGGGCCTTTTTGTATGACCTTGTTCATTCTTCGCTTCTTTGGATTGACATAAGCGGGAGAGATGGAGCATGATGTTGACAATTCAATCCCTTGAGTGTTAAAGGGAACTAGCTCTGGTTTGGTCTATACATTTCTTGTTTTTTATTCTCTTTTTCTTGTGTTACAATTTTCTTTGTGACTGCGAATCACTTTGTTGTTTTGAATTTCTATGATTATCATTAGTAATAAAAATATCTTAGTGAAGCAGTTGCCAAAGTTAGTTTTGTTGGCAGAGGCTGCTCACGTAATTGATGTCCAGACGGTGACTAAAATCCTGGAAATGAACAATTTACCGACGACAGCCTGAAAATGCATAAACAGCAGAGGCACCGAACGACAAGCAAACTAACACTCAGTGATCACAACGATACACAGGAATGAAAAGATCCAATCAGAGATCAACACAAAGTTCAGATATTATCATCCACATTCATGACGTGTCAAAGAAACATACGAGATCCACATCCAAAATTAGCATTCGATAGATGGCTCGACAAGAGCCTTCATAGCCTCTCAAAATGGGACTTCACAATGTGGCTATTACTCGAAAAGAGACAGAACATACAGATGCTGCAATTAAAAGAACCTAGAATCCAACCCGTCACCACCTGGAGAGAACTTCCCAGGATACAGAGCAAAGGTTCAAGACTCCAACGCCGCGCCGCCTCAAGCAACTACTGTGTTTTTCAGTCTTCTTTTTCTTTTTCCAAAAACTAGGGCTGCTCTCCTCCTCGCTCCCCTTTTGTCTCATTCTCCCTTTTTCCCAGACTCCAGATCAGTTACTAGTTGTAGCTAGTTTGGCATCTGATGCGGACTACTTTCCCATGAATACATCAGAGTGCAATAATTTGACTGCCCTTTTACTTCAAGTGGACCATCCACCCCACCAGCACTTAACTCCAGTTCGGTAATTGCTTGACTGGCCCCGGTATCAAGTCCCCGGCTTGGGAGAAGCTTGCCCTCGAGCTAAGATCTTCATCCTCGCCATAAGATAGGGAGAGATCAGCAACATTGAAAGTATTGGATACCTTATATTCTTTGGGCAGATCAATCTTGTAAGCATTACTCCCTATTCGTTGCATCACTTTAAATGGTCCCATGGCTCGTGCACTTAACTTGGAGAATGAAACGTTCCTTCCTTAAATGGACTCAGACCCAATCTCCTTCCTGGAATTCCATATGTCATCGTTGTTTATTGGCTTGTTGAGCATACTTATCATTCTGCTTGATAAGCTGATCTCGGACTCGGCTATGCAGGTGTTTAAGTTGATTGGCTCTCTCATTGGCATCACTACTATAAGCTTGCAACACCGGTATTGGAACTAAATCAAGAGGACCCTTTGGATTTTGTCCATATACGACTTGGAAGGGATTGCACTTCGTTGTCCGGTTGATGGAATGGTTGTAAGCGAACTCAACTTGGGGCAGAAGTAGATGCCAATCACGAATATTTTTTCCCAAGGCGCTCCGCAATAGATTACCTAAGTTTCGATTGACAACTTATGTTTGCCCATCAGTTTGTGGGTGTGCCGTCGTGTTGAATTGTAATTTTGTCCCCAACTTGCGCCACAGGGTTCGCCAAAAATGACTCATAAATTTCGGATCCCGATCAGAAGTGACCGTCAGAGGGATACCGTGTAGTCGAACTATCTCCCTGAAGTATAAATCAGTTACCATAGATGCATCCGTAGTTTTGAGGCATGGTAAAAAGTGAGCCATCTTCAAAAACCGGTCGACCACGACAAGAATGAAGTCTTTATTCCGACGAGTCCGAGGTAGCCCCACCACGAAGTCTAAACTGATATCTTCCCACGGCGCTTGTGGAACAGGCAAGGGTGTGTACAATCCAGTGTTCTGTGATTAACTTTTAGCAATGTGGCATATAGCGCAGCGTCTAATCAATCTCTCCACATCTCTTTCAATCCTGGGCCAATAAAATTTTTCTTTGACAGCGGCCAGGGTCTTGTCACGCCCAAAGTGGCCTCCTAACCCTCCATTGTGCACCTCCTTTAGAATAGCCTCTCGCAATGAACACTGGGGCATGCAAAGTAGATTCCCTTTGAAAAGAAAACCGTCCCGTACGTGAAACTGCAAGCGAGGACCCTTGAGGCAATCGTTCCAAATACCACCAAAGAAAGTATCATTGGAATATAATTCTTTGATTACTTCAAAACCCACAAGCTATACCTGCAAAACATTCAACAGAACATACCGGCGACTTAGAGCATCGGCTACTTGGTTTTGGGAGCCCTTCTTGTGTTTGATTATAAAACTATAAGTTTGCATGAATTCCATCCATAAGGCATGACGGCGATTTAGCTTGGTTTGACTATTGATATACTTGAGAGCCTCGTGATCTGAGAACAAAGTGAACGGCTTAGTTAGCAGGTAATGACTCCAATGATTTAAAGCTCTCACTATTGCATAAAATTCTTTATCATAAACGGAGTAATTTTTGCGAGACTCGTTCAACTTTTCACTAAAAAGGCTATTGGTCGACCTTCCTAACTAAGAACGGCGCCAATTCCCACATTAGATGCATCACACTCCACTTCAAATAATTTGGCGAAATCCGGCAATGCAAGTACAGGGGCTTCTATGATCTTCTTCTTAATGAGCTCGAAACTCTTTTGTGCACTGTCAGTCCACTTGTATGCACCTCCCTTAAGACATTCTGTAATTGGCGCTATGATAGTGCTAAACCCCTTGAGAAACCTGTGATAGAAAGATGCAAAGCCATGGAAGCTTCTGATCGCTTGTAGGGAGTCCGGTGTGGGCCAATGAAGGACTGCTTGCACTTTAAGAGGGTCCATTTTTAAGCTTTCCTTTGACACCACATATCCCAAAAGGTGAGACTACTCTCAAGAAATTCACACTTTTTGATATTGGCATATAACTTTTGTTCTCTGAGTACGTGGAAAACACAACGGAGGTGATCTAAATGTTGGGACTCATCCTGACTATAAATCAAAATATCGTCGAAATATACCACAACAAATTTACCAACATAGGGTCTGAAAATGTCACTCATCAACCGCATAAAAGTGCTGGGAGCGTTTGAGAGCCCAAACGGCATAACCAACCATTCATATAGTCCATCTCGAGTCTTGAAAGCTGTTTTCCACTCGTTCTCTTCCCTCATGCGAATTTGATGATAACTGCTACGTAAGTCCATGCGTAAGAAAATGACAGCTCCAGCTAATTGGTCAAGAAGGTCATCCAAACGGGGTATTGGAAATCTATAGTGAATCATTATTTTGTTCACAGCCCTGCTGTCTATACACATTCTCCATGAACCATCCTTTTTTTGGTACAAGAAGTGCTGGTACTGCTCACGGACTTTTACTATCTCTGATGAGACCCTTGGAAAGAAGCTCCCCAACTTGTCGTTGCAACTCCTCATGCTCTTTCAGACTCATACGATAGGCTGCTTTATTGGGGATTACCGACCTTGGAATGAAATCAATACAGTGTTGTATGTCCCTTAGAGGTGGTAAGCCTGGGGGTATTTCTGCCGGAACCACATCCTTGAACTCATGCAATAGGGGCGTGACTTCAGGAGGATGCTCTGTCAATTCCATGTTGGGCTCAAACATCATAAGGATGCATCCCCTCTTGATTTCTTCCGGTTCTCTTAGCATCATGTTTCTGAGAAGTAACGACAGATTGTTATTGATGACCTCACATGACTGAGCATTATTAATTTTGGAGGGAACTAATAGGATTTTACGATCATCCTTGATAAAGCTGTATGTATTTTGGTATCCATCATGAATTGTTTTTCGATCATATTGCCAAGGCTTTCCCAAGATGACATGACAAGCATCCATGGGAACCACATCACAACAAACTTCATCAAAATATTTTTGACCAATCGAAAATTGGATAAGACACCTGCTCACCTTGATTTCCTTTTGTTTGTTCACCCAGGTAAGATTGTATGGGTGAGGATGCGCCTTTGTTGGAAGTTTTAATTTGTCCACCATATCGACAGCGACCACATTTTCAAAGCTGCCCCCATCAATGATTACGTCGCACATTTACCTTGCATGGTACATCTCGTGCGAAAAATATTGTCCCGCAACCAAGTTGCTTGTTCTCCTTGTTGAAGGTTGAGATTTCGGCATACTAGCATTTCCCCTTCATCGGCACAAATGATCTCCTCTTGGTCATCAACTTCTGCTTCGACTTTCTCAGTGACCTCTTCACTGTCCTCCTCTATCAGGGTAACTATTCTTCTGTTGCAATGTGTCCATACCCTTGACATTTAAAACACTTTCGAGACCCAATTGTAGTAGATTTTTGTTGGTAATTCGCCTCTCCCTTTTGTGGGAATTTCGGTGGTTTAGAGTGGCCTGATCCCGTGGCGCTAGAGACAGGGGATTGTGGATGTGGTGAGGAATTGCCTGTTTTGGTGGTGAAGCGTGCACTTATTCCCTTCCCCTTTGCATCCTTCTGTTGTTTCTCTACCTTGGCTGCTAATTTACATACATCTACGAAAGTCCAATATGGCTGTAGCTGTACAACATTACTCAACTCAGGCCTTAAACCCCCAAGATACCGGGCAATTGTTTTGCCGCAGGTTGTGGAGCTGTAAATAGAAGTCCTGTTTGTAATTGCTAGGTAAGAATCGCTTCAAAAGTTCCTTCTTCATCTTTTCCCAAGAGTGAATGGGTCGTTTGCCCTTGCGATCCCTTTGTTTCTTGTTGTTTTCCCACCATAATCCTGCGTAATTTCGCAGCTTGAGTGCCACCAGCTTGACTTTTCGAGCCTCCGGCACTTCTTTAAAATCAAATACACGTTCTACCGTGTGGATCTAGTCTAGAAATTCATCCGGTGGGCAACGCCCTTCGAAATCTGGGATGTCCACCCTGAAATCAAAATCTGGCCGGTGAGTGCGTAGGGGATTTCTACTAGGTGGAGTCTGGTGACAGAATGGATTTTCTTCCTCTTCACTCTCTTCATCCACGACATCTGTTCTTTGGGGTCGTTCCCCCTCAGAGGGTCGTAACTGGGTTAACTGGGCTTGTAGCTGTTGAATCTGCTTTCGTAGCTTGACAATTTCTATATCACGCATGTCTTTCTCCCGGAGATGATCCGTGTCCAAGTCTGGACCCTTACGGCTTCCCCCTGCCATGGATTTCCCAACCTGGGCTTTGATACCACTTGATGTCCAGACGGTGACTAAAATCCTGGAAATGAACAATTTACCGACGACAGCCTGAAAATGCGTAAACAGCAGAGGCACCGAACGACAAGCAAACTAACACTCAGTGATCACAACGATACACATGAATGAAAAGATCCAATTCGAGATCAACACAAAGTTCACATATTATCATCCACATTCATGACGTGTCAAAGAAACATATGAGATCCACATCCAAAATTAGCATTCGATAGATGGCTCGACAAGAGCCTTCATGGCCTCTCAAAATGGGACTTCACAATGTGGCTATTACTCGAAAAGAGACAGAACATACAGATGCTGCAATTAAAAGAACCTGGAATCCAATCTGTCACCACCTGGAGAGAACTTCCCAGGATACAGAGCAAAGGTTCGAGACTCCAACGCCGCGCCGCCTTAGGCAACTACTGTGTTTTTTAGTCTTCTTTTTCTTTTTCCAAAAACTAGGGCTGCTCTCCTCCCCGCTCCCATTTTGTCTCATTCTCCCTTTTTCCAGACTCCAGATCAGTTACCAGTTGTAGCTGAGTTGGCATCTGATGCGGACTACTTTCCCATGAATACATCAGAGTGCAATAGTTTGACTGCCCTTTTACTTCAAGTGGACCATCGACCCCACCAACACTTAACTCCAGTTCGATAATTGCTTGACTGGCCCCGGCATCAGAAATGGTGAATGCTAGGCATGTTACTAAATACTTAAATGATTGATGGTAACTTAGCTATACCTATTCCTTGACGTCGTCTGAAACTTGTAGTTAATAGGTGAAAATTTTTAAGTTACTTGACCACACTAGTATTTGCCTTTTCTCACTCTTTTCAAGGTTGAATAATCATTGTTGATCATTTGCTATATCATTAGCCACTTGCACCTCTAAAGTATACAAATGCTGTTGGAGCCTGTCTGTTAATAGTTACTCAAGGCTAGGAGGTAATTGACAAATGAATCAGCTGGCATAACCTCTGTGGCCTTATCAATGACCATACTTGAGTAAACAAGCTATAACTATAAGGATGAACAAATTTAGAAGCTTTATTTCAAGTGTCGTAGCCTTGTATTTCTTTTTTCTGGGGTAAATGATTAAATGGTTTTGTTCCATTCAGTATCCATTTTAACATCCTAAACTTTCTCGTAGGTTATACTATCTTAATATAGAAAATTTTCACCAAATGGTTTCAAGATGCCCACTGATAATTCTACTTAGAACAAGACTCTTTTGTACACTGATTTTGTAGATGTTGATGCATCATCATGAACTTTGTTTCTGCAAATCACCTTAAAGAAAAATTGTCAACTGAGTGGTTGAGTTTACTTTGGCATATTGCGATACTGAAGGTATTATTGTTAGGAGGTGCTATCTATTGCTGCTTTATAGTGAGCCATGTCATGCTTATCATTAAATAGCATGTCCTATTTGTTGGTACTACTACACAACAGTCATTTGTTCTGATTTTACAACATTTCATGTATATATGCACCAATTTCTTTTGAATGCTTCATGCATATTTACTCCCGTGAGAAATTACGCCTACATTTCAGTGGTTATATTCATAAGGTGAGGTATAGCTTGACTAGTATTAAACTTGGGCCGTCTTATTGCCTTTTTGTCCTTGTTCTCTTGAGTTTCTACAATCTGCTTTACAAGTAACGTGCTTTGTGGATCTTCAGATCGTTATAGCATCGCTCTTGTTTGCCATAGATGGCGCTACCTGGCATGTCATCCCCGGCTATGGCTGCGAGTTGAGAGGTCAACTAAGAGCCTGAATGAGCCTGGAGTGTTTTCCAATCTCGAGTTTGCAATTTCTGCCGCAAGGTTGGTGAGTTGAGTTTCCTAGGAGAAAGGAGAGAACTTGCATTTGATTTTTTCTGTCTCTGTTGAAGGCCTGGTGATACCATTCTGATAACTCCCGGTGGCAATCACATTGCATGTAATATCCAGATAAAAAAGCCTCTTTGCCTAGTAAGTTGGACGACTACATTAGTAATTTTACATTATTTTCATCTCTGATGCATTCTTAAATGCGACGAGAAACATCAAATCCTGTTTCGGATCAATATTACAACTTAATACATCATACCTTGACTTTTCCAACGGTGACCTGCTAATCGATACTGAGCAGTATTTCATATTAGTCATTTATATAGATAGAAGCAAACAAATGGATTTTGTTAATCTCAGAATAACATCTCCATCTGTCTTTGCTGGCATTGTGCATATGCTGCTATAACAGTCGGCTGAGCTTGTCTTGAAATAATTGTAAATTGTCTTAAGATAATCTGTTTCCATGATATCTGCAGTTGAATATTAACCATGTTCTTCTGTTTTTTTTCTTCTGATTGCTACAGATTGGTGGAGGTGAACTTCCCGATGATACAGTACTAACATGTTCTCGTGGCTCTGAAAGGTTTGCTAATTATTATATTTGTGTGAGCATTTACATGCCCATGCATGTCTATGTACATACATATATGTATGATATGTATATAAGTGGATCTGTTTGTGTATATGTATATGTATATATGTGATATATAGTATATATATATGTATAAGTGTGAAGCACAAATCCCAACACTTATGAGCCGTGGATGGTCCCACGGCATGGGCGGTGACACCGTATATTACTTTTTTCCTAGTTTTATTATCCCACTAAGGAAGCATATTGGATTGAATTTTATAACATTAAAATATACGATGCATGTAACGTTGCTATGTTTTTCTACATGTTATCCTTTTGTTCATCAGCTGAATTGCTCGTGCTACAATGTCATTCCAGTGCCTTGGAGTTCCTTTCCACATGCAAGATTAGCAATTTAACAATAAGAGCAGAGCTAGGATGTTGCTTGCTGCACCGAAGTGGGAGGCTTACAATTGAAGGATGCATTCTTCAATGCGAAGAAAATCCTCTTGACTACCTCTCCTTTCCCATAATTAGCACAGCCAACGTGTGCGATGCATTTCCTCGAGCACCAAAGGGATCTGGTGACAGCGTCACAGTTGCCCGAACAAGAATAGAAGGCGGTGCGAAGGCAGTTTGGACCAGTGGCAATTTGGTGTTGCAGCGTGTGCGAGCCATTTACTCAAGGACTTCCATTTTTTTCTGGTTTGAAGTTGGGGCGCATTAGCTGTCACCACTGCAACTCTGCTGTATCAAAGCTTTTGTTTGCATTATTTGTCTAGATTCTTGTTTTAGCTCGAATTTATTACCCTGGAATTTGAATTTATTACCCTGGAATTGGAGACTGCTTTAGTGGAGCTTCTTGTGGTAATTTTTCATTCTTCATTTCTTAGAGGTTGTTTCTATGAACTGTTGAAATCAATCTATCACACTATATGAACTTCTTTTAAAATTTATATATATACATGATCAGCTTAATTTACTGTTTACCCTTGTCCTTACATGTTTCTAGCTTTGTAATTTCAATATTTTGGTATTCAAGTGATATCTAAAATAATATGCTAATAACTAGCAACCACCCATTGGATTTTGGAACTTGTAGCAATAGATTTTAGATTTATTTTTTTAATTTAGATTTGATTTTCTATATAATTTAAAATTAGAAAAACAAAACTTTAAATATGACCCGACCCGGTCACCCGAGCTTGACCACAACAAGACCTCTGCGACTACGGAAGGATTATTATTAGTTAGTAATAACAGTTCCTTTATTTAAACTAAACTGAACTGCTTTTACGTGATCCGTAGGATCGAGATCTAACGGTCGAGATGGTGTGGTTTAATACGTGAGGCCCCCACCGCCCCGAGTTGGCGCCTAACTTTTTTTGAAAACGCGACGCGGGTTACGTGCGTTCCGGTGCACCGGCGGAAGAGCAGACCGCTCCGGTCATCCGATTCGTCCCTCTTCTTCCCCAACTATATGTAGGTTTATATTTCTTTTTATGCTTCCCGAGAGAGAAGAGGCGCAGAGAGGGGAGAGAGTGGAGCGGCTTTAATTCGAATTCTTTGTCGGGTTCCCTTTTTGAGTCTCGCGGAACGGAAATTTGACCTTGCCGTTGCTCTTGTTCTTAATATCTTCCTTCCTTTCGGAGGTACGATCTGAAATCCCACAAGAATTGGCTGTTGGACATTGTAGCATTTGGTTTCATTGATCTTGGGCAAAAGAATTCAGTTTCTTTTTCGAAAAATATTTTGCAATGTTAGAAAGATAATATTTTGGATCTTGTTCCTGGTTTATGCCCACTTGAGCTTTCTTCTCTATTTTTTTTATTTTTGTTGATTTGTGGAGTGTTTTTGATCCGCCATTTCCGCCACAAACCGAGTGTTTTTGTTGTTCTTTGGAAGGCTAGTGGAAGGAGGAAAAATGGAGGCCTTTAAAGCTCTTTATTCGTTCACTGTTGTATCTTCTTCCTCTTTTTTGCTAGTCTTGGTTGGATTTGTTGGGAATATAGAGTGCCTTCAGCTGATGATTTGCGTGGTACATTCCATCTGTTTCTAAATAGGGTTCCCCGCCTTCGTGGTTAGGTTCTATTCAGTCAGGTTTGTGGATGATGTTTCATGATCTTGAGCACTGTAAAAATTTTGCATTTCCAGATGATTTATTTCTTGCTGAGATTACTATTTGGGAGTTAAAATCACTTTGGATTCTCATACTCGCCCCTCTTACATCCTTTTTCTTGCCAATGACGATAATGATCATCAACAAAGAAGTTGGCGAACTATATATTTTTTTCGTTTATTCTGGCACCAAATGGCACGTATTTCCTGTAGTGTTCTAACAACCAAAAAGGGAAGTTAGAAACTTCTCTCAGTATTCGTTCCTAGAAATTCCAGAATAGATGGGTCTGTTTGTTGTTGCATATTTGGTTGTCTTTGAAACCCTAAATAGCTAACTGAGAAAGGACGTGTACCGAAAAGGCAGATGCGTGCGAGGTTACACAGTTGTTTATTTTTATAGAGCAGACTTGTAGAATTCATAAAGTGTGTTCGGCCTTTTCTGGAATTTCAAATCTCATTTCAAAATTATTTATTCTACACTTTCTTAGAGTGTCCGTCTGTTGTGCATCTTTTGTCAAATACTCGTGATGTGTGTTCTAAGTATTGATGTTTGCGATTGGAATTTTTAGTTCCCAAGTTCAAGTTTAGTTTGCAAATGTCTTCAATTTATAACGTCCATATCCAATTGGTTTTTGTAAATATATTTTGTAAGATTAGCTTTACGAATAAATAATACTTCATATACGTAGGGCTTATTTAATATATCCATTTTTGTTTGTTTGCTTTTGTGCAAACTGACATGATTGGTTTGACTTTTCATGTAGGCATAATACCCTTTCTTTATGGCTCCTGAGACTGCTTACCTTGATGATACAAGAGTCACCCCCGAGGTTATTGATCCCCCTAAAAATGAAGATTTGGTGGAAGTGAGTGAGCAAGTGAACGACCATGTTCAGCACTCGCCTAAACCAAATCTTTCTGATGCTAGCAGCGTGCGTGAACTCTTGGAATGTCCTGTGTGCTTAAATGCAATGTACCCACCCATTCATCAGGTTTGATTTATCTTCTTCTATCGTTCAACAATACCTGTTCTAATTTTCCAACACCAAAACATTTTAAGTAATCCATTGCGTTTGTTAACTACATGCAGTGTTATCAATAGCGTATCGCGGAAAATAGCGGAAAACTAAAAATCCGCAATATGATATAGCGGATTGCGTTGCGGACAAATAGCGGAAGTCACATAACGCTTAAAATATATATTATACACATAAAAAAATTAAGTATAATGTTTGAAATATATATTATATACCTAATAAATTAAGCTGCATAAAAATAAAATAAATTATATAAAGAAAGATCACATGGTACCAACTCAATTCAAGTCATAATTTTAATTTCTAAAATTTTAAAGTATTATAATGTGGTCCTATCCGTTATAGCGGTGTTATAGCGTTTCATAGCGGATTGCTCAAAAACCGCTATGGAAAAACGCTATAGCGCCGCTATTGCGGCTATTTAACAACATTGACTACATGTTTATCAAAAATAGCTTTTCTTTAATGCATTTATTCTATGCAGTACCTAGTTCCGTATAGTTCAATTTGTGGAACATTGTTGTTTTAAATAGAATTGAGCAACATATAGACATTCCTATGATTATAGGTATAACACAAGCTTTCTCTCAGATATAATAATAAAAAAAACATACAACGAATTAAATTCAGAAATTGAGCATCGTAATGAGTACTTTTCTTTCCCAACGCCAAGACATTTCGGGCCTATTTCTTTAGAGAGAATCCACATGGGAGAGAAAAAAAAAACAATGATGCATTCTCTAAAGAAACAGACCACCATTCCATTTATGTAAACGAATGCTCTTACACCTGAAGCAGCAGTTCATATCCATCTATATCCTTGATTAGTAGTAGTGGTATTTTGGAGAGGGAAAGAAGCTGGGAGTTAAATTTGAAATGCAATAATTATATGGTCTTACGTAATATGTAAAAATATGCCCGGAAGAGTCCTTGGAGGATAGGCAACGTTACTATTGTCTAACCTTCACTAGATTTGGTATTCATGAATCTTCTGCATTGGCTTTTTCTTTTGTGTTTTGATCCTTGTTCTTCTGGTACATGACTCTTTATGAAGTGTAACTTAAATTCCCAAACACTGCAAGTCAAAATATAAATTTGACAATGTTGACAGGCTTGATAGTAATTAAATTATTTTATTAGCTATATGTGAAACAAACATTTGTTGCATGACTCAAATTTGTTAAATTCTTTGCTTCTTTTTTTCATTATATGGTCACGCTCAACGCCCGAGTTTTCTGCTACTGTGATGGAAGGCACTTTGATTATAAAACGGATTAGCTTGATATATTATTATAAATATATTTTTTGTACGTCTACCGTTGTCTATTATTTCTTTTTTATCTTTTTTCCTATCATCAAATTCCTTTTTCTCTGCTGGTGCATGAGAAAAAAAGGTGACAAATTTAGCCCTTAAGTTTCAAAAAAGTAAAAACAATATGAAATGTAAGATTTTATTAATTTTAACTTTCATTCCCTTTGTCTGCAGTGCTCAAATGGGCATACTTTATGCTCCGGATGCAAGCCCAGAGTTCATAATCGATGCCCCACTTGCAGACATGAGCTAGGCAATATAAGATGCCTTGCATTGGAGAAAGTTGCAGCTGCACTTGAATTGCCCTGCAAATATCAAAGCTTTGGTTGTTTGGGTATATATCCGTATTACTGTAAACTGAAACATGAATCGCAATGCACGTTTAGACCGTACAATTGTCCCTACGCCGGATCTGAATGCACTGTAGTGGGTGACATTCCGTATTTGGTGACTCATCTGAAAGATGATCACAAGGTTGACATGCACAATGGAAGCACCTTCAACCATAGATACGTAAAGTCAAATCCACATGAAGTTGAGAATGCAACCTGGATGTTGACGGTATTACTCCTTGTTCTTTTCTATTTACTTTTCCTCTAATCTAAGCTAATTGCTTCTTTTATTTCGTCTATGAATCCTGCTTTACTTTTCTCACTATTATGTTTGTTTTTTTGTATTTTTTTGCCACTAATGTGCTTTTGTTTTGGTTAAATTAGAAGTAAATTGACTATGATGTTCCTCTTTTCAAGTACTACATACTTAATTTCAATAATACTTGAACTAGAATATAATAGTTGGCCGTTTCTATGTTTTGAAGTTAGCTGACCATTATTTAAACAAGCATGATGCAAAGCATGATAACATTCTTCTGTCTACTCTAAACGGAGCTGATTAACTCATGTTCGTTTATTGTATGAGTTTTGAATTAAATTCCATTCACAGATTGGTATATAATTTGTCTTCTGAACTAAACTTTTGGAATTGTGAAATATAATTTAATGGCGCCATTTTCATAATTGAAATTAGATATATAACCTTTCCATTAAATTATCTCTAATTTCGTACTCCATTCAACACAATAATGTAGGTTTCAAAAGACGTCTTTCTTTAACAACCAATCCCTACAAGGAAACCAATTTAGATTAGTCTTTTTCTAGTTTCATCAAACTAAACATCCCAATTTACAGCTGGAGATTATTACTCAAGCTATTAACTGCTAGTTCTTCTCTCTTATTATATAATAAATTAATATTACTTATTCTACTTATCTACAATTAACTATCAACAAATGCACTTGCCTAGATCCTTGTTGCATTTTAGTGAACTTTGTACATTGGCTAACATTAAATAATAATCCAATGTTAGAGTCTGACTGTTTCGTGATTGATGGCATTTGTTGGAAATAAGTTAAGTGGGCAGAGGTTAGAGCCGCATCCAAGTTGTCCCATTATCAATGATCAATTCTAATTTCTAAAACCTCTAGAGGAGTAGAAACTCTTTTTGTAACTTCTGCTGTTGTCGCGCTCCATCTGCTTTTGCTTGCTCGTCTGTTTTGTAACTTCTGCTGCTATCGCATTCCATCTGCTGCCTGCGTTGGTACCATGTCGATCCCGATCATGTACTGATTGGACCAGTACATAGCTTCGAAATGGGTTTTAAAATCCTGGTCCAGACCCAAATAATATTTGATCTAAATGGGCTTAATCATTATATGAGATCTATCATGTTTACTTTTGCATGAGTACTGGAGGATAGTTCATAATGAATTCGCGAGTCACTTCTTCATTTAGGAACAGTTGTGTTTGCAAATTAACATCATCAAATTTGGCCTTCTCCAAATCATATCCAATTCTTTTTGATGAAATTTGGAGTGAAATGACTAGTAGCTTTCTACGAAACTCACATTGTACCTGTTCTTTAATTGGTCATTGGTTTATTATTTGACTCACACTAGCTCAAGCATTTCTATTATCTTATGTTAAATTGATGATTTTGGTATTCTATTTCTGGTCCTTTATCTCGAAATAAATTTATTCAGTGCACTACTGTAATAGTTATCTGTAACTTTAGGGTCGAAGCAGTGAAATAAAAAATATCATGGTGTCTTTGCAAGTTATCTCTTTTTTCTTAATAAAAGGTTTATGGTCCGTAGAATCAATCATGTGGGCAGTTACACAGAGCTTCTAGTGCCTTATGATTCTAATATATATTACAGAAATTGTTTTTTTCTTGTGTTCTGGGTACTTGGGATGACACCTGTTTAGTTCCTCCATACACCAAGACAAACTCCACAAATCAAGACCAAAATTGGACATATGTGATTGTAAATTCACAAAATTGGAACTACAAAAAATAGAATTATAAAAATTTAAAAAATAAAAAAGATAAACATGAAAATTACTCTTATATATATAGTATTTCCAACATCTGTTTAATTGTATCAACTGAGAATATATTACCTACTTATACCACCAAAGAACTCGCTCGTTATTTATAAATAATGGATCATTCAAATAGCGAAATGAAAAAAATTATAACCTAATTAGTTATGTGATTGAACTAAATATTTAATGATTGATTTTTATGGATTAAAATAATATCATGTAACGAAACTATTCGTAAGCTTTAATGTTAACACAATATTAATTATATAATATATACTTAGTAATTATATATATCAAATAAAATTGAATTTTTTTTTACTAGTTTATGTGTTAATTTCATTTTATAATATATTTGAAGATTGTTTGTTGGATAATTGGTAAAGTTTTGTTTATTGATTAATTTTGAAGGACTCGTTTAATACAGAAACATTTTAAATTCGAATGTTTATAAACTAAATTGATGCATTACGTTAAATAAAAATCAAAGTATCAAACTAATTAAACTTGAATCAACGCGTCTTAGTTTTGTTGACTAGTTCAGTCAATTTGTTCAAAGCACAGAGACACACTAGTTGCAATTCGATGAGTTCAATTAACTTTTGGGAGTGCATCAACTTTGAGTCTTAGTCTTTGAGGAGACTCGAAAGCAACTCTGAAACGATGGAGTCCTGGTGCTCTTGGCTCAGATTGAGCAACGACAAGGCATGATCCTTGGCCAAGAGACGAGTAGCATCTTCAGCAAGAATGTACAAGCGTCGTGGTGAGTACATGCTTCGAAAGCAAGATTCCACTTAGATTTGCTAATATCTTCTTACCTCTTGCTGAAAGTCAACCTAGATCGGTTTTGATGTGTCAGTGATGTGTCAGTGTCTTCTCACCTATGACCGATCTCATAAGTTTGTCTAGGGAATCGGCCAAGGTTAATTTTGATCCAGCTTGGCCGCTCTAATTTCTAAATCTGGGTCAGCCGAGTTGGCACACTATGGTAAACAAAGGTTTTATTGTCTATTATTTTCTAGATGCCTCTTTATTATATGCGTCGATAGTTGTTCTCTGCCTTTTTCTTTCATACTTAGACATATGGATTGAGAATGTGGTGCTTTATTCAGGTTTTTAGCTGCTTTGGGCAATTCTTTTGCCTACATTTCGAGGCATTTCAGCTAGGCACCGCACCAGTATACATTGCATTCCTGAGATTTATGGGTGATGATACTGAGGCAAAAAACTACAGCTATAGCCTTGAGGTTGGGGGTTATGGAAGAAAGATTACCTGGCAAGGGGTCCCTCGAAGCATTCGAGACAGCCATCGAAAGGTGAGAGACAGTTATGATGGGCTAATTATCCAGCGTAATATGGCCCTCTTCTTCTCTGGAGGTGATCGAAAAGAACTCAAGTTAAGGGTAACTGGGAGGATTTGGAAGGAATAGTGAAGGTGTTCTTGTTCTCTATTCCTTTAACATCCTTTTCTTACATATTCCTTTGATATATGTTTTGGAGGTAGGTTATGTATCAACAGTAGCAAACTCTCTTTGCTCGCAGTCTAGCCAGTTACACTTCATGATAACTTTGAAGACACCTAAATTCTGCAAAATAAGTGAAAAATCTGAGATCTATTATCTCATATAGCATCTTTTTATGTTTTGTTTCTATTCTTCCCTTGACTTGGAAATTAAGTGAACCGAATCAGAGAATAATGCTCCAAATCTTACTATGCTTGTTATTTTTGGATTGTTTTTGCATTTATTTGTTTTGAAACTCATAATCTTGTCATTATAAAATATAATCATATAGAAACTGAAATGAAAGAAAATATTTTTTTTTTTGGAGACAACTAGAAAATTCAACAGTTGGTCTTGTCTGTGTCAAACTCGTCCAGCGGGTTAAAAATTAAAAAGAATGAGTGGTAATATTAATAAAATCAAGGACTGCATATGAACACTTGAGAACAGTGCTGCAATAATTGATCGAACAAGATATGACAGAACAATAGAAGGTACCAGAAAGCAATGCCGCCAAGTAATGAGTAGTCATGTGCCTCTGAAAGCCTGACATCCAAAAAGCTAGGCAGCAAAATTGTAAAAGTGATACTTTCACATGGCCACTGATTGAAAGGTAGGCCGAAAAGCGACATAGTTGACCAATGACGTGATAAATTCAATGGAAAAAAGTATACTGATTCAAGACAAAGATCACAATTAAATGCCTCCTAAACTGGTGCAGATTGAAGCCAAACCAGCAAACTCAACCCATGATAATTGGCTGACAACTAGGTGAGTAATCAGTGCAGGAAGAGTTCAGTCAGACTAACAAATTCAACCTCATTTTTTTTTGAAAAATTGTGTGATCAAATTTCCAGTTATGCATTAAGAGTAAAATTTTCATGCATACATAAATTAAATGATGGTGCAAATTATAAATTAAGGATACGTAGAAGAAATTGTAAATATCCAATGATGAAAAAAATCTGAGTATAAATAGAATTCTGCAATCTGCTTTTTCATGAGATTTCGCTGGCATTCTGCCTCTCTTCAAAGAAAAGCTTAAAGCAAAAAAGTTTGAATAAGACATGGAGATTGACACACATAACTGATTGGGCTGTAAGATCTGAACGCTAAGAATTCCTCTACCTTCTCAGACAAACATGCTTATACAATATTATTCACTTCTATTCTGGATTTTCTCCACCAATTGCTTGGGAGTAAACTTCAAAACTAAGCAATATTATGGTGTCTTAATAGTTAATACTAACTTGACACACATGGCATCCAGTCGCATCATAAGTTGGATGCATAATTTGAAATCTAGCTAAAACATCCTTTCATAATCTCCATTTACATGTCCCTTACACCAGATGAAGTTGCTCAACAGAATCCTAATCAATAATAAATAGCCTGCCCATGCTTCAGTTTCAAGAGAGCCGGATGCCACATAATTCACAAACCAAGCCACCAAACCTCTTCAATCTAAGGAATGAATGTTTCCGCATAACACAAGTAGACAAGAAATTACCATTAGAAACCTATGCTTACAAATGCAGACACGAGAGAAGTTTCCATCAATTTCTGATTTGATAAACAAAACCATTTTACATGCAGAAATCAATCAAAGAGCTGAAATAGATTGCTTGACCAAAGAATAATCAGCTAGAAGACAAAGCACGACATCCACCCGACTGGTTAACAAGCGAGCACATCATCATCTTCAACAACACTAACTGAGCAGATCATCACTATGCTACCATAAACTAAACAGATTGAAGGAAAAAGAAAGTAAGAGCTAAATCACAAGTATAAAATCCATCCAATTGCCTTCATGAACGAAAAAAAAAAGGAAGAATCTGTTCAACAAGTCTGAACAAGTAGAGATAAGTAAATGGGAAGTATATTTACATAGAAAACGCGACTGCACACCACACATTTGGATTTAACATGAACAACTGTAAGAAGCAGAAGTTCCTTTCCCTTTATCTATATAGAAATCAAAGAAAACCCTTACCCAGAAATCCCAATCATGGGAAAACAGATCCTCCAACATACATCTTAAGCAAATTACATCCTTCTTCAAGCTCAAAGCAATCAGCTTAATACCATTAAAAAAAGAAGCAAAGAGGCACCTTAATTAGTAAAGAAAGGAAGCCTTTGTATAAATTATTCTCCGGCCCTCTTTTGTATTCATCCTTAATGCAGATCCAATATCATGGAATTCTACAATGTCTTTGAATGTTTTTTTTATTATAGATTGGGGGATTCAGTAACAGCAGTCAGGGCAGCGTACCAATCCATTCTCGTTGCACCCCACGCACCGCCGCAACCTCCCCTCCTCCTCGTCGAAGACCTTCCGGCTACCACTACAAGTCGAGCAGGGCACGAATCGGACCCCGCCGCATCCGCCGCACACGAAGGTGGGGTCCTGGCGGGCGACCCCTTCCAGCATCTTCCCAAGCTCGCCGGCTTCGTGCATCTGCCGGATCTCCTCGGCGCCGCCGATCCAGCGGTCGCGGACGAAGACCTGGGGGAGCGCAAACGGGCGGCCCTTGAGCGCGGACTGCAGCTCGCGGCGGAAGGCGACGTCCATGGAAACGTCGCGCTCGTCGACGGCGATACGGAGGCCGCGGAGGATGGCGCGGACGGAGCGGCAGTCCTCGAACGTGCTGCGGACGCTGCGGAGCGAGGTGAAATAGAGGACGACCTTGGGGCGCTTACCGGAATCATCGGCGGCGATGGAGAAGCGGGTGGATGGGGGTTTGGGGCGGTGGTGGTAGGTGAAGGATCGGGGGAGGGAGAAGGGTTTTTTGGCGGTGGAGGACGAGGCGGCGGCGGCAGAGTCATCAGCCATGGGGTCGCACGGCTCGGCTCGGCTTTCTTTTAGATTTCGACTTGCGAGCTGATTTGCTTCAACGAAAAATGAATACTTGAAGCAGAGAGGCAGATAAAGTATTTATTCGTCTGGCACAAGCACAAGTTGATCTCACTTTATTATTTATTTATTTATTATTATAGTAATAAAACTAATCAAAATTAGTACAAATTTCAAATTTGATTTTGTTCAAATTGATTTTTTTTATGATTTAATGGATTAAATGCAAAATTCCAAGAGTAAGAAAAGAAAAGAAAATTTTAAAATAATATCTTAAATATTTTTGAGAGAGCGTTGGTGGGTTCAAAGAAAAGTTTTACAAGCAACCATCAAGTCCTGTTGTTTGGTGGCTAAGCAAAGGCGCCTTTTTATTCAATTTGAAATCAACCAAAAAAGGGGTTTTACTATGAATTATTTTTTTATTTTATAAAACAAAAAAATCTATCGAGCTCTTGGATTTAATTATGTGGGAATAAATAAACAACTATGCGGACGCGGTATTGACTTTAGCTCACGTGTTCCTCATGATCCGTTGATTCAAGACAGTTATACTTGTCTATGAAGCATATTTTTCATGGTCGATATGTCGCATTTGAGTCAGCGAAGCCAATGACTTCAGGAACTGTTCCAAGATTTTTTACTTCAAAATTATTTGTAGAAAACACATTTGCAAACATAAGAAAATAAATTTCACATTGAAAATACATGAGTATTTTTTTCCCAAAAAAATGAGGAGAAAGAATTTTTTTTTAAAAAATAAAGGAAATAAAAAATAAATTATATGGAACCCCGTGATCATCCTTAGGGAGCAAGAATGTAGCAGCGACAGAGCAGGGGCAAATAGCAAGCGATAGCAAAATAGAGTGAATAATAGGCGACAATGGAGCTAGGTGTATGGTGGGCGACGGGTAGCGATGGCATCGGGTAGGGGCGGGGATGGGGAGTGCCAACCCCCACCCCGAACCCAGCGGGGTTGAAAAAACCCACCCCAAACCCGACTCTGTCAGGGAATCGGGTACCCACGAGTAAACCCGATCCCGTAGTACCATGGGAGCAATGGGTGACTCACTAGCAACAGAGGTAGCAAGAGAAGAGTAGCAAGCAGCGCCCACCGAGTGTGGTGTCACGAGCAGACACGGCGGGTGAGTGCTATAACCTGAGCAACGGTGATCGACAAGGGCTGCGGCTGGCGAGTGTTGCAATGCGAGCGGCGGCAGCTGGCGAGTGCTGCGACATGAGCGGCGACATGAGAAGAGTGACGCAAGTGGCGTGTAGGTAAAGAGAGGAGAGAAGTGAGGCTGAGAGGGGAGGAAGAAGAGAGTGGAAGGGGGTAGAAGGGAGGAGAGGAAGAGGGAATAAAGAGAAGGGGAGAAAGGGAGGGAAAGAAGAGAAGAGTGGTGGTCGGGATTGGGAGTGGAGGAAGAGAGAGGGGAGGGGTAGAAATTAGGGTTAGGTTTATGTTATAAAAGGGTATTTTAATAATTATACATAGCAAGGTGGGTTCGGGTTCGGGTTTGGGGGTGGGGTGGGTACCTAAGTTCTCATACCTGACCTCGATCCAACTTCTTAAGTCGGGTTTTCCCCAAACCCGACCCGACCCCCGGTCAACTCGGATTTTTCCCGTTGACTTCAAGTTGGGTCGAGGCGGGGTGGGAATGAGCTTTCTTGCCATCCCTAGCGACAGGGAAATGGTAGAGCATGATGGGCAGCAAGCAAAGCACGGGACATGGGCAGCATCGGAGTAGGGGTGTAAGCTCGATATGGAGGCAAGAAGCGAGCTCGATAAGCAGATGGGAGATAGGAGGTGAGCTCGATAGGGAGATAGGTGCGAGCTTGGCAAGGAGGCAAGGTTGGTAAGTTTGGTGAGAGACGAGAGAGAGTTCCATAGGAGATGTTAGCTAGCTCGATGGAAGGCGTTTCTCTCTTATTTTCATCCCGATCCGGGGGAAAACATTTTTAAGGAAAAACTCATCAAATTTTCATTCTTCCCTATGAAAAAAATTAAGGGGAAATAAAGTTTTTTATTTTTTTTTTCATTCCTTTTTTCTCTTAAAAAAATACTCTCTAAAAGATCCTATCAAATAAGTCTGAAATATAATAAATAGTTTAAAATAAATCACTTTTATTTTATATATATATATTGGTATCAATGCACAATATTGGCATGCCCATTGCCAGTATTGCTCCTCAAAGCAAGATGTGAAATTAGTTGACCTCCTTGATTGGAATGTGATTGGATTAGGAAGTTGACATCTGAGAAGAAAGTCAAAAGGTTGTTGGACTTAGTCAAGATACTCCATGATTTCCAAATCAACATGGCCTCCAAATCCCAAAAGGATGGAAAGGACATCTGAGGCTCTCAATTCCTTTAAGGAGGTGACTCCTCCCCACTACATTGTGTCTAATTGCCCCTCTTAAATTGGTTGCTTTTCCCTAGGTCGATTGAGGTCATGCAATTATTTTCTCATTTCTTTTGTTAATTAAGCACAATAAAAAAATATGGCTCTCTTACCATTATTTTTTTTTCATAAATTTGCATAATTATTTTTACTAAGTTTATTTTCATATTTTTCAAATTAATTAATTAATTATTTTTAATTACTTGGATATTGACAAAAGTCCACTTATGTCTAAATAAAGCCCTACAAGTAGGTAAACGATGACAAAAGTCCACTTGTGCCTATTTTCCTTTTACTTTTTCCTTCTTCTTCCCTCCCTAATAAACGATGAATTATTTTATTTTTCATTCTTCCCCTACTAAACCCCTACTAAACAGGTGTTAGTGATGCGCCTTCTACGAGAGATTCCTTACCTTAATTGGTGGCATATGACTTGAAAAAACTTATCAAATATCATAACACTTTTATCGATTACATTACATACACTTTAGTTTAGTTCCCTATTTTTCATGAGCTTATTATGCAATATACTGGTCCTCCTGCCATCTATAGTGACTACGTCTGTATTAACTAACTAGTAATAAGATAAAAGAAGAGTAGCAAATGAAAATAAAATAAAGTACAGCATAATAGTTAGATTTTTAAAAAAATTATCAGAAATTAACCTATTAAGAAGTAGGTAGCCTCCGTCATCTCATCGATCACTTGATCCAAAAATATATTGCAAATGGATAGATTCATCAATCGATTGATTCCTTAATGCTTTCCCCTGATTCCTACAAACTCAATCTCTTCCCCAAAAAATCGGACATAGATTCATGGGAAGCCACCGAGAGAAGGATACAGAGATGGCGGCGCAATGCTGCCAGATCGGCCGCTGCTGTCATCATCTCCCCTTCCGTCGTCGACCATCTTGCAGCCGAACTGCTCCGCAATGCCGAGGTTGAGGTAGACCACTCTAGAGTCCCTGCTGAAGGAGAAGCTGGCGTCCTGATTCATGTTGGGGGGTTGGTTGGCCTCCTCGCGCGACATCACGAGCGCCGCCGACTGCACCAGCTCGAGGCAGAGGCGGAGCTTGTTGGGCTCCACGTGGGCGATCCCTGGAACGGCACCCTTGAAGAGGAAGTCTGAGGTGAGCGTGCGTAGGATGTCGAGCGGCGTGACGCCGTCGACAGTGCGCACGTTGGGGTCGGCGTGGTGGTCGAGCAACACGGCCACCATGTCCGGGCACACCATCTCGGCCGCCAGGTGAAGAGGGGTGCGCCCCGTGGGCCCTGCGGGGCAGTTCACGTCGGCGGCGCCGAGCTCGAGCAGCGCCTTGACGACCTCGCGGCTGCAGCGCTCGACGGCGTAGTGCAGCGCGAGCGCGTCGTCGAGGTTGAGGCCCTCGCCCATGACCATCAGCTTCACCAGCTCCACGTCGGAGGAGTCGAGCGCGCGGCGCATGCGGCGGATCTTGTGGTGTTGGTGGTGGTGCTCGTCGAGGTCGTCGGAGGGAGCGACGATCTCGAGCGGGTGGCGATGGTAGTGGATGAAGGACGGGCGGCGGGTGAGGGAGGACTTGATGCGGAGATCCTCGATCCGGGCGACGAGGTCGATGGGTAAGTGCTTGGCGAGGATCTCAGCGGGGAGGCCGGACTTGGCGACGAGGCTGGAGCTGGTCGCCCACAGCTGCTGCAGCTCCTGCTGCCGCGATGCGATGAGCACCTTCATTACGTCCTCAATGGTCGCCTTCTCCACCATGCTTGCCAATTGCTTCTGCAATTATGGATGAAACAATTTGGGTTCGATTCATCGCATAGAATATAGTTGAGAAAAGGCGCCCAATTCGAGAAATTAATTGGGAATGATGAAGAAAATGTGACAGAAATGGTCTGATTCAGGAATCCATGCTCATGAAAGAGACCTGATGATGGGATTTGCTGTAGAAAAATAGCAGAATTGAGGAGTTCCAAAAAAGAGCAAACAGATTGGCTCCATTGATCCCACACCAGGGAAAAAGAGAGAGAGAAAAAAAAAAAAAAGGAAAGACAAAAAAGCTGTTCAACTGTTTGGGGAATAGGGGGGCAGACAGAGAAAAGGGCTATACAGATTATAAATTCAGAAAAACCTCGGTGATCTGCTCGAGCTGCTTGACGCCGAATGATCGGGCGGCGGCGAGGGTGTCGAGGGCGAGATCAACCGCGGCGGTGCAGTGGGTGTGCCAGCAGCCGCGCTCACCGCAGCCGGGACGGGACTCCTGCTTATGCGGCACGACCGAGGCCTGCCCACTGTAGAGGAACTGGAGCAGCAGCAGAAACACCTCGTAGCTGACGGAGTTAACCGGGATGGTGGCACCGGACCGGCGCGGGGACGACAGGAGGCCGCTCGGGGTGGCGGCAGAATGGTCGCCGCCGCAGAAGAAGCGGCGGAAGAAGAGGCTTCGGGCGGCGAGGATGCAGCGGTGGGCGTGAACGAGGCGGCCCTCCACGCTGAAGGTGACGTCGCTGAAGGCCTGCCCGTTGATGAGCAGGTTGAGGTAGTCCATGGAGAGGGACTTTAGGGTTTCCTCCATGATTACTTACACTTGCTCTTCTCCTCTCACTCTCTCTCTCTCTCTTTTTGTCCTATCCTTCTTCCCCTCCTGATCTCTCCCTTTCACCAGCTTAAGGTTCAGAGCCGCATCTGATTCGGATCTGAAAGAGAAAAATTTGTCAGCAATCCAGAAGATTTGCTCGTGGGGAGAAAGAGAGAGATGACCAGATGAAGGGATTTCTTCCCCCTTGTTCACTCACCATCTTTCAGCTTTGTGCTAGCGATGGAGCGTTAATTAGCAACTTGAAAAGAAGCTCAACTCCTCCACTGAATCACCGTGAGTTCTCCATGGCAGGAGATGCTGATTGGGGAACAGGTCCGACGACACGTCCACATCAAGCGCTGCTCCCACGCCCTAACGCTCGTTGGATATTCCCAGCTCCATTCATTGATCATCGATCGTTTAATTTATGCAGCTGCAGCTGCACCAGGCTTCCCTCTCCCAACGCCTCGTGCCCCCGGGCCCTCCTCAGGCCTCCCTTTCCACCGATGGGCGACAAGACTCTAACTCTGTCACTGTGGTAGTAATTTAGAGTTCTTTACCTTTTACTGTGGCAGTAATTGTTCAAAGTGGGAAGTAAGGGGGCGTCGTGGGCTCTGCGCCTCTTTCTGAATGGCACTGCTAGTCATGGGGACTCGTGCTTACAGGGAGGGAGAGAAGGGCGCAGCAGTGGCCATGCCATGCAGATGCAGAGAAGAGGGGAAAGAGAAGGGAAGAGAACAGTAGTGCGAGATCGAGAAGGCGGAAACAGGAGGAGGAGGGGGAAGTGACGTTTGACAAGTCATGCGGGGGATTGAGCAGATTCACCGCCGCACTCTTCCGTCCCATCATCCTCCGCCTTTTGCTTGGCTGCAGCTCTGCGTCGTTTCCTTCTTTTCCTTGTGATCGGTCGCCGACGTGGGAGGACGCCTGTCTGACTCTCGGCGAGCGTGTAGGAGATGGGAGGCGCGCAGGCACGTACGACGCACACGTGCGACGCACAGCTTTTTCTCTGGCCTGAGCTGAGCTTGCTGCTTCCCGGCAACCGCGCTGTCTCCGCCTTCTCTTTTGCTCTCCTCCGTCGACAGGTCTCGCCAAAGATGATGACTGCTATATTGTCACCGGTCGATTGGATGGTAACCAGACTTGTTTAGCCCCACCTTGACACTGAAGTTTGAGGTATAAAAAAACATACTTGGAGCTTCCCCACCTTGACACTGAAGTTTAAGGTATAAAAAAACATACTTTGAGCTCCTTCAGCTTCACTAGTTTTAGGTATATTTTATGTCTCAATTTATTTTGATATTGAAGCGGAGCTAAACAGACCCTAAATTTATTAGCATATTATAAAATCAAATTGATAAAATTATTAAATATTAATTATCAAATTTATTGAACTAAAATTTTTATTAACAAATTATAGATTCCTAAATTAGTAATATCAATAAATTATCAATATTACTAAATTTCTTTTTTATATTATTGAAATAATATGTATTATTACCGAACTAAACAAAAAATTTTCACCAAACTCAGCTGAGAAAAGTTATCTAATTTAGCTAATTTACTTTACCAAACATTGAGTAATAAAGAAAATTATCTATTACTGATATGGAATTTGCCGAACCAAAATTATTTAATCAATTTTTACTCACTCTTGTGTAAATTAAAAATAAAAAATCTAAAAATATAAATACAACGCAAAAGTTATTTGAAAGGCAAAATTGGCACTTGAAGGGGACCTATCACGTGCCTTTAATTAGTATATTCACATGCCATGAATCTGAATTTAAGTGCTTACTAAAATGAATGACTTTCACCAAACCTAAGTGAAAGCGGACTGGACTGCCATTTATTAAATCGGTTGGATAGACCTTCGCGTCCACATATAATAATAATAATAATAATAATAATAAAAAGAAAATTTCAATAAATTTTAATTAAAATTGTTAATATTAAATATTTATTATTTTTATTTAATTTTTAGTTAGGTATTAAATACTTTTTAGTTTTAAATTTCATTACCGACAATTGAAAACTTGGGGTTAAACTAATAAAGCGATAAAATTTTGTAACGCAATGTAATTAACTGTACAATAAATTATCAGGGAAAGCCGGAAGTTGCCAAGGTTTGCTCGACTCGATCAACAAGAGGGAGAGGGAGGAGGAGGAGTAGCGGTCGAGAGATGGAATTGATGGAGTGGTGCAGAGAACTGCCCAAAATCGAGCTTCACGCTCACCTCAATGGCTCCGTCAGAAACTCCACCCTGCTGTGAGATCCCTTCGCATCTCTTTCTCTTGTAACTCGTGCCCGCAAGCTAGGGCTTTGGATTCAGTCAAAAGCATCGCTCCCCTTATCCCATTCTTAGAACTTTGCAATCTGCAATGTTTTGGCTGCGGATAGTTTGGGATTGCGAGTAGCCGTATCGCGTCTTTCAATTGCGCCCAATTCTCTCTGGTTTCTCTGTTTGGGAAGCAAAAACAGGTAGGTAATGATTATGTCGCCAAAAGCCGCCCATGGGCAGACCTAATTAGTTCGAATTCTGCGCTAGTCCAATTTATACCTGTTTGACTAGTAGGGTTTTAGATAAGTCTTGATATTGCTGGAATCTCTTGAAAAGATCGAGATGGGCATCATTTTGACAATACTTTAAATCACTTCACGTCCAAGGGACAGGCTTTAGCTGGTGCGTTGCGTCAGGAACATTGTGAATATGCATAGCTCTTATGTCACATATCTTTAACCATCTTGATTCCTGCTTCGAGGATTTACAATTAATTCTTCAGTGTACAAAAGCAGGTGCGCTCTGTCTGGTACGAGATACTTGGTGAACTAACCTAACTAGACCTTAAGGTTATGATTTGGAAGAACTGTGTGGATAACTAGGAAAAAGAAGAGAATGCTGATCATGGAACAACTATTATGCTGAAGATGAGTGTGAAAAGAACTGCCATCTACGTTGTGGTATAA
The DNA here is from genome assembly GCA_027563935.2 of Costus lasius. NCBI lineage: Eukaryota > Viridiplantae > Streptophyta > Magnoliopsida > Zingiberales > Costaceae > Costus > Costus lasius. The sequence goes on along the minus strand of CM050450.1, from coordinate 132,474,800 downwards.
GATGTGAATCAGATGGCTTGGGCTATGGTAACCTTATTGATCTAGATATTTATGATAAGGAAATGCGCTAATGAAACAAAAAATTCAAAAATTAGTTTAACTTGTATGCGTATATTGTTTCTTTTACTTGAGCATTTGTTCTGTGCTTAAAGCTCATAGACCGTTAATCATTGCTAGATGTTGCGAGTCCTGGTTGTGATTGTATTAATCATTGCAAGACCGTTAATCTTTCGTGTTTTTGATAAATTGAATGGTCAAATGGTTTATAATCCTTCTCTTGAATTTAGGTCCTTGTCAGGGTGTCGTGTTCCCTGGCATTGGCAAAAGTGTTTTTTTTTTTCTGTTCGACCACATCAAAATACCCTCTTAACTCTCATGTATCTCTTGATCCTCGTTTTTCTTCAGAGAACTTGCAAAAGTATTAGGCGAGAAAGGTGTCATTGTTTTCGCAGATGTAGCACATGTTATCATGAAAAGTAAGTTGTACTGAAATAATCTGGTGTTCCTTTTTTAGTTGTTGCTAAGTTAAAACTGAAGCAGAATTTTGAATTGTTAAGATGGTTTATTTGAACTTTTAAGCTAACTTTGTGTTTTCATTGTGCTGCCAAGGCACATTGCACTTCAGTCTTTCAAACAATATCATTAGTTCATCTGAGTAAAACAAAGACAGCAAATGAAACATTATATGAGGATTCTGTTTTTTTAGGACAATGAAGAAGGCTCTAACTAGCAATGACTAAAATCGGTATATTTAATATGGCATGAGTGATGAGTTACTAAAAGGAAAACTTTTCTATAGATGGCCGATCATTGTCAGAGTGCTTCATGCTTTTCGATTTGTATCACATACTCACCACTGACCATCAAACTGTGACAAGAATAACCAAGGAGGTATGTTGAATGCACAACTGTAACATATTTAATGCTTCATGTCATACTTATTCCTGCTTCCTTTATGATAGGTGATTGAAGATTTTGCTGCTGAGAATGTTGTCTATCTTGAGCTAAGAACAACTCCAAAAGTATCTCGTGCATCTGATTTCTTAGTAGCAATACAATTTTAAAGTTTATTTAAATGCAATTTTAGAGTAAACTGATGGGAAATGAACACTCACTGATCTGCAGCAAAATGAATCCAAAGGGATGACCAAACGTTCATATATGGAAGCAGTTATTGATGGCATACGAGCTGTCGATACTGTTGATGTTGTCTTTGTTGCATCTAGTACAAACGATTTGCCTCACATCAATGCTATAACAGCGAATGGCATTGGCTGTGCTACAAAGAGGAAGAGGATTTATGTCCGTCTTCTTTTGAGTATTGATCGCCGCGAAACAACTGCAGCAGCAATGAAAACAGTATTGCCAGCTGACCGTCGTTTGATCATTTATCATTTGATTTACTACTCATTTTGACTTCTAATCGTCAGGAGATCATCTGTTTTAGTAGGTTAATCTAGCAATGGATCTGAAGGATTTTGGTGTGGTTGGTATTGATCTATCTGGCAATCCTGTTGTTGGTGAATGGTACTACTACAAGTATAAGCTGTTATGAAAAAAACTTAGCAATTGTGCTCTGTCCTGATTCGTTTGTTGCTTTCAATTGTAGGCAAACCTTCCTTCCAGCACTAAAGCATGCTAAAGAGATTGGGCTACCTATCACTCTCCACTGTGGAGAGGTGTGTAACAACTCTGCAGTTTAATCTGATGAGAAAAAAACTTAACCTTTCACCATAGCAAGTTCCAATCTAATTTACGTTTCAAACTATTCAGCTAGTTTAATCTAATCACTTTTGAGAAATTCTAGGTTCCTAACCACGAGGAAATCCAAGCAATGCTTGATATCTGCCCCCAGCGAATCGGCCATGCTTGTTTCCTTGAAGAAGAGGAATGGAGAAGGGTGAAATCCTTAAAGATCCCGGTAGTACTTATTCTTTTTGCTTTTCATGTCAAGAATCTTGCTATCGTAAGTTTTAAATCATATTTCAAAATTTTATGACAGGTTGAAATATGCTTGACATCCAATATCCGGACTGAACGCCTTTCTTCCTTAAATGATCACCATTTTGGTTTGTACTTTTTCAAATTTTTCTGGCTCATCTGCAACCATTATATTTGTGTTTCTATCAGGCATGAAATTAAAGACCTCAAAAAATGCAGTTGATCTTTACAACGCCAAGCATCCTGTGTCGTTATGCACCGACGATTCTGGCATGTTCTCAACGTCTCTTTCTAATGAGTTCTGTCTTGCTGCCTCAACATTTGGTGAGTTGATTGGGTATCCTGTAGCGTTGTGTTATATTGATTGCAGAATTTATGTTTACCTTGCGTATGCAGGACTAAACAAGGATGAAATGTTTCAGCTTGCTCGAAGTGCTATTCAATTTTTATTTGCAGATGCTGGTGTCAAAGAAGAATTAACAAAGATTTTTGATGATGCCAAGAGCAGATTAATTGTATGATGCTTACTTGTTGGAAGCAATTGCGCACAAAATTATATCGAAATTTACATCATTGTAAGTGCGACCTTATATTTCTTTATTGATGCCAAAGTCAGATTATGAATTGTCAAATTTGCTTTCTGCAAATAGCTGACGAACCCCAAAAGATAAGATGATTACAGCTATAAAATTGATGTACGTATCAGTTTGTCGATGCATTGGGCTCTGGTATCTTGATTTGCCGTCACTCAAGGTAGCTATGCTCAAGCAAAAAAGTAGACTAACTAGATAAAAATGAACAATTGTACACTTCTATTAACATCTTTGATGTCTCTTAACTACATTATTTCAAGTCAACTGTCGAGTACCCCTTATAACACCAAAGTACGTTAGACTCCTCGTACTTTTGAACTTACAAGGACACTCCCTTGACTTTATCCCAACTTTTTATTTTGTGGTAGGTTTCATAACAGAAGAATTTTTAGTTATTGACTTATTGTTTGTTCAGACCATTAGAACAATATATAATATGAATCATAAACACAATTAAATTTGTTGGAAGTTGTCAAGTCGAAGAGGTGCTTTGTGATTTTGAATGTACTAGGAGTTCGTTCAAGATTTCAACTTAAAATTAGGGGTCTTCTTACAGTTAACTCTTATTTTAAAATAACAGTCTTTCAGATAAAGAAAAGTGAAACAAAAAAAAAGATGAGAAAAAACAATAAAAGAAAATGTTTAATGATTTTGCCCAATTTGAATAGAATCAAACTAAGGACTTGTTTAGTCTCACTGTGAATAACTTTATAGCTGTGCTAAATTGTGCTGCGTTGTACTGTGCTGCGCTGTCAAAATTTATAAGATATTTAGTTAATAACTTTTTAATTATTGTCAAAATTTAAAATAATAAATAAATATATTATTTTAAATTATTTAAAATAATAATACATTTTATTTTTATTTATTATTTAATTTTAAATTATTTAAAATAATAATACTTAAAATTTTAAATAAAATCATATAAATTACTTTTTTAAAAAAACAGAAGCTGTAAAAGTATCAAATTGTAGCTTTCTCAACTTTTGCTTTTTTACTGCTTTTTTCTGCTCCTGCTTTTCATTACTAAACAGTTTTCTATCTGCTTTCAGCTTAAAAGCTACTTAAAATCAGCTTAAAAGTGGGGCCAAAACAGGCCCTAAGAAGAAAAGAGATGAATTTTTTATTTTTTATTCCTTTTCCCTTATAAATGATTATAATTTTTTAAATGATCAAAGGATTAATTATAGTTTACTGTATATTTTTATACTGATTTCTTTTGTATTATATTTTAAGAAGATGATTTTTATTTTTACATTCCAATTTACTTATCCTTTAAAATGTTATTATATAAGTTAACTAAAAAAGAAAGATAAACAAATTTAACAAAAGCATTATAAATCCAATAGAATATGAAGCACAAAGCCCTTACACCGTTGACCGACTTGACCGAAGTTTAATTAGTTATTTTTTTAATTTGTCGATAAAAACAATAAAATCCTAGAAAAGGAAAAAGTAGAGGATTTCTGTCCCAACCGTCAGCCCAAACCAGACCTAGCCAGACGCACAAATCAACAACCACCTCCTTTCCCTCGCGCCACGTTCCTTTTCTTTCCCTCTTTTTTCCACGTCAACACCATTAAAAATCTCCGCTTAAATTCCTCCCGCGAAGCTTCCTCGAACCTCCCTCAACCCTCGCCTCTCCTATTAACTTTCCCTCCACCTCCGCTCAATCCACTCCCCTCTCCTTCCTCTCCCCCGACATGAAGCCAACCGTGGATTCCTTCATCGCCTCCTTTAAAATCATCTCCTCCTCCAAAACCAAGAAGAAGAAGACGAAGACGACCGCCCGATCCGTCCCTTCATTCGCTTCCGTACCTTCTTCTCTCTCCTCTTCTTCTTCCTCCGACGAGTTCCCACATGCAGCGGGCCCGCAATCCACCCCCAAATCCGTCCTCCCGAAGCACGACCCCTCCCTTCACGACCTCTTCAGCGTCTTCGACCTCGACGGCGACGGTAAGATCACCCAGCGCGAGCTCGAGGTCGTGCTGCGGCGGCTCGGCCAGGACCCTCCCACAGCCGAGGAGGTGGCGCGCATGGTCGCGGATGTCGACCGCGACGGCGACGGCTGCATCAGCTTCGAGGAGTTCGCTGCGCTCGAGGCCGCCCTCGGGCCCGCTGCGGCGGCGGATGAGGACGGCGGCGCGGCGGAACTCCGCGAGGCGTTCAGGGTGTTCGATGCGGACGGCGACGGGATGATCTCGTCGGAGGAGCTGCAGGACGTGTTCGCGGCGCTGGGGGACGCCGAGTGCACGCTCGAGGACTGCCGGCGGATGATCGACGGCATCGATAGCGGCGGCGAGGGTTTCGTCTGCTTCCAGGACTTCGTCCGAATGATGGACGGCCAGCGCTGATTGGGGAGTCCAAGTGGAGGGACGGATGGTGTTGTTTGGTTCGTTTCTTTTTCGTGCGTTCCTTTTGTGCCTGCAATGGTTTCGTTTCGTTACTTCTGTAACCGCCAAGTAGTCTGCCTCTGGTGTTCATCTCGGGACATCTTAATTTTGAGTTCTTTGATCAAAAGTAAAAGAAGAAAAATTTCTTCTTCTACTTTTGATCAGAGGATACAAAATCAGAGTTCCAGAGTTGAATGTGAGCCAAATGGTCTCTTCCTAAGAATCCAACAGTACCCTTCATAAGTTTTTTATGTTCGAGTGAACAAAATAACATCTTTTCCTGTGAAAAAGGGGAAACATTATAAAACTCTCCACATGCCCCCCTTATTCCATCAAACTAAGAACGAAGATGATCCTAGATCCTTTTAAGACGATCCTTCATAAGAAATCGTTGGTCATTCAAATAATCTAGAAAAAGAGAGATTAGTGCTATTGCATTGTAAATGATTGTTTCGGTATTTAGTTGAGCTTGTGCTTTGTGAATTGATGTGGATCCATTTGTTGATAGATTGTGGGTTGATCGTCACTTTCTTAACTGATGTTCTAGTTGGTGAAGTAATTAACATTGTGGTGATTTAATGGCAACATCTCTTGTATATTAATACAATTATCTTTCTCTTGCTTGTAATTTATTGTTTTGGATGATGGTCTGTTTTGTTGCTTATAAATAGAATGTAAAAATAGCAGTTGCACAGAAAACAATATATTGTAAATAACAACATTATTTTGATCTGCATCTTAGCTTTTATCCAAGTTTCTTGTCGGCAAGACGTAAACCAATATTCAGCCAACTAAATTATAGTTCTTATTATTAAATATTCAATTTCTTTTACCTGTTTATTTTTCTTATGTTCGCTTTAAAGTTTTTTATGAGGTTCATTTAAGTTCAAATGATTCACAATTAATTTAATTATAGACAACAAAACATTTATGATGGACTATTGACTACAGAGCCTTTATATTTCACTTCGGTTTGTGAAACCCAACAAGAAGTCCGAAGTTGTCTGAAATTGTTATAAATGGGTTAAGTATTTTAACCTATTATAAACGGGTCAGCTATCCAAACCTAAACGCTGGTTACTCGAACTCAACGTGAACGGGTTGGATACATCCGCCATAAATGGTCAGTACCCCATTAGGACGTGTATAATTGCCATCACCAAATGTGCTGCAGCAGTAGTTACGAGGGGACGATTGGCATCACATGAGAGCTTCACATGTTGCAATCCGTCTACGTTGCCTGTGCCTGTGAACCGATGCAAGGGTGAGTATTCCGTAAAAATCAAAATTGAATTTATCATAATTAATTTATCAAAATTTTTTTTACTAAATTTTTAAAACTCAAAATTGAACTGAAGTTTTACTGGATTGAATTTATCGAAAAAATTCGGTAAATTTAGTAAATTATTAAAAAATTTAATTATTAAAGATTTAGTTAATTATATGATTAGTAATTAGATTATTAGGTATTAGGTAATATATTTTATATTTTTAGTAACTAGTTATACTATAATAAAATAAAAATATAATATAATATATTTTATTTTTTAATATATATTATATATTTTAATATATATATCGGTAAATTTAATTTTTTATCAAACCGAAAAAAAAATAACCGAACCGAAAACCAAAAATCGAAATTTACTTAAACTTAAAATCAAAACCAAAACCAAATTTATTTTTACCGAACCGAATTTATCAAAATATTCGGCTACTTTCTCTCGTGAACTTTGTTGAAATTTTTAAGAAAAATAAGGGAGAGAAGTGAAAAGAGAGGTGAAACAAAAAATAATAAGAGATATGTTAAATAAATCCACTTAAAATCTCGTAAAGCCTTTAAGACTTTACATTCGAGAAGTTGTGCAGCAATTATAGCCGCTAAAAGAAATGACAATAGGAATGTTAATACCCTCACAACAGCAAGACATGAGTGTAAGAGATATGTTTATAGTAATTTAAAATTGAGGGTTCCAGAACCACATTCGTACGAGAGGCGCATGCATAACATAGTTAGAGAATTTCTTTTTCAACATATAATAATACTTTCAAATCATCTAGCCTAAATTAGAGTAAAAAAAAATTGAAGCTATTTAATATTTACCGAGAGATGCCATGCTCTGATCGCGAAGGCAATTTGATGCGGTGGCACCTCATAGAATTTCTATACGGGATCACTTCGTTTTATCTTTAAAAATATTTTTTTATTATTTATTATTTTTTAGAAATGATGTACTCCTTATAAATTATCCAATGTAGGGATGACAAAAAATCTTATCCCCGACTCGACCTGACCCGAAGTCAACGGGGAAAACCCGAGTTGACTGGGGGTCGGGTCGGGGTCGAGATCGGGGAAAACCCGATGGGGGTATAATCGGGTCAGGGTCGAGTATGGGAATTTAGGTACCCGCCCCGAACCTGCCCCGACCATTAAAATAACAAATTTACCCTTATAAGTTATAACCTAGTTATTAAATTTTAATAATTTATGTAGAAATAATGATATAGTTTATGTAAAATATTTTTTAGTTATATATTATGAATAAAGAATGTAAATTAATTTTAAAATATTATTTATAATATATATTTATTTTTTAGGTCGGACGGGGTCAGATTTCCCCGCGGGATCGAGTTTCCCCGAGTTCGGGGACGGGTTTGGGAAAGTCGAGGTCGGGTCAAGAATGGCAAAATCCGACCCCGACCCGCCCCGTTGCCATCCCTAATTCAATGGTATCAATATTAAGGTATTTTAGATTACATATACATATAAAATACCCTAATCAATATGATATATAAGACAAAAATACTATTTAATCTATCATATTGATTAGGATATTTTATATGTATATATAATCTAAAATACCCCAATATTATACCAATGGATAGCTTACAAGGAGTAAATTATTTTTAAAAAATAAAAAAATAATAAAAAATATTTTTAAAGATAAAACAAAGCGACCCCGCATAAAAGTTCTATGAGCTGCCACCTCATAGAACTTTTTTCCGTATAATCTAGCCATAATTGGGCAATTCAATAAGATACAAAAAGAGCAATTCGATTCAACAACTCTGGATGCACAAGCAATCCACGACTGATACTTTGTAGTATAATCTAGTTATAATTGAGCCATGAAGCCCGGCAGAACACTTCAAGATCACAAGATTTGAACTGTAACAAAGAAATGTCAGCAAACATCATACTTCAGAAGAGGCGCAAGGCAAATTGTCACACCATCCGAGTCCAGCACAAAAATACTTCTATACGTGTGGCTCCATTATTCCAACTTCTGAACAATAAAGGAAACCAATAGCACCTTCGTATAGGTCAAACAGAGACAAACATATCCATCAAAGTACATAAAGCCAGAATCTATGTGATGAAAACCAAACTTCAAACTGAATCAAGATGCAAGGCACAAATTTCCTCATGATGATTCTAAAATAGGAACTCATTTTGCTTGAGGGTGCGAGGCAATGAAGTCCACGGCAATATTTATCGATTCAATCTTATCTGCTTCATTATCAGGAATCTCAAAGCCGAACTCTTCTTCCAGAGCCATCACTATCTCTACAGTATCCAAACTGTCAAGTTCAAGATCCTTTTGGAAATGAGCATTTGGTGTGACCTACAAAGATTTGTAAATACAGATATCAGTACTGGACCTTTCGATTGTAGCACTGAAATCAAAACGCCATGAAAATATTTTTCTCAAGAAAATGAAGAAAAATTCTTGCCTTCAATTGAGCATTAAGAATGTGAACTCATGAATATTACATTGCTCCCATAAGTACCTCAGTCGACAATATCTCAAGTAATTTTGAAATTTCGAAAGTCAAACAGTGAGCACATAATTTAAGTTGGTCTAAAGATTCGGAGTAAAAAGATATGTAGAAGAAATGAACAAAACAATACAATTTAACATGAATACGAAGTGCTGAGAGTGCCACACCACCTCAGCAAACACGGTTCAAATGAAAAGTTATCTTCATTTGGCCCCTGTGGTTCTGAATTATGGTAAAAGAATATATCAAGTTCCAGCACAAACGAAAGTCCATCTTTCTATAACAAGAGACTGGACAGGGTTGGATTAAAGAGAAAAAGCATGATTCACCACAATCTGAAAGAAGCAAAAAGAATAGAGTTTTTCTTCCCTAATTCAATCAAGGGTATTACATACAAGGAACAAGAAAACATCAACTAACGTTGGTGGTGTTATGACAAACCAGAAACATATCTGCACTTCAGAAATCTATCAAATTTATATCTCGTATCAGCAAACATATACTTTAAATAAATCATGATGCCCCCTTCCCCTAAAACATAAAATGCGGTATAAACAATAAAACTCAAGAAATAGTACTTTCTATAAGTGGATATAGATATTAAAATTTTATTTAGAAAAAACTAGTAAGGAATCAGCTCAAAATGTACTGCAACATATAGCTGTTAATAAACCTCCTCTGATGATACTAAATGTATGCAAAATTCTACTGTAGCTAGTCACCTGTTTTCAAATGTATCTCTAGCTTCAGTTCTACTTAAATGTTTATCACCCAAAAATTCCTCTTACACTTTACAAATTATATTTTTATGTCTGTCTTACACTGTCCCCATTCTATCCTTTTGTACGTGATTTTCTTTACTTCTTTTTCACCTAGGGTACATTCTACGCCATTTTTTCTTGTTCATGTACAACTATAGGCAATTATTGGCGTGAATGTATGAAGAATCCTAAAGCTAAAACCTTCGTCATTCCATGTACTCAGTAAAATAAACCAAGAAATATTTTAAACAGAGCTCTGAAAGTCGCCTGTGGAGTTACACCAGGCAGGCCACCTACATTTAAGGATGCATTTAACTCCAATGCACATACAGCAATCTACAAGTATCACATCTCATATATTGTACAAAGTTTGATGTTAGAATTACTACATATAACAAGTCTATCTCCAAAGAGGAGTCAGAGGCTCCAAAGTGATTAGAACACAAGTTGTAGTAAATTTTGAGAAAAGAAAAAGAGAAGATATACATTTTGAACTCTAAGGTGTACGATGCTCTCCGATGTGAGCATATAAAAAAAAGGTAACCGATTTTATCCAAATTTATAATACCCCTAAAACACCACATTTTCCATATCAGTAGTTGATAACTAGACTCTTAAATCTACTATGAATCCAACAGGGATTCAATTGTCAGCTCTCTACCAGATGGACATAAATTCTCCAAAAAGATGCAGTTTTTTCAATGAATGGTTCTCGTGTCTAGCTGGAAAACTTGTATCATTGAAAAGTGAGTCTTTTGTGCTGAAGTTTGTTAGAAAAAGGAGTTAAAAACACAGCACCAATCTATCAAAACTAGAATAACAGTTTCATGGTCATTTCAATATACAGCAGAATATGTCCAACCTCCCATTGGTGTACCACCTTGACAAATAAACCAAAATCTTTCCAATTAAAGGAGGATAAATAATCATCAAAACAGCATCTAAATAACTAAGCTAAAACTGTAATATTTATGCCAGCATAATAGTAAAAGAGAAAACACAGAAGTATTAGCTGTCAGCTTGCGATCATTTTCAAATATATGCAAATGGAACACTAATGAATCTACCACAGGACCCCACAAAAAGAAACACCTGGACCTCTCATATGCTACGGTCAGATTATTACTCTGGGACTTAATTAAACTTAGAAGGATCATTTTTAACCAAATAATAGATACATAAAATATTAACTGAACCCAATCAGAATATTTAAATATCAATAACAGGTTGTCTCATACTATTAGTAGCCAGTAGGATGGTCCCTAGATCGGCTCCCTTTTGCAACTTGATTAGAAAAGATTCGACTCACTTCACTAAGGTTTCAGAAGACCACTGTCAATGGATTTGCACGAACTACTTCAAAATTATTCCTTGATACAGGGATTTCTAAACCAAACTGACATGAACCTAAGATCTTGTTTGGGCAGTTTGTATTGAACAACTCATCCAGGAACGACCCAGTGCAGCATAACTGTGTTTATGTGTAAAAATGATAGAAGAGGGTTAGGCTTTTGTTTAAGTATTAATGTCAATGAATCCAAGCTTAAGTCTACTATCATTCCTGAGGGTAACAATTGTTGATGATGATGGTTAAGCTGCAGAGAAAGTTCACATCATATATCGAGACAATAGCAATGCCCAAAAAGGATCTGTTTTACAAATCTCAGCTCCAGTCATGGACATACGACTTTTTGCACTGTATTCCAGCATAATGAAGAATAAAAAAGAGCACCGTGAAACTCGCAGTAACCGTATAAAGAAAGATATAGAGATTCACAATAAAAGTAGTTACTTTGATTCTAATTGTCGGCCTAAGGGCTCGACCGCAGAAATAAACCAAAAAGAGAACACAGGTTTTGAATCAAGCGTGGGGATATGATCGCGTACCTTGCCGGGGTCGACCTTTTGAAAGTTTTTGACGACGTTTATGACGCGATCGGCGACCTCGGACTTGTCGAGGAAAGAACCTATGGCATCGTCGGAGAAGCGGCGGCGGAGAATGTCGGCGAAGGAGAGAGCCGGAGACGGCAACGGAGAAGCTGGAAACTGCACTCGCACCCTAAGGTGCCTCAGGAGAGCGCTTCTCACCGCAGCCATCGCGAAGACAGGCGAAATCACGAATCTCTCGGAAAAGAAATGGGAGCGGGAGCGGCGGAGCTAGGGTTCTAATAAAGAGTCGCCATTTGCAGAAACGCCGTAGAAAGCCTCATATTTAAAATTGACCCATTCAGTTTTCCTAAATTTCACATTAGCCCCTTATATGTTCCAATATTGCATTGAAATTTGGAATAAAATTTTAACCCAGCGCCCCATCGGACGGTCAACGTGCCTAATGATTTGATCGGACGGATACGATTCATTCCTAGCTGAAACAGAATCACCTCCCACCTCTATAAATATTCGAAGGCCCCCAAAGTGGATCGACGTCTACGCGAAATTGGAGACACCTGCTGGGCGCGGTATTCTTTTCCCCCTAATTCTTGTTTTGTTCTTGCTCGATACGGTTTCTCATCTAGGGTTGATCGTTTCAAAAGCTTGTTGATTAGGTTTCAAAGATGAGGAAGGATGGCAGTTCGAGGGCGGACGCCGGATCACGCGCCGATGCTGATCGGAGGGAGAAGAAACCGCCTGAGTTCCGTTCGAGGGGCGTCGAGTGAATGTACGTGGGATCGGTTCCTTCTCATTCCACATCCTGATCTTCTGTTTCATTTGTTCGCCTAGTTGATTAAACCTCACTGATTCTGACTGATGCTCATCGATGGTTTGTCGAGTCGTTAATCAAAATAGTCCTTCAAACACTCGATGAGCCTGTGAAATCTTTGGCAAGAGACATTAATCAGACTAAGTCATGACCTAAAAAACCACTATCCCATTATCCTAGTAACACATGATGTAATAACAATTAATAAAAACAATATAATAATAATAATTAAAACCACATCACTAGTACTTCAGTGTCGTCGACTTTCCTTTCTCTAATCCTTTTTTCACCAATGCACATCAAAGCTATTTCTCTTTCCCTATCGGCTGTGTTCTACACAAGTCCACTTGTTTTTCGATTTTATCACTCTTAATCCCCGTCTGTTTTAGATTAGAGATGTTATTGCCGATACACCCTCTGCTAACTCAAGCTTCCACAATATTTCCGTCTTCTTCTATCGGTTTTTCACCTAATGTTCAAGATTTGCTGATTTTCCTTCGTTGAGGTATGCAATTTACTATTGCTTATCTTATTTCTCATTTTGTTTCTTATATCACTTGACACAGTCAAGTATCCGACCTGACTTGTTTGTGGTTGGTGAGGGTTTGAGTCTGGCGGGTCATGATTTAATCAGGTCGAGTCTGGATGTTTATTATTATTTTAATTTATAAAACTATATTTTATTGAATACTTTAAAATATAAAATATAAAATATATTATTTTTATTTAATCATGTACCTACGGGTATCTATTTAAATACCTGAGTCGGGTATGGGCTGTGTAATAGGGTTTCCATCTTGGTTCAAGTCGGGTTTGAGTATTAGGTAGAAAATTGAGAACCCAGCATGGTGTCATTCCTAGTCTTGATGGATAATTGCCCTATTTGGTTCATATTTGTTATTCTCCATCATCAATTGAATGAAATATTTTTTCCTCCAGTTGAGTGGAATTTGATTGTGTTAAGGTTGTACGAGAAATTAATTGCAAAAGAATTGTTCTCTATTTCCAGGCCAAGGAGTGGCAATGAGGATAAGCATTTGATGGCTTCGTTGAAATTGGTGGCATCATTCCTAGTGATTGGAAAAGTACAACATCTAATAGTAAATAGGGCGCAACAAACTAGGCAACACCATATGGCAAACAAATGTTGCTTATATTTCAATGATCCTCTAGTGGTGACTATCAACAATGGAGGTGTCATACATATTTCAGTGTGAACAATGATGACAGTTGAGGTGATATTGTAGAGGAGTACCATGGAGGCTGCAACGAGGAGAACTATGCATCCTTTATTTCTCCTCTGTTTTGGTGTGTAAAGAGAGGCTGTGACAAAAAAGGATGAACATGGTGTTGTAGAGGATGGTGAAGTTTGCCCCCTGTTTTGGGGGATAGGATGATGAGGCCTTGTCTTGGCACATTAAGGAGTGCGATGGAGGTGGTGTTGTCTCTCTAACACATTACACACTAGGAGGGTGTCAACCACCAGTGGAGTTGACATGCAACATCGTTCTATTGGGTGAGTTTTTAGCATCTTGATTTAGTGTACAATAACTTTGCTAAACAATGAAGTAGTAATGGCTCTTTGGCACGTCAAAGAGAAATTTCCAATGAGGTGCATGCAACAACACTTGGACGTTGCAGAATCAAAGCCTTACAAGGACATGGATCAAATTCTTAGAGGCAACCTAACTCTGGCACCAATTGATATAGGGCAATAAATTCATGTGAGGGGAATAAAAGAATAAAGGGATTGAAAAGCAAAACAGAGGGAATAGTGGTGCGGGAGAGGTAGAAGGATGAGCAATATACTTAAGCTTTATAAATAGGCTTTTGATGAACATAATATTCGTGTTATTTAAACTACTTATTAACTCATGCCGTAATATTTGTCCCTCTAATATCACTAAAATAATTTATACCACAAATGAGTCTCCCACCAATGCAATATGTGAACGGTTAATGTATACAGTGCAACATGTAGTAATGACCTCAATTTGATCCTTTTATCTTTTAATTATAATTCATAAAATTTTATGAATCAACTTATGGTCTATACAAACTGTGACAGCCCAGTTTCCATGTGGTCCATGCCTTCCATCAGATTGGTGCATACCTACTATCTCGTGTGGGTCAAGATTTATAACCTTTGTTTTAAGGATAGGTTGGACTAGAGCAATCTGCATTATTTCTCTATATTTTCACTATGTATTTTCAACCAGTTTGACTGGTTTGAATTGTGCAATTTTGAAATTTTCATTTACGTCATGAGCATTTGTAAGCTTTTGGTGCTTAGTTGGTGCTTTTGCTCTGGTTGGTATTTGATAAGTTGCATAACTTTCTTTATATCTTTGCTCTACAGTGATTAATTGTACATTCGTTTGTTTTTTGGTTACAGCACTCTTGGATTTTATATCACAAACAATAACTGAAGGCACTGATGATTGGCAAGAAGTCTATCAAAAGGTAAACCATATTCTCTGTTTTTCATTGGGTTCTTTTTTCATCATGTTCCTTGCTCTTGTTCGCAATAGATGTGGTAGTACTACACTCTATCAAACTTATGTGATACAAAATATAGATAATACAATTGAGGTGCAAACATAGAAAATTGATACCTGAGGTGCAAATATAGTCAAACATAATGTTTTTGTCCTAACATAGTATCAAAATTAGAAAATTGATACTTGAGGTGCAACAACTACATATTTATGTGATATTAAATATAAATAATACAATTGGAAACAACATAATTCTCCTCAAAACTTCATGTAATCGTAGTCAAACTCATTAGAATGCCTTAAATAGAGTTTTTAAGTATCTTAAAGGTAATAGCTCATAAAGTTTAAAATTTTTTAGATACCCTTTTGTGTTAGAAGGATTTAGTGACGCTAATTAGATTTCTGATTCTAATGACATTAAATCTACCTTTGGTTATATTTTTCTATTAGGAGGAAGTGTTGTTACATGACGGTCTTCTAAGCAATCTATAATTGCTAGAAGCACCATGGAAGCAGAGTTGTAGCTTTGGATGCTACTTGTATTGAAACTGAATGATTAAAGAATTTAATTTCTTCACTTCCATTTTCTTATACTGTTTCAGCTCCTATTTTAATTCATTGTGATTCTCAAGCAACAATAGGCTTATGTAAAAAAAAAGTTAATAAATGCTAGAATGAGTCATCACATTAAAATTAGACAAAGATCTATTAGATGGCTAAACTCACATGGAGTTGTAGCTCTTTCTTTTGTAAAGACTGAGTATAACTTGGCCGATGGCTAGACCAAAGGCTTACCTAGGACAAAAATCCTAGAAATATCGAGAGGATTGAGAATTAGTCTGTAAGAAATGTCTTTCAACTGTGGGAACTCAACCTTTGTGATAGAAGATCCCTTGAAAGAGGTTCAATATAGTAATAACAAATTAATTGATTAGTTGAGAAGCACTTTGAAAAATAAAAATTATATAACACTACAGTGCATGAAAACTTATGTGATAGAGTTATACTCTACACTTCTAGAAAATAGTTTTATGCTTTTTATTGTAGAGGTAAGGAAAATTTTTCAAAGTGGTTAATTATCATGAGATGAGTCTCTACACTCATCCCTTGTAGGGAACTTTCTATATGAGAGAGTTCGTATACGGCCATGGTTGAGAATATAGACAACCCTCAGAAGCTCTTATAAAGATGCATGCGCTCGGCCAAAAATGCGCAATCCCACGATCGGTCCACCTTGTATTGTGTATGAGAATGTTAAACTGAGTCAAAGAAAAATAATTCAAGACTAGTTCACTATTTTTCCTATTGATTGAAACATTTACACTAAGTAAATGATATGCCTTTAAGTGCACTTTACTGATCGCATAATATAGACAATGAGCTGCAATTTAATTTAATTTAATTTATTGAGTTTATTTATATTTAAGAAAGTTTTAATTTTGTGGGGGATTGTTGGGATTTTAAAATTAAAACTTTCCATTTCATTTTTTTTATTTTTTTGGGCTAATATTTTATTTGTTTCACTTGCTATTTGATTATTTTAATTCGAGCAATGCTATTAGTGGCATATTTGTGGTAGCCGTTGGATTTAATCCAACGGTCTAACCATGGGGGTTTAACCTATAAATTGGCGTATGACCCCTGGGTATAGACATATCAGAGATTGCATAGCCATTAGCATTTGCAAAATCCCCACAGCTTTCCTTCTTCCTTTTGTTGCTCAAAGTCCAAAGGCCCCCAATCAACTTCTCCACGGTCGTGAACCGCAGGACAAGGATATTGGTTGTATTCTGGGTATTCTATTTAGATAAAGGTTGCACGAGAGCCTAAATATTTACCTAAGGTCAGAAGGATTCTCCGTGCCTTTAGGTTTTTCATTCTTATTTTAATTTTAATATTGTTGTTGATTGGATAGAAATATTTTCATCTACACTCGTGCTAACATCTCTGACACGACTACATTGACGTCTGCCCCTCCCGCCCTCTCCAATGCCACATGCATCACATCGACGATGGCGTCAAATAGGTTCTAGTACCCGAATTGCTCGTCCAGCACCACTACGTCGGTGGTGGTGAATAAGGTGTAGGGGAGTGAGACTTGTTCCTAGTTATTGGCATAGATGAAGTAAGGGTACTTGTTGACTAGCACATACTACACGCCCTTGGGGTCACCAGGGATGAACTCATTGCCGACGGCTATGTAACGGAAGCAGACGGCGGGCCAGTGATTAGCAACGTTTGTCTTGACTTAGATAATGGCCTCGAAGAGGCTGGAGGTGAGGGACTGGATTCTGTTCCTGGACATGTCACGGATGAGCTGGATGTTGGAGTTCCTCGTGGCCTGTAAGGTGAGTCAGTTGGATTTGTATAGTTGCATCCTTTCCATGTTATGGGATTTGTATAGGCTTACGATCTTGTTGGGTGGATGGAGGTTGTCCCCTTGCATTCCATAACAAACACCTATCGAATATGCTCCTGAAATTAATTGACACAATCGCAATGAATTAATCTGATTGTACTCAACTAATTATACCTCTCTTTCATTTTTCATTTTTTTTTGTTTGATCATAAATAAGAAAAAAAAAATCATGTATATATATATATATATATATACATATATATATATATATACATATACATATACATACATATACATATACATACACATACACATACATACACATACACATACATACACATACACATACATACACATACATACACATACACATACACATACATACACATACATACACATACACATACACATACACATACATACACATACACATACATATACATATACATACACATACATATACATACACATACATATACATACACATACACATACATATACATACACATACATACATATACATACATATACATATACATATACATACATATACATATACATATAGGCATAGAGAAAAAAGGGTGTACTTGAAACTGCTGCAAGGACTGAAACCAAGAAGCAATGGATGCTATAGCTTTTCTTGCCATGTCAAAAACTAGAGGACACAAGTGAGAAGAGTAAGAAAACACTTCTACTTCTTTTAGAGGCAATGATATATATAAGATTTTGAGATTGTAATTTGTCTTTATCAATTATTTATTCATATCAAAAAAACATAATAATAATATATAAGAACATCATAATATTGTTAAATAATAGCATGTGTAGTCGACTACACCTAACTCACGTATTATTTAAATTATTAATAAACAAGAGTTAGTGATAATATTACATAAATAAGCAAGAATTCTTTTGCTTTAAAAATTCCCGAGGCATGCCTCTTGTGACTCACATGGGGGTTGAGCACCCTTAGAGTGATCGTAGGATTGTATAGAATGTGTTGGCTAGAATAAATTTCTACAATACATTCATCATAGAAGAAGATAGCGAGAAAAGATGGAAACAAGAAGGAGGCAAGCGGCTGCTCTGTTCGCTGCCTTACTTCTCGCAGATTTTTTGAGCACAGCACAATTGTCTATTACAACAACATTCAAATCCCTAATCTAATGTGGGCCCCACTTTGGGCTGGCCCACTCAACATTAAACTAAACAAAAGCATTAATTTAACACTCCTCCTTAATGCTATTGTTTTTCATTCCTAACAAATCTCTAAGATAATTAAATTTCATACAAGAAAGTACTTTAGTAAAAATATTCGCAACTTGATCATTGGTGTTGATGTGCTTTACAAGAATTTCTCCATCTTCAACTGTTTCTCTAATGTAATGATGCTTGAGGTTGATGTGCTTTGTTCGACTGTGGAAAATCGAGTTCTTTGATATGGCAATGACGGATTTGTTGTCACACAAAAGAGTTGTAGCTTTCTCTTGTTTCTCACCCATGTCTTCTAGAATTCTTCTTAACCAAACAACTTGCTTTATAGCTTCACTAGCCGCTACATATTCGACTTCGGCGAAGGAATGTGCTACTCTATCTTGTTTCTTTGATGCCCAAGAAAATACACTTGAACTAATTGCAAATACATACCCGGAAGTACTTTTCAAATCATCCATACTACCGGCCCAATCACTATCACAAAAACCAATTAACTCAACTTTTTCTTTCTCATTCTTCTCATACAAGAGCCAAAAATCTTTAGTACCTTGGATGTATCGTAACACTCTCTTGGCAACTCCAAAATGCATTTTTGTTGGTTGATGCATAAACCTTGACAATAAACCGGAAGCATACATGATATCGGGTTTTGTAGTAGTGAGATACAATAAACTTCCAACCAAACTTCTATAGTGTGCCTCATCTACCTTTCCACTACCATCATCTTTTACCAATTTATCATCGACTAACAAAGGTGTTGATACCGGATTGCAATTTTCCATCTTAAACTTGGAGAGAATAGTTTGAGCATACTTCTTTTGAGAGATAAACACACCATCTTGTATTTGATCAATTTCAATACCCAAGAAATAATCAAGTAGACCCAAATCATTCATCTCATATTTACTCATCATTTCATTTTTGAACTCATGCATCATTTTTTCATCATGACTGGTAAATATCAAATCATCAACATAAAGGGAAACTATAAGCATACCATGCTTACCATGCTTGATGTAGAGTGTTGGCTCACTTGGGCTTCTTTTGAATTCTTTGTTGGTGAAATAAGCATCAATTTGCCCATACCATGCTCTTGGTGCTTGTTTCAACTCATATAATGCTTTCTTTAACTTGTACACTCTATCTTCTTTGTCTCTAACTTCAAAGTCTCTTGGTTGTTCATCATATACTTCTTCTTCCAACACTAAATTCAAGAAAGCCGATTTTACATCAAGTTGATGCAATTTCCAATCTTTGTGTGCGGCAAATGCAATTAACAATCTAATTGTCTCATGTCTTGCTACCGGTGCAAATGTCTCTTGGTAGTCAACTCCCGATTTTTGTGAATATCCTTTTGTCACCAATCTTGCCTTGAATTTTTGTATGGAGTCATCCGGATTTGTCTTTGTCTTGTAAATCCACTTGAGCCCAATTGTGGCTATGTTTGGGGTTGCTGCCCGCCCTGCTTATGCTTGGGCGGGCAGCAGAAGCAGCTTTAGTATGAGTATTTGGGGTTGCTTTTGCGGCCAGCAGCAGCTCAAAATCTGCTTTTTTCGGGAAGCAGATCAATTGCTGCTCCCCACAGGCAGCAGCAGCTTCCTCTCTCACGTCTCCTCTCTCGAGTCCGCCGCTCTGCCGCTCCCATCTCTCGTGTCCATTGCTGCCATCTCGTCTGCTGCAGAGGTGCGTCTTTGGCGACGTCGAGCGACAGATCTGCGTCCAGCTCGAATGCGGACGAGCTCCGGCCATTTCTGCGTCCGCGAACGAGCTCCGGCCATCAGATCTCAGCTCCGGCGACTAGATCTCAGCTACAGCTCGATCCCGATCTCAGCTTCGGCGACGCAGCTCCTCTACGATGATTCCTCTCCTCGGCGAAGTAGCTCCTCGACGATGACTCCTCTGCTCATAGCTTCGGCGACATAGCTCCTCGACGACACTCCTCTGCTCACAGCTTCGGCGACGTAGGCCACGCAGCTCCTCGACGACACTCTTCTGCTCAGACGCAGCGCAGGTAAGTTTGAAGCACATCTAAATCTGATCAATCACCATTTACATATTATTATAGAAACAAATCTTCAAGCATGTTTATTATACTTAAACATGGAGATGGAGATGGAGATGGTAATTTTTTCTGCTCAGAACATGGTATGCTTAGTTCGAGTATTATGTACTACTTACTTAAACATGTTCTTCACCATAACTTAGAACCGAGGAAAAACTACTTAAGTTTAACATACTATGTTTATGTTTAAGTAAGTAGCATACCATGTAGTGGAGATGGAGATGGAGATGTTAGATGTTAGATGTTTATACATACTTAAGTTTAACATACCATGTTTATATTTAAGTAAGTAACATACCATGTATATGTTTTTGAGTAATTTGTTTATATATATGTCTTTATACTTATACCTCCATATATTTCTATTCAAGCTCAATGGCACCGACAGTAAAAAACAAAGCAACCTAGAATATGCAAACCATCATTATATTTTGTGATATCTGTATCACTGCAATCAACAAAAACATGCGTCCAGGCACACATTTTAATGCCCAAGGATGGAAATTCGTGATTGAGAATTTCCATCAACTCACTGGATTGAATTACAATAAAGTTCAATTAAAAATAAATGGGATCAGCTAAAAGCTGATTGAAAATTGTGGAAAGAGTTAAAGGGCAGAGAAACTGGACTTGGGTGGAATACAAGATTAGAAACAGTAGATGCAACCCCTGACTGGTGGGCAACAAAGATTGCGGTATGATACTTAATTTGTAATTGTTGTTTGTTTGTTTGTTATAAATTATAAATATCTTTATGTTGTGGAATAACAAGCAGTATGCTAAATTTCAAAAGAAGGGTCTCCATTTAGACATTGAGGAGAAAAATGATACCATGTGTGGGCAAACATTTGCATCTGGCAATTCTTGTTATGCTGCAAGTGTTGAAGATGCAATAGGAGAAGATAATAATAAAGAATATGTGCCGGAAGAAGAACCAATCACACCAGTCTCACAACTATCCTCCAAGCCAAGCTCTAGTAGGAAGAAGACTAGGAGTACTTCTTCTGCGAGCTTGAACGAAGATTGGATGAGCCCGAAGAACATTATGCTGAATGCATGAATGAGATCAATGATCTCTTGGGTATTCATCGTGGTGGTCGGTTGTATTTCTTTGCCTCTACTCTCCTTGAACAGAAATCAAAGAGAATAGCTTTTAAACAGATGACAACTACTGAAGAGAAGCTAGGATGGTTGAACTATCACTATGAAGAGACTCATAAGTAGTTGAGATCTTTGTTATGCTTGTTAGGAGTGACTTTTCTTATGTTGTTTGTCTATGTAGGAGTTAGACTTTTGTTATGTTTATTTGTTTATATAGGAGTTGAACTTTTGTCCTATGTGCCATGGGGCACTTATGATGAACTAAGCTTGTGATGATGCTTTGTATTGAATTACTTATGCTTGTTAGGAGTGACTTTTCTTATGTTGTTTGTCTATGTAGGAGTTGAACTTTTCTTATGTTTGCTATCTTATTTGTTGTTAGTTTGAATTACTTATGTTTTGTATTGTTTGTTGTTAGATATGAACCCTAATAGTTGTGGAGATGGTGATGGGAGTACAGATTCATCAGAAGAGTTTTGGACTATAGTTCAATGTGCACAGGTTACAATAACAGAATATTATGAAACATACCTGAATAAATTGCCTTGTATGGCATCTGAGTTTACATGAATAAGGTGGATGTTTGAAATAGTATAGGGACACCCTGAAAGATGTAGAAGAATGATGAGGATGGAAAAAACAGATTTCATACAATTATGTACTATTCTAGAGAACACATATGAATTGAAGCCCTCAAGGAGCATGTCAACCATTGAAAAAGTTGGCATGTTTATTTATACATTGGTCCAAGGTGCTTCAAATAGACATGTCTAGGAAAGGTTTCAACATTCTGGTGAAATTGTGAGCAGAATTTTCCATGAGGTATTAAAATTAGTACTTAAATTTGCAAAGGTTTTGATAGAATCGACTGATAGGGAGTTTCGAGAAATTTCAGTACAGATACTAAATGATAGCAGGTATATGCCTCATTTTAAGGTAAGATTACACCTTTATTTATATACAAAACTTTATACAATAATGTTTTTTTGCAATATTTATTCTACATTCATAGTATTCTTCTTCTTCATGCTCATTTGTATCTTCATTCAATGGTGTCTCTTGAGCCTTTTCTTGAGTTAGTAAGAAAGCATTTTCTATACCTTTTCCTTTCCAATCAAGCTTGTCTTTTTCATTGAAGATCACATTCCGGCTTTCAATCACTTTGTTTCTCTGCAAGCTAAATAGTTTATAGCCTTTGAATTCGGTGCTATAGCCTACAAAGATATATTTCTCACCTTTCTCTTCAAGCTTGTGTTTCATTTCTTTTGGAACATGAGCATAGCAAATAGACCCAAATATGCACAAGTGATTCACTGATGGCTTTCTTCCTCCGGACCACGCTTCAAATGGTGTTTTATTCTCAACCGCCTTTGTAGGACATCTATTTAGCAAATAAACCGCCGTGTAGGTTGCCTCGGCCCAAAAAGTGAATGGTAAGCCTTTGTCATTCATCATGGTTTTAGCCATCTCTACAATTGTCTTATTTTTTCTTTCGGCAACATAATTTTGTTCCGGTGTGTAACTAACCGTTAGTTGTCTTTCAATGCCAATGTCTTCACAAAATTTGTCAAACTCCTTAGAGTTGTATTCATCACCTCTATCACTTCTCAACTTTTTAATCAACTTGCCACATTGTTTTTCAACCATGCTTTGAAATTTTTTGAAAATGGTAAAAGCATCCGATTTTTGTCTAAAGAAATAAACTCAACACATTCTTGAATAATTATCAATGAAAGTAATAAAGTACCTATTTCCACTATGAGAGGTTGCCTTCGTTGGACCACATATATCGGTGTGACCTAGCTCCAATGGTGTTTTTGCTTTCCATGCATTCACCTTGGGAAATGACTCTCTATGCATTTTGCCAAGTGCACATGCTTCATATGTATCATCATTGCCTTCAATGGTTGGTAAGCCATATATCATATTCTTCTTGCTCAACATCTTCAAACTTTCAAAGTTCACATGTCCAAGTCTTTTGTGCCATAACCATGATAGGTCTTGTACACTAGCCTTTAAAGCAATATTCCTTGCCGGTTTGAGAATGAGAGGGAAATTTCTATTCTTCTCCATTTTTACAACTGACATCAAGTCTCTCTTATTCTCAACCTTGTTATATATTTTGCATAGTGAACCGCATGTCCATGCTTAACTAGTTGACCAACACTTAGCAAGTTTTGAGCCAATTCCGGAACTAGTAACACATCATGTATCAATATTCTTCCTTTCTTTGAAGCAACGACAATTGTACCTCTTCCCTTGGATTTCACTATTGCACTATTTCCCATTGTGATTTGAGCTGTAACCACTGTGTCAAGTTTGCAAAAGATAGATTCATCTCTGGTCAAGTGGTTACTACAACCACT
This sequence comes from Costus lasius, assembly GCA_027563935.2. Classification (NCBI taxonomy): domain Eukaryota; kingdom Viridiplantae; phylum Streptophyta; class Magnoliopsida; order Zingiberales; family Costaceae; genus Costus; species Costus lasius. The sequence goes on along the minus strand of CM050450.1, from coordinate 132,451,027 downwards.
ATCTATGTACCATACACCTTCCTTTTGTTCAACCGTCATTTGACATGCATAAAAGGTACTTCCTTCTCCATACTTCTCTTCGGTGTAGTTGGCTTGCTCATTGTTCTTGAATCTACAATACTTCTCTAGGTGTCCATATTTTTTGCAATGATGACATTGTGGTTTTCCTTTGTTTCTACAAAATCTTTCAATATGACCGGGCATCTTGCAATAGTTGCATGTTCTCACTTTCTCATCTTGAAAGTTGTTTCTGCCTCCACCTCTTCCTTGTCTTCCTCTACCTCTTCCATGTACACCACCACGTATTGCTTCTCTTTTCACTCCATGTTGGTTGAATGGCTCTTTGATATTAGCCTTAGATTGAAAGGCACTTTCAAGTGATTGCTCAACATGCCTACACATTCTTTGCTCATGCATTTCAAGAGAACCCGTCAAATCATGAACACTTAAACTAGAGAGATCTTTAGTTTTTTTAATGATAGCAACTATGTTGTTGTACTTGGAAGAAAGACTAATGAGAATCTTCTCACATACTACTTTGCCATCCACATTGTCACCTAAATTTCTCATGTGATTTACCGCTTCAGTAACTTTAGGAAAATAATTATTCAAAGACTCATTTTTTTTCATTTGTAAATTTTGAAAATCTCTTTTGAGAGTCAAGAGCTTTACCGTTCTAGTCTTTTCGGTGCCTTGAAAACCCTTTTGCAAAATCTCTCATGTTTCTTTAGCACTTGTAGCTCCAATGATTCTTGGAAATAATTTATCGGAGATACGAATACGAAGAATTAAGACTTACAGATTGCTTATATAAACATTAACTACGACTTACAGAGAAAACTTGCACACAGAGAAGACTTGCACACTCTTGCACACCTTAGACGAAGGCAAGATCGGATACCTTCCACACTAACATAGCTCTCCTTATATAGGCAGGGAGAGAGTATCAATAATTGATGCCAGCAAAAGAAAACAATAATTTACACGTCCACTAGAGATAAGCAGAGACACAAAGAATCTCTTCGTACAATTATTATCTATCTCCACTTAAAAAAGAAAAGCATCTGTAGAGACCGCCTTGCATAATTGAACCAGCATCGCATCTCCTTTAACAGGTGTCCATCCTTTATAGGTAGAGAGTCCTTTTTGCTACTAGTGATGAATAGTAGCAATTTTGTCCACTTCCTTCCTTAGTGGTGATCCTTGCTGTCAAGAAGATTAATCATCCTCTTGAATTTCTTCCAGAATATCATCATCCATTTCTGGAATTATCATCCGCCCATAGTCCTTGTAGCTTTTTGCTAATGATTCACTCTTAGTCTGTTGAAAATGCTCAAATTGACCAGGGTCTGTACAGAAATGAGAGACAAACGGGACAAAGAAAATGTCCTATGAATCTTCTACATAAATTTTTAGAGTTTTTTTTTCTGAGATGAGATAAGAAGAGAAAACCTCTAACGCTTCTTCAGTCATTACGTAATTTCTCCATAATCTGACTTGGAGGTCAAGAGAAATTTTCTCAGTTTTGCAGACATCGTCTTCAAAAGATATATCCCAAAAATCTGGTAAAAATTCCTTTTGGATTTTGATTAGAACTTAGTGTTTGGCATCACATGGATATCCCAAAAACCATGGTGGTCAGGAGCTAACATTAAGGTCAAGATAGCCACTGAATTGATTGACCTTAAAAAATTTGTTGAGACAATATCGTAATTTCCAAGGAACAAACTTTAACTTGCTCAGATGTTGTTGATGAACAACGAGTCGATCTAGAAGTCCATAATTAAAAAGATCCAGTAGAGAAATATCTAGATCCATCATTCGGCAATCTTACCACTAGGGGAGATCAATAGAGGCTTTAATAATTGTAAAGTCTTGATGGCAATGACAATGAGGTTCCTGAGGATGAGCCTTTTCTTCCTTCAGTGTAATCATTGTAAGATGAAGACCTCTGGGCTTTGTAATTTCATTCAAAGCCATTCTTCTGAAATATCTGATGACTTTAAGAAACTTCTGGTGATGAGTAGTTTTCAAAATCTCATATACTTGCTGTTTGACGGGATAAAGAATAGGAGGAATCTTTGATTTTGTCAAAGTCCATTGAGAATTTAATTCTTGATCCCATGCTTTGGAAAGAACTTGAAACTTTTCTTCTAGTTCCTATTTTTGTTTGAGCAATTCTTGCTCTTTTTGTTGCAAGGCTTTTAGCTCATTTCTAGCCTTGTGATCTTGAACTCTTTAGCAACATATGCTTCTAGAGTTTGTGGTTCTATCTTTTGTTGTTTTACTGGAACACTTTCTGGTAATGTCTTCATATATCGAAGTGCCTGTAAATGTCCAGCAAGCGTATTCATAGCAGTTAAAAATCCTGCTCCATGATGATCCTTCCAGAGTAGATCTAGGATCATATGATCATGGCATGTCAGGGTTGTATAATGCTTAGGAGTCCGGAAAAGATATATCTGCTCCGTCAGTATCCATTGGGTCGCTCCGGATCATATAATCGTATTCATAGCAGCAAGCATATGTCGCTCCGTCAATATCCATTGGGTCTACAATCATTGGTTGTAAGCCTTTTGGATGCTTTCCTATTTTCTTTTTGTTGGCAGATGAGGAGGAACATTGAGTTGCCATTTCTTGCACAACTTTGTTAGTTGTCATTCTGGTCTAATTAAAAGACGTAATAAAATATCAGAAATGATATTATCTTTGCCTTTGATATGTTCAAAGGTAATTCTGTAAGTATTATTTATGCAATGATCAATGAATGATAACCATCTCTTTTGAGAAATGCGTTTTTCATTCTTTGTTTTGAAGAACTTTACGATTGCTTCACAATCAGTTCTTGTTAATATTTCTTTTTTATTTAAAAGAAATAGTCTAAAAGCATCTAAGCCATAACATACGGCTAAGAGCTCTTGATCAATACTGCTAGTGACATTTTTCTCACGAAATTTGCCAGAAGCATATCTGCAAATGGTTTCTGTATCAGAAGCATATTTATGAGGTTTGCGAAGTAAGATGACCCCCCATCCATGTTCACAACCGTCTGTTTGGACAATAAGGTAATCATTATCCAAAGGTAATTTGAGCAATGAGAGTGTATCTACCAATTGCCTGATTTTATTAAGTTGTTTATAGTCTTCTGTGTTAAATTTCTTCACACCAGTAAGATTTAATTTAGAGTAGAGTGGTCTACTCAATTTATGTAGATCCTTTAAAAAAGGTCTAGCATAATTTATTAAGCCCAAGAATTGTTGTAAACTCTTGGTATATGTAACCTCAAGGGTTTTTATTTTGGAAGCGATATGTGGCTGAAGTTTAATAGCTCTATTGCCAATTTCTACTCCCAGATATTCAATAGGTTTTTTTATAGAACTGAGATTTTTGTCCGGAGACAATTATCCCATTTGTATAAAATTTTTGTAATACAAGTTTAAGATGACTTGTATGTTCTTTTTCTGTTTTGCTATGTACAAGAATATCATCCATGTACACACACACAAAGTCTTGATAAGTTTTAAAAATCTCATTCATTTTTCTTTGAAATACTGCAGGAGCAGTTTTGAGCCCAAATGGCATAACTAACCATTCGAAGCTTCCTAATGGACAAGTAAAGGCTGTCCATGGTATTGATTCTTCTGCCATCCGGATTTGCCAAAAACTAGATTTGCAGTCAAATTTTGAGAAGACAGTGCTTCCTTGTATAGAGTTGAGGAACTCTGTTTTGTCTGGAATGTTATAACCATCGTCTTCTAAATTATCATTTAAACAACGATAATCTATAACCATTCGTGTTTTACCCCTGACTTGTTCACTGTGTTTATTTACAATAAAAGCAAGAGATCTGTGAGGAGAAACACTCCTTATCACATTAAGTTTTAGTAAATCCTCAATGTGCATTTTAAACTCAGCAATATTTTCATTTGTAATACGAAAACCAAGGTCTTTGATTTTCAATTTACAAACAAGTTTATTTTTTTTTTCCAATGGGCTTGGGGATTGGAACAAAAAATTTGGTCCTTTTCTAAGAGTCAAATAAGGTTATCCACATCGGGATTTCGTGATTCAATCTTATTAAGAAGAACTGGATATACATCCTCTTCTATCTTATGAAGCATATCTGTAGGGTGTTGTAACACTCTAGCAATTTCTTCATTAATTCTTCGGATTTCATCAGGAGAACCTGACTCCGGGTTTCTTGGGGACACCTGCGGTGTCTTATCCTCTTCTTTATCCCAATCCGAAAAGACATCGGCAGGACGTGCAAGAGGACGATCTTTACATGAATAGGGGACTACACAGGGACACCCACCACACTTTGCAGGGCGGTAGGTATACGGAATCACCGTATTATGTAAAAGATATAAACCAACAGAAGTGAGGGTTATACCTTTATAAGAATTGAGTAGTACATTGAGTCGCATAATAAATTTGGTCTGAGCCAAATGTAAAGGCCTAAGACAGATGCATCTAACATATGTTGGGGGACTATATTGTCCATTTTCTAGAGAAAAAGATAATTTATATTTAGCTAGAGCAAACTCATATAAAAAGAGTTGACCATCCATTTGTTCTGCATAAAATTGCTCTTGGGGAGCAAGTTTTTTGTGGAATTTAGTGGGGACTAAAGTCATGTCAAGGACTGTATTACTACATCATGTATCAAGTAAGGCAGGAATATCCAATTTCCAGTTAGAAATTTGGATTGTACACTGGACCTTAAGCGTATATAGCCTGGAAGAATCAGAAATAGGCTTATTTAAATATTCAATTTTATATGGCGTAATGCCACAAGTAGTGTTGTTTGTAGATATGTCGTGGGTTATCTTATAACATGAGGATGAAGGCATATCTAGAGAAGTGTCAACTAGACCTTTTCCTTTTTCAAGGACTCTTACTTGCTGAGTAAGAGTATGAATGTCATTTTCTATTTGTAGAATACGCAGTTCTACAATATTTGTCTTTTCATCTTTCTTTGGAGGAGAAAGAGGAGGATCTGGTAGGTGTATATTTTGTTTCTCTAAGCAATATTTGCAGGCTTCAAGAGAACAAAGAATACACTGATAGCGTAGATTCATGCTAGGATATTTGGAGCAAAATATGCAAGCATGATCTTGGCTACCTCTTCGTGGACTCCATTGATGTTCATGAACTGGTGGTAGAACTGGGGGCCATAATTTGATGTGGAGAGTAAGGTTTCATTCCACTTATAAGTGCTCTAAAAAAGGCATTAATATATCTAGTTTGTCCATTGAAGGACCACCTAGAGTTTCTGTCCCGAAGGGTGATTGTAGCCTATCTGCTTTAGACAATAGATCAGATGTAAATTCATCTAATTCACTATCTGAGTCAAATTGGTGGATGAGATCTGGGATTGAGACAATACTATAGATTGACTCCGTATCAGATATGTATTCATCTACATTAAGTAAATCTTCTTGAACACAGTCAACAAGGATTGACTGTTTATTATAGAGATTCTGCCGTTTGGTACAATCTCATGGTAAGTGGTTTTGACTACCACATGTGAAGCAAGAAAGCTTATTTTTATATTTGCGTACATGCTTATCTTTAGCAAGATAAGGTTTTTTAGTATAAGATTTTCGGAGAAAATACTTCTTCGAAGATTTTCCTTTCTTCTGTGATTTCTTATGTACAGGTTTCTCCTGGACATAGGTCTGTGGAGTATACAACTATTTACAAAAGCTGAATTTTCCTTTTAATTGGTGATCTCCCTGTAGGTGAGTGCACCTTTCTACCAATTTATCAATGATAAATTGTATTCTTATAGTAATATTATTTAAGCCAGGAGGCTGTTGTGGACTAGCATTCCAGGCTTGATATATTTCATGACCAATAGGAGCAGGTAATTTTAAAAATAACCTTTCTCCTAGGGCTTGATCATGATATCCTCCTGCCATACAGGCATAATAAAGGAAATCTTGTAGAAAAGGCTTGATATACTTTCAGTTTTTAATCTGGAGTATTTCAAGTTTTCTGATTGCTTCTTGTTGTTGGGCATTATAGCCCATATTAGGGTTAGAACCCCTAATCATTAATCGCATCCAGTTAGTAAAATTATAAGGATTTACCCCTAGTGCGACATCTTGTTGAAATTCTGTAAGGAAATTCAACTTATATGATTCTCACATGGCTCTTGCAGTGCCACCAAGGAAATTTTCTAGATAGGAATACATTTCTTCAGCAGAAAAGTTTCCATCTAATTCAGATACTTTCATGAATATTTTAGATGACCAATGATCAAGGATAGTATTTCATCTAACTGTTCAAGGCAACCTTCATCAAGGTCATCAAGAAGAGTATATAGATCTTGGTTTGTAGCATCTGAATCAATGCTTTGTGTAGCATAATATTCATCTTGATAATTTTCAAGATTTGTCTGAGAGATGTTATAATTATGCCTCTGATTAGTAAGAGGATCTTCTTCTTCATCTCTATGATGTTGTTGTAACTTGTCATAGAGATTCAGGAGTTTATTCAAGGAATTTTCGTGTGAGATACAAATATTTCCTTCAAATGTAAAGCTTAATTCTTTGGGTATTAGTAAAAATCTGTTTTCTAATATCATTATTCTGTTAGAAAATTTTCAATTCCTGATGTTGAAGCCTCATCATTATGGGCTTGTTTTTGTTTATAATTTGAAAATCTCAAATTATAGGTGTTATCTGGATTTCGAAACATAATGCTATCTTCTAGGACTAGCATTTGTTCTTGGTCTAAATTTTTTGAAATATTCCAGTCAAGACCTCCCAGGTCATCTGGAGATATGGCCATAGGCTTAATCATTTTAATTCCTTTACTGGCTAATGCCTCTATTATTGAAAAAATATAGAGTTTATATCCAGTATTGAAATTATTGGTTAATTTTCCTAGGAATCCTAATCCAATAAAAACATTAGATTCACCAGAAAAATCTTCGTATCCTCTAGTTTGATACCAATTTCTAGTTCTCCAAGATCTCTGGTGCTTATCAAAAAATCTGGAGCACAATAAAATATGCCTTTATTTTCAGTCATGTCGACCTCCATACAGGCAAGCATTGCTTTTCTTACATCAGATTTCCATCTTTTATCAAGAACAGTAATTAAGACTTTTGTACTGAGTTTCTTTCGGGCTAAGCCTTTTATAGAGATAACTATCATCCCAATATGGGTTAATGTTTTTCCTGATTGTCGAATGTGTTGTAAAGATTCTTTAGAAATTATTTTGAGATTTCTTGGTTCAGTTGTGACAGAAAGATGTTCTTTACAATTTAATTTGAGTAGTTGAGTTATCAAATTCAATGGTCCTGTGTGATACAAGACTTGGGGTTGTAATAGTCATAGACTATTATTTTGATATAATTCAAATTGTTGATCAATGTCAACAACTTCTTCTAATACTTGTGCAGGAATACCATTCCGATCGAAAATCCTATTTAGGAGATTTGGAATTGTATTGCTGATTGATAATCTTTCATTACGATTATTTTCTCTTACTGTTGTCGTTCTAGTAAGGATATTAAAAGTTCCTGTAAATGGTCTTGTTGTCATTTGCATACAAATTGGGTACTTCTAGGTTGTTTTGTACGTCCTGGGGTAGACGTAGATGATGACGAACCAGTCGATGCTTGGAAGACTTGGTTTAATTGGTTAGCCAATTCTTGGACCGAGGTCTGGTATTGTTGGGCTTGTAATACCAACAAATTATCTAAGCGTTGGATCACCTCTTGTTGTCTGAGTATGGTCTCAGAAGAGGTTGCTATTCTTGATAGAATATAATCCAGTTTTTTGTTTAATTGCATAATATATGCAATTATAAAGTTGTTCTGGCGAACAAATCTTTTATCAGATGCACTCTGAGGATCATCTGAGATCATCCCAAGAGCATTATCTAAATAGTTACTAGCCTCGACTAGTGCTTTTTGATAGTCCATATCTTGGTCTATCATTCTGGGATATTCTTTAGATGGTTCTACAATTCTTCAGAATTTTTCTGCAACTTTTCTAATAATGCTGCATTTTTAGTTGTTTGATAATCAAAAACCTTTGATTGTCTTTGTAAATGATCAAGGATTTCTTTAAGCTCTGTTGTGAGCTGTTTTTGTAGTAGAAGAGATCTTTCAATCTCTCGTACCATAGTGATTAAGTGAGTATATTGATTTTTGATATACTCCCGATTCTCATGAATATTGCGTAAAAGCATATTCTTTGTAAGCATTTCTGTATGGACCTTTTTTCAAAGTTCAGTGCAGAGATGATTAAATTCTCGTAAGCTTTCAGCTTGAGAGATTTGAAAATCTATAATTGTGTTCATCTGAGCGTGCTCAGTATGAAGTTGATGAACATATCAGCTATTTTCTTTTGGAAAATAGCATTTATGTTTTGCTGCCTGGGAATTAGATTGGGTTTCCCAGTATTTTTGTGGTAATGTTAAATATAGATAATTAATATCCATATTTTTTAACTCTGATGAGTTGTTTTGGACTCTGATGTGTCATATGCATCTTCAGGTTTACCCTCGTCAGATGGATTGAAACCTTATAGGTTTGTTTATGCCTAAGGGCATGAAATTGTTTAAAGCCTTTCGGCTTATGTGGATAAATTTTTTTCATTCTATTGGTATGTATAAAACACAATAGAAGAGGATATCAGAAGTCACAGATCTACTAGGTACTAACGTATAAACTTATGGAAACAGGTTGTACTGTGTAAAGAAGAAATGACTAAGGAGTAAGAATACTTATTAGCTATAGATTCCTAGACATTATTACACCTTTGTTTTCCTCTGGTATCAATCGTTTTACCATTTCGTTGAGTACGCAAGTTAGCATCATGCTGTATGGTCGTTAGCAAGCCTTTCGTCCCTGACGACCCTCCTGGTCTTCGGACTTCTACTTGCCAAGCCATTGACGCTCTAGCTAATTTGTATGCTCAAAACATGGTGACTTAGGCAGTCCCGACATACCCAGATTTGTATAAAAAATAATGCATAATAAATCCTATCTGAACTAATAAGTATAATATATCTGCTTAGGTTTCTTCTTTATACCAACTTGTTTATTTCATACTTATACGCGTTCCCGTTTGATCAAATAGAATCGTACAAGGCTCTGATACCAAAAAAAGAGGAGGGGGATACGAATACGAACAAGTTAACGCATGCCGTGTGTGACCAGAATGGATCTGGATCATGGGCTTAGATTTATGACACTTGATACGCCCATACTAATTGAGTAGTGTATAGACCAAAGCAATGTGCACAGCAAATAGCTGGGCGTAGTGGTTAAGGCATGAGTTGAAGATATACGTTACCCTATAAATCGGGTTCGTGATGGTGAGGGATGGTTATGTATGATGCATCTGTTGTGCATGCGCGGAGTGTTCATGAGTGCACAAATGGACCATGTCACAAGTCTATTAAGTATATGCATGTGCAGCGGAGTTTGTGCACGGAGGACGCTCGTGATTTGACAATGTGATGCAAAAAAGAAAAAAAATATATTAAATCCAGTAACACAACTTCAACTTGGACTTGGCCTAACCTATTTTAATTTGTAAATCTAGTAACACAACTTGGACTTGGCCTAACCTGTTTTACTTTTCCTATGCAGGGTTTCTCTCCTGCACTCACGCGTGACCTGGCGAGTGGTTGCAAAAAAAGATTTCCTAGGTACTTGCTTGGGAATCTTATGCAGGGATATATCTTGCCTAGGAATCTCCCGCCGTTCATTTTTTTTCTATAATTACAAATTTAACTTTGAGAGTCGTTGGAAGATGCTTGCCTTACGAGATTTCTTCAGATGCAGTAGTATACGCTGCTTCCGTCGATCGAAGCTCTTGCGCTTCACGTGGACATTTGACGAGTTGGTGAGCTACCCATGCGCTGCCCGGAGACACCGTCGAGGTGAGCATAATTTTGTTGGCCATTGGAGAAGGGGAGGCGATGAGTGTGACGTTAAAAAAAATAAAGTAGTAGAACAAACGTTCACTAGGTTGGAGAACCGAATCGAAGCGAATACGACGCTTGTGGAATTTGGTTCCGTCGTGCCGGAGCAGCGCCTGTTGGTCGGCATCTGGGCAGATGCGGCTGGCTCAACTTCCCCCTTGCCCTATCTTCTTCGGCGTCGAGCTTGGATTCTTCCCCTATTTTTGGGTCGAGCGCTGCGAGGGCGAGTGGTTGTAGTCGGCAAGTTGCTGACTGGTAGAGAGGAATATTAGAGCGCTTTGTAAGCTCCGGTAACGTGTGGCCACGAGTAGGGTAGTGAATGGGGAAGATCGAGTTTGGCGGTGGCATCTCTGTTTTGGTTGGATAGTAGAATAACCCTTGTTTAGATCAGTCCTGCTTCTCTTCTTGGGTTAATGCCTTAACGGGTCCAACATCGGGCAGCGGCGGCGGCGATCCCGACTTCTGCCTATAACTAGCAAGACTGAGGCGAGAGTGGTTGGCACTTGTCGGCCGGTTACCGACGAAAAAACAAAAAGTCGGTCTAGTGTTTTGGTCAAAGATCGTAACATTGTGGAAGCACTAACACTTTTACACCTTGTTTCACGGTGAGGTAGAATGGATTTTGAACTTTTTACTAGGGGACAGAAAATTTTAAAAAAAAAGTGAAAAACAAAATTTTTTATTTTTTGACTCGCCTAATTTGGACGAAAAATTGATTGCGCTCGTTGCCTCTTTCCTCACTGCCATCTCGCTCATTCGTAGTTGTTGCTTTGCTTGTTCGTTTTTGCTGCCTCGCCCATTCGTTGTTGCTTGCTAGCCCACTTGAAGCTATTGCCTCGCCTGCTCACCCCGCTGCCTCCTGCACTCGCTATCAGCTCACGAGTTGAGCGGCCGCCATTGTTGTTGACTCTCTTTTCCCCTTTTATAGGATACAAGGTCACGAGACTTTCATCTGTCCCTCTTCTCTTCTTTTCCTCTCTTTTCTTTTTCTCTTTGCTTTTCCATCTATCTAAGTAAACAAGGTCATAGTCGTTTGCAGTGTTGCTTGATGCTGTCGCCTTTGTCCTCGTTTTGCACTCCTTTAAGCCCTAAGCCTTCGCTATTTATTTAGCTAATTTATAGCATATTATATCCGTGACACATCTCACGCCTCGTTTCATTAAGATCGAAAGACCTCTTTGTTATTCTTTATAATTTTACCCTTCTTGCTAGCACATGGATTGATGCACAGACTCGTAAAAATTTAGTTTATAATCTGAAACTTCTACTAGTTGGTCTAACTCATATATATATATATATGATGCATTTTGATAGAAATCTTATGGTGGGTTGTAGATCATGTAAAGAGCGAAAGCATCAATAGCGTCGAAAGGATCCTTGTAACTTTAGTATTTGAAAGATGCACTGTAATACTTTGAATATTAAGATTCATTTTATTTATAAGTTATATAACTATGCCAAGTCAGCTATATCTCTTTTTTCTGGAAATCTTAGATTTGAAATAGTAGTAGATTTGGGATAGAGGAACATAAATGCGTCGGTCGTGTTAACAAATCATTTAAGCCGATTCAGGATTGAACCCATTTAGTAATTTAAGCTTGGCTCGACCCAAACAGGACTTGTTTATAAATAGAATAGCTTGACTCAATCTATATAATTTGTTTAATTTATAAATAGATATATAAATATAATTTTCTACTCATATATACTCTTGGTCCTTGATTTGCTATTGTAGAGCTTATGCTATATGTATGAGTTAGATCTATTAGTTGTAACCAATAGAGGAAGCAAAATTGTCCAAACATTGAAAAGCAACAATAGGCTTGGGTCTACTACCAAGTGCACGGCCCAAATACTAATACTAAAAAGTCTTTAATTGGGCATTTGGGTCTTCATAATACAGCCCATGTGATACTTGTTGAGCGCGTTGCAAAGTCGTGCAACTACTTTATTATTCATATATAATTTTTTTTTTATTAGACCAAATAACATATTTGATCTTATTCTTTTTAGTTTTATTTTATTTTGAAATAATACGCCTATATTTTTATTTTATTGTCACTCAACGTAACTAGCGTCTTCCGGAACTGAAGTAGAGAGGATTTGGTCGTTGAAGTTGATGGCGTAGACGGGCTGCTTCGAGGGATAAAACAGCCCAAAGTTCTGTTCCACCCCCGGTGGCTTCAAGTTCTCGTTGAACATGGCAAATATGTACGCCTCTATCGCTCTCCCGCTTCGCCTCGGTGTTCCCCTGCGCAAGTGCCTTATCAAGTTCTGGTTGTACGTCTGCGCGTTGCTCACGCTCGCGGCGTCACCTCCCGCGGACGGCCACCCGCTCTCCGACACCACCACCACGACGTTCGCCCCTCCCTGCCTCTCCAGCGCCGCATACACCGCGTCGACGATGGCGTCGAACAGGTTCTGGTACCCGAACTGCCCGTCCTGCACCACCACGCCGCCGGCCGTGAACAGCGCGTAGGACAGCGAGATCTGCCCCGGGTTGCTGACGTAGCTGAAGTAAGGGTACACGTTGACCAGCAGGGGCGCTCCCCTGGCGCTCAGGAACTGGATGATGGGGCCCAGGTAGCCCTGCGCGGCTGCGGAGAACGCGCCGCTGGACGGCGGGTAGGACTGGCCGAGGACGCCGGTGTCGACGGCGGTCGACACTTTGATCTGGCCCTGCAAGCCGAAGGAGGCGAGGGCGGCGTCGATGTTGCGCATGGCGGGGAGGATGTACTGCGCGGCGGAGGAGTCGCCGGGGATGAGCTCGTTGCCGACGGCTATGTAGCGGAAGGAGACGGCGGGCCAGTAAGCGGCAACGTTTTGCTGGACCCAGGAGGTGGCGGCGGAGGCGCTGGAGGCGAGGGACTGGAGTCTGTCCCTGGGCACGTCGAGGATGAGTTGAATGTTGGAGTTCCTCAGGGCCTGTAAAGTGGCTTGGTCGGGGCTGTAGATCCGCATCCTTCTGATGTTATAGGATCTGTACATGCTTACGACATCGCTGGGCGGAGGAAGGTTGTTCCCTAGCATTCCATAGCAAACACCTATCGACTGTGCTCCTGAAATTAATTAGCAATATCACACTGAATTAATCTGATCATACTCGCAATCAATTCTACCTCTCTTTCTATTTGTTGCTTTAAATTAACCGACACTGAAGGATCATGATTAAGAAAGGAGCATGCAGAGAAGAAAGAGAGAGGGGATACTTGAAACTGCCGCAAGGACTGAAGCCAAGAACACAATGGCCGGCACTGCCATGGATGCTAGAGCTTTTCTTGCCATCTCAAAAACTAGAGGAAACAATTGAGAGATTACTGATGATGTTGCTACTTATATAGTAGCAGCTAGTTCTTCTAGAGGCAATAATATATACATACTATCAGGACGGAGGGCATCATAGACTGTGTTCACTGGTTACATATGTAGAATACATCACTGGTACCAGTTGCAATAATATGATGGCCCATGTTAAATATTCAAGAATTCTCCTGCTTTGAAGTCATACTTTCTCTTGTCTATTACCACATAACTCATAATGAATTTTCTTCATTGTCTTAATTAAAGCTTTGATAAGGTGGATAAGGAAAAGAAAAAAAAATCCACATGTTAGCAAGTTGGCTACGAGTTCTTGGCCTTGAAAAACGACGTTCCACCATAAGCTTGACTTGACTTTTGTGCTATCTCAAATTGAAAAAAAAAAAAAAAAAAAAAAAAAAAAAATCATCTTCAACTGACTATTAATATTAGGGCATCAAGAATGAGGTGCATCATTTGCCTATTGCTCTTTCTCCCTCTCAGTTGGTGATATCTTGTATCATCAAATGCCACTGAGTTCAGTAATATTTTATTTTAGTCTGAATATTTATTTAGTGCTTTTATCAACAGTATACTTTACAATTGGATATACAATGGGCAAGTCCATCGTCCCTGACTGTATCAACAGTCAATAAAAAGACTTAATTTCTCGTAATGACAGGTCTGTCCCTTCTTTCCTTGTGGAAAATTTTGCTCGCCTAGGTGGTGGATTAGGCGGAGACCTTTCTTTCTTCCTTGCTCCGCCAATGATTTCTCATCTTTATCTTCAAGTTTCTGTATGCGTGCTGTGTGGGAGCATCAATTCTTCGAATTCGATTCCTCATTTGGTTTTCCGGTGAGGTGTTTCTTGATAGCCTCATCCACGCCCACGTCCCACTGAAGACTTGAAGTTCTAAGTCAACATTATTTATTGAGCTAATTAATTAATAACGTAGTTGAGCCGTCACATATTGAGCACTCCTTGTTTCATTGAATTAGATCCCTAGACCTCTTTCTTATTATTATTATTATTATTATTATTATTATTTATAATTTTATTTTGTTGATGGAAAATGCGTCGACGCAAAGGATTGTAGAAATTAAGTAGTTTGTGATTTGAAACTTATTGGGGTTGGTCTATCTCCACTAAGTTAGTAGCACAAATGTGCCTCGTGAACTTGGAGTACTAGCTAATTGAGCATATACTGTTGGATTAAATGGTAAACACATTAGCAATGCACCGAAATTTATGAATCATATATTTTGTCCAACGGTTTAAAAAGGTGGACTCTTGAAAACTTTTTTAGGAATCAATTTCCCTTATGGTTCAAGAACACTATTACCTCGAATAATTCAAAGAGCTAGCACCTTTTAGTGCAAGTGAAATATACATGTTTGAATTTTGATGGAAAAGATATTATCATTTATATGAGGAGTAAATGTTTTACTACAGCTTGTCGCACAAGGAAAAACAAGTTTTGCGTTGGGATAAAACAGCCTAGAGCTTGAAATTTATTTTTGCAGGATTCTGCCCATTTTAAGGAACGAATCTTGATATAAAATATAAATCTTGATGAAGTCAACGCACACAAACATATGAAGTTAATATACACAATATTTAGTCAACACATATAAAATTTAAAGTCAATATACAAGATGTTCAGCTGATACACATAAACATATGAAGTGAATATACACAATATTCACTTAATATACACAGTGTTAGACTTTTGTATGTGTTGAATGAATATCGTGTATATTAACTTTAGATGTTTATGTATGTTAACCAAGAATATGTTAACTTGCATTAAGATTCCGTGTTAGAATTCAAACTTTGTAATAGGACCTACGGGGTAAGGGATAGTCTCAGATAGACAATTTCTATGGAGTGTAGGTGACAGACCCAGACGATGCTGGGCCGGGCTAGACGATGTAGTTGGGCCTGGGCACAGGCCCAAGGCCCGCTCTTCCTCTCTTTGAGCAACCCGCGGGAGGCGCGAGGCGACGGCGTTGGCTTCACGAGACAACGTCCCGCTAGCATGGGACGCAGGCGGCGGGCGCAGAGAAAAGGAGAGGGCGCACGCGATTGGATGGGATGCCATCTCCATCGAACGAGCGACGTGAGCGCCTCCAAGCGATCTCTCTCGGGAAGCTTTGGACGCGAGCGACGCGGGCTTTCCTTCCTCCCCTTCAGGCGCGACTTCCGGCGAGTCCCGGTGAGCGGTCCCGCGACGACGAGGCTAGGCGAAGAAGGAGAGGAGTGTGGAGCGGAGAGATCTGTGTACAGGGGAGTATACAGGAGGAAAAAGAGGGGTTTTAAGGCCACTGTTTGTGGAGAGGAATAAAACAGCAAGCTTTCCCCTAGATTCCCTGTGTTCTCCGGTGTCTGTCGTGGTGTTTCTGGTCATCTTCTCCGGCGAAACCTTCCCACCTCTGATCGACAGTTTCCGGTGTCCAACGGCGGCGCCGACGAGGAAAAGCTGAGGGGTAAGGGAGTGAGGAGTTCCCTTCCCTGCTGACAGACCCTTCTGGCGACATCCGAGCAGGCAGTGACATCCGGTGGGCGGCGAGCACTCGACGCACGCGAGCGAGACGAACGCGCGGGCGTTCGGTTTGTGGTCAAAATCGTCAACGGCGGGAGGTGCGTGGTCAAAATCGTCAACGGCGGCCGATTTCGCAGAGAAATTCGAAATCGCGTGGGTGGATTAGCTGACGTGGTCGGAGTTTGCTTGATTAAGCTTGGTTAAGCTTAATCCGGGCCTAACATAGGGATGTCAACGGGTCGGGTACCCGTCCTTTTTGGCTAAACTCGAACCCGACCCGACTCGACCCACCCCAAACCCGAGTCGGGTATTTAAATGGGTACCCGCGGGTACCCGTTTAAATTAAAATATTTACTTTTAAATTATTTTTATAAAATATAACTATAAAATAATAATAATAATAATAATAAATATATTTATAAAAAATTATTTTATTATATAAAGATATATATATATATAAATATATTTTTTTATTATATATAATCGGGTATCGGGTACCCACGGGTACCCATGGGAGTAAACCCGAACTCGGTCCGATTAGCTAATCGGGTACCCGAATCCGTCATAAAAGGGTCGGATACCCGCGAAGTCGGGTACCCATTGACTGAGACGTGCAAAATTTTGTGGGCCGGACGGATATTTGGGAGCTCAAAAATCGCTAACTTAGGGCCTGTTTGGCTCCACTGTTAATAACTTTATAACTGTGCTAAACTGTGCTGTACTGTGCTGCACTGTTAAAATTTATATAATGTTTGGTTAATAACTTTTTAACTGTTGTCAAAATTTAAAATAATAAATAAATATATTATTTTAAATTATTTAAAATAATATAATGTTTTATTTTTCTTTAATATGAAAATTTTAAATTATTTAAAATAATAATACATAAAATTTTAAATAAAAATACATAAATTACTTTTTTAGAGAAGTAGAAGCTGTAAAAGTATCAAATTGTAGCTTTCATAATTCCTACTTTTTACTATTTTTTTCTGCTTCTACTTTTTATTACCAAATAATTTTTCTAATTATTTTTTACTTAAAAGCTAATTAAAATCACCTTCAAATCGCGCCAAGTGCTTAATAATTTGAATTAATAGTTTTTAGATTTTTAGAACATCTTGCTGAAAAATATTTTTTTTCCCAAAGTGCTCTGTTCCACACGTGAAGGCATGAGGTTTTCGTTGAACATACGCCTCGATCGCCCTTCCTCTTCTCCTTGGCGTTCCCCTGCCAGCATGCTCGATCAAGTTCTGGTTGTAGGTCTGCGCATTACTCACGTTCGCGCCGTCGCCTCCCGCCCACGGCCAACTGCTCTTTGACACCACAACGGTGACCCTCCTCCAGAGCTGTATGCCCTGAATCGACGATGGCATTAAACTGGTTCCGGAATCTGAACTGCCGATCCTGCACCACAACGCCGGGGCTTGAACAAGGCGTAGGAGACCGATTCTTGGGCCGCGCTGGTGGCGTAGATGAAGTAAGGGTACGCGTTGAACAGGAGCGGCGTTCCAATGCTGGCCGGAAACTGGACGATCGGGGTGCAAGAATTCCAGCGCGGCGGAGGAGAATGCGTCGCTTGATGGCGGGTGGGACGAGCCGAGGACGTCGGCGCCCGCCGCAGTATAGACTTTGATCCATCAGGAAAAGAATTGTGACTCAGTGAACATTATCATCTCGGGTAAATCAAAAAAGAGGGCGTACCATTACTGAAACTGCGATGTACATGTTTGAATTTGGATAAAAGATGTTACTAACAGTAGGAGGAGGAGGAGGAAGGCGATCAATCTGATTCGTAGATGGTTCACTGAAATTGATAGCTAAAGGATAAACAGGTTGCTTATTGGGATAAAACAGCCCGAAGTTCTGTTCCACGCCTGCAGGATTCTGTTTGTCGTTGAACATGTCATAGATGAACGTCTCAATCGCCCTTCCCCTTCGCCTTGGCGTTCCCTTGCCGACATGCTCGATCAAGTTCTGGTTGTAGGTCTGCGCATTACTCACGTTCGCGGCGTCGCCTCCGGCCGTCGGCCAGCCGCTCTCTGACACCACAACGGTGACGTTCGACCCTCCCACCTTCTCCAGAGCTGCATGCACTGCGTCGAGCGTGGCGTCGAACAAGTTCTGGTACCCGAACTGCCCGTCCATCACCAACACGTCGGGGGCGGTGAACAAGGCGTAGGGGAGCGAGACTTGTTCCTGGTCGTTGACGTAGATGAAATAAGGGTACGCGTTAAGCAGGAGGGGAGCTCCAGTGCTCGCCAGAAACTGGACGATCGGAGACAGGTATTTCTGTGCGGCGGAGGAGAACGCCCCGCTCGACGGCGGGTAGGACGTGCTGAGGGCGCGCGTGTCGACCGCTGTGGAGACTTTGATCTGGTTTTGCAAGCCGGCCGAGGTCAAAGCGGCATAGAGGTGTCGCATGGCGGGGAGGACATACTGCGCCTCCTTTTCGTCGGGGATCAGGTCGTTGCCGACGGCGAGGTAAAGGAAGGAGACGTCGGGCCAGTAGGCAGCCACGTTTTCTTGGACCCAATTGTCGGCGAAGGCGGAATTGGCGGCGAGGGACTGGAGGTTGTCCTTGGGGATATCCAAGAGGAGTTGGATGCTGGAGTTGCTGAGAGCTCGGAAGGTGGCTGCGTCGGGGCTATAGAGCCTCATCATCGTGATGTTGTTGGATTTGTATAGGCTTACTACTTCGTCAGGCTGTGGGAGGTCGTCGCGAATCCCGTAGCAGGCACCGATCGATTGCGCTGCTGAAATACGTACGTAAGAAAACTAACAGTAATTCAGAGAGAGAGAGAGAGAGAGGCGTACCTCCTGCGGGAAGGGCAGCAAGAACTAAACCGACGAATACGATGGCTGCTATCGAGATAGCAGCTTTCGTTGCCATCTCAAACAACCAAAAATCAAGAGGATTTTTCCTTATACGAAGAGGCTCTGCAGGACAGCACGAGTTCCACATCCCACTTGGTCTTAGTTCTTAGTGGAAATTTTGTGGAAATAGGAGATGCCTAATATCGACCAGTAATCACCCTTTGGCATCCAGCCAGTGATAGCTACTTGGTCCAAGGAACGGGTCAAAAGCGTTGACCTTCATGTCCTTTCTCCACGATCTGGTTTACGTCTTCAACGCTTTGCACGCCAAAGCAATAATGTAAGATGAATTCATTCTATTCATTGCTGCCGTGCCTTCTATGGCAGCAGCACACCATCCTTGAACATATCACGCGCTTACTCGAGCTGCGAGTTCGAGTGACTCATTAACCTCCGGAATCAGATTTTAGTGACAATGTGCGATAGTACACATTCCCGATTGCCTGATCGAACGATGAACGCTATGAAATCAGGGGCCTTGAATTGCTCTGCCGCCTGAGTCTGCAATTGTGAGCTAAGATCCTCAATCTTAGCCTCTCCAAACACCACTAGGCTGTCTTTTCTTGGATGAAAAATTGAAAGAAAAAAATAGTGCATCTAAATTCAATATACTTTTTATTTTTTCTTCCAATTTTCTGTCCAAAGAAACACACTATTAGGTGTCTGAAGTTGGACTTTTGATAATCACAAGTCTTTGTATGTGCATAGAACTAATCTTACATTCTTGCTCTTCTTTAGAGTGACACTATTGGCTTCATACCAAGCTTCAGCATGGCCTTGCGGCTCTTTTTCTCACTCCTACTCTGATTAGATCTTCCAGAACTATCACCTGCTTGTCCTGTGGATATTCGAAAGGATAGCATCCTCAGATAATACAGATAGGAAGATATTTCCTCATATCTTAACCAAATCACTAGTTCACTACTCAATCCATGCCCCAACATAGGTTTTTCAAAAAGATCATGAACAATAGTTCGTGGACCAGAAAGTAGTATAGTCAAACATTCATCATCCTCAACAACAGGTTCATCAGGCTGAAAAGACAAATTAAAATTTTAGCTCTCAATTAGTACAAATAACAGGAAATTTGTGCATTTAAATACAAAAAAAAAATCAGTTGTTTTTGAACAGTAAGGAAAAAAGGAAACTCACAATTACAGGCAAAAGTGCAGTATTTAAACAATTAGGATAACTAACGATGTAATAGCACAAAATAGTTGGTTACAGATAACTTTGCTTAAGGCTGCGTTTGGAAATGCGGACTGTATGGGTAAAATGTTTGACCCACGGCAACTGCAGGGGCAGGTTGCTTCTCGCAAAATGCCGCAGTTAACCCGTGGTTGACTGGTAGCTCATGCGATCCACAGGTCAAGCCGCATTCCCAAACGCGTCCTAAATTTGTTCTTGCATGGCTTTTTGAATTATGTTACAGATACAATTAAAAAACCACAAAATAACCCAAAGATTCTGTCACTCGCTCTAGCACTGGCTCTTGCTGAACCTTAGATGGAGAGGAGATCTTGTGAATCCAAACAGAGGTGGCGATAGGTATACTAATGATTATCCAAATGCTCAGTGTGCCTTGTGTGGCAATAGCTGTTGGATTGGCTTTCCGCCCCTTAATGCTTAGGTAATGACGATCCAAGACGCTGTGGAAATTGAGTGATCGCTTGTTGTATTTGCCACAGCATATGAAGTGGCTCTAGGAGGGTTAATATATGTTTGGGGGCCAATGATCACTTGGTGTGGAAACTAATAGAATGAGATTGTTGCTGGCGGGGGTGATTGGATGACAAGAGTAAATATTCACATTTGATCAAGCACATTTATACTTGCTCCCAAGTGTGTTATTGATCACAAGAAGCTATGTAGGCATGAAATTGTGCCTCGTGAACACTATTATCTCGAGTAAATCAAAGAAAAGGGCTTACCATTACTGAAACTGCAATGTACATGTTTGAATTTGGATAAAATATGTTACTGAGAGGAGGAAGGTCATCTATCTGGTCCGTAAATGGTTCACTGAAGTTGATAGCAGAAGGATAAACAGGTTGCTTATTGGGATAAAATAGCCCGAAGTTCTGTTCTACGCTAGGAAGCTTCTGGTTCTCGTTGAACATGGCAAAGATGAACGTCTCAATCGCCCTTCCCCTTCTCCTTGGCGTTCCCCTGCCGACATGGTTGATCAAGTTCTGGTTGTAGGTCTGAGCATTGCTCACGTTCGCGGCGTCGCTTCCCGCCGATGGCCAGCCGCTCTCTGACACCACAACGGTGACGTTCGACCCTCCCATCTTCTCCAGAGCTGCATGCACTGAGTCGAGCATGACGTCGAACAGGTTTTGGTACACAAACGGCCCATCCTGAATCACCGCGCCGGGGGCGGTGAACAAAGCGTAGGGGAGCGAGACTTGTTCCGGGTTGGCAGTGTAGATGAAGTAAGGGTACAGGTTAAGCAGGAGCGGAGCTCCAGTGCCCACCAGGAACCGGACGATCGGAGACAAGTACTGCTGCGCGGCGGAGGTGAACTCGCCGGCCGATGGCGGGTAGGATGAGGCGAGGATGCGGGCATCGACCACGGTGGAGACCTTGATGTGGTTTTGCAAGCCGGCGAAGGTCAAGGCGGCGTAGATGTTGCCCATGGCGGAGAGGACATGCTGCGACTCCTCTACGTCGGGGAGCACCTCGTTGCCGACGGCAAGGTAAAGGAAGGAGACGTTGGGCCAGTGGGCAACCACGTTTTCTTGGACCCAATTGTCGGCGACGGTGGAATTGGCAGCGAGGAGCTGGACGATGTCAATGGGGATACCCAAGAGTAGTTGGATGTTGGAGTTGCTGAGAGCTCGGAGGGTGGCTGCGTCAGGGTTATAGAGCCTCATCCTTGTGATGTTGTGGGATTTGTAGAGACTTACTACTTCATCGGGCTGGGGGAGGTTATCGCCGAGCATTCCGTAGCAGACACCGATCGATTTCGCTCCTGAAATATGTACGAAAGAACAACATAGTAATTAGAAAATAATAATAATAATAAGAGATTACCACTACGAGAATGAGAGAGAGAGAGAGACCAGAAAGAAAAGCAGCAAGAATTGAACCGACGAACACGATGGCTGCGATAGCAGCTTTCGTTGCCATAGCAGACAACCAAAAATCTCGAGGACTTTCCCTTATACAAGAGGCTCTGCAGAACAGCTTGAGTTTCACATCCCACTTGGTCTGTCTTGTGGAATTTTGTGAAAATAAGGTGCACAATATCGACCAATAATCACCCTTTGCCATCCAGCCAGATGATAGCTACTTGGTCCAAAGAACGGGTCAAATGTGTTAACCTTCATGTCCTTTTCCGATGATCTGGTCAACGTCTTTTAAAGCTTTAGCATGCCAATGCAATAATGTAAGATGACTGTTATTCATTTTAGTGACAATATGCAACAGTACACAATCCCAAATGTCTGATCGAATGATGAACTTTATGAAATCAACATATAGAAATAGTATTTTCCAGCCCAGTTCTGTATCAATAGCAGTACATGTTCTGTATCTCAAGGATGTGCGTTAAGCGTTATTAGTAATAATGAATTGATGCTGCAAAAGTACACTAAAACATGTTCAGACGCAAGCAAACTAAAAAAAGTAACATTTTAACAAGAGTGCGGCTACCAATACAGCACAGGACAAAGAAAAAATAAACTGCCAGAAAGAACCAAATAGATTAAGGCTTCAAACCATTGTGACTAAACTTGACACGCTGGACCAACATGGTCGAAAGGTTTTCATCAGCTTCAATTTGTCAGCTCCATGATAGCTGTAACAATATCACCATCAGCAGCCTTGAGTGCCTTGACAGCCTTGGACCTGGAAACCCCAGCCTGGGTCATTACCAATTCAATGTCTTTTGGCTCGACACCAGTCTCATCAACTTCTTCATCATCTTGTGCTGCGGCGGATGGCTCTGGTTTCGAGATCACATGGCTCAAATCAGGGGCCTTGAACTGCTCTGCCGCCTGAGTTTGCAATTGTGAGCTAAGATCCTCAATCTTAGCCTCTCCAAACACCACATAGGTGTCAGAAGTAGGACTTTTGAAGACATCCGGTTTCGAGATGACAAATAATATCTGAAGTGACACAAGAAATTTTGTTACTTAAATTCAGGTAATTGTAAGTCTTTGTATATGTGCATAACTAATCATACATTCTTGCTCTTCTTTACAGTGACACGGCTGACGCCAGGTATTGGCTTCATACCAAGCTTCAGCATGGCCTTGCGGCTCTTTTTCTCACTCCTACTTTGCTTAGATCTTCCAGAACCATCACCTGCTTGTCCTGTGGATATTCAAAAGGATATCACCCTCAGATAACAGAGATAGGAAGATCTTAACCATTTCATGTCCCAACAACAGGCGTCAGTATGGATTTTAAGAGGAAAATTAACCAGAGACCGGAACAAAGGCCTTGCAAATTATCCACGAGGTTTGTACCAGGAGACTACTTATAATGCAAGATGCTGCCCAGCTCAACTCATCTGAAACTCGAAGACAATCCCAAAGATGGATTGCATTCTAAAAATCTCAAGGGAATGACACGATGATTAGCATGCCAAAGAATCCTTATGGATGCCCTAGGAACTAAAGCGAAGTCTACAGAAACAAGTAGCAGCGAAGATGAATTGCATACTTGGAAAAAAATGAGGCAAATAATTCGTATCTCCATAAGCTACTAAACAAATTCTATACCAACAAGCCCAATACTAGCAATTAATCCATTAACAGAAACCGGTAGTTGCCAAAGGAAAGTGATCCACAGTTCCACACCTTATACCAACCGTAGTAAAAAAGATTCTATTTTACTGAACTAGCAAGTAAACAGACTATTTAGTTTGTGGGAACATTCGATAGGACACCTAGCAAGTTCAAGGCTTGCATGCGATTTTTTTAGTTAGAAAAGAATCCTAAGTAGTGCCCTTATTGCAGAAGATGTAAACATTATTTACAACATAGGTTTTTCAAAAAGTTCATGAACGATAATTCAGGGACCAAAGTAGTATAGACAAACCTTCATCATCATCTTTATCATCCTCATCATCATCATCATCTTCATCTTCATCATCCTCAACAACAGGTTCATCAGGCTGCAAAGAAAAATTAAAAATTTAGCCCTCATTTAATACAAATAACATGAAATTTGTGTATTTAAATGCAAAAATATCAGTTGCTTAATTGTAAGGAAAGAGGAAAGAGGAGACTCACAATTACAGGTAAAACTAGAGTATTTAAACAATTAGGATAACTAATGCTGTAATAGCACAAAATAATTAGCAACAGATAACTTGCTTATATTTGCTCTTGCATCTCGTATTTTCGTTTTGAATTATGATATACATAAAATTAAAAAACAACAAAATGACTCAGAGGGAAAAACAAATTTCCAAAAGTACTCCCTGTGATAGACAAATCTCAAGGAACGAACAAATATATTAAAAAGTTAAGCAGGAACTGTCACAGACATTTAAAGATCAGATAAAAAAGAACACCTAGATTTATTTTAGATACTGGACTACTAACACTTAATTTTCCAACTAGTAAATTCATCTTCGTAACTATAGTTGGATATTTAAACTCAAGCACAAAATATGCAGTGTTTATATAATCGATATTAGGCATCTCCTATTTACATTCGTCTCAGCATTTATTTTTTTAAACAAAAGGCACTGTCACCATCAAACAAAGCACCTCGCATCATTCAGCAGTATCTAACTTCTAAGCAACAGCTTAATATGATAACATACAGACCCTAAATCAGAGAGTACACCCTAATACGGTCCAACCAGCAGCAGTACCCAGACAGACTTTGTTGGTTCGGTCCGGGTTGACACAATACGGATTGGGTTAGGTCCGGGTTGTGAAAGTTTAAGTTCCCATGGAGTCGGTTTCGGTTTTGACAAAAAAAATCATACAAACCCGAACTGACCCGAAATAATGTGTGGACACTAGGGGTGTGCAAAAAAACCGTCGAACCGTCGAACCGCGGTTAACCGAACCGATTTTCCGGTTAACCGAACCGAACGGTTCTTAATCGGTTCGGTTTTTTACTTGTGACCGGTTATCGGTTCTGTTACGGTTCGGCCAAGCGAACCGCGGTTAACCGAACCGAACCGTTTATATAATATTTATTTATATATAAAAATAAATATTTTATATAAAATCGAACCGGTTAACCGTCAAAACCAACGGTTAACCGCCGAAAACCAATGGTTAACTACCAAAAACTAACGGTTAACCAAGAATATTTTTATTTACTAATTTTAAATTATTTTATAATTTTAAATATTTTTTAAATATATAAATAATACGGTTAACCGTCGGTTTTCGGTTAACCGTACCGAAAAAACCGGTTAACCGAACATCGGTTAACCGGTACAAACGGTTCAGGATCGGTTCAGAATTTCTCCGAACCGATCCCACCGGTTCGGTTCGGTTTTTTGACACATGGTTCGGTTAACCGAACCGTGCACACCCCTAGTGGACATGGGGATGCTGGATTTGGCGAGATTGGCGCATTAATTACGCCCGGTCCCAAATCATATGTAATCTTTTCAAATCTTTCGATTTCCAATTTTCCACTACTATATTATACAAATGTCTCAAATCTTTTCAAATCTCAAGCATTTGCATTAAATGCTCTGACAAAATTTTAATTGCTATGGTAGCTATGCTATGTGACCTGTACCCTGCTTTTCTGATGAAAAAATCAGAGCCTGCGGAGCCCCTCAAGTTGTGTCGCTTCAGGATCTCTCGTCGCCATCTCCCTCGCCATTGTCCCTTCCGTCATTGCCAATGGCGCTCGTCGCCATCATCCCTTCCGCCGTTGCCATCTAAGCGCCTCAATCTCTGATTCGCCATTCACCTCCTCTCCTCCTCCGACTCGCACGATCAAACCCTTCGCTTCGGATCTGGTGCAGTCGCTTTCACCCGCTGCTGCAGCACATCCGAAGCTCTCGGCCGACGAGCGATCTTGGCAGTCGAGGCTGTTTCCTTCCTAATCACTGACAATGTTGTGGCTACCCTCAGCTGCCGCTGTAGCGTCAAAGCGACCCCGGTTTCCCCTGTCCACTGACCTACCTTGGGCGAAGATCTTCGTATAGAATTTTCTTTCGGCCAACACAACGCACTTCACACGCTTCCCACCCACTACACGTTTCGTTGATTCTTTCATTAAAATTCAGTTTTTTTTCAGTTTGAACCGAGTTCGGTTCTGTTCATTTTCGGTTTTTACCTAAAATGGTTTGATTTTGGTTTTTTTTTATATATAAAAAAAATTCAGTTTGAACCAAACCGGTTCGGTTCAGTTCAAACCGAATGGACAGCCCTAGCAGTATACTTGCCCACTTGTCCCCTATATATGGACGTGATTACTCTCCCCTCATTACTTGTTCAAGAAGCAAGCTTTATTTGAACAGTATAGTATTCAATGGATTCCAAGTTCGTAAAACTTAAACATCTGGCATATAGGAAGCGAAGTTAAGAAAACTTGGAGCTTCTTCGCAAGTTCCCCAAGTTGTCAAGAGACTGATGATCTCTCACAGTAACACGAGAGAACGCGTAGTAAACCCAATTGATCTATCGTACAAATTGGATGGGATTAATCTCATATCAGTCATTTCTCTCGGACAAAGAATGGGATTGAACAGACAAAACTACTAAACTATCGAGATCTATGCCTATTCAGCGTAATTCAAACCAAATTACTGGCAATAAGACCAACGACGTCAGCTTTAATGTTTTAGAACAAAAGATCCATGAAAACTCGCGTACAATCACAGTAATTGCTAAAGCAAAAGAAGAAATTGAAAATTGCGAGAGCAGAGCATAAGAAGTTAGACACGATAAGCTTACATCGATCTTTTGTTGCTCGAGATGAGCGGCAAGGAGCTCCTCTTGCGTTTGAGCAGTCATTGTGAACAGGTAAAAGCAACGACGAAGATCGGCTGCAACAAAACCCTAATGAAACGTCAACCGATGCGACCCTCGGGCGGTTTATATATATCTCTTGGGTACTTTTTAATAATAGACCCTTACTATTATTATTTTAAGTTCAAACCCTTTTTAAATGATCAATTTTACGTTTTCCATAAAATATTATTTTATCCTTGCTAAGGAAGAAGATATTAAAATGCTAAAAATTTATCAAAAATTTGTAATAATAAAATGTCTAATTTATTATTGTATAAAATTTAATACATACGTTCATCCTATGAATATATTTTAATATATGGTTATTTTTGTTTTAATCTGTTGCAGAATATATTTCACAACTTAGTAAAACTATACACTACACTAAATAAAATGATTTTTATTAGTTTAACCTCTGAAGATGTTTTATTAAAAAAAATCTTGAAACATGTAAAATGTTGTATTTAAAAATTTTATTAGCACGCTAATTTTGAGATATGTTAGTCTTCTAACGCAATTTTGTAAAAAGCATATTAAGTATGAGTAAAATATTTATTAAAATATATTGTTAAAATAAAATAAATTGAGTATATCTTTAGCTTTTTAAGGTATTTTATAAAACATATATTGTAGGAATAAATTATGTTTTTATTTAAAGATGATAATAACACCTTTAAAATTAGAGAAAAATTTAAACTCAATAAAATTTTAAATTATATTTCGTTTTACATTTACTATCGATCTAGCCCTAATGAAGTGATATATGTGTGTGAGCGTGCGCAATGACACAAAGCCGTGCTAAGAATTTAATGGCAAAAGTAGGTCATTGTTTCGTTGCCATCATCTTCTTGCCACATCGAGTTACAGAAAAAGAACAGACGCCATCAGCAGAACTGCAGAAACCAGTTTATTATTTAATAGATCCGGTATAAACTTCGAATTTTCCCAAAGAAGTTAAACAGAGGGAATAATAAGTAAATATAGCTTGTTTCTGAGAATTATCAGTAACATAAAATGATGTGCTCACGATCCAAAATAGCTGCACATGCAGACTATATCACAAATCCTCTTTTGTCCTCTCTTCTAATTCAGCAACCATATTGAATTTCCTATACATGATGCCTTTTGCTATTTTGATGATTCAGCTAACTTATTGATGTAATATCCTTCAATATCTCTGAGAAGATAACAAACAAGGCACCTCCCATCACAATGGCAAGTGTGTATCTGCCACCCGGCACTAATGGAGGAACCGTTGGGGTTAATGAGGCTTTTGAATATCTCTCAGACCAGGACATTGCAGCAGGAATTACTCCAAAGAGCACCAAAACTGAAAATAAAAGAATCAGACGAACTTAATCTAGAATATAATGACATCAAAAATTTTAACAATATAACTATGCGTCGCAAGGTAAGTGTTACTTTTACAATCAGATGGAAGTATCGCAAGGTAAAACATACTGCATGTAGACAACAAGTTCATGAAACAATGTATGCAAGTTTAGAATTAAATAAAATAGGGGCTTTGGAAAGTTTAGAATTTTATTTTCCACGCCAAACGAAAAACATTAAAATCCATCACTATCTACTTTTTTGCTTTCTAAATGTTTAAGTTCTGCATCCTCATTCAAATAAGCAGGACTATTTCATGAGAAATTTTAAGCAATGAAGAGAACCCACATGCAAGAAACAAATACAGTAGTTCTTTATCTTTTAAGAAAGAAAAATTTGTAATAGTTAAAAGACAAATTTGAACTCATAAAACTTGTCGACGTTAGAAGCTTGGGCCTCAACTGTTGGATGTTAGATGATATGGATTCATGGTCTTGAGGCATAGATTTAGTTGAAGTCTGAGAACTTAGTTGAAAAGATTTGAGATAAGTGGAGTATGAACTTAGCTGAAAATATTTGAGATAAGTGGAGTATCACTCCGACCTTCCCTTTTTTATCACTAAAATCAGAGTTTACACTTTTCGTGTCAGCATTCTATCAGTATTCTGTATTGAGTGTATTCTACAATATTTACTAAAAGAAAGTCACAAACTGCTGACAATTTACCTCCATATGTTCCTGCAAAATCCAATGCTTTAAAAAATATCTCTGGATCAAGCAATGATAGCACCAGTGGTGGAATCAAAGTTAGCGAGTATGGTAAAGGTTTACTCTGACCACTTGGTAGTTTAAGCACTGCAAGTTTTCAGGAAGTCAATGAAAGAAATTGTATAATTATAAAAGATGATAGATCCTTAACATATCCAAGTTAAACTTATTATCAAAGCATATTCTCTCTTGCAAAGTCATGCTACCGAACTCGCAGCCAACGAATAATTGACAAACGGAAAAATATCTACTAACGGTCAGAAACGAAGTCTGAAAGTCCTAGGACAAATCCAATGTAAGATGTTGCGATTGCGAAAAATGAGAACACCTCAATTATTGGCTGCAAAACATGATTTGAGAAAAAAGGTTTTAGTTTCATGCATAACAAAGTACACATGGGCTAATCTATAATATAAGATAATAATGAAGAAACGTACTCCAACTGTTCCATTTTCAGTTCGTAAAACCTGTAGTGGATCACTGAGGGCACCACCTGTAATGAGATTATGAATGGTGCCAAGAATTACGGCATTCCATATCAGAAACAGAAGAAGGGGAATAGCTGTACCAAGAACAACTGCAGTCCTGTGACATCAAACACTTACGATGAGATAATAAAAATGGGGCTGAATTGTTGCTACTTGCTACACCAAGATTTTTTTTAGTATCAAGGATGGTGCAGTTACTACAGCTAAATTTTGCTTTAGTATCAAGGATTGTTTTCTAGAGCTAGATTTTTTTTTAGTATCAAGCATGGTGTAGTTACTAAGATTGTCATTGTGAATTGTTGACTATGGATTTTTTTCAACTAATAATGAAAAATTGTAAATCTTATGCTAGTTGTCAGTTGTTTTACAAGGCCGTTGGAGTTTCAAGGCCGTTGGAGTTTCATACTCGTGTATTGTGCAAAAGCTTCATGAGAACCTTTAATTGGTTAAATAATTTTTTTAAAGGATTGTGTGGGTTTATTTGGCACATTTAATGATATGCTGGCACTTTGAAAATGGTGTGATGACAGCCGTCAGATTGTTGTTTGACAAAGGTGGTGATTGATAGTTTGGATTGGCACCCTATTGGGGCATTGTACTAGTGCTAATTCTATCTTAAGCACCTTGATGACTATAAATTTTCTCCACGTGAAACAAATATACGTTATTACTTAAAAGGTAACATATGTCATTATTTGAAGGTAACATATGAGCCCAAGCCATGCAAGATCTGTTTTCCAAACTATATCTTACAGCCTTAAAAAAGAAGGCAAAAAAACACCAATGCATTAACAGACTAAGAAATCTAAAAGCTAAGCAATTAAATGGTATAACAGAACCATTTTTTATGTAGAGAAGCATCGCTCTTCCCATTTATATTTTGTAATTTCCAATAATGTTCGTCTCCAAATGAAGATTAATAACTTGCTTAAGTTGGTAGAATATAAAATATAGCCAATAGATATAATCTTCCGAAATAGTACATCTGATTTCTCAACATTAAAATTTGAGAATCTGATAGTATAATCTTGGCTGGATAACTTATCAAATGTTCTTGATTCTTATTGCAGAATGGTCTCATCATGAACTCTTAGAATGTACAACACATAATTTCTTTTATTGTTATCCTGTCATAACAATAAGAGTCATCAATTTTTACAATAGAGGAAGGGATAATCTTTCACTTTTTGTAACTCATGAAGTTTTTCTCTCCATTTTCATTTGTTTGATCGATTTAGAAAGTTTCTTGTTTTATCTATGCAGAGGAAACAATCTTTTATATTTTCTTTCTCACCTTATGCTAATGCATTAGATAAGAACTTTTGGCAAATTAATATTCCTACATACAAGTGAAAGCACATAAGTGCTTACTACCTTACTTTCGACAAGTCTCCTTCAAGGTTTGTACAAAGAACTGGAATAACATTCTGAAAAAAGAAAAAGAAAGCAGATTTAGCATCCAGGGCGTATCAAATTATACGTCTAATTTGGACTTACCTGATACACAAATGAAAGAGCTATTATAGGTATACTTTGGGGGACAGCCTCCCAATGCGCCTGAAGGAGGGAGTCCCATTGCAGATCTCTAGCTGTCACTCCCTGAGGAAATCATAATAGCCCAATTAGCACTAGTTTCTGTATATACATGTGTATGTATATGCATGTATATAGACATATACATTATATATATATATATATATATATATATATGTATGTATGTGTGTATATACATGGTACGTGACTGGTACACTAACATGAACTAATTAGTTACTTTGTTAAGTAGCATTGTATAGTTACCTCAATGATAGTGTTTAGTTATCACTTAAGGAGTGTTAGAAGATATGAAAGACTAAATGAAAAATTGAATATGATAAGATACACTATGGTAATACCACTAGTGTTGTCAAATATTTTTATTATAGTATCCATGTATTCTTCAAATAGCTCTCATATTTACCATAATATTTTTACTATCGAATAATATATTTCATATTATATATTTCTATTATCATTGAAATAATACCTCCATACAAGAAGCATCATGACTCATTCTATATGGTATACAATGTTCTATGCTATGCACCATGTTTTCCACCATGGATACTTTGTTTAGTAGTGGGTAGTTATTTTGCTTAATGAAAAGGTTAATTATCTATTTTCCTCTTTGCATGCGCTTCGTGTATTCTTGTTTTAATATTTAACTAATGGAACTTTTTTCCTTTGAATCATAATTAAACTTCCAGAGTATCTTGATAGACATTTCTCAGATTGTTGAGCTAGAATTAAGAGTAATAGAAAATTAAGCACTGATTATAAGAATTGAGATAGTTTCAAAGAAGACAAAAACTTTATGATCACTATTAT
This sequence comes from Costus lasius, assembly GCA_027563935.2. Classification (NCBI taxonomy): domain Eukaryota; kingdom Viridiplantae; phylum Streptophyta; class Magnoliopsida; order Zingiberales; family Costaceae; genus Costus; species Costus lasius. The sequence continues at coordinate 132,419,464 of CM050450.1, read as the reverse complement.
TGTAAATTGATTTATTAGATTCCTTGTTCCTATTTAATTATACCAGCTTTGCAATTGCACAGTTTGTATCTAGAATAAAATAATTCAGGCAACTAGACAAGCCGTAATTGTAGATTTCTAGTTGTTGAATATAAGGAAACAACGTAGTAGTAATTTTTATGAGGTACACAGTTACCACAAGAGTTGCAAAAGATCCAACGATGCCAAACACCAGAAATCCATTTATGCCTCCAATTAAACGTTGGCTGCATTGTAACAGCACAAGTCACTCTATATTATTCATAAGTGATAAAATTTGGGAGTTTTAGATAAAGACTATTTTCATTAGGAGCATTTTCTACCTTGAATGTACAGATGATAGATTATGAATGATACAAAAATGATAAAGTATTTTCAGGCCTCATAATTGGAAAATGTTAGAAAACCATACTGCACAAAATAATAAATGACCATAACCTCCAATTGTAATTTGTACATTGAATTAATTAGAAAGGAAAATAAATGCAGTGAAAAAAAATTGATGTCCAGTGAGCATGAGAAGCTTATGTTATTCTAACATGAACAAAAACAGACCTTCCAGAATAGCATATGCCCCCAAAACCCAACGAAAACATGGTTGCACTCGCCCACCTGCAAGAGTAGTGCAAACTTTCACTATGAAGTAAACATTTGGAGTTTTTGAAGTAAGATAATTTTCAAAAACATTAAAAAATGAACTGAAAATGAGTCCAAAACAAGTCAAGACATCAATGTTTAAAGATTATCTTAAAGAAGAGATATAAATGAAATATAAGTTTCTGAATCCATATGTTATATCTAGAAAAATTCTCAATAATTCTTAGCTCGAGGGAACGTTTGTCATTTAAGAGTACTGAACTCCTTTGAGGGATAACACAACCTCTCTTATGTCAACTCGTGTAAGAGTCAAACTAGCCCTTTCATTTTTTTATTCTTCTTCTTGATCCTCTCTCAGCCCAACATGCCTACAATCTTACCCAATTACTTTCTCCACTCGTTCCTCTTGTCATCACAGCAACAAATCCACTTACAACATCACAAAGACGAAAAAAGAAAGAAGGGGGCAAAGACAGAGAAAGGAGAGGCAACAGTTCACAACTTGTTGTGTGTTCATCACCATGTTCCACCCTTGCCAACCCACAACCTTGTCCTCAAATGTAGCCAACACCAACGTAGCCCCTACCTCTCTTGTTTCCACTTGTGTCATTCCTCGTATCAACCTAATTCCAAGCATTGTATTGAAATGCACCTCACACAAACTTTTTGTTGATATGGCCCTTGCAAATTGATCTAGGGATTCAATAATTCTCAAGCGAACGAAGGAAGATTCATCTGTCAATACTTTTTTTGATTATCTACTACTTTGTTCTTTTAGCTGCTCATTGTTGATTAGAAATGATAAGTGATGATGCTTCCACTAACCTAATCGTCATCTCTTGCACCACACATAAGCACTCAAATCTAGTGATTTCACAATTACTATGGTTTGTTGATTACATATGCATGTCACACAATCATGAAAAGGGAACCACTGATGTTCAACACAAAATAGAGAGTGCAAAAAAAAATGGTACCATGAAAGAAAAGAAAAAAAAAAAGCAAGGAACCAAAATTTATAAATAATAAAAATATGAAAATTAATGGTGCTGTAATTTCTTTCATTAGGTGTCAACTTTTGTAGTTTAAAATTCAATTAAACTCGGTGCAATTTAATTCTTTTCTAGCAGAAAAGAACAAAACAGTGTGCTTCGTAATTGTTTAATTATATTAGTAATGATAGTGGATAGTTTAATATTTTGTCTGGTTAGTAGTGTTAGTAGGTATGGTTCATACCTGTGGTTACTATTAACACAATGTAGTGTTCAAATACTATTTTGCATGTATATGTGGTAATTATTGATACATTGAAATCGTATGCGTTGTAAGGACAAAATAAATTATGAAATGCTTATTAATTTTGTTCACCTTATCCTCACTCTCTCTCCTACTTTTTCTATCTTCTCCTCGTCATCTCTTTTACCTTCCTCATTCACTTACTATCCTGCATGACCATTAACTAAGTTGTATTAGTGGGTAACCAAGGTTTTTATTTCCTATTCATATATAGTGGTATACTTAAACCTATCCAAGACATGACTAGTAGATGGATTTCTTGTTTCGGTACACATAGTACTCTAGGTACCAATACATATCAGTCCGATACACAAGTACAAACCAAGATTAAAAGCCTTAGCCTTGTTTTCTTTAATGGAAAAGGGGAAAGAAATGAAGGAAAACATGTTCCTTTGAGGGAAAGAAAGAAAAAAGAGGGAAAAGTAACCCACTTTTCCCTCAAAATCGATTTTGTCTAAATTGGATAGGGAAAAGGAAAAAGAGTAGGCCACCCCCTTTTTGCTGAAGGATGTCTGCCCTGAGCATTGCCCATTCGCCTCTTATCCCCTAGTGTCGAAGTAGCCTCTGGTCCATCACTGCCAACTCCCTCACGTCGCTCCACCCCCTGGCGCCACCAAAGCAGCCTTCGGTCCACAATTCCTCTTTTTTTTTTTCCCTTTTATTTGTTCTTTCTTCCTCTTTTTCCTTCACTCGAAGGGAACCTATAGATAGTTACCAAGTACTAGTACATGGTTATCAAGTCATGTGCTAGAAAATAGCTACCATATTGGTGTCTCTATAGCTTGTATGTATGATTTAGTTCATATTGTTCAATTATTTTATTTTTGAATGAATTATAAAAGTCTTATCTCCCTCACTTCTCTAGTTGCTCTATGCTTACATTGGTCTTTATGAATATTTATGCGCTTTAACATATCAAACTATGCAACAAAACTAAGCCTCCAATAACTAAGTACTATAGGTTATTCAGAAAGAAATAAACTAAGATCAAAAGAGAGTTTGTTCTACTATCCTTACTTCCAATTCATGCTTGAGGATCTAATAGCCAAACAGAATTTAGTTTTATCATTTCATCCCTAGCTTACCATGGGTGACTAATCATGTTAATAGAGCTTGCAAAATTACATTTCTGGAACCCATAGACAAAACAGATTAAGATCTGAGGTCCATAACACGTATGCTATGAACAGAAAAAAATTATAGAAGAATGATAGAGGACTGTGATTAAGCTACATCTGATATGAAGAGCTACAATAGTTAAAAATTTCTGATAACATAAACCTAAAGGGAATAAAGCTATGTATCATTAAAATTTTCATAAGCAAATAATAGTCTGCATACATTGGAATGCCAAAGGTATTCGTCAAAATCTCTGAAGAGCGAGCCACATATGCAACAAGCAGTGCATAATGAATAAATATGTAGGCCAAGCTGCAGAAAGATACTTGAAGTCAATACCATTATAATAATAAGAAGAAAACATGTAAAACAAAATCAAGATGATGCAATCAACTTAAACAAATCGAATATAATGAAAGCTTGATAGCTTTGTCTTAGAGCAGTTGAAGAATATAGAATGGAAGTAGCACAAGTGGAAGGATATATTTGGCAACAAAATACTATAAAATGATGTTCTTAAGGATCTTTCATCGATGTTATTATCATTATGTTTTTCCATATTACAATTTTACTCTTACCTCTCTATTATTAGAGGTACTCATGGTTTGCAAGTCCAAACCAATGTTCTAGCCCACGGCGTTCCATATGGAATCAACGCGTATCAAAGCAAGCTTTTTCCATGAACAAATATTCATACGGCCTCTGTCCACAGTTTTCGCCTTCTTCCAATTTTGTTCCATCCCTGTCTGTAGCTTCCGCCTCTATCTCCACTCCTCTCTTGTCTACCTCTGCCTCCGCTCTTGTCTGCCTCCACCTCCACTCTTATCTGCCTTGGTATTAACCTTAGGATTGGTTCGTTTTGGGTGGTACTGACCTTTGAACTGGTTTGTACTACCCATGTTGACCGGTTTTTCTATCCTTGGAGATACTATAGAACTACCCTAATCATGATAATACAATTTATTTTTTCTTTCATTCCAACTTAATTCCAAGGCAGGTTTCAACCTAACAACCATACTCATGGTAACAACTAACACCTTTCTTATCTTCGCCATTGGCAGCTCACATCTCTCTAGGCAACAGCCCGTGTCTTCTCAGCATGCCCCATAGACACCTCTTCTTCTCTCCCTCATCTTATTGTAGCCTTAACCCTTTCTATATCAGTCAACATCAGGCTTTTGTAAGCACTGAAATTGATTCCTGCATGTGCTGCAGCTAGTCTCAGGCTAATCTCTACTACTTTCTTCTGCAGCCCGTAACAACACCTCATTTCTGCATTTGAATTTCTAAAGTTGATTCCTGTTACAGTCATCTTCTATTGTTTCATACCCTTTCTCCAATTTGCTGCAATTTTTGTAGGCACAATAAAAGCTTAGTGCCTTCCAAAATCACATGCTTCTCCATTTTCAGTGCTTACAGTGACATCTTCAATATCGCAAATACTTTGATGTTGGGTTCCAAAAACCACTTTGTACCACATGGTACATGTTATAGCCTATATATGTACTAGTATCAGTACAAGGGACTTGGTTGATATCAATTATATATAAGCTATGTTGTAGTAACCAATACTATATCTTGGTACATGCCGGTAAGGTACACTAGTACGGTCCGAAATGAAAAGCCTTACTTTGATGTAGTAAGTAATAATTCATGGCATCTATATGTATCTCTTTTTGGGCAAAGTAAAAGCCTAAGACCTTCATTACCCACAAGCTTTGCTATTTCTAATGCTTCCATCAACATCTTTGGCCTTCTTTTGGTAGATTCTTTGATGTACTAACTACTAAGTAGTACTTCTTCCTATCCACATGTCTCTTTGCCCAAACAAATAACGCTCTTACCAACTCGATCTCTTTCATATGCATGGAAAGTCATGGTCTTAACTTTTCGCTGAGGTGATTCCATATAATTTATTTCTCTGCTCTCACAAAGATGATAATCAACCTCCAAATATGTATAATTGAACTTACGCAGCATGAATAAAATGCTCAAGCAACGTGAAATGTCACCTTGTATTACAATATTTCAATGAAGAAAACAAAGAATTCACTATATAGGGATGCTTATAGAAAAATAATGGACAAACATGCACAAAGTGACGTAAGGGGAAAAAGTGTAAAACCTTTGGTTTTAAACTTGAGAAAGCCTTAGATCCAACTTAACCAAGCATCTTCATCCTTAGAACAGTATATTAGGGTAAAAGGGTATTGAATGAGTTAAAGATTTCATAAGGGTTTAGTAGGCTAATTTTACACATCCCACTTACACTATAAAAATACTTGTCCGTGACAAGCAATTCTACTCCTTGAGCTAGCCCATGACATAGTATGCCCTTAAAACAAAGGAACAAAAATACACACATGGACATGTGTGTTAGGGTTGAGTACATGATTACACTATGTATCTCTCAATCCCTAACAGTCAACTCTTAACTATAATGTAGTTTTACCTTGGTCTGGAGTGAGGTATGTAATTTAACCAAATTCATGGAGATCTAACAGTAGGTTATTTCCGCATGCTTGGTCAAATTGATTTAATTGAATCTAGCCTAGTTGACCTGGAGAAGTTCAGCATTTACTCCCCAAACTAGAGTATGCATTTACTCTACAAACTAGATCTCCTAGAACAACTCAATACTCAACTCAAATCAAATGAAAACTCTACTCGAGTTGATTATACCCCCACACATGCACTTGGGTCAATCGTACATTACCAATGTGATCAAAGCCCAAGCCATTGACTCCCAACTGTTTGGATCACTTGACCACCACCGAGGTGATAGAGCCCTACTATAATTCATTGTGCTTGGATCACTCGTAGCAATAACCAAGAGATCAAGCCCTAAAAAACATCTCTTGTCTACTGCCCACGTGCCTTCCACATGCGTCGAGTTGGTGTTGCCCCAGGCCATAATTATGACATACGTTGCTCATTCAAGTTAGCCATTGTCAGTTATATAGCATCTTATGTTGTCATCATCATTCATTACACCTACAATGTTCACAACAAGCTCGCAAGCCTTGTCCATGAGCAACAGGTATAAAATGCCCGCAAATTCCAGAGAAAGGTAAGCAAGTAAATTCCAATCAATTAAGCTCTAAGTTATTCTAGATAGGTTCGGCTAAATGCAAGCACCTCAATTGCTTTACTAGATACAAGCTCCTCGTGAAGTCATTTTTTTTTCTAAACATTGGTCAGCTCTATGATTATCAATATGTTCATCAATTAGAAAACTTTTATATACAACTTCTTCCACATATAGCTTATATGGCTACAGATGCCATCTCATGGTTTTTGTGCTAACTAAAACAACATATGAATGACGCTCGAATTGAACTTCAAGCTCCCCTCTTTCTTTACGCTGGACACACAAATCAATCGCTAGGAAATGTTGTAACTTGGAGGAAGGTGTTGGCGACAATAACAAAGCACTTGATCTATCATGGTCATAGGAATCACGTTAGCTCGTACTCCAGTCACTCCAACAACACAAGTATGATCCACATCAATTATGTTGGTTTTGTTATAAGTTTTTGTGATTTTTGTGAAGAATATAAATGAAACTATTTGAAAGCATTCAATTTTAATAGAACAAACTATTTGAAATATAATGACGATATTTTTCTGAATAAATAATGTATAATTTTATACCTTTTGGTAAAAATATGTTTATCTCATAAAAATTTTAGCAACCAATAAGGCATACCAAGCAACTTGCACACCGAACTTTCCTAGTGTTCTCATGGCCATCGAGACCTGAAATACCAAAATCCATAATTAATGGCTATAGCAGTTTTAATGTTTCAATGTTCAATAAAGCATGCGCTTGTAACTGATGCAGACTGCAGAGTTCCACCACTAAGATATAATTCATTCAATGAGTTATTTCAAGCATTACATGAGTGTTTGTTAGACAGTGAAAAACTATTAGACAGGCAATTTAATTAGAGTTATACTGAGAATGTTCAATATAACTTTGATTGACAACCAAAATACAGGAATGATAGAAGGAATTTAAATAATCCCTTACGTTGAATCATTCTTTGCCTCTCTGAAACAAAGGGTACAAGTAGGGGCGTGTTATGTAAATGTACCTAATATAAGCTTTTTTGCATGCTTTATTTGAAATAAGTATATCAGTTATCATTTCTAGAAGATCCATACAAAGATGTGAATAATACTAACTAAAATACTGAAGAAGTCCATTTTAGTTCAAATCCGTTCTATACACTTAAATTACTAACACAAGATATTCTTACAGCAGCATAGAAATAGATGCTTAGTATCATAGCTTGGTCCAAAGATGTGTTAATCTGTATCATACTGAAGAAGGTGTTTATGAGCTTTTAACAAATAACATGTTGGGCGCAATATCATTATGATTAATGAAAGTGCATAAATGCCAAGCACATGATAAATATAAGTTCTATACAGAGAAACCATACAAGCTGAAGAAGACAACAGCAGCCCAAAGGAAATTGAAATATAATGCAAACTCATTCGAAAGAGAGTATAACCAATGAGACACCTCCTGAGCCTAGTTCACACATTGTATTTACATTTACTTCTGCAATCAATAGCCCTGTAACAACCTGCAAGATAAAAGTGGGCTAAGCATTTAAAATGCATATTCAAGTTAAACATGTTGCAGCGGCAAATTACCATACCTCCCTGTACTATAGTGGCACCACAAGGAACATGAATGAGATGAAATATTGCAGAAACAAACATAATGCCATAGATTCATGTAGAAAAATGCACCTCTAAGAAGGTTCCTTGGTGGCATTTTTGTAACCTGTAACAGGGTTTGTCTGATAATTTGCCCAATCTTTAATGTTCTATTACCATATATATCCAGCAGAGGATGCATGTTATTGCTGAGGCCAAAAATCCTGCTTCTTGGGTGACGGCAGGAATCGCAAGAATGCCTGCACCTACCTATTGGATTTTAAAATATTGGTAGGAAACTATCTCCCAAGAGAAAATATATGCATTTAATAATTTGTACAGCATCCTTTTATGCTTTGGAATTAAGCTTTCTGCATTTATTGGTTGAAGCAACAAAGCAAAACAGAGAGATGTATTCAACAATCACATAAACAAAAAAAGAATAATGGAACTGAGGAAAAAAAATCATCTTTCATTCTACTACCACTTTCTGTCGCTGTTGCTTTAGGCATACAAGAGTCAATTTTATCCTTGTCTCAAATAATTTGCATCCATTTCTAGGTCATCATAGCCTACACGCCAAACATTTTACAGCCTCTGTTTTGGGTTCTTAAATTACAAGATTCCTTGCCCTTTTTTGCTATTTCTCTTTACTAATTTGTCACCAAGCTTCCATATTTTAGTCAGAATATAACCTTGGATTATCTTCTTTAGCAACAAAATTCCGCGGATACAAAAGCTCTTTAGCCTAGTTTCCGCAGCCAATCTTGATGAGAAATGGTCACTTCCAAATCACTACGCGTGAATCATGTAAATTGAGAAATTTGTGTCTATCTATGTGGAACAGAACACCAATGCTAGTTGTGAAGAGAAAATCCAGGATTGTTTTATCATATATTTCAAATCATAAGTAAGCTATAATCAGGAACATTTGCTGTATCCTTTTGGAGTAAACCAGTACCAGTTTTCTAGAATCAAAGAATATGAGAAGTGGCTTGCAAAAAAAATATGTTAGCTCATGATTACTACAGTAATAATTTCCACACAAATCATGAGTCAGAAAAAGATAAGTAGCACAAAAAAAAAATAGAACAGGTGACAGAAAAAAGATGCCCCTAAATTTGCATATAAAAGCATGACATTAGATGTTTGATACTTCAGGAGCTCACGGACACCATTGGACTATTTATGAACGTTTGAATGAATTATGTAGAATCTTCTAAATATTATAGAGAGTTTATATATACCTCATATTAGTAAACGAAATAACTTGTACAGATCCACTAACATTCTGGTCTTATTCACGAAATAGATGTTTGTCCACTCAAACCTTCAGCTCCGTCCTTATTAAAAAATTAATAGAAAGTTTGTATAGGTTATACAATGATAAAACTATATTCATCTTCGTCATCAAATAGTTCCATCCACAGCATGCTCAATCAAAGAATTTATGCTTTTTGAGTTTTTGTACATGCACTGAAAATTGTTGTGTTTGAAACAGAGACCAGAAATTATTGATAAAACCATGTAACTGGCACCAGTGTACAACTGCCATGAACTGCAGCAAGAGTGCGGCAAATAGTATAATTTAACAGAAAAAATGTCCCTGTGCAAGAAGCTAGCGTTACCATTATGCATATACAGTAGACTACACGTTATAATTCCTTTCGAACACCAGATCATAGTAGTACATTTTGAACTAATACTTAGATTCTGTGTTATCATTTCCAGTGATATACTAGCCAATCAGTCTCCGTAGCTAACATCAAGATAGTCAGATAGCTCATGCCTCATCAACTCATGACTTCAACATAGAACAACAAAAACAAGACAAAAGTCACCACTATAGGGGGTCAGGTACATGGATCTTTTCCTCAATTGACCTATGTTATTGTTCAAGTCCATAACTTCAGTTATATAAGATTATTAAATCCCCTGTTATTGTTCCAAGCAATGGGAGTACATGATGATCACAGTAACCTCCCCAAGTTCCTTATTAATTTAGCCGTCCAGTTTTTCATCTATAGATAATGTCCTTGTTAATCCCTTCTTCCCGAGTGAATGTAGATCCAAGATATCTAAAAATCTTATAAAGAATTCTTGTTCATCTATCAAAAGTATTATCAACTTACACAGGATTCTCTTAGCGCTTCTAAAATTGCGTCTTAAGTATTCAGTCTCTCTCTTACTTAATTTAAATCCTTAATTTTTCTAAATTTGTCCCCAAAATTCATGTTCGAATATATTCCAACTGAACTCTAATAAATCAGAATAATATCATCAGCAAATAGCATACATCATGAAGGTTTGTCCTGAATATAACTAGTAAGTTCATATATTATTGAAGTGAAAAGATAATGACTAAATCTTCTCCCAGAAAAATGGAGAAAAACAGCAATCAAGAAAGCATAATAATGGCTGAAATGTAAACTAGGTCAGTTGACTTAGCCAAGCCTCATAGTTTACTATGCATTCCTCAATTGAAAAAACAATCCCAAAAGCAAAGAAAAATCCCATACCGTGGTTCCGGCCACCAGAAATGTTGCGCTCGTGACGCTCCCTGCGACCAAGAAAACCCCATTTATAGTAGTAACACGCGGAATCCAATGTCTAATGTGCGTGGATTCGATGACTCACCCGATTCCCTCTTCATGGTGGCCTGGTTGAGGTTCGAGAAGAGCCGCTCGAACTCTTGCGTGGATTGCTGCTGAGCGAAGCATCTGAGGGTTCTGGGCGCGGATCCGGGGGGCCTGCGAAGCCCTGCGTTGGCGGGAACGGCGAGGGAAGTTCGAACAGGGATTTTTGCTGGGAAAGCGAAGGCGAGGGGAGAAACATGTCGCATGAAGGAGGAAGGAGAAGGGGCAGCAGCAGCAGCAGAGAGGACGAGTGCCATCGCTTCTCCTCCCTGGCTTTCCAATTGGATAGGGAGGAGGCGAATTTAACGGCCGGCAAATTTATTTCCCGGGTTGAACTCGGGCCCGTAAATCCCAACTAGAGTGATAGTTCAAAATGAATACGTGGCAAACAACGAAACACTACAAACAATGGGTAGAAGCAGTTTGTCTTTGTAGAATTATGTTATTTATAAAATAAATTGTAAGTAATACCAGCGGGCATTTGGTCTAGTGGTATGATTCTCGCTTTGGGTGCGAGAGGTCCCGAGTTCGATTCTCGGAATGCCCCTTTTTACGTAATTTGACTATTTCAATTTCAATCTCTGCAAAAATTACGAACAAATACGAATCCTGAAAAACTACAGATGTAGCTTCTCTTGTGTTGATCTCAGTCTTTCAAAAAATCATTCAAATAACAAAATATAATTTGATAAATTGAAAAATAACAAAATGTAGACTTAAGAAATGAAATACAAATGCCTAAAACAATTAATGCATACAAAAAGATTTGTCAGATAAGCAAACAGTGACAGGCAGTTCAATTTGTCAGGATTTAATGTAATGAAATAAAAAGAATATGAATGCCTTGTAAAGATTATATGCTCCCGTTAAAAGAATAGTGATATGCAAGAGACCGTAAATTTGAACAGAACTGGCCAAAACTAGCCTACTACAAGTGCAAAAGACAAAGATTAGTACGTCAGCCTACCGAGCAAGATTGAACTTTCAGTTCATTCTGACTACCAAACTAGATTAAAATTTCCAACTACAAGTTTACATACACTTTCCATGAGCTACAACTGTAGTTTGAATTTTCGATTTCCTACGAAACAGCTTTGACAAGAGCATATCCTTGGTACGCTTCGTAAGTTCAAAAAGGCCACCCCTTTTCTCCAAATCCTTTATGCACTTTCTCAAAGTAGCATGCTCCTCCTTCAGGATATCCAATGAGTAAGCAAGCTGTCTAATTACCTCCCTCTTCTCGTCATCTTTTCCTGCTATTTCAGAACTGAGTTTAGCATTCTCAGCTTGAAGTCTTTCTACATCATGTTTCAATTTCGATAAATAGTAAGTATTCCCTTCATCTGGCATCTCATGCGACTTATTCTCAGCTTCTATTTCTTCTCCTTTTTCAGGATTATCCACTTCGGAATCCGAGAAAAACTTTGCTGCCTCATCTGTTTCACTGCTGCTTATACTCTGCGACCAGCTTATATTGAAGTAAGATGGGCAAACTGATATTGGACGGCGCACAGCTGTTCCGGATTTCAGTTGATCATACTGCTCAGCCAGTGAGCGATAAGCGCGGTAGAAATCTTCAATCATGTCCACGAGTTGAGGCTTCTTCTTGTAGTACATCTCTGCACGCTTGGCAAATGAATCACCATCGTCCTCTATCAAGTTTAGCATCTTCTTAATTTTCCCTTCCAGTTCTGCACAGAAAACATACTCAATACTCTACCCCAAATAACTATGAAAAAAATAAAGCACCTTCAATTTCGCCGTTCTTGCTCTGTTGTTCACTTGTTAGTAGGAAAAAAAAAAGAAAATTAAAGTTGAAGGCAGGGGCGACCTATGTATCTTTGTTAATAACTGCCACTAGACAGTTTTGCCAGCACTAATTAAGAAAACATCTATGAACATATTACCCCACATCCACCACGGTCAACATGAAATGGGATTCATCTGAAGTCATGCATCGGAACATTTAGATTAGTCATAAAAACTTTTTAAGTATCCAAATTAATCTTTAGGGGTTGTACATAGATTTAATTAATGACATTGTATGGAAGAATCCAAATTAGTCTTTACAAGGATGTCCGGTAGATGAGTTTCTTGCTCACATGATTTGATAGACAGTTGTATATTTTAAAGCATATGAATGCCTCTGTTCCATAGTTGTAATCAAATTTAGGAGAACTAAAAGCCACTAAATGTGGGTTTCCAAACATAAAGAGATGCTTCTATGTTAGCCTCATTAAGAATGTTCAAGACTTAAGTGGACTTTTAAACATCTAAATACTTTCCCCTTTGGAAACAAGAAAATACCAGTATGTGGTGCCGAACTCGAATTTCCTGCCACTTACAATTTTCTCTCTACATTTACTGGTTTTGGTTTGCAATTTTATATTGAAGTTATTTTTTTCATGAATTAGGCTACTAGAGCGATTAAGATTAAAACAAAGAACAAAGTAAGATATGTTGAAGTAGATGGTACAAACTAGAGTTATGTGGTTTGCTGTTTAAAACAGAAATATCCAATTTCCTGCCAATTTTCGGAATAGGTCTGTCCAACCAAAAGTGGTTTAGGAATTTGTCCCGTCAAAATTCTGTTTACCAAGTTGGATGAATTAAAATCCAAAAGATAGCAATTTCTATGAATTGTAATCACTTTCCAGTAGATGCAATAGAAAGCTCAAACCATCAAAACGATACCAATTTAACATAAACAACATTGCAACCATAACAATCTACAAATAAGAAACAAGTGTAGAGAGAAACCAACAGTTACAGAAAAGAACTAACCGGAAAGAGTCGTCGACAACCATGGAGACTGTGTTGAACTTTGGAGCTTGCCTTGACTGGCAAACCACCATGAATGCGATCGACCAGTTTGCACCGTCATCTTCCCTGCCAACCTAATTAATCATCATCAATTAAATACATATTGAAAGTGAGTGATTTTGATAACAGAGTCTCATCAATAAACTATCAAGGCTTCACCAACTCAAAACGGTCAAGGATCTCAACCTAGTTAACTCGGTTGACATGATACAGATTTCAATTACTACTCGATTATAATAAGAGATACAATGATCACAAACAACAGTTCCAAATGATTTACAAAGAGAGAATCCCATTCCTTCAGTTCTAAAACAAAAGTCATCAAAATCCAAAGAAATGTGATTACAAACAACAAAGAAAAGGTGGGTAAAAATGAAAAAAAAAACATAGGATGCGATTTGATATTTATTAGCTAAGAATTATCATGAAATTTTTGAAATAAAACAAAAAAAAACCCTAATGTACCATTTTACTCCTATTTTCAATCCTATTCCATTCTTTCTTGTTAGAGAACAAACAAAACCGAGGATTCAAACGGCACAATCAGGTAGAAAATGCTAAGCCGCATACAAGAAACAATCAAATGTGAAGAATCAAGATGAAAAAAAGGTCAAACTAGATGCAGGAGTGGGAAGAGAGAACCTGGGCGCTGTTTACTCCGTACTCTTCTCCTCCTGTCTTCGCCTTCGTCTTCGTTCTTGAGTGGACTGGGACTTGGCTGCGGAGTGAGCGGTGAGCCTCCGTGATTTAAAACGTGGCGTTTCGTTCAAGAAGATCTATTTGTCGTTACTTGGCTTCGCCCGGTCCGATTCTTTCTATTCTCGCAGTTCAAGACAAAATTTTATTTTATTTATAATTCCCTTTAGAATCAGTGAATTTTATTTTGCAAATATTATTTGAATTAAATATATGTTTACAACTTGTATCTAATTTATTCAAATAATATTAGAGAAATATTATTATTGGATTTCAATTGATCTTTTCTTTCTTATGCTATAATTTTAGGTGAATTAGTAAGATCGAGACGAACATTTATTTAGCAAGTAAAACCTCCAGTCGGCGACGCAGTCTTCGATTCCATAACACATAAATCTAAATTTACAACTCCTAAAACAAATTAAATATTTATGTAAATTCAAAGTTTTAAGTTGTCTTTTTATGCATTATTTGATACATATAGTAAATTAAAAATTACTAAGAAAATCGGGACAATTTTAATTGACACCTATTATAAGATTAATGAAGATGTAAAAAGATTTACTGCTTCATATTTTAATAATTTTAAAATAATTGATAATATATCAAATTTTGAGCAAATAAATAAGTTCTAAAATTTGGTAACTCAACTCCAAATTATTGGTTCCTTTTTTTCATAAATCTTTCGTATAGAGTTAGAGATCATAAAGCTAAAGAACTTAGAAAACCTTTTAAATTTATACCTTATAAAGACGTTGACATCTTAGAATTAATTCATTCAGATGTCTGTGATTCAAATAGAGAACCCACAAGGGGAGGTAGTAAATATTTTGTAACATCTATAGATAATGCTTCAAAATATTGTTACACTTTTTTATTAAAAACTAAAAATAAAGTTTTATCTAAATTTAAAATTTATAAAGCAGAAGTTGAAAATTAACTTAATAAAAAGATTAAAATTATTAGATCTCATAGAGGAGAGGAATACACCTCAAATGAATTTGCTTTGTTCTGTCAAGAACATGGGGTAGTTCATCAGGTGACTACCTCTTACTCTCCTCAGTCTAATGGAGTGGCTAAAAGAAAAAAATAGAACATTGTTAGATATGATGAATGTCATGCTACAAAGTTCTGGAGCTCCCCCAAATCTATGGGGAGAGGCTATCCTAATAGCTTATTTTATTCAAAATAAAATTCCTCATAAGAATAAAACTCAAACACCTTATGAAATTTGGAAATGTCACAAATCTAACTTAAAATTATTTCGAATGTGGGAGTATTTGGCTAAGGTCAACATTCCTAAACCCAAACGAAAAAAAATTGGACCTAAAACTATAGATATTATTTTCATTGGTTACTCTCTAGCTTCTAACACTTATAGATGTTTTGTAATAAATTCAACTATACCTGAAATTTCAAATAATACTTTAATTGAGTTTAGAGATATCTCATTTTTTGAAAATATCTTCCCTTTTAAACCTACAATGCCGCAACCTAATTTAAATTTAGAATCAAATCAAAATCTTGAATATTCGAATAATCAAATTGAAACTTCCTCATAACAAAATGAAATCGCTGAACCCAGAAGAAGTAAGAGAACTAGAGTAATTAGAGATTTCGGTGATAACTTTGTCACTTATCTGATAGAAGATACACCGAAAGCTTACTTAGAAATTAAGGACCGATGGTAGTATAGAAAAGTATAAGGCACGTTTGGTAGATTAAGGATTTCGGTAGAGAGCTGATATTGACTATTTTAATACCTACGCCGATTGCTAGAATTACTACCATCATATTCCTTTTATATTTAGCTTCAATTCTTAAAATAATAATTCACCAAATGGATGTAAAAATTGTTTTTCTTCATAGAGACCTTGATGAGAAAATTTATATGACTCAGCCTGAAGGATTTATCGTGAGTGGTTGTGAAGGAAAAATTTGCAAGTTAGTCCATTCTCTATACGGTCTTAAGCAAGCTCTTAAACAGTGGCACGAAAAATTTGATAAAGCTATGTTGTCATATGGTTTTCAAATCAATGACTCTGATAACTGTCTTTATTTTAAAAATATAAACACTAATTTTGTGCTACTATGTCTATATATAGATGATATTTTAATATTCTCCAATGATATAGACATAGTATCTATATTTTAATATTCTCCAATGATATAGACATAGTATCTGATACTAAAAGTTTTCTAACTAAATAATTTGAAATAAAAAACATAGGTGAAGCAGATGTAATTCTTGGAATGAAAATCATTAAAAATGATAATTCTATATCTTTTTCTCAATCTCACTATATTCATAAAATTTTAGAGAAATTTAATCATAACTCTTCATCGCTATTAAGTACACATTTTGATTCTAACCGTCATATGGTTAAAAATCAAGGAAATGCTATAAATCAAGAACTCTATTCTTAGACTATTGGTTCACTTTTATTTCTAGCTAATAGAACTAGACCTGACATAGCTTATGTTGTATCTAGATTGAGTAGATACACTTCAAACCCTAGTAATTCTCACTAGACTGCCTTAAATAGTTTGTTTAGATACCTCAAAGTAGAGGTGGCCATGGGTCGTGCCCGGGCCGGCCCGGGCCCGGGCCCGCCTCGGCCCAACTCCTGGCGGGCCGTGCCTAGCACGGCCCGATTGTAACCGTGCCGTGCCGGGCACGGCACGACAGAAAAATACTTGGGCCCGGCACGGCCCGCGGCACGTTTAGGCGTGCCGGCCCAGGCACGGTTCAACTTCTGGCTGGGCCCGGATCCGGCACGCGGGCCAGATCCAGCACGCGGGCCAGATTCGGCACGCGGGCTGAAACTGGCCCGCGGGCTATGGTCGGGCCAACGGGCCGTGCCAGGCACGGCCCGAATGTGGCCCACGGGCCAAATTTGGCCCATGGGCCGACTTTGGCCCACATCATTAAAATAAATAAAATATTAATAAAATAAGAAATTGAGAATTATGTATTTTGCATAATTTTTTTAAAAAAATATTTAATTAATTATTTTATTTTAAACATATATAATTTTAATTTTAATATATTTTATTAAATTAATATTAATTTATTTATTAACAATACTAACAACACATGACTAAAGTTAAAACCAACTCGATTAAATTTCATATTCATAAATTATACATTTAAGCTTAAATCAATTGCCGACATAATGGGCATACACAATTGACCCGTAGCCAACTACGCAAGCAGCTACTATGGAAGATATGTGAGCATTGTGTTAAGCATACTTACGCTCCGTGCTCCATCTTCTCTATGCATATTGCGCACTCTGTGTTTTCAGCTCTACCTCCTTCTTCAATAATAAAAAACTCAAGTGACTCTTGTGCTTGGTTTGTTTCGATATATTGCTCCGGCTCATCGTTGATATTATCACTATCCTCATCACTATCACTTATTTCAAAGTCCTCAATCTCTATCTCAATCTCAACCCCAGAAGGAGAAGGAGAAGCCAAAAATTCTTGTCTTGCATGATCAGATAAGTGGATAAAGTGTTCTTCAAACCTGAATACATCAATTCATATAATTTGACTAACACGTTCGATAATACTTAAAATAGTGATTCTCCATTGATCAGCATTGAAGAAATTTAAGGTAGATGTAAGGAAGATTGAACGTTGAGAATTTGGCATAATGATAATTATCTTCACTCTTCTATTATCTGTCATTTTTCTCTATGTCTTGTGCTCGTGCTCACCATGTGATAATTATATTATAAAAGTAAATTAATTTAATACTTACTTGATCTTCTCCACGTCTAGTCACGTGGTGAGCACGAGGCATAGAAAAAAATGACTAGTCTAGACCGAGAGAGCATTGAATTCTTGATGGCTAAAAAGAAGCTTAAGTTTGAGTTCAATTAAGAAACTAATAGTAAATCAAGACTTAGAAAAGAGATTAAGAGAGAATGAGAAATTATTCCAAAGTTATTTGAAAACTTGTGTGAAGAAATGAGAGGGTTGGGGGGTCAATTTATAAGGATGAATTGAGTGTATAATTACATATTTATACCCTATTTTTAATTATTAAAATGGGCTAAAATGGTAATTTTATACCATAAAGACAATTATATCCCTAACTTTTAAATTTTTTATAACTATTATGAGGGCATTTAGGTAAAAATGCATATTCATTCACGTGTCGTGCCGTGCCTAGCCCGGCCCGCGTGTCGTGCCTGGCCCGGCACGCCTGCGGGCCGTGCCCGGCCCGTGTCGTACTGGGCCAGCCCGGCCCATTGGCCACCTCTACCTCAAAGGAACTAAAAATTATCCCTATCATATAGTGGATATCCTTCTGTGTTAGAAGGATATTGTGATGCCAATTGGATTTCAGACTCCAATGACATCAAATCCACTCTTGAATTTGTTTTTTCTTTTGGTGGAGGTGTCATTTCATGGCAATTTACAAATAAAATATAATTGCTAGGAGTACTATGGAAGCAGCCCGGCCCATTGGCCACCTCTACCTCAAAGGAACTAAAAATTATCCCTATCATATAGTGGATATCCTTCTGTGTTAGAAGGATATTGTGATGCCAATTGGATTTCAGACTCCAATGACATCAAATCCACTGTTGAATTTGTTTTTTCTTTTGGTGGAGGTGTCATTTCATGGCAATTTACAAATAAAATATAATTGCTAGGAGTACTATGGAAGCTGAATTGGTAGCTCTAGACTTAGCATGTTCTGACTGAATGGCTTAAAACCCTAGGTTCTTCTTTACCTATCGTTGTTTCTATTCATCTATTATTTTTCATAATTTGTGATAACAAAGCTGCAATTATTTTTTTATAAAAAGAAATTGGTTAATACTAAATTAAGTAGACATATTAAAATAAGATAGAAATCTATAAGATGGTTATCAACTCATAATGTGATTTCACTATTGTTTGTAAAAACTGATGATAACATTACTGATTGTCTCACTAAGAGTTTGAATCAAACCAAGGTGATGCCTGATCTAGGGGAATAGGGATTTATCCATAATGGGTCCTCATACAGTGGCAACCTAACCTCCATGATAGGTAGACCCTAGAAAGAGGTTTAATGGGTAACAACAAGCTAACTAGTTAGCTAAGGAGTACCAAATAATAACTTACAAAAACACTTTTGTGTTTATTGCAGTTATTTTGAAGGCTCCAATACCCCATTTCTAAGGTGATTGTAGTACTCCTATGTAGCTGTAAAGTTGAGTTTATAACTCTTAAAGAAACCCAAAAGGTATATCCTAAGAAGTGCCTCTACACACTTCTTCATAGGGTTTCTTCTATATGTGGTTTTTCCGTATACGGCCACGGACTAGAGAGTGGACCCCTCTAGCTATGTGAAAGTCACATGAATAAGAAGATTATGCACACGACCAATAATCTGCAACACCTTGTCGTAGAGATTCTATATCATATGTGCATCGTTCAACATTGGGTAAAAAGGGTGTAGTTCAAGTCCTGGTTCACTATATCCCTTCCAATAGAGTTCCGTGTACTAAATATGTTAAGCATAGATTTTCCCTGACTGCGTAATATAGACATTTGATAGCATTTTCATTATTTATGATTATTCTTTGGATTTTTTGAGTTTTATGGGAGATTATTGGTGTTTATGTGGAAAACCCAAGAAGCCCTATTTATTTATTTAAATATTTTGGGCTTTAAAATTACTATTTATTAATTTTGTCTACTTATTTTATTTACCTATTTAACTTATAATTAAGGCTAACAAATAGCCTTAATCACTAACTGTTATGTCAATTAATGTTGGTATTAATTATAGCTAGACTAAATAGATATGTGTTTTTTTTCCCTCGCTTGTGCATCTTCTTACATGAAGAAGTGCAACTAGTTGGGCATTGAGACAAAAGAAAAAAGCATCTGTTTTCTCTCCCAAAGAAATTTCTTCTTTTTGTTGTCATACGCCAAAAGAATCTCTTCGACAACTGCTCCACCGACGTGCCGGCAGAAGCAGATTCTTGGTTGAACCTTTGGGTGAAAAATCGAATTTCATCCCACACAAGGGACCGGATATTTGCCTAAAGACAAATTTTACATCGCTTTCAGGTTATTTCAATTTATTTTTTTTATTTATTTTACAGGATTACATGCATCTCACGTAACACGCTCACCATCTCTCCCCATATTCACCCGCTACTCAATGCCATCATGGTTTCGTTTGAGAATGCGGGCCACGCGGCTTGACGTTTGACCCGCGGCAACCGCAACAAAAACCTGCTTCTAGCACAGGTAAAATTTACATAGGAATTGAGCAGTTGACCTGTGCCTTGATTGGCGGGCCGTGCTGCCCGCAGGTCAAGGCGCATTCCCAAACGGGGCTATAGTCAGCTCCCATCCCTTTAACAGACTCTTGATAGTGCTGTCTACTCTTCCTCGCCAATTGCTTGCCATCACACTTTCAGATTATCTGCTCTTTCTCACCCAAATGGTGCCTAACAAGAAGGAGATCTGGAGAGATCTGATTTAAACTGAAATTAAAATGCATAAAGTATCTAAATCTTGCTCATAATTTGCCATCAAAAGGTGAGGATGCTCAAAGACAACATCTGAGATCTGGAGAGGCACGAGCATTCCACTATCGCCAGCGCTCTCCACAATGGTTGCTACCATTCATTCAGAGTCCTAGCTTCCACGCCATTGTCCTAGGTTGGTTTTTGTACAAATTGATTAAAATTTAATGTTTCAACAAAACATCATTACAGTGATCTCAACTTCCCTGCCATCGCCTCAGTCCTCAGCTTCGTTGTCACCAATCACTAGGCTGAGACCTAAGTGACTGACTCATTGTGCTTCGACTTCCTCTCCTACTAGAATAAAAAAAAAAATCTGATCTAATGAGGAAAAAAAAAAAAAAGAAGAGGAACCGAAGTAGATCCCATCTTCAATTAACTAATGAAACAGATTTAAATTTTGGTGGATTGAGTCTTAATTGGGTATGAATTTATAAATATGGGTACTTAATATCTTACACTTAATTTTAAAAATAAATAAAAATATAAAATAATAACAAAATAAATATTATATGATTAGATTTATTATATGTTATTATTATTGTAAACTTATATTTTTATTGAATAATCTAAAATAAAAAAATTATTTAATTGGGCATTGTTTAGGGTTATACTTGACATGGATTTAAATTAGGTTAAGTATTAATTTATGTGATTTGGATATTAGGTAAAAAAAAAAAAAGTATTAAATATGTAGGAATAGCGTATTACAAATTTTTATAATAAAATGTGCTTACGATTGTCTCTTATCCATGGTCTTTGAGGGTTAATTACAAATTGCCTCTGACTTATATTTGCAAAGTAAGATCTGCTTGGTATAGCTAAAATTTTTAGCTATGTTAGTTAAGAAGTAGTTGGCTGAAAAAGTTAGAAGGTGCTTAGATAAATAATTGTGCTCGTGTTACAGCTAAAATTTAACATACACAAAACGACAAAATATCTAACTCGAAGGTTGACCACGCTGGTCCATTTTCCGCTTTGCTGGCACCGCTACCACTGGCTGGGCTGAGCTACTCTACTCCTGGGCCTCTCTTGTCCTCCACGGATCTGGGCCGAGCCGTCCGCCCGAATGCCTGAACCCAAGGGCACCGGAGAGATGGGTCCCCAGATGTCAGGCCCCGGTTCAACCGGTCTGGCCCAAACCCAATTCCAGACCCGCAGCCGAGCCCAAATCCAAGGAACCGAAGCCCAGGCGAAATCTCTCGGTCAACTCGTTATGTTGACCAGAGCTCCACAGATACCTCGTCTCCTCCGCGAACGTGGGCAGCGTGAGAATCGGGCTCGGACGCTCGAAATAGAGGCGAGGATGGAGGCGGCGGCTTCCATCGTTAAAAGGGGAGATCTCCACCAGGCGACGGGGGCATTGAGCGTGAAGGAGCTTCACCACTGCTGTGAGAAAACTTAGGAGAGAGTTTAGAGAGAATTGTAACCGTCGACAGGGGTCGATGGCGAGGGAAGGGGAGTCCAGAGAGTTTGTGAACTTTCGACTGGGGAATAAACGGAGCTTTACTTCCTCCCAATCTTCCTCCCCTGTTTCTCTGTTTCTGTGGTTTACCGGCGCTGGTTTCGCCGACGACGGTGGACGTCGAGTGGCGACGTGAAGGACGAAGAAAAGCAGGCGGCTTTCCTCGACGGTTCCCCCTCTTCTCCGGTGAAGTAAGACGACCGCGGACAAACGCTCGGACGCAGGCGGCGTCGAGCGAGGCTTGAAGACAACGAACGCGTTGGGCGTTCGCTTCGAGGCAGAGCAGTAACGTGGATTTTGACTGAGTCAAAATCCATCCGCCGAACTCGATTTGGTGCGAGCAAATTTAGGGCTTACGTCGGACGACGTCAGCGAGACGAATTCGACTTTCGGCGATTTCAATTTCACGGCCGACATCAGCGTGACGTCAGCGAGCGTAAATCGGCGTGGCGAAAATTCGAGCATTGACCTTGGGTCGAAATCCAATTCAAGGTATAATTTTCAATTTAGGGATTTAATTTCCAAATTAGGGTTAAGGTTATGAGTGAATTGTAATTTAGGGATAAAAATCTATCGAGGAGAGTTAAGGTTTCAATTTTGGGTCGAAAACCCTAAAGAGAGTTGCGTTCCGGTATTCCGCTGGACGGTCCTAAGACAACGGATAAGCGTTGTTTTAGGCCGATTCGACCGGGGCGTGACACCAGAGAACTCAGGCCGAAACCTTGTTCTCGCTAACTCGCCCTCCTAGGGCCATCTCCCCAGGGCTAGCACCGTCCAACCACCGAACTTCTCCGGATGTCGCCGGAGTCGCCTCCACCAGCCTTCTCCGGATGCCGCCGGAGTCGCCTTCGTTGCCAGAGCTGCTGGAATCGCTCCCTCGAGTCTCAGCCTCCGCCCCGACGCCGGAACCCTCTCTCGTGGTGGAGCCACGCAAGAGAAAGCCACCTGCCGGAGCTGAGCCGCCGCCACCCCCGTGGACAGCCGCCTCGTTCCTCCCAGCAAGAGAGCGCCGCCGCCCTCTGTTTTTCCGCCGCGCACGAGAGCCCTCGATCTCCTTTATTCCGTTGCGGACGCGCCACCTCTACCCGGTGAGCGAGAGGGAGCCGCCTCCACCTCTGCGCCGCCTGAGGGGAGCTCTCCTCCACCTCTCCCGGACCCGACGTCGCCGGAGCCGCCGGAATCGGCCGCGCGAAGCCAGCCGCCTCACCCCGACGCGCGATCCGCGCGAGAGAACTGCACGTCCCTCCTCTCTCTGCCACGCCGGCGTCTCCTCCCGGAGCCTCCGCCACCGGAGCAACCTCCATCCCCGCCGGAGAGGCCCGCTTCCGTCCAGCCGCCGCCCTTTTTCTTCCGTCGCGCGTCGCCGAGAGGGGGAACCCTCTTTCCCCAAATTTCCTCCGCGCGTTCGTGCCGCTGCATGAGCCAGCCTCGCCTTCCTTTTCCACGTGGGCTGGTCAACACCACTTGACCACGGGAGGAGCCCACGGCTGAAGAAAACAACCGTCACAGCTGGTTAGTAGCTATACTGTGCTATTTAAGCAAATTATTTTTAAAAAAATTTTATAAAAATCTTTATAGTACTTATAACACGTGGAGTCTTGTGTATAACATATTAAAAGTAAACTAAACTCGTATATTTATAATTATACCATTTAATCAAAATGATAAATTATATGTTATATATCAAAAGATTTTACACGTTATTAAAATAATATTCATTTTATTACTTAGATATAGAAATATAAAAGCATGTAAGAAGCACGTAAGAATATAACTAATCATACCAACTGGAGATCACAGCTTAGCTGTGATTGTTAAATAATAGCAATTGGATTTGATTAATATTCATGCAATAGTTCATATGCTTAATTGTATTTTATCGTTCGCCCTTTAAGCTTCATCTGTCTCAGTAACATGAACTCTAGCCCATTGCCCATTTTCCAAACTTGACATCTTGAATTTTGGAGACATCATCAAGGACTTTAGCAAGTCTAAACCCATAGCTATGAGCTGCTAGAGAGAATCTTTAGCCGAAGAAAAGCTACGAGAGAATCATTCACTGAAGAAAACAAAGCAGGCGATTGGTCGGAGCTGGATGAACTGGCTGATGGCAGTAGTAGTAGCGTTGGCAGATGGCAGTGCAAGAGGAGGAAGGTCGGTTAGAGGAGGAAGGCCGCGGTGGCGAGAGAAGAGGAAGGTTGACGACGGATGAACTAGCTGATCAGCCAGCGTCCTGCTTGGTCGGTGACGACGGATGAACTTGGGGTCGGCAGCAGCGTCGTCAGATAGAAGTGCGAGAGGAGCAAGGTCAGTTAGAGGAGGAAGGTTGGCGACGAATGAGCTGGCTGATCAGCGTCCTGCTTGGTCAGCAATGACGAATGAACTTGGGGTCGGCAGCAGCGTCGGCAGATGGTAGTGCGAGAAGAGGAAGGTGAGTTAGAGGAGGAAGGCCACGACGGCGAGAGAGGAAGAAGGTCAGTGATGGATGAACTGGCTGATCAGCGTCCTGCTTGGTTGGCGACGACAAATAAACTTGGGGTCGGCAATAGCATCGGCAGATGGCAGTGCGAGAGGAGAAAGGTCTCGTGCGGCGGCGAGAGAGGAGGAACGTCAACGACGTTGAGAGGAGGAAGGCTTGTGCGACGGCAAGAGAGGAAGATCGGAGGTTATAGAGGTAGATCGGCTGTGAGAGCGAGTTTCAGCTGTGTCGAGAGGAGAGCTTCGTGTGGCAGCAAGAGAGAAAGGTAAGGGATGAGAGAGGAAGGTCGATGGCGACGGTGGTCTGGCGGAGGCTAATTGTTGACTACATTGGTACAATAAGTTAGACTAATTGTTGAACCATTTTGAATCAATTTATTTTTCCTTTTTATCATTCGTAACCCCACAAGCATATGTTAGTGTTGGTTAAACTACATGAATAAAGCTACTTTATCAGCGTCAATAGTGGTGAGATAAGTCGATTAAATTCATAGACACTAAGACCACATAAATAGAAATACAAGCACTTCATATACATGCATATACAAGTGGCATTCTTACTTTATTATGATCACATCATTCATGCAGCAAGAAATTTCAAAGAGCATTTTGAAATAGATTGATAGCAGAAAGACCCGCAACTAAATTGGAAGCTCATACGTAGCTAGAGGAAGGAATAATATGATAAAACATATACTCCATAAAGTGACAATATGTTAATGAACTTTCTAGCCATCCACCCGTTGGTGAACATTAAATCAAAATTCAATTGGTCGCATCTCAGCTCTTAACCGCCAAGCTAATTACCTTCATTAACACATTCAAATTTACATCTAAATAGATTCAAATTTCACATTATGATTATCTATCTAAATTCAATTTATATCCATCATCACTATTCTACGCCCCTTGTCATTGCTCGTAAATAGCACAACATTAAAGAGATTGCAGCAAACGTTGCAATATATATCTTCTATCGGAACTCGGAAACTACAAAAACTCTGGCAGTGCCATCATCGGAAACTGAGACAAGAGAATTGCCGTCGGCAGAGACAGCAAGAGCCTGAATGGTATCGGTATGGCCGCTGAAGGTTTTTACACAATTACCGGATAGGCTGTCCCAAATACGAACCTTTCCACCGACGCAACCGGTTGCCACAAAATGAGATGTGCCCAACCATATAAGGCATGTCACACCCTCCTGCAAACGAGAACAAATAAAAGTTCAAATAAATGGAACGAAAGGTTAAAAAGTTCATAAAAGAATTAGTGAAGTACCTCATGATCACATGTGCACCGGACTGAAGAACGTTGTAGATCCCATATAATGAGTTTCTGATCCATCCCACCAGTTGCAGCCCAAGGTACACTGTAAGTTAAAAGATTGCTAGCTATGAGCGATTGAAGGTTACAGATTCATGAATCCAAATGTGCACAAATAATAGTTTTGGTTTTACGATTTGATTGACTAAAAGGCCAAAGCGTGGCAAATTGGCATGTATTTAGTGAGTTTTAGTATAAATTATCGAAAACTTAAAGCCATGTCGTTGCAAATACAAGTGTAGCACTTGCGCCTACTGCACATGTTTTAAAATTTTCAACTTCTTCTCAATGATCCATTAATTATAAATCCATGCCAATGAAAAATCAATGAACTCAAATGTTCACTGTTGACTTTCTGGCTCTAATTCAACAAGCAAATAAAACAGGGACTTTCTGGCTCTAATTCAACAAGCAAATAAAACAGGAAAACAACTAGAAAGCACATATAAGCTCTCAAAAGTCTCTGACCTTCAGAGACAAAACTACACTAGTACAAAGAGTAGTACTTGTGAGATGCACGGTTTGATTCTATTATAACAAACACATCGATATATCAAAGATTTGAAACATGCAGCTTTCCTTTAGAGGTAAGTGAACATATATGTTCTATCTCTTGCTGTCATCTCCATTAAACTTATACAAGTAGAAATATAAGGATCATCCTTATGCACCAACTACCCTGATTTCATGATTTATTTTGCTTCTCACCTCCATACTCATTCACTACACTCCCCTCGATTGCCTTTTTACATTTGCACCACAACAATGCCCTTTCGACTTGCATCCTCGGCCACTAATGAAACACCACGGAACGAGCATTCAAAGGACCATGCTCATTTCCTAGTAATCTGAACTCAGACAGATGGCTAAATCCATTTATTTGCATTAATATTCCCTTATTCGTCAACAGGCAATGAGACACTAGGAAATATGTACACATGCATTGTAAGAAATCATTGACATCTATTTGCATATAAAATTCACGCCTGCAATTAGAGCCAAGTTGGCCTCAGTCCTTAGGGTGGTCATCGCAAGAGGCATGTAAAGACTCATCACCAATGACTCATGCTTTTACGCATGAGCTGAGATCTCTCTATGATTACCCTATCCTTCTTCCGAAGCAGTATAGACATAATGAGAACAAAATAGTGGATCAGTGAATGGATACTTCTTTTTTTCATCTTCATTTTCCCTACTATATTTTATTCGGTTCTTTTCCCCGCTTATCCTCAACGACTTATTGTATCAGTTAAGGATTAAAGAATCCTAAATTCCTAACAGGGTGGTAAGGTTTGGCAGTACCAGTCTAACAAGAGGCTGACACACGAACCACTTTTTATTAATGTCTCGTACACAAATAATATATATACATATAATAACATTTAACTGATACAGAATTTGTATGCAACTAGTAAGCAACTGGTACAGTACATATACAGTGGACCAACAAAAGATGGGGACAGGACCGTATTTGAAACCCTAGAATCAGTAATTTGTTCTCCAAAGCATTAGACAACGTTAGAATTTATGATTTGCACTATGCAGAAGCACAAAGAATGGAATAAGAAACAAATTAGCCTTATTCACCAATGTAGCCTATGTAAGTAATGATGTATATGCGTTGATAATAAATACTAAGTGAGACATCCTCATCAGGTGAGAAAATCAAATACATTCATGAGGTGCTTATCTAGAGTAGATAAGGTAAATAACTGCTTTCATAGAAACTACAATTAGATAATAGATAGTAAAGAAGGAAATAAGACAACTTTGGAAAACCAAGACATTTGAACATAATCAGAAACACCGGTTGGGCAATAGAAAAGTGAAGAAAACTCAAATAAGAAAGTAAAGTATTATAATCACTTGAGAGCATGCCAAGTTAACTTGGCTATGCAATCATATTACTATTTCAAATTCGTCTTTCAAATATGTTTTAACAGAATATACTTCATAGAAAACAAGCATACCTTGGTTTAAGCCCAATGCACTCCACAGAATCAGAATGAGAAATCAGTGAGCTGATTACCTACAAAGGTGCAATGATATTTATTAAAATATACAGAGAACCTTACAGAGTTCAGATCCAGGAGATGTCCAAGAGAAAACATTGGAGTGTCACAATCCAAGATAATATGCAAGCAAAATGTCAAACAGGGTAGCTTTTGTGTCGAAAAGACATGACAGTTGTTCATTTCACCTAATTTTTTTTTAATTTTCGCGGTTTTACTAATCCTCAAATGTAGAAAAAGAGGATTTGCCGATCCTCAATAAGAAAAATAAAACACTTTTTTTTTCCTTTTCTTCTGTTTTGGTTCAAACTAATTACCACAGTTGACACTTAATAAACATCAAGGTTGAGAAAGATCCATAAGGTGGAAATGAACTGATGTACGATACCCATCAACCAAGCAATGGCTTTAAACTAGTGCCCACCTCTCATTCAAGGAATTTCAGACACGGATAGGAAAAAAAAACATTTTTCTGAAGCTCATGAAACCAACTGAGCTGTATAATCAATCATATTTTTCCCAACCAAGAGAAAGGAAGAAGCATGATTTAGCCAAAAGAACACTAATAACGGATAGCACCCGTTAATGCTTGCAATACAAAAGAGGTCAAAAGAGAATCTAAGGCATTTATAGTTGACTGTAAATGCAAAACTTAGGCTATGTTCGATAAGAAGTTTCAAGTTTTCATTTTGGTAAAATAAAAAATGATTTAAAACTTCTTTGATAAACACTTTCAACCAAAACAAAAATTAAAACTCCTTGTTACATAGAAACTACAGAAAATTTGAAAAAAAAAAAATATATAGTTTAGCAAAATTTGAAAAATATTCTGTTTGCAAAAAAAAAAAATATCCAAAGCATGAAACAAAGACATACCTGTAATTATGTAAAATATTTCGCTCGTGTACCCTCTCTCATATATGATAATTACATTGGTACCAACAAGTTTTCATACAACTAAAAGATGAAAACCAAAAAACTAAAATGAAATTTTGAATTCTCATTTTTACTGATAATTGGAATTTAAAAGATGAAACACATGCCAAACACACTCCAAGTTCCATATTTTCTAAAAAGAAATACTAGTGCCCTGCTTAGAGATCATGCTCTGATGGAAAATGCGTTAAAGCTTGAAAATGAACTTTTTACCCGTCCCGTTGTTATGTTCACCATATGAATAGAGCTATCCTTTGATCCAGTGATGACAATGGTAGAGTCGGAGAGTATTGATAAGCATGTCAATCCATCAGTGTGATATGGATGCCCTAAAAAGAAAGCT
Organism: Costus lasius; assembly: GCA_027563935.2. Lineage (NCBI taxonomy): Eukaryota > Viridiplantae > Streptophyta > Magnoliopsida > Zingiberales > Costaceae > Costus > Costus lasius. The sequence goes on along the minus strand of CM050450.1, from coordinate 132,390,509 downwards.
TTTAGTGATATAGTAAATATATAAAATCTCAAAGAAGTAACATCCTAGTTAAGGCATGAAATATTGCAAAGTGATATATATATATATATAGAGAGAGAGAGAGAGAGAGTTAATAACTAAAATTCGTACAAAATTGGGTAGTTAGTCTATTCAAAGGTAGGGGTCAATGAAAGGACGTGATAGTTAATGAAGCAGTAGCAAAGGCATAAAATATTGCAAAGCGCTATATAAATAAAATATACCAGAAACATTGCAATGCCAACGACGCAAAGATGGTGAACTGCCAAAAATTGAGTCGATGAAGATATGAAGATGAGAATGTTAAGAAAAAGGTCATATCAAAGGTTTTGGTATAATTGATTATAAGGTTTCGGTAGAATGGTAACCAGATTCAAACCCATTTTACACGTTAACAAGACAAAGTATGACTGCAATATCTTACCTATCTAACATCCAGAATCAGGGTTTCAGGATAAGATGATCGTACAACCTCAATCACGTTTTTGACCACCATGTTAACATCTCATCTTCTGTCAAACCCTCCTAGAGTTGGTTGTTATATCCATACTTTATTTGTCATGGACACTCGAAACACATTTAATTTGTCAAAATTGAGTCCTTCTCAAGAAGATGTAAATAATTTATTATCAATGTCCACTTTTATAATTATTGTGAATGTCATTTATTTACATAACAAATTAACTAGATAGTTATCTGAACATGTTATCTATTGAATTTAAAGATGGTTATTATAACGAGACATTACAAATATAGAAACCTAATTATCATCATATAATTGAAAAATAAGAAAGGAAATATTACCTCTAACAACATGGATACACTCCCCAATCTTCGGGTTCCATATCCTCAATGATGCATCTTCAGAGCCTGAACATATAATCTTACCTTCAAGAACAAAGTATGTGGTAAGACCTTAAATTATAAGAAGCTCAAAACATAAAGAGATATTTCAGTACCATCAGGAGTGAAATCACCACATGTAACGCTGCTACTATGACCAGAAAACGTATTGAGACAGGAGCCTCTATCAGCATTCCACATCCACACATTTGCATCTTCTGAGCCTGCTATTATCAAGTGTCCTCTTGGGTGCCATCTCACCCACTTGGTACAAATAACAATTTGTAAAGCTTAAGAAACAAAGAGGCTTGATTGATACCTAAAATATAGCTCACCTCAAAACCTTCTCCAGAACCTTCGAGTGTACATTGAAGACTACTTGTAGAAATATCCCATACATGAATGAGTCCATCAAAGCTTCCAGTGGCAAGTAGTTGTCCATCAAAACTAAAGGCTACAGTACAAACAGTCTCTCTGTGTCCTGCATAGTGGAAACTCCAGGTGAAAAAATAATGTGAGAATGATCTAATTGCCATACAGAATCTCATAGCAGAACCATGTCATCTCAAATAAATGGAGTACACAAGAAGTTATGAATCTTAACTCATGTTCAGCATTATGTGAAGTTACCGCAGGATGCATGTTAAAAGATGAGAAAGTATAAGGGAAATTACATACATAAATGGCATTTTCTCACAATTTTATTTCAACACAAACTTTATTTTGTTTCAATTTGGCACATTAAACATGGTAAAAAAAATTAAGTTGCTATATTGTGAATTTTAACAAATTCGTAAGGTCACCAAAGAAGAGTAATCATTACAAAATCAAACATTTTTATAGTAAACAATTCACCCTCTCCAATAATCAAGATATAATTTATATAAAAAACTCAACAAATATACTTTGAAGCACCTTGCAGAACTTGTGTGCCTGATTGAAAGAAAGTAAATTCCATATAAACATGGAATTATAGGCACAATATATATACCATTTGTGTAATTTGTGCAAACAACATGGCATTATGTATCTCAGGCAACTTGTTGATATCCAAAGCACAAATATATGTATGTGCAAGATGGAATTCAAGGAATTACACTATAGCAGAAGTAAATCTCGTTATAAGCATACCTTGGAGCTCTAGAGTAGGCTCATCTGAGCCAATTTCCCACAGAAATCCTTTATCATCTTTACCTCCAGTAGCCACAAGAGATGCATTTGTTGGGTTGCATGCAACAGTATAAATTTCATCTAAAATCAATAAAATTCATGAGTTACAAAATTACAACAAATTATACCAGTATTCCAAATAAATTGTGTCAAACTCCACAATGGGATATGCTAGTACACTAAATGTCACTTAGCACGTCTAGAGATGTATATTTGATTCTTTTAATCTTTAATTCTTCGCATGTTTCAATAAGTGTTAATAGATATTATATATATATATAAACACACATACCTGTCTGCATATATGTACATATATTGTGTGTGTAGTAAGTAATACAGATGGAACTTGGAGGTTCCCTCATTTTCTGTCAACAATATAAACAGCCATTCTTTTTTCTTTTTTCATTTCACCTTTTTAACAGTGATTTGCAAATGAGATTACTTCATGTTGCAATAAATTAACAGAATTTATCATATTTATTTCCAAACAACATCCATGCATTTAATGCCTTCTTAACAATCAAATAAATAGCTATAAGGACAATTAGATAAGATTTAAGAATTCTCAAATTAAAACTGCTAATGTGGGGTTGCTATCTAATTAATGGATTACTAAGCCATTAGTCAACTGCACATTTACATTTTCTTTAATTGTGACATTATCAAAGAAGTTACATTGTAATGGAAAAAATTCAAACAAACTCAATGTTATATTTAACTATTGATCATAGTTGTGATATATATATACAATATGGTTATAGATTTCAGAAAAAAGCTGCTGAAGTAAAATTTAAATATGCATTGTCAGCCATGAAAAAATTGAATAATTCTAAAAAATTATATTTATTCTAAATTTACTAATAGTACTATCTTAGTTGGGTTTTCCATATAACATAGTATTATATTAATTAATTACATAATAATTCTAAAAAATTTAAGGTCAGATGATAAATAAATAACAATATAGAAATACAACTTTAATCAAGTTTTATAAAATCTCTACAAATTATAAGTAATTTTGTAACATTTTTCATTGTTATAGATATTAATATCAATTATTCTAGTTTTAATGTAAATATAAATTGATTTTATTACCTACAACTCAAGCATCACCAACATGTTATTTATTAAAAATAATCATAAATAATTTTTAAGCTAACTTATCAAAATAATGAGTGCAATTTTAATTAGTATGTATTATAATTTCCATAATGATTGTATAAAGTCAGTTTAGACACTATAAATATTAAAATTAATTATTTTAGTTTTGAAGTATACATACATATATACATATATATGTGTGTGCGAAAGTGTATGTATAAATATACAAATACATATATACATATATACATACATACCAATAATCTCAAAACCGTATTGTACCGCTCAGTTTCTATAGTACGGTATCAGTACCGATTCCGGAGGATGGTGGGCGAAAGCAGCAGGCAGCATGGAAGCTGGAGGAAGCTTCAGCAAGCGGCAACAGAAGCTTCTAGAGCCGCTGCCGCTATCCGCTCCGCCTGGTTTGTACGGTACCATACCGGTCCGGCGACTCACCAGACCGAGTTGCCGAACCGGTTTTGGAAACCTTGATACATACTATCTGAATTGATTTTAAGTACAGCATGTGACACTGGTTTCCATTGCTATGAATGATCATGAATATATTTCAAAGTTTGTTCAAAATTTAAGTTATGATATGTATTTGAATATGATAAAGTCGTAACACCTATGATGTTTCAAATTCCAAATATAATTTAAAATTCTTAAGATAACTTATAATAATTATAATTTTATTGTTTATTATTCAATTTTAAATTTTATTATTTTTTGTTAAATCTAATAGAAGCAGGCATCATGAGGGTTTTTAATTAGTGCAGCAGTAAAAAAGAATTAACAGCAACTCACCTGAATGACCCGTAAATACATATATGGAATCATCTGGTTCTTCTACAAGAAAAGTAATACAAAATTCAGCAAAAAATTATAAAGAAGTTGAGCTACTCATAGACCTGATTAATATTGTTAAGCATAAAATCTCTATAGGAGGAACAAACAACACAGTACATAAAACAGTATATAAAAGCAAAACTAAACTCCAAAATTAGCCCCAAAAAACTTTTGGGAAGACAATGGTAAATCTGTGAAGGGATTTTTTTTCTACTTTTCCCACAATTAGAGGTCCTTGCTTCAGTAGTTCACCAAACCATATTCCGCATATCAAATATAAAAACATAAAAAAGCCAGAGCAAACTCCTATATATATCCCTTGATTTTGCATAAGTAAATTAATGGCATTGACAAATACATGCACAAAGTTCAACCTATACTAAATTACATAAAGCATTCAACAAAGTTACAAATTTCAGTTAGCGTCTACATAAAGCATTTCTTTCCCACCTCATCATCTACATACCAACATCAAATAACAAAATAAACAAACAGAATCGAGAAAATTCAACTCACGCATTTCATCTAGATCAAATTCCTCGTCTCGGTCGGGGAGATCTGCTCCAATGAACACAACCAAGAAACAAGCACACAATCAAGAGATAGAATCAAGGGGAAATTGATTTTGGTGAAAGTAGATTGCACCTTCATCATCGATGGGAATCTCCTGGATTATGTCCTCATCATCCAAGAAGACCTCTCCTTCGTCAGACTCATCGCCGTCACCACCATGGCCGCTATGGATACTCATCTTCAGTTGCTGCCAAGTACAGCTGTGCTATGGGCGATGGGATCAAAAGGTGTACTTTTGGTTTTCACAACTCAATAAATTGTTGTTGGAAGAAGTTTTGTAAATTACTATTAAGCAAAAAAGTGTACAATAATAAAAAAAAAAATCATTTTCTAAATAAATAGAATATTCCAAACAATCATATGTAGATTAAAATGATAAATTATCCCATGCAGTCATAAGTTATTTACATTTGATACATATATATAAAAAGACTATCTCAAATTTTTAGATTACATTAAGCTTAGTATAGTTTGACCACGAACAATACCCACCTCTTTATAATTAAGTCAACTTAGTCGGAAAGTAGTTATGAGATTGAATGCTAATGATAGGTAAAGTATTTGTGGCCAATATTTGTTCAATGATATATCTCAAGAGTATAATAAAGGCATAATGTTTCTAATGCATATCAAGCTTTGAATGAATTAATCTATGTCTTATTTTTATCTTATTTTCTCCTCTCCCTCTTTTCATGTCAAATGGTCTGTTTCAATAATTTGAAGATTGTGAATTGTGATGCAATTCTATATTAGATCAAAAAGATATCATATAATAGCATAGTTGATCAAAGAAACATGTTATTATTTGAGTTTATCTAAATATGTAATAGTTTATACTCAAAAAATAAATTCACTACATTTGGAAATATTTGTGATAACATTGTATCCACACGGTCATACAAGTAGAACTTCACTGGATTTTGGATTGACAATTTGTGGAAACTAAGTTCATGTTTTCACTTAATTTTTGCTTGACTATGCTAGTTGATAGTAATCAAACAGGCGGAATTTCTTACCGGAGCGAGGTGATTTATAGACGGCGGCGGTGGCAATTTCTTGCTAGGGCTGAGAGTGCAAGCGGGCCGGGGCGGCAACGTCTTGATTAGGGCCGAGAGTGCGAGCGAGCCTTAGGGGGGCGGCAACTGCTCTTTTCTCGGAGGCGCCCACTCGGAGGCGAGATTCCGGGCGAGGAAAAGGCATCGGTCGCGAGCAAGGTAGGGTTTTGCAACCTATCGTCTCTAGTCATACAAATATATTTAAAAAATACTACACAATAAAAAAATATATATAATAATTAAACAATAATATCCTTCAATAGTAACATAATTTAAATTATGTGTATATAGTTGAGTTTTATAAATAATTTTGTCTACTACGTGTTATGAAAAAATATCATCTAATTTCTACATTAAAATCCCTTGTATTGAACCATATAGGGTCCAAATAATTATTTTTCTTAAATTTATTATATATATGATTGGTGATCTTAAATAGTCTTTAATGTCATGTAAAATAGCTAAGTGATATATGTTTTTTATTTATTTATGATTTTAATTACAATTGTATATATGATTGGTGTGGAGCTTTCATTAAAAAAATTAATGAGTCGGGTTCAAACCTCTATATTGCGCGTAGACTTGGCAAAACTTGACTCTACCCGTTGACCCGACTAGACTCGATACGAAATTATATGGGTTCAGGTCAACTATAATCGTGTTCGGTTCATAATCAAGTTACCTTATTTCTGACCCAAAAATAATCGGATCGTGTCTAGTTGTAAACGGGTTGACCCACTTAACCCGATTATATTATATATTTACACATATATATATATAAATTTTAAATATTAGCCCGCCTAACTTCTAGTACTAACTCATAAACCCAAATATCATATAATCATCTTTTAACCCAAATTTTAGCACACGTCACAAGCCTAAAGTTTTATAAATTTTAATAGAATGTTTATCAATTTATTATTTATGTATAGAATATGCATACTAAATGTATAATCGGGTCATGTCGAGTCAAGCAGATCTGGTTAAAGAAATAACTCATTTAATAAATGGGTTATTCAAGTCACGTCGGATTGACCTGATTATATTCGGGTCATGTTCGGGTTACATAATTTGACTCAATTAATTAAAGAAGTAGTATTCGAATTGACTTAATCGAGTCTCGGGTTGTAGCTGACACAACACGTTTACGATCTGCTGACTCAAATTTGCTTCCCCTCTAAATAATCAATAGTATTTGCTAAGAGGCAGCGCAAGGATACCTACAAGAATTATCTAGACATAATCAAAGTCTAAAGTGTGGGAAGTGTGATAGGCTCAGCCACCATGCTCATCTCAAATCCAAGTATTGATTTTTGCAAGAAACTGGGAAGATGAGACAATGCATGCAAACGTGGATATAAAGGAATTCTCTTTATGCTGTGTTTAGTTGGAAGGAAAGAAAGTAAGAATTTAGTAGGAAGGAAAGAAAGTAAAAAGGGGAAATTAAAAAGAAAAAAATTTAAAAAATTTTCCCTACTTGTGTTTATTTAAAGGGGAAGAAAATAAAAAAGATTGATATATATACTTCATTTCTTATTTTTATACTTGTATTATATAAATATCATCAAATACTATTAAAAATTATTATCTAATATTAATAAATTCTATAAATTTAATTTCTCAATTTTCTATTTATACATGCATTAGTCTAATTCTTGGCCAGGGATTATTCCAAACATAATATATTTTTATATAAAAATTGTGTATATTAGCTCTTGTTGGTACTGGATTTAGATAGCATGAAACTCAATCCATTTTCATACATGTGAAGGGGTTTCATACATGTGAAGGCATCTGACAATTATCTGAAAATCGAAGAAAGCTTCATCAAATGGCTCATCTATTGCTACATCCAACAATTTTCTTTTTTGTTCTTCTTCATATAATGCAACTACGAAGAAGATACAATTACATATATTGCTTCAACGATCATTATCAGTTCATTGTATATAATATATATTTGTTGTACTTCGTGCTCCAATTAACAAAATTTTCTATTTATTTGCTTGCTATCGATACATAGCACTACACCACAAAGAGAAAAAAAGGGACGCTAGCTGATACTTATAAAAACAGGAAAATTTTATAAACAAGGATGCTAGCTAACACTTAGCTGATACTATAAAAACAACATATTCAATCCAAAACTAAATCATAAGAAGGTAAGAGTTTGGGGTTTAGGGTTCGAATCCGGGGTCGAATTCGGTATCAATAAGAAGTGTGTATAAACTTAAAATAGCTAAAAATATATATATTAAAAAATCCATTAACAATATAATCAACATTAAAATCAATTGTTTATGATAACAAATTAATATTAACATAATGGCAAAAAAAAAGTCAGTTAAATTTATTACAACAACTAAATAATAATAAAGATTATCGTTCGCCAAGAGTATCTTTAAGTGTCACTCGGGATGTCACTTTGGGGTATCTAAAAATCGAGTATAACTTGATATATTGAACTTGACTAAACTGATTAAATTAACTCGAATCAAGTTTAAAATCAAACGATTTGGTATGATTCAATTTTAAAATATTATATATATCTATAGTTTGATTTCAATTTTTAATTATTAAAAAACAAATTAATTGAACCAAACTAAATAAAAAAAAAGACTAGTTTTGAAGTTAGGGTGAATAAAAAATTTTAATTCAGTTAAAAATCGATTTTATACTAAAATGTTTTCAATCGTCCAATAATATTGACTGAACTAATTCGTCGTCAATTGGACACCAAAAACTCAGAAGTTTAATTGCTTAGACAACAATAACAACAACGGTGAAAAAAGTTGCAATAAAAGTATGAAGAGGGAGAATAAACATAAAAAAGAAGAGTGAAAATATGTATCCAGGTTTACGTCTGATTTGAAAAAAAGCAAATAGAATTTTTTTTTTTACCGATTTGAAAATAAAACAATTAGAATTATTTTTTCTTTTTACTTTTCTTTTTGTCAAAGAGCTATATATATATATATATATTATATTATTACTAAGTCTCTCCACACTATTGCCATTGCTATTTCTATTCATTACACATCCCCTGCACTTTACCCATCAAACCACCCAACTCCGGCATCCCCAACAACTCCCACGAGTCCATTTGACTTCACGTCTTCCCCATCGCCACCTACAGGCCCACCCCTTTCCCGCAAACAACACGCATTTAAACGCACCAAAAAAACCTATCCCCCCAAGCACACCACTCAAATCTACGCAAAGTTACAAATTTTGCCTCTTAATTTCGTACCTTACGATACCCTACCCACTCCGTCACCCGGCCCCACACACCTTATCCCCCCAAGTACACCACTCAAATCTACGCAAAGTTACAAATTTTGCCTCTTAATTGCGTACCTTACGATACCCTACCCACGCCGTCACCCGGCCCCACACACCTCGTCTCCACCTCACGGCACCATCGCTTGACGTCACTGTCCCAATTATACCAAAATCGTGTCACCGACGACTTCTCCAATCGGCTCCCACAATTGGTTGGTTCCACCAACTGGACCCCGCAACCAAAGGTCGGGATTCGCGTGGGGGCTCCTCCGCAGTCTACGTACCGACTTACCATTTGCGCCGCCTGGATAACGAAGGATTCGCGTGGGGGCTCTTCCGCAGTCCACGTACCGACTTACCATTTGCGCCGCCTGGATAACGACGTCCAACTACTCTTCCTTATTTGACCGTTTCACCCTTCAATCGGGAAAATTTATAATTCCCGAGTTTCGATGCGGTTACCGACGCTGAGGTTAAAATAGTCATTTTATGTCGAAAATGACGCCGCGATCTTGTTTCACTTAAACGGAGGTGGCAACGGTTGAGCTGCAAGCGACTACTGAAGAAGTCAAAACCACGCTCACCGGCTGTTCTGTTGCTCATTATCGTGGGCCCACCAATCTGTGCAATGACTAGGCGGGTATTCATGCGAGTTGCGTGTTGTTGAGCCAGGAGTTTAATGGGCCATGATATTCTCACGCTCGTATTTTTTTGGTTTGGATGGATAGATGATAATTAAACCTTAATCAGCTCTAATCAAGCAGGTTTAGTACTTTTTAATTTTATAAGTTCAAATTCTGTGCTAGATTTAGACAATATTTAAATTACTATTTTATTTAAATTCTTAACTAGCTAATCATTATAAATAATTGTTTTTAAATATGCAAAATTATTTTTATTAATATAATTTTTTTACAGAGATTAAGATTTAAACATAAAATAATAAAAGTTTGTCCTACTCGAATTAAATAATAAATCTTGTTAATGACTACTAGTTTGCATAGATAATTTCAAACGGAGAGGATATTAATTAACAATAAATTTTGTGATTTATTATTCTTAATTATATGCTAATTCTGTCTCATCCAACAAATAATGAAAAAGTTTTTTAAAAAGGGGTTGAGAATATCGTGTGTTTCAGTAAAACGGCGTGGTAAAAAAGAAGCCTAAACGTAAAATCCACAATATTAATCAATCAGCTGCACATCTTCAAACGGCAAACTTTCTTTTCTCCATTAACATTGCAGCACGTCATAATCTGTGGACCCAAACTTCCTCACAAGAATATTTTGTTCGTGCCATCATTCGACACGTCATCCCATTCGCGAGAATTCATCGGCAGAATACATTTCTCTTCCATATTTATTCGCTCGCTCTGCCGTCGTCAGTAGTAAACATTACCAACTGGAGTCCGGCAACCGTTTGCATACATTTGATTAGACCGACTGTTTCTAGGGTTCAACGCCACCGATCTCTGTCCATTTCTGTTCTACATACCATCTTTGAGTTATTTTTAGGTCGAATTCGTCGTTGTTCTACCGCATCGCGGGATACAAGTCCAATCTTCGTCTCAAGTAGTTCTTCTGTACTTGAATTTTGTTTTTCCCGTCACGATCTTTCCTGTGTATCTACATTTTTGGTCTCGTATTGATTTACCAACCTCCTTTTTTTTTCTGTATAGGAGGACGAGGACACGCCGATGGTGCCGATGGGGGCGGGTGAAGTGCTTGTGGAAATCCAGCCTCAAGAACTTAAATTCACATGTAAGATCCGATGCCGTTATTGTTTATCTTGATCGTTTTTATGAGCAGTACTGGAGATTTGAACTTAACAGATGCGATAGATCAGCGAGATGGATTATTGGATCGGATTGGTTATTATCTAATCTAGCAAAGCTGGTTGTAAAACTAGTACAGATGCTTCGCGTAGATGATCCTTTTCCTCTTTTTTTTTCTAGATAATACAGAAGGATTTTGTTTGGAAACTAATTCTGCAAGTTGTTTCACATCACTTAGTCGGATTGATGAAAACTATGGATTTATGTTATTTGATTTGATGCTTGTTTTCAATATGATTGCATCCTTCACTTCTATTTCAGCACGAAAACTTGTTAATTTGCACACTAAAAGGTGAATGCCAAGCTGGATGATCAAGTGCTGAGTTTAGTAACCTGGAGCTGCTAATGATTAAGTTTTGATTCATTATAAAGAGCATTGTTTCGTTTTAGTTTTTATTTGTTTTTCTGTACTGGTTTATATTTCCTGTTCCTATTTTTGGTGGTCATGCTAGACTTTCTTCGAGTCTTTATCAAAAATAAATCTTTGACTGTGATGGTCATAGTTTGTTGACACGTTTATTTTCATAGGACTATCACAACCACATTTCAGATGTAACTAAAAATTATTTTCTTTCTATTGTACACGGTGAAAAACAATCTGAACGTAAAGTTAAGCGTTTATTGATGAATTTTTCCCTTTTCTTAGTCACTCACGAAAAAAAAAACCCATCGACAGCATAAATGGGAGGCTGGTGCACTCTATATGGATGGAGTTCAAGTTTTTTCCATGATTTGGTTTAAGAAATCCCTGCTACATGGACAATTATTTCATGGGTTAGTCTTATATTGATACCACGACAGTGGTTGCCTAAGTTTTAATCTTTGGTAATAAGTCATAAAGTAAGTGCTTTGAGATACCTGGCGGAGGAAATGAGAGCTACTAATGAGCTGATATTTGTTTCTTCGTAAGTGATTTGAGTCCCTGTTTGGCACTCTCATTTACTTTTCTGCTGGTTCAGATAGCATAGGCGCATAGGATTACATTTACAGGATGAGATAGACATCTTTCTGTTGTCATATACATGTGATTTTATACATTGCACTACAACTTGTACTAAATCATATCGAATCCAACTTATTGTGAGGTAACTTATTGTGAGATAGACATCTCTTGTATCCTTGTTTAATTGAATCTTATATTTGGATGCTTCAGCTGGCCAAAGATTTCTGGACTCTCTTTTTTTTTTTTCCTTTTAACCATGGTAGATTCAGAAATTCATATATCTTTTCTGCCACCAGAGTATTGTTATTTCATATCAATCTTTATCTCCATCTTCGTTTCTTTAATTACATTCTATTATTTATGACATTTGACATATTGTACTTTCTTTGTCCATTATAGTTGAGTTGAAAAAGCAGAGTTCTTGTTCTGTTCAACTGGTCAACTATTCCAGCGATTATGTCGCTTTCAAGGTCAATGCTTCTTGCTTATCTTTTTAGTCAAAGAGAACAAATATTTTTCATGCAGAATAACCAGAATCTGCATGTTTTGCATCCCTGTTCAAATGCCTGTTAGCAATGTACTATCACAGCTATTTATTATTCCATACATTATGCAAAAATAAATATATTTTTGTGTTAGACTAGTTTCTGACTCCATCTAAAATTGACATTGAACTTTTCAATCATATTAGAACGTAAATTTAATTATTCCATTGTTATTTTGCCCCGTGGCCCTTGTCAACCTTGCTGCTTTGCATCTTTTACGTACCAATTACTATTTCTATTTCCCAGCTTTATGTGACTTTTTGCTACTTCACTCCAAATCCTCTTGTTTATTTCTAATGGCTCAAGCTTGGCTGATTATATTATCTAAATGATTGATGGCTCAATTATTTCTGAAAGCATACATGAACATGTACGATGGAAATAATAAATGTCTTTATTTTCTTGGAGCTATATACATGATCCAGCTGACTTGCTACATTGTGTAGGTTAAAACTACTTCCCCTAAAAGGTACTGTGTGCGACCCAATACTGGCATCCTCCTCCCTAAATCATCATGTCACTTTACAGGTGCGCTACCTCACTTTATTTGATCACTGTAGGTAGTTGTACATATCCTTTTAAATGGATTTATAGTTGCTAATGAGCCATTATGATATTACAAAAGAGACTGTGTGCTACTCTGACCAAAATACAAAAGAGACTGTGTGCTACCCTCACTTTGGTCGTTGTACACAAAATATAGTGATACCAAAATTGCATTGTGATCAACATGTCATCTAGGCCTTTTCTTTGATTACTCGATCTGTAATGCAACTTGTAAGTGGAAAGATTCATGAACAGTTTTCTTAAACATATTATTATCAACATGATAGTCCAATTTCAAGTCTATTTAAATCAACGAATAGAGGGGTTGTAAAGGATTGGGTTTGTTAAAGGTCCTTTCTTGGATTCAAATATCCATGCAATTAGGAGACAGTTAATTTTATTATTATTGGGATAGTCATGAATACAAATATAATATGTGAAATGAGCCAACAACCTACGAAGACTATCTAATTACATAATGACAAACCAATAAGCATGTGTTTTAACACTCCTTTAAGCTAGAATATAAATATCAACCATGTAAAACTTGCTACACAAAGTATAATTCAAGTATAAGCAAGAAATTTAGTGAAAATATCAACATGTTGATCCTTGCACTTGGTTAAAGGAGTGCAAATCTACTTAGTGAAGACAACATTGAAAATACAGTTTTGCCTCTCTTTAATATGCCATAACTTTTTGGAAAATGTACTATAAGGAAAGAGAAAGCACTTTATATAGTAATAAAAAAGAAAAGAATAATGACATTGTTTAGCTCATGCATACATTTAAAACATAATAACAGCAACATATGAAATATTCATACGTTAATAAGATTGATCGATTTTCCCACTAAGCATTGGTACTAGTTGGATTAATAGATTTGGAATTACTATCTATAGTGTACTCTTGGCGAGATAAGATAATAACATGATATTTAATCTTGAATGGTATCTTTATATTAATCATGGCTTGGATTGTATAAACTGGGTGTATTGACATGTGATACACAAAATATTGGGCGTACCAACCTATAGGAGGTCCTTATGCCAATTGAAGGCTGTAGTGGATTGTGCCAAGTTACGACCTTGTAGGGACAAATATTAAAATCCATGGTTAAGAGGATCAATAGATATTCACTTAAATAGGTTAGTATCTTCCAAAAGATCAAGAGGGTACACACTCTTAACTTGGTAAACGCTTCAATGCTAAAAAGGTGCCATGACTTTTCCAGATCTTTGATGATTAAATCTGTCTAAAAATGCTTTGCAGTCTAAAATATATCTTGGGTGTAATTTCCGGTCAATATGATATCATCAATATAAACAACAAAAACAAAACCACTAATCTAGTGTGATGAGTAAAACTAAAATTATTTTGGTATATTGGAAACCAAAAGATGTAGTTATTTAGGAGAATTTTTCCAAAACTAGATCCTAGCGATTTGTGTGAGACATATATAGCTTTATTTAACTTGCACATCATCTACATGTGAGCAACAAACCTCATAGAATCCTCTATGTAGACTTCCTTAGATAAATCATCATAGTTGAAGCTATCAATTCAAATCAACAACCAAAGAGAACAACACTTTAACAAACTTCAATTAAGATGCTATTTAATAGTGTAAACTTATCTATAAGCAATAAGCGAACACCAATATGAGGAGACTCTAGAATCCATAGTCCATACTTCTTGTGAGTGGAGAGTTGTTGTTTCTTTATCCATACGCATTTCCATCTGAACGAATATAACCTGATGACATTGTTTTTGCAAGAAGACAAGTATCAGTAGTGAAGGCATGACAAGGAGATAAATTATTATAATAGATAAAACAAGAAATGGAATAAGTTGTAGTGATTTTTACCTTGTTAAAGTACAATAGGAAAGACTAAGATTTGAAGATGGATTTAAAGGATCAATCATCAATGGTGAAGAAGCCAGATCCCATGGAGAATGTACATGACTATAAAAACCTACTAAACATAGTGCAGGTGGTGAAATAGTAATAATAGGTGAAAAAAACTTGGTGATGGAGAAAAAAAGGTTGAGCTATCAATAAGAAAGGGATTAGGAGTACAAGGTTCAATAAGCACACTAATAGAGAAGTGACAACAAATGTTCCGATAGTTGAGAATAATAGGGATAGACTCAAAGAAAGTTAATAACAAAAACAATATATGTAAGTCAAAGGATCATAACAATGATAACCTTTTTGAGTGTTGAATGCCCTAGAAAGATACATTAAGTTGATCGAGGGATGTCTAATTAGTTATCTAAACATAAACATAATATATACATCCAAACACTCGAGAGAGAGAGAGAAATGGAGATTGATTGGAATGAAGTAGTAAAAATAGATAATCACCCTTAAAAATGCTAGTGAAACCCAGTTAATCAAATGATAAGCATTAAGAATAGTGTTGCCTCAATAACTAGAACATACCTATGAATAAGAAGAGCGTGAAGTATGTATAATATTCAAAAGGTGATGGTTTTTGCCTTATGTACTCCAAAATTTTACTTATAAATAGAAAAATGAAACAGCTAACTGCATTTGGAGGTGGGATAATTTTTTTTTTTTAAAAAAAACTTTCCATATCCTTGTTTATTTGAAAATTCTGAAGTTTAATAAACCATTATTTGTATAAAAATTTAAGAATAGAGTAACTAGTAGTTGAAATCTTCCATTTGGTTGTTTATTGGACGATGCAATTTCATTTCAGTTACCATGCAAGCACCAAAAGAAGTTCCACTTGATATGCAATTAAAAGACAAGTTTCTAGTACAGAGCACAGTTGTTCCCTATGGCACTTCAGATGAGGACATTGTACCAAGTTTTGTAAGTGCACTATGCATTTTAATCTTTACCTCTGAATCTACTTGCAAGTTTTGATTCGCCTAATTTTTTATTCTGTAGTTCTCCAAAGAAAACGGACGATATATCCAAGAAAACAAATTGAAAGTGGTCCTTGTCAAGCCAACTCATTTTCCAGTAGCAGAACAAAGTAATGGTGCTCCCACACATGAGTCAGCTCATGATGTTCACGATTCCACTGAGATTTGCATCTCCAACAATAGTGCTTTGCAACATGAACCGGCCAATGAAGTTCCTACTTCGAGAGAGAATTCTGTTACAAACGACATAGCTGTGAAGACGGAAACCATTCATGAAGATCATACATTGAAAGAGACGCATATTTCAAGTGATCAAGTACCTGATGGAGTTGCAAACTTTTCTCCATCTCATGTAATATCCATGTCCTCGTACAATTCACTTTTTGTAACTTGTTGTTCTCTTTGTATCTTTAGCTAATAACAATTTTGAGCTACTACATGCATTAACTTATTATAATTTAAAACATTTCATAACTATTACAGTTTTTGGCAGAATTTATTCTTGTACTGTCATTGACAGCATAGTGTTGCTTGGTTTCTAGTTTCTACTACGATCACTCTCAATGTTGTTTGTATTTTCATTATTGAAAAGGCATTTCTTTAACTGATCCTGCTATGATTTTTATTTCCTTTTCTGTAAGTAGGTTAACTCTGCCTGATATTTGTTTAGGTTGCTGAAGAGATTATTGAACTGAAGTTGAAGCTCAGCAATCTTGAAGTGAAACTGAATGAGGTTAGTTAGTTCCTCTTTGATGCACATATGTGTTTGATTTTGTAATATTGTGTTGTGTTATGCTTTTTATTACATCATGTAGTTTTTTGGTATTAATGTCTCTTTTCATTATGCAATCACAAGTGCCTATTGCATTGTTTAATTTGCCTAACAAGCTCCCTTCATAAGATTGTTTTAATTTCTAATGTTTGTTAGTTGAAAATCCAGCAACTGAGAGACTGCTGTGTCCACTGAAGTACTTGAGATCAATGATTTCTTATTAGCTTTTCTAGATTATGGAAAGTGCAAAGAGTGAAGATTAGGTCCCTGCCAATGTAGATATATTGCCATAAGTATGTTGAAACAGTGATCTTAATTGCATTCATAAGTTCAGAAAGTCAGGGTGTTTATTTCATATGTACATATACATGTATTTGTCATGCCCATTTAATGAACTACAAAGATGTAATTATGTGTATGCCAATTTGAACAGTCATTTCTAGTTTTCTACTACTAGAAGCAATGCTTGTTTTTATAAAGTTCAGTTTCTTTTGTCACTTGTTGCTATTACATTTTCTTCAGGTGATATATGTTCTGACAATAAATTCTATAACTAACGTGATAACTTCTCCAGGCTGAGAAGACAATAACGAGTCTGAGGAAAGAGAACGACGCGGCCTTCCTGGAGGGAGAGAAATTGCAACAGGAAATTGTGAGTTTATCTTATGCTAAACAAATTAATTAGGTTTGTGCTCTTGTACTATGGAGCCAGATGCAATTTAGGCACTGACTGGAGGCAGTGGCGGATCTACCACCAAAAGTATATGGGGGCAATAGATATATGGGGATAATATTAGGAACATTAAAAAAAATTTAGTGGAGCAAATCAAAATTTATATACATATAATATTATAGATATGAATATAAATTTAAGTAATTTAAAGAAGTGAGGGGGGCATTTGCCCACACACCCCTCCATGTGGCTTCGCCACTAACGGGAGGTACTGATAGGTGGTGGATCAAGGACCTAAATATATGGCGGCAAGTTTATATTTCTAAATACTTTCTTATATTAGTGGGAAGAATGACATTGTTTATTTAAATTTCTGTACTTAATAAGATATGTATGCATTTTAAATTTCAATGAGGAAGTTACACTAGGTTATACATTGATTCCGCCCTTCCTGTACTATGAAGCTATTTGCTTAGCTATATGTAGGCATGCTACGTTGTGGCCTTGTGATATTGCTATTTATAAAGTACACGCAAACCTTTTTGCTAGTGTGTTTGTACAAGTTAGTAATCTTTTCCAGGAATGCTCACTAGAATAGCTCTCTCTTCTGGAAGTTATATTTTTGGTGAATAATATATTGCTAATTGACACTCACTAAGCTGCAGGATACTGCATGCTTGTATCGCTTGCACTAGTTAGCTCGCTCAAACCAATTATGCACTTTCATGTGATTGGAACCAAATGATTCATGAGCTTTGTTTATCTACAGGACCAACATGCATATATTATGATTCCTATTTCCCAAGATCCCTCGTTATGCACAACTAGTCATTTTGATACACTACGCAGTCTTGTGGTGACATTGCTTGGTACAATTTCTTTTATCCGTTATTTAACTACTGGAACCACTTTCTCTTTCAGGCTTTGTTGAGGAAGAAATCTTCAGCTAGAGTTCAGACCGGTTTTCCATTTTTGTTTGTGCTCTTCATGGCATTTGTTGGTATGGCACTTGGGACATCTATTTCACCTATGAAATTCCTTGATTGTAGAAATGATCACAACACTCTCCATTTTAAAATGTTTTATGTACGAACTTTTGGAAATTTTTTTTTTAATTCCTGGCCATGTATATTACCTACATACATGTAGTGACAGTTACTTTTCTGTGTACAAAAAAAGAAGAGAAACTGAGAAGTCGAGGTTATTCTCAAGGTTTATTATTCACTTTTCACTTTTCTTGCAGTGATCGCAAAGTATTGTTTGGTGCAATTATATTTTGACATTTACACTAAATGCTTGCGAGAGTTTTCAATTTTACGGTCAATGAGACCACCAAGTGAATATTCGGTTGTGATAATGTTCCCCCGCATGAAAGCAAGTCCTTAGCATTGTTAGTGAAACTCTAGTCAATGAAGCTTGGAGTACTGGACCAAATCAATCGGAACCAATTTATTACCTTGACCAACATGTTACTTCATTTCCTCTTTCATGTTATCCTTTTACCTTCCTCTCCAAGCTAGCATATGCCCTCCACCTCTGCCTCTTAGGTCGGTGACACTAACTGAAGTCTACTGCCACATCTTCCAGAATGTTCTTAAAGCTATCCAATAATAGCATCGTCGTCCTCGGCAATTGTAACATCTTCTAGAATGTCTTACTAAAGGCTTGCATTAAGCCCTTTCTTCAGTACGACATTGACTATTGCAGCTTTCTGCTCAATCTCTTTGGCAGTTGGCACTGAGCCCGTCTCCATGTACCTTCACCTTATGGCATAGGCCAACATTTTGTACACCTTGAAGGTTCGTTGAGGCTACTGCGAAGCACTCAGATTCATACCTCATAACTGGATTCTTTAATATTTTGCCTCCAAATAAATAAATAAAAGTTTTCACCGGATTGACCCCAATAGAAACTCTATATATCTGTGTAAGATATCTTGGATGAGTTGAAGTTTGCCATGTAATTCCATATTTAAACTCTTGTTTGCTACCCACAAAAAAAAACTGACGATTTTTGCTTTACTAACTGCCTCACACTTTTTAACTGCTCCAGCAGAACCTTTTAAACTAACTAAACTCCCCTGACCACTTTGTGCTTTACCTTGCACGTCTGCATCTGCTTTCTTTTCCTTTTTCTTTTCCCATATACCACGCGCATCTCACTGAATCATGATCTCGATCTTTTTACTCTCGAACCCGTGAATCCAATGTAAATGTGGATCCAACCCCGTGAGTTAAAGAGATTGTTTTTAGTAATGGTTGAACAAAAAGCAAGAATTACTCATATTAGAGAAGCAAGTAGGGTTCTAGGTGACTAAAAAAAAAGAAAACACTATGCTGCCTACATGTGTAATACAAATCTCCTGTAAATCACATGGAACACGGAGTGTACAGTCAATTTTCAGATTTAGTTTGAAGGTTGAATGATCCAGTAGTACTTGTGTGGCCTGTCCCAATGAGTAGCAGCCTGTTGTTATACAGGAGATGAATAATCTAATGCATAGCTATGTGTTGCTATCTACCTCCATTATCACATGAATCCTCACATGCATGCTGAATACAAAATCCCCTTCAGCTTATACTTAACTGAACTTTGGCAGCTAACTACTGCCGCACAAGTAATTTATCTTTATTTTTTAAAAAAAATTCGATATAGATAGATAAGGAAAATAAAAGAAAGTAGACTTTTGTTTATTTATTTCCTTAAGAGGAGAAAAGAACATTTTGAATCTGTTCAAATTATGCAGAAACCACACAATTATTTTCTTTCTTTTCTTTTACTTTTTTACTTTTTCTTCCTTAATTATTTTGCTTCATAAAGAAATCCTATGAAAAGTTGTTTCAGAGTATTTCTATTATAGACTTGTTGAACAAGCACAACAACCTGTCCAGTACGTTCCACGACCTGTGCTTGATAAGTGAGTTTCTTACTGTTTTTCACATGATAAGGCGGTGAGGAACAGCTCACTTATACAAGCACAGAACAATATTTTATGATGGAATTATTAATTTCTGATAGGCGCCAGACATTCTCTTGTAATAAAAGGGAAGTCATACATACCTTCAATTTACGATGCAATAACTCATGGATAGGCATCTTAATCTACTGTAATTGTCAAATATTTGTGATTAAGATCTCATCTCAATAAGCTATCAATCAATAAACTGCACTTGTTTTTGAGCATAGAACCTGGAAACACTTCTCAGACTGAGACTGTCAAATCAAAACCTGAACTATAATGAATTACCATATAATCAAGTAGTGTAATGCTCATTGAGAGAGTGCAGCAGCAGAACTGCATGTGGTATACAGGTCATCCTGAGTGTTCATGATGTCTCATCCAAGGAATTAGTGACAGAGGTATGTATAATATAATCCTCCCTGAAGCTCTACGGGTCTGGGTGTAGAGGATTACTTTACAGTAGTTTGATCAGAGTTACATTTCTCTTGTATTGATCTCATGACTTATATTATGGAGCATTTGATCGAACGACTGCAAAGGGAATTCTACAACTATGAAATCTCATGCGGAGAATTTTTATTTCGGAATAAGAACAACGTTCTAGCATCACATGTAAAACCTGGAGAGGGAATTAGGGGCTGTAATATTCTATCTTCACTCTTGAATGCTAGCTTTCACTTGATATTAGAATTTAGATTTGTGCTCCTCCTAATATAGCTAGGAATCAGATTCCTACCTCTAAATGATTATTCCTTCCTCATATTATAATTAACACTATGTTTTCGCTCATTGGTTGGCAAACTGACTTCAAAAGATATTCAAATATTGAGTACTGTTTTTTTTTTCCGTCTATTGTAGAGGGCATTTGATCTACAGTCAGGTAGGGTGTCCAATTAAGTCAACTTAGCCTGAACTAAATCGATTTGGTTGACCTGCATTTATTTTATGTATTGTTTCTGAATTGAAACCGAAGTTGTTGATAAAACCGACTTGGAACCGAATGAAAAATTTAGGTTCAGTTCAGTTTAACCTGATTAAAATTGATGATTTTACACTAGATAATTGATTGAAATTTGAAACTTTAATTCTTATTGTGGAAGTCGTCATTGAGCACTAAAGCAGTGAAGCATCGAATTGAGCAAAGCATTGTCACTAAAGCGAGTCTGGGAGGCGTTAAGTATGTGACTAGTAGGCGCCTAGACGGGAGCACTAAAGCCGTCAAACTTTGATTTTTTTTTTTTTAATCTGTGACTCTTCGCCATTCAAATGTATCCAAAATTGGAAGAGTAAAACAAAATCTTTAAAAAATCTCGGCGGCTCTAGACCCATATTCTTATTATTTGAAACAAATTAATAATTATAAAATAGACAAAGAAATTTAAGACGAAAATGATTTTTATTTTTTATATCAGATAACTAAAGATAACAATCACCTGATCAGATAACTCATAAAATTTATAGAGAGTGCATTCGATTTTTTTCATTCCATTTACAATTTTATTAAAAAAATTATAATTTTTTTAAAATAGTCAAGTAAATAAAAAAAAAACAAAATTTAACTTCAAAAAGTTATTATATGGTATCTTTTATTATACCTTGAAATCTTATGGTATACTCTTGATTTTGCTTTGAACAGATCACAAAACAGATGAGATCATTATTCTTCCCTTATCCTAGATAGTAATTTCTTCCCTTAATTTTTTAACTTTTTCCTGATTTTTGTGATTGAAAATAAGAAATTAATTTTTTTTTTCATTTTTATAGCTTCTCTAGTTTCCAATCGACTAATGTCACGCGTCACCTTCATTCTTCTACTGTAAATATACATACACAATTGCATGAATAGCACAAGACATCTCGTGATCATAATTGTCATTTGGATTCTAAATCCTCCCTAACCTTTCGCTACGTTCGATCTCTCTCATTCATTACGAAGTTTACGCTCGAAAAGCCGTCTCTTTTAGCACTTTTCTTTGCCATTTTAGTAGAGAAAATGTAATTTTTACCTTCTTAATTTAGCTTCTGGTTCCGATAATAGCGGCTCGAGGCATCTAGTTTAGAGGAATGATCCACCCCTGAAACACCTTCTGTTATGTTTAGTGTGCATTGATTTCTTCCTTGGTTTTGGTCCTCTTGGATTCTAGTTTGGAGAAGGGAGGAGGAGGAGAAAGATCAGCAGCCATGGCGGCCAACTTGGTGTTGCGGCAGCTCGTGCGCCTGGGGACATCGTTGGGGACGTCGGACCACGCCTCCGTCGTCTCCATCAACATATTCGTGGCTCTGCTCTGCGGATGCATCGTGATCGGGCACCTCCTCGAGGAGAGCAGGTGGATTAACGAATCCATCACTGCGCTTGTCATCGTGAGCTCCGTTACCATTTTTCTTAAGTTCAAAACCCTTTTTTTTCATAGGCTCGTGGGAGTTGGATTAATTCCATCCATTTTGGATCTAAATGATGGTACAGGGAGTGTGCACAGGAGTAGTCATCCTTCTGACGACGAAAGGGAAGAGCTCGCACATTTTCGTCTTCAGTGAAGATCTTTTCTTCATCTACCTTCTCCCGCCCATTATATTTAATGCCGGGTAATGTTTGTGTGTAATTTGATAAATAATTCTGAAGAACAAGATCAATTGTTTGGGGATATGTTTATTTGATCTTCAAATTTCTGCACTTTGTTTATTATTATATTATTGAGATACAATGCTAACTTTAGCGGTTTCTCTTTCTTTATATTCCTCCTCTTCCACAGTGGATCTCACTGAATCTTAGTTCGTTCTAGTTGAAATTCCAGAACATTGAATTAATGTATAGACAACTTAACATTTTTGTGTGAATATTTCGGTGCGGATTTCTGGATTTAACATATTCGCATTGGTAAGTTGAGTTAGTTTTATCTTACACAATGATTTACGAGGCATGACGTTATGTAGGAACTTTATTTGGTTGTCTGGCTGAAAAATTGATCTCAGGTATCATAAGCACATTGTTATTGAGTGATTCCATGGTTTTTATTTACTCTAGTTAACAAGTTTAAAAATAAAATACAAGATTTCAACAAGGGGTCTAATCAATTTTTATATTTTTTGCTACTGTTTCCAATGGCTTTTGTTATTGTGATTGATGAGCTCTGATTTGTTTTCTATTGAATCTTTTTTATAGATAGATTTATTAATAAAGGCTCTTCCATTTCACCTGGGAATTTGAATAGAAGAGATTTTCCATATTTTGTAAGGAGAATGAATGTGAACATCTGGTCAATTTTAATACAAATTGACATAATTTTTGGATTCTGATTTTACAAATGCAGTAGAATGATTCCGAGGCTGGTTTATTGATAATTATTTATATAACCAAAAGTTTTAATGGTAAATTAAAAAAGGAAAAAACTACAAGTGGTGTTTCTTTTTTTACTATGATAGCCTTGATAGATACTAGTACGGCATATGCACTTTATGCTATTTATATGGTAATATGACACATTGATTATTCACCCTAAAAATTTTAATTATCATCATTTTTTGTAGTTTCCCACCGATATTTGATTCCATACATTTTCCGTGCTACCAGAACATTGTCCATTTTTTTTTTACAAAGAACGAAGCTTCAGGCTGACCATTTATTGCTATTTCATTTATTTCCAGGTTCCAAGTAAAAAAAAAGCAATTTTTTCGCAACTTTATGACAATCATGATGTTTGGTGCACTTGGAACATTGATTTCCTTTTTCATAATTTCCCTTGGTAAGTTATCAAAGTTATTTGCAAATCTGTATAAAAACCTCAAGGTTACCTAATCAATTTCTTTTGGTTACATTCTTTTGCTCCATAGAGCTACAACTATGCTTAATAATCCAAATATTTTTTAAACCTGTTTCTGTCATTAACAAAAACACTTATTTCACTTACACTTTCTGTTTATGCAAAAATTCTTTACATTTTTTTTTGTTGCAAAATGTGCATTTGCTCATGTAAAAACTAACACCAATATTTGTTTCCAAGCATTCACTATGAGTTACACAATTATATTAACTGAAATTAAAACACTATTATTAATAATATTGAGCATTGAGAAGGGATTCAAGTGAGGCAGGAGTAATCTAAAGATTTACCAAATTTTGAGTGACTTATACAAGGTTTAGAATCTCAATCTATACCAATATACCAGTCTTATCTTAGACCGACATGTATCAGATGCACAGACACCATGCTCTAGTGATACAAAATGTGGATTGATTTCAGAATGACATGGTTTGCCTGTATTGGATGGTAGGAGTAACCATTTGGGAGTACCGGTACCGGTACTAAAAATTCGGTACCAAATTCCAAAAGTTTAATTTTTAGATGGTGCAAGTGCTGTTGTTGTAGTGCTGTAGGATCAAAAGCAGTACTGATACTGTTAAAATACTGTAGATTGCTATGGGAAGAAATAGTACTATTTATATTTTTTACTAATTTTTATTTATATATGTTATATAAATATATATATTTATATTTATATATATTATATAAATAAATAAATATATATATATATGTTTATATTTATATATATTTTTATATGTTTTATATACTTTTATATATTTTTATATATTTTTATATGTTTTATATACTTTTATATATTTTTATATATTTTTATATGTTTTTATATACTTTTTATATTTTTTTATATTTTTATATGCTTTTATATATTTTTATTTATTTTTATATACTTTTATATATTTCTATATACTTTTATTTATTTCTATTTATTTTATATACTTTTATATATTTGTATATACTTTTATTTATTAACTATTGTATAAATTTAGTTATATATATTATAATATGTAAAAAGGAATTGGGTTGTTTGGCTTAGAGGAGAAAATAAAATACCTAAGTGTAGGGTTTGAACTCCGTTTTGTTACTCTTGCGAGCCCCTTCTCTTTTTCCATTCGCGTAGCTCAAATGAGCTAGTCAATGCCGCACAACTGCTGTGCGTTCTGCCCCATTGACTAGGTTGACCTTCAGCTCACCCTACTCTCCCAAACGTAGCCTCCTGAAGTTTAATTTTTAGGTACTAGCGAAATCTCAAAATTAATTTCGAGAAATTCCCGAAGTATCGAAGTTAGAAGAAAAAGAAGAGAGAAAAAGAGGAAGAGGAAAAAGAAGAAGAAGAAGCGGAAGGAGAAGGGGAGGAGGAAGAGAAAGAGAAGGAAGAAGAGAAAAAATAAAAAAAATCCGGTGCTCCAAGAGTTCAGAATTTTCCGAACTCATATTTGAGGTACTGGTACCGCAATCCCGAACTAAAGTTCGGTATTGGTACCAAACTCCCGAAGTACCCAATATCAAAAATTTCGGGACAGTACTTTGGTATTAGTACTGTTTGCTCACCTCTATTGGATAGTACATATTGGTTTTATGAAGGATATGAGCCCGAAAAATGTGTCAATAATGATAAAGTAGAACAAAAAATGATATAAAATGATATATTTTATAATGTTATGAAATATGAAAACTAATTGTTATTTCTATTTTGTATTTATTTTAATCGATTCTATAGTTGAAAATATCTTGTATTTCTTATCATACATGTTATAGTAGTTTTTGTTTGATGCTTTGATTTGTCATTTGCTCTATGCACTACTATTCATTTTCAAAGAAGATAATG
The DNA here is from genome assembly GCA_027563935.2 of Costus lasius. Taxonomy (NCBI): domain Eukaryota; kingdom Viridiplantae; phylum Streptophyta; class Magnoliopsida; order Zingiberales; family Costaceae; genus Costus; species Costus lasius. The sequence continues at coordinate 132,364,799 of CM050450.1, read as the reverse complement.
AGAATGAAGTAGCATGGATGAAATCAATACTGCTTACTATTAACAACATTAGGAACTTTAAAAATATCCCAATCAAGATCTGTTTTCTTAACTTGGGTAAGAAAGATTAGGCCATTTCAAAAACTCTCAGATCATGCTTCATTTTGAATCGGACTGTTGAAGATCAGGGGCTCAGATAACTAACTAACTACTATAATTTCAGTGCCTATACTGTAGTTCAGTTGTCTCTTCTTAATCAATAAAAAATTATTGTCTGATTGTCTTTGATGGTGAACACAGGGGCCATTACATTATTCACAAAAATGGATATTGGTTCATTAGAAATTGGAGATTTCCTCGGTTAGTTAACATCTCACTCTATTACGTAACCTCTTTGTTCTCCCTACAGCATTAAATTCATATTTTGACTAGGCAAGGTGGCCTATTTGTTTCTATTCTTTATTTTATTTATATTTTGTCTTTGCATTGTTGTTTTAGTCCGTTTTGAACTTCTGTCCATGCAGCAATAGGTGCGATCTTTTCTGCAACCGATTCTGTCTGTACTTTGCAGGTTTGAAAGGGTTCAAGACTAATTAATCTATTTGTACCTTACTAGGATAATGGATTAGATTACTCATATGCTCCTTCTCGGAACAGGTTCTCAACCAGGATGAAACACCTTTATTATATAGTTTAGTATTTGGAGAAGGTGTTGTTAATGATGCCACATCGGTCGTACTCTTTAATGCAATTCAAAATTTTGATCTTGTTCACATTGATGCTGCTATCATATTGAAGCTTGTGATGAACTTTGGGCATTTATTTATCACCAGTACTCTCCTTGGTGCTTTTGTGAGTTCTTTATATCCTTTTACCACTAGTTCTGTATAATTACAAATATAGTGGCTTTTGTCTTATGTAGACATTTTTTACTAATTTCAGGGTGGGTTACTGAGTGCATACATCATCAAGAAATTGTACATTGGAAGGTGTATACAACATTTAGTCCTACTGAGTATCTTAAGATAACATGTTGCTGATAGCTTTTATTTCATTAGTTGTTCTGTGACTTTTATTCTAGCACAAGTTTTTGTGTACATGATTTTTTGGTACTTTAGGAATTGATATATTTTTTCTTCTAGGCATTCTACTGATCGTGAAGTTGCACTTATGATTCTCATGGCATACCTTACATATATGTTGGCTGAAGTGAGATGCTTCTCTAATCACATGAAACAAATTTCTAGTACATAATACCTACTGACAATAAAGATGCGAAGAAATTGAGTAGATCATGTTCTAAGGCATTGGTTCTATTTTGCAGTTGTTGAACTTAAGTGGTATTCTCACCGTATTCTTTTGTGGAATAGTCATGTCACACTATACATGGCATAATGTAACTGAAAGCTCAAGAATTACTACCAAGTATGTTACACTTTCATCCTCTAAGCTAAATAACTTCTGCCTCTCTTTTTAACTTGATCTTGAAGCATCTGACATGTTTTATCTCCTATTTCTTTCATTCTCTCATTCTAGGCACACTTTTGCCACATTATCATTTATCGCTGAGATATTTCTCTTTCTTTATGTTGGAATGGATGCATTGGACATTGAAAAATGGAAGTTTGTGAGCAGCAGGTATGGTTATAAGATCTTTTTAGATTTTACTACAAAGATTCATATTCCCTTTTTTTATTATATGCTAACTATTTAAGGTGTTTGTTCTTAACATGATATGCTAACATAATATTTCTTTGTTAACATTCAAGCTGACGATTTGCAAAATCAATAAGCCTCAAGCTGGAGTTCCTTTGAATTTATAGTTTCCATGGTTTTCTTATCTGTTAAAGTTTTTCACAAGATAACAAACTCACCAGTCCCTCCTTTCTTATGAACTAGAACAAATTTAAGCACAGTAGGAAGGACCGAAGGAATTCGTGACTAGTGCCTTTTGATTTAGCAACTCCTAGGGTTTTGATCATAGCGCATGTAGCATCTAAATTATTATTTTTGTTGGCATTTGTTGTGATTGTCAACTTTTAGATAACTTGTCTATGAAATACTATTTGATGCACCAACTGTGAAGGCTTCTTGAGCTATATTTTAGATGTATAGAAGACAACTATTCTGACTTTAAATATTTCAATTTATATCTGCAATATGAATTCACATGTGCATTTTGTCAATATGCAAATTATGTCATCAATTTTATGTATAGATTGGAAAAGAAAATCCATAGGTTGTCCACAATGAACTTTAGAATGTCTTGTATCATATGCTTCAATTAGGCTCAATGAGGCCCAGTTGACGCATTTTACCCATAAGAATGGTCGGCATTGTGAGTGTCAATATCCTGGTTTGAAACTTGTGAAACCTTTGTTCTAGTAATGTCTGATGTTTCATTAGATTTCTCAAACACGGACTGAGCTATGTTACCATTTGTGCTGGCATTTCTTTAACTCTGCTCTTTCCTTTTTTACTTTGGCAATCTGAGTTGTCGGAAGGCTTTGGGTATGCTCACTTCACTACACTTTTACGTCACATATGTTTATTGTCTCATTTTCAGCCCTGGGAAATCACTTCGAGTTAGCTCAATTTTGTTAGGTCTAGTTTTAGTTGGCAGGGCTGCTTTTGTCTTCCCACTCTCATTTCTATCCAACCTAACAAAGAAGTCTCCAGATGACAGAATTATTTTCAAGCAACAAGTGAGTTCACAGCTCATGCTCGTCATATTTCACCTGGACTAATCTGTTAATAAGTTCTTGCTATCTTTTTGACAGGTTACAATATGGTGGGCAGGTCTCATGAGAGGTGCAGTGTCAATTGCACTTGCTTACAACCAGGTTAATTTACGACTGACACTGAACCCTCCTATTTCATTTCTCATCAAAGACAGCACTTTCAAACCAAATGTTTGTCATACAAACTGCATTTGTATTTGAACTTGTAGTTTACAAGATTTGGGCACACGCAGTTGCGAGGAAATGCGATCATGATCACCAGCACTATCACAGTTGTGCTCTTCAGCACCGTGGTAAGTTAATCCCCACAGCATGCATGCGAGGTTTTATCTTTTCCTGTCGAGAATTTGAGATCATTTTCTAAACCATGAAAACTGAGGATAACATGAAATCATGATGTTCACGTTCGCCAGTTGTTTTAAGAAGCAAGTTCCTCCAGTTCTGATATATAAATTTCATCGTACTTACCCTATGATGCCTCAGGTTTTTGGGTTGATGACAAAACCTCTTGTGCGATTGTTACTGCCTCACGGTGGAAAGCATCTCGGCAGCATGAACTCTGAACCAAACACACCCAAATCCCTCCTGTCATCGCTTCTCGAAAGTGGACATGGATCCGAGGCCGAAAGCACAAGACATATGGTTCAGCCAACCAGCCTAAGAATGCTACTCACAAAACCAACTCGTACGGTTCATTTCTATTGGAGGAAGTTCGATGACTCGTTCATGCGTCCAGTTTTCGGAGGAAGAGGCTTTGTTCCATTTGTTCCTCGTTCACCTACTGAGCAGCGCTCTAATGCCTGGAACTAACCTAAGCAATTCTGCCAAATGGTGAATATGGGAAGGTGCCAGTTGGTTCAAATTGGTTACTGATCTTCCTTTTTTATAACAAAATCATGAGATTGAAGCAGAGAAAAAGAGAAGAAAGAATCAAAGCACACGATATGTTTTTTCTAATTTATTGGCTGATCTCGATGTACATCAGAGGATTACAGATTCACTGTTGTACTGTGATGATCTCTTTAAATTGACAACTAGATCTTTACAAATCGTTTTGTTTTTATGTTCAAATTGTGACCTTTTTATTATCAAGTCTTCATGCCTTCTTTATAGTATAGATATGTACGTATATTGTATATATTCCAGCCTCGAGTTCCAGCAGGCGAAGCTTAATTTCGAGGCCGAGCTTGAGGAGGCGGCGCGCCGGGATCCGGGGGTTCACCTACAGGCTACAGCATCGTGCGTCCCACGGCGCAAGAGTCTGGGCGAGCAGGTGGAGATCGTGAAGGACGGGAAGCCCGGGATCCCATCAGTGAGGGCGACCTCGCGGCCTTGATAGCCGACTGCGTGCTGGACGAGGACAAGCGTGCAAGATTCTCTCCATCTTCATTCTTCATCTCCGCCATCGGTTGGTTGCGGCGGCTCGAAGGAGGAGGTGGCCACCGGGAGCACGGTCACCCGCCGCATGCTCGGCCGAGCATCGAGCGTCGGAAGAGAAGCGGCGGAGGTTGGTGGAGAGAGAAAGTTCGCGTTGAAGGACTCGCCAGAGGAGTACTTCTCGTCGAGGTGGGACAGGGAGGGGCTGGAGGTGGTGAGCACCGGCAGCGAGGGCGCCGAATACTTCTGCCCCAATGAGGACGGCGACGCCATTGCGGCCGCAGGTGATCGAAGCTTGTGAGCGAGGGAGGCGGCGGGGACGGTATCTGAGGCGACGGGAAGGAGTAAGACCCATTTCCCCTGTAATTGGTTGTTTTAAGTTTAGCATTACTGTAATTCGATCAATTTTTTTTTATCAAAAGAGGGATTTTTGTTACAATTGTTTGAAATCTTATGAAAGATTCAACAGGATGGGGCATTCGGAAGAAGTTTGGAGATTGTTGAAGTTGCAGAGAAGTGAATTTTAACTGCAAAAAACACCAATATATTCAGCATTTTGGCATCTAAATGAACGAGTTGTGATGCTTTTATTCATCTACTTCTATGTTGTTCTGTTGTATGGAAATTTACTAGTTGTTTGCACATGAATTTCCCCCCTTCAAACTTCTTAATGCTTAACTGTTACGCTCTAAAATCCACCCGAAACCCGCGCCGGGAATCCCGGACCTCGAGACACACAACACTGTATATGTCAAATCAAACCTGACCACTGAAAGGTACAGATTGAATAAAATAACATAATCAGAGGCCAGTCCGGCCTTAAATATCCAAAAGCAATAATACTGACACAAGACCGGCGCAGCAGTCAACAGAAATAACAACAACAGGACCGACGCAGCGGTCGACAAACCAACAGATAACATGACCGACGCAGCGGTCAACAGAACCAACAGATACACGACCGGCGCAGCGGTTAATAGAGTCCAACATAACAAAAATATAATAAACAACAGACCGACAGATGCAAAACTAAACCGGACTGGTGGTCACCAAGCTATCTATCTAATCTGCCCTCGAAGGAGCCGCGTCTGAACCTGGAGGCAAAACAAAGGGGGTTAGCCGGAGGCTAAGTAGGGATACAACAAATCACATGGTGCATGATCAGAGTGTAAGGGTTTACCAGATTGCCACAGTAACTCTACATGTCCCGTATATCATATAGTCAAACTCAAATACGTATCAATATACGTGTCCTCAGACAGATAAAAACTGGGAGCTGGTACAGCAGTGGTCCACGACCCGCAACTCTATAAAATAGAGTGGTCCCTACTGATGGCTCCCCGAACAGTAGAGACGACTGTCCGTCGACAGCCCGCTAGTGTAGCGTCCTACACTCAGTACAACCCCTCACTGGGCTGATAACAGACCTCAAGCTCATAACATCGGACTCTCTCAGTCAATCTATCACAGAGACGATCACACAACGTCTCAATAGAAATCTCACAGGCAGTACATCGAGGTACACTGAAGTATCTATCGCTAGACATTCAGCCCTCATATATACGTATAACATAACTCATATCAGCTATCTCTATAGACTAGCATGCAATACTGATACTCATACCATGTGTCATACAGGCAGTATATGTCAACGGATAAAGACTAGAGTAGAACAGGAATCAGAATAGTAATCAACAGTGATATCAACAACAAGAAGGTGCCGCTAATCTACACATGCGGTTGGCACCGTAACAAAGGAAGGAGGTAGAATCCCTACCTCAGATGCAGATGTAAAGAAATAGAACCAACCAGGTAATCACGTATCAACCAATAGTTCCTAGCAGGGTAAATCACGTATAAGTCCATGTATTATATTTTAATCCATTTTAAATCATATTTATCGTTAATCATGCTAATCCAGGTTCGTTATATAATCCGATCAGATCCAGGTTATTTTACAGTTAATCGTCCAATACATGTGTTCGGGTTAATCGTATGCATTCATATACGTATAAGGTCGGGTTCGAGCACTAATCGAGTTCGCAGCCTTGTGCGAACGAACAACACCTCGTGACGACGGAGGACGCAAGAACCAAACCAATATACGCGTCGACACGAACTTCTACGTTCGCCGGAGGCGATCGCCGGAACAGTAACTCTGGTGGCGGATCGGATCTCTCCGGTAGTCAAATGAAAGCCGGTGTCGAGGGGAATACGACCGTACAGTCGGTTCACGATCGGAGGTTTGGATCGCCGGAGATTTGGGAAAAACCGGTCGGCGGCGACGTTCGCAGGTCTCGCCGGAGCCGAGGAAGAAGACGCCGAAAATGGGCTAGGAGGCGGCGGAAATGTCCGTCGTAGGTGGGGGAAAGCTACCAAGGTCGCTGGGGACAAAGATCGTGGCTGGATTTCGTGCGCACGCGTCTCGTCCGCTGCCGAGCTGAAAATCACGAGTGGAGGAAGAACGACGCCGGAATCAGTTCGTAGGGTCAAGGCTCGTCGTCGCGGTAGGGAAGCACGCCAGAGCAGCCGCCGGACAGAGGGGAAAACACACGAAGGAGAGGACGTCGCGGTCGAAGGTGAGGAAGCAATGTTCGTTCGCTCGAAGGAGGAAGACGGGCGGCAACGGGAAGAAATAAAGGGAAAGGGGGGCATGCGCGACAGCGAATGATGGGTGAGGCGTGGGATTGACCACCGTTCTCAGGGTCAGGTCACGTCAATCGCATCACCCAAAACAAAATAATAATATTTTAAATGTTTTTTCGTCCGTTTGCAACACGGGCGTAACATTATATCCACATTCAAAAGAATTTAGTCCCCAAATTCAAAACAATCTTATTAACGGTACTTAGACAGAATTACAAAAGTAGTAATACGACAGTCACTCGTATATAAATCACTCGTCTAACTCCATCTCCGGAAACAGATCCGGATGTCTCTTCATAAATTCATCCTCGCGCTCCCAAGTAGCCTCACTCTCAGGATGATGTCTCCATTTAACTTTAATTAGGTTGATTACTTTATTTCTCAATTGGTGCTCTTTACGATCTAAAATTTCCACAGGCATTTCTGCATACGTGGCATCTTCTCTAACATGAATTGCACCGTGAGACAAAACATGTGAAGCGTCCGCTATATACTTACGTAGCATGGACACGTGGAAAACCGGATGGATATGCGAGTACATCGGCGAAAGCGCTAGCCGGTATGCGATTGGTCCAACTCTATCCAAAATCTCGAAAGGACCAACTTATCGTGGGGCCAACTTACCAGAATATCCAAATCTATTTGTGCCCTTCTTCGGAGAAACTCGAAGGAACACGTGGTCACCGACTTCGAACTCAAGTGGACGCCGTCTCTTGTCAGCGTAACTCTTTTGCCGGCTTTGGGCAGTTAACAGTCTCTGTCTAATAGTCTAAACTCGCTCAGCATCAAATTCTAACATAGCGGGTCCCAATATACGACTTTCACCTGCGTCATCCCATAATACCGGAGATCTACATTTTCTACCATATAAGCCTCGAAAGGTGCCATCTGGATCGCCGAATGATAGCTATTATTATAAGCAAATTCCACTAAGTGCAGGTGGCACTCCCCTCCGTCCGTAAAGTCCAAAGTGATGGCTCGAAGCATGTCCTCTAAGGTCTGAATGGTCCTCTCAGACTGTCCATCAGTCTGCGGGTGATAAGCCGTACTGAACTGCAGTTCAGTTCCCAAAGCCTTATGCAAACTGCCCCAAAACCTAGACGTGAATCATGGGTCTCTGTCAGAAATAATACTGGCAAGAACCCTGTAACGCCCTCGATTTTTCTGAATTATGATTTAAGGTTAGAAATTCTGTTTCTGTATTTTTATCTGTTAAAATTTTGGGATTTTTGCCTAAGTGTAGGAATTTTTCCTACAGGGCAAAAATAATTATTTTGGTTGGGGATTTGAACCCTCAACCTTGATTCTTTGCTCCTGGAATTCCTTCCACCATGGTGGCGCATATTTCTGATGTTATTGGAGTGGCGCAGGGTGGTTAAGCCCAGGTAAGCCCATAAAACCGATTTTTCACTTAAGTTAACTGGGTTATTGGATCTTGGATCCGTTTGGGGTGGGAGAAAAAGAGGAATTGCGTGAGGGCTCCTCTCCCTCACGACTTTTGTTGGTTTTCTTGCCCTAGCCGCCTTTGGTTGTCGCCCCTCACTGTGCTTGGCGCCTCCTGAAATTCCTGACGCTGGTGGTGGCAGACTGGTGGTGGACGAATTTCCTGGTGATCCTTGATCCTCTGTTTTGGCGTTTTTCTCTGTGGACGATTTTTCTTGTGAGTAATTCGATCCTAAGGAGTCTAATCCGCTAAATTGTAGATTATCAGTCCATTAAAATTCGTTATTTGCAACGATTATCTGTATGAACCAAAAATCTACAAGTAAATTTGTGCATATGTGAAATTCGAAATTTACCTGTGCCGGACGAATATTCCTTTGACAGAAAATTTATCCTGTATGGTTTAATCTCTTAAATTGTGGTCTGTAGTTCTTCTAAAATCTATTTGCTTGATGAGAAATTTTAGAGAAAACAAAATTTGGGGATTTAACTAAGAACTTAGGAATTTTCGAAAATCATGGTTCGGGCCAATTTTGGGGCTTTTGTCATTTTCCTTCACAAACGTGCAATTAAAATTATCTGTAGTGGGGGACTGAAATTATTTTCATGAAATTTGTATGTTCTGCAAGGATTCTGAAAAATTCGCCCCTTGCAGTGATTTTATGGCTCACGGTTTTTTAGAAATTTTGGGGAAGAATAGTGCAATGAGTATCTATATATATTTCCCTATAATTTCTAGGCTTGTTTAATTGTTTGTTACACGAATAATTTCTGTTCTGTATATATATGTTGTGAATTTTCTGAAACTTTGAATGTGTTATAACCTTGTGGGAACATAGAACGGTTTGACCTGAATTAAGGATAGTTTTATGAAATCTAAGGAATTCACTCATATATTACTTCTGGTTGATGGTAAAAATTATGAAGAGTGTTCAGCTTTGATTTTCTGCAAATTGTAATTTTGTTAAGGACTGGATATTGGGGTGTGTCATTTTCTGGTTTGTGAGACACTTTGGGCATGATGTGAGAATTTAGTAGTGGTTAGTCCTACTCCTCCGTTTCAGCATGACCTGTTCTGTAAAAATTATGCCCTAGTGTAGCACTCTTCCGTGTCCTTACCCTCCTTCTGTGGCGCTGTAATGGTGCTGATAGTCTACTACGACCCATGAGACACTAGTGAAGGGTAGATGTGAGCTGGTCTCACCTTCCGTTCTCCCTCCACTATTTCTGTTCTGTTCTGGGTATTGGAGGCCAGAGTGCCACGTCCTGACAAGACGGGGGCCACCCACTGATACCTCCTCTACCATTCTGTTTCTGATATGCATGCATGTCTCGTCCTCGGCAGAGGTGGGGTCAGACCTTCTGTGGTCATCAGACCTTCTGTGGTCTTCAGGCCTTCTGTGGTCTTTCTGTTTCCGATGTAGACTATCCGTTTGGATTCTGAAAATTCTGATTTTCTGTCTGTCAGCTCTGATTTCTGTAGTTCTGTTTCGATCTGTAGTATAGATGTGTTGGGCGGTGTGATTAGTTGGGATGGGTTGGTATACTTATATCCTACTTCATGCTTGATGCCTATTGTTATAAGTGTCTGTATTTGATTATGTTTTGTTTCTGATATGAGTGTGCATGTTAAGTGTCTTATCTGCAAGCATGATATTTTTTGATGTGTACTATGGATGACTTTTAGTGTCTTTTACTCACTGAGCTTTTTAGCTCACCCCCGTTGTTTAAATATTTTCAGGTGAGACATCAGGACAGTGATTGCTACAGCTACTTAATTTGTTATGATGCTAATGTTTTATATAATTTCTAAGAGTTGTCTTCTAAAAGATCTATCAGGCCTGCGTGCCTAACTTACTTATATGACACGTTTTATCTCCTGAGGGCTTATGCCTGTTTTCAGGATATTATAATATAGTTGTCTCGTTTTATTGTTGGATACGAGTTTTGGAGTCATGAGAATTGAAATTGTTTTTATTCTGAAATGTGTAACCGAGTTATTGTATTCGAAATACCTTGAGATGTGTAACCGAATTATTGTTGTATTTGGTATCTGAATAATCAGTTTCTGCAATATTTCCAAAATTTGTGTTCTCCACATATGTGTAGTGTGGACATCTGTTTTGTTCCAGGATATGTGGGTCTGTGCAGCAGTAATTAGTATACTTGCTGCCGGATTTTTTTGGATTTCCGGATTTCTATTTCCTAGTAATCGATCCTACTCAGTTCTGTGCGGTTTTCAGTTCCGTAGTAATGTCCTTCGATGCCGCTTTCTTCTTATGTTTTAATGGAAGAGTAAAAATTTTTAAAACCCCGTATTTTTACTTGTATGCGTGTGGGGTGTGATTCTGAGGGATGTTACAAACCCCATGTAGCTGTACAATCTCCTGACAATATAGCCTTGCCAGCTTGTCCATGGAGTAATTATTTCTGATAGGGAGGAAATGGGCAGACTTGGTCAACCGGTCTACAATCACCCAGATCGAGTCGTGGCAGGTGCGCGACCTAGGAAGATCCGTCACGAAGTCCATGGTAAGGTGTTCCCACTTCCACTCGGGAATAGGAATACTCTGTAAAAGCACAGAAGGTTTCTTATGCTCGATTTTCACTTGTTGGCATACCAGACATCGCCCGACATACTCTGCCACATCACTTTTCATGCCTTCCCACCAATATGATTTCCGAAGATCCCTATACATCTTCGTAGCACCAGGATGTACTGCAAACCTCGATTTGTGTGCCTCATCCATTAATTCGTTTTAATCACTTCAGGTACACAGAGGCGGTTCTGACATCTGATCACACCCTAATCATCCTGGGTAAATTCCGCTCTCTTACCTTTCGTAATAATAGACTACAAATACCAATCATTGGGTTGAGCCTCAATTATTTTCTGCACAATTAAAGATTGCGCCCTCATAACTGCCAAGCATCCGTGCTCAGTAGGACATATAATTTCAACTCCTAAGCCTGCCACCTGTCTGGCCAACTCCGTCGGAGTCACCCGTAAATGAGTTAATATCCAAGCAGCCTTTCTACTTAAGGCATCAGCTACCACATTGGCTTTTCCCGGGTGGTAATTAATCGTACAATCATAATCTTTAAGGAATTCTACCCATCTACATTGTCTCATATTCAATTCCTTATGTGAAAATAAATATTTCAGACTTTGATGATCCGTAAATACCTAAAAGGTAACGCCGTATAAATAATGTCGCCATATCCTGAGGGTGAATACCACCGCAGCTAATTCCAAATCATGTACCGGGTAGTTCTTCTCATGCTCTTTAAGTTGGCGTGAGGCATACGCTATCACTTTACCATACTGCATCAATACAGCACCTAAGCCTTGGAAAGAGGCATCTGTGTATACTATATACCCCTCGTCACCAGTCGGAAGTACTAAGATAGGGGCACTGACCAGTCTTTGTTTTAATTCCACAAAACTATATTCACAATTCTCATCCCAGAAGAATTTAACCTCTTTCTTTGTCAAATTTGTAAGTGGACTGGCAATTTTAGAAAATCCCTCTACAAATTTTTGATAATATCCAGCCAATCCGAGAAAGCTCCGAACCTCTGCCACAGTCTTCGGACTTTCCCATTCTACAACAGCTTTAATCTTTTCAGGATCAACTGCCACACCTTCACCAGAAATCACATGCCCTAAGAAGGTAACTTCACTTAGCCAGAAAGCACACTTGCTGTACTTAACATACAGTTGCTCTCTTCTAAGGGTCTCCATCACAAGCCGAAGATGTCTCTTGTGCTCAGCCCTGCTCAGAGAATAGATCAATATGTCATCAATAAAAACCACCACGAACCGGTCTAAATAATCGATGAAGACCCGGTTCATCATATCCATGAAAGCTGCCGGAGCATTTGTCAGACCAAAGGGCATGACAAGAAACTCATAATGCCCATAACGTGTCCGAAAAGCAGTTTTCGGCACGTCTTCTCCACGGATCCTCAACTGGTGATATCCCGATCTCAAGTTAATTTTGGAGTAGACAGAAGTACCCTTGAGCTGGTCAAATAAGTCATCAATCCTCGATATAGGGTACTTATTCTTCACTGTAACTGCATTCAACTGTCTGTAATCCACACACAGCCAAAATGAACCGTCCTTTTTCTTCACAAATAGAACAGGAGCACCGCACCCCAGGGAGATGCGTTGGGTCTGATAAACCCTTTATCAAGAAGCTCCTGTAATTAGACTTTCAACTCCTCAAGCTCACGGGGCGCCATCCGATACGGTGCTTTGGAGATAGGCGTCGTACCAGGCTGGAGATCAATAGCAAAGTCTATAGCCCTGTTGGGTGGCAATCCAGATAAGTCCTCAGGAAATACATCAAGAAATTTCCTGACAACCGGCACACGTTCGACAGGAATCGGGGTCTGATCCCCCGTATCAATAATAAACATAAGATAACCATGGCATCCACTACTAAGTAACCTCCTGGCTTGCATAGCAAAAATTATAGGAGCAATCTGACCAGATACTCCAGAAAATGTGTATGTCATATAATCATGACCTTTGAATACCACCGTGCAGTCATCGCAATCAACCACCACACGGTTATAGGACAGTCAATTCATTCCAAGAAGAATCTCGAAATATGAGAATTTCAGTAACATCAAATCCGAGTATATAATCAATCTGTTGAAACTCAGAGGGCACTGCTGTACCTCTAAGTACGATCGTAACGTACCCCCAGAGGGTACAGATACTGTCATATCATGTTGAGAGAAAACCGGTTCTAATTCTAACTTTTTCACATAAGCATACGAAATAAAGGAGTGCGAGCTTCCAGTATCTATCAATAAACATGCAAGTGTACCGAATACTGAAATGATACCTCGCATGACGTTGCCTGTCTCGCGCTGTGCATCCTGCTCAGTCAGCGCATAAGTCTGGCCCATCGTGGGTGTCTGCTGTGGTCTGCCCTGGGGAGTCGGTGCAGTGTGACCGCGGCGAGGAGGTCGATGCTGTCCTCGTCGAGCCAGTGGAGCGGATCTCTGTGTACTAGGGGCAACCTGAGGCTGCTTGCCCCTATTTGGGCAGTGGCTCTTGTAGTGGCCCACCTCATGACAGTAGTGGCACTGAATATACTGAAGTGGGCAGTCCCGGGAAATATGGCCCACCTCCCCACACTGATAGCAGGCCCTCGTGTCCGGAGAAGATCTAACACTCGGCGGAGGCGATTGGAAAGAACGAGCAAACATGGACCTTGGGGCCCATGATTTCCGACCCGGCTGGATAGAGCGAGGACCAGATCGCTGCATAGGTGGACTCCGGCTCACAGAAAACCCAGAATCCTTAGAGTGGCTCGAGGCGGGTGCTTTGCCCTTGCGCTGCTTCCGTTCAATAGCCTTTTCGCGCTGCTCAGTTCGGTGCGCCATAGCGACCACAGCTGAAAAGTCCTCAAGAGGAGCTGAGTTGGTCCCTCGTGAAATTTCAGGGTCCAGTCCACGGATAAACTGTTCCGACTTATCCTCAACTGTAGGGGTCACAGTAGGAAACATTGCCGACAATCGCTCGAAGTCCGCTAAGTATTCATCGACAGACCGCCCATTCTGCTCCAGATTTACATACTTTTGACGCAGCGTCTCCCGAAAAGTCCTAGGAAAATACTCGGTATGGAAGGCCCCACAGAAGATGTCTCAATCATAGCGGGCTGCTCCAATAGTCTGCTCAAGCCCTGCAAACCACGCCTTTGCGTCACCCTTGAAGAAATAAACCGTCAATTTCACCCGGTGGTCATTAGGGCACCCAAATAAATTCAGTGTGTCTGTCACACTCTCCAACTAATTTGTGGCTTCCCACGGATCTGGTTTTCCAGAAAATACTCCAAATCGTCGCTCCCCCATGGTGGTAAAGCGAGACGCTAACTCTAACGTTGCAGTCGAGGGAGTTTCACGCGCTCTACGCCGTGGAGGTTCTTGGACCGGAGGTTCTGGTGCATGCCGTCTACTTCCCACTTTACTAACATCGTCGTCATATTGAATACGTGGGGCAGCTACAGAGGGTTCTTCCCTTCTCTCACTGCCAGAACCTGAAGCTTTATGCATCCAACTGAGTGGCGCACTCAACGCTTCTTGAGCTAATCCCGCCACTCGTCCAAGACGGGAACTTTTCTTTGGTGCCATTTCCTGTAACACACCAACAACAACAAATGGTCACGTTAATTAAAAATCACATATTATCATAATCAAATGCGATTAACACTGACGCGATCTTAAATCCTAAGGTTTGATCCAAAGTCCTTATGTCCCATGTAAGATCATGAACCTAACCTCTGATACCATAATTGTTACGCCCCAAAATCCACCCGGAACCTACGCCGGGAATCCCGGACCTCGAGACGCACAACACTGTACATGTCAAATCAAACCTGACCACCGAAAGGTACAGACTGAATAAAATAACATAACCAGAGGCCAGCCCGGCCTTAAATATCCAAAAGCAATAATACTGACACAAGACCGACGCAGTGGTCAACAGAAATAACAACAACAGGACCGGCGTAGCGGTCGACAGACCAACAGATAACATGACCGACGCAGCGGTCAACAGAACCAACAGATACACGACCGGCACAGCGGTCAACAGAGTCCAACATAACAAAAATATAATAAACAATAGACCGACAGATGCAAAACTAAACCGGACTGGTGGTCACCAAGCTATCTATCTAATCTGCCCCCGAAGGAGCCGCGCCTGAACCTGGAGGCAAAACAAAGGGGGTTAGCCGGAGGCTAAGTAGGGATACAACAAATCACATGGTGCATGATCAGAGTGTAAGAGTTTACCAGATTGCCACAGTAACTCTACATGTCCCGTATATCGTATAGTCAAACTCAAATATGTATCAATATACGTGTCCTCAGACAGATAAAAACTGGAAGCTGGTACAGCAGTGGTCCACGACCCGCAACTCTATAAAATAGAGTGGTCCCTACTGATGGCTCCCCGAACAGTAGAGACGACTGTCCGTCGACAGCCCGCTAATGTAGCGTCCTACACTCAGTACAACCCCTCACTGGGCTGATAACAGACCTCAAGCCCATAACATCGGACTTTCTTGGTCAATCTATCATAGAGACGATCACACAGCATCTCAATAGAAATCTCACAGGCAGTATATCGAGGTACACTGAAGTATCTATCACTAGACATTCAGCCCTCATACATACGTATAACATAACTCATACCAGTTATCTCTACAGACTAGCATGCAATACCGATACTCATACCATGTGTCATACAGGCAGTATATGTCAACGGATAAAGACTAGAGTAGAATAGGAATCAGAACAGTAATCAACAGTGATATCAACAACAAGAAGGTGCCGCTAATCTACACATGCGGTTGGCACCGTAACAAAGGAAGGAGGTAGAATCCCTACCTCAGATGCAGATGTACAGAAATAGAACCAACCAGGTAATCACGTATCAACCAACAGTTTCTAGCATGGTAAATCACGTATAAGTCCACGTATTATATTTTAATCCATTTTAAATCATATTTATCGTTAATCATGTTAATCCAGGTTCGTTATATAATCCGATCAGATCCAGGTTATTTTACAGTTAATCATCCAATACATGTGTTCGGGTTAATCGCATGCATTCATATACGTATAATGTCGGGTTCGAGCACTAACCGAGTTCGCAGCCTTGTGTGAACGAACAACACCTCGTGACGACGGAGGACGCAAGAACCAACCCAAGAAATGTTTTTGGTTAATAGATATTAATTTTTTTAAAAAAAATGTACCAATTTGTAAACTCAGAGTATCCTTCGAACTTTTATATCAACACTGACTATTTTTGACAAGATTAATCGTGCTGACACTAGTGTTTTTTTTTTTTTTTTTCTAGTGTACTTTAGCTCTGGACAGCTTTTCAGAGAAATTGTGGACTAGAACAGACTTGAGGAACAAAGCAACTTTTCTTTAATCTATGAATCTGGACAATTTTTTCTTGTCGTACTTGAGAAGCTTTAGTCCTTTTTCCTATCCTTCGCTCTCTTTGCAATCTGGCCTCATATCATCCATGTTCTCATGCAGGCTCACTTGTCCTAATCATCCATGTGATGTGCTTGATTAACTTCTGTTCATCAAAATTTTGAACACGTTCATGTTATGGCATCATCATCCATCCATATTATTCTTGTATTCTGAAATTCAATCTTTCTATCACCTTCTGTTAGGTACCCTGTCTCCGTTCTTAGCTGCAGTTACTTTGGCTATATGAACAATCCTTAATCTTTCACATCTCTGAAATTTCTGTGTCTCAACAAGAATAGCAAGAACTCCATCAAATTAGTCGTATACTATTATGATATTGCAGCCTAATCAGAATAGCTAGCCTGAATATAGACTCATACTTAGTGGTTGATGCACAGTAAATAAAAGGGATGCTTGCTGATCTCATTACTGCCAGTTGAAAGCGAGGTAGAACTTTTTGAGTGATCAGCTAGGGTTTTCAGTGGCTAGTCCAGGATATGAAAGCAATTCGTCAGACAAGAAAAGTTGCACAACTGCCATTCCATGAGTGATTTTGGAGTCGTCAATTGCACTGAATATAGCCATTGATTGTAATCACAAGGCAAATTGCCCAGGAATTTCAAGAGACTTTCAAGGTGAAATAATCAATAAAATTCATTGACCTATATAAAGATAGGTGAGGGATAAAACCAACCTTTCCGCCTTTGCATCTTCACCTAATTTTCCGGAAAAAAATGAAAATGAACACAATTATTTTGTGAATTTGCCTCTTTTTTAAGATACATTGTACGTGATAGTCCTAGATAGATCTCTTATACCAACATAAGTTTTTGCTAAAACTACTTAGTGTCATTCAATATGTGCATCATATTCAATATGTACATCATATTGTATTTAGATTTAGTATATTTTTTATTCTTTTCGCTACGGATTTCGTCTGAAAAAACATAACATAAGTGTTTTCATCATAAGTGTATGCATCTTATTTCTCACATGCTTGACTACACATCCCATAGATTTTAATATATGACGCGACTCGACATAAATGCTTCGGTCGAGACAATGAATCTACCATACAACCGGAATACATTGGACCGCAACCGAATCTACCTTGTCCAGCATTCACCACCACAATGTGATACAAATTGTGTGGCCCTGTTTGCTTTTTGGCTCATGACAGCCCGGTGAGTTGAGTAATCACTGTACAGCACTAGGGCGCGATGGCGATGCCCCAACAACCGCTTGCGTCTGCGTGCTCAGGGAGACAATTAATTGAGCCACTTGGGGGGCATGAGCGCCATCTCCCTCTCCTCCCAGCCATGGGCAAGTTCTGCTGCTTCTTCACAGATGAAGACAACGGCGGCGGCGGCGGCGGCGGCGGCGGCGGCGGCGGCGGCGGCGTGAACTTGCTGGGAGTCCTGGTGCTGGTCGTCCTCGCGCTGCTCCTGTTGCTTCTCTGCACCCCGCGGCGGCAGCGCAAGGTGATCAAAATCTGCCCCCGCGGCTGCTGACGAGGAAGATGAGGTGGAGCCGCTGCCTTGGGTCTGCTCTGCTCCCAGAATTCGTTTCAGCTGCGGTACTTTCAGTCAGAACCCGCGGGTTCTCCCTCTCGCTCGCTAATTGATTGTATTGATTCCCCGCAACTGCCAATTTCAAGAATTCTGATTTCTTGCAAATAAATTGTTCTCACAGCTGCTCGCACTCTGTATTGGCAACGTGGTTAATAATTTTTACTACTGTCTAGGTCAGCACCAAGCTCTATACTATTTTTTTTTCAACGCAAGTAAGAACTCGATCCTTAGATGTTGCAATACTAATTTAAGTAGTTATTATTCTATTAAACATTTATTATAGAATGGTCATTAAATAGATTGGATATATGAAGAAGAGGATAAGTATTTTAAGATTAAAAGGCTAAAGGAATTAATTAATAAACCTTTTCAATCTATTTAGTGGATATTCTCTATCAAGAGATTATTATAGAATATTCATCAAATAGATTGAATAAGGCTTACTAATAGATTTGAACCCTCAACCTTGTCCAAATAGAGTACGTGTTTTCACCAGTGAAATGAGAGGATTTTCAAATGTTAAAATCTGAAAGTTACTATATTTATGCCAATTGCCAAAGATTGAGAGGGATATGATTTTATTTTTACCTTTTTAAAAATAATAACAATAATTTCAGTATTAAACAACTAATGTGGAGTCAAATTATATATCACCATCAATTGTGTAACAAATAAAGATTGTCATCGAGAAGAATTGAAGAAATCCAGTGAAGCAAAATCATCATACAAAGTAACAAAACTTATTCACAGGCTATCGAATTGGCACAAATGAACTTGCCTTCATTTTGGCCACTGATCTAAGAGACACTTTTGATACCTGATAATAAAAAAAATTAAATATTGTTAGTAGTGGTCAATAAAACAAAATAAACGTTGAATGTGGATCTGAATATTGTAGCGAGTAGTAGAAGCAAATGTAACATGATTGTAGCGAACGAAAAACAAACATACAAGGAAGCTACAGAATTCAGAGGGTGCTCTAGTGCAGCAGGCAAGTTTCAATTGCATGACAAGTACAAGAAAACATACTCTCCTATGAGATATAGCTACATAGGTAAAGAAAACATGTCTGGCGCAAGGTCCTATGTAGATTTTATGGACAAAAAAGTAATGGCATTTTTCTTGTATTTTAGGCTGCAAAAAGCCTTACATAGTAATGTGCACCAACTTGCACAGAGAAATTGCATGTATATATTCTAAATGCACTCTACAGTTTTTTGAGGATTTTTGAAATACTTTTTTACTGTGGCATCTTCTGTGTCAAGCGAAGAAGCTTCCAAAAGGCACATTAGGTGTTTCAGGAAAAGGTAAGGATATATGACAAGTGCACAGGATCTGATTTTATTCACAAACAAAACTTGGCACCATGGAGAGGCCTGTGGTGTCAAGTTCTGAGCAGCTGCTAAAGTCTGACTATATCTTCTCCTCATGAAGGTATTGCATGCAAGGCAACGTTCGGTGTGAATGGATCTGAAAGGATCGCTCTACTCAGTTGCACCGTCAAAGCTACCTGGCACAGTTTTTCGAGATTTCTCTCTCCAATTTTCACCCCATACTTTGGCCTCTGCAACAGCTCGCTCTCGGTCAAGGTTCTTAGGGGAGTCCCTTGCTCTCCCGAGATGGACTGGGCTATCCATCTGAGACTCCCTCGTCTCCAACTCCTCCAAGCCCCACTTCCGGCCAGAGCCACCACCAGAGCCATCCCTGCCAATTTTTGCACCTTTAACTGCTCCCTTGATTGAATCCCTATGCCGAAGATCTGGAGAATTTCGATGTGGTGAACGGGCAAGTTGATTGTCGGACCCAGATCGACTCTTTGGGGTCTGAGGCTGAGTAGGAGCTGCATTTGGATCATATGCTTGCGAAGCTAAATATGAAAGTGCGGTCACGACGTCCCCGATGTGCGGACGAGTAGCTGCTTGCTCTTGCAAGCACATTGCTGCGACGGCTAGTGCCTGGTAAAGGCCTCTCATGGGATAACGGCCTTGTAGCAATGGATCAGCCATTTTGGGGAACTTTCGTCGGTCTTTAAATAGTGGACGAGCCTGCACATGACATCAACAAGCATTTTATGCTTAAATGAAAAATCTGAAAAAGAAAAACAACGTCTATCAAAGCTTAAGAAGATATATTATGAAAGAACTTGCAGAGATCATAGATTCTACTAAACTAACGTTGTTTTGGTAGAGTAGAAAAAATATGTGAAAAAGCATACCCAAGCAACGAGATTTTGTTCTCCAGCAGGCCGAGTGTTGTCAATCGCTTTACGTCCAGTAATCAATTCGAGAAAGACCACACCAAAACTATAAACATCAGATTTCACAGTCAACTGCCCAGTCATGGCATACTCAGGAGCACAGTAACCATACGTTCCCATCACTCTTGTTGAGACATGGGTCTTATCACCCACAGGACCAAGTTTTGCAAGCCCAAAGTCCGACAACTTTGGGTGATATCCTTCATCCAGAAGTATGTTTGACGATTTGAAGTCGCGATAAATAACTGGAGGGCTTGCCTTGTCATGTAGATATTCCAAGCCTTTAGCTGCACCAGCTGCTATTTTCATCCGGGTATTCCAATCGAGTGGTTCCTTATCAGCCGGGATGTCTATTAGGAAAAAAAAGTTAAAGAATTTAATCAAACTAATTATCATGGCCGCATAATAATCTTCCACCCACCCTTAAGAGGATAAGAGTTGAAACCTATACTTGATCACAGTAAATTTCCTAAACTAATAGTAAACAATAATAATTTCAAACAATTAGGAAAATAAAAGTTGATTTTTATAATGATGGTGCATTAAAAAAATGAATTTATAATCATGAATAATCTGATTGCCAAAGTTATTTTTAGTCATTACTATGATTGAAAATATGAATGTGACTTCGGACACTGATCTTTATCACGGACAATTTCCCTGTTATATGGTATATATTCCTCTGGGGAGGCGTAATGAATGATGCAGAAACATTTTCTAATTTGTAAGCAATCTGCCAGACTAACCTGATGTGAAGTTCTTCAAAAAAAAAAGATGTCATTATACTGTGATGTGCGTAAACCAGAGTTGATCAGACATACTGGGAACAAACTCAGATTTGAAATATCCATGCAATCTGACATGCGAACACAATAGGTACGTGTATATGAAAAGATTCAAGTCCATGAATATGAAACTGAAACTACACAGCAAGGGAGTTACAAACAAACATGAAAAGATTCATGTTTCTTCACAAGTTGGGAAAGTTGAGACACTCCTGAAAGTAGCAACATGTCATGCCGGAGTAGGGCAGTACGCAACTAACGCATGACGAATACTGCCAGCTACGTCATTGAATTTGGATGTTATTCATATAAATACAGACCATAGTATCACAAAAAAAGAAAAACTTCATGTATGCACCTAATTTTCAAGAGTCAATACTTTGTTTCAATTGACAAAAAAAAGAAATATTATTTGCACATTCTAGTTGATAGTAAAATGGAAACAAAAAACGAAACTGAAAATCTCATTACACAAGCTAATGTACTTAATTAAAATTTTCAATTAGTACCCAACATTGAACAAAAGATCACAGTTACATCTTCAAATGTAATACACTAACGAGGTATATAATCCACCTTGGAGAGGCTCAGAATATACAGGCCATCAACTGGTAGGCGTTAGGGAACCTACAATACAATTCACCTTGTTGTAAATCAATTGGTAGCCTAGTCAGCAGATTATTTTTCATCTAAAACGTAAATAGTGGTCAGCAGGTGATAGCAAATACCAGTGCAATCATATCCTCAAAGCTCCACGTCATTAACCTTTGAGATAATATTTGTTTTCTACAAAGCTTTGTGTATATTATATTATGGCTTAATAGCCATCAATTTTCCACAATTTTCTTATCAGTTTTCTTCTAAATTTTACTAGTTTTTGAAAATCAATAGAACGCTACCTGGAACTAAAAGCTTCTATCTGACCAAGAACTAAAAGAAAATCTACAATTCAAACTATGGGATCGAAAGACTTCAAGAGCTCGAAAGTGATAGTCGCTCAGATAATTCGGATTTAGGCTGTTGCATCACAGACCAAGTCTAGGATCCATCAACCAAAACTCACAACAAAGACAAAGGGAAGCTATGTAGGAAAAACTATCAAAAAAGGTCTCCAAGAAAACACATTCAGCAAGAATGTTGGTCCAAGATGAAACTCTATAATACAGATTGAGAACACCTATAATGCAAATCAAACAAAATAGGGCAGTTTTTTTTTTTTTTCTTCAAATGTTACATATCTGAATTTAGTTAAGTGAATACAATTCAGATTGCACATCGGCTCAGATAGATATGAAAGTTTAGAATTATCTAACACCGTGTTTTTTAGGGGAGCAATGTGGGGAGAAGGGAAAAAAACATAGATTTTCCCTTGATTTGTTGGAGAGATAGATTTGGGAGGGAAGAAAAGAGGGGAGAAAAAGTAAATGTTTTCTCTCGTTTTAGTTTCTCCCCCGAATCGGCAAGAAAACGCATCGCCCGCTCCATCACCCTCAAGCCTCGTCGTCATTCTCCTCCTCCAAGCCATCCTCCTCCTCCCAACCAACCTCCTTGCCTCGCCCTCGAGCCTCGTCGCCATCCTCCTCCTAGCCTGTCGACCAGCCATCCTCCTACCAGCCAGCCGCCTCACCTCGCCCTAGCCAGCCGCCTTTCCATGCTTCCAGCCAGCCTCCGCCTGCACCGCTGCCTCTCCTCCTCCTCCCAGCCAACCTCCTCATCTTGCCCTCGTTGCCATCCTCCTCCTCCCAGCCAGCCTCCTCATCTTGCCCCCATTGCCATCCTCCTCCTCCCAGCCACCTCACCTCGCCCTCGCCAGCCGCCCGCGAGCTCCACCACCTTTCCACGCTTCCAGCCAGCCTCTGTATGCACCGCCGCCTCTCCTCCTTCCCAGCCAGCCTCGTCGCCATCCTCCTCCTGCCCGTCAGCCGCCTAGCCATCTTCCTCCCAGGTGTGTTTCTTCTTCCGTGTGATCACTTGCAACTCAAGTGATGTTTTTTTCTTCCCTCTCACATTTCTTTCCTTTTCTATATTTCTTTTTCCCCATATTTCTTCCTCTCGAAAAAAACACACCCTAAATCAACCTACGATAGTGTTGTGTACTTGCGTAGTTTATTCTAAGCACAATGCAATCTTTTCTTGCTTTTCTTTTTCACATTGTAATCTGTTTCTTTAAAGAAATGTGATCATTATAGCCAATTAGCTTTACTAAGATATGCAGTTGACATTTCATATCTACATGGATAGTCTGCCGAAAGTTTCAAATCATAATCTACCTAACATCGATAGGAACTATATAGCAAATTATGAAAAGTAACAATCATTCAAATTCAAGCCTGTATTTGTATGTTAATGAAAGGTAGATACGGAAGTTATAATTGATCTAATAAAGCTTTAAGCAATACTCTCTCTCTCTCTCTCTCCAACTTCATGAACTAAGGCTTCCCTCCAACTAAATGAACTAAAGAAGTTATATTACTGAAATTGATATATGGAGGCTCTCTGAGACTGACCTTGAATCATGGCAATACACTATATACTAAACATTAACACAATTACTTCCCAAAGAGTACCACTATGCCTCCATGATAAACTTGGATGTGTTTCAATAAATGCAAATAAACTGAAGGATTCAAAATATTTGAAAAAGAAGAAGCACAAACGAAAAGTACAAGCTACTATGTCGTCATCTATCACAAATGCTTGAGTGCAATAAAGGACATAGTAGCATACCACATACCTATAACTAACTATAATCTTTGTAAATAAAAAAGATTATCTGCTTGGCAATGCCATTGATGCAGGAAACACAATAATATCTGCAATTAGATTTTTTTTTTGCATTTTATAGCATGAAGTTAAAACATGGTTCAATAACCAGTCATTGGTTCTCAAGAATAAGTGGTAGATGATCTCACGCTTGGAATGGAAAAATCAGTTGTCATGGGCATAAAATCATATATTTAAAATCATTTTGTACCACCCCATACAGTAGTACATACTACATGCTAGTACAAGATAATGCCAGCACCGGTATATACTAATACAATTGATGCTGGCATATTTATCTGTTGGTATGTCTAGGATATACCGGTTCAACATTGGATTAGAATAAGCAAAATTGAAAATATTGCATATAATAACTGATGGATCTATATGACCAACCATGTAAAGACTTCAATGAAATAATAGATAGTAGTAAATAAGACACAAATGACTCTGGGAGGGAAAATCTAAAATTTGAAATCATAAACATGAAAATCTAGATTAATATAACCAAACACATAAACACTCTGTATTACCCAATATGCAAGGCTTCTTTATATTGATCCATGAATCTAAATTTTTTTAATTATTCATTCAATGCAAAGGCACTTAAATCCTCAAATAACCATGGTAAGTACTTTTAATAAATCATCCTTTATACCTAAAATTTAATCTTGCTGAAGTATTACTTTCTGGAACTAAATCTTGAAGAACTGCAATTGGCAAGTATGGGAATGAATAAATAATCAATATAGCTAACGCAGTAAGACATTAAAGGACAGCTTACCATGCAAATGATCTTCTAACGAACCCAATGGCATATACTCATAGACAAGTAGGCGTTGATCACCATCAGCGCAATAACCAATCAGATTGACAAGATTAGGGTGATGTAAGAGGCTAAGCATAAGGACTTCAACGAGGAACTCTCGGTTTCCCTGAAGACCATTTCTGTCCAGTTGTTTAACAGCAACAACCTGGAATTTTTGGAATAGTTTGTCAAAAGCACATGAAGTAATAAAAATCAGAAGCCCAGATCAAAAGCTACTAACCTGTCCATTTTCCAACCTTCCTTTATATACTCGACCAAAACCCCCTTCACCCAAGAGGCAGTCTTGTCTGAAGTTCTTAGTAGCAGCAGCAAGCTCACGGAAAGTGAATGTTTGTGCTGCAATGTGGCCAGAATTTCCTTCCTTATTGGCTGATGCTTCCTTTCTCGAGTCTGATTCAGTTCTTGATTTAGATTTGTCTAGTACCACATGAAATATGAAAAAAAACACAATAAATTCAGATAATCTGATTTGAATGACGATTATTGAGTATATAAACTTCACAGCATAAGTTAGAGAGGCTAGAAAACAGTAAATTCCTGACTTCCACAAAGAGAGGTACATCGCTTCAAATTCCGAAGTCTCCATTTTATCTAACATACTCTTTTACCATACAGAAACGCTAAACTCCATACTTAAAGTTCTGAAATGTCTTTGTGAATCCTAATTATTTATAAAGAAATAATGACCATAAAGCCTATTTCGGAACCTGAATGTCGGTGGTTTAAATGCAAAGAGATCCCATTTTATCATAACTAATCTTTTAGTGAGCAGGCATGATAAATTCCATACCCGAGTTTCTCGTCTTTGTAAATCCTAATTATTGATACCAAGTAATACGACTAATGTTCATTTTAATACAAGATATCCTTCTCCTTAAGAAGGAACGATCTAGGCACATGGAAAAGGATTGTAATACGACGCAATCACCAAATTCTGGAAAAAAAAAATCCAAGAAGAAACTTTGTTTAGTTCATTTTATTCTACATAGACTCCCATTATAGCTCTCAGCATTCATTCACAGAGAAGTAGGTTCCACAGATCTGACAAGAGATGGATCAAAACTATATGACAATCAATCCGGGAATAAAACCCACCAGATCCACAAAATCATCGCAAAAGTCCAGTTTCCACATGAGAAAAATCCGAACTTTCTTACCCAAAATGCTGTGATGGGCCGACGTGGCGGAGAAAGGCTCTTTCTTTACAACCCCAAAACCACCTTTCCCGTCGTTCTTCTTCTCCGTCTTAACATCCTCCTCTGGCGATCCAAAGCAAGGAAAACAACCCATCAAAAATCAGAGAAACCCGGACGAATTACCACCAAAGCACCCCCGAATTGCAGCTGGGTCAGCGGCTCCGCCTCGATTGCCCGATCGATCGCGACGGAGCGGCTCCAAATCTCGTCCGTGGACCAGATCAGACGTCTGCGACAGATGGAATAAAACGAAGGGAAGGTAAGCCGAGAAGGGGGGCGGAAGCCAAATACAGAATCCCGAGTTAAAATTAAATTAGAGAGAGAGAGAGAGAGATGGGTCAGTTCGAGTGGTGATTTAAGAAAATGGAGAGAGGAAATACTGCGTTGTCACACGAAATTTCTACTGCGCCCTTCGTAAATACCGCGAGGGAACTTCTTGAAGCCAATCAATTACCGGGTAAAAACCGGAGCTGGTTGTTTTAATTTGAGTAGAGCAACCATTATTTGGTTCCTTTTCCTTTTAATTAAAAAAAAACGTTTTCTAACTATGTTTTTAAAAGTGGGCTCCATCGTCTGGGCAAATGGTTGAAAGGGTTAATTGTAGCGGTATGAATGACAGTGACATAATGTAAGGGGGGAGATTAGGGAAAAAAATTTGTTGAGAAAGTTCATCCGTCGTACCTACTCAGCGTGCGGGTCCCAAGGGAGAGCACCGGAATGCAGGACAGGTAGGAATATTGGGTACGAATGGAAGAGTCCAAATGAAGGGATCAGTTTTTGTTATTTATAGATAAATATATAATTAGCAAGCCTTTATTTTTATTTATGTATTATTTATTATTATTATTTATTTTTGGAAACCATATCTATGAGGAAATGGAACATTTTGGGAGGATGGAATTGAAGTTTTTTTAGATTTATGGCAAAAATAAAATGTCTTTTAACTTTTAGGAATGTTTGAACAGTCCCATGAGAGCATCACATTAATTGTGTTTCAAATATTTCTTAATAACATATTACCATTCAAGTTCCTTTTTTTTCTTGAGCAAGGTTTATAATGTAATTATTTGCGTTGTATTTTATAGTCAGAAAAAAGTTTATATATTAATTTTTTTTTATTCTTAAATTGATGTTGTGTATATATAATTGTAAGCTTATGTTTAAAGTTTTTTCCCTAAAAACAAAGGCCAAAATTTTGATCAAAATAATTAAAATCAAAGCTGCAAGAGTCCAAAATGGGGAATATTTAAAGTGCCTTTATTATTCAATAAAACCGAGCATCATAATTTACTTATTTTAACTTCTTTGTATCATTTAATTAACTATATTTTTAAAATAAAACGTCCTGACTAATTTAAGTGTGAACATCGTTATATAAAGACCCAATTTAGGGAGATAAGCTATAATTGTAAAATTATAATATTTAAAATGAGGCTATAATTAAAGTATAAGTTATCATGTATAAATTATATACACATATAACGTTCATGACAAAAACAAAACAAAAGGGCACGTCGTTGGAGGGGGTAGTCATGAGTGAAAAGTTTATTAATCCAAAAAAAACTATTTATTAAGTTAGAGTTGTATTCACCTAATAAACTCACAATATATTTTCTTGGACGAAAAATTAAAAAAAAATAATAAAAAATATAATAAATCTAAACACAAAATGCTACAAGATTCAATGTATTTTTTATTCTTTCCTTTTAATTTTCTTTCCAAGAAAACATAGCTAAGATCATTTCTTAGTCATCAACGTAGGACTTAGGTGCGTTTGGCGTAATTTTTTAGCTATTTTTGCTGGCAAATTTTTAAAAATTTTGGTGTTTGGCTATCAACTTTTTGGAACCCAAAAGCAGCTGCTTCTTTGAGAAACTATCACCAGAGCGCACATCCTCGAGAAATTTCTCGGTTGCCTAGCTTAAATTTAATATTAAAAATATATTTTTTTATTTTTAGAAATAATCTACATATTATAATCTATCCAATTGTACCAATATTGGGGTAGTTTAGATTGTATACAATAAGAAATTGCCCTAAACATTATTGTATAAAAGATTATAAAGAATTTTCTATACAATAATGTTTAAGGTAATTTCTTATTATATACAATCTAAACTACCTCAATATTGATACCATTGGATAGATTATAACATGTAGATCATTTCTAAAAAAAATATTTTTAAAAAAATATTTTTTCACACAAAAATTAAAGAGGCAGCTTAGAAATTCTCGACTGCATAGGCAGCCGAGGATTTCTGTCCCTATCACCACCTTGCTTTCGATTAATAAAAACTATTGATTGGTCTAAAAACTTATTTTACTCAGACATCTTTAAATTTTTCTAGACAGCTATTTTTTAACCAGCAAAAGTTACCCTTAGTTGTTTCCTCTTGGTTATTAACACCAAATTTTGGCAACTACAACTCTACAAGACTGAAACTCCGTTTGTTGGAGCTTTTTGGAAGGCATACAACGGGAGCAGGCGGTGGAAGCTGGGCTTTCTCACCTTCGAAAAAAAGTTTTTTTTCTTTAGTACTATCCGAGGTCAAAACACGATCAAAATAAAAGGCGGATCAGAAATCTGATGCCTCCATGAGGCTCAAAATAACTAGTAGCTATGAGACATTGTTTAGGACCATTGTGAAAATTAATTTAAGCGGACAATACCTCAACAGCCCATGTGCCCAAAACGATGTACACAGACCTAACCTCACTAGACAAGCACTTAAATCAAGCATGCACCAACCAGACGGCACCCAAGGAATTTTGGTTCATGTTAGTTATGAAATGTAGGGAAGTATCGAAATGATCATACACTTCCTTGGGGGACATTGACACAACGTGAAAGTTCCTCACCAAAGCAGACATGATTTGACAACACATTCATAACATACAAATCAGTACAATATAACCTTATGAAACTAGAACAAGCATGAAATTATCATATTGCGCAAGCATGAATACCATACCTTTTTTTTTCAAATTACCGATTAGTTATTATTTGAAATATCTAGTACTATCTACTCAAATGTTACATCAGATATGAGTTCCTAGATCTGACCATTTACATCATATTTCAAATGTTGAAAGTGTGGGTTGGAATATCATCCCCCTGCAAGATACTGCACCAGAACTGTCATTTTTACAAACTCAGAAAGGCATAGAAGAGGAGAATCGATTAAAGAAGATACCCGCTTCACAGAGGCAGCAGAGGGTTCACCCCATTCGAAAGGAAGCTTCTTAGATCTGAGGCCAAACCACAAGATAGTTATGTTGGACAATTAGAAAGCAACTGTTGCAAAATAAAAAGATAACTTTGGCACTATTAGCTAACCAGTTGGAGGCCTGAATGGCCTCTTGTAAAGAGCAATTTACAAGATCACTAAGCATGAATTTAATGTGTCTCTAATTCGATTAGCTCCATAAATTGGAGGGCACACCACCATCCCCTTGAATTAATGAAATAGCTGTCTCACAGTCTGACTCAATGATAGTATGTGTTGAAGAAGATCAATGCCTTGAATAAATATATTGAGGTGCCGATTTGATTGCGAGGAACTTGGTGATAAGGGCATATGGCGCTGAGAGGTGAACCGAGACAGCAAAAATCAATTGCCATCAAAGTCCCTCCTGCGTCTTCCTTCCATGATCTATCGATATTGATTTGGATCCAGCCTCTCGGATGTCTGTCCCTCAGAATTTGGTTAGAAAGCGCATCATTTGAAATCAAGCAGAGCAAATCTACTTACATTATTAAAAGTTAAAAGGTAAATTTTGCATTAAGTATTCTCAAGTGTCTAAAAATCCATTGATCCACAAAGTTTCGAGCTCATGGTGGCAGCTGAAAGAGTTAAGGGGTCAATTTTGCACTAAGTACCACAAAGACTATGGCTACTTTGCGAATCGCTTCAGAATCCAATAGATTGATAAAAAGAACTTACATGTGACCTGATAAAGTTTCATGGTTAAACTCAATATTCAATTTGAAGTCCCCTGCACAAAAAAGTTGCGAGCATCTTCAGCAAACAAAAAAGTGAGAAGAATAACAGAATATCATTTGTGATGTGGATCAATTTTTTATTTAAAGAATATTTTGAGCAGAGGACATATAGAACAATATTTGGTTTCTAAATGCAAAATTTCTTAATAAATCCTAAAGGGCTTAAACAGGAAGGCAGGAATTAACACTCTTCCCATGGGTATTGTGGCAATTAATTAACAATCTACATGGTCAATAATCATGTTTTACGTAAGAGGACAAACATATTAAAAGTTGAATGACACTTCATTCGTGTTGTAGATGTCAAATAAATCTGCACTCTATTCACCAAATATGAGAATCAACTTGCAAAGACAAGGATCAACAGTTTGATGAATTGAGTACTTTCTTTGGGACCGTTCGCATGATAATTTCATGGAAATATAAGCCATATATCATAAAATCATATTAAAATACACCCTGTTAAAAGAAAGATGAACTCCACAACTGTCAGATAGGCTAAGATAAATATTAATCCATACCAAATGATCATGCTCTCTTTGCATATCAGTATTAAGAAGAGGTTGATATCCTTCACACCCAAACCCAAAAAAATATAGTTCTCTCCCCTAGTTAGTGTGTTACCTGTGAGGACAAAAAACAGCATTTAGCAGTTATTTAATCAAAATGAACACCAGCTACCCCAAGAACCCCACCTCCATAGCCTTCTTGACTTGAGCAGCTGCATAAGCATAAACTCCAAGTTTTGAGCTGCGCAACAAAGTCAAAAACATTCAAACATAACAGTGGATGCAAGGAATTACAATTGATATGGAAAAGAAGAAGAAATACCGCTCGGTGCATGCAGTGGGGATGTAAGAAAATCTGTGCTCCACCCTATAAAGTTATGATGTTTGTATTGTCCTATAAAAGATATTCACTGATGAGAATGGCTTAATTACCTATTAATTAACAATAAAAAGAGACAAAAAATAAAAGTCACTTTATTCTTCAGAAAAGAATATACATATATCTATAAGGATCAGAAAATCGATCCGGCAATTCGGTCCGATGAGCCGTATACGTACCAGGCGGAATGCCGGTGGTACCGAGTTTTCTTTTCTCCCCTCCTGCTTCCTCTTCTCATGCTTCTGCCGCAAGCGGAAGCTTCGCTGCCGGTTGTGGAAGCTTCATTCTTTTACCAGGCAAAAGTTTCAAAGGAGGCTTCTTTCGTCAGCCAACGAAAGCTCGTACCGACAATAAAGGCAGAT
Source organism: Costus lasius (assembly GCA_027563935.2). Classification (NCBI taxonomy): domain Eukaryota; kingdom Viridiplantae; phylum Streptophyta; class Magnoliopsida; order Zingiberales; family Costaceae; genus Costus; species Costus lasius. The sequence goes on along the minus strand of CM050450.1, from coordinate 132,333,946 downwards.
TTCCGATGCCGGTCGATCACCGGATGGGTACAAACCGGCAAAACCAGTCAGTACTGGACCGGTTGTATCATCCTCGATATATATATATATATATATACAATGTAAATTATTCACCTTAAGTTTCTTTGTATGAGATACCGCTTCATCCAAGCAACAAAGGCAAATTTTTATAATGGTAACGCCAAAGTAGTTTGCCATAAGTATGCCTAACACGTTCAACTCATAAATAAACTGGAAGATCTTAAAAGATCTCTTTAAGGGCAAACAGTTTTACAAATTGAATTAGCATCTATCATGCTATCAGTTTGATCAGTAAATTTCATATTGCTTGTATATAAATGCTTCCTCGTGGAGATAACAAGAAAATAAGAAAAAACAATGTAACTTACCGCCAGTGTTTTGCCATCTGTAGCAATATCTCAGTCATGAAACACAACCTATCAACTCCAAGCTTTTGCATGACTCCAAGTGCGCTTTCACTGCAATATTCAGGGAGATAGAACTTTACCCCCATTCAAATACTTGTAATAATTAGATCATCTTTTGGCCATAGATATTGCCTTATTGGACTTTTACCATTTTCCTAAGACCATGATTTTGTCGGGGCACCAAAAGGTTCAGCACCAGCCTCATGAAAGGTATACCAGAAGGCAACACTAAATCGAAACCAATCCTATATCATCAACAAGAATCCACAGGTATGAACTATGGAGAATGTAAAAGAACAAGATGTATTAGGATAACAAATCCGTAAATGAAGCAAAGTAACAGACCTTCATTTTCTTTCCAAGATACTTCCTCAGCATTATACCACCCAAAAGAAAGCAGATTTTTGCTTGATTCGCCCTACATCAAATAAAATATGAAGTAAAAAAAAATTAAGAATAGCACTATTTACCAAATTATCATATTTTAATTTCTGCACAGAGTAAATCCTACAAAAATACATGATAAAAACCGACTATTGGTCATGAAATATCACCTCGTACTTAATTTTGGAATGCCTGGGAAGAACTTTCCAAGCAATCAAGAGAGTCACCAGCACACTACGCTTTGAGATTGGCTGGGCATATTTTTGTACTTCTGCAATCTGCAACTGAATAACGTTGTACATTTCCACCATGAAATTGGAGGGTAAGAAATAAGTGCAATCATGGGATGACTTACAACGATAGATAGAGGTAGAGCCAAGGATAACAAAAGCACGGTCATAGTAGCCTTTATAGGGCACAAAAAGTTGAAATGAAAGTTAGCAAATAAGAGAAAACTAAGGTAGAATCTGGATGAACAAAAAAAAGTCATTTCATGAAAAGTGGTTTCAGTTTACGAATGTTTAGTCAATAATTTTTTATTTTGAACGTTTTATTTAGCTCAAATCCTGCCTTCTTGATACAAAAAATGTTTTTCGTTTCGTAAAAATGTGTCTGGTAGAGTTCAGTTACTTTAAAGTATGCCACTACATATTTGATATTTTTATCAAATTGAAAATGCAAACTGGATAACACTTTTTCCTTGTTTCTGGTTTCCTCCATTAAGAGAAAATATTGTCAAAATTTTCAATTTTTTAAATCTTCATTGTTGCACAAAGTGACTTACGAGTAAACTTCTAAAGTTTGTTTTCGTTTTCATCTTAAATGATAACTGGGAAATAGTCGCACCAAAACAGGCATAAAAACAACACAATTGTTTAGACTGCATTGCAAGATCAAATTGAGTTTTTGATTGTCCATAAAGTATCCACAGCGAATCAGTTTTCCCTATTATCAATGTTGCTTGCTCAGAAAAACAGAAAACAAAGTCTTGGACAATGCTAAGACCACGTGTGAAACAATATCACACACAATTAAATTTAAACTTTCAATAAACCGACATTTGCATCTTACCGTCAATTCTCGTTCATCTTCTACAGTACACTAAAAAGTAGAAGACTGGTTGAAGAGAATATATTTTAAACTACAGATTGATGAAATCCATAATGTTATTCATGAAATCAACTGTTCAGCCAGACATTTTGATCGTTCATAACCGATCAATTGTGAGTATTTCTATTACTATCCATCATTCCAAAATTTAAAAATTAATCAATAGCAAAATCCGGGAGCAAACGAGCATCCAAATGGATCCATATAATGCGAAAAAGATACCTAAAATACAAACAAATATTGAGAAAAAAAAGTGAGAAGGATTACCCAACCCTAACACAATAACCAGATCGCCTCCGCTGATATTTCTTTCCTCCACTCGCCGCGAGTGAAGATTTAAAATAATAGTGCGCAATCAGGGCACCATACAAAGAGGGGAAAGGGGAAGGTGGGATCTTATCCAACTGGAATTATAAGATGAAAAATTAGACGCTTCCTTATCACTGCCCATCGCCTCGGCTATGTCGTTCCGACCAATGAATTTCTCAATCTTATCCATTCGATTGAAATTTGACGGCAAATGACGCATTGCACCTAGCAATGAATTCTATTGTTGCATAGGATCCGTAATTTATTTGAGAGAACATATACCTAAATTCACCAAAATTATCAAAATAATATTTGAAAAATAAAATTATAATAACAATTTATATAAAAGAATATTAACCAGGACATTAGGAATTAATGAAGGGCGAATAATCGTCAATTATAGGGGTGGCAATTTCACCCGAACCCGACGGGTATCCAACCCGACCCGACCCGACCCGTTTATGACGGATTCGAATGCCCGATTAGCTAAACAGTTCGAATTCGGATTTAGGGACGTGGGTACCCAGTATCCGATACCTGACTTCAATAAAAAAAATATAAATATAAATATTTATTATTAGAGTATAAATAATAATAAAATAACAATTATATAAATATTTATTACTATTAAAATATAAAAATAATAATAAATAATTATTATATAAATATATTTATTTTAATTTTAATTTTAAAAATATATTTTATATAATAAAATAATTTAGTTTTTTAATTATTCGGGTACCCGTGGATATTCGTTTAAATATTTGACCCGGGTTTTGATCGGGTTCGGATTTAGAGTAAAATCTTGGGTATCCGATTTGTTGCCGGTCTCTCGGAATAATCCACACATTTAACGCACGTGCATACGAATAAATTAAAAATGTCTCGATCTTTATCTAACGATCCGACAATCACTATTGCTTTGACAAATGTTTTGAGTGTCCACGTGGCAATGTTAGATATTTTAAAGCCGACACATAATAATTGAGGTATGGTCTAAGTTTACCATAATATTCTCTGTCTTTTTCTGCAAATTTTAATTATCTAAATATATATTAAATATGTTTTCTAAAATCTACATTTCACAATTTTCTTTTAAAAAATTATACTAATATATGTGTTTTATCTGATTTATAATACACGGTAAAAAATTTTATCCCTATCTTAACTCGCCCTGATTTAATCGAGAAAACCCCGAGTTAATTGACTATAGAGATGGGTCAAAGTACAACTCAATTTTTATAAATAATGTTATGATTGAGTGTGAGATTTTTAATATCTATCTTAAACTTTAACTCAGGATCTAATTTAACTATTTATTAAATTAAAAACTTAATTTTAGTAGCCTTTTTCACTTGCCCCCTTCCTCATGCTCCACATATACCCGTTTCATTAGGGTTAGAGTCGGGTTTGACGTTCTCCCACGGACCGACCAATCGCGCACTATTTCGGTGCCTATAAATAATAATTTTTAATGAATATATAAAATATTATGCATTATTTTTGGAAAAAAGGTCTAATTATTTTTTTAAATAATCGAGTCCAAGTCTAACCACGCGCTCACCTACTCTCTGGTCCTGGTCCGTGCCGATCCCAGTTGGTGGTTCGCAGGGACCATTTTGTCGTCATCGAACCCGATTCCCGTACGAGTTCCGGAATCCACGTTGTGGTCTGCCATTGGCTGCATACTACCGTCACGCGTCGGGGAACGTACCACCCCAGGCGGGTCCCGCTGCACAACCAAATAACCATAACACCCCTATACCTTGCCAGAATCACGACTCCGCCACTCCAGCACGAGCTGCTTAAATTACGTAAACGCCACTCTCTAGCGGGCACCGCCGACAGGCCCGACACATCTCGTCTCGTTTGGTTTGCCCGGATCCGCTGAATCGACCGGCTCACGCTCCATCGCTCTAAATTAGCTGGCGCCCGACGTGTGTCCCGTCGGTTCGATCGGCCGGCTCTAATCGCACGGCGTTCAGACGCGCTATGTCTGAATGGAACTCGTTTTAACTGCTTAATAGTACCGGTTATGCGAGTGGAGACCCCTGCAGGTCCCACAACTACTAATTGCTTACACGAAGAGTTACTAGCGGTGGTGGTAGTTCTGTAGCTCTAGGGGCAGGCGGGGGCAAAAGTGGGGAAATCGGTGTGGGATTTTATTTATTTGAGGGACTACGCTACGGTTCAAGGAGAAGGGGACAAGTAATAAATACGACTCTTTTCCCCTTCCTTTGGCGCGTATGTAAACGGCAAGCACACCATTGAGAGCCAAATAAAATAACCAAAGCTGGGAGGCGAGAGTGGGGGGAGGGACGGAGAGCGGCGGAGAGAGGAGGAAGGATTAGCTGCCGAGTGCGACAGGGATCGGTTGTTGTTGTTTTCTGGGGCCGAATCGCCTCCTGTTCCCGCCAATCCTTCTTGATCGCGCCACCCTAGAAAGTTCTCGAAGTTTGCAGAACCCTTTACTCCTCCTCTCGACCAATACTCACCGCCGCCGACGATCCAGGTTAATGGACATGTACGGACGCACTCCCAATCCCGATTCCGGCCTGGAAAGTACTTCCTTTTCACTTTACATGGCTCTCCCCCTTTTTGTGCTGTCCGTCTGTTTCTGAGTTCGGTGGTTTTTTGGTTCCCTTTTGCACGAGATTGAGACTATGTAAAAAGAAAAAAGAAGCTTTTTTTCATGTTGTTTTTGTGCGCTGTAGGGTCTATGTTGCGGTTGGGCTTGGGAAGTGGAGGGGATGTGCAGTACCCGGAGAGGCCGGGAGAGCAAGACTGTGCCTACTACATGCGGACTGGAACTTGCAGCTACGGCGACAAGTGCCGCTACAATCACCCCCGTGATCATGGATCAGTAAGGGTTTTGTTCTGTTTTCACTGCTTCCAGCAAGGTTAAATTTGGTGTTTTGGACTGTCTTTTATCAGTCAACAATGTACGTTGTTTTCTTATTTTCATTTAATTGGCACTTTGAGTTAAGTATGATCGAATTGCACAATGGCACAAGTTTTGTATTTTAAGTTACATAAGCTAGCAAGTTCCGATATTTATTAATTTGATTGACACTACGGACAATTGTGTATCGTTTTTAGTTGACTGGAGCAGGCAAGACTGGAGCTGTGGACTATCCAGAGCGAGTTGGTCAGCCTGTGTGCAAGGTACTTTCTTGCTATTTGTTCCACTAGATTTCAGTCAAATAGAGGAGATACATGGTTTTCATCTTTGGTACGATAAGTTTCGGAGGGGGAATTTGGACCTGAACTTTAGAATTTCTGATTTGAAGATCAACTTTTTTTACCTGTTAATATTGATGAAAGTGACGTCTCTTCTGTAGCACTATATGAGGACTGGAAATTGCAAATTTGGTTCCACTTGCAAGTATCACCACCCTAAACAAGGAGGCGGATCTACACAGCCAGTCTCATTAAATTCTAGTGGATACCCTTTAAGACCGGTTAGTTCCTTTTCATTGTTCTATATATTCTTGATGATGTTGGTTTATTTGTAATGTAACTTTCATACAATTTCTTCTGAGCATGCAATTGCTTTACTTTTCTTTATCGAATTACATAACTACAGGGTGAGAAAGAATGTGCGTTCTACATTAAGACGGGCGAGTGCAAGTTTGGTTCTACTTGTAAATTCCATCACCCACAACCTGCAGGGACAACCGTGCCTGCTCCTGCACCTGAATTTTTTCCAACGGTGCAGCAATTATCATTTCCTTCACATCACCCATATCCACCTTATGCTAATTGGCCAGTTGCAAGACCTCCTGGATCATATATGCAAGTGTCTTATCCTCCAATGCTGATATCTCCTGGAGTAGCCCCAGTTCAGAGCTGGAATCCTTATGTGGTTTGTAATCTTTTTGGTGCTTGAAGACTTTACTTCATATTACCTGAGGAAGCAAGAAATTACTTGAGATTTCTTATTTAGTACCATTTTGTGCTACCCAGGGACCTATGAACTCTGTTGTATCGTCTTCTGGTCAACAATCAGTTCAACTAGGATCAGTTTACGGATCACAAAACCAAGCATCTTCAACAAAACCAACTTTATCAGGACCTGGCACAGCAAGTTTATCACTGGTCGGACCTTCCAGAACTAAGCAGACAGAAAACAAGTTTCCTGAGAGACCTGGGCAACCGGAGTGTGATTTCTACATGAGGACCGGAGATTGTAAATTTGGAGCCATGTGTAAATACCATCATCCACCAGATTGGAGTACTCCTCGAACCAATGTTGTTCTTAATGCTCTAGGCCTCCCTCTTCGTCCGGTACACATCTACACCATTTATGCTTTTGATCATGCAAAGAAAGTTTACCTGATGATAGTCTGAGATCTGAAATGATCTTTTAAATGCTTAATTTAATAAGGTTATCCAGACTCAGAATTTATTAGACTTGGAGATGTGATAGACTTCAGTCTCTAAAAGACTGAGACCTTGAGCAATCTTGGAAAAAATTATTGAAAATCACGCCTTATATGTCAATACTACCAACTGAATATCATTTTTAAAGAAAACTACTAAATTATTGCAAATATCCTTTCATAGTTTGGAATTCATCCTATTAAGTAACTTGAATTACAAACTATTCAAGATCTTAAATCCATCCGGCAGATTTATGGAAACTGTCACGCCCCAAACGTGCACTAACCTAACTAAGGTTAGCAACACGGCATAAACAACTGTACAAGTTCATAAAATATACATCTACTGAGGGAAATAACAAACGGTAGATGTTCACAACCTACTTCTAGTAATTGAGGACCTTATTAACACTATGGTTGTTGCATACTAACGGAGTGGCACTGCCTTAGAATGATCATACTTGGGTTTGATTTGGATGCCTATTATAGATGAAATTTACTAATATGAATGTTACCCTTTATCTGAACATTTAAGTAACTAATATTATCTTATTATATTAATAATATAAATTTATAGATCACATCTAAACTGTTGTCGAAACAGACCACATCCACAAGGTAGCACTTTGAAAGCGCTTAGGGCCTGACATACTGCAACGGACCAGTATTTTTTTGTCTTTAGCTACTCTAAATCTTTTGTTGAAAAAAATATAAAAAAAACACTAATTTTATATGCTTAAATTTGGCTATTTAGTTTTGAAATTGAAATTTAAATGATTTTGTGACTTGTCTTCCATGAGTCAATTTCTGTTTCCTTACAAAAAACTTTTTGCTTGGCACACTATGTATGTGTGTGTACATATGCATGCCATGTAATATACACTGAACAGCTAATCAATGATTTACTTTCGTTTTTTTATCATGAACTGGGAACTTGCTATATTTATAGTAGTTGTATTCACTATCTTGTGATTGATCTTTTTGAGTCTTCTTTACATGTGAATTTCTTGTTATAAGATCTTGATCATATAAAGTTATTATGTTGAGGTCATTTACCCCCACATTTATAACAGCCTTGTATACTTTAGTTTGACAATAGATTTTTTCCTCACCATGCCTCTAAATCATTGGTGAGAATGTTAATCATTTTGATGGCACAAGGTTTTTTTTTCATTGCTTAGTGTGAAAATGATTGACACCAAAGATTTATTGGATCATGAAAGTTGATTAATCTTATATGAAGCAAATATGCTTAGTAAACATGAACCTAGTTGAATCTTTAAAAATCACAAAACTTAGGGCTTAAATTTGCTATAATTTGTTTTGGACTAAATCTAAAGCACTTCCATTGGAAGCTAGATAGTTTTCATTTGGTAGTTGTTGAGATAACTATGCCCTTAAGATCTGATTGGTGGTAATTGTCCTAATCACATGAGCTGCTAGGAAACATATCTATTTATGGTTGAACACTCCCTCCTTATTAAACTAATGGTATTATGACTTACCTAATAAGAAATTTGACTAATTAACTTAACGAGTCTGAAGCAATGTATTCTAATTTAAAATGCTTAAGCCGAGATAATGGTAGTAAGTTATTTGTCAATATATACTATAACATTTCTCAATCTCTTTCTCTATGAGACTAAAGTAAAATATTGCAATCTCCCCCAACTTGGACCCTAATGCATATATGAGAATCACTCTTGGGTACGATAGCCTGATGGCAACTTCATTATATGCTACAACCTTTTCTTCTTGATCTCTCACCATGCCTACAACTAGATTTGCTTTGATACCATTTATCATGAGTTAACCAATGAAATAATTGACCCATTAATTTAGTGATCTTAAAGCAAGTTGATCCAATTTAAATGCTTAAGCTCCAATTAATGTCATTAAACTTGTTAGTTGTTATATACAATAACATTTCTCATCCCATTCTCCACGTGGGACTAAACAAAGATATCAGAAAAAGATTCTTCCATTAGCAAGCTTTACTTAGCTTTGCACCAACATACTAGATCAACTATAATAAATAAATGGTGGGATGTGGTGAGGATTTGGACTTTGTATGAATTAGCCGATATCATGTTAAAATTTGATTGAGGGCTACTTATGATAGAACCCCTCAGCCGTCACCGGCGAAAAATCGTGCAAAGCACGCCCTAATACGATTATATGATAATGACAAAATACTTGACACGCAACTCTAAACCCTAGGCCCTTATTTATAACATTTTTCTGCTTAGCAAACTGGGTATGACATACCAACCCGGATCCGCTTTATTAATAACCACTAATGATAATTGGGCTCACCAATTGTCCCCCTCTCAAACTAGCCTTGTCCTCAAGGCTGTAAACTTCGTCTTGTGCTATCTTCAGGATCCCAAATTGCTCGATAAGTTGTTGAATCAGAAACACTAAATATTGCAGCCTCAAGCTTGACAGGTTCATCATGATCTTCAGAAGATATCCAACCCCACTGATTTGTTTGAAAAGCATGACTATGAAGCTGAGGATGTCCATTTATATCATGTTGTGAAGGACTTGAGGCATTGAAACTTAAGTATCCAGGATCTGCAAGTTCTGAATTCAAAGCTTGCTCCTCCTTCATATTTTCTGATTCTTTTAAGACAACCGCTGTCTCCAGAGACAACGAAACTGCTTATGCAAGATCAGCATTATCTGGTACAGGTGACCTTGGATGACCATGCAAGCCATTTTTCTCATCTTCTCTCTTGGAAGCTTCAGTAGCAGCTTTGATCATTTCTTCTTCTTGATCAACAAGATTCATATCCTCATCTTCATAGTAGCTTTGATAAAAAAATTTTAAATCTTTGTATCATCTCTAGCTTTAACCCTTCCCAAGAATGATTGGAAATTTATCATTTTAACCCTCGGATCCAATCGTCTGCTTGCCCCTCCATACGAACAAATGACATAGGAAATTTACAGTCATCTGGCGTGCCTTTAATGTCAAAATAATGTTCAGCTTGTGCAATCCATCCCACTAGATCAGTTCTATCAAATCCTTATAATTTCACGCAGAATACGAATCTGCTATCTATCCTCCATGTTATTTTGACTCTGGAAGGTAGTCTTCAGGACCTTGCTCGAGGTTAGATAAGCCTGCCTATCAACAGTCACATCTGCACTCTCTCGCACTTTCTTCTCCCTAACCAACTCTCCTAACATTGCTTTCATTTCATCTAAAATGTTAAGACGACGATTCATCTCCATACAACGTTAAGCAATTTTACTTCCCTCACTTCTTGTCGTCATCCTTCAGGGTTTTTTTTAGATAAGTTTTGCTACAGTATTTGCTACAATACTTGTAACAATAACAATTTTTTTATCCCTTTGTTGTTGTGTTTTTTTTTTTCTAATCCTAGCTACAGTACCCCAACGGCGCCCGCGTCCGCCGATTCCACCCTCGTTTACGCTCGATGTCGCCTTCAAGCCCGCGCGTCGAAGTACGCAGTGCTTGCACCGCCGATTCCCCGCCACCTGCCTCCGACTAGGGTTTCGGGAGAGGTCGCAGACTAGGGTTCCGGGAGTCAAGGCACACGGTTAGGGTTTCGGAAGAGAGGTGCCTTGCTGATGATGTCACCTCCGCTGCGCCTTGCTGGTGATGTCGCCTCCGCCTAAATCAACACCCCGCATCACTAAGGAGGACGCCTCCGCGCGTCGCCGATAAACGAAGCAGGGCCACCGGAAACAGCAATCGCCGGAAGCAAGGCTGTTGCGCATCACTTGGGATTTCACCGTTGCTTGTTCTTCCCTTCGTCGCCTAACGCAGCAACAGCAGAGGAAGGGAACAGAAGCTCCGCCGCTTGTCACTTGAAGTCGCCGCCGGGGAAGAATGTCGCTTGGATCTGCGTGAGCACGCCTGGAAAGGGTCTCGCCTCCTTCCTTGTCGTCGCGCCAGCGGTTGATTTCGTCGGTTGGATTGGTCCGCTGGCGTCAATGAAAATGTCGCCTGGAGAGATGCTTCCGCCAAAAGCAACCTGGTGGAAGCCGCTGCCCTTAGCGAAAGTGCAGAACCTTCATATGACTCCGCCTATCGTCTCAACAGCGGAAGATGGAAACGAAGGCGCTGGAAATGATGCTGCTTGCGTTGATGAAAACAATGTCACCTTCCGACAATGTCTGATTGTATGATCCGCCTCAAATTGATAGACTTCTCCCTAGGGTTTTGATTGATTCCTCCTTAGGATTTCTTTATCGGCTTGATCAACGATAATAGATCCGCCGTTTAGATCTACTACCGACAATGGAATCTCTTTCGCCTTTATCCGTCACCGAACCACCGGTTTCTCGGCGATCAATCCGGCAAATCGGACTAATTGATAGAATCCCTCAGCCGTCACCGGCGAGAAATCGTGCAAAGCACGCCCTAATACGAGAATTACAAAATACTTGACACTCAACTCTAAACCCTCGCCCTTATTTATAACCTTTTCCTACTTAATGAACCGGGTATGACATACCAACCCGGATCCGCTTTATTAATAACCACTAATGATAATTGGACCCGTAACAACTTATCTTTACGTAAAATACCTGAATTTTATCTTTTCATTGTTGAGCTTGTTTTGCAATAATGTATGTAATATTAAATGCTTGATGCACCAGCAATAATTGGATTTGGCAAGTCAACCCACTTGAATTATGATAGATCTCTTGTACAGATGATCGTAAGTAATGGATAAAGATAGAATGCACTATAATACGAGCAGGCTTTCTTCATGTTTCTTGTTACGTATGAAACGTTGTTTTTACAGCATGGACTTTCTATTCTACCAAATTTTATGGGTTGTTTTCCATTACATGAATTATCAATCAGCAGTTGGATCGACAATCCTTCATGCAACTCAGGTTGGGGCAGTTAAGGCACAAAGTGTAAAATGTGAGGTACATGTGTGGTTAGGTTAGGATTGCTTTCAATTTGAACAATTAGATATAGGTTGAATATAAATTTTAGAAACATATATGTTGTGGCCTAAGAACTCATATATTCTCTGGCCTGTAGTTCAGTTGAGTGAATTGATTACGATTAGTGGTGCGAGGAAGCATGAAGATACCTTATTAGACTGCAGTAAGCAACGAAACGATATATTAGTCCAGCTAGAGAAATCATTTACCATAGAAATTTGATGGAAGAAAAAGAATTCAATTAGCTACTCCAAACAGCTGGGACTAGGTTTTTTCTTTCTTTTGTTATCCTAATACATGAATAAACACAAAAGTGGCGGTAAAATCAAGTTTCTCTCCATCTCCACCACTAGTAGCAGAAATGGCATTGGCAGAGGTAACAACTGCTAATAAACATGCTACAGGAATCTGAAGCTGCTAACATCTTGTGTTCTTGTATTCTTGTATTTTGCCCAGAAGTGTGATAACTTGTTAGTGGAACACATCAATCATAAGAAATTGGATGCCAGAAAGTGGGCAAAGAATTTCAAGGAAACAATTTTCTGCAAATGAGGATTTCCTATTGGTATACTTCAATTAATGACTGAAAATGTACAGCAAATCAGCAATAATGTGAATTAATCCAGTTAGTATCCAAAACTAACTGTAGTGTCAATTGCAGAAATTCCTGATACGAACTATTTGATGGAATCAGAAATACCACTGCAATCTAACTTTTCGTTGATACTGCAAAACATGTTTTGTAAAAAGCAGGATCGAGTGATACTGGAAAGATAATAGAATGAAGACAAGGAGTGGCTTTATATAAGGTTATAAGTATTACGACATTTTTCTGTTGAATTCTCTCCTTTGAGAAAAAAAAGGGTTTAATATGCTGACAGTCAGAATTTTTTGTCTAGTAGTTACATTATTTACTGTGTATATTGAAGTAACTGAACCACTAGTTTATTTTTCGTTACTGTTTTTTTATCAAAGTTGTACTTCTGTCTCTCCCTGAGTTAATTTTCTTTCATCTGAATTTTCTGACAGGGAGCTCAGCCTTGCAGTTATTATATGCAGCGTGGTTTATGTAAGTTTGGACAGACCTGCAAATTTGATCATCCGATTATGAGCTATAGTTCATCTGCGCCAGCTATCTCTGATATGCCAATTGCACCTTACTCTATTGGTTTCTCTGTCGCGAGCTTCACACCATCCTCATCATCCACAGAGATACAGCCTGAATTTATTTCTAACAAAGAGCATTTCTCTTCGAGAATGACATCCAAGAACTGAACCAGCATCTCTGTTGCTTCAGTCATTTCGATCAGAATTTCTCTTCTACACGCATCAAACCTGATTCTCAAGTGGTATGTCTTCTTCAAGTTGAGAAAATTTGAACCTTTTTTTTTTCAAATTCTTCCATTGTGTACAACTGAAACTCATTCTTGGTACCTTTTTGACATTGATGGAAATATCAACTACGCCTACTTTTCTCATTCAGTCAATCTTCCTTCCACATATTCTAGACTTCCTGGCTCATCTAGTTGAATCAACATTTGAGCTTCATAGATTTCGTTATTCTAGCAAAAGCATCACCCAAACTCCTTTGGCAAATAAGTCATGGCCAACACGACCTGGCATACTAAAACCCTAAGGTATTCCTTCCATTTTTCTTTAATAAATGCAGTACTATAGGAGGATAGAAGGCAGATCTGCTTACCCTTACCAGTTCTACCTCGTGTAACTTCAAAACCACAAAACCATGAAAGGATCATGATTCAGGGTTTCGTCTCATCCTGCCACATTTCATTTTTCTTCTCTGCTCTTCCACCTGCGAGCAATTCTCTGCATAGCAGATCACCAGTTTTTGGCATTCAAACTGGTAAAGCAAACGTAAAGGCTGCTGGATTTTCCAATGACAACTTTTTTCTCTCTGCAGCTCCTGTTTTTAAAATAAGATACCCTCGTATCTTTCGTTGTTATACTGAACAATACATGGGACGCTCAATTGTAATTTATTGCCTGAACTTTCTATGACAAGGAAGATAACTATAAAGAAATACTTTTCACTTGAACTCATGGTTTTTTAGTCTTATCAGATGATACAAATCTTTCAACTTAGCACACATCATTATTATCTCTTTGCGCGCAGACTCGTTTTCTCAGGTTGTATGTTGGTATTGAACATCATTTTGTAATATAGTTCCCGAATCTGATTCTTGCTTGATATGCCTCCAATATCGTTACAGCAGACAAGACAGACTATATCTTTTTGATGTAATGTTCATAGTTTAGTCTTGTTAGATAGCATAGCATTCTTTTGAAAATATGTTCATGAGAAACTTTTTCTCAACTGTGTTGTTTTATGTGGAGGATGAAAAGGCTCCATTCGACCATCATCTCAAATAATATGTGATATCGGGCATTTTAATTTCACAGTAAAGAATATATTTCACAGTAATATATGTGATATTACTGTCAGCATGAGTTTAGCTAATTTATACTATTCGATATTGGATTAACAATTTAATGAGTCATTTTACTCATTAAGTCATATTACAGTACAGTGGTATAATAGCGTGCGTATCTTATTATGCGCATAGTAAGAATTAGTATAGTGATTGAATCGAAATATAATTGGAGTGTTCTACATGGATGTGAGATGAACAATTTAGACACATGAATCTATAAAATGTATCCAAAAGTTAGTGGGTCTAGTAGGACTTGATAGCTATTTTAGACTGACATCTTTGGGTTCACAAGTTAGTGAGTAGAATTGTTCATTGGGTTGAACTTCCACAAATATGACAAATGAGTACAAACATTCAACATTGAAACTTTTCTTTTTAACAGAACATTCTATTTAAATTGAAAACTCAATGCACATCAAAATACAAGAGACTACTAGTCGGCTCATATGGCCAATCCTAACTCAGCTTGTCTTGGCAAACCTGGCCAACTAGTTGGCAGGCTTATTACAATCTCTCAGGTTATGTAGAAAGTTGAAGCAACATGAGGATTGCATATAGTTAGTCTCTCATCAAGCAAACAACGTTCTTTAGTGGACGATTATGGAGATGCATCTGTAAGGAAATTAACTGCTTTTGCTTTCTAGGCTGTCCAATTCCATAGTGAGTGTATATTTTGGTTTCCATGTGTATTGCTCTGCAGTTTTGAAACTTGATATAGGTCATTTTTGTAAGATATGACTTATTTGACATGGGAAGTTACAAAATCATTTGATGGGTGATATATCACACCGTGTTTACTTAAACGGATGAAAAGTATAAAGGAAAGAAAAAAAATAAAATAAAAAAAAATAGATAGATAGAGTGTGTTATAGGTTTTCTTTCCTTGTGTTTACTTGGAAGTATGGAAAGTTTGAAGGATTGATATATATATCCTAATTTTAATTTTTTTAGTCATATTATATAAATATTATTAATATCATAGAAATATTAAATGTTAAATATGAGCAATGGTGGTGAGCTTGAGCAGCGACGGTAAGGACGAGCAGTTGAGGAAAGCTCGTAGCGAGCGAGGATGAGCAGTGGTGTAGTGAAAAATAAGGTATGAAGTTAGTGAAGTTAGTGCATAGTTTCAGGGGTTTAATGTCTGTGTTTTCCTCTTAAACTATTCATTCGTCTAAGTAAATAAGTATATGTTTTTTTGCCTTTTATTTTCTCTCCTTTTCTTCTACTTTTTCTTCTACTTTTCTTCCAAGTAAATGGGCCTTAGAGGAAAAGACCGCATTAAATAAAGATTGCTCAAGAATTCTTGCCCGTGTCCTATAAGCTTTTTCAAGTCATTTAGGTGTCGAAAGCAATTAGATAATTGAGTGTTCTACATTTTAGATTTAGGTGTACTTGAGAGTTATTTTAAACGGTCTATGTTAGCATTATTTTACTTTGGTCAATCATGAGTCTAAGTGACAAAACTCCTTGATACGGTAACTTGCTTGCTCTAAATATCACTTGACTCAATTTACTTGAAAAATAACTCCTTGATATAGTAACTTTTTAGCTCTAAATATCACTTGATTACTTCACGTAACTTCTTGATATAGGGTCAGTTTAGGGCTGATTCTGTTTCTAGCTTTTGCTGGCTAAAGAATTACTGTTGAAAGATAGCTGGCTGAAGAAGCAGGAAGCTGTTTGGGAAACTATAAGTGCTGTTTGGGAAACTATAAGTGCTGGTCAGCAGAATAAAAATACGATGATGTTATATTAAGCAGATAGCTTAATATAAACATACAGATACTTGAATATGAATCTTAATGAACATCATTCATAAGCTTAATGAACAACATTGGAAGAAAATATATCATAAATATAAATCACATAGTTTAATGAACAACAACAGAACACTTAGCTTATGAAGGCTTACATAGCTTAATGAACAGCATCTGTATTCTACCACCAAATTGCACATAAGGTTTGAAATCTATTGTATTCTACCACCAAATTAAGAACTAATCTTTCTCAAAAAAAATAACATGAACAAGTTGAAATATATAAGGCTTACAAAGCTATACAGAAAAGTCAAAGGAATACTTGGAGCTAGGCGTTGTTGGATTCTCAGGGTACTGAAATTTCTATTCTAACAATAAGACTATTAAAATATCTGAGGGTGCTACTTAGCAGTTAGGACACTAGCTCTTATTAATAGCATCAAAATATATGGAGTAGATTTTCCTTGAATTTCTGGTAACAACAACAAAAGAGGGAAGTCTTAGCTTCCTTCGCTTACTCAACCTTTGCTATATAATGATGACTTCGCAATCGTAAATAACTTCAACAAGATGAGTTCAAGGCGCCATCGTTGATTATGCACGGCAGTCACGCCGGATAATTCCTCCACCTTGAGCTTCTTCTGGGACTTCGTGGGGTTCGGCGCTCCCATCAACAAGTTCTACGCCAACCTCGACTTCTCGAAGCTTCAGCCAAATACCTCGAGGTTGTGGAGCTTCAATAGACTAGAGCCGGAGCTGGGAGGCGGTGGAGTTGTAGCTGAAGGGGAGCTGGTGGGCGGAACTAGAGCTGGAGGGGAGCTAGGAGGCGACGGAGCTGGATCTATACGCTGGAGGTTAGCAAGCCAAGGCGCAGGAGGAGGAGGTCGGCGAGCTGAGGCGCTGGAGGTCGGCGAGCCGAGGCGTTGGAGGAGGAGGAGGTCGGCGAGGTGCTGGAGATCGGCGAGGCGGCGGAGGTCGGCGATCAGTGAGGCGCTGAAGGTCGGCGAAGAGCAGGATCGGCGAGAGGTGTTGGAAGCATGCAAGGAAAGTAGCTATGGGGCGCTGGAAGCAGGTAATGAGTTGATTCTTTGGGGCAGCTACTTTTTTCTGATGCGCCCAGCAGAATCAGCCCCCAACGATGAGAGACAAGCTAATTCTGCTGGCCACTAGCAGCCCCAAACCGAGCCATAATAACTTCCTCGCTCTAAAAATCACTTAGATTCAAAAATAACTCCTTCACATAGTAACTTCCTCGCTCTAAATAATATCACTTGATTCAATTCACTTAGAGAAATATTTGAGTAACATAGTTTAGTAGTCCGAGAAGTGATAGTGATCGTATTTAATATCAAAATTAACAAACTTTGTTGACTTAATAGCGTTGATAACATGTAATGCCTTTTTGTTTCTATAATTGGTCATTGAAGTAAAGATTTCATGATTAGCTCTCGAGTAAATGATATTAGTCCTTTATGATTTTCTAAATCTCATAGAAATTGTCTAGTAACAATACTTTATTGAAAAAATTCTGAGTATTGGACATATTCCTCTAAAATCTTGCACGTCAATCTCTTGAAAATGCAACTTGTTTTTTTTAATGGAAATATGAAAAAAAAAAAATTTAGCTTGGAAACTAATAGTACATAAAGAAAGCATTAGAGTTGTGCTATTTTTTGCTTTCTCTTACGAAAGAGGCAAAAAAAAAAAAAAAAGGCGCTCCTTATGGACTTCTTCTATGCCTTGTAGAGCTCCTGCCTTCAGAGATGGACAGTTCATCCACCAGGTCATACGCAGCATTATCATTATCACTCCCGCCCTCACCGCGATCCGCCGCCCTAATTCCTTCCTGCTCCTTGTACCTGCGCAAGAACCTCCTCATGGAGTCCGCATAGTTGTCGAGCCCGAGCGTGCTCATGGCGCTGCACACGTCGTCGCCGCTGACCTTCTGCCGGTTGCTCCGCCGGCAGCTGCCGGCAGCCTCCACCGTGACGAAGCTGATGAACTCGGAAGCGCACTCCTGCATGGTTTCCTTGGCTTCCTTGGAGATCTTGGCGTTTGCGGGCAGCGCCCGCTTCATGATCCGACCCACGTTGGCGATGGGCAGCAGGTGGTCTTGCCCGCTGCTGTATTCTTCTCCTGACAGCACGTTTGCGGATCGAGTTGGGAAACTCAGGCCGTCAATGTCGGTATCCATGGTCTCCGGCCGACCGGAGAGAAGAAGAAAGAAGCAGCAACTAGAGAGAGGACATTGGACATGGGAGGAAGGGCCATGTCGGTATCCATGAGCTTTTATCGCCGTAGGAATGCACGCATAGAGATATATATGCATATATAAATGTCTAATTGAACTGCTCGAGAAGGAAGTGTGGTTCGAATCCTAACATTGTTCGGTGTGTCGGCTGGTCGTTTATCACCTTGAGTGATCGTGGAGCCACGATTTTGGAAAAGAAAAGGTGAAGCTTGTTTTATGGAGAAAACATACTGAATTCGATCCGATAATTTAAGTCACTAAATTGTTTGATCTATTGTACCTAAAATGTTTCTCTATCAATCGTTATTTATAGTTCTCTTACCCGAAATACTATCTCCACTCTTCCGTTTTTGTGTGAGAAAGGATCGCTGTCTAGAAAATTAGGAAAGAGCGATGCTTTCACTTTTTTGTTTTGCTAGAAGATATGTATTATTTAGATTAAACACAGCACAGATCTCACAACAAAATAAAAGATAAGGTCAACACTGTTCTCCAATAGACAGTGACCCTTCCTATAACATTTTCTCAAAAACTTATCTATTACATGTGTCACAACATCATCTTCACTTGTCTATATTATGCCTCCCCCATACCAATTACTTAATCTTTCACCCATATATACCTATTGTTATATTGTAATTGCCATTGAGCTTCTCAAACCCTAGAAAGTGGATGACTGGCCTTTTCGTGAAAATGACCTCAAGTCTTTTGAGCATCTTGGGTCAATTTCTATAAAGTACATACTAAGATCCCAATATGCCCCCTTCTAATTGAGGTCCTTGCTTTAATGCAATTTTTTTAAATTCAAATTAGTGCACAAGAATGGGATATGTAACACATTAAAGAAAAAAGATATTCCAATTGATCACCTTCGATTTTCTATATAAAAAATTTGACATGTTATTTTCTACTTGTTCCCTTTAAATTGGAAACAAATTAATTTTTATTAAAAAAACAGATTGATAAGTTATATGCATATAATGTTGACAACTGCTCTACTTGAAATATTTTACATTTTGCTGCTACTTTCTGCCATGAGTTAAGACACAGTTCACTGGGTGGGATTCCATTAAAAAATTAGTACCACCAGACGAATCGTAAACCCTGTAGATTCTTGATTTGCATGATTTAAGAATGTCTTTAGCACAAACATTTATGTAGCTCTAAGAATATCTCCATGTTCCACTTAGGGTTTTATTATAGGCAGCAACGGGTGCTTTTTAGATTAATGAAGAGAAAGTACCCTGTAAAGAATTAGGAACACGAAACAAGGAGAATCTTTACTAGACTCTTAAGCATTACCTAATTAACGTTGTCTGAGGTTTCCTTCTCGAACAAAGATATGCTCCTGTCAGTGAGCTTTTTGTACTAAGACTGCATTTCTAGGAGAAAGAAAAAAATAATTAGAAAATAAAAAGAAAGAAAAATATGCTTATGTAATGTTTACATGAAAAGAACCAAAATCAGGAAAAAAAATTATATTTTTTTCTTCCCCACCATTTTTCTAAGATACATAAGTATGCTTTAACTGAGCATGGACAAAAGATAAATGAATTAAATCACATTTATATTAATTTGACCTTCTACTATAGAATTGACCAAGATTGGACTCAGCTTTGTTGTAACTCTTATTCATCAAGATTTTAAAAAATCGATCCGAACCGTCTGGATCTAGTCTCTGACATAAGTCTGTACAATAAAACCGATATTATGTTACAGTTTAATGGACTATACCGACACAGTAAAATCAGAGTGCTGAATTAGTACAAATCAAAATTTTCAACCAATTAGAACCAAAACTTCAAAGTCTAGGCTTGAGTCTGTTTAGTACCTAAAAATGTGTCTTTATGGAAGGACCAAGCTTCTGGTTTTGTTTCTCATTTGGGAGTATGATCAATCCTCATTTTATCTTAGGAAGAGGCCTCGAGGATCATATTTAATTACATAAGCAAAAGGCTCGTCGACTGAAAATCTGAAATCCCTTATCAACAGGTCAGATAAATCTTATTTCCAAAAAAAGGGGGGGAGTTGATTAAAGAATTATTGATGCTCAATCACTGTTGCTGGTTCAGATTGCGATAGTCCTCTTGGATCTTGAAAAAGAAATTCTTTTGAATCAAAGCTCACAACAATGGCAGGAACCTTTGGAGAAGATATGACGAATTAAGAATGCAAGAAAGCTGAGCTTAGCTTACTTCTGAATACTATGCCTCAGTGAGATTGAAGGAGTCTGCAATCGTGTAGAACACCTGCTTCACCTTGGGCCACGCCGCCTCCGGCGCCTGAGCATTCAACGTGTAAAGTTTGCCGCCGCGAGCGCAGCAGACGGCGACGTTGTGCCGGCGAAACGACGGCCCCTCCACCCTGAACTCCAGCCTGTAGTAGTTCACCTTCTTGGAAGCATCTTCGCGCACTGACGCATCCACCAAAGCCGCACTCACATCCGTTCCTCTTCTCGACCCGGCTATCCTCCTCAGCACCGTCTCCCCCACCTCTCTCGGACCGCCGAAGTCCTCAATTCTGCGGAACAAGATTTACTTCAGGCGTCACTAGTGTCGTGCAAAAGATCCAGGAGCAAAAACAGAAGAATAATCATTGACGGATTTAGCTCGCGCACGCGAAGTCGCGGGGAACGTCGGAGACGATAACGCTAACATTCAGCTCGCCGCTGGATCCTGGGGGGCCGAAGGCGGCGACTGGTTCGCTGGTGCTCCGAGGCCGCTGCGAGGGCGGCCGGTCTTCGATCTTCAGGGGCGGAGGATCTAAGGATCGCTCGAACTCTGCTTTACTTAGAGCTCTGTAGAGCAGTGTTTGGTCTCCAACCCAATTCTCTGGATATATGAACTCTGCACACGGAAGAGGCTCGATTTGTTCGTAATGGTTTGCACTTGGTCTCCGTGTAATCAAATTAGTTCGATAGTCGAACCGAAGCGAGGTAGCGATTACCGACCGAAACCGTTGGTGGAGTCGAGGCAGCGGGTGAATCCTTGGACGGGGTAGAGGACGTCGAGCCGGAGCGATCGGCCGAGCTCCGGCGAGAGGCCGAGGAGGAAGCTGGTGAGGCCGCCGAAGTTGGCGCCGAGGGCGACGAGCGAGGCGGTGCTGATGCCCGCCAGGAGGCGCCGCCGGAATACGGCGGCGAGGGAAGCGAATTCCACCTCCGGGGGAACGCCCCGACCGCCGAATGAGGAGCGGATGCAGGGGAGGCAAGGGGATGAGGACCACCGACCGCAGGATCCCGCGCGCAAGGCCATGGATTAGGGTTGGAATGGTGGGGTGTGTCTGGAGGGGCGTTCGGGATTTGGGAGTGGAGTGGGGATGGCGGAATGGGTGGCTGGTAGTGGGCCTAGAGGCTCCCTCTAGTTCTGGTTCGCGCTTTTGAGGATTACACTTGGTTTTAAAGAAACAGACGCTTCGATAAAGTCCTGGTCGATAAAAGTGTGGATGCAAAATCCATCTGGCTCAATAAAAGGCTGTTGTTTCTGATGCACAATCTCGTTTTCTGGCTCCTTATTCAGCGTGTTTTTGTCCATGGATGAGAGCGGGTAAGATACTTCTATTTTTTATGCTACCCATACAATAACTATTCTACTATCCATACCCGAATGACTACCCATTTATTTTTTAGAACCTCTATCAATATCCTACCCTATTAAAAATTTAACTATCCGTCTAATACCCGAACCCTATAAATACTCATCTTAAAAATCTACCCTATTAAATTTTAATCTATATAAATATTATTACCCAATTAATATTTGGGTACCCGACCCTATAATACTCTAATAAAGATTAAATTTTGGGTAAGATAAAATGGGTATCCGCAAACCCGAATAATATATTTAAAAATTATAGTAAATAAATAAAAAATATATATTTATATACATATATATAATCGGGTTCGGGTAGTGGGCATCCGCCCTATGCTACCCATACCCTATCCGAACCCGACTCGGGTAGCATATGCACTACCCATACCCTACCCAAATCTGAATAACAACTATCCATTTACCTTTAAACGAATTCGGATAGGGTGAGTACCCGCTAAATTGGTACCCAATTGCTATCCCTATTTTTGTCTTCTGATGTCCGACTTGAATAAAACTAAGTTAGCTTGTAATAAAGTGAAGGTGCCCTATTAATTGTGGATAACAAAGTTTTAAGCCCAAAACATCGTTACTAAACTATAATAAGTGTGATGCTCCCGGGATTTAGCACAAATCCCAAAGCACACCGAGATGGAGCGATGGTGGGACCCCTCGTCATCAGCCGTGTTGGACGACTCGGGTGTGCGATCGTGTCACTGAGGTTGACACAAGTCCATAGGGCGAGGGTCGAGTCAAACCATGGAGTGTGGGTTCACACGTGGATGTGGGCTTCTGACTCGACCCATGGACCCCGGACCCTCTCACACGAGCTTGCGAGCGTGTGCATCGAAGAGGGTCAACCGCGGGGCGATTCTGAGGTCTAATCGACCCCGAACCGGCACTGAACCATCCTTCCGGGCTGAACCGAACCGGTTCAGCCGGTTCAAACCGGTCTATAGTGCATACGCACGCGCGGAAGAGGGGAAGGTCCCCTGTTCATCTTCCTGCGTCGCGAGCGACGCCGTCCACCGTTGATTCCGCCACCTGGAAGAGTGCTCGCCAGATTTGGAAGGTGGCCGGCGACTCGGGCTGGCGTGGCGGCGAGGGCGACGGCGATTTGGGCGTGGACTCCTATGTGGACGAGCCCAGGGCGGATTTTGAAATCTGCCCCGGTGGAAGCGTGATTTCCGGCGATTCTTCGCCGGAGATCGGGGCTTGCGTGGCGGCGTGGGTGGATTTCCATCCACGTCGAGGGGAGGCTGCCTTATCGAGCATTCGGGGAGCTCGGGCAGGTCTGGCGACGGCGATTTCTCGGATCTGAGAACATAGCTTCTTCCTTTCGGTCGGCGACGAGGCTCCGGCCGTGGACTCGTCGGCGTGAGGCTCCAGATCTTCTTACCGGTGCCCTGAGGTAGCGAGGAGACCTTATCCTCCGGCGCCGGCAGCCAGACGCGGGAGAGAGATCGGAATCTCCGATCTCCGGTTCCACGCAAGTCAAGCTTCCATTGGGTTCAAATTCTCGTCGGCGGCGGCTCCTCCGACGACAATACTCCGGCGGCGACTTCTCCGTTCACGGACGATCAGATCCCGACTTTCCGGCGGAGCTCCGGTGGCCGGACGGCGACGGACGAAGAAGGGGACGCCTCCCCTGTTTCGGCCGAACGTCGGCCCTATTCCGGACGCGGGCCGTGAAGGAGAGGAAAGGAGCTATTGCACGAGTTTGTCCGCGCGATGCGCTTCGACTCCGACTGGACTTTCTGACACAGCTTTCGTGAGGACCTCGGTGGGCTCGGCTCGTGGAGTGGTGGCACGCTACAAGGGTAAACCCTCCCCGGATCTATTGTGTGTAGTGGTAGTAGGACGGTTTTCTCGTGTGTAGTGGATAGAGACTTTACCGCCGTCCGGACTTCGTGTGGCTTTGCGTCCGGACGGTTCTTTTGCGCTATCTGTGTCCGCATATGTGTAGTGCGGATTTGTGACTGTTTGCAGGTGCTTGCTGTGGCGTCCCCTTGTGATTGATTGAGGCCGCGCCGATGCCTATCTCGGCTGTGTAGAGAAATGAGTGCAGGCTGAGGATATTTATGTGAGTGCAAAGTGTTTGGAGAGTCTCCATCACTTGACACAGTTGAGAGATCTGTAATCGTGTTCGAGGGGCGATATTCATATCGAACCCTTCGCTCACGTGGTGTGAGGACTTGTAGAGTGCTGGGCCAGCTTCCGCAATGCGATCCTAACCGGTCGCGGGCCACTCTAGTGTAGGGCTGAGATATCCGCGAGGGGATCTGCCGGTTGTGGTTAAGTTTATTATAAAAAAATAAATTTGCCCATAACAATAAGATCGATATGTATTTACTTTTAGTTGCTTGATTTTTAACCTTTTCCATTTCAAGATCTCCCCGTGATGTTCCTCTTTTGTTTTCGCTAATTCCTAATACATTATATTCTATTTTGACTAACGCCTCCCTACTTGTCCAAGTTGAGTTTGTCTTCCCCCTTAGAAAGCTAACTTGTTCCTTGTTTTTTAGACTTTTCCAAAGGTGATAAGAGTTAGTGACTCAGCTTAAATGTTTTCTAAAAATTTATAAAAATACCAATCTTTACAACTTTTATTATGTGATTACCGAATTAAAATAAAAAAATTGAATTTATAGAACTAAAGATTACTTTTTTTATTATATATATTATTTCAATAAATTTGAGAAATTACATAAAAATATATTTATTGTTACAAAATATTAAATATTAAAGAAAACTAAATGCTATTATTGTTACAAAATTTATCATTTATAATAAAATCAATAATTTCAACATTTATTAATTTTTTATGGTCAACGGTGATAATAAAACCTAAATTGACTTGACTCGACCAAAATTTGACCACATGCTAAGTCAGATTTAGATAAAACCCAATCATTAAAGCCCTGCTTACTAGAGGGATTTTAGGAAGAAAGAAATGAGTTTTAATAAAATATTTCGTTTACTAAGAACGACAGAGCACAAAAGAAAAAAAAAAATAGGAGAAATGAAAACGAGAAAAAATTCTCATTTTCAATCTGCCCAAATGATGTCTCGTATTTATATTGTCTTTTAGATCTATATTTACCTGTGAATCGAGACATATTTTCATGATTTTACATCTCTTTCCAGCTTATTTCATTGATTTTTTTCAGAAGCTTCACTACTTGTCATGTTTGTTGAATACAGGACATTTCACTCACTTTTAAATCTACATAGAAGCATATTTGCATCTCTGAGTGAATCAAAAATCTTGACAAGAAGTTTGGCTTCGAACGGGATTAATTTCGAGAATTACGGCTGAGGCCATAATCTACATCATGACCGTAATCCTCTGATTGGCTACATGATGGACCCGTTTTGATGCAAGCATAGTCATATTTCAAAGACGTGTCCATGGTTTCCTTGACGACAACCTTTCGGATGAAGACGACTTTCACAAAGAGATTACGGGCACGGCCATAATTCAGCATAGTCACAATCTTCTGATCGGCAATTTTTGACAATACGGCTATGGCCATAAATCAAGCCGAAGCCATACCGCTCGCTTGTAAATTTCGAGATGAATTGGATTTCTACACTGAAATTATGGGCATGGCCATAATCTACCCCATGATCGTAATCTTGCAGTCGCAAGAGTTTATCTGCAGTCATACCAGCCGTCAAGAATTAAATGAGCATTAATTATCTGAAGATTACAAGAAATAAAGAGGCTACAGTTAATGCATTTCCGTTACAATCATAAATGCGAAATTTATCTGGATCATTTATTAGCCATCAAGAGTCATAATGGAAATTAAATTAAGAATTTGAAGAGTCATGCAATTAATGGATGAGAATTTAATGCAGAATTTGAAGAGACACGTAATTAAGATTCATTAATATATGAGAATTTAATGCGAAATTTGAAGAGACATCTTGAGGTTTATATAAGAGAGCTGGGTTCTCTTCAAGGAGGAGACGAGTCTTGGTGGGAGGTGAAAGCTTGGGTCGAAAGGTAGAGAAGAGAGAGAGATCCTTGTGCGTTCATTCTAGAAGACCTAAAGAAGAAGAATTGCTACCCTTCCTTGAAGTGTTTGTCATCTTCTACCTTCTATCTTCATTTTGATTTCTTCTTTCCTTAGAGATTTGTATTCAAACGACGCTATGATAGCGTAATCTCTTTGTCGGAACTAAGGGTGTAGTCTTGTTTAATGTATCTTGTTTTCAAACTTGTTATTTCATAGCGAATATAGATTTTATCTCGTGTTTATTCGTTCTATGCTGTGTTACTACTAGATTTGCATTGGCCACGCAATTTCTTTTCTCGGGCGCCGCAAGAAGGACCGAAAGGTGAATTGTGACACTAGATCTGCTAGTTCGAACATATTCTGACATGTCAAGAATTTGGGCAGGATTTGTATGAGGAATTTAATAGTATCTCTGAACCCATTGGATCAATTTAGGTACGGTGAGTCACGAAAGTAGGACACCGATCTAGATTGATACTGGATTACGCCGTCGAAAGAGGGTAATCTGTACCTTTTGATACTTCCTTGAGCACTTTTAAAATTGTCTTGCTATGATTTTAACTCGTATGAATTTAAGATCTATCAACGAGATGAACCTGAAGTTCCGATATCTCTAACCTTTGTTTTCTCCCCAAAAGTATTCTCTTGCCAGACTTGGTTTATTTTAAGTTGTATTATTTTACTTTTCATAATCTCGAACCACTTAATCGATCGTCTAGCTATTAATTTATAATCTCTTGGTACTTGATCACTGTCTCTGTGAGATCGACATCTAAAGTACTACTACGTTAAAATCGTCACGCTTGCGGTTAGTTGTGTGTTAGTACGACACACATCACCAAATTGAATGGAAAGAGTAGACGACGTAGACGCAAGGAAGCTTTTTATTTTTCTTCTTAGTTTTCTTACAAGTAAACACAATGAAGGATTTTATTAAGCACTTTCTTTTTCATTTAAATTTCTTTTCCTCTTAAGTTTTGCATCCTCTAAAATTTCATCCCTCATAGTAAACACAGCCTTTGAATTAGGGTTGGGTATAAGATTTTTTAAAATCTACTCGAATATGAATATAAATTGCCTTAAATACAA
This sequence comes from Costus lasius, assembly GCA_027563935.2. Classification (NCBI taxonomy): domain Eukaryota; kingdom Viridiplantae; phylum Streptophyta; class Magnoliopsida; order Zingiberales; family Costaceae; genus Costus; species Costus lasius. The sequence continues at coordinate 132,307,233 of CM050450.1, read as the reverse complement.
ACACAAACCCTTGTATTATATAACTATCAAACTATTCTCGATAAAAAAAAAAAAATCCAAACTAGTTGCATGGTGGTACCACATCTATCTAGTGTTGTGCGTGCTATCATAGCTCTTTATTGCTATGCGCTACTATCATAATTTTTTATATGGATATCTGATTCCCTATAGATTGTGTTTCCTTGGAAGAAATTTGTAGCGAAAAGAAGGGAAAGTGTTATTTTTTGTCGTTTATTTGGACGAATAGAAAAGCAACAGAGGGAAAAATGCGTGTTTTTCCCTATTTTGTCTTCTGTCGGATTTAGGCAGAAAACACGATGGTGCACTCGCTGCTCTCTCGTTTGAGCTACCGCCATCGTTGCTGCCTCCTCCAACCCTCATTGCCGCCTTCTCTAGCCTCGTCGTCGCCCCAGTGCTGTTGACGCTTCCTCCTCCAGCCCCCATTCACTCATTGCTCTCTTGTTCTAGTCGTCGCTGCCGCCTTCTTGAGCTCTCGCCATCGCCTTCTCGAGCCCTCATCGCCGCCTCCTCAGTGCTCGTCGTCGTCGTCACCTTCTCTAGCCCTCGTCTTCACCTCCTCACTCGCTGCTCTCTCGTTCGAGCCGCTGCCGCCGCTATCGTCTCCTCCAAACCCCTCTATCGCCTCCCTGTATTCACCCTCCAGCCCCGCTCTCGCCATCACCCCCTAGCTTCTGGACTACCGCGAGCGTAGCTCACTCTTCCATACTTCTATGAGAGAAGAAGCCTCCACGTGCAAGTCACGTGAAAATATTTTCCTTCCCTTAGGCTATGTTCTGTTGGATGGAATCTACCGTGGAAAGGATGGGAAATGCAATGAATCTAGATGACCATCTAGATTCATTGCATTTCCCATCCTTTCCACGGTAGATTCCATCGACCATCTAGATTCATTGCATTTTTCATCCTTTCTACGGTAGATTCCATCCAACAAAATATAGTTTTTTAGATTCATTGCATTTTCTATCCTTTCCACGATGGATTCCATCCAACAGAACATAGTTTTATTATCCTTACATAATTTTTTTCCTTTCGATTTTACTTCCTTGCAAAGAAACAACAACCTTAATCGGGCAAATTTTGTGACACCCAAGTCAGGAATGGAATATGAGAGTCCGGCTTGGGTTGGGCAAAACTCGACTCGAACTCAATCGGCTGCCATTCATCCGAGGGACCACCATCCCCATTCCCCCATTGAGTTCGACGATTGCACTCCGTCCATCACTTCCGCGTGGCGGGAGTCACGAATTTTAAAACCCTTTTATATGCGCTCTTTTTTCTCTCGTTTTTTATTTGTACACCTATTCCTCTACTTCAACTAGTACCTGATTTTTAATTGGGCGTATCGAAGTTATGCTTGGACCCCAATTCCAGCCTGACTGTTGTTCGCATCAGAATGCAGGTACCAAAATGAGTCTATCTTCAAGAGGATATCGAAAATTTTGAGCATAAAAAAGCCGGCAAACGGCGTCAAATACTTAACCAGACATTCCGTTTAGTTACTTGATCCTATCCAGTATCTGCTGAGCTCGATCTCCATTAAAGCATATCGCAGACGTTCAATGAAGGTGGGCCGACTAAATTCTTTCGACGAACGGATGAAAAGCGATAAAAAATGTTTGTATACTTGGACGGGATCCAGAAAAGTCCTTCACGCTCTCACCATCTCTTTCTAGGCATCCAATGATCCTTGGGAGTTAATAAAATAGAGGCTTTCGACCTCCCTCTCTTTTCCCCTCCCCTCTCACAGTGGTACTCCCCTCTTTCTCACCTTTTCTCCGGCTCTTCTATGGAGGCGGAGCAGCAGCAGCAGCAGCGACGGAAGAGGAAGGGGCAAAAGCGGAAGCTGGAGGAGGACGCCGCCGTCGCTGCGGCCTCGATCACTGAGGAAACGGAAGCGGAGGAAGGAGAGAAAAGGGGCGGCGAGGAGATCTGCTCCCACCGATCCCAGCAGACTATCGCCCGCCAGGTCAGTGCGCAAGTTGAGGTCCTCGAAGGCGCTTTCTCCTGGCGCCTCGTCGATCGCGCTGCCGCTAAGCGCGCCACCCACATCCTCGCGGAGCTCGCCAAAAATGGTCGGCACGCGTTCGCTTTCTTTATCAACTATTCTTATGGGTTATTTTGATCTGTGAATAATTGAGTATTTTGGGGTGTTGAGGGGGATCTGTGTGCTGATTCTTTCGGCAGAGGACGTAGTGAATGTGATCGTGGAGGGAGGGGCGGTGCAAGCGCTTGTCAAGCATCTACAGGAGCCACCATGTTTACTTGCAAGGGAAGTAAGTGCGGCTGGAGGAGAGCGTCCGTTCGAGCATGAGGTCGAGAAGGGGAGCGCGTTTGCACTCGGTCTTCTTGCAGTTAAGGTGTGTTGTGTTACTTTTATACATATATGTTCATAAGCGTATATAAATGTGACATGGGATTTCTGAAATTGCTATGAATTGTTTTATGGTTGTCTAAGTCTGGAAGATGAATCCGTTGGCCACACTTAATGGCTTAAATTTCTAAGAATCAATAAGAGGAAAGGCTAAAGTTTCTATTTAACTTTAGGGACACATTTCGGGTGATTCGAAGGATGTGTATGACTAAAGCATATTTTGATGTCTGAATGAGGTTTTCAGTTCTTAGAATTTATCTATTATATACATTTGGTTTATTGGTTGCTCGATAAGCTGTGTCCGTTGGGATTGCTGTGGATTTTTTTTCTACGCACCTGCAAATCTGGATGCCTCTTGGCGTGAATGCAAGACCTGTTTAGGAGTTGTGGAGTGCTGGTGTTTGTGACGAAATATGGCATGGGTGCCGGTTGCTAAACACTGTTATTGAGCTGTAGGATTCTGGTGTTAGTATGGCATGTTTGATTATCTTAACCTGAATATGAATTGGTTGAGTAAACGTGAAACCCAACATGAGTATTTATGATTGAATGACATGTATAATTGAATCAACAATCAATAATTGAAATTGACGTGGAAATGGCTTGTATGCCTATGGATACACTAGTCTCTTAAGAATTTAGTGTGCCATGCGTAGTCAAGTGAGTTGACTCTTATGACACTACCTGATCTGCTGACCTTGGATCATAACTATGTAATATTATATTTTTATTTCATAAATAGTAAGTTTATCCCAAATTATGAGTTGACAGCGGGCTGGGTTGGTGTGTTATCTGACTTTGTCTTACCTACTTGAAGGAATAGAGCATGTTGGAACTCGGAAAATATGACACGGCAATAGAAAAGTGAGTCATCTAGATATGCTTAACATTGATAATAAGAGAGAAAAAGAGAACTTGCATTTTCTAGTTAAGTTTGGTTAGCCTTAACATGAATTGAGGGCATAAAGTATTAGAAAACTTCTAATGAAGAAATAAAGATTTCCTAACAATGTGTTTTCAGACCTAACTTGTAAGAAATCTAGAATTGCCTTTGATGTTTGATTGGTTCTCACTTCAAAAACTTGTTTCTACATAATGAATGGTTTGTGATATACTTGGGATTCATGATTGTTTATAGAAGGTTGACTATTACTTGATAATGTGTGCTAAAAGCTACTTTTGTTACTTACCTGATACCATCCCATGGTATAGAAGTTTTATATGATTCATATATTGTTAAAGAAAGGCACAAAGCTACTTGACCTTATAATTCACAAGTGAATTTCTTTGCAACTGCTGCTACATGTGAGCACTATCTGCTTGCTCTGACACAGTTCAGAAACATCTCTTCAAAGTATCCACTGTTCAGGTTCCTTTGAGCTTCATTGTCAGACCCACGTTTAGGTCTCGAGGCTTAACATTCATTCTGTTCTGTTTCATTTTTTTTCGTCTAGTTTTATATCAGTACCTTAATTTCAAGTCAAAGTTTGATAATTATACCTTATACCTGTGCGGGTAGGTCCATTTTGTCCTGAAGATATCTTTAAAACACATGCTCAAAACTACGTTGGATATGTTTATTATTTTGATCTGACAAAATTGTGAACCCTAATTACTTTGTAGAAGCTTTTTTAATCCTTACGCGGTTAGTGTTGGTAATCTTCTTCATAGTTCATGGCATTGGTATTAGTATTTGAATGTCCAAAAAATGTTCACATCTACTGGCATATTGATGATGACAATGAGCCCTTGTCGGTGAGTGGTGAAGCTTTAGTAGGTCAACAATGTTACTCTACTGAAGTTTGATCCACCTTAATTAGGGTTCCATGTTTGATCAGGTCACAAGATAAGGTTTGATTTTAAATGCCTCAGGTGAAGTGAGTGTGAACCTTTTCCCACCCCAACAACCTGCCTTGCTCCACCTTAATATAAGAAGAAAAAATAAATAGAGTTATATGTAATTGTATTTTGTTAGCATCAAAGTTGATTTCTTGTTTGAAATTTATGATTGGTTATTTTCATTCTTATTTATATAATTTAATATTTTAATTTTATGTAAATATAAAAACTCATATATTGGTTATGTCAAATCTAGTAGGCAAGAGCCATGGGATTAGGCTGGGAAAATTCACAAGGGTATATACTAAAAAATTTGAAATATTAATTAGTAAGGGTGGGGTGGGATTGGTTTGTGCCTATATTTGCATTAGCCCATCTCTTTGACTTTCTTACCCTCATCCAATAGTGGGGGACTCCATGGGAAGTTGCTGAATTTTGTTGAAGAGAAGGATGTGATGTGCGTAGTTTCTGAGATGAAATTCATCAGAATCACTGAGATAACATGATCCTAACCACTCACAATTGATTTTATTCATTTCAAGCCAAATCATCTATCAACCTTCATTATTATAGTTGAAGCAAAGAAGTTAAGTTTTCATTAGGTCAAACAACACTTAAATATTACAAAAGAGAGTAGTTTAGACCCGTTAACCTTCAAACCCATTAACCTGTTAAACACTAATACAAAGCGCTCCAACACTCCCCCTCAAGCTGGAGTGAAGATATTAATTAGACCCAGCTTGTTACACAAATGACTAAGTCTAGTAGGCCCTAAAGACTTAGTAAAGATATCTGTGATCTGATCTTCAGTGTTTAGATACGGTGTATCAATAAATTTACTGTTGATGGCCTCCTTGATGAAATGACAATCAACCTCTATGTGTTTGGTACGTTCATGAAACACTGGATTGTTGGTAATGAAAATAGCGGCCTGATTGTCACAAAACATGTTCATTGGCTTGGAGCAATCTATCCCACACTCTTGTAAGAAATTTTTTAGCCACAACATTTCACACACCGTATGAGCCATTGCTCTATATTCAGCTTCACAACTTGACCTTGCCACAACACTTTGTTTCTTACTTTGCCGGGTGACAAGGTTGCCACCAAGGTAAGTACAATATCATGAGACAGATTTTCTATCGATTTTATATCATCAATATTTCCAGCATAGTCAGCATCCGAAAAGGCCTCAATACGAGTGTGTCCATTTTTACAATACTTCAGTCCTTTACCAGGAGCCCCCTTTATATATTGAACAATCCGGAGAGCAGCATCCCAGTGACACTGCTTGGGTTTCTGCATGAATTGGCTAACTACACCCACAGCGTGAGAAATATCCGGTCTTGTAACAGTTAGATAATTAAGTTTGCCAATAAGGTGACGGTATTGAGTGGCATCAACATATTTGGAGTCTATATTCTCACTATATTTCTGATTTGGAATCAAAGGAGAATCAGCAGGCTTGCAATCACTCATACCAACCTCTTCAAGAAGATCCACGACATACTTCCTTTGTGATATGAAAACACAATCCTGCTTATAAGCTATCTCAATGCCCAAGAAATACCTTGGTGTCCCCAAATATTTAATCGAGAAATGTGACTGTAAGTGTTACTTTGTTTTCTCAATGCCATGTATGTCATCACCCGTTAATAACATGTCATCAACATAAACAGCCAATATAATGATGCCATCCGCAGAACGACGTATAAAGATAGAGTGATCTGCCTGGCAATGACGGAAGCCAGCTGAGTTCATAATCTGGGAAAGCTTTTAGAACCAGGCTCGTGGGCTCTGCTTAAGACCATAGATGGATTTGTGTAACTTGCATACCATCTCCCCCTGAGCAACATAACCTGGAGGTTGCTCCATAAAGACCTCCTCACAAAGATCACCATAGAGAAAAGCATTAGTAACATCCATCTGGTGAAGAGACCACCGGCAGTTGATAGCAAGAGAAAACAACGTGCGAACAGAGTTAAGGCGAGCAACCGGAGAAAAAGTGTCATATAATCGAGGCCATAGATCTGAGAAAAACCCTTGGCGACGAGACGAGCCTTATAACGAGCAACAGAGCCATCGGTGTGGTATTTGACTGTAAAGGCCCATCGACACGGAACAATGCGAGCGCCAGAAGGGGGAGACACGAGGGTCCATGTGTGTCGAGCCTGTAAGACGGCCACCTCAGCATCCATAGCTTGTTTCCACTCTGGAAGTAGCATAACCTGGAAAGGAGAAGTAGGCAAAGAAAGCGAGGACAAAGCAACAGAGAAAGTATGGAAAACAGGAGACAAACGAGTAAACGAAACATAATGAGCAAGAGGGTAGCGAGAAACAGTACGCTTGCCTTTGCGCAGGGCGATGGGAAGATCACCATCCGGAACCGCCGACGAAGTAGACACTGTAGGAGGCCGAGGGCGCCGGCTGTAAACCTGTAAAGGGACCGCCGAAGGAACAACGTCAATAGTAGAGGAAGAAGGAACATGTGAAGACGGAGGAAGATATATAGGAACAGGGAGAAGAGTGGAAGTGGCCGGAGAGAGGGGAGCACAGGGGAAAAAGGACTGAGACTCAACAAAGGTAACATCCACACGGGTAAAGAGGCGACCACTCGAGGGGTCAAAACAGCGATACCCCTTTTGAGTGCGAGAATAGCCAATAAACACACAGCGATGAGCACGCGGGCTCAACTTATTAACACTCGGGCCAAAAGCATGGACATAACAGAGGCACTCAAAAACACGAGGAGGAAGGGAGAACGACACCTTAGATGGAAACAACAGGGAAAAAGGTGAACAACCACCCAAAACCATAGTGGAAACACGATTAATAAGAAACGAAGCCGTAAGAGCGGCTTTAGGCCAAAAAATGCGAGGAACATGCATATTAAATAATAACGTCCGAGCAACATCGAGAAGATGTCGATTCTTGCGCTCAGCCACCCCATTTTGAGAAGAGGTGTAGCTACAAGTAGTCTGATGAAGAATGCCCTTAGACCGGCAAAACGACTGAAAGGAAGTGCTAGTATATTCTAATGCATTATCAGAACGCAAAATTTGAATGGAGACACCAAATTGAGTTTTTATTCAGTGTTATCAATAACGGATCGCGGAAAATAGCGGAAAGCTAAAAATCCGCAATATTATATAGCGGATTGCGTTGCGGGCAAATAGCGGAAGTCACATAGCGTATAAAATATATATTATATATATAAAAATTTATGTATAACGTTTGAAATATATGTTATACACCTAATAAATTAAACTGCATAAAAATAAAATAAATTATATAAAGAAAGATAACATAGTACTAACTCAATTCAAGTCATAATTTTAATTTCTCAAACTTAAAAACATAATAATGTGGTCCTCTCCGCTATAGCGGGGCTATAGCGTTTCATAGCGGATTGCTCAAAAACCGCTATGGAAAAACGCTATAGCGCCGCTATTGCGGCTATTTAACAACACTGTTTTTATTTCAGCATAAAAATTGCAAAATATAGTAAACAATTCAGATCGCTTAGATAAAATATAGCACCAACACATGCGGGAGAAATCATCGATAAAGGTTACAAAATATTTGTGTCCATCACGACCAGGAACAGGACTAGGACCCCAAATGTCAGAGTGGACGAGCTGGAATGGAAGCGTGCTGCGTGCGGTGGCGACGGAAGGTAAGGAAGCACGATGATGTTTACCCATAGCACAAGCTTCACAAGTAAACGAGGGGCAGGACGACAGGGACAAAACACGCTGCAGACGTGCTGGGGATGGATGACCAAGACGATAGTGCCACAAAATAGGAGAGACGACGGTAGAAGAGAGCGCCAGAGAAGGAGAGGAAGCAGTGAAGGTGTGGACACCACCGCGCCTAGGCCCCCCACCAATCGTCTTCTTCGTTCGGAGGTCCTGAAACAGACAGTGAGTAGTTAAAAAGGTAACACTACAGTGATGTTGAGCAGTAAAGGCAGGAACAGAAAACAGATTAACGGGAAATGAAGGTATGTAAAGAACATCAGTAAGCAAAAGGGAGGAGGATATGGGAACCGTGCCCACACCCATGACAGAGACACGGGAACCATCGGTAATGGCCACCGGAGGATAGGCACCCCCGGTGGATAGGGAACCAAACAAGGCACGGTTACCTGTCATATGAGATGATGCATCGGAATCGATGATCCAGGTAGGCTTAGAAGAAGCGAGAGTAGCTATACCAGATACCGGAGCGGAAGAAGCTACGAATGTGGATGGCCCAGTAGTAGAGGAGGAAGTCGACTGAAGAAATCTAGCATACTCGGCAGCCGAAATAGTAACCGTATCGCTGACAGCAGGAACAGGAGTAGAAACGGGCAGAGGCATATCAGACGCAGCTGCCGCACGGGGGGAAGGATGCCCAAATTTTTGCCAACAGCGATCAGGGGTATGGTTGGTGCGACCACAATGAGAGCATGGCGGAAAACCACGGCCGCGACCTCGACCACGACCACGACCAATAGTGCGTCCGCGACCAGCATAAGTAGGAGCAGGAGAGGAAACTAGAGCACTGGGAGTGTCCGGAGGCTGAGAGGTGGCCGAAACACGCAGCAAGCGAGAGAAAGCCCCCTGAAGTGTGGTCACAGTGGAGTCGAGCAACAGTTGAGAACCCAAAGCTGAATACTTAGGATGGAGGCAGGAAAGATACTTAGCAACTAAAAACTTCTGCCTCTGTTGAAGAGTGACCTCAATGTCAGAAGAAGCAGGATGGTACTGACACAGTTCGTCCCACTTCCCTTGTAAGAGGACATAGGTCTCTTGGAAAGAGCGATCTTCCTGTTGGAGATTAATAATATCTTCCCAGAGTCGAAGAACATGGTTGAGATTCTGTCTTGAGGCATACGTGCTATTGAGGAACTCCCAAGCAGACTTAGTAGTCTTTTGATACATGACAGTAGAAGCAATTTTGGTGTCCATACTATGAAGAAGTAAATTTAGCATAGCCATATCTGAACGCCGCCAAGAATCATAGGTAGGATCAGTAACAAGAGGGGCAGATTGAGTAAGATGATGCTCCTTACCATGCGACCCCAAAAAAAGATGAACTGATTGTGACCATAGAGGGAAGTTCGTGCCATCAAATTTAATAATGTTTGTGCCAAAAGATGTTCCAGGTTTAATGTCCATAATAGAAGTTCCAGAGTCCATGGGCGAGCAATAATATAAAGCCCTGGAGAAAGATAATAAAAAAGGAACAACTCACATAGACAGCTGCAAGATCGAAAAAATAGGGCACGGAGAAAACAGAAGGTACCAACTATACGAAGACAGAAAGCAAGAAGAGGCGTAGAGCAGCGATCCCGGGGTCAACGCCAGATAGAGAAAGCGGCTTGGGCACCGAGAGCCAAAAAAAAATCACAGCCCTCGTTTCCTCTCGTCGCCGCGGCAACGCCAGATAGAGGAAGCGGCTTGGGCTCTGCCTGCGCAGGTTCGCAGCCCGTTGTCGACGCCAGGTAGAGGAGAAGCGGCTTGGGCACCTAAAGAACACAGCCGCAACAAAAAATCAGCGCATGCACGCGCACAGCACCAGCGGAAGAGAGAATCAGCAGGGCCTCATGGCATCGGAAGAATAAGGCGACGCGAGAAACTCCGGCGACGCGGAAGAAACCTTCAAAGAATCCGGCCGGTCTTCATGAAGTTCACAGCAGGAAGAAACCGGTGAGAAGAACAGAAGGAAGCGGCTTGGAAGAGGCGCTTCACACGGCCACGCCACGGCCGCGCGTCACGGCGCCATGCGCACAAGGCGCGCCGCTCTGTTGTCGATCACCAAGTACCGAGAGCAGAGATCCTCTACAACGGAAGAGAAGGAACGCAAGGGGGGGGGCAACGAGAAACACGAAGGCGACAACGAACGACGTGAGGCGGCGGCGAAAAAATTTCCCTGCTCTGATACCAAGTTGAAGCAAAGAAGTTAAGTTTTCATTAGGTCAAACAACACTTAAATATTACAAAAGAGAGTAGTTTAGACCCGCTAACCTTCAAATCCATTAACCTGTTAAACACTAATACAAAGCGCTCCAACAATTATGACTATTATTCAGATCAATATGTGTGTTTGCATATACACACACGTATCAATCTGAATTGCCGATCTTTCATCCTGATCCAACTGATCTGAATCCAGATTGACTGATCCGGTAAAGTATGCTATTGTGTATTTCCATCCTACATGTGCCACCAGAACCCACCTCTTTCTACATGAGTCACTGAGCGTGATTTTACCTTGTGTATGAATTTGAAACTGGAAGTTTTTCCTTGAAAGTGTCCTAATTCCTTTAATTTTAAGATAGGACCTCCATATCATCCTTTATCTGGTTGCTCTAGTTGACACTCTTTACATTGTCGTTCACTTGTCATTTTCAATTTTCATGCTTTATCTTTTTGTGCATGAAATTGTGGGAACTGTTGATTGATAACAGTATCCTCCAATTTTTAGTTACTGTTTTAGTTTCGTATCTGAAGATATAAAAAGTCCACGAACTGCTTCATGCATGCACTAGTGTTTTGCATACATTTCTATTTAGTAGAGGAACAGGATACTTATGTAATTTGGTCTTTCTTCATGCTTTTTCGCAAGGTACAACCAATATTTTTGTATAAATCAATGATTCAATGATACTGCTTTCAGACAATTGACGCATTCTTACTTTTATTATTTTCCAACGTTTTGTGATTTTACATCTCTTTTTGTAAATGACGTTCCTTGTTTCAGCCTGAACATCAGCAAATAATTGTTGATGCGGGTGCCTTGCCTCCGCTGGTAAATCTCTTGAAAAGGCACAAGAAAGGTGTTAACTGCCGAGCTGTTAATAGCGTTATCAGAAGAGCAGCTGATGCAATCACTAATCTTGCTCATGAAAATAGCAATATCAAAACTTATGTCAGGTTCTTTCACATAAAACTTGATGGTTGCCCCTAAAATACATAAAAGGTGCTTTTTCGATGGTTCTCATTCGTATTATCCAGGATTGAAGGTGGAATTCCACCTTTAGTTGAACTGCTCGAGTCTATAGACCTGAAAGTACAGAGAGCTGCTGCAGGTGCCTTGCGGACTTTGGCATTTAAAAATGATTGTAATAAAAACCAGGTTATTGCATTAGCTGATTTAACATTTATGTTTCTGATTAGAAATGGTCTTTGTTGTTATTTAACAATTTTACTTGGACATTAACTTGCAGATTGTGGAATGTAATGCTCTTCCCACTCTTATTCTCATGCTTAGATCAGAGGATGCTGCCATCCACTATGAGGCGGTGAGATAACATATTTTCTTAATAGCTTGGAAATGCTGTATACGCTATAATATTTACTATGAGATGCATATGAGGTTTAAATTGTTTATATGAAGGTTTGAAACTTTGAATTATAAGGAGCTTACTATTTCTGAATCAGCGCTAGTTACTCTGGGATGTTTGCTAGGTTTCAGCCAAAGCTAACATTGGTCAAGTTGAATGTGCTTAGATGTTATTGTGGTTTTGATATGATAGTTATTCAAGTTATCTGGATAACAAGAGAGCATAAACTTTTGCACATCAGAAGCTGAATGTAAGATTATTCAAATAAAGAAATTGCTTCTTGAGTGCAGATGTACATTTGGTGATTCAATGCTCACTCTTTACCTACATCTCCATCCCACTATACAATTGTTTTTTTGGTGGCATCATCTTTTCATCATTTTCCTCTTGTTTTTGAATCTTTTCCCCATGTTCCTTAAATTTCCTACATAATATTCCTTTACTTTGCTTTATGTTCCTAACTTAAGAGACTTTTCCAAGAGTAGCATTGATGCCAATAAAAAGTGTTCTAAAGATATGGCAAGTTTCTTGACTTGGCATTTTGGAGGATGAAGAGGAGCGTGCTATATGCTACGATTGCTATCTAGACCGATCTACCTTTCACAATTCTGATGTCATGTCATAGGAAGCAGTTTATTCAAGCTGCAATCTTTACAACACGCTTAATGAAATAACTACCCATAATTTGATAAACCTGAAACTATGTGGCCCAATGTTAAAATTCTTAAGCCATAGTTAGTGGTAGAAAGTCCTTTAGGCTTTATATACTATAATAAATTTTTTCACCTTCCTAATTGGGAGCTTCTAGCTATACTAGTGGTTGTGACCATCAAGTTCATTTTTTTGAAAGTTCATATAATTTGATAAGCATGGACGTTTTCAGTTTGCACCACTAGTATGAAGTATTATAACCATTGAGAGATAGATATCCCACACAAAAGGTTCACTTATTTAATTGCGGAGTATCAGGGGATATATCATAACAGTATTCATGAAGACTTGGAATAAGATGAGGTGTGGTTGATTTGTAAGTCCTCTGGAGAATTCTCTCTAAATTGGTTTATGAGATAATTCGACCTAGAATGAGTAAGTTCACATCTATTTATGTGGTCTAGATATAACTTAGCATGCCCACATGTTTCATTCTTTTGGATGTTATTTCTTGAAAAAATGTTCACTCATGACAAATCATACAAGTTGGGGGCATATAATAATGCTATTGGTCTATTATTAACGATTAACACACCCTTACTCAGTCAAGATATGCAGAGTTGTACTATCCTATTCTTGCTTGTGTTTTGTTGTAGATAGATGGTCTACAATTGCCTTGAGGATTACATGTAATCTTGTAGGAAATGATATTATCATTGTGATGACTGATGAAGAAGTTAATCAATGCAAACAAAAAGATGTAGACGGATCCATGCTACAGCAATACTCGCAACCAATATTGTGCGGTACTAGGGAATTCCAGATGTACGGAAGAAGTTTAAAATACTACATGAATTTTCCATGGAGAGCTTGAGGCTTTTTTTTTTCATATGAAGAAATGAAATCTTAAGAGTATTTTTAATTCCATGAGGGAGTAATATAGTCATGTACTCCATTTCTATATACTAAACATGATTAAGGAGGGTGAGTTTGTGAGGTTTGATATTATACTCTAGAATATATATGTTTTCATGTTTGATTATTATATCATACACTTGCATTGGGGATAACCGTTGAGAAAACAAGGCTGTTGACTTGACAAGAAATACATCTAACGTAGATGTTTAAACTTGTTGAAATTTGAGGCAGGCTTTGTTTGGTGCATCTTGAAACCATGGTGGCTACCAATAAAGTTGGAACTAGATATTGTAAATCTTTTGAAGATGCAATTCAAAATTTAGATTTTTATCTGCTGTTAGATAGCTTGTACAACTTAATTAACATCTGCTAGATTATGTACCTCTAAGATTTGCAGATAAATATAATGAAATACTTTCAAATTTTCATTTTGTCTTAATTAGTATACATCCTGTTTATCTTGGTGTTTTTGTTTCCATGTTTGCTGAGGTGGGTTATTTTCCATAATCCAACTCGAAGTGATATTTACTGCCATGGTATTTAGGTAGGCGTAATTGGGAATCTAGTTCATTCATCCCCTAACATAAAGAAAGAAGTTCTTCTTGCAGGAGCTTTACAGCCCGTCATTGGCTTGTTAAGGTATAATGGGTGTTTAAGTTCAATAACCTAATTATTATTTCTTAATCTGATTTTTTGAGTAAATATCAACTTTATTCTTTACATGTAAGGTGAAATGAATATCTCTTCTGTTCCCTTTCTATGATTCCTTGATTGTTTTCAGTGTTTAGTTGGTAGATTTAAACTAGTAGCATGGTGTTCATTTTTAAGTTGATTATTGAAGTCTACTAATTATTCCTTTGCTATCAAGTTTTTTTTATGCTTGCATAGATAAAATTTTTGGTTAACAAAATTGCAGTTGACTAAACCTGAGAACCCAATTTTAGCATATATTTGAATAGAAAATGTTCTTCTGAATTATAAAAATAGAAATTTGGACTCTGATAGACAATTCGCCGTAAAAATTTCACAAAGGTGATCAGAGGATCGTTTCCTTTTTTTTCCTGTGAAAAACTACAATAATTATATTTAATTCTTTTAGTGTGGTCCTCAAATAGATCAAGCTAGTTTTGTTTGGATAATGGTCAATAAAGTTTCCAAATCTTGCAAATGCCTATTTTATAATACATAAAACTAGCAACTCTATTAAAATTAGGATTTTCTAGTGATCTTTCTTCATCTTCTTAAAGCATAAGGTGCTAATTGCCAAGCAGACTAGCCAACTTGCCACTGGTCTGCTATCACTAGACTTGCAATAATGCTTGAAGTATATGATAGAAAGATAGGGTTTTACCTTTCTACATGTTTTTTTACTTTCATTTCTTGAAGACAAAGGAGGTAGTCATTATGTTGTTTTTTTAGTTTACATCCATCATCATATAATTTCAGTTGGTCAGGTAGCTTTTAATCACTATAACAAGCTAGGTACATGGTTTTCCATCTAACATGGCTTTTCGGCAGTTCATGTTGCACAGAGAGTCAAAGGGAAGCAGCTTTGTTATTAGGGCAGTTTGCTTCTGCTGATTCAGATTGCAAGGTGTTTCGTTACTCCACCTTTTCTGTTTCATCTGTCTGAAGAGAATATTATTATATGCTTGGATAGAATTTTATACTTTGCATCTTTCTGCACTTTTGACTTTCTTGCAGGTGCATATTGTACAAAGGGGCGCTGTCCGGCCTCTAATTGACATGCTTCAGTCCACAGATATTCAACTTAAGGAGATGTCTGCCTTTGCTCTTGGAAGGCTCGCCCAGGTTACTGATGGACCTCACATTTTATTGTCTGTCTGTGCTTCTTAGAGCACGTTTGGCCCTAATTCTGCACATAATTCAAGATAAGCTACAGTGTGATAAAAAGTTAAAAGCTGTTGGAAGCTCCAATTTGGAGCTTCTCAAGATTTTGCTTTGAAATCTGTGCAAAAGTAGGGCCAAACAGGCCCTTAGTGTGGCATAAATCTGAATTTTAAATCATCTAATTCATTGCTATAGTATCATATGTTTAAAAATTTTGTTCTATCACTGTTCTTATCTTGGTTCTTTTCATCCGCTTTTTGCTACAATGTACAAAAAACACAAGGTTAAAAAACACTGTTCCTTATCACCCGCAGTACATACTTGTCTGACCATGGACATACTAGGACATGGTTGGTACCAGTTATATATATAGACATATGCACGTACAATTATTTCATTTTATTTCTCACGTATGCCTATGAATAACCTTTTGCACATTGGTTATCCGAATAAAACTTCTATTCACATAACAAGTAGCTTTAATTTATCAATATATTATTTGGTTATACGAGTCTTTTCCTTTCCATTGATCCTTATGTTGTGCAACGTTCCCAATTAAGTCATGAAAATTTGTAAAGATATGTAATATCCTCAAGCAGAAAGATAGTGAAGTTACTTATCTACTTGTTGGCTAAGAACACCGGACCTGATGTTTGCTTATTTGAGCTGCAAGTATTAGTGAAAAATAATGTTGCTGTGTTAAGTGTTATGGAAATTACAGAGATGCTCTATTTCTAAATTTGAGTGCCATGTTTTGGTTTTTTATTGTTGTTCTTGTTAATTTGTTAGCCGCTTGTAGATGCAAGTCAGCACTCTCTATTTCTAGAAAAGATCGTCCCCTTACAGCCTATGGATTTCTCTTCTCTAACTTGCTTTGATTGGATTTGTTTGGCAAACTTATTTGCTGGCATAGTATCTCAAAAAATCCCTTTCTCCTTTAGGATTCACATAATCAAGCTGGTATTGTCTACAATGGTGGTTTAGTGCCTCTGCTAAAACTTCTAGACTCAAAAAATGGATTGCTGCAACATAATGCTGCATTTGCTCTTTATGGAATTGCAGACAATGAGGTGAAGCATATAAAAATTCTATTCATAGCTTTTCTTTTTTTTGTTTTGCTGTAATGCCTTATTTGAGACTCATTTGGAATAGGCTAATTCGCATCTGTTCCTTAGGATAATATCTCTGATTTTATCAAGGTAGGAGGTGTGCAGAAGCTACAGTATGGTGAATTCATTATTCAGGTTAGTTGAAAGATTTATTTTATCTTGATGTCTGAACTTAGCATGGTTGAGTAATACATTTTCTGTTACAGGCTACAAAGGACTGTGTAGCTAAGACTTTGAAGAGATTAGAGGAGAGGATCAATGGTCGAGTGAGTTCTGTTTCAATTTATTTCTTTGTTTATTTGCATATTCAGATTGACAAGGATCCACTTTTCACGTTTTTGGAAATTGGGAAGTTGACAAAGTAGGATGATTGAATTTGACATTACACTTCTATGACAACATCTAATCTTGTATCGTGAATTCATCATTATATATTTATCACCATAAATGTCACTCTGATTATTCATATGTACCATCGCATGTGCCACTATCTTGTTACAGTTTTTACATGCATTATTGTCATTATCATTGTAATATGGTCTCTGTACAACGAGACACCATGTAACCATCTTGTATGCAATACAAATTATATTCTCTTTTATTCAATTAGGGAGTAAGTTCGATCCTGAGGTTTTCCCCTATTTTGACAACCTAAAGATCTCTCACACTCTTTACCTTTGTTAATTTTTGGTGTCATCACCCTTTGGTGGAAAGGCTTGAAGTTTGTGTCGCTTTTGCAATAGTTTCCTACAATTTTGCAAGCATCGCCAGTCTTCATGCACATTTCTCCCTCTTTGTCAACTTATATATGCACCTTCTTTCTTTGTCATCTTCTTTGAAGTCATAGTTGTAGCATGGTTCATAATCCTCATGCTATCTCTATAATTGTAGTATTTCCATCTCCTTGTTCCATTTCTTGCCTTTTCTTTGGTAGAAAAACTTTGGTTCAATGAACATCATTTCTTATCTACTTGAAATAATTTTTTCTCTTTTTCTCATGACACAATTAAGTCTTGCTTGTGGTACATGTGTACGAATAATCAACGTATTAATTGCTTGTGTGTTACCCTGCACCAACAAATAACATTCTTATCCCAGCCTTTAGACCAATCATTAATATTCTCTCTTCTCTTGGAAGTGCATGGAACTATTTTTGTGCAATCCTTTTCTATTTTACAAATGCAATCAGATGGGACTTTTTCTAAATGTATTGGTTGTATTCTCTCATTTGCAACTACGGTTGCTTCAACTTTGCTACCTTAAGTTTGTGAGAGTGTTGTAAACTTTGAAAGCTTACAAGATAATAGAATTGAATATGGCATCATTCTCATATGGAATGCAAAGAATCAAATAAGGCATCATGCTCCTAGGTGCTTATTGCCTTATATACTCTGTATCCTTGATATTCAGTTGACATATGTATTATGTATTGACACGATTCAGCCTGGTGCAAATTAAGATTTAACAGAATACCATGGTTTAAAGTATAAGTCTAGCCGGTGTGTTAATCTTGTTTTGTACATTGGTATTAGTCATGACTCAAATTGGTACATATTAGGTGTCCTTACATATTGTACATAGTGTATTGGGTCTATTCACATAGAAAGTCCATATATTTGTTCGAGGTTGGATTGGTTTGTAGGGGCTTATCACTCGGTACATATTCTGATTAAAGTCCATGCCACACATGGTTCAAATTGGTATATGTTCTATACCAACTAAGCAAACTAGATGTACTAACATATTACACTTAGTTTAATGGGCTAATCAAGTATTTATTGGAACTTATTTACATAAGTTTGTGAACTAGTTTGTGTTATGATTGGTTTGAAACAAGCATACCGGTTGATGCGAACTAAGAACTAAGATCTTGGCATGAATTTTTCTATTATGATTTTATATGTATCACCATTGTTTTAAAACCAATATGAATTGGCCGGTTTTTTTGGCTTGTACCTGATAAAGGTTTGAATTGGACCAAGTGGTGGAGCAGCGGGACCGAGCAGGAGTAGCGGGAAGGAGAAGGAGAAGGAGAAGAAAAAGCGGAAGAGAAGAGGAAGAGAAGGAGAAGGAATAGGAGGAGAGGAAGGAGAAGATATAGGAGGAGGAGAAGAAGTTGAGGAGGGGGCATATCGGATGCGGTGGCGGAAGTAGGAGGTTGAAGCCGTGGAACAAAGCATATGCGGGAGGTGGAACTGGGCTAGGAGGAGAGGAGAGGAGAGGAGGAGAGGCTCACCGTCCGATTCTTTTGTCACACGCCCGCTGTCCGCCTTCTTTGTTGGTGTACCAACCGATATATACCGGTCCAATGCATACCCTTGGAACCAAACTTAAAAACCTTGTGTATCACCATAAATATCACCACCTTAATATTCATACATACCATCATATATGTCATTGCTATATTACTAAT
The DNA here is from genome assembly GCA_027563935.2 of Costus lasius. Lineage (NCBI taxonomy): Eukaryota > Viridiplantae > Streptophyta > Magnoliopsida > Zingiberales > Costaceae > Costus > Costus lasius. The sequence goes on along the minus strand of CM050450.1, from coordinate 132,288,730 downwards.
TTTCATATCATACATTAGCATTGCACTCCGGCCTCTATTTATAAAGACATTATGTTGCTATCTCGTGTGTATTATAGTTGTCCTTCCCTCTTTTATTTCAATTTTGAATCATGTAATGGATGTAAATTTTTCTTGCCTTTTTCTCGCACAGGTACTAAAGCATTTGTTGTATCTAATGCGAATTGGAGAAAAGGCTGTGCAGCGGCGTGTAGCACTAGCTCTTGCTCATCTGTGTTCACCTGAAGATCAAAAAACGATTTTCATTGATAATAATGGTGCAGTATCTGTCCACTAATTGACTCATTTCCTATTCTGTTGTTTCGGTGGTTACTAAATATCTTTACTGGCATTTCCAATGCAGGACTTGAATTGCTTCTTGAATTATTGGGGTCTACCAATCTAAAACAACAGCAAGATGGTTCGGTTGCTCTCTACAAGCTAGCTAATAAATCCATGGCATTCTTTTCTGCTGATGCAGCTCCTCCGTCACCCTCTCCACAGGTTGCTAGAACGTACTTTAGTATATTTGTGTTCCTACTTCAAAGCACTTTTCTAGTGTAAATGTGTCAAAAAAATAGTGAAGATGTTGAACTTTGAAGCTTGAATCTACATCAAATTTCTTGTCTTTCCTTAACCTATAGTTATTTGTTTACTAGAATTCAGTCTGGAGGTTGTGCATGACAGTGTCACTCTATGGTATAAAGTATAAACCATTATTTCTGTTGGAGAACAAAAACCAGAGTATGTTTAGATTGACATACAAGTACAATTCGAGTTAGTGAAGTAAAAAAAATTCAATATTAGCAAGAATTTATTATATTTAAAAGTCAACCATATTATCATTATTTAGAATCATAATGGGTGTAAAACATTATTGTTTTATTGATTTTATTGTTTTTTAGTTCAAATCATGAATTAATTCCAATTAAAATATTGTTATCATTTTTTGTTATTACATTATACTGATTTAGACGTTTTCTGAGCTATTGCATGTAAAGTTCCAAGATATTCGTATACTCTAAAAAATTCTCTTACTTTTGGAATCTAGGATTATTGAAATTGGAATAGAGGTGTGTATATGCCTTAAAACAAAGGTGTAGCTACCATGTATTTTGATTTGTTATCTCTGAAAAAGTTACCGTAATGCGGTTTTTTTCATCATTTGCATTGGGATTTCAGAAATTTGTGGTTGTTTGTAGTTGAATATGCAATCATATTACTTTGATCACACTTACTGTGATGAAAAATATATTAATCTGCTCATAATTGATATCTGAAGAGTTTGAATTTTGTACAAGTCACTGTTCTGTGCAAGACGTGGTACTTCATATTGGAATTAAACATTCCTCACTAAACATTTGTCCTTGTAGGTGTATCTCGGTGAACAGTACGTGAATAGTTCCACCCTTTCAGATGTTACCTTTCTAGTTGAAGGTTGTGGACTTACTGTACGATCTTTTCACCTAAAAGAAACCAACAACGCGTACAAACTTTATAAATATCATAAAATTGATATATTGTTTTATTTGTTATTTAAGAGGAGGTTGTTAGTTTGATAAACATTCATATTGACGTGTTCATCTTTCTTATTTCTTCAAGGCAAGCGCTTTTATGCACACAGAATTGCTTTGCTTGCTTCTTCTGATGCATTTCGTGCAATGTTTGATGGAGGATACAGGGTAAGGAAGCTTTTACTGCGACATTTTGCTTCAAGTAGGGAGCTCGTCTTACCTCTATGAATATATTATATTTCAAAAGGTCTGCTGTTATTAAGTCACCAGAAAATAATGTAGTAAACATGCAAGGAAGAGCGATTCTGGGTGGCGTGGTTTTATTGCTGAGGTTGGAACAACTTGTGCAACCATGTTATGAAATTGAACAATTACATTCTAAAATTTCGCACTTAGTGCCTCTTGTTTTTAAGTGTTTTTAGTTTTCAAATTCTCGCATAAATCTGTACATGACAAATAATCATGAGTTGTTGATAATTTGGATGCGGAATCAATGAATATGCGTCTTAGGATGTGCGAACTAAAACTCAAGTGTAATCAGTAAACACGCACCTCATAACCTGTACCCTAATCATGGAGATTAATCAATAAACATGCAGTTCATAACCCACACGTCTTTTGTGACGTCTATGTATGTTACCTTTTTTTTGTCTCGTACAATCTAATTGAAAATATACTCTTTAAATTTCTGTAGGAGAAGGATGCAAGAGACATCGAGATTCCTAACATAAGATGGGAGGTTTTTGAATTAATGATGAGGTATGTGCTCTTTTATGGCAGCTTTTCTATATATATTCCAAGTTACGACACTAGGTCTTAATTGGCAGATTCATTTACACGGGATCGGTTGAGGTTGCTAATGATATCGCACAAGATCTCTTAAGAGCTGCTGATCAGTATCTTTTGGAGGGACTTAAACGCTTGTGTGAATATGCCATTGCACAAGTGGGTAGAGATTTAATCATTTTTTTTCTTCATTAATTTATGATAAATTAATTTGACGCCCCACAAATGATTATGTGTGCTCTTTGCTCATGCAGGACGTAAGCATCGAGAACATCTCGTGCATGTATGAGTTGTCAGAGGCATACCATGCCATGTCCCTAAGACATACATGTATCATTTTCATTCTCGAGCAATTTGACAAAATAATTGTTCAACCGGGGTATTTCCTTTTCCATTTTCCCCTACACATCTCTTTGTTTTCAGATAAATTATGGGAATGGAATTGGTGCTTATTGTTACACTTTCCTGATGGGCTTATGCAGACATGCACTACTGATTCAGAAAATCATCCCGGAGATCCGGAATTACATTGCTAGAGCTCTGCGGCCAAATTCGACAGGGCCGTGGCAATAGATTTCTGACATCATTTTGGCTAACACATGCTTCTGTGGACTGTACAGTTGGAACGTCGTCCGCACCGAAATGGTTCTTTTATTTTATTTGGGCATGTTAGGGGCATGAGTCTTCTGGAACCTGGTGGTTTATCCTTCCTCTGACACCTGACATTGGAGTTTCAGCTAATGACGCTTGAAAATCCCAAGCTTTTGGTATTAAATGTGTTCCTTACAAAGTTACAATTCAATTATCGATGACGCATTTTGATTCCAACCTTTAGTCATAAGAGTGCCTTTGAGCACCACATCTATCAGTAGCCTCATTCTTTTACCAAAGAATAGAAACAATATTAACATAAATCTAGGGACATCTGTCAGTAGTTTTTACATCTTTCAGGAAACACTTTTCATAACCGTCTTACGTTAAGGACGGCCCATCAAAAGATTGAGGTGCGAGTAGCATAGAAGGGACAGCTATGGTAAGAGTTGGCATAGTAGGATCTTTTTTCAGTAATTCATCTGGTTGGAGCTTGCAGTGGTAATTGGTTTATCAGAGTTGTCCCTTGCCCCTAACACGAATTTGATTTTGGGGCATATGCAGATTTGATACGGACTTATCAGTTTATTTAAATATCATATTCAATTCGACAAATGCCTCTCGACAAATATCCAGGCATATACATGTAGTCTCATATACATTGTTTTTTAAAGGAAAAAAAATGTACTAGTAAGCGTCATTGGTTAAGGTTTGCAATAATGATCAAGAGTCGCTGCTTTCAAAGTCTACTTGCTGCTTAAATGATTTAGAGCGATGTTGAAATAAAGTGTAAATAGGTTTTCACACTGCAGTTACTTGTAGAGAATGAGATACTAATTATATCTTGTGGTATAAGATGAGATTAACCCGGACAAGGGATTGAATCTCTGAACGTGCACTTGTCAAACTGTTTTTTTTATTTTTTTTAATATTTGTAAGTTGTTATCAATTAAATTCCTTAGTTGATTTTATTAAGGTAAGGAAGTTTTTCAACAACATGGATTATGATCGAGCGGACCAAAAAGATTTGATTGGCGTTTTCACTCAACTTTGCATGTTATTAGATCTTACTAATGTTCGAAAACTTGACATGATGATGCCAAAAATATTAAATAATTATTTTCTAAATTTAAATTTTGAGTATCTTCTCTCCCAACCCTGCCAATCATATAAGTATATTGCGTGTACTTATAAGAAAGTGTCATTAACGGCTAGTTTACTAGAGGGGACGGGAAAAGAGGATGGATGGATAGGAAAGGAGGAAAGATGGGCTTAGAGGAAGGACAAAATCTCCATCACGTGAAAATCATGTCATCGAGATTTGACTGAAAACTCTCATCTGCGATCGGCGTTGAGCGTTGAGTGAGGACGTCTGCAATCGGCGGTTGTGAGGAGATTCGCTAGCGGCGGCGGTTGCAAGGATGTTCGCTCCGATTTGCTCATAGGGCGAGCTGGGTGAGGACATCTATGAGCGGCGGCTGTGAGGACATCCTCGATTGGTGGGGCAGCAGCTCTGGCAGTTGCGAGCATGCGAGGACATCGGCGAGCGGCGAGTGAGGTTGCTCGCGAGGCAGGCAGCGGCAGGTGAGGTCGCTCGCGAGTCAGGCAGCAGCTGATGAGGTCGCTCACGAGGCCGGCAGCGGCAGGCGAGGTTGCTAGTGAAGCTGTGAGCGGCGGCTGCGAGGATGCCTGCGAAGTCGGCAAGCGGCGAGGCAGCGGCGAGCGAGGTCGCTCACGAGGCAGGCAGCGGCAGGTGGGGTCGCTCGCCTGGCCGGTAGCTGTAGGCGAGGTTGCTCGCGCGGCCGGTAGCGGCACTCGAGGTCAGCGAGATAGTCGGGCACACGAGGTAGGTAGAGGACGCCAACGATTTCCTTTCATCCGCCCGTTTCGGAGGGATCGAAAATGCGAGATTTTGCCCTCATCCATCCCTCCAACTTTCTCTCTTTTTAGACCTGTCCATTTGGTGTACAACGGATTTCCCTAAAACTCATCTGTCCCTCCTAAAATTCTTCCTAAATCCTCCCTTGTAAACACAGCCAAGTCCAATAAAAAATAATGTAAATATAATGACTTATAATAATAATTCTAAAATTATAATAAACATTATAGTTTAAGATTAAAATATTTTAATCACATGCTTTTAGATGATAATTTTAATTTTTTTAAAATATGATGTCGATCAAATTTACTATTTAATGAGACTATGGGAGTACATATATTCGATGGTCTGTTTTTATTAGAGTACATATCAGCTCAAAGCTCGATTATTTTACAACTGTAATACACCACTTTCAGCCCATTAGGATTTGACCGGAGGGCTGTGGCTTCCACCCATCATCATTCGTACACCGTCAACTTCCCTCCCCACCACTTCAACATCAACTATCGTTGTATACTTCTCCACGTTTGCGTGCCTCTCCTCTTCCACCACCACCAACACTTCTATTGTTTGCTTGCACCGTTCCCCCTTCCCATCTGCTCGTCACTGTAGATCAGGGCGTAACCCCTCTACATGCTTCTAGAATCACACCTTTTTCTTGCAATCGCCACTGATGTAGCCACCGCTAACCAGTTGACGGATCTTTGTCGAACTTCTGTGCCATCCCCTCCTCCCCATCCTCAACTTCTAGTTCCATGATCGGTGCATCAGAGCAGCCGATCGCAAGATCCGTAGCACTGATCGGTGGCCGCGATTCTTGCTATCATCGTCGATCTACTTCACCATCGACCGCCAAAACTCATTCGTGGACTCACATCAAAGCCAACCTTCCGTAGCTTTCTCGTCGTCGAACAATCACTGGATGAGCGGCCGTTGAATCCCCTGTTCAGCCGTTGTTGCTCGAGGTCGAGGAAGAACGACTTGGTGTGTTCTATGAAGCAAACCGTCGGGGAACTGGGCTTGGCTGCGTTTGGCATTGTAGGTGCGACAATAGGTTGCGTGGGCCGTTGGTCCACAAAGCGGCAAAGCGTTTGGCGGCGAGGGTGCTTGCGGCTGCTTGTCCGCGTTGACCAACATTGACCAGGCATTTTTGCCCGGCTCGGCTTGTGGGTCTCCCCTGTGGGTGGCATGGGCGCGAAAGGCTGCTTTCCTTTTGAGGTGCAAGGGTTTACAGTAAGCTGCGCCGAACAAAACCATCACTCGTTGTTCCCCTCGAAGCCACGCTGCCGCTCTCCCTTTCCCCTACCCATCATCTCCGTTGTCGCTAGCCATATCGCCGCTAGCCGATTCGCCGCCATCATCATCGTTGCGTACCTTGGGCGGCTTGATATCTCCCTTTCGCCCAGCAACCATCTTTGAAGGCCCCGTTTGGCCTAAATTCCTCGCCTTGGGGTTTGCGGGCAGCAGTTTTTTACTGTTGCAAAGAAGCTGAACCATTTGGGTCTGCAGCTTCTTGGTTTCAAAACGGGAAATTTAATGTTTTGGAAAAGTCCGCCCGATGCTGCTTTTCCACGCCCTAGGCTGGCTTCTCTACTCTCTTGTCCTGTTTCAGAGAAGGGATAGAAAACAAGAAGGAATAGAAACCAGGATAGAAGGGAAAATGAAAAGAAAGGAAATCAGATATCATTTTCTTTTCCCTTGTTTCGCTAAATCAAGGGAAGGAATAGAAAACAGTTTCTTTCGCGCTACTCGCCTCCCCGAAAATCCTACACGCAACATACTCGACCCCGGCGGCGATGCCGTCCTCCGCTGGCGTCGGCGACTGGAGACGCGGACGATGTCGTCCTCCGCTGGCACAGTCTCCTTGCTTCTCCTTCACATCCCTTCCATCAGTTTCCCCAAGATGGCGTTATCTTTGTTGCCTGCTTCTCCTTATTCCAGGCCATCAGGGAGGGAAACCAGGTTGATTCGGCGGTAGTTGATAAAGGTGATCTTGAAGCCGTGGTCGAGCAAGTGATGTGAGAGCTCCATGAGGGGGATGATGTGACTTTGGGCTGGTAATGGCAGAACCAGCACGTGAGGCGAGGCCATGGTACCTTTCTTTTCTTCAAGTAGAGCAACAAGTGTGACATTGTTGGAGGCGACTGGAGAAGGCGTCAAGAAAACTTGTGTCGGCGAAGTTGGATGGCGTCAACGAGGTTGGAAAGTCGTCGGCAAGGTTGATGGCTAGGGCTTCGACGGCGACGAGGGAAGGCATCGGCGAGGTTGATGGCTAGGGCTTCGGCGGCGACGAGGGGAGGCGCTAGGGTTTCAGGAGGCGAACACGAGGGAAGAGGCGAGCGGCGATGGAAGAGGCAAGGAGAAAGGTTTTCAAGAGCGTAAGGCGTGAGGCAAAACGAGAAGGTGAGGCATGAGGCGTGAGGTGTGAGGCGCGAGAGTCGAGACATGAGAGGAAAATAAAATACATTTTTTTTAATTTGGAGGGATTGGTTTGTGAAAAAAAATATCTAATTTTTTTTTTATTGTTTTCCTTTCTCTTTTTTTTTACTAAAATGAAGAAAATAGTAATTTTCTTTTCTTTCTCTCAAGAAATCTCTTTTATGAAACAGCATGTTAGGGCCTCTTTCTCAGTCGCCTTCCCGTAGCCGCCTCTCGCTCCCCGACGACAAAACTCTCCTTACGCTCCCTCTCCGACGACAGAACTCTTTCAGGTTCTCTCCTGCGTCGCCGGCCATCGATCGAGCACAGAGCAGCCGTCGCCGTCACCTCTAGGGTCTTCTTTCCCTTTTCCACTCGCTCATTTGCTCGATCATCTCCTGCAAGCCGATCAATCGAGCACAGAACTCTCCCACAGCAACTCTCGCAAGATCTTCCTGCGATCCGTTCGTCGCTCACCCTCACGCTTGCAGAACTCGCTTGTCGCCGAAATCTGTAAGAAAAAATGACTTGTTAGCTGTTAATTAATGATACCAGTCAACTATCGTCTTCTTGATACCAGTCATTGCACGATTGCTCGTTTCCAGTTTGGCTTTGATTATTAGTGTATATGTGCAAGTTCAAAATACTACTGCATTGTTTAAACAATATTGTAACAGAGTAGCACTCTGATCAACTTGATAATTTCGTTCATATGTTGGTTTAATGTTGTAATTTTCAGTCACTTTTTTGGACTGATATCATTAAGTTTAAAACAGTTCATTGCAAGGTTTGAGATGTTGGTATTTGGATATATTTTGCAATGCAACTTAAAGTTTCTGGCCATAGAAGTTGTTGACGGCAAATATTCATATTGCATTTCAACTTTAATACAATGACTTGCGTTGAACTGAAAAAGTCTATGAATGCATTTCATCACATGAAAACTTGTTTGTAATAGACTAATGAGAATTAAGCTCTTTTGAATCTTTGATCTTTCACTCACTTGAAATTGGAATTGCTATCTTGATTGTTAGATTGGATCAAATAGAAAGAGTTGTTGATGATGGATTCACTATTAGATTGGCTTCACATGTTTCATAAATCTCACACTAATTAATTTGTTAAAATTGCTATCTTGCAATTTTTTTAAAAAATATTTCTGCTTAGCAGCACAACACAAACAGGAAAAAAAAACTGTATTCAAACAGCTTCAAACTTTTTCTAGCAGAACTTTCTGAACCAGGAAAAGCTAAAAGTTCCAGAGCCAAACAGGGCCTTCGTCGTCGGGTACCTTGGGCCACCTGATCTCCCCTTTTGCCCAGCAGCCACAATCACCCAGCAGCCATTGTTGTTGTCGGATACAGATCTTGCTATCTTAACAGATCTTGCAAGTCCATACAGATAGTGTTTCCATCTGCTTTCTTGACAATGTTTGCTTTAGTTAATAATGAAAATGCAATCTTCTGCTTGTTCTGATTTCATTAATAAGGAAAATACCTCCTTCCAACTCCAACCCAATCCAGAACAACAAGTAAGCTAATAGAGGTCAATTTGAGCACAATAGCAACTACTGCTTGTTCTGATTTCATTAAACAGAGCTGTTTATCAATATACGTATGTACGTAACATAGTTGTGCTTAGAGAAATGTCCGATTAGCCTATGCGACTGCTGTCTTCATCTCTGCTTCTTGAGTTCAAGAGGGTAGCATACATTTGCTTCAGAGTACACACTGAATAGTTGTTTGTGTTCTGTGTTTATCTGCATTGATTTTGTACACTGTCCATCCATGCTTCCACAATTGTTGATCCAGCTGTAGGATTTGCTCTAGGAACACAGGATGTCAAAACTCAATATTACCAACCACTAAATATGGAATCATCCCCATATTCAGGTTTTATAACTCAAGATAAAGTTCATACTTCGGTCTTTTTACGGTTCATCTGAGGTAGAGAACAACGCATATAGATTAATGTTCCATTTGATAGCCTTGGCTAATTGAGAAATAATTTTGGCAATATTTCATTTCATGATTCACTATAAAATCAATCAATGACTTAAGCAGTGAAGAGAAATTTGGTTTCGTTGTACCCTTTTTAGTGATACTGACAAATCCATCCTTGGCTTTCAGTGATACGACATTGTTTACAACGAAAGTCTTCTAATTTTAATTAACATGTACGTTTTCTTACATTAGTAGATAGAATAATATAATTTTATCTTTAAAAAAAATGCACAACTCCAAGGAGATCTGTATTCAGGTGAGATGTACCAGGCTACCAGCTAACTCTTGAGAGTTGAGATCATAGCCACCACATTAATTGCATTAATGCAGGCAGTGTGAATCTTGAAGCAATACTTACACTACTTTTATTTTAAGATTCACATTTATAATTATAAAAAATCGGGAAGCCTAGAATTTTTTTTCCAAACACTTGGCAAGGGATATAAAGCATAGCATTTGATATGAAACATCGAGAGGTCCTAGATATGCGGGACAAGTTTGTATTAAGTTATGGGATGATTTGTGTGTGAGTATTCAACTCAATTTATCCCCATAGTATTCTATTTGCTTAATTATTATTTTTAATTTCATATAAAATTTTATTTAATTCAATTTTATATTATTTTTTTACCAGCAATCTACAGTCCTTCACATCAAATAGTATTGTTTTTAATCTTACAGTATAACAACAAAATTACTTTTACAATTTACAATTGTAGGACTTGCACTGCATTCCCAAACTGGCCTGCTTTTATTAGAGTACATATTAGCTCAAAGTCTGATTGTTTCACGACTGTAAAATTATCTCTCTTATTTGTGATACACCAGTTTCAGCCCATTAGAGTTTGATCGGAGGGCTGTGGCTTCCACCCATCATCGTCCGTACATTGTCAACTTCCCACCACACCACTTCAGCATCAACTATCGTTGCATACTTCTCCACGATCGTGCGCCTCTCCTCTTCCACCGCCACCAACACTTCTATTGTGCCCGCGCCGTACCCCATTCCCATCCGCTCGTTGCCGCAGGACGTAAACCCCTACATGCTTCCAGAGTCATGCCTTTCACTTGCAACCGTCGCTGACGCAACCACCGACAACTGGCCGACGAATCTTTATCGAACTTTTGTGCCATCCCCTCCTCCCCATCCTCGACTTCTAGTTCCAAGATCGGTGTATCGTAGCAACCAATCGCAAGATCCGCAGCACTGACTGGTGGCCATGATTTCTGCTGTTGTCGCTGATCCGCTCCACCGCCGGCTGCCAAAACTCATCGGTGGACTCATATCAAAGCTGACCTTCCGCCGCTTCCTCGTCGCCGAACAATCACCGGATGAGTGGCTGCTGAATCCCCTGTTTGGCTGCAGGCCCGCAGCTGCTTGAGGTCGAGGAAGAATAACTCGGTGCCGTTCTATGAAGCAAACTGCCAGGGAACTTAGCTTGTCCGGTTTAGTGCCCGGACCAGTTTGATTCAGCCAGATGAGCTCAGGGTAAACAGGGTTAATATTGTTATTTATTAAATCAATTGTCTATATTTATATTGCTTGTCGATTCCTACCAAATCAGACCTGCACTTTCCAGATCGGGCATTAGATCATCCATGATGATAAGATGTTAATTGAAAGAGATTTAATGGGGTATCCTTTTAGTAAAAGCTTGTAGATGCATATTTGGAAATAGCCTATCAACATATTCTCCATAAATCTTAGATTCCGTTATTACTCAGCGCATTGATTTATTGTTAAGTAATCATAATAATTTTTGTAGCATCATTATCCCATATTTACTCTAAACTTAGTAGACTTAATTACATCCTAAGGGTGCGAATTAGGCCCTCTTTGGCCTTTCGTAGGGAAAAGAAAAGTAAGTCTTCAAATTGCTTTCTTCATCAGATTTTTACAGGGAAAATAAAAGTCTTGTGCATAAACATGATGTTCTCTCTAGAATGCTTAAATTACAGTTTGCTATCAAGAATCAAAGTGCTTAGTAAGTCATTTATGAACAAGTCATTTATGTACCTTTTTATTTTATGTCTTACTTATATATAGAGAGTAACCTTAGATAAACTCTATGTTATGTGACTCTTAACTGTGTCAACTTAGGTTGCTTTTGTTGCTATCCACATTCTTTGCTTTTTTTATGGGGTTTATGGCTTAGTTATCTAGGAATCTTACCAAATTGTTTGAGCCACAATTCTACTAAATTGGGTCATTGGGAATGTAGCTTGGTGTTTGATTGATAATCTCATATTAAATGCTTGTTGCGTATGTCGATTCTTAAGTGCTCGATGCAATGCACCTTCTGCAGCAGCCACGCGAATCCTTGCAAAACCGTGTAAAGAAAGAAAAGTTGACACAAATCCTGCTCGCTTGTGACCCATGCCTCGCTCTGGATCTCGTTCTGGCATGTTTCTCCGCTGATCGTTGTCGCATTCTTGCCATTTCGGCCGTCAACATCTCACCGGTAAGTTTCCTATACCTCTTCTTTATTTTGATCTAATGCTTCACGTTAGTTTCGATGAAAATCAACGGCGATTGTGTCGGTAGCGGGTCATTCAGCCGGCTGCCTTTGATTGATGGCTTCTGGATTTTCCTATGCAAGCAACGGATCTCGCATGCAGCGGGTCTGTTGGCTCTTGAGCAGCTCCTCTGACCTTGCACATTGGGTTTTAAACCCATAGTGTCACACAATGTATCCAAGCATAGGCATCAAATGTGTCACAGTAGCAAGCACAAATTCTTTGTATAATATTGATTTAACAAGTTTTTTTTTCCGCAATAAGAAGAACATTATTTAAGTTACCCACTCTGGGGTCAAGCATGAATTCCATATATATTGTCAGTTTGAGATAGTTTCTTTTGGATCATAAGGCCAAATTCAAGAGAGTTGATGAAGTCAGATAGCAACATTATCCCATCTATTTTATTCTTAATTTATTTATGTATCAAATATCAAATATTATATACGTATAGCTTTAAGTTTGAACTTGACTCAAATCTAAACTTTGAAACATCGTTAAATCTAAATCCATTCTATAAAATTAATTGGCTAGCAAAATCATTAATAATAATTCGTGGATATGATGACTAGAAAATGAAAAGGGAAAGAATTCCAAATTGGAGGCCATCATCTTTGTGTTGTGACAAGCACCATCCTTCGATCTCCCTATGGCATGGGTAGCTAGTTGTTGAGGTAGTGAGCAATGCTGATAGAGGTAAAATAGGTTATTAAGATTGTGATCCTACCTAGGAACAGTGGAGACTCTAGTGGATAGATACCTACAAATTATCTAAAATATATATATTTTTAAAAATATTCATCTAATTATACTTAAAAGTAACATAAACATTCTAATAAATAATAAGTAATAATAAATAATAAATATCGTTCTAGTATCAAATATCAACTACCATAGATAAATTTTGTATGCCAATGTATGTGGATGTATATGTTGTGTATTTGTGAGGGGATTATGATGGAGACAACCTTTTGGAAAATGAATACAATAAAGAGAAACAACAAAGACATATAGTGAAATGAAGATGACACAAAAGCATGGTAGATGATGAAGATGAGAGTATGTATCGTGAGGATAATGTAGACTATCATGATGATAATGAAGACGATAAAAAATGACAATGAAGTCGCTAATAGAGATGAAAAATATTATAAATTTGATTTTGATAAATAATCAATGTGACAAATAATTGAAGATGATTAAGAGTTGAAGTTGATGAATATTTGTCAAAGATGATAAAGAGCAATGATGAACAACAAGCAAAGCCAACAATGCTAACTCAAAAGACAGATAAATTGTAGGTTGAAAATGTCAAAGTTGCTCATTTAGAGTTTTTTTGGTATAATAAGTGATCGATTTTTGGTTTATTTGTAATTAGATATGAATCCATTTTACCAATTAATTTAGGATCGGGTAGGTATGGTGGGATAGTAAGATACTACTCTATCCTAAGATTCAGATCGGTGGTCTACTGAACCTATTACATTTTAAATCCTATGTTTTTTCCGAAACAATTTTGCCTAAGTTGGGTATTCGAATCCTAAGACCCGGAATGTATTTTTGGAATTTAAAGTAGGAAGTGTTTTGCGCCTCTTTCCCTTTTTAACTCTAATTCCTTCTTTTTCATCAAAACTGATCTTCATTCATCCTCAATATCAGTTGGCTTTGGTCTTTAATTTTCTGAGTTCTTATTGCCTCATGAAGCCCATTTCCATATGTTTTTGCTGATTTCATATTATTTTTTTCAGTCTAATTCTTGAATTTAAAGATCATCCTTCAAAGCGATCATACCCATGCTTCTTGAAATTCTTTATCTCTTACTTTAATGAAAAATATCATTTTGGCAGGTGGTTGAGGAAGTCAGATCTTTAGAATGCTATGTTTGTGATAGAAATGGTGCTTTGCAATGATGAGGGGTCGCCGAAGGTGATGACCAGATCTACATGTAGGGTTTTTCTTGCTCATTCCAGGACAGTCACAGGTGACTAATTCAATCTCCTTAATAATTTTTCATAATATTCTGAGGAGGTTGTCTCTTAATCTTGATATTGAACTATCATGTAATTCTTTCTTTTGAGAACGATATGATAGTTTACTGTAGGCATACCATTCCTTCTTAGAGCCCAGGAAGTTATGGTCTTTGTTCTTTTGCTCATCGGTTTATTATTTGACAAGGTATGCATTTCAATTTGTTACTTCTTTTCGGATTTTGGCTCCACTGTTTTGTTGTCGCTGTTATTGTGTAGTTTTGCTCTTCTATTACTAGTTTTGCTCCCTAAATGTTTAGTAAGATCAAGTAAAAGGAATTTAGATATTGACGTTTTGATTATGTGATTATTTCAATTGTGGTCTGGCCAAATGCAGCTCACAAGTCACAAGCATGGAGAAAGCTCGAGAATGTGGTGGTAAAAGGATGCAGTGTAATCGAGTCTACCATCCCAAGATAGATTAGCGTCTTAAAAATCATAAATATGTTGAATGCAACTTAGATTATATACACAGTATCTTGAATGCACAAAAAAGTAATTATGATATGACCCATTAGGTCGACAGTGAGACTTACAATTATTTGAAAGCTTCACTTATTTTAGTTGTTGATAAGGTTCAAATCTCTTTCACCACTAATTACCACTTATATTCTTGCAACAAATGCTTCATTTATTATAGAATCCTGCCGGTTAGATTGCAACACTTCAGCACATGCACTGACAAATGGGGCCAAAATGTTCAGTCTAGCTTATTTGCATCTGCATATGCATCCGACCGTCACCACATGTTCTCATCTAATTTCAATTTATCTTTTGCTGAATTTGGAGATTCAAAATGTTTGCTTGCCTTTTCTGATATTTAATTTCTTGACTTTGACCTATTACCATTTTTTGCTCTTATCATGCACATGTAATCTTGTTGTCCTATATTCTATTACTTGTGCCAGGTCAGCAGTAGTAATCAGAGTGTGGACCTTGCAAGAGATAATAGTTCGAGATTTGTTGGCTGTTGGCCATGCTCTCGAGCATATCTTGCTAGTTCATATTTCATGGACTACAATGGCCTGCTAGATTCGGATCTTTATGGTTATTTAGCTCAAGAATTCGGTTATAATGATGCCTGTGCCGGGCAGGCTAGTAGTATTGACAATGTTGGATTTTTGGGGCTTCACCGTGAACTTGATGGCGAAGGATCTCATCGACGCTTACTTTCGACCTTGAAATTTGTGAACCAATCAGATATCTGGTCTTTGCTTGATGCTCAATACTGTGAAGCAGTAATAATCGAGAGACTTCCAATTGGTGTCTTTGCCGATCCATTCGAGCTGCAACATTGTATTCACCGCAAAGGTTGATTCCAAAATGTACTTTTACACCATTTCTAATTCTCACTTTTACCAGCGCTTAATGCTCAATTGATTCCTGCAGTTATTTTGGACGCAGCTGTTTTTGGAGACAAAAATTTGGAATTGCCCTCTGCTCTCTCCAATAGATCGATTGTTGAGATTCACCTAAGCTTTGGACATGAAAATTCATTGAAGGATGCGGAAACTGTTGAACTTCCGCTTCATGCTAGATACCCGGTGAGTTGTTGATGGAAGCACTTTATTTGAGCAAGAATATGTTGAACATGATAGATTTTTCACAAGATAGATAAACCTCTTTCATCTCGAATAAAATTCTTGTTAGTTGTCTTAAGAAACTGACTGTGCGAACCTTGAAAAAGAAACACATCTCATAGCAACGGCGATAAAGCAAGCTGTGGCATCAAAACTCAAAAGCCACAAGTAGACCGTAATAATTCCCTCACGATAAGTCGCTCCAATAAACGTCACAACACCATCCCTACCATGAATCAGTGGTAGTTAGTCAGTCATGCCTTAATGCGTGCTTCCTACAACATATGTTAAATCTTACTATTATTTTATTAGATTATATTACCAAGTTATCATAGTGGTTCATCGTTGCTCAAAATTAATCGTGCCAAAGATATTACCTGTTTCAATAGGCATGTATCCCTGCAGCCTTACACATGGCAAAATAAACAAAAAAAATCCACAAATAGCCTCTAAAAAGGATGAGAATCGGCACTCATGTATACATGATACTTGCTAATTTCTTAAACTGCTCTACATTTAGAAAACGAATTTAATTCGCTTATATTATATGTAATATGCTCTTGTCATGTTTGTTCTCATTGCTTTTGTAGCCCCTTGATGCAAGTGGCTATGCAAAAATCGTATTTGGGAGACCAGATTTGTTCCTACGTTGTAGGTCAAAAAAATTGCAGTCAGACTCTTGTTTTTGGACATTGATTAAACTGAATGCTGGGACAGCGAAGAATGTTAAGTGGCTAGTACCTTCTGGGAATGATGCACACAGAGATATTGTATCCAGTGTTACTTTTGTTTCAGCATTGGGCTGTGCTCTATCAATTGTAGTTTCCGCTATATATTTTTCTAGGAACGCAGTCGTTCAAGGGTCAAAATGACTGAGTGCTGAGTCACTTATGGACTGTTATTGTCCTAACTTATGATTCATTCTGTCTTTCTGATTTTCTTCATCAAAGGTCGTTTTCATTCATTCTCTTGAAGTGGCTTATGTGTTGATGCATTAATGTTTTCTATTTTTTAAATAAAAAATACGGTAGATGGAAATATATTACAAAATATCAAAATATATAAAGATGATATATATACAGCTTTTTTAAATGCATTTTAAACCTCATTATAAAGATTACCTACGCACCTTTTCTATTAACATTAGCGCTTTGTCAATGTTTTGAATTGCTTCCACGTCTCCTAAATTTTGATAATTTGTTATTGTCCTCTATCATATAGTCAATGTGTATCTTCCAACTTTTTTTTTAATGAATGAGTGCATCTCTATTCCTCATTTGTTCAACTGTCTCTATTCCTACCCCTTGTGTCACGCCCCGGTCGGATCGGCCTAAAAATAGCACTTAACCGCTGTCTCAGGACTATCCGACGGAATATCGGAACGCAACTCTCCCTAGGGTTTCCGACCCAAATTTGAAAACTCTAACTCCCCGATTGATTTTTATTTCCCAAATTACAAGGTCGCTCAGAAACCCTAACCCTAATTTGGAAATCAAAACCCTAATTACAAATTACCTCTGAATTTTGACCACCGTCAAAATTAAATTCACCGCACCGAATTTCGCTGCTTGGATTAAAATCCACCTTCTGACGTCACCTTTACGTCAGCGGCCTTCGATTTCCGAAATCGCGCGAAATCAGAATCCTCAAATTGTGGAATTGATTTTGACTACCTCGTTTCGAACGCCCTCGTGGCGTCCTTCGTCTTCGCAACGGTCGAGTCCCGCCGACCTTCGTTGCTTCGTCGCCGTGGGTTACAGTCGTCGGAGAAGAAGACGTCCGACAAGGAAGACCGCCGCCTTCCTTCCTCTAGCCCCGTCAGCGTCCGGAGATCGTCCGCCGCCGGAAACACAGTAGAGAACTCACGGAAACATGGGAGGAAAAGAAGAGATAGACAGAAGCTTTTATTCCGGAGAAGCGTACAGATCCTCTCCTCACCCGTTGCTGGTGACCCTCTGGTCCCGACGTCCCTCTTCCCTCCCTCACCGGCGAACCAATCGCCGATTACAATCTCTCTCGAAGCTCCCTCGGTTCTCACCAACGCTCGTCGCCTCGATCGCTCGTTGGTGATCCCGATGCCCAGTTCCGTCGCCCGTCGACAGTTTTATAGAGGCGAAGGGCTGTCGCCTCCCTTTCCTGATTAGCTCCGCTGGAAGCGGTCTCCTCTCGCCGAGTCGCCCACGCCGTTCGGAGCCGATGAAGCCTGCTTCGAGTCGTCCGCCCAGATTCCGCGATCTCCGCCTTGCTCGCGTCGTCCGCGAGCTTCGCTACTGCTGGCCGCGTCCGTGAATATCGGGTGAGGACGAAGACGTTGTGGCCGAGTGATGCAGTGAAGACGAGCTTCCGCGCTCGATCTTCGATTTCGGGTCAACATGTTCGGTTGACCGAGCAAAACGGGCTCCGTCCCGCTTACAAGCATTTGGGTTTGGGCCTTCTCCTGGTCCAGCGGGCTTTGGGCTGGACCGGGTGAACCGGGGCCTAACAATTCTCCCCCGCCCAATTTGGACATCGCCCTCGATGTCTCCAACGGGCGGATCCTGCAGAACCATTGCTCCGATTCTCAACGCCCCGATCTGACACTGCTGCGCTCCCGTGGCAGTGTGTGGAACTACCTGCAGTGATCCAATCCGCGGTTGTTCGGTTTCTTCAGCCTCCTCGGCTGGATCCTGCGCCGCTATTGCCATGAGCTTTTGCTTGCTGGGGCAATCCTTTACCCAGTGAGGACCGCCGCACCAAAAGCAACCTTGTGGCTTTTGCTCCCGTCGTCCAGGTGAACCCTTGTTCTGCCGGTGGAATGGTCTACCCCTCTCTGGAACTCTAGCTCCAGGCGGTGTCTGTGGGGAGCTGCGCTTTGGTGGTGTCCTGGATTTCTTTGGTGGTGCTGGTTTGAAACTTCTGTTATCCACCAGAGATTCAGCCACCGCCGCAGCCGCCCTCCAGTCAACCGGCTCGCGACGTCGGAACTTCGTTTCTGCCCATGGCTGAAGGCCACGGAGGAAGAAATACCTCATATCATCCTCTGCCATGCCTGGAAGCTCCAGCATCAAAGTGGAGAAAGTCCTGACGTACTCCTGGATCGAGCCTGTATGCCTCAGCCGATCCAGTTTGCCACGCGCCTGATCCGCCGAGTTTCCGGGAAGAAACTGCCGCCGCAGTTCCTCACAAAAAGTTTCCCAAGTCCAACTAGTAGTCCCTGATGTAGAGCTGACTTTGGTTCGCCACCAAAGTTTCGCGTTGCCTGTGAGATAGGCGATGCACACCTGCACCCGATCTCCTGCAGAAATTTGGTTAGCTGGAAAAAAATTGCTCCATATCCCAGATAAAGTTTTCGACCTCTCTGGACGATCGAGCCCCCCCCCCCCCCGAACGTCGCTGGGTCAAGTACGCGCATCCTCGGTTTGGGAGCCTCCTGCTCCACCGGGGCCGCTGTTGATTGTAATACTTGCGCTAGGGCTAAGCGCAATACCCTAACTTCTGTGTGCATGTCTTCCTTCATGCGAGCCATCTCCCCTGGCAGATGGATCAAACCCTCCACGGTCTGTTGCATGACTTCGATCTGCAACCTCTGTTTCTCAATCTGCAACCTCTGCTGCTCAATCAGCAATTCCTGATCCTCCACTGTCTTCTGAAGGCTTTCCACCTGTGGAATCATCCCATTGCCCCCACCACTGGCCAGACCGAGCACCTGCTCGATCTGAGCGATGCGATCACCCTGGTTCACCATCTCCTCAGGCTCAGCCGTCTCCTTGGCTTTTCCTTTATCCTACCTGGGCCGGGCTTCCTCTGACGCTCCCCTAGCAGTATGGGTGATTTTCTGGAACTTCAAACATTTCTTCACCTTCGAGGGTGAAGTTGAAGGTGCCGTGTTTGCTGTAACACGTTTGCCTGCTCTGATACCTGTTGTCACGCCCCGGTCGGATCGGCCTAAAAACAGCACTTAACCGCTGTCTCAGGACTATCCGGCGGAATACCGGAACGCAACTCTCCCTAGGGTTTCCGACCCAAATTTGAAAACCCTAACTCCCCGATTGATTTTTATCCCCAAATTATAAAGTCACTCAGAAACCCTAACCCTAATTTGGAAATCAAAACCCTAATTACAAATTACCTCTGAATTTTGACCACCGTCAAAATTAAATTCACCGCACCGAATTTCGCTGCTTGGATTAAAATCCACCTTCTGACGTCACCTTTACGTCAGCGGCCTCCGATTTTCGAAATCGCGCGAAATCAGAATCCTCAAATTGTGGAATTGATTTTGACTAAGTCAAAATCAATTGCCTACCTCGTTTCAAATGCCCTCGTGGCGTCCTTCGTCTTCGCAACGGTCGAGTCCCGCCGACCTTCGTTGCTTCGTCGCCGTGGGTTGCAGTCGTCGGAGAAGAAGACGTTCGACAAGGAAGACCGCCGCCTTCCTTCCTCTAGCCCCGTCGGCGTCCGGAGATTGTCCGCCGCCGGAAACACAGTAGAGAACTCACGGAAACAGGGGAGGAAAAGAAGAGATAAACAGAAGATTTTATTCCGGAGAAGCTTACAGATCCTCTCCTCACCCGTCGCTGGTGACCCTCTGGTCCCGACGTCCCTCTTCCCTCCCTCACCGGCGAACCAATCGCCGATTACAATCTCTCTCGAATCTCCCTCGCTTCTCACCAATGCTCGTCACCTCGATCGCTCGTTGGTGATCCCGATGCCCTATTCCGTCGCCGGTCGACAGTTTTATAGAGGCGAAGGGCTGTCGCTGCCCTTTCCTGATTAGCTCCGCTGGAAGCGGTCTCCTCTCGCCGAGTCGCCCACGCCGTTCGGAGCCGATGAAGCCTGCTTCGAGTCGTCCGCCCAGATTCCGCGATCTCCGCCTTGCTCGCGTCGTCCGCGAGCTTCGCTACTGCTGACCGCGTCCGTGAATATCGGGTGAGGACGAAGACGTTGTGGCCGAGTGATGCAGTGAAGACGAGCTTCCGCGCTCGATCTTCGATTTCGGGTCAACATGTTCAGTTGACCGAGCAAAATGGGCTCCGTCCCGTTTACAAGCATTTGGGTTTGGGCCTTCTCCTGGTCCAGCGGGCTTTGGGCTGGACCGGGTGAACCGGGGCCTAACACCTTGTATAATACGGGCCTAGAGCTACCACAAGCATAATAGAATTAGTAATCGTGTATTATAGTGATCACTTAGTAAGTTATTTATCATGATATACACCACAGACCTGCCAGATTAAGTTTAATTGTGTTGAATCATAAATAGGCCAATTTGTTTATGATTTAAAATTAATTTGATCAATGTGATAAATGGGTTGGCCGGCATAATCAAATTAAATTATATATATTTTATATTCTCACTATCTAATAGCTCATACTCATTACATAGTTATAGATCAACAAATAAATTAAATTCTAATTTATCTTCGCTTATTCCCTTCTCTAATCTAATTGCCTTGCTGCTTTTTATCGACCTAATTAGACCTATGGCTTGCTTGTTGCTTTTGACTCTCGGATTGATGGATGACGGCTCATTGCTCTCTACTCTCAATTTCTGCTTTTTGCTCTTTTGGCTCTTATACTATCTTTTTTTTAAATGAAACCCACTAGTGAAAAAGATAAAAAATATATTGAATCTAGATAAAAAATAAAAAATACATTGATTCGATGAAAATACATTGGCTCTTATATTATATTTTTTTTTATTTTTTATTTAGATTTAATATATTTTCTACTCTTTCCTCTGTGGATTTCATCTAAAAAAATATAGCATAAGGTCTTAGGTTTGACTCTTGGCTTATTGATTTATCCTCTCCATTGGTCTTTCTTATCCTTACTCTCCATTCTTGGTTTCCACTCTCTGCTCTTGGTTGTGTCATGGGTTAATATTTACTTGGGTCATGTTTGTAAGGGCGGATCTATATTACTCCTAGTGTCACGCCCCGGTCGGATCGGCCTGAAAACAGCCCTTAAACGCTGTCTTAGGGCAATCCGGCGGAACACCGGAACGTAACTCGCCCTAGGGTTTCCGACCCAAAATTCGAAACCCTAATCTCCCCGGATAATTTTTATCCCCAAATACAAGATCGCACGGAGAAAACCCTAACCCCAATTTAGAAATCCGGAAAGAAACGGAACCCTAAATTAAATACCTCCTCTGGTCAACGATTTTGACCAGTCAACGTCGACTTCACCGAATTAAATCGAGTCGCTGACGTCCGCCTGACGTCAGCCTCTGATTTTGATTTCTGCCGCGCCGATTACTCGTTGTTGGCGTCGTGCCGACGTCAGCCGCCGAATTCGAAATCGATTTCGCGATTTCGTCCCGTTTGGATTTTGACCCGGTCAAAATCCGCGTGTTGCCTCGAAGCGAACGCCCAGCGCGTTCGTCGTCTTCAACCTTCGCTCGACGCCGCCGGCGTCCGAGCGTTCGTAGTTCGTCGGAGAAGAAGACGTCCGACAAGGAAGGCAGCCGCCTTCCTTCCTCTAGCCTTCCGTCGTCGGCAGCCACTCGCCGCCGAAGCTCGTCGTCGCCGAACAGGGAAGATCGCGTGGAACAGGGGAGAGGAGGTGGAGAATAACAAAAGTTCTTATTCACCGTCGGAACTTACAGAAATCTCTCCTTTTTCGTCGACCCTCGTCGGCGATCCCGCAAACCCTCCCTCACCGGCGAACCGATCGCCGATTACAATCACTATCTTCCTCTCAAACTCGTCCTCTCGAGTTCGTCGCTGCCAGGTGCCAATCCCCCTTCCTCTAATCACCTGATGGATTTATAGGGAGAAGTCGCCGCCTCTCCTTATGCGCGTTCGCCGCCTGCGACCGCGTCCATCGCTATCTTCCGCCGCTCGCGTCCGCGTCCGACGCGCGCGGAGATGCTGCCGATGCTGTTTCTGGCGCACGCGACGAGCTCGCGTTTGCGTTTTGTGTGCGTGGCGACGACGAAGCAAACGCTTCGTTCGCCTTTTCCGCGGTCAATCCCAGCTTTGACCGGAATCCTGGTTTATTTGGGCTGACGTGTGGGCTTGGGCCGAACCGGGTAGACCGGGCCCTGACAATACTCCCCCGCCCAATTTGGACATCGCCCTCGATGTCTCTAGCGGGCGGATCCTGCAGAACCATCGCTCCGATCCTCAAAGCACCAACCCGACACTGCTGCGCTCCCGTGGCAGTGTGTGGAACTACCTGTAGTGATCCAATCCGTGGTTGCTCGATTTACGGCTGCGACCATAATTACGGCCAAGGCCGTAATTCTCTCGTCTTTCACCGTTTTCGCCCCAGATTTGACGTGTAGGCTCGTGATTTCCTGGGGAATCGTGTCATAGTTTCAAAACTTGCAAAATCTACCATTTTTGTGCCTTTTTACCTATATTTTCATAAAAACCAAGAAAAGTGAAGATTCTATGCAAAGTGAAGTAAAAACGCTAAAATAGCACAAAATCATGCAAATATGCCCAAAATATGATGTAAAATGTAGGCAAAAACATGGTGTAAATGCAACGCATCAGGTACCCCGCGAGGTCGGGTACCCATTGATACCCCTACCGGCGACGGTAAACACTGCACGCAGGTGGCTTTCCTGCGGAGAAGACGTAGACGTGGCGTGAGGGTGGAAGCGAATTCCGATTTTTACTAAGTCAAAATCAGAAGCAATCTTCGATTCCGCAGATGGAGTTCAGACGGGTGACGTCGGGGCGACGTCATCAACAATCGAATACGCGCTGCGGAGAAATCGAAATTGAGTTCGATCGGCGCGAGTGGAAGGGCTGACGTCAGTGAAGAGGAAATTCGATCGGCGTTGACCGAGCGTGATTTTGACTTTTAATTAGGGTTTCGTGAATTCTGATTTGGGGATAAATTATACGGCTAGGGTTAGGGTTCTCAATTTGGGGGAAACCTAATCCTAATTCGAGCGGAGTTCACGCTCTGGTGTTCCGCCGGACGGCTCTAAGAAGTAGATAAGCGCGAATTTTAGACCGATCCGACCGGGGCGTGACAAAGGTACCAGGGCCTAAAGTGATCTATCAGCATGGTGAATCAAGGAGATCGCCTAGCGCGAATCGAGCAGGTGCTCGGTTTGACAGGAAACAGCAAAGATGCGGTGGTTTCTCAGGTGGAGGATCTCCATTGCACGATAGAAGAACAGAGGTTGCAAATCCTCGCTCTTCAACAAACCTTGGCTGGAGTAGTGGAGGCCCAGCAAAACGTTGAAGAGACGGCAGTGCTCCAGGAGCAAGTAGCAGACTTGCTAGCACAGGTGGCAACCCTAACCGGCACAAGCTACCAACGCTACTGCCACTCAGCAGCAGGTGTTGGCAGATCTCGCGATGACGCGGATGGCATTGGCATAGGCACAAGGAGGTGCGCCTGCAACAGCCATGATAGAGTACGGAGCTGCTAGAGGGAGGGCTCGCGCCCCAGAGCCGGCGATGTTCAGAGGAGCCCGATCATTCAAAGAGTTGGGTAATTTTCTTTGGGATATGGAACAGTACTTTATGGCTAACCATGTTGCAGATCAAGAAAAAAGTGAGAATGTGTACGACATATCTCTCACTCGTGCAAAACTTTCGTGGAGGACCAAAGTTGATTCAACAGCAGAAGCGGCTGATTGGACATGGAAAGTGTTCCGAGAAAAGCTGTGACGGCAGTTCCTTCCCGGGAACTCGGTGGATCAGGCACGAGACGCGGTGGTTCGACTGAAGTACAACGGGTCGATCCAGGAGTACGTCAGGGCATTCTCTGCCCTAATGTTGGAGCTACCAGAGATGGCGGAGGGAGACCAGAGGTACTTCTTCCTCCGAAATCTTCAACCCTGGGCGGAGGCTGAAGTCCGACGATAGGCGCCACCAGACTGGAGGACGACTGCGACTATCGTTGAGTCCTTGGTGGATAGTCAGTGGTTCAGATCAGGACCATCAAGGAAATCAAGGACTCCACCGAAGCGTGGCTCTCCACGGACCCCACCGGAGGATAGAGTTGCAGGAAGGGGTAGGACCTTTCACCGGCGAGGCGGAGGTCCGCCGGCACGACCTGAGTAGAATCGACCTGCAGAAAGAGGGCAGGATCGACCAAGGCCGATGAATTGTTTTTTATGCAGTGGTCCTCATCGGATGTATGAATGCCCAGCACGAGGACGGATTGCTACGTTGGTACAAGTACCAGCTAAGGAAGTTGAAGATCACACCGAGATGGCGAGGATCGGTGTGTTGAGGATCGCATCAATGTTGCTCAAGATCCACCCGTGAGAGACATCGAGGGCGATGTCCAATTTGGGCGAGGGAGAATTGTTAGGCCCGGGTTCAACCGGTTCAGCCCAGGCCCAAACCCACGCAGAAAAGGGAAAACCAGCGCCCAAATAAGGAGTGAAATCTCGTGGTCAACGAGCGGTGTTGACCCGAAATTCGGGAAGGTGCACGCGAGCTCGGTGTCGTCTTCTCCGCGGAGTTCGGACTCGGGCGACCCTGGCAGCGGCGGATTTCCCGGAGGGGACGACGAGATCTTCACCGATAGAAGCGGGCGGCGCGGAGCTTGCGGAGGTGGCGAGGATCTCAGGCGGCGGACACCCTAAGAGGGAAGGAAGACGCGGCTTAAGCGGAGAGGAGAGGCGGCTCTCTGCTTCTTTAAAAGTCTCCAAAAAGGGGAGCGGGGTCTTCAACCAGCCATCGAATCCACCAACGGAGAACAAAGCTTGAGGGACCGGTCGTCTATCAATAACGAAGCTTGGGGAAGCTTCGAGGTGAGCGAGCGACGAGCGAGAGGCTGAGCGATTATAACCGGTGAGTCGCCGGTGAGGGAGGGATTGAGGGACGTCGACGGCAGGGGCCGGCGACGAGGAGAAGCTATAGATTTGTTTGGGAATAAAACTGAGTTTCTTTAAACTTCCCCTTTCCTGTTTCCTCCTCTACTTCCGGCTACGCGTTCGGCAGCGGGCGGCTGTCAGGCTCTCGGCGACAACCGGCAGGAGGAAGGTGGTATTCTTCCTGGTCGGCGGGATCTTCTCCGGCGACGGTAAACACCGAACGCAGGTGGCGTTCCTGCGGAGAAGACGAAGACGTGGCATGAGGGCGGAAGCGAATTCCGATTTTGCAAGCTTCGATTATGCAGACGGCGTTCAGACGGGTGATGTCGGGGCGACGTCATCAACAATCGAATACGCGCTGCGGAGAAATCGAAATCGAGTTCGATCGGCGCGAGTGGAAGGGCTGACGTTAGCGAAGAGGAAATTCGATCGGCGTTGACCGAGCGTGATTTTGACTTTTAATTAGGGTTTTGTGAATTCTGATTTGGGGATAAATTTAGACGGCTAGGGTTAAGGTTCTCAATTTGGGGGAAACCTAATCCTAATTCGAGCGGAGTGTACGCTCTGGTGTTCCGCCGGACGGCTCTAAGAAGCGGATAAGTACGAATTTTAGACCGATTCGACCGGGGCGTGACACCTAGTGTGGATAATTGTTTCACTGAGATTTAGGGCATCTATTATGTATATTATAAAAATCTAATTAAAAGTTATATGTTTAATCCACTAGTATAAATAAATAAATAAATAATATATATATATATATATATATATATAATTTTTTATGAGTTGTTCTAAATATGGGTCATGTTGGAATTAGGTTTATTGATTTAATTAATTATATGGATTATAACCTAATTTACTATATAATTTGTTTACTATCCGTGACTCGATTGCCATGACAAAGATTAGTGAAAAAAGATATTTTTTTTACAACAAAATGCTAAAAAATTTTAATGCTTCAAATTGTTGAATATGAAAGGGCGAAACGTAGAGATTATATGGATTAATGGGAATGGAAACGTTGTTTCATAATTGTCTTCGTATACATTATATGTTTAAGAATTTAAAAAATTTCCCCATCTACTAGTGCATTCATATAATCTTTATTTAATAAATATTTACCTATGTTTTATATGTTTGGGGGTAAAAATTGATAAATACTAGTAAAAATAAAATTTTTAATAAGTATAAAGCATAGTGCATACATAAGAAAAGTTTAGGAATCAAACTTGAAGGTGATAAATTTGCCTTTGAGGTAAGGATTTCGTTCGATAAATTTAGCTCTTTTTTAGAAAATAGAGCATGGTTTTATTTTCTATTTTTAGATACCTTTTAGTATATATGTCAAGTTGAAGAATTAATTTAATTAATTAAATTTAAAAAATTCAGACACAACTCTTAAACGAAAAAAATAAAAAATAAAATCAGACCGTAAGCGTTTATAACATTTTTATATTTTAATTTTAATAAAAAGTTTAAATACGTAAATAATATTTATTTTTGAGAAGTAGACAAGTAATAATTTGTTTAAAACTAAGTATGTTACATTATTAATAAGTTTAAAACTAATGTATTATAAAGGACAGGTGGACAACTCCACCCACGTTAGTTCCAAATATGTTTAGATGATGTGGAATACTTAAGCATCGGCTTGATCATTAATTAATTTGGTAAATTTAGTTCGATAAAAAAAAAAATCGGTTTCGATAATAGGTTTTCTAGTATTCGGTATTCGATTTTAATTTTTTATTTTTCACATTGGTAAAAACAAAATTTATTAGTATTAAATTAATAAGTTCAGTAAATTTAGTTCGATAAATTACTAAATTTACTAATATAAATATAAAATTATTAAATTTTATTTAATAAATATATAAAAATAAAAATATTATTATATTTATATAAATAATATAATTTAAATTAGTATTCGATAATTTATTAAATTTATTAAAATTTTTTTAATAAATTTAATTCAATAAATTTTAATTTTAAAATTTTTGATAAAATATAATTTAATAAAATCGATTTCTATAAATTTGGTTAAGTAAAAACCGAATCGTCACCCTATTTCCTTTTCCTTCCGCGACAAGATTGTGAAAATGGAACGGCACAGGCGACGAACAAATTCGTACCAGTAGAACAGAGAAAGCTTAATGGGAGTGCAAGGGCTGTGGGAGCTCCTCGCTCCCGTCGGTCGTCGCGTCTCCGTCGAAACCCTCGCCGGAAAAAGGCTCGCTATCGGTACCCGATCCCTCTTCGAATTCCCCTTACTCTCCTTCATTCCTCCTCATCAATCGAACGCCTCTTACCTCTACTCCTTGCTTGTCCTCAGACGCGAGCATATGGATGGTCCAGTTCATGAAGGCGATGCGGGACGACAAGGGGGAGATGGTGCGCAACGCCCACCTCCTCGGCTTCTTCCGCCGCATCTGCAAGCTCCTCTTCCTCCGCGCCAAGCCCGTCTTTGTCTTCGACGGTGCCACCCCCGCTCTCAAGCGCCGGACCATCGCCGCTCGCCGTCGCCACCGAGATAACGCCCGCGCCAAGATCCGCAAGACCGCGGAGAAGCTGCTTCTCAACCATGTTTTTTTCCTTCCTCTCTTCTCCTCTTCTCCTCCTCCCTCTTTTCAGTTGTCTGACTCCATGTCTTGGTTTGTGTAGCTCAAGGCGAAAAAGCTTGAAGAATTGGCAGCAGAGATAAAGAAGCAGAGGGAAGAATCGAACGAAAAACAGATGAATGAAAATGTTTCGAAAGGCAAAAATGCGTCAGATTCGATTGGTGAAACGGGGGCGGAAACAAGCAACACAGTAACTAGTGGTGACAAAGGTTTTGGGGTTTCTACCCTGGGAAACCTAGATGAGCTGTAAGATCTCGTCGATAGTTTTTGCTCCTGCCATTGCTCACTTCCAAAATGATTGTTTGCTCTGTTTTAATACGTTATTAATATCTTCCACTGGACCTGTGTTGTTCTTCTCAAGATTGGCCGCATCACTTGCTGCGGAGGAAGACATGCATTTAAATAAGAATGGTCTTGCGGCTTCTAGGCATGGTTTGGATAAAGAGGAAGCTGACGATGCTGAAGACGAGGAAGTGATTTTTGTGAGTTAGTTCCTATTCACTTTCTTTCTCTTTTTGTTGATCAAATAAGCCCAGATGCTTAATTTGTTCTTCTCCTGGTACTATCCATATTAATGCTTACGTACATTTTGCATTAGTAGGGAGAAGCATATTCTACTAAACAAATGATCATGCTTGCGCATAGAAAATCATTGTGGCTATTCAAATCATAGAAGACTAGTCTATCATATGAGGAAAGCACCTGAAAATTAATGTTTTAGGCTGGCTTTATGTGATTTTCTTTGTTCCTCTTTTTGTTGGCATAAGATTCTGGACAAATTACAGTAGTGTAAGTTGGAACATAAGCTTACTTTTGTTTTCTTAGAAGAGAATTTCAGTTTCAATTGCTTTAGCTTTGTGCTTGTGAACAAGATTTACTTTTATGTTTGCATTTCCAAAAATAGCCATTATAGAGTATGAAGATCAGAAGTCAAAACATTTTGCGGAAGCTGGCTACTCACTCCTTGTAGTTCTTCAACTAAATATATGAGAAAAATAGAATTAAATGAGTGAAAAGACCCATATACTAGCAGGGTCATTGGTATAGAGAAACTCAACGTTAGAAAGATGTTCACTGTTTGGTTCCTTAACTGACCAACTTGGGTATACATCATGATTGCTGCTCATGATTTCTGGATCAATAAAAAACTGCTGTACTGCACCAGTAAGCTGCTGTCGTTATTGTAAGCTGTTAATGGGCTGCATAAAACTTCATGTGATCTCATGTGCATGAGATTTAGCTTACTATACTACACTGGACTGATCTTTAAAGATAAAACAATTCCTTTTGTCTATCTTGTTTAGGTATTTATAAGTTGAATGATATCAGATGTGTGGGAGGGTACATTTATGGTTCAAATTAGAGCAACAATGGACTGATGGAGTGGGAGGTAGAGGGTAGAAGACTTTCTTGAAATAGTTATTATGGGAATTATTGATAAGTTATCCAAAATTCTCAATTCCATGAAGGAAATTGAATACTTATCTTTATTTATGTGCTTATGATATGTAAAGCATTATCATTGAGTTGGCTTATAAGTTTGTGATGATTTTCATGTTCCACTTTATTGTGAATTGTGAGAAGTGATGGGTTACAATCTATTAGGATTTGTGGCGTGGATGCCATTAATTTGGCTACTGAAATGTTTATTGTGAAAATTCATTGATAATTTATAGTTTTCGGATGATTGAAGTTCAGCACCTGTATGATATAGGACATTGGAGGAATTTCCAATATAATATATATTCTAGATCATGGAATCCCACTCGCTTTAAATGACAGAGGCGAGATGTATTTGTCTGATGTGTTTCAATTCCCTAAATACTCATGATATCTTGAATTTGACAAAATGAGCAGGACAACATCGAACTTGTATGGATCCAAAGAATTATTGGAATCAACCTCATACTGAAATTTATTCCTTGTCTCCAGGATTACAATGATATCTATCCCTTGTTAGAACCATTATTTTCCTTAACATGGGACACCGTATGTTTTACCATACCCCTATGCAAGATGAAAATGACTGCATTCTTACCTTAACTTATTATAAATATAAGTATTTTTCTTATAAATTTCTTGTCATAAGGTTCACAGTTATTGGGAAGGAATGGTGCAAGAACATGATTGTTGTAGCTTTCTCATTATTACTGACATGATAAATGTTTTACCGTACCCCTATGCAAGATGAAAATGACTGCTTATAAGTATTTTTCTTTTAAATTTCTTGTCATAAGGTTCACAGTTATTGGGAGGGAATGGTGCAGGAACATGATTGTTGCAGCTTTCTCATTATTACCGACATGAGAACTGTGTGGAAGCATCATATTAATGCATTATTGTGCTTGTAACTTGTGAGCATTTATGAGAAGGATGCTTTAACTGTTTGATCGAGTTTACTTATGCACTTTTGGTCCATGGATTACTGTTTGCACAATTATATTGTTGTTTTCTGAGTTTTATGTACCATGCTAATGCTTGAGACTAATGTGGTATTGCAGCCTATAGATAATGACCATCTTGATCCTACTGTTTTAGCATCGTTGCCTCCTTCAATGCAATTGGATCTTCTTGTTCAGGTAAAATATTATATTTTTGGTATGAAGACCAATTTTTAAAATTTCCTCCAATTTCAAGGTTTTTTCCTTTGCTTGTAGATGAGGGAGAGAGTCATGGCTGAAAACAGACAGAGATATCAGAAAATTAAGAAGGTTTGAAGCTCTTAAATGGTTTTTTTCTTCTAAGATGAGGATTTTGTTGCCTAAAAACCTTAATTTGTGTATTTTCTTAGTTTAAGAATGCCAACTGCACTTTGTTAATCTATATGATATGTTCTTTAGAGTCTTTATTGATATTAGGAATTACCTGAATCTTTGTAGTTGGTTCAGCGACAATTTATTCTTCATTAGCTCTTTCACACATTATCATATAACATCATACCGAAAGGATTTTTTTAAAATACAAAATATTATTCCCCTGCAAAATTGTATTCTGAAATATTTTTGAAACTTGCATTTTGCTGTTTCTTGAGATTGTTCTTTTGAAATCATAAATTTGCTCCGATCTCCTAAATTTTTGAAATGATTGATTCTATTAGATTGTTGTATAGGGTTTCAGATCTTTGCACTTGCTATCTTGCTTTGGTTTCTTAACAGTGGATGAGGTGATGGTCAGTAGCTACTGGTTAGTGTCATTTGAATATCATTGGTAAACTATAGGAGTTCTATTTTGAACCATGGTTTCCATTCTCGGTCCGGCGCCGCCGGACTGGTACATACAAGATTGTTCTTTTCATTTTTTAAACAGCTGCACCTGAGTGTTAATTGATTCTACTTTAAACAGCTGCACCTGAGTGATAATTGTGAATGTAGTAGAAAATTGAGAAAACATCGGATGCAAGATTGTTCTTTTCATTTTTTTCATAGATTTTAAACCTTGCTGTTTAATATCCATGTATTGACATGTTTGTTCAGTTATTTTTTCCCTAATGTATTTTTTTTGGGTCATGGGCATTTTTGATTTCAGGTATGTGTGCTGAGCAACTTTTCTATTTTCAGGCCCCTTCTAAGTTTTCTGAGCTTCAAATACAATCGTATCTTAAAACTATTGCTTTTAGGCGGGAGATAGATGAAGTACAGAAGAGTGCTGCTGGTAAGGGTCTAGCTGGTGTGCAAACTTCAAGGATTGCTTCTGAGGCCAACAGAGAGTTTATTTTTTCATCATCCTTTACTGGTGACAAACAGTATGATTTGGTTGTTTTGCCATTGTCAATATTTTTTATTTGCAGGAGAATATGTTGCTTGAATGATCGGATTTATGTTTGAATCATATTTTGTGGTTTACATTTCAAAGTTCTATGATTTTGGTTATTGATCGATAGATACAATCTCACAGGCTAACTTTGCACCACGACGTAATGGGTTAAGCCATTGGATGGAAAAAAATGATATATGGGTTTCTGAGGTGGGAGATTGTTGTGATTGATTTTTTTTTTATTTTGAAACTATTTGAAAATTTAATTTTAGGATTTATTTTTTCCATGTAATTTGGCTAGGACTTGATTAGATTGTTTTGTTAAAGTTTTGTGCAATCAAAACTTGATCTATAAATAAGATGAAGTTAGATCTAGTTTTATCTGAGATTGATGACCAAGATATGATGTTATAGGTGGGCCATGGTTTGGGATTTAGTTTGGTTCAGTTTTGTGATTTGTAGTGCTGGATTGGTGGTCTTTGTGAACCAAATATGTTTAATTACCTTGAATGAGTAGATTAATAGGTCATTAGATGTGATGATGGTTTTACAGTCTTGAAGGCGGTTGTCCATCTTAGGCCTCCCCCTTTATTTTCCTATCTAGTTCTTTTCTCTTCTACTTCTCTCAACTTGTTTCTACCTTAGTCAAAACTCTCTTTGTCCTTCTTTTCTCTGGTTTGGTCAGCAACTAAAAGAAAGAAGAGTGATGGAGGCATAGTCAATGACACCCTTGGGTGGTTGGTGGTGATGTGAAAGATTCAAAGATCAACAGATATTGATAAGGTTTAATCAGAGGTGGGATTCTTGGTTCTTAATCCTTCTGCTTATAGTGATTCTTCATTGATATGAGTTTTAAGTTACCTTGTGATAATTTAATGTTTTTGGTTGGATGGATTATATAATTGATTTTGATGAGAGATTGCTTTAGATCTTTAAGATCTTAACTGAATCAAATTTAACAGATATTAACTATCGCTTTCTTTGCGGAAATTCCTGAACGCTTATGGAACCATTTTTTTCATGGATTTCGACTTCTATTTTCATTCAATCTGTTTTTGAACTAAACTACTGTTGTTCTTGACGGGTGAAGCACTTCCATTGGTGTTCTTGTAATTTAAACTATATTGATTCTGAATTAATCAAATGCTGAATTGAAGACTATAAATAGGATCCTCATTTTTAAATCAATTTGGCTACTTGATAATAAATTTTCGTGGCAGGAGATTACTTATAGAGGAGGTTTGATCTGAAATGATGAATGTTAGTGTATTAAATCAAATAATAATTAATTGATTTCATATTTACTTCAATTATTGGTCTGTTGAGTGTTGATATATTTCTTTAAATTGATTGTTAGGTTGAGTTGTTCTTTTTTTCTATCAGCAGGTGAATGTATTGGGCATGAACTAGTTAAAGGAACAACGAAATGATTATTCTTGTTACTAAAGGTTTAATGTGGGTCTTATATAGATCAATACATGATAGATAAATGATCTAATTCCTGGTGTGAGACTCAGTCTCTAATGAAAACCATATATATTGGTTGGAGTGTATATATTAATCATGTCTAGCTTGGCACAAAGAATAGAGGAGGACCTATTATTGTAGTTCGGATAGTAGTCTAATTATTATATCTCATAGATATGTTTCACACGAATCATGCTCAAGTGTTCATGAAAGATTATACTCATAATCTCATAGGCAGGGTGTTTCATAGTTCTATACTTTGCAACATCACTAGATTCAACAACATTTTGTTTTTTTAGTCAAGTAACAAGGTCTCCTCCAACATAGGTTAATTAGCTAGAAGAAGATCTTTGTCATTAGCACTAATAGCATAATCAACATCTATATGAGTTTCAATTAGTTGATGTTCATATTTTTTATAGAAGAGCCCCTTCCTAGGATACAAATAATGAAGGATTTTGAGAACAACCTCCCAATGGTTCTGAATGGGGCTTTGCTTGTATTAGCTTGCCACACCAACCCCTTTAGATATATTAAGGCGAGTTACAATAACATAACTAAGGTCATCAACGAATTTACAATATTGTGTAGGATCTACATCTCTAGTACCATCATTTTCACCTAGTTTGACTAAGAAGAATAGGCGTGGAAACATGTTTGCATCCTAGAAGACTGGCATCTTTAAGGAGATTAATCACATACTTTATAAGAGAAATATACCATGAATTACCCATTCGAGTTTGCATACTCTATTCTCCCCTAGAGTAATTGAGTAACTAGAGGATTGCTTCATCTAGACTTTCTCAACATGATCTCCATACAAAAAGACATTTTTAACTTTCATTTGAAACAATTTTTAATTTTGGTTACTAGTAAAATTAAACAATATTCTAGCAAGGAGTACATTTATCTTTTTTCATATTCTATAAGTTGCATGTTATTATTGACTAGACCATGTGTCCTTATACCTTTCAACAAAATAGAGTAGTTGATTGTAAGAACAAATATTTTCTTAACGTAGAACATAGGCTGATGTTTTAGTTTACATGTTCCTAAGTTCTGTTAGGAGGATGCTGTTCTTACAACATATTACCTTATTAATCATGTGACTTCCATTCTCCTTGCCACCATATATGTGTATTTATTTTATCACGCTCTTGGACTTAGACATTACAAACTTAATCCTTCCTTGGTATGGTATATCTTTCTCAGGCACTTCAATATCTAGAATAACTAATCCTATAAGTCATCAACATTGTCTTTGTTGATGGCACCTTTTCTATGTTAGTTTTGTACTATTTCCATAATGATACATCTCCTACCATTTTTAGCAAGATTTAAAAGATTGATCTGTATCGGGCGATACTATCGGTTTGTATCAATTCATGCAAAGATCAATACTGGACCAAGATGTCTCAAAGTGGAGTGAAAGAAGAGAAGAGAAGGAAGAAAGGAGGAGAGGAAGAAGAGAAGAAGGAAGAAGAAAGAAGAAAGGAAGGAAAAAAAAGGAGAAAAGATCTTCCACTGTGGGTGCACCATGAGCAGCTCCATTGTTGCACTCGCAGACGAAGAGGAGAGGAGGAGAATAAGTTACAAGAGGCTTGGGAGAAGCTTGGGGCGAGCGTGGAAGCAATAGACGAAGGTGTAGGCGGAAGACACTGCGCTCGTTGATGAAGTTGTCGTTGCGCTTGCCACTTGTGTGCGTTTATGTGGTGCTTGCTATCTGTGTTGATTATCGGCACAACTGCTTCACCCTCTTGCATTGTACATGTGACATATATGCAATGGGCCGATATGTTGCCCCACCTCATTGCCTCGCTAAGTGGTGCCCGGTCACTTCACTAGGCCGCTTGGCTGCACCTGGATGCTGTGCCAAGTGGCACACATGTTGTGAACCACCAAGCTGGACCATCTCATCTAGCCAAGGGGTGCCTATGCTTAGGCTGCCCGACTACGCCAAGTGGTGTCGTAGCTTAGGACTCATAGGCCACACCTGTTTATCGCACCAAATGACACATGCGCCTTAGGCTGCCTCCGCTCAATGCACATGCTCATTGCAAGTTGTCACCGTCATTGTCTCTTTTTTTCTTCTTCCTTCTTCTCCACGACTCCCGCGATTCATTTTATCCAATACGGAATAATATGTACTAGTTCTAGTGTGGACTAGTATGTGGTCTTAGACTGGATTTTAAAATCTTAATTTCTAGTACTACTAAGACTTTTCCAATTTCATGTTCCAATTGTCATTAAGCTTGCCATTGATTAAGCCTACAATCAATAGCACTATTAGTACGTTATCACACTAGTCTCCTACTAGGTAGAGGCGGCGATTGTGCTAGGTTGGTCCAAACACGACCCTACTTTGGCTTGGTATGACGTAGGCCATGCTAGGCATGACTTAGTTGATTTTGGTTTGTGCTTAGCATAACCTAAGATTATTCACCTTTTGGCCTAGTAGGACTATAGGTCATGCCGTTTCTAGTATGAGAGGTCGCGATACAGGAATTAGGATAGGTCCATGGAGAGGTCAGGACCTTGCATAGGAATTAGGATAGGTCCATGGCTCCATGGTTGTCTTGAGTTTGGGTGCCTTACAAATATATAAAATATTCAAAAAGTTCAAAAAATTCAATAGAATAAAATATTAAGAAAATAGAATAGTAAAATGCAAAAGAAGAATAAATTTGTAATAAAATAAAAAAAATTATACTCTCGCCAACTAACTTGGCACATTATAAATTGTAGCTAGCCTAAAACACAATCTTGCCTTGCTTGTCCTATACACTATGATGATTAAGCCCGTCCCATCTTGACTAGACCTTAGCTTGCCTGTTGGTCACCTTTAAAGATCTAAAATTTATATGTTGCAGCTAGTTCACACATCACCATTTTTACATATTTGCCATCCATCATCCACATGTGACTTAGAATGTATGTTTGCTATCATTGGTCATCCTATTTCTAGATAGTTTGCATATAATTGTTTATCTTTTGCCTTTTGATGTGTCATTATGTATGTTTGCCATCTTTATTCCTTAGAATGTATGACAAGCTATGCTTAGTTCTCAATGGAGAAAAGCTATAGATGATGAGATGAATGAATAAAAGTCACAAGTTACTTGGGGCATGTTCCTGCTCCCAAAGGGGTAGGACTCATTGTCTTATTATTGTGAAATGCAATCAAGTGGCATGGTGGTTTGGTATGAAGCTAGATTGGTGGCTAAAGCAAGGACCTAAGAATTGGTCCATACCACCTGCTACGGGTGGTATATATTAGTCTGACCCTGTATTGGTATCGCTAGATATATATATTTTAAATAGTACCAATCCAATAACAAACCGGTACTGCTATGTACCGGTTTGTTATTGGATTGGTACACTAGTATCAATCAGAATTTAAAACCTTAAGTTCAAGCTTTAACCCATAAGATTGACTATTTTTAGACATTTTCTCCCATTCTTAGGTTAAATTATGTCATAGACGATGGTCTAGTTGCCTATTTGTTGAATGCAATCGCAACCTCCTCGTTCATTACTAGCTGGTATTCCTCTTATATTCTTAAATTATACCTTTCATAAATTTGCTTTCCTCAATTCTATCCCTCTCTAGATTCCAATGATGAGTTTGGTAATCAACTCACCTCGACCCCTTTCCGAATGGTAAAGCTTTATCCACTCACCTTCACCCGTGGCTTCATTGGGTTGGGTACTTGCTGGTACTCACTTGAGCATATGGGTTGGGTTCGTAACGGCTATGTGACTCACGCATTTAGAGAGTTCAGATAGCAGGGTTTTTAGCATTTGGATCAGGTACAGACAAAAAGCCAGGAACTGATCTATGCATTCCCAAGTAATTATGCATCAGTTCCATTAATTTTTCCCTTTAACATCTCACAAACTAAAGGTCAAAATCTTTCAACTAAGTACCCTATTAGCACATCTTAATTTTGTCTCAACTTTTTATATTTACAACAAAGTCTTTGTATTTTATTGTCATAAGCTGATATTTTAAATGCATGCAAAATTCTAATCATAGAGCTTAGAGATCTTGTGTGGTTCCATGGCGAGACCAGTGTTTGTATTGTTATTTGAACTTGTGAATTGGAATGTCAATATTAATTTTGTACTAGATTTCTTGAAAATTTGATCTTATTGTGAATACAATTGTAATCTAATACAATGGGCTTTGTATTGCTACAAGTATTATCATGGTGGATATGCATTGATGTGGGCATTGACCATGGTTTAGCATTGGCTGTTTCATCTTTATAAACTTTGCACAACTTCTTTTTCAATCATGATGGTGCTCTTTGTATGCTAGGATGCTTACATCAAAGAGAATTGCAAATAATGTAAGTGAGGATAATCATGCAACAACCAAGCCCAGCACTTCAAATTCAAAAAAGTTCAGCTTCCTTGCCAGTCGGCCTAAATTGCTTAAAGAGGTTTCAGATCGTGAAAGTGCAAAAGATTTTGGACCTGATGTTGAGACATACCATGATGAGAATGGCCACCTTCGTGTTAGCAGAGTTAGAGGGCTAGGAATTCGAATGACTCGTGACTTACAGCGGAATTTGGATTTGATGGAAGAGTATGAGCAGGAAAAAAGAAAGGTAAGTAATTACATGAATCCAGAGGGTTCCTGTACCCAAAACGTTGACATGTCAATTCATTCTGAAAATCTTCACCCTTCAAGTGTTTTTGTAAGTGACAAGGGAAAAGTTGAGACAAGTAGTAGGAACAGAGTTTGCCAGGGAAGTGAAGATGCAATTGAGATATCATTCTCAGAGGATGACAATGGGATGAATGACACGGAAGAGGATAATATCTTCATGCAATTAGTATCAGAAGGTCAAATAACCAACTCACCCTCACAATGCGTTCACTCGGACAAGAACCCAGATGATTCTGAATCTGATAGCATGTGGAGCGAAGGTTTGGTTGAGGATTACAATGGTAGGCCAAATATTGTTAAGGAGATTGCAGGAAGTTCAAAAATTGACTACAAGGAAAACCACACATCATTTACTGATAACACATTTGAAGAAACTGGCATAGAATGGGAGGAAGGTGTCTGTCATGATACTCCTGCAACTATTAGTTGTCAAGGTGAACCTGCAAAACATGTTTCAAGAGGATTGCTAGAGGAAGAAGCTAATATGCAAGAAGCAATATGGAGAAGTCTTGGCGATTTTAAAGATACCATATCAGCAATTGATTCTCCAATAGATAAGGACTTGACAAGATCCATTGAACATCAAAGTTCCAATGTAGCCATTTTGCACAATCTGACGGAGAGTACTTCTATGCATTTAGATGAGGATTCTATGAAAAGTTCATTGCGAACCTATGGAACACTGGATAGTTTCAGCAAAAACGATGATGTACAGATTACAGGCTCAGCTAAGAAGAGCCCTGAAACTCTCGGTTCATCTGATTTATCGAACTTACATTTGAAAGGAGATTCATCTCTTGAAAAAAAAGATGAAAATGGCATACATGAAATGTTAACTGATGATATTCCACTTGGAAAGTCTTCTGACGCTGACCCTAGTTGGCAAGAACAATCAATAGATGCTAGTAATGAGGAATTTGGTGAGATTAGTCCCAATACCAACATCAATATTACAAATGACGGATCTAAATCTGCTATTGGTAAGTCTAGTCTTGATGTTTCCCATGTTTCTGGATCAGATCTGGTTATTGGAAAAATCCACAATAACTCAGATTCTGAAAATATTTCCTTGATCAAAGAAAGAGGAGCTAGTACATGCACGGAACAGCATCATGCTACTGAGGGAACTTATGAGATATCTAATCTTATAGGAGATCAAAATGCACATAACCCCTTTTATTTTCCCGTTGAAATATCTGAAGATAGTCTGGACAAAGAAATCTCACTCCTCAAACAAGAGCGAGCCAATCTTGGAAATGAACAGAGGATTCTTGAGCGAAATGCTGAATCTGTTAGCAATGAGATGTTTGCCGAATGTCAGGTGCTCCTTAACCTTTTTCTTCACACTAAATCCTTTAGATTTGAAGAATTTGGAGGTTCTTCATTTTTGTTATTTTAGTCTTTAGAAACATAAGACTGCAATTATTGCACACGTCACTGTGATGCGGTGTGGCATTTGTTATAGTCAGCCTTTCAGGTGGGACACATCTTTGTTATTAGTAATAATGAATATACTATCTTAGATCATTAGAATGGTCAGGAAATGCAAACAGCCAATGTGTGGTATCACCATATCCTTATTTATGATGCCCGGTTTGAAGATCCGATCTGACCAGGTATATATTGGTAGTACTAGACCAAAACCCGGTGGAATTGGGCGGAGTAGTGGAAAAAACAGAAGAAAAAAGAAGAAGAGGAAGAGAAAGATAAAGAAGAAGAAGAGACAAACATCAGAAGAGGAAGAGAAAGATAAAGAAGAAGAAGAGACAAGCATCTGCCGCTCCTCTTTCTCCTTCTTCTTCCTTCTCCTTTTCCCGCTCGATCTACTCTGGCCTATGGTTTGGTCCGGACCTCCAATGGACCGGTCCGAACCTGAAAAACTGGCTAGTTCGGACCGGTTTTAAAAACATTAATGCCAATAATAATAATGATCAATCAATTGGTTTGCCTTAGGGTTATTCTCAAACATTTTGTTTGCATAAGACTTGCAGGACTGATTGCTTTTCTGGAAACTGTAGGAATTGCTGCAAATGTTTGGTTTGCCTTATATAATTGCAACAATGGAAGCAGAAGCTCAATGTGCTTACATGGAAATGCAAAACCTCGTTGATGGTGTTGTAACTGATGATTCTGATGTCTTCTTGTTTGGAGCTCGAAGTGTCTTCAAAAACATCTTTGATGATCGGAAGTATGTTGAGACGTATTTCATGAAGGTCTGTTTCTTGCACTCATCAAGCAATGACTATCTTTTATTACTACTCTAAGTAAAACATCTAGTTCTAGACTTGTAGTTTTCATGAAACTTCTAGTCCTGCACTCCTACTGACTCATTATGATACGTTGACCAATGGTAGTATGGCAGTCCAACACGAGTTCATGGAAGGCAAATATAATTACATATTGTACTGTATTGATCCAACTTATGCTAACATGTGCGAGCAATCACTCATGATTCAACGTATTGTCCTTTATTTTTTTGGGTCATAAATTTCATTCCTTGAAAGAGATAAGGTTTACAACACTAGTATTTCCTTTTATCAGATACAAGTGAAGACTTCTTTTACATATGGTA
Source organism: Costus lasius (assembly GCA_027563935.2). Classification (NCBI taxonomy): domain Eukaryota; kingdom Viridiplantae; phylum Streptophyta; class Magnoliopsida; order Zingiberales; family Costaceae; genus Costus; species Costus lasius. The sequence goes on along the minus strand of CM050450.1, from coordinate 132,248,561 downwards.
ATTTAAAGAAGCAAATTACTTTTTTTTTGGTGCAAACACATGTTGTAGTTACGTTCAAATAGAAGTAAGCATGATCACTTGCCATGGGATTGTGATTGTACAAGAATTTTTCTCCTTTTTTTTTTGTCAGGACATTGAGTCTGAACTTGGGTTAGATCGTGAAAAACTAATCCGTATGGCAATGCTTCTTGGAAGTGATTATACTGAAGGAGTCAGGTAAGTAGCAATATATTATCAAGTATGCCTGTGGTTTGCAGATAATATACATTATGCTTAACAAAAGAAGGGTACATCTACTGTAAAACAAGGATCATTAATCTAATGAAAACTGAAGTAATTTGGCATTTTCTGAGAAACCTTTGAATAAGGGATTTTCTTATCATCTACCATGTAATGAGTGTTGAAAACATGTCTATGTAATAAGTGGACTAAATCTATAATGTTCTTGCTTTTCCTGTGTTTATGTTTAGATCTAAATCCTTCAATTTCTTCTAGTGCAGTGGAATTGGAATTGTCAACGCCATTGAAGTTGTACATGCTTTTCCTGAGGAAGATGGCCTTCACAAATTTAGGGAATGGGTCGAGTCTCCAGATCCCACCATATTAAGAAAAATTGAGACTGGTGGCAATACAAAGAGGAGATCACTAAAAGAAAACAACAGCAGTGATGATGCAACGAAAGAGAGGATGGAGGGAGATGTATCTGAACAGAGTGTACCAGGAGGCAACGACAATGAAAAATCTGCTGTGAATGGAGACATCAAAGTTAATTTCATGAATAAGCATGTGAGTTTCCTTCTATTGCACCAGTATCTTTGTAATTACTCTTTATCTTTCAAGTTTCAGCTTTAGTTGCTCAAGTCTCAAGTATCTTGTGTTGGAAACAGAGAAATGTGAGCAAGAATTGGCACATCCCTTCATCTTTTCCTAGTGAATCAGTTATTAATGCATACACTTCACCAGAAGTTGATGAATCAACAGACCCTTTCACATGGGGAAAGCCAGATTTGCCTTTACTTCGCAAGTGAGTGACTGATCAAATCTGAGTTATAGTTTTCAAATATATTTATTATCACATTGTAGTAACTATTCTTTTTAATTTCAGTTAGTTGGGATAACTGAGAGATAGTAAGAATTCTGAAGGTGCAGCGTCTTGGTGCTATGTTGCAAAATTTTGGAGCTTAATATCTTGTCAATATGAAGCTTATTCTTTAAACCAACCAAATGAAAATTTTGAGGGAAAGAAAGGGAGGGATAGATAGGCCTTTATTAAAAAGCATCCTTTAAGTCTTATCAGGAGATTCTAGGGATTTGATTGGGTTAGAAACAAAGTCAGGACTACTATGAAGTACATCCAATGAAAGTTAGAAGCCTGGATTTCTTGTTCTTTTCGATGATTTCACTTCCTTTTGACTTTGCAATTCTTTTCCTTCCTGATGTAGTATCTATCTCATATTGCTTTTCAGAGGGGCTTGCCTACTCGGAAAATTTAGGTGGCGTAAGAAAGGAAACCATTTTAGATGTTTGTGCCTCTAATGTAAGTAACTTCAGTTTAAACCATACAGATGAATACCAGACTTTACAGCTCTTAACCTTTTAGATGTAGTATCTATCTCAAATTACTTTTCTGCTCACACGAAATATTTAGGTGGTCTTTAAAAAGAGAACATTTTACGAGTCTGAACCATGGTTTAATGAGCCGGTCTGACTGGCCTTCAGACTGGTACGTATTGGTCGAACCAAGCGAAATCTTGGTGAAATCGACTGAGCAGCGGGACCGTGTCCGCCGCCGCTTCTCGCCCCCGCAGTTGGCGGAAGTTTCTTCCGCTTCCTCCCTTTTGGCAGAAGCTAAACTTCCTCCGTTCGTTTGAAGCTTCTGCGGTTGGCGGAAGTTTCGTTCGAAGCTTCCTCTCCTTCCTCCGGCTTCTGTCGTTTCCCCTTGTGCTCCGGTGCCAGTCCCTTGCCGGACCGGTTCCTCTATCCATGGTCTGAACTTGTAATGGAAGCAACTTCACTTCAGACCAAGGGGATGGAAACTCTGGTTTGCATTTCCATGTTTGCCTCCGAACTTCTGAACGGTAGATTTTCGAATCTCTGGTGTTGACCTCAAGGGAGACTTGATATCTCTTATTGGAAAACAATTATTAAAAACTTTAATAAGCTTGCTTGAAGACAGATTTACAGTCTGATTGGAATGATGTAGAATCAACCAACAGTTAACTATTTTGATTCTGATCTCACGAAGTGTTGTAACTGCCCCAATCTGATCACAAGCGACTTGGAGTGCTACTCAATAAAAAATTCATTGGAGGTTGATAGGATTCCTTCTACGAAAAATTTGAGCTCCAAATTTATGTTTAGTTTATAAGTGAACGAACGTTGGATCTTAAAATCTTGACTTCAGATTGTTGTGCTCAAGAACAAGTTTTTGAATTACTAGCAAACAGAAACCCTGATTATAAGCTTATGAATATGCTTTCTACGCAAGATCTTTTATCCTTTTGCAAACAAGTTCATATATGAGTTATGTATTTACTATTATTTAAATTTATACATCATTTAGACTTTTGATTTGAAAAATATCTTAATTTTGATGAGTTGTTTATTATTGATAGACTGACAGGCTAATAAATTGTAATATTGAGTTTGAGCTTGATTCAAGTTACAACTTGAATAGCTCAATATGGGCGAGTTTCTTACCTTAGTCTCGATCTCATTTAGCTAATGGAAACGCTTGAACTGGGTGGAATTCAAATAAATTGAACTTAGTGTCTTGTTTGAATTTCGCTTGTGCTCAAGGTTGATTAAATTTGTTGAGCACTTAGCTGCCCTCTCAAGAATAAGCTAATTGTAATATTTTTGGAAGATGAATATACTCAAAAATCAATTCCTTATTCACCCATGCAAATTCCCACCTTTCCTTAACACGTAGTTTTATATGATTCTTAAAATATTCTTTACGTATTCTAATTGCCTTTCTAAATATATCTGCAGGTTGTGCTGGGAGAAGTTCGGGTGGACTAATCTGAAGGCTGATGACTTACTTGTACCAGTTTTGAAGGAATACAACAAGCACGAGGTCCATCTTCGGTTTCTTCATATTATGAGATAATTATAATTGAATCACTTGTAATTTTTTTGTTTCATCAAGTATTCTTGTACATGATTTACTTATATTCTATGTGAAGTTGCTTTATAATTATTGACATGCCCAGATTATGCCTATTGTTGAAATCTTAGTTGTTCCTTGTTGTCTTTCTATCTCAGTTCGTCATCTTATGGTTGCCGGTTTCATGTTCTAATGCTTCCAATACAGGGACATATACCAATCAATTCGGACTATGTTTATTTCCCTGAGCTGATTTTGCACGCATTTTTTATTAAAGACGTGCTTTAGATGTTCTTTACGACTTGACCTTCTCTGCTTAGATATTATCCTTGTATGTTCCTGACCTAATTTCCCCCATCTCTGTTCCTAATGCAGACTCAACTGCGGCTAGAGGCTTTTTATACATTCAATGAAAGGTTCGCAAAAATACGTAGTCAGCGAATTAAAAAGGCTTTAAAAGGAATTACAGGCACATTGTCTGTTGAGTTGACTGATGATCTTGACAAAGAGGGGCGTGGTGGTAGTGAAAAGAGTACCATTGAACTGACGGAAGTTGCAACTGAGAATTCTACTGGTGACAACTCTAGAAGAGGGAAAATAGTTCTTCAACAATCAAGAAGAAGACGGGAATCCAAGAAAAAAAATCTACCACCAGAGGATATCGCTAGGGATCCACTTATTGCGGAAGAGGAAGGGAATATTGTATTCAGTGTGAATAAGACAGGAACAGGGAGAACAGGAAGAGGAAAAGGAACAGGGGGTGAAAGAGGTAGGAGAAGCGGGAGGGGCAGGGGTAGAAGCCGTCCAATAAATGCAAACTCTGAATCAACTGATGGTAGTGCTAGTAACGATTCTGATATTGATGTTCAAAAGGACAAAACCAAGGCACTCAATGCAACGCCAAAACTCCGCAGAGTAAGTTTGCTTGTCTTGTACTCACAATATGTCAATGCCGATCCATTCCTTCTCTTCAACTCATTGATAAGGTCCCCTGTTTTTTGTTATTGTTGTTTTAGTAGTGTTATGGCATGCTGATATTGTTACCTTTACCTATAACATTAAGATATCAATATATATATACACTGCACCCCAATCGCTACGTTATTGACGCTATTGTTGTTGTAGCAGTGTTATGCTATATTGATACTATGACCATTATCATTTGGATACTAATGTTAATACAGTACTGACCCTAACTGCTTAATAGATATTGTTGTTTTAGTAGTGTACGTACTGCCTTATTGGTACTTTACCCTAAACGTTGACATTAAGATGCTAATATTGATACAATACCACACCTTGGTATTATGATTAATGTTTATCTGTTCAAACCATTGCTATTAGACAATACCATCAATATTACGAGTATCACTTCCACTATTATACATAGTAACATTACCATTCCCATACCAAATACTGATGTCATTACAGTCACTATTTACAAATATGAATACTAGTACAAAGACTATGTTACGGGCCCATTAGTATTAGTGGTTATTCATAAAGCGGGTCGGGTTGATTTGTCATACCCGGGTCCGCTAAGTAGTAAGAGTCTATAAATAAGGGCCTAGGGTTAGGGTTGAGGATGTCTAGTGTTTTGTTGTCTACTTTGGGCGTGCTCTTGTACGAGTTCGTATCAATTGGTCCGATCTGCCGGATCGATCGCTGGGAAACCGGTGGTCTGGCGACGGATAAAGGCGGAAGGAGTTTCCGTTGTCGGTATTAGATCTACCCGGCGGATCTAGTATCGTTCATCAAGCCGAAGAGAAATCCTAGGGTGGCAAAATTTTTTAGCAGAGGTTTTCCCAGCAAGCGGCTGGGAATCGATTGACGTCTACACCGTCGTGAGCCTTCTCCGACGCGGCTGCAAGGCTGCTGCTGTGAAGGAGACGAGGCAGGGAGCAGCGACATAAGCGGAGGCGAGGAGAGTGGCTTACATCCGCCTGGGGCTTCTCACGACGCCAACGGAAGCGGTAGAAAGAAGAAGGCGGAAGGACGCATCGTTGATTCCGGCGGCAAAGAAGCGACATCTTCGTCCTTGATTTGCGTCAGGCGGCGGGTTTTCTCTGGCGGGTTTCGAAGGCAGAGGCGACAGCGGACGAAGTGACGCCGTCGCTTCTTTTTTCCCCATCCCTCTTTTTGGCCGGAACCCTAGCCGGCGGCAACTGGGCTTGACGAGGGCGCGGCCGCAGGCAAAGGCAGTGTCAGCAGGGGCTGCGCGAAGCGGACGCGGGTGTAGGCGGAAAGGTCGGGCGGGCGCGAGCGTAGGAGAGGCACTGTAGCAGAGCAGATTAGAAAAAATGAAAAAAATAGTTACTGTAGCTTACTGTAACAAGCTACTGTAGCACCAAAAATTTTTTTTGAGGAGAGATGGATCATCATCTTGTTGTTTTAGAGGAGATGAAAATAATGTTGAAAGACATGATTAGAGAGGAACAAGAGCGACAGATGACTCGTCGTCTTGACATTTTAGATGAGATAAAAATGATGATAAGGGAGTTAGTTCCAGAGAACAAAAGGCAAGAGGGTGTAAAAGTACTTATTGATAGATAGACTTATCCAACCTCAAACAATATCCTGAAGAGTACATCACGGAGTCAGTGTGCCATGGAAGATAAACAACCGCTTCGTATATGTGTGGACTTACGCGGATTTGACGGAACTGCTCCAGCAGATTGGATTGCGCAAGCTGAATATGTTTTCAACATTAGAGGTACGCAAGATATTTACAAATTTCCTATGGCATTTGTTTGTATGGAGGGACAAGCGTATAATTGGATTCGAGGTTTAAACCGACAGATTCCCAATCTATCTTGGGAAAGGTTGAAGGAAGAGATGATACTAAGATTTAGTCAAATTCCTGATCAAAGCCCCTTTGAGAAAGACGATCTGACTCATGTTGATCAAGGTTCTGGAGCATCTACCGATACCACTTTTGATCCTCGTTCTAAACCGAGCAGTTATCTAGTAGTTGAGGCCGATTATAGCCCCAATGTAGAAGAGGAATTGATTAATGCTGTTGTTGAAGCTTCCGAGCGAGAAGATGAGGAAAAGGGCTCCCACGATCATCCTCGGTTGCCGGTACCAAATGATGTGATGACAGTTATTGTCCTAGAAGAACCAGAAAATATGCAGGAGGAGCAACTCTTAAATGCAACAACTATCAATCCTATCTCAAGTCCTTCACACCATGAAAATGGACAACTTCAGCTTACTAGTACTGTGTTCCAGCCTCATGAGTGGGGTGACTTATCTTTTGAAGAGCAAGATGAAGCTGTAATGCTGGAGGCAAAAGTGTTTGGCATTGCGGATGCAATAAATTATTGAGCAACTTGGGATCCTGGAGGCAGCTCAAGATCAAGTTTTTTAGCCTTGAGGACAAAGCTAGTTTGAGAGGAAGGCAATTGTTACGGGCTCATTAGTATTAGTGGTTATTCATAAAGCGGGTCGGGTTGGTTTGTCATACCCGGGTCCGCTAAGTAGGAAGAGTTTATAAATAAGGGCCTAGGGTTAGGGTTGAGGATGTCTAGTGTTTTGTTATCTACTTTTGGCGTGCTCTTGCACGAGTTCGTATCAAACTACTATTTCACTATCATTGCCACTACTATATCCTCTGCCATTTCCCTTTATCATTTATAGTACCTTTGCCATTAATCTTAAGCCGATACAGCATATATTATAAAGCAATACCATTGCACTTTGACATTGCCAATATCTTTACAATTATAACTACCGTTGCCAATCCTTGTCATTTACTGCTAGTCCGCTACTAATACTATTTGACCAAAAATTTTTCAATATTCTGACAATTACCAATGTCATCATCACCATTACCAGAATCAATTCCGTTACCATTAATGCTAAACCATTACCACTACTAACATCGTTGCTATTAGCATTTACAAATTATAATATATACTAAACTTCTGATGCCTCTTCACTGTGATTCCTGGAGAACGACGACCATCGAAAGAAGACTGTTTTCTTAGCTAGTTCTTAGAAATGGTTATACTGGTTTATTTTACTTGTTTCAACAACGAAGGTTTTCAAGTTCCCATATTGCTACATCTAAAAAGAACAATGAACATCTATTGGTGCATGAACTATTTGCGTTTGTGCCATGATAAAGTATTCCAAAATTTCTTAGTATAGGTGTGTTGCCTTCGTCTGGTACAGTGATAGGGCTGGGATGATATGCCAATTTATTTCTCCTCTTAGTTTGTGTGTATAATTATACATATGAATGTATAATTATTCCTTATTTTAAGTATCATATCTAACTTGTTTCCATGTGCTTACAAATGTCCAGTCAACGAGGCCACTGAAGCAAGTACAATATGCAGAAGATTTTGGATTTGAAGAAAATGATGAAGCACAGAACCAGTCTGATGATGAGCTGCAAGATGTTGTAGCGGAGCAGGAACCAATTGGGAATGACGGTAGGCACACAACTGAAGATTCAACTGTCATTGATAAACAAAAAAACCCATTTTCTGAGGATTGCTCTTCCAGAGAATACCTCTTGTCTGGAGGTGGATTCTGTGTGGATGAGGATGACGCACAAGGTGATGCAGCCTTAACGAACCCAAATCAGGATTCACCAGAGACACCTCGTGAAGATGGGTTTGGTAATGCCAGTGGAAGATATAGTTCCCAACATTCCCCAGAGAATGGCTCTTCCAGAGATTATTTTATCAGTGGAGGTGGATTCTGCATGGATGAAGATAATGAACAAGTTGACGGGACCCTGCCAGCTTCAAGTCGGATCAAGGATGCGAAGCCCTCTCTCTTTCCTGACATCTCTGAAGCTGCTCAAAATCTTGATTTGCCCAATTCTGTGCCAGATAATGCGATTAATGTCTCGGAACCTCTGCAAGCTACTTCTCCGTTGGTTGAAGACGGCAGGTCATATCAGCATAGTAAAACTTCTGGCTTAAGTGCTATGCCTTCACTAAGGCGGAAGCGGAAGAGAACATGAGCCGTTTCTGCATCTGTTGCCAGTCATTCGCAACATGTGTATGATTTGAACAAATGAATTCAGGATTTAGAATATTAGTTCATTTGATATTCCATTTGCTTTTGAGTTGGATCACTCTTTCAATTTGATCCCTTTATGATATTTACCAATAAAATTAGAGTATAGTATATATAAATTGAATTGTGATATTTGATCTTGGAGAAGTATCTTTTGGCTTGACTTTAACTTGTCATGCTTTTTCAATTTTATTTCACATACCTTTGAAATTTTAAAAAATAACTTTATAATTTTATTTATTATTTGATGCTTACATAAATTTAAAATATATATTAATTAAATTATGATATATTACCTTGTTAGAAGTAGATTTTATTATTAAAGTTGAAAAGTATAAATTTTTACTAGATATAGAATTATAAGTGACTATCTAAATAGAGTGCATGCAACTTATATTTATTATATAGTTCTATTGTAACTTATGTTTATTATACAGTTCTATAGTGCTCGTATTAGAAAATTTTCTTAACACATGATACTAATTTATTGAATTTAAATAATTAGCAAACTCTGGTTAACTATCTCATACTAGATGAATACTATAGCAATTGACACTATGCCATATATGGATGGTAGGATTGAAAACTTTTAAATGTACTCTATAGGAATAGGTTGATGCTATGATGGTCCATTTTGACTTGGTAGTGTTCATTTATCCCTTTGTAGTTTTTATTTCTTTTTAAAAATGTGTTTTTACATTTTACTAGAGTTTAATCTTTGCTTCCTTTATAGTGCTGTTATATGTCCTTTTGCTGGGACTGCTTGATAAGTCATTGTGGTTTTCATCCTAATGTGTTCGTGTATACTTCACTTCCCAAATCCATAGGCACATATCTTCACTACTAATAACATAAGCTGCATTTGACCAGGGTGCTTCTCAGCTTTTGCTGATGCTTCTAGCAGAAGTTATTTGACCAAATTGTTTAGATAATCAACTTCTCTAGCCCAAGCAAATAATCTGCAATATAGCTGAAAGGCTACTCAGGGCAGCTTCTGCTTATAACTCACATATCCAGTATCGTCAAAATAATCTTATCGTTTTTCGAGCTATTTATTGAAAGAAAACATTACATTTCAATCTTTACAATCTTGTCTTGCTTCATTTTAGGGTTTTAAGCACGTCCAAGATGCAAGATGCTAGATTTTGACAAATCATAACAAATTTGGAGAAGATATCTCACTGTGAAGAAGGTAGAGATCAAGGATGACCACAGTAGGGTTGATGGTGACACGAGAAGAAGTGAGAGTTAAGTCGAAAGGGGTAGGAGCATTCGGCGCCCCATTCGTTTGTCGTATCCCTTGCGAGAAAGCCAGCATTTGGAGCAGTCCAAAGATAAGGATAGATTGACCGACTTTGATCTAGATTAAGTTGGATTTCTTGTTAAATTGAATCCAGCCTGGTAATCTGAATGGGGTTAGGCTGCATTTGAGGCGGCTGGATTAGGGCTTCTGTGTTTGTGGGCAGCGGAATTTGAGAAGCCAGCATGTTTGGGGTGCGGCTTCTCAATTCCAAATGAGAAGCTTCACTGTGGAAGGGAAACAGCCTATGGTGAGCTTCACTCATTGTACCCGCGCTGCCTACCTACAGTATCGCCTTTCGCTTTTCTTCCCATTTTGTTTATGGGGTCACGATCTAAACTTCTTCCATGGAAATCGACTTCAAGCATCGCCGCCAGTTCCCGTTGTTGACTCCGATCGTTGCCAGAATTGCCATATCCAGATTTTGGTCCCTGTTAGTCTGCGATCTTGTCACGCCCCAACGAGCACTAACCAAACCACAATTAGCAATTAACTCGTGAAGCACAACAAATAGAAACCCACAGGACAGCACCTCCTCTATAAACTGATCAAAATTCACAATATAACACTAAACTCAACCTGTATATCCACAAGCACTACAATAAAATAGAACCAACTGATACAATAAACATATCACATGTGCATCACTAGCAACTATACAGAACACGATTAGAATCAAAATCAAAATGAAACTGATCGATCAAAATACCATACCAAAAGATCGATACACTCGATCAATAAAAAATACCAACAATATATCCACCAACTGAATCAAAACATATCAGCACAAACAACTCTAACTATCTATCAGGTGCTGATATCAACTCCAAGGTCCAGGTCAACTCTAGATCTAATTATCACCAGCATCAGGTGCAACTTCCTTACCTGAGGCAAAGCAAAGGGAGTTAGCCTAAAAGGCTAAGCATGAATCAACAGATATGGTACTGTAGCAACGAACAGTGATAAAACAAGATACCAAATATACGCTGTAACTCAATGTGAGAAGCAACAACATCAATGATAACATCGATAAAAATATAATAACAGCACATGCATCGTGCAATCAAGAGCAATGACTATATAATGCTCCATGACGAGTCCGCACTCTTATACAGAGTGTTTCCACCGTTGCTCACACGATGGAACGACTGCCTCAATGACAGCTCGGAGGTGTTGCGTCCAACACCCAGGTAACCCTGGAAAATCCCGAAGGACTCCATCTAGGAAACCTACCAGCCGGCCCCATAACCGTAAAATGGTATCTGGTATCTCTCTAGTCTGCTGGCCTATAAGACACAGCCCTAGCTAATAGCTAGAAAAGATCACAATATGGCACGATATATCATACAACTGCCCGATGGGCCAATCACAAGTATATAATACATGGATCAACAGCTCAATAGCCACTAATAGTTCAATAATAATATAAGACCATCTGATCCATGTAACGACATCACATAAGCATTCATATGCATGAAGAAAAGACAACACAGAGTGCAATGGATAAATCATCAAAATCAACTAGCAGAGCTACAAGGTATCATGGTATTTATCAATAACTCAATATCACACAAGAAATACCATGATTTCAAAGGTAAGGATAAGATTTCTGCCTGTATCACTGTAGCTCCTAGTACGTCTAATGTTCTCTGTCCGACCTCGGTCCGAGTAATACCTATAATATCACAAAATAGAAAATATATCACATGACTATCAAACAACTGAGACACATATCTAATTCTATACAAATCTAACCTAGTATACAAGTATGTGCACGTATACTCATATATACGTACATATACGTGTATACAACACATAATTACACCTATATTTAACCAAACACACACAAGGGTAAGCAAAGGTATGATCGTCACCCAAACCAACAATAAGGAAAGGTTAGCGGCTAAAAACAGCGGCCAACGACGGCGTAACAATCTTCTAATAAGGAAGAAAGCATCGTCGGTGCCCGAACACACGCGAGCACGCTACCACTTATTGCTGGAGGTGAACCCATGCTAACCAACAACGAATGATGACTGGACGGCGAATGACAACATATAACGAAATCCCAACTCTACCACTAAGGATAAAGGCTTCGTTAACGTTCGAACACACGTGAGTACACCACACACAACAACAAAAACACTAAATAGGAAGATTAACCCTCACCTACAAGGAAGAGAGCTAGGACCTGACAGAGCTTGAACACCGAAGCAATCCAGCTGAAAACGATGAAAACGGGAGAAAGGCAGGCGAAGGCGACGAAATCCGCGGTGAAATTGAGTGAAAAGGAGAGAGGCGGCGATGAATTTGGGTGAAAGCGAATGAAAGGCGGCGGTGAAGCGGAGAGAGAAGGAAGGATTAAAGATGAATTTAGAATGCAAGTTTGCATTTTAGTCCATAAGTTTCAACGAATTACAAAATGGTCTCTTGGACCACGTGGACGCCACAGATCTCCTTCCGTTGTTGACTTTGCCCGTTGCGACCTCCTCTCGTCAAATCTACCGTGTACGCCATTTAACCCTAACTTTCGCCAACCCATTTCTGTTGTTTATCTATGTTTTTGGCTAACCGATGTCGCCTCTTCGCTTGATCGCTAGCGTCCATTTGGGATCGACATCGTCGACTTCTCTTCACTTCCGGCTTCCTCCCTTGACCCTTCTTCACCGACATCAGTTCACTGGCGGATCTATTCGCTCGACATCGATTAACTCCTCAAAGCTGGAAGGGAACCCGCTGCTCCATTCTTGAAGAATCAAAGGTATGAAATTTCCCATTTCGAGCACAGATCAAGCAAGGAAAAATTGATATAAATTATATGTGCTTTGAAGGCTGCCTAAATAAAGTAGAGTGAAATTATCAAAGCGCTCTGAAGGTTTTATATAAAATTTGTAAATATGATTTTCTTTTTTTAAAATTATCAAAGCACTCTTAAGGCTACACAAATATGCATTTGTTAAATTTGGTTTGGTCTTCATCGTATAGATCCAAGTACATAATAACATATAGATGGTTTTCATCATCGTAGTTAAGCATTGTTAAATTTGTTATTTGTTATTTCGTTATTCCATAGAAAATATATGGAAAAGAAGTTTTTTTTTGTGTTGAACATAGACTTCAATTGTATTTGGTTTGGTCTCTTCTACCAATAAAGCTAGAGGCTCTTGATAATCTAGCCTTATTGTATTTGGTTTGGTATAGGATAATAATATGTTGAGAAAACAAATAGATTATTGGTGATGGGTTGTGATGGATTATCGTATATGTTATTTTTTGTGGTTACTTTGTACTTATAATGTATTGTGGATACTTTGTACTTATGATATATTATAGTTATTCTTTATATATATATATATATATATTATGTATGTATGGTTTTACATCTAAAATATAAAAAAAAGTTTTTGCAAATTTTTTTTAAGGATTTGTATGTTTTAAAATTAAATTCATAATAGCTCAAAAAAAATATTTATTATTGTATTAGATAATTTTAAATTTTATATATGCTTTAATATTAAAAAATTTTATTTATATTATAAATTATAAAAGTTTATATGTATTTATAAATTTTTCATTTAATAGAACAAAACATAGCACAATACAAGACTTTTAAACGGCTAAACTACTAACTATTTTACCTAAACAGCCTTAATTTTTTTTACCAGCTCTAATTAAATTAGCTAAAATCTAGAAGACTCAGCCGACCCCAAATTGGGACTTAATTGCAAATTAAATAGGAGCTGCTACAGTACACACGTGCCCTAACTTCTCGATCTCTAGTTCCTCTTAGCCTTTGCTCGTCATTGCCTCCGCCCCATCACCCATTTGCAAATCGCCGTCACTGAGTCCTCTTCACTTCCAGCCTCCTTCCTCGATTCACATTCGCCTAATATTTGTTCTCCATCGGACTTGTTCGCTCGACGCTCATCAGCGACAGTCATTCTCTAGGTTCACCTGATCCTTGACAGCCCAACACCTGAAGCCCTTTTGCCCTTTCGCCCGTTCGCCAGTTTCCTCCTTCATTGATTCCACCAACGCTCTTCACCGTGTAAGATTCAATTATCATTTAAAAAATTTCAATGTATGTACAAAAATATGCTTACCAATTGTTTGCGTTGAAGAACCATTTGTAATACCCTATCTACAAATGTATGTACGTACCTTGCTCAGAAATCAATGATTGAATAAAATTATTTTTTATTTAATTAACAAATTTATATATACTTTTAATTTTTTTCTAATATAATAATTAATGTTAAAAATATTTTTAAATTACTATCCGTGACAACTAGGAATCACTTTCCATTCATGTTACTTGTATAGTTTATTTATTTTTATATTATTTTGAACATTAGTACAATTTCTCTGAAAACATTTTCATTAGATATCTAGTGTACTTTGAGACTAGTGCAAGAAAAATGCTACTGATATTTTATATTTCTCAAATAGGGAAGTTAATATATTTGAAAAATCATAAAAATGTTTATTACATTATGCAAAAGCGATTACCAATTAATTTGATTTTAAAATGAAGGTTTCTATTTGGTTTTAAAATTTAATATTTTGCCATATGGTATATACTAGTGAAATTCTATACCATATTATCATAGTCAAATAAGTAACTTTATTTTTAGTTGTGCATATAATTCATATAGAAATGCGAAATAAATTTTAAATTTATTTTGACAGGACTTATAAATATGAGTAAATTAGAAGACAAGATATTTACTTCAAAAAAGTTATAGCAAAAATAAAAAAAATATAGACCTCATTTGACCTAGCTTATAGGGTTTGCAACCAGCACTTTTTTACTATGAGAAGCTAGGCCGTTTAGGACTTCAGCTTCTCGGTTCCAATCTTAGAAGTAGGGCTGATAATTTTATTCGTCGAGTTTGGTATCTGACGACTCGACCTAATTACATTAGATTCGAGTACCCATTTATCTAAACATAACAACTTTAAGTTTAATACATATAATTCATATAGGTTCAGGTTTACTCTGATTATATATTAATTTAATTTAAAATAATTAATAAAATCTTAACTCGATATAAATTATAACTTATAACTATCCAAACCCTAGTCTTTTATTGCTTTACACAAGTCCCAGTAACCCGTAACCCGCTGCAACTTCAACCCTTCGTTCGAATCGTCCTTTCCCCTCTCCTGCGGAGTCCCACGAACAGATCCGTCCGACTCTCCCTCCTCTCCAACTCTAGTCGCCTCCACCTCGCCAGCTGCTTCAATCTCCTCTCCAAGACTCCATCTAGTCGCCGGCTGCCTTACCTCCTCTCCAAGACTCCAACCCACTGGCTGCCTTTCTCGCAAGTCGCCAGCCTCCGCCCCTCGCAACCTCGTCCGTTCGTGAGGAAAGGGTCGCCGAACCCTAGTCTCTACTCCCTATTCGCCGGTTGCTCTGTAATCTCCAAATCTAATGGTCTTCTGCTCTCCAATCCAGCAATCCTAGTCTTCATCACTTCCAGGTTCTCCGCAGTCCGCAGTTCCGCACCCTTGGTGAGCTCTTCATTCTCCACTTCTGTACCCTCTTTTGACTATTACTCTGCATTTAGGTTTAGGTCTCCCTGTTTACATATAATTTAATAGTATTATGTGTTTGTGCAATGAATGTTTGTGATTAATATATTCCTGGAATTATTAATATTAGATATGCTTTTTAACTATCTGATTAGATTCGAAGGTATTGTTTCTTCAGTATTAACCTTATGTGATGATGTAAGAACTGAGCTTCTACTTAGATTTTTTTTTCCTTTGATTGGTAATTATTTTAATTACTATTTAAAAATAGTAAACACTAAATAATAAATATAAACACATCATTAATTATCCTTCTATTAGTGAAACACAATGTTTAGTGCACTAGTTAGTGTTATTTTAATCATCCTCATTTTATTAATGTTGATCTGGTTGAGATGGAAGATGACGAAAGGCGTGAATTACTGCAAATGTCTGATTCCCAGTTGCTCGATGTTGCCATATTCTGCCATCGTTTTCCTAATATTGATATGACATACGAGGTGCTGGAGAGTGAAGATATTAGGCCTGGTGACAATGTCACATTGCAGGTTACGCTGGAGCGTGATCTTGAGGGGCGCACTGAGGTTGGACCAGTGGATGCTCCTAGATATCCCAAGCCCAAAGAAGAAGGTTGGTGGCTTGTGGTTGGCGATACCACAAGTAATCAGCTGCTTGCCATCAAAAGAGTAGCACTTCAAAGGAAAGCAAAAGTTAAGCTTGTCTTTACTGCTCCTGTAGATGTTGGGAAGAAGACGTTTACGATTTACTTCATGTGTGATTCCTATCTGGGCTGTGATCAGGAATACAATTTTACTGTTGATGTCAAAGAAGCTGGAGAGAATGGGAATGCAAGTGACTAAAGTGCTGCCAGGAAAGCATTTGGGTGAAAGAAACGCCGCCAAGTTTCATTTCCTCTTGGAGGTACAGCAACTAAGGAGGTGAATTATCTTTGCTTTTACCAGATTTAAATATCGTAGTATGGTGTGTTGTACTAATGCTAATTATGTGTTTAGAACATTAAGGGTTTGTTTTATTGGGGGCAAGAAAAAAAGAGAGAAGAGTAAAAAAGAAAGAAAGAAAAATAAGTGGGAAGAAAAGTGGTCCCCTTTTGAAGAGAAATATTTTTTCTCTTTTTTTAAGAGAACAAAAAAGGGGAGAAAAGTGGTCCCCTTTTCTTTCCCTTCAAATCATCCTCTTCAACAAATCAAGAGAAAGAAAAGTTTTCTTTCTAGTTTTCTTTTCTTTCTCCCCAATAAAACAGGCCCTAAACGACCTGAATACATGCTATAATTTGAAAACATTATTTCAGATAGTTGGTTAACTTAACCTTGTGTTCAAGTAGTTGGAAGTTACTAGAAAGCCTTTGCAATTGTGAAAAGATTAGCAGGCATGTCTTGTGTTCCACATAAACTGATATGTTGGACCTTTTAATGATGTATATCGGTAAATTGCTTCGCCTTCCCCTTTGTGATTCTTTAAGCGATCATTCTTCCATCAAGTAAGGAGCCCTGTTAAAATGAAGAGGCATATTGCTTTCTTAAGTTTCAGATTGTGCATGTCCCGGAATTGGATACATTGGACAATAAAGGAGATGTACTTATGGCAGGTGCAGTGCATCACACAAGCCCCTCAGCTGTATACTTGGAGCTGCTGGCCAGAAAGAGTGCGATTAAATATTTTCATTCAAATCAGACTGGGGATGATAGAAAAATCATCATTGAAGCTGATTGTGTTGAAGCAATCAAATTTATACAAGATCCATATGTCTGCCCCAAGCCAATGCTAAAATTTTATTAGATAAAATTAACGCCTTGAGTAAAGGTAAGAGGTTTTGAATTTAGACATTAGATGAAATTAATGCCTTGAGTAAAGGTAGAGGTTTTGAATTTAGACATCTCTGTAAGGAAAAATAGAATGGCAAACTGGCTGGAATGCCAGATATAATATACATCTAATGTCTAGATTGGCAATTGGCTTACTGAACTGAACAAATTGATTTGCTGGGGTATAACTGGTTGATCATCAGTTTAGTTATCCTTTCGAAAAAAAAAAGATTTTAGATTGTGCATGTCGAATTAATAGGCTTTCTTCATATCTGAGAAGTATAACTACTGCTGTAGTTGGAAGTTAGTTGCGCATACTGGATCATAATGTGTTCATCGTGCACTCCTAACACTCAGATTTCGATCACACAAGCTGTGCATGTTACTCTCCTTGGTGGAGTCTCCATCTTTAAGACATTATAGAAATATATATTGATGACTTGTTTGTAAAAATAGAATAGATAATTTTTTTTTAATTAAATCCTATATTATATATGATGCAGGAGTTCAACTTAAGACGCTGGGAACCGGTTTATTAATTGAATCCTACGGTTTATGTTACATAAAAGAGTTGTCGGTCCCATGTTTATTAATTGAATCGAAAATGTAAAGAAAAACCAGGCATAGATTTTGAGCTCATAGCCTAAAAAATAAGCTAGATTGGATTAGCAGCTATGGTGGCCCTAGTTCTGCAGACGACAGGTCGAACTGAACAAGTTACAAGGACTACAAGTGATGCGCATAATTACCTATTAATATATTAGTTGTATTGAAAGTTGAAACACAGAGTTCGGAGATAAAATTGGGAGGTGGGAGTTTGTGGATTTGTACGTGATGACGATGGTTCATGGGTATCCCGGTAACGAGAATCTGTCGTAAGCATAAAACTTGAATTGGCATGGTATTCATATTGCTTGAACCGAGCATGCGCCTTGGTGTGAGGAGCATTTCCTGGTGGACCGGGCTGATGTGAGATTGGATTGGGCGGCGGCCCAATCCTACGGCTGAAGCCCAGATTTTAGGTCAACAAAAAGGAGTTGACCAAATCAGACTTCGTCCGCGTCGATGAAATCGGACGCGGAGCGGAAACCGGGCACTGACAGTGGCTGCAATCTCGGCAGTCGACGGCGACGCGATCGACGGCGCCGACAGCGGCGTATTCTTCGATGAGGGATGGCGGCTTCTCCTCCGGCGGTGAAAGTGGAAGGAGCCGACTCGAGTCGAGCTGGCGGAATCCCACGTGAGGCGTGATTCGCGTGCGTAAACGACGGCAGGAGGAAGGGCGGACGTGATTCGTGGGAGGCTTGATTCGGAAGGAAGGAGACGCGGGCGTGATCTTGGAGCGGACGTCGGCTGGCTTTCCAAAGAAGGTGACGCCCCTTCCCCTTAAGACACCGAGCGGACGGAGGAAGAGGACACAAGAGGAACGGGGAGCGACTTCCCCTGTTCCGAGAGGCGCGAGCAGAAGGTTCCCTTCCAGCTTCGACCAGGAGGAAGAGGAGGGGGAGGCGGGCGGAACGCAGGTGGCGAGCTTCCTCCGCCTCCCCCATGTGAGGCCTTGAGCGAACTGTAGTCTACGGCGAGGGGCCGTCGACGTGAGAGGGAGAGAGAGTTCTCTGTAAGGGTTTATGTAGGTTGATCCTGATCAAATCAACGCAAATTTCCCTTACGCTTGGTGTTGTCTTCTTCGGCTCCGGCGAGAGCTTCTCGGTGTTTTCCGGCGGCGGAAACAACCGCTGAGGTATCCTTCACCATCCACGCCGATGGTCGCTTCCGGCGGTGCGCCGTCGAAGGCTGAGGTTCGGACAGGCGGTCCGGCCTGCCGCACGCTTCCCCGTCCACCTCTCCCGGCGACGGTGGATGACGAGTGCAGCGGTGCTCGTCCGGTGTTGTGCGAAGACGAAGGCGTCGACCAGCGTTCGATTCGAGGAGTTGACAGAGTCAATGTCGAATTCGAACGTGCGGACGAAATTTCGAAACCGTAATTTCGATGTTGGGTTTCGTCGGCGCGCAAACCCACGCGTGGAGGCTGACGTGGACGGGTCAGATGGGCTGGGCGTGACAGTGGTATCAGAGCCAGGTTTACGACGAAGTTGGTGAAGGACTGACCACATCGAGGAGGTATCGACGTGACCGGAATGGAGGAGATGACGATGCTACTTGAGGCAAGTAGCAGGTGCACAGGCGGTGCACCAACAGAGGTAGGCGGTGTAAGCGTCCGCCGCCCCTTTCCAGAGCATGGGGTTCTGATGCCGTCGTCGAGGGGGCGACGATGAGAGGTCTGCCAGATCTCTTCCCGGGGCAGAGGGCTCCGATGCCGTCACCAGGTGGGTGACGAGGATTCCGGTGTAGGGGGTACACCGATGAAGGGTCTGCGAGACTCTTTCTAGGGCTACGAGTTTGGTGATACATGTTGTTGATGAACTTGATGATTCGGTGCGATAGGACGTGAACTCAATCACTACAGGTTGAGCGGAGCATCTGAGGAGGATGCGTTATGGACGTGACCCTGATAACATTGAGTTGGGCGGAGCACAAGAGCACGATAGGACGTCAGCGGGATCACAGGAGGTTGGGCGGAGTACCAGAGGGTGGTGCGCTAGTACGTGAACCTGGTTGTGTTAAGTTGGACGGAGTGTCGAATCCATGCAAGGTTAGTTCAGCAACATACATCATCAGATTGGAGCACAGGTGGTGCTCTGATGAAGAACCCTGAAGAGGACGTCGAGGACGACGTCCGAGTTTGGTGGGGGAGAATGTGAGGAGCATTTCCTGGTGGACCGGGCTGATGTGAGATTGGATTGGGCGGCGGCCCAATCCTACGGCTGAAGCCCAGATTTTAGGTCAACAAAAAGGAGTTGACCAAATCAGACTTCGTCCGCGTCGATGAAATCGGACGCGGAGCGGAAACCGGGCACTGACAGTGGCTGCAATCTCGGCAGTCGACGGCGACGCGATCGACGGAGCCGACAGCGGCGTATTCTTCGATGAGGGATGGCGGCTTCTCCTCCGGCGGTGAAAGCGGAAGGAGCCGACTCGAGTCGAGCTGGCGGAATCCCACGTGAGGCGTGATTCGCGTGCGTCAACGACGGCAGGAGGAAGGGCGGACGTGATTTGTGGGAGGCTTGATTCGGAAGGAAGGAGACGCGGGCGTGATCTTGGAGCGGACGTCGGCTGGCTTTCCAAAGAAGGCGACGCCCCTTCCCCTTAAGACACCGAGCGGACGGAGGAAGAGGACACAAGAGGAACGGGGAGCGACTTCCCCTGTTTCGAGAGGCGCGAGCAGAAGGTTCCCTACCAGGAGGAAGAGGAGGGGGAGGCGGGCGGAACGCAGGTGGCGAGCTTCCTCCGCCTCCCCCATGTGAGGCCTTGAGCGAACTGTAGTCTACGGCGAGGGGCCGTCGACGTGAGAGGGAGAGAGAGTTCTCTGTAAGGGTTTATGTAGGTTGATCCTGATCAAATCAACGCAAATTTCCCTTACGATTGGTGTTGTCTTCTTCGGCTCCGGCGAGAGCTTCTCGGTGTTTTCCTGCGGCGGAAACAACCGCTGAGGTATCCTTCACCATCCACGCCGATGGTCGCTTCCGGCGGTGCGCCGTCGAAGGCTGAGGTTCGGACAGGCGGTCTGGCCTGCCGCACGCTTCCCCGTCCACCTCTCCCGGCGACGGTGGATGACGAGCGCAGCGGTGCTCGTCCGGTGTTGTGCGAAGACGAAGGCGTCGACCAGCGTTCGATTCGAGGAGTTGACAGAGTCAATGTCGAATTCGAACGTGCGGACGAAATTTCGAAACCGTAATTTCGATGTTGGGTTTTGTCGGCGCGCAAACCCACGCGTGGAGGCTAACGTGGACGGGTCAGATGGGCTGGGCGTGACACTTGGCACCACCTCCTAAATGGGCCGTGGCGAGGGAAACCTAACAAACTGTAATTTGAAAAACTATAATTAATGCATGAATATGACTGTTGCTAACAACAACAAAGGGATTAAATAAATCAAAAGGAATTTGATAATTTAGCAAGAAGGAACTAAAGCCAAGATACCAAGTGCAATAAAACTACATAGAGAAGACTTAATATTTACTGTATAATATGACAAAAACAATTATATATCCTAGCTACATATATTTTTTTCAAACCAAAACTGGATAGTTAGGGTATTGCAAAAGAAAAAAAAATATATTTAGTATCGTCTGATCATTTTCTGAGCTATTTATTGAAAAAAAATAGTACATTTTAATCTTTAGAATCTTGTGGCTCAAGCAAGATACAATTTCTAGGGTTTTAAGCACACCAAAGATACAAGATGCTAGGTTTTAACAAATCATAACTGATTTGGAGAAGATATCTCACCGTGAAGAAGGCAAAGATCAAGGACGGCTACAATAGAGTCAGTGGCGACACGACAGGAAGTGGGAGTTAAGACAAAGGGGGCAGGAGCAGTCAGCACCTCATTCATTTGCTATATCACTGGCGAGAAGGCGGTCCAAAGATAATGATAGATTGATCGACTTTGATTAAGATTAAGTCAGTTTTCTTGTTAAATTGGATCTGGTCGAGTAATCTGAACGGGTTAAGCTACATTTGGGGCGGTTCGATTAGGACTTTTGCGTTTGTGGGCAGCGGAATTTGAGAAGTCAGTGCGTTGGGTGTTGGGTGTTGGGCGTTGGGCGTTGGGTGTTGGGCGTAGCTTCTCAATTCCAAAATGAGAAGCTTCACTATTGAAAGGAAGCAGCTTACGGCGAGCTTCGACCGTTGCACCCACAATGCCTGCCTACAATTAACCCGTACCGCCTCTCGCTTTTCTTCCCGCTTCGTCCGTGCAGTCACAATCTGAACTTCTTCCATGTAAATCGACTTCAAGCTTCTCCGCTAGTGCCCATTGTCAATTCCAATCATTGCCGGAACTACTGTTTCCAAATTTCGGTCCCTGTTAGTTCGTAATCTCCTTCTTCCGTCATAGCCTTTGCTCGTCGCCGCCAGTGCCCATTGCCGCCTCCGCCCATCTCCTCCTCCTCCCATTAGATCTACAGTATACGCCATTTAACCCTAACTTTCGCCAACTCATTTCTGTTGTTTATCTATGTTTTTGGCTAACCGTTGTCGCCTCTTCGCCTGATCACTGTCGTCCATTCGAGATCAACGTTGTCGACTCCTCTTCACTTCCAGCTTCCTCCTTCGATCCTTCTTTGCCGATGTCAATTCATTGACGTCGACTTGCTTGATGGAGGAGGGTAATAGGGCTAAGGGATCAAATCGGGCACAAGTAAAGAAAATATTCTTAAGCAATAACAGTAAGGTAACTAGAGATAAGCATATATCTTCGGATTGGGTTCGGATCCCATCATTGCTCCTCGAAACTGGAAGGGAACCCGCTGTTCGATTCTTGAAGAATCAGAGTTATGAAATTTCCCCTATGATTCTGAGCACAGATCAAGCAAGGAAAATTTGATATAAATTATATATGTTTTGAAGGTGGCGTAAATAAAGCAGAGTGGAATTATCAAAGCACTCTCAAGGCCTCATATAGAATTTGTACAATTTTCTTTCTTTAAAACTATCAGATCACTCTGAAGGCTGCACAAATATAAATTTGTTAAGCATTGTTAATAATTGTTAAATTTGGTTTGGTCTTCATCATATAGATCGAAGTAAGCATTGTTAAATTTGTTATTTGTTCTTTAGTTATTCCATAGAAAATATACGAAAAAGAAGTATTTTTTTTTGTGTTGAGCCTATACTGCAATTGCATTTGGTTTGGTCTCCTCTACAAATAAGGCTAGAGATTCTTGTTTTATATAGAACGTTAAAGCTATAATAATATGTTGAGAAAACAAATAGATTATTGGTAATATATCATCGTATATGTTATTTTTTGTTGTTACTGTGTATTTGTAATGTATTGTAGATACTTTGTACTTATGATGTATTATGATTATTCTTTTTTTTTATTTTATATATTATGTATGCAAAGTTTTGCACATAAAATATAAGAAAAGCTATTGTAATTTTTTTTAGGATTTATCTGTTTTAAGATTAAATTTATGTATGTAATAGCTCAAAAAAATATTTATTATTGTATTAGATAATTTTAAAATTTATATATGTTGTGATATTAGAAAATTTTATTTCTATTATAAAGTTTTAATAAAATTTTAATTATAATCAACTAAACATTTAGTAATCTAATGATGCAGGAACATCTTTGAGAACTTAATTATATATTTACTTTTATCTTGTTTTGTTGTAGTTAGAATTAGCCTAGGGTTTATTTTATAAGTACATTAAAATTCTAGTTAATGTATTAGGTTGCAATTTGTTTAGCCACTCTAAATTTTCTTTGTTTGTTAAGATTAGTCAAGTCAATATCTCAAAGAAATCCAAAGTCCAAATCAACAAGTCAAAGCTCAAATCCAACATCAGCTAAGCTTCAAAGGACAAGTCAAGTCAACTTAAGTTAACTTGTAATATTACCATGCAACATGCAACGTTACATGCAGTCTGAAGTCTTCAAGAATTGACAACAAGCAGCCATTAGTCAAGGAGCAGCCATAAAGAGTTCAAGACAAGCGGCCATTCCTAAATTCAGCTGCCGATTTTGACTTTCAAGTCGACCTCTCCCTCAGTTACACATCCAGCCACCGATTTTGACTGTCAACGGAAAAAACTTTCCAGCGGTGGTCTGCTTCAGCAGACAACTCAACAGCCGTAGGATTAAAGTATATAAAAACCTAAAGCAAATTTAATAAAGAGCACAAACGGTTCCAAACGGCACCGTCTCTTAGTTTTTAAAAAAATATAAATCATTTTTTCATAAATACCCCTTGGCAATTATCTTTCTACGCTTTTCTAAATATATAAATATATAAATATATATAAAAATAAATAAATATAGAAAAATATATATAAATAAATAAAAGCATATAAAAATACATAAAATATAGAAAAATATGATAGAATTATGGATGTGAAATAAATAACGGCACGCCTGTAAAAAAAAATTTTTTTTCTTTGAATCATAAAATTATGGGTGTGAAATTTTTCACACAACCGCTGTGAATAAGGTAGACCTTCATGAAATTAAAATAGACCATGATGATATTAAGGTAGACCATGATGACATTAAGCTTGACCATGATGATATTAAGGTAGACCATGAAAATATTAAGGTAGACCATGAAGATATTAAGGTAGACCATGAATATATTAAGGTAGACCATGATGATATTAAGGTAGACCATGAATATATTAAGGTAGACCTTAATATCTTGAGGGTTTATCTTAATATATTCATGGTCTACCTTAATATCATCATGGTCTACCTTAATATCATCATGGTCTACCTTAATATTCTCATGGTCTATCTTGATATTTTCATGGTCTACCTTAATACTTTCATGGTCTACCTTAATATCTTCATGGTCTACCTTAATATATTCATGGTCTACCTTAATATCATCATGGGATACCTTAATATATTCATGGTCTACCTTAATGTCATCATGGTCTACCTTAATATCATCATGGTCTACCTTAATATTTTCATGGTCTACCTTAATAATCTCATGGTCTACCTTAATATTTTCATGGTCTATCTTAATATCATCATGGTCTACCTTAATATATTAATGGTCTACCTTAATATCATCATTGTCTACCTTAATATCATCATAGTCTACCTTAATATTATCATGGTCTACCTTAATATCATCATGGTCTACCTTAATATATTCATGGTCTACCTTAATATCATCATAGTCTACTTTAATATTCTCATGGTCTACCTTAATATTTTCATGATCTACCTTAATATCATCATGGTCTACCTTAATATCTTCATGGTCTACCTTAATATCATCATTGTCTTGTTAGGGTCACCACCCGTAACAGGTCCAGGCCCAGCGGGCTAGGTCCCTCCGACCTCACGAATCCCGGTTTGGATCCCCGTTACCCCAAACAATTCATGTCTGCAGCGGGATTCGACCCCTGTCCATGACCCTCACGAGTCATAACCCTTAGCTCAATGGTTAAAGGGTTATGACTCGTGAGGGTCATGGACAGGGGTCGAATCCCGCTGCATACGTGAATTGTTTGGGGTAACGGGGATCCAAACCGGGATTCGTGAGCGGAGGGACCTAGCCCGCTGGGCCTGGACCTGTTACGGGTGGTGACCCTAACAAAAAAGTGGTCTACCTTAATATCATCATGGTCTACCTTAATATCTTCATGGTCTACCTTAATATCTTCATGGTCTACCTCAATATCTTCATGGTCTACCTTAATATTTTCATAGTCTACCTTAATATCATCATAGTCTAGCTTAATATCATCATGGCCTACTTTAATTTCATGAAGGTCTACCTTATTCACAGCGGTTGTGTGAAAAATTTCACACCCATAATTTTATGATTGAAAGAAAAAATATTTTTTTTACAGACGTGCCGTTATTTATTTCACATCCATAATTCTACCTTAATGTCATCATGGTCTATCTTAATATCGTCATAGTCTATCTTAATATCTTGATGGTCTACCTTAATAACTTGATGGTCTACCTTAATATCTTGATGGTCTACCTTAATAACTTGATGGTCTACCTTAATATCTTGATGGTTTATCTTAATATATTCATGGTCTACCTTAATATATTCATGGTCTACCTCAATATCTTCATAGTCTACCTTAATATTTTCATGGTCTACCTTAATATCATCATGGTCTAGCTTAATGTCATCATGGTCTACCTTAATATCATAAAGGTCTACTTTAATTTCATGAAGGTCTACCTTATTCACAGCGGTTGTGTGAAAAATTTCACACCCATAATTTTATGATTGAAAGAAAAATATTTTTTTTTACAGATGTGCCGTTATTTATATCACATCCATAATTCTATCATATTTTTCTATATTTTATGTACTTTTATAATTTTTTAAATATTTTTATATATTTTTATATACTTTTATATATATATATATATATTTTTCTATATTTATTTATTTATATATATATTTATATATTTAGAGAAGCGTAGAAAGATAATTGCCAAGGGGTATTTATGGAAAAATGATTTGTATTTTTTTAAAAGCTAAGAGACAGTGCCGTCGGAACCATTTGTGCTCTTTATTAAATTTGCTTTAGGATTCTTTATACTTTAATCCTACGGCTGTTGAGTTGTCTGCCACTCACTGGAAAGTTTTTTCCCTTCTCAAATTACTTCAGCTGCAAGTAAAGACTCATGCAGCTCCCCACATCATCCAATGAAAGGGTGCGAAGGTTTTTCCATCCAGACCATACAAATTCAAAACCAAGTGATACCAGCCATTGATTAATTTGAGGAACATTATCGTTGAGGGTGAATGGGCTTTTAAAGCTAATATAATTCTCACATTTGAAAAAAATTAAAAAGAATATTTTTGGAACCTTTGTTGGCGTTTTTCTTCTTGTGAGATTAGGATTAGGATATGTAGTCTTTTCTCTTCCCCCTTAGCTCCTCTCTTCCCACACTTTCGTTCTGTGTCATCTAATTTTTATGTTAGTTATAACAAAATCTTGAGTTAAACTCCGATCTTATTATTTAATTTGCCTATGTAAAAAAATATTTTTAATAAAAAAATTATTTACTATTAATAGAAAAGTTAAGTAAATTATAATAATCTAAACTTCTTTAGTGAGCATTTTTTAGTTAGAAAAAACTAAAAAAGAAGCTAGGCCATAATCTTTTTTGACTCAGTCGCTTTGTGTTAGCATTGTTATTTTGATTCCCTTGCATATTTCATGTCTATAATAACTAATTAATTTTGAAAATGGTTGAACAAATTATTTTTCATTTGATTACTAATTTATAAATTCAATAACTTGAAATAATTAGAAGTATTCTTAAAAACATTTTAGTATTCAATATAAATTCAAAAACGATTCGTCGCGTGCGTTCAAGCAAACACAATAATAATTCAACTCAACGGCGTTACGGTTTGAAATCGGGTACGTACTTCTCTTTGGCAATCATGTGGACCCACACCACACGTGACACGCCGCTCTTTTTGTCAAGGTAAAGTTTGCTTTCCTTAGCTATATTGAAGTACCTTGGCAACGAGTTCCAGGTGATGGAGTCCTCCGAGGCCTCCAGGCTGCGGAGGGAGGAGTGCCGCCGCACCAAGCACGACTCGATCTTCTCCGGTTGGAAGGTTCGTCGCCCCATCCCCATCTCCTCTTCCCCCTTCCTCCTCCTGGATCGACGAAATCCTGCGCTTTCCTGTTCGATGTATAGAGTAGTGCAAGATTTCGGTGAATGTTTTGCACCCGAGATGGAGAAGAAGAAAAAAAAAAGAGTAAGAACCATAAAAAAAAACGTGCGTTGAAGTGGGTATTCGAGACTCTACTTCTTGTTTAGGAGATTTTCAATTTGCAAGCAAATTTGCTTCTTTTAGATGTGAAGTTCGCGGTGTTTCCTCGTTGTTCTGTGCGCGTTAGGCACTTCCCCTTGCTCCTAATTATGGGCATGCGATCTTGTACGAAAGTTTCTCACAGTTTTACCTTTCTTGTCTATACGTATCTGCTCGCCGCATTGTATGCAGATCTCTCTGTTTACTGCCAAAAAGTTACTTTTCAAGTTATAAAAAAGTTACATCTTAGATTATTTCTGTAATTTCCCAGAACTTTTAGGTTGTAGTTGTGTTTCGTTAGAAGGAATACAGAGAAGAGAAGGTGCTTTTGACGAAATATACAAGTAGAGGGAGCTAATATTACTTGAACATTTTGTTCAACTTTTTTGAGCCCTAAAAAATTCACAATCAATGGCTCGTGTATTAAGTGTGTCATTTGGGAGTTGATTCTGTGATCCCACAGGTTATGGAGCGTATAATATTCTATTTTTCTCTTGCAGGTTCTCGTTGGACCATCTGATTGGGAGGATCATTCCTTGGGCAAGGATGGAGCGCCGAGATACAGTAACCTTCCTGCCAATTGTTCATGCCCTGGGCTCTATGAGTTTGGAGTTGTTCCGACTTCTAGTAATGAAGGCCGCCAGACCCGCCAAACTGCTATAAGTAACATTATTGTTGTGTATATTGGCCAAGCTGACAACGTTAGGACAAGGCTTCAACAGTATGGACGTGATGGATCTCACTTGGAGCATGGGAATTCAATTGCTTGCCGGAAGAATAGTGAACTTCCTTGTCATGAAAGAGGACCTGGATTATTTAAAGAAATCTTCTCAAAGAACTCTCCCATCTTGTATAGATGGGCTCCAGTAAGTCAATATTCGATTTTGAATGCATTCTAACATAGAGTTTTATGTTTCTTTAAACAGACATGAATATTGTGTTCTGACTTAAGAGTGGAAAACATAGAACCATTCTGGTGATTAAAGAACCTTAAATGATGCATAGGCTAGAAACCGTCTTTGGCACCAACTTTTTGGGTTTGAAGTTTCTGGCATATAGTAATTTTCACAGTGTCATGCGGATTAGCTTGTACTGTCCTTGTAGATAACTTTGAATACATGAATTTATGATGTATAGCGTACAGGTAGCTAGGGAAGAACTTTTTAGTTTAATTTTCTTTCATAATATTGTAAGTATTTCTATGATGCTAGAGAGTTGTTTTGTTTTACATTTTATCTAAATATGTTCTTTTAGCACCCTCGATTAGCTCACATGTGGTACCAAATTATTTCTGTTTCTATATTTACTTGTTTTATAGAGGCATAAAGTTTTAGATCTAGTTTCTTTTAACACAGTGTTGGGATTGAATAGATCTGAATAAATTTTGAGCGTCGGTTGGCAATCGGAAGCAATCTTACCTTCCTGATGCTGAGCTGACAAATATTACTTTCTCATTGATAATTGGAAAGGATATTGTAGATTTTTCCTATTCACTTGATGTGCAACCAAAGTTTTAATGTCCGAGCTTTTGTTAATCAACATAAGGTACAATGCTGGTGTTAGTACCAAAATGATATGATATTGTTGCTGTACCATATCAACACAAAGTATGGCTATTACATTTTGTTTCCTAGAGGAAAAAACTAAAAGCAAAGGAAGGAAAGTTATGTTTTTTTTCTTCATTTCCTGGGAGGGATAGAAAAGGAATAGAACGTGAATGGAAAATTGTGATTGTTTTCCTTGGTTTTAGTTTATCAAATTTCAATGGAAATCAAAGAGCTGCAAAAAAACACTAAAAGATAAATACTCTCACACATTACATAATCATATCTCCTGGACCATAATTTCTTTGTTAGTATAAGTATCTCATCAAAATTAAGGAGGTTAATCCTTTCTAAATGGAAACATGGCTAAGAAAAAATTAATACTTTTATATCTTACTTTCCTATGCTTTTCTTTCCTCTCTAGGATACATATAATGTTAGGATCAAATCAGATGAACAACACATGATGCCAACCCATCATGTTATTCATGAACAAGGTTTAGTTTATCTATAAATTAGTGGAATTTGTAAATTTCAAATTTATTTTGAGTCAATTTAGAATAAACTAATATAAAAATCAGATGTGAGCAACTGTGTGCTAAGCTTGTGTTTTTATAAGAAGCCTCAATGCTTATTATTTATCAAGAGGAGCATTTACTTATTTCAGTACCAAAAAGAATTGCATGCTTGATGCATACTGTGTGTAGGAGGAAGCCGAAAAAAGTTAAGTAAATGGTGTGGGTTTATTGGTCCAAGTGTGGGACTCTTATTTGACATATATGTATCACACTTGTTGGGCATTACAGAGAGATACTTTCAACCACAGGTTCACCATACTTTGGGGCGAAGTAACTATGCATGGGCAAACCAATCATGATTAGCTGTTGTGATAGACTATCCTACTGAAAATTTGTTAAAAATGATTGTCAGAAAATTCCAGAATCTCATGTATAAATTTAGACAATTGAAAAAATTTATGAAGAAGACTTGATTGTGATATCCAATTGATCTTCAAGTTACGAGGAACTTAGGCTAAATCTTCCACTTATATTCTCATTAAAGTCAACTTTCAATGGGGACCTACCCATATATGTATAGAATGAGTATGACCTTTGGGCTCCTCCCTACTAGGAGACACCATGGATCCAATGTCCAAAAACCAAATCCAATATGGATTCTAAAGCATGAGCCTATACATGTTGTTCAGATTAAATCAGGTATGTAAATTCAACCATTGTGATCACGTCAAATTAGGAATTAAATAGGTAATTGTATCGACTAATGAATAAATTAATACCAAAATTCCAAAATTTGTGCATCTTATCCAAAATTCCAAAATTCCAAAATTATGTTAACGCACTATATTTTTGATCATATTTGCCTAATCTGTATCCGTTGCTGGAAGCAGATGAGAGACAAAAAGGAAGCGGAGGAGATGGAGAAAAAATTACTTGAATTCTTTGATTATGCATGGAACACAAGTGGAAATGGCACGTGTAGGCGTGAAGATATCGTTTCAAAGTTGGACAAAGGAATATCCAGGTCAAATGCTAGTCTATTCGGTAAGAAAGTAGGGATCACGATCACGCCAGACTTACCACCGCTCCAGGAAACTGAATCAGTGAATGAGGGAAGTTTTCTTCCACATGTTCTCAAATTTATGAAATCTCGGCCTCGGTTAGTTCAGCTGGATGATAGACTTCATCATCAAGATGTTGATATTTGTGGAGTGGCTGTTGGTAATGGACACATTTGCAGGAACAAACCTGTGCCAGGAAGAAAAAGGTGTTCGGATCACAAAGGTAAGAGGATTACTGGAATCACTCCAGTGAATGAGTCGTGGGTAACTAATAACAAATTACCAAACCCTGGTAGAAGCCCAAATCATAAACCTGAGTATCTACCCTTCAAAGTCGCATTTGATCTACCTGAGGAGTACGATGCTTGTGGTGTGGTGCTTGGAGATGGATCACTATGTAAGAACAGGCCTGTTCCAGGCAGGAAAAGGTGTGTACTGCACAAAGGGAGGAGGATTTCTACACCAAAATTGTTCAGTAGCATGGAAAGCTGGTATCCAACTGCATTCCATGGGCTCGAATCTAATTTAGACGAACTCAACATTTGCGGTGTGGGAACATTTGATGGGGGTGTTTGCCGGAGAATGCCTGCTCCAGGAAGAAAGAGGTGCAACGAGCACAAAGGAATGAGGGTAACCGGTTACGGGTCGTGATGCTTTCAAAGGTTTGCGGGTAGTGTAGTTTATTTACCGCTGGGTGAATAAATGTTTGGTAGAAAAACTTGTACAAATTGCAATGAGTCAAATGACTACCAACTTAGGGTTTGTTTAGTGTCGTTGTTAATAGTTTTATAATTGTATTGTACTGTATTGTGATGTACTATCTAAATCTTATGTATAATATGTGTGGTTAATAAATTTTTAACTGTTGTTAAAATATAAAATAATAAATAAATATATTATTTTAAATTATTTAAAATAATAATAATTAAATTTTTAAATAAAATTATATGAATTATTTTTTTTGAAGTAGCAGAACTTGCAAAAATAATAAGGTGTCGTTTTATTAATTTTTATCTTTTTTTTTACTATTTTTTTACTTCTATTTTTTATTACTAAATAATTTTTTTAACTATTTCTTATTTAAAAGCTATTTAAAACCGAGGCCCAAGTAAGCTTTTAGTTTTCTTTTTGGGCTGCAATTTCGTCAGTCTTATAATTTTGAAAGTCATTATTCTTGCATGGCGAAATGTTTACGGGGTTACAAGTCACGATGCTTTCAAAAGTTTGTGGGTTGTGTAGTTTATTCATAAATGTTTGACAGAAAAACTTGTACTTGCAATGATTCATTGAGACGGAAGTTAAAAATGACTATCAACTTAGTTTTCTTTTTGGGCTGCAATTTCGGCAGCCTTATAATTTTGAAAGTCGTTATACTTGAATGGCGAAAGGTCACGGCGGTCACAGGAGCGGAAGTACATGAATTCTTGATGAGATAAAAGAAGCTTCCCCCTTGATGTTCGCTTGCTAGAACTTCGAGCGATCATTTATTAAGCGAATGTTACTGCAAGAAAAGGAGGGGTTAGACCTCTCATTTATTAAGCCACTCCATGATTTCAGATAGTTACTTGAATAGATGAATCTGGGTGCAATTTCCTAGAACAAGATAATATTTTTCTTTAGGCAATAAGTGTGAGGTCGCCCATGACAACAAAATGCCTCCTAAACATCTCATACATTCATTCGCAACTAAGTAATTGCAAATATAATAACTTATATAGTTTATCCCAATACATGAGTTATGATGCAATCACAATTACGTATCAAAAGGACGTCAAGAAAAGCCCATTTCAGTTTAGCCTCGTTACTTTTGGCTTCACGCAGGTGCTGCACTGATGTCTTCCAGACAATATACAAAATTATTCAACACGCGGGCCATCCAAAATTACAAGTTGAAAAGCAGCGTTCATAGCCATAAATTGGTGTTCATATACCCAGTTCCTCTTCTCGTCATCTTTGCTGATCCGATATGACCTACACATCAGTTTAAACGCGTCAAAACCATAACTAAGGGCTCGAGAACGCGAAGCAAATTCATTGTCAAGTTTCAAGGGGAACTAACCAACCACAAGAATAAAGAGCAAAATTGCAATGAGTTTATCTGTAATATTTATATCGACATGCAATCATGAAAATCTAAATCTTGCATTTCATTTGAAAAGAAACATTGTAACAACCCTCAACAGGAAAGTTTGACTGACTGATATAGCTAGTAAATCTAATGCATCTAAAAAGTAACTACGCTATTGGGATACAGATCTTGAAAATTTTCAGTAAAAACCTCGTGAAAATAACCAGCATAATTGGGAAATTACAATAGATGATCATAAACAGGTGAAGATAACGTCTGATTCATAGACATAAGCCACTTTTTGGACAAATTAAAACAAATCAAAATTGTGTAAGCACAAACATAGAACATCCTGCAGAGTAACATATAAAACCTGCCTTGGAAATAAGTGGCAAAGCATGAGTTTCCCATTCACTAGACCATCTTGTGCTTGAGCTTGTAGCCAAAGCACCATCCCTTAATGATTTCAACGACTCACATCCATCTGGGAAGCCTTTGAAAAGCATCTGCACACAAACTCCTTAATACTACTAAAAGAAGACAAATTCCAACACCAATTAACTCGTTTTAACAATCAAAAGCACCACTAGAGAACCTCCCGGAATAGGGGAACATCAAAGGATGCTTAGGTTTGTATTGCAATAAACTAACCATGAATTCATCAGCAAGCTCAGAGGGTGATGAAAATAGTAGTCCATTTTTCTCAACTTTAACGAGTTCCTTTATGCTATTGGCATTACATGGAAAACAATTTGTTAGTTTATAACTGCGTTAAGAAATCCAAAGATCTTTGATCTTCATACCAAGAGTATGAAGCAGCACACACAGGCAACCCACATCCAAACATATCAACAACCTGAAAATGATTAGTTGAACTATAAGAAAATTATTGAGTCATCAGGACATAATTCAACCAAATATTACCTTCATGGGAAGATCCAAACCCGAGGAAGAAGTGTGCAATGATACGCCTAGATCTGCAGAGCCTGCACCAGAGAGAAAGTCAGAATCCACTTGATCATTTTGACACAATAAGCTTACTTATGCACCAAGAGACAAATCAGGATCTAAGCTCACCAAGTAATAATGGATAGTCCTCGGCTGATAGCCACATGGTTCTGAAGGCCACACGCCTTAGTTTTAACTTCTTTATTTGCTCTTCATATTTTCTTCTTTCGGGTCCCTTACCTTCATAATTTAATACCCCTTGAGATTGGATAACATCTTATAAACAACAAGGATGGTTCTCATAAAAAATCATACCAGTTATGACAAATAACAATCTAGGGTACAGCTGTTGTTCCCCATTGCTGATATCAGTCCATAGCTTCTGCTCAGAAATTGAATCATCCTCACCTAGCATTGCAGCAACTCGTCTATCATACATAAGTGCTGCTTGTAGAAGTATACTAAAATCCTCATCTGGAGTCCTGTGTACATTCATGAAATCTCCCCTAGGTTAAGCATCATTTTTCCTCTTTATTCTTTAATAATTAATTTTGATTTATTAAAACTAGTATGATTATGTGGCTATTGTGGCTCACATTTATGCCTGATACTTACTCTCAGAATCTCCAGATAAGTGGGCTTATGTGGATGCCAATGCAACAAAATAAATAGAAGCCAACTTAATTAATAGATAACAGAATTCTAAATAAGACTTCTGATCTTAACTTCAGAGTAAGATGTCAATCTAGAAGTTAAATATGCCTAAGTGTGATGTGCCAAGGACTTGTATCATGTCCCGACGCATACCGAGCACGACAAATGACAGTGCTCCCTCGACATTTGATAGGCAAGACCCGTGCCTTGGAGAGGTGTGCATGTGCTAGGAAGCACAATGGAGTTCCAGAGGTGGTCAGGCAAACCACCCAAGTTGACGTGACAGCAGGTCCGACAAGAGTGGGTGTGACTCACTCGGCCCACATACAGATAGACACGCATGAGCAAACGAGGACCCCACCCTGGTTGAGGTTCAACCAAGGGTGATATACCGGCGCACTAGTTCGGACGTGAGGAGGCTTAGTCGGTAGGACATGACTAAAACGATGACAATGACCATATGGCTAGGTGCGTCTATAAAAGAGCCGCACCCTTAGCCATTTAGGAGGATCCAGACGACTAAGGTTTCACACCTATCCGGTCCAAAACCAGAGGAGCCTACCCCTTTCTTCCCAAAAATGTGTGCAAACAAGGGAAGGAAAGAGAAAGAAGAAGGGCGCAAGGCAGGCGATGACCACATGGCGAATCAAATGGCAGCACGGTGATCTTGCAGGAGGTGACACGCGATGAGGTCACGACCCAGGGGAGTGGCGCCTCCCCCTTTCGACGGGCAACGATATGATTAGGGGTTATTGCGGAAGGAGCGGCCGCTTCTTCCTCTTCCATCGACTACACACACTAGGGTGGTGCCCTCGATCTGGAGTAGCAGCTCCCTTCCTGATCGATGTAGGGAGTAGCGTCTCCCTCCTGGCTGGCTACACACGAGGGTAGGCATGCCCTCGACGCAGAGGCGAGAGGAGGCGGCCGACAACGAGATTTTGGCGGCTGGCGGAGAGATCCCATCGGCAACAATAGGGGAGTGATGCCTCCCTCACTAGCGGAGGCACGAACGCTGGGCTTGGGCGTGGCTCAGGCATGGCTGTGGAGGAAAGGGGTGACACCCCTTTTCCCTTTTGGTTGGAGGGTGGAAAGGGGTTGGGCGCCCGAGCTTTGACGGAGGCACGATGGACTAACCTGCATGCGGGGGAGTCCCTTGATGCCATATCGACCGACACTGACGAGTCGGACATCGGCAACACCTTGGGGTCTCCTAGGGGTGGAGACCTCCCCACACTAGTGACATCCTCCTTCCGTTCCCTTGAGCTTGACACAGGATGGTGCGCCCGGGTGGCGACCCTCTCTTGTGACGGAGTAGTAGATTCCACTAAGGTGGTGGATCCCATGCTACGACGTCGATTACTCTGAGGTAGTGATCATCAGGCTAGGTTTGACCCCAGGAGAGGCGCTCCTTGGCTCATGGTTAGACGTGGGGTAGGCGGTGCCGCGGTGTACCTACCTCTTGCGTATTTTCCGCCAAGCGACGTGGAGTTGAGGACTAATCTTCCTTCAGTAGACAACATCGACGAGAATGGGCGAAATGATGGTGCACAATGAGCGTACGTATAACTGTAAAAAGGGGTTTTTATATATTATTAATATAATGCAGTTTTTCCTATTTATTTGTGTTATTCTGTGATGCATGTCCATGTATTTGGCCATTGTTGATGCAAGGTATGACGGCGGTTGGTGTAGGCCATGCGACATGAGTTCTGGTCTTCCGGTTGGTTCTCATGCATACGTGTGGTGTGTGGAGAGGCATCTGCGTGGTATATCGTTGAGTTCAGTTGGTGGCCGAACCTTTAGACATAGACGTTATACTAGTTGTGGACATGTTCCTTTAAGCTTCCGCGAGTATATCATGCATCACGCACGTAGATTAGAGGGTTGAGGGATCTAAGGTATAGATCCTACCAGTCACGAGGGTTTTTCGAGATAAAAAGAAATTGCTCATGACACCAAACAAGGTTGTTATGAATCTTAGCCTTTGAGCTAGCTGAGTTATCTTGCTTATCTTGTGTGTTATATGGGATGTGTTAATGATAACACTTAGTCAATGTGTTCATGATAACGTTATTTTCCCAGTATAAAATACACATAGTCAATATTTTAAACTATAGTTGCTCAAAAAATACCATCATAATCGAATATTATCTTTGACCACAAGATTGTGTGGAGAATAACATATTACATGTGAACTTTTTCTTTTCTTTTTTTCATGTGATGAAAGTTAATAGACAAAGCTTGTTTAAAACAAGTCTCTTGTTCATAGTCCATTATGTCCAAGAGTATTTTAAAATACATGGGGATTATAGGCACTTGGTCTCTGACAAGTGAACTGAATTAGTTGTCACCTAGAATGCACCATTAATGGGGTATTTAAGTATTCCCAAGAGAGTAAAGAAAGGAAGTTCGTTCTATGAACCATGAAGCTCCTACAGAATGAAGCTTACCAGCTTGTGCTACTAACAACGAGGGCAGGCCTATTTGGTTTCAAGAAAATGTCATCGCCAATTTGATAAGTCAACAATGTATTGTTAGACTGATCCAACTCATTGACAGCTTCAACGCTATACAAGCTCTTATTACCTGCTAAAGAAGATACAAAGCTTCAGAAATTTATACCACAACAGAATTTGCAATCTTTAGATATAAAAGAGAGAATCAGGTATGACTTTACCAGCACTAACACAATCAGACACCCCATTTGGTGCACAGATATCTCTATGCAACCTAGAAAACAACTATGGTATGTCTCAGAGACGCATACAAATCTATAAAATAAAAGAAATGTAAGAAGAAAACAAGGTCACCTCATGCTTCTCCTTTATTAAAGTAGGATGAAAGAACTCAGGAGGCTGATCATAAAGAACTGTTGCTCTGTAGTGTTATCAAAAAACATATCAGAACAACACAACGTGAAACCCATAAGTTTTTTGCATAGAAACATCAGGAATGAGAAACATTTATTAGTTCACTCACTTGATCCCCCAATTTTCAGAAAGTTCATGTTGCATTGCCTTTGTAACACACAATGAACCGTCGGCCATCCTCCCAAAATAATGTTCAAACCTATACATACATTAAAAATAAAGAAAACTTATATGTAATTTACTATAAAGGTTATCAAATTTACATAAAACTATGACAAAGAACATTCACCAACGGTAGATTTTCACGATAACATGATTTCTTCCATGGGACAATCCAAGAAGTGTATATCCAAAATTGTGCCAATCTATTACAAACTTAGACCGTCTTAGCCAGCTAGATAGTTTCACAGCAGCTAATGTGGGAACTGATGGTGGATTCTGCAGATACGAGACATTGTAAGTAATCAAGGTGCTCATAAGGCTGTACTTAATGGCTAAAGCTTCAACTCAAAGGGAAAATGCACTTAGAAACGTACTATAAATAGACAAAGATCAAACAACTCAAACAAAAATATAAGAATCATAATTTTTAGTCTTACTATAGTATTTATGTACAAAAACATGGGCGTGGTAGCTTGGGGCACATTACAATGAATTTTGTTTTTGGGCTTTTGAGGTCACAGAGAGCGCATGATTCAATCTAGGTAATTATTGATAGATCAACTAAATCAACAAATCTTCTAATAATTAAGCAAATTGATACCTTGGACAAATTAGTAGAGATTCATAAGGCAACATGGGGTTCCTACTAGCAATAATATCAAATAGAGATTCTATGTTCACTTCCAGATTTTGAGAGAGTTATGTAAAGCCTTAGGCACATAGTTGTATTTTAGTAGCATTTTATCCCCAAACAGATGGGTTAAAAGAGGACCACACAACATTAGAGGACTTGCTCAGGGCTCATGTATTTGATTTTGGTGGTAGTTGGGAGAACCTCTTACATTTGGCAAAGTTTGCCCGTGACAACAATTACCACTCAACAATCTAGATGACACTATTTGATGTATGGTAGGTGTAGATGCCCAATCATATAAGATGAAACAAGAGAAACAACCTGGGTCCTCAAATGATTGAGCAAAATGCTAAAACAATCCCACTGATTAGGCAAAAGTTATGCTAATCAAAGACGAAAAGATTTTGATTAATGTAGAAGACCATGTGTTCTTGAAAGTATCAACCATTACAACTGTGATAAGGTTCGAGAAGATGTGTGCATGACCCAATCGTACAAGATAGAGGTAAAGGGCACCAGTACTAGGAAGGAAATGTTGTGAAAGCTTTGATAGTTCTATTATCATAGTTCGAGTTGTTTGATAGATATGTTTCAATGTAAAATAAAACTATAAATATTTAACTATTCTACTTGATTGAATTGTTTGCAAACTAGTTGTGTAGTATTCAATGCTTTGATTTAGTTGTATATCAAAATGCCATTTTCTAATTGGCTTTGGTTTAATTGAGTATATTAGTTGTTCTAGATGTGGTATATTTTGGTTATATGCTATGGCTTATGTTATTATATAATGTGTGATAATGAGATAAATTGCCATGTCTCTACTAGGAGTTACTAATTGGAGCGTGAAAGTTTTTATTTGTATCAAATATATGGGGTTTATAAGGATTGTAGAACTATGAAATCAAACCCTAGGGTTTAAGATTAAGTTGTAAAGTAACAAAATATTTTAAGTTATGCTTATACAGGAAACACAGTAAGTTCAGTCGTTGTGTTCTCAGTTTGGTTGTAGAAGTGACACGGATGCCATTGCAATGGCCTAAAAGGCAGAAGATGACTACGGTAAAGATGAAGTTCGGGCACTAGTAGCTCCCTTGTTTACAGGGAAGAGTAAGCATGATAAAATAATCAGCTTAGCAGAGTTATTTGAGAGCATAGCACGGGCTGATAGGCTAGCAAATGGCCCAAAGAGAAGAACACCGATTAGGACTGATGAAAAAAATTGGCATTTTCACATAGCAGCAAGACCCACAAGTAGCTTAGAATTGGATAGTAATGATTGAGGAGACAATTAAAGTTATAAATGTCCAAAAGAGGACAAAGTCGATATGGCATATCAAACAAAGGAATGGTGAACGACTAAAGAAGTTGCTTTGGAGCAAGTGCAACTTTTTAGAATACTTTTGAGAAATCTTTTTATGAGAAATTCCTCTTTAAAAAAATTAATAACCCAAGCTAGGTTAGGAGATCAGTAGCCGCCTATGTTGCTAAGTTACTAGCAAGGCTACTTCTAGAAATTTTACTAGATAATGATAAGGCTCAGCATTTTCTCAGAGAAATGGATGATGTTATTAAAGACAGATTTTTCAAACCTTGATAGAGTGCTTTTAAAGTAAAGGCTATGCATGGAGATATAACCTAAAACAAACACCAAGGGGAAATGGTTTATGTAATCGGCAATATAAACAAAGGAGGTCAGAACCACCTCTTGGTACACTAAGGCTTACTAGGAGAGAAGCAGAGTAGCAGAACTAATGTTGTCAAAAATGTGTTTCGGGTCTTAGGATCTTCCAATTCTACTACCCAAATTAGGTAAATCATTCCGGAACGAATATAGGATCTGAAATCAAGGTTTACAAAATCGTATACCGGAACCGTTCCAGTAGGGCACCGGACCAGTACCGTATTGGTACCGTACTGGTACCATACCGTGCGTACCGGATGATGCAGGCGAGCTTGGCGAATAACTTCGGCATGCTTGGCGGAGCAGCGGGTGTCGGAAGAGCAAGCGAGCATGAGGCAAGCGGAAAGGCATCGGACACTGCCTAAAGCTTCCAGTGCCAGTCCAGCGGCCGCTGAAGCTGCCGTTCCGCCCGCTGAAGCTGCCGTTCCGCCCGCTGAAGCTGCCGTTCCGCCCGCTGAAGCTGCCGTTCCGCCCGCTGAAGCCGCCCGCTGCCTCCCTCCGCATTCGCCCCGAGCTGTGTTCTGCTCGCCGTTCCGGTGCCGCTCGCTAGTCGGACCGGTACCATACCGTACAAATGGTTTGTACAGTACGGTTTTACGATCACTGTCTAAAATATGGTAGGATCTTATGATCTCACGATCTAGGTCGTAGGATCCTAAGATCCTACCCGATCCTAAGTTAATACATAAAATAAGTTCATATTATATTAAAAATCAATAATTTATTATGTCAAAAGCTTTTAATTGATGTGATACAATTTATTATTTTTAATTGTCATCATTTGCTCTTTCTTTGACCAACATTCATCAACTTAAGCTCATTATCATCTACAACTATATTTGTCTACTTCAATTGTTTATTAGAATAAACTTTTTAATTTTTTTCATTATCATTTTTATTGTCATTATAATATAGACCTTTATCTTCATCATTTTTCATACTTTTATTTATTGTCTTCATGTCACTAAATGACTTGTTATTTCTAATTTCATTGTACACTTTTATTATATCCATTTTTTATTGACTTGTCTCCATCATCATCACTTCACACATATTCAATTTCATTATTTTATACTACACAATTAATACATCTAAATAATAGTGTATATATATATATATATATATATATATATATATATATATACACAATAGATATATATTTATTTTTTATTACTTATTACTTATTAGAATATTTTTTTTATACTCTTTAGTCTAATTAGATAAATATATTTTAAAAAATTATATATTTTAAGCGATTTGGTAGGATCTTACGATCCGATTCTGGAAAGTATTTATCGTTCCTAGGTAGGATCTCGATCTTGACAACCTTGAGCAGAACCATCAACTTGATGGTCTAAACCCATGGGTTCAAGATTTCAGTCACCTCCCCAACAACCTATGAGCACAAGCTGTAGTATATATAAGCACAAATTGTAGTGTTGTTTCACTATCTAGAAGGTGCTACAATTGTGACAAAATAGAGCATGCAGCCAGATAATGCTCGCTCAATATATTAGTGCCAGTGGGCCCCTTGAGTAGGCAAAGTGATTAGCCATCATTGCAACAAGGTACTCAGCCCCCAAATTCTTGCACTAGTCAGAGGAAATGCCTTAACTCAACAAGAAGCTCAACAAGCATCAAGCTCAGTGATGAGAGGTATAATCTTTATGTTCCAGCATCCATAAGAAGGGTATTTGTGGCTGCTAAGTTTCTTATTATACCTATCATCACTAACCCTGATGCATGCTAAGTTTCTTATTTGAGTCAAGGCATTTACTTTGGCTGGTGCAAGAATTCATCAAGCTCAGTGATGAGAGGTATAATCTTTATGTTCCAGCATCCATAAGAAGGGTATTTGTGGCTGCTAAGTTTCTTATTATACCTATCATCACTAACCCTGATGCATGCTAAGTTTCTTATTTGAGTCAAGGCATTTACTTTGGCTGGTGCAAGAATTTAGGCATATACTTTAGTTTTTAGCCCGGTGCTTGCTTGCTCACAGGCTCAATTGAAAACAAGGGAGCTAATGGGGCCTGATCTTCCTCTTTGTCATGGTCCTCTTCCTATCCTTTAGACTAGTACAAGGGTATCTGTGTCGGCATCCTCAGCTAAATTGGGAACACAACACACGCACTCACTGTGTCCCACACCCAATCCCACCAGATGTTTCGCTTCTTACCTTAGGGCCATCTACAAAGGAAGGAAATCATATATTGTATAAGCATATCTTAAGAAACTTTATAAGTAACTTATAATCCTAAATGTCTTAAATGTTAAGGCTTGATCTTAAATCTTATGGCTCAACTTCACAGTTCTAGAATCCTTAGAAACCCACAGCTACGTTACAAATAAAAACTGTCACACTCTAGCTGGAAACTACTAGCAAAGACGTTGCAATTTATCTTGTGAACATATACTACACAATAACCTGAACCAAAACATATAACCAAATACCAGATCCAGAACAACTAGTGTACTCAATTAAACTAAGCCCAATCAAAAAGTAACATTCTGACATACAGCTAAATCAAAGCATCAAATATTATACTACGACTAGTTTACAAATAACACAACCAGGTACAAAAGTTAAATATTTATACAATCATTTTACACTAAAACATGTCTAAGCAACTCCAACCATCAAGAAAGAACTACCAAAGCTCGCACTTTATTCTCTTACTAGTACCAGTAGCCTCACCGTCTATCCATGAGTCTGATACCAAGAACATAGAAAAATGCTAAGCATTATCAATAGGACTGCATGTCCAATAGTAAGATAACAACAAAGTATCTAGCTACACAAGTACAAGAGCATGCATATTGAAAATAAACATCATAGGAAAATACATTCTATCACATCATAAAATCATCAAGCCACAAAAGCTACGGTCTCCTGTCCTAAATTACACACTAGGAGTCAGCTCGTATAGCAGAACAAATGTCCATAGACAACCCAATAATATCACAACCAACACCTAGCAACTCAACATAATCCAAAGACAAATTGGTTGTGACCCTCGTTAGCAACAAGATCGACACTATAGTCCTATATATATCATGCTTCTGAACTCTTGTCCATCCAATCCAAATCAAATAATTCAACACACCAAGCATATCATGCCTCAAAACCATATATATATACCATGTGCATTGTCCTCTACTATCATAATAATACAACCACAACCAATCAATCATTAACTATACTACAATAACCACAATGGAGAAAGCAAATGAAATATGTATTAAATCAAACAATAGAAACCAAGAACCACGGTGTTTAAATCCATGTTAGATATCGTACTAAACAAGGTTGAGGTAGACCACTACTGTCACGGGCAATTTTTTTTTAACTAGAAACCTTGCACCGAGACCGGCAAGACTTCTTTCGAAGCCCCCAAGTCCTAATCTAGAGTGAAGCATTCAGTTAGGGATACTTAAGCGGAAGCACCAAACTCTCAATTTTCTGCTCCCAAAAGGGATTCGGTATCTCACCATCCTACAAGTACGCTCATAGAAATTATACCGATAATCTCTCACTTGTCGTAATACTTAAAACGGGCCGATGGACAAATAACTGTACTTGGGCGCAAAGAGAAAGCAAGGCCGACCCTTCGAGGGGCTGAGCCAAATAATAACAAATAATAATCAACTAGCCCTAAACGAGCTCACACACTAAACAAAAGAGGCCAATCGAGCAGAA
Source organism: Costus lasius (assembly GCA_027563935.2). Taxonomy (NCBI): domain Eukaryota; kingdom Viridiplantae; phylum Streptophyta; class Magnoliopsida; order Zingiberales; family Costaceae; genus Costus; species Costus lasius. The sequence goes on along the minus strand of CM050450.1, from coordinate 132,205,535 downwards.
AGCCCATAAAGAGCTCGACCGACGATGCAGATACGCCAGTTAAATTCTAAGTCTGAAGATATTAGATTTTACCCTTGTAGCGTAATCTTACTCCTTATGCTTCAAACTGTCAAAGAAAACTCCACGTAGAGCTCCAAAGTCATATCCAACCTAAGTAGGCACACGTGCAAAGCAAGCAGCCAACTTGGAACCCCAACCCGTGCACATGACACTCACGCACGCAAGCAGAAGAAACCCGCTTGTGGCATCTACTCACTATGCTTGCGTGCACCGCCGGCCCCAGCACGTCGCCCCCGACGAAAGCTGATGAGTTCGGCCGGAGACCTAGCCGTCATCGCCTCATGCCAGAGCCACCACAAGACTGAACCCTAGCTATCGTCTTGCTGCTTCAAGTCACTACCGTTCCAAGTCAAAGACACCGAGATCCGCCGCGAGTCAAGGATGGAGACGAGGCTACCTCAGGTCGCGGGAGGCACCGCTAGCTGAGGAAGCTGTCACCTAGAAGCCGCCGTGGTTGCTCGCGACGGGGAAGAGGCTGCCACCACCGGGACAATACATCACCGCCAAATCTGTACGAAACACGCCTGGACGCAGCGAACGACGCTGAGGATGCGACGTATGCCGCCTGGTCTTGCCGTAGGTCGCCGAGCACCGCCCTCTAAGGACGGACGCGAGCTGCTGCCGCTGAACCGCCCCAATGTGCCAAGCATTTTTTGTTGTAGCCGTACGATGCCCCGATGGCGCTTACGTATGTGTGGAACCGGAGAAGCGCACCCCACTTCCCTCTCCCTCGCCTAGGTCTCTAGCCATTACCTCAGAACGCTACGAGGAAAACCAAGACTTGTCAACGCATTGAGAGCCACCTCGCGGCCCCTGAGGTCTATTTAAAAGACCAAGGCACAACCCATACACACGCCATGTGTCACCAAATGTGTGCCACCAGGGCCCACTCATAAGTTGGACCATGGGCTCGCTAACAGTTCAATATAAACATTGGGTCCAGACTCATAATTACATGCACACCCTACACGCGTGATAGGGCGAGCGTCCATGCCTCCCTTTCATTCGCTCAAACCCCCAAATTAGGGTGACAAGTCGAGTCAACCCATGGTGGAAATAAACTCAATCAACTAACCCGAGCTCAAGTGACCTCTGTCCTTGTCCACCATGCCAGATGATCAGGGATCAATGTCATCTGTCGCTCTCGATGTGCCTTGGGATTCGTGCTAAATCCCAGGGCATCACACCTACCATAATTAGTTGTCCCCTTCTATCAATATCAAATGCAACCTATTTGCCTTCTACCCTTGAATTCTAACTAGAACCATTTTCTTGCCTATAAAATTCATATTGAACACATATTACTAAACACATTTACTATTTGTTACTTTAATTTATTCTGCATGTGTATACCTCGTATAAACATCCACTAATCGATTAAAATTTTATATCTATATAACTATATTTTCAAATCAGCTCCTTGGTTGTACCAAGTTAAGTTCAACTTGTATTCTAATCACTAATTAATATACACTAATTTTCCGTGCAATTCAAATCTCACTAATTCAAATTTCACTAGTTTGTTATTGTTTCCATACAGCTAAATAGATTCAACAAATCAAGAAAGAAATTCCATAAGAAAGATTACAAAGAACACTGCACGCATGTGAGATTTGAGAGGGTCTTTATGCTTCTAGAACTAGCTACAACAACATAAATTGAAAGCTTGGAGACTCTACTTCCATCTTATATGCAAATAGAAATCCTAACGGAAGAAAAGTGGCGCTCTTACCCTAGTAATGAAGGGAAAAGTAGAAAGAAAGAAGAACAACCAGGAGGAACAATAGTTGCTACTTCATCAGAAAAGATAAGATGCCATCGTACGTCATTGAGGAGCGGCGCTATTGTCAACAGTTGACCCAAGGAGAAGATGAAGAAAAGTAGGAGGAGGTTTCATCAAGGCTCAGAAAGAGAAGGGAGAAATTAGGTTATCGGAGTTTGACAAGTTGGAAAACCTAAGCTTTTCAGCAAAGAAATCAAGAGATAATAATTGGGAGGAGAGAGGAAGAAAAAGAAGGGTTTCTTGAACTCACTGTTTAATTTAGTATTTAGGAAAAAAACACAAGCTTTACATATTTACAACCAAGTCCGCAAAAAAATATAAAAAATATACACATATAACTACATATCCATAAGTGTCCTTTTAAAAACTACTTAAAACTAAAATTAGATGAAGCTCAAAAAATATTTCACTCCATTAGCTACCAAATCAACATTAGAAAACGTGACCATGGTTATCATTTTTACAAACTAAATCCACTTGATTAATGGAGCCTCTTTCCATGATTTGCACAAGCAATAGTGGAAAGGCTTTTCCACGTCATAAAAAAAATAAAGTACAGAAAGTATACAAAAAAGAAAATATAATTTAATCAATTAGTTAAACATCTATTGAATAGTTAAATATACCTAATTCAATAACCATGCTTGAACTACCACGTTAGTATGGTGTAGTAAGACATAATGACCACAAACTACCAAGATTATGTATCTAAGCGAAAAACTAAAAGCATCCAACTATCCCACCACTATCAGAAATTCTAACCCGTAACCAGGGCATTCAATAAACAAGGCATAGATTTATTGCAGAATCCATATATCAATGTGCAATTGTGGTAATCGGATCCCAGAAATACATAAGTGATTGTCTTTCTAAGGTAGCTAACCACCATTAGTTAGCCATGAATGAATAAGCGATTGTTAAAATGATGGCTAACCTGAACAATGAAAACATCTGGACGAGGAATCCTAACACAAAGAGACCAAACTAATAGAATAAACTGAATTGCTGCCTTAACTACTAGTGCCAATGCGCCTGATACTTTTGATAAACCTTTAAAATCCACTGCTCTCTGAAGAAGACACAAACAAGAGACTAATTATGAGTCAGGCATCTCAAAGCAAGTGCACAAAGAATCAGAGAGACAGAAATATGTACCATTTGGTAAAGATGAATTGAAGGGTTCTGTCTTATAGACAAATGAGGATCGCTACCTGTTAATTAGTTCAGTTACGAGAAAAAAGAGAGAAACAATCAATTTGCATAATAATTTCCAAGTATCACAATTTAGGTCTGAATCTCAAAGATTGCAAGATAGAGGTAACATTTAACTTTCATAAGAAACATAAATGAAATAGGACCTATCTTGCTTTGCAACACATAGATAAGCTGATATTGCTACCCAAGGATTATGGTGCGAAATAAATTGTAAGCAAACCAATCTGTTCAGGTTAGTATGAGCCTATTCACGTTTGTGCTCACTCAATAAGAAGTAAAAAATTTGAACATAATGCACAAGCTTCAGAAGCTTCAAAATAAACAATTATGATTTGTTAATGCATGTGAGTAGTTCATGAGAATTGAAGATACTGGCAAAAGCTGGTCTAGCATTCAATTAAATATAGCATACATAACGTTAAAATTATAATTTAATATTTTATTTGAACATGCAAGATTAAACACAAATTTTGAAACTGTAGGTCTTACTTAACAGAATCTCTCAAAAAAGTTTGCACATGATATGATTAGGGTTGATATATGTTAACCAAACTTGGCAACAAGCTTCAAATAAGCCAACAAAAAAGACAACTTTTTTGAATGAGCTTATCTATAGCATGTTAAACAAGCTTGTCAATAATAAAGTTAAATTATGAACTTGAGTTCAAGCTTATTGCTTAAGCACAACTCAATAACCTTATCCCAGAGATTTTCTTAATTGCCTTGACCAGCTCTAAACACACTAGCTTCTTGGTCTTTTATATACTGTAGCAAGGAAATGTAAACAGGTTCATAATTTGCCTACAAAATGTAAGCTCAAAGATTCAGAGTATCAAAACTTGTATGCCACATATAGATTTTACCTCCATTTGCAACAATGTCCACCATTAAATTTGCCTGCAGAATGAAAAAGAAATTAACAATAAACAGGTTCACATATGGAGTACTAAATGAGCCATATCCACAAGGACAGAAAGCAGAAAAAAAGGAGCAAGGAAGAAGCCAAAGAATGAGTGCCAACATTTCTTAGGAAGTTTGATGCTGTGATTATGCAAAATTATGCAACAAGATACTGCTAGTGTACTTAAATAGAAGCCTACAAGAAACTACTAGGTGAAATATTAAATACCAGAAACAAACTTCAAGGCTAAAAAATAGGCATAAAACCAAAAGTGATTGAACCATTTAGGAAAGGCAAAAGAAGACATGAATAATAGTAGGTACTCAACATAGGAAACAAGAAAATTTAAGTTATTTTATAGATCTCCCATTACCTATCTATGGTTTGATAATATTTTTTGTAATACCAACTTGATTCTAGTTTGCATCATGTAATCTAGTCGTTTAAACTGAGGCACAGTTAAAATTCAATTCCTCTTCAAAGTTCAATCTGCAATGCAAAATAAATGTCGCATTCTATCCAAATTAGCTTGGTTCTTGTTTGCAACACGATAACTAGTCTTCTGAACTGCACTATTAAAATTTCAATTCCTTTTCAAAGTTCTCTCTTCCATGCAAAATAAATATCTCATTCTATCCAAATTAACGTGGACTGGTCCCTTTCCTCCGACCATCTAACTCTTTTTACCTGTTTTCACACATCATTTTAACTCCACAAGACTTCAGTACCATGTAATCAGACTTTAGAGTAACTGTTCCTTTTCTCTTAATGCTGCACATCTGCAAAAGACGGATGGATGTTTTAGGTGCTTATTTTTAGGTCTTTGCTTTCCTTGTACTTCTAAATGGACCACTTAAGTCTTGTTTATTGCCTTTGGAGCTTGAGCATTTGACCACCTTACTAAAGAATATCCCAGGGGATCTCCAATTGTTGTTAATGAAAATAGACCTCTTGAAAACATCTTATACTTTGTCTGACTAGTTTACACTCAATAATATGCTAGATTTTCATTGGCCACGGTTGGCCATGATCAATCTGAGGTAAGCATGCATGGCTAACAAAAGTAGAATCAATTATCTGCTAGCAACATTAACACTTAAAAACTGAAATCCATCCCTAAAAGTGGAACCAACTACATATTCAGGATAGCATATATACTTCAACTATTCTTAAGATATGGACAACGTACAGGGCAACCTAAAACCAGGGTGAATCAATCTGTTAATCAGCTACCAAGATTTACATTTATCAAGCCAACTGCAAAAAGCTTTGATGGCTTGTAATTAAGTTGCAACATTTAACATAGCTGGTCAAACAAATTTCAAAAACTCCTGTAGGTTTGCAGATTGAGTATTTTATACAACTCGTCTCAAGAGGTTACATTGGCTCAAATAAGTATATGGCTAAGGACTAGGTTCCACCATACAAGGTGCACCAGTTTGAAGTGCTCTTCACAGTTCACAAAAATAAGACAGATAGGGAAAACTAATGTTCAAATAAATTTAGTTTCTAAGACAGTTTCATTTAATTAGAAAACTTAATTTCACGAATGCTTACACTCACTAAACCTGATCAGCTGGTATCATCTGCAAAGTTTCTTGAGGTATCAACTATTTCACAGATAAAAAGAGGTTAATTCTAGAACGACATAAATAAGATAACTTCTAATTATTTTCTTAATAATACAATTTTGTTAACAAAAGTTAACAAAGAGGTATTATCAGTGAAGCATCCAATAGGTAGAAGAACTCAAAAAATTGGTTAGCTACATAAACTAATTCTCCTATTTGAATTCGCACTCACCAGAATATCTATAGAAACAAGAATAGCAGCGGCAAATCCAGAAATGGTCTGAAAATTGTGGACCGATCTACTTAATCTTCGCTCCCAAACTCGCAAACGAAAATTGGGGGCAAATAGTACGTGAAAGCAAGGGGAACTAAATTGACATAGCAGGATCAGACAGCGGGAGGGAAGAGGTGATCAGGGAGTTGCACCTGTTGAGCGAGGGAGAAAGCGTGATACTGCATGCGGGGGCTGCGACCGATGTCGCCCAGGACGACCACCGCAACCCTGCTTCTCTTCTCCGCCGCTGATCCCATCGTCTCACTACCGAAGTGGCGAAGGGTCGTCTCTTGAATCTTGATTTAGGGCTGCAGAGAACTCTTCATCCAAATGTGGGTAGGGGTGAGCGCGGGTCCGTAAAATCGATTTTTATCGATTACCGAAAAATTCGGTAAAAATGGTTCGGTTAAAATTATTTCGATTTCGGTTAGAGGTGGTCAACGGACCGGGCCGACCCGCGGCCCGCACGACCCGGCACAACACGGGCCGGGCACGGCACGGCCCGTGGCCCGGCTCGGGTCGTGCTGGGCCGAGGGTTCACGGCCCGGCACGGACGCGGGGCCTAGCCAGGCATGGCACAGACGCGGGGCCGGGCCAGGCACGGCACGACACATGAATGAACATGCATTTTTACCTAAATGCCCTCATAATAGTTATAAAAATTTTAAAAGTTAGGGATATAATTGTCTTTATGGTATAAAATTACCATTTTAACCCCTTTTAATAATTAAAAATAGGGTATAAATATGTAATTATACACCTAATTCATCCCTATAAATTGACCCCCTAACGCTCTCATTTCTTCACACAAGTTTCCAACTATCTTTGGAATAATTTCTCATTCTCTCTTAATACTCTCTTAATCTCTTTTCTAAGTCTTGAGTTACAATTAGTTTCTTAATTGAACTTAAACTTAAGTTTCTTTTTAGCCATCAAGAATTCAATGCTCTCTCGGTCTAGACTAGTCATTTTTTTCTATGACTCGTGCTCACCACGTGACTAGACGTGGAGAAGATCAAGTAAGTATTAAATTAATTTACTTTTATAATATAATTATCACGTGGTGAGCACAAGCACGAGGCATAGAGAAAAATGACAGATAATAGAAGAGTGAAGATAATTATCATTATGCCAAATTCTCAACGTTCAATCTTCCTTACATCTACCTTAAATTTCTTCAATGCTGATCAATGGAGAATCACTATTTTAAGTATTATCGAACGTGTTAGTCAAATTATACGAATTGATGTATTCAGGCTTGAAGAACACTTTATCCACTTATCTGATCATGCAAGACAAGAATTTTTGGCTTCTCCCTCTCCTTCTTGGGTTGAGATTGAGATAGAGGTTGAGGACTTTGAAATAAGTGATAGTGAGGAGGATAGTGATAATATCAACGATGAGCCGGAGCAATATATCGAAACAAACCAAGCACAAGAGTCACTTGAGTTTTTTATTATTGAAAAAGGAGGTAGAGCTGAAAACATGGAGTGCGCAATATGCATAGAGAAGATGGAGCACGGAGCGCAAGTATGCTTAACACAATGCTCGCATATCTTCCATAGTAGCTGCTTGCGTAGTTGGCTACGGGTCAATTGTGTATGCCCATTATGTCGGCAATTGATTTAATTTTAGATGTATAATTTATGAATATGAAATTTAATCGAGTTGGTTTTAACTTTAGTCATGTGTTGTTAGTATTGTTAATAAATAAATTAATATTAATTTAATAAAATATATTAAAATTAAAATTATATATGTTTAAAATAAAATAATTAAATTAAATAATAATTAAATATTTTTTAAAAAAATTATACAAAATACATAATTCTCAATTTCTTATTTTATTAATATTTTATTTATTTTAATCAAGCGGGCCACAGTCGGCCCATGGGCCACATTCGGGCCGTGCCTGGCACGGCCCGCTGGGTTGACCATAGCCCGCGGGCCAGTTTCAGCCCGCGTGCCGGATCCGGGCCCGGCCAGAAGTTGAACCGTGCCAGGGCCGGCACGCCTAAACGTGCTGCGGGCCGTGCCGGGCCCAAGTATTTTTCTATCGTGCCATGCCTGGCACGGCACGGTTACAATCGGGCCGTGCCAGGCACGGCCCGCCAGGAGTCGGGCCGAGGCGGGCCCGGGCACGGCCCATGGCCACCTCTAGTTTCGGTAACGGTAAATGATTTAGTGAATATCGATTTTCGGTTTTCGATTCGGTAAAAAACCGATTTACCGATAAATTATATTAATTATGACCAGTTCAACAATATATATAGCAAGTTCGACAATAATTATTGTCGAACTTGCTATATATATCGTCGAACTTGGTTATGTTTGAACCAGTTCTAAAATATATATAGCAAGTTCGACAATAATATTGTCGAACTTGCTATATATATCGTCGAACTTTGTTATGTTTGAATCAGTTCAACAATATATATAGTAAGTTCGACAATAATTATTGTTGAACTTGCTATATATATCGTCGAACTTAGTTATGTTTGAACTAGTTCAACAATATATATAGCATGTTCGACAATAATTATTGTCGAACTTGCTATATATATCGTCGAACTTGGTTAAGAAAATAAAAACTAAATAATAAAATATTTTAAAAAATATATATAATTGGGTTCGGCCATCCCTAAAAATAATTTATATTATATTTTCGGTAATTTACCGAATTTACCGAAATTTTTTCGGTAATTTACCGAATTTACCGAAATTTTTTCGGTAATTTCGGTTCGGTAGTAATTCGGTATTTTCATAATTCGGTTCAGTTTCGGTTTCTGAAAATTAGGTATAAAAAATTTTGGTAATTTTAATTCGGTAAATTCGGTATCAGTTAATAGAGGTGGCCAACGGGCCGGGCTGGCCCGCGGCCCGCACGGCCAGGCACGACACGGGCAGGGCACGGCACGGCTCGTGGCCCGGCTCGGGTGGTGCTGGGCCGAGGCTTCGCGGCCCGCAGGCGTGCCGGGCCAGGCACGTGGGCCGGCACGGGCACGGGCACGACATTTTTACCTAAATGCCCTCATAATAGTTATAAAAATTTTAAAAGTTAGGGATATAATTGTCTTTATGGTATAAAATTACCATTTTAACCTCTTTTAATAATTAAAAATAGGGTATAAATATGTAATTATACACCTAATTCATCCCTATAAATTGACCCCCTAACGCTCTCATTTCTTCACACAAGTTTCCAACTATCTTTGGAATAATTTCTCATTCTCTCTTAATACTCTCTTAATCTCTTTTCTAAGTCTTGAGTTACAATTAGTTTCTTAATTGAACTCAAACTTAAGTTTCTTTTTAGCCATCAAGAATTCAATGCTCTCTCGGTCTAGACTAGTCATTTTTTTCTATGACTCGTGCTCACCACGTGACTAGACGTGGAGAAGATCAAGTAAGTATTAAATTAATTTATTTTTATAATATAATTATCACGTGGTGAGCACGAGCACGAGGCATAGAGAAAAACGACAGATAATAGAAGAGTGAAGATAATTATCATTATGCCAAATTCTCAACGTTCAATCTTCCTTACATCTACCTTAAATTTCTTCAATGCTGATCAATGGAGAATCACTATTTTAAGTATTATCGAACGTGTTAGTCAAATTATACGAATTGATGTATTCAGGTTTGAAGAACACTTTATCCACTTATCTGATCATGAAAGACAAGAATTTTTGGCTTCTCCCTCTCCTTCTGGGGTTGAGATTGAGATAGAGGTTGAGGACTTTGAAATAAGTGATAGTGAGGAGGATAGTGATAATATCAACGATGAGCCGGAGCAATATATCGAAACAAACCAAGCACAAGAGTCACTTGAGTTTTTTATTATTGAAGGAGGTAGAGCTGAAAACATGGAGTGCGCAATATGCATAGAGAAGATGGAGCACGGAGCGCAAGTATGCTTAACACAATGCTCGCATATCTTCCATAATAGCTGCTTGCGTAGTTGGCTACGGGTCAATTGTGTATGCCCATTATGTCGACAATTGATTTAAGCTTAAATGTATAATTTATGAATATGAAATTTAATCGAGTTGGTTTTAACTTTAGTCATGTGTTGTTAGTATTGTTAATTAATTTAATAAAATATATTAAAATTAAAATTATATATGTTTAAAATAAAATAATTAATTAAATATTTTTAAAAAAGAATTATGCAAAATACATAATTCTCAATTTTTTATTTTATTAATATTTTATTTATTTTAATGAAGCGGGCCAAAGTCGGCCCGTGGGCCACATTCGGGCCGTGCCTGGCACAGCCCGCTGGGTCGACAATAGCCCGCGGGCTAGTTTCAGCCCGCGGGCCGAATCTAGCCCGCGTGCCGGATCCGAGCCCGGCCAGAAGTTGAACCGTGCCTGGGCCGGCACGCCTAAACGTGCCGCGGGCCGTGCCGGGCCCAGGTATTTTTCGGTCGTGCCATGCCCGGCACGACACAGTTACAATCGGGCCGTGCCAGGCACGGCGCGCCAGAAGTCGGGCCCGGGCCTGGGCCGGCCCGGGCCCGGCCCATGGCCACCTCTATCGGTTAACACCGAATGCTCACCCCTAAATGTGGGGGGATGCAGGACCGAGTCAATGTCAAAGAAGGGATCAGTCGACCAGTTCGATCCTTCTTCGATTGGTAATGAACCGGATTTGGAACCGTGCAACGGCTCAATTGGTGAAGTGTGCTAATCCAGTAGGGCCGGTTCGATTCATCTTAGATTAGTAATGTCACGTCCCGGCCTAACAGTGGTCCGATGGAGCACCAGACCGGGTGTGAGACCCTAGGGTTTCCGGGCAAAGTCTCACCTAAATCAGAAACCCCAATTTCCCTGATTAACTTTTTATCTCCAAATTATAAATCGCACGAAAAACCCTAACCCTAATTCGAAAATCAAAACCCTAATCAAAAAATACCTCTCGGTCAACTCTTAATTTTGACCATCGCTCGTAATTTTACCGTTCCGCTGATGTTAGCCGCGCCAAATCAAATTCGCCGCTCCAATCTCCTCTATGGTGACGTCACGCTCCAATTTTTTGCCGCTTGCAAATGGGTTCCAATTTTGACTAAAATCGGATCTCGCCTTTTGCGTCGCCTTTGTCTTAGCGAGTTCGCCTGACACCGCGTGCATCTGGGCGTCGCCGGCACTCGGGCTCGCCGGGGAAGAGGATGTACCGACCAAGAAGGCCGCCGCCTTCCTTCCTTTAGTCTCGTCGACGTCCGGAAGCCGCCTGTCGCCGCAAACACAGAAACAGGTGGAACGAAGAAGGGGAAGAAAAGCTCGTTTATTCTCCTTGAAAGAAGTTACAGAACTCTCCTCTATTGCCGACGACCCCTATCGCCGGTGCCCTCGTTCCCTCCTTCGCCGGCGACCCCCATCGCAGGTAACAATCTCTCGGAAGTCACCCCTTTCTGACGCCCCCAGGTGACGGAAAACAGCCCCAAAGCTTCGCTCACTTTCCTCTGGTGAAGTCGCTGCTTGTTGGCAGTGTTGCTCTCCTCCTTTCTCGTCACCCATCGACGGGCTTTATAGAGAAAACCCGCCGCCTCTTGCTCCGCGTCCTTCATCACAAGTTGGGTGTCCGCCGCCCGCTTCTCGCGCACGCGTCGATTGCGTCGCCTGCGAGGTTCTCACACCCGAGACTCCTCCGTCCGTTCGCAGAATACGTCGTCCAGTGTCCGCTTCGCTCGACGAAGGTGATGACGCAAACGAGACACGGGAAGATGATGGTAAAGCTGTGCTGCTCTGGTCAACATTGCCAGTTGACCATGCCGATTCTTCTCGCGGACGAGCTTTAATCCTTTTTTCTTTACTTGGGCTTGGGATTGGGTTTGGCCCAGTGGGCTCCGATCTAAACCGGACAAACCCGGGTCTGACAAGTAATGACCCGAATATTGAACCATGATTCGGGGCTGGGCCGCCGCCAGCTACGCTCAAATAAATCTCAATAGCGCTTGCCTTTGTTCTCTGCTCCTATCGCCGGGGGAAGTCCGATGGGAATGCTTCCGATCTCTGCGGCGGAATTACTCAACGTGGGCTCTCGCCCCTGTCTTCTAGAAAGTAGAGATGGCGGTGGAAGCCTCCTCAACCGGACTAGCCTGGTCGCGATTAGAAAGAAATCCAGATCGCGCTGCTGCTGCTGCTGCAAGGATGGAGACAAGGTACGGGAGGAAGTATGGAAGATTTTGATGTCAAATGAATTAATCAATCACTACTCGGTTCGAACCTATTGATAACGTTGCTATGTTCTTGGTGTTCTTGCTCGTGTTACCGACATTGCTATTTTCAATTCGAGTGGTTGAGATGCTTCGGAATTTTGATCTCTTTGGTGGCTTTGTTGCATGGTGGTTTCTGGTTACTTTTCTCGAAATTTTCGATGCTTCGGAATTTTGATCTCTTTGGTGGCTTTGTTGCATGGTGGTTTCTGGTTACTTTTCCCGAAATTTTCTTTGCTTTTAGTATATAGTACGGTGATGAAAACTAACAGTTTCAGCCATCAAAGAAAGATGGTTATAGTTTGATTGTGCAGTCGTCTCAAGCTGGGAACTTATGCCTTAAGTTGTCATCTTGAGTTTACACGAGAGCGTAGAGGATTTGGTAACTTATGCCTTAAAGTTGTCACCTTGAGTGGACACGAGAGCGTAGAGGATTTGGTAATTTATGCCTTGGCACCGAACTGAACTAGAGATGCGGTTAATCGATTCATTAAATTGGCGATTTTTCAATAGTGCATGAGTGCCCAATGCTCATGAAAACTGGAGAAACCGAAGAGACAAAAAAAAATTCATTTCTAGTTTTGATTGGACGCCCGAGTATGTGAGCATCCTATTGGATGATTCAGGCTGTTGCCTTCATAAGGGGTCTTATACCTTATGAAGGGGTCTTTTCTTAGCATTTATATCTATGCAATGAGGTAAGTTCTATTTCTTTGACATGGCTTGGCTCTGGAAATTCAGGACTGTTCCAACCACCGAACATAAAACTCAATTTAGATATGTTGATAGATTGTATAGTGGTTTTGCTCAGCGCTCAAGGATTTGTTTGGAATTTGAACTCAAGTCCTTCAACTACATTCATATTCTTTCTTTAGCTTGATTTACTTATCTGCCAGTCACCAGAGACAGTAATCTCATTGACAGTTCACATAATACTTTCTTGACTAATTAAAAATTTTGCTTTAAATTAAGGATCAGATGCGATCTCTCCAATCTTCCTAGCGTGGACAGTTCATTGTTCCACCGTAAGTACTGAAGAAAGAAGAAAAGTAGGCTAAAGAAAAACAAACATAGTAGTGAATGATTCAGTTTGTCACTTTGTGATAATTAAAGAATATAACTATATAGTTTGAGCATAGATTTCTCAATGTATTTTCTTTTAGTTTAACATATATATCTTTTTTTCTATATTTATTAGGTTCTACACTATTCGTGCTTGAAATAACAAAATGGTTGGCTCTCGGTTTAAGAAAACTGAGTCAATCTCTGATATATGAATTTATAATGCAGACATAATGTTGCGCATGTGAAGTAGATTCTTGGCCAACATGTTCGATACTAAAGCAATGGATCTTTTGGCATCACATGGCATAGCATAAACTTTGTTTTTCTTTTACTATGATCAAGGCTCAAAGGCCAATTTTCAACTCTTTACATTTCACCAATCAACACTTTTGCTCTGCTCTTCACTAGTTTCAGAAATTATACAATTCAATGAAGAGCCCCAGCGCTTATTTTGAGCCCTCTTCACAATTATATTACTATAATTGCAAGACAATTAATTAATTTTGCCTAAACGTTGACAAATGTAATTTATAATCAACCCGAGTTGCTGAAATGATTTGGGTAAGTAATGTCACTGTTACCAGTAATAGTTGCAGCCGCCACTGCAGATTTTTGCAGCTCCCTCTGGGGGCTATTCTTGTCCGTTTTCGTTGACCTCTTTGATCTGCTATTCTTTTTTCTTGGTGCAGTTGACTTCGGAATGAAGACTCCAGTTCCTTTGCTCTCCCTTCTGCTGTAGATCGCGTTGATGTATGGTTGCAGCATCATGATCTCCGGCTTGTATGGCAGCTCCTGAAGTGATTTATTCTCAAATAATTAAGGCTTGTCTATCCTAGGAAGATCAAAGGCACTCGATTGATTATTCACAAAACTAATTTAGAATGGTTCAGAAAAGTCTGCATAGAAAGATCTAAAAGAGATTGAGTAGCAATTCACAAGCAGCAATACAGAGACAGGTCTCTCCTAATGTCAAAGGAATTCGAACCATAAGTTTTCAGTGAGGAGATTGACCAACCTGAACAGGGAGGAGGGATGCAGACTGCACCTGGAATTCTTCCTCATCATCCATAATCAGCATGGCAATCTGCTTACTGAGATCTGCAAAGAGCACATCATCCTCTTCCTCTACAGCCATTCAAGTAGCAAGTGGCACCGGCTACTACACGAAGTTTAGGTACTAGCACTTGCACTCAATTAGGAACAACACTAAAGAGGAAGAGAATTAGATTGATCCAGATTCACTCCCTAATTTCCTCTGCCTAGCTCATCACTGGCAGCTGTATTCACTACTCAATCTACTTGCTTCTTTGGGTCCTCTCCCTCTTTAATAGGGAGAGGAGAGGCATGTAGTTTAGGGGGCCCAGTGCAGTTGGCCAATCCCCTTTGTCACTCCTTTAATTGTTTTGAAATAAACAAATATGCATGTCAAGTCTATCTGAACTCAATTATCTTACCCAAGTTTGCTTTTATATAATGTTGATTTTCTTCTGATATTCAGCCGACAAAGATTCAAATCCAGGATTAGGCTTTCAAGCATATCCATTGCTTCAAAATGGCGGCTTATTATTCAATTGAATTCTGTCTCTCTCTCTCTCTCTCTCTCACAGCCTCCATGAAAGGAGCGTCTAAGGTAGGCTCCTCTCCACGTCAAGAAGTACTGATGCATGTGCAGTCGTCTTTTTAGTAGTTCCTGTCAGTGGCTGACACAGTTTATGCAACTGGAGATCAGCCAGTCAAACTGATGTGAAGTTTCGGGAATTGTTTCTGGCCACCGTCTAATGAATTCCCGAAACTTTGGGCCACTCCAGCTATGGTACTGATGGATTTGGTCGCCTGAACTCTGCATAGAGATAATGATTCCATAATTCTCATAAAATTTGGATGTTCAAAATTCAGTAACATCCTCAAAATTCAAATGATTCATGTTGTTAGGGACGGGTCTGTACCCCTCATCTCGATCAGATGGCCAGAGAAGAAGCTTTTAATGAATCACAATATTCTTAATCAGAATAAAAGAACACAAAAACTTTGATATACTAGATAATATATGTTGATTCAACTAATATATACCGATTTGCGATCAAACTAAAAACTATAGAACGAACTATTTTTAAGGGTCAAAGATTCATGTAAAACTCATCAAAATCTGGATGAATGGTTTCTCCAGGTTGCTATCTTTCCAATTGGGACAGTGTAGATAGTGAGAGGTGAGTGCACAGTAACATGGGTGGTGGTGGGAGGCTGGAATTAGAAGACTTGTGGGACGAACCTTTAATTTCATCATGTTCCATGTTATTTGCGATTGTGACATAGATCATGGTGAGTGTTTTTGGATAAAGATCGGGTGAAACCTGTCTTTATTGCGTTGTACTCCTGTTGTTAGGCTTGATTCAGGGTGGCTGACCCAAGTCCAAAATCAAGCCTAAATCTCAGTCCAAAGAGAGAAGTCCAGTCAAATATGGATATTGACCGAGCAGTGCGGCGATAGCATCCTTCTTGTCTGTATTCACTCGCATCATCACCTTCGCCGGGTGAAGCGGACAAAGGCGGGACGATGCTGGCAAGCCAGGCGCCGGCGTGCGCGAACGAAGCGGTAGAGCTTCGTCAACACACGCGCGGGACGCGAACTCCACGCCGACCGGATCGAACGCTTCGGCGCGAGCAAAGCGGGCGTGGCAAAGGAAATAGAGGCGGCGGCTCTTCTTGATAAAAGGGAGGCGGATGCGATCATCTCCATCATCCGAGAGCAACGAAGGAAGCTGAGGGCAGCAATCTTCAAGAGGAATCTACCAGGAATAGGACGAGAGCATGAGGAACTAGAGAGAATTGTAACCGACGATCCAGGGATCGTCGGCAAGGGAGGGGGAACGGGCGTCGGCGGCCAGGGGGTCGACGGCGAGAGAGGGAAAGGTTATGTAGCTTCTACCGGGTTAATATAAGCTTTCCTTTCCACCTATCGTTCTCCCCTGTTTCGGTTCTTCATCCTCTGTTCTCCAGCGCAGCGGCGGCGTTCCGGAGCTTCCGGCTGTGGATGGCCGTCAGCCGGCGACTCGAAGCTAAGGGGAGGCAGGCGGCCTTCCCCTGTCGGTTTTGCTCTTCGGCGAAGTGCTGAGCGCGGGCGACACTCGGCGGAAGAGGCGACGCGACGAGCGCTGTGTCACGAGGAAGATGAAGCAAAGCTTCCGAACAGGGAGACGCGAAATCGAGCGAAGCGGATTTAATTGAAGCACTGACGTCACGCTGACATCAGCAAGAGTGAGTTTTAATTCCAAATCGACGAGCGGCGCGGTGAAGGTCAAAATCGAAGTTGACTCAGGTTTGATTTTGGATTTAGGGCTTTAATCCTTTCCGGTTTTCTGAATTAGGGTTAGGATTTTTCGTGCGAATTGTCATTTGGGGAGAAAAATCAATCGGGGAGATTAGGGTTTATGATTTGGGGGTGAGATTTGCCCGAAAACCCTAGCGAGTGCACGTCTCGGTGTTCCGCCAGACAACTCTAAGACAACGGTTAAGCACCAATTTATGGTTGATCCCACCGGGGCGTGACACCTGTGAAGGAATATGAAATATTTAAACTTAAAATAGGGTCTGTTTAGCTTTGTTTTAAAGCTATTTTTACAGGAGTTTTGAAAATAAAAGTTAGAAAACAATTTGATAGTTACTTCTACCTTAAAACAAATAATTCGCTTTATTTTGATTAAATTTTTAAATATTATTAGTTTAAATAATTAAAAATTTTTAATAATAAATAAAATATATATTATTATGCAAACTGTTTATAAATTTTGATAACATAGCACAATTATAAAACAGTAACAACCGAGCTAGAGATGCTCTTAGTTTTTTTTTTTTAATGAAGTATATTGGCCTTTTCAATACTCCTTTAAACTGCTAGAAAAATCCAAAAAAAGGGAAACTCTAGAGATTTTAGAAACTTCATTCTTCCAATTCTTTAAGTTATGTTAGGGTAGGTTTTGGGAGAAGATGAGAAGATCAAGACATTTGTATTGTGCTTGAGTGCGCATAGTATTCATTGAGATCAGCCCTATTCAACAGGCACGTACTCGTATTAACTTCGAGCATGTGCATAAATAATGTCTTAATTGGTGTGGGGCAGTCTTTATTGCTTCATGAGTGATTAGCTTGGAAGTAAATAAGATGTGATGTTTTGCATTGCACAGCGCAAGAGGTGATGAAATTTTTTAGGGAGTCACTATTTTAGGGTTTATCTTTAGGGGTTTGGTTTTGGAGAGGCGTGTGGATGACTTAAAATTGAATGATCACTCTAAAAAAAGAAAAATCCAGGGCTAAGTAAAGAGTCAATTGGTAACACTTTAATCAATTGAGGCTATGAATTGAAAAAACCACTTTGTATCGAACAATATGATTAATTTTTATCACTTTGTTGTATGATCAGATTGTTCTAAAACATAAGTAGTCAAATACAATTGCACTAAGTGGACTTGGACACTATTTGGTGAGCTAGAGATATATTCCTCCTAGCTAGTGCATTAGATTTTGAAGCACCATTCACACTAAACTTGAGCTATGTTTTTTTCATAGAATCTATAGCAAAAAAGATAAACAATATATTAAATCTAGAAAAAAAGCTATTATATTTAATGTATTTTTCATCCTTTCCGCTATAGATTCCATTCAAAAAAATATAGTCTTAGTGCCTCCATATTCATCTCGTACCTAGTGCTAAACAAGTTTCCTACTAACAAGCAGCATTTATAAAATTAAATTGATTTATTGGTTGCTCATTAAAATTCAATGTAGATCAATCTTGTAAGGTGATGACTCAATTGGCCGCGCCATCACATGCACCATTTGCCATGAGTTGCTTGTTAAATGAACATCTGTTATTGATGTCATGATTGTGGTGAGCATTATTGTAGGAGGTAATTCCAAACTCTAGTTTCAAAAAAGGAGAAGGAGAAGCAGCTTTTTACAACTAATGGATGAATTGAATAGGATATTGAACCGATTATACTATATATATTGTTATCGTCGATATGTACTTATGGACACATACTAACGTTTCAAAACTTGGTTGAGGTTTCACTTGAGTGGCTCTTATGGATAGAATGTTGATTATCAAGAAAAAAAAAATTCTTTCTTATCAAGCATATGTCAAGCATCAGTCATTTGAGTAGCTCAAGTGATACCAAAAATAGAGGGAATAATCAGCCCCAATGTCAAATCACTAACCTAGGATGAGGCACAATGTGCCTTCGTGATGAACAAATCCAATTTGAATTTCTATATGTTAAGCTGTCAAATGAGGCTATCCACTTCATTTATCATTCAACAAAAATAATGGTGTGGTGTGTGATTTGACATAAAAAATCATTCACACGTTAGATAAAGTCGTTTCCCATAAGAAAGGATAAATTTGATCATTACTATTCTTGACATCATCATGTTCGCCTCCACTCCTCCCTTCTCCTCATTCTTTTACTTTAATTCACAATAAATTCGTATACTAATCTTTTCTCAAATTGATCATAGCACCCGGTGCATAACAATTTTTCAATCTGGTTAATAGTTTTAGTTTTAAGATAATAAATACTTTACTCACTAATATTTTCATGATCTTATAATTTTATCTAGAGCTTTACGAAAGTCATCTTTGGCAAGCGGAGTATTCTACATATTTTGGGGAAAAGAAGAAAGGTTAGCGCACTTCGCTTTGATCTTGGGCTGCAAAGTCTATTGTTTCCTTTTTGAAATTTCTTTTATTTCCTCTTAAAATTTTCTTGCTTCTAAAATACTTTTGGACCTAGTAACAAAACTTGACTCTTTATCTTGCACCTGAGAAGCAAGAACACGCTATTGAGGAGGAAAGTACTCTATCCTTTCTCTGGACTCGTTTTGTCAAGCTACTTCAAGACAACAACGAGTGGAGCTAAAATAGATAACGTCTTCAATCAAATATGAATGATATAATGACATGAGCTCTAGATTTCTCTTAGTTTTAATGTGCCTTGGGACAATGAACGGAGTTAAAATAAGATGTTATCAATGTCTCTATCCGGGATGGATAGGATCATTTAGTAGCTGGACAATCCTGAAACTTATGGTTCTCAATCACTGTTATTTGATGCATACTGATGTTACTTGCTTTTGTTCTAACATTTTTCAGAAAAAAGCTAGGCACTCCTTAAATTAATCTACTATTGGTTTGTCTTTAGTGATAGATTTGATTATACTTAGCTATTACACTTGAAGGTGCCCCACTTGATAGTACATGAAGACTGCACAGTCCCGAAGAGACTGTCATACGTTTTGTTTAAATAATTGACACATCAAGATTGGTGGATGGAAACAACTATCAATTTCTTTGAATCTTCAGGAGCTGCATATGTTGATGAGTTTACTCTTTCCACCGAGCTTGCCCATAGGTGATTGCACAATAAGGTCAGCTTTCTGTGTGAGGCCCCCAGCTGAAGCTATCGGACGACTCTAAAACACACCTGCCCATTCTAAATTTGAATCACCCAAGCAAATCACCATAGCGTTCTACATTCCACAATGCTCTGCACATAATATAAACCCATAACAGGATACATAATCTTGAAGAACCGTGTTCATCAACAATTACAAGACATGAGCTGAGAACTATTTACAGGCAATTGGTACTACCTTTTTTTTTCTTCTATTGTCAGCATTTCCATCCTTGTACAATCCATAACAAAGAATTGGTTCCTGGTAAAAAAAATAGTCGGACTCTTCCAAAGAGAAGAAGAAAATTTTTCCTAGGCGGAGACGCCACCTAGGAAACTTAGGAGAGGTAAATCTAACCTTTTGTTTTACTTTAATAATCATGCAACTATCTTGTTGTGCAGGTTCATCAAATTTTGCACAGTTTTCAAAGTTATATGAAGGATGTAGATTAACACTCGCCTAAGAATCCTAAATTTTCTCAGAGAAGAAGGTTGCAGCTCCAACACTACACTCAACAATAACTTAACGGTACAATATTGAGAAAACTAAGCTAAATCATTCCGTACATCATCAGTAAAATCACTTACTGGTGCCCACATGAGCTACCGCAGGTGGGCATCATAGTCGAGAAAACTCACAAGCTATCGGTTGTATCCATGTTGGTGATCCCATCGGAAAGGCCTTTAAAGATAACACGCAATTTCCTCAGGCCGGATGTTTTCTTGTCATTTTTCTCGGATGTACCACTTACATGAATAATGTCCTTAGCAACTTTACCCATAAGGTCAAACAGGGGGAGCTGGAGATTCGATCGTGTCATTTCTTCCAGTATTGGGGGAGATTGCATGTAGAGATTTTTGCCTCGATGAGTGACACTAGCTTTTGAGAGAAGAATATTGGGGTGTTCACCAAGTTGTTCGATGAACTACGATGAACGAGAGAAAATTAGTCACATGCCAACCGTAAAGTAGTCACATGCAAAAATAGGCTGCATCAACTAGTAAGCAGAGCATCATACAGTGCAATTTGAACCTCTTAAAGTATAAATAATATAACAGCTGATCTATACAGTATAATCAGGAAGCATCAAATTATTGTATGTTAATTCCGAAAATGTAAAAGGATCACTCTGCTTTCATGAGGCAGATTGTCTAAATATTTTACCTTCCAGAAAAAAAAAATGATATGCTTTGACAAAGCAGACTGATGCGAGGAGTTGATAACAGATAAAAACAATATTTTCTAAGTTTTCCAGCAGCTCTGCTTCCAGTATCCATTATAACTTCCACTAATATGAGGGATAAATGGAATACTTTTTCATTAACTTCAAAGTGAGTACGAATAACATGAACTAATTTGACTTTTCCCCTTTAGTTTGTAAGTTGATTCTTTTGGCCTTTAGTTCACGTCATCCTACTTTTTGACGATAATATTTCATTAATTAATTAAGCTCATAAAGGGCAAGTGAACTTTCTTCCTATACTATATGGGTTAAGAAGATACGTTTAAATATAGGGAGAAAAGTGCCTACAAAGAGAGAAACGGAATTACTCCAATAAGAGAAAAAAAAAACTTTTAAACCTAAAACTAATCCTATGAGATTGAAGAAACTAAGCATTAAGATGAGCACTCTTCAACACAATCATGCTGCAACATAAATAACAACTATTTGAACTTCTTACATGATCTCATAAATTGTGCTTATATGATTCTTTAAGAATCATAGTTTTAAAGATAAATGGACATATCACATATAACAAATATCAATTCTTACATTCAGCCACGCTATTTTGTTGAAATATATGAGGGCAAAGAGAATGAATAATATCATGAGTAAAGTTAGATTTCAGATATTGAAGCATTATCAACATGTGAATAGTTTCCCATAGTAGAAAAATGAAATTTGACTTCCTATAAAAAGTTTGAAATAATGTCTAACTGAAACTTCAATAAGTACAACTAGGTAACAATGTATGTTCATCAACAAAAATAATAAGATATCTATAACCTAGTTTGTTGAGGATTGGATGATGACCCCCTATATCCGACATGGCTAAAAAGGATGTGAAAACCCAAGAATCATACTAGAAGCACCACACAGTGATAATGCTTGCCCTATGAGCACTTGATAGGAGGAGGATAGTGAACAAACATTTGAAAATGTGGGAGTGAAAGAATAGCATGTCATTAAAATGAAGATAATGAAGGCACATATGACCAATTAACAAGGTAATATACCCTGCAGCTTCAACACAGCCACACACTCCCTACTCATCTAAAGCTCCTAAAAACACATTCAAAAGGACAAATGTCTGAGCAATTGAGTATCTTAGTTAAAACCAAGGATTTAAATACCCGTCCTGGTATGGCCGGTATGTATTGGTCTGAGCAAGGACCGATACAGAGTTGCAATAGAGCATACCAAAGTAGGGGAAGAAGAAACAAGAGAAAGAAAAGGAGGAAAATAAGAAGGAGAACAAGAACAATGAGAGTGGAAGAAGGAGAAAAGAAATAAGAGGAAAAGAAGGAGAAAAAAAAAAAAGGAAAGGGTTGATTAGATTGGTATGTACCGGTCTGAGCTTAATCGACACTAGGTCTTTGACCAAAATTGCAAACCTTGTTTAAAACATTAACTCAAGGTAGACTAACAAAAAAAATATGAGCATAAAAAACATTGTGAAAATATGGTGTAGAAATGAAATGTGTGATAAACTATCAAGAATTATCAAGAATTATAATGTGTGATAAACTAGATAGAAATGAAATGGTCTGAATAGAAGCTCCAAAATCTAAAAACCATGACATACTAAGAAGAGCAGCAGCTGTTGAGCTAGAAGTAGTGAGGACATGAGTGGCAAAAGCAGGCAAGCAAGGCAGCAGTGATAGTGTTTGGTGCTTTCAACCATCAGCTGAGACTAAATTTCATGCCATGTATGATGGAAAAGAATTTAGCAACAACATAACTTCAATGATGCTTCAGTTCAGCCAAATAGCTAGTTAAAAGAAAAGGACGGATATTAAGCTAATTTCTCTCATTTGTATTTGATTGTTGAAATAATGCAACACAAACATGGTGTTTTGCTCGTAAGAAAAGATATATAAACATAGTGTATGCAGATAAGAAACATTACTTGTCTGGAAGTATGATAGATGAAGAAAATCTAGCGTGTATTTAGCAATTTCATGGAACCTGACAATTTCAGCAATGAAAGGCAACGTATACGTGAAGACAACGTATCAAACACTCTACAATTTGAACATTACATGGCACTATTTTTTTCAAGAGTGGCTTCATTAAGTTGGGCAAGTATGCCATGAGATTCAATCATAAAGCAAAAAAGCATGCGAACAAAGTAGAAAATTACTCATAGGTCAAACTAATGGGCCAACTATTGGACAACACACAACTAAAGGTGTGATCAAATCAACTCCAGAAAAAAAATACTGATGAACCAAGTAATTCGGAGGGATAACCCTGCCAAGTCATCCACTTTGTCCCAATCCTTGTGTATATCTGACCTTATAATTGAATCAGCCAAGCGTCCTTGTCCCAGTTTTTTCCAGTGTGACCCGCAAGTCTGGTTTGTTCAACCTTAGGCATATGATGGGTCTCTAAGTCTCCAAAGGAAGATGAAACCATGAGAGAAGAACCAATAATAAAGAGATTGGAAGAAACAGAAGCTACAAGAAGGTGGTTTAAACTAACCACGTGTGTTGTAAAAAATACAAATAGCCTCGAACAGTAGTAATTGAATAATCCAGTTTTCTGTTATATAAGTGCCAAGGGAGGTTCCTCAGTTCTTAGTTCCAAAGGAGACTACTCAATTTATAGAAATGTCCAAGAAAGTTAACATTGTAAAACTTTAACAGAAATAAAGCCAGTTAAAAGTTAAAAGTTGAATTACCTGAGAAAGAGTTGTGGAAGTGTCCAGCTCAATAAGAGTGCCAGGTCCACACACAATACAATCTGGGTCTCTGACGAAATCAGTTACTTTTATGTGTGCTCCCTCCATTCCATTGTATCTAAAGAACATGTGATCAGGTAATTAGAAGAAATGAATGGTTATCTACTCAATACTTAATAACTAAGCTATACTGGCTATGGTGGAAGATGCTTGCCATCATTTTGAACCCTGATTAGATAAAGCTTATATTCTTTAGATAAGTGTACAAGTAGAGAAGCAACTAAATGGAAAAAAAACGTTTTTCCTTCTTAAAAGGCATCTATCATACATTTGATCCAATCGAAAAACAAGAGAAAAACAAGTGAACGCGTAATAAAAGCTTCAAAGGACCACGCTTGAAATTTTGTTTAACAACATGAATGGCTGAAAATTACACAGTTGAGTATAATCAAACTGGCATGCCTACTTAATTCTCCATCTTTTTTTAATCAAGCATTAACTAGTATCTTACGGCATCAACATTATATTTGGAACCAAATATCACATTCTGATATTGCCCGGTCATCCCTGAAACTACATGTTGTATCTTTTCATTTTCACAAATTGAAAAAAAGGAAAAAACAAATCTAAAGAATGCTCCAACAAATCATGCCAAAAATGATATTTAAGAACAAGAGAAAATTTCAAGTATTTCTCCGTTCAATTAGGGTGTTTCTTAGCTAACCATTCAAACTAACAAATCAGACTTTGATTAAGAGAGGAGAGGGTAAACATGGAAGCTTATAGAAGAGTCAGATATAAATATGATTGAAAACAAGAATGGTACAGAGAAATATAGAAAAATCTTAGGGTTCAAAATGAAAAATAAAACCAACAAAAGAAGCAGCCAACAAATCATACCAAAAATGATATTTCAGAACAAGAGAAAGTTTCAAGTATTCTCCTTTCAATTAGGGTGTTTCTTAGCTAACCATTCAAACTAACAAATCAAACTTTGATTACGAGAGGAGTGTAAACATGGAAGCTTATAGAAGAGTCAGATATAAATATGATTGAAAACAAGAATGGTACAGAGAAATATAGCAAAATCTTAGGGTTCAAAATGAAAAATAAAACCAACAAAAGAAGCAGCCAACAAATCATACCAAAAATGATATTTCAGAACAAGAGAAAGTTTCAAGTATTCTCCTTTCAATTAGGGTGTTTCTTAGCTAACCATTCAAACTAACAAATCAAACTTTGATTACGAGAGGAGTGTAAACATGGAAGCGTATGGAAGAGTCAGATATAAATATGATTGAAAACAAGAATGGTACAGAGAAATATAGCAAAATCTTAGGCTTCAAAATGAAAAATAAAACCAACAAAAGAAGCAGCCATTTGATGAAATACTGTCTATATGTTCTTGAGAAATACAAAATAAAGTACACCAGAAAACATTCCCAGGAGCTCATTTATATATCTATTTGTGGTTTGTTCGTTGATGATGCAGTAAATCTCTCAGGTGATCCAAATATCATAAGGTTATCAATTTATATTTGTCATAGGCTCATAGCCAACAAGCCCAAAATTTAAGTTTATATTTGAAGTGTGGTAAGTAGTAACTAGTACAATGATTCAGAATAAGCTCTTAAACTGTAAAACGGGATTCAAGACAGGAAGGCAGTTGCTATTACTTGTTTCTATAGTGAAATAAGCATCAAGGGTAGTGAAACAGAATTATTTTAAAAAAAGAAAAATCTCACCATTGTCGTAGAGACAGCAAGGAGTCTGCTTAAAAATGTATAATTCTGCATTTGAGTATTTAAAGAAAATCATTGAAACAATTTGACCTGATTGAACACAATTACTCAGTAACATCCTATTTGATGATCTTACAAGCAAGGTTATCAAAAATACGTTTCGAGTCCTAGGATCTTCCGATCCTACAACCCAAATTAGGCAAACCGTTCCAGAACGAATGTAGGATCTGAAATATGGTAGAATCTTACGATCCTACGATCTGGGTTTTACGATTGGGTAGGATCTTACGATCCCATCGATCCTACTCGATCATATGTTAATAGGTAAAATAAGTTCATATTATACTAAAAATCAATAATCTATTATGCTAAAAGTTTTTAATTGATGTGATATAATTTTTCATCTTTAATTGTTCATTATTTATTTTTTTTTACCAATATTCATCAACTTAAGCACGTTATCATCTACAACTATATTTGTCTACTTTAATTATTTATTAGAATAAATTTTATAATATTTGTTATTGTCATTTTTATTGTCATTATAATGTTTATCTTTATCTTCATCATTTTTCATGTTTTTATTTGTTGTCTTTATTTGTCTTTGTTGTTTCTATTTTTATTGTACATCTTTATTATATTCGTCTTCTATTAACTTATCTTCATCACCATCACCTCACAAATATTCAATTTCATTGTTTTATACTATACAATTAATACATTTGAATAATAGTATATATATATTATTTATTGCTTATTAAAATATTTTTTTTACTCTTAAGTCTAATTAGATAAATATATTTTAAAAAATTATATATTTTAAGTGATTTGGTAGGATCTTACGATCTTACGATCCGATTCTACGTTCCGATCCTATAAAGTCTTTATCGTTCCTAGGTAGAATCTCGATCCTGACAACCTTGCTTACAAGTGTTTGATTAAAGTTCCCAACTCTTCTCCAAATATTTAATGAGCACTCAGCTGTAACTGATTCAGAATATAACAAAGGCTTCTAGTGAATACAAGGATATCATTCATGCAAGTAACATTTTTTCACTTGGTACATCTTATACAAGGCAATGAATGAAATGTCGGTCCAAACTATCTGGTATTTTCATATCTACCGGTCCAAGCTTGGACTAGTCCACGGAGCTTGATGGTTTCGACAGGTCTATATACTTATTGATATATATATGTATGTATGTATATATATATGTATGTTTGTATATATATATGTATGTATGTATATATATATATATGTATATATGTATGTATGTATATATATATATATGTATATATGTATATGTATATATATATATATATGTATATATGTATATGTATATACATATCTATATATCTATATATGTATACATATCTACATATATATATATGTATATGTATATATGTATACATATACATGTATATATGTATATACGTATACATGTACATGTATATATGTATATATGTATATACATGTATATATGTATTGTATATGTATATATGTATATATGTATACATGTATATATGTATATATGTATACATGTATATGTATATATGTATATATGTATATGTATATATTTATATATGTATATATTTATATATGTATATATTTATATATGTATATATTTATATATGTATATATTTATATATGTAACCGACAGGACTAATACATATCGGTTCAATAAGGGAATGGTACATACCAATTTGACAATCATTGGCATGGTCTGGAATTTAAAATTTTGGTACAAGTTTGCAATTTCCAAATATAATAGGCTATAGTATACCAGTGTGCAAGGCCAGGATTGAATAAATTAGTACAGGCACTGATCAGTGCAAAGCTCATTGGATTAAAGTTTGATCAATCCTATTTAAAAAAATATATCAGCAGTGTTTATTATAATTTCTGTATCTAACTGTGCTTTGAACGTTTTTGTTGCCAAAATAAGTGATCAATGGTAATAAAATATACAAAACATATGGTTGCACTAGTCAAAGCAATATACAAAGATGCTCTGTTGTGTCATACATACAGAATTCAGATGCAAATAGATATAATAATTCCACAAAATGTGAATGATTAAGACAATATCAATCGTCCAGTTATGTCCAATTTATGCACCTTCAAGAAATATGTGAAACATGTAATCATCTAATAGAAAACAACAGCAATCAAGCTGAAGATACAAGAAGGAAGATGAAATTACGTCAGATAATTGGATAAAGTTTTGCTGCATCCAGATACTATCTTCAAGGCTTCCAATGCACAGGCAGCAGATATAATAGCATTTGTTGATGCAATAGCCGGAATGATATTTTTCACCACCCCCTACAAAAGTGGGACGCAATACATGTGACATAAAAGGAAGCTATTTAGCCAACAAAAAGATTCAAATATATGACATACTCAATCACTGTTACCAAACATGGTTTAAAAATCTGGTTTGGCAGCTCTGCCAGACCGGTTTGTACTGGACGGTACCAGTGGCAAAATCGGACATCATAAGTGGCGCTCCGACGGAAGCGTGTGAAGCGGCTCGTTGGCGGAAGCATGTGAAGCGGTGTCGAAGCTTCTGCTTCCGCCGAAGCCTTGTTGAGCTTCCACCCGGTACTCTTGGGGTCTGGAGCCAGACCTTCGTCGGACCGATACACCTGGTACTCTGGTGGTCTAGAGCCAGACCTTCGCCGGACCAATACCGAACCGAAATTTCGGTCCGTGGTAATTTTGGCCGGTATGGTACAGACCAAAACTTTAGACACTATTACCAAACTAATCCAATAAGATTTACATTTTGTTTTCAGGGGATGAATATGCATAATCATCTGATTTTCTGTCTCCTACCTTTAAACGTAAGCTATCCAGATGAAAGAGATCATGCATTCACTGAACCTAATGACGCTAGACTATGCCATCAGTTAACCATTCAAGAGTACAACTAGAAATTTTGTAATTCCACTATTTGGAAAAGTAGATCAGGGCAGTGAAATTTTGGGGGAAATAGATTACCTGATAAAGTTGGCAAATATTGAAACTCCAGCAAGTATTTCAGAAGACCAATGAATCACTAATACTACAGGGGTAATCTGATAAGAGACATATGGACGCATAAATGCATTGGCTTAAAATTTGCACAACCAGGACCTAAGAATTCAATATGCGCTTAAAATTAAGAATTCAGGATATTAGGGACAATCCTAGAATGACGACAACAATGTTTTTTCTTTCATATCTTAATGTTTGTTATGGGCATTGGGCTGTACAACTTCCCATAGCTTTGGTTCTACATTTTGGAATACAAAGTGCATTGCAATAGATTGAATTGATTATACAGTAGATGCATAGTCCTTAATATAAAGCTCTTAGATACAATCATGAAAATATTTTAATTCTTACTCACTATGAGGGGTTACCTAATTTGTCACTTGTCAATACCATTATTTCCCCTAATACTCCTCCCAATATTATACTTTCCAATAACTAGGTTTGAGTTAGTTGAATTAGTTTGTGCAAGTACATGTTAGTTAAATGGTAACTATAATTATATAAGAAACATTTCATTGCATATTTACGTAGAATTTAAATCCAAAGAATTCTCTTCTATTATGGAATTAGAGTTATTCTTTCGGGATTGGTTTGAAAAAACATGTAAAAGAACATAAGAAATTTTTTTAAAAAAAACCAGATTAATAAGTAAAAAATGACAACACAAAACTGGTGCTCATCCAGAACCAACAAATAATGATATATTGTAGTTAATTTTCAGAACGATGATGTGGAAGATCAGAACTAAATTCATTACGATATGTTTACATCTGAAATGGCATGTAGATAAGTATAGTTATGATATATGCATTTAAAATAACCATGCATCTACTACATAAAAATGTTCAATATTATATATTTCATATAGGAACACAAGCCTTCTCGTCTATCATTGAAGGTAACATCTAAGCAAGCAAATTTAAGAAACTTACTTACCTGTGTAAAAGAATATGTAACACCAGAAATGCCAAAAAGCTCAGCTCTTTTGAGGGCCTGCCAAAGTATTCAAACACAGTATAAATAAACAAGACAATCAGAATAAACAGAAAAGAACTTCGGTTCCAAGTAAGCAACCTCTGAATAAACCCATTGCATATGTTCAGGATCATCAGCATCAAAAGCTTTACCATGATGGACCTATGAAAAGTTAAAACAGTCTACAAAGATAAAATAAAAGCAGAAGCAATCAATAGCACACAACAATGGTACAAGATTTAATACCTCACCCCACTTGATTAAATGTGCATACTCAATACAATGAGCAGCAGTTCTAGGGGTCTCCGCAAGAGTGCATAATGGGAACTTCACTTGCGGTGGGAAAAGCCATATGTTGCACTCAAAACAAGGAGTCTTTCCTGGCAAAATTACTCTAGCATGACCTTTAAAACCTTCTGTTCCACCATCTACGAGAGGTTTGATTGTCTCAAGCAAAGGCTTGTCGTCAGAGTCATACTCTAAACTCCCCCCAAAAAAAAGATCAGACATACTATATCAGATGGAGAATTAAGATACGCTCAAGAGTTTAGCATTATCATAATGAATAATAGCAATCATAGATAGAAATTCACATGAAATTGAAAGCACCCCATGTTTGAAGGTTATATTGTCATATTTTGCTGACAAAATATTAATTTAGGTGAGATCTATTATTGATTGTTTGTAGAAATATGGCTGGAATGCAGCCAAGTATTTTTTGGTTATTGCATGCTCTTGACCAGCATCTTCAGTGCCCGCAAACCAAGTTTGCATCTAGTAGTAAATTAATTACCTTTATTTGGTTTTGGTCAGTCTCAAGAAATTTGTGGGCACATAAAAGAATGCCTCACCATATTAAGTTTATAGACATAAGCATGCATGCCTATTAATCAAATTCAAGCCAGGTTGGGATGAAAGGGATAATAAAATAAGAATCTGACTCAAGTTCATGAATTCAGGTAGGTTTAGGATTTGAGTGGAATCAATTGCACAGGCACCACATTCTGTAAATGACTAGCATTTTTGCACAATGTTGTTACTTTAATATCAATACAATCAGCCAATGATTCCTTTTGACAGGTGCAATCTTTGTATTATACTTGTATATATAAGCTCACTTGCTTTCAAGGTATTAGACTACTCTTATATGTGTTCAACTTTGTATGTTATAGGATTGAGGAAGCAGTAATATTTAAAATGAGATGACATGAAATTTTGGAAGCATATATCGAAGGGATCCAATCTTGTCAATGGTCATCAAGGTCATCACCTAGGCGCCTAAGTTATTACCTCCTACGGATAAGTGTGGATTACCAGTGTCTGTTGGTTTCATTTTAAATATCAAACTCATTTTAGGTCAATTGCAATTCCCACTCTTTTTCCAGTACATAGAATAGCACCACCCACAGTTCGGGGAAGTTAACTAAGCATACTAAATCACTTACCAAGGAATCCACAAGCAACAGAATTTATGTAGCTTCGAGCTTCAATTGAATCAAGGCCAAGGACAATTATGTTGAAGTCATTATAGAAGTCTAATTCCATATCCTCGATCCTGCAGAAATGTGGGGTAATATTCACCCCGCTAATTCTTGTCATCACACGCTCTGCTGCTACTTTTGCCTTAGACTTCCCGACATCCTGGAGTCTGAACACCAAAACTAAATGAATCTTTAAATATAGCTTAGAAACACAATGCAGAACAGAGAAACAAATAACATCATAGAGTTAAAAAAAAATGAGATATTAAAATTACACTAGAAACATGTTGTGGGGCAACGCCCAAAGACATAGATAAACTACAGCACACTATGAATTCGAGACCTGAAGAGGAACTGGCGGTTGAGATTGGAGACCTCGATGGTGTCCATGTCGATGACGTCGATGTTCTTGAATCCAGACAGCGCCAAGTCCTTCAGCAGCTCGCAGCCCAAGCCGCCGGCCCCGACGACGAGCACCCTCGCGATATCCCCGATGTCCTCCCTCAACTGCAAGAAACAACCAAAGATCAGCGATGGTATGAAGACAAGAAGGGGCCATTGGCGCGGATTTGCAGAATGAAATCGCGATCGGGGCTCACGGTGGGGCTGGGTTCGAAGTCCTGACCGACGATGTTGCCGGGGCGAGCGAGGAGCTTGTCAAGGTCCCTCCACCTTTCGGGGTCAGAGGAGAGGTCCGCCATTGGATGCTCTTGTCACAGCTTTCGGCGCGGCTGCTGCTAGTGTCCGCGATCAATCCTCGTAAACGAGGGTGGAGATAACCCGCTGCGAAGCAGAATAAATTGCGGTAACGTGGAAATGCGGAGTAGGAAAACAAAAAACGAAGTACACAATGTCACGCCCCCGATCGGATCATTCCTAAACTGATCATAAACTGATGTCTTAGTGTCACGCCCCGGTCGGATCGGCTTAGGATTGGCGCTTATCCGCTTCCTGGAGCCGTCCGACGGAATACCAGAACGCAACTCTCCCTAGGGTTTCCGGCCTTAAATTCGAAACCCTAATCTCCCCGAAGAATTTTTATCCCCAAAATACAATTCGCATGGAGAAAACCTTAACCCTAATTTAGAAATCCGGAAAAGAACGGAACCCTAAATCAAATACCTCTTCTGATTTTGACCAAAGTCAAAATCACAGCGTTGCTAATGTCGGCGTGACGTCAGCCCTTGCTCGAAATCTCGCCGCGCCGCTTTTGCCGTTTGATTCCGTCCGATGACGTCACTGAAAATTTCGCCACCTGCGAAATTTTGCCTCGCGCCGCTGACGTACGCCTTACGTCAGATGCGAAATCGAAATCTCGAAAATCGAATTCGCCGAATTCAATTTCGCTGAGTTGACCGATGCCGAAGTTGACTTCCTCGTTTCGAACGCCGCCTGCGTTGGAACGAGCACTGTTCTTCTTCTTCGATCGTCCGACGCCAAGCGCCGCCTGCGCTCGCGACTCGCCGTCCGCCGTCGACGACTGCCGTTGCCGAAAATCTCCGCCGAAGACGCTGAGTAGCGCCACCAACTCAGAAACAGGGGAGGTAAGGAAAGAAAGCTTTTATTTCTTTACTCGAAGATACAGCTTTCGCTTGCCGGCGACCCACACCGTTGCCCTCGTTCCCTCCCTCACCGGCGAACCAATCGCCAGTTACAGTCTCTCACTCTCGTCGAAGCTTCACCAAGCTTCGTTGCTGGTCACTAATGGCGGATGATGGAGTCGACGCCTCCCTCGCTCCTCGTCCGCTCCTCTTTATAGAGGACGGCCGCCGCCGCCTCTTCCCGATTTAGGGCTTCCAACGCCCGATTCCGTCGCTTCTCCCGTTGTCGCCGCGTCCGAAATCTTCGCCGCGACCGCATCGCCCGCTCCCGCTTGCGCCGTCGAACGAATCTCGCGGAGACGACGCACGAGCGTCGTCCGCGTGGTTCGACGAACGAGACGCGAGCTCGCGTCTCTCATCCGATTCGGGGTCAACGCCCCAATGTTGACCACGGATTTGGGTTATCTGCAGCTGTGCACCTGGATTTGGGCTTGATCCCGGGCTTGGGCCAGACCGGTTGAACCGGGGCCTGACACTTAGGATTGTCTGGCAGAACACCAGAGCGTGAACTCCCTAGAATTAGATTTTTCCCAGGTGCAAATCAACTGCCAAAACCAAAACAAGTCGGAAAACCCTAACCCTAGCCGTCCAAAATTGATCCCCAAATTAGAAAATCCGAAAACCCTAATTAAAAATACCTATGGTTAACAAATTTTGACCACGACCGAATTTCGTCTGTGCTAGAATCACCTTGTGTCAGCCGTCCAAAATTCACCGCCCGCTGATCCGATTTGGTTGCTCATGTCATGCCTGCGTCGGCACCAAATCGAAATCTCAACCGATTTCGTTTCCGAAATCGCTGATCGCCATTGCCGTTGACTTGCCTTGTTTCGAACGCTCGACGCATTCGAGCGAGATCGTCGTCTCCACTCGACGCCGCCGGGAAAGGATGCGGGAAGCTGCTTGCCTTTTCTCAGTCCTCCCGTCACCGCCGGGCAGCCGCCCGCCGCCGGGAAGTGCCGCCGCTGCGCAAGAACTCGAAAACAGGGGGAAGAGCGCAGGAAGATAGGGAAACCTTGATCTTATTACCTCAGAAGCTACAAAACCCTAAACCTCACTCGTCGGTAACCCTAGTCACTGTCGCCCCCTTTCCCTCCCTCGCCGGTGATCCACCGATCACCGGTTACAAATTCTCTCCGATCTCACACCGCTCCTCTCGTCGTCGTTTCCTCAAGCACGGGAAACTCACCCTCTCAAGCTCGATGTTGTCGATGATCTCCTCAACGCCCGCTCCCCTCCTTTTAACGAAGGAGCCGCCACTTCCTTGCATCGTCCTCGTCCGCACGACCCGCTCGCTTCGACGCCTTTTGTCCGGGTCCGAGTTCCTCGCCTCCACAAAAATCTCCAAAGGAATCGTGTGCCACTCCCTTCCTTGCGTCCACGCCTGCTCGCCCTGCGTCCGCGCCCGACGGAAGTGGTGAAGACGCGGCTGAGAGCTTCTTCACGTCCGAGCCGCGGGACGAGCTCGCGTCCATCTCTCACGGAGCTGATGACCGCGACCCGCGTCCGTTTCACGCTGCGAACGATGCTTTCGGGTGGCGTGGGCTTCTATTTTGGCTTGGGCTAGGCTTGGATCAAGCCCACTGATCCGAGCTTGACAATTCTCCCCCACCTGATTTAGACATCGCCCCGATGTTCGTGATAGGCGGGTCTCTTCCCCTCAGCGCCTGCCGAAGAGCCACTGCTCTTGCTCAGCACGCATATGCTGGTTGGCTTCTTTCCAGATTTGTTCCCTCTGGCGTTGGACTTTCTCATCGTTTGCAAGAAACGCTTGTCTCTCCAGTTCTTCTGCATCCGAAGAACTCGAGGGAAGACTTTGCTGGTGTTTTTTCTTCCACTACTTGCTTCCACGTCGTCTTCTCCTATGAAAGCCTCGCGTCTCCGGAGTTCGACGCTGCTCTTGCCGACTGTGTCTTTCGGCCCTGCACCTG
Organism: Costus lasius; assembly: GCA_027563935.2. NCBI lineage: Eukaryota > Viridiplantae > Streptophyta > Magnoliopsida > Zingiberales > Costaceae > Costus > Costus lasius. Next base: position 132,171,320 of record CM050450.1, on the reverse strand, counting down.
CGTCTAAGGGGGTTGGTGAAGTTCTACCAACGACCATTGAGGCAATGCGCATACCTCCTATGTGAGCCTCTGTTGGTTCATCGTCAACTGCCGATTTTTCAGCTAATTCCCGATACACGATTGCTGCAATTGCGTTCACCCGCTGTCGGTCCGGACAATCGTGTATTCGGTGTGGTCTTTTGCACAAGAAGCAAGCAATCGGTCTTGGTCGATCCTGCCCTCTCTCTGCAGGTCGGGTCTGCTCCTGCCGTGCCAGTTGACCTCCGTTCCGCCGGGGAGAAAACCTCTCTCTCTCTGGCGCTCTTGCTCTGGGCGGAGATGGTTGCTTCGGGGGCGACCTCGGTGCTATCGGAAAGGTCGTTCCTGAAGTTCTCTGGTCCACGAGAGACTCCGCTATGGTTGCGGCTGTCCTCTAGTCTTGTGGCGCATGTCGTCGGACCTTAGCCCTCGCCCAGGGTTGGAGATTTCTGTGAAAGAAGTACCTCCTGTCTCCCTCCGCCATGTCTGGTAACTCCAACATTAGTGCGGAGAACGCCCTGACATACTCCTGGATCGTCCCTGTGTGCTTTAGCCGATCCACCACCTCTCGTGCCTGATCCACCGAGCTTCCGGGGAGGAACTGCTGTCGCAGCTCCGCTCGGAACACCTCCCATGTCCAACTAGCTGCCTCTGATATCGAATCAACTTTGGTCTTCCACCAAAGTTTTGCATCATCTGAGAGGTATGTTGTGCACACCCTCACATTCTCCTGGTCTGAAACATGGTTAGCATCAAAGTATTGTTCTATATCCCAAAAAAAGTTACCCAACACTTTGGCTGATCTGGGCCCTTGAACACTGCAGGTTCTGGGGTGTGAACCTTCCATCTGGGAGCTCTATACTCCACCATGGTTACTGTAGAGGCACCGCCTTGTGCCTGTGTTAATGTCATGTGCATCACCCCAAGGTCCGCCAATATCTGCTGCTGGGCTGCTGTGGTGTTGGTTACTTGTGCTGTCAGGGTTGCTACTTGTCCCTGCAAGGTAGCCACCTGCTCCTGTAGCGCTACCGTCCCTTCAACGTTCTGCTGTGTCTCAACTACTCTAGCCAAAGTTTGTTGAAAGACAAGGATTTGCAACCTCTGTTGCTCTACTGTACACTGCAAGTCCTCCACCTGAGGAACAACTGCATCGTTACTGTTCCCCGTCAAATCGAGCATCTGCTCGATTCGTGCTATGCGATCTCCTTGATTCACCATCCTAGCTGAATCTTTAGCTTTGATACCAGTTCTCATGCTCCGGTCGGATCAGCCCTAAACTGGTCATAAACCGATGTCTTAGGGTTGTCCGGCGGAACATCAGAGCGTGAACTCCCTAGGATTAGGTTTTCCCCGGGTGCAAATCCACCCCCAAAACCAAAACAAGTCGGAAAACCCTAACCCTAGTCGTCCAAAATCGACCCCCAAATTAGAAAATCTGGAAACCCTAATTAAAAATACCTCTGGTCAACCAATTTTGACCACGACTGAATTTCATCTGTGCTGACATCGCCTTGCGTCAGCCGTCCGAAATTCACCACCCGCCGATCCGATTTGGTTGCTGATGTCACGCCTGCGTTAGCACCAAATCGAAATCTCAATCGATTTTGTTTCCAAAATCACTGACCGTTGTTGCCGTTGACTTGCCTCGTTTCGAACGCTCGACGCTTTCGAGCGAGATCGTCGTCTCCACTCGACACTGCTGACGTCGCTTCTACCGTCGAGAGACGTCGCTTCTACCGTCGAGAGCCGTCGCGCTCAGGAGCCGCCGGGAAAGGATGCGGGAAGCTGCTTGCCTTTTCTCAGTCCTCTCGTCACCGCCGGGCAGCCGCCCGCCGCCGCTGCGCAAGAACTCGGAAATAGGGGGAAGAGCGCATGAAGATAGGGAAAGCTTGATCTTATTACCTCATAAGCTACAAAACCCTAAACCTCACTCGTCGGTAACCCCAGTCACCGTCGCCCCCTTTCCCTCCCTCGCCGGTGATCCACCGATCACCGGTTACAAATTCTCTCCGATCTCACACCACTCCTCTCGTCGTCGTTTCCTCAAGCACCGGAAACTCGCCCTGTCAAGCTTGGTGTTGTCGATGATCTCCTCAATGCCTGCTCCCCTCCTTTTAACGAAGGAGCCACCGCTTCCTTGCATCGTCCTCATCCACACGACCCGCTCACTTCGACGCCTTTTGTCTGCGTCCGAGTTCCTCGCCTCCGCAGAAATCTCCGAAGGAATCACGCGCTGCTCCCTTCCTCGCGTCCGTGCCTGCTCGCCCTGCGTCCGCGCGCGACGGAAGTGGTGAAGATGCGGCTGAGAGCTTCTTCTCGTCCGAGCCGCGTGACGAGCTTGCGTCCATCTCTCGCGGAGCTGATGACCGCGACCCGCGTCCGTTTCACACTGCGGACGATGCTTTCGAGTGGCGTGGGCTTCTATTTGGGCTTGGGCCAGGCTTGGATCAGGCCCATTGATCCGGGCTTGACACACGATATGTTGAATTTAGATGCCGAAAAATTAGACGTTCGGAAGGCCCATCTATGATTGAAGCCTAAAATGGTCCATACTGAGGCCCAATTTGCTGCATAGATTGGAGGCACTATTAAGTATTAAGATATTTTAAAAATTGTAAACAATAGGTTTGATTTAATTGTGACGTATAAATGGTGTCATTACTAAATTTGAAATTTTATAGTTAAATTTTTATTTATATTTAAAATTAAAAAAAAAACTATAATTTTGTTTGAGCTGCACGTGGTGTAAGGAACGCGGATTGAAGTTTTGAATTGCTTCGTGCTCTTGATGGTTTTAGGGATCTCACGGAGAAAGGTAATGGTGGCGACTCCTTTTTTTTCTTTGTTCTTCTCCTATTTGGAAGCGAGCGAAGGTGTTGATGAAGGTCACTGCCAGCCATGGCCGTCAAATTACCCGAGATACTCGTGCTTTTCCCCTGGTATTAAGAATTTTGATTTGTTTCTTCCCCGCATTCTTCTTTTAGATCCCTCCATTTGTTAAACTGGACGCAATGTTGAATTTACACACCACTTGAAACGAGTTTGTTTTTAATCGCTATGAATATTGAATTGGCAGTACAGTGATTTCGAATTTTGTGTACATTGTGCCGCTTTTAGGAGTATTTTATTGATAGTGCAAGTCAAATGGTACTGATATTCATATTGTTTTTTGGGGAAAACTTTGAGATTAGAGGTCCCATGTGAGAGATTCGTTCGGGCATAAAAGAGAGGATTCATAAAGTAGGTGCTCAGGCGATCTAGCCTGGGAAAAGAAAGCATTGGGATGGTTGTCATGTTTTAGCGATTGTGAATGAAAAGATCATGCCAGGATGGAGAGAGGTTATCTACTTCACGAAGTAGCCTTGTTTTTGGAGTTGTAAATGGTTGATCAGGATTAATAGTTTTTTTTAGCAAAGGGAGAGGTGTACAAGTCATTTATTTCCAAGGAAGTAAATTAGTGGAGAAAGAAAGGAGGGAAAAAATATTTTGTTCCATTTTTCAACTGACCACACATTATATATCCAAGGAAGTAGCCTCTCTCGTGTAAAGAAATGCTCTTCTCCTAGCATCAATAAACTTGATCACTCAACTTGGAGCTTAGAGAATAGAATAAAAAATTAGTTGATTGGAATAAAAAATTTGCTGATGAGCATAAGCCTTCTAGCTCTAGGGTGATTCCCAATGTGCAAAAATCAAGAGACGCCTGTAAATAGTCATTTCTTCTCTTTCATGAACTATGATTGAAATGTGAACATCCAAGCCGTTTACTCCTCTACCGTGTTTTCACTGTAATGCTTCCCAGTTTGTAAGATTGGTGAAGAAAGGAGCATGAACACATTGGCAATAAGACTTGAGATGAAGGCAGGTTTCCTCTTCTCTAAGACAGACTGAAAACACTTACAATGAACAGTCCTTTCTTTTTTTATTGGGAAGAAAGAGTTCTAAGTTACCTCCAAATGTACTACATAATGTCACCATCGTTGATCATTTGGGAAGTTGAATTAACTAACAATTTTCAAGAGGTTCTTCAACTCATCTAAATTGATGCTTCGGATAAAGGTTGCATCAATTGAGTAGACGAGGCTTGGAGTTGATTTAGTTGATTTTAATGAAGATAAGTTCCAGGTCGTGAACTTTTTGTTCCTTCTTCTTTGGCTAATGGATACCCCAATGAATTGAAAGAAGAGTGACCTAGGGTGTTTTCCTTGTTGTCCTTCCTCTGATATTTAAGTTAATCATTAGACGGTGAATAGGAGATAAAGTAATAAATTGACAAGATGTGTGAGCAAATAGAAAACCTTTCCACAACATTTGAAGGCGCCTTTTATAGGCATACACCTTTGTGCATGCTGCTGGTTAGATGTTAGAGAGTCTGGAGCACTCGAAAGTCTAATCACTAGAGAGATAAAAGGCACTTAGTCATTCAACCTCTTGGGAAGAGTCTGAGTCATCTGTGCTAAGAGACTGGGACTCGGTCACTCGAGAGGTACCTAAGTGAGCCAGGCAAAAGAGGTTGTTACTCGGTCATTTAGGAAGCATTTGAATGTGTTGTGTAGAGTTGATCATCTTGAAATTCGATCACTCAAAAATCATGCAGGGCATGATAGATTCCCTGATGACTCAGATTAGATGTATGCTTTTCTATCAAGTAGAATTTAGCAATGGTTCTAGAGTAATCTACTAGTTGCACATATTGCCCCAGTGGCCTTCTAGAATCAGATTTGTCATATTATACAGTTTGAGGAGCAATGATATTGTTGAGGCTATTTACATCATACGGTACACAACTCATTTATGAGCAAGTTAATTATTTCGGTCCTTCCACCATTTTGTATTTGTTCCATGTCCTTCCACTCTAACCAACTCACAACTATACTTGTGGTTTACATTAACCTCTTCCAAACTTAGGAGCAATGTCTACAAGACAGGTTTCACACTAATGTTAAATTAAAAAAACACTCATCTTTGACAAATGAGTTTCAACCTTGATTTTGGTCATAATAAAACTTCCATCATCATTTGGTAGACTAAGCTAGGTTGAGGTCTCTTAGACTAATGACTCCACGATCACCTTAATCTTTGCTAAGGCAAAAGGCGCTCCTTTCCATTAAGTGATTATTGAATCGTTTCCGTTTGCCTTTTGATTCCATAGAATACCTTTTCTTATCTTGTCCATTTTTTTTATTACTCACGAGCAAATATAACAACAGATCTAATGTAACTTGTAAGCATAGTGGTTCGCACTATTACATTACCCTATTAACAAGAGATATACACTTTGCTTACAAAGGTGTAAGTTTGCTTTACATTTAGAGAAGGGTCATTTCCAGAATGCACAACTTGAACAATTTGAAAGGCTTCTCCATTATCTTACTCTGCCACTTCTTCAATCATGCCATTGACATAAATCAAATTTATGCAATCATTTAGTAATTTAGCAACAGTTTGCCATTTAGCAAGACTTAAAATACTGGTCTATATATTTCTCAAATCGACAAGATCCAATATGTCGTAAGGCTTCAAACAATCAAGTTTCCACATAACTGATAATTTAAGCATGCACATTTTTTTTCATTTGGAGGTTTCAAATACATCAATATGTTCTTTGTCTGGAAAAAAAAGATTAATGAGGCACTTTATGTGCACAAATTATGCATGATGGCATTGTAATATCTCAGTAAATATTGTGTCCTGAGGCATATTTTGGCATGAAATTATTACAGTGGTCTTATATCTGTGATTCTAGTTCTATGTTTAAGAAGGATTAACTAGTTATTATTTTTAATTAAAATGACTTTAGATAGATTTTTTAATCATAATAAAATTTAATATTTTATTTCAAAATAGAAAAAATATATTTATTACTAAAGTTTAACTAAATGTTTTGATATAATATTATGACAAAGATTAGTACAAAATATTCGGTGGGATGCTTTTAGTCATGGGAGTGGAAGAGACACCAAACAGTAAACACACGTACTCAGGGTAGGGGACAAGACAAAGGTGCATTTTTATTTCTTTCTAAAAAAACACTTGGAATGAGATTGCCTTATACAAGACTGGTATTTTCTAAAGCACGAAGTATTCCAGATTTTCAGTCATCCCCACATGTTGATTTTTCCTCTAAAAATGGGGCAGAAAAATAAGCGAGGAAAGTTTGATTATTTTTTCTTTCTTTTTATTCTTGCAAGTAGTTCTATCCAAACAAGGGTGGATTTTTTTTTGTTTACTGTCTTTTTCACAAAAATAATTAACGTCCTTTTTTTTCTACAGAAACACAGTTCGTTATTACCAGAGTAAATGAGTAATAACGAAAAAATACTCTTCGAATCATCAATACCTTCTACTCGCAGACATGAGATCACAACTTATTTTGAAGAATTGGTCATTATAAAGTAGCGAGATGTGATTGATTGATGTTCTTCAGTTCTTGTTGGAGTAGTAATGAAATAAACTCCAATGCCCTCACTGTTATTTTAATTGCATGCCCTTTCTCACGCTACACTAAGGATAAAAAAGGACCGTTGATTGGATTGAACAGCCATTAAACAAGTGAGGAAGGACCCTGCAGAAAACTTGACTGATACCCTCCGTACATGCAAATCCTGACACCCTTGCATGCATTGATCCAAGCACTAGATTTGCCATTCCATTTGGTACACACAGTGCTTAAAAGATGCTTTCCCTTCTCCATTGGAGTTGGGAAACGTTTTAACTTGCTTTCAGCCACCACCACCTCCTTCCACATCTAATGGCATCCCTGAATCCTGAAAGCAAGATGTAGTTATTGTGTCAAGCTCAAAAGAAGTGTGTGGAGAAACACTCCAACAGTTTGTAGTACTCGGAAGATATGGATTAGAGGGAGGTTCTGTGTGTAATCAATGTGGTAGTACAGCTTAGGTCAAAAGTTTTGGGGAGTCGAGATTTGTAGGGTGCAGTAAAGAAAGGGCGAGTTGGAATTAAAGAAAAGAAAACTGGAGCATTATTCCATGCTCCTATGCTCTTCTTCCAATACACTCTTTTTTAATGTGGATAAAAGGTAGGATTGGCTCCTATCCCTAAGTGGAGGATTACATGATTCATGGATATTTTTTACATGATTCTTCGCTCTTAATAGTCTAGATTTCACACATTTTGGTGTTCATGCTTCATTCTGAGTTTCTGACTCCTAAGCCATCAATTTTTTTTTTTGTTCCCTGTGCTTATCACAATCAGAATATGCATTTTGACACTATCTGATTTCTGAAAACAACTTGTTTGTAGCATCTGCTTTCATTAATCAAGAGGCAAAATTTCAATTTAGCTTCTGCTTAGCCACCTGAATTTACATTTTATTTCAGTTTAATCTCTGGCAAGTTGAAATGGTTCATTTTGTATCCTAAATGTAAAGTTTTGTCATGGTTTTTAATATACTATCTCAGATTTAACCACTAAACTGGTATAAGAATGTAAAATTAAGATCAGCAAGCTGAGATACTGTGAGACTTTCAGATATTCCACTGAGACACAGTTCAAATCTCAAAACTAGACTCAGAAAGTAACACTCAAACAAACCAAAGTGAAACAGAATACAAATGTCCTAAAACTGAAAATTGCCCTAATTTGGTACTGAACTTTGAGGCATGGCTTCTTCAGCATGCCATTCAATAAGCAACATGAATCATTTCTGCATGTTCATGTTCCAAAAGTGTATGATCAGATTCTTGTTGGCCACAAAGTGGAGGAACTAAAAAAAAAGCTTTTCCTGGCGATGTGAATGCTGTATGTTAGAGACGATTAATCCACTTCATCTTCCACAGAAAAGTAATAAAAAAAATCTAACACACAGTACTATTTTGTCAGTGGATCATTATTACCGTCATTCTGAACTTAGAAACACATTGACACATAACAGGAATGTTTGAAAGCTCTCTCACCTTCACAGCTATTAGTAGTTCTAAAAGCAACATTCTAATCCTTGATAGATTCATAATACGTGCTTAATATCTTATACATAAATTACTTTGAGTCAATACTCTTTTGCCTAAACGAAGAAAACACAAAAAAAAAAAACACTCGTTCTTCTTTTTGTATTTGTTGCAGATCCGCTATTAAGACCTGTTCCTCTGGCTGCCAATTAATTCCCCACTCAATCAAGTTGAACAAAGAGACATTTGGTGCAATAGAAGCGAGAAAGTAGCAAGCCAATCACAAGCATCAAAGCAAACTTCATGTGTTCACATGATTGAGCAGCTGCTACTAACGTTCTCATCACTGAAGATGGTGCTATAGGGATCGCCGTGGTGGGGTGGCGGCACCACCGGCGTGGCCATGTTATAGTATGCCGGCATCGGCGGCCGGGCATAGCCCATCATTGGCGCATTCATCGTCATCATCCTCTGTGGCTGTTGCTGCATCATGGCTGCCATGTATTGCTGCTGATACGGATTGACCGCGGCGATCACTTCCGTCGGTGGAGCCACCGTCACTCCTTGGAAGTACCCGGGAGGCGGGCCACCGGCTGGGAGGCCTTGGACGGCCGCCACCGCCGGAATATTCCCGACGTGGCCCAGGGGGTTTATCAGATTGCCTGTTTGGGGGAAGCCTTGGCCCATCATACCCGGATTCATAATGGGATGGCCATTACCGCCCGATTCAATGTTTCCACCCAACTTGTTGGATCCGTTAGATTGATTGGCGTTCCCAGCTCGACCTTTGGCAGTGATATTGCTGTTAATACCACCATTCTTTCCCCCACCCACCCCACTGTTTACGGTAGCAGAACCGCCGCCGCCGCCGCCCTTTTTACCACCTCCTCCATTGCCTTTATTCTGTACTGGAACTTCGCTTTTCTTACCTCCGCCGCCGGGGCAGGCGGCGGTGGTGGCGTTTCCGCCCTTCTTATCGTTCCCGACGGCCCCATTAGGTAGCTGGTTAATCGCCGGCTTGATCTTTATGTTTTTAATATCATCGTCGAAGTCGGCGTCGATGCAGTCCAATTCGTCCATCTCGTCCTCCTCGTCATTGTAATCGTCGTCGAATTCGTCATCCTCGTCGTCAAACTCGCCGCTACCCTCGAGCGGAAGGGATTTGGCATCCTGCGGCGGGAAATTGAAGCCCTTCATCTGGGGGAGCTGCACATCTTTGGCTCCCTTCATCTGCTGCAGCTGTTGCTGAAGCAGCATCTGCTGCTGAGGAGTCAGCTGTGGAGGTTGAGATTTCTGCTCTTTGCCTCCAACACCACCATTTCCACCCTTGTGGGGCTTTCCATTTTCCTTCTGCTGCTGACCTTTGCCATTCTGTGGCGGAGGCTGCTTCTGCTCTTCCTTCTTGTTGTTGACCGCGGCGGTGGCGGTTTTGGCATTGTTTCCCTTTGGAGCCAACAGCTCGGCATGCTTGCCAGACTTAGCAAGCTTTTTTATTAGGGTCTCAGGATCAACATTGCCCGAGACAGTCACCTTTCCTTGCTCTGCATCTATGCTGGTGGTGTACACCCCTGAATCAGAAACAACCACGGAAACATCAGTGAACCGAAAGGGAATCAAGTAAGCAAGATATCAACAAAGGAAACAACTTTGAGGATAACGATGCTGCAGCTGGCATACCATCAATTTTGTGGAGCAGTTTCTTGACCTTCTTCCTGCATCCATCGCAATGGATGTTCACTTTGAGAATGCATGTCTGCAAACAATGAGAGCATTACAAAAGCCATGAAAAGGACCAAGATTACCAATATATTGAATCCATAAGAAACAAAGGCAAATCCTTTTACTTGTATCTTGAGAAACTTAATCTCTTCCTCTTTACTCATCTCTTCCAGCCTCCACCAGTTCAGAGAAGAAGATTTTCCTCTACCTCAAGCCAATTATAGCTACTGGAGATAGAAACAAGATAACAAAAGCGAAAGAAAGATGAAGAGTGACTTTTTTTTCTTATTGGACGCAGCTTATCGATCCAAAGTGGAGAGGGAGGCGCGGGACGAGACCGGAACGTTCTCTCTGTGAACGATGGGGAGGCTGCGGTTTTAAGAGAACATTGAGGCTTGGTAGTAAATAAAACGGTCATTAGCATTCGGTACCATTTCACAGGTCTAACACTGGCTTTCTTGCACACGTGATGCGCACGTGATGTTTAGTTTCAGTCCTTCGAAATAAAAGGGAAAAACAAATTACCGAGAGATGTCAAAGTGGCATGGTAGAGGGGAGACAGCGTAACGTGTTTGTTGATTGGCTGAGCTGCACATACACGCGATTTCAGGCGTATGTTAACACTAACTTAATCTGAAATCTCACAGTTCCAGTACGATATCCTAGTAATTATTAAATAATTTCCTTTTCTACTGAGACTACTGAGAGTGAGACTACTACACTTTAACATCCACGCTTTTAGCGAATTCAATGTCTCTGGAGTTATCTTACCTATACTAGGCAGTAATAGTATCACTGCCTAGAGTTTTTTTTTTCTTTCCATTTTTGGATCTTTCAATTAATATACAGAATGAAAAAAAGACTTGAACAATTACCTCCCAAAATCAAATAATTGTGCTTTCTATTTTCATTCAGTTTTATATGTAGAGACATATACAAAATCGGCAGAATAATGAATTTTATTCATTGAAATTTTATACAATATTTTATAACATGAATTGTAATACAAGTATTCCCTGCTTCATATCTATATATTATGGCGTTAAGAATAAATTTTTAAACAGATACATTATTTTCTTACAAAATAGAATGTAAAATTAGTTTTGCTATTAGCCCTTCCGTGCTTCATATCTATATTTTTAATGACGCTGCATATAATTTTTTAATATTTCGTTACTAAATAGTGTGTAAAATTAGTTTATATGTAAAGAAACACAAAATATTATGCAAGCGTTTAATGTTGCGCATTTTTTGCCATTCAAGTTTCTTACCTAAATAATTCATGATAAAATATAGCAATTACAAATTGTTTTGACAAATTAATGTGTGTGTGAGAGAGAAGGTAAAAATAGATATGTCTTAAAGCATTAAAAACCTACATCTAGTTAAAAAAATTGATTTTTTTTTTTTAAAACATTAGACATTATTATTTATTTTTTTACTATATAGTATGATAATTAATTACTTTGAAGTTAAATATTTTATGATTCCTCCTTGACTCAGAAAATTCCAATAACATACCAAATTTCTTTTCTTTTTAAAATTCCCAAACGAGTCGATGCTTAATCTGCTACAGTGAGTCCCTGTACACCTTTTCATGAATTATAAAGCAAGTAAATTTGCACGAATCTTAACACAAGGTATAAACACAAAATCTCCTTATAACATAGAACTTCTTTTTGATAACTTAGAATATCTCTATAATAATATAGAATCTCTTTTGTAAAATCTCTTTCAAATAACTTGAGCAAAGAGTCTAGCGCAAAGAGTCATTATTGACAAATCTTAGCCGAGTGTTATCGAAGTTGAGAAGCAAAATCAAAGCGATGTTAGGGGGAGACCGAGAATCATTATGAGAGCAAGAGCGAGGTTTGGTCACAAGAGTGGGATTAGGGTTTGGTGAAAAAGGTTATTTGAACACCTTGAGATTTGTATGTTCATAATGCTTTAGGATTTGTAAAATTAATTATTAGGGACCTCGCTTAACTGAGCTAATGAGGACCGGCTTAGAGATAGCGCCTAGCTTTTGCCCATGAACTAGCTTACTAAAAAAGGTACTACCTTTTTCATTGTATAAAAGTGAGAAGGAAACTATTTGCATAATAACTTACTAGTATAAATAATATCTATTAAAACTTAATACATGGTTTGTATGTCTCTTGAATCATCATAAAGACATATGTTTCAATCAGACAAGCTAAAAGGCTAAATCATCATTGCTTTGATGTATGGAATGTGACGATATCGGAATATATGGTGTGATTATAATTCATATACATTCATGTATGAGATAGTGAGTAATAATTTTTAGAATCATATAGACTAAATTGAGATTTTCGATTAAAATGTAGTTATAAAACAACGGGATTATCACATCTTAAAGTATGCGTGAGTTTGGTGAAGATATTTAGGGTAATTGTCTTTTGAAAACTACCTAAGTAATAGGTTTCTATATATATATATATATATATATATTTTTTTTAAAAAGTTGGTCTTAGATCATCTAACTTGAATCTTATTGAAAAGTTGTAGATTTAAGACTGTGTTAAATAGGAAGGAGGAAAAAAAAAGTAAAAGAAGGAGAAAGAAAAAAAAAAAGAGAGAATGGAAAATAAGCTCACATGCGTTCGGTGAGCAACGAGCTCAAGCTCGAGCTCGTGTGCGGCAATGATGGCGGCGAGGGCTCGCATATGACAATGAGCCGCGGGTTCCGTGGATGAATGGACGGACGGCGAGGCCGAGGCAGCACAAGCAAGCTTTAACTCACGTGGACGGTGGCAAGGGTGAGGCAGACAACAACACGGGCGAGCTTAAGCTTGCATGGATGGCAGCGAGGGCAAGGCAGATGACAGGGCAAACTCGAGCTTACATGGACGGCTGCAAGGATACATGGACGGCAGCTAGAGTGAGGCGGACGGCAATAAGGGTGAGCTCGGTGAATTTTTAATGTGTTTTCAGGTGAAAAGCATTTCTAGAAAAATTCCTTAAATTCTTTCTTATTTTTTCTTTTCTTCTTGCTTTCCTCCTTACTAAACACAACCTAAAGTATTTAGAATTTAAATTATTTTCTTAAATATGTGCGCACAATTATTACAAATTACTTAGTAAGCTAAATAATAATGTAGCCTAATTTAAAATAATTAAATCTAAATTTATAATAATTAGCTTATTAAGCTTATATGATGTTTTTTTCTCCATCTCCGCAGCTCTATCTCTCTGGCTGGCTCTCATTTCATGTGGTCTGTAACAACAACGACGACAAGAAGAAATCCAGGAGAAACAGATAAAGAAAAAAAAAAAATGAGAGCAAGGATCAGGACGAAGCTGATGAACAGTAATGGACACGAGCCTAAAGTTTAGTGTCAGAAGAAGGCGTCGCAGCCGTTTGCCAAGTAATTTTACTGCCTGGAGGAGACTGCAGAAGTGGCAGGCAGCCGCTGTAGCTCCTCCACGACATCAATGTCTTCATCCTTTGTTGACATTCGCCACACACCTACAAACCCTTTGCCTTCAAGTCACATCCATCCCTCATTCAATTACGATCAAAAACTGTGAGCTAGCTTAGCCTGTCAGAAACTCAAGGGGCACTCTTGTTTCTTTTTTGTATAAAATCAAAGTGTAAATGGCGGTTTGGAATTGGGGGCAGTGAAATGACCCACACCATTAAAGCTCCTGGCCCTGCTGCTGGAAATTAGCATCATGTCTCTGCTCTGCAAATTGCAAAGAGGCTGAGCTCGTCGTCCCGCGCGCAGCAAGCAAAGTTGCCCAGCTGACATAAATAATTGCCCTCCCGCAGCATCACGCTGCACCAGCTCATCCAGCTTCAATGCCCTCTTTCAGCGCATCGTTGCAGCAGCGCAACAGATTGCCTGAAATTGGCACTTGCCTCCCTCTGTCCTTGAGTCTTTCATGGACATTGTGGCATTGTAAGTGTGTCCTAAATGTTTTGAGGACCAAATTGATTATGAGGTGGGGTTGGGAAAGCACAGATTCGGGGCAGTGGTCAAGTCAAACCCCTGGACCAAATGGTTCTTGGAGGAGGGTCTCACACTTAGAAATGCAATTAAACAAGTAGCAATTAAGTGTGTATCTTTCAACAGATCTTGAAATATTTTCAATCCTATATTTTCAGTTATGAAATAAGAAGGTCCACCCCTATCATGAATTACTATAAAGTCTTAAAAGATGTATCTTTCAACAGATCCTGGAGTCGATAGCATTTGAGAGGAGCCACAAAGAGTGTGCAATGATGTGTTATTAGCCACTCCACTCTCAGTTAATGAAGGCTAGCACCACATCTGATGATGCCCAAAGCTTAATGGTAGGGCACAGAAGCTAACACTGATGATGAGAAAGTAAAAGATAGGGTAATGGCAGACACTGAACCTGAGGGCATGGCTAAAAATGATAATGGAGAAGGTTAGAGGCAGCAGCAGGCTGTGGGACTGCCCATGCCGAGGGCTGTGCAAGTGTTGCTTCTCCACACTAATTTCCAGTCTACAGACGGAGACATGGCACTGACCAAACCTCACTGCTCATCAATGGATTTTAAGTTGGTGGAATGGCATTTCAGTGCCCTCAAAAAAAAACCCTATCAATTATTCGGCTCTCAGATCATCCGTGCTGTGAGACCCATTGATTGCATGCATTGGAGCCTTGCACATCAATCATGCATCTTCATTCTGAAAAAGAATCTTTCAAGCAGCAGCAGCAGCAGCAGCAACTGTCATCAAATTCTTTTTTCTTTGTCTCGGATGGTTTTTTAGCTCAATTTCTTCTCTTCTTTGTTCAATTCTTCCTTCTTTGCCATCGGATTAAGGTGCATCTGCAATCTGCATAGATCATTAGGTTCTCTATTGAACATGTGAACAGATGCATCCCGATTCTTTAGTAAATGCATATTTACATCTGCATATTGTATGGCCTACAAAAGATTCTTATGATAGATCATTTCTACTTAGCATTAAAGCTCTCTCATGCTTTTTAGATGTTTCTTTATATGTGAAACAATCAACAGTATAAATTCGAGGGAAGTTATGATGATTTCTTTTTCAGTGATTGAAGTGGTTGCAACAGAGAAGAGCTTGATTTACACAGAATGCAGCAGGATCTCCCAACAAAATTTAAGTTTTAAATTAGTGTTCTCTCACACTTGACTTCTCCAAAGAAAGGTTGAAGCAAAAGCCAAAGCCAAATTTAATTTGTCTTTTGCTTTCTTTCTTTCTAAAATCAATTAATTCTTCTGTCAATGATGAGGAATTGAGGCTAAAGTTAGAACCAGAAAGTTCATGAATAATAAAAAGAAAAGGAGTGCAAAGAGAACCAGGCTCATCAAGCTTAAAGAACATTGAAGTGGAAAGAGAACTTTGGCCTTTGAGTAATTCTTAGCCATATTCTTAGCCAGTCAAAAAGGATAGTTTATTGGATGGAAAAGCAGACTCGGGATCCCAAATATCAGAGCCATGATCAAACATCACATTCAGCTTCCAACTTTATTTTGCTTTAGAATTATTTAGAACTAATCTTTTCTTTTTTAATTTAATTCTTCAGTTTGTTAACTTCTTACGGAAGGGATCAAGAAGCATCATCAACCAAAGGAAAACAATGCCCTTTTTGTCCATTCAGAAGAGAGTCATTCTGATATGAGACAGAGATCTGAAAACCCGGCTTTGACTTGGAGAGAAATCAAATGTTTGACCTAATGGAGGCAGGCAGCACTGCGAGATGCTCCAGAGAGCTTCCATTCTCATGCATATTGGTGGCAGAGGCATGCAGTGTGAGGTGAAAGATGAATGACTCGAGTCAGAGATTGATGAGATTGATCCTTTCACTCATGCAGTCAGGGCCTGCTTCTGCTAGCCTTCAGATAGTCAGTAATGGATGTTCAATTGATGTGTCAAATTTCTTTAGGGTGATCAAGGTACTGTTGAACTCAGTTGACCTATGTAAGAGAGTCAAATTGGGCCTGACCAGTTTCGGATAGCCCACTACAGATTGCAGCCCAAGAAGACTTCAAAGGTGAAGCTACTCCTGAACTCAGTTGTTTTACTCAAAGAAGCGAACAGAAAAGAGAAGAACCTAAATCTTCATTTTTATTTATATAATTAAACTCCAAAGTTCTGCAGAGACCATGCATTGTTAGTATATTTGGAGAGTTATGGATGTATGTTTGTATGTTGCTTGGCATTGGCAATTAACTATGGTTCAATTAAACTCCGCCACACTGGTAAGTGAAGCTACAAGTGCCCCCAACTCTCACTGTGTAGTTGTGCGTAGGCCGCAGGAGGGAGATGGGCAAATGGAGCAGCAAACTCCGGCAGACGCAGGCCTTGTCCAGCCCCCCCAGCCGCCGGCAGCACTCCATCTCATGACGGTGATGATGGCCATGATGATGATGATGATGCTGATGACCAGGGTGGTGAGAATGTCCATCCCCACTGTGATGATGGCGGTGGTGGTGGTGGTGGCGGCTGCCATGCCCTTGGTGACGATGATGGCTATGCGACAGGATGCGGCAGGCGTGGTTGGCGAGGCCGAGCTGCGCGAGGCACTCGGCCCTCGTCTGTGCGAGTGTGTGCAGGGGATTGAGGAGCAGGAGGAGAAGGACAAGGAAGCTCGCAGCCATCAGCGATGGCAGCTGCTGTGATGCAAGTGCTGCCATCTTCGATCTCTCTTGATCAGAAGGTGATGTAAGTGATCTGCTATTTATGATATAAATTTGGCACCACCAATTTGGTAGAAAGGTAAGTCTGCCATGCTCATGGCGCCAACACAGTGAGAGTCGCATGCATGGCTTTGTTGGTGAACAAAAAAACTTCTTTTTGATACATATAAAAAGAATATTGTGCCAGAAACTTGAAAAATCACATATCTTCCAATTAAAAATAGAAAAAAAAAAACTTAATCTCTAATCTCTCTCTGAAAAAGATCTTTTGAAGAACACTTGTGTGGGCATGCACTTACCTGGAATCGCTTTCATCAGCTGCAATTGCACTGGAATAGGCATGCGTTTGGCGCAGATGGCAGGAAGCAAACCACTTGAACAAGCAAGGCCACAACAAACCAATAAGCAGCACTCGGTGGAGCATTTTCTCTGGGCGAGTTTGGGATTGTAGTGTAGGTGGATGTACGTACTATTTTAGATTCTCTTTTTATTTTTTTATTAATTTTTATTTATATACATTTTATATATGTATATAATTTTACATGTTTTATATTTATTATTTTTTATATATGTTTATATATGTTTATATATTTATATTGTTAGGAAAAAATGGTTCAATTTTAATTTCATGAAAAATATGATGCGATCGTTTTCAAATTCACCTTATGGATATAAGACTTCTTATTTAAGTAGGTTATGGCTTCCAATGAACGCAAGCATTCATTGTAATTTACCCCTAAATAGCTTAGGACACTTTTGATTAAGAGATCTAAACATATAAAATCAAATAAAATCCAAATATTCTGAAGAACAGTATCATTCATTCATAACATCTTGTTATTAAAGGCTTACAATTTCAATACAAAGTTCATCATCAACCAAATGATGACTAGATAATAAAGTTTTGAAGATGATTGAATATCCAGCATCTTGAGAGCTTGCAAATATTCGAACTTGACAAATACTCGGTCTCAATGACTTGTGAGTATTATTTCGATAAAAAGAGATTCGTCTCTTTTTAGGATGTGAAATAATTGTTTAGCCTTAGCGTACAATTATTCTACAATTGGAAATCCATTTCCTTAGGAAAGTGAGATAACTATTTAGCCTTAGCGTATAATCATTTCTTAATGGATTTTTGTCCCCTTGAGGACATAGAGCGGTTATTTAGCCTTGGCGTATAACTATGCTCTAACTAATGTTCATCCCATTAAAGACATAAGAAGATCATTATGTCGATTAATAAATATTCGGCCTGTAAAAGGACATATGAATACTTATCTATTTGAGTTTGATAGATATTCTTTCTGTGAACATCTATTTGATTTCAAGTTTGATAAATTTCAAGTTCAATTTGATTTCAGCTACGAATGATACTATAACAATATTGAGGAACTACGCCCCGATATATAGTATCGACGTACGCACCTCCCAAACAATACTGTTAGCAACATGCAACAGCTTAGAGAGTTGATGTAATCTGGATAAGCCTTTGAAGAGCTAAATGTTGGAAATGGATGAATAGACCTTTCGACCAAATATTCAAAATAGAAAAATAGGCCCTTGGGCCAAACGTTCAAAATAAAAGAATGGCCATTTTGCCAAACGTTCAAAATAGATGAACGGGCCATCGAGCCAGACTCAATAGCAACGTTCAGATCAAGCGAACAAGCCATCGAGCCAAATGTTCAAAATAGCCTATGGAGGGCTAAAATGTCATAGATAGCCTTTAGAAGGCAAAAATATCAAAGATGATATAGCCTTTGATAAGCTGAAATATCATAGATAGCATTTAAAAAGCTAAGATGTCAGAGTTAGTCTTTGAAAGACTAAAATATCAGAAATAGCCTTTGAAAAGCTGATGTATCAGAAATAGTCTTGAGATGGCTAAAATAGCGAAAATAGCCCTTAAAAGGCTAATATATATGAGATAGCCTTGAGACGGCTAATATATCATGAATAACCTTTAGAAGGCAAATATATCAAAGATAACCTTTAAAAGGCTAATATATCAAGAGTAGCTTTTGAGAGGCTAAAATATCAGAGTTAGCCTGCAGAGGACTAAAATACCATAATTGATCTTCATAGGAAAATTTGTATAATGTCGATGTTGGAGATCATGCGGAGTCAAGTTTAAATCAATAATTGCTTCGGACTTAAAGTAATGCATATTAGATTGAATCTAATTAAATGACAATTAATTTGAATCAGATAAAGAGATTTAGGCTGTTAGATCAAAGTTTGAAAGATATATCCATGAAAGCCAATTTGAAAGATCTAGACCACCGAACATAATTTTGAGTCATTGATTTCGAATATAATTTGGATCGTTAGATCCTTAGTGATCGAATCATTTGAGATCATCCCTTCGATAAAATTGGATTGTTGGATCTAATAATTTTCTTCATGGCACGCTGTTCGTCTCCCTTCTTCGATTTTCCATCGTCGGTCAGATAAATGCATGCTTGGAGGCTCTATCAAATTAGAGAAAATTTAACTTTTCTAGATTTTGGCCTAACTTGATGCAAGAGTCGTAAAGGCTCTTATAAGATGATTTCACATTCTTCACAATCAATTTCTATCCTTTTGGATTTATAGACGGCCTGCTTCTGTGCATTGACAATATCATAGAAATAAATTGGGTCAGATCAAAGTATTAGTTTAAATTGGCTGAGCACTATTAGACTTTAGATTCAACCCAGGACCAATTTGATCTAACTCAATTTACTTGATTTATCGGTTCACTAGACCAAAGGAGCAAGTGGTCCGATTGTCGACTTGCTGTCGGGCTCATCACTGAGCACGTATCTTCCTTAGGATTTTTTCACCTGCACCCCTTTAAAAAATATTTTAAATTTTTTTTTTTTTTAAGAAATGATCTACACATGGTAAGCTATCAAATGATATTAATATTGGGATAGTTTAGATTATACACAATAAAAATTATCCTAAATATTTTTATAAAATAATTTTTTTTTATTTTTTATGTAATAATGTATAAGATAATTTTTTATTATGTGTAATCTAAACTATCCCAATATTAATATTATTGGATAGTTTGCCATGTGTAAATTATTTCTTTAAAAAAAATTTAAAAAAATATTTTTTAATAAAAATTAAAGGGGTGCAGCCGACCGGATTTCTGTTCCTCATCACTTGCAGCATTTTCATGATGGAGACGAATGTCAACGTCTGAATAAGAACACCACCGTAGACAGAGTAGTGAGCTTCACAGTAAAAATGAGTTGCGCCGAATGATCTTGGCGACAATAATGGTAATCCGGCGAGGAGCAGAGATAGAAATTCATGGTGAAATTGCAGCGAGAACTGTTACAGCGACAAAGTAATCCTTGCTATCTGTCGACGGCCAATCGTCTTTCAATTGCTAGCATTGTTCCGGCAGTGAATCCTCCATGCCAAGATGGAATGACGCCCAGAGTTTGCAGCTGATAAGTGACGATTTGATGCCGGACGACGTCAGAAGCCATGGTGAAGCGAAGGTCACCGGAAAATCATTCGTTTCCGGCGATCCAAATGTCGGATGGCCGAATCCTCTTGCCCATGGGTTTGCACGCTCAAGGAGAACGTGTGGCCAAATTTTCGGTATAATCCGATGGACGGATCTCGAGTTCGTCAAGAAGAAACTTAGAGGTATCCATAACAGGCGTACCAGAAAGATCGCCGGAAAACCATTCGATTCCGGCGATCCAGCCGTCGGATGATCGGATCCCTTTGGCCATAGGTTTTCAGGTTCGTTGAGAGGATGTGGTCAAAATCTCAGGATGATCCGATGGTCGGATGTTGAGTTCGACGAGGATGAACGTCGGGTGCTCGTGGTTGAAGAAAAAGCATAGATCGCCGGAAAATCTTTCGATTCCGGCCATCCGGCCATCAGATGGTCGGATCCTTCTAACCATAGGTTTGCAGGCTTGAGGAGAAGGTTTCCCCAAAGTTTCGGTTCGATCGGACGTGTGGATACAGTGTTCGTCGAAAGAGATGGTGGACACAAAGGCGAGTTGGTCCAGTCCCCGCGTCGCTGTTCCTGGCGTTCGCAGAGGCAGAAGAATCTGGCGGGGAGGCCGGACGGTGTCGTCGGTGCCGATGGAGGCTGAGGAACCTGGTGGCTTCGTCGGCAAGAAAATAATCGAAAGCTAATGGTCGACTTCCCTTTCATCGTCTCCAATGCTTCACCAAGCAGCCGACGAACGAGAATTGGACAGAGGGAGAGGCGGACCCTATCCTCCAAACTGGCGACGTCTTCCCCTCGAGCCGGACACGACGACAATGGAGGGAGCCAAGGAAAACTTTCTTCCTCACTTCCCTGCTCCACGACTGCGGCGGCAGCGTCGGTGACGACAAAGAAAGTTGTCGGCGAGGCAAGCGGCATCACCGAAGGGCGCGGCTCTCTCGACGGACGAGAAGTCTCGTCAATAGACATCAACAAAGAAAAGCCGCTATAGGCATTCGCAGAGGCGGACGCAATCTTTCCAACCAGCGATGTCTTCTCGTGTCAAAGATGACGATGACGAAGACGACGAGGGAAATTCCTTTTGTTTTCTGCTCGAAGTCGGATGTGGTTCCTTCCATCATCTCCGACTCTTCACCGAGCAACAGGGGAACGTGAATTAGGACAGAGGGAGCAAAGGCGGGCGTGATTCCTCCCAATCGGCGATGTCTTCTCGTGTCGGGGGTGACGACGAAGCGAGCGTGCCTGCTTCCGGCGTTCACGGAAACAACAAAAAAAAAGGCGGCGTCTTTCGTTCGAGATGACGACGACGAGGAAGGTTCTGCTCAAAGGCGGGCGCTCTCCCTTCCAAGTGGCAACATCCTCTCGTGTCGGGGACGACGACGAGGCGTGCGTGCCTCCTTTACAGTGAATTTGGCGGCGAGATCTGGCGGAGGATGGATCCGCGTTCCATCCTTTTTAGAATCAGAGAAATTCGCCTCAACAAATTTCTGTCAGCGAAAGATCACCAGCGAAGGGATTTTTCACAATAAATTGGCGGTGATGGTTGCGGGAGGCAACATAAACACATTTGATTTTTTAACTGAAGTTGCACTCTTTGTCAATAATTTTATTCACCAGAGTTGTCTTTTCTATTAAATGATTTTTGTTAACTGAAGTTATCTTTTTGTCAATAGCTTTGATATCGGAGTTGTCTTTCTTTTCTGTTGATGACTTGATGATTTTTGATAATCAGAGTTTTTCTTCTCCGGCAATAATTTTGATATCAGAATTTTTCTTCTCCGTTGATAACATCGAGAGAAAAAAAACTTATCTTCTTCGTATGCTTCCCTAGTCGTTTCAAGTTCGACTATTTCCCAAAATTAGCAAAGCCGATTTCTTCCTCCAAAATTTCTTTCTGTAGCCGTTTTTAT
This sequence comes from Costus lasius, assembly GCA_027563935.2. NCBI lineage: Eukaryota > Viridiplantae > Streptophyta > Magnoliopsida > Zingiberales > Costaceae > Costus > Costus lasius. Next base: position 132,149,633 of record CM050450.1, on the reverse strand, counting down.
CCCGGCGGATGCACTCTTTCCTAAACCGCTAACGGTTATTTTAACTCCCTCAAAAACCGCTTAGGTGTCTCTCTTAGCGCTTCAACTGTCATGATATCATGGCCAAATATTAATTTTGACATTTTAATTTAATTATAGCCGAATGGTGGAATGACCAAAGCTATTTTTTTTTTTAATTTTCCCTCATGTTTGGTAAACCATGGTCAAAATAGATAACTTTGACCAAGAATTCGGCAAACTCATCTTAATTAAAAATACAACAAATTAAAATTTAATTCCAATTTAATCGAATTTTCAATTTGAAGCCAAATTTCGATAATAAATCTTTTATTCTCCTCCATCCAAGATTCAGGAAATTGAGGTCATCAAAATTAATTTTAATATTTGAAATTACATATGTATATATATATATATATAATTTATATTTTTTGTTTATATATATTTTTATATATCTTTATATGTTTTTATATTAACTTTTGTACAAATATTGTTATATTAAGAGCAAAATAAATTGGGCAGGGTTCCAACCTTGCCCCTGCCCATCCTCTCGCGCGCTTGCTGCTCCCGTGCGGCCTACACAGGGAAGGTTGTAGGCACGTGCATGTTAAAATTCCTTCGTTTTTAACTCTTTGCGTAGGTCAAGCAATGGTCAATGCTGCACAGCCCCGCAGAGCAGCCAAACAGCTGCGCGTTCTGCTATTGATCGGCTTGACCTACAGGCTGGCCTACAATCCCAAACGCAGCCTGTGTCTCTCCAGCTACGATTTGCCCTTTACTTAATTTGGTTTGCCTGCATCAGTGCTGAGCTGTGGAGCTTGTTCTTCAATTACTTGCTTGCTATTGCATCTTTGTCATCTTCTCCCTTAGTTAATAGTGTGATGGAGGCATCTATCTTAAATCTTATTAATGTATGCACAACAAATCAAGCATGTCCTTACGATCTGCATGGCGACAAAGCCTGCAGATTTGGCATGACATGGACTTACTTACGAAGGGCCATATCACACTGATTAATGAATCGCCTGCGTCGGCTGTCAAAGGAGCAATGCCACTCCAACGTTACTATTTAGACCTAACAATTATCAGCACTGTGTGAGAGATTCAACGATAAGAAACAATCTAAACACCAAGGGGAATTGAACCACAAGATCCGTAAACCAAGAATACCTCTGAAAATTGAATGATCAAAGTTGTGAAACACTCGGATAGCATTACAAGAGCCAAGTACTTGAGCATTAGAGGAAGGACGCATCGAAAGATCAAAAAGGAGAGAACAAAAACGTTCTTTGAAGCTTTGATGCATTATGAGTAAAATGAAACTAAGTGTGTTCACGAATAAATTAGTCGATTGCCAACGCTAATGACGGTCACTAAGTGTGGTCAGATAAGAAAGAAGCATAAGTTTTGGCAACTAAGTGTGTCTTTCGATTTCTAATACTCCTAGTTGATGACCATTAGCCATCATGGTGGATTAATTAACTACTTTGATTAATTGAAGCATGTGCCTAGAAAGAAAGATGCCGAATTCATAAGGAGACAAGAGAGGAAAAAAAAAATCAATCTCACATAGGACAATTGCTTAATGCTAATCACAAGTTGAAGGAATCAACTCAATTGACCTTGGAACGCATCCACCTCCATATAAGCTTGTTGTATTATCTGATGATGCACATGATTGACCTATACTTTAATGGTGATACGATCATACGTCTTGATCTTCAATTAGCTCTATGTTACATTTTGATCCCAACTTAAATTAACTAGGTTGAAAGATACATGTTAACTACTCTATATAGTAGACTAAAATGAAGTATTTCAAAGCAAATTATAGGGGCTAAATCAATAGCATCCATAATATTAGTTGGTCCTTATATATGATTTTTTTTTAAAAAAAAATCATTTTATAGTTTGAAAAACTCTAATGTATTTCACCTACTGAATTGTATCATATCAGGTAAAAAGAAAAAAAAAATTAAGTACTTGTCATACACCAATGGAAGCTTATGGAGCACGCACAAGATAATTGAGGTGCAAGTTGATTTGGATTTCTCTTCAAGAGAACTGACTCAACGACCCTAATAAAAGAAGGATGGCAGCCGTCAGTGGAAGAGAAATATTAGGTGTGCAATTCATCGACCCCTGATAACTATTTATGCTGACTGACAATGAAAAGGTTCCATTTTTCAGAGAAGAAAAAGAATAATCAGTTCTAAAAACTCAAAGTGAAATCCTCAGTGGTTCCATCTCTCGTTCATACTCATTGGCATATCGAGCTGATCACTGAACTGGAACAGTAAGAAAGAGAACAAAAATACTGACGATCAGCCAACGCACACGAATGAAATTAATATGATGGTTGAGAAGGAAAATCCACAGAGCTATAAGTGGCAAAATACCGTAAGACATCCATTGGTATTTGCTTTCAGCTGCAGCTCTTCTCTCCCGTGGATGTCTGGCTTTTGAAATTATATCCGGCTATCAAACAAATGGATCGCTATGTTGTGTTCATAACTTGCCAGCTTGAGCAACGTTGAGTTGGCTACTCCATAGTGACAGCTACTGACGCACATGATTTGTGTACTTCGCCAATCGCCCAGGATCCAGTATACATATCGGACGCAGCGGGAGATATTCCCTTCTCTCGACTCCTTCACTCTCATAAATTACAGAGCAGGAGAGCGTAAGATCATAGTGGGATTCATCACGCACTGTCTTTCAATTGCCTTCCACCTCCATCTTCGTGATCTACCAATCATATATATATAGAATTCAGGCAAGGTAGAGAAAGGGCAGCAATGGCTATTATGGAGGATGTAGAGAGTGGCGCGCATGGCACCCAAGAGAGTGAGGTGAGCGAGCCTCTCATCCAGCAGAAGCAGAGGGGCAACCGCGTTGGGCCGACCGGCGGTGATCGCCGGGGGTCGATATGGATGGTTCTGCTATGCACCGCGGTTGCGGTCTGTGGCTCCTTTGAGTTTGGATCATGTGTAAGGCTTTGTTCAACCTCTGCCAGCAGCAAGAATTTGTGTGGTCAAAGGATGTAAATTGGATTGGCTCATCGTTTTTATTTGCGTTGTGCAGGTTGGATACTCTGCACCAACTCAGGCAGGGATTACTAAGGACATTGGCCTCTCTCTATCTGAGGTTAGTCATGGAATGAACAATACATAGCGCCTAAAACCCATACAGTCATTCTAAATCAAAATTGTGATATTTCTGATAGTAAATTGTTCCTAAAGATGTTGTCTCACGTATGAGAAACTAAATAAGATGCAGAGAACTAGATAGATATCTAAATAAGAAACTAAAAAACTGAGTACTCGATAGATATCCACTATCTGAACATAGCAACAAATGAGGAGAAAGGGATTGTGATAATAGAAGAAGACTACAATAGGAATTCATGGGTGGCATTATAAAAATTTGATGATTGAGATGATAGGATTGCAGGAAAGCTAAGGGTATAGCCGTATAGGGAGGAGGCTGCCGGAGGAGTGCTGCAGAAGAAAGGGTGAAAAGGAGGGAAGAAGTGACTGTAGCGGCAAATAAGATAGTTGGCAACAATCCGTATCTATTTCAATTTTCAGGTAGATGCACTGCATGCATTAATACTTCTAAGTATACTTGTTCTATCACCCTTGCAGTACTCGGTTTTTGGCTCCATATTAACTATTGGAGCGATGATCGGTGCAGTCACAAGCGGAAGATTAGCAGATTTTGTAGGCCGTAAAGGGGTAAGAAACACAGGACATATGGATTGATTGGAAAGATCTCCTCTGCTCTGCTTATTGCAATTTCATCTGAATGGTGCAGGCTATGAGGGTGTCTGCTATTGTCTGCATTATTGGATGGACGTCCATTTACTTTGCTGAGGTTCCTAACTGAACTAGTAGGTTTCTTCAACAACTTTTTTATGAGAAGCTTTACAAAATCATTAAATGTCTTCCAGGATACTTTGCTGCTCTACTTTGGTAGATTTTGTTCAGGCTATGGGATTGGAGTAGTTTCCTATGTGGTATGATTCTTGAAGTTTCTTTGCCCACAACAAAATGTTTTATGCTCGTCATATGATGCCATTCAACAGAGACTACTTTACTAGCGATTTTTAAAGAGATCAGTAAATCATAAAATGTGCAAGATAATTGTAATATGCTGAATGGAAGAAAGATTAAGAAAGAGAAATTAAGTTTAGGAAAAAAAAGTACTCAACTTGCTAGCTGAAGTAGTTAAGATTGAGCTCACAACCTCACACTGTCGCAGGTACCAGTTTTCATTGCTGAAATAGCTCCAAGAAGTCTACGAGGCGGACTTACAACCCTGAATCAAGTAAAGAATAAAAAACTAGGTTTATTTGCCGAGAATTATATAAGTTTAATATCATAAATGCGATCACTTACATCTACTTCTGTTTCACAGCTGCTAATTTGCACTGGCGGCTCAGTGGCTTTTATTGTAGGCACACTTGTTAGTTGGCGAACGTTGGTGTTAGTAGGTAATTATCAACTTGTTCACCTGATTCACCTCCAGACGCGCAAACACATGCATGAAAAGAACACAAATGAAGATATATGTTCAAGGACATTAGTAATATAACAACTTTGCTCTCTTCAGGATTCGTTCCATGCCTTGTTCTACTTGTTGGTCTTCTTTTCATTCCGGAATCACCAAGATGGCTGGTACATGTTCCGCTGCCATAGTTGTAGATCTGGTACACAAAATCAATAGTTCCTCCATAGTGACATGAAATGTAAATTTACTCTCAGGCAAAGGTTGGCAACCGTAAAGAGTTCACAGTTGCATTGCAAAAGCTTAGGGGAAAAGACGCTGACATCACTCAAGAAGCAGAAGAGATTCAAGTGCGTTGAGAAAGCGACAATATTTTTAAGATTATAAAGAATCAAAGATGAAAAACAAATGGAAACAGTAAACAAAATTTAAATTTGTATGCAGGAGTACATTGAAAGCCTTCAAACCCTTCCAAAGGCTGGGATTCTAGACCTATTTCAGAGGAGATATATTCGCTCTGTGATTGTAAGCAACCTTTGAACTATTAACAGTATCATCTTTTTTTCTTTTGCGTCTACTGCTTCAGTTTTTCTAACAATGCTAATTTATGAATGTACATTGATAATTTAAATTGAAATTTTTCAGGTAGGTGTTGGCTTAATGGTGTTCCAACAAATTGGAGGCGTCAATGGAATTGGATTTTATGCAAGTGAAATTTTTGTATCTGCAGGATTTTCCTCAGGTAACCTTGGAACCATTCTGATGGCGTGCATTCAGGTATCAGTTCTTTCAATTACTTGATTATTAGTCCACAAAAAACCATTAGAATTGCTGCTAAAAATATTTCACGTACAGGTACCTGTCACAATAGTAGGTGCTGTTTTGATGGACAGGAGTGGGAGAGTACCTCTACTCATGGTAGGCAAAATGAACTAGAGTTAGCTCTTGCTCTTCAACCAGCTTCAAATAAAATTAAGTACAATGATTTTCTTTTGTCCTGTAGGTTTCTGCATCAGGGACTTTCCTTGGTTGCTTCATCACTGGGATATCTTTCTTTCTGAAGGTAAGAATGAATCTGCATTACCTCACTGAAATTATCAATTGAATTGAATTTGAACGCAACTCTTTAATACAGGAACACGGAATGCATATGGAATGGGTTCCAACACTAGCCCTCTGTGGCATACTGGTAAGCAAGAAAATGAACAATTATCATTAAAGCTTGGAATAGCTAACTAGTAAAGAGTCAAACTATCTGCCATAACTAATTCCATAGTTTACATAGGTTAACAATCAACAACTATGTATAATCTTAAGTAGATGAATCCCGCGATATCAATTTGACTTCTGAACAATTTCCAAATTATCCAATGCACTCTGTTTGAATGAGTAGGTCTACCAGGGTGCATTTGCAATTGGATTGGGTGCTGTTCCTTGGGTCATAATGTCTGAGGTATGAAATCAGAAATTAATAGCCATCACAAATTCTTCTGCTGATTTCTTTATAGAATCACAAGCGGTTATGTAATATGTTACGTTGGCTACAGATATTCCCCATAAATATGAAAGGAATTGGAGGAAGCCTAGTAACTCTCGTGAGCTGGTTCGGCTCTTGGGCAGTCACTTGCGCATTCAACTTTCTCATGAGATGGAGTTCTTCAGGTCAGGGTTCGATTGCTCATTACAGATGAAAATAATTCCAAATCAATGCATTGGTAAAGCGTTATACATTGAAAAAAAAACTATAGACATATAGGACCAAAAGAGTAAAACATTCCATTTATCAATTTAAATGTATTTATTTAACATTTAGCTATAGTAAGCTACTAAAGTGGAAATATTTCATGATTTATTCTAACAATGAGATCAAACAAAAAGGAAGAAAGGAGAATTAAGTGTAACAAAATTACCAAGATGACCTAAATTTGGGATTTTTTTCGTCTGTTGTTGATGAGCTTTTTTATGTTCATTGAGGCGCTCACTTGCAGCTTTTCACCCTTTTATACAGGTACCTTTTTCATCTTTTCGGCGGCTAGTGCAACTACTATTGTGTTTGTGGCAAAGTTTGTACCTGAAACAAAAGGCCGCTCATTGGAAGAGATTCAAGAATCACTGAATTCTTCCAAGTAATCTAAGAAGAGAAAGCCGATTGAATTTTGTGATGCGTGCATCACTACATTTTAAATATTTGCAGTATAATTGAAGTACCAAACGAGAGCAAATCTTGAACCCATTGTATCACTATTTCTGAACATTTTCCTTTCTATATCTGCATCCAAATCATTCCATTAGTTACAGTGCCATATGGACTAACAAGAGACCATGACTTAGCAAAACATCTCATAGTTAAATGGAAAAGCTAAAGAAAAATTTGATATTGAAACATTACCATGAAAAATTATATGAAAACACAAAAATGTACAACCATCATTGAAGTCCATATCTGTGGTTATTTCCATGAAAGAATTTTGAATTCAAATGGAAATAATATTAACATTATGCTACTCGTTCCATAATATAGGCTTAACATGCTGCAGTGTTAGAATTCAACAAAATTTGTTTGCCCATTCTCTATCATTAAATCTTTTGAACTCTTCTTTTGAAAATGTCTTTCCTCCAAACAGTTAAATTATATTGATAAAATTTTCAGCGAAATATTTGAAGGACGAAAAAAAAAGAACCCATCTGCCAGAAAGTCTAGCCTTTTAAGTTAAAAGGAAAAGTGGAAAAAAAAACTTTTGAAAAATATTGTAATAATGAATCATTTCTACGAAGGAACATAATGTCTATTTATCCAAGAAATTTTGCGAGAAGAATTGGATATAAAATAACTACATTTTTAGGAGCCAATTAGCTATGCAATTACAAGTAAAATTCCATACAATGTATGATGATAGCTGAATCACCAAATGTTTACTAGGATGGGCAATTATCAGGACAGTGGTTTGAGGTAACAGATAATAGTACAACACCAACTAGCAACAAATGTAAGATGACTTAGTGCCATTTTACATGCAGAAACAGATGGGTACCCGACAAAGCTATTCAAAGGACCGACAGATCTTCACCGGGAAGCCCGAATTTGGCACCGCATGTAAAATTGTATGCAATCTCCTATATGCTCTTAATCTGCAAGTTCACAAGAAGAACAATAAATGACCAACAAGAAAACACATGTTCTCTGTGGCATTTCATCAAACAGATAACGAGCATGCACAGACATACTGCGGCCAGCACTAAATTTCACATGCGTAAAGATTTGCAATGAATTTCATATAGAATGGAAAAGATCAAATTGCTATATTACAGCACAACCGCATGAGCCTAAACATTAACCAAAATACTTAGTTTCATCATTCTTTTCATCAAGCAAACAGAAGTTCTTACCATTCACTCCCAATATTTTTTTAAACAAAAATAATTATAGATGAAAAAAAAATGTCATGGAATACAGAGCTACCAACCAGAAGATGCAGAGGGGTGAGAAGAACAAAAATGGAGGCATTTGAGCGGCGAAGAATTGAACAAAAGTGAGCAGCGGCTGAGCATTGCTCTTCAGCAGATGATCGTTCGAATTATTATTTTGCATTCATCTAAATACATAGTTGGTTTCATTATATTCAAAAAAATTATATTATATATTTATATATTTGACATAAATGTACCAAAATTATGTAAATTTTACATATTAGAATTAATCAGTTGTATGATGTCTGTACTGGCATTCGAAATTCACAAGTCATCTCATATTTTTAGTTTTGATTTCTTTATTTTCTTTTTGGGAGGCTTTGGGCAACTAAAGAATGCAAAGTTGAGGATCAATTTGTATGTGCAATTTGATTGAACTAAATGTTGGAAAATGCTCGTGTGAGGAAGAAAGGGATGAGAACATCACTTAGGCTACATTTTCGTGGACATAATTTATGGCGAAAAGAAGGAAATATAAAATAAATTTAGTATATTTTGTTACTAGATTTAATATATTTTTTCTTCTTTCTATCTTGAATTCCGTCCAAAAAATAGCCTAATGATAAAATTATAGGATAAAATTTCTTCTCTTCTTTCTTTCTATGTTTTAGTTTATTAACTATTTACTTTGACTTATTCATATATTTCTCTAGTGGTACATGCAAAGGCAAAGCGATATCTAATGATCCATTCAGCGTCACTATTAATTTTTAATTACAAAAAAAAATAATTTTTTAACATTTTTATTTGATTTCTTCCAATTTGTAATTCGACTAAAGAACCAAATTTTAAATTTCCAGTTTCATATACTTTTGTGAAAAAGGAGGAACCAGCGTAAATAGATTTCTAATAATCTTCTTGTAACATTTAAACTCCAATTTAATAATATCAATAAAATTAGCATGATTAGGAGAGAAAAAGAGTGTTGAGAGAATATAATTGTCATCTAAATGAGATGAAACTCTAGGTGTGTAGATGCTACTTAAAAAATTATATATAAGAGCATATTTTTTATCATCTAATATAAATGTTGTATTAGACTAAAAAAATACTAGTCGATATATCATATATTGATAGTGCGCTGCTTATAATTAATTTTACTTACAAACATATATAAGTCATTTATTCTATAACAATTTTTTTTTTACCTCTTGACATATTATATCAAATTCTTTTAACATATTTATCTCTTGAATATTATTTTTATATGATAAGTTAATGTTGATTTCTGAAATTAAATTATAATAAAGTTAGTGCACATAATTTCATTCATATATCTGGTGAGTAATTAACTACCATTAAATTTACTCAAATATCTATTAATTGGTGTCATATTCTGCGCCGTGACCTAACCGTGTTCTACTTCTTACAGTGTGTCAAGCATTCTGTCCGAGTGAACATTACATTATTATTTAGCTACAAAAATTACTTTTTTTTCTGATGAGTAACCTAACCTCCTAGTAAAATGTACATGGATTTTTTTAAAAAAAAATAATGAGGGGTAATTTTGTTGTTCATATCTCTTGGGCACCTTAATCTGTGCCCTTTGGATTTCTATTCAACATTTTCCAGAGTTGTAGTCGTTTAGAAATTTGCTTTCTTTTTCTCTGTACTCTAATTAGAAAAAAAAAAGGACCGTAGATAAGAACTTAAGAATGATACATTTACTTCTAGGTCAGCAATGGTCAATTCGGCATGAAGGGCAGATAAAGGCGTGCATGAGAGCAGGAAGAAACATCAGCATTCCAAATGAACAAGGATTCAATTGGATATAGCCTCCAAAGTAAACCTGTATTAGACCGATACAACCCATATCGCGGTATACTACCTAGGCGAGTGTTTGTACCCTCCATTCCCTACCCTCTGTCCTTATTTCAATTACCACCCCTGTAATCATCAAAGCTATTTTGAATTAAAAATAGGGAAATGTTGCTAACAATTGATAGCGAGTTATAAAAATAATCATTTTGTTTCACGCCTGCATCTACAACAGCGCAGAAGAAGCAAGCCCATTCCACTGTTTGGGATCACCGGATCACGAACTTGGCCGAACAAAGATAACACCTTAGTCCGTATCATCATGCAAGGCAACAACAGGTGAGAATGTAAATCGCTTCTTCTCTTGTTATCCTGGAAGCATATTGGAGACCTGCCAACATGAGGTTGACCGAACAAATCAGTATGGGCAGCTCAAAGCGAGAGAGAGAGAGAGAGAAGGGGGGAGAGAGAATAGTAACCTTCACTGCTTTATCTTGTTGTATACTTACTGTACATTAAATTAGGAGCTTTTCAGACAAGACCGCAGCACCTATTAGACTAAGAAGGCAGAGAATGGAGAGCAAATCTATAAAGCCAAGTGAAGAATCAGAGAACAGGTAAATATTGTGCGAGTCGCAGTCACCACGGAATCCTCTAGCAATCATAGCCTGTCAAAGCCAGTATATTAAGATCATGACAATTATATATAACAACGTGAAGCATGCTTAAATGTCGGGAAATTTTCAGAAATGACTTATAGCGTGTTTTCTTGGATAGAGAACTGAAAGGAAAAAATAATTCAACGTGTTTTTCATTATTTTCTTCTAATCTTTCGTTTAAGGAAACACAGACTTAATTTTCATAATGAACAAAAATAGTTTGTGCTGCAGCTAAGCTAACGACCTACTCACAAAATATATAGAAAGAAACAATATTGTGTTACAAAATAATTAATTCACATCAGATAGATCTCTGAAAGTAGTGCACGAATGGATCAACCTCAACAACGGTTTCAATGGGAAAGTGAGGCATGGGCTGCATGAAACTAAGGTAAAAATTTATACTGATACTAGTGCGTTGTACCAAAGGCTTAATACAGTATGTTGATCTGGTAGGTAATACTTACGAAAAAAATTTCTACGTTTGGACCCAACATGGATCAACCTAGACCCAACATGGATCAACCTATGTTGGGTCCTTCGTTTTTATACCAAAAATATTTTTTTTAAAAAAATTATAAAGAAATGATCTACACATTCTAAGCTTTTCAATAGTATCAACATTGTTATAGAAAAAATCACGCACGATGAAAAATTAATAAAAATATTATTATATAAATTTTTATCCAAATAGTAACCAGAAATTTCTACGATAATATTTTTGTTAATTTCTTATCGTGCGTGATTCTTTCTATGACAATAGTGGTACTGTTGAAAAGCTCAGAATGTGTAGATTATTTCTTTATAATTTTTTTTTAAAAAAATATTTTTAGTATAAAAACAAATGGCCCAATATAGATTTCCCTATGTTGGGTCCGAACATAGGAAATTTTCTCAATACTTATTGGTATCCACCAACTACTACTTTTTTAGTCATTTAAAGTCTTTTCCAAACCGTTAGTAGCCATTTTTAGACCATTTGGAATCATTAGTTTCAACCTTTTTAAACTCAGATAGACTATCTCAAGTTCAATTATTAATTAGCCTAAAACTTTCTCAAACTCAGTGGTTGTCATTTTATGGCTCTTAAAAACTTATAACTTGGCCTGTTTCGGTGAAGAGAATCCACATAGGGGAGAAGAAAAACTACAATGAATATGGTAGCTTTTGCATCTAGATTCATTGCATTTTTTTTCTCCCCTACGTGGATTCTCTCCACCGAAACATGTTATTAATGTGATAACATGCTCATTTATCTTTTTGCTCAAATAGTTACTAGCTATTTTTAGACCGTTTGGAATCATTTCTAAGGAGCTTTAGCCTATTTAAACCCTGATACACCATTTCAAGTCAACTAACAACCCTAAAACTTATCAAACTCACCTGAATTCTTCTAATTGTAATGATTGTCATTTTATGGCTCTTAAAGCTCATAATGTTGATCTTATATGTTGACAACACGCTCATAAAATGGCAAACAATTATCACAATTGGTAGTGTGTTCATTGCAACGTCAAGAATGGAAGCATTACTAATGTGAAGCAACATCTCTTTGGCCTCCTACCTCAATGTTACCAAATGCTTAAGTCCTGTACAGAGTCCAATGCGTAATGAAAGAACAACAAGATACATGCAGATCAATAAGCAATATCTAGTCAAAGTAGCATGAAGAGTACTGCTACCAAGCATCAAATTGAATGAACACCAACACAATGAGTGACAAGTGTTGCTCTAGCTTACGAAAAAATTAGGTCAGTGTTTAATATACAGATGCATTGGCAGTGTGGATTAGCACTCGGGAGTAGCTTGGGCATAGTTCTTAAGAGACCCAAGGGGTTGAGACATCTTGCAAGAATGCACAAGCGAAGTCTCCATACCACCGAATGCACATATGCAAGGCATGAACAAGAAGAATACATGAACAGACCATGCAATGATTGGGAGATAATTGCAAATAGTTGCTAGACAACTTTTAACAATTAATAACAATTGACACATCCACTTATGGGTAACAAGAGGCTCGTCCAACCTTCATAAAACAACCCTTTGGGCAATTACAAAGGGGCTATTGTCATTGTCAATGTTAACGAGTGTACAAAATGACTAGACAAGCGATTGTTGAGTGTGCAATTGTATAACTGAGGATGAGAGGTAAAGTGTAATCTTTACTTTTCTCATTTTACCTTATAGATTCTTATTCATCAAGTTGATTTTCTGGTATGCTAGTCTTTGTGGTTGAGTAACCGGTGCATCGTTCTTGACTACACATATAGTAGCTACCATCTTTCCTTTCTACTTGGAAGCCATAGTTAATTGGGGCTGACAAATTGAAGTGCAATTTAGTCACAGTACCTTGTTTTTCTTTTAGTGAAAATTTTGAGTATGCAACAGTTGCATAACCCCCAATGATAGCCCCTACAAAACCTTCCGCCATTGCTGCAAGATCCTCATCCTAAAGCCTACTACATTATTGGTCGCATAAATGCATATTACTTGGAGAATTTTCTATAGAACTTGAATAGTACGTCCAAACCACATATCCATTATGTATTGAACAAGCAATGACAATTGTCGTAACAAACATAACATATACATTGTGTAACACTAGAAGGTGACCAACCTTGAATCCAAAACAACAAAGCATTAAAAAAGCTAAGCGTGCAATTCCTTATGACCAACATGGCTTAGACAGCTAAGATGCATTGTCATGTCTTAAAAAAGAATAGTTTTACACCTTGTTGCCAGAGAGGAAAGAGGGAGGAAAGGATGGAAAATCAGAAATCCCTCGTTTATTATGACGGATGGAAACACATCAACCGATTTGATGAATGAAAAAATCGCCAAAATCCGTTGTTTTGGGATCCGCCCAAATCGGGCGGAAAACACTCAACGCGTACGTCTGCTCGCAGCAACTGCCACCTCGTCCGCTCGCAACTGCTCAGCCTCGCCCACTAGTCATCGCTCGCAACCGCTTAAGCCACGCTCGCTCGTCCTCGTCCACTAGCAGCCTCGCCTGCTCATCATCGCTCATAGCCGCTTAAGCCTCGCCCGCTCACCCTTGTTTGCTCGCAGTCGACGCCACCTTCTCCTCTCCTTCAGCTAGCTCTCCAGCCGCTCATTGCTAGTCCTCGTCCACTCAGCCATGCCTACTCGACGCATGCAACCGTTCGTCCTCATTTTTCTGCTCAGTCTCGCCTACTCATCCTCATCTACTCACAGCTGTCCCCTTGTCTACTCACAGCTGCCACCTTGTCTGCTCGCAGCAGCGCCCACCTCTTGCAGCAGTGTCTGCCTCATCATCTTGCAGCAACTGCCGCCTCGTTCGCTCGCAGCTTCTCGCAGCAGCTGATGTCACCTTCTCCTCTCCTTCGGCTAGCTCTCCCGCCGCTCACTACTCGTCCTCATCCACTCGGCCACACCTGCTCGACACTCGCAGCTCTCCTGCTCCCGTTCGTCCTCGTTTTTTTCACTCAACCTCGACTGCTCGTCCAAGGCCATTTGCAGCTGTCGCCTCGTCCACTCGCAGCAACTGCCACCCTCGTCCACTCGTAGCAACTGCCACCTCGTCCTCTCACAGCTCCCGACACCACCCTCTCCTCTCCTTCGGTTCAGCTCTCTTCCCTTCCCCGTGAAACACGTGAAGGTCCCATGATCTAACATTCTCTTCCCTCTCTTTTTCCCTTCCATTTATTAATCCTTCCCCTCTAACTTTCCATCTACTCTAGTAAACAGAGTGGTGGAGTACATAAAGTCCTTACTAAAAATGGAAATCAATAATAATACAAAGGATGACAAGGAGCTCAACTTCCTATTTGGAATGTAGCCTTACCCTTGTGTTTTTTTGGGGAGAAATGTAGGGAGAAAAGAAATAAACCTATATTTTCCACTGATTTATTGGAGAGACAGATTTGAGAGGAAAGAAAAGGGAGGAGAAAAAGTATTTATTTTTTCTCATTTTAGTTTCTCCCCGAATCAGGGAGAAAACACATCGCCCTCATGTGTATTTCCAGCCTGCATCACCCTCCTCACCTCCCCCTCATCACCATTCTCCTCCTACCAGCCTCCTCACCTTGCCCTCGTCACCCTTGAGCCTCGTCGCCATCCTCCTCCTCCCAGCCATCCTCCTCCTACCAGCCAACCTCCTCACCCCACCCTCGTCGCATCCTCCTCATGCCAACCAACTGCCCAGCCATCCTCCTCCTCCCAGCCAGCCTTCTCACTTCGCCCTCTTCGCCCTCGCCCTCCTCGCCTCTTCGCCATCCTCCTCCCAGCCAGCCTCCTCACCTCGCCTTCAAGCCTCCACGTCTCACTCGAACCTCGTCGCCATCCTCCTCACCTCGCCCTCGAGCCTCGTCGCCATCCTCCTCCTCCTAGCCAGCCTCCTCACCTCGCCCTCGCCAGCCGCCGTGAGCTCCGCCACCTTTTTGCGCTTCCAGCTAGCCTATGTCTACACCTCCACCTCTCCTCCTTCCCTGCCATTCCTCCTATATTGGCCGCCCATGCTTCCATCTCTATGCTGTGTAACTCACGTGATATTTTTTTCTTCCCTCTCCTTTTTATTTCCTCTTCTATATTTCTTTCTCCCCACATTTCTTCCTCTCGAAAAAACAGCCTTAGGCTCAAGGTGGATTCATGGAATGTTGAAGAGTGTGGTGGCTATCATAGATGCATTGCTTGATTATTGAGTAAGAAGGGTGCATCTATACCCTTGACCCCGAAGCCCTCTATGTGAGATAAAAGACAAGTGGAAAATCTATTATCAGGAAACCTCTCAGGGAGTAAATCGGAGAACAAAATAGTCTCTATGGAGAGAGAAAATTATTGTGATAATCACCAAGGGGCAAAGATAACGTTAACAATGAATCCTTCATCCTCTATACAATCATAACCTCCTTCCCACATTTATGATGTATGTGAACGTCAAACTCAACACGTAGCAAGTGGTAACCATCATGGGCACTCATGCTCGCATGTGTTCATAGATGATTGACTCGCTATCCAATTTAACTTATTCATCTCCAAGGTGACAGTGCATACTGTCATCTCTATGACAGTGAATACCTCTATGCAAACAGGTGGCTGAAATGTCCAACAATATTCCTATTTAGAATTATCCATGGAGGAAAAGATAACATGTCATGTCATACTCAACATCAACTTCATTTAGTCAATGAAGGTATCAGTATTCCTCATTTTAATGGTATTTTCATCCTAGGAAAAAAAACATCTTGGCATCACATTAGGAGGGGCATGATACTAGCCGAGCAAAAATGTTATGTTCTCAGCTGTTGCAACATGCAACGGTTGTAACATAGTTAAGAATTTTTGCTATATTCATTAAGGTCGGACTCAACCAAAAAATTAATATTTCTGACAATGGTAATTGTATTCAAGGAGTACTTAAAATGATAATGTATGAAATATTGAAGATGTTTTCTTCTCAATCATTGAATAGACATGATATATAATGCACAATCTCCTGCTCATGCTCTAAAAGATTGACCTTTAGAAGTGGTGTAAGAAAAAAAAACTATATAAACTTCTAGATGTCGATTTCAGTTAGTCATCAGAAGACTATTCAGTGCTTTAATGTTCATTTAATTGAAAGATGACATGCGTAGAATGTGCATGGATTATATAATGCAATGGAGGAAGTAACAATGTAGAATTATTATCCAATTCCTCCAATGCATGATTTAATAGATTGATTAGTGAAGATGCAATGCCAAGTTGGATGTGCATGTGGGCTACTAATAGGTTCAAATTGTAATAGGAGATTAACCAAAGGTGGTGTGTAATTCAAAATAGGTCGTATGAGTTCTTGGTCATGTTATATGGGTTGTCAAACGCATTAGCTATATTTTATAACTTAATGAATGATGACTTACTAGGATACCTAGATGAATTCTATATGGTGTATCTAAAGGAAATTGTTATTTTCTTAAGATCCTTAGATGAGCATATGGTATATCTAGGGAAGATCTTAAAAGAGCTGCAAGACAATCACTTATTTGTAAAGCCTAAGAATTGTGAGTTTTCATGTGAAAAGATCCAATTCCGTATGGCTATGTTTACCGGTGAAGAAAGAGAATGGGAGGAAAGGAAAAATAAGAGAGAAAGGAAAATAGGTAGAATGAAAAAGGGAATCACATTATTATCACGTGATTTAGGGCCTATTTGGCATCACTTTAAAGCTGATTTTAAGCAGCTTTTAAATAAAAAAAAAAGCAATTAGAAAACTATTTGATAATGAAAAGCAAAAATAAAAAATAAAAATAAAAATAAAAAAGCAGAAGTTGAAAAAGCTACAATTTGATGTTTTTACGACTTCTACTTTTTCAAAAAAATAATTTACATATTTTTGTTTAAATTTTTAGGTATTATTATTTTAAAAAAATTTAAAATCTTAACACCAAATGAAAATAAATTATATTATTATTTTAAATAATTTAAAATAATATATATATTTATTATTTTAAATTTTGACAGTAGGTAAAAAGTTATTAACCAAAAATCTTATAAATTTTAATAGTGCAGCATAGTACAGTACATCGTAGTTTAGTACAGCTATAAAGTTATTACCAGCTAGACCAAACAGACCCTTAGAGAAATAACAAAAAATCCTACGAGGTGGACGGCAGGCAAACGATCGAGGCGGACGTCAAGGTAGATGGGGCAAGGCAGACGAGCGAGGTGGTCGTCGAGGCCGATTGCGATGAGGATCTCGTAGGCCATCTCACGAAGCTCTGAGGGCGAGAGCGCGATGCTCAGCTGGCCGAAGGGGGAGAGATCGAACGACGAGGTGGGACAGCAAGGTGGGCAGGCGAAGCAGGCGACAAGGCAGAAGGTGAAGCAGGGGGATGGCGAAGCAACGGGCGGCACAAGGCGGGCATGCTGGTGGGACGACGAGGCAGGCAGGCGAGGCGGACGTCGAGGTGGGCAGGCAAGACAAAAGGTGAAGCGGGGGTGGCGAAGGTAGGCGGGCTCGTGGGTGGTGGACGGGGCGAGCCCGAAGGAGGCAGCGTCATTCGCTCGTTTTCCGCCCAAATCGAGTGGATAGCGATTGAGAGGAAAATATGATACTTTTCCTTCCTGGTTTTTCCTTTCCTTGGTAAACGAAGGAAAATTTCTTTTTCCTTTCTTTTTCTTTCCTTCCTCTCCCTTTTCCATCCTGGTAAACAGGTTGTAAAGCATTTGGTTGAGTGTGTCCAAGTACAAATGAATCTTCAAAAGCTTTGGGTCATTGAGGATTAGCGAGTGTCCTTCATTGCATTCATTACTTGGTATAGTAAAGTTCTATTGGAGGCTCATTCAAGGAGTAATCACAATTATGTTGTGTTTATTAAGCTGGAGAAATTGATTTGTTTGAGTTTATATTGTCTCTTAAATTTAAAGTTGCCTTAATATGCATAGAACCAAGATATAGGCTATATCCTAGTATAAGAGGAACATTGATCGCATTTGAGAGAGGACATTGATCGCATTTGAGAGTTCCTCTCTCTTAGTTTCTTGAGTTAGTCATCATATGCCGGTCCTCTCGTTGAGAGGTACAAAGGTCCCATTACAAGTCTTGATAAGAGGGTAGCGTTTGAAATCTCTCTCTATCCTTAAGCAACACCTCCTCGAACCTATCAAGCAACATTATTTGATGCAAGATGTGCATGAGAAAAAGATGATGATTGTCATCCGCCTCTAAGTCTAGAATGCCTATCTACTTGGGACTCAATTTGCAATAAAAATGGAAAATGTTGTGAACACTTGCTTTGTAATGCAAAAGTTCTCAGCTAAGTAGACCCTTCCTGGACATGACTTCAGAAAGGAGCAAAATCTGAGGCACTACAACGAGATTGTTGATGCACTTAGTTGCTTTTACATCATTGAACAACTTAGCATAAGTAGAAGATAAATTGGGGACCTGAATAAAGGTGTGTGCTAAAGATAATGCAAGATATCAAATTTTGGTTTAACAATATCTAAGGCTTAGTGTGCAAATTGCACATCCCTTAACTCGATGAACTAGGGAGAGAGATTCCACCCAAAACACAATCACTTGGTAGGTAGGTCAACCTGAGTAGAAGCACATCATGATACTTTTGGCAAGATCCAATTACCAATTAAAGATTGTTAGAATTAGATTTGTAAGTGTGGACATATCTCGGGTGCCAACGAGCAAAAGGAGGTAGAATTGTTCCAACCCCATCCAATTCCAAAGAACCCAAGGACATTGGTCTCCATAAACTTCATCAATGGATTGTAAAAGGTGGACAAATAGAGTATAGTGTTTGTGGTAGTTGATTGTTTCTCGAAGTACGTGATCTTTATGCTTGCACCTGAATCATATCCTACTCAAGTTGCTACAAAGTGTTTCTATTAAAACATAATGACATTGTATGTGATACATTGTTTTGCCTAATGATTCAAACAGATGAGATCTAGTATTAAGTCAGCAATTAGAGTATAATCAGTATATCAATAGTTTGTTGGAAGAATATCTATGCGCAAAACTAGTTGTCTAAATTAGATAGTGCCTAGTTCAGTTATAACTTACACAAGTCCGTTGCCACAAACAAAAGTCCATTCGTGTTTGTACTAGGCAACAACTATGGACCCTGATTGATGTGGTGCAGTGGACTTCAAGTGGCAAATCTTTTTGACACATTATTTCACTCAAGACAATCAAATGTTGCTAAGCGAGGTCTAAACTGATCTACCAAGCACTATGAGGAGGATGCAGGATTGTGTTGTCATCATATCAGATCCTTAAAGTTCTGGTTGGTGATTAAATTTTGCTTGAATTAACCCCACAAATCCGTAGGAAAATTTCACCAAATACTACACATCATGTTTTAGTAGCATAATAGATGGACCCTTCAAAGGATAAGCTGGATATTACACAAGAAGATGCAAATACTTCTGTTTGTACAAACCTAGTTGTTGGATTTAAATAGCATTAGCAATTCGGAGAATGAATAAATTGCAAACTTTTGCAAGTCAAATGTTTACGTGAACATATTAGGTTAGAAAATCTCATTTAATCTTCCCATCCTTCCATACTAAGAGTCAATGAAAATGCAATAGATAATCACTCTTTTTGCTTATTTACCATATTATGACGTAAACAGTAGAGAAGAGAAGATTAGGAAACATTGCAGAATGATTTGTATACAAAGTTAATATGCTTTAACTTAGAATTATTGCATGAACAATTAATCTTCTAAGTAGTTTTGTAGCAAATAGGATATCATATTAGCAGAAGCCCAGTGTGTAGGTTGCTGTTTTCTCAAAAGCTCCATTACTGTGGTTGGGCCTAGGTCTTGGCAAAATGGTTCCTTTTTGTTCAAGTTATTGTATCCTCATTTAAAACTGTTTAAATCATGACTACAACTAACTGATCATCATGGAGAAAAACTGACCTTGGAGATTTGCTCAGCATGACTAAAAATATTTTTGAAGATCCGGCGGATGTACAAGAAGAAAACTGCATAAAAATTGACGACAAGAGCAGAATGGTAACACATCTGTCCATTGTTGTTTATTATAACTTGTAATGATACTTACATAAAAGCAACAAGTACGAGAAAAAAATAAATGCAAAGCATGAGAAGCATGTAATTATCAATTAGCTAAAAGATTTTATAAAATTAATACAAGCAATTTAAATGGAGTACTAAAAGCATGCCAAGCATATGATAGCAGATGAAGTCCAAGTTCGTGACCATAATATCAACAAATCAGAATAACCAAAAGTCAGTTACCTACTAACACATCCGCCAGTAAACTTAAATAAATGCACTCATCAAGTTGAACAATTGTAATGAAGTAATGGCAATATTTTATTTGATCGCCCAATCTAAAGTCAAATCTTGTAGTTAGAGAAGATCAAATCTTTCTGATGGAAATATAAATAGGCCCCAACCACCTCATTTCTTAAAGACTCAGTTTAGAAGAAAAATTAATAGTACATTCCAACCATATCAATTCATCAAAAGACTAGTTTCTTTTTTGAACGAATGAGCAGAATACATACTGCTTAGATGCATGGGTTATTAAGAGTCATTGTCAGCTTCGTAGTCTCTAATCACTACTTAAAGACTTGGGTATGAAGAAGTCAACCACAATAATCGCTGCTGTGAGACAGCCATATCAAAGTCTTCTAAGTCAAGGCCGATCCAAACAACGATCGTGGCAGACTTGTTCCACAAGCACTTAAGTTTGCACATTTATAACCATCTCAATTATGAGTAACAGGTGAGCAGTTATGGTAGATTGGAGCGCAAAGTGATCAGACAGTACAGGACCAGGGTCTTCTGAAGTGCTTGCTTTCCCCCAATCAAGTAGTACTGACACTGATGTGTGGTTTGGGTCCTTGTGGAAGATCACTTATATGAAATTCTGAAAAGGTAGGTCAATTTTCTTGAGCCAAATGATTTGAACTGGAAGTAGGAAAAAGCAAAGCATTTGTTGTTAGATAGCACAGGAAAGCTTTCATTCCAATTCTCAGCTCCAGGAGAATCATCAACAAAATCACCTCATTCATGTATGCACTTTTTTTGCTAAGCATGGTGAGTAGGTCTTGGAAGAAAACAAATAATGATGCAAGAAAGACAAGCCATTTGATAATGTTGCACCAAAGGCAGACCTGCCCAAACTATGATCTCGATATCGAAAAATCTCTTGCGTCAAGTGATTGCTGACCTCAGAAAATTCCAGAGACAACAACAAGCTTTTGTGCGGAGAGTGGTCCAAATATGTACTCGAAGGTTGCACAACCTCTCGATTGTTCACCATCAACACAAGAATTGGATTGGAAATCAACTGATTCAGTAATTGAGATATGTAGCAGAATCTAAAGCACTGAAAATTGGAACATTAGCTGAAGAATTCAACAAACCCTTATTGGAAATTTGGAATTAGACTGAGCAGCTGATTGTAAGTCAGAGTTGATAATATTACAAGTTCTCTGGTTCACATATGCACTAAAGGAGGAAGAGACTCCACATTAGTAAACAAATTACAGACGTTTCCTTTGCCTGTGTCATAGACAGCAAGCACGTGATCCAAATATGGATAGTCTCTTGAAATGTTCTCCATACACAGGCAACAGGAAGGTTTACCATCTAATGATTAATCAAGCACTTTTGCTGGTAGTTTAACATTGAGCATTTGATTCATAATCCTAACATTTCTTTCTTCAGCTTCAGTGGCAGCTTCCGCAATTGAAAGTTCCAGGCAAAAATTTTCTTGATAAATTATTAGAACTTGCTAGTGGTTCAGTACATGAATCTTTATCTGTGGGACCTTTTGGCGAGGGGAGAGAGATGGGAAATAGTTGAAATAGCTGACTCACACGGTTCACTTGTTATGAGAGGTCACTAATGTGCATTTTTAAGATATGTCAAGTTGCAAACCATATGACTAGGCTCTTAGACAGGCACTGTATTGACCTCATCACGCAGGTGGAGCCGTGGAGCCACCAAAACATCTTTCGCTCAACAAGACTAGTTATGTGGAATTAAGCTCCTCAAGAAATTTGAGGTATATAGCATCTGACTCTATTTTAACTTTTTGATACACATCGTGCTTCACTGGTATTGATTAAAACATAATGCAGATCTATGTTTTCCTTCAAATACTAAAATTAACCGTTTTCCAGATTAAACTGAAAAAAGTTGAAACACAAAACACTTTGTTCTCTCGATTTTTTTCTGTAACTTGATGATTTATGATGTTAACTTAAATCTTGTAGGACAAGAAGCCTTCAAAGTTCAGTCTACCCATTTGTTCCTCCACTGGCTAAACAGGACAAGCAGTCAGTATAGGAAAGTACAAAAACAATTGCATTGGATTTTTTTTTCAAGAGTGACACTGAAAGGGTAAATATTCAAATAACAAACCAAAGTCGAACACAAAACATGAAATCAATATTCTGGCAGTAAAGAAACAAAATGAATTTATCAGAATCATTGTAACTCTCAAATAATAAAGAGCAGGCTCTTAGATGTCACTAGACTAGATATATTGAAGGAGATACCTACCATCTAACGTTTCCATCAATGTTAATTGTTGCCAGCATATGCGACGGGCAAGAATGCCTAATGCAGTATTTCGTACCTTTAAGCATCAAGCATATCATTAGTATAGATGGAAAACTTAAATAACAAATGGCAAGAAGTTCATGGGATATATACAGATCGCATATTTCATCTATGAATTTGAGACAAATTCCAAGCATATATACATGTTCATCGCTATTGACCCTCAACTTACCTCATCAAAAACCAGACCAACAAATCTCAACGAAAGCAACAGTGTAAATATTGTCTCAGATACTGGAACGCCAGTTAGAGCTAAAGGAGCCATAAACCACCTCAGTGCAGATGCAAGTTGTTCGGGTGTCGTTGTTGTCAAGCACAGATTTGCACTTTGAAAAATCTTTTAGAAGGTAAAAAATGAAATATCAGTAATCAGGTGAGTACTGCAGTTCTTCAAATAAATAGATTAGCTTGATAAAATAGCATTCTTCTGATATATCTATGAAGTTCAGGAAAAAAATACAGAAGAATGAACAGGGATTATGAAGATTGTATATTGTCGTCACTCGTCAGCATGGCAAGAAACATTCATTACTTAACTATAAATTGTTTCGTTAATCTTTGGCAAGAAAATAAGTTACAACCGTTCCATGAAGAATTATCTGAGACTTGCATTGCCGCACAAATTAAAGATAATCATTCAAAAGTGAGAAAAAAGATATCAAGAACAAAAGCTTGTAAGAGAATATGAGAGAGAGAGCAGCGAGCAGTTTTGCACATTTCTCGCTGGAAATCAAGTCTGACTAAAAACTCGTACATAGCCTCACTATTTTAAGATCATCTAGAAGTTCAAAACCACAAAAAATACCATGAATCCTAAACATTTGCCATTAGAACTGAAACAATTGTGAAATTTAGAAATGTGTATGTTGAGAACAAGTTTCAGAAAATGATATACACTACAGAGTGAAAAAAATGCATGGAATGTTATAAAAAAACAGCTCCAGGAGTTTTTCAGAAGAGGAAGGTTAAATGACAGATTTTGCGTTGTTTGGACACAACAAAAGCTAAATGAGAAGAGGAAAGTGTATTTTGTTATGATATGTCAGTTAAGAGAAACAATTACCATTCAAAGATCTCAATCTTAAGTCTATTTCAGGATTGTAAAGAATTCATAAATTCACATGAGATAAAAGAGCCTTACAGTAAAGGATAAACAAGAAGATGTACTAGCAACTGATAATCCTTTCCTTGTAAATTGCAGTGGACCAAGTTTCATGATTACATATGAATAACCTCCCAAAGATGTTGGAATGTTTGGCAATCCTGTGATTGATGGGGGAGGAGTTCTCAGCTGGGTAAGTGAGGGTGCAGCATCGGAACCAAATCCCAGCATGATAAATAAAATCCCTGAAAGCAAAGCCACTCTTCCCAATTGATCCTACAAAGGAAGATTAGCTTTTTTAAGAGTCAATGAAAACCATTTGTATCCTGAGTTGAAGTACATCAAAATAAATGTATAAGAAAATAAATATGCATGTTAAGACAAATAATAATAATAATAGCAAGATTCCATAAAACCTTAAAATATTGCAGCAAATACTACTTGAGAATCAATACATGACAAGAACACAAATCTGATTTTACTGGCAAATTTTAGCATGACATTGACCTCTGCAAAAACACATATTTCGGCCATATTATGCAGATACTTGAAGATGCATTGTGCACTAACAATGGAACTTACTAAGAAGCTTCACATGGGCAATTGATACGGGCTTCATTAAGTCCAAAGGAGTAACAACTTAAAAGGAGAGGCTTTAAGGTAAAAGATAAAACAGGAGAAAGATTTTATAAATGATCCTCACAACGTTGCCCCTTTTTCTTTCTCTTACCCATTGTTCATGCTTATTTTCACCAAAGAGATCCTTCAACTTTTGTCCTCTAAGAATGAAAAGCACAAGCTGCTGCAAACTAAGGTGGGATGGGACAGCTTAGAATGTGCATGGAGGAAATTTTTGTGGCTGGTCAGTCAGTTGGGAAGAAGCTTTAAGGTGAGCAAACTTTCTAAGTGGGCCCCAGCTTGGAGCAGCCCCCCACCCACCATCCAAAAACATTGGGATTCGTGCATGGACGAATCTCAATGTGTGTTGTACGGTGGATGGGGGGCCCTACTTAGCAGTTTTTTTCCTTTAAGGTTGGGGATAGCGGACCTTGAGGATGAACAGGGTACATACGCTCAAATGTTTGCCCAACCTGTACAGGTCAGGCCAATGAGGAAGCTTATAAGCCTACCAAGTAACTTGAGAAAGGTAGGAGAGGAAAATTTATGAGGGTGGTCAAACTTATAATTGGTCAATGAACCATTGATCAATTGTGTAAGTTTCAGCCAATCTTGCTATCAGTGAATCATAGAGAACCAAGAGATAAACCTTGCCCCAGGTGCACATTCAAGGAACCAAGAGGTAAATAGAATTCACCAAGAACTTTGCCTAAGGACAGTGCTAACCTAGTTAGATCCACCTACCAAGCCAGACTAGAGATACCAATCAAATTGGCATTGCCTGATAGACCAACCTGACGGAGTTATCTTGTTGGGGCAACCAGCCTACACTGACCAATTGAACCTTTTATGAGCTACCTAATGAAGTATTAGCCCTGCCTCCTTATCATTCGTAATTCACTCATCACAAACACTATGGTCCTTCCATCTCAACAAAAAGGTTTTCGTTTGCTATGTTACCTCCTGGATGATAGAGGACTAAATAATAACATCATCAAGTCTCTGTTAGTACGCATGTATATAAAGAAAAAGTTAGCAGAATGTAAGTTTGGCCCTACCTACTTAGCATTCATAATTCTTTATTGGCAATCTTAACAATCAATGTCATTTACGTCTCAGAATGTTTAACCTACATGATGGCATAAAATAGTGAAATTTTTTTTTTCTCAATTTTAAGCTTATCATAACTTTTGTTTTCAAGCAGGCAGATTAGAGAAGATTCATAAACAACTTATTACTTGAGTAACTTCCTGTAACTTAATCTCACCAAACCTAAACATTTCAGTAGTAGCTTAACTTTTATACTAGAAAGATACTTCAAAAGAGTTTAGAAGTCCAAAATAATATATATTTAGTAAAAATTTAAAAAGAAACTACAATGAGCGAAAACAATAAAAATTTGAAGTTACCATCCAAACACGTGTTGGAAGGACGCAAATTGACAAGATAGTGAGATAGACGATAAAACCAAGGCGCATGAAAATATGCGATCTTGCTGGTAAGACAACAAGAGCCAATAGCCAAACCTGCAAAACTAAATTATCAAGTATAAGGAATTGAGGTTACATGTGCTGGAAGTAATATATTAAGAAAAAGTTAGCAGAAAATAAAGAAGAGTATAACAAAGGGGTATAAAAATCGACAGCTATCAAAATGTGACCACACAAAACAGAGTAAGTGTAAATTGTATAATCCGCATTTCTAGATATTATTGTCTCAAAATACAAACCATCTAATAAAGCTTATAATTTAACAAGAGAACCCAACTTCTATATAATTTACACTTTCAATCCTTTTAGTAATGTAATAATAGGATATCCAGAAAAGGATACAGTGCACCAATCGTTCATCAGATGCCATCAAGCAGCAATTGCCAACAGATAGAAGAGGAATGATTTGAGTTAGCAGTGCAGAATCAAATTTAGAGAAACTGGATAAGTAGCTCTTTTTTTGGAATTTGTACCGTATGTTAGATTTAGAAAAGGTTAATCGGTTCAGAGCATTAAAAGCAGAAGAAATCAACTTTTAATTCAAACTGGGTGCAAAAGCCTTCTCAAAAGTAACCTTACGTTGTTTGAGTAGAATATCAGAGGACCAAAGAAAGTTTAAGTTTAAAGAGACTAGAAACATGAAAAACTATTACTTTGTTTAGTTTGATTTGTGATAGAAAAAAAAAATCAACTGTTTGATCTAATTAGCCATACCCTACACTTGCATTATCCAGGGTAACTATTGATGCCATTTTGTAATAAATTTTCTCATATACTCACATACTCTAGTGAGTGAAACTCAAGGATACACATGAAACGACACATCAGTAACATAGGAAAAATGTACGTTACAATGTGAGACTAGTAATCAAGAATGAGCTACAAATCCTAACCTAAAAATGCACTGCTAAGTCAGAACTCGAAAGTCTCTAAGATCATGCACCACCGAACGCTAACACAAACGAGGTTTCAGGTTGGTCTTTGATCAAGATGTTTGTTAGCCTAATTTTCCCTTTTGCCGTACGTGACGCATCTGAAGCAATTCACATTCAGAATGAGTCCATCAAGTTTGTGAAAACCAACTGTTTGTCCAAATGCCAATAAGAACACAGAAAGGAATAAACTCCATGAAAACAATGAAAACAACAAAGCATTTCAAACATATGGAGAACTATCTCATTACCAATTTGATACGGGGATCAATGGAGTGGAGAAAAGTGCGTGGGGAATCGATGAACTGGCAAATGGGACTGGAAGTGGCACCGGAAATGAGCCTGAGGATCCTCTCGGGGCCTATCCCGAAGCCGCGCGGGATCAACGACACCCATCTCGCTACTTCTGCTCCTCTTCCAGTTCTTTCGTCGTCGTCGTTCCTGTCGACCACCGCGCAGCTCACGGACAAGGGCCTCCGCCACGTCCTCGTCGTGACAGGTCTTCGAACCGTTGCGGCAATTGGAATCAAGAGAATAAGAGAGGCACGGCGGTAGCGAGGTAGGAATGGCTGCAGGAGGCGCGGTGGAGACCTAGTACGAGAAGGTGGAAAAGGAGAGTGGAGGTAAGAGCAGGGAGGGGTGCCGACCCCGTGGAGTCGCGATGTCATCCTTTGGGGCTTGGGCCTCAACTTTCATCTGTGCGGGAGAGAAATGTAGGGTTATATTTTAAGATAATTTATTTTAAAAAAATATAAAATGTTTCATCAGTTATTTTTTTATTTTATAAATTAAAAAAAATTAAAAATACATTGAATCTAATCGTATTTTTTTTCAAATTAAATGTGTTTCCTATTTTTTTCTTTAGTTTGTCATCCAAAAAACACAGCCTAAATCTAAATCCACACAAATTAGAAAAAAAAAAGATAATACATCACCAATTAATATAACAAAAGATTGTATATACAATTAACTTCTTATGGTATTAAAAACTCTAAAATTATATAATATGAAGGATAATGTATTCGTTAAAATTTACAATAAATAAAATTTTAGTCCATATATTGAATCTATTGTTTTAGAATATTTATTGGATATTTTGTCAAGTTATGACTAATATTTTCATGAGTCATGACACCTCAAGAATTGTGAAAAATATTTTCATTTATTGCATATTAAGCTTGTGTGTGTTTTATGATGTATTATGTTAAGAATAAATATATGTAATATTAAGTAACAATATTAAAAATAATTATAACAAAATTCATATGAAAAGATTTAAACTCTTGTTTCTTAGGGCAATACATTCATAGTATATCTTTAGTCTCTAGTTCTACAGGTGCAGTATATGTATATAATTAAGCTATCAAGGGGAAGATATCTCGACACAATACAAGGATCAAATTGAAAGCAACTCAATTATAGGTGCAAAATGGAATAAACTATTTTTTTTTGTATCTTAGACAGTAATTTACTGTATCAATTTAAATTAATAAATAATAATTATAGGTGCAAAATGTAAGGGTCAAATTGAAAGCAACTCAATTATTGGTGCAAAATGGAATAAACTGATTTTTTTTTATCTTAGTCAGTAATTTACTGTATCAATTTAAATTAAAAAATAATAATTAAGAAAATTAATTGTTTCTCTTGTGTTTCCCTCAAATAAAATACAATTGAATAAAATAAAATACTTCTATATAATGCTTCAAACAAATAAAAATACATAATAAAACTTCAATAAAAGAAAAAAGAGGATTCTGCTACCGTAATTATCAACGTTATGAATGCTCAAACAGTCGATTAATTGTCGTTTGAACACTATTTGATGATGCGCAATGTTTACTTCCGCACTTCCTGTCTGAGGATTGATGCAAGTAATGTAAAATTTAAAAAAGTTTGCACAATTTTTAATCTATGACGATTGACCAGACATAGTTGATTATGCAGTATGTGAACGAACCAAACATCAAAAAATTCGAGTAGATTAATTATACGCATATAAGCATTGGGCATAAATCATTGTGTAGGGATGTTCAACATCCAGATTCATGATTCAAAAACTTTGTTTTCTTTAAAGATAGGAAAGCTTGTTCAAATTTTAGATATGCAGTTTGCTCATTGAAATATGCAAAATGTAAAAGAAAAGCAAGGTAACCAGTGTTGCGGTTAATTGTAACATCAAAAAGCACCAAGAAGTTGTATCCAATTGTATCTGGACAACAGCAAGTGCTCCATGTTTCTGAATTCCATCCACCATAAAACTATGGTGTCCAACAAAAATACCAGTAAAGAAACATCAACAGAGGAAGAATATAATAGCTCTACCAAACTGAGTCAAACTATACAATTAGCACTAGTTACCCTCGTAGGAATTTGGAGTAATGGCATTACATCGATAGGCCTAAACTAATTGGTCCACTTTAGGTCTAAGCTAATCCAGTTTTGATGGAACAGACATTGCACCTGTAGAACTCAAGAGACATTGTACCTGTGGAACAGACATATGCTTGTGAGTGAGAAAGTTAGACATTGAATTTGTAGCTCGTGAGATACGAAAGCTCTAGATTAATATCTGAAAAAGTATTAACTGCCAACAAGGTCAAGTGTTGGCATAGTGGAAGCAGTTTAGCCCCAAGTAGTTCCAAGTCCAAAAGACCCTATATTTGAAATCTTTGAGGCGCTTGTTGAGAAGTACTTGTCATTTTCTGTTCCCATCCAGAATAGGATTAGTCTAATACTCAAAGGATATGGAGACACCCAGTATAAAAAAAAAGAGTATAGAGTATTAACTATGAGCCACCTACAAAAAATAACAATCTGTTTGTATTAGTTTCATAATACATTCAGCATGCAACTAGTATACATTTGCTCATCAGATCCGTAGGTCCTCTACTTTGATCGCACAGATCCTCTGAGATCTCTCATTCAGCATGTGAAATCATTGATGAGGACCATTGCAAGGAATAATTGGAAAGCCAAGTTTCAGTCTTTGGCTTTTTCTTTTTGCAATTTCTGTCTATATTTTTGGCATCTTTCTGAGTGATCAAAGCCATTGATCGCAAAAGAATATAGTTTAATTGTTGTTTAATTTTGGTCAGGATACTCATTTTCCAATGGTATTAAATGTTTTGGAGAATTAAGGAAAAATAGTGAACATGATATCATATAACTTGAAGCACATGACTTGCATACCGCTGAAAATTAGTGGGAGTCTCATTTTTTGCAATATCAACCAGCGTAAGTATAATCAAGGATATATACTTCAAAAATATAATGGTAAGATATTCACAGCACTTTTTCACGGTTAGATACTTAGATGAAGACATTTTTGATAAGATAGTTCATCAAATCAGAACAAGGAGGGAATTGGATTATAAAAAAAATAATTGATAATGGCATAGCCAATTTATGTTGTATATGTTAGAAAGATGTGACCATAAGTTCCATCAATTGAAGATAAGAAAATGTCTCATCTAATAATCGCTCTTTAGAGGAACAACAACTTTAGGATTTCATGGAGGAATTCCAAACGATTAGCGAAAGTAGCAATAACCAAAATAATTAGCAATGAAATTGAATGGAATTTGACTGTGAAATTTGCTTTCAGCATACCCATGGACAAGGGGGCAGAGATGAAATATCAACGTATCTATGCCAAGTAAGATCTTCTATCGAGTTCAACTATTGGTTATTTAAGAAAAAAAGACTCCGGGCTAATGATCGTTTAGTGAAGGAGGGTACTAAATTTGTTTATTTTTAGCCTCTATAACAATGATGATGAAAATGTTATCCATGTTGACCAGAACTGTAACGACGTAAATGTAAATGTTTGATGGACAGAGTCACAGAGATCAGAGGTAATATATTTTCACAATGAGATGATTAAAAATGAATTTCATAATGATTTGGAAGCAATATAGTACTCCATAATAATAGCACGTGAAACTTCTCATAAAATTATGTTTAACCTCTATTCCTCTATGCGATTAGAATCAAGCTACAGTTCCTAGAGTTCTACCAGAAGAAAGATATGTGCACTTGCATGCCACTATAACGATATTAAATCATTTAATAAGAAAATTTACATGAAGCTAGAAATCAAAGTATATCTGCATGCTAGTCTATATTATGTTTAGAACGTTATGGTTAAATATTTCATTGAGGAATAAATTCAAACACCTTCCGGGTTAGTAGATTACTTAATTGTTCAATTTGAATAAGAGAAAAGAAAAGAGATTGTAATCGAATGATGCATACTTTAAACATTCAATTACAATCGAATATAATAGAAGTTGCAAGACTCATAACTGGATCTCGTCACATCACAGTAGATTGTCGATTCTTCATTAATGCGGCAAATCGTCAAATCGTCAGCAGATTCGTCAATTGAATAGCAACGGATTATTGGCAATTAGTTGGATGAATAGATCACCGACGAGATGGATCAATTGCGAAATGCAAATCGGCGGATTTAATATTTGGCATACAAGTCGATCTGCTGTGGCGAGCGACGTCTTCGTCAGAGCTGCACTGCATGAAGAAAAACAGGCTTATTTATGACATGAGCGATCGATCTACGATAGTGATCGATCTGCGCTCGCGAGCGATCCATTTGATCTCTGTTTAGAAACGTCGATCTTTGGAAAGGCGCCATGTTTGACCTGAGGCACCTTCGTTGGAGACCGCGGCCGCGCGGGGAGAAACGCCGACCAGAGAACGGGCAGTTGAACAACGTCGAACAGGGAGCCGAAGGTTAGCGGAATCTTTTACAACCAATCGACGTTTCCCCTTATAAGTAGTATTTTAAAATGACGGTTTGGGAGTGGGACTCGGAGCGTCGTTCATCGTCCGGTGCGATCCCAACTGCCGACCCGAAAATAGTCGACCGCCACGTGCCTGGAACGCAAATATGGATCGATTGTACGACACGTAACTCACGCCAGTCTATTTGCAGTGAATCTTTTCCACTGAACAGCGTGTTGAATCTCAAATTAATATACGAAAAGGAAACAAGATGCCATCGAGATTAAAAAAACATTTTTTGTGACTACACCTGTAGGGATCAGATCAAGCCACGTATCGCATTAACACGTGTCTTTCAGAACAACTTGTAGATGAAATGTACTGCCACTGATAGTTTTGCACCACGGACGAGATATTTCCAATCCGGGATTATAAACCTCCACGTGTCCTCCATTAAGCTTTTTAATAAAATGAAACAGAGTCAGATACCGACACGCGTCGACGCCCGCTGAATAGGACGCGTGTCAGCGCCGCAGCCGATCTTACGGCCGTGGACGGTATCCTCTTCTTGGTGTGGAGCCACGAGTGCGTCGGATCGCCGCCCGGAGCACCAAATCCCTTCCATCCGGCCAACTACGGACCGCCGGATCAGTCATAACACGTAATCCTGGCCGTTTGTCCCTCTCCAACCGGCCGGGCATTGGAAGTAACGTTGTATTAATATTAACCCCTACCTAATCACCATACCTTAGCACCGATTTGGAGCGGACAAGCGTCGCCGC
The DNA here is from genome assembly GCA_027563935.2 of Costus lasius. Lineage (NCBI taxonomy): Eukaryota > Viridiplantae > Streptophyta > Magnoliopsida > Zingiberales > Costaceae > Costus > Costus lasius. The sequence goes on along the minus strand of CM050450.1, from coordinate 132,117,480 downwards.
CGCCGCTTGTGACGATCCAACATTCAGCCGACCAAACAAGAACTCCTTTGCGTCCTCGCTCCCTCTATCTTTCTGCGTCGTCTCCATTCGATTCAGATAAAATTCGGCAATGATGGAAGGAAGCAGAAAGCGTCACAATTGCAACTTCCCCGATCCACGCACACCCGCCGCCGCCGCCATCGCGAACATCAGTGGCGGCGGAGGCGCATACATCGCCGGCGACAACACTGGGCTGATGGACGAGAGAGTGCTAGCGCTGGTGTTCCGTAGTATCAATTGGGACCCGCAAGTCATCTGCGTGGTGGCCTGCGTCAGCCGCCGCCTCCGCGCCGTCGCCCGCCGCGTGCTCTTCCGGGAGCTCTGCCAGGCCCGCGCACCGCGCATGGTGTCGGCGCTGACCGCCGGCGGCATAGCACCAGCTGGCCGCCTCGGCGGCGGGTGGCACGCGCTCGCCAAGCTGCTCTTCTTCTGCTGCGGGTGCGCGGCCCCGACGCGGTTCTTCGCGCCGGACCGCCCCGCCCCGGGGCACTTCGTGGGCGTATCACGGTTCTCGAAGACGTCGGGGCGGTCGTTCCTGGCGCGGCGGTGCTGGGGCGACCTGCTCTACGTGAGCGACCCGTGCGAGCACGCGGCGGATGGGTGCGGCGGTGAGGATCTGGGGGCGTACCGGGGAGTGTTCGGCGAGTTCATGAGGTCGCGGACGCGAGCGTGGCTGATAGGGCGGCAGGCGGAACTAGAGGCGCGCGTGCGGTGCCCGTACTGCGGGGCGCGGGTGTGGAGCATGACGGCAGCGGGGCTCGTGCCGAGGAGCGCGTCGCGGAGGCTGGGCGCCGCGCAGAAGCAGAGCTTGGAGTATTTCGTGTGCGTCAACGGACACTTGCATGGCTATTGCCGGTTGGCTCATTTGTCCACCGACGACGACGAGGACGAGGTAGAAGAGTCCGACGACGGCGATAATTGTAGCGAGGAAGACGACGATCGAAGTGATGAACTATGATTCGGTGCTCAATTTGTCTCTTCCTTGTACTCTGGTTTTGGCTCTGCTTCCTCTGTTTTATGTTCCTCTTCTGGTTGTCCTCTAGCGTCGGTATGAACGGGAAGATTACTGTAGATTAATAGTGTATTATTTATTACCTTTATTAATATAAAAATATATTTATAAATATAATTGTATTTCCATATATTTCGTGAATTAGGTCGGCCATTAGTCACATCGCAAAAAAATCGCCGGTTTCCAACTTTGGTGAGTATCCTAATCTTACATTCACATATCTTAAAGGTGAAAGCTTGAATTTTTATAAATTAGTTATTTATACCTTATATTAATGTTGACATAAATTTATTAATCATATTATTGATAGCTTTTAATTTAAGGTATATCAATAATAAATTCAAGTTTGACAACAATAAATTAAGATATATCAAAAATAATTTAAAGGTATATCAATGATAATTTAAAATATGTCAATAATAATTTAAAGTATGCCAATAAAAAATTAAAGTATGTCAACGATAATTTAAGTTATATCAATAATAATTTACTTGGGGGAAAAGTAGAAGGAAAGGAGAGAAAGTAGGAAGAAAATGAGTATAAGTTTTGTTTACTTGGGCGGATTGATAGTTTATGAGGGAAAGTAAGAGGAAAAGTTAAACATCAATTCTTCCATTTGCTTTCCACCTGAATTGGACGAGAAGCTGAAACTATGTCTTGACTCTACTAATATCACACATCGCTTATCATCGCACCATTGTTTATCCTCGCTCACTATGAGTTTTCCTTGACTACTCGTCCTTGCCGTTGCTACTCGAGCTCGCCGCCACTGCTCATTCTTGCTGCCACTATTTGTTCTCACCGCCATTACTCATATTGAATATTGAATATTTAATAATTATATGACATTAATAGTATATATATATATATATTATGAGTGAAAAAAATAAAAATTGGGGTGTATATAATAATCCTTCAAACTTTCTTTCCTTCCAAGTAAACACAAAGAAGAAAAACCTATAATACATACTATCCATCTATTTTTCTGTTCTTTCCTTTCCTTTGCACTTTCCATCCATCAAAGTAAACACAGTCTAAAACAAAAAGTAATTAGAAAAATTGTTTAGTAACAAAAAGCAGAAGCAGAAAAAAATAATAAAAAAGCAGAAGTTGGGAAAGCTACAATTTGATGCTTTTACAGCTTTATCTAAAAAGTAATTTACATAATTTTGTTTAAAATTTTATGTATTAGTATTTTAAATAATTTTAAAAAGAAAATAAAATATATTATTATTTTAAATAATATATTTATTTATTATTTTAAATTTTTACAGTAATTAAAAGTTATTAACCAAATATCTTATAAATTTTAAGAGTGTAGCACAGTACAATACAACACAACTATAAAGCTATTAATAGCGGGGCCAAACAGACCCTAAATCATTTACATAAATTATCGTTGATATACCTTAATTTATTATTAATAGATTATAAATTATTATTGATATATCTTAAATTAAAAGCTGTCAATAATAAAACAATTAATAAAATTTTCTTAACGTTAACATAAAATACGTATAATTAATTTATTAAGATTCGCGCATGAATATAAGATTAGAGCACCCAACCAAGGCCATTTTTTCGTGATATCGCACCCTACATATGTGTTAAGTTCCACTTGTTATCCACCCTATAAACTTAACCAGCAGTTTTGTGTAGCCACAAAATTGGCAACATCGCCATTTTTTGCATAAGGTTTGGTAGACATTCGAAAGCTTATGTCTGAATAGATTGCTGCTTTATGACCAGTAGATTTGACACGTAGATATTTAGAATCTTAGTCGAATTTGGTTAGACAAAGTGTCGGCAGGAAAGCGTATAAAAAAATTCTACATGTATTCATTGTTTCGTCAACATCAGTATGGTAACATTATATTCAATCAATTGTTTTGCCTGTTTATTTCAAGGTTTGTTGTACTTTTGAACGCCTGGTTATTAATTTCTTCATTCGTCAATATATATAATCGATCTCGATGCTATAGAGATCATGGAACTATGAACTGGCAATTAGGGATCATTCTTGCAGTTTTCGTGCATGCCTGATTATAATCGAGCACAGCCCTGTTCTTCATAAACAGAACCCAGAATTACTTTACAGTAATCACAAAAACTGTCTCTAGTTTCCTAGGAGGATAAAAGCTCATTCCTATGTAAAACAAATTGAAAAAAAATAGAAGATTTCAAGTGAACCTTCCGTATGTACTTCATCTAAGACATGATTTCAAGTGCCTCCCTTGTCTGTCCGAGGATGTTGAACACAGTTGCAGCAATGTGAGATGATGTCAATCCAACCTCTTCCAGCTGATCATTTGGCGATCCATGTTCTATGTATCTATCTGGAAGAGCCAAAGGTCTCCACTGTTGCAAAGAATTCAGTAAAATAAGTCAGGAATTGTTGGCAATTGCTTCACATAACTTCTCTAGTGGATTTCTTTACCTTCAGTTTGCCATCAAGAAGGCCATCCAGGGCCATGAACTGAGCCACATGAGAACCGAAGCCGCCTATCGATCCCTCTTCGACGGTTATAAGCACTTCATGCGATTTAGCCAAGCTACGGATCAGACTCTGGTCCAAGGGCTTGCAGAATCGAGCGTCGGCCACCGTGATCTTTAGGCCGTGGCGTTCGGCAAGCGAAGCTGCGGCCAAGCAGTTCTGAACCGCTGTTCCATAGGCTAGAAGTGCCACCCTCTCACCTTCAATCAGTATCCTTCCTTTCCCAACCTGGAAAAGAGTTTTCGAGTTCAGTAACACATTGTTCTTCCTGCAGGGATCTTAAGATAGGTGACTGAATCTTTCACTAAACCATTCAATGAATATGGATTTGGTCTCTAGCACTCATCAACTCGTTCATGTACTCATCAAAGCAATTTGTTTCTGAAAAATGTTGAAGATAACTTACTGAGAACGAAAGAAATAGAAGCATGTTTTGCTAGTTACCTCAAGTGGAACGCCCTTGTTTCCTGGGGGAAGAGGAACACCAATGCCATTTCCTCTAGGATATCGGAAGCACGAAGGCCGATCGTCAATGGCTGCAGAAGTTGCCACCATGTGGAATAGTTCAGCTTCATCTGAAGGAGCCATGACAACCATGTTTGGAAGGCATGCCATGTAGGTGACATCAAATGATCCAGAATGAGTTGGACCGTCAGCTCCAACAAGTCCTGCTCGATCCATTGCGAATCTCACAGGGAGTTTTTGCAGATCCACATCATGTATCACCTGTATTGCATGGTCCAAGCTCCTTAAGTTGTTAAGAAAGACCCAATTTACATATTAACTTACACATCCTAATATACCATGTTGAAGTCTTGATTGAGTTACTAAAAAGCTTAAGCTATTAAAAAGTCTTAACTTATATAGTTTATTATCGCAAGAATCGATATTTAAAGAAAAAGGAATGAATATTGGAGAAATTTGAAGTGGTAGTCTTTTGATGAATTGTTTCGCAAGACATCTGCTAAAAATCAGCATACTGAACAGATCAATAAAGTTTGAGACATGAAACCAAGCATTTCTCAACGATCAATGAACAAAAAAAATATGACAAATAGTGCTATCAAGTTATTGTAAGACTACAAAATGCTGCAACTGAGATCGATCAACTTGCCTGATCATAAGCTCGCTGCAAGAAAGATGAGTAGATAGCACAGAATGGCTTGACTCCTTCACAGGCTAGGCCAGCAGCAAATGTAACAGCATGCTGCTCTGCAATACCGACATCGAAGCACCTCGCCGGAAAGCGCCGTTGAAAGTAGTTGAGTCCCGTCCCCCCTCCCATGGCTGCATGAATGGCTACTATATCTTTGTCCACCTCTGCCTCAGCTACCAAAGCCTCAGCAAAGTAGTTGGTGTAAGATTGAGTTTTAGCACTTGATTTAAATTGTTTTCCAGTGGCTGGATCGAATTTGGTGACACCTTCACACAACAAATGCAGCAACGATCTAGAATTTAAATTCCCTAGTTTGACTAGAAACCAGTAAAATTATCATTGATATATGAAATAAACTCATTTATGTGCATTCAATTTTTACCATGATACTTATCTGCAGCTTTCTCGGCATACGGATATCCTCGACCTTTCTCAGTTACAACATGGATGAGAACTGGACCTGTTGTTTTTGTACTCTTAACCTCTTTGAGAATGCTTACAAGGTCATCTATGTTGTGCCCATCAACTGGACCAATGTAGTAAAGACCAAGCTCTTCAAACAAGGTTGAGCGTGATCCACTGATCATTCCTCGAGCATACTCGTCAACTTTAGCAGCAATTTCATGCATGGATCCACCAATCTGTTTTGTAACTCCCTAAATCTCAAAAGATACACCATTAGATTATCGCCTCTTCTTTTTCTTTGTTAGATACTTGTTAAGACATAACAACAAAGATGTCTATCAAGAAGGCTGGAACAAAAGTTCTAAAACCATCCATGAAGAACAGAACATTAAAATTTAGAAGAAACTTGAAATCATGTTGACATGTTCACAACTCTTTGTTTTGGCAGTTTGATCACAGCCTAACTTAGTTTAAAGACCTTCACCAAGAACAACAACATGGAGAAGAAGAACAAGAAGATTTGTTTATGGAAATTTGACAAGCTTGCTTACTGACCTTAGCCACTTCTCTCAGTTCCCTTAGTGGTTTGCTGGACTGCAATCTGCTGAGGGCACTGCTTAAAGCCCCAACCGGAGGTGCAGGCCCATCAAGTGTGGCAGTAGGCAGAGAAACTTGCTTGTTGTCGTTCAATATCACAATCATATCTGTGTCCAAATACCCAGCATTGTTCATAGCTTCATATGCTTGCCCAGCAGTCATGGCTCCGTCACCGATCACTGCTATAACATTGTTCTTGCCACCTTTGAGGTCCCTCCCAACAGCCATCCCTGCTCACAGGCATTTGAATTTGGAAGCTAATTGAGATGAACTTATTCACATATCCTAGTTTCAGCAAACGAAGGCATACATACCAAGGGCTGCCGATATGCTGGTTGAACTATGGCCAGCACCGAAACAATCATAGTCGCTTTCGGATCGCTTAGTGAAACCAGACAAGCCATTAGTCTGTCTAAGTGTTGGCATCTTGTCTCTCCTTCCGGTAAGTATCTTGTGAGGATATGACTGCAGATCACTCAATTAATTAGAAATATTAGCTGCTGCATGTCCATGTTACATGCCTATAAATAGATAAGGTGAGATCTAGGACTTCATTCATCATGTTCCACTGAACTACTTCATCCTGCTATTCAGTGAAAGTAACACTTTGTTTGAGCTTCACTTCTCAATCAAGTTTTTAAGATCAGTCTCACCTTTGTTCATTTTTGTTTCGATTCAATCAGTATGCTTGAATTCCCTTTTTTTAGAAGAATGAATGAGATATTTGATAGACTGAGGTGAATAAAGTTCCACAAATGATTTGCTCATAAAGTAATTTTCTTTTCATAGAATTCTCACTAACTTAATTTGGTGCATGAACAGAAAGAACAAAGAAAGGAGGAAGCTAGAAAACCTGGTGGCCAACATCCCAAAGAATCTTATCTTGGGGAGCATTGAACAGATAGTGGAGAGCGACTGTCAGCTCGACGACCCCAAGGCTTGAACCGAGGTGACCTCCGGTCTTGGAGACATTGAAGATGATATCAGAACGGAGCTCATCTGCAAGTTGCTTAAGCTCCTGAAGGAATCCACACAATCCTAAAGAGTTCAGCTCAATAAGTTGAACAAAGATATCTGAAGTGGAGTTTTGGTCTCACTTTTCACATACCCTAACAGAGAGATTTTTCATGTGGATGGGATAATTGATGGTATCAAGGAGCGGAGTCGGTGGTCTCTGTGAATGATACTCCCCAGTCTCTGATAGTGATGCAGAAATACATGACCTTTTGTTAGGCTGCAAACAACACAAGCAGCCAAATCAATTATCTGACTGGCTCAACATAAACCCTATTTGCTAGAAATCTGTATGGTATAAGCAAATTAGACTCTCAAAATTACATTTTGCCGAGAATATGGTAATGCAAATAGGTCACTACTAAATTAACAAAACATTAATGAACTAAACAGCATGAAAAAAAAAAGATGCAAGAGCCAACAAACAAGAAATTAAAACATAAACAGGGATGGGCAAGCTGAAGAAGGATCCAAGGCCAAACCTTGAGAGGTCTATGTTGCTGGTGGTGGTTGAGGTCAGCCCCTCCAGAGAACAGGGAGACATGAGGGAGAAGATGGCTTGGGAAGGAGAATGTGGAGAGGGCCATGAGGAAGATGAGCACAATGAGGAACAAGCTAGTCTGTTCTGATTGATTTATAGAAGGGGAAAGGGAGCAAATGGGAGAGAACAGTCAAACCCTTGGAGGATGCATCAATATGCTGGATGAGGAGAATGCCTATAAAGTGTTGGTGGGGATTGGGATAGGCAGTGAGGACAAGCATCACAGGAAGCTAGGGTAACTTGTTCAATCCCTGATGGTAGTGGCAACTGATGCTTGTGGCTGCTGTTCATTTGCCACTACCATCAAATCCATGGTGAACATATCGCTGTCCATATTCTGCTTCTCCCTCTCAATCTCTTGCTGTGCCTCCAGTGGACCGAGCACTTGAACAGATATGGGCACTCTTGCATGCCATTGGGCCACCTCAACTGACTATCTAGAAAAAGATAAGTGCCACCGTCTCGCATAAAGTGATGACAAAATCCAAAATATTTTTCATAAAAATATTATGCAGGGGCTACCCCAAATGTATCCCCTGCATAATGTTAGGTAGGCGATCTCATCTAATATAAATGTACGTAATTAAGCGTACTTGCTAACTACCACCTGTGGGAAATGCCTCTTTATACTCTTTTAAGATAAACCTGATGGAGGGTGGAATTTGTGCTATCGAAAGTCTCTTTCAATACACTATGTTATATAATTTCATTTATTTCAATAACTATAATAGCATTAGAACCAATAATGTGACCACAAGTCAACTTTAATAACTTTATATCGTGCAAAGATTAGGATAAGTAAACTATGCGAGTCAAAGTCAATAACTCGAAAGTGTCCTCCCGTCTATCACAATTGAACAAGCTAAGTCAAATTCAGGTCCACGTCTTGCATGCATGAATCGATCGATCGATTGGCCTGTGAAGCAATCCCCAGACCCCACGTCGCAATCCGAATTACAATAATTTTTATACTATTGAATAAATCTTGATAAGTAAATTACCGTGATATTTTTTTTAATTTTTTTTAATCTATTTTGACTATCAAATTGGAACCCTTGACCCTTCGCATGAACTTTTGCCGTTCAAGACTGCCCGGATGGGTGCGTCGATATAACGTGTAAAGTAGACAGATGGGCCGCCTGCGCTTCCGCCATTAATGGGCACTACGTACGCTGCGTCGACTGGGCGGATGTGATGGAGAAGCGGACACGTATGCACGCACGTAACGGTTGGAGAGACGTGACACTCTATTTAGTGCTCGGTGGCGACATACCGGCACTTGCCGTTTCCACGCGGAAACCGGCGCACATGTGCCGGTCACACTCTCGCGCCACTGGGCCGGTCCGAAGTGCGGACTCAACCCAGGAGCAGATATATATGAACCACCATTGGCCCAATCATTCCTAAGAAACTGCTACGAATGCTAATAAAAAATAGGGGTGCAAAAAAAATAATCCAACCGCCATTAATTAAATCGAATCTTTTTACCCGTAGATAAGTTATCAATTTAGCTATGATTTGAGATTTGACCGAATCGATTAACTGATCAAATCAATATAATATATATATATATATATTTATATAAAAATCAAATCGGTTAATAGTCAAAAATCACCGATTAGCCATTGAAAATCAAGTTAATAAAAAATATTCATATTTATTTATTTTAAATTATTTTATAATTTTAAATAATTTTTTTATATGAAGCAAAAGGTTAATCATCGATTTTCGATTAACCGTATAAAAAAATAGTTAACTGATTTAGATTAATCAGTTCAAATGGTTCAAAATCATTCTTATTTTTTCCAAACTAATCTAATCAGTTCGGTTCAAAAACCCACTTACAATTCAATTAACTGATCGTGAACATGAACAAGTAGTTAATGAAGAAAAAAGTTACCCCGATCTCTTAGCAATCAGCACATATCTCAATAAATTAATCATACATACCTTAACAATAATTTATTAATTATTTTATTTTTGATATCTTTGAATTTAAAAGTTTATCAACAAATATTTTAAGTTAGGTCAATAATAAATTAAAGTCTGTCAACCTTAAATTAAATTTTTTTAATAATAATTATGATTGAGAGAGAAGGTATGTTAACGATAATTATGTTGATAGATTTTAATTTATCATTGATAAATTTTTATTTATTATTAATATATCTTAATTTATTACTAATAAACTTTAATTTATTATTGACAGATTTTAAATTATCATGGATAGACCTTAAATTAAAGATTATCAATGATAAAATAAAATTAATTTATCAAAAATTGTAGTTTAAGATGCGTTAACGTGAAATTAGGGTTCTATTTTTTTGGTTAATGAGCCGAATTAAATTAAAATTAGTACTTTTTTAAATAGTGATTCTTTTACATTTTTATTATTTATGATTTGAGGCCAATTTAAAAATAGGCTGATAATTATTCGATTAAATTGATTATGCGAGTGATATGATAGATTACAACAATAAGTAATAAAAATAGATCACTCATTAAAACTTTAAAAATTTATTTATGACTTTTACTAAATAGACTTATTAATAATAATATATTAATTTAAGTTAATGCTATTATATGTATTTATTTGGACAATAAAATTTCTTTTCTATACATGCTGCCAAGCCCGGGTTCAACTAGTTCAGCCCAAAGCCCACTGGGTCGAGGAGAGACCCAAACCCGAACCGTGTAAGCAGGAGGCGGAGCCCAAATCAAGAGAAATTTGAGTCAACGAGGGATTTTGACCCAAAAGGGGAACACAGACATGGGGTGGCATATTCGGCGTCTTCCCCATCCGCTTCGGACGCGGACGTCGACCAGGATAGGGATGAAGTCGCAAGAGCGCCGACGGGTTTCTCGAACACGGCGACATCCTCTTCTCCGGACAACTCGGAAAGGAGTGGCGGCACAAGGGTTTAGGACGCGGTCGCTGCGGAGCAAAGGAGGTGGCGACTCCTCCTATAAAGTGCAACGAGGGACGATCGATTCGGGGCTTCAAGATCGAGCATTGGGGAAGCTTTGATTAGCGAGCGACCACCACCTTCGTGCGAAGCTTGAGGGAGGCTTCTGGGCGACGGCCAGTGAGAGTTTGTGAAGTATTAGAGAGTTGTAACCAGCGGCGAGAGTGCCACTAACGAGGGAGGGAAGAGGGACACCGGGCCAGGGGGCCGACGGTGAGGAGAAAGGGGAGTCTGTAGGCTACTTCAACAACGTATAAAAGCTTGTCTCTTGCATCTTCTTCCTTCCTCGTTTGAGTATCTTCTGCAGTGGCGACAGCGACGTGCTTCGGCTGACAGGCGGCCACCGACGAGGCCGAAAGGAAGGAGGCGGCCTTCCCTATCGATGCGTCCTCCCACTTCGACGGAAAGGAGCTCCGACGACGACTGTGTGCCAGGCGGACGAGCGCTCGGCGTGACGAAGCTTCGATACGAGAGCGTTCAATTCGAGGAGCACTGTTTTGATTTTGACCGGGTCAAAATCGGAAGAGTGAAATCTAGGCAGCGGTGAAGATTTACGCGGTGACACGAGCGTCACATCACCACAGAGGAGATTGGAGGGGTAAAATTGCGAGCGGCGGTCAAAATTGAGAGTTGACCGAGAGGTATTTTCTGATTTAGGGTTTTGTTTTTCTTAAATTAGGGTTAGAGTTTTTCGATCTTTTTCGCGCAACTTGTAATTTGGGAATAAAAATTTATTCGGGGAATTAGGATTTTCAATTTAGGGTGAGATTTTACCCGTAAACCCTAGGTAGTTCACGCTCCGGTGTTTCGCCGGACAGCCCTAAGACATCAGTTTAAGACCAATTTAGGGCTGATCCGATCGGGACGTGACACATAGATAGCCAATTATTAATAGGGAACAAAGTATTGGGGGCGTATTTGTAGAATATTATATTTGTAGGGGTCCATGATAAAAGATTAATGGTTAAAATGAAAATAACACTTTGTAATGGATGTGTATGCAAAATGCCCCAACAAAAGAAATACTAACGGGCGGCGCGAGTCCGCATAGAGCCTTCGACGGGGAATCTGGTAACCCTAGCGGAACCAAATCCCAGAAGAAAAATTTTCCCGAATTCGTTCGGCGCCGCTTTCTTCTCCCGCGGGCGCCTCTTTTTTCTCAGGTAATCCTCCGGACGATCCCTGTTCATTTATTTATTTATTTTCATTTGCATGTTGCTAACTTGCTTTCTTTGCTCCGAGGCTTGATGGGAGCAACATTTTTTCTTTCAGATTTTTTTTTTAAAAAATAAAATTTGATATTTAGGTATCGTCTCTGTATCTATCGTTAATCATAATCTGTTACTTGTATGGAAAATCAAACATAGAACTTTTATACGTTTCAGAGATAGTCCAAAGTTTTTGTCATGGTATTGTTTTCCAGTTTGGTTTGCTGACGTTGTTGATGATTGAAACAATTTTTTTAAAATTTTTTTCACTTTTCGTAGAGTAAATTTGTGAACCCTAGTTTTAATTGAGGGTGATATTAGAATCAGAGACATTGAATGTGGCACCTACTCTTATTAGAATTATATTGGCTGGAGTTTTACTTTTTTTTTCCTCTCATTTACCTGGAGTAGAGAAATTGGACGACTTACTGCAGAATAGAATATTCTTGATGGTTTAGAGTTTTATTTGTTTATTATTATTATTATTGGTTACGGGGAGTTTGAAATCTTCAATTTGCCTGCTGATGGTTGGCCTTCTTTCTAATGTAGATCAATATGGCTGGGAGAGGTCGTGGACGCCGCCAAACTTTTGAAGACGGTCGACGAGGTTATCTCCCCCCTCATGGCGGGCCAATTGCAGGTGGTCCTTTTCCTCATCCACTTCATCCTGCAGCACTCGAAGAGGAACTTGAACTACAGATGATGGAAATAAGGCGGCTATTGGCTGACAATCGTGGACTAGCTGAGGAACGTGTAGCATTTCAGCGGGAGCTTGTGGTTGCCAAGGAGGAATTGCACCGGATGAACTTGGTGATTGCAGATATCCAGGCAGAGAAGGATGCCCACGCAAGGGAGCTGATTGAGAAGGGAATGAAGCTAGAAGCTGATCTGAGGGCCACTGAACCTTTGAGAGAAGAGGTCATACAACTTCGAGCGGAGATTAAGAAGCTAACTAACCAGAAACAAGAACTTGCCGATCAGGTTCGGTCCCTAACACAGGATTTGTCAAGGGCAAAAGCTGATAATCAACAAATTCCAGCCATGAAGGCTGAAGTTGATGGGCTTCATCAGGAACTAACCCGTCTTAGGTTAGGCTTTTATAGTTACATATAATGCCACATCTCATTCTCTTATCTTCTAAACAAATGCACTCTATAATTGTAGGATGTCTATGGAGTATGAGAAGAAAGGAAATTTTGAATTAATGGAACAAAGGCAATCAATGGAGAAAAACTTGGTTTCCATGGCACGTGAGATTGAAAAATTACGAGCTGACTTGGCAAACTCTGGAGGAAAGCCACATGGCGCAAGTAAAGTTTTCAGCCCTGAATTCTGGCGATATTTTCTGTATTTAGTTGTTTGCATACTGGGTAGTCAAATAGTAAGAAATCTGAGATAAATCATGTGTTTTTCATTTTTTAATCCTATGCCAAAACCTTTTGAGTTGACTACAACTCCTACAAACTATTAGATAGGGTTTTGTGCACACTTGTGTTTTCAAGGACCAGTATCAAGATAGTTTCTGCTTTTGCATGTTCTCTTCTTTGAGTCGGTTTTGCTTCTTTTTTCATTCATTTAATTTTGTTTTATGAATTTACTGCAGGTGGGCCGTATAGTATGAAACTTGGTAGCCCTGAAGGACCCTACCCTCCAACATATGGTTATGAATATGGCATTCAACCGGTAAGCTTACTTCAGACATGTTGTTCACGAGCACTTTTTAACAGTTCAGACAGAATCTTGATTGGTATCCCATGACATGCTTATCTGTATTATTATTTTTAGCCTGTCGCTGGCAAGATCTCTCGCTATGGTACTGGTTCTGGATCATGGGGAGCGCTCGACAAGTCTCACCTTTCTCGCCGTTGAGATTTCAATAGTTGAATTTCCCTCTATTATATGGCCTATGCCTCTTTATATTGCAGATGTACCTGCTTAGAGGGTTAGAAGTTCTAGCTTTATCAGTTGGTGAATGCCCAGCAGCTTATCTTAATAGAATGTCAAGATATCTTTACCAGTTACCTCTACTTTTGAAGAATGTTAGAACATTTTAACTGCCAAACATGGACATCAATTATGTTCAATGTTCTCTTAAACTTTGCACAATCTGTCCTGTATTTTTATTCTTTATGCTTGTGGTATGTGCTGTAAGTTGACTCTTACCCTTTTATGTTCTACCGTGTGCTTATAAAAATTGCCTGATGATTAATCGTTGATATGTGAATACAATGTTGTATAGGTGGACAATTGATTCCCACTTATAGTACAAACTTCTGTCATTAACTATTTGTGTCACTGAAAGAGCATGAAGCAGGGATCACACAAATTGGGAGGGGGATGGGGTGGGGCTAAAGGATATAGGTCTCAGTAGCACAAAGGTTTAACATAAAACAGATGGAATGAGCCAATTTAAAATTTTAGGAAGTATGGATACTCGATTCTGACTGCAACAATATGCAGTTTTAGAGGCAACTGTGATCAGCCAGGGCCCTTGAGATAACAACAGAAACTCTGGGTGACTCCATGTGGTGGCATGAAGCTGGAGATATTCTTGAATCACGAGAGAAAGTGAGACATTATCACCACCAAAGCTCAAACAAATGGGAAATGCATCGCTCATGACAGATTTCCAATTTTGATTTTCCCTTTTAACTAAGTTTACGTATTTGATCCACTATGGAGGATTCGCATGCATTAAGAATATCCCATTTCCTGTTATCCCTGCTGGTTATTCCTTCACATACACGAAGATCACTCTGGAATTTCCTTAGTTTCTTTTTTTTTTAATATATGGCCTTGTATTTGTTGGACGTAGGCTAGACTGATTTCTCAGAACTGACATAGAGACAACACCTTGCAATAATTGACACGTTCTTGTTCCCACAATCTTTGAAGCGGAGAAAAAAGGATCTGGGTTGATCTTAAGTGTACAATTTGTAGACTTTTAGCAAAGGTTTATTTGTGAACCTTTTTTTGCTTGTGTTAACCTTGAATGAGTTCTTATGATATGCATGGTATTGGATGATTCGGGGGTGCATGCTTCCAATAACAATAGCAAACACAAAAGAGTATTGTTCTTGCAATTATACTTATATAATTACATGATAATGGTTTAACTAGCATAGTTGGTGCTAGAGCATTATGAAATGGCTTTGAAGTTGGCAGTTATGGGAGTTTCTGTTGGTTCTTAGATCGACTGCTATCCCTTGTGTAGGCAGATCATATTTTGACCTACGCAACTCTATTTTTATTGTTGTTCTCAGTAATGAAGTGGAGGTATGCTATATACTGTTTACAGAAATTTAGTTTCCAAAGATGATTTAGTCTGAGGAAGAGTGGTTCTTGGACTTGCAACCTTTCAGCTCGTGAGAGAAACTGTTTCGATCTTTTACTGCATATTTAGGGAACACAATTTAGCTGGCATCATTATCTCTGGCTCTTTTGTTTGCAAACAAGAGCAAGTTTGGTTGAATTATTATCATTCGTGCTGAAGCATATAATGCCAGTTATGTGTTCATGAGAGCCCATCTGATTTTATGTGATTGCTAGAAGTGAATATGTTATTGGTCTTAAAGTGTTACTCAATTGTTGAAACCCAGCCTGAAAGTGAATGTCACTGTCATGGACTATCACGATTTATGTGTAATATGCACCCCTTATTTTGTAAATGGCAGATGTAAAATCTTTACAGGTGATCCATGAGGACATTAGTTTATATTTGTTCTAGAAAAAATGTCTCTGTCCTTGCCTCATCTTATCCATGAATTACAAAGTGATCCTCGATGTTAAATTTAGTGGCAACACTAGTATGGAATTTTATTACCTTCACATTGTATACGGTGGAATTTTGTGTTTTCCTTGTAAAAGGTAACACTGCTCTTGTTTGCTTAATTCTGTTGTCTATATGGTATGCTAACAAGAGCTACTGGAGGCTGAATTCAACTATTTGGGGTGGCTACTGGGCTGAGTATCATGTGCATGTTAATTGTCATCAGACACGTGTAAACAGTGGATTTCTCAGAAATGTTTCCATAGTTGATGCAGAAACTTTATAACCTGGAGAAATTTTAGTCAGTCTATTCACGTGATGAAGAAGTGGATGAGATTGTTCTGCTATGATGGTTATATATGAGCACCAAGGAATATATGCTCTTTGAATAGGTTATTGAAGTTTATCCTGTTGGGATTGGGTGAAAGAAGCCTCCATGAGCTTGCTTAACAAAGTTCTCATGATGCCTTTTTAATATGTCATTGAAGTTTATCTAAGTTGGGATTGGATGAAAGAAGCCTTCGTGTTCCTAACAAACTTCTTTTGATAAATCATGTAATTGTTTAGAACATGCTATTAGTATTTATCATATGGCTAATACTTGTTTCTGCTAGCTTGCCTTATGTTGCTCCTGAGCAGTATATACCCTGCCTGATAGTCTATACAAATCTTCCTTAAACCTTTAAAGCAATGAAGTTCATATGGAGATGGATTGGCTGACTAGGATCAGACTCATAGAGGTAAGTATTTCCTACTGTCACAGAATTTGGTTTTGGAAGTACTTATTGTTTGATTTATTCGATGTCATATTTTACTGGACTGCTAGTTGATGGTTGGCTAATATTTCTTCAACGTGTAGCAGTCAATGCTCGAAATAGTATGCTTCCGTTGTGCCTAGTGCAAGACCCTTAGGAAATTAAACATTATTTTACTTTTTAGAATGCACTATGTACTTCTGGACAGCTATCAATCATTCTAATGATTTTACTTCTGGTATAGGATTTCCAGATCTGTAGAAAATGTGAGCCCACTAGGAGTCTAGAACCGTTGATATGGCATCTACATCGTGATCCTCTATTGTAGTATTAAATCCAGTTGTCTGGAGTCTGGAGTTAGTTGGTTTTCAAGTAGCTGCCAGTTAAAAGAGTAGAAAATTGAGTTTTTTGATGCTATTGGTTTTAGATTGAGTGTCTTATGTATTTGCTAACTAGTTGTTATGAGGTTTTCTTATCATCTTTCAGGTTTATATCTACTCGTGTAGAAGTATTGGTTGATCTCAAAAGGCTTTATGCAATAGTTAAGTTGCAGGGCCGAGTAATAGTTTCAGGTATCGCTTGTCATTTGTACAAAGGTTGTGGATACAAACAATCAAAATGTTGCATGGAAAATAGCGTAGTATAAAGAAGTGAATTCAACTGGAAAGGACATTGTTTAGTAGTCTTGAATCCCAGCTGAATTTCAAAGTATAAATACAATTAAGTTGTTTGATTTTTTTTTCTTGCCTAGTGTATACCTTAACTGGTGTAAATCTGCCTCATAAAGATTACCACCTGGGGAGGACAGTTTGTTATCCAAAAACTGCTTTGTAACAGTGGGACAAGTGGGTAATGTAGAGGAGAACCAAAAAGTTTAGGTCGAGCCGGATCTAAGTCTTGGCTAGATAATCATCCTGTAGTAAGAGGACCATCCCTATGGGGGCGGTGAGGGGAGAGCCCCAATTCTTAGAAAAAAACCCACAACTCTTCGGGTTATCCTGCGCGTGGAAGTAGGAAAAGGAAAAAAAATATAGTGATAATTTTATTTTTCGTGTAAATGTAACTAGGAATATTGAAAATATATTTTTTGGAAATTTGAAAAACATATACCTTAACTGAAGGTTTCAAATTTAGTTTTCTTCTAGGAATCGATTCTGTTCCTTTCTTTCAATTAGGACATTTAAGTATTGAGTGCCTTTTGCCCTGATTTGATATATGATATTTATAAGAGATCATATACAACTCTTTGGTCACTGGACAAGAAAATAGTTGCTGTTGCATTTACCTATGATGCTAGTTTGGTTCTAATGCCAAGTTGGGGAGGGGCGGGGTGGTTCAATAGCTAGTGGATTAATTGGACTTTTTTTTATCTAAGTATATGCTGAAGAATTAATTTTGTTTATGAAAGATCATATGGGCATTTATTTTATACGTCATGCAGAGATTTTAGACATCATTTTCCTTGTCATAGTACTCACTCATATTTAATCGGATATGTGCCTTTACTGTTTGCTGGAATGGGATATCCTTGGTTGAAACACAATGACCAAGTTTTTCATTTGAGGTGTACTATGCTTCAGTGGAAATGTTCCAAGCCCAAGTGGGTGGCACTATTCCATCTCAGCTTAGGTTTGCATCTTCATTGTGGCGTGGCAGTTTTACTTTCTTGGAATGCTGTATCTTTTGATGTGAGCCGTGGATTATAGTGAAAAAATGGATCCCTAGGAAAATCTGGAGCCAGCTGTATGCTTGACCTAGAACTTAAGTTGTTAGTTCTTGTTTTCTTCACTGTGGGACGCTTTATTTGGAAGTGACCGTTTAAAATTAAAAACAGTAGTACTAAGAAAAAATAATATTGGCATTTACTATGATTATAAATCCTGAGTACAACTTAATTTCTATGCCGATATCAATTATACATCTAACTACAACAATATTCCTTTGGTTTGATTGTGTACTCGAGTATCTATCGTTAGGTGGATGTTCATTTACTACATGACTAGAGTGAACATCTTAATGTTTAGAAACATAAATATTTAGAAGAAATGGTTGCCTTTTGTTTAATTTTTTGTGCTATTTATGCCATTTTGCCTGATCATATACTAGTCAAATGCAGTGTTGGGCACTTGGCTCACTTTATGAAGCACAAGTTTGAGAAACATTAGGAAGGAGATGCATTGACCTATACTTTTTAAGCGAATATTTCTTTTCCATTACAGTTGGGTCCATTTTTATATCTTTCTGACATAAATAATTTTAATTTTGTTCATAAAAAATTAAAATTTTAAGCAATTTTTTCCATTACTGAAAATTTCTTCGTTTCTTTTCTCAAGAATATAACTAAACCATCTAATATTAAACTTTTGTAGGTTTTGACGCTCGTTCTTTAGCAACGGCACGAGAAAGCTTGAGGTATCTTTCATACAAATATCCACCATTATGGTTTTGGATCTCTTTCGATAAAACACAATAATCACTGGACAGAAGGTAAAATTTTGTGATATTTAGAGCGCAATAAATGTCTGTTGGCCATGCTCTTAACATGCACCTTGTTAAGAGCCTTTTCATCTTTCAAACTAGAAGCACAATTTTGAAAGTTATTTATACTGTTGGAAAATTCAAAACCGTGTTGTGTGCCAAATTTTTTGTTTATAGATTCTTAGTACGAGTGCCTCAAATGTAATTCTGCATTTGAGTTGTTCTGAGTTTGTAGGCCTGTCTAGTTTGTTGGTTTTCAATCCCTGAGATATGGATCTTCTATTTGAACATTTTTTTGCAATAGATGTGTTTATATATGTTCCTGTTTCTTAGGGCGATTACAGTTAGTGAACCGTGTTTTCCTCTTAGTCTCTCCTTGCTATCTACTGTTCTCTCCCACGCCTCTCTTTGATTCTTTATAGCATCAAATTGCCAAATAACTAAGATTTCTGGTTTTTGAGATTAGCAATTCTATTGCATATACTATGAGGAACAAGCTATTGCTTACTGCAAATAGAAAAAAAATGTAATAAATGAGCACGGGACTATGAGAATGGATTGCTGTTAAGTGTGTATGGTAACCACCCGAATGCTTTTAGGCTTCGATACTCTATTTTACCTTTTTGCAAAATTATCAGTATTTTGTATGCCTCTTCGTTTGATCAAAATTTCACACGAGTTATGTTCATGGTAGGGTGCTTGATTAACTTTTATAAAGCACAGCACAAATTGGATAAATATTGTATAATGGGGATACACTTACCTATATTTCATTAAGAATAGATGTTTTTTAGCTTTGTGAAAAGAATAATTTCAAGTTTGGTGATACAAGTTAAATTTTAAGCTTTTATCTTGTCTAATACTGAAATTCTTTGTTCCTTCCCTATCGCAATTAAACCATCTTGTGTTTAACTTCTATATGATTCGACAGAATAAGAAAGCTTGAGATTAAACTTCTCTAGATTTTAATGTCCAACATTATAATTCGAAGTCTGATATGAGAAAACACTCTAATCACAGGTCTGAAGATTAAACTTCTCTAAATTTATATAAAACTTTGAGATATTTAGTGCTCAATAAATGTCCACAGGAATTTCAACATGCTAATTGAAAGATCTGTATATTGTTGGAAACTGTACTTGCTTTCGGCACTTTGTTCTTTTGGAGTTAATTGATGTTTAATGGCACCTTTAATTTCAATCAGATATGTTGGGACATGAAATTGAACTATGGTCTATTAAATCCTTGCCCATGCCTCCAATGAGATGATGGGGCTTTTTTTATGCACGGTGTTGTGCTCCATTTTTTGCATATGGATTTATATTTTGACTGTCCCTAATACTCTTCTGCAGTTTTTATGAATGAGTAGGCATGCCAAGGTTGTAACTTGTTACTTGAAAAAAAAAAAAGGTTGTAACTTGTTGATGCTTGATATAGAAATCTTTATGAATTTCAACTTTATCTTCCAATAGAAGGCGAAGAAATTCTTTTAAACATTGGATTCATCTGTTAGGCCCTCTTTCCTTAGAAGGAAAGAAAATCAGGTGGGTAGAAAAGTTAAAAACCCTTGTATTTCTTTAGAAGGAAAGAAAATAATTGATATTTGCACTCCCCCCCCCACTTTATATTTTAATTCATCAAAAAATTGAGTAAATTAATTTTTCAGCTGTGCTCCAAGGAAGTGAGAGATTCAACAAAGAAGGTAAGGAGAGGAGAAGAGGACAGCTGGCACGAGAGAGAAGAAAAAAACAGATGATGGAGAGCAAAGAGAAAGACAGCAGGCGTGAAAGAGAAGAAAGAAGAATTGAGAGAGAGCGATAGAGAACGTGAAAGAGGAAAGAATAAGAAGAAGATAGGTGCGGAGAAAATAAATTCACCCAGCGGAGAAGATGACCTCGCCGCTGTCTATCGGAGGAACCTACAAGGCTGCGACGGCAGAGTGGTAATGAAGAAGTGGTGTCAGCAAGGCAAGTGGCGAGCAGCAAGGAAGAGAGCGAACAGTGAGTAGTGGTGGCAGGTGTGCAGAGCAGGAGCGAACAAATGAGGAGAGGAAGAAAAAATAAAAGAGAAAGGAAGAAGCTTATTGATGGCGAGTGGCGGCAGAAGAGGTAGCAAAAGGAAGAAAAAATAAAAGAGAAAGGAAGAAGCTTATTGATGGCGAGTGGCGGCAGAAGAGGTAGCAAGCGCGAGCACAGGCAATCACGACAGCAAGGAAGAAAAAAAGTCGGAAGGGAGTGAGAATAGTGGAAAAAAGTGTTGGTGTTTTCCCTCTAACTTTCCTTCCTTATTTCCTACTTTCTATCTTTTCCTTCTCAGTTCTTCCGCAAAGTAGCAGTCCCAAGAAATTAGCCGTCAAGTTTCAAGTTTCAACTACTTAATTGTTTGATTTGAATAAAGTACATGTTAGTTTTTGTGTTAGTTGCACTCCACTTTGGATGCATCCTATATAGAGCTAAGCTACTTCCCCTCTGTGGAATACTTGAACTTCTCATGTTCTGTAGATTGCCTATGGAATGTTGGCATGGTTAGGAAATTCTTTCTCTTCAGTGTTTTTCATGCTTGTTACCTGAGCGAGTTCCTAATACTTTCTTCCAGAAGTGCACTTTTCAGTGTTTCCTTGTACATTTTTAGTCAGTATGATGTTAACTGTGTTAATGATAGCCATTTGTAAATAAAACATCAATGTGGTATTTGGAAGAACCAAAGGATATTTACTTCTTTTTTTAGTTCCTTTTGTAAATTCTGTATCTCTTGTTTTTTTTTTTCTGTTGCCTAGTTGTTTCGTGCAATATTTTGGCTTACACTTGAAAGGAGTTTGAAGTTAGTTGTTGCTTTCATGGTAGATCAAATTTCGAACATTTCATCTTGTCACATAAAGGATATGAAAGTGAGATTTATGCAAATAAAATCGAAACAATATCTGTTTGCCTACTGAAAGTTATATTGTAAGCCTTATATAGTGGAGCTGAAACTTTAATTCCTCACTATGGTATAACAAATTGCAACATGAGGGGTATTCAAAATTTTGCTAGCCTACTGATGTGAATGAGATATCTTGGCTAGTGACTTGTGTAAAGATTTGATTGGAAAATAACCTTTCCCAAATGCATATGCTATTGTGAATGAGATATCTTGGTTAATGACTTGTGTAAAGATTTGATTGGAAAATAACCTATCCCAAATGCGTATGCTATTGTGAAATAATTCAATTTCTATGATCTCACTATTAGGACTATGATTTAGCATTCTTTGCTCATATGCATTCTACTTGAACTACGAGTAGTATATCAGGATTGATGCATAACGTTCTTATGTCTCTTTACGAAGGTGGATCCAGAGCAACTGAAGAACTAGAATTGCCACAATAGCGGGAAAACAAAAAGATGAGGTGTTTTGAATTTGTGGCTTAGGAATTGATATCATGATAAGATTTGATTCAGGAACTACTTATCTTACCGATTAAGCGGATAGGAAATAACTCTATTTATATATTTATTACTCAAAAGCTGGGTGCATGATCTAAACTTTGTATTTGTATGAGTTACTGTTGTCATGGTTTAGGACACCTAATCTTTGAAATATTCTCTCCCATGGTTGCAGTGCTGTGGATACAAACTTAAGCTACTTTTAATATTAGCAAATCACATGACACCTGAGATTGTAGTTTGCATGAGTAGGATTTGTCTGAATCAAATCAACAACTTATATTTCCAAACTATTCTTAACCCGATGTCTAGATCCTATTGTTTGCTGGTTCGAATGGCTATCTGCACACATATTAATTTCTTCAGTTGCTTCTTGGGCGTTTGGCATTTGCAAAATCATATGCTAGAAGCGGCCTTTACCAACATGTGGTATCAGTTACCTATTTGTTCTAAATTCCAAGCATATCTCTTATTACTAATATATGATTTGTCATCCTTAGGTATCAGTTTCAAGAGCCACAAGTTCTGTTTTGTTCTGTGCAATCAAAGCTATGTTATGCTTCTGTTTTGTTTATTTCAAATAGTTAACAGTTGGGGTGATGAATATATTTGCGTAATATACATTCTTGATCTCACTTGTACTGTTGTTATGTGATATCTGGAATGTTTGATCTTTTTCTATTCTCTTTCCAACTAGAAACTGGATGTTTGATAATCTGACTCGTGTGATCTAAATAGGTAAATTGGACCTGTTTCTAGGAAGTAGAGGTTTTTGAGACAAGTGGGTCAATTAAATCCCTAAATGGTAGTTTTTAGTTATTCTGCTGCCATCTCTCGTTGTTCTTCTGGATCCATCTACGCCGTTAAGACTAATCAGCATGTGGATTAGTAGTGGTCTTCAACACTCGATTGCTTGTGTTAAGAACTTGCTTCATTGAATTGAATAGTTGGTCACCTGACAAAATCTTAATGCAATATCTTGATCATGTTTGATGCCGCTAGTAGTGCTTGCTACATATTTGGCAGGAAGACGAGCAAATGTAAAGTTTTAGTGGAGAATACGCTACTTCTATCCTTTTACAGGCACAGCCTTAATGTCAGCGAGCTCTACATGGCCGCCAGATACTTTATCAGCCACATCTATAGGGTCGGCTTCAACTATTTCAAGTAGCTTGTAGGTGTAAAACTTTGCACAAATGATGTAGTACCCGAGGTTAAGCAACTGTAAACCAGTCACCAGCCAATAGTAGTAATCCAACTTGCCCCTGTTGATGTTGTCTTGCAGCCAGCCTCCACTGTCGCGGGTGCAGTCCTGCACGATGGTCACCAGCAAGGTTCCCATGTAATTCCCGACTGAAATTGATAGCCAAAATAATGCTGCAGCGGTGCTTCTCATGCTTTCTGGTGCCTGGTCATAGAGAAACTCCAGATGACCTACTGATGAGAATGCCTCGGCTAGTCCGTGTACGGCGTACTGTGGCACTAACCAGAAAACACTGATGGGCACTACTGCATTTGGTTTGTCCAGCAGGCCATGATCGGCGGCGACTCCTTTCCGTCTCATCTCAACTAGGGCAGCTGCCATGTTAGCCACCAGTTGAATGGCCAGGCCAATGCCCATGCGCTGCAGGTAAGTTATTCCAGATGGCCTTTTGGTAAAATGGCGAGCGAGTGGGACAAAGACCAGGTCGTAAAGGGTGAGGCTGATCAGCATGGAAATCATGGAGAAGATGGACATGGTGGCTGGAGGAATCTTGAACTTTGGTGTGAGGTTCTGGTCCATTGTTCTTGCTTGTTGGATTGCAAAGCTGTGATTGTGGGACGATGCTGTGATGGCCAGGATTCCACCAGCCCAAATGGGTATCATTCTGATGATTGATTTCAGCTCCTCAACTCGGTGCACAGTCGTCAACCTCCAGAGCCTCGGCTGGCCTGACTCAAGCATGTCCCTTTCAGTAACTATCGCAGCTCGATCCAAGAACCTTGAAGGAAACATATACACGAAGTTTTAAGTACACTGGATCTACTTGTAAGTTTACTTTTCTTCAAGAAAAAAGATGATCATATGCAAATATACAAGATTTCTCCGTATATTTTGACCCTGCAAAAGGATGTTTCAATGATGCTTTCTAGGCTCTTACCGTAGCTGATTGGTGTGGAGCAGCCTCCCTGTGATGGAGATGTCAGCATCCAGCTCCTTATTCTCATACAAAATACTTGGGTCCGCTGGTTTGACTGCATTCCTCTTCCTCCAGGCAGCAACCACAACTTGGGCCAACCTGGTCAAGGGGCTTCCCCCAGCCTTCATCCTGATGTAGAGAGGGTACCCCATCACAAAGGCCACCACAGAGACAAACATGGCGATGGTGGGAATCCCCAGGCCCCATCCCCACCCCACATTCTCCTGCACGTACACCACCACCGTCAACGCCATGAGCGCCGCCATCCCCATGCTGAAGAAATAGAGGTTGAAGAAGTTCAACTTCCGTGTGCTGGGACTCCCGCCGTTGATTACAAACTGGTCAGCGCCGAAGGCCACAACGCAGGGTCGGATGCCCCCAGACCCAACTGACGTGAAGAGGAGCGAGGCGTAGAGGACCATCAGCTGCCATGTGGACGCCTGCTTGCACATGGATGACCCCCGAGTGCAGGGCGGCGGGCGGAATGCTGGTAGGACTGCTGACACAGTGAGACTGATCATGCCTAGCTGGTAGATGATGGAGCCGGCGGTGATGGTCCAGAAGCGGCCGGCAAAAGAGTCGGCTATCAGTGCGCCGACAATGGGAGTGAGGCTTGACGTGCCGCTGAAATTGGTGAGGGTGTTCGAGGCTTGCACCATGGGCATGTGCAGCTGCTGCGTCAAGTAGGTGATC
The DNA here is from genome assembly GCA_027563935.2 of Costus lasius. Classification (NCBI taxonomy): domain Eukaryota; kingdom Viridiplantae; phylum Streptophyta; class Magnoliopsida; order Zingiberales; family Costaceae; genus Costus; species Costus lasius. Next base: position 132,092,748 of record CM050450.1, on the reverse strand, counting down.
ATGTTTGCATTGAATCCGGTTGTCGCGAATCTGTCGCAGATTTCGTTGGCTGCAGTGCACAGAATGATCATCATTATCAAAACATTGAATCGCGCTATGAGGAAATATCTATTACCATTCAACTGCAGTGGATTGATTCTCAGTGCATCCAATAGATGAAGTATGAAATTTTAAAGTTTATTCTCTTTTGTTAGGTTTACAGAAACTGGCGAGAAGGTTAGTGTAGGAAGAAACTATTATTCTTGTCCATCAAAATTGTCGGAGAATTACTAATCGGCTATTTCTTACGGCATCAGACTAAGTAGTTAGACTGTTGCATCTGCTAAAAGATTTGGGATTCATATATTTGATCAATTGCGAGCCATAGATTGAGTGAGGAAGAGAGCCGAGAGAACAAATCTGCAAGAACTGTATCATGAATTTGTACTCGGTGTATGCTGTCATGCCCTCTATGTACAGGGGTCTTGTTTCCTCATGTACCATTTTTTGCGTTTTGAGTGTACTTTTAACATTTAATTAAAATTAATTTTAAATAACATAATTCATGCAATTAAAATGGTAGTGGAAGCTAAAGAAAATCACAGGCGAAAATGAAAAAGCAAATTGTGTAACTAAACCTTGCCCCAAGTTTTGTTGAATTTGTTCGACTATTAATGCTCTGATCGGGGGCATCAGATGATTTGTTTGTCTCAAAAGTTGGGTCGCTGACGGATTGAGGCTGAGACTGAATTTTGATTAGAAAATGCACAACTATTTTACCCATCCTTTTATTGTTTATTCTGTAATTATCATTTCTTTTTTTCTACCTTTATTTCTTGTCTAAAGATCCTTTTGTTTGCGCATCTTAAAATTGAAAAGCATAAGAAAATAAAATAAATAGTTTTTTTTTAAAAATTCCTAACTAATTTCTCTCTATTTTTTTACATCTCTTTTCCTTTAGGAAGGAAAGAGGATGCTGAGGACCTTAATCCAGAGCTGCCAATGTCTTCCCTTTCATCATTAATTTACATGTTTAACTGTTTAAATGAACATATTTTAATTGTACTGGACTAAGATTGAGAGGCTAATCTTTTGTTCTCTTGTTTTAAGGTCTACAGAAACTAAGAAAGAGCACCGTCACTTTGTGGTGAAAAGAACAAAGAACAAGGTGCAGATCCTTTTGAAGCTCTCCATAAATCAAACACAACTCTAATCCATGTGCTGAAAACAAAAGAGAACTCTCGATTGTAATCAACAAATTAGCTAAAGATCAACAAAGAAACAAAGTAAATGCATCAAATTGGTCAGCTGAAGTTCTTCCAGAACCATCAGCAGGACACTGGATCACCAGCAAACTGTAACTTCTACAGCCGATTGACAGCAACTTAAGCTGTCCCAGCGCAAGTGAGCCAGCAACTAGATTACCGTGGAACAATGAAGAGAATGCATCCGCTCACCTAGTATAAATGGCATGGTCCTCAGACCTCCCTTGTTCGTCTTCTTCTCCTCTTCCCTCCCTGCCTCTGCATCTGCCATCGCCATTGCGCCACTCCCAAAACTGAGTGTACAGAGAGAAGCTGCAATAAATAGCCTTCAAGGCTGTGAAGCCAATTCCATTTCCTGTGGGTGTAGCCTCACATGCATTTCAGCATATTTATACACACACCACACAGCAAGGTTAAAAGTTCATTAATTTACTAGAGTCACTACGTGAGTGCAGCTTTCAGGATTAAAAACTCCACGGTAAGATCGTCATTCCCCTCCTCGGGAAAAGTGAAGCAAGACAGAGGAAGCATGACAAAATCTGGCGCGTCGCTTTCTAATAAATGGAGTTTGTGTGAGTTGTAGAACAATACAAACAACTGCAGCAGATGAAAGGTCACGTTCCTGAGATGTGTCAATCCGATTTGACTCCCTTTCATTTCCTCCGTTTCCCATTGTATCTGATTGATCAGATACACTTTGCGTTGGTAGGCGCTTGTCCAAATCAAACCAAGAGTGTTTGTGTTTTCCATTTGCCTTTTGTTTTTTCACTAGTGGGAATGGGAGAGCCACTTGTGTTGATGCAATGGGCCAATGGCATTGCATCGATCAACCATGCTTAGGCTTCTTCATCAACCTATGTCCATATTTGCCATTTTTTCTCACTCTGTGGTTGATTCTATTTGTTTTGCACCAATCTTTACTTGTTATGTGCTTATATTCTTGTGTTACCTAGAGTTTTGGCCTAATTTTTTTGAGGCATATCAAAACTTTTTAAAGCTAGCAATTCACTTAGTTTAACCTCACAATAGGATGATAAACGTCTCCTGCTCGGGTTAATTCAATAATACTTAATCAAGCTTAGCTCACCCAAATGATCAACTTGAGCGCTTGGCCTCTTGGGGACTAAATGCCTAAGATCAGTCACATCAAACATTTTGCTTAGTTCTTAACTCATTTGGAATTGCACTAGTGATCAAGCTTCACACAAGTCTTAGCATATATACCACATTTGATTACAACAAGTATGTTTTTATCCAATCAACAACAAACCACATCTTATCTATTAGTCAGTGTCTACTAGCCACTCATATAGATAAAACCACTATAAATATTCATTATATACATATACATATTTCAAGTAAATTAATTGTCACTACCTTATACACTCAATCATCCAAGAGAAAACATAAGACGAAGTGTTAATCTGATTTGACTCCTCCCCTTCCTTTCCTCCCTTTCCCCTTGTATTTGATTGATTCACTTTGTGTTGGTAGGCACTTGTCCAAAGCAAACCAGAGTGTTTGTGTTTTTCATTTGCCTTTTTTTTCTCACTAGTGGGAATGGGGCAACCACTTGTGTTGATGTAATGGCATTGCATCGATCAACCATGCTTAGGTTTCTTCATCAACTTATGTCCGCATTTGCCATCTTTTTCTCTCTTTGGGGTTGATTCTATTTGTTTTATACCAATCTTTACTCTTTATGTGCTCATATTCATGTGTTACCTTGAGTTTTGGCCTAATTTTTTTGAGGCATGTCAAAACTTTTTAAAGCTAGCAATTCTCTTAGTCTAACCTCACAATAGGATGAACATCTTCTGCTCGAGTTAATTCAATAATACTTAATCAAGCTTAGCTCACCCAAATGATCTAACTTGAGCACTTGGCCTCTTGGGGACTGAATGCCTAAGATCAATCACATCAAGCATTTTGCTTAGTTCTTAAATCATTTGGAATTGCACGAGTGATTAAACTTTACACAAGTCTTAGTCATACATACAACATTTGATTGCAACAAGTATGGATGTTTCTATCCAATCAACAACAAATCACATCTTATCTACTGAGTGATCCGTGTCTACTAGTCAATCATATAGATAAAACCACTATAAATATTCATTATATACATATTTTAGATAGTCTTATTGTCACTATCTTATACACTCAAGCATTCAAGAGAAAAAAATAAACAAATCTCATATCTATCTCTTCTTCTAAACAAATTTCCATGGGACCATTTCACAAGTGAACATGAATTCATTGTGACCAAAAAAAATCAGTAAGTTCTATTTCTTCGAGTTAAACTACACAAATGAAGTTGCTCAATTTACACATATGTCTCACTTTGGATATATAAGATAATTGGAAATTTTACCTCGCATGAGAACATGTGAAAGACAAACTCCTTATCAATCATTTTTCTAACTTTTTTTGTAAAAAAAAAAATCAAACTTCTTCCAATCTAGTACTGACCTTAGCCTACCGAGGGCAAATCAATCAATAATTGAGGGAGCACTGAATTAAAGGCGACGGTGAGAAAGGTGAAGGAATCAAATCCCTTCTCTCCATGCATCATGTCCACAATTATTAATTTGCAAGCGGCAAGTGGCAAGTGGCAATAAAGCAATTCACTTTAGAGAAACTAAAATTAAAAGATTACTTACCTTTTAGCTCAATGAATGGCTTTGTATTTTTTTTATGATAAATATGGAAGTATTTAATTAGATTGTTCAAATTAGATATGTGCTTGCCATCACTAATTTAGAATACTTTTGTGCTTTTTCACTATGAAACTCCATAAGTAATTTATATATTTTTTTTCTTTTGAAATTGAAAAAAAATAATTTATATAGATTAAAAGTAACTCATACTTGGTTTTATAATATTATAATTATAATTAGTATGTATTTAATGAAATATTTACTGTGGAATGAATAAAAATAATCTATGATGGGATCAAATCTTGATGATGTGGTTGTAGTTGTAAAGGGAGCATACCCTATACTTTGGCTTTCTATAGCTGGATTTGGCAGCTTTCATCAACAGTGGAAAAAAAGTACTATTACACTCTTGAAGTTGGAATCCAAACAATTTTAAAAAAAATTAAAATATGTGGCCCGTGGCCTCGCTGCTGGAAGCGCCGTAGTGCCAAACAGAGCCTATGTCTCTGACTTTTGGTGTTTGTGTCTGCTTGTCTGCATCCCCCATTGATTAATTTATAGGTAGAATACAACAAAAGGGAGAGGAAAATTTGCTCATTCCCATTATCTATTGTGGAAATTTAATAAGAAAAAATTTCCGAAAGAAATAGAATAATACAATTAATAAATTTAGGTGGCAGGCAGTTTGTCTGCCCTCGTGGCTATACCCTTCCAATGGCATGTGACCATATGGCGTCGTTTTCCCCGACCCTTATTTTTTTTAAAGTACGCTCATAAGAGATAAAAATTTTAGCCATCCAATTTGTATATTATCTCGTATGCCCTATTCCTTGTAGGCAAGTTAAACAAGCAAGATTCAATTTTAAAATCTTATTATCAATAATTAAAATCCCGACTCCTATTTTTATCATTTAATAAGAGGTTTATTTATATTATTTTTTTAAAAAGTTTTATATTCAATTTATATTTATTTTTTACTAAGGCTCTTTTTTAGTAAATTATTTTTTAAAAAAATATTTTTCTAAAATTTGTGTTTTTGGTAACTTTAAAAAGATGGCAAAACTAAAAAATTCACTACAAGATCAATCAAATCAATGATGGGCTAAAACTACAAATCAATTTGATATTACCCCTTTATTGGCATATACTACTCATCCACCCTAATTAATTAACCGAATAAGGCATTCAATCAATTCATCTTGTACTAAGCAACTTCATAATTGGACATCCTAACCAAGCAAATTATTTAATATGATTGAAAATATTAAAGTATTGTCGTTTACAATATTTATTTTACGTTATTACTATTTGATTCAAAATATAATCATATGAAACAAAATTATAAGTTACTTCCAAATGTTCCTCTAGATGAAAAATTTATGAATTTTTTTTCCTATTTGACTCTTTTTCGTGAAGCAAATACATCCGTATGAGAATTACTATAACTATGTCCATATAAAAATGTAATGGATTTTTATTTTTTACTTTTTTACTTTTTAAATTTGAATGTTGAGTTTTTGTTTCTTTCTTTCTGATTTATTACTAGGCTAATTTTTTTTCTTATTTACTTAAATTATTAGAGCAGGTAACACATGAAGGTCTGTTGCGTGATTTTGGATTTTGTTCATTAAACATCATGAATATAGGCATTCCTGATTATGCTTAATTTAATATATATTTTTTTTACCATGGAATATAGGAGCCATTTAGTGGAATTTTATCAAGTTTGTTTTGTTTCAATTCGTCGGAGAAAATTTTTTTTCCAAAATTTATCCAGATGTTATGTTATTTGTGCCCATTACTTTCAAATGAAAAATGTCACAGGTACACATTTAGCAATGAATTACTATTTAATTTTCTATCTCTATAAACCAAAATCAAATTTTCATTTAATGCTTATATATAATTATATTTAGTGTTATTTCTAGTTTCTACTTAATATTATAGCACAATAATTTATTTTATTTGACAGCATAGTTATTGAATCAAACAATTTGGTACTTTCCTAGACAGCTGACTTTTAACGAGCAATTCTTCAGCTAATAAAAGCTAAAAACATAATCATCCCCAAACTAGGCCATAATCATTCAGTGCTTTTGCTACAATTAGCTTCAAATTTGGCGCCTAATCATGGAGGGGTAGTTGAGGTTTAAGGCCATAGTTAATGTTTTATTTGGAGCGGATATTTGATTCCTTTTCTCCCAACCCTTTTTGTATATTATAATTAGTTAGCATGAAGATGAATAAATTATTTCAGATAAGCTTGCAGAGTAATCTATATATAAGGCTCATGCAAGCGCATCAGACATGATGCATTCGTTGGATTGATGTGTGAATGCACATGATCAGCAACGATGCCCAAGGTGAAAAAAAAAAGGAGAAAATAGTTGATGCACTACGCCAGCGATGTAATAACAAAGTACAAATTATGCAACTATTCAAAAATCCTCGGTCACCAGAATTAGTCGTTATTTTGGCTATACATGTAAATTTTGTCCAGTGATCCAATCTATAGTTGCAAAAGTTCATGTTATGTTTCTGTGAGTCTTATTTTACAAGACAGGGGCAGAGGTTTTGAAAGGAAGAACACAGGAATAGGTGACATACTTTACACTATCAAGAAGCACGACAACAAATATGCGAGATATAGACTTTGGCGAGATCATCCCATCCACATCCCCATTTCCAGCTTCTTTAGGATCAGCTAGTACAGAGACCACCACGGACGAAACAGGCTTGCTATGACCAACGTTTTTGCTCTCTGATGGTTTCCCAAACTGCTGTGAATTGTTGTTCATGGCAGTTGCATTGTGCCCATTATACAATATTCTCCTACTTTTTATCATCCTCTGGTGCGCTGATGGGTAGGGGAGATTGTCGGATGCGTTAACAATCGAAGTAGCATTTGCAGTTGTAGGGATGATGCCGGTTGAAGATGGTGTGACATCAAACTGAAATACTTCGGTGCACAGACCAGAACTCAAAGTTGGACCTGACATTGTCAAACCAGATGCCTCAATTTGTGCCAAAATTTTCATGGTGGAAATAATAACACAGTGGAATTTTAAATTGAAGAGAATGCTAAATTGATGCAATCACAAAGCAAACTATATATCTAACCAAGACAATTTGTTAAAGATAACGGGATCACTCGAGGTGGCATTTGTAACGCGATCAATCAACATCATGTGTAACCTGATTTTTTTCACATGCAAACCTTTGAGGATAATTATTATGATATACATAGTATAATAAACTTACTATCATTAACTTAAAAACAAGCAATTTCAACTGGGTCATATTCCTTTAGAATAATTAGACGGGTTATAATAACACATCCAATTACCAATTTAGATAATGCCGGCTCTTACTTATGAATTTCCATTACCCCCTAGGTTGCGTACTTGCGTCCCTTGGAATACTGCCAATATGCTTCATTATTCTGTTGGACTAGGTGGCGATGGCCACCTTATTTTCCAACTACATCTATAGGATTGTGGTATAAACACATGGTAGAATTCAGGGCGTCTCATAAACAAAGTACACAGCATCTCCCCCCCCCCCCCCCCCAACCCCCAACCAAAATCCATGACATCAGTCAACACTGTTGACCGTAACATAGTAGAAGCGTGGCCATCTACTGCAGGTCTTGCTTCGGAGTAAACCAAAGTTATCATAGCGTCAATTTGTAAAGATAAATAAAATAAATCTTATTCTACAACGACCCTCAGTAGTTTTCACAGCATACATAAAAGTCATCATCTATTCGGTTTTTGGCGGGCAGCACAAGTTCATCTAAGAACCTTCAATTTTTTACATATAAATCTTATTCTACAACGACCCTCAGTAGTTTTCACAGCATACATAAAAGTCATCATCTATTCGGTTTTTGGCGGGCAGCACAAGTTCATCTAAGAACCTTCAATTTTTTACATATCCACTGCTTTGCAAAATCAGCAAATAACATTTGCAGATAAATTAGTGGGGGATATTGAAAAAATGTTTTCCTATTTTTTCTGTGCAATGATTTTAATCTCAAACCACCAAACGTACACTAAACATGTACTGATCTGCAACACTAGGAAAGTATGTTTCTAGAGGTTGCCATGTCTTTCAAAGTTTTAATGATAATAAATTTTTGATATAAGTATGAATTTTAAATTGTTAGTATCAATGTCTAATTTATGTAGTGGTGGTGGTGGGTGGGTGGGGGGGTGGGGGGTTGGGTTTCAATTTGGAATATCCAAAACTAAAAAAAAGGTGTGCATAACATATATAGCACTATCAACTAGTTGCAAGTGCAATAGGTCCATCTTCGCATTGATCCATACAAGGATCAACTACAAGCTCTCCTGCTGTAAATTGGAAAATTTGATTTATGTCCACTATAATTTGTACTTAAGGTTATGATTATGCAACACAAGAAAGAGTGAGAATCATAGAAATGATCTATTAGACTGGCCATTCATTCATGACAAGAATGGATGAAGCAACGGATGCCTATAGTTAAAGAAGAACCTGTGATGGATAAGCCAAGAATTCCACCAAGTTTATTTCAACATATTTCTCAGCTAATTGATTGTGATGCTACAAATTTAGTCGATCAATCAATAGCATCCCTCTTAGCATACCCAACCACCACCTTAGTTTGAGCAAAGGATGGTCCAAAGAACCAAGAGCAATAGAGCAATAGTTTATCAAAAGGAAAAACACTCGTACCCGACACAAAGAAAAGGAGAGAACTCTAGCTACCCCCTTGGCTTCTAGATATACTGATGTCATGTGTAATTAGATGGGTTGCATAAATGAGCCCAAAATTCACATGGTCGATAAGATGTCGTTTTCTTCATATGAAATTTAGTCACCCTTTGTTACTTTACTTGCCTATGTCAATATATATACATATACATATGTGTATGTATATATATGTATATATAAACTAAACTGTGATGTTTTTTTAACTTCCAACATATTACTTAAAATTGATATATCAATGCTGGTATACCGAGGTTGCGTACCAAGACATGCCTAGAACATAATCCTCTATACGGAGATTGATTCTAAAATTGTAGCATTGGCAATTGGAGAAGGTTATATGTTCCTTGAAGATGTTTGTTGTTTAGAGATATGATGACAATAAATTTAAACTATGGAACTTATTGGCTCACTCCCTACTTTTAAGCATGCACTTTATGAAGGATCATTCAATTCTCAAGTGGATAAGTCTGAAGCTCTCATATTGGTCATAATATATCATTTCATTTGGAAAGGCTTGCGTAAGATAAGCAAGGGGTAATTAGATGCTTCCAAGGTTCTTAGAAAATGTTGGAATGCCTTAAGAGGAACAATAACAAATGCTAAAAGGGAATAAATATGTGATATTAAGAGACCGGTTGATTGAGGTAGCACTTGATCATAATACCTTGAATGCTTTTCTATTTTATTTTTTTCTTCTATTCAAGCTTCCTTTTCCAATCAATAACTGTGAAGCCTTTCCAAAGCAACTAAATATATCCTAAAACAAGTATCATAGATTCATCAGACTGAAATTGAAAGACCAGATTGGATTAAGCAACTGATGTATCCTGTTACTCAATTCTGAAATCATGTTTAAGTATAAGGAATCACATGTTTACACAATTTGATGAAGAGTACAACTTTCAATCTACAAATTAATAGCTTCATATAACTATCTAGTGATTGAATAATTTAATAACTGGTTGGTCTATCTTGACAAAAGGTAGTTTCACTAACACCATCAAATCATATTACTACGATGATTTCTATAGTTTACAATGAAATTTGTGTACCTTTTATTAGTGGCTAATTTGCTTAAACCTTAGTTTTACCTAAACAGGTGAACATATCCAATTAAATATCTCGTTACTTATCACCTAAAAATGTCAAATATCTTTGGTTGACTTCTAACAATTTTGACTGTTCATATCCATTTGATTTTGCCTATTTACCTGAAAGATCAGGGTTGTTTTGAATTGGAAGGGGCCAACTTAAATCTACGTCAATCAACTAGGGTTAGGACTAAAAAACAAGTACCACGTGAGTCTACTTTTGCTAAAATGTAATACATAACAACCACAAATTCCAAAAAATTGTCTTGCATTCTATGAAAACAAATTTATTTACTTATCTTTCCAAACAATACCACACATTTAACTTTTAATCTTAATAGCATTCTCATAGTTCTTGTCTTATTTAATGACATTCACTAAAATATCTTTATGCAAATAATTATGGGAATAACAGAACCAAAATTTATCCTCTTGTTGAAGGTATACATAGATAACCTAGATACCTCAATAAAAAATTATCACATGGTAGGAAAAATAAGATAGTAAAAGATAGTAATTTAAAAAGATATAATCAACTGTAATTGATAATGCTGCAAGTGGCAATGATAACAAAATTTCCAGAACAGGATATTTTATTAGTACCTGCCATTCCTTCGCGCAACCACTGTGGCAATGAACCATCAGAGATTGATTTCATGTTATTCCCATACGTATTATCAACTTCAATTTTACCTTTAGGGACAGCTAGTGCAGATATCATATTACCAGCAACGGCCAACGCTGTCCCTTTACTTTCTTCCGAAGATGACTGCTTTTCTTTTGCTTGTGACATTGCCTTCTCGCCAGCAAGAACAGAATGGATTATTAAGTTCCCGTCAATCTTCACATGCTTTCCGTTTCTTGGCACATACAGCAAAGCAGGTAAAGCCTCACTGGAGTTCTGCGATAATACATCTGAACCAATTGACGGGAAAGTAAACCCAATCTTTCGATCCTCACATCTTGTACCAACCCTAAAATCTCCATCTTTCTCCAAACTTGTGTTTCCGCCGTATAGTCCAGTTTCGTTTGTGCCAATCAGGCCATTACCGTGACCAGTAACACTCAAAACCCTACCTCTAGAACCGTTCAACATTCTGGTTCCAGTGTCATCTATATCAAATCCAGTTCCTCGGAACCACATATTTACCCCTGGCGCAACTCCAATTACTAGCATAATTAACAACAAGCCCAAAAGGCTCACGCTAGCAACCTTTTTCGTCTTGCTCGCTAACTTTTTAGTTCTTGGAACAGGAGCAGGCTTCTGAGGCTTCAACCTAGGAATCGGGACCAACGGAGCCTGAGACCCTTGCGGCCTCAAAGCAAACCCCGGAATCCAAGGGAAATGCACGGGCGGCACTGGTCCAAGGGGAGGGTAAACAGCTGGTGAGGTGCTGCTCCCAACCAACTGCTGCCGCAAGCTAGCATTCTCAGCCATAACACAAGAGATCCTAGCGTTCAATTGATTGATCGTCGAGTGCATCGACTTCACCTTCTCCTCCAACTCTTCCACGTACTGCTTCTTCCTCTGCCGGGACTGATGGGCGCTCTCACGGTTCCGCATTAGCCTCGCCTTCCTCTTGTCGTCCACCACGTTCCCCCCAACTTCCGGCCGATGGATCTTGTTAAGACTCACGTTCGAGCACCCTTCAGCACGATCCTTCTTCCGCTTCAGGCCCTTCTCCACCTCCACCTTCGCGTCGTTATCGACGACGTCTGACGCCCCGGAGCAGTGGGCCGAATCGGGCGACGCCGGGTGGGAACTCCTCGAATTGTGGGAAAGATCGGAGCTACGGAGACGGGGAGAGGAAAATGAAGAGGAGGAGACGCCAGATCCATTACCGGGGCAGAAATCAGGCGAGGACGCGGGGTTGTCCGCAGACCGGAGGAAATCATCGACGGAGAAATCGAAATCGAAGTCGAGATCGAGGTCGAAGTCGTCGCCCAAGAAGAGATCGGGGGGAGGAGGAGGGAGGGAATCGCAGGGGAAGAGGGCGGGGTCGAAGAGAAACGCAGGATGGTTTGAGGGATCGAGGGTCGAGGGTTCCGCCATGGATTTGGTGGTCATTGAAACGGGAATGGAAGCAAATAGAAAGGCTGGTGGCGGCGAGGTCGGGAGGAAGCAGTCGGAGACGCGGGATCCGGAAACTTCTGCGCGAAGGATGACGTGCGCCGGCCGCAACGCGCGACTAAAAGTGACGATGCCGACCAAGCCGGACTAGTGAATTTGGTTCAAACAACATTTGCACATCAATCAACGGCTTGATTGGTGCAAAAACTTTCGCTTTGGAACAAATAGTGTTACACAATAGAAGACTACAAGTACAATACGTATAGCCTAAAATATTATACTTAGGTTAAAAAAAATTTATTCAATCTAAGAAAAACATGAAATTATCTTGAAAATTATGATCAAAATTAAAAATAAAAAATTGTAAAACTAATATAAATAACTAAGAATAACTTACTTTGCTATACAATCATTCACTTGTAATATCTTTTCCAAATGAAATTAACTTTGTTGGATTTAATAAATAAAATAATTATATTAATCTAATGAAACTATCATCAAATAAAAAAATTGAACATGAGAATCATATCAATTTATCAAACAATTGAATTTTTTTAATGAATATTCATATGCTTATACATATAGGTTTTTCTTTTTCAAGATTTTGCATCCCCTGGTCTATTATAAAAGAGTCTCTTCCATGGTAGCGAGGAACAATTAAACCACAGACGTCTCCTCCACCTGCAAATTTTGCTACACACCTTGAATCCTCATCAATGGCGCAGCCCTCTTCCGAGCTTAAGCTCTTCGGGTCATGGGCAGACTCCTTCACCCACCGAGTCCAACTCGCTCTCAAGCTCAAAGGCCTCGAGTTCGAGTACGCGGAGGAGGACCCTTCCGAGAAGAGCGCCGCCCTCCTCCTCCACAACCCTGTCTATAAAAATGTCCCCGTCCTCCTCCACCGCGGCCGCCCGCTCGCCGAGTCCGTCGTCATCCTTCAGTACCTCGATGAAACGTGGCCTGGGAGCCCGCTCATGCCCGCCGATCCCTACGACCGCGCTCTTGTCCGCTTCTGGTGCCACTTCGCCGACGACAAGGTAGTTGATTACATGTTTCATCCTAAAATCTTTTTATTTATTTATTTACTATTTGTAGCTCGGCCCGGCCGTCGGCGCGGTGTTTGCGTCGCCGAACGCGGGGCAGGGAGCGGCAGTGGAGCAAGTGCACGAGAACTTGAAGCTGGTGGAGTGGGAGATGAGGGAGGGAGCGTTCAAAGGGAGGCGGTTCTTCGGTGGCGACGAGATCGGCGTCCTGGACATAGTCCTCGGCTGCGGCTCCTACTGGCTGGCGGCATTCGACGAGGCGATGCAGGTGAGGATCGTGGAGCCAGCACTGTTTCCTCGCTTCCACTCGTGGCTGCGCGACTTCGAGGCTCAGGAGGAGGTACGGGACACCACGCCGGCCGTCGACCGCCTGCTCGAGTGCGCCAGGGGCGTCCGCCAGATGGTGATGTGAGGTTGGCGGCGAGAGTGAGGAGAATGAGAAGTGATCTCTGTGATTGCTATGCATGGTGCTTTGACTTTTGTTCAGGATTGAGAGTTTGAAGCGTACGTGTGTGTTGCGTTACTCTGTAGCTTCGAATTGATTAATTCAACGTTGAGCATGCTGTGAATGAAATGAGTGTGATCAAAAGATGATATTCATGATTTGGCACCGAAAACTTTGGAAATTTGGATGCGATCAAAAGTTGACATTGATGAATAGCTCGGTCCACACGGACATGACATGCTGCCAACACACACGTTGATGTGCATGGGTCCCTCTTACCTTTTGACTATTCATTTACGATCAGTACCAATCACATTGCCAAAGCAAAAGAAAAAGGAATGTCTGTGCTTAATTGTTTCTCGCCTCTACTTTATATTGCACGGTGCCCTTCAGTGATAAAGACTAGGGTTCTTCAGCTAGGGCGGGCACTTGAATTGAGCCAAGCATGGCCTCACTCTACCCTTGGCGCAGGGGTTTGACTTTTGAGGCCATGATGGTCATCAAGATTTCTACTTGAAGCGACGTGATGAAATGCATGAGGTCAAGGACCCTCCATGCATGTGCAGTGCAGTTGAGCGACAACTTTTGTATGATTGGTCTGCATTGGCCGGCTTGAACATCCAAATCGATCACAAGCTGCGCTGGAAAGCGAGGACGGCACAGTCTTTTGTGATTAATTTGGTCCTGCACGGGCTGAAAGTGACGATGAATCTGTTTCTGCTAATGAATATAACTAAAACATAAATTGAAATATTAATTTGGTCCTGCACGGGCTGAGAGAGACGATGAATCTGTTTCTGCTATTGAATTGTTATTGACAACAAACTCTTTTATCAATTAATGAATATAACTAAAACATTCCAAATTCACAATTAGTATATCTCAATGAAGAGATGTTTGCTCAAATTTAATCTCAAGTAATCAAGCTAAAGTCAATGAAGAGATCTAGCTTAGTCAAGTTCCCAGTTCCGCCGCCCTAATTAGCTTCCTTGGAAAAAATTTGGCAGCGAGGATGCAACGAGAAACCTTAATCTTGCAAGCGGGAATATTAATGCGGGAGCGTAAAGTTTGATGCAGCGAGGATTTCACGATAGCTGAACTGATTTCATGAAACCTTAACTCTTATCTAACCCTAGGTTTAAGTCAATTTCACGAAACCTCAGTCAACTCACACGAAATCAAGTCTAAGTTAGAGATTTCACGAAAGCTGGAAAAACTCTCGCCCCACTTTCCTTCCGGCGACACCTATCGCCCGTCTCTTCTTCACCGTGTGAGCGACACTTCCGGCGACACTTTCCTCCTTGCGACTCTCTTCAACGGTTCGCCGGACATTCGTCGACTCTCTTCAGCGGTTCTCGGCTACTCGTCAGCTCTTTCCCATCAAAGTTTCTACGGTGATCATCCCTCCCCGGACATTGTCTTGTAAGTTTTCAACCTTTGTATTTCGGTACTGATATCTGAATCTGCACATCTCGTATGTATCCAAACATCTGCGTCGAAAACCCTAATTAGGTTTTTTGTCTCTTCGAAGGCTCCTAGGTAGAAATTTATGATTTTCTTTATTATTCAATCTTTGTTTATTGTCTGTTGAGGGACTGTCTTCTTTGAACTATCCCTTTGGAAACCTATGTTACGGTTGTCCGGCGAACTCTATTAGAGGATAAAATCAGGTAATATAATTTTCATGAATTTATTATGTTGTTTACCTAACATAATGCCTATCGTATGTATTTTGTTAGATATATCCATTTATACATTGAAATGGAAAAAGGAGAGAATTCACAGAAGGGAATTAAGATTAGTGATATCTTTGAGTGGTCATCCTCGAATGATGATTATATAGATGATGAACAAACTGAATTTGAGACAATAAGTGTGAAACTTGTAAGTTAATATAATCTGTTATACTTCAATTGGTATAATATTTTTTTTAGGCAACACAACAGCTTACAACTATGCTTATATGTATGCACTTTCTTAGGAAGTAGATGATGAAACAATTGCAACACAAAAGGGTGAGGATATAGATACATGTACACCAACTGAATGCTCTTTTCTAGTTCCTTGTATTGGTATGACTTTTAGTGGGGAAGATCAAGCTTACAATTTTTATAATGAGTATGCTAGAAGAATGAGGTTTAGTATTAAAAAGTATTCTTTAGAACGTAGAAAGGATGGGAGTCCTAAATATCGAAAATTATGTTGTAACAAGCAAGGAACAAAGCAAATACGAAAAGATCGTGTTATTAAGAAATCACTACCTGATACCCGAACGAATTGTATGGCTAGTGTTGAATTTAAGATTGATAGGAATGATGTATGGACATTAAAGAAATTCGAACTGAACCATAATCAACCTATGACAAGTCCTAATAAGACCTATATGCTCAGATCACATAGGAGAATTTCACCTTTCCAGCGTTCTCTTATGAACCATATGACAGAATCTGGTATTAAGGCTCATCATGTATATAACTACTTTCAAGCTGGTGGAGCTAGTAGTGATGTTGGTTTTATCAGAGATGATAGTAACAGTTACATCCAAAGAAGTAGACGCAAAAAATTGAATGGTAAGGAAACTCGCGGTATTCTTAGATTCTTGAAGGATAGACGGGCCAAAGATCCTTTATTTTTTTCTGCTATGGAAACTTCAGATTCAGGCGAGATAACTTATTTCTTTTGGTGTGATGGTAGATTTATAATAGATTTTTCATATTTTGGGGATGTAGTTTGCTTTGATACTACATTTCAAACCAATGAATATGATATGCCTTTTGCGCCGATCGTTGGATTAAACCACCACAAACAAACTATTATATTTGGTACTGCATTGTTATATGATGAGTCGGCTGATTCATTTATTTGGCTATTTGAGACATTTTTGCAAGCTATGTGTGGCCGACATCCGGTAACTATTTTTACAGATTAGTCAGCTGCAATATCCAAAGCAATACATACTGTTTTTCCAAATACAGCTCACCGACTTTGTTTGTGGCATATATTCCAAAATGCAGCGATACATTTATCATATGTGATTCATAGGGTCGACTGAACAGTTGATTGGTGATGATATCAAAGGGTCAGATGATGGTCTTGTTATTAAGCCACCCGTGGCTAAAAAAGGTCCAAAGGAAAAACGTAAGAAAGGGCCTCTTGAACGAAGACATAAGAAGCCACCGGTTACCAAATCTAAAGGCAGCAGCAATCTTGTTTACAACTACCAAGGGGCCCAGGTTTGCTTAAGTAGATTATGGATTTTCATGTTTAGTAACAGACCGTTCCACGTAGTTGACATTGTATCAAATTTATATTTTATGTTTCTTTATGATAACAGGTACCATTTTACCAGCCCCTGATTCAACCAGGACCATTCATGTCTTACACGCAATTGATGATGGGTGCATCTGCTCCGCACTATGTAACAAATTATTATCTTGCTACTTTAGTTTGTGCGTGATTAGCTTATTAACATTCTTTTAATCTGTTATCTATATGCAGTTGGTTGATGAAGCCTCACAGATTCAAGGCACACACCTGTCATCTCAAGAGGGGCATAATTATTCTATCCATTCACATGAGAAATGATACCTATCGGTTGTAGCTTATCATGTGGTATTCCACTTGGATTGTAGCTTATGTTATTCATGTATTAGTTCAGAATCTGTGTTGTAACAACAAGCAGTTGATTAGTGATGATTTCAGTTTTTTGTGAGTATGCAGTATGGTGAAATGATACAAGTTATTGTGAAATGAAAACATGTTATTGTGAAATGAAAACATGTTATTGTGAAATATAACAGTTTTTCGTGAAATGATACAAGCCAGTTTTTCGTGAAATGATACAAGTTATTGTGAAATGAAAGCAGGTTATTGTGAAATGTCCCAGTTTTTCGTGAAATGATCCAAATTTGTGGTGAAATGATACAGGTTATTGTATCAACCATTCATTACATATCTTAACTCAAAAAAACTCAAAAGAAACTCAATGCATCACTAGATTATAACATTGGTATCAACCATTCATTACATATCTTAACTCAAAAAAACTCAAAAGAAACTCAATGCATCACCAGATTATAACATTGTATCAACCAAATGTACAATACTAATGCCGATTCACTGTAACTGTAGCTTACCACCAACCAGGTTTACACAGCACTCTTTACCAACAAGCTTACCACCAAATGTACAATCCAAAATTCACTGTAACTGTAGCTTACCACCAACCAGGCTTACATAGACATTGTACCAACCTAAAACTCATATTTTTCACAATAGTTTGCCAGTACAGAGCTCCAATCCAAGCTCCGCCCGAAATCTATGCATGTCATCTTGGGTGAAGTCGAATTCCTCGTAGCGTGATAGATAGTCCATGAATTTGATCACAAATACCGCGCAGTCCACACTATTCGTTGACTGCTTAGGGCAATTGGCATCCCACCTGAAATTCCATTGGGCAATATCTTTGCCCTTGCCTGCCTTGCACACAACGGATACATGGAACCTAACCACTTCAAGCTAGCCAAAGCAATACACCCAGTTATTAGAGATATTTCTCAAATAATATATAATGGAAAACCGAGGTGCAATACTTACATATCTTTTTACTAGACCATCATCATTCATCTTTGGTGCCATCGAATTATAACCGACGACCTCTTTTTTCTTGAAATCAAAGTATAACAAGTACCAGTGTTTGCAATTGCATACCGGCGCCATAATACTTTTTATGCTCTGGATATTGTCCTTCTTAATATGCTCTAATTGCGAGAAGCACCCCGCAATTAGTCCATTCTCGAATTGATACAAGGCTGCCGGGGGTATATATGCAAATGACCAAATTTCTTTTTGTTTTGTCTGGATCTATTAGCCAATAAGGCGGCATACGCATCTATCACCTGTTTCAATGAGAAAATTTTACTCAGATAATTCATTAAGTATAAGGAACTTCTACATGAGACTTATCAGATATCAAAATAAGTATAAGGAACTTACAGTTTCAGAAATTAATAGCCCAAATAAGAGCTCATCGACATGGGACTTCGAAATTCTCCAAGGATGAATTTCGTTAAACATACTTACATCCCATGACAAGAAGATGTCTAGCTGCCCTCTTGCTTCTTCTTCTATCAACAGACGGCCACAATAGTCTGTTTTGTCCTTATATTGAAATACCAATGTGTAAGTTACTTTTATAAAATTCTACTACTACAGTCGAATTGTTCTTTCTTCTTATTTGATAGAAAAGTTAAGAATAACATATGTTAAACAAAAGAACATTCACCTTGTCCACTACAGGTATATTCGGTGCTGAATAATCTAACACCACGGTCTACATAAAAATTTGAAATTGTTACGAGTACAAGATTAACCAGATTTATGAATTTATGGATATGTTTCTCTATAGAACCATCTAACACCACTCACCTCCGTTGTCTTCGTTTTTTTCTTTTCTTGGGTAAATGATGATACTACTACCCAGGATGCCATTCTAGTTCTTTTCCCCCGTCCAACTTTCTTCTCGTTGCCATCTTCGGGGCTACTATAACCTCCATGCTCGGCTTCAGTTCCAGTTCCTTCCATATCCATCTTTGTGTCTTCTTCCGGTATTGAAGACAACTTTTCTATTTGTTCTTTCAAAACTAAATTCTCTTCTGCAGATTCAACCAATTGGTGTTGTAATTTAACCATATGAAGAGTCATGATGGTCTTGATCTTGTCTGTCTCAGCCATAATATGGTCTTTCTCAACCTTTTTGGTCTCAATGTCCTTTTGAAGCCTGCTAACTTCTGCATTCAGGCTTTCTATTGCTTCATTGATCTACACAAAAAAATCATGTATTTTGGTTGCCCTTTCTCAAATTGTATCATCATGTAGAGAACCAATTGCAAATTACGTAAAGAATCATATATGTGTTGTATCTATAGCTAATGGTGCCTCGGTGGGAAATGGAGCCTCAGTAGGTAGTGGTGCCTCAGAAGGTAATGGAGCCTCGGTAGGTAGTGATGCCTCAGTAGGTAAAAGGGATCCTTCCCCTGCCTCTCTTACATACTTGTCTTCAATTATGTCAAAAACAATCTATACATGTGTTGTCATTGTTAATATCAAAACATAACTAAAACACATTATAGTATAACTAAGTAATTCATTATACCGAATCTTTGTCTATTTTCAGACACTTTTTGAAATAAATATTACGTCGAGGTACTTTAACTCTCGCCCAACGAAACATCCGTGGGTATGGTCCAGCCAACTTCATATCAGCATACAACGAGGTATGCTCATAAAACCAAACCTGCATAGTGTATAATGTGAAATGACATTAATAATTCATACTTGTGCAAATTACAAAATAGCTGGTATGAAGATACTTACGCAAATTACGATACCGCAACCACCAAACCCAGGTACTTTCTTCTTCTTCTTTATACTAGCTGTGAGCTCAGTTTTCAAATAATAGTGTACAACTTCAGCCCAATTATAGTCTCCTATTTTTTTAAGGTCCTCGACATACGAGACAACATCGACATCAAGTGATAAACTAGTCCGACTGAATAGAAAGCAGCAGAAAACTAGGAGGACCACCAACCTTCTAACTCTCTCCTCATCCACTCTATCTGCTAGAGGAGAGCTAACTTGTCTCAACTTGTCTTCTATAACATTTCTGTTTAGTGGATGCCCACTAAATTCACTCATATAAAAGTCAGTAGTCGGCCGAGCACTCTTAAATCGAACTAAGTCTCCCTCGTCTAGAAGACCAAGAATCATCGAAACATTCCTCACAGAGAAAGGAACAAAATTTCCATTAATTATAAACCCACATCTCTCAGTGTTCCATGTGGGTTGCAGATATTCTAAAGCTAACATATCCAGCTGAATGGAGGGGCCTCCCAAAAAATGTTCAAATGGGGTATGTCCCAATTGCGTTAGAAGTAAACTACCTCCTTCTATCCCCCTTATAAACTTATGCAAATGTCTCAATGAGCATCGATTCAGAACGGGACGACGGTCCACATATTTTTTTCTTTTTCCTCCACTACTTGGGCTAGTCATTTTTAGGCAATAACTAAAACAGGGAGCCAATTTAGGTTTTTACCTAAAGCAATATGATATAAACAATCTCATAATGCATTAATACAAGATGATTTAGAGGACAAATGCTTACAACTTATGCTCATTGGAGGAGGTTGAAGTGATGCCGGTTGAAGAGAGATTTCGTTGGAGGAGGTTGAAGTGATGCCAGTTGAAGCGAGATTTCATCCGAGGTTGAAGTGATGCCGGAGTCAATTGTCCTCAGTGCGAACGGCGCCGAAAGGGGAGATTTCGCAAGTGGCTGGAAAAAAAAAACAAGGTCAGCAAGCAAAATTTTGATGTCCTAGCAAAGGGGCAAAAATTTCGCGTCGTGCTGCTGAAGTCCGCATGGAAGACAACCGAGTTCCACTTCGCTGGCCGCTACGGAAGGCATCCGGATACTTCAATGGTCGGCGGCGAGGTGGACAGAACCTTGAAGGTGACCGGAGATCAGAGGCTTCAATGGTCGGCGGACGGCGGGAAAGGGGACGGACGAAATCCCTAAACCCTTTGATTTCGTGTGAGTTGACTGAGGTTTCGTGAAATTGACTTAAACCTAGGGTTAGATAAGAGTTAAGGTTTCGTGAAATCAGTTCAACTATCGTGAAATCCTCGCTGCATCAAACTTTACGCTCCCATATCAAGATTCCCGCTTATAAGATTAAGGTACCTCGCTGCCAAATTTTTTCCTAATTAGGCTTGCCTGCTCCCTGAACACTAAACTAGTGCTGCTTCAACAATTACTATAATAAATAAGGCAAACAGATGTCTTGATGTGGCGTCTTTCAATATGAGTCAAGTTTATAACATCAATACAGGATGCTCAAATTAGTCAAACTGACTTTTAAGGAGATTAGTCAAACGGACTAGCCAACTCTCAGAATTAAAATTTCCAAACCGTCTAACACTAATATTCTTTTTTCATTATTTTGTTAAATATTTTTTTGGATGGTAGACGTTGAATGCTTATCCTAGTTCTATATGTACCAGGTGTTTTTTCTGATTTTAATTTTACAGCCATGCAGGAAATGTGCAGAAAGTAGAGATCAGAGGGATCCATGATATCAATTCCCTGAAATGAGGGGCTAACATATAAATTTGTGATATGATCTAAATATCTTGGCTCCCTAAAAATTGTTAGGCAGAAAAAAATATAATCCATAAATTTTGATGGATATTGTGGACCTTCTTCCTCCTCTTCCTCTATAAATTAGGAGGTGAGTTGCAGCAACTGCTACTGGCACGCACATAAACATAAAGATCAATTAGAATCAACAGAGAATATATTACCAGTATGAGGAAATTAGCTCTCGTCCTCCTCCTCTTCCTGTTCATCTTTTCTCTTTCCATCGCGCCATCCGCCATGGCCGACGACGCACAATCGATCTCGAGAGGTATACTCAACCCCTCAACACGTACGTATACTGCATGTGACCGCTCGAGCACATGCACGATGATTGTATATACGAAAATAAATTATTCTTTTTTAATTTAATTTGGTGTCATTAGTTTTGACTAAACTAGGGATCTCATATTTTTATCTACTTTCGTGCTTGCGCTTCAATGTGTTGACATTTGTACTCATTTTCACGCTTACTCAATCTCCGGTTTTGTTTATGTAATATAATTTTAAAAAGTTAATATTTTTTCTCCTTTTATAGTTATATATATTCTTTTCCATGTTTATTTTCATACTTATAATATTCTCTTGTAGCAAAAGAAAATTCAATTTGAAGATTTTGCTTTTTTTTTTTCCAAACTTGTGCGTTGTGATGTTGCAGGTGCCTTATGTAGTAAGCAATATTATAGATGCAGCATGCCTCCCAAAGTATCACCACCCAAGCCTCCTGCAACGCCATGTACTAACTATAGATGCAAGCCTCCCTCAAAAACTTAGGGCACTTTTAGCTCTAATTATGTGCAGCTTTCAAAGTGCAATAATAAGCTAAAAAAGCAAAGGTTGTTGAAAACTGAAAATTCTTGTTTCTTACAGTTTCTATCTTGAAAGCTATACCTGAGTGGGACCATGCAGGCCCTAATATCTCTCATGGTGGATCCAAGACCCTGGACGGGAGAAAAAAAAATAATATATCGACAGCAAAAAAATATAATTTTTATTCACTTTGCATCTTAGTTATAAATACGTATAATTAATCCTATTATTAAAAATAAATGAGGCATTTTGCCCCCCCCCCCCTCCTTTTGTAATATTTATGCGTGATATTATGTTCAGTTCAATGTTCTATATGTAACAATAACTAGTGATTAAATATTATTTTTATGTATCTAATACCTCTATATATGTAGAGGTATTTTTTTTTAATCATGTAACAAATAAGTTATTAATACGATGTAATCCTTTTAGAATTTTTAGTTTGTTCTTCTTTCTTTATTTTTTCTGTCAATTCTAATATGATATTAGAGGAGTTTTTTAAACCTAGTCATCTCTTAAAGTAAAATCCGTAGCAAGTTATCTTATGTATTTTTTTTTGAAGATAATTGTCTTTTTATTTTTAAAAATTAAATTTTTATTAAAAGGCCTTGAAAAAAGCCCAAAAAATTATATTAAGTATTTGAATTAAACTACATATATATGGCAATAATTTCCGTTGATTAAGAAAACAAGAGAGTGAATTATTACATAATTTACTAATATGTGAGAAAATATTTGAATTAAACCATCTACTTAAGCGGTTAAATATCTCTGGCAATTGATGATAAGCTTTAGCAATCGATGGAAAATAGTAGATTCAGTTGACTGTATAAATCACTCCCTTTCGACATCGCTATAAGATATAATGAACAGATACGTGCTTTCCAGATTAAATGGCCTCGCAATTCATTAGTTGAAGACTCGTTCTCGTCGTCGATGAATTAAGTTGGGTAAGACAAGCAGCGAAAACTGAGGCGATCCGTTGACGATTCGACGCAGAGTTTGACTTTTTGTTCGTTTGTTTGACCTGTGAGGCGAAGAAATAGTTGACCACCAATAGTTTAACTTGGTTTAAAACCCTCTCTGCATCATGCCAGCCCAATCTATAAAGAAATATTCTTTTTCATTATTTTGTTAAATATTTGTTGATGTGTGTTTTTTTTTGAAAAAAAAAAAATCAGCGGAGAGCAAATGCAAATGTGAATTTTAACTGAGTGATTTTGACATGCCATCAATCGAGAATGGTCAGAATTGTAATTTTTGCTTTAAAATAAATGAGTGCATGGGGTCAGAATTGCAATTTGCTATTTTAATTCTTTTAACCATCTATGATTAGTGAAAGAGAGAATAAGATAGTAAATAGAAGAAGAGAGAAGCGTGGGAGCCGCTTTAAAAAATTGAAAAAGTCCACAATCCACATAGAGATTCCAAATTTGGCGAAAAGCAAATTTCCAGGCTTCAGTCGTCTCGATATGTGCACGACTAAATTTGGGAGATAGAGGTGTCTGTTGATTTATTTATTACAATGAAAATAGCAAAGAAAAGGATATAAAAGGGAGGCCTCTCCTAAGAAAGGACATAAGAAAATTTCACAACGTCCAGACGTTAATGACATGGAGAAGAGATAATTTTATAATGTCCAGATGCTGACGTCACAAAGAACCCTACCGAGAGATTTTTCTACATAGGTATACGTTTCTATCCCTCTTCATCTCCCTCACTATATTCTCTTGGAGAGTAAATTCCATATCAAATCGGAGAGGATACTCCTACGAAAATCATTTTTTCGGAGAGTGAACTCCATATCAAATATGAGAGAATACTCCTACGAAAATCACTTTTACGGAGTGTGAACTCCATATCAAATCGGAGAGGATACTCTTATAAAAATCACTTTTGCGGAGAGTAAACTCTACACTAAATCTTAGAGAATGATACTATAGTAAAAAAATATCGATCCCGCAAAAAACAAAAAGGCTACTATTTTTCGTCACCACCACGGCTCAGAATGCTCAGACGAATCTTTCATCAAATCCAGCTGGCCGATCAAGATCAAACCTTGACCACACCTTCTCCTCGAGTGTGCGAACTAACAGACAGAAAGATTCGGCGATCTGACGGTCAGATCGCCGGAATCGAACGATTTTATGCCGGCGACGCTGTTCTCGCCAAAAGCCTCGATTCGTCGTCTATACTCCACCGGAAGCCTCCAAATTCTGGACACAAGTCCCTCTCTACATAGAGAAGCTACCCCTAAAACCGATTGGCCGGAGAAGCAATGAGCCGTCGGCGGTGACGAACCCTAGTTTCGTCCGCCACTGCCATTCACGAAAGGGAGGAAGAAAATATTGGACGGTTGAGATGCGTCCACAAAAATCAACGGTTGAGATCTAAATCAAATCAACGATCCAGATCATTTCACACGAAATCAGACGGTCAGGATCAACCTCATAAAAAAAAAAAAATCCAAGACTACGCTTTGCCAGTTCAAATCGACGATCCAGATTTAATTAAAATCAACGGTTAAGATTCTATTATGCTTGATTGGACGGATGAGATCAATTTGATCTAATAATTTGAATCCAACGACTGGGATTCATTCATGAAAATCAAACGATTCAGATCTACATCAGAACTAACGAACGAGATTAATTCAAGTTTAATCGGATGGCCAAGATCAAATTGATCAAATCCAACGGTTTAGATTTATTCATATAAAATCGAACAGTTCACATCAATTAGATTCAAATGGATAGAAACCAACGGCTGTGATTTGGCCATTTTAAATCCAACGGTTCAGATTAAGATCTATTTAGCAGTTCAGATCTGATTATGAAACATGTGAACGGCTGAGAATAATCCGTGCATATCTTGGTCAATCGATTGATGTTTGACATGATCAAGGTGTCGATCCCTACTTATAGCGAACCTGATCTTTCCAAATATGATATTGGATCTTCAATCCAACACTCAGATGGATACAGATCTGCTAATTTAAATGAACATTCATGATGAGCTTGATCAAATATAAAATCAATGACTGAAATTGATTCGTGCATATCTTGGTCAATCGGTTGACGTTCGACATGATTAAGGAGTTGATCATTATCAACTAGGACTTGATCTTTCCAAATGTGATATCAGATCTTTGATCCGAAACTTGAATTGAAGCAGATCTGCAAATTTCAATAAATAGTCATGAAGAGTTTGATGAAATCAACGACTAATATTGATTTGCACAAATCTCGGTTAATATGATGACATCCAAAGTGATCCGAATATTGATCCTTATAAATTTGGATTAGATCTCTCCAGATCCACCCTCGAATTTTCGATCAGAGATCTGGATTAAAACAGATCTACAAATTAATCGTTCAACGCCTGTAATTAATTCTCCTGAATCGCGGCCAATCAAATGACATACAAAGTGATCCGAGCATTGATCCCTATAAATTTGGATCAGATCTTTCTAGATCTGCTCTCAGATTTTTGATCAGAGATCCAGATCAAAGCAGATGTACAAATCAAATATTACGCGGTTGAAATCAATTATATTGAATCTCAGCTAATCAGATGACTCTCAAAATAATCTGAACATCGACTCTTACCAAATTGAGTCAGATTTTTCTAAATTTGATCTCAGATTTTCGATTAGAAACCCAGATCTAAGTAGATTTACAAATCAGTTATCAAATTTTGAACGCTTGGCCCCTGGGCCCATTCATCCAAACTTCGAACGTTTAGCCCCATGGCTAGTTCACTCAACCCATGCACTCAACAAACATAGTCGTGGATGATAAATGCCTAACGCGTATTGTTAATAACGTTGTTTGAGAGATGCGTATGTCGATACTTCGTGTCGGGGCGTAGTTCCTGAACGTTGTTACAACACAGCTCAGATTTTTCTCCATGACTTATGATAAATGAGGATATCTTTACCCAACACGCCGTAAAGCCGGGTAAATTTTTTTATATCAAATATCCAGCACACCGCAAGGCTAGATATTTTCCAAATTATCCAACACGCCGTAGGGATGGGTAATTTTTTTCATATCAAATATCCAACACACCGCAAGGCTAGATATTGTCCAAATTATCCAACATGCCGTAGGGCTGGGTAATTTTTTTCATATCAAATATCCAATACGCCGCAAGGCTGGATATTTTTCTAAATTATCCAACAAGTCGTGAGACCAGAAAATTTTTTCAAATTTAATTATCCAACAAGTCGTGAGACCGGATAATTTTTGCAAATTTAATTATCTAATAATGCAGGGAGGGGAACAAGAAAGAAAATAACAATTATCGGTTCTCTTGCCAGAAATTCAAACGAGGTCCAAATCCCACAAGAAATCCAACCAACAACTTACGGGAAGGAAAATAACACCGTTTCAGAAATTGAATCTCCATATCACAATAGTCTGAGTAATTATCGTCTTAAGAACAGAGTTCAAAAGGGCAGCATTAAATCCAGAACAGGACTAGAGTCCAAGCCGATTCTAGCATTCACTAATTTAGCGATATTCATAGACATTCATTGATATCAGTTTTCTAAATGAAACGCAACTTGCTGGAACGAGTTGGAGACCACAATACACCGAAAAACTACTGAATAACAACAACTGAGGATAATAAGGACAAGAGACAGAAACTGGAGTCACCAAGAGCTCCAATCGATTAATACCACCACTGGAATCCACCAGATACAGGTATAAGGAAGGAAACGATCAGCACACTCCCTGTTTTCGATCTGATACATTCTGCCCTAGCCCCTTTTAC
This sequence comes from Costus lasius, assembly GCA_027563935.2. Taxonomy (NCBI): domain Eukaryota; kingdom Viridiplantae; phylum Streptophyta; class Magnoliopsida; order Zingiberales; family Costaceae; genus Costus; species Costus lasius. The sequence continues at coordinate 132,065,653 of CM050450.1, read as the reverse complement.
CGTCCTTCCTCTTTAGTATTCTATTGTTTCCTCGGCCCCTGCCAACTCGGTTGCCACATCAGTATTCGTTAATTGCGTTCCCCTGAATGGACCACCGGTGGAGTCCACACCACTAGTCCAATAATAAGTCATCCATAAGTTCCCAGTCTTGATAGTTGGCAGCGAACTGACATCCAAATAATTAAAAATAGCTCCACCATCACACCCGAGTAAGGGAGAAGATTCAATCTCGTCGTGAACGTCCAGTGCTGGAAATGCCTCTAGGACTGTAGCGATTGTTGCTCCTGCATCAACCCCCCCTTCTTGAAGCCAGCTCGCCCCTGAGCTGGGATCATCTGTGCTGTCAACGTGAATTGATAAATCTGCCACATTGAAGGTGTGTGAAATCCCATAATCAGTAGAGAGTTCTAGCTTGTAAGCATTCTGCCCAACCCGCTCCAAAATCTTGAAGGGTCCCATAGCCCTGTCACTCAGCTTCGCAAATTTACCTGGAGGGAAATGCTCTTTCCTCAAATGGACCCAAACCGTGTCCCCGGTATTAAACTCTGTCTGCCTACGATGCTTATTTGCCTTCTTACTATAACGTTCATTCTGTTTGCTAATGTATTTCCTAATCTTAGTGTGCAGTTGCTTCAATTGAGTGGCCCGGACTACTGCGTCACTACTAAAAGAGTGTTGGGCAGGAATAGGAGTTAGATCCAGAGGTCCCTTTGGATTTATACCATATACAATCTAAAAGGGGCTATAACCAGTTGTGCGGTTAATAGAATAGTTGTAGGCAAATTCAATTTGAGGTATAACTAAGTCTCAAGTCCGAATATTCTTCCCAACTGCACTCCGCAAGAGGATGCCAAGACTCCGGTTAACTACCTCCGTTTGCCCATCTGTCTGGGGATGAGCCGTAGTGCTAAATTGCAACTTGGTCCCTAATCGCCGCCATAGAGTTCGTCAGAAGTGGCTCATGATCTTGGCATCCCGGTCGGAGGTGATAGTCAATGGGATGCCATGAAATTGCACTATCTCTCGAAAGTATAGCTCAGCGATGAAAAAAGCATCTGACAAAAAATGAGCCATCTTCGAGAAACGATCCACCACCACGAATATAGAATCCCTTTGCCATTGCGTTCGTGGTAATCCAACCACGAAATCCATACTTACATCTTGCCACGGCCCCAAAGGAACATGTAAAGGAGTGTAAAGCCCGGTATTTTGATATTGACTCTTTGCAAGATGACCAATGTTGCATCGCCGGATGTAGTTAGTAACATCCCGCTCGAGCTTTGGCCAATAGATTTTATCCTTGATGCTGGCAAGAGTCTTATCGCGCCCAAAGTGGCCTCCCAAACCACAATTATGTGCCTATGATATAATAGTCTCTCGCAAAGAGTATCGTGGTATACATAAGGCATTCCCTTTGAAAAGGAATTGTTGTTGTAAATGGAAGAGCTTGTGGGGCATAATACAGCACTTCAACCAAATCTCTTTGAAGTCAGAATCGGTCTGGGATAATTCCTTCACAACATCGAATCCCAGCACTTGCGAATGCAAGGTAATAAGTAAAGCATACCTCTGACTAAGAGCATATGCTATTTGATTTTGTATCCCCTTTTGGTGTTTAATGGTGAAACTATAGGATTGATGAAATTTCGTCCAGATAGCATGCCGGTGGTTGAGTTTTTGTTGATTATGAAGATGTTTCAAGGCCTCGTGATCAGTGAACAGGACAAAAGGTTTAGGGAGGAGGTAATGACTCCAATGCTGAATTGCACGCACTATTGCATAAAATTCCTTGTCGTAAGTAGAATAATTCCGGTGAGAGTCGTTCAGCTTTTCGCTAAAGAATGCTACAGGCCTCCTCTCCTGGCTTAAGACGGCACCGATGCCCACACCCGAAGCATCACATTCTATTTCAAATAATTTATTGAAATCAGGTAGAACCAAAATAGGAGCCTCCGTCACCTTCTTCTTGATTAATTCAAAACTTGCTTGGGCCGCCTCACTCCATTGATAACGCCCACCCTTTAAACATTCCGTGATAGGAGCGATAACAGTGCTAAAATGACGAATGAAATGCCGGTAGAAGGAAGCAAACCCATGGAAACTCCTAATGCCTTGGATAGAAGTTGGAGTGGGCCAATCCAATATTGCTTGTATTTTTTTTGGATCCATCTGTAGTCCCTCCTTGGAAACTACATAACCTAGGAAAATAAGGTTATCAGAAAGAAATTTACACTTGTTAAGATTTACATACAATTGTTGATCCCGCAGGGTTTGGAAAACCAGTTGAAGGTGCTCTAAGTGTTGCTTTCGCCCCTTGCTGTAAATCAGAATATCATCAAAATATACAACAACGAACTTGCCAATGAAGGGCTGGAAAACATCAGTCATGAGGCGCATAAACGTGCTAGGGGCGTTAGAGAGTCCAAATGGCATTACTAGCCATTCATAGATCCCATTTCTAGTTTTGAAAGCCGTCTTCCATTCATCTCCCTTCTTCATTCGTATTTGATGATACCCACTTCGTAAATCTAGGCGAGAGAAAATGCAAGCCCCAAAAAGCTAATCAAGCAAATCGTCCAGGCGGGGAATGAGGAAACGATAGTGAATGGTGATCTTATTCACAGCGCGACTATCCATACACATCTGCCAAGTACCGTCTTTTTTTGGAACTAGCAAGGCTGGCACCGCACACAGCCTTTTACTTTCTCTAATGAACCATTTGGAAATTAGTTTATTGACTTGGTGCTGAAGCTCTTCGTACTCCTTTGGAGTCATGCGGTAGGCCGGTTTGTGAGGTACCACCGAACCCGGAATGAAGTCAATACCGTGCTAAATATCTCTCAAGGGCGGCAATCCCGGCGGTAGTTCTTGAGGTATCACATCGGCAAATTGCTGGAGTAATGGAACCACCTCCTCGGGGTGCTCCAATTGGTCCGCATTGGACTCCATCAAGACTAATATGCAACCCCGTTGCGCCACTTCTAACTCTCTTAGGATATCGGCTCCATGGAGGATTGTAAGTCCTCGTTCTGTCATTGTGGGTGAATTAAGAGCTTCCAAGGAACGAGTCGGCGCTAAGGTAATTTTATGGCCATCCTTCGTGAAGCTATAGGTATTTTAGAACCCATCATGCAAGGTCCTCCTATCATATTGCCACGGTCTACCTAGGATAAGGTGGCATGCATCCATGGGTACCACATCACAGTAGACTTCGTCATGATAATTCCGACCAATGGAGAAAGAAATAAGACAACGCTTTTCTACTCTGATTTCTCTTGCCCGATTCAGCCAGGTCAAACCATAAGGGCGTGGATGGTCTTCGGTCTTGATATTTAGCTTTTGCACCATGTCCGTCGACACCACATTCTCAAAGCTACCTCCATCGATAATAACATTATAAACTTTCCCCTTTGATGTGCATCTAGTGTGGAATATGTTGTGCCGCAACCAATCATTTTGATCCTCTTGTTGGAGGCTCAAATTTTTGCAAACTAGTAATTCACCTTGATCTGCAAAGACTAATTCTTCCTGATCAAGTGCAGCTTCCTCCTCTTGGGCTGCTTCAGTTGGTTCTTCTTCTATCAAGGTAATGATCCTACGGTTTGGACAATCAGCTGCTATATGTCCATACCCGTGGCATTTGTAACACTTCCTGGAGTTGATTGTGCTAGACCGGGGTGGATTGGAGGACTCCGGATTGCGTGGAGGATTAGTAGGCAGCTCCTTGACAATATTCTACCCCCTCAACGGAACAGCCGAGATTAGTGAAGGTCCACTGCCCCCAACGGATAAACGAGGGATTAAACTCCTGTTCTTGTGCTCTTTCATTTGTTTTTCCACCTTGGATGCAAGCTTGCACACATCAGAAAAAGTCCAATAAGGCTGCAGGTTTACAACATTACTAATCTCAACTTTCAACCCACCTAAGTAGCGGGCGATGGTCTGCTCCTCGGGTTCCCTTACATCGCATTTGATGAGAAGATGCTCAAATTTAGTGGTGTACTCGACCACCGAAAGCTGATTCTGTCTGAAGTGGTGAAGTTCGAAGAAAATATCTTGTCGATAGTTAGTGGGTAAGAAACGCCCTCTGAGTTCCCTCTTCATCTTCTCCCAGGACTGAATTGGACGTTTGCCATCATGGGCACGTTGTCGTTTCAAATTTTCCCACCAAAGTCCTGCATACTTCCTCAACTTCAAAACTGCCAACTTCACTTTACGATCATATGGTACCTCTTTAAAATCAAATAACTTCTCAATTGAGGCCAACCAATCTAAGAAGTCTTCAGGCTGTGAAGTACCATCAAACTGCGGTCCACCTTAAAGTCCAAATCTCGTCTCAGAGATCGAGGAGCTGGATGGTGGAACTGCTGCCGAGTACCCCTTCCTGGACTAGGAGAACGGAGGAAAGGATTGCATTCTTCTTCCTCGCTGGATTCAGCTTGATCATCCACTAGTTGTGAACCTCCTCCTCTCAGAATAAGTTGAGTGTTACGTCCGTGATAAAAATAGATGAATGAGAGAAAATTTTTAGAATAAAATAATACTAAGTTAATAGAGTGATGGGACATTGCTGTAGACGGTGGTCAAACCCATCCCTTCACCCATAACCCGTTGTCGCGCGCCCCTTTTTCCCCTCTATTTCTTTCCCGTTGCCACTCGCTTTCTTCACCGAACGAACGACGAACAAGCTCTTCGTGTGAGCTGCGCTCGCCCTCCTCCTTGTTCGCGTCTTCACCTTCATCTGGCGTGTCCCGACGAGCACCGGCGAGATCCGGCATCGGTGAGACCAAGATCTGCTTCCTGCGAGTAGATTTCTGACGAAGCTCCCTCTTCCTTCTTCTCCCTCGCATCCGACGGAAAGCTCCAGATCCGACGCCCAACTCGTCGCCGGCGTCTCCAGCGACCTTCCTCACCACCGGCGGACATTTCCGCCACCCCCCCCCCGAAGCTTCTTATGGCGTCTTCGTCTCCGGCGTCGGCGAGTTGCGCGAGCAGCGCCACCAGCTTCGATCCCAGATCTACGGCGACCCTGACCCCCTTTCGTGAAACGAACCGTACGGCCAAGTTCCTCTCGGCGTCGGCTTTCTTTCCCCTCTGTTTCCGGTGAGATTCGTGTTCCGGCGACACTGTTCCGGCGGTGAACAGTAACTCCGGTGAACTTTTCGACGAACATCGATTTCCGTGCTGACGACTCGGTTACGCGCGCGTGGTTTGTTCTAACTGTTCTAACTCCTGTTCTGCTCTGAGTACATTCCTGTTGACATAACCTGTTGCATGAAACACGGTATGAGTGTTTTGTTCTTGCATGTTTATTGGTAGTTGGTAGGTGGTATGAGTTATGTATATGTACATTGAGGATTGACTGTCTAGCGATAGACATGTCACTATACCTCAGATACTGCCTGTGAGATTTCTGTTGAGACGCTGTATGATCGTCTCTGACCGAGAGAGTCCGATGTTATGGGCTTGAGGTCTATTATCAGCTCAATAAGGGGTTGTACTGAGTGTAGGACGCTACACTAGCGGGCTGTCGACGGACAGTCGTCTCTACTGTTCGGGGAGCCATCAGTAGGGACCACTCTATTTTATAGAGTTGCGGGTCGTGGACCACTACTGTACCAGCTCCCAGTTTTTATCTGTGTATGAGGACATATATATATTGATACGTATTTGAGATTTGATTATACTCTATAGGGTCATATAGAGTCTTTGTTGTATTCTGGTAATTCCTTATATTTGATCACGCACCATATACTCTGTGATATCCCTACTTAGCCTCCGGCTAACCCCCCCTTTGGTTTGCCTCCAGGTTCAGGCGCGGCTCCACCTGGAGCAGAGTAGATAGTTAGTAGTTTGACCACCAGTCTGGGTGGGTTGTGATGCATATTAGTCTGTGGTTATATTATATTATGTTGTTGGACTCTGTTGACCGCTGCGCCCGTCATGTTATCTGTTGGTTTGTCGACCGATGTGCCGGTCCTGTTGTTGTTATTTCTGTTGACCGCTGCGCCGGTCTTGTGTCAGTATTATTGTTTTTGGATATTTAAGGCCGGGCTGGCCTCTGGTTATGTTATTTTATTCAGTCTGTACCTTTCAGATGTCAGGATTGATTTGACAGGTACAGTGTTGTGCGTCCCGAGGTCCGGGATTCCCGGCGCGGGTTCCGTGTGGATTTTGGGGCGTAACATTGAGACCCCATTGCGTTACCCCCAATTTGCTATTGCTCCAGTTGCGCTTGTAAGTGATGTATTTGTTGCTGACGTTCGGAGATCATTACATCGCGCACGTCTCGCTCGCGGCGAGGATCAGCTTCTACATCATGGGCTTTGCGACGACCACCGGTTATGATCGACAGCTCTGATACCACTTGATGTAGGGAGGGGAACATGAAAGAAAATAACAATTATCTGTTCTCTTGCCAGAAATTCAAACGAGGTCCAAATCCCACTTGATGTGGGGAGGGGAACATGAAAGAAAAGACTAATTCGAGCACAAATATGATTTCTTTTTTACTATTTTGTTTATACAATTTTGATCATAGTTCATTAGTTGCAGACTAGTTATAGTCGTTGACCAATTGACTTGGACTTGGAAAGACAAGCAGTGATTGACTTGCGAAGAAATGGTGTGGAAAATAGAGAGCAGGAAAGATGCATCAATCACCTCCTCAATTATTGAACTTATCAAAAACCCTCTCTGCATCCGCATTCATGTCAGCCCTCTCTATAAATAAGTTTGGAGGCTGGAGCTCAAAGCATAGCAAGTCAGTGCAATTAGGAGGATGAGGAAATTAGCTTCTGCATCCTCTCTAATCCTCTTCCTCATCATCACTACTCTTTGTATTGCGTCGCCCGCCATGAGCGCACGCAGACTGATGCAGTCACCTCTTGTACTCGACCCCAACAAACGTACGTATGTCTAATATTATATACTCATCACTACTCTTTGTATCCAACGGCTAGATTTTCGATTGGTCTCTTCTAGATGCTGTTTTGATTATAGTAGTGAATTTGGGAATAGATTTATTTCCTGCGTGATTTTTCATATGTTATTGATGAAATTATTGTTGTGAAGAGACTTTGTATTTGTTGGATACATAGTGGAAGTTTGGTGGCTCTCTCCCGTGGTTTTTTACCATATTTTAGGGATTTTTCCACGTAAAATCTTGGTGCTCTTATGTTTGGTTATTTTTTCTGCGTTGATTATAATATTTGTTGTATCTATATATTATTGTGATTGCACAAGTGAGTTTTAGGGATTTATCAAGTTGAGATAAAAAAATCCCAACAGTGGTATCAGAGCCAAGTTGATTATTTACTTGTGTTAATCATGGAGATTGGCAATCGAATGGTAGTCTTGAATGGAGAAAGTTGGCTTATCTGGAAAGCCAAGATGGAAGACTATTTATATTGCAAAGATCTATTTGATGCAGTTGAGAATGAAACCAAGCCTGAAAAATTCGCAGATGATGAGTGGAGCAAATTGAACAGAAAAGCAATCAGTCATATTCGTCAGTGGGTAGAAGATAATATTTTTCATCATATTGTGAATGAGAAAGATGCATAAAAGTTGTGAAAAAAATTAGAAGACTTATATGAAAGAAAAACTGCTGGCAACAAAGCTCTTTTGATCAGAAAATAGTGAATCTGAAGTATAAAGAAGGTGCAAAAATTATTGAGCATTTGAATGACATGAAAGACATTATTAATCAGCTGGCCTCTATGAAGATGGTAATTGAAGATGAATTACAGGCACTCTTACTGTTGAGTTCTCTACCAGAGAGTTGGGAGACATTGGTTGTATCTCTTAGTAATGCAGCACCAGATGGTAAGCTATCCATGAGCCTAGTCACTTCAAGTTTGTTGAATGAAGAAACTAGAAGAATGTCTGTGGAAACAAATAGCTCTCAAGCATTGGTGACTGAAAATCGTGGTAGATGTAAAAGCAGATCTCCTTACCAACGTGGAAAATCTAGGAGCAGGTCATCTTTCAGAAAAGATGTAGAGTGTCATTATTGTCATAAGAAAGGGCATATCAAAAAATATTATTGGTTATTCAAGAAGGCTTAGAAAGGAGAAAACAATGAAAAAGGAAAAGATAAAGAGAGTACTACTGTTACAGTGCACAGTGATATTGGTGTTCTAGCAACAAGTGATATTGATAATATGTTGACAGTCAATGAGAAAGAGAGTTGGATCATTGACACAGGTGCTTCTTTCGATGCTACCCCTTATGCTAATTATTTTTCATCTCTACAACATTGTGATTTAGGTGTTGTCAAGATGGGAAATAAGGACACTACTACCATTGAAGGAAAAGGGGATATCATTGTTAAAATTAATCTTGGGCAAAAGATGATTCTCAAAGATGTGAGATATATTCCTGATTTAAGGTTCAGTTTGATCTCACCTGGTATTCTTGATGATGAGAGATTGGTAAGCACATTTGGCAATGGAAAGTGGAAGCTTACAAAAGGGTCACTTATTTATGCTAGAGGGAGCAAGCAGCATACTCTTTATCACACCGATGTTGAGGTACTCAGAGGAGAGATCATTACTGCTTCAACAAGCACATCAAATTTATGGCATAGGAGGCTTGGGAACATGAGTCAAAGGGGTATGGAAATTCTATCAAATAAGGATATTCTCCCCAAAGGTATTACTATCAGTCCTTGTCATCATTGCTTATTTGGTAAGCAACATAGAATTTCTTTTCTTAGAAATGGCCCAAAGAAAGGTACTATGCTACTTGATCTTGTTTATTCAGATGTTTGTTTTATGGATGCTAAATCAGTAGGGGGTGCTTCTTATTTTGTTACTTTTATAGATAATGCATCTAGAAAAGTATGGGGTTACACTATGAAAACCAAAGATGAAGTGTTTGAAATTTTTAAAAATTTTCTTGCTTTGGTAGAAAGGGAAACAGGTAGAAAATTAAAATGCTTGCATACTGATAATAGGGGAGAATACACATCTAATAGGTTTAAGGAGTATATAAATTTGATAGCGACGCCCAGTAAGAATGGGTGGATTTCACTTGCCCATATGAATAAATGAGCATGCAAATAAGTGAGGATCCACCCTAGTCCACTGAGACTCCACTTAGGGTGACATAGGTGGCAATGTGGATGCCATTAGGGAAGAAAAAAAAATCTTAGGCATCTTATGTAAGATCTATGCATCAACTAAGAACATAATTTGACTAAGTATGAATCACAAAACAAGTGAAATTTTATAAATTTTCATGGAATTTGATAAAATTTTGTAGAATCTGATGATATTTTGTAAACTTTTGCCCAAATTTTATATTTTGATTAAAATTTATTAATTGAACCTACATTTCATTGATTTTGACCAAATATCATATATTTTAGCCAACATTTTATGAAATTTAGTTAACATTATATAAAATTTAGCCAACAATATACAAAAAGAAAATGGTCTAAATCTATAAAATTTTAGTCAAATTCTACGGAATTCAGTTAAATGCTATGAATTTTCACCCATATGTGCTTCTTAAATTACTTTAAAACTATTCTTAGTCAATTTTCAAGTAAAGCCTTTCGGTAATATCTATAGTGTAAGCTTGACTTTTCATAAGCGGGGACAGAATAAAATGATCATAATAAAGATGCTCACTGTCTACTCTTGATTCAACATATCTCCACTATAACGTTCGAATGGTTCTTGCTACTTTCCTCTCGAACCTTACTATATTAATACTATTATTTGATTAGATCATTAAATTATTTATTTCTTAGAGGTTGACATCCATTATGTGGTATAGGTGTTACATCAGTACAAAACTTAGTAGTACACCACTTGTACAAATAGCTCGTAATGCTGCATCTTGTCTGAGACCAAGACCTTTTAACATAATTTCTACTCGTTGCATACCTTGATTAATGATCAATGATCATATGAATACCATTTAGTGCTTGAGGTGTCCCTCTTTTTTGCCTTTGAATTTGCAAGTACTGTAAAGGCTCAAAAAACTACCCAACCTCGTACATGCCTAGGATTAGCATTTATACAGTCAAGTTCCCAGTTCTGCCGCCTTAATTAGCTTCCTCGCTGCTATCCACTCAGCCATATGTATACGCTGTTTTGGCTTGCCTGCTCCCTAAACACTTCTTGTTTTCTTCACCCGAAAGAAAATTTTTTTCCTTTGCTTCATTGAAAAGAAAAAAAAAGCTTTCTAAAGTATGAACAGTAAATTAGGGATTTGAGTCATGTGTTTATAATTTTGAAATGATGTATGAACAGTAAATTAACGGGAGCTCGGCTGCGGCTACATTGAGCAACAGCTCCTTCTTCATCTTCTATCATCTTCTTCCACAAATATATGTGATTTAGTTTTTGTCTAAGCCAACAAATGGTATCAGAGGCAGTTTGGTGAGATTTCAAGAGGGATACTTCAAGAGAGATTTCAAAAGAAGAAGAAAAGGAGAGCTTCATGACTATCCAAGGAGGAGCATGGGTGCCCCAAAGTTTTCATCCCGTCTTTGAAGGTGAGCATTATGATTATTGGAGTATCAAAATGAAGACTCTCTTGATCTCACAAGATCTTTGGGAGATAGTGAAAGAAGAGTTTGAAGAAAAAAAGGGGAAAGACAAAGACAAAGGAAAGATGGAGGCTTCATCTCAACAAGAAGAGAAGGAGAATAGAAAAAAGAATGCAAAGGCTCTTTTCCTCATCCAACAAAGCATCTCCGACAAATTATTTTCAAGAATCAATAGAGCTAGAAGTGCTAAAGAAGCATGAGAGATTTTGCAAAAGGGTTTTCAAGGCATCAAAAAGGCTAGAACGGTAAAGCTCTTAACTCTCAAAAAAGATTTTCAAAATTTGCAAATAAAAGAAAATGAGTCTTTGAAGGATTATTTTCCTAAAGTTATTGAAGTGGTAAATCACATGAGAAGTTTAGGTGACAATGTGGATGATAAAGTAGTATGTGAGAAGATACTTATTAGTCTTTCTTCCAAGTATAACAACATAGTTGCTATCATTGAAGAAACTAAAGATCTCTCTAGTTTAAGTGTTCATGATTTGATGGGTTCTCTTGAAATGCATGAGCAAAGAATGTGTAGGCATGTTGAGCATTCACTTGAAAGTGCCTTTCAATCTAAGGCTAATATCAAAGAGTCATTCAACCAACATGGAGTGAAAAGAGATGCAATACGTGGTGATATACATGGAAGAGGTAGAGGAAGACAAAGAAGAGGTGGAGGTAGAAACAACTTTCAAGATGAGAAAGTGAGAACATGCAACTATTGCAAGATGCCCGACCATATTGAAAGATTTTGTAGAAACAAAGGAAAACCACAATGTCATCATTGCAAGAAGTATGGACACCTAGAGAAGTATTATAGATTCAAGAACAATGAGCAAGCCAATTACACCGAAGAGAAGTGTGGAGAAGGAAGCACATTCTATGCATGTCAAACGGCGGTTGAGCAAAAGGAAGGTGTATGGTACATTGATAGTGGTTATAGCAACCACATGACCGGAGATGAATCTATCTTTTGCAAGCTTGACACGGCGGTTACAACTCAAATCACAATGGCACATGGTGTCATAGTCAAATCCAAGGAAAGAGGTACAATTGCCGTTGCTTCAAAGAAAGGAAGAATGTTGATACATGATGTGTTACTAGTTCCGGAATTGGCTCAAAACTTGCTAAGTGTTGGTCAACTAGTTGAGCATGGACATGCGGTTCACTTCGAAGGTTCACTATGTAAAATATATGACAAGGTTGAGAATAAGAGAGACTTGATGACGGTTGTCAAAATGGAGAAGAATAAAAATTTTCCTCTCATTCTCAAACCGGCAAGAAATATTGCCTTGAAGGCTAGTGTACAAGACCTATCTTGGTTATGACACAAAAGACTTGGACATGTGAACTTTGAAAGTTTGAAGATGTTGAGCAAGAAGAATATGGTATATGACTTACCAACTATTGAAGGCAATGATGATATATGTGAAGCATGTGCACTTGGCAAAATGCATAGAGAGTCATTTCCCAAGGTGAATGCATGGAGAGCAAAGACACCATTAGAGCTAGTTCACACCGACAGATGTGGTCCAATGAAGGCAACCTCCCATGGTGGAAATATGTACTTTATTACCTTTATTGATGATTATTCAAGAATGTGTTGGGTTTATTTCTTGAGACAAAAATCGGATGCTTTTACTATTTTCAAAAAGTTTCAAAGTATGGTTGAAAGACAATGTGGCAAGTTGATTAAAAAGTTGAGAAGTGATAGAGGCGGTGAATACAACTCTAAGGAGTTTGATAAATTTTGTGAAGACATTGACATTGAAAGACAACTAACAGTTAGTTACACACCGGAACAAAATGGTGTTGCCGAAAGAAAGAATAGGATAATTGTAGAGATGACAAGAACAATGATGAATGATAAAGGCTTACCATTCACTTTTTGGGCCGAGGTAACCTACACGGTGGTTTATTTGCTAAATAGATATCCTACAAAGGCAATTGGGAACAAGACACCATTTGAAGCATGGTCCGAAGGAAGAAGGCCATCGGTAAACCACTTGCGCATATTTGGGTCTATTTGTTATGCTCATGTTCCAAAAGAAATGAGACACAAGCTTGAAGAGAAAGGTGAGAAATGTATCTTTGTAGGCTATAGCACCGAATCAAAAGGCTATAGACTATTTAGCTTGAAGAGAAACAAAGTAATTGAAAGCCGGGATGTGATCTTCAATGAAAAAGACAAGCTTGATTGGAAAGGAAAAGGTGTAGACAATGCTTTCTTACCAGCTCAAGAGGAGGCTCAAGAGACACCATTGAATGAAGATACAAATGAGCATGAAGAAGAAGAATACCATGGACAATCTCCCTCAACACATGCCGGATCTTCCTCATCCTCTCCAAGTTCTTCAACACCGGTAAGAATGAGAAGGTTAAGTGATATTTATGCTACTTGTAACTTTTGTGTTGTAGAACCGGAAAGCTTTGAACAAGCGGTTAAGGAAGAAGTTTGGAGAAATGCAATGGAGGAGGAGATAAAGATGATTGAGAAAAATAAAACTTGGGAGTTGGTTGACAAACCAAGAGAAAAATATACAATTTGGCTCAAGTGGATTTACAAGACAGAGACAAATCCAGATGGCTCCATACACAAATTCAAGGCAAGATTAGTGGCAAAAGGATATTCACAAAAACTGAGAGTTGACTACCAAGAGACATTTGCACCGGTAGCAAGACATGAGACAATTAGATTGTTGATTGCATTGGCCGCACACAAAGGTTGGAAATTGCATCAACTTGATGTAAAATCGGCTTTCTTGATTGGAGTGTTGGAATAAGAAGTATATGTTGAACAACCAAGAGGCTTTGAAGTTGAAGGCAAAGAAGAAAGAGTGTACAAGTTAAAGAAAGCATTGTATGAGTTGAAACAAGCACCAAGAGCATGGTATGAGCAAATTGATGCTTATTTCACCAATAAAGTATTCAAAAGAAGCCCAAGTGAGCCAACACTCTACATCAAGCATGGTAAGCATGGTATGCTTATAGTTTCTCTTTATGTTGATGATTTAGTCTTTACCGGTGATGATGAAAAATTGATGCATGAGTTCAAAAATGAGATGATGAGTAAATATGAGATGAATGATTTGGGTTTACTTCACTATTTTTTGGGCATTGAAATTGATCAAAGAGAAGATGGTGTGTTTATCTCACAAAAGAAGTATGCTCAAACTATTCTCTCTAAGTTCAATATGGAGAATTGCAATCCGGTATCAACACCTTTGTTAGTTAATGACAAGTTGGTAAAAGATGATGGTAGTGGAAAAGTAGATGAAGCACATTATAGAAGTTTGGTTGGAAGTTTGTTATATCTCACTACTACAAGACCCGATATTATGTATGCTTCCGGGTTATTGTCAAGATTTATGCATCAACCAACCAAAATGCATTTTGGAGTTGCAAAAAGAGTGTTGCGATATATTCAAGGAACTAAAGACTTTGGGCTCTTGTATGAGAAGAATGAGAAAGAAAAAGTTGAGTTGATTGGTTTTTGTGATAGTGATTGGGCCGGTAGTATGGATGATTTGAAGAGTACTTCCGGGTATGCATTTACACTTGGTTCAAGTGTATTTTCTTGGGCATCAAAGAAGCAAGATAGAGTGGCACATTCCTCCGCCGAAGCCAAATATGTAGTGGCAAGTGAAGCTACAAAGCAAGTTGTGTGGATAAGAAGAATTTTAGAAGACATGTGTGATAAACAAGAGAAGGCCACAACTCTTTTATGTGACAACAAATCCGCCATTACTATATCAAAGAATTCGGTTTTCCATAGCCGAACAAAGCACATCAACCTCAAGCATCATTACATTAGAGAAGCGGTTGAAGATGGTGAAATTCTTGTGAAACACATCAACACTAATGATCAAGTTGCGGATATTTTTACTAAAACATTTTCTTGTATTAAATTTAATTATCTTAGAGATTTGTTAGGAATGAAAAACAATAGCATTAAGGAGGAGTGTTGAATTAATGTATTGTTTGGGCTTAGTGTTGTGTGGGCCACGGTACTTAAGTTGGGCCCACGATAGAATTAGGGATTTGAGGCATGTGTTTGTAATTTTGAAATGATGCGTGAACAGTAACTTGATGAGAGCTCGGCTGCGGCGACATTGAGCAGCAGCTCCTTCTTCATCTTCTATCATCTTCTTCCACAAATATATGTGATTTAGTTTTTGTCTAAGCCAACACTCACCGCCTCCAGCGCGAGCGTTGTGCTCGCGCTCATCTCGCCACTTCTAGCGCTCATGCTTATCTCGCCGCCTCCAACGCTCCATCTCACTCATCACCTCTAGTGCTCTAGTTCGTCTCGCTGCCTCCGCCTGCAGCGATTGCGGACAAGGTAGAAGCTCGGCTCACTGTCTGCAATGAGCTCGGAAGTGACTCCTCCTCTCCGCTCATATCTCGCCTGCTAACGGCTCGCCGCTTGCCGCCCCCCATGCCTATTGCTCACCGCCTACCCTTCCCTCTCTCTAGTGCCTACTGCCTCCTTTGGATTCCACTCACTAGCCTCCCTGTTAGAAATAGGGCAAAATATGAAGAACAAGTTATGTATACGAGATTTGCAAATTTTAACTTAATCTATTGATAGAATAGAGATTACAAGTATTTATAGAGTTGCTAATCAACTCTTAAGCTATCAGCATTAAAACCTACACATAAATCTAAAAGATAAATATTCAACCGCATCATTTAGTTGAGATTCCTAAACTTAATTATCGTAACTTTTAATTCAGGTTTATCTTTCAACATTCCCCAATAAACCTAAAATCTAAAAACAAAATTTAAAATTAAATGTCCATCCTACATATCTTCTTCGGTCCTCAAAATTAACCAGAGCTTCTCTAGAGGGGTTTTTTTTTTTTCTGTCTTTCATCCTATAAAATTTACCAATGCATAATTACTATCAAATCCATAAGCTTCAGGAGTGTTGCTGAATTCTTCCAGCTTTACTTTGACTAGGAAGTAGTCATCTATCTTTGCTTCTTTTTTCACTTTGACAAGTGCTTGACATGCTTTCTCTCGTTCCAATTCGACTTCCTTCTTTTTTGCATTGAGATAGTCTGTCTTACTTTGTTGATTTTTTCTGTTATGCTTGCAAGTTTTATTTCTCTGTATTTTTTAAAAATCCTTTGTTCGTACCAAGCAGTCACAAAATTAGTTTTAATTTTATACTTCAATATTATCTTTTTTTTTGTAAAGCTTCAATGATAGTATCAAAATATTTAATTTTTAACAAGACTGTTACAAGCTTTTTCTTTTCGATCAACATTTTCATCTGAATTGGTAAATTTTGACTTTATATTTGAATTTGACTCACGAATTTACATTTTTTTTTCTCTCGCTCTTCTTACTCTTCTCTTTTTTTAATTTCTTTCTTTTTCTTTCCAACAATTAATTGTCACCCAATTTCTTCTTCTTCCTTATTTCTTTTCTCAATTTTCACCTAATTTCTCTTCTTCTCAATTCTCACCCAATTTCTCTTCTTCCCGATTTTTGTTTTCAAAAAATTCTCACCCAATTTCTCTTCTTCTCCCCGATTTCTTTCTCTCAAATTTATGATAGCTGTTTTACATGTCTCTTTCCTTTTTCATCGCTGTTTTACATGTCTCTTTCCTTTTTCATCTCTCAATTTCTCTTAGTTACTTTTTCTCTTAGATTCCATAACTTTCCAACAATTAATTCTCACCCAATCTCTTCTTCCTGATTTTTTTTTCTCAATTTTTACCTAATTTCTCTTCTTAATTCTCACACAATTTCTCTTCTTCCCTATTTTTATTTTTCTTAATTCTCACCCAATTTCTCTTCTTTCTGATTTTTGTTTTTCTCAATTCTCACCCAACTTCTCTTCTTCTTACTCCTCTAGATGGCGACTTTTTCCTAGTGAAAGCAACGGTGGCTCTTGGCAGTGATCGACAACTCTAGTGAGGATCTTTCTCCTTCAATGAGGCTTTTTCTCTTCATTCAACAGGTACGATAAAGTGATTTGATTTTTTGGCAGCAACTTTTTTTTATCACGGTTTTCTTCTAATCGGACTTCTCCTTCTTTGTTACGGTCACTCCTTGACCGGACTTCTCCAAGTTTCACTACAACTTGTTTGTGATGTAGCTTACTTCTACGCACGATGATAATCGATTGTCGGCAGATTGTTTTCTTCCTCTCTTCAAATGCACTCTACTCTCCCTTCTTCGGACAGTGTTGTGCCACCACTTTGTTAGAAATAGGGCAACGCTAAAGAACAAGTTATGTATATAAGTGATTCACAAATCTTAACTTGATCTATTGATAGAATATAGATTAAAAATATTTATAGATATAGAATTGCTAATCAACTCTTGAGTAATAGCATTAAAACCTAAGATAAATCTAAAAGACAAATATTCAAGAAAGGTTGAGATCTTTAAACTTAATTATCCTAACTTTTAATTCAGTTTATCTTTCAACACTCCCAAACTTCTCTCTGTCGGCGATCTCCTCTGGTTTCCGCTCACCAGCCTCCCAGCGTCCTCCCCGTCGCTGCAATTGAGAATCGCTCCCTCTCTCTAGCCAGCCGCCCTCCTCTTCTCCGGCCATTCGTCCATTTGTGTGGCGTTCCCAGGCGAGATTAGCGTGGCCAGCGCAAAGAAGTCGTTTCCCCCTCGCTCAAGAAGAAGATATATTCCTTGAGTTGGTCAACGGCAAACCTCTTCCCTTTCTTCGCCCTCAGCTTCGAGACCATGCGCCCAAAATCCTTGATCTGCGCCGCCAATGAGATTACTCTATTGTCCTTTCCCTGTTTAATTTGTCAACATCATCAACCCCTCTGATTCATTACATGAAAGTAGCTTCTGCTCACTAGCCTCCTCTCGGTTGCTGCCATTGAGAGTCACATGCGTTTCACGTAATTTATTTTCCTTCCATCTCGTTTTACTTTCCTCCTCTTGATTCCTTCCTCCTGCTTTTCTAGTGCCGCTTTTCCATTAGTTTAAGGTAACACAGCTTTTCTAGTGCTGCTTAAACAATTACTATAATAAATAAAGCAAGCAGATGTCTTGATGTGGCGTCTTTCAATATGAGTCAAGTTTACAACATCAATACAGGATGCTCAGATCAGTCAAACTGACTTTTAAGAAGATTAGTCAAACTGACTAGTCAACTCTCTGATTTAAAATTTCCAAATTGTTTCATTATTTTGTAGATTTTGTTTGGATGGTAGAGGTTGAATGCTTATCCTTGTTCTATATGTACCAGGTGAATTTTTTCTCTTTTTAATTTTTCAGCCATGCAGGAAATGTGCAGAAAGTAGAGACCAGAGGGATCCATGATATCAATTCTCTGAAATAAGGAGCTAACGTATAAATTTGTCATATGATCTAAATATCTTGCCTCCCTAAAAATTTTTGGGCAAAAAAAATATAATCCATAAATTTTGATGGATACTGTAGACCTTCTTCCTCCTCTTCCTCTATAAATTAGAGATGAGTTGCAGCAACTGCTACTTGCACGCGCTTAAACATAAAGATCAATTAGACTCAACCGAGAATATTTTAGGAGTATGAGGAAACTAGCTCTCGTCCTCCTCCTCTTCCTGTTCATCTTTTCTCTTTCCATCGCGCCACCCGCCATGGCCGCCGACGCACAATCGATCTCGAGAGGTGTACTCAACCCCTCAACACGTACGTAAACCGCATGGGCGCGCATGCGTGATGATTGTATACACGACAATAAATTATTCTTTTTTAATTTAATTTTTTATCTACTTTCGTGCTTGCGCTTCAATATGTTGACATTTGTACTCATTTTCACGCTTACTTAATCTCCGATTCTGTTTATGTAATATAATTTTAAAAAGTTAATATTTTTTCTCCTCTTATAGTTATATATATTCTTGTCAATGTTTATTTCCATACTTAAAAATATTCTGTCGTAGCACAAGGAAATTTCACTTTGAAGATTTTAAGGTAAGCGATATTGCTTGTTCTTTTTTCCTAACTTGTGCCTTGTGATATTGCAGCTGTCTGTAACACAACAAATGGAAAGCCTTATAATTGTACTCCGCCATCGAAGCCTCCATCGAAGCCATGTAATAATCCATATTATGGATGCGGCAGGCCGCCGAGAGCATCACTATACAAGCCTCCCTAAAAAACTTAGGGCCTATTTGGTTCCCTTGTTAATAATTTTATAACTGTGCTAAACTATGTTGTACTGTACTTTATAACTGTGCTAAACTATGTTGTACTGTACTGTGCTGCACTGTTAAAATTTATAAGATGCTTAGTTAATAACTTTTTAACTGATGTCAAAATTTAAAATAATAAATAAGTATATTATTTAAAATAATATAATATTTTATTTTCCTTTAATATGAAAATTTTAAATTATTTAAAATAATAATATCTAAAATTTTAAATAAAATATGTAAATTACTTTTTTAGAGAAGCAGAAGCTGTAAAAGTATCAAATTGTAGCTTTCATAACTTTTACTTTTTTTCTGCTTCTATTTTTTATTATCAAACAGTTTTTCTAACTACTTTTTGCTTAAAGGCGGATTAAAATCAACTTCAAAACGGGGCTAAACAAGCCCTTAATCTCTCTTCAGTGGCAAGACCTAAAAGTAAAAGAAGGCTATTGTCTCTCTCTATATATGTATTCATAAGTGTTGTGTAATATTTATGGGTGATATTATGTTCGCTTAAATGTTCTATATGTAACAATAACTAATAATTAAATATTATTTTTATATACTTAGTACCTCTATATATATAGAGGTTTTTCTATCATGCAATATATAATCCTTTAGAAACAGGTTCACAAACCATATGCATATTATACATATAGGTTTTTCTTCTTGTAGATTTTGCATCCCCCTCGTCTATGATAAAAAGAGTCTTCGTGGTTGCGAGGAACAATTAAACTACAGACGTCTCCTCCACCAGCAAATTTTGCTACACGCCTAGAATCCTCGTCAATGGCGCAGCCCTCTCCTGAGCTTAAGGTCTTCGGATCATGGGTAGACTCCTTCACGCACTGAGTCCAACTCGCCCTCAAGCTCAGAGGCCTCGAGTTCGAGTACGCGGAGGAGGACCCCTCCGAGAAGAGCGCCGCCCTCCTCCACAACCCCGTTTACAAAGAATGCCGTCGTCCTCCTCCACCGCAGCCGCCCGCTCACCATGTCCGTAGCTCGATGTTCCTCAAAGCTTCATCCTTGCTCTATTGCTACTGCTCACTCGTAGGCTAATCTTATTTTCTTTAGATAATTACGGCAATAAGAGTATAGATTAAGGGTTTCTTATTGTGAATGAGTGCAAAGAGGAGGATAAATAGTCTCTTCCAATTGCAAAATAACCCATATTGATTCGGTGCTTCAGTGATTTTCATAGATGATCAAACTTTAGATTATGACTATAGGGTTTCATTTAAGGTTATGGCGTCCTGATACAAGATTTATAATTAAAAATTTTTTTTGCTATGTATTAAAAGAAAAATTGGCCAATTTTGATACAAGATTTATAATTAAAAAAACATTGCCCAGAACGGTCGTATGTATTAAAAGAAAATTTTTTTTTATGTGTAGTGTGGAGGAGAGAGAAATGGTGGACTGAGATTAGTCAAAATGACTAGTGAACTCTCAAATTCAATTTTTCCACGCCATCAAAGCAGGATATTTGTCAACTGAATTTCGATAAGGCCCATGTAGTCGTGCTAATAAATAGATTAAAAAAAAGGGAAAAAAAATATATTAAGCAATCTTTAGTTGCATTATTAATTGGTCAACCATATAAGACAATGAATGCAAAATAGATGAGCACATATGGATGGTGATGTAAGAAAAATATTTAATCGACAAGTAGCCCTTGGGATTTATTGGTCCTGAATTATATATGAAAAAACGTAAAAGAAAAGACTAATTCGAGCACAAATATGCTTGTTCTTTTTTACTATTTTGTTTATACAATTTTGATCATAGTTCATTAGTTGCAGACTAGTTATAGTCGTTGACCAATTGACTTGGACTTGGAAAGACAAGCAATGATTGACTTGCGAAGAAATGGTGTGGAAAATAGAGAGCAGGAAAGATGCATCAATCACCTCCTCAATTATTGAACTTATCAAAAACCCTCTCTGCATCCGCATTCATGTCAGCCCTCTCTATAAATAAGTTTGGAGGCTGGAGCTCAAAGCATAGCAAGTCAGTGCAATTAGGAGGATGAGGAAATTAGCTTCTGCATCCTCTCTAATCCTCTTCCTCATCATCACTACTCTTTGTATTGCGCCGCCCGCCATGAGCGCTCGCAGACTGATGCAGGCACCTCGTGCACTCGACCCCAACAAACGTACGTATGTCTAATATTATATACACATCCGGACTAGAGATTACATGCTTTTTTTTTCTTACTTGTGTCCTGTGATGTTGCAGCTGTCTGTATGTCTAATAATGGGAAGCCCTATAACTGTTTTCCGAGCCCGCCGAAAACAGGTAATTTCTTCAATTTTTTGAGATGCATATTTAGATCGTGGGAACACTAATTTATTCTTCATTAATTTGTAATCTCCACATGGTTTAATTGCAGGTTCGCCTAGATGTTCGAACTATTATAGATGTCCGGCTTCGCCGTCTCCGTCACCGCCGCCACCCTTGCATGTCCCAGTTCCGCTGCCTTAATTAGCTTCCTCGCCGCCATCCACTCAGCCATATCTATACGTTGTTCTAGCTTTGCCTGCACCATCAATTAATCATACATACTGCTCCCTAAGCCCTAAACTAGTGCTGCTTCAACAATTACTATAATAAATAAGCCAAGCAGACGTCTTGATGTGGCGTTACTAGCATATATGAAGATGTATTGATGTTCTATATATAAAAAAAAAAATGGCTTGATGCTGTGCTTAAGAGGATTGAGAGCTTTCATTTGAGTCCGTGGATCGTCCTTAAATTAGAACTATCGTAATAGCAAATCCAATATGATACAACTTGAAAGTAATATGACTCAAGTTTATAACCTCCAAACAGGATGCTTAGATTAGTCAAACGGACATTTAGGGAGATTAGTCAAACTGACTAGTCAACTCTCGCATTTAAAATTTCCAAACCATCGAATCTAAGATACTTGTGTACTGAATTTTAACAAGGCCCATCCAATCGTGCTAGAAAATAGATTTTAAAAAAAAGGAAAACAAATATATTATGCAATCTTACACTGTATTATTAATTGGCCAAGAACAACGGAAGACGATGGCATGAGGGTAACAAAATGACGTGAATGGTGATGATATAGACTGGAGTAGTCCAACACAAATATCCTCTTTCATTATTTTCTTTATACCAAATGAAGCTAGATTCTTTTTGGATGGTAGACGTTGAATGCTTATCCTAGTTCTATATGCACCAGGTAGGATTTTTCTGTTTTTAATTTTACAGTCATGCAGGAAATGTGCAGAAAGCAGAGATCACAGGGATCCATGATATTAATTCCCTGAAATAAGGGGTTAAGTAACCCTAGTAGCCTCAGGAAATCGTCCTTCTGTGACGGATAAGCTTGAGCAATCAATGGAAGATGGTTGACTTGGTTGACTGTGCGAATCATTCCCGGTCAATTCACTTGGACAAGATCTGCAGCGGAAGCTAAGCCTGTTATATATGTGGGTTCTATATTATGCAGGGACCCACATGCAAATAGAAAATATGATTGGACTTTTTTATAAAAAGTTAAAAATTAAATCACTCACGTGGATGTGATGGCTGTGATTGAAAAAGAATCGGAAGGATTTGAATTTAGTTCTCGGTTCCGGTCAATTCACTTGGACAAGATCTGCAGCGGAAGCTAAGCCTGTTATATATGTGGGTTCTATATTACGTAGGGACCCATATGCAAATAGAAAATATGATTAGACTTTTTTATAAAAAGTTAAAAATTAAATCACTAACGCGGATGTGAGTGGCTGTGATTGAAAAAGAATTGGCTGTGATTGAAAAAGAATCGGAAGGATTTGAATTTAGTTCTCGGTTTTTTTTAAGAGAGCAAATACGAGCGGCGGCTAGAGAGCGGAGGAGAGAAAAAAAAATAAAAGTTAAGTTTTTCTGGGCGTGATCTAGGGGTCATTTATCGTCTGATCGGCGCAAAATTTTACAGAGCTGCTTTTGGGGTAATTTCTTATATATCTAACAGCTAGATTTTCGATTGGTCTCTTCTAGATGCTGTTTTGATTATAGTGGCAAATTTGGGAATAGATTTATTTTCTGTGTGATTTTTCATATGTTATTGATTAAATTATTGTTGTGAAGAGACTTTGTATTTGTTGGATACATAGTGGAAGTTTGGTGGCTCTCTCCCGTGGTTTGTTACCCTATTTTAGGGGTTTTTCCACGTAAAATCTTGGTGTTCTTCTGTTTGGTTATTTTTTCTACGTTGATTATAATATTTGTTGCATCTATATATTATTGTGATTGCACAAGTAAGTTTTAAGGATTTATCAAGTTGAGATGAAAAATCCCAACAGTGGTATCAGAGCCAAGTTGATTATTTACTTGTGTTAATCATGGAGATTGGCAATCGAATGGTAGTCTTGAATGGAGAAAATTGGCTTATCTGGAAAGCCAAGATGGAAGACTATTTATATTGCAAAGATCTATTTGATGCAGTTGAGAATGAAACCAAGCCTGAAAAATTCGCAGATGATGAGTGGAGCAAATTGAACAGAAAAGCAATCAGTCATATTTGTCAGTGGGTAGAAGATAATATTTTTCATCATATTGTGAATGAGAAAGATGCATATAAGTTGTGGAAAAAATTAGAAGACTTATATGAAAGAAAAACTGCTGGCAACAAAGCTCTTTTGATCAGAAAATTAGTGAATCTGAAGTATAAAGAAGGTGCAAAAATTATTGAGCATTTGAATGACATGAAAGACATTATTAATCAGCTGGCCTCTATGAAGATGGTAATTGAAGATGAATTACAGGCACTCTTACTGTTGAGTTCTCTACCAGAGAGTTGGGAGACATTGGTTGTATCTCTTAGTAATGTAGCACCATATGGTAAGCTATCCATGAGCCTAGTCACTTCAAGTTTGTTGAATGAAGAAACTAGAAGAATGTCTGTGGAAACAAATAGCTCTCAAGCATTGGTGACTGAAAATCGTGGTAGAAGTAAAAGCAGATCTACTTACCAACGTGGAAAATCTAGGAGCAGGTCATCTTTCAGAAAAGATGTAGAGTGTCATTATTGTCATAAGAAAGAGCATATCAAAAAATATTATTGGTTATTCAAGAAGGCTTAGAAAGGAGAAAGCAGTGAAAAAAGAAAAGATAAAGAGAGTACTACTGTTACAGTGCACAGTGATATTGGTGTTCTAGCAACAAGTGATATTGATAATATGTTGACAGTCAATGAGAAAGAGAGTTGGATCATTGACACAGGTGCTTCTTTCGATGCTACCCCTTATGCTAATTATTTTTCATCTCTACAGCATTGTGATTTAGGTGTTGTCAAGATGGGAAATAAGGACACTACTGCCATTGAAGGAAAAGGGGATATCATTGTTAAAACTAATCTTGGGCAAAAGATGATTCTTAAAGATGTGAGATATATTCCTGATTTAAGGTTCAGTTTGATCTCACCTGGTATTCTTGATGATGAGGGATTGGTAAGCACATTTGGCAATGGAAAGTGGAAGCTTACAAAAGGGTCACTTATTTATGCTAGTGGGAGCAAGCAGCATACTCTTTATCACACCGATGTTGAGGTACTCAGAGGAGAGATCATTACTGCTTCAACAAGCACATCAAATTTATGGCATAGGAGGCTTGGGAACATGAGTCAAAAGGGTATGGAAATTCTATCAAATAAGGATATTCTCCCCAAAGGTATTACTATCAGTCCTTGTCATCATTGCTTATTTGGTAAGCAACATAGAATTTCTTTTCTTAGAAATGGCCCAAAGAAAGGTACTATGCTACTTGATCTTGTTTATTCAGATGTTTGTTTTATGGATGCTAAATTAGTAGGGGGTGCTTCTTATTTTGTTACTTTTATAGATGATGCATCTAGAAAAGTATGTGGTTACACTATGAAAACCAAAGATGAAGTGTCTGAAATTTTTAAAAATTTTCATGCTTTGGTAGAAAGGGAAACAGGTAGAAAATTAAAATGCTTGCATACTGATAATAGGGGAGAATACACATCTAATAGGTTTAAGGAGTATTTGACTAGACATGGAATTAGACATCAGTTAACTGTTCCATTGACTCCTCAACAAAGTGGTGTAGCTGAGAGGATGAATTGCACCATTGTAGAAAAGATTAGATGTATGTTATTCTCTGCAAAATTGACTAAATCTTTTTGGGCTGAAGCATTTAAAACTGCTATTTATTTGATTAACCTGTCTCCTTCTTTTCCCCTTAATTGTGCTATTCCTCAGAAAGTTTGGTCTGGAAAAGATATTTCTTATGCTCACTTATGTGTTTTTGGTTGCAAAGCTTTTATGCATGCTCCTAAAGAAAGCAGGTCAAAACTTGATGCTAAGGCAATTCAGTGTATTTTCCTTAGCTATGGTGATGATGAGTTTGGATACAAAGTGTGGGATCCAATTAATAGGAAAATGTATAGAAGTAGAGATGTAGTCTTTCATGAAGATAAGACTTTGGAAGACTTTGATAAAACTGAAAAATTACAAAGTGAGACAGTATGTTCTAGATGACATCTCAGCTCAGGCAGATGAGTCAGTTTCTGAGGCAGGGGGAGAGTCCCATGAAGAGCACCAATCAAATAGCCCTACTGATACTTCTACAGATACAGATAATGCACAAGAAATTCAGATACCTCAGCAGCCTCAGATGGAAACTCAGTTGAGAAGGTCACTAAGAGGAAGAGTACCTTCAAAGCAATATGACAAAAACTATGTCATGATCACAGATGGAGGAGAGCCAGAATGCTATGAAGAAGCACTGAAAAGTGAGACAAAGGATAAGTGGAAGAAGGCAATGCAAGAGGAGATGAATTCTTTGCTAAAGAATCAGACATATGAGTTAGTGCAGTTGCCTAGAGGAAGAAAAGCATTGAAAAATAAGTGGTTGTACAAGATAAAGCATGAAGGTGACAATGATCAAATCAGATATAAAGCAAGATTGATGGTTAAAGGCTTCAGTCAAAAGGAAGGAGTTGATTTTGATGAAATATTCTTACCTGTTGTTAAGATGACATCTATCAGAGTTGTTATGGGTTTAGCTGCAAACTTAGACCTTGAGATTGAACAGTTAGATGTAAAGACAGCTTTCCTTCATGGAGATTTAGAAGAAGAGATATACATGGAGCAGCCAGAGGGATTTGTTGTCAAAGGAAGTGAACAAATGGTTTGCAAATTGAAAAAGAGCTTGTATGGAGTGAAGCAAGCTCCCAGGCAATGGTATAAGAAGTTTGATTCATTCATGATGAATCAAAATTACCATAAGACAGATGCAGATCACTGTGTTTATTTCAAGAAATTCTCTAATAATAGCTTTATTATTTTATTGCTCTTTGTTGATGATATGCTCATTGTAGGAAAGGATATTTGCTTAATTAACAGGTTGAAGAAAGAACTCAATAACTCCTTTGATATGAAAGACTTGGGACAAGCCAGAAAGATATTGGGTATGACTATCACACGTGATAGAAATACTAAAAGGATTTGGTTATCTCAGAAGATATATGTTGAACAGGTGCTTGAAAGGTTCAATATGAAGGAAGCAAAACCAGTTAACACACCTCTTGCAGGTCATCTTAAGTTGAGTTCTATGGAAAGCCCCTTAAATGAGAAAGAAAAGAATGAGGTACAGTATATTCCATATGCATCTACAGTGGGTAGTTTAATGTATGCTATGATTTGTACAAGGCCAGATATTGCACATGCTATTGGAGCGGTTAGCAGATATCTTGCAAATCCAGGTAAAAGTCATTGGGAAGCAGTTAAATGGATCCTAAGATATTTGAAAGGTACATCAACAACATGTTTGTGTTTTGGTACTTCAGTTCCTATCTTAGAAGGTTTTACTGATGCTGACTGGGCAAGTGACTTAGATGGAAGAAAATCTACTTCTGGATATCTATTTACATTTGCAGGGGGAGCTGTCTCACGACAATCTAAGTTGCAAAGATGTGTTGCTCTATCTACTACCGAGGCAGATTATAATATTTATTGCATCTATATATTATTGTGATTGCACAAGTGAGTTTTAGGGATTTATCAAGTTGAGATAAAAAATCCCAACAAAGCCTTAGTTGACTATTCAAATCGTAATCTCCTAATTTTGACTTTTTGTGCGTTTGGCCTATGAGCTCCAAAAATGGTGTGGAAATTGCAGACCAGAAAGATCCATCACCTCAGGCCATGCATCTATCACTGTAGAAAAATAGTCAACTGACTTTCCAGGAGATTAGTCAAATCTCCGATTCAATTTTTGCACACCGTCAAATCCTGAATTGATAATGTGTTTACTAATTTTGATTATTTCCCTCGAGGAAAGAAAAATCAAGTATCAACCATGACCATACGCAAAGCCTTCTTCCTCGTACTATATATACATTCGACAGCGATGTCCAATGGGTGTGGATCCACCCTAGTCGACTGAGGGTGACACATGTGGCAATGTGGATGCCATGCGAGCTTTGTACAAGGTATTTGTAGGCTTGAATCGAGCCCTTATCTCAGTCTTCAACTGATCCCATGAAGCAATCTCTGGATTATCCACTTCTGTCCTAGGGGCCACAGAAGTCCTCCACCAAAGTTTGGCATCTCCTCTCAGATAGAAGGCACAAACCTCAATCATCTCTGTGTTTGGGATCCGTGCAGCCTTGAAATAATGCTCCATGTCAAATAAGAAGTTCTCCAACTCCTTAGCCACCCTTGCTCCTCCAAAGGTAGCTGACTCTGGGATATGGCACTTTGCAACTAGGGTGGGGGCTGGCGCCATTGGTGTGGGTGGCTGGGAAGCCACCTGCGCCAATGCCAGCCTCAATGTGGCAACCTCTGCCATAGCCGCCTCTAGTGTGTGAGTCATACTGGTTAACTGCCCATTAGTTTCCTGCCTGTAGTGATGTTACACCTCCATCAGTGCATCAAGCCGCTCCGTGATAGTGTCACCCTGCCACTCAGTGTCCTCCTCAAGACCAATGGCGGTCTCGAGCCTCGAGAACCTCTCCTCGCACTGCGCAATACTCTGAGTCCTCTGTGCAATGACCGTAGTGAACTGTGGATTTGCTGGAATCAATCTGGTTTAGCCGAAACTGTTCGATTAGTGGGGAGACCGAGGAATTACGCCCCGGTGCTAAGCATCGATGTACGCAACCCCCAAACGGTGTCGCATGTTATACCAAAATGGGATGTTGTTATACCAAATTAGATACATATTATACTAAAATGGAATGTTGTTATACCAAATTAGATACATGTTATACATAATTGGGATGCTGTTATACCAAATTAGAGACATGTTATACCAAAATGGGCTATGTTGTACTATGTTAAAGGCATGTTATACCAAAATGGGACGCTGTTATACCAAATTAAAGACATGTTATACCAAAATGAGCTGCGTTGTACTATGTTAGAGGCATGTTATACCAAAATGGGACGCTGTTATACCAAATTAGAGACATATTATACTAAAATGGCCTGTGTTATACTATGTTAGAGGCATGTTATAGCAAAATGAGATGTTGTTCTACCAAATTAGATACATGTTATACCAAAATGGGAAGCTGTTATACGAAATTAGATACATGTTAGACCAAAATGGAATGCTGTTATACCAAATTAGATACATGTAATACCGAAATGAAATGTTGTTATACCAAATTAGATACATGTTATACCAAAATAATGAGATGCTGTTATAATAAGTTTATGGCATGTTATACCACAATGGGACGTTGCTATACTATGTTTGAGACATGTTATACGAAAAATGGGATGCTGTTATACTATGTTAAGGGGCTGTTATACCAAAATGGGATGTTGTATACAACAAATTATGTCATTAATACAACAATGTACATATTAAGAATACAAAAATGACGACATTATACCACCCTAAATGACACGTAATACAGGTGAGCAAATATAGGGAGACCTTACCTTAACTTTTGAAGACCAGGGAGACCTATAATAAGTTGTATAAAGAGAGTTATATACAACAATGTATCGGAGGCCGTTGGAGGTCGTCGATGCCCGTCGGAGGTCATCAAAAGTCGTCGATGGCCGTCGGAGGTTGTCGATGGCCGTCAGAGGTGGTCGGAGGCCGTCGGACAGGATCGTGCGACAGAACTTTCGTCACAGCAAAGTTTGGGTAACACAGAACTTTCATCCCAACAAAGTTAGGGTTAGAAAAAATATTAGGGTTAGAGAGTAATAGCGGGTCGGGCGGGTTGGGCGGGTAGTGAGCATTCGAGAGTTAACCCTGGTTAGTTCAGATGTAACGAGGAGGGGCGTAACGGGCGGCGTTATATCAGGATTTGGTATAACGCTTTGTTTGTATCAGCACTATCCGCACTTAAGTATGGGTTACTTGGAAATTCGTGCGATGTCGCTTCAAGATGCGTACTTCACATCTCAGCCCACTCCTCCGCAAATTTTGCAAAGGGGTACCCCTCCGCAAAAACGCAGCCCTATAACTGTGCTGCGCGTAGCGGACGTAAATCATTTCTTCATTTTTTTAGATGCATATTTATTTGTCATTAATTTGCAATCTCCACTTGGTTTAATTGCAGCTGCAGCTGCGTCTGGACGCCGTTGCGACCGGACTTACTATAGATGTCCGGCTCCGCCGTCTCCGTCACCGCCGCCACCCTTGCATGTCCCAGTTCCGCCGCCAGCCATCCACTCAGCCATATGTATACGCTGTTCCAGCTTGCCTGCACCATCAATTAATCATACATACGGCTCCCTAAGCCCTAAACTAGTGCTGCTTCAACAATTACTATAATAAATAAGCCAAGCAGACGTCTTGATGAGGCGTTACTAGCATATATGAAGATGTATTGATGTTCTATATATAAAGAAAAAAATGGCTTGATGCTGTGCTTGAGAGGATTGAGAGCCTTCGTGTGAGTCCGTGGATCGTCCTGCTGCTTAAATTGCAACCATGGTAATAGCAAATCCAATATGATGCAAACTTGAAAGTAATATGAGTCAAGTTTATAACATCCAAATAGGATGCTTAGATTAGTCAAACTGACTAGTCAACTCGCAGATTTTTTTAAAAAATCTAAATTTTATTAAAAGGCCATGAAAAAAAGCTGAAAATATTATATATATTTTATTGCAAATGGCCTTGCTATGTAATCTTTGATCTATATCTACATTACACTAAAATTACTGACAAGCACTTGATTGAGAACGTCTAATCTTCCATGTGGATATGAATTTTATATGTATACGCGCATCAATATTATATCCACTATGATTAGGAACTATTGCAATTGATAGGATCGGACTGTCTTACACAATTGTTTTCTTCCTTTCTTTTAATTATTGTTTGAATACACTTTCAATTTACTTAAGCGGTTAAGTAACCCTAGTAGCCTCGGAATCGTCCTTCTGTGACGGATAAGTTTGAGCAATCAATGGAAGATGGTAGACTTGGTTGACTGTACAGAAAAACTCCAGGTCAATTCACTTGATAAGATCAGCAGTGGAAGCTAAGCCTCAGTTCAACTCGTAATTTCCTGACTTTGACTTTTTGTGCATTTGGTCTGTGAGCGGCAGAAATTGTGTGGAAATTGCGGACGAGAAAGATCCATCACCTCAAGCCACGCATCTATCACGGTAGAAAAGTAGTCAACTGGCTTTCGAGGAGATTAGTCAAATCTCCGATTCAATTTTTGCACACCGTCAAATCCTGAATTGACCATGTGTTTACTAATTTTGATTATTTTTCTCGAGGAAAGAATAATCAAGTGTCAGCTACGACCATACGCAAAGTCTTCTTCCTCGTACTCTATATACATTCGACAGCGACGTCCAATGGGTGTGGGTGAGTTTCGCTCCGCCCACACGAATGAATGGGCATGCAAATTAGTGAGGATAATTATTTATAAATTTTACATCAATTTCATCAAACCATCTATGCAAACAAATATCCCTGGCAATTGATGATAAGCTTCAGCAATCGATGCAACAATGGTGGACTCGGTTGACTGAATAAATCACTCTCTATCGACGTCGTTAATATATTAAATGAATAGATATGGACTTTCCTGACTAAATGGACAAGACGAGCTCTATTCGCCGATGATTTGAGTTGAACAAGACGAGCAGCGAAAGCTAAGGCCCATCAGTTGACGATTCAACGCACAGCCTCCAGAGTTTGACTTCATGTGCGCTTGACCTGTGCGGTGAAGAAATGGTATATCGTAAATTAATTGATTAACTTCTTGTCTGTAGTCAACCGCTAATTATTTAACTTGGTTTAAAACCCTCTCTGGATCCTCATTCTTGCCGGCCCTCCTATCTATAAATAAGTCTGGAGCTCAAAGCACAGCAAGTCGGTGCAATTAGGAAGATGAGGAAATTAGCCGCCAGATCCTCTCTAATCCTCCTCTTATTCCTCATCACCACTACTCCTTCCATGGCCGCAGGAAGATCGATCTCGTCACCTGCATTGGACCCCAACAAACGTGCGTATGTCTTGTATTGTATTATCTATATATACATCAAGACTAGGGACACTTAAAATATATACTTGTGCCTTGTGCATTTGCAGCTATCTGCTACACAGAAAAAGGAATGGCTTACAACTGCAAAGGTTCGAATGACCCTGGTAAGTGATTTCTTCATCTTTTAGATGCTTATTTAGACTATGGAGAAACTAATTTATTTGTCATTAATTTGTGATGTCCACTTGGCTTAATTGCAGGTCGGCATGCAAAATGTAAGGGTTATTATAGATCATGTTCGCCACCGTTGATTCCATGACCGCCGCCACCCTCGCGTGTCCCAGTTCCGCCGCCTTAATTAGTAGCCTCCTCGCCACCCTCCACTCAGCCATATGCATACGTTGTTCTAGCTTGCCTGCGCCATCAATTAATCATACATACTGCTTCAACAATTAGTATAGTGAATAAGGCAGGCAGATGGATATGGCGATGCTGCTATGTTGTGTGTCTTTAGTTACTATATATGAAGATGTATTCATGTTCTATAGACTATATATAAAGAAAAAAATGGATATATGTTTAAGAGGATTGAGAACATTTAACTATGATCGCTTGTTGATCTTTATTTGTTAACTGCAATAGTGTTTAGTAGCCTTTTTCTTGTCTCAAAACAAAATATTAAGATCAACTTACAAAAGAGGAGGCTAATTTTCATTTAAAACAAGACATGACTTGTTACATTTAGCAAATTTGGTAATTGAAGGTTATATCTTTCATAGTAGCCAAGAAGAATATTTTGTTGATGAGATCAATAGAATCAATCGGGGGTATCACGAGACATCAACCATAAGATTGAAAGTTTACTTATAATTCGTTTCAATTATACTAGTGATTTCTTGGAGGAAGAAGAAGGATTGTCTTTAGTCGTCGATTAATCTCCAGTATTTAATCATCTTCTTATCAGCTACAACATAAGACGATGCAAAACGATGACATGAGGGCAACGAATATGGATGGTGATAATATAGACTGGACTGGTCTGTATTCTTTTTCATCATTTTGTTTATACCAAATGAAGCTAGATTTTTTTTTTTGATGGTAGACGTTGAATGCTTATCTCAGTTCTATATTCTTTTAATTTTATAGCCATGGAGTGAGATCGGTAAAAAAAAAAAATTAATTCATAGATTTTACAATTTCATCTGTTACATAACCCTAGTACGTCCATCTGTCGGCCGCAATTAATGGAAGATGGTAGTGTAATACCAGGGACCGGCGGGTCCCAAAACACGTGAGGATTTTTGCCAACTCGGCTGGAGGAGCCAAGTAAGTGGCAAAGCTGGACGGTGCAGAGGCACAACGAATCCTCATGTGGCATTGAAGGTCCGGCGCCATCAACAACAGATGAAAACCCGTATGTAGATATGGGAAGAGGTGCGAGCAAACCGGCGAGCATTTGGGGAAGAAGCTGTGGATTAATAAGATTTAATCCCTTCTCATATAAACACACAGAAGGATAGAATTTTGCCTGATGTGAGGTGACAATTTTGGAAGGAGCCATGCGAGCAAGGAAACCTTGCTGTACAGGCCGGCGAGGACAAGGAAAGAAAATCAAAGATTGTTATTTCCTTGCAGAGCTCAGCGGAGCGGCTACATATTGTCACCAAGGGAGTCGTCCAAGGATATCGATTCCCACTTGAGATCTCCCATTTCGGCAAATAAACGTTGGAAGGAACGAGAGGTGATTCCTTTCCTTCCCCTCTCAGGCGATCTTTTCCAGAGGCGACGGGAACAGGCGAAGAGAGGGAACTTCTGTAGTGTGGACCTCGTGTAGAGGCGAGGGGTTTTAGGTAACTCTTGTATTAAAATAATAAAGAGCGAAAATTTTCCCTAGATCCACCTTGTGTTGTTGTTTTCTTGGCGTCGACGAGAGGTGTTCTTCCGCGAGATTTCGGAACGAGCGTAACAGCGTTTGAAGGCTGGACGCTCGTGCAGATGTGTACAAGTCTCGCCGCTGTTCATTCCCCGTCCGAGCGCTTCCGCAAGAAGGAAAATTGAACTTACGTATAGAAGATGGGCAGGGCGTGACAGAAGTGGTATCAGAGCCTCTCAGTGCTTTGAAGTTCTATTCGGCGATCCCGGACGACGCAAAAAGAAATCTGGCGCAAGGAGCCGATCATCTTCGACGATCTCAAAGACTGAAGGAAAAGGACGACATGGGGACAGTCAACGAACGAGTGGCTCGCTTGGAAGAAATTCTCAGCATTTCCGGCGAGGAAAGAAATGCCGTAGTTCCTCAACTCGAAAACCTCCATCAGCAAGTCGAAGAGCAACACTTACAGATCCAAATACTTCAGGAGGCCTTGACGGAAACGACAACGCTGCAGGAGGCAGTGTCAAACTTGGCGGCATCTCACGAGAGGTTGGACTCTGACTTAACAATCATGAAGGGGGCTATGGCACAGTCCCTCCATCCGGCGACAGCAACGTCGGAACCGACGACACTAACCACTGCAAAATCGAAGGTTCGGATTCCTGAACCCACTCCCTTCACCGGTGTGAGATCCTCCAAGGAGTTAGAGAATTTTGTGTGGGATATAGAACAAAAGTTTGCAGCAAGCCATGTGCCGGAGGCGGAACGTGTACAAGTGTGTGCGGCTTATCTCAATGGTGATGCTAAACTTTGGTGACTGACCAAAGTAGCATCATCTCCAGAAGCGGTGGAGATGAACTAGGACACGTTTAAGGAGGAGCTGAGGCTACAATTTCTTCCTGGCAATTCCGTTGAACAAGCAAGGGACGACGCTGTGTACAAGCTCAAACACTCTGGACCAATTCGAGAATACGTCCGAGCATTTTCAGCACTCATGTTGGAAATCCCTGATATGTCCGAGGCTAATCGGAAGCACCTATTCCTTTGACATCTGCAGGGGTGGGCCGAGAGAGAGGTGAGACGCCACTCCCCTGCAGACTGGAAGGAGGCCGCGGCCAAAGCAGAGGCGTTGACGGACTCACGCGCGACGCGCACCGATTCCCCATGTTCGGAACCTTCCTCTCCCAAGCGTGCCCCTCCACCGAAGACGAAGCAGTCGGGGTATAGAAGACCACCCCCGCGTCGGCCGATGAAGCAGACGAGACCCCAGCCGAGGGCGGA
Source organism: Costus lasius (assembly GCA_027563935.2). NCBI lineage: Eukaryota > Viridiplantae > Streptophyta > Magnoliopsida > Zingiberales > Costaceae > Costus > Costus lasius. The sequence goes on along the minus strand of CM050450.1, from coordinate 132,031,337 downwards.
ACTTCCACGACTGCCGGAGAAGGGGGCAGACAAACCTCGACCCTTGGCATGCTTCTTGTGCCAAGGGCCTCATCGGATGCGAGAATGTCCGAACAGGGAACGCGTGTCGGCAATCGTGGCGAAGGAGGTAAGCAATCCGGTACCGACAGCGATTGGAGCCATGAAGATTAACGCAATCGCGGCAGTGACAGCAACTGGCGCAACCCGACTTTTGTATGTTCCCATCCGCATCAACGGGAAGGATGCCTTGGTGATGGTGGATACTAGAGCCACGCATCTATTCGTGTCAGAGAGAATGGCGCGTGAGTTGGGCGTGCACACTTCACCCTGCGAGGACAGGGTGAAAACGGTAAACATGGCAGAACAAGGAATGCTCGGTATTGCCTACGACACTCCTGTGGAGTTAGGGAGCTGGTCTGGACGACATCATATACGAGTGGCGAGGCTCAATGATTATGATATCGTCCTCGGCATGGAGATTCTGCGGCGGGCAAAAGCTTCGGTGATTCCTCACTTGGAGGGAATCCAGGTGATGCACGAGAAAGCAGCAAGTTGGGTCTCCGGGCGTAGAAGTGACACAGGAGAGGTGTCAAGTACGAAAACCCAAAAAACCCGCATGGCAGCAATCTCGGCTTCGGCGTTGGCGACTAGTGTTCGAAGAGGCGAGGACACCTATCTAACCTTGGTGGAGGCAGCTGATCAGAATTCGAGGGGGACGAAGTTACCACTCCATATCCTAGAAGTCCTGGAGGAGTTTCAGGACCTGATGCCAGTGAAGTGCCACTTTGCAACCACGGAGGTCGAATTCCTTGGACATCTCGTGGGTGGAGGCCAGGTGAAGATGGACCCCTCAAAGGTGAGAGCAATCACCGACTGGGTCGTACCGAGGACCCCGACGAAGCTGCGCTCTTTCCTCGGTGTTGCAAATTTCTACCGTCGGTTCATAGAGGGATATTCGCGGATAGCAGAACCCCTCTCGGACCTATTGCGGAAGACAGAGCCATGGAGATGGGCGGCGGAACATCAGACGGCTTTCCGTGAACTAAAGAGAAGATTGGTGACAGAACTAGTCTTGGCGCTTCCCGACTTCCGGCGAGTGTTTGAGGTACATACTGATGCGTTCGATAGGGCTATCGGCGGTGTTTTGGTGCAGGGAGAACATCTGGTAGCGTACGAGAGCCGGAAACTCAATTCGGTTGAGCAAAGATATATAGCGCACGAAAAGGAGATGCTGGCGGTTCTCCATTGTTTACGCATATGGTGGGTGTACTTGCTCGGCGCGGCGTTCGTGGTGCGGACGGACAACGTCGCAAATACCTACTTTGCGACTCAGCCAAAGCTCTCTGCAAGACAAGCAAGGTGGCAAGAACAATTAGCCGAATTCGACATGATTTGGCAGCACAAACCTGGGCGGTCCAACGGGATGCCAGACGCCCTGAGCCGGCTCGCGGCGGTGGTGTTGTGCGGCACGATCACCACTGTGGACGGTGACATGTTACAACGCGTGGAGGCAACAGCAATCGGAGATGAATGTTATCAGAAATTGCTCAAGCAGGTGCGAGAAGGTGTGGTGCGGCGGTTCCACATCAACACGCGTGGGTTGCTCATGGCCGAAGGGGACCGACCCCTTATACCTGCGAGGGGTCGTCTGCGATGAGAAATCATGGAGGAAGCCCATGATTCCCCATGGGCGGGACATCCGGGACAGAAAAGGATGGTGGCTCTACTCTCACGTTCGGTGTATTGGACATCGCTCAAGGCAGATGTGGAACATTTTGTTCGAACATGTGTCACATGCCAACGTGACAAAGTGGATAGGCGGTGAGAAGCAGGGCTGTTGCAGCCCCTGCCCATCCCCGAGCATCCTTGGACATCAGCTTCAATGGACTTCATCACTGGTCTTCCGGTTGTAAGTGGAAAGGGGTCCATACTCGTGGTGGTGGACCGTTTCTCCAAATACGCAGTGTTCATGGCCGCGCCTACTCAGTGTTCAGCAGAAGAAGCGGCGATCCTGTTTCTTACTGGTGTGGTGAAACATTTGGGCCTGCCCTCCGACATTGTGAGTGATTGGGACACGAGGTTCACCGGACGTTTCTGGACCTCGCTATTTCGGAAAATGGGAACTCGGCTGAAATTCTCAACGGTGAACCACCCGCAAACGGACGGCCAAACGGAGCGAGTCAACGCCGTGTTAGAAGAATACCCATGGCACTATGTTACGGCAAGCCAAAGGAACTGGACAGAACTCCTTGATGCTGCCCAGTTCGCTCACAACCTCCATCGTTCGTCATCGATGGGCAAGAGCCCGTTCAAAATTGTGCTCGGGCGACAACCTTTGACACCGCTGGACGTGATACAACGCGATGCAGACGGTTTCTGTCCGGCGGCACACAAAGTGGCTCGGGAGCGAACGAAAATCTTACAGGAAGCAAGGGACAACCTGGAGATAGCTATCCGGCACATGGAGCACTACGCAAATCGAAGTCACCGAGACGAGGAGTTCGAACCAGGAGAACGCGTGTTGCTGAAAATGACGCCACAGATGTGGAAGAAAATTTCAGCGAAGAAAGTTCTTCGGAGCTTGGTCCCTCTCTATGACTGACCATTTGAGGTATTGGCCCGAGTTGGGAGGGTGGCATACCGGCTAGCACTGTCGGAACGCTTAAAGCTTCATCTCGTGTTCCACGTCTCGTTTATGAAGAAATTCCACGATGATCCCGATCCGGAGAGAAGGCGGACGAACCGAGCACCACCCAACGTTCGAGTGCAGTTCGACAAGGAGCTGGAGCGGATCTTGGATTGTCGTACACGAGGTACGTACGCTGCAAATCGAAGAACAGAGTTCCTTGTTCTGTGGCGGGGAGAGACCGAACCAACTTGGATACGAGTCTCAGACTTGTGGCAGTTCGAGGATCAACTTGCAGAGTTCATGAGAGAAAGGACGTCGGGGGCGACGTCCGACTTGGCTAGAGGAGAAGTGTAATACCCAGGGACCGGCGGGTCCCAAAACACGTGAGAATTTTTGCCAACTCGACTGGAGGAGCCAAGTAAGTGGCAAAGCTGGACGGTGCAGAGGCACAACGAATCCTCACGTGGCATTGAAGGTCCGGCGCCATCAACAACAGATGGAAACCCGTATGTAGATATGGGAAGAGATGCGAGCAAACCGGCGAGCATTTGGGGAAGAAGCTGTGGATTAATAAGATTTAATCCCTTCTCATATAAACACACAGAAGGATAGAATTTTGCCTGATAGTGAGGTGACAATTTTGGAAGGAGCCATGCGAGCAAGGAAACCTTGCTGTACAGGCCGGCGACGACAAGGAAAGAAAAATCAAAGATTGTTATTTCCTCGCAGAGCTCAGCGGAGCGGCTACATATTGTCACCAAGGGAGTCGTCCAAGGATATCGATTCCCACTTGAGATCTCCCATTTCGGCAAGTAAACGTTGGAAGGAACGAGAGGTGATTCTTTTCCTTCCCCTCTCAGGCGATCTTCTCCAGAGGCGACGGGAACAGGAGAAGAGAGGGAACTTCTATAGTGTAGAGGCGAGGGGTTTTAGGTAACTCTTGTATTAAAATAATAAATAGCGAAAATTTCCCCTAGATCCACCTTGTGTTGTTGTTTTCTTGGCGTCGACGAGAGGTGTTCTCCCGCGAGATTCCGGAACGAGCGTAACAGCATTTGAAGGCTGGAGGCTTGTGCAGACGTGTACAAGTCTCGCCGCTGTTCATTCCCCGTACGAGCGCTTTTGAAGAAGGAAAATTGAACTTACGTATAGAAGATGGGGAGGGCGTGACAGTAGACTTGGTTGACTGTACAAATCACTTCCGGTCAATTCACTTGGACAAGATCAGCAGGGAAAGCTAAGCCTCATTTGACTATTCAACTCGTACTCACCCGACTTTGACTTTTTGTGCGTTTGGTTTGGTCATTGATTTGTAGAAATGGTGTGGAAATCAGAAGATAAGAAAGATCCATCAGCTCAAGCCACGTCTACCACTGTCAGCGTCCTTTTGACTAAGTCAGATTATACAGTCAACAGAATCTCGCTAGTCTTCTCTTTAGTCGATGACCAAGCACAGTCGTCCACCAATCATTAAACTTGTCCAAGAAGCTCTCTGGGTCCTCATTCATGGCAGCCCTCTCTATAAGTTAGTCAGGAGCTAGGCCAGTTCCAGCAAAGCAACCTCTCAAAATACAGCAACTTGCTGCAGTTCCGACTAAAGGGCGAGAAGCGACCGAGGAGGAGGATGAAGAAATTAGCTACTCGATCGTCTCTAATCCTTCTCCTGCTCTTTCTCGTCGTTACTCTTTCCGTCGCGCAGCCTGCCATGGCCGCAAGAAGACTGCTCGGCAATCGTCTGCCATACTCCAGGGGATGTATGTATACGTTTTATACACACATATATATATATATATTTGATTAATTTTTTAACTTGTGTCTTGTAATACTGCAGCTGCCTGTAGCTCAGGAGATTCTTCCAGATGTGTTGCAACAACACCTAGCCCTCCGAAAGGGTCATGCGATAAGTCATACTATAGATGCGGTCCTCCGAAAGGGTCACTATCTTCGCCTCCCTTTAAATAATATATGTATTTAAGTAAGTCTTTGAAATTTAATAGAGTTGAATAGTGTGTGGCCTCTTTAATTAGTATTATGAAGATGCATTAATGCCTATGGGAAGAGGTTTCAGATTTTGTGTACTTTTTAGTAACGATGTAGCTCTCTTTGGCATAGTTTTTGTTTTTAGATTTTACTGATTAAATAAGTATTAATTGAAAAAGTGCTGACCGAAGAAGTTTGAGGGTGTTTGGATGCACAGCTTATGGCTAAGTTATTCTATTTATAATAAATAAGTTTTTATTAAAAAAATTACTAAGATAAAAATTATATGATTAAATTTATAGTTAACTGTAATTAAAATATTTATTAAAAATATTATAAGTTATATTATTAAAAAATTATTATTACATATAAGGATTATTGAGCATAAGCAGGTAGGGGCCAGAGAAGCAGCTTCACTCTTGCTTTTCAGAGAAGCAGCTATTTGTGGGTTGAAACAAAGAAGCTGAAGAACCAAACACCTCAGCTTCTTGATCTCTACTGGTTGCAAAATCATAAGCAGGCCCAAAAACTAGGCCAAACGGGATCGTATTTGAAAGTCTTAATTAAGAGGTTTGACAATTTTACTCCTACTCAATCTACTTTTAAAATTAATATTTTAAATAAAAGTATCTATTTAGGTAAAATAAAATAATTTTATTAATTAGTCATAAATTATATAATAATAATAATAATCATATTGGTTATAATAATAAAAACAATATTTTTAAATATTTTTTTTAAATTATATACCATGGTTTACTAAAATTCACTTTGTTTCTTATCATTTTAATTTTTAATTATAACATTTTGAAGACCCATCAGGTTGGTAAAGGATAAATGAGAGTAAATATAATAATAGAGCTTATTATTTAAATATAATAAAAATATTAAATAATTAAATATTATAAAATATATTTCTATTGGATCAATATTTTTAGGCCGAGGTTAAAATTTTATTGGGCCAAGCCCAAAGGTTCCACCAGTCCATTCTAAACCGTTGTAAACCTAGTTGTCAAAAGTTTAACATCATGTGGCTCTGCTATTAATAACTTTATAACTGTTTTAAACTGTGCTATGATGTACTATGCTATATTATCAAAATTTATAAGATATTTGATTAATAGTTTTTAACTGCTATCAAAATTTAAAATAATAAATAAATATATTATTTTAAATTATTTAAAATAATAATATATTTTATTTTTTTTAGTATTAAAATTTTAAATTATTTAAAATAATAATATTTAAAATTTTAAATAAAATAATATAAATTACTTTTTTTTTAAAAATAGAAGCTATAAAAGCTTCAAATTATAATTTTTTCAACTTTTATTTTTTTGTTTTTTTTTTCTATTTTTTATTACCTTTGCTAAAAACAGCTTAAGAGCGAGACAAAATAAACCCTAAAGCAGGAAAGAAGATGGTGGATTGGTGGTGCCCACCGCACTTTGCATTCTTACCCCTCTTAAGTAGTTACCCCTCTGAAGGGACGTAGAACTATTTATAATTTGACCCCGGCATTAGAGGTAATTTGTATATTTTAGAGGTAACGAAACAGCCCTTAAACCCTTCCCCCATTCGCAGAGCCACGAGTTTGAGCTGCTGAGGAGCTAGAAAGAGGAGTTTCTCTTTTGAGGTCGGACGCCGTCGACGCCGCCTTTTCTCCCTGTAGCGTCAATGACGAAGCGGTTGGTTCCCTCCCTCAATCGCGTGATGGCGGAGAAGATCGTCCCTCCCGCCAAGACCGGCGCCGGAATCGTTCAACCGGAGAAAACTACAAAGGTGAACATAATTTAACCTAGATATTGGATCACGCTCTGTTCGGGATCTATTCGTGGTGGCCTGTCTGATTATTTCCTAGTGTACGTGTTCTATGTGTTTTACAATGTAATAGTTCAAGCGACGATATCAGTTCAAATTTCTTGTCGTACAGTTGGATACTACTGCATTATCATGTTTTGCGTTCTTCTTTCGACAACTGAAGAGCTTGATCGAGGCCATGGAGGCTCTGACTTTTTTGTTTCTTGTGGAGTAAGTGACCAAGTTGACTGTTTTAAACGAGGGTTTTTCGCTGATTGACCGGTCGGGACGTAATCTGCTGACATTAGGTGGATGTTCTGTGAGTTTGGTAGATTCAATTTTGAATATAAATCATGTGAACGGCCATGATCAGTGGAGTCAGAATTGCTCCACTCTTTTCATGATTCGGATTGTAACATTTGGCACCGATGGCTATCCAGTTAGATATCTACTTACTCTTAGGTTTTCGATGTGAAACAGGATCGCAAACCATTTGATGAAGTAGGATAAAAGCTGCTGAGAAGAAACCGGACATTAAAATACAGTAAAATATTATATTGAGACAGTTATTTTTTTGATATATGTGACCTTTATTTTTTTTCCCAATTCAACGCTTAAAACTCAGAATTTAAATGTGCATTTTTTTTTGTTTGACACTCGGTATGAATAAGTTGATGAAGAGATTTATGTGCTGCTGTTAAACCATTCAAAACATTGTCACTTTTTTTTGTCGAGCTTGAGATTTTAGGATAAGTTGCTTACTAATCATATCTTAAGAATAAACATTCTATCCAAATTGAGCAATAGTGAAGTTTGGTAGTTTCAAGCTTTGTACCAACATGTTTTACATGATTTGAGTTGCTAATTTGTTCTTATCCAATGTGGAGCATAATTATTCTCATTGATGCCACTTTAGTCGTATGAACTGCTTACAGATGATCCCATTTGTCTGCTATACATCAATATGTTTATTTATCAGAAACTTGCTTCCTTTAGGGTTTTGGTTTGAGTTGTAGGACCTGCTTACTAGTGATAATATCTATGCAAAGTAGTACATTAAAAAAGGCTCTTAGGGCAAAGAAATAACAAATTACATGTCTGAATGACCACAAATTCATACCAATTTGAGTTGATGATCATCTTATCTTTAGATGAATGTTGGAAGACATTAAATTATTGTGGCCTTCCTCATTAAAATTATGGCCAGTTGACTATCATCACGTGTCTGTTGTATTTTTGGAATGTTACAAGATGCTGATTTATAGTACATCCTGAACATCAGTCTCATAACATAGTAAAAATCTTCATGCAGACATTTGAAACTGTAGTTTTGGCAACATTACTTAGGATTGAGAGTCTGCATTCCTATGGAATTTTGTGTTTTTTTACAATGTCTTTGGATTTGCAAACTCAAGTAGTCAGATAATATTTGCAACTGCATGATTATCATTTTTTTTCCCTATTTTATTTCCTCCTTAATTCTCCCATTATGTGATTTGTTTGGTTTTGTAGGCTTCAACGATAGGTCATTTTCAAATTTGATGTTGATAAATTCGTAACAATTTCTTGTACATCAAACAGTAGGTCCCTAAAATGTTGTATTTGCTTAACTTGCTTTTACTTATTCTTGAAGTTACTTTATTTGCAGTTGAACTATGGAGATGTTGTGGCAATGGGTCATGGAGCATGTGATACGGATGGGAAATTTATCCCTATCTCTATGAAGGAAGGCAATACTGTTCCACTGCCAGAGCATAGTAGGGCTGAGGCGAAACTTGGTGATAAGAAGTATGTGAACTTTTAAAATTGTGACTATGTTGTTTAACTAAAAATTATATGCATTATCATATTAACATCATAACATTTGAGACATGATCAGACTCTAGATATTTTTGTAGGCTACAATAGGATTGCAGTTGAGGATTGCCATTGTAATTTTTTGTTTTATTCATGCAATGCTCTTATTCTAGTCCCTGACCTATATTTCATGGGATAAATTGATTAATTAACCCACCTACCTTAGAAATTGCTTCGTTGTCATGATAAATTATATAAAAAATTAACAGTATACTGTACATTATATTTATATTATATTCTGTAACTTATATACCTAGTATAATAATTCAAAATAATTTATAGTGTATAATAAACGTATATGTATTTTATATTATATTAAATATATTTTATTTTATTTATGTTTAATAGAAATATCAAACTAAAGCAATAATAATTAAATTGAAACTTCTACATGTGGAAGGATAATTGTAGGTGACTTGTCATTTCCATTATTGTATACTTATTTTTACATAGCATATTTGTTATTGCAGGTGGCTTGTCCATTCCATTATTGTAAATACTTCTCATATTTCTTACTCTGGTTGTGAATAATTTACACTAATGAGTACATGTATAAAAGTAACGTAAACCTCAATATTTTTGTATTAGATGCTAGAGCAACATTTCAAAAATGAGATCTATCTTCAGGAGTAACTGCGCTGTGTTTCCTTGTAGTTGCATGAATTTATATGTAGCAAGCAGTAGCTCAGAATATGGAAAACGTCATTATGTGTACGACTTTAGCGCTACTGGAAGCTGCATCTCACTGAAGTCATTTTGCCGTGCTCCTACCTCTGTCAAAATCCCCTGCAGTCGACATCTTTCATTTCAGGCCGGAGAAAAATCAAGTGATTTGGAGGGTAAGGTCGAAGATGGATTTTCAGATCTGGACGTACCACCAGAATCTTCTGAAGTAGGAGATGGTTCAGGCAAAGAAGATGATGAGGATCATATGTCTGAAGGAGAGATCGCTGAAGAATCTAATGAAACTGCACTGGACTTTCCAGATGCTGAATCAAAATTAAGTGGGGTTAAAGGGACAAGGTTAAACACCTCCCAATCTCCACTTTTCAAGTTAATGGTGGACACTCCACGACATTCTCTAACGACAGCACTTGATAAATATGTTGAAGAAGGTAATCCTTTAGGGCGAGTAGAAATTTCCCTTACTATGCTCAAGCTGAGGAAAAGGCGGCTATATTCAACTGCCTTACAGGTGATTATACTTTGCTAGTATGTTGTTTACATTTTGATGTTTTTCATTGGTTGTGCATATTAAAGCTGTGTTGTCTAGTATGCACATGGAGACTAAAGCTTTTGTTTGAAAAACAAATAGTAAACCAAGATGGACTAGGGGTTCTGTCCTTGGTATATTGAATCCATTCAAACAATTATCACTCCATAAGTTGGCTAGATGATTTCAAACTATATTATTTGGTTTTGTTGTGTTGATGATCCTGGTAATGATGATAATTCTGAAACTTTAAGACAAGTGTATATATATCTCTTTGTCATGATAAGATGAAACCAAAGTTTAAGAAATGTTTTTAAAAAGAAGATAAAACAGAAAATTTTTTTAAAAAGTGGTGAAGATATGGTGTATGTAATTGTAGTTATTGAATCCTATTTCACAGGTTGTTTGAGTTCTTTTCCGACGTAGGAAAATGTTATAGTGTAAATTGTAGTTTTTAATCATATTAGTGATTAGTGAGTAGTTAAATATGTTATATTGATTAGTATGTTTTTATTCTGTTGTTACGATAGTTTGTAAAAATCTATTTAAATTACTTAATTGTGTAATGTCTGTGGGGTCAAAATTGTTACATTGAGAATGTATTATGACCGTTTCAAATCCACCTTAAATTAATAAGGCTTTTTGTTAAATGAGTTCTGACTTCCGATGAGCGCAAGCGCTCATTGTCAATTACCCCTAAAATTAAGGAGCCTTTGATTAAGAGATCTATGATACGCAACAAAATAAGAGAGACAGAGTTTTCGTCATAAATATGATAAGAATACATAGTTTGACATGACATATAAGTGATAAAGGAAAAGAGCTTTCGTCAACTTGGGCAGTTTGTGTTGGTTGAGTGTTTGGCATTGGGACGTGTTGTTGGGTAATATCCGGCCTAGGTAGTATAACGTTATATTGAGGAGCTACGCCCCGATCATAAACATCGACGTACGCACCTCCCAAGCAATATTCCATCATAAAGCATTAGGCGTGTTGGATATCGGATTTGGAAGATCATCCGGCCTTGGCGGCGTGTTGGATGACTTGAATTTGAAGGAGATTATTCGACCCCAGGGCATGTTGAGTAACTTGAGCTAGGGGATTATCCGGCCTCATGGCATGTTGGACAATTTAATTTGGGAATTTATCCGGTCTTGTGACTTGTTGGATGATTTAAAAATTCATCCGGCCTTACGGCGTGTTGGATAATTTGATATGGGAGTTTATCCGGCCTTACGACGTGTTGGATAATTTGATTTGAAGATTTATCCGACCTTGCGGCGTATTGGATAATGTGATATGAAAATTTATCCGGCCTTGCGGCGTGCTGGATAACTTGATTTGGAATTTATCCGGCCTTGCGGCGTGATGGATAATTTAATGTGGAATTTTTTTATTCTTCGGCCTTACTGAACGTAATGCCATATTGAGGAGCTACGCCCCGATGTCAAATGCTAATGTACGTATTTCTCAGACAATATTCCATTGCGTAGGTCCAAGGCTTCCTAATTTTGGTCCAAACTTACCAACTAATTTAAAAATGATACGAGTCAGTGTGACTCTCAATCATGTTGAGAGGGATCCACCACGTCATGTAGATTTACTTTTGCTTCACGATTCTCAGTTAAAAAAGTTTTCTTTTTCTCCCTTTTTATCACGACAGACGATGACTGAAGGTCAGGCTTCTTGACTTCATGGCTCTTGGTCAAAGGGTAAGGCTTAGTTTGACCGCTTCAAGTGGCGGACGATGATTGACTATTCCTCCGAACAACAATCAGAAGTTGGAGGCATCGAAGGCAATGGTCAGGGAGGCTCGGGGTTTGAGATTTGAATTGAACTTATTATTTAATTAGGGATAATACGTCTTGATGAACTAGACACACTTGATGAGCAAAGGCTGGTTGCGCAACAAAACCTAGAGCTATACCAAACGCAAATGGCAAGGGCATACGATAAATTAGCCAGGGAACGCACTTTCAAGAAAGGGGATCTTGTTTTAGTAGTAAGGCGGCCCATCATATTCAACAAGATGACAAAAGGAAAGTTCAGCCCTAATTGGGAGGGACCTTACGTGATTGAAAAAGTTTACGAGAGAGGAGCTTACCAACTGACAGATCAAGACGGGGCGCATTCGATGCCGCCCATTAATGGCCGCTTCCTGAAGAAGTACTATGCTTAAAGCGCAAACTTAACTCGAACCAAGCAACAGTATGATCAAGAATATTGAGGCCGTCTGCGGTTGACCATGTGTTAAATTGTGTAAGCTCCTTAGACGAGCATTCACCCTAGTCGAATGACGGAAGCATAAGTTCGCCCCCTAGTTGTGACTTAAAAAAAAAAAAAAAAAAAAATCAAGGCCAAAACAAGGATGAGAGGCATGACTTTGTAAAGAGGCTACATGGTTCGAAAGTCTTTGAAGTTGACGGGCCCATTGTAGTTAGCTTCAAGCTAAACCATTCATGCAAGTACACGAGTCAAGATCGAGACAAGGCAGCCATCAAATTCATAATGGATCTCACACATATGATAACCCAAGGCTTGCTGTGTGAAGTGTCTGATCATATTACATCACTCGCCGAGCTCATTAAGCTTGGTCTCCCTTTAGACTTTAATGAAGATGCCGTTGATCTCCTGTCCAAGACCAGAAGCCTTGAAGTGTTCCCTGACGACGAAGAATTTCTACCCACACTAGCTTCCTCTCAGAAGTCGAGCAAAGTGGGGCAGAATCATCTTTTATTTGTTTCAAAACATCGATGTTCTACTGAGGTCCGACCCATATTTGGCTGCGCACACTCCCCTCTGATTGGCATGGGTGAAGTTTTGTTGTTCCTGCTTAACGGATTCATAGGATGTACACCCCTCAATACCACCTGTGCAGTCCTGTTAAGTGGCGGCTTGACAATATAGTGTCACGTGTACAATCCCGTTTAACAAAATTTGGCAATATAAATGTGACATCATAATAGTCTGCCAAAGAAGATCATCATACCAATTGTTACATGTCTACAGGGGATTGGCAGAATCACAAAAATATGAAACATTCTCATCCGAATGAAGTTTATAGTTCAAAATCAGCAGAAGTTTATAGTCCAAAACCAGCAAGTAATAAAAAAAAAATAACAACACAAAGGTTTGAGGTTCAAACGCAATATACAAAAAATATATACATCAAAATTCCCCAATTATGTTCCGGAGGACGTGCCTTCGTTCTTCAATAGCGGAAACGAGTTTGCCACGTTCAACTTCCTTCATCTCGCGCTGAGCTTCTAAAGAAGCTTGGTGGACTTCAGTTGCGTCAATTAACTCTGAATTCTGTGCTTTGGCGGCTTCAATATTCTCCAAATTGTTGTCGCAATTTTGTATGTCAGAAATTGCTGCATATCTCTCTGATAGAAGCCTCTCCCTTTCTTCGTCGATTTGTTCCATGTGTGCATCAATCCGCCTCACTTTAGCTCTGGCTAAGTCGCGAGACGTCATCGTGGCATTCTTCTTGATAATTAAGCTGTCTTAAAGAGACCACAAGTCCTCTAAAACGATTACCTCTTTGCTAATTTGAGCATCAAGAGCAGAAGTATCCAAACTGTTCAATAAGCCCTGCTCAACATCAAGTTGCTTTAAGACTTCTACTATCTCCCGACTCAGCCTTTCCCAAGTAGCCTCCAGAGCTCTAAAACTGGTCAGAGTTTGCGAGATGCTATCTGAGGAAGTCAGAAACTCTTCCACCGTGGGAAATGCGCCTCTGCCGCCAAATATGCCAAGATAGTCGGAGATAAAGAAGTGGGCCGCCCTCTCTTGTGATCGCCGGACTGCATCCGGAGTTCGAGAAAAGGATGGCTGGGAGGCTGATGGTTCAATAACTCCTCGAACTTCGCCTGCAAACCCCAAAATAACAACGTAGGTTAAGTTGTCTGATACACGAATGATGTATGGTTGATACAGGTAGGCTGCACAAGCGTACCAAAATTACCTCTGTCGGAAGGGCTAGCACGCTGAGGGTCATCATCTTCAAGTGAACTTTTATCTTTAGCAACATTCCTCTCAATAAGGGAACGATTATCTTCAGTAATGATCTCCTCAATGCCTGCCATAAACCCATACTGGATCATTAGAAGGTGAAAATGTACAAACCATGCTACGCAATGAAACCAACTGAAATTACCTTTATCGAGGGGACTGGTACATTCCTTGGCAAACCCGTGGCTGGGGTTGACCTGCTGAGTGCCTGTTACAAGTTCAGAATAAACAATAATACATGCGCAGGACTCGAACAAATGACAATGTCCATTAAATTGTACATCAAAAGAAGGGGTAGAAGGAAGTCACCTTCTTCAAAAGAGTCTCCATCTCTGATAACGATCTCTTCTGCACCTGTTACAGGCTCAGAATCGGCTATCCATACATCAGAATAGGTGAGATCTCATTATGGGCGTAAGTAAAAAAAAACAAAAATCGAGTTCTCACCGCTAGAAGAACAGGCACGTCCTCGGGTAGCACCACGCCCCCCAATACCTTCGCCATGAACATCTTCTGTCGCTACAGCATGCGGCACGAGATCTAGCAAAAGGATGAAATAACTAGGATTATATACAACTAAGAAGCAACGACAATTATGATGTACTTAATAAGCAAGAATAAATGATAAGAAGGCCGACTGAGAGGTGAGGAGGTGGTAGAGATTACCATCCCTTGCTGGACTCTCGTCGGGCATAATAGCGTATAACTCTTCCAATGCTGGTGCTAAAAAGGGCGTTGCAACATAACAAAAGTTAAAAAAGGAGGGAGAAAAGAGAGACCCCGGTTTTCCCCAAAACCTCAAAGATTCAATATGGAATCTAAAGTTATCACAACCCAGGCATAGCTGCGGTGCAAAGAAAAGAAAATAGATCCGTTGTTCTATACCCTCCGGGGAACATGTGCTTAGAGAAAGGAACGGGGAAGAGATACCGTTGCTTGGGGAACATGTGCCTCTTGTGCCTAGCGCCGACTTCAAAGTTGTGACTGGTTCAAGAGCAGCAAGCCATCAGCAATTGTTGTTAGAAGAAAAATGGAATAAAGGAAATCCAACTTCATTTAAAGATTTCACTATGGCCACTCAAAGTCAGGATATGAAGATAACCACTACCGCTAGCAGATCTATGCTGGCATCAATTTCCTAAAGGGCGTGCCAACGTAAAAGGAGAGTAAGGAGGGATTACCATCATTAATGGAGCATCCATCCCCAGCAATAACCCCCTCCACACCTGTCACAAATTTAAAATGAATTACCGACAAAACAAGGGTGCCAAAGGTTTCACTATATATACTAAAACAAGCCGTCCAGCATGTAGTACAAATCTGGTTACTATTGCTAAAAGAATCGATTCGCGATCAAGTATATCGGATTGCTTATCAGCAGAGGGAATAAGGGGGGACGTACCTTCATTATGCAAATTGGCTACTCCTGCAACAGCTTGCTCAGCACGAGGTACCAGACCCGCAGAAGACCCTCCTGTCGTCATAATAAATTGTGTATAATCAAGAAGTGACGACGATTATACGCGACTAAAGAGACGATACCGACAATAAAAGTCGATTGGAAACAAGTCACAACATGAAAAGGGGGAAACAAGTCACAGCATGAAAAGGGGAAACTCTTCTCCCATTATCATAGTAGTATAATGCAGTAAAAAGGTAAAGGTGACGATGAAAACTACCGTCCACCACAGCCTCCTCATCCCATGCGGCGGTGTCCGGACCTTCCAACACAGGCACTGAAGCTGTCAAAAAAAAAAATATATTTTGCTAAGTGATAAAGTCAAGATAATCTAGTCCTCTCGAGCCCTCAAGTTCAGGTATGAGAGACAGTTACCATCATCAAAATATATGAAAGAGAGACTCGTGTCCCCGTCAGTTTCCTGAAAATATTTTACCAGTATAAGAAGAAATGAGAAGTTACCATTATTCAAGGAAGATACCCCTTCTGCCTCGGTCTCCAATGTACTTAGCACATGCCTTAAACCTGCAAGCAAATGAACCATGTAATCATCGTTAGAGGCCCCATTCAAAAGGTTTACTATGCGTAACTTAAACTACAGTATCATGGAGACAAAAGTAATAAATGGGGATTATAACTCATGAACTTTATGCCTCACTTGTCTCTAAGTTGATCGGAGAGCCCCTCGGACCCATACAGGGACCAGCTTTCCTCGTAGGTTCCACCGGCACATGAACAACTGCACCGAGATTAAATCTTGAGCTAAGCGCAAGAAATTACGTGATCTATATAATCTGAATAATACGTACTTCCTTTCAGGGCTCCAATTACATCATCAGATGAAGCGCTGGAGTAATGCTTTAACAGTCCAACAGTGTCGATATCATCCATGTCCACAGTATCATCGGGAGGGTAGGCATTTACCTTCTCGGCAACCATGGTTGCGGTTCGAACCTCTAGAAAACACAGAATATGTCAGAGATAACCGTTGTGTCAACAAAATGAGTGTGTAAAAAGGGGGAAATATACAAAATGTACACAAAAAACCATCACAAGACGATAAAGACAAAAGATAGCACCTGTAGTGGTCAGCTCATCCTTGTTCGCTCGCTGCAGAATTGTACCATCGCCCGGTGACCCTTCAACTCTAAGAACAGATTTTGATTCTCGTATATGACCTGTACTCTACACCCCAAGCAGAAAGAAAAGAAAAAGAATGTCAAATCGTCGATATCGCGTATCATAAGGAAAAGAAGAAGATAGATACTACCTTAGATAGGTTGGGTGATGCCGCCCCCAGATCCAGGACCTTTAGCCGCTTGGAGGATGAAGACCGCGAGAGGTCAAATTCGAAGCCATACAATGGTCGGCTAATTGTTCTCCTTAAAAATTTCCGCGGATGGGATTTCTCGGTAAAACAAAACGTATCCTTGATATCATAGCTGAAGAGCGCCTTCAAATGCATGGAGTGCCACCTCAAGTATTCATAATTGCACTTAGGGACCCAGCCACGAGCTGGGATAGCATATGACGAGTGAGTCCCACGCCGGAGCAGTAAACGCCAACAAGAAGCTACCGTCACAAGGTCACCTGATAATCTTCCATGATCAAGGACATTTTGAGGAATAGTCTGATCAAAACCAAATTGGCGAGCGCATCTATGAAGGTTATATTGTTCCAAGGACGCAAAATTTCCACTCCTAAAGGGTAGCCAACCCACGCGAATGCTCACAAGGAATTCAGTGGCAAGCCATCCATCCTCTGTCAATACGTCAACGGGGTTATCTTGAATATCAACCTGCTCGTCTAGGCATCCTGCTTTGTTGGGGAATACGATCCGACGATGCCCAAAGACCTTATCCTTACGAAAAAGTAAACGCGCCTCAAGATCCTTGAAGTAAACTGGATGGGCCCCAGCAATGCACACCATGAAGGGTAATTTGCGCTTCATAGCCTCAGAAGCGACGGTGTTATATAGCCCTTGAAACTGCAAATTGAACCATCAAAACAAGTAGTGGAGTGGAATCAGTGTGTCCTTTGAACCCGGGAAATCAGCGGTACATGCCTCTCTTAAAGACCGAAATAAATTCGACAGCGCTGCCGGGGCTAAGGAGAGACGAACCCCCCGCGCCAGTCTATCGGCCATAATGAAAACCTCCGGTCTAATGCGATTTGGATACTTATAGGGGATAGCAAAATAGCATAGCCAGCAGGCCAAAAATGCTGTGAGAAACGTAACTCGATCCATTTCCTTTGCTGCGATAGGAGGCCGAGGAGGCGTATCATAGTCCTGCACTAGAGTGTTTTCGGAACCGACACCAAAGGGATCACGCGGCGAAGGGAAACTGGTCTCGTACGAGGTACCTAAGTCAACGAGGTGTAAGATCCACTGAGTAATAGAGACAGCCCCGGAATACCGATGAAGTAGCTCATAGAAGTGGTGGAACACGGCCTTGAGAGAGGGAGAACATCGAAACTCGCCGTGTGTAGTCTCACCAAAGAGCATTTTTTCATCCGGCACATGCTCATCATATCGAGCACCTAATATAGGAAGCCCGCAGACGTATCGCATGTCCCAGAGACTCGGGACAACCTCCTCTTCAGAAAGATAACATGTATTTGTGGCTGGGCTCCAGTGTTCTAAGATGCCCTTTAGTAAAGTGACATCATACTCGTAATTAAATAGTGACAATATGATGGCCTCATGGATCCCGGCTTTCTTAAGAATCTTCCTCTTACTACGCAGGATATATCGTGCCCACTCCATGTAGCCAGGATGGTGCGTGACACTACCACAAATGTTAAACCGCGAGGCCATCTCGGTACGCGTTTAGAGGCCATCTCCAAGCCTAAAAAGAAATTTGATTCTTGGTTAGATGTTCTGGTGTTGGGCTCAAGACATAAGCATAGGTCGGGGCCTTGATCAAAGATACGGGATCTGTTCATCATTCCGACGACGCTACGCGCTAGAGGCGTCCAAACTCCACTCTCAAAAGGGGGGTGAGGCTTGTGCTCCGTTGGCAATAGAGGCATGGACAAATGACAGGGTATCTTGTTATGGAACACGTCCCTACCCTCCAACATCACATCGCGCCACTCGTGCCATATCCCCCGAAAGTGGCCGAGGGAATCACACTTCTTAATGTACTCCATAATCGCCTCATCATTGGGCTCGTCCAACGGCATGGAGGTGCGGCGGGACCACAGGAAGCCCATGAACGATACAAAAAGATGGAAACAGAAGAGCCGGAATGTCGAGTCAACACCTGGAGCGACAATGAGAGTAGTAAGAAACACATGAATATTTTGTCTCCCCAACGGTTTTGTATACGCTTCTTGCTTATACAAATCCGTTGGGGGGGGGGGGGGAATTTGTTGAGCTACTAACTCACCCTTTTGACTCTACAAGAAGAGCATGTCGCTCAATGCCTCATTAGACATAGTCTTAGAATCAATACAGGTAGGACTACAAGAACATAGCATAAGTAAGTTTAACATATATGGAATGTAGGGGATGTCTGTTGAGCAACTCGACATACTAAAGGGCATCTTAGAATACTGGAGCCCAGCCACAAATACATGTTATCTTTCTGAAGAGGAGGTTGTCCCGAGTCTCTGGGACATGCGATACGTCTGCGGGCTTCCTATATTAGGTGCTCGATATGATGAGCATGTGCCGGATGAAAAAATGCTCTTTGGTGAGACTACACACGGCGAGTTTCGATGTTCTCCCTCTCTCAAGGTCGTGTTCCACCACTTCTATGAGCTACTTCATCGGTATTCCGGGGCTGTCTCTATTACTCAGTGGATCTTACACTTCGTTGACTTAGGTACCTCGTACGAGATCAGTTTCCCTTCGCCGCGTGATCCCTTTGGTGTCGGTTCCGAAAACACTCTAGTGCAGGACTATGATACGCCTCCTCGGCCTCCTATCGCAGCAAAGGAAATGGATCGAGTTACGTTTCTCACAGCATTTTTGGCCTGCTGGCTATGCTATTTTGCTATCCCCTATAAGTATCCAAATCGCATTAGACCGGAGGTTTTCATTATGGCCGATAGACTGGTGCGGGGGGTTCGTCTCTCCTTAGCCCCGGCAGCGCTGTCGAATTTATTTCGGTCTTTAAGAGAGGCATGTACCGCTGATTTCCCGGGTTCAAAGGACACACTGATTCCACTCCACTACTTGTTTTGATGGTTCAATTTGCAGTTTCAAGGGCTATATAACACCGTCGCTTCTGAGGCTATGAAGCGCAAATTACCCTTCATGGTGTGCATTGCTGGGGCCCATCCAGTTTACTTCAAGGATCTTGAGGCGCGTTTACTTTTTCGTAAGGATAAGGTCTTTGGGCATCGTCGGATCGTATTCCCCAACAAAGCAGGATGCCTAGACGAGCAGGTTGATATTCAAGATAACCCCGTTGACGTATTGACAGAGGATGGATGGCTTGCCACTGAGTTCCTTGTGAGCATTCGCGTGGGCTGGCTACCCTTTAGGAGTGGAAATTTTGCGTCCTTGGAAGTATACAACCCTCATAGATGCGCTCGCCAATTTGGTTTTGATCAGACTATTCCTCAAAATGTCCTTGATCATGGAAGATTATCAAGTGACCTTGTGACGGTAGCTTCTTGTTGGCGTTTACTGCTCCGGCGTGGGATTCACTCGTCATATGCTATCCCAGCTCGTGGCCGGGTCCCTAAGTGCAGTTATGAATACTTGAGGTGGCACTCCATGCATTTGAAGGCGCTCTTCAGCTATGATATCAAGGATACGTTTTGTTTCATCGAGAAAGCCCATCCGCGGAAATTTTTAAGGAGAACAATTAGCCGACCATTGTATGGCTTCGAATTTGACCTCTCGCGGTCTTCATCCTCCAAGCGGCTATAGGTCCTGGATCTGGGGGCGGCATCACCCAACCTATCTGAGGTAGTATCTATCTTCTTCTTTTCCTTATGATACGCGATATCGACGATTTGACATTCTTTTTCTTTTCTTTCTGCTTGGGGTGTAGAGTACAGGTCATATACGAGGATCAAAATCTGTTCTTAGAGTTGAAGGGTCACCGGGCGATGGTACAATTCTGCAGCGAGCGAACAAGGATGAGCTGACCACTACAGGTGCTATCTTTTGTCTTTATCGTCTTGTGATGGTTTTTTGTGTACATTTTGTATATTTCCCCCTTTTTACACACTCATTTTGTTGACACAACGGTTATCTCTGACATATTCTGTGTTTTCTAGAGGTTCGAACCGCAACCATGGTTGCCGAGCAGGTAAATGCCTACCCTCCCGATGATACCGTGGACATGGATGATATCGACACTGTTGGACTGTTAAAGCATTACTCCAGCGCTTCATCTGATGATGTAATTGGAGCCCTGAAAGGAAGTACGTATTATTCAGATTATATAGATCACGTAATTTCTTGCGCTTAGCTCAAGATTTAATCTCGGTGCAGTTGTTCATGTGCCGGTGGAACCTACGAGGAAAGCTGGTCCCTGTATGGGTCCGAGGGGCTCTCCGATCAACTTAGAGACAAGTGAGGCATAAAGTTCATGAGTTATAATCCTCATTTATTACTTTTGTCTCCATGATACTGTAGTTTAAGTTACGCATAATAAATCTTTTGAATGGGGCCTCTAATGATGATTACATGGTTCATTTGCTTGCAGGTTTAAGGCATGTGCTAAGTACATTGGAGACCGAGGCAGAAGGGGTATCTTCCTTGAATAATGGTAACTTCTCATTTCTTCTTATACTGGTAAAATATTTTCAGGAAACTGACGGGGACACGAGTCTCTCTTTCATATATTTTGATGATGGTCACTGTCTCTCATACCTGAACTTGAGGGCTCGAGAGGACTAGATTATCTTGACTTTATCACTTAGCAAAATAGTTTTTTTTTTTTTGACAGCTTCAGTGCTTGTGTTGGAAGGTCCGGACACCGCCGCATGGGATGAGGAGGTTGTGGTGGACGGTAGTTTTCATCGTCACCTTTACCTTTTTACTGCATTATACTACTATGATAATGGGAGAAGAGTTTCCCCTTTTCATGCTGTGACTTGTTTCCCCCTTTTCATGCTGTGACTTGTTTCCAATCGACTTTTATTGTCGGTATCGTCTCTTTAGTCGCGTATAATCGTCGTCACTTCTTGATCATACACAATTTATTATGACGACAGGAGGGTCTTCTGCGGGTCTGGTACCTCGTGCTGAGCAAGCTGTTGCAGGAGTAGCCAATTTGCATAATGAAGGTTCGTCCCCCCTTATTCCCTCTGCTGATAAGCAATCCGATATACTTGATCGCGAATCGATTCTTTTAGCAATAGTAACCAGATTTGTACTACATGCTGGACGGCTTGTTTTAGTATATATAGTGAAACCTTTGGCACCCTTGTTTTGTCGGTAATTCATTTTAAATTTGTGACAGGTGTGGAGGGGGTTATTGCTGGGGATGGATGCTCCATTAATGATGGTAATCCCTCCTTATTCTCCTTTTACGTTGGCACGCCCTTTAGGAAATTGATGCCAGCATAGATATGCTAGCGGTAGTGGTTATCTTCATATCCTGACTTTGAGTGGCCATAGTGAAATCTTTAAATGAAGTTGGATTTCCTTTATTCCATTTTTCTTCTAACAACAATTGCTGATGGCTTGCTGCTCTTGAACCAGTCAGAACTTTGAAGTCGGCGCTAGGCACATGTTCCCCAAGCAATGGTATATCGTATTTGGAAGATCATCCGGCCTTGGCGGCGTGTTGGATGACTTGAATTTGAAGGAGATTACTCGACCCCAGGGCATGTTGAGTAACTTGAGCTAGGGGATTATCCGGCCTCATGGCATGTTGGACAATTTAATTTGAGAATTTATCCGGTCTTGTGACTTGTTGGATGATTTAAAAATTCATCCGGCCTTACGGCGTGTTGGATAATTTGATATGGGAGTTTATCCGGCCTTACGACGTGTTGGATAATTTGATTTGAAGATTTATCCGGCCTTGCGGCGTATTGGATAATGTGATATGAAAATTTATCCGGCCTTGCGGCGTGCTGGATAACTTGATTTGGAATTTATCCGGCCTTGCGGCGTGATGGATAATTTAATGTGGAATTTTTTTATTCTTCGGCCTTACTGAACGTAATGCCATATTGAGGAGCTACGCCCCGATGTCAAATGCTAATGTACGTATTTCTCAGATAATATTCCATTGCGTAGGTCCAAGGCTTCCTAATTTTGGTCCAAACTTACCAACTAATTTAAAAATGATATGAGTCAGTGTGACTCTCAATCATGTTGAGAGGGATCCACCACGTCATGTAGATTTACTTTTGCTTCACGATTCTCAGTTAAAAAAGTTTTCTTTTTCTCTCTTTTTATCACGACAGACGATGACCGAAGGTCAGGCTTCTTGACTTCATGGCTCTTGGTCAAAGGGTAAGGCTTAGTTTGACCGCTTCAAGTGGCAGACGATGATTGACTATTCCTCCGAACAACAATCAGAAGTTGGAGGCATCGAAGGCAATGGTCAGGGAGGCCCGGGGTTTGAGATTTGAATTGAACTTATTATTTAATTAGGGATAATACGTGGATGTCACTACTGTCGTAGAAATCTCAACTCCTTATTAATTCGGTCTCATTGCTATGACTTTATAAGACTCGGTCAAAGAGTAAAGTCCTTCCCCATCAGCCAGTCGGCGAACAGAACCCGAACAATCCCTCTTGACGAAGGCGACTGAGTGGCTGGTCAGGAGGCATTCGTCCTAGGCGGAAGAGAGAAATTGATGGCGAAATCTGGTGAGACTGCAGAGGAGGAAGATTAACAGCGTTACGATGTCTCTGGCAACACTAGCAATTGAGCTGCTAAGCTGCCGGCGATCATAGCGTCATTTCCACCATTTTCTGAGGCGCGACATTCTTCAGGCGGTGTAGTGCCGCTAGTGCAGAAGACGAGTCTGGCGGCTGGAAGCGCTAGGGACGGACGGTGGCTCTTTCTTCAGGCAAGAAAAGAGATAGGGTTTTGTTCAAATGTTTCCATTTTCACCTGTTCTTTTTTTTTCTTTTTTTTTTATCGTCTCCCTGGCATGAACACTGGCGATGCAGCAATTTTCGTCCGCTTCAGGCAAGAAAGGAGATAGGGTTTTGTTCAAATGTTTCTATTTTCACCTGTTCTTTTCCCTTTTTTATCGTCTCCCTGGCATGAACATTGGCGATGCAGCAATTTTCGTCCGAGTAATTTCTGTTTCTTATCTGACTTTTGCATGATTATTCCGTCGCTTCTTCTTTTGCTGTGAGGCAAGATTTTCTCTAAAGTTTTTTTTTTTTTTTTTGTAAGTTTTATTGTCTGGAATGATTCTCCGATTATTTCTCCTTTCCATCCCTTTTTTCTCCCTTCCATCCCTTTTTGTTTATGGTTGTCTGCCTCAAAGTTTATTTCCCCTTTTCATCCCTTTTTGTTTATGGTTGTCTGCCTCAAAGTTTATTTCCCCTTTTCATCCCTTTTTGTTTATGGTTGTCTGCCTCAAAGTTTAAAGTTTCGCAGTGTCCTGACGAGGGACATTCCTCATCAATTATTTAATTAGCCTTAGTTCATTTTAGTGATCTCTTGTTCTCATCGAAACGATTTCTTCAAGAGGAAGAACCAAGTGAGGAATCAAAAAAAGGAAAACAAATCGCTTCGCAGGTAATATTTGTTGACCCCTTTTTTCAATATTCGTTGACATCTTCTCTGGATTTTGTTAAGTTAGAATCTAGTTTCTCTATATCCTCCCAGCAGCACTTGTAACGGGTGAATACAGCGGGCGGGAGTAGCAACAGGCGGCCCGAATCAGGTTAGCCCCCTTCTTAGACTTTTTCTTTCTTCTTTCTCTTTTCTTCCCTTTTTTTTTGCGTATCTCTTCGGGCGTATGAATCCTTCTTCTCCTTTTTTTTATTTCTTTTGGCTCTCTTTTCTTTTTTACGTGACTTTGAGCCTGATTCTCTCGAACACCTTCTCCCTTTCTTTTTTATACACAGCATCACTCTTTTCTCCCTTCTTCTTTCTTCTTTTTTTTTTTAGCATCTCCTCTCTCACTCTTCAATCTTTCGTACCTCCCCTCATTTCTTTACCTCGTTTTCTCTTCGCCTCCTCACTTCTTCGCCGGCGTTTTGTAATGCCACCGGTGCTTAGTGCACCTCAGGCCTAAATGCCACCGGTGCTTAGTGCACCTGAGGCCTACGTAAGTAAAAAAAAGACTTCCCTTTCTTACCTACAGACGTTCCTCCTTGCAGCCTCCTGGTACTTCTCTTTGCTCTCTTTGCAGCAGTGCCCTTCTTCTTCTTTTTTTTTTCTTGGCTAGCCTCTCCTTATATAAGCCACCACTTGATGAGAACTGTTGTTCTCCTCCTCTTCTTTGATGATTGATTTTTTTTTTAGCCGACTGCAGCAACCCATTTCCCTTTTTTCCTTGTCAGCTCTGGCCATTCCCTTACCTGTTGGCAGCGCCAAGCCTTCCTTCAAACCTTCTTCTTTGAGTTTTTTTCTTTTTTTTTTGACTAGTCTTGTCTATGACCATTTGGTGAGATTGGATGATATTTTTTCTTTTCGTTCCTGATGGCGTACACCAGGCTTTCCTTCTCCTGTTTCCATGCGCATTCCAGGTTTTTTTTTTAAATAAATACTGGCAAGTATGTTGCATCCAGTATACATAAGATCTGAAGCAAGGAAACATAAACAATTCCATCCAAGTTCAATTGGATGTACATTCATATGACTTACGCCATCGTCAATAAGAGCACGATGCTTCAACAAATCGGACGATAGAGAGAACGCATAGCTGTTTCACTTTTTATATGTCCATGAAGATGGGTAGATGGGATCATGAGGTTGAGATAACTATAACGTATTCCTTCTCATTGTTTCCCTGCATGCGCTGCAATCTTCCTCTCAAGCCCACTCTTGTCAGCCCCCCACAACTTTGTCAATCTCTTTCCCGTCCTTCACAAAGAACAAGGTCGACACGCTGCTCACATTCTAGCGCTGGGCATCATCCCCTAGTTCATCAATGTCAACTTTCAGAAACACGACACCACGGTGTTTCTCTGCCAAGGCCTTGGAAACTGGTGCCATGAACCGGCGCGGACTGCACCATATTGCTGTAAAATAGAGAATAACCAATCTGTCCAGGTTTGCTGCAGTCCTCATTACGCTTTGTAGCTCTTTCGATGAATGAATGCTAATAACACTTCCATCCTGCAGGGCAGGCAGCCAGTGACTCTGGGTCTTTTGTCTTAGGATTAGATGCTTTATTTTCTGGAGCTGTTTTTCTCCCTCTCATAAGCAGACTACTTTTCTTAATGTCGAGTTGCTCAACAGACATCCCTGCATTCCATATATGTTAAACTTACTTATGCTATGTTCTTGTAGTCCTACCTGTATTGATTCTAAGACTATGTCTAATGAGGCATTGAGCGACATGCTCTCCTTGTAGAGTCAAAAGGGTGAGTTAGTAGCTCAACAATGTCACATGATGACGAAATGATTTTTGAGCTGTTGCCAAGTCTGTTCTTCTCCCTCCCTCATTCTCTTGTCGCTTTACTCTTAGCATCCCCTCTCTTCTCCTGTTCTCTCTAATCTCTACCCCTCTATCTCTCTGTCTTCTTTATCTTTCCTCTCCTCTCCTTTCTCTTGTCAACCCTACCATCTTCATCATAATGGAGATGAATGCTGGTGTTGCAGGGTATGTTTATGCACAGAACCCTCAGCCTTTACTATTTCATTTCCCCTTTTGTTCTTTATCATGTATACTTTCTAAGATAGTTCTATTAAGATTTTACCATTAATAACCTTTGCTAATTGTTTACATACTAAAGCATTCAGTCTATTTTCTACCTTCTGCAGTTCATGGAGTGGCTGGAAGCTAATAAGCGCATTGAACTCGTAGAGCGTGACTATGCTTCTCATTTGGATTTGGTTGCTAAGGTAAATGGCCTTCAGAAGGCAGAAAAGTGGATTGAGAGAATTCCACAATCTTTGAGGGGTGAGGTGATCTACCGAACACTTCTAGCTAATTGCGTTGCTGCTGTCAATGCCAAAAAAGCAGAAGAGGTATTCAATAAAATTAGAGATCTTGGTTTTCCAGTCACGGCATTCGCTTGCAACCAATTGCTGCTGCTTTATAAAAGAGTGGACCGGAAGAAGATAGCTGATGTACTCTTGATGATGGAACAGGAAAATGTGAAACCAACTCTCTTCACGTATAGGATCTTGATAGACATCAAAGGCCGAGCCAATGACATAGCCGGTATGGAGCAAATTGTAGAGACAATGCAGGCTGAAGGTGTGGAACCAGATTTGCTGATCCAATCAACAGTGGCTAGGTTTTACATCTTAGCGGGCCTGAATGAGAAAGCTGAAGCAGTACTGAAAAAGATTGAAGGGGATGACATCACTCATAATCGCACCGTTTGCAGAGTGCTTCTTCCTCTTTATGCTGCTCTTGACAAAGCAGATGATGTAGGACGAGTATGGAAGGTTTGTGAGTCTAAGCCTCGTCTGGATGAGTGCTTAGCTGCAATTGAGGCCTGGGGTAAGCTTGGCAAGATAGAAAACGCAGAGGAAGTCTTTGAGAACATGGCAAAAACATGGAAATTGTCCTCGAGGTTCTACAATGCTCTGTTAAAGGTTTATGCAAACAGTAAACTTCTGACCAAGGGGAAGGAACTGATGAAGAGAATGGCCGAAAGTGGTTGCAGAATTGGTCCTCTGACATGGGATGCTCTAGTGAAGCTGTATGTTGAAGCAGGAGAGGTGGAGAAAGCTGATTCCATATTGCAGAAGGCAGCTCAGCAAAATCAGAGTCGGCCATTGTATAGCTCTTACATGGCTGTAATGGACTTCTACTCGAAAATGGGGGACGTACATAATGCAGAAAAGATATTTCACAGGCTGAGGCAAAGTGGATATATTGGTAGAGTGAGGCAGTATCAATCGTTACTTCAGGCCTATATTAATGCAAAGACTCCTGCATATGGGTTTAGGGAGAGGTTGAAAGCTGACAACATGTTTCCTAACAAAGCTGTGGCAGCACAACTGGCGGCTGTTGATGCTTTTAAGAGGTCTTCCATCTCAAATTTGCTTGATTAAATTCAGAGCACAATTGGGCAAGTGTTTAATCCTGAAAGGTCAGGATCATTTTTGTATGCTTCAAATGATTTCAAAGTAGCTTGGTCCTGCATTTAGGTAATGAATACCAATGGTGCTGTTAGAAAATTAATCGAAGTAACTGTGACTCCACTATAGATATACGTTTAATCTGGTTATCTTGTTGTTGCTGGAACCTAATATGTTTTACATGAAGTCCGAATAACAGACTGTTTGCCTACCAAAACAGTATTAAGAATCTTCTGGTAAAAAAGTATTATTTGCAGCTGAACTTCATTTCTCTATTATCAGGCCTTCATGCTGCAATGTGGTGATTTTAAGACATCAATTAAAAGACAAGGCAGTCTGGCTTTTAATATATCCATTTTGAACTTTTTAGGCTGATTTATAACTTATAATGCTGTCATTAGCAATGTTTACATGCACAAATGCTTCGACTGCAAATACTACAAATCTTTCGCATCTGGTTATCCCCTGCCTCAGAAACACCGCGCGGACAACAGAGTTGCATTTATTCTCTCAAATCTGTCGTCTCAATCCGTAACAATATGTGGACAGAGTTCGTCTGCACAAGATCGGATGGACTCGAGCCATCATTATATGCATCATGCGCAAGTTGCCAGCTTCATTACTTGCAGTATCTGCGAAAGATCAAAACATAAACTTTTTTATATACGTACCAAGCATATGAATTCAACATTCAGATCCTTTGTTAAACAGGTTGAAGAAGCGAATAATTTCATTCCTGAAAATGGCATGAATTTGTTATTCCAAAGGAGAAACACAAGCGGCAAGCTAAAAGAGCATCGAGGAAACAATTCTTAGAGTACCCAAACAGGGTTATAAAATTAACTGGAACAAACTACAATTTCCATGTTCTCTCCGCTGGAAATATGAACTTCGTCAACTTCGGTGAGTTTTCCAGAGTAGGTTCAAAAATAATTGCTGGAATAGAACTTTTTCAGGAACTCAGAAATCCCCTGGTCCTTCGTCCCCATGTCCTTCACAAGCCCTTCACGTCCAACGACATATTGGCCAATTAAGTGGTGGCGCTGTTTCGAATGTGTAACTACGTTGCTGAGCTCCTCTGTCGCCTTAAAGAGAAGCAAGTCAATCACCTGTATTAGCAAATCAGACCAAAAAAGTTCAATTAGATGCCCGTGGCTTGTTCGGCCAAAAGTTATTATTGTCGGGCGCTGAGCAAAAAGGCTAATATGGTAAATGAATTCTACCATTAGGAATTTAGGATGTTGGTTTTTTTTACTTCTTTTTGATAAATACACGGTAAAGGAGAAAACAATGCATTCAACCTAAGAATGCTTACTATAAGTAAACAAAGGAAAAAAAGGGAGCCCAAGGGTATGCTTAGTACAAAATATGTAAGAAGGATATGCTTACAAAATTGAAGATTAATAAAGGAACAAGCGAGCTATATACACAACATTTTTTTTTTCTTTTAAAAGAAAAATTAAGAAACGTGAGATAGATTTTGGACCCAAAAATTCTCTCACATTTATTCCTTATTATTTTTTTCTTCCAACAGTCAAATATTTTTCAGCTTTCATTTCCCCTTCCTTTCTCATCATTTCCGTTCTAGTAAACATTAAGTGTTTTCAATATGAAAAATCAAGGTACATGCTATTTTTTTACCAAGCTAAGGCTCTTACAAAGATAAAGGTTCTTAAACTGACACGTATTTTTCCTTGCATCTTTTCAACACGTTGCTTTGTTTTAAGAAACAAGATTTTAATTGTTCACATAGCCAAACGTCTAACAATTATAAATTGTGATTAAGAATTTTGAAGCTCGTGTTTTGACTCATTAGATCAAATTATCAGTAGGTCTAGGGGGCCAAATAGTATCAATGCAAGTCTAATAGTATAGATATTGAGTGGTTCCAAGCAGAAAATAATAAAAGACAAGTGAGATTTGGAGCCACCATTGGGGTCCTCCACGTTTCCTGACAAGGAATTATATTCTTAGTTATTTGTCTTCCATTCTTCATGCTTACTCAAGTTAAGTACTGCCCAAACAAATCCTAAACATTGAGCTTAGTTACGTAGACTCAAAATATTGCCTTTGAGACATTAATAAAACTTAACCTTCCTTACTTCAGCACTAGCCATATTAACATATATGACATAGTTTTGTTGCCACAATAGAAAACTCTCAAGCTTCGATTTACAAGACATGTTCTCAAGGAACACCAAGTGATAACTATCATCAACTGGATCTAACAGAGCAGAAAGTAAAAAATTCCCACCTGAGAGTGCACTGGCCTATGTTAGTTGGCAAAATACAAACAAGAGAGTGCAAAATTATACTCTGATCCAATTTCTACTCTACTATATACAGGCAGTGAATTGGTGCAACACTACAACCAAAACATATCAAAAGATATCCATAAAGTTTGGGATGTAATGGTAAATTGGTAATAATCTAAGTATGTGGCAGCAGTACAAAAGAAACAATATGTAGTTTATATTCCATTAGCAATGCAACATATATAGTTTTACCAACCCAAAGACCTACTTGGATAATGATTCCAAACGTGCCATACTCTAGTAAGGTTCAGGGTTGTGTTTTCCTGGAATTGTAGGAGTGTCATAAGATATTTTGAAGCTACTTTAGATTTTTGCTGGGGAGTTTGCAGATGCCATATTGCTAGTGCATAGACATTATGAAGTCCTTTTAAGTTTTCTGGGTGAGTTTCAGATATTTTGGAGTCCTGGAAGAATGTGTGGCATGATATGTTGTCCTTTAATTGTGAAATTTGAAGTCTAAAGACAGATCCAGAAGACCAAATGAGGTACAAGCAGTCAGAAGCTGATGGGTCTCTGTGTAAGCAAATGCCCTTGTTTGATGCTAGCTGGAACAACTTGGAATAGCAATTTGTGAACAGAAAGATACGGATGGCACGATATGAGATATCTTGATTAATGGCTAGATATCCTACTTCAAGAACTTGAGGAACTTTTTGTTTTGTGTACAATGGAAATATTCAGACCATGCAAACTGATTCAGGTTTATGTCATAATCCCATTGTTGTTTCGAGTGCTCCAAAGAGAAGGTGCAACATTACTGCCATAGTGCCATGCCATGATGAAGTGAATGTCTACTAGTGAGATCCAATGAGGTCCAACGAGACAGAAGCTGCTGGGTCACCATCATTGGAACAACTTGGGACAGCAATTTGTGAACAGAAAGATATACCGATGGTGTTAGATGAGATATTTTGATTTATGGCCAGATATCCTACTTCAAGAACTTGAGGAAGTTTTTGTTTTTGTTTTTGTTTTACACTGAAATATCACCAGAGGATTTTAAGCCATCAGCATCTTCTTCTCTATTTTGTCCTTTTTTCTTTGAGTTCTCTATATCAAATTCTTGCTTACAGGTGAACAGTGGGAAGATGGCGTCGACCACAGATGTAAGTGAAAAGGAAACTAAAAGGCATGATAATTAAATTCATGGCTGTTAATAAAATATAAATTTTACAAAGAATAGCATGCCTCTGCTAGTGATAGAATAAGGATAAAAGAAATGGCATTTGCTATAACAATTGTCGATGATTATATAGAGTGAGAATGGAAGAATAAGAAAAGCTTATGTTTGCTAATCAGACCATGAAAACTGATTCAGGTTTATGTCATAATCCCATTGTTGGTCCCACTGATCCAAAGAGAAGGTCTATTAGTGAGATCCAACATTGGTTTCATTCATGTCACGCTAATGCAGATCATATCCGCAAACAGCTCAACCATAGACTACCAGAACACACACCAACACAATGCATAACCCAATAAAACATAAACAGTCAATTTCTGTCCAAGTGATTTCGACCGATTTAGCCTACGGCGAACAAGTCATCGATTGGTTTTCAAACAATAATTTTATGACATAACAAAAGAGCATATGATCAGGAAAAGATTAAAAAGAAGTTGGGAAAGGCAATCAAAATCGGATCTTGGTATTATATAAGCCAAATGACGGAGGAGAACCTTAGGCAAAGGAAGAGAAAGAAGAGGGACCTTGGGATTGTCGAGTTGGGAGTTCTTGCGAATTTCGGCGGAGACGGTGGAGCGGAGCTGGGAAACAGTGACGACGTCGTCAAGGTTGTAGATCTCCATCACTGTAGGGAGGGATCGGCATGCCATCTTGAAGAATTCGATCGTCCGCTTCCGAGCCTCCTCTAGGCTCGCTGAGTTCGGAGGCACCTTCACCATCTTCAACGCCGCATACGCCATATTCGCCCCTTCCCTCTCTCTCCTTCCCCCTCTCAATCCCTGGGTTCCCGACTCACTGTGCTCTAATAGTTATGGAGATGGGCCAAGCCTACACTTTTGGATTGGACAAGGCCCATAACAAATCGGATCAGTGTGATGCCTGCCCGATTTTCTTTCTATTTTGTAGGTCGGTCGGGCTGAAAATAAACGGATTTTGTATGACACATCCCCAAGGAGATTGATTTATTACGGGTTGGGCCTAAGGCCGAAAATTGAACCTGCACCGTGTTCATTTATATTATGGATTGGGTGCACGGCCCAGAAACAATTAGTATGATATTCTTTTTCTTTATTTACAGATTGGGCTAAAGGCCCATATAAAGTAATCGGTTTAGTATGATTCCTACTCATTGTTCTTTTTTCTTTTTCATAAATTGGGCTGGCAGCCCATAGTAAAGTAATACTATTCAGATGATACCAGCCCATTATGTATTTCTTTACCTAAGAAAAAAATATGCTCATGAAGGAAACGAGAGGGGCAGTAGAGCTCAAGCTGTAAGGTGTAAGCGTCTAAGTGCTAGTGATCAAAAGGGAGATATCAAGGAAAGGGAAGAAAAAGACGGATTGTGAGGCTGAGAAAGCTAGAAAAAAAAATAGTTTTCTCATTAACCCCCTTTTAGATTCTCTAATATAAAAATGAATGAAAAATGATATCATAATCAACTTTGCTTAATTGGCAATTAAGAAGGGCGAAAAGTCTAATCAAATGTGGCAAATGTTGTTTGGGATAGTATTTTTAGGTGAATTACCTAACCATCGAACTAAATAAAAATAAAAAGTTAATAGAACTTATCGTATAGTTCAAGTTAGTGAAAGCTTGTGTTAACTAATTTTTTTTTTGTCTCGTCATATGCAAAGACATAGGGACATGTAACGTTATGAAATTTTAAAGAGTTGATTGGACGGGACAGCAGTGTTTTGTCCCATCCCACTCTCTCTTGCTCCCCACGCGTTCCCCCTTTTCCCCCCCTTCTCCCCTATTCACCCGTGATCACCGACCCCGCTGCCTCCTTCTCCTCCCTATTTCTCCCCTCCTCCTCCTGCAACTTCACCATTATCGAACCTAGCATCTTCTTCCTCACGCGTCTCCTCTCAGCCTCCTCTTCCCGCTCCGGCGACCTAGATCTGGCGGACTCCTCACCTTCCTCTTCCACGCGAACGAACAGCGACGGGAAGTGATCGCCAGCCCTAGATCCGCCTCGCCTTTCATCTCCGGCGACTCCGGTGGGTTCTCACGGCATCGGCGGACGTTTCCTCTCTCTTTCTGCCCACTTTTCGGCATCGTCTTCCCCAGCTCCGGCGACATCCATGAACGACGCCGCCGGCGGTTTTCTCTCGATCTCCAGCGATCCAGGACTCCTTTCACGAAACCGATTGTACGAACGTGGTCCTCTCGGTGCCGGCGAAATTTTCCACACCGGGAAGCTCTATTCGACCACCGGAGTTACTGTTCCGGTGATCGCTGCCGGCGAGGTTTTCCGGCGAAGTTTCCGGCGAGCTCCGACGACTGAAACCTACGGTTCGAGGTTGTACGTGCGTGGACTTTATTAGACGAGTACCTGGTTGGTTCTAGCACAGACCTACAGGAACCAGGTAGGGTTCTTACCTCACTATCCTTGTTCGGTGCCAAATTGCATGCGTAGATAACGGCACCATCTTCTTGCTGACTGAATCTGATTATTACATTTGTATGTCCATTGAAATCTATATCTTGCTAGTGAGTCACATGGATGCTTGCATGTTATCTAATTTTTATGTTTCGGTGCATGATATTGTTGATGATAGATTTATATACGGTACATATATATTTTGGCTGTCTCTACAGCCAGCTTGTGTTGATATTTGGGATAGATGGATAGGTCTGACTGGGATAGTCCACCTTCCGAGATCCTTGTGATTTTGGCCATTGGTAGTACTCATGGATGTAGTCTGTGTGAGCCTATGGACTACAGGCCTTCGGATGGGTCACAGTCGGATGTCGTGGGACTCGGCATTCCGGGGTGATCTGGGTGTAGGACACTACACCGGCGGACTGTCGATGGACAGTCGTCTCTACCGTTAGCTGGCGGTAGGAACCACTCTTTGAGTGCGCGTCCTACGGGACATTTGGCACAGCTAGATTTCCACTTGCATGCTGTACTTTCTGTACTTACTTAGTCGGGTTATATTTACTTACAGTGCACTTATGTTTATTGATTATTGTTGGATTCTCCTTACTCTTATATGCACCATCTACTTATTAAACCCTACTTAGCCTCCCGGCTAACTCCCCTTGCCTTGCCTCCAGGTTCAGGCTCGGCTCCCTCTGGTGTGCAGTAGATAGATAGGTAGATGATTTTCCCTATCATGTGTTGTATTTACTTATGTGTCACATGTATTTTGGTTATTGTCGTATTTCGAGGACTGTATCCGGTGGATTTATTTATCTGGTCATGGTCCAGTGTGGATTGTGGGACTAGATTGTTTGGCCTTGTGTGTATTGCTGACTTTGACCGCTGCGTCGGTCTGACGTGTATTCTATCTATGTGGATCTCGTCGTTTTATGATATTTTTGTCGTCTTGTATTGTATCCTGGATCTGTATGGCTTTGCAGGTCCATTGTTTGCCGCGTCCTAAGGCTGGGAGAGTCTTGGGGCGTGGCAAATTTTGGTATCAGAGCTTCTAGGTTATGAACCTAGGGCGAAGTCTTAAGGATTTAGGATAATCTTAGGATTTGGGACACGCGATAAAGTATAATTACGATGTTTAAATATAACTAATAAAATCTGTACTTGTGGATTAACTGTCTTGTGATTGCAGGATGCCTCCAAGGGCTCGCGGTGGTCGAGCCAGGGGAATTGCGGATATTGCGTAGGATGCGATGAACATACCTATCAATTGGCTTGGCCGACGGCGAAGACAAAGGGAAGCGCCTGTTGAAGTACCTCTAGTGGTGGAGCAACAACCCACTGCATATCATGACACACCACTAGCTTCGTACACAGTGCCAGTAGCTGTAGAGCCCGACCGGGAAGCCACTCCACCCCCGACCCGAGGCGACTGGCTATCCCACTTCACTGAGTTAGCACGAGGTCGTCTGGACGTGTTCAAGGGGAACGCCGACCCATGGAAAGCCTAGGAGTGGCTAGCCAGCGTGACATATACTCTGGACGCAATGGAATGTCCAGAGAGGAAACGGGTGAAGTTGGCAGTTTTCTATCTTGGTGGCCAGGCACGAAAGTGGTGGCAGTCTACTGTAGCCATTTTGGGACCGGCAAGCACGTCTTGGGATGTTTTTCAGAGCGTATTCACGCAGCAGTATTTCCCACAGGCATAAAGGTCCGTAGCTAGACGGGATTTTGTTCACATCAAGCAAAATGGACGTTCAATTGAGGAGTATATCGCCGAATTCTAGAAACTGTCTGAGATGTTTCCCGAACTGGTGGCCACAGAGAGAGAGCGTTCGGAGCATTTTATAGAGGGCCTTGATGCACAGCTCAGCATTCTGGTGAGCATTGTCCCATCTGATAACTTTGCTGAGGTGGTAGATACTACTCGGCGGATGAGTCTACGTGGGCAGGATGTCATTCGTGAGGCACAGGAGTGTTATGCCCAGAGACAGGGGAAAGCCCCAGCGCAGACGGACTTTTGGGGGTCTTTCGCTCTAGGAAGTCCACCAGCTTCAGCTTCTGGATCTAGACGCCAAGACATCCAACCAGGGCGTAAATCTTGGGCTCCGGGTAGCAGGTATCGGGGTCCAGCACCGACATCATCCCCTGATTTTGGCTCGCCCCCGCTACTCCTTCCAGAGCCTGTTTTCAGTGTAGAGAATCAGGTCACATAGCAAGGTCGTGCCCGCTCAATTCCGTCCGATGTTATCACTGTAATGAAATGGGATATTATGCAAACAACTACCCCCAGAAGGGTAAACAAGCTCAGAGCTCACAGGGATCAGCACCAGCGCCGCGGCAGAATCCCGGGCGACCTTATCGACGGCAAAATCCCCCACGTGGTGGGCGTGGGCAGACCTAGGCATCTGGACGCGCATATACTATATCTGAGGAGGACGCTCAGCGTGCATCAGACTCCGTGATGTGAGGTATTATCTCTATTTATGGCGTTCCTGCTTGCCTACTTATTGATACGGGTAGTTCCTATTCATTTGTTTCTTACGAGTTCGTTAAGAAAATTGATCATAAACCTGTATTGGCACGGTATGATATGACCGTGCACGTACCTGGCGGTGGTGTGCTGCGATCATACCTAGAGTTAAAACGGTGCTCACTGGATTTTGGGGACATCGTTGTTCACACTGATTTGATGTTATTGGACTTATCTGATTTCGACGTCATCCTCAGCTGGAGCTGGCTCAAAGCTAATCGAGCTATTATAGACTGTTATGAAAGCAAAGTGACCTTTCGTATGTCAGAGTCTACTACCTATACCTTCATAGGGGTTTCTGGACAAGTTGCTCCTGTTATTAACGCTATACAAGCCAAGAGGATGTTACGGGATGGATGCGAAGCATACTTGATGTTCATTACAGAAATCAAGGAACAGTCCTTGCCTCCGATCGAACGTGTGCCCGTAGTCAGGAGATATACGAACGTTTTCCCTGATGAATTACCCGGCTTGCCTCCACAACGACAAGTCGAGTTCGCTATTAAGCTTCAGCCCGGCACGGGACCCATTTCCAAAGCACCATACAGAATAGCGCCAAGGGAATTGGAGGAATTAAAAGGACAATTTTAGGATCTGTTGGAAAAGGGGTTCATCAGACCTAGCACCTCTCCCTAGGGTGCCCCTGTACTCTTTGTTAAGAAGAAAGACGGATCCTTCAGGTTATGCATTGACTATCGGCAGCTCAATGCCGTCACTATCAAGAATAAGTATCCTCTACCTCGCATCGATGACATGTTTGACCAGCTTAGAGGTTCCACTGTATTGTCTAAGATTGATCTAAGGTCGGGTTATTATCAACTGAGGATTCGAGATGAAGATATTCCAAAGTCAGCGTTCCAAATGAGGTATGAACACTACGAATTCATGGTGATGCCGTTCAGACTAACCAATGCACCGGCCGCATTCATGGATCTAATGAACCGGGTATTCAGCGATTATCTGGATAAGTTTGTGGTCGTGTTCATTGATGATATCTTGATTTATTCTCAAAATAATGGTGAACACAAAAACCACTTGCATATGGTGCTGCGTACTCTACGAAAGGAGAAATTATACGCCAAGTATAGCAAGTGCGCCTTTTGGCTCGGCGAAGTGTCGTACCTCGGTCACGTTATCTCAGACAGTGGTATTTCTGTTGACCTGAAAAGATTCGTGCTGTTGCTGAATGGGAAACTCCAACCCCTGTCCAGGAGGTTAGAAGTTTCCTTGGGCTGGCTGGCTACTACAGAAGGTTTGTGGAAAATTTCTCCAGAATATCAGCCCCGTTGACTTGTTTGACGAAGAAAGACGTAACATTTGAATGAGATGATAACGGTGAGAACAGCTTTCAGGAGCTAAAGCGAAGGTTGATTAATGTGCCAATCCTAGTGCTTCCAGACGGTGATGGTGATTTCGTGGTATACATTGATGCTTCACACCAAGGTCTGGGTGTTGTGCTTATGCAAGAGGGTAAGGTTATCGCGTTTGCTTCTCGGCAACTTAAGGAGCACGAGAAGAATTACCCTATTCATGATCTAGAATTGACCGCAATCATATTTGCTTTGAAGATGTGGTGACACTACCTCTACGGTGTCACGTTTGCAATCTTCACAGACCATAAGAGTCTGAAGTACCTATTCTCTCAAAAGGATCTTAATATGAGACAACGTCGGTGGATGGAATTTCTGAAGGATTACGACTGCACAATAAATTATCATCCAGGAAAGGCTAATGTAGTTGCTGACGCTCTTAGCAGGAAGTCCACAGGGATGATAGCAAACTTGAGGGTGACGCCTACAGAATTGGCCAGATCTGTGCTAGAGTTAGATCTAGATATTATATGTCCCACAGAGAGTGGATGCTTAGCAGTGATGGTGGCTGGATCCCAACTTATACAGAAGGTAATTGAAAATCAATCAGATGATGAGTACCTTCAGGCGATTCTTGCTAGAGGGAAGAGGTCTGAGTTCACACAGGATTCCGAGTGTGTGATACGGTATGAGCATCGCATTTGTGTGCCTAAATCTGTGAAGCAGGAGGTGATGGATGAAGCACATAAATCAAGATTTGCTATGCATCCTGGCGGTACCAAGATGTACCAAGATTTGAAGAAGACATACTGGTGGGAGAATATGAAACGAGACATCGCCGAATATGTCTCGCGCTGTTTAACTTGCCAGCAAGTAAAAGCAGAACACCGCAAGCCACCAGGGATGTTGCAGAATATTCCCCTTCTAGAGTGGAAGTGGGAACATATCACAATGGATTTTGTGACGGGTCTTCCTAGGTCACAAAGGGGTCATGATTCTATTTGGGTGATAGTTGACCGATTGACGAAGTCTGCACACTTCTTGCCTATGAAGAAAATGTTTTCTGTGGATAAACTGGCTGTTTTGTATTGCTGAGAAATCATACAGTTGCATGGGGTCCCTTCCAGCATTATCTCTGATAGGGATTCAAAATTCACCTCTCGGTTTTGGGGAAGTCTGCAGAAGTCGCTTGGCACTCAGTTACATTTCAGCACTACCTTTCATCCCCAGACGGATGGTCAGTCCAAAAGGACCATCTAGACCCTAGAAGATATGCTTCAGGCTTGTGCCCTAGATTTCGGGATTAACTGGGAAGTTCACATGCATTTAGCTGAATTCGCCTATAATAACAACTATCACTCGGCGATCCAGATGGCGCCATTCGAGGTATTGTACGGTAGAAGGTGCAGATCGCCAGTCCTATGGGACCAAGTTGGTGAAAGCCGTGTGTTTGGGCCAGACATGTTGGAGTTTGAGGCCGAAAGGGTTCAGCTGATCCGGAAGAGACTCTTGACTGCCCAGAGTCGGCAGAAGAGTTACGTCGATAGGAGGCGACGTGAACTCGAGTTTGAAGTTGGCGACCATGTGTTTCTCAAGGTTACGCCAGTAAAAGGAAGAGCTCGGTTTGGTTACTCAGGTAAATTGGCTCCACGGTTTATGGGTCCTTTCGAAATCTTGGAGCGCATTGGAGCCGTTGCATATCGGCTAGCCCTACCTCCAAACTTGTCGCAAGTACATAACGTATTCCACGTGTCTATGCTGCGAAAGTATATGCGAGATCCATCGCACATCTTGCAAGATCAGTTCCTAGCGATCACGCCTGATGCCACGTATCAAGAGTCGCCTGTCGAGATCTTAGACCGCAAAGAGCATCAGCTTCGCAATAAAGTGATACGACTCATTAAGGTCCGTTGGAATAATCATTCTGAAAGTGAAGCCACGTGGGAACGCAAAGACGAAGCCTTGCGTCGATGGCCACACTTGTTTCCTGAACGACCAGAATGTTATGAGTTTTTGTATGGCATGTATTGAGTGACTGTAATCAATGCGAATGTTATCTTTATTAATGATATCTCTATCTTTTGAATTTGGGGACCAAATTCTTATAAGTTGTGAGTATTGTAACGTTATGAAATTTTAAAGAGTTGATTGGACGGGACAGCAGTGTTCTGTCCCATCCCACTCTCTCTTGCTCCCCACGCGTTCCCCCTTTTTCCCCCCTTCTCCCCTATTCACCTCGTGATCACCGACCCCGCTGCCTCCTTCTCCTCCCTATTTCTCCCCTCCTCCTCCCGCTGCTTCACCATTATCGAACCTAGCATCTTCTTCCTCACGCGTCTCCTCTCAGCCTCCTCTTCCCAGCTCCGACCGCAACTCCGGCGACCTAGATCCGGCGGACTCCTCATCTTCATCTTCCACGTGAACGAACGGCGACGGGAAGTGATCGCCAGCCCTAGATCTGCCTCGCCTTTCATCTTCGGTGACTCCGGCGGGTTCTCACGGCATCGGCGGGCGTTTCCTCTCTCTTTCCGCCCGCTTTCCGGCGTCGTCTTCCCTAGCTCCGGCGACATCCGTGAACGACGCTGCCGGCGGTTTTCTCTCGATCTCCGGCGATCCATGACTCCTTTCACGAAATCGATTATACGAACGTGGTCCTCTCGGTGCCGGCGACATTTTCCACACCGGGAAGCTCTATTCGACCACCGGAGTTACTGTTCCGGCGATCGCCGCCGGCGAGGTTTCCGGCGAGCTCCGACGACTGAAACCTACGGTTCGGGGTTGTACGTGCGTGGACTTTATTAGACGAGTACCTGGTTGGTTCTAGCGCAGACTTACAGGAACCAAGTAGGGTTCTTACCTCACTATCCTTGTTCGGTGCCAAACTGCATGCGTAGATAACGGCACCATCTTCTTGCTGATTGAATCTGATTATTACCTTCGTATGTCCATTGAAATATGTATCTTGCCATTGAGTCACATGGATGCTTACATGTTATCTGATTTTTATATTTCGATGCATGATATTGTTGATGGTAGATTTATATGCGGTACATATATATTTTGGTTGTCTCTATAGCCAGCTTGTGTTGATATTTGGGATAGATGGATAGGTCTGACTGGGATAGTCCACCTTCCGAGATCCTTGTGATTTTGGCCATTGGTAGTAGTCATGGATGCAGTCTGTGTGAGCCTATGGACTACAGGCCTCTGGATGGGTCACAGTCGGATGTTGTGGGACTCGGCATTCCGGGGTGATCTAGGTGTAGGATGCTACATCGGCGGACTGTCGACGGACAGTCGTCTCTACCGTTAGCTAGCGGTAGAAACCACTCTTTGAGTGCGCGTCCTACGGGACATTTGGCACAGCTGGATTTTCACTTGCATTCTGTACTTTATGTACTTACTTAGTCGGGTTATATTTACTTACAGTGCACTTCTGTTTATTGATTATTGCTGGATTCTCCTTACTCTTATATGCACCATCTACTTATTAAACCCTACTTAGCCTCCCCGCTAACTCCCCTTGCCTTGCCTCCAGATTTAGGCTCGGCTCCCTCTGGTGCGCAGTAGATAGATAGGTGATGATTTTCCCTATCATGTGTTGTATTTACTTATGTGTCACATGTATTTTGGTTATTATCGTATTTCGAGGACTATATCCGGTGGATTTGTTTATCTGGTCATGGACTAGTGTGGATTGTGGACCTAGACTATTTGACCTTGTGTGTATTGCTGACTTTGACCGCTGCGTCGGTCTGACGTGTATTTTATCTATGTGGATCTCGTCGTTTTATGATATTTTTGTCATCTTGTATTGTATCCTGGATCTGTATGACTTTGCAGATTCATTATTTGCCGCGTCCTAAGGCTGGGAGAGTCTTTGAGGCGTGACAGGACAACCATCAAACATAGATTGCAAGTATAGTTAATCCTTTAGGTACAAGTAAGTTGACGGAGGTTGGTGAACTAGGTTTTTTTTTGACAAATTAACCTACCATCACTTGACCAATGTAATCTCTCTCTCTCTTTTCCATAGAATCTTAATAAATAAAACATCTTGTATTGCTTGATCTCTTTGTGAATTTCCAAACTATACTTTTGAGTTTTTCTTTAAAAAATTGTAAATAAAATTCATAATTTTCATATTTGCTTGGTAACCTAAGTTATAATGAGTGACATACAAAGTATAAAAATACGAAC
This sequence comes from Costus lasius, assembly GCA_027563935.2. Taxonomy (NCBI): domain Eukaryota; kingdom Viridiplantae; phylum Streptophyta; class Magnoliopsida; order Zingiberales; family Costaceae; genus Costus; species Costus lasius. The sequence goes on along the minus strand of CM050450.1, from coordinate 131,990,312 downwards.
ACGATGTAATTCTTTTTTTGTCGTAATCTTTTGTATCAATATAAATCGATTCAAACATAGTAGATATTAGTAGTGCCACAATGGTACTCACTAAAATCTTAGTTTCATGCTAGGTGGCTTTTGACATCTATGGAACTAATATCAACTAAGGCAAAATGCTCAACTAATATCTTGTTTTCAAACATAGAAATGCTTGTAATTAGTCTTCTTTGACCGTGTGCTCCTTTCATCTACTCTCTTGCTCGATTCAATTATAGAAACATTTGTAATCTGAAGATTACATCTTTGTCTCTCTCCAAACCTTCAAAGGCTAAGCTATGCATCTAAAGAGAGAAAAATCAGATAATTAATTTTTTTTCTTCTTTTAAAAGTACAATTAGTTGACAATAAGCATGACGTAATTAATGCATAGAGCAAATAAATTTCTAAAATTGAAATCTACACTCCATTCAAGCGGCCTATTTCAACCATTCCATTTAAATTCACCGTTCTATGTTTTTTGTATATGAATAAATGTGACATGCGTTGACTATTTGACTATGGTCAACAAATAGTAATTCTCCTCCATATAAATGGATGCCACGCATCCTCGTCGCAACTCACAAGCTAGCATCAGCATGGCAATCGACCCCTATCTCCTAGCCGCCACCGCTGCCTGCATCGTCGTCCACTTCCTCCTCCGCCGCATGCTCCGCGGGCAGCGTCTCCCCCTCCCACCGGGCCCCCGTGGAGTCCCCGTCCTCGGCGCGCTCCCCCTTCTCGGCACCCACGCTCACGTCAACCTCGCCCGCCTCGCCCGCCGCTACGGCCCAATCATGTTCATCCGCCTCGGATCCCACGGCTGCGTCGTCGCCTCTAACGCCGCCGCGGCCCGAGCCTTCCTGAAGACCCACGACCTCCAGTTCGCCGACCGCCCCAACCCCATCAGCGGGCGCGACATCACCTTCGACCGCCAGAACCTGGTTTTGGCCGACTACACGCCCAAGTGGAAGCTCCTCCGCCGCGCGTGCAGCCTTCACTTCCTCGGGGGCCGGGCGCTCGCTGACTCTGCTCCCGTGCGCCGCGACGAGATGGCGCGCATGGTACGCGCGCTGCGGGCGCAGGCGGCCAAGGGGGAACCGGTGACGCTTCCGGACGTGATGGTTTGCGCGCTGGCGAACATCATCGGCATGGTGGTGATGAGCAAGCGCGTTTTCGACTCACATGGCGTGGAGTCAAACAGGTGGTTTGCTGAATCAAATTAAATTACAGAACAAATAAATAAAAAATTAACAGCATGATATAAGTTATGATTAGGTTCAAGAGTTTGGTGTTCGAGATGTTATCCGGGGGGCTGCAGTTCAACATAGGAGATTTTTTCCCGTGGATTGCGTGGATGGATCTGCAGGGAATACAAGCAAGGATGAAGAGAGTGCGCGCCGGGTTGGACGTCATGCTGACGAAGCTGTTTGAGGAGCACGAGGCGATGAAAGAACAGCGGCTGAGGGAGGGGCGCTTGGACTTCCTCGACAAGCTCATAGCCAGCAAGGACATGGAGGAGGAGGGCGAGACTATCACCGACATCAACATCAGGGCTCTCTTCATGGTAAACTCTATTTCATGGTACATGAATTAAGCCTTATTTGAATAGAGTTCATGTAAAACACGCAAGAATGCAGGACCTGTTTGTGGCCGGCAGCGATACATCGGCCATCATCGTGGAGTGGGCCATGTCGGAGCTGCTCAGGAACCCGAGCCTCCTCCGGCGGGCGCAGGCTGAGGCGGACAGCGTCGTCGGCCGCGACCGCCTCCTGGAGGAGTCAGACCTTCCCCGGATGCCCTTCTTACAGGCCATCTGCAAGGAGGCGCTGCGGCTGCACCCGTCGACGCCGCTCGCGCTGCCGCACTTCTGCTACGAAGCCAGCGAGGTCGGGGGCTACTACATTCCGCCCAACTCGCGCCTGCTCGTCAACGTGTGGGCCATCGGGCGGGATCCCAGCGTGTGGGCCAACCCGCTCGTGTTCGACCCGGACCGCTTCATGGGGGAGAAGGCCGTGAAGTACGAGCCCATGGGGAACGACTTCGAGTTCATTCCCTTCGGCGCGGGAAGGAGGATTTGCGCGGGGAAGATGCTGGGTATGGTGTTCCTGCAGTACATGCTGGGCACTCTGGTCCATTCTTTTGATTGGAGGTTGCCTGATGGGGTCCACGACATCGACATGGAGGAGAAGCACGGCTTGACGCTCCCCAAGCTTGTGCCTCTCAAGGCTGTGCTCACTTCGCGCCTCTCCCCCGTCGCCTACAATGCCGCGGTTCATTAAAATCATCACAATATATAACATATATATATGTTATAATGTATGTTGACTGAACGATGCGTGGAATAGTTATACCTGTAATAAGGGCGTGGCCAATAGCCAGATTTTACTATTGCATTATACTGCAGAGATCCATAAATCTAAGTAATGTTAATACTATAATAAGAACTATGGCATGAGGTCTTCTGGCAGGCCTCGATCCTGACAAAATTCCGCATACATCATTACAAGGACTAGTCAATTAATGTTCTAAAGTTACAAGCACATAGAGAGGAAACACGTAGTTATTCATAGAAAGTAACTGTACATGATCTCGTGATCTAAATTGCCACCAGTCTCATCAGTAGCAGCAACCTTCTGCAAGCAGCCATTAATGATGAAACCCAGTCGGACACATTTGATTTAGTTAAGCCAGCAACAAAATCTTTGGGAGATCCCATGTGGAAGGAGAGATCGATCAAGCTCGTTACTCACGGGGCCGTGCAAGCCACAGAGAACTCAGGGCGCGAAGGCGCGAGAAGTAATCGTTGATGGCAAGGAGTGCCCGTGCCGCTTGACGTGTCGTTAGAATCCGGCGCATCTGTTGCAGAGTCTGCTGCCGCAGATTGTCAGCCTGGGAATGAACAATAAAAGCCAAGTCTTGAAATTGATTGAAATATCAGTATGCAGAGTCTCTTCAGTAAACGAGCTCAACAAACCAGACTCTATGTGAATCCAAAGTAAAAAAGTATAAATTTCATAAAGAAGAGTAGTTTATTACCTGACAAAGGAAATTCTCCAGAGTCCCGAGTTTGCCCATTGCCATAGCCATTTGACCCATGTAGTTGGCAACATTGCCAGAAGATGCTGAGGAGGAGAGCGAGCCAGCTAATGTTTCTGCCAAGGATTGCTGCAGTGCTTCCATACCTTGGGAAAGAGCATCCTCAGCCTGCTGGGACGATTGCTGGAGGTTGCATAGACCCATCAACTGCTGCTCCGTTAGTGGCTCTAGGTGACTTGCAAGAAGCTGATAAATTGATATGACGAAACGTTAGATACCAGAACCAAACAAAGTAGCACACTTGAGATCGACTTGACAGAACTTTTATTTAAGAAAAAAAACATCGACTCAAGCTAGTTCTAAGCTACACAGTTGAATTTTCTTTACTAAATTTGAGCCTGGAGAGTAAAAAAAAGGAATAAGAATGTAATATTAGAGTAGAGATGTGCACCTTCAGGAGCTCGGATGAACGGAAACCACCTATCCACATGAAACACCTCTCTGCCGGTGTTTTCCACATACCCGATAACATATGGAACACATCTGCCTTGGCAGCAGTGCTCTTGAGCTTAAAAACTTCATCATAGTGTGACATAATACCATCAACAATAGCACGGAGATCATTATCGCTAGCATGTGCATTGACAGCAGTCCTGAGTTCACCAATTTGCCGATTGTGCTCTTCTCGCCATCGTGCATATTCTACGTCAAAAGCCAATGCCCCTGCAAAGATAATTAGACTTCTTTTATACTCTATGGAGTGAATACGATAATTAAGAGCGATCTTAACCCTATGTACTTGAGAAATAAAGTTTGGTGTTTGGTATATGAATGAAAAGGAGGAAAATCATCCTTCTTCAAAGAGGATTACAAATCTAACACTGACATCCAAACATGAAGTTGTGAAATAACTCACTGAGGCCAAGGCCTAATACATTTATGTATATATCCCTCCCCCCCTTTTTTTCCAAGTTGAGCATAAATGTCTATCACTCCAAGCGAATATGCTTTGCATTGGAATAATAAAACTTAAACACAAACTCGGAAGCTTCAAACTATATCCCTAATACAAGTTCACGTTAATTGACGAATCTACCCCGTAGTATATGTTTTAAAGGATGCATCCAAATCTTTGATATATAACTAATCAATACATAAAATCATAGCATTAAAAAGAATAGGCCTCAAAAAAAGAATCATAATGAAATTTCAGGCGTCAAATTAGGGATTCCAAACAATAAATTTTGCTAATTGGATATACGTGTTCATAACAAGTTAACAACAATTCTGAATAAAGGGTAGAAAGAGATAAAGAATAACTATGCACATAGTGTTTCCTAAAATGAAGAGGTGTAATTCCCATAACATTAAGTTCTTCGTACAAAGAAACTGCAATTTATTATGAAATCTATATATAAAATATAAAATTACATGAAGAGAAAGGAGACCGGATCAAATAGCAGGAAGATGACCGCAAATAGCAGCAATATATCGATTCACAGCATGCCAAAAAGTCAAAATATTTGCTGATAATCATGCAGGTGTTACAATTTTTATAGAGCTGAACATCAATTTTGCTTATTGGATATAAGTGTTAATAGTAGCAATGTTGAAGAAATGGTAGAAAGAGACAGAGTAACTATGTGGTTTTATTGTTTCCAAAAATGAAGAAGAATTCCCATAGCATGAAGCTCGTAACAGGAAAGAAACTGCAATTTCGTTTCTAGATTCTACAGATAAAAACATAAAGTTACGTTAAGAGGATGAGAATGAATTATAACAGGAAATAGAACCACAAATGGCAACAATATACAGATTCACGGCATTCAAAAAGTCAAAATATTTGCTGATAACCAAACAGTGTTACAATTGTTATAAACCTGAACATCGGTTGGATTTGCTCATTGTACGCAAGTGTCAATAATATCAATGCTGAATAAATGGTACAAATATACAAAGAGTTAATGTGTAGTTCTAATGTTTCCTAAAATGAAGTGCAATTCCCATAACCTGAAATTTTCAAAAGAAAGAAACTGCAATTTTGTTTCCGCATTCTACAGATAAAACATAATTTTAAGAGGAAGAGACTGAATCAAATAACAGAAAAGAGAACCACAATATACAGATTCATAGCACTCTGGGAAAAAAAATCAAAATATTTGCTAAAAACCAAACGGTTGTTACAATTTCTATAGAACTGAACATCAGTCAATTTTGATTATTGAATGTAAGTGTTAATTATATCAAAGCATAATAAATGGTGGGAAGAGACAACGAGTAGTTGTGCGGTTTAATGTTTTCCTAAAATGAAGTGTATTCCCATATCATGAAGTTTCTTCATAGGAAAGAAACTGTAGTTTCATTTCCACGTTCAACAGATAAAGCATACAAATATGCTAAGAAGTAAGAAGAGACCAAATAAATTAATAGATAGAGAATCACAAATAGCAGCAATATATGGATTCACAGCATTAAAAGAGTCAATATTCACTTAAAACCAAACAGATTTTACAACTTTTACAGAGCTGAACATCAGTCAATTTTGCTTATTGGATATAAGTTTTAACATTTTTGTCTATTGATCTTAATGTTCCCCAAAATGAAGAAGTGTAATTCGCATAGAGATGGAGTTCTTCAAAGAAAAGAAACAGCTATTCTATTTCCATATTCTACAGATAAAACATTTAAGTTATCTTCAGAGGAAAAGACCTACTTAAACAACAGAAAGAGAACCACAAACAGCAGCTATACAGATTCACAGCATTAAAGAAAGTCAATATTTGCTGATAACTAAATCGCAGTTACAATTTTTAGAGCTGAACATCAGTTGAGAACCTCAAGGACTTACCATTTCCACTCATTGTATGGGATTGATCTCCTGAGCTAGAAATAAAAATTCCCTAAAAGATAAACCTTGTTGATTAAGGCGTCTAATTCAATGTTTGTAAAGCAAATTGAAGCATATTGCTCAGGGGAAACCAACAATGATGCTGATTACCTGCTGTCGAGCACGCTGGAGTTCTTGCTCAAGTTGAGTAAGTTTCAATCTGCTACTTTCTAGTTGTTGTACATATGCCTTGCAAATAGAAAATGAAACATGCCAATAAGCCAAATCATACAGAAAGGACTTGCAGAAAGATTGTTCAAAGCAAAGATGACAGATGAGTCTAAGTAAAGCATACTGCCAATTCATCTCAATCCCATTGGGATCCAAGTCACAGCCATCTTGCGTTGGGCATTTAATTTAAGCCAAATATACCAATCAAACTGTATGACATATTGATACAATGATACTGTGTTGGTAAACACAGGTCGAACTGCTAGATTTCTAGCCATTTGCACTTTTTCTCAAATGGCCACTAGATTTTTTTTTAACAGCTTAGGCTGATTTGAGGGTCTTTCAGCCTATTTCAATTCCTCAACTCTAACTTCACTCACATAACTCCGTACGCTCAAATCCTCTTGAACTCTCATAATTAATTAATTTTACACAATCAGTTTGAGTTATATTTCATTGTTGTGCATACTGAAGCCAGAAAATTTGACAGAGAAGAAATGCTCTTGGTCTCACCTAAACGTTTAGAATTTTTATACTGTGCAAGGGAGATGAAAGAGAGCCGCATTCATCTCTTTACTCATTGTCTTCGGTGATGAAAGAGAGCCGCATTCATCTCTTTACTCATTGTCTTCGAGACCAATGGTGTTGGAATAGGATAGAGGAGATGGAATTAAGTTGATCAGTGTCACTAACAAAACATTGTTTTTCCTTACTTTTGCTGATCGACTTTATCCTTTCTTCTTTTTCTGCAACTTTCTTATTTGGTTTTCTCCTTTATCTTGTCCTATCTATCCCCTTGAAGTACTGAAGCTCCATTTTTAGGTTACTGATCAGCTGATTTGAGGTTAAATTGGCATGTCATATCAGGTGCTCACGGGAAGATAAGGGGAATTGGAGCCAAAGATTTGGAAGTTGAATTCTTAGCTCTATTCAGTGAATGTTTATAGATTTGAAACTGAATTTAATATATTTTGGCAAGATTTTGTGTGAGACACAAGCAACATGTACTTATGTTTTTGGGCGTTGAACAGGAAATATGGGTATTTTTCCCCGTTGCATTTGGGGACTGAAATCATGCTTGAAGTGTATTTGGGATGGTTTTGGCAAGAGCTGAAGGGCTCTTTTTGATGTTTGGTTTTAGTGATTGGTAAGTTCAAGATCACTCTAAAGACCATCTTTTTATTGGAATATGACTAATTTTGTGTCAGGATTGACTACGGTTTGAATCTGGTTTGAGTTTGCTTATGGGTGAACATAATTGAATCATGGTCGGAGACAATTTGGTTTTATCCTCTAATATAACCTCAAAATCAGTTCGATAGCACTAAATTACTTGAGAAGCTACAAATATTTTTAGAATAGGCTCCAGGCAGTGAGGTAACATGTAACTTCATGGCAAATAGTAAATATTAGCGTTATTCATCTATGTAATTTGTGCCACTACTGAGAGAAGTAGCTATTTTATAAAGTGCATTTGACAATTGACATTATGCCCCAACTGCAACTATAATAAAAATGAGAAATAGATAAATTACCTTTTTTCGAAGCCGGCTTTTTCTTGCAGCTTCACGATTTTGAGCAAGTCGACGAAGTGTCTAAACAAGAGTTTACACTATAAGTAAAATGAATTGTCCATATAACTAATGCTAATAGAACACTGGTTTTACTTTTTGATCCCCTGCTCTCATCTTTGTCAATCCATTAGAATCAGCAGCCGCTAGACCTCGTTCTTGCTGCAAATTGCAATACAAAAATACATATATCACAAATGATGCAGGAAGCAGCAGTTGAAAATTTGAAACTACAAATGACTAAGCAAAAGAATGGTAGATTTGACTCCTTTGCATATAGTTGCATACCAAATACCCCCATTATACTATCAATTAATTTTACTGCTACACCTCGTTCTAAGGGACATATCATATATGTGTTTATGTGCACATGCTCGTGCGTAATAATGAAATTCCAACAAGGGAAAGTAGACGAATCGTAACCAAATAACATTCCATCAGTTATCTATTGACTTGTTAGCAGCTAGAAGAAAATATTTCAGCATGATCTTAGACAGATTATAAGGCCTTGTATCAGGAAACTAGTTCTGGAGCTCCATGGTACAACCATCCATATACAATTTTCACCACTTTTGCAACTAGTTTTGCTTAATATATTTATGATATACTCAGTATGACGAGTTCTAACATCAAGGGACGTAGAAAGATAATATTAGTTAAGGAAGTTTTCATGGGATAACTAACAAACTACATTTAACAAGCACGCAAGTACAACAAATTACAGCTCAGCAATCTGCTAATATTATGTTGAATTACATCAGTGAGAACACACTGGATTGTACTTTTCGTTTACAGGGTGGAGTAGCAAATAGGAAGGACTCGGGGAAAAGTAGCAGAGAAAGAAATCTGTAAAGAGGTAAGTTACTCAAATTTGCATCTCAACAAAGAACTCTACTTTGCTTTCAAAATCTTGTGATCAATAAATTATCAGAAAACTCCCAGAGTACTTGACGTTCAGAAAATTTCGTGATCAAACAAGAAATCTATTAACTTCTGAAGATGTCTTAGAAGAAAGCAACTGCAAGGTAAATAAAACATAATATATTAATCACCGTGAAATTGAGTCCTTCAGAATATAATGTTCCGTTTAAATCGCATCAAAATAGACAGTAAAGGGTAACAAGCTTATAAATCATCATGATTTAACATGGTTTGAGCTGGGTGGCAAAGCTTCATGTTTTCAGGGCATCCAATAAAAATAGAGAATTTCAAGATCAGGTTGAATCTACTTGGGCCAGACAAAAGAAAAATTACCATGTCATCTTTATCATCCACATCCAAATCAGTTGAGGTATCTGTTCTGGGACTACCATCTGCCATTGTGGTCTCCCCCCCGTTCTCAAACTGACCCCTAGGTAGCGTTATCAGTCTAGGTTGCTGTCTTTTCTGTTGGAGTTCTGTCAAAGATCTCACTCTTTCTGCTGAAGGTGTAATGGGAGGCTGGCATTGTCAAAAGAAAAATTAGGGAACGATATCTAATTTATACCAACTGGACCAGTCAGTTGTCAGAATTTAAGATTCATGCTGAATAAATAAATCGTACAATGCTAAAATCTTCAAAAAGAGGACCAGATGTCACGACTTCTCCACTGGGTTTTGGATTAAATTCAGAACCTGCAAACACAAAAATGGATTTCAGTTCCACCTAAAATTGAAGGATCAGGATAAATATATATCAGTTGTAAACTTGTAATATTTACGCGGACCCTAATTTAAATCACATTAAAGCAAGTGACGTTGACACGAAGACAGAACCACATGTAGCTTAGTCAATTAGCTAACGTCAAGTTTAATTAATGTGCAAAGGACGGCATATTGATCATATGGGAAGTAAATGCAAGAAATATATAAATATGGTTTAATGATCTCAAACAAATGAAAAGATAAGGCTTTTCTTGAAAAATGCGAACAATGTATACTTCACTATAAACCACAGGGACTGGAAGGTCACTCACTTCTGGTGAAATCAGCAGCAGCTTCTAGACGGCCAACAGATTGTTCAAGCATGCCAAGTTGAGAAACTCTAGATGAATGCATGGTGTCCCCATCCAAGGCACTGTGAGAAATAGTGAGATGCATGAATTTGCCAATGAGACTGATGTAGAATAAACTATGTTACAGCAATTAAATGTGAGAACAAAAAAGCGGTGATGTGAAGTTGTGAACAAGAATATTTATTATTTATAGTACATGGTGGAAATAGTTCTTTGGATATTTCCTAGAAAAAAAATCTAACATATAATTTAGAGGCAAAAAAGAAGTCATCTGTCGTTCATTCTTAGCAGAGTCTTGATATCATGTTCCAGCCTGTTTGATAAGCAATTATTTTCTCTGTGAATGGGCAGCATATAGATTATCTCTGATGACATGATCAAGAGAAAATATGGCACAAAATAAAAAAAAAGGTCAAATTCTTGTTTCCTTTCGGATGAAGTATTTTTTGTGGATAGAATTTCCCATTACATAATGACTGGGAACTAAAAAATTTAACACTATACTAGCCACCGACTCAAACTTGATGAAGGGACAATTAAGTCTTTATTGAAGAGGATTTAATTACAAGATAATGAAGCAGCAAGAAGAAAGATTCACTGCTCAGCACAATGAACCGTGGCATGGTAAAGCACCAAACAAAAAATTAACAGCTTCATTGTTGATAATTCCAAAAAGGTCAAGTTTATCAAGAAATGTACCAATATGACAATCCTGAGCTCTGACAAGCAATGAGTTAATTAATTTTCATGGTAAATGATAACTTATGCAACGTTCATAAGTCATAATCTCATTTTTTTTTAATTTCATAAAGTTGGCGATTTCATTAGCTTAACAAAACCAATTATACAACATAATTAAAACGAAAATTAACTTTTTAAGAAATTGTATTCCATAAATCTCAAATAGAATGCTTGCTTGCTCTTCTCTCCAAGTACTTTTGCTTATCACAAGCTTCACTAGTTCACTAATATCATGTTTTCCACAATGATTTGCTAAACTTCTATTTGAATATCACAAGGTCGAGATGATTTATGTGTATCAATGCCAATTGTACTGTTATATGTAAATTCGGCTACATCTCAGTTAATCATAGTTTGAAGTTCCAGCACTCAATTAATTATAATACATGTTTTATTTATAAGCCAGTTCATCCATCTAGATGAAATAATGATCTAATGAACTAATGCTTCCCATATTAAAATGAGAAATTCAGAAACAAGCGATTCTCTAGATGAACTTCGTTGTATAGATGTGGCCTTTTTCCATATCATAATATATTTGGCAGTTTATCATTAAAGATGTCAAGAAGAAAGGTTATATCAGATATTTGAATCAGCATCATATTTAAGGAAATCATTTGTTGAGCCTTCCTCAGAATTATGGTGGTATAGACATAAATATATGTACTTGTGTCAGCAATGCAGATTAAATATGTTTCTAGAAAAATAATTTTGTTGCCATTTCTTTGCTAACCTACTTAAGTCTCCAAAAATATTACTGAAAACACAAACAATCAATGATAGTATGATCGATGGTTCTCAATGCCAAATATATGAATTGCATGCAACAGATTAAACAAATTGCATGCTTCTGGTAAACAATTTAGGTGTTGATAACAAGGTCCCTTCAAAACCCATATTTATCACAAATTACCACTTGACTTATCGCAAAAAGAAAAGAATGATTTAACTCTATATTGTGCATTAAAGTACTCTTGAGCATTGGTAATTAGACATCCTGTCAAGGTTGACCAAGGTACAACTGTAACACTCCTCGAAGGCAGCCCAAAATGTGTAAGAAAGACAGATTGTTGTAAACTTGACAGCTGCTTCCAAATAAACAACACAAATAAAATTTTACCAATCTACAGCAGATTAAACCTTGGTTCTAGAATATGACCGAGATAACAAGATCTGTTATGGAGTTCACACTAGCTTCTATCACATCCTCTGGCCAATACACAGTCATTTTGCCAGTCAGTTCTCCGTTGTCTTAGCTGCTATTTGGCACTCCCATGCTACCGCAAGTGAAACGAGGAACTTTCTCAATAGAGATAAGAGATAGCCACATCACTGAAACAGACCATAGCTTCCAATGCAAGGCTCCCCCCTTTTCATGCTAGACCTAATGGGAGAGAATGGCATATCAACTAGACATGGAGTCTCGAAGCAAGTTTCTCACTTTCTCACTCATTTCTTCTATCACATTTTTGTGTGGCGTGAAATAAGGGATGGGGGATACAACCACCCTTAAGATGCCCTTCTATGTTTTGATTTCCAAACGAAAACTCTAAAAAGAGGCAAGACGGCTGCCCATAGAAATGCAGATAATACCTCCTACACCTTGTGTCATATAGGAACTGAATCCAACACTCACCTAAGCGAGGAGTGTACTCTAGTAAGAAATTCAGTAGGCATGTCAACGAATACACCAAATATCTGTACCCGGTAGATGAACAAGTACAATCAGAGCAAACAAGACAACAAAGTCTGCAAGGTGATTTGTATGGTTGTTGGCATGCTGGAACGAGGGCAAAAAACAACATTTTCGGATTGAAAGAAAGATAGCAACAAGATGCTGTCTTCACAAGTTCTGGTGGGCCTGATTAGGCCCTTATGGCATTGATTAGTTTCGGTTAGCACTTGGTTTGCGGGGCCCTTGAAGTGGTCTATTGGGAACACCTTTTTCCTTTTATTCGTTTGTGCTTCTGTTCTGTTCGTCCCTTTCACCTATTCAGCGTAATCGCGTCCTTGTTGAATGAGTTACCTGATCCGGATTGGATTTTCGCTAAAAAAAAGTATAAAAATTGTTACCAAACAAACAGATTCCATATCTGCGAGACATGCTTGTTATATAGCTCAACAAAAAACAAAATCAAAACGAAAAAAGGCGCTAAATTTACTAATGAAACAAACAGAGCCATAAATGATAAAAGGACAAAGAGATAGATTTGCACACATGTTCTGAACCACTGGCAAGGAGGAAACGAAACTCGGCATCCCGCTCGCTGCTTGACAACCATCTTCCACCGAAACCCTGCCTCTCCTACTCCCCATCGACAGCCACCGCCGCCACCACCATCGTCGACCTGGCCGCGACCACCCAGCAAACTCGAACACTTCAGGACCAAATCAAAATAAGAAAATAAACAAAAAAAAGGCCAGAGCCCAAAACTATCCGCCTTAGAAGGTGAAGAAGAATCCGGAAACCATCAAAGGAGTACCTCTCAAATCGAATCAAGCCCTCAACTTCAAGTAGCGGCGGCGTTCCACCCACATCGAGCTAGAAAGAGGCAAGACGATTCGACCACCGAAACCCTCCCGCTTCGTCGGGAGCCGAGGGGGCAGCACAATCGCGGTGACCTCGCTTCTGTGCCTGCTCTCCCTCCGTCCCTCGCCACTCGCTCCTCGCTCCTCGCTCCTTTTCTCTTGCCCAGCGTGAATACAAAAGGAATCCTTCAGTCGGGCCCCACCCTCAGCTCCAATAGCTACAAGGTGATTGTCCTGGTAACAAAAATCGGTGTCTGGAGGAGAAAGCGAGAATATTTAGAAGGAAACAAAACGATAAAAAAAGAAATAAAATGGTATTTATTACTAATCTCAGTCTGGGGAAGCGGGCGACGATTGGCGGAGCACTGCAACCACCTGGCGTCGTCGTCTTCCTCCAATCCTCCCTCCCTCGCTTCTTCTTCTCTCTCCAACTTTTCATTAAACAATAAAAAAATAGCAATTTGCGAGACTTGTGTGATTGATTCGATTGCATGTTAATGATTCGTCGCTGTTGTTTAATTTATAGTAAACAGATTGAATGAATCTGGTGGCGTCGTGTGATGGATTGGAATGCTCAGAGATGAGTTGTCAGAGGAAGATGATGATGGAAGAAGAGGAAATCTGAGTCACTGCAGTGCGTAGAGGAGGAGGTGAGCGTGTGGATTATTTAATCATTTGCGCATGATCTCAAATCATAAAATACATGATGCATGTTAGTGACAGACAACTCTGCATGCCTTCTTTTTGGAGCTTTGATCTCAGTCTTCCACTCTCTTTAAGGGGAAAAAAATTGAAAGCCGACGACTCATTCTTCATCATCCTTGGAGTGAGAACAAAGTAAAGGTCCAAAGCTCACTCTTTTCTTGGAAAAAAACGCAATTTTTTATTTAGATCATTCAAAAAGGTCGCAATCTTTGTCTAGATCAAAGAGATACTTTTAAAAATAAAAATTCTTGGCTGTCACTGTATATTAGACTGAAAATTTTTCCATCTTGACTATAAACTGAAAAGAACAGAAGTTTCAACCTTATACATTATTGAAGTTATTATTTAGGTTCTAAAAAGTTTTAATTACATCATGAGGGTCACATGAAGAGATTCCATCCTGGTTCTTGATCATGAATAAGTCTTTTTTTTTAAAAAAAAAAAAAATAATGACTTCTTCAGATAATCAAAAGTCGCCAAGTGATGATTCTCGATCATCCATCTAGCTGAAAACTTTGAACAACTATATAAAATAATGCGGTTGGATAAAAGGATTGCTTGACCAGAAACAATACGCACGGTCAATTCTTCAAAAAGATTATGAAGTCATGTCACTGCAATGATGTTTGACTATTTAAAGGCCCCACTCCTTGTATCTTTAATCATGTTCTTTGGTCATTCATTGTTCAAGCTAGCATCATGTCTACTAGTTTTGTCATATCTGAACTTTATATTCTAACAATTATATATTTATTATGCTTCAAATAAAACTCTATCTTGATAGAAAGATCTTGAAGACAATGTTGCATGTTCCAATCTGTGGTGTACGAAGGATGTATTAATTCTCTATAGCATGAGATAAAAATCAGTTTAATCTGAGTTATAATACTAACACTAGGTTCCAAACTGAAACCAACACTATTACTAAACCAATCAAGATCATGTATCAGTTTCAGAGAAAAAAGGATGGATAGAAATCCTAAATATCACCCCAAACAAATGTCTGAATATATAAGATACCATAAGAACCATACAATACAATACGGCACTCTGTATCTGATCAAAATTAAGAAAAAAAAAAAAGATAAACTCAAAACTAAAGGTTTCTTTTATCTCTTAGTGATTCTGATAAGACAACTCAAATTCCTAAAACCCAATTAAATGTAATTCTAATCCATACATTGCTCAGGCTAACAAAATCATGATCCTCGTATGACCTGCCAAATGCAAACTGGTAACAAGAAAGAATATTACAACACAGATTAGTTCTTACACACAAAGTCTTCATTTAACATGAGCAACTAGCTGAAGGTGAAAAATGCTCAATATGTTGGAATGGATGGATCAGCTTTAACGGCATAAGCATGAATCCCTCCTGCTACATTCAAAACTCTTTTGAACCCCTGCAACAAACATGAGCAACACTTTTATCCATGGGTGTGGAGGTGTATGTGTGTGGCTGAAAAAGAGGATAAAGGATGGCACAATGCATGTAAATGTCATAGAATGTGGCAACTATGAAACATATTCAACATGAGCTATGAACATAAAAGGGCACTAATTTCTGATGACAGGCAAGTGAATGGAGAAGAATGGATTGGGACTAATACTTTACCTGAGTCTGTAACCATTTGGCTACCTGCAGAGACCGCACACCATGGTGACACTGCAGTGCAGAATGATAAAGTTGGGTGAGATTAAACAGCCTTAGAACAAATAAAATTGAATTAACACCATCAATTACAAACTCTGAAGTTCGAAAATGTTCAAGGATTCTATGAATCGTACAGAAAGAAAAAAAATTTTACATAGTGTAGCAAATTATGGGTCATTTCTTATATTTCTAGATGTTGTGTGAGAGAAAAAAAGTTGATTCATTCTTTAATACCAAGACATAAGTGTCCTTTTGAGGATCAAACTCATCGGTTATTAGCGATCCCCATGTCCCAAATTGGCGGAGTGGAAGAACCTTAAAGCCGGGCAGGGAAGCTTGAGATCTGTAATTCAGGATTAATGGATCATGAATACAGAAACCAAGAAATATATACATAATGGAAACTAGATAATAGCAAATGACATCCGCTGCCAAATCAATGACTAATAAGGTACTGCATCTCAGTGAATAATCTACCGAAACTAGGAAGAATAACAAGTGCAGTGTAATTATAAAACTCGTGGAACAGACTACTGGAATCATATTTTAACTAAAATATGCTCTTCGGTCAATTAAATATAACTCAAGAAAGAACCATGAGAAAACTATTTTAAAACACAATAACACACATTTCCTGTGTAAAACATCTAAAAATGGCATCTGTTGAAAAATTTATAGAAAGGGTTAGCTTGAGCATGCTTCAACCAATATGCGCCTTTGATCATATATATATATATATATATATATATATATATATATATTAAAGGCCGGTCCAAATATGTGTGGGGTGCATATCACACCATACTAGTTCAAGCAAATAGTGATACACTAGTACAAAATTTACTTTGTTTACAAGGAAATAAAAATTGAAAAATAACTTGGCCAAACTCCATGCAAAAAATCAGATATTTCAATTATGTTTCAATACAATAAGATCTGACAATTTCATATGGTTGGGCAGAAGCGATTCATGCACATCCCTATTTAATTGTCAGGCCCTGCTGAAACAAAAAGCACCTTTAGTCATATCTGCATGTCCAAACAACTCCAATTGCATAAAATTTTGCATCTGCATGCTTGACATTATATAGATTGATTTAAGCTGCAGTTTGACTAAAATATATCTTTAATAAGGCAACTCTTAGTTTGTTATGGAACTTCACACATATTTTAATTTATTTATGTAAGCCCAAGGTTATCGAAATCGCGTTCCGGGTCGTAGGAACATCCGATCCTACGACCCAAATCACCTGTTGTGTGCTGGATCGATCGAAGGATCGGTTCCTACGTAGGAACGGTGGGATCGCCGTTCCGGAACGTAGGAATGGATGGGAACGGGCGTTCCCAACGATCCAAGTGAACCATACATCCATACCCGAATACCCGCTAACCCATACCCGAACCCGTTTAAAAAACCATAATCTAGGTTTTTCCCTCTTCCGCCCGCTTCCGCCGGCTTCTACGTGCGCAGCTTTCGCTCGCCATTGCTGCTCATCGTCGCCGGCCACTTTTTCATTGCTGCTCACCGTGAGTTGCTACCGAAGTCAATGTCCGACGAGCTGTTGAGTGTTGACGACGCCTGCGAGTTGCAGCCACCTGCTGCCGCCTTCGGTCTTCACTAGAGCTGTCGCCTTCAGCCTTCGCTGGAGAAAGCCGCCGCCTTCAGCCTTCGCTGGAGCAAGCCCCTTCAATTTTCGAGAGCAAGCCGCTGCCATCAGCTTGTCATCGCCAACTCAGGTAAGTTCTCCTTCTATATCTTGCATATTTACAGGTATGACATCGTTGTTTTTATTTGTTTGCCATTGCAATTTTCAAGTTTCTTCTTATAGTTTTATGACTTTTATCTTGGCGGATTCTAGATTGAACTATATAACTATTTAATTTGACAAGATATATACGGTATACAGTATACCTCTAGTTTTATCTTGCCATATAGTTCAAGAATCTACCTGGAGAAAACTAGGGGTATATACCTTGATTTATATGTCCACTTTTATCTTGCCATTGACTTTTCAATTTTCATTACTCTTTATGTTTGATGTGATTTACTTGTCTGAATTTTCATGATTGAATGTTATTATGTTAATCTTCTTATTGAAAATGCATGTTATCTTACTATATAAATATATAAAATTATTTTTTTTTATAAAAAAATATTTTTTATTCTTTCGGTAGGATCTTGTGATCTTACGATTCGATCCTACGTTTCGATCCTACGGAGCCTTTATTCGATCTTGACAACCTTGTGTAAACCTATTCATTTCGGTCTTTACTCTTCAAAATCCAAGCAACAGTAAGAGATGGGGCGAATATATCAAACAAGTTCAATCCAGCCTTATCATTAAACTTCAGCTAAATTCAATCTTATCACGCTGACAAATGCCAGCATGCTGAATCCAGTTCCCAAATTTGGCAAGAAAATTAGGAAAAGTAGAAGAGGAATTAATCAATTTATCAAGAAGGCCTACAAATAGAACCCTCCATGCAAATTAGGCCACATGAAATAATGAAAGAGAAGTACTGAGACATCAAGAGGATGCTAGTGAGACACTGAAGACAACTCACGATATCATTGAAGCTTTGCTAAAAGGGAGACCAAAGGGAGACATTGATACTTGACATGAGCTCACGCCAAGCATCCAAATTCAAGGATGTATATGTTCATATCAGTCTCCTTCCTCTCGACATTCCTTACTTTACAATTAATGGAGAAGGAAGAGGACCACGTCATGTCCCTCTCCCATAAATACCAAAGGGCATACGTGTCCACAAAAACAACAAAATCGCTCTTTGAACAAGGAAACCTTTGAATAAAAATTTGTCTAAGATTCAAGACAAGGTTTACAATCGTTTTCTAAACATTGTGACCCATGTTTGTGATTGGCACCATCCATCAGTGAGTTGCCATCGCTCTTTTGCCGGGTAAGGGGACTAAAACATCTCTGTTTGTACCAAAAAAGAGGAAAGAGAACCTGCAAAATCTAATCATGCGGCTGCAATCCTAATGTGCACTAATCAAAGGAATAACATAGCAACAACAAAAGGAAAAAAAATGGGAAAATTTTAATCGTCCTTGAAACCGATCTCGATTAGCAACCTCCCAATGTCAACACCTGATCAGAATAACATGTGAATTCCCAAAAAGCCATTCTCATTCACAGAATGTTAACCTAAAAGACCTTCAGTTTACATGGTGCAGGAACTTTCAGGCAAGTGATAACCATTGTATAACAAGAAACAGAATTTCAATTAGTAACATTGAATTGCTCGCTAAGTGAAAGAAGTGTACTTACACCTCCTCAGGTTCTCTGACATCTATCAACTGAGCTTCATCAATAAAACTTGGATCTTGCATTTTGGAATGAAGTTCTACAGGATCAATATCTTGAAGAACCGACTCATCCCTAGTATTGCAAATATTTCGAGTCACTCAAAAATAAAAGAAATGAACTAGTGATAAAACACGAGATGAGTTACTACCTCTCAGAAAGCACTTGCAGAAGGTGCCATCCATATTCAGTCTTACAGCGTACAACTTTGTTTAAAGGAGCAGTAAATGCAGCTTTCTCAAATTCAGGAACCTGGTCAGATTACAACAATCTTGATTAGTTTTTGTTTTTTGCGATTACAACAATATTAAGTGATCACAAATGACAAACAACCATGTCATTCAGAAAACAAGTGATTGCCAGGATAGAATGTAGAGGACCGAGAGGGTGAAAAGCTAGTGTTTTACTAACGAAGACTCATCTCCACACAAAGATAGAGCCAAGAGAAATATTGGTGGGTGTTAGACACTTAGAGGTAAAGGATATACCACAATATTTGAAGGAATGGCCAAGTGACATAGTTTTGCTTTTTTGAATTGCCACTGTGACACTGTCACCCGTCACTCGTCACTCGTTCTCTCATGGTGGTAGTAGCAAGAGGAACACTCTGAGAATTAGTTTAACACCAAGGAGAAGAAACTTGATGTAGTGTTTGAAGCATGAACAAACTTGATTAACAATGCTGCTATAAAATTAGCCAAACCTAATTTGGATTAGGAAAGCAATGTCCGAGATGATTTTTCTCAAGTAGTAAATAATTTTGTTTAGCCGAAGTGAATTGGAACTGGCAGATAACCCTCAAACTCAAGTTTGAACAACTAGGATCAAGCAATCCAAGCTATTCATATAAGAATCGTGACTATGGTGAGAGTAGTTCCAAGTCGTTGAACCTCATGCTTATAGAATTTTAATGCTCGCTCGTGTCACTACTCAGCAAGAGAGGATTTCCTCTCTTGCATCATATGACTATTGCTCATTCATAGCACCCCTAAATAGGAAAGAATTAACTATAAAATGCAAAATACAGAAAAAAATTATTTAAAGTAAAACATTAAGAATGTGTGTACAATTAAGGATAGAAAATAGATGAAAATGAGAGAGAAAGGAAAAAAAGAGAAGAAAAGAAAAGAAAGAAAAGAAAAAGTTGAGATTTGTTTTTTTGCTTTTTTTGGACCGATCATGATTTGAAGGAAAAGTTGGGAATTTTCCTTCCCTCATTTTCCTTTCCCTTTCATTCCTTTCTCTCCCTTTTCTTCCCTTGTATACACACCTAAAAGTATAGTTCATATTTTGAATTTAATTCAAATTAATCATTAACCAAAAAACATTTACATTGTATTTTGTTGTGTTAATGATTAAAACTTAATTGTAAATTAGTCTAATTTAAATGTTTAATTATACTTTTAAATTGATGATGCATCTTAAGACTTACATTATTATGTAATTCCAATTGTGTTAACCCAGTATGATTGATATTACTCGGAAACCACTAGCTACTCATGATGGACAAAATAGGCCCAGTTACTAACTTCAAAAGATTAAAGTTTATCATGCCACTGTGAGACTATGAGTTGACCTCAAATGCAACAGAGCTACCGAGAGTTCACCTAATCTTAATTAAGAAAAAGCTTCTTTTAGGTTCTCAAACTGTGCATTTGTCTAGATTCTCTATTTCTTTGATATAAAGTAGTTTCTTAATAGCTATCAATTCCCGAGATTGTTCCAACCATATAGACTATAGAGACATCAGATTTCTAATCCAATGACACATGGACTTTGAAGTGGGTGGCATTTGGAATTAATAATAATCAATTTTATTCAATAAGGAAAAGCAAGCCAGCACCCTAAACAATAATCTCATAAAAAAAGTTATGACCTTTGAGCAATCATTGGAAGACATATTGCACGCACTGAGGCAGTATATTACATGGTTTGTAATTTCGGTCCGGTACCGGCAGTACCGGCTGGTTTGTACCGGTTCGGCGAGTGACCAGCACCGGAAACCTTCGGAGTATGCGGAACAAGCGGCAGGCGGCGAGGCGACGGCGGAGGTGCCAGCGGAAGCAACAGCGGGTCCGCTGCCTCTAGAAGCTTCGAATCGCCGGCGTTCGAAGCTTCCGCCGCCTTCTGCCGCCGCTAGGATTCGCCAGTTTTCGTCCGGTACCGGCGGTATGTACCGGTCCGGCCGGCCCCCGGACCGGAATTTTAAACCACCGGCCGGACCGGAATTTTAAACCATGGTATATTATATTCCCAACATATGGTATTCTTTTCTCTTCCTAATAATTTTTGCTTAATATACTCTAATTTGGTAGTGGATAAATGATTTGATTTGTCAAAAGGTTGCAAATGGTGACAAGAAACATTTTCAGGAATTTGATAATGAGCAAAAACACAACATTGAAGAATCAAACAGAAGCATGACAGGCCAAATGCACATGAATAAGGTTAGTATCCATCATAATCACAATTAAATCTAAGAAATGCACCCAAATTGCAGAAGTACCGTTTGCCCTCTTCTAATCCAACCAAGCATTCCGCCATTTTCCTTTGATGGACACAAAGAATATTCCACAGCTAAATCACTTAAATCCACTCCTGAAAAAGAATTAAAAATTATCTAAAATTAACCTACAATAAAGAAAGGACTATTAACTTGTATGAAATTGGCAAACAAGATAATAGAAATTGATATTTATGGCTAAAATAATTCATAACCGGAGCGCAGCATGCCAAGCATTAAATAAATGCATTATATAGAATTCGGATAATATTTTAAACTACCTTTTATTCATATCATACGACACTAATTTTGTGAATAAAAGAGTTAATTTCCTTTAGTGGATCAATAAAGATCTATGTGTATCAGTGTATGTTGGCTAAGTTACAAAGTTTAGTTTAAATAGCAGAGTGCGGATTCTCAGAACATAAAATTATGAGCAAATATTATTGTGATAACTTCATGAAAAGAACTGAAATAAGTCAGTATTAAAAAGAAAGAAAGGACAAATGAAATCAACTAATTGTTAAGTAGACTATGGTACCACCACACTCCATGAGTATCAAGAAAACAAAAGATACACTGAAATCAATCTTAAAATTATAACAGCTATTCTTTTTGTTCATATACTGTTATCACAAATGCGAACAGTCTACATGGACAAGTTTAATGGTGGTTTAGATGCACTGTGGAAGGGATAGGAAGAGTTAACATATTCACTTGGCTGACACACTTTGACAGTTACTGCAATTGATCATTATACACCCAACTTTGATATGAAACATAAGACCCTAAAAGAAATGCTATTAAATGAATACAACACGTCTGAACTTATTAAGGCAATGTTTCCTCTTATCAGATTAAGGTAAATGCCAAATGTTAAGTGTATGCGAAGTTTTGTATGAATATTTAAAAAGCATAGTTAGCTCATATACATAACATACCATGCTTCAATTTTGGAGGCTTTGGGGAAAAAATCTACAATGTGTGGACAAATAAGACAAGAATCAAATATTTAAGTATTTTTGCATTGTTGGTATCTGAAGGTCAAGTTGTAAACAAAGGCAAATTAAATCTGGCATCAATTTGTTTGCAAGCATACAGTCTCCAAATTGCATGCCATCACATAAATAAAAAAGGAATATTTTAATAGAATGAAACAACGTTTTATTGAAATGAAATGGTCATGTCTTCTTGTTTCTCACTTCAATCTCCGTTATGTTAGCATTCCATTTCACTCTATAGTGACTTACCTATCAGACAAAAACTTACTATAAGATAAGGGTTTTTTTTCATTCAATTATTATTTTTTTTTTACTATTGATTGATACCAGTATCCCTAAAATATATGTAGATAGTCATATAGGACCACCTGAATGAGAAAATCATCACAAGCATAATTTATTGAGTATCCTCATTATGTGTTTCCATTAGGCACTTCTTTAGAATTTAAGGCTTACATTATTCTCATTGCTTATCTAAGTGGAATGTTAATGTGCATTAGTAGCTGAGAGTCAAAGCACCATAATTAGCAAGAACATATAAGAACGTTCAGCTACTAGAGTAACACATGTTCGAGAGTTTCCTGCAAGCATTGCTCTGAGAACAGTATGAATTATGGCAAGAAAAAGATTGATGTCCGAGAAAATTTTAACAGTTAAAAGGTCTAAGTCTCAATTATGATTTGCTACTAAAAAGAAGGCCAAATATATGAGCATAATGTTGATTAGGGAAGTCAGTATATTTCTTACAATAGTTCGTCGAGCTCTCAATATTTTCAAGTGCAACCCTAGTGTGATAAAAAGATCATCAAAAAATCGAAAATTGAGAACAGTGAAAGGTTTCAATGTGTAAACGAGCTTAGGAAATGGACATGCAAGGGAAACCATTTCATGTTGCTTTTTGGATGTGCCAGTTGATTGCTGACACAATAACGACTTACTTTCAGGGAATAATGTTTGTTGAATATATACCCGGATCCAATTGCTATTGGATCGGGCAGATACTTATTAGTTTCTTGTATATACACATAATATGTACAGTGCCCTAATTTGAGGAAAGTAGAACACATGAACTTTTGTCTTCTACATGTTGAATATGGACCCGGATTCACTTGCTATTGGATCCGGGTTCGGATACTTATTAGTTTCTTGTATATACACATAATATGTACAGTGTCCTAATTTGAGGAGAGTAGAACACGCGAACTTTCGTCTTCTACATGGTATTAGAGCCCAACAACGGCGCCTGAACTTTCGTCGTTTCTTTTCCCTCCGTGTTCCCACCTCTAATTGCTGTCCACTCTCTGCCGCTTCCTCGTTCTCGTCAATCTCAGGCGTCCGGTGGAAAATTCTTGGCGGAAGACTTTCTCTAGCATAGCCTTCACCGCTCGACGGAAATCTTGAGCGGAAGTTTGCTGCTGGTGGGAGCTTTGGCGCCTCTCTCCTTCTGTCAAGGTCTGAGGTTGGCGCAACTCTCTAGTGGAGGCTACTGTTGACAGCACTCAACGTTCGCTGCTTTTTGCTGATCCTTAGGCGCTCGACGAGGTCAGGCTGTGGTTTCGTCTCTCTACCTGACGCCAGTGATTGATATGATTTTTCTTCTCTGTGGAGGAGCGGTTACGTCGATATTGTCTTTGTTCTTGCTGCTGACGGTAACTTCTTCTCATTCTTGGAGCTGTCGTGTATCAACTTTTTTTTTCTCTGGTTCTTTGTGATGCTTCAATGGATCTAGCTCTCACTAATACTGAAACCAAGTCTGTGGCCTTTGCTGGCACCTCCGTCAAACTTAATGGGGGCGAACTATCTTCTTTTGGCAAGATCAATGCGCTGCATTCTTGGTTCGTATGGGAAAGAGCAATATATTGTTGGACTCCCCCCGCCTCCTCAAATCCATCAAATCCATCCTATGTAAGCTAGCGTAGATCGGATTTAGCGGTCTTTAACTCCATATTGATCGGTATTGAACCAGAGATTGCTAACACTATTATGTTTCTTGACACATTCAAAGAACTTTGGGACTCCCTTGCTGTCAATTATCAATATGAAACAGGGAGAAAGATCTCTTCAAGAATACTATAGTCTGTTGAAGGGCAAATGGGACCAATTGTGTCAACTTCATCTAGCAGTTGCCGACATTGCAGTTATCCTTCAGTAATGTCAAGAATTTCTTGTAGCTAAATTTCTATCTAGACTAAATGACAATTACTTTGCTGCTCGAGCTCAGCTTCTTGTGGATCCTTCCATTCCCAACATTCAAAATGTCTTTTCTTGATTATTACGTGTTGCAACATCAAATACTACCGCTGATACAAATAGTGCACTGGTTGCACCTCGACCGGAAGATCGTGAAAGAGGAAGAAGAGGTGTTGGCCGCAGACGAGGATGTGGCCATGGTTTCTCTCTATGTGA
Organism: Costus lasius; assembly: GCA_027563935.2. NCBI lineage: Eukaryota > Viridiplantae > Streptophyta > Magnoliopsida > Zingiberales > Costaceae > Costus > Costus lasius. Next base: position 131,965,764 of record CM050450.1, on the reverse strand, counting down.
ACATTGTGGTCGCACGAATCATACGCCCGATCGATGCTGGAAAAAATTTGAAAGACCATCTCATGCTCACAATGCATCCGTGATATTACCGGCTGAAAGCACCTCTATTGAGAATCAAACCAGAACAACAACTGGCCCACCTGAGGCGACTGTTGTCATCACTGTATCTGAGTATGAAAAATTGCTTAAAGGGAAGACCACCAGTGAAGCTCTGTCTTCCTCTATGGTTGCCTCCAAGGGCTTTCGGTCATGGGTTGTTGTATAAGAATAATGGTCATACCTTAGTTGAAGCATGCACTGCTGCAGATTATGCTAGAAATATTGATGACCGTAAGTCTACCTCCAGACTGTGCACATATGTGGGAGAAAATCTTGTTACTTGGAAAAGTAAGAAACAGAGTGTTATGGTCAGATCCAGTTGTGAGGTTGAATATCGTACAATAGCTCATACCACTTGTGAATTGATGTAGTTAATAGGTTTTCTCCAAGAACTAAATATTATCTATCACACTCCCATAGAATTACACTGTGACAATCAAGCAGCCATATTTATTGCAAACAACTCGACGTTTCATGAACGCACTAAACATATCAAGATCGACTGTCACTTTATTAGGGAAGCTGCTCTCAACAATCAAATTTCCACTCGTCACACTAGATCTGAAGATCAAATAGCATGTCTTTACAAAAGCTCGTAAGATTCTCTACCTTGTGTAACAAGTTGGGCTTATATAATATTTTTGCTTCAACTTAAGGGCGAGTGTTGAATATGGACCCGGATCCATTTGCTATTGGATCCAGGTTCGGATACTTATTAGCTTCTTGTATATACATATAATATGTACAGTGCCCTAATTTGAGGAGAGTATAACTCGCGAACTTTTGTCTTCTACAATGTTCAAATGTATATCAGAGATGAGTTCACGTCAAGCTATTGATCCAACAACTGCCGAAAAATTCCACTCATGCAATACTGAAGTCTCTCACTCAGTAATAAATCTAACTGGACGAAAGAGCATCCTACAGAAATACAACCAATTGCTATGTTTGCCACTATCAGTTGTGTAAGCTTATTGCAGCAAGTATAAACAGAATTCACAGGAACACCATTGCACAGAAATACAGGTCTAGATGAAATCATATTACAAAGGCAAAGTCTAATAGAAGACAACCTCCTGAAATGCGCTGCTGGAGCTCCAGCAAAAGCTTAAGGTTGTCTCCGCCGACAAGCAGATGCTGCACCAAAAGCTCTTTATTCTCTCTTCCACTAGTTCCAGCACTGAAGTAAACTATGGAGTAACAAATTCCTAAAAATTAGCTATTAATTACTCAAATAAAAGTTCCACGAGAAACGCACATCTATGGCTTGAAAGCTGAAAAGGTTGGATTCTAGTCTATCACAGCGCTTTCAATAAAAAAAAATCGTTTTTCCCCTCAAATCCGTTGCAATTTGCGAAACTAGCTTATAAATCAAAAGGGAGATTAACTTTCCAAGCGGGAAATGTTCCAACCTTTGCCTCGCAGTCTTTGGGCATCCACCATGGGGGAAGTCCACTTGAAGAAGGAAGAGGAGGCGAAACGAGAAAGGAGAGGGCGTGCCCGCGCGGATAAAGCGAACTGGGGCCGAGGAAGGGGGTATGCGATGGAATAGGAAGACAGGAAAGCCAAGGAGGTCGGTAGGGGTCTCAGATTGTGGAAGAAGAAGGTTGGAGAAGAGAGGGAGCTGAGCGGGGATACCGTCGACATGAATCGCATCGCGGCAGCATCAGCCAAATCTCCGTAGATTTCTGAGAGCGCCGAGCGGTCGATGTGCCGCGACGCCAGTCGCCAGGGTCACTGCACGATCCATGGATGACTCCGCAATCCATGGATGCCAGGATTAGTGCCATGGCCCAAAACTGGCCCAGTTAAAAATTTGTTGCGGATCAAAGTCAAACTGTGGCGGCTCCTGGAATAGTGGAATGTGCAAAAAAAAATTCCCAAATTAAGCTTAAATATGACGGCAAAATTAATCTGAATCCAGCGCTGACGATCTTAGCTATTGCCTACCTACGTCAGTCGTCACCAGCGGCCGCTATCTAATCATACTTCTCACCATCTTCCTCGAGGGTCATGTTGCCAAAGATAATATTAATAAATAATTGTTATCCTCCTCTTAATTGCTATCATCTTCTCGTCGCCTTCCCTCTCCCTCTCTCCTCCTCCGCAGACGATGAACGATGTCCTTTCCATCCTCCTCCCAATCTCTTCGGCTTCCAGGAAGCCGCCGCCTTTCCTCGGGCTTTACCGGCCACTCCCCAAACTGACAGCTCAGTTCACACTATAAAACCATCCTAACACAAGTACGATTGTTTCAGTACTATATAGGAAATGGAGAGACCGCCAAGCGCTCGGCGCAAGTGCCTGAAGCGATCGAAGCCTCTCAAGGTGGTGTACATCTCCAACCCCGTGAGGGTCACCACCAGCGCCGCCACGTTCCGCGCCCTCGTGCAGAAGCTCACCGGCCGGGAGTCCGACGTCGCCTCTGCCGACGCCGCCATCAGCTCTTGTTCAGCATCGGAGCAGTACTCCTTCACTTCTAATGGATCGGCGGCCAGCTCTGCCGACAGCCGTAGCCCGACCGGCAGTGCCACCGTAGATGCATGTAACAGCTTGGTGTTTGATGAGGCGTTGGACGCACAGACGTTGCTGGAAGACTTTTGTGGCCTGCTGTCAACGTCGGCGGCCGCGGCGGCGCTTTACGATTACCATCGAATCCCGGATGTTGTTGTAGAGGCTGATCTAGATGATGAATTGTGTGCTGAAGTGGTTTGATCAGTCAAGCTACCTAATTGCCATCCAAGTGTGAACTTATTATGTGAGTGGTCTGTAGTCAACGCGCATGTGAGCGACCTGCTGATAAGTTTATGAATGGATGAAATCTATTACAAGTACTTGTTCATACCTATATTTATTTTTTATTTTTACTAATTATTAAGTTAATTTTCATACTGTTTAATTTTTTTCTTCTCCTATGTTGAGGTTGTGTTTTTTGGATAAAAAATTAGAAGAAAAAAATAAAAAAAACATCAAATCTAATAGCATATTCCATCCAAATTTAATGTATTTTTTATTTTTTTTTAATTTTTTATCAAAAAAAGCATAGCCTAAATATCTTGATTCATACAAACCTTATAATCTGAATTGTATTAAAGATTGGCCTCTCTTTGTCTAGCCTTTTGTTCTTTTGGGCAACATTTGCTAGTGAGGAGAGGAACAAATTCCGATGCAGCGCACAGCAACGCAAAGAAACAGAGCTCCGCTCCACTTTGTAGCGTTGGATTGCCCCATCCAAGTATAAAAAGCAAGAGCAAAAGCTGTGTTGTCTCCTTGTCTTTTTGGAGCCCCTCGATAACAGAGATTAATGGAGAGAAGAACAAATGGAGGCCTGCGGGTGGGAATCGAACTGACAAGCCATGGAAAGGCGAGCTCCACAGCCACAGGGGCTGAATTTTTAATTATTTTTACGTGGACGGAACAAAAACGAATGAGGCGAGGCGCACACGGACGGGTTCTCCGATCGTGAGATGTATATCATAAATAAAAAATACAATGCATACAAAGAGAGAAACTTTTTCGAGCTTAAAAGGCCATTAGCTACTCGCCACCTGTACTATTGCACGAATCTCAAAGAATTTTATAACCTCCTCAATCTTCAAATTCCACTGATCGCTCGAAAACTGTACCGCTCCTTGGAGTTTGAAGAGCCTGTTTAAAAGACGATTTGTAAAGGAACCCATCGAGGACTAAGGGAGACCGACGTCAAACTTGGCTGGCTGTTATCCGATGCCACTGCAATTAATGGCGCGAGGCCGCCTCCTGTTTGTCGTATGCGTAGGTAACCGTTTAAGCTACAGATAGCATGGAGGTTCAGCTGAAGTATCAGGCTCGCTTTTTCTTCGCTCAAATGGCATCGGTTTCGCACCGGTACCCCCATCCACCTCGAAGCAGCGCGTTAGCCCTAACCCTAGATCTTGGTGGTTACGAGTGATCGGCGTGCGGGAGGAGCCATGGCCGTCGCTGCCGGAGCTCTAGCGGTGGTCCTGGCGGTGGCTTTGCTTCCGCTGCCGTTGGTCTCGTGCAACTCCGAGGGGGATGCGCTGTACGCGCTCAGGAAGAGCCTCACGGATCCGGACAGCGTGCTCCAGAGCTGGGATCCAACGCTTGTGAACCCCTGCACTTGGTTCCATATCACCTGCAACCAGGACAATCGCGTCACTCGCGTGTAGGTGTTCTTTCGGTCGTATGTTTGGTTCTGTTAATGTCAAGAATGAACAAGAAAAAAAATGTAAATTCAGAAAACCTTAGTGTTTCTTTTATTAGAGTTAATATTTGGTATTTTCATATTTGTATCGACGTTTTCCTCTTTAATAATTTAGAATACTTGGAGATTTGGTAATTAAACATGGGTGTGCGAGTTGTCAGGGAATTTAGGAAAGGGAATTATAATTTTGAAGTGGCTGCCATTTTTTTATCGGTTGCATTTTGATGCAACTATTTGGTGGCGTTTGGCACGAGGTAATGTTGCAGGCTCTATGGTAATATTGTAGTTGAAATTCACATTAGCATGATTTTACCCATACACTTGGTAATCTAAGTCATACGGAGAATCCAGGTTACCTGAAAGATGAAAATTCAAAATACTTTTGTGAGAGGTGGTAATTTGGACTACCACTTTTTTGGTAATCTTGCCATACATGAAATTATTTTTCTTTTACCCATTTCTCCTCTTTATTCTTTACATCAGTTACATATGGTTACGATAGGCATTGAAAAAGGTGAAATTCTTTGTTGTCTGTTTTATTTGCAATGAATGTCAGCGTGGGATTCCCTTAATTTTGTGATATTACTTGAAATACTAAACACTACTAAGAATTTTAACTTGTAACCTATTTTTATAATGATATCAATTACCATGCAACGTTATTTAATGTACCAACTACAACTTTTCATAAACGTTGGAAAATTTTGAAGCACCATAATTTTGTAACTTTTGTCTTATTTTTGTTTGTTCAAGAGTGACATTCAAATGCAACTGAATAAAGTCTGGTGCATAGGAACTTATCAGATATCTGCCTAATTGGTAAAAACATGTAAGTTGTCCTCGTCATAGAATAACCTGTGGCCAGGGTGTCACGAGTGAGCTATTTCTGGTGCAACTTCAATGGGCAGTGACCTGGTTAGTCTGTTACCAACTTAGGAGTATTGGAAACAGTACGATCAGCACACTAGCAACCAGATGGTCCAGGTCTAGCAGAGCTCTTCTTAGCGAATTGCAGCCTTCTACAGCTATCTCTTGGAATTTAGTAGGTGAATCTGAGAGGAAAAGGTAGTTCATGCTTTGAAAATTCTATACAAAAAAAGTTCAATTAGTGAAGGGAGCAGAAATTGGAGATTTAAGATCGCAATAATACTTGTATTGTAGCTTTATCAACATGTTGTGGCTTTTATTTTTCTTTATGATTTGAAAGATTCTCTAAATGCTTTTCTTTAATAAGACCCTCTTCAAGAAGTGATGGATTGATAATTGGTAGATCACGATTCATTGTGCTTGAAGATTTCTCAGCATCACTGTCCATAAAAGGGTATTGTCAGTGCCCAAGCAGGGCAGATGCAACTTGGGCACCTGAACTTGTTGTTTCTTACTATTTTACATCAGGGAGCCTTGAATGAGCCACTAAGCTACTAGGAAAGCCTTGTTCAAATAAAAGGCAGGCATCCTAGGCCAGATCACAAGGCCTTACAACTGTTGTGAACAAAATTCCCTTAGAATGGGAGTGCTGCTATCCGGATCTTGATGACTAGAATAGTATCACATAATGTGTCTGGCATTAAAAACCTTCAATCTTTGGCTAGTTCAATATAACCGAGTCATATACTATACTAGAGCAAAAACCAAACTGAAAACTGTTATTCATATCCAAATGCAATTTGATCCGTGATTGACTAGATGAACTAGTAGACTTAGTTGTTGTAAGCTAGTCAAACGATATCATATTTAATATTTCTAACACAATTGGCATTTTTAACTATGGATTTGTTAATCTTGAATAAAGAAAGGCTGCAGGCTTGATTCTTAGGACAATGTTATTACCAGAAGTGGTTTTGTTATCTATTTTGTTAAATTATGTAGAGCGGATTTCTTAATTATGACTAAGCTCTAAATGTAAGTTTGCTAGTATATTTTTGTAAAAGTGAATGCTAACATTGCTAGCTAATTAAATGGAGCTTTCAGAACTGTTATGGAGGATATGATTTGTTGGGATGACCAATCACCTTAGTGTTTGATAAGACTCTTTATTTTTTATGTAGAGGTTCTCTAGCGATGAGCTCTTTAGTGTATACTACCTAGAGTTTTGCGATATAATACACGTGATAGCAGTAGAAGCTTAACCTCCCCCAACTCTTTTTTATCAGTGAAAAAGATATTAGATTATGAATTAGGTCCCGACTATGGGTCCTCACCTCAGATGTACATTATTCAATAATGTTGTATTGTTCTCAAAGTTGTTGGGCTATAATCTTATTCAGAACGTGAGTGTTAGAATTTGTAGCAGGGGGAACTCCTTTATGTAAGGCACAAATTAGAAAATGCTCTTCGCTAATTGGTTGGATTTAAGTGCTCGGTCATTTATGTAGTAGTATATTGCATCTATCACTTCTACAGAGGCTTCAAATTTATAATTTTTGTTTATTATCTTTGTATCATATTTTATTGTTTCTATTCACCTTGTATGCTTTGAAAGGCCAATAATATTTTTCATGTTATTTCTTTTTCTCAGTGACCTAGGCAATTCAAATTTATCTGGCCATCTTGTCCCTGAACTTGGACGTCTTGAACAGTTGCAATATTTGTAAGAATCAAAACTTTCCACTTTTCTTTATTGTAGCTCAATTGCAAGGTTTGATTCCTTTTCTTGTCTACTCTGCTTGTTGCTGTAAACATGAAAGTTGATATTTAGGTAATGAATATTTTGACACAGTTTTGTAATTGGTTTTATTAAATATGCCACATATCCTTGTATCTGATGGTCGAGTTCTATGATTATCTTGCTCTAGTATACATTATTTACTTGCGTTTGAGTAGCAAATCTTATGTTTTTTTTAACTAATGTGCTTTATTTCTTTTTATATATTCGACCATTTTTCATTGAATTATTAAATATGCATAATTCTTCTTTAATTTAGGATCAAGTTTTATCATTATCAGATATGATACATCGAATTATTTCCCTGTTCCCAAGTCTCATTGTATTAAACATATCAAATCATTGGTAAATCTCACAATGTAATTTAAATGGTGATGATTAATAGAGTGCCAATTGACGCTCTTGGTTTATCTTGTTTTTATTTGTGATATATGCAATTCCCTTGTTCTAGGATCCTTAATTGAGACATACCAAATCATTTTGGAATATGAACACTTAATTCAGTGGATAAAGAAGTGTGCTACTGCATAGCCATTCCTGTTATTACCTTTTTTGGTTCGTTGGAGGCAATGCTTCTTAAATGTTGAATCCAAAGAATTATCAAAAAATTAATGTCATGAATGCCTGAATACAGGACTGCAATTTTTTTTAAAAAAGCCAGCCTTTCCTTTTTAACTTGATGCAATCTCATGTTTGCTGATAGGCGAGCCCTCGTAGCCCCACATTTTCTTTTTTGTTGGACATACTTCACCCCAGAATCTGCTGACTGGTGTGCTAGTCATAGTTTACATATGTGTTTTTTTTATTTTCAGATAATGATGCCTAGTTTACACTAAGAAGCTACAAGTCTTGGCTTGAGTCCTTAACCATGTATAATTCTGTAAAATTCCATAATGTGCAACTCTCTGGCTCTACACATGGTATATATATACATATATGCTCAGTAAAATATGATGATTCCTAGGCTTTTTACTGTGTACATTGTGAGTGACCTGAAAATCAGAGTCAGTTTTTTATAAAATTTTTTGGTGCCCCTAAATTAGGGTTTACAGTCTGCCTATCTAATCTAGGTTTCTTCCTCTGTCCCACATCTACTACTGAAGTTTGACTACCTTCCTCTTTATGTGCACTATGCTAGTGAAAATGGAAGAAAACTGAAGAGCATCCAAGATAGTGGGTTGTTTCCTCCATCGGCACTCAATTTTTTCTCTTATTTCTCCCTTCATAGATCTACCATTAATTCTTATTATTAACCTAATATTTGTTAGCAGGAATGCAAAAGAAGATATATTAAGGATAAAATTATACATTTTATTTTAACCCCATAAGCATAAATTATAATAATCCAAATCACTTGATGATAATAATAAAATTTCATATACCAATCCAAACTGGTGTGTATGTATATATATGACCAGTACCAACCATGTACTTGTACTAGTCCTATGGATCATAATAATAAAAACTAACACTGCCTTGTGAACATTCTCAATCAACTAATTCCTTGACAAAATAATATGCTTTTGGTGCAATGACTTTTGCTCACAAACTTCATGCAGGCTCTTCACCTTACTCTAAATTATTACGATGATCGAATGATCAATATGTCATTTTCAATTCTCCCTAAAGGCGAGCTCTTTAATTCCTTTTTGATTAAATGTGGTAGATAGACGCATTAAGCAATAAATACTCATTATAATAATAAGATCTTTGCCCCAGAATGAAGTATACTCATTATGATAATAAGATCTTTGCCCCAGAATGAAGTAGTCACCGGTGGAAGAATTCGTGACCACCTGTCCTCAACATGTATAAGCTCACATATCCGTATGACATGTCTTGTAATTCAGTTTGCATAGGGCACACACTTTTTCATAAATACCATCGCATAAGTTATGTAGCTAGAGAGTCACACTCTTATCATGAGTGGATAATTGTCATGCCCCGAAGAGGGCACCTGGGCGGGCCCACTCAGAAAGTCCACCCTTGGGATGTGACAGGTCAACCTGCTAGACTAGGCTGCTCCACAACCCAATGCAATGAATAAAATACACAACTAAAATATAATATCTCAAATACAAATACAATGTCTTCATCAGGTCTGCGACCAGGCATACAAATACTCCGGTCTGTATACATCACCACATATGGTCTGAATACATCACCACATATAGTCTGATAGAAAATAAGTAAATAATACATAAATGTAGCTCTCATGGTTGTCACTAAAGCTAGCTATCTAGATCAGCTCCTGGAGGAGCGACGTTTGAACCTGGAAGAGAAGGAAGAGGGGGGTTAGCCAGAAATATATGTATATATATATATAAAAGGAGATGATGTATGTATAACAGATAAAGTTTATTTGCAAAATCTACTAGTGTCCTACGTGTATGGACAACAGTAAATGTATATAACACAAATGAACAGCGTACTGAAAATACATCATCAGACAAATATAAAATAGAGCTCGGCCATTTGTCCCGCAAGACATGCACTCCTGAAGGAGTGGTCCCCATTGTCAGCTCAGAACAAAGGGGATGGCTACCCGTCGGCAGTCCGCTAATGTAGCGTCCAACACCACTCATCCCGAAGTTGGTATACAAGCATTCGGAGATGACAACAAATCGACATCATAATCCGCCAATGGTCCTAACACCATGGCAACCCGTGGCCAGAATACAAAACCATCATAGCCACGCCCCCATCGACTACTGCATTCAACATCGGTCAATTGGATCAATCCCCCCACCACAGTACCGACCGATAACAATGTAATCATATCAACTCAAATACGTAGAGCTCAACAGGCAGCCACAAGTGATCATCATAACGTACTATTATAACAAATAAACAGCATATCAAAAACAGAAGGCATGCAAGCATGTGTATGTCCAACGGGCAGGATCAAAATACAATGGTAAAAGATACTAATCAACGGGCAGAACTAAAAGTAAGGTGCCCTAAACTAAGCATGCATTTGGCACCATAACAAAGGTAGGAAAGGACCCTACCTCGAATTGTAGGTCTGCGCTAAGAACCAACCAATACGTAACGTGCACAACGTCCGCGCATCAAAGACTGTCGCACCCTAAAATTAACCAAGTGTTATAACATGCTGATGTTTATTATACAGTTTGAACATGCAACCACCCTAAATCTTATACTGTTCTATAACACGTACATGTTAAGCGGGGTTAGGGTACTTACCTAGTTTGCAGCCACGTGCGAATGAAATTCATCGCGGGTCGATAGGATACGAGCCCAAGTACGTAGGTTGATGTGTCGGTGCGGATCCCAGAGTTCGCTGGAAAGTTCGCCGGAGTTACTGTTTGCCGGAATAGTAACCAGAGCTCATAGCAAGGTCAGAGTGGCCAGAATCGGCGGAAAACCATGCCAACCGAGTTCTGTATTGTCGGAGGCTTGCCGGAAGGGAAAGCGTCGCCGGAAAGTACTCGTGCCGCCGGAACAGTGGTTGTCGACGCGCGCAGAGTTAGACAAGGCAGAGTTAAGGTGTTCGCCGACTTCGTTGTCCACGTCAGAACACGCTGCATTGTCGCAGGCGTCGGAGGACACAGGCGCAGGCGGCGCCGAAAGGGGATTCAATGCGCGCGTCACCCGTTGGCCGGATGTCGCAGCAACGAGGTGGAAGGCATCGCTGGACGCCGCTCCCATCGGTAGGGTATTGGGGGAAGACGGAAGGAGGGATTGGCGGCATCGCCGGGCGTGGTTCTCGTCGTTCTAGCCGAACCTCGTTGGATGCGGACAGGAGAGAGGGTGAGCAATGTGAGGGGAAGGCGAACTGTTTGGAAACTCATCGCCGGGCTTCGCACTTCGGACGAAAAGGAGAACGAGGGTGACGGTGAGGAGATGGCTGGAAGCTTCATCGCCGAACTGGGACGAAGATGGAGTGGGGACGACGCTGCGAGCAAAAGAAGGGTGACAATGCGTGAAGGAGGAGCTCGCGTGTGAAACGGAAGTTTGCGTGCGCAAGGAGAAACAGGCGGTGGGAGAAGGATTTTGGGGAGAGAGGATGGGACGGGATGGGACAGAGACATCTCATCCTATCAAGCATTAAATAATTTTTTTTTAACCGGTTGTAACAATAATCTTCCCAAAAAGAATAACCATGCAAAAGAAGAGAGAAGAGAACCAAGGGCAAACTTCCCTTTAAAACCAATCCATGTTAAATGAGCCCCTTTAAGAATAGCCCCTTTTATCAAATAGCTTGCACAACGTTTTGGAATAATTTGAAGGAGTACTTTCCATGTTATATTTGTTTACTTTTCATGATTTGAATATTAGGAATTGAACCCAAAAAATATTTTTTGTGAGATTCAAATAAAGCCTACAATGTTATGGCATGTTGTATTGGATCACAAATCTTGATGGATTTGTTCGTTTTTAGTTTTTATTTGAAAGTTTATATTCCAACGGTATGGAGGTTAGTAGGTTTAGTATGTTCAGTTAATTTAATAGATTGATGTTTAGAATTGGTTCCATATAGTTAGGTTAGTTCTTTGGTGTTGGCTCGTAGTTGGATCCTAGTGGTTAGATTAACTTCTCACTTTGTGTTCCATTTTAAAGGACTAGGGAGGATATACTTGGTTATTTCCATCACTTTCTCTTCCTCTTAATATATTTAATATTTAACTCTTCTTTGAGGATTTCAATGCAAAAGTGGAGTGTTCGTTTATGCTAGAGTAGAATACTGGTAATCAAAGTTGTCAAGATCGAGATCCTAGCTAGGAACGACGAAAGCTTTGTAGAATTGAAATGTAGGATTGGATCGTAAGATTGTAAGATCCTACCAAATCACCTAAAATATATTTTTTAAAATATATTCATTTAATTAGACTTAAGAGTATGATAAATATTCTAATAAGTAATAAAAAAATTAATATATATCTATTTAGTATCATCTATTAAGGTACATATATATATCTAACATTTTATACTATTATTCGGATCTATTAATGGTATAGTGTAAAACTATGAAATCGAATATTTGTTAGGTGATAATGATGGAGACAAGTAGAAGATGGATGCTGTTGTACAATGAAACTAATAACAATAATATAAAAGCATAAAAAATAATAAAGATAGAAATATATACCATAATGACAATAAAATTGACAATAATAAAGAGTATAAAGTTGATTCTAATAAATAGTTGAAGTAGACAAATATAGTTGTAGATGATAAGAAACTTAAGTTGATGAATATTTGTCAAAGAAAGAGTAAATGATCACAATTAAAAACAAATAATTGCATCACATATTAATTTAAAACTTTTGTCATAATAAATTATTGATTTTTGGTATAATAGTAATCAAATATATACTTATTTTATCTATTAACTTAGGATCGAATAGAAGTGAGATCGGAAGATCCTACCCGATCCTAAGCCTCGGATCGTGGGATCGTAAGTTCCTACCACATTTTAGATCATACATTTGTTCCAGAACGGTTTGCCTAATCTGTGTAGTAGGATCGGAAGATTCTAAGACCCGAAACACATTTTGGGCAACATTGCTGGTAATATGCTTTGAAAGTGTACATATTGTTGTATACTTGTTTGTTGGGTTGAGTATTCTGTGTGTACTTTCTCATGTTCTCTTGTTAGCGATTCTGCAATTTACAAACTAGGTACAACACATGAAAGTGGTATTCTCGTAGATTTCAAGTGGATAATAACTATTGTAACAGCTCATGCATATTCTCATACTATTACTATTTCAGGAAAATTACAGTTCTATGTTGGCACGGCATCTGATGTGATGTTTCATCAGTAATAATGCGGCTTTAGACATAATTACCATTTCAAATATGTCCAAAATGTAAACAGAATTCAATAGTGGAATGGGTTGCTATTGATAGGTCGAATAGGGCTGTCAAGTTGAATTGAAGCTACCATTAGTCTCATATAAAATCAGCTCGGTGATCAATTAGGTCAGAATCCTTTCTTGACCTGTCTTAACTGATTTGGGTCTTCTCTAACTCGCTGAAATTGATGCAAACTAGTTAGCATCTAAAAGAAGTATTTATGCTAAGCTACCACTTTAAGCAACCAATAATTCGTATTACTTTGGAGCATGTACTTCATGGATATCCCTGTAATTATCCTGTTTTCCACCTATTGATTCTTGTGACAGTCCACAATGATTTTCTGCTTGATCTGCATGTTACCTAAGACACAATTCATCTGCAAATTAGCTGATTCTGTATGACTCGGGAACATGAATTTCTTCTTTTCTTTCATTGTGAAGCCTCAATATTTGTATACTTGTAGGTTATTATGGATAGGCATATTAGTTCAATGCTGGCCAAAGTGACATTATCTTTTATGGTACTCGTACAGGGAACTTTACAAAAACAATATTCAAGGAACAATACCAGCAGAGTTTGGTAATCTAAAAAGTCTCATTAGCCTGGATTTGTACAATAACAACATCTCTGGTGTCATCCCTCCAGCATTAGGGAAGCTCAAGTCTCTAGTGTTTTTGTAAGTATGATTTGTTTTCAATTTATTGGAATAATTGGCTGGTTTTATTTTTGTATTATTTTACAAAGTTCTGGTAATTAATGGTTAATATTTATGTGTGTGAGATAGCTTTATTCTGGTTACATAGTTTGGTAGAGTAAAAAGTTTTGGTTAAGTCAATATCATATAGAACTTAATGTCTTTTTGCATTAATGTTTGATCTCTTATTCTCTTATTCATTACAAACTAACTCTGATAATCAATAAATTTACATGTTTGCTACTTAGACGGCTCAATGATAACCATTTGACTGGTCAGATTCCAAGGGAACTGGTTAAAGTTTCTAGCCTCAAAGTTGTGTAAGTGTATCAAGTTTTTTTCTGATGCACATTTTGTTTGTCAGGACGTAGTAAGGTCTATTATGTTTTATAATAACATTCTTTCTTTTCTGCTTCCAGAGATGTATCAAACAACAACCTTTGCGGAACAATTCCCACTACTGGACCATTTGAACACATTCCCTTGAACAAGTAATTTTTTTTGCTTGACTTCTGTTTTGTTTTCCAGTTTTATTTCCCTCTCTTGCAAAAAGTTTATGCCTTGTCTGTGTATTGATTTAGTTCAAATAGTAATTCAAAATAACACTAAAGTTTAATTCTGTTTGTATACTTCTATTAATATATGGCAACATTTTGAGATGGTGAATAAACAACTATCCAGTCACTTGAACTCTATTTCATACCGCTGAACGTGGGAACAGGTTAGACTCCAGTCATTAGTGATTTTACGAACGTGAAAAATGTTTTTTTGCTATATGTGCTACTAAAGTTTCATTTTTCTTAACTAGTGTAGTTAATTCAAATAGCGGGGATAAATCCTGCACTATGAGTAAGCTAATAGACCCTTCGGTTTTGATATTCTAATTTGAGTTCATGAATTGTCCAATAATTGTCCAATACAACCGATTGCCCATCGAGCTGGTAATTGCGAGGGTGAAATGTGGATGATCGGTGCAAGTGAACCCTTGTGTTATATCAACTTGAAGCCGTCCAATCCAAACAAACTATTAGGTAGTTCCCAAGGAAGTTGATAGTTTTCAACATTAATTCAGGTTAGCGCAGTTGCATAATATATCTCTAGCTAATTTACTGTAAGCTAATACGTGCCAACATCTAAAAAGGTCTATCGTATGTAGATCACTATTTGTGCTTCCTTGATAAATTGGGTGCAATTACTTACGGTTGTGGGCTTCTGGATTGATAATGCTCTTTGACATTTGAAGGTGTGATGGATTTGTATGTTATTGAGAATTCTGTGTATTCTGTATCTGGCATCAGAACATGATGCAAACTTGAGTGCAGTGACCTGAAGCTAATGCATATTAATGGCTGATGCTTATAATGGATGTTGATGGCTACAAGGAATTTATTATTGATCTTGGGATGTGTAGAGAAGAAACAACTGTTTCTGTTTTTTATTAAAGAAATACAAAAGTCAAAAGATTGATATTATTATGACATACTGTATTCATAAAAATCATGTTTTGTTTCTCTTAATAATCTTGAGATTCTTAATCTAGTGGCGCAATTTTTGGTAATTGCTTCGTTATTTTTCTAGCACTGCTGGTATCAATCTCCTTGCTGTAAAGGGTTACTAACCTGCTCACAGGAGGCACAAAGGATGACTCGATAAAAGTTTGTTCTAGCTTGGAGATTAAGCATAAGTTTTAGTATTCAGTTCCAACTGTCAATTAAGCTCGAGAACATGCTTATTTTCTGTTCCTAAACTTGCGTGGGTGAGGTTCAGGTTCACCTACATGCTTGTTTATATTCGTAGAATATTCCATTGCTAATACATGGTAATCTACTCTGGCGATCTCTCTACATTATTTTTCTACACGTAAAAATTAATTTTTAGCTAGGCTCATATATGGAGTGACAAACAGGTCAGTTGTGTTCATTTTGAAGTTTGATTTCTGGATTATAGCCGTATGTTAGTTTTTTTGCTATAAAACCATTTCTCGTAGGCTAAGCATAGAATGATGTCTTGAAACTCAACTACGACTGTATTCTTTTGCAAGTCGTTTTTCCCCTTGTATTTTCAGACTGTTTTAACTGTTTCGTGCCCACTTTTCTGCCCAGTTTCGAGAACAATCCACGCCTAGAAGGTCCAGAGTTGCGGGGGCTGGCGTTGTACGACACAAACTGCTGAAGAACAGATGACGCAAGTCACAGCACCATATTACATTTAGTCGGAGATCAATGTGTTCGGGATAGGTTGCCTAAGTATATTGGACTTTCCTCTAGGTGAAGGGTTAATTTATCTTTGTTTGTAAACGTATCTTAAAACAGAATCGCTATATGCTTATGTAGATAGGTGTATCAAAGACAAAGGTTTGCTCTCAATAAAAGATGGGTGTGTTGATGCAATGGGCTGCGGGTCAGGAGAACCCGATTCATAAATACGTGACCTAGCAAACGAGCGCCTGCAACTAATCCGATACATACCTCCCTTGACGAGCAGTTTGGTTCTTTGTTTTCCTTGTTAACCCTGTAGCCAGGTGCTTTCCAATTACCTGCGCTGGTATGCCTTTGGTTTTCAAAGTAAGCTTGGAGTAGTCTTTGCTCTTTATTATTACTTGTACTTGCACAAACTTAAAGCGCTCTATTTGTTGAAAAAAAATTGAGCATGGTCCAGTGCTATATCACATTGTGTAAATATTGTCATTGTAAAGACGATGACAACTGCAGTTCTGTTTCGGCAGCCTACCTCTCAAATTAAAGATTAATCCAGGGTTATTTGGACCCTTCCCTCCAGGAGTTTAGGAACCTCTTCATTGGGATCTGTTGATTTTGGGTGGTTCTCCCACTCTCACAGATTAAGGCTGCGTTTGCCTTTACAGGTCGCGCGGGCCGCGGGTCAAAAAAGGACATGTGGGAGCGCACGCCACAATTTGCACAATTTGTTTTTTAGCCTGCTACACGCACTCTGTAATGTGAGAGTGCAGGTCGTGTGGGTGCAGCCTGCCCTGCGCGCCCTGTAAAGCCAAATGCACCTTAAGTTGCATAGACATAGTTCTCTTGATTGTAATTATTGCTTTATGGCCATAGAGTAGATGCTATTTTCCTAAATACTTCGTTCCTCATGTAGTGGTTCATAAAGTTCCTAATTAACTACTTGAAGCTTTTTTAAAGCCTTCTAACGTTAGGAGAACCATCTTTGCGTTGCCTCTCAAGATAAATGCAAACTAGCATATGATGGCATCAAACGTGTCACAAAGGGTCACAATGCCCTGAATATTTTCATACATTTGATCAGGTCACGTGTGTCGCTATAAGGCACCGTGTGTGTCGCTATAAGGCACCGTGCTTAGTTTTTGAATTTACTAAAGAATGATTCATCTTGAATCTTCTGAGTAAAAAGTGATTTTGGTCCTCCTTTTAGTATACAATTTAGCTATTGTGAAATATTCATTTACGCCCTGTTTACTAAAAAGGAAAAGGATGATAACGTATCTTTTTCCCTTCCCTCTCTAAACCTTTTTCTTTTATTTTTTTTTTCATCCACTCTAGTAAAGAGAGCTTTAGACTTTATATTCTCTTTCTTCCCTGCATTGAACATGTTCAAAATTCAACCTAAGATAGCTCATTTAGCCTTCAACAATAATTGGGGCGATGACTGGTCCCAAAGCATCAAGCATAAGCATAAAGGGAAACACAGGGAAAAAAGTTATATACAATGGCACCATCTACCGTCTACACCATATTTGGGATCCGTATTTTCACCTATCTTTTAAGTAACTTAGAAGATGTGGATGATGGATGGGGCCACGGGCCCTGCATATGACATTTATTCGAATCACAGTGCTACCAAAAGGTGGAGAGCGCTATAGTTGATTCTCTTTTATGATTGAGTTGATAGCATATAGAACATTTCTGATAGCAATTTACGAGGATCATATTTAGTTGCCTGAGTTTAACTATAGTTCAAAGATAAGTTAGGTCCTTTGGTTGGGAAAGTTAAACTCAACGAAGTTAGAGAAAAAAAAGTTGCATGAGTGAGTTGATGAAGTAGAGAAAAGCTACACACTACCAAAGTGAGATATCTAGTTTAAAAAGTTTTAAGTGATATTTCATGTTTGGATAAAACAATAATTTACATAGGAGTTTATAAGGTGCCTAAGACATTATCTACAAAACCTTATGAAAGGATATTTATAATAGGTTAGTTGACATGTTACATTCATGGGTCCTATTAGTGCAATTGATGAGTCACCTTTAGTGGTATACATTCAATAAGCAATTAAGTAAAACACTTACTACACCATTTAATTGAGACATGATGTTAGCCACTAAAGGATTCTTGTGTAATCCTATGACAATGATAGACTAGGACACTTCCTAGCTTGGTTATAAAATTAGAAAATCATTGTTAGTATTAAATGAATAAGTTCGATTAGGATAGTCACTTAAGAAAGCTCATAAGTGATTTTCACTCATTAGAGATGTCACTAATTGTCCACTCAACATGTGTATACACTCATCCTACCAATTTTGTGTTTTAAAAAAAATAATAAAAAAATAATTTTAAAAACAATATGTTTTGATGAGATTATTCTTAATTTCTTATCATATTACAATCTTCATGTTAAAAATTGTTTATTCATCTAATAAACTTAATTTGTAATTAAACTTGTCCATTTTATCAATCAAACTTATTTTTTTACTCAGTTAATGATTTTTTAAAGACGAAAATTTTTTTCATATGATCCCTATGTGATATATATATATATACATATCATAGAGCCTATGAAGGATCCCCTTCTTATAATTTCTATGTGTATAGACCACGGGTCCGTCCAATTGCATTTCATGCTCAATTGTAGGTTGGATCGGGATTGGGTTGAACCGAACCGCCCCGCCCCGCATTGTCCGGTGTTATTTCTTAACCCTCTGCAGTCTCATTTACCTCTTTTCGCTCCCCGCTGCCTCCTCGGCGTCCATTTCACGGCGGCTGGCCCAGCAGCTGTCGCCGGAAAAACGATCATCTCACATTTGGAGGTGGGAAACAACAAGCGGAGGATATGGGGAACGTGAGCGGTAGAGACGAGGTCGAGTACGGTGGCGACGACGAGGATTTCGTCCAGTCGCACTCTGACGCCGATCCAGGCTCCACTCATGTCCGCCACAACCGATCCGTTGGTGCCGTTGAGATCTGGCCGCCGGAGAGCCCTGGCCGCTCGCGATCTCCTCTCATGTTCACTCCCCAGGTGACTATTCCGTTGCCGGTTTTGATGTTCTTTTCCTGTTCATTTCTCTTTACTCGTGAATTTGTGACTTCTCTTTTTGTGATAAATTGATGTCTTCTTCTTGTGATTTGAATGCTCCATAGGATTTTTAGAGTCTTGATTTGGCAATTGACGCTGGATTATGTTACTAATGCACTATCCTGCAACTTGTCACATTTCATGCTATTGGATAGGTAATAACAATTTGTTACTGAAGAGATTCTTGATCTAAATAGTAAAGTCTTTTTTCTTTCTATGCCCATCTATTCGTTACAAAAAGAGCCATATCTATGTAGAGTTTTATGATAAACTGAAGTTTTCGATTACAAATTTCGTTAAGTAGATTTATTGACTATTGGCAGCTTTTACTAAGGTGTTAGAACAGCTGTCTGTGTCCTATTTTGGCCATTTCTTTTGCATTGAAGTTTAAAAAATGTTTTTCTAGAGGTGCTGGAGGAATGCATCAGGCATCCATGAGTTAGGAATAAATTGGATCAAATTATCATATAATTGGATTAAATTGAGTCAAGCTGGCCATTTTTCTATGAAAATTGAACAACTGAAGGGCGAATCCAGCATAGTTGTTTTGATATTTTTTTAAAACTTTAAATTACGAAAAACACCTCCTTTCCCTATTTGTATGTCACTTAAATGGAAGTTTCTGTCCTTTTGAGTTTGAGGGAAAATGTAGAGCGAAAAGAGAAACGAGCTAAAGATCTTCAAGGATCAAAACACAGATTTTGATGTTTAAGTTTAAAGTTTCTTTTTTTTTTTTGGGAGTGTTCAAGCAATTCACTTTTACTTCTTTTTTTGCTCAGATCATTTATGGCTCAAGTACTATTTTATATGAGAGAGTACAGAACTTGTTTTACCTTTCTTTTAGAGTGCTTTATACTTTTTTTTCTTCTAAATGATAAGTTTCATACGGACAATCAAATGTACGCACCATATATTGACAATTATCAATATCCATCTTTGGATGACCATGGACGCTTGAAAAAAAATTTTCTTCTCTTTTGCTATTTTATTGACATGTTTTATCTCCTTGACATGCTGTTTTAGAATATATGTAATTTTCACGTATATATTTATCTATCCTTTTGAAGAACTATGTTAATAAATATTAACCAGTATAGTGCTTTTGCAATGAGAAGGAAATCAAGGAACAAAACACTCCATCACTAACCATCACATGCTTTGATTGTATTGTGCAAACGGTTTTGTCCCAAAAATTGGGGGTTTGAAACAATTATCAATCACATTAAAAAAAGATCTTAAAATTAATGGTAATCATAACAAATATTTAGCTTTATTTCTTGAAATATTAATGCTTTCTTTTAGTGGATAGTGGTCACATGAAAAGAAGCCTTGGATTATGTGTCCAATATGTTCTATCTTTTCCACTCCAACATTTTATTTTTCTTGTGTACTGATCCCATAAACTATTTTGATTTACTGACTATATGGCATTTTTTTCTCCATGTTGTTCTTTTAGTAGCCACATAAATGAGATTTTTTTGCATCTTTAAAAGCTAAATTAGATAAGATATGCCTTTTTAGTTTAATTGTTACGCTTGATTAGGAAGTATGATGTGTTGGACTATGACTCTTGCTTTTACGTCCTCTCTTTAGGCTGTGTTTTGTTAATAGAAGGGAAGGATAGAAAAATAGAGGGGGAGAAAATAAATCACGTGAACTTATTTTCTGGGAGGTGTGGAAAGAAACTGGTGGCGGGGAGCTCGAAGGCAGTGGGCAGCGAGCTTGTAGGGAGCAGGCGCGGGGCGAGGGGCAAGGGGCGAGGGGCAGGGTGGCGAGCTAAAAGGCAAAGGCGAGTTCGTAGGCAGCGGGCAGTGAACTTGAAGGCAGAGGCGAGCTCGCAAGTAGCGGGCTGCGAGCTCGAAGGCAAGGCGAGCTTGCAGGCAGCGGGCGGCGAGCTCGCAAGTAGCGGGCTGCGAGCTCGAAGGCAAGGCGAGCTTGCAGGCAGCGGGCGGTGAGCAGGCGCGGGCGAGGGGCAGGGCGATGATGCAAAGCAAGTTTAAATTTTTTTTTTTTCCTCATGCAGCAACGAGCGACGTTCTCTTATGTTGTTCAGAGAGATACAAAAACGAGAGAAAATCACCCAAATTTTTCTTTCCCTCCAAATCAGTCTCCCCAACAAATCAGAAGAAAAGTTGATTTTCTTTCTCTTCTCCCCACTTTTCTCCCCAAAAAAACAGTGTTTTGTTATGGTTGTGGATGATGTTATTTTATACGAATAAGCAGCATATTACTTATTAGTGATATAAGCATCACGGTCAAAATATTATAAGCTTGCTTGTCTATAACTGCCAAAGATGACATTGAAAATTTTATGGTTTAGGTTCCTGTGCCTCCATTACGAGGAAATGTTGACACCCCTCCCATATTTAATCAACTATGGATTAATGAATCTAATCAACATTTGGATGCCTCCCTTGAGAAGGGAATTCCGACAGTGATAACATGGAACAGAGGAGGACATAGTGTCCTAGTGGAAGGATCATGGGACAACTGGACTTCAAGGTATTATGCTGAGGAAACATCCTTGAGATTCATAATGTTATTTTCTTAGGTCAGTACTATATGATTTATATCTAAAAGAAAATTAAAGAAAACAATATGATGGTAACAACTTGTACTACTTCTCAGGAAAACTTTACAGAGATCAGGCAAGGACCATGCCATATTGATGGTTCTCCCTTCTGGAGTCTACCATTACAGGTTCATAATTGATGGTCAAATAAGATATATTCCTGATCTCCCTTTTGTGACTGATGAGGTCGGCAATATCACTAATCTTCTTGATGTTCATGTAAGTTTTTCTTTGCGTTATGCATTAAAAATAGTTTTTTCAAGCATATTTCCTTTTACATTACTTTTGGATACGTGACCCTTTTGAGCTGATTCATGAAAAAAATTATTATTGGATTATGTTGTAATATTTCTATCATCTTCTTTTATGCAGGATTATGTTCCTGAAAGTGTGGAGAGCATTTCTGAGTTTGATCATCCAGCATCACCTGACTCCAGCTATAGTTGGTCATCGCCTGCAGACGAAGATTTTGCCAAGGAACCACCAACTCTTCCACCTCAGATGCACCTTACAGTTCTCGGGATGCAGAATACCGATGAAGAGATGAAGCCTCAGCATGTTGAACTGAATCACCTTTTCATTGATAAAGGACCTACTTCCCAACCAATGGTCGCTCTTGGCATGACCCATAGGTATCAATCCAAATATGTGACCGTGGTGCTTTACAAACCCACTGGAAGGTGATGCGTGCTACCCACCTTTGCATCACACATACATATCACGCAAGATCGGTTGTTGTGCTTTTGGTAATTGACTAGCAGATGCTTCACTTATCTTTACCCTTCATCCGCCCAAAGATGGATGAATTTATCTTTCCGTTCTGTTCTTGGATGCCTTCCTGCTCCGGAGTGAAGTTGGTCAACTAACTCTCTACACCAAATCAGATCATATTCAAATTGTTTATCCTTTTTTCTGCTAGTATTTCCTCAGTACATCAGACCGTATTCGTAATTTTTTTAGGTACTCTTTCATGATGAGTAGAATATAAAATGAATGGTTTCCATCAGAGAATAGGACTTTATGCCCATGAAAAATGACTTTTGAATGCTGTGATTTTATTCTTTACTTCTATGTTAATGATGTAAATTTAATGCAGGCTAATTACTAATTATCTTTTATTTCGTAGGGGAAAATTAATGCCATCTTTCTCCCTTTTTTGGTTATCGAGAAGGAAATATTCAGTGTCCCCATATTTGACAAGAATTTTTGGTTGCCTTTACTTTTTTTTCTCAAATATTTGCTTCCAGAAGTATTTAATGTTTAAAAACTATCATCTATAGTTGGAAGTTTGATTGGACCATGGATCTTGTCTCTCTTTTTTGTGACCAAAGTTTCCAGCCGGAAGATGTGATTTGCATTTTCTTCTTTAACAATTAACATAGTGCTTCTTTTTTCCCTCGGTAAAAGAAAAAATGTAAGCGTGATAAAGTGCAGTTAATTGTAAAATTGTCTTACAATTCCGTTCTGCAGAAGCTCCTGCCACTTGGTACTACAATAATTTCGGTTCCAGATAATGAGTTGGTTCTTTAATCAACGACAGACCTGTTGACTGTTCGTAACCGAAATTTATTTCATTGATGGCAGGTGACAGAAGATGTTTTGGCTCTGTTCCTCTGTCTTCCCCTCCAAACCGTTCGATCGCAATCTGACGGCCTAACCGTGCGATGTACTGGACCCATCAAAATGTGCCATACGTTTGTTAGGCCTTAAATAGTATGTCGGTTTGTTACTACCGTGAAGCCCTAAACATAGTTTAAGTGATAAATATCACTCTTGTTCAAGACAGAATTGAACCAATAGACAATACGTGAATGAGTTAGTATTTAGTACGCTATCAAGTGAACACTTGGCATATAGATGACTTGTGCCTTGGTTAATCAGGTAAATAAACTCAAGTGAACTAAGGTTACTAGACTTTACAATGAGATGTTTAATGTGTTATTGAGTAAAGTGGATTAAGTGATAGATTGAGTGAGCAATCATATTATTATTATTATATAAGTAATTTTATAGTTAGCTTGATATTTGTTACCTTAAATTTATTTATTTTATTAAATTTATTTATTTATTTATAGTTATCAATTTCACTTTCACACATGCTTTCTCTCTGCTAGAGTCGCGGTGAGACTGGTTGAGTGGTAAAATTTTGGGTGCGTGGGTAAATACTAAAATAATTTGGGTGCGTGACTAAACTGTGAGCCAAGGGGCGAAGGTGTGGCGAGGCGCAAAGTCGAGGGCATAAAACGCTCGCGTCCGCTCCTCCTTGTCGCCTTTATCTTTTCCCGTTCCCTTCGCTCGCGGCCCTCGTGGGTTCGATCGATCTCGAGAAGAGGCATGGCGGAGCAGCTCACGGACGACCAGATCGCCGAGTTCAAGGAGGCCTTCAGCTTGTTCGACAAGGACGGCGATGGTTATCTCCTTTCCCTCTCCGCACTCTTGTTTTTCTTTTCTTTTTTCTTTTTACTAATTTGCCAGATCCATGACAAATCTTTTTTTTTATGCTCTATGGCATATATATAGATATATATTTTATAACTGTGGGTTGTATTTGGAGGTTTCCGCTAGTTGATCTTATTCTTAGTTGGAAAAGAGCAAAAACAATTGCCATATGTAGTGTTTCCTGCGAACCAGTACTTACTTGTATTGCTTATTCTGCCTTGGTTGAAACGATTTGGAGACCTACTGTTTTTACAATCCAAATAGATATAAAGGTTAGGATCTATATTTCTGTTAAAGTTTTCATCTTGTCCCCTCTCCTATATATCCATGTCGACAGATTTAGCTCGAATACTAACTTTGAGATGAACTCTCTGCATGCCCAAGTCTCATGTTCGCTGGTCCATTCGTTATTTTTTTTATTAATTTATATTTGTGATCCTACTCATGTGTTCTTCTATTTGCTCCCTGATCTTAATTTGACTTCACTTACTGAGCATCGTTTCAGGGAAGTGCTCAAAAGTATTCATTAACTGATCTCTTTATGTACAATCGACTGTGACTATTTTCTGTCTATCTATGCAATACTATCTTCATTTTGCTACTTTCTTTGCTTTTTGTCTTTTTCATTTTGAAGAAAGGGTGGATAACAATGAACATCTCCTCTCGGACAAAAGAAAAAGAGAAATTGTTGGATGAGTTGGTTCTTACTGGAACTTTTTATTTCATTACTTTTTTACATGCTTAAGTTTACTGATTCGTATTTTTGTATCATTTAGCGTAATATTTAATTAAAATAATTTTTTTCTTAATTTTTAATTTAAAAAATAAGGCAGGGGAGAGGTTTCCCCATGGGTACCTGCTGTCCTGTTGGTGTCGGGTTTGGCGTGGGTCAGTTCTTGGGATGAGTCGGGTTCGGGTAGAAAAACCCACCCTATTGCCAACCCTTGATAGGATATGAGACAAGGTTGTTAAGTTAGCTAGATATTGTTAGTTCATTAAGCTAGTATTCTCAGCATATTCTATTGTCTAGTATTAGCTACTTTTTGGGTTTTATCAGAATATTAGAGCCTGTGTTTACCTTACTATATAAAAATCATAAAGTCTTTATATGAGTGGAATAAATTCATTATTTTTTTTTCTGCACTTGCTAACCGAGTTATTTCCCTGCCTTTGGGGTGGTTGATCCCTTGATCAGACCAAGCTTGTTTCATCCTGTTACCAGGATATTGCTTAAAAATCACATACATAGTGATTGAAAACTGAAACCTAGATTTATTTTTTTTCTAAGATGAACAAAGGAGATTCAGCTTATCTATTCGAATGCAAGTCTTTCGGAAGATATTTTTTGTGTAAGGGACATAATGAAACAGTGGTAGACTATTAGAAAAATGACCACTGTAGATTGATATTTGATACTAAATCTCTTTAAAATATTCAGAAGACGATACAACTGTAGTATTTCTTATTATGCTACACTGATCAAGAATGTTGATGCATCAACTGTCATCTGGGATTCTCTAGCTGTGTGGTAGTCTGTTACTATTATTCTTAGTTTTGATAATCGTATTAAGTATTAACTGTGTTGACAGCCAAAGCTAGGTCAGTGCAATGAGTGAAAGCATGTCCTACTCATTCAGATAGGCCATTTGGATGCTATTATTTACTTCGTATTCTACTCAATCCTATTTGCGTCCATCATTCTGCCTTTATGCATGCAACAGGAGTATGGAAAAATGAAATGTGATTTGTCTACGCTACCAAAATATCTGAGAAAAATTGCAAATTGAGGTAATTGAAGAGGTTAAACTAATTACTTGTATGTGTTCCTGCCAATCACCATCCAACTTATTACTTATTATGTTCATCTTATGTGCTCCTCGAATGCCTTGCATGCAAGGTAACAACAAGCGGAACACATTTATTTGATATCAATCCTTTTAGGAGCTGAGGAATGAGATAAAGATTTGTTGCTTGTTTGATGCTTGATAGCTCATCCGGAGTATCCTGAGCAACATGGTTGTGTTCCAATCACACTATTCTTAGGTCCATCAGACCTGATCAGTACACAATGTGATATGGGTCTTATTTCTCATAAGCAGCATCACCGAAGATGCATGGATAGAACTACACCTCACATTTCGTTGAAGGCAATACAATCTTCTAGATACAGATCATAGTTATGTTTCCAAAATTTTCATACATAGCGCAACATTTTCCTGCATAGTTAACTTGTCTCCATTTGCACTATTTCTTAGACAGTGATGGATTATATATATCATGCTGAAGCTTTTTTCTTCTCATCTGCATTGTAATGTGATCCACAAACTCTTTGTTTGAACTTTGAATTGAGTAAGGGCTCATGATGTTCAATAATGGAACTGATCTAATTGATCGTGCATTTGCTATCATGTTACTTTGATATCTGTTTTTCACCACTTAGATGGTTGGTTATTTCTTGTTGTAGAGATTGCGTTATTCTTAAAACACGTTGCATTAGATGAATTTTCAATGTGCTAAATTAGAAATATTATCAATGACTGTTGATCCGCAAACTTGAAAACTCTTTGGCAATAATTTATTTATCAGTTTTAAGTAGCTATGGAGGAAATTTCATATATCGCTACAGATTAAGGGCCTAATTTTCCAATGGAATTCCTGCAGGCTGCATCACGACCAAGGAGCTTGGAACTGTGATGCGTTCTTTGGGTCAGAACCCTACTGAAGCAGAACTGCAGGATATGATAAATGAGGTTGATGCTGATGGAAATGGAACAATCGACTTCCCTGAATTTCTTAACTTAATGGCTCGCAAGATGAAGGATACCGATTCTGAGGAGGAGCTAAAGGAGGCTTTCAGAGTGTTTGACAAGGACCAAAATGGTTTCATCTCTGCAGCTGAACTTCGTCATGTGATGACCAATCTTGGAGAGAAGCTCACGGATGAGGAGGTTGATGAAATGATTCGTGAGGCTGATGTTGATGGTGATGGCCAGATCAACTATGATGAATTTGTCAAAGTCATGATGGCCAAATGAGCCCCCCTGTTGTTAACTAGAATGTGGAGATTTCATATTGTTG
This sequence comes from Costus lasius, assembly GCA_027563935.2. Lineage (NCBI taxonomy): Eukaryota > Viridiplantae > Streptophyta > Magnoliopsida > Zingiberales > Costaceae > Costus > Costus lasius. The sequence continues at coordinate 131,938,900 of CM050450.1, read as the reverse complement.
TAAAATGTACTTCTATTTCGTCGGTGGTTATCTGAATAGCTTTAGTTGTGGAACTTAATGTTGGTAATTTTCTCATCTCGTGTGTGTTTGTTCAAATAGAATGGCTTTGTTGCTTCTGTATACCCCTTCTCTCGACTGGACTTTCATTTGATTATTTGATTTCAGATGGAAATATGAACTTGTCTTCGTGATCTATGCCATGTAATTTTTATTATTTGATTATTTGCGTGCGGTTCGTCATTTTTCCTTTATGCTTGATAATTTAGGTAACTTGGTGGTTCTTTTGAAACTTTTCTTATAATCTGAAGCATCAAATTTAATTTTGTTTTGAAGTTCTTTGTGCAGCTACAAGCAAACCTTTGCTGCTTGCGTTAGCATGGTTATTTGTCAAGAGCTATCTATGCTGGATAAATTGCTAAATATAGTCGGATCTCTAGACTTGATCATGTCTGATGTGTTGCGAAGTTGTGTTCCTGTGGTTAGTCTTAATGGTTGATGGTTTCAGGTTTTCAGCAAAATGGCAAAGCATGGTTAAGAAATCTGACAGAGATTTATTATGCGTCCTCGATGTATGGTTCGAAATGCACCAAACTGGTTTCTTTTTATGGTTCCACAACCTAACTAAACATGATTGCACGAGGGTGGCAGCTGGAAGATGCAGAGAATGAATTGGAAGAATTGCCAGCTGCTACTCTGCAAGTGCTAATTATGCATGAGTGATAATGTGTAGCTCGTGTTTTCAGATTTTGGAGAAGGAAGATGGATATGCAAGAGAAGGTTGTACCTGTATGCTTCCTTCTTTCAGCTCTTGTGTTTTCCGAACGAGTGAAAGCTATTTCCGCAAACAAATCAGCTAGTGGGATCCTTCCTTCTTTCAACACTTCGAGTTGGTGCCTCACTTCTTCCCAAGAGAAAAAAAAAATGGTTTGCTTTCCTTATTGTAGTTGTATGTTTCGGAACATTGCTTCCGTTTTGCACATTTTTGGGCAGTTTGAAATGCCTTTTTGACATGATGTTTTTCCACCTTCAGCACTTCCCCGACGAGGCGCACCTAGCAGGCGTTGAGCCGTCTATAGAGTGTATATTTCCACGACCATACTTGGGAGTTGGGAGTGGTTCCAACTCAACAGGTTTGTCCTCTAACTTTGAAGTCAGGGTTTTTGAAGATCAGGTGATTGTCATACACTTATTAGGATAGTTTTTGTTTCTTTTGTTTCTAAAGAGTTCACAAAATATAAGAATTTGGAAGGATGCATCTTGTTTCTATGGTCACATTGCCCTTTCATGGATTGCTTGGCTTCTCTCAGGTACGAAAATTCAACTGCTTACAAAATGGTTATTAAATGCTAGATCTGCTGCATAGCTTGCTTTTTTAGTGATTTACCATAATTTTAGCTCCTCAGCTATGTATTCTTGTGACTCGGCATTGCTAACCAAATGCCTCTGTAGTAGCAAAATTTTTCATAATCAGTGAGAAGACCTCTGTACTGTTGATCAATTTTGTCTCAGAATCACGCCGTCAAATAAACAGATAATTGCATATTCTTAGTTGTGTAGCATTTTAATGATTGTAGAGTAGTCCACGTGATGTCAAAGATACCTAGATGATCTAAAGATGCCCACACAGTGTTTTCTTGCAATTTGGTAACACCGTAGACTGAAACATAGTTCATTTAGGAACAACGATTCTCAGAATGATTATGGGTTCAACACAGAGCTCTGCGTCCCTTACTGTATACTTTGCAGCCGTTCGACGTGTATGCGACGGCACATGGGCTATATCAGATCAAGAGCATGTGCACAATCTCCTATACGAGATTAGCAAACATGTGCGTTAATGTGTGTTTCATCTGATAGTCCGTGTGCACATGCGTCGGACGAACATAATAAAGCCTTACATATAGGAACGGGAGAGATTTCAATTCGCTAGAAAGGAGGCATGATCTTTGTTTCATTTCATAGCTTACTTCACCTTGGCATCTTGTCAGAAGTGCTGATAGTGTCGCAAGTGTTGCACCATGTGACAAAAGAAAAGTGAAACCAGTACTATATCTCACAAATCAATGAGCTGAAATCACTCATGGAGTTTGGGTAGAAGTTTGCTGGTGAATCCCTTTCTTCTTCGCTCAATAAAAGGTGTAATTCGATCCTGATCATGGAGAGTTATAGCTTTGAATGTATTTACATGTTTTTTTGTGTCATGGAATGAATTTTACGTGTACTCTAATTTGATACTGATTGTAGAGACCATAAATGTAGCAGCCAATAACATGTAAACTGAAACCGTGGAGAGTCACAGCCTACATGGCCTCTTTTTTATTTATGAAGACAACAGTTCTTAGAGGTCCAATATCAAAAAAAATCTTAATATTATAGGAAACAACACCTTAATTCAAGGATATTACGAAGTTCCCAAGACACTGAAAAGTATTCCTGAAAAGGCAACGCTTCAAAAGTGCAAGGACAAAAGTAGCATAGATTTAAGAGAAGCCAATAAGCAAAACACACCATGTGACATACCCCTCGGATCCACCAAAACCACCTTGTCAATTATCTTTTCAAAGAAGATGCTAAAACCAAATGTGGAAAAGACAAATACTGGCTTGGTCTTGTCTGAGTAGGAGCTCTAAATTGGATGGTAGCCAGCAAGTTTGACCTGGAAACTGCAACGCAACCAAGGAAGTGGGTTTCTTATTTGAAGAAGGAAAGGTTGCTAATAGAACTCTGATTTGATATGCTTACAAGAAAAGTTTGACTGGAGATTACCAGAAAAGTTTGCAAGATGGTGTCTTCCATTGGCTTGATACTGATCTTGTGGGGCAGATGGTCAACTGGTAGTTTGGGATTTTCACATGAACAAATTATCTATGAGCCCTCTTGTTCTTCCACCTCGGGAAGAAATATGTTATAATGAATTAAAAATGGCTACCTTCCCAGTAGAAGGGCAACGGCTCTTTGGTGGGAACCTAACATCACTTTGCAAACCCATGAAAGGACTTGAGAAGTAATGAGAGGGACTATAGAAGTTTCAGCCACACCACTAACAAACTTCAACTTCATGATCTTCCTACCATAGATAGAAACTGTACTTGGAGCAGCAAGCAGACCTACCCTAACTAAAACAGATAGAGTTTTGTTGAATGACAAGATGTTGGAAAGCTACGTAAGTCTTAAAGTGGAAGCTAAACAATGTTTTTTCTCATACCATGTTGCCGTAGAACTTTCATCTCATTTGTAAATCTGCTGCCTACTAGAGTGAGTGCGTAAAAATCATATAGATCAAAGCAGTCATAGATTCTACATTATTTCACCACAAAGCTTCAATTGGAAAGAGGAGATAATTCATCACCCGCCTAGACATAGATGACAAATTTCTCAATTTTGTTGATGATATAATTATCAAAAACAAGACAAAATTAGATCATGTCCAGGCTCCAAAATTAGCTCTCATTTCTTTTGAATGATACAATGGCATAAGGATTAACTCAAAGCAAGTGCAAGAACTTGTTTAAGAATTAACTATTTCTTCTCTATTGGATGGTAAGAAGACAACCTTACCCACAACTGTTCAAATACTAAGGTCAACCTACGGAAGTAGGATCTCTTCATGAAAATCACCTGTCTTCTTTTTTGTCTTAACAGGGATGAAACCATGCATCACCTATTTTGCAGCTCCAACTAACAACCTACCTCAGAGGAACTGGTAGAGGAGAAAACACCCACCACAATGCAGGTCAAAAGAAGTGCACCAAGGAAATCAATAACAGATAAAATCTTTTTTTTTTTTAAGCAGATAAAATCTTTGACAATGGAGGAAAAGTGTCTATATTTCTTTTCAGACATTTCTTCCATATGTGATGCTGACATAAAGATAGTCCGCACCAAATCCACTGAGTTTGCATTTGGCAATCAAGATTCTTCCTTGTCATTCTTCTTGACGGCATACACTTGCAGAACGGATTTGATTTATATAAATCAATTCCCACTCAACAAAATTTTTTTGTCTGGCCCTGATTCCAACCACGGTTGTCATCCCAATGAGCATGCGTGATAGGTCACAGTGGAGCAAAAGTATGAAACTTTGAGCCAGGACGAACACTTGCCTCACATAATAACACAGTACAATTCTTGAAACTTGAAAGAACTGGTGGAGGCAAGAGGCAAGTTTACTGCTCCCCAATTCTCTCATAAGTGCATGCACTCAGTGTTGTAACGGCAAAGGTTGATGTCAATTGTCCCTATCAAGAACAAACATACTCCACCTTGGAAGCAAAGAAAATAACAAAGTGTAAAGAAGTCACAGAAATCATGCAGATGAGTACCTTTTAAACCTATTTCAAGCCTTCTTTAATGTACAGTAGGTTATGCATGACAAAGACATGGGCGGAAGTAGGTTGTGGATGGCTCTACTGGATCAATGAACTTAGCCATGAAGGGCTAGATCTTATGATAGGAACACCCCCCACAGCTTTCAGGAACCCAATGGAATTATGGATGAACTGGCAGATCAATCACAGAAGATTTAAACAATCCTTGAACGTTTGATTCCAGCATGCTAAAGTTCCTTCTTTTTTGATGGTCCAATTAAAGAAGATAAAGAGGAGCGCTCCACTTTGTCAGCTCCGCTGATGATGTATAGATTCCTTCGCTTTTGCTTTCTTTAATCACTATTCTATGTGCCTCTGCCTTCCTTTACTCTTCTTCTTCCTTCCCTTTGCAGTTTGTGCCACCAAGACATTCTCTTTGAGCTCTCCACCACCACCGAAAGAACAGCAGAGCTCGGAACGCACAGACCGAGATGAAGGAATTCAGCCTCGAAGAGATTGATGCCGCGACTGGAAGCTTCGCGTTAGACCACCTCGTCGGCAAGGGAAGCCATGGCAGCGTCTACAAGGGCAGGCTCACGTCCGGCGAGCTCGTAGCAGTCAAGAAGCCACTGGGTAATTCCCTCCAATTCGACTCTAAACTAAACAACGAGATCAACCTGCTCGCCTCCGTGAACCACGCCAGCATCGTTAACCTGATCGGCGTCGCACCGAGCCGACCGCCTGCACCGTCGTCCAAGCTGCTGGTCATGGAGTACATGCCCAACGGCTCGCTCCACGACCTCCTCCACTCGTCCCCGCACCCGCCCACGTGGCCCCGCCGCGCCGCCATCGCCCTCCAAGTCGCGCGCGCCATTCTCTTCCTCCACGCCGCCGAGCCGGCGGTCGTCCACCGCGACGTCAAGTCGGTCAACATTTTATTCGACTGCAAGTGGACCGCGAAGCTGGCCGACTTCAGCCTCGCCGTCCGAGTCGACGGCCTGGGCCGGCTCAGCTCGACGGCTCCGGCGGGCACCATCGGGTACTTGGATCCGTGCTACACCGAGTCCACCAAGCTCGGGCCCGCGAACGACGTCTTTAGCTTCGGGGTGGTGCTGCTGGAGCTGGTGAGCGCGAGGAAGGCGGTGGACGTGGATCGCGATCCGTCGTCGATCGTGGCGTGGGCGATGCCGTTGATTAGGGAGGGCAGGGTGTCAGAAGTGTGCGACAGGAGGGTGGCTTTGGCGGGGCACGCGGAGGGGCCGGTGGGGAGGATGCTGAGGGTGGCGGAGATGTGCGTCTCGGAGGAGGTGGGAGAGCGGCCAACGATGGGTGAGGTGGCGGGGGAGCTGCAGGGGGTGGTGGAAGGGATGATGATGTGGCAGGCCTTCAAGGGAAGGCTATGTGAGAGGGTTCAGAGGTACGTGCGGGGCTGGAGGAGGTGCATGAGGAAGAGGGTGACCACAACGAGGATTGTGTGCAAAGAGCACTTGGTTGATGACGTTGACGAGGAACGTGGCAGCGGCGGCGGCGGTGATGGCTCAAGATCACAGATTGAGTCAGATGCTACCTTGTAATCTTGTTTAGAGGTTGTTTTTTACAGCAACAAAAATCTGAGTAATCTTGCAGGACATACGAGCACAATTTGAGGCTTGTCGTGCCGCTGTATTCCGGCAGGAACTCAGAGTTCCCCTCGTGCAAGCCACTATTTTGACTCTTCTCATGGGCTGACAGAATTAAATTTGACTGAACTGATAAAAAATATAAGATAAAGGGGATTTCAAAAGTGGAAATAATTTCATTTTATTTCTTGAAATAGACGATTGACAGTGTACATTGAGGTACATCCAGGCACAATCAACAGTTGACTGAAAGCAGACTTTTGAAATAGATACGATGCCGAAATATACATTCGAATATAGAGCAGAAACAGAAGAACAAACTCGTACAATGAAGCAACTTGCATTTATTGGAGACGTTTCTTCTTCGCATGTCTTCTTTGTTGCATCAAAGCAATCTGGTCAGTGGATCGGGGATTCTTTTAAGTTTCATGCAGCCCAAGAGTGTCAACGAACTAAGACTGGGAAAATCAGCTTCCTGGACTCCACACCATTCTTCCCATTCATACATGTCATCAAATTCAAGTGTTTTCAAGGACAGGAATGCTTTAGAACCAAGGGCAGTGCCACAAAACTCTCGGCCTACTCGCTTGAGACTGGGAAAATACCTTAACTTGAGGTGCATGAGCAGCGGAAGTTGCCCCATCGCTGGGAGGACTTCACATTTGGGACAGATATCTAGTTCAATGGACACTAGTTCAGAGAAGGCAGGATCTCCCATCCAGCTTGATAGTTTGCTGCCATAGTAATTCTTGATAACCAATTGCTTTAGATTTTCATGAGGTTGAAGGTTTTCCATTGTCATTTCTTGTGAATCCTGAACTTTCTTCTTCTGCATAATTCTTTCCTCCCCTGTCCTCTTTCGTTTATCAGCATAATCCATGTCGACATCAATTTGAAAAAGCCACGTATCATAATCCAGCATCTCCTCAGTTTCCTCTCCACAAGGAGAAACAATGCTCTGCTCAGTTTCAGTTTCAGAACAATGGAGAGCCACATGAGAATTATGCTTTTGACAGTTGATGCAATTCAGTCCAGTTGGCTTTGGTGCCAAACCACGATGATAACATTGATCATTTGGATCACACCATTGTAGAATCAACTTTTGTAGGTGTTCCTTGTTCTTCAGACCGGCCGACTTGGCATCAACAGCATCATTTATGTTATGGAGACCACTGATGCAAAGCTCTCCTGTAAGATTTCTTAAGCTATCTAGCTCTTCTAGCACATAGTGCTCAAGATCATTCCCAACATAAAATATTGACAAGGTCTGCAGATTACTTAATCTCCCGATGCCATTATGCAGATGAATGTGCTCATCTGAATGCAGTAGATCAATATGACGTAGGTTTGTTAAACATCCCATGTTTCTAGGCAGTGCTGTAAGATAAAGATTTTGCAGTTCTAGAGTCTGCAGATTGTGAAGGCCGCACAATTCCTCAGGTAACCATCTGATTCTAGTGTTGTTGAGACTGAGGAAACACATGAATTCCAAGTTGCAAACTGAATCCGGAAGATATTTAATATCTGTGTCACTCAAATCTAGTGTCCTCAGAAATTTCAGGTTTTCAAACATTGCATCTGTGAAGGATAAGTGGAGGACATCGCTTCGGTACTCATACCACCAACTCCTCTTAAATGCTGAATTAACCGACTTGATCATAAGTAGGATTGAGCGAAGAGGTCTAGGTTCACATTCCAACAAACTCACTTCCATCAGCGTATCTTGAGTGATCAAAGATAAGTGCCGAGCATATTCAGAAACAGAAGAAACTTTAAGATTTTTCTGCTTACCAGATTGCCTTCCTGATATATACTCTGCTAAGTCATGCATGAGATGATGCACCACAAAATTTCCACTACCAACTTGAGGATCAACAAAGAATGACCTTCTTACCAGTTCATCAAAGTACTCGCCACCTACTTCTTCAAATGTCTTCCCTTCTCTAGGATGAATGAAACCTTGGGCCATCCATAAGCGAACAAGCCTATCTTTCTTGTACAGGAAATCTTTAGGAAATACACAGCAAAATGCGAAGCATGATTGTAGATGTGGTGGCAGAAAATAATAGCTTAATATCAAAGCTGGCAAAATACCATTTTCTTTTTCATCAACATCCCATAAGTCACTATTTAGAGTGGCACTCCATATCACTTCTCTTGTTTCAGATTGCAGAGAAACTCCAAGCATCGTTAGAGACAATGGCACCCCTTTGCACTTTCGGACAATTTCTCTGCCAATTTTTACCAAATTAGGCTCAATGGCGTGGCTAGGGTTGCCAAATGCAGCACTTTCAAATAATTGCCGGCTGGTATCTTCTGATAAGCTGCTCACACGATAAAGAGACATGTTTTCTACAGCACTTGTGGCCCTTTCACTTCTTGTGACCAATATAATTTTGCTTTTTTTATGACTCAGCTGTGATTGTAGATTGACGCTCTCCCAAACTTCAAGATTCTCCTCGCAAAAATCATCTAAGACAAGCAGAAACCTTTCTTCCTCCAAGTGACGTTTTACATAGTTTTCTAGATAGTTTGGTTGTTGATAAATCCAATGCCCCTTTCCGGAGAACTCAACTCTGTGATCCCACAAGGTGAATGATTCCACAACCTCCCTCTTCAATGATAGCACATCAAAATCCTTGGACATCTGAATCCAACCTCGTTTGGGAAAATGATCGAGCACTCTCTGGTCATTGTACACGAGCCGGAGAAGGGTAGTTTTCCCTACCCCGCCTGGCCCAACAATGGCAATGACAGGGGCATCCTCTCTTCTTTCAGACAACAGCAACCTAATCACATTCTCCTTATCTTCTTCCCTACCAAAAACCCTAGTTTCATTCAAAGGTTTCTCATCACAAGAAGGCCATGTCCTAACACGTAACAAGTCAAACCTCTCACTCAGTTTCAGGTGAAGACCTTGAGTCTGTTCTAGAAGGTCACGAAATCTGCTCCTTACCACTTGGATTCTACATGCTTGGGTGGTGAATGAGTTGTGTACCTGTGGTCGAGTAGAAGATGAGTTTTTACGTTGTAACAGCAACAGCTCCTCGAGCACATCCTCGGCATTACAAGCGGCGTCCTTGAGATCCATCAGCCAGCCCCTGACAAGCTCATCTCTCCATTGCCTCTCCTCCGCTTTGTCAACGGCAGTCTGAATGCTCGGCAGCAGCTCCTTCAGCTCGTTGACTTCGTCTTGGATGCTGCACCATGTAGTGTCCAATTTCTGGATCAAGTGAGACACTGATGATAGAATTGCTGTGGCCATTGAGGCCAGTGGTGGAAGAACACCAAAAACTTAGCTTGTCTTTGCTGGAGTGTTGTGTTCATTCATATAAAGAAGAGCTTGGTCAATGAAGTTAATGGCAATGCTTCCTCCTCAACTTTAGTGCATCTAAAATTGTAATAAAGAAATCCGAAACAGGAGATGGCAGATTGGTGCCCAAGTTTCTGATCACATGTTCCATGTTTGCAGATATTTTACATTATAGACTTGTGACCTGATTTTCGAATGAAACTTGGGAGCCAATCTTTCGTTAAGTCAACCCGGGCTTCATGGTTCTTTAATTTTGTTATACATCTAATGAGCAGGAACAATGTCATCTTCCAATTAGGTGCGGTGGGCTCAAATATGGCCGCCGCAATTCTATCCTAAATGTCTCACTTCATTCAGAAGTTGACCTTTCCTGCGCCCTCCTCCTCAAGCAATCGTGCCGAGGACGAGCTTGAGGAACCTAACCTCGAGCTTTTGCTAGCTCTTCAGTTCAGATTTCGCGGCCGGATCCAGGGAAAAAGAGGTATGTGCAACTCATTCACTTCCTTGGCGCGTTGAATCGAAAAGATAACAAGCAGATTTGGTTAGATTGCAGAACAAATTGAAGGCCTTCATGCGAATGACAGGAACGGCTGGTTGGGGACTAAGTTGCGGCACGAATCTTTAAAAGAAACTAGGGTTTTGGGTAGGAAGAAGACGAGGAGAATGCGATTGATTGGTTGTGTGAAGGACCAGAGGATTCCCCTGTCAGCGCCATTATTGGACCTGGTGGAGTTTGGAAAACTCTACAACGACCTGAAGGTGTTCGAGCATGTCACCCAAGCAAAGTTCGTCCGTGACACAATGGGGTTTGAAAATCCGCATATCCTTAGATTTCAATATGCTGACATTGAAAATGGAGGTCATGGATCTGATGGATCCACATAGATCTGACTCGACTCACCAAATCGAGCCATCCGAAGTCAACGGTCTACAAATTTACCCAATATTTCGCGTCATGCTGACGCAACCGGGACGTCAGCCAGAGACCCGCGGCTGTCACGGCTCCAAGGATCGCAGATTGAGTCAAAAGTCAAAATTTTGACTTTGGACTAGCCATCAATGTTGCAGTTGGGTGTTGGGCCAAGTCAACGAACATTAATTAGTCTTGTTTGCTACTGAACCCTTGAGCGATTGTTGGGTCCCGTTGTCTAGCGGTCAAGAATAAGGTACAATATGTGGACCAGGCGCTTTTGGTTCAATCACTCTGAGACTTTGAACCGTGCCAATTTGACCCAAATTTTGGTAGATCGTTAACCCTGCATTTGCACGCTTGGTACGGACTACGGAGGCGAGGACACCGAGAGAAGTCTTCCGCATTTTTGTTTTGTTTTGTATGTTCTCCTTTCCGTAACTAAATCATAAATAAGATTAAGGGTGGACTTCTAAAGTAATTTAAATCATTAAGGAAAGATTAGTGTAATTTACATCATTAAGAAAAGACTTCTACACTAATAATTAAGTTGTGTTTGTATTATTGAATTATAATAATCTTAGTTGTTGATAACAAAATCTTAAAGATAAATCTAGTCTTATATTAACATACACATGAAAACCTAGTAAAATATTAGATGCTCGTTGTTGCTTACATCCATTTCAATAGATTAGATTTATTTTTAGAATAAAAAATAAAATGGCATATTTTGAGGGAAAAATCTCAAAATAGTTCATAGTAATATTCAGTGAAATGGAAAATTCGGGAGCTAAAATAATGAGATATTTAATTATAAGTTGGTCGAACTAAAATTTCACCAAAACAAGAATCTGAGTATCGATCGAAATCAGGTACCCGAGTACCAAATCGCCCGTTCATATTCGAAATAAACAAGGAATGAATTCGATAAATGGCTGCCCGTTACTATACCTTGATTGAAATGAGCTTATCAAAGAGTTCGATGCATGCTTGGAACCAGGAGCCAAACCTTGCAGGTTTGTCACACAAACTTCCGTTAACATTTATCAACTCACAAAAAAAAAACATTTGCCAATTCATACGCCAGAGTTGCAGTGAAGTGCACTACCAAATGTTTAAACGATATTTGAAAAAAAAAAAACATTTAAAACCAAAAGAAAAAGGGGGTAAATCGTAAATGGCATGTAACGGGAAGCTTCCGTTACATGACGTCCCACGACTCGAGCGTCGGAAAGGCCGGCATGAGCGATTCGTAGTCGAAAAAGGGGACATCAGCTGGCAGCCCGAGCGGGCCGCCGTCCTCAGGCTGGACCGGCCCGCGGTCCAGCAGATGGGCCGACGTGTCGAGCGTGGGAAGGCAGACATGCTGCAGAGCGACTCGGGGACCTGCCGTGGGCCGCACTGGCTCCGGCTTCACCAGCGGCTCTGCCGGATCGCCCCCGATCCGCACGCCGGTGACGCGCTGTACCATCTCCCGGAAGTTGGTTGGGTCGGCGTGGATGTAGGTGATCGGGGATCGCTTCGACGCGCGCGATTTCCGCTTGGAGATGCGCTTGGCGGGGACGGGGCCGAGGGATTTCGGAGGGCGGAGGGGACTGGCGGAAGGACGAGCGAACTGATTGTGGTGGAGGAGGAAGGGGGAGGAAGCGGCAGAGAGGGCGTCGGGGGAGGCTGCCGCGGGGGTTGCGGCGCCGGAGGAGGAGGCATCGGAGAGCGAGATCTGGAGGGCGCGGGTGAGGGCCGCGTTGTCGCGGGCGAAGGCCTCGCTGATCCACGCCGACTCCCAGCGGTACACCCACGGATCCAGCACCGAGCAGTTCTCCGCCATGATTCGCGCAATCTTAGAGCATTCCAGAGCGAAGTGAAGCGAGCGAGAAGAAGAAGAGGAAGATTGCTCCGCTGTGGTCGGGGTGGGAGTGGGTGCGATGGGCTTTAATAAGCACGCCGAAACCGCCACGTGTTCTGTGCGCCTATAGTATCGGATAACCGCGGGGGCTGCCTGACTGCCTGAGCGGTTGGTTTTTTGATAAACTAAAAATTGGATTATTTTTCCTTTTTTAATTACTGACTTGTCTAATATTTGAAAGTCCGGCGTTGACCGTCAAGCCGCGTCGTCCGAGTGACCCACGCGCGGCGATTCGCTCGCAAATTACGGGCCTGCCACGGACACTGCCGCGCTGTTTCTGTACCGGATGGTAACTAAAAGCCCCTGCCATTCCCATTATTCACAACTTTAACCAAACACCCATCAAGTTTGAAAACTGTAGGGCGGCGGTGTAATTTACGAACGATTGCTTGGTTTTTTGGGGAGGAAAGAACATTTAGTATGTGACGTGGCAGGACGCGCATCGACTCAGATCACGTGCGGCGGGTTACAACAGACCCCAGCTGACGGGTTACTATATTGACCGACGCGATATGCTGATGTGGCACTGGCGAGCGCCGCGGATGGTTGACTCAAACCGGGTGTACGTGTCCCCAAATGCAAGTCCTTATAACTAAAATTATTTTTCATCTTTATCAATAAACATAATTTTTTATTATTTTTCTTCCAAGAAAAACACGCTGAGCTGTACATTTTAAAACATTAACAATAATATTAATGTTATAAAAATTTGAAATATTAATTCATTAAATTATTTGACCCAATCTGAATCATGTCATTGACATGATTAATTAATCAGATGAGGACACCTCAGACAGAAGAAGCGACTCCTAATCCAAGACTCTATTTAAAAACACCCCAAAAACGAAGATCCAAGCACTCAAAAACACAATCCAATTAATCAATCCTAGAAAGGAGCATTGAATCCAAATTCCCCCACTAGAATCTCTCCTTTACAATTCAATAAGCAATGACATCACCAAATTCTAGAGAGCAATTATGGCATGACCAAGAACAACGCAAAAAAACAAGGTACCCCATCACATGCAAAACCTCCACATTGACTTGGCTTAAACTTTTCACTCCATTCTTTAGTATTTTATCCCGAATGGACAATGACTTGTTGCAAATTCACAGACGATACACCTTCAGATAAGTCAAAGCGCAAGCCATCCTTGTCCATGGCAGCTCTGACTAATCTGATTCCTCCTGTTCAGAAAGTAGAACATGCATGAAGGCCTCCACTTGTCCCATTCCTCTGGGCAGACAGCAACACGAGCTTTAATGGTTTGTTTACCTTTCCTGCCAACCTGTAGCCATCTTTGTCCAAGGACCTGATGACATGTAAGAGCAGAGACTTGTTGACTTTGGGAGATGTAGGTGCGTGTCAGTACTTTTCTTCTCTGAACTCTGAAGGGTCATGTGAGGTTTGACTTGTGTTGCTAGGGTAAACTGTGTTTTCCTGATATGCAGATAATAGAGGGAATATTTTGTGGGGCTCTGCACTTGGACTCTTCTATCTCTAATCTCTTGATGTGCACAAGTTAGGCTTCTGATTTTTTTTTTTTTTTGACTAGTTTATGCTTGCAAGTTAAGTAGTTTCTGGTGTGCAGAGATTGTTCAGCAGTTTAATTTTATTCATTTGGGGGAGTGGTTGAGGCAGCTGGGTCAGTGCTGAGATTATAGAATGCGATTATGGATCTGAATTTGAGCATTGAATCTGCAGGAATGTGGACCTGATCAGACAGTTCTGTATTAGGAGAACATAAGTCAAGTAATTAGTAAAATAGGTTGACTTTTTTACGTGGATTCGTGCAATGTAAGTGGACACAATGCACTTGAGTAGATTCATGCACTGGTGAGTGGTGACTCCGGTCAACGTCGGCTTTGTTGAGTAGTTGAATTTGATCGATTCAAAATTATTAGAGAGCGAGAGAGAGATGCTTATCAATTATCAATTGATTTTAACGTGGGCTTGTATCATTGCAAGCCCGCAATGAACAATTGAGACCAAGCTGAGCCCGAACATTAGGCCAAGCCCAATTAAGCGATTCAAGCGTGAAATTAAAATGGGATGCCTTTCCCGCTCACGTTCCCGCCTTTTGCCGTACAGCGATGTTGGGGCCCGCGAACGGACACCTAATGTCCAATAACAGCGTGGATAAGGAAGCGCGTAAGGGGAACGCGTACCAGCGCGAGTTTGTTCCATTAAAAGTGCGCCAACTCTTTCTCATACGTATGGCCACTGTTGTACAGGGCTACCAGCCTTTTGATTGGAAAATTTGGTGGGCCTATAACGGATAGTATGAGATCCAATAATAGGACGAGTACAGAGAGATGACAATATTCGGAACCGAACGAGAGGAAGGTCGCGGCCCTACGAACGGGCTCGGCTCCATCCCGTGCCCTCGCCGGCGAGACGACGCCCCTCTTGGTAACTTTTTTCTCTTCGCTTCTCTCTCCATTCGGTTTTTTACTTTACTTCTTCCATAAGCTATGCAAATCCTCGCTGTAGTTTTCTTGGTTTTCTCTCCCTTTTTTATTTTGCTTGCATACTAAGGTATTTGGTCATTAATTCTTCGAAACTGCTGATTTGTCGAGATGTATGGTTTTGGGAACAGTTTGGTTGTTTTTTTTTCACTTATTTTGAGGGGTTCTCCTTGCAATTTCTTTAGTTGGTTCATCATTTATCCATCATTGTTTATAGCAGATTAGGGTTTCGACTCGGTGTGGTTTTACGGCCAGTTTTTATGATTCTTTCTGTGCTGCAAATTTATTTATTTTAAATATGGAAGTTTAAGCCTTTTTAACGATTGCTTGATGTTGTGTACATTGTGGACATGGTTTTACTACACATGGGGTTGATCTTGGATTTCCTTTTTTTTAGGAATCGTAATCATCCAGTTTTATTGAACTAGCGGCACAGAGGGGTCATGTCTGCTTCGAATGCTGCAGCAGCTGCAGTAGCACCAGTTGCCGAAGACGGCGCTTCTCTGAGTACAGATACAACTCCCAAACAATATGCAAGGAGAAGAACGATGGTAGTGGTGGAGAAGAGAATAAATGCAGATCGTGTAGGCAATGGTACAGTTGATGGGAAGGATCTAAGTCATACAATAAGAGGAGAGTCCGTGGTGGAGAGAATGAAAAACCATTCAACCTTGAAGAAAGGATTCATTTCCCCATCCATTGCATCACCCCGACGCAAAAAAGTTGTACAAAAATCTGAGAAACCTAGGTGGCAAACCGTTCTTAGTGTTTTAACAAAGAATTTCCTGCTTCTTGCATTGCTTTTATGGTTTGGCCAGAATGTTTGGAGATGGAGTCACAACAGACCGGAGAATGTTGATTCTCCATTAATTGCATTAGATATTGGAATTAAAATTTCTGAAGTTGAGGCATCTGTAGAAAGGACGACTAAGATGTTGCAGGTTCAATTAGATATACTGGATAAGAAAATTGGTAGTGAAATAGGCACTGCAACTAGGGAATTGCTGAAACAAGCTGAAGAGAAAGGTGCTTTATTCGAGGAGGAGTTGAAGAAGTTGGAAGCCAAAGCTGATTCTTTGGACAAATCTTTAGGTGCATTAAAGGGCATGGATCTCGTCACTAGGGAAGATTTTGAAAAACTTGTAAACGAGTGGAACAGTAAAAGCATTGAAGTTACTAACAGAAAAATGGACTTGGATCAAATTAGGGCAATTGCTAGGGATATTGTGAAAAAGGAGATAAAAAAGCATGCAGCCGATGGTCTTGGAAGAGTTGACTATGCTTTAGCTTCTGGTGGAGCCAACGTGGTTAGGCATTCAGA
Source organism: Costus lasius (assembly GCA_027563935.2). NCBI lineage: Eukaryota > Viridiplantae > Streptophyta > Magnoliopsida > Zingiberales > Costaceae > Costus > Costus lasius. Next base: position 131,923,055 of record CM050450.1, on the reverse strand, counting down.
GCCATATGTTTTAGGGAAAGCTAACAGTTGGATTTCTAGTTCAATTGCTATTGCTAAAGGACGCAATGGTGTTCATTCTAGCGCCTATAAGATGCTGGAACCAAGCTTTGGAGAACCTGGTCAGTGTTTTCCTTTACAAGGAAGCAGTGGATTTGTTGAGATTAAGCTAAGAACAGCTATCATTCCTGAGGCTGTCACTTTGGAGCATGTCTCTGAGGTGTGTATTTTATCCTCACATTTATAGTTGTTCACTTGCCAATTTGCTGTTTTTTAATTTCTACAACTTTGGTTTATATTATGATTAATCTGTTGGCTTTAAGGTTTAAATCTTATTTCTTATCTAAAAATCAGCACCACAAGATTGATTGAAGTGAATCTAATTAATGTCAGTATTCTAATGACTAATTTATAGGACCCATGCACAGATAAAACACTTGCAATTGTAATGTGGTTCCGTTGTATATAATGCTAATTGTTAACAGTCTTATTTGACTTATATTCACTTATTTTCATGTTGCTTTTCTTACAAATTCTGTACAACTTGAAGTAGTTCTGTGCTTCTTTAGTGGCATTTTCTAACCAACTGTTGATTGCTTTCCTTTTACTTTCTTTGAATGTTGTGCACCACCTTCATCTTTCAATGAGTGAGTGACCACCCATTCTTTATCTTATTCTCCTTGTGCTTGCTTAGATTACTCGAAAATTTTATAGTAAATGAGTGTATATTGTGTTATGAAAATTGTTAAAAGTAAACTTCCATTTTTTTAAGAAAAGATAATTGTTAAACTTTTATTTGCTAAGCTTGCTGCTTTTTGACTTGGGTGATAAATGTTTGAAACAGAAAAGTAGCTTCCTGGCTTGGATTAGGACCTCCTAGATGTCCTACTAGTGACAAACTCATGTATTGACTTTATTGTTTCTTTGACCATTACTTATTTATCCTATAATATGATTTGCATCATCTTGTGCTTATGGTTTTAAATCTCGGTACACCACAATAGTATCTACCAACACTTAAGTGTACCAACACATGATATACTGGTATTGGTTACTGTACTTGCGCATACCGGGTGGTGGATTGATTTTTAAAACTATGCTTGTGCCATATGTTGAGATTCCTTTTTTAAAACTATGGCATGCATCATCTTCAGAAGCAATGGGAAAATGACCCTTAAGCTTCTAGACATTCCTTCCTGTGAAGTATACCTTTGATGAATTTTTAAAGTTGGGTGCTTGATACAGTTAATTTTGCAATTCTAGTTTGATTGGCTAGTTGTTCATTGTTGCTGGAAGAACAGATGTACGGTGGATTAGCATTTAGCATCTAAATAGAACCAAGTATATTAGATTGTGATGACAGAATAAGTGCTTTAATGTAGCGCAAGTGTGAGTAGCTTAGATGTTAAAATTTAACGAGCGACGGAGAATAGGATTGGAGAAAGAATGATATAGAAGTGCGAATGGAACAGCATTACAACAAGCAAGAACAGGTAAGGCATAGCCATATCATCATTACTATTGACAACTCAACTAAATTAATACAAAGATTCTCTAACTTGATTTTGTTGCTTCAATTATGCTTTATACAGACCACAATTTATTGTTTCATAGTTGAACTCTATCAAGCAATGACTTGAAAGGATCCTAACCAAATAATCATTATAACGAACCTAAATGATGAAATAAATTGATTTAATCGTCTTAAAGATGCTATGTTATCATGCATTGCTTCTGAAGATGATGCATGCCATATGATATGCTAAATAGAGCAGGCCTACATGATGGAATAGGTTGATCTTATCGTCTTAATTAAGGATGCTATTTTATCATGTATTACTTTGGCCACATACAAATTCATTTATATATGTGTATATAGACATATATATGGATATATGTAGTTATACTGTTCTGTTTAGGCTTTATCATAACCTTAGCTTGTTTTTGAGCCTGGTTCATTAAAATGGTATTACATCGTTGACTAATATTCACAAACTTGATCTTCAGAATGCTCCGTGTTGTGTACGGTTGAGGCACTAACTCGTTATAATTCCATAAGATCTAATTAGTATTGACAGCGTCCGTCCAATTGTATTAAATATCTAGTACAACTCTCATAGTGAATTGCGTGATGCAATCATTCCTGATGAGTGATGTCTCTCCATTGTTTACATGCAGAGTGTGGCTTACGACCGGTCAAGCGCCCCCAAAGATTGTCGGGTTTCTGCCTGGCTTGACTCACCCACTGAAGACTCATCTAGCAACGTCAAGAAGGTTTATTTGCTAACAGAGTTTTCCTATGACCTAGAAAGGAACAATGCACAAACATTCAATGTGGACACAGGGGACTCTGGGGTTGTCAACATGATTCGACTAGACTTTAGCTCCAACCACGGAAGCCCAGCTCTAACCTGCATATATCGTTTCAGGGTGCACGGCTATGAACCCAGTTCACCAGCAACCATGGCGTTGTAGGTCTGAGAACTCGTGCACCACTCCCCTTCCTGTTTATGCCACCCATTAATCTTTGTACTCTTCTTTTCTGATTGTTGGGATTTCTCACCAATTCTCCTGCTCATCCTTAGAAGAATGTTGATGTCGTAATTATTTGCCTCCTGCTTATGTAGGCAGCACAAGCAACTATGAAATGACGCTCTCTTCTCTTGCTAGTATCAAATGCAAGACATGGCACCCAGAGCAGTTCTTGTTGCTTTCTGTAACATTTAATGAGTTAAACTTCTAATTTAGTGTTTAGTCAATCGATCTTGTTGTCAGTAGAATTGATAGATTGCAGTACGGATATTCCTTTTGCCCTACTTTCATGAATATTTCTTGCGCATGAATCGATATTAAATTTCCGTTGTTTGTGATCTGTGGAATTAATCCAATTTGCATTATTTCGACTATCGCGACATACTCGCCTGTTAATCCAATTTGCATTATTTCAACTATCGCGACATACTCGCCTGAGAGGAAATTAGAAACAACGAAGGTACGCTATGAAATCCCACTGGGTTCTTCTTGCTTATTTTCCGTTGAATGTGCATTGACAGAAACAACTGTATGCTATGAAACTCTGGCTTCTTGCAGATTTTCTGTTGAATGCAGTAGATCTTCTGTCTCGCGAAAATCCACTGTCCTTGCGTGTTGATGCGTATTTACAACTGGCTACTTTATAAGTGTGTTTGGTATAGTCGGAGATTTTAGCTTTTGCTGGTTGAGAAAATACTAATTGAAAAATAACGGGCTGGAAAAGCTGTATGGTGTGTTAAATTAGTGCAGAAGTTGATATCCAAACAGGTTAGCTTCTAAAAATAACTTTTTCAGCTAGTAAAAACAATGTAGAAGCTGTGTCAAATGCACCCTATATTGTCAATCTTTAAGTCGCTGCTTTCTTTTTTTATTCTTTCTTTATTTGTATACAAAGTAATTTAATATAAGATTCCCGAATTTGATTTGTTTTTTACAAGCACAAAGGACGAGTTGTATACTTTATTGTCTAAGATAATTTATATTATTTTTTAATTTTTTATCAATAAAATTTATCAAAACATAAATAATATTATGTATATATATACACGTGGATATGTGCCTGAGTGGGCAAACAATTAAATTATCAATATTTAGCTCACATGTGTGTATATATATAAACACACGTGGCTATGATACTTACATTGTACAATTATGTACTTTTACCCATCAATTTTTTGTTTTTGTTTTACAATAAACTTGTAAAAGTAAATTTCTAATCGCAAATTATAGAATTTTTTTTTAACTACAAAATTGGCATGGGTGAGTGTATGTACACGCTTGGGGTGAGACATTGTTTGAGTGATAAAGCCTTTTAGAACTCTATCTACATCTTTGCTTAAGAAACTTGGGCGTTCTATGCTTGTTGTATTGATGACGTTGGAGATGCTTCACTCCTTATTCAATCTAATTACTACTTGTTATAGTATCTTCTGATGTTACAACCATATGCCTTTACAACTTTGTTGGAGATGCTTCACTCCTTATTCAATCTAATTACTACTTGTTATAGTATCTTCTGATGTTACAACCATATGCCTTTACAACTTTCACAATATGTATATGAACATTACTCATGAGAAGCAAGTACAAATACCCTTTCATATAAGGGGAAGATAAGCTCTTTAGCTACTTATTATTATCCTTAAAATATAAATTTATGTATATATATTATTCATATAATGGGTATTCGATCTATACTATATGTACTATATTTGAATCTGACTCGAGCAGTGTTCATACTACTCATATCCGAACCGAACTCAATTAATATATACCTAATTATTTGCAATCGCGTTCGGGTAGCATAAGTAATCATTTAAAATAAATTATCCCTACTATACATTTTGATCTCTTAAAAATAGAAAAATCTACTTAAATCTAACTTAATAAATTCCACACTAAAACCAAAGCACGTCCATCATCGACTCCTGAGCAAAATGTTACCCTAAAAACATTGTCAAAAAAGTCATGTTAATAATGCATTATAACGAAATAAGAGGCCTAATCAATTAAGTGAGAGCTCTCATAACCGTTCTAATAAGCCACAAGTTATGTTTGCATGTTCCTTTTATATTTTTATCTATAGTTATATATTTTATATTTTCCATTAGAATATATATAGTATAAAGATATCTGCCATTTGGTGCATAAAGTTTGAAGTAATTGCTATCTTACGTCACACACCAATGCATAGGATAATATCCGATACATAATGTGATCGTATTAAATAGTATAAAAGTTGTACATAAAGTGCTCCCGTGCATAGTATAAAGATTTCGCTCGCTTATTGTCACGCTAAGATTTAGTGCTAAAATAAATTTTTTCTTTAAAATAAGTCGCAGGACTCCGAGAGAAAAATTATCCCACGTAGGAGACAAAATAGCACAGGGCACGACCGGCAAACGTGACCACTCACGTCTCAGCCTAACCCAACAAACAGCCAACACCATACGCAGACGGTGGCGCACATGCACGAACAGCAAACACCAAGCAGGGTGTCGAGGAGGGGCTAGTCGCACGCAGGCGACGGAATACAAAGTCAACAATAAGTCAACACAGTAAACATAAACAAGCACAAAAAGCGACAAGGTCGCACATACCGAGAAGAGGGAAGAAGTCGCCTCGCTCGGACGAGCGGGGGAGAACGCCGGAGAAGCGAGGGACTGCACACGCCTAAACGCGGGGTCAAACGCAAGAAGCGCACAGACAAGCAGCAGAACAAGACGTCACCGAAAAACATGGCGACACCGAAAAACAGACTAAACAGCGGAAGACTGTAAATGCCTGAAAGGAAGGAGACGGGAGAAGAAGAATACCTCTCGGCAGGACTCGAACCCACCGGCTCCACCACTGCACAACGGACCATCTGGCAAACTGATCTGAACTCCCCGACACCGAACCGCCCACCGCACACCACCGGTCGTCGCACGAAGTCCGATCACCGGAGTCCGCCCGAGCAGATGATACGACTACACCGAGTCATAGAGGGAAACGGGTTGGACTCATCGACGCCGAACCGCCCACGCCACACCACCGGTCGTTGGAGTCCGCCGACGATCACCGCTGATCGCCGGAGTGGAGGGGTAGACCTCACGACGCTTTGACCCATTAGAGCTTGCCGGACTTCGCCGCCGAAGTCGGCTGGAGGTCGCCGGACGATCGCCGCTGATCGCCGGAACCCAAAACGGAGAAGATGGTTGCCTGACGAGCACCGCCGATCGCCGGAACCCGGAGGGAGAAGGAGGTCGCCGGACCTCCCTGGCTTCACCGGACCTCGTCGGAGTCGCCAACCCTCACCGGAGACGTCGTCGGTCGTCGCCGGACACCGCCGGACAACACCAGAGACGAGAGGAAGGAGGGCACATCGTAAGGAGGCGGACGCCCGCGCGTCCGCTCCGCTCGCCAGAAACTGCATCCGCCGTCTCCTCTGCCTTGCTCGCCTGGGGAACCCAGCCGCCGGCATCCCAGGCTGGGGCCCGCCGGTCCACTTCCCGCTGTCGTCGCCGACAAGATGCCAGTCGAGCTGCGTCCTCAAGGCCGAGCAACGCCCCGTGAAGCCACGTCGTCTCGACGCCATCTCGCTACACGTCTGCCACCGAGCTCCCATCACCCGACGGAGCTGCTAGCGCTCGCATCTCCGGAGCGTTCGAAGCCCAGCCGGAGCTCCTCTGCCTCCCGTCCTCCTCATGCCAAAAGAACTCTCCGCTACGCCGTTTCGCCTCCTCCTTGCATGCCCGCGCGTGCCCACAGAAGAAGAACGATCACCGCCCATCGCCGCCAACGAGCTCCAGCCACGCGGCCGTCGCCTCTCCGGCCGACGTTGCCACCGGTGGCTGCCCGCCACACGGTAGAGAACACCTGCACGCATCGACATCTGTGAACGTAGCTCTCTGAACGCGTTCAGCTGCTTCGAACGGACGAAGCCCTAAAATCAATTTGGGCTGATTTTGACCCAGTCAACACCCTTTTGACTGGTCAAAATCAAGCCCAAATTTCGGGCCTAACACTTATTATCACGCCTTGGTTTATACTAATACACGGATCAATTTTTTTAATCATTACACGTATCTTAAAGGCCACGCAGGGCTCAAATTGGTCAAAGTTCCACGCAGAAAACGAGTCTAAATGATCTATCCAAGTTCAATGTGACCAGCAAGGGTGCACCCGTGCGCGCCCCTCAGCCTCCACGAAGGGTTCCGACCTTCGTCCAGCCCAGTAAAGAGAGAGGAGAACAGAAAGCCACGTCAATAATTGAAATCAAATATTAAAAGGAAATTATACCTCTATTGGATTTCGGATCCACGCCCGAATCCGATCACAAGTCACCTGCGTATGAAAATCCAATTCGCGCCTCGGATTTTGCTTCGGCGCCGAATTCCCTCGTGGATTTTAGATTTCGGCCTTTTCCCGAAATCTCATTGCCGATTTTGGGTCAACGAGTCAACGTCCGAATCGACGTCCTCATTTGCGTTTATGATCGACGCGACGGACGGCGCATCGTCTCCTCCGACGAGCGTACGCGAACGTCGGCATCTTACCTCGACGCCCAGATGTTGGTCCCTCTTCATTGGACGAGCGTCCGCCCGCTCATGACTTGCGTCGGTCAGGAAGGAGTACCACTTCTTCATCCCGCCGGCCATTCTCATTATCCACCCGAGACCACCCCTCGGTCTCGTTGAGATTAGGGGTGGCAACGGGTCGAGTACCCCGCGGTTTTACCCTAAACCCGAACCCGACCCGATACTCGAACTCGACCCAAAGCCAGGTCGGGTATTTAAACGGGTACCCGCGGGGTACCCGATTAAATAAAAAATAAATTATTTATTATATTTGTTTAATAAAATATAGTTTAAAAATTAAAATAAAAATAAAAATATTTATATAATATCTATTTATTATTATTATTATTATATTTTTAATAGTAATAAATATTTATATAATCATTATTTTATTATTATTTATATCCTAATAATATAAAAAATGTATTTATATTTATTTGAAATCGGGTATCGGGTACCCGCGGGTACCCATACCCCTAAACCCAAACCCGACCCGTTTAGCTAAACGGGTACCCGAACCCGTGCTAAACGGGTCGGGTCCCCGAACTCGTCGGGTGGAATTGCCACCCCTAGTTGAGATCGTTCGGAAGGGGGACGAAGGCGTCGAGCTTACTCCGAACCATTCCACCCACACCACCGGATTAAGCTGGGAGAGGGCAAACCACTTGCCCTCGCCGACGGGGTTGTTCGGGAATGCGAACGCCCACTTGCGTTCGCGTCTGAGCACAGAGGAGGCGTTGCCAACTTTCTCTGGTGGGACTTGGGAGAACTACCACTGTTCCCGTTCATCGCACAGTCGGCAGCCCTGACTCTTCTCTATAATACTCTTACAAAAAAGGGGTAAAATAGTTATTATGCTGTTGTAGTAAATACTATGATCAATGTGAGATAATTTATCACTTGTATGTGATGATAATGAAGATGATTTTGGATTATGATATGGTTATCTTATGATATGAAAGAATTGTGAGTAATAGAATAAAACGTTGAACTATATTGTTATTTAACTTCTTGTCACTTTCTACATGGTGATGAGTAATAGAATAAAATGTTAAACTATATTGTTATTTAACTTGTTATCACTTCCTACAGGATGATTGCCCAAGTTCTCACTTATGAATCTAGATATATTATTTCAAATTTTTTTTAATATAACTTTTGAGTACTTAATTACCATCTAGGGTGTGACATTCTCCGTCGAGGGCTCGTCCTACCGGCCGGCTTCGTCGCCCACCCGAGACCGCTATCCCGAACTCGCCGAAAATCCACAAAGGGGAGACGGGAAGGAGTCTAGTGTTGGTACAGCTCCGAACCTTGCACGAGCCCGACGACGGTGTTCTTCTCCGTCGAGCGAGCGTTGTGCGTGTCTTTTATCAGCGGGTTGTTTTATCAGTGGGAACCCGTCGTCCGCCTGGGGTCGCCGCCTCAAGCTTACCGAGATCACCCGGAAGGGAGGCAAGAAGCGGAGAGGTCAAAAGGGGAACTTGGCATCGATGGAGCTTCGTTCCTCGCCACCCACACCACCGAAGCACCGATGAGAGGACGCCGCAGTCCCCTTCGGGTGGTCGTACGCCTAGTTCGAAGACGGGGAAGAGGGAAGGAAAGGGGGCGGAGCGGTCTCGCTCTCTCGTGAGTTCAGATCGACGGGACCTCGCCGTCATTCGTTCGTCGTCCGCCCTCAATGAGTCCAGCCTCTCCTCACTATCAGCGGTTTCTCTCCTCTGTCCCCTCTTCACCCCTCCTCCCTCGTTTCCGAGCTCGTCGGCCCCGCCCCTTTTATAGGCGGCACGGCCTCGGATTCTCGCCGTTTTGCCTGGACGCACGCGAGCAAAATCTTCACGCGACTTCGATCCGGTGGCAGGCAGCGCCCATACCGCGCCGGACACCCCGCCCATGCTACACGTCCTCGCAGCCGTCCCCCTCCATCGCTCGACCCGACGGATCAAACGCCGCCGCCTCTCTTGTTGCCCAATGGATCAGGCGCTGCGTCCGCTTTCCGCCGCAGTCTGCGGGCCCCTATTTGACGACGCTTCCGTCAACGGACTCCTTGCCGGAAGCCGCCGGCCAGACCGTCTCTCCCGGCGATGTATCTCTCTGCTGGCATCCCAGTGGTCTCCGGTCGCCAGCAGACGTTGCTGCCGTCGCCTGCGTATAGGGCGACGATCGAAAGCATCGTGCGACGTTTTCCCCCAAATCGGTTTTCCCGATTTGGTCAATTTTGACCCAGTCAATATTTTAATTGGGCTGGGCGGAAAAATGGGGCTAGGCCTAACACTTATTATCCCTGCAAGTTGTTGAGCGAAGGAATGAGAATGGTAAAGCTAATTAAATTTATCATGTTAAGCAAGCTAATTTGTCAACTCAGGATCCAGCACGTGGCTGTACATATTAGATTGAGATTTTGCAAACGGCATAGCTTTATGATTAAAAGTAAGAGGAGCTCATTTTATTTAATTTCAATAACTATGAGCTTTGAGCTGGACGAACAGACCAAAGATGGCTCATAATTACACATTGGTCCTTCCAAATATTGTGTCCTTAGTTTTCATTGCATTTCGGTGAACGAACAATCACACATTGATTCTCCTTTAATAAAAACAGACAATATTTTAATCACATTCAATAGGCAAATAGAAGAAACAAAATTTGTGAGAGGAGGGCGGCGCTCCGAGCGAGGCCCCATCTGCCGTTAAATGCGCAGGGGCCTCACCCGCTGTTAATCACGTATGCACAGATCTCAATATATTTGGACGGCGGATAGGGCCCCGCTAAGAGCGCCCCCTCCGCTTATAAATTTTCCTCAAATAGATGGTGCAGCAGAACAGCAAAAGGCAGTGCAAGTACGATAAGCTGATGCATTATTTAAACAGCACGTAAAAGTCCTGCATTTTCTCCACCCATACGAACCGTAGAACGCAACGAAAACAAACTTGTCTTAACAAAAAAATGTACAGTGGGACTGAAATACCTTTTTATTCTTTTCCATATTCCTCCTCCCAACAAAACTTTGTTTTTTTTCCTCTTGAAACATAAAGGTAAAAAAAGTCAACAGAAGTATAAACAATTTATAAAGTTGACTTGAAGTAACTTGACCACAGTGATATGAACACCGTGCAGATAATCAATAGCTACTTTGAAAGAATTCATCAGGTTGTTACAAACCTAAACACCTGCAGAGACAAGACAAGACTCAGCTTAAAAACAACAGAAATAATTGGTTTGAAAAAGTTCGTTCATGCGGTATCAAAAACCCTAAACAGAAAAACAACCAGCAAAGACATGCCTCAGTCATCATAAAAACAACAGAGATAATTGGTCATCATAATTGGTGTCGATGGAAATGCATGTCTATGTTCTGAACTATACAAGTAGATAATAATGTCGTCTGGATGATTTTGTTGCCAGTTACAATCAAACTTGCCTAATTTTGCCTAAATCAGAAGATTAACCGGAGGAAAAGAAGGTAACACCATCTGAAGTACTGTATAACAATAGTTCAGCGTCTCAGTAGGTGTATTACAAGGCACTGTCATTGGTTTTGACAGAGGTATAACCCATTTGATCATGATCATCTCAATATTCTGAGTGTGTAATGTAGCTCAGTTACAAACCAGAATTGCCAAATTTCGCCTGTATCAGAAGATTAAACAATTTCATAGGAAAAAAAAGGCAACGCCATTTAGAGTACTGTATGACAATAGTTTAGCATCTTTGTGGGATTATTACAAGGCACTGTCGTTAGTTTTGACAGAGTTATAACCATTTGACCATGAGCATCTTTAGTTATTTATCTGCTTTGAATAACAAGTAACTTAAATAAACTTGAATTAGTCACAATTTCCACAATAATTTCAAATCTTGATTTTGACAGAGGTATATATATATATATATATATATATATATATATATATATATATATATATATATATATATATATATATATATGTATATATTCCAATTTGATCATAATCATCTTAAGTAATCAAACAGCTATGAACAGCGAGTTGCTAAAGTAAACTTGAATTAGTCACAATTTCAATCTTGTAAGTTCAATGGAGGCCAAAGTACCATTTTAAAACTGCATCGAATAAAGATGACATAAAATCATACTTACACTAATCATACAGGTTGTCCAGTGGCTCATTCCAGGACGAATTCTTTCGTTGCTATATGATTGTAGATGGTGTCAAATGGTTTCTCCAAGCTGTCTTTTAAAATGGAAATTTGACCTTCCTTAATTAGTATTTCTTCATCAAGATTCTCGATTTTCTTCCTGAGGTGGTTAACCTCATCATCCATAAGAATGTTGGTCTTTTGCAACTGCTTCATTTCCTCCCGCATTTCATCCCTTTCCTTGGAGACTTCTTGAAGGATATTTTGAACAGCGGTTAGGTCTTTCTTAGAAACGTGAATCTCCAGATGAAGTTGTGAGATTATCTCGTCCTTTTTAGATATCTGTTATATCACTCATTGTTATCAGGATCACAACAACACACGCAATCACTAAGCAGTCATCAATCGAATTACACTAACTCATAAAACGAGGTTAATGTATCATCAACACATGCAGTCTCTGAAGTAACTTAATACAACTTAATCAACATTAATATGAAGAATTAAATGCATACAAATAAATTGATTGAATCAAGTATCTGAAATAAGCCCTTTTTGCTTATAGAGTTACGTTGCTGAGTGCATTTTCCAAAGAAATCTTTATGCAACAGTACTTCTCAAATGGCCTTATTAATTACAAACCATTGATTGAATTTTCTTATTCATTAAACTCTAGTGTAAAACTTGGAGGAAAAAAAGTAATTCAATTAAATAATTGATAGAGAATACATGTAGAAGTCATAATAGACATAAATCCAATAATGTTCCAAATACAAAATAACATATAATTACATGGTTATAGACTATAAGCTCTAACATTCCTCTTCAAGCTAGGGCATATATGTTAAACATGCTCAACATTTTATATAATGTGTAAAATCATGTACAATTAAGAGCCTTGGTAAATATGTCTTCAAGTTATCCTACCTTGGTGCAGGAAATGCAAATTTGCTTGCTAAGCACTCAACTTCTAAAATAAAGTGATAATCAACTTATATATGTTTTATTCTTTCATGAAACAAGATTACTAGCAATATAAATACCTAAATGATTATCACATAACATAGTCATCAAACTTGTGCAAGAAAGGTTAAAATATAGAAACAAATTCTTAAGCTAGATTATCTCACATATAATATGAGCTACAAAGCTATGTAATTGGTTTCACATCTAGATCTGTCCATCATATTTTGTTTCTTACTCTTTTAAGTGATCAAGCTCCCACCAACATATGTATAGAACCAAAAAATAGACTTATTTAATAACATGATCAACATCTACATATGCTTTAATATAACATGCATATTCTTCTTATATGTGTAGCACATGTTCCTAATGATATTGTTTAGGTTGTTGCATGAATTAACTAATAATAACCATATATATATATATATATATATATATAAAAGATATCAAATCTAGTAACAATGATGTATATCAAATCTATATAGGGTTGGATGTATAAAATATATCTATCATTGATACTATATTTTGGACTTGAATGATTGGTGTACCAGTGGGCTTATACCCCAACGAACCAAACTCCTCTAGTAAATCTAAAGCATAATTACATTATGAAAGGGATACACTTTATTCTTCATAACCAATTTCTATTCCTAGGAAATACTTCTATAAGATGGAACTATTATTAACTTTGCTACATTGAAACTTTACTAACATAACAATTTGGAAAATTTGTGGAACCATGCTCCGAAGCTCTATTAAGTCTATAAATTGCCTTTTGTAGCTTGTGTACCAACTCCCTAATACAAAAGTGTAGTTTTGATATCCATATGATGAACCAGTGAGAAAATGTCAAAATAGTCAACCCCATAAGTTTGCATGAATTCATTTGACCACATACCTCAATGCAGAGCAATAGACAACCTACAAATGAAGATGATGTTGTTGTAGGTGCTTGAGAATAGGAGGGTGATTTTACTAATGATAAACTTTGGTGGGGATATAACTGCTGTAATAAATCGCATATTTACAAGTGAAATAAAGTCTAGTGGTAGAGATAAAGTAGTAGTAGAGTTATGACCGAAAGGATCAAGAGGAACATGTGTCAACATAGGTACCAAAGTAAGTGTATTAGCAATAACATCTCTAGAATTTAAAAAATATAGTATGGACTCACAAAAATGACATCAATACTAACAAAGAATGCCAATTTATTAGATCATAGCATTGATAACCCATTTGAGTTCAAGAATATCTGAGAAAGAAATAACAAATAACTAAAGGTGATAACTTTTTAGATCATGACGAAATATACGAGAATAATACAAACACAAGACAGACAAAGAAGAGAAAAAGATGTAGCACCATTTAGAACAATCATAAGAACTCAGATTAATAAGATGATATGTTGTAAGAACAATATCTCCTTAAAGATACCAAGGAACATGTATATGGAATAGAAATATCCTAGCAACTTTAGTAAATGACAATTTTTACATCCTGCAATCCTATTTTATTAACCGGTAAGGGCCTTAGTTGTTGATAACTTTGGATTGAGTCCTGCATTTACCAATTACTTGCCTATGTCATAAAAACCCTATTATATGTAACCACAAACGGTTTGATGAGTGATGCAATGAGAAATACAAAATTAACTAAATATAGATTGAGTATGCTCCAAATGATGAATATATGATGTTAGACCACTTCTTAGTCCCTAACACTATGTTGTAAAGTAAGTGTCATCAAGTCCGAAAAGAAATCATGCTAGTAAGAAATCCTATCCTTCACCATTGCATAATACTCCTTGAGGTTCAACCATCTTGTTTGAGGTTGAATATTTTTCATATGGGTGGTAAAAATAACAAACATTTTGTTATAGAGCATAAGTATTAAGTAGAGCATCTCTTACAACCTTCACAGTCTTCATAAGTATAGTGGTTGAAGCAATTGTCAATTCCATACTATTTAACAAAGATGTGAGAACCACTATATTGTAACTCATATAATGCAATAATAGTGGCAAGTGGATGAGTATCAACACTATCTTCTAGCACTGGTGCTAGCATGTTGTGTTGCAAATATGGCATAACGTTACGATTTAAATCCCACCAACCACACAACGATTCCAATGACTTATTTAATACCAACTTGAAAGTTCATGTACTTACATAAATTAGAAAAAGCTTCACCAATTGGAAACTTTAAGTAAAATTTATATTTCATTTGAGTAATTTGTCCAATACTTTAATCCATCAAACACTACAGTTTAAACACTACATAAATTTTCTACAAAAGAGTATGTATAACAGAATATTTTGCAGAAGAAAATCCTGTCAACCACAAGAATTTAATTAAAAATTTAATGGATGGAATTATTTGAGCGCAACTTGAAAGTTTATGCACTCAAATATAATTAAAAAATTAGGTAAAATTTATGTTCCCTTTATGTACTTTATACAATACTTGAATACACCATTTATTAAAGTTCAAATCATGCATGGTGTTTCTATAGAACAGCATTGAACGTGATGCATCTCAGTTTATAGTAGCAGACAAAAATGTGTACCAGAGTATAATAGTGTAAAGCATAGCAACAAAATTACAGTGGGAGATTTTACATCACACGAATATAAAGAAACATACTGATATATGTCTCAGTGAAATATAAACGAATTTCAGTTTTCTGCAATTATTCAGTGACTAGTAAAGGAAATTTCAGTATAGACTGTGCACATGGAATGTTATAGGTTCACCTGAAGTTCCAAGTCATTCATCTTGTGGCTAAGACTAGAGAATTCATCTTGCATTCTCTGGTTAGCATTTTGCAGGACATCATGAGATCTTATTGAATTTGCAAAATCAGCTTGTAATTGTTCGTATTCCAGTTCCCTGGAGCACAGATTTTCCTTCAATAATCTTGATAATATGGCTTCTGCCTTCAAGTTGAATTCAATCTCATCCTACCAAAATTAACATGCTAAACAATATGAATAAGTTTAATAAACAGTTGTACAAACTTTTTTACATTAGTTATCTATTTAATTTAGGCAAGACAATCAAGTAGGCTATGCCACATCATGGAAAGATGTACGTATTCAATACAAAAGAAATTTCTAGAGCAAACAATCCTCCCACCAAACAGTTTGCATCTCATATAATCTGGATGTCAATAAAGAAGCATTTTATGATATTATTGTTAACATTAATGACATGGAGTTTGACACACAACGTACATTTGCAAATTCATTAAAAAGGAGTCCGATTTTAGTAACACTAGGGACACTGACAAAGAAAATAGACATTTGTTCATCACAGAAATTCATGCCTGTAATCATAAGAAATTTTAGATATAAGATCAAGCAAATTTTGAGAAACTCGAGTGATATTTACGGCCGATACCTGATTCTTCTGTTTCCTAAGTTCCCCATCTTCTGTAGTCTTCCGTGCTAATATTTCAAGATTGTACTTGTCATCCAGTATTGTAAATGTTTTCTGCAAGTTTCTTCTAAAGTTTTCAATTCCTCTCCTTAGACTTTCATACTTCAGAATGTATTCATCAACAACAATTCCATCTAACTCCTTTCTAGCTTCTTGCTCATACTGCTTGCATTTGAAAAGTTCTAGTAATTTACTAAGGAAGCTGCTGCTATCGCAAAGCAAAGATAGCCCTTGAGTCTGCAAATAATCCACTCTGGCATGGAGCTCTCGATCAAGTTTGACAGATGAATTGGCATGAAAATTACCACTATCTTGAAGGCGGGCTAGCAACAAATTGTTCTCAAACCTAAGAGATTCTATTTCTATAGTGTTTGATTGAACCTCCTTCCGCAACATCTGTTCAACACCTGTTAGTCGAACTAGTTCAATTTGCAGCCTACCGGTATTGTCACTTCCTTCAATTGATTTTTCATATAAATCATCACTAAGTCCCCGTCTCAGCCCACTAACTGTTTTCTCTAGTTCACCACATATCCTTTGCAGCTTTACAATTACCTGTTGCAGCTCCCTATTCTCCTTCTCCTTTTCCTTGTAGCATATCCAAATACCATCACGGTCTGCTTCCTTCCTATTATACCTGTCCTGCAACTCAGATAAGGATTGTTGAAGGCAATTGTTCTTTGCTCTCACTTCATTGAAATTTGCCGTTAGTTCATTCAGTTGTCTTTCTGCGTTACACATATTATTCTGGTAATCTACCTGATTTGCTTTGAGTGATGAAATCTCCCTTTGAAGTGCCACATTCTGCTCAGCAAGTTCTCTCACACGTTCCCGCAGCCTCTGCTCCTCAGATTGAAATTTTGCATGCTGCAATGACCAATCATTTGACCTTCTATCCAACTCTTGCTCCAAACTTAATTGTATCTCATTCTTTTCCTTCTCAAGAAGCCTAGTTCTAGTGTCCAATTCTTCCTTAGACTGTTTAAGTCTTTCTTTAGCAGAAAATCTCTCTGACAGCCTAGATTTAATTTGTGAGGAGAGCTCAACAACCAAACATTTTCTGTCTTCATCAATGATCTGGATAATATGAGGCAAAGTTGTCAAGCTTGAGCTTTTGGTCATGTACCTCATCATATCAGGATTGTCTACGGATAAAAGCATTAGCCTATTCTCCAACTCTTCCTCCTTCTTTTGTAAATCCTCATCCGTTTCCTCTTCCAGCACCCTAGCGCTAGTATTATCATCTACTCTTGTAGCCTTTCCAACTGAAGTAGTTTGTCCTTCAACATTATGTGCATCCTCCGCACAATAATCTTTCACATCCTCAAAAGCAGAACTAACCTCAGAAGCATGCACTTCTGAAGAGCCATTTACCGTCAAAGATGGTTGTCCATTAGACAAATCATCTTGCACCTCATTTCTTGCTGTAGCTGTTCCAGAACAGCAATCTCGTAATTTGAGGAACTCTTGAGAAGATGAATAATGTAGTTTCTCTGCTTTTCTAGCCTGTCTACGGGGGGATGCTAGATTGCTATCATCATTTATCCAATCTCGAGTAGAATGATCATGTACATGATTAGTCTCCCTGAACGAATGGCTCCTGAAATTCTCTTTAGCATATGTAGGTAAAGATGATCTCATGTACTTAAACCTTGATGGTCTTCCTGAACATGGGAGCACAGTAGTGTCCCCTAAACAGTTATCAATATCAGCACCAGATGAGTGGCTATAGCAATCTTGATTGGATCTGTCTACCTGATGTCCTTCAATGTAGAGGTTGTGATTTTCAGTTCTTCTAGATGTAGTATCAGCTCTCAATCGCAATCGAATGGGAGAGTTGCATGAAGAACTTCCTGATGAAAATTGTTCTCTTGAACCAGAAGAATCATGCTCTACATCATGGGAAGGTAGGTCTCCCCTCTTTTTACTCAACAATTTTTCTAGTGGTAGCAACTGGCAGCTGTCAGGAAGCAATAAAGATAAATGTGATATTCAAATGAAAATCACAAGGTGTAGTCACTAAAATACCAAAACTGCTAAGCTTGGTTACTTTGTCATTAAGGAAACACAGAATTAGTCAAACCAGAAGGTGATAAATATATTGGATGGCATCATCAAGACATCAACATAAAAATAAAAAAACAAAATAAATTCACCACATTAAAGACTGCTGTATATGTTTATATACTGAAGCATGACTATGCAAATAACTAGGCAATGGTCTGATGGACAACAATAAAGTCATAAATATCAATTGGAACAATCAAGAGCATGTTCGGCGAGAAATATAGTCTGTAAGAAATGTAGAAAAATTAGTCTAGTAACATTATTTTCTAAAAAAAGGGCATAAGACTAGGTAATGTAAATTAAGTCTATTTCTCATTTAATGACAAAACATCAACAAGAAACTACAGAACATGATTGGCCTGGAACTTCTCTGTATTTTGACCTCCGACAGTGGAGGTTTGTGATTTAATAGTCTGCCTTTTTTTAAAAAAAAAACTACAGAACATAGTTGCATAAAATTTTCAGAGCAACATCAGGTGATTAAGGAAAGCCTGATGAGGATGGAATAGGGGATGAGCAGACAGAACATCAAGCAGATCAAACTTTTCTTGTTTAGACTAATGTATTAAAATAAAAATCAAATTACAGATATCCATTAATACTGAAAAACTGTCGCACGATGTATGAATTGAAAAATAAATGGAATGCAAATCAATCTGAAAGAAAAGAATTCAATCTTGAACCACTAAATGAGGACTTACCACTAGCATGAATAATGAATTCAGCTTATTCTAATAATAGGTTCAAGAAGCGAAGAAATAAGCTTATCGCACTAACTGTGAAAACTTACTGATTTGAACAATTCTCATTGTGGTTTTCTGAATTCCGACGGTTGGATGGTTCCTTGTATCCTTTTCTATAATTGGTTGTGGAGGAAAATGAAACACTTCTTTGGAGATATGTTTTTGATGGGACCTCATTATCCAGGTACCTGTTGCATGGTCTAAGAACACATCCCTTGGGAGATTGAGAACCATCATTAAAATTGTTTGTATCTATAATTGTCGCATTGCTGTCGTTGTTTGATGGAGCAGCTTTGTTGCTATTTTCACTACTGGATGTTGATGATCTCAGTGAAAAGAACTTTCTCATCTTGTAGCATTTTATTGCTTATCATGTAAAGTTCAGGTATACTCAAAAAAGGTTCCAAGTTATAGGCTTAAAAATTCCTGGTCAACGAAGATAAATTGAACGAGTTATTATCTACAAACATAAGTAATCACCAATTCTATAGTACACAATCAAATTTCAAGTTAAAAAGTCTTGCAAGAGAAAAAGGAAGTTAGAAAACCAATTATCATTCACCATGGACTGTAGGTAGGCAAGTGCCTTATTTAGCAAATCAGCACAATTATATCTGTGCCACATAGTAGAAATAAATTGGCCACTCTTAGCAAAGAAGAAAAGTTGGTTCAGGGAACCTGTAAGGCTAAGCTCCGGAAATACTTGGTAAATAAATTAATATCTTCTCAATTGTGAGCTTGAATGACTTTGTAGAAGCGGGTGATGGGTTCAATAATCAAGAATATATTATTAATTATATTTTTAGTTGAAAATAAGTCATATTGACTCGTGTGCCACCCGTTTGAATTGAAATTTTACGACAATTTTTTGTCATGATAACTATTTAATCTTAATTTCACAAGACGCTAACCTAACGTTTTAAGATCAAGCAATAAGAAAGAGTTCCTACCAAGTAATTATCTTGATAGAATAGAAAGCTAAATATGTAGATTATGACATTAGGAACCATCCATCTAGTACTTGCATAGCACCACTTTATCTGATTTGCAAGCATGGAGCTCAGTACTTGGAAAAGGGACGCCTAATGAAGAAAAAAAGACAAAGAGCGGCGAGGAATAAAAAATAATACTAATGTCCACATCCTTCGAACATACTAAGATCAAATTAACATTTTGAAGACTTTGATCCGGAAAGTAACAGTGAATACTTCTATCCTATCAATCATGAAACCATCAGCGCTAAGTTCTAAGTTACCAGAAACCTAATGTTTTCAATAGAAAATAACTTAAACTATAATTTCTCCCCTAAATTCCTCAATTATCGAATCAACCAAAATCCAATACAAAAGAAACGAATTCGCTATTCCCTAACGTCAAAGGGTGCCATATAAATCCATCGAATACTGGAAAAAATAACCTGACAAACTAAAGCAAATCCTTTCGAGATGGGATGCAAGAAATCAAGAATTTCCGCGCTAATAACGCCAAGAATCGGGACGGAGAGGGAGGAGAGAAGAGCTCAAGAAATCACCTCAAGAACCGTTACCTCCACCAGCGAAAGACTATCGGGGCGTGTGGTTCGGATCGCGCACACGAGCCTTCGAATCGCGAGTCGAAGAAGATTTGGGAGGAGAGAGAAAGTTACCGTTGTGGCTAGCGGGTGCGTTCTTGAAACTTTTCCATATTTAGGGGAAATTTGAAAGTTAGAATAAACCCTCTGATTAGTGCATAATTGCCTTTCCGCTCGAGGGAGAAAAAAAGGCTTTATTTTGCTCTTTTCACAAACATAGAAAAAGTGATTGCCACCGAAGTTGGAGATATTTACGAATTACCCTCTTAGAATCTTCTCCGCCGACTTCCCTAAAATTCTGAAGAAGGGTTAAAATATTAAAAAAAATTTCAAATATTGCTTAAAGATAATGATATAATTTAAAATATTATGATAAAATAGTCAGGTGATTAGTACCAATTATTGCGACTGTATTGGCTCTATAATTAGGATGGCAATTATGCAGTTTCAGAGAAACCGAAGGGGTGCTACGCTAAGTAGCATGTGGGGCCTCTGGTCCAACCTTCTTAATTGATTGGTGGAAATGAGGTGGACGCCGGACGGGCGAAGGAAGTGGGAGCGGGTTTTTGTTGGTGGTGGGGTTTGTCTTACTTTATTTTTTTAAAAAAAGAAAAAGATAACTTAGGCAGGTTCAAAATTTTCATTACTCTGAATAAACAAATCAAATTAAGAATTTTATTTGGTTGTTTAATTTTGTACTTAATTACTTCGACTTAAAATGTTACAAAATGTTAACATTTTGGACTAAAACAAATAAATCATAAAATGAATAATTATATATGTTTTATATTTTATATTGCTTTTAATTTTAAAACCATACAATACGTGCCAATATAAAAATAATTTTTATAAATATTATATTTTAATAAAATTTTTCACTTTACTTAAAATTTTTAATAAGTATTAAAAATAATAAAAAAAAATTTAGTTTGACCCAAAGTAATGCGAAGTGAACTTTGGTTTTTTTTTTTATTAAATCAAGTTTTCATTTGAAGTAGTTTTATTTTTTTTAATGAAAAAGTATGTTAATTGTTAAAATATTTTAGTAACCTAGAATTTTCTAAATTTTATAATTTTATTACATAAAAGTAGTATTAGTGGATACAAGAATACGCAACCAACCAAGTTCAATCTCCTATCTTGAAAACCAACCAAGTTCAATCTCCCATCTTATTTTCAAGATAGTAGACGGCACATCTAAAACCTCGGACTATATTAGTGTTAACATTTTATTTTTAAAAAATTTGAAGGTGTTTAAATGCATAATTTATAATTAAATTATTATATTTATAATAAATAATTTTTTATTAAAAAATTATTAAAATAAAAATTATATGACTAAATTTATAGTTAACTATAATTAAAATATTTATTAAAAATATTATGAGTTAATTAGGTTACATTATTTAAAATTTATAAAGCTAATAAATCAAATTTGATATTCACAAATAAAATTTTAATAATAAAAATATATTTTAAATTATTAAAAATATATAATTATGATCATGGTGTATTATAGAAAAAATTATAAGAATTGAGAATTGATTAAGAGAAAACATACATTTTATTTATGGGTTAGAATAAGGAATAGTGCGAGGCTTGAGAGGCAGCTTCACCCCTAATTCTAGTGCTAACTTGTGGGTAATTTTAGCTACAAAGTCATATATAGGCCCAAAAGCTGGGCCAAAGGAGTACTACCTTATTTAATTTTTTTAAAAAAGTAAAAAATATAAATATAAATACTCTCTTAATAATGCCTTCTCTGTAATTTTTATTTTTCTTATCTTGAGCAGCTACATAAGCTCTGTTTGGAAAAAGTTTAAGGGTATTTGGATGCTCAGATTATGATTAAGTTATTCTATTTATAATAAATATTTTTTTATTAAAAAAATAATAAGATAAAAATTATATGATTAAATTTGTAATTAACTATAATT
Organism: Costus lasius; assembly: GCA_027563935.2. Classification (NCBI taxonomy): domain Eukaryota; kingdom Viridiplantae; phylum Streptophyta; class Magnoliopsida; order Zingiberales; family Costaceae; genus Costus; species Costus lasius. Next base: position 131,901,133 of record CM050450.1, on the reverse strand, counting down.
AAAATATTTATTAAAAATATTATGAGTTATATTATTAAAAAATTATTATTATATATAAGAGATATTGAGCATAAACAAGTAAGGAGCCATAGAAGCAGCTTCACTTCTCAGAAAAGCAGCTAATTTGTGGGTTGGAACAGAAAAACTAAAGGGCCAAACATCCTAACTTCTTAATTTCTATTGCCTACAAAGCCATAAGCAGGCCTAGATGCTAGGCCAAACAAGACCATAGTCTCCTTAGATTTCCTCAGTCTTATGATAAATATCTAAGGCGTTTGACATATTCAAGCATTTGTCAAAACATGATGTGTTCAAATCAACTTCATCAAATCTTAATCTCCCAACAATGAGGATATTCAAAAGTGCTTATTATCAATGAAAGGATGATAAAGATAAAGACGTACTATAAAGGATGATAAAGATAATTCATCTTGATGGAGAGGCCAATTGGCTAGAGTTCTAGAGTAGAGGATAAAGGGCACGCTTAACCATTGTCTATCTGTGGTAGAGGGCCTAGTTAATATTAGTGGTTTAAATAATCTCCAGGTACAATGCTCTAGTTACTTTTCTAGAAGTAGCACATGAGTGGAAAGGCGGCTTTTCCATCTTCATTCCTATTTGAAGAGCCTATAGAACTTCATCATCATGCACAATTTAGGCTTCACATCTTAACTGTAGTAACAGATAAGAGGTAATAACTCAAGATGGTATAAAAAAATATAAAGCTTGAGTGTTTCTCATAACAAATATGATGCCCCTTTATGACTACCAAAACCTAAGTCAGTGCCAACGCAATTTAGGATAATCCAGAAGGTTGGATATATGGCCTTATCATCTCATAAATATAAAGGTTTATACCTTGAACGCTTGAGTTTATTTAGGTATGAGAAAGAGCAAATGCTAAAGATCATCTCCTTTCTACTGTGGCAACACAGGCCTCCTCTGAGCAAATATGCACTTTAATATTAGCATGTCAGCTAGTTTAGTTGTAACATGTTGGCTGATGTGGTTGACATTCATCTAGAGTCCAGTCATGACTAGAATTCAGGTGGCCTTGCGAAGATTGGATGGACATGCCATTTGGTTCATGGCTATGTTGGTCAAGTGAAAACAAAAACTCAAACTTAGAACCAATTCAATGCTAAAGGAGTAAGGTCATACCATCATCCGCAACTTGTCTGATGTTGCAAGTCAGCATACACCTCAAAGACAATTTGTTGGTGATCAACCACTGCTCGATGAGAGAAAAGTGTGAAGGTATCGTTCTCCAACCTAAATAGAGGTGAGCCTTCCTCCCTCCTTACCTTTTTCATATTGAGACATAGGACTAGACAAAGGAATCACTTTGGGATATGGAGATACAGGACTAGGTAAACCAATCACTTTAATTTGAACATTTGTTAGTTATCAAGTTGATGTAGTTATAATCCATCTGAAACCAGTCATGAGTGGGATTTGGTTAGCCAAATGAGATAGGCACATAACTCAAGCTTTTCTGAACCAATTTGATGCTCATGGGGGAGCAAGAGGTTCAAGTCGACTTACCATCAAGATCACAATTTGGCCCAATTCAATGGAATGATGAGAATGATTCCATGTTACAAGAGTAAGAAACACATTAAAGCACTATTCATTCTCCAATGGTCTTGAACCAAAAGTTTAAGATTAGTGATGAAAGTTATAAAGAATACAAGATCATAAAATGATGAGAACACCCTATAGATGATCTATAGGATAGGCACCCTCTGATTCTATATTCTACTTGCATATATTTACAAGTAGAAAATAATATACTCACAAAATAATCAAGCATGAAAATCAATTTTTGCGTTTCATAATAATCCATTACGATTTAAATTTTTGAGAAAATAATTTTTCAATGGCTTCAATGAAGCCATAATAAATATATGAAAATGCAGAATTATTACTATGAACATTTCTACAAGTTAATAGATATGATGGACAAAAGGCATCAGTTTCACATGATCTGTATCAGAGTATTTGATGCATCATTTAGGAAAGCAACAAAAGAGGGAGTATGTACAGATTAAAACACTCATCTTTAAAAAAAAAAAAACTGGAAATTTTTGTGAATAAAAGCGTGAAAAAAGTAACAGCATCTATTAGGAGAGGGATCAGATAGAGCTAATACAAATATAGCCATCATATCGGCCATCAAACCAATAGGGAAACTAAATCATCTATCATCATCTCACTCCGAATGCAAATAAGCATCTTTCAAGACACATCAAATTGAGAAAATAAAGGAGTAAGAAGAGAAATGCAGGGGATTGGCAACAGATCACATGAAAGGTAACATCACAATCAATGCTTCCGACGCAAATTACCCATTAAAATTAATTAACTCATCATCTGCCCATCTAATCAATCGACATAATGAAGAATGAAGAGAAGAAATTATTGATAAAGTAAATCGTTATTTCACTCCGAATGCAAATAAACATACCAAATTGAGAGAATAAAGGAGGAAGAGGAAGAGTAACCGAGGGGATTGGGCATCAGATCACATTAAAGGTAGCATCACAATCAATGCTTCAGACGCAAATTACCCATTAAAATCAATAGAGTCGTCATCTGCCCACCCTAATCAATCGACATAATGAAGAATGAAGAGAAGAATCCATTGACAAAGACATCATCATCTCACTCCGAATGCAAATAGGCATCTTTCGAAACATAGCAAATTGAGAGAATAAAGGAGGAAGAAGAAGAGAAACCAAGGGGGGTTGGGCATCAGATCACATGAAAGGAAACATCAAAATGAATGCTTCAGACGCAAATTACCGATTAAAATCAATAGACGCATCATCTGCCCATCCTAATCAATCGACATATTATGAATGAAGAGAAGAAACCATTGACAAAGTAAACAAAATTTTGACGGCAAGAGAAACTCACAGAGGCAAGGCCGCAGAGTAAAGCGGGCTCGACATGAAAGGCTGCAGCGGACTTCGATTTATATGGGGAGGAGGAAAATTAGGTTTAGGGTTTTTACCGTGTAGAGAGGTGATCCGATCCGTTCACTATGGCTAAAAACCCGCTGCGACGCAGGAACAGTAGACCGTAAAGGAAATAATTTAACAAGCTATAGCTAGTGTCACGCCCGGTCTGATCGGTCTAGAATTAACACTTATCTGCTTCCTAGAGCTATCTGGCGGAATACCAAAACGTAACTCTCCCTAGGGTTTCCGACCCGAAATTAGAAACCCTAATCTCCCGAATAATTTTTATCCTCAAAATACAATTCGCACGGAGAAAACCCTAACCCTAATTTAGAAAAATTCAACCCAAATTCGAAAATACCTCTGATTTTGACTTTGGTAAAAAATCACAGTCGCCGATTAATTTCTCCTCGCTGACGTCAACCTGCGTCAGCACCGCAATTTCGTTGCCGCGCGCGTTCGATTTCGGCCGCTGACGTCGTGCTTGCGTCAGCCGCCGATTTCGATTTCGAAATCGTGCCGCCTACGTCAGCGTCGCCCCGCTGACGTCACCCGTGCAATTCGTTCGCCGAATTGATTTGCTGCCGTTGCTGATTTTGACCCGGTCGCCGCCTCGTTTCGAACGCCTCAACGCATTCGAAATAGTTGTCGTCTTCTTCGACGCGAACAAAGCTCGCCGCTGCTTCGTCCACCGTCTGGTTCGAGCGCCGCCGCACGTCCGGAACAGCCCAGATGTCGCCGCCGATTACAGAGGAGCACGTTGCCTAATATCTTGGAGAACAGAGGAGAGGGGAAGGTGGAAGGAAAGCTTCGTTTATTTCCCTAAATAACTACAAACCTCACCGCCGATCCCCTGATCGGTGCCCTCGTTCCCTCCCTCGCCGGAAGCCACTCGCCGACCGGCTACAGTTCTCTCGCTCGCTGATCACGACCTGGATCCCTCGCTCGCGTTCGTGAAGATCGAACTCTCTTCTCCTTTTTAACGAGCGTCCGCCGCCCTAATCCCACTCGCGTCCGCGTCTCGCGGGGACGCCGCCAAATCCGACGATGTCATTGATGCCAGCCGAGGCTTCGCTCGTTGGGGTATGCCCTTAAGGCTAATGTTTGAGGCCTTGGGAATGTATCAGTATCATGTAATAAACTCTTATGTTTATAAAGGCATGGCTGTTATTCAGTTTGTTACATTGTCTGCTGCAATAAGTGTACTTCTGAATAATGTCTCACAGCTGTTCAGCTGGGCTGACATGCTATAAAGTCCTTAGTCGAGATATCTTGGTGAACATGAGACAGCCTTGATATGGTTAAGACTAATATGTGTTCTAATCTTATAGGATGCTTCGAGCATGGAATAAGATGTAGACTCATGGGTACATTGGATGTACTGGACAGACCCTACTAGGTTATTCAATTGCTTGTCACAATGTGAATAATCCTTGATTGCAACAAGTGGCACATGTCCTCTGACTTGAGATCACTTGTGTTTCTAAATGATGATTGTCATTGTTTTGAGGTAGTTCAATATCATTTGAAACATAATGATTATAGACTATCTTGGATGGTGAGCGTGAGTCAGGTTAGGGCACTAGTGATAGACATAGGATTGCCGTCTCCTTAATTGGAGTGTGATGTTCTAAAGGACCCTCTGGATGAGATGATTGAGAAAAGAGTATGGCCATACCCAGGTGACTATGTTCATCTGATCTAATCATGCTCATCATATTGGAGTTACAAGCTTGACACGCTTGTCCAATAAGAACATCCAGTGGCAAAGGAAACATGTATGCCTTGTGAGTTGATTCACACTTGTGCTGTGGTTTGGGTGTAGTCTTGGAAGACTCTTTCTTTTATATCGGGAGACAGTGATGTGTTGCTAGATACCCCTCACTGATCGTGATAACGTGAGTTATCGTTACCGACATTTAAAGGAAACCCTCAGGGTCGCACAATTTGATGATATGACTTACTTAAGTCAGATCGTGTGGACTGAATTATTCAGGTTCAGTTTAAAGGGATTTAATCTCTGATTGTAAGTGAGATCTGGTCTGATCATGTTTGATTGATTAGGGCTTGAGATCGGTAAGCTTCGATCGAGAGAATGGATGCTAGATCAGTGAGATCAGCAGCATCAAGAGATCGACGGTCAGATCAAGAGCCTTAGGGTTTAATAGGATCTGGACTAATGGCTTGGGTTGATTGGTCTTTGAACCAAACCAAATTGAACAGGCTCATTGAGTGAGCGCATGGTTCAAGAGAAGATGAGTTTGCGCATGGGGTGAACCCATGATCGCATGAACGTTTGGGGTTTACTAAATTTGGAAGCCATGACTTCTAAACGTGGGAACGCCTCACGTTCACGCCTAAGACGCTTTCATCTCTCGTCTCTCCTCATCTCTCGTCGCCAACAAGCTCTCTTGAGAGTGGTGAAGAGGTTGACGAAAAGGGAGAAGGAAGAAATCGCCAAGCAAAGGATTCTCTTCCCTTCCATACGACAAGGACCTCTTGGAGCCTTGCTAGCACAAGGAGCACCAAGAGAAGAGTAGGCGACATCAATTGTGTGCGTCACCTTAGGAGAAGGAGCATTTGCGCCTTTCCTTCCAAGACACCATCTAAGCGATGGCAATGGTAAGAATCGCTTTTCATTGAAAGTTGAATATATTACATGCTATGCGATCCTGTTAGAAACCCTAGATTCCGCTAGAGTTTTGTTGCGCCTCCTATTAGGGTTTCGCCCCCCCCCCCCTTGTTCTAGGGGACTTTCAAGCCGAGGCTTCGCTCGTGTCCGCGTCCGACGCACGCGGAGACGACGAAGTCGTTGCGTTGTGTGGTGATGACGCCGCCTTCGCACCCGCAGAGTTCGCAGAGCTCGCGGAGCTCGCGTTGTGCGCGGCAGCCGAAGACGAGCCCTGGTCAACATCCTGCGTTGACCGGGCGATTTCGCTCCACGGGCGGTTTCTGTTTGATTGAGCGTGGGTTGGGCTTGGCTTTGGGCTTGGGCCGAACCAATTAGACCGGGCCCTGACAGCTAGTACTTGTATTTATAAAATTTATTTGTTAAATAATTTATAAAATTAAAAATTACAAAAATTATATATTAAAAATATAATAATAAATATGTCAAAACAACTTATTAAATGAACAACACAAATGCCATTACTTAAAATTCCATCTAAATAAATATATTCTTTTGGTTTTTACCATGGGCTCGTTTGGCTTACTCTACAAAAAATTTCGGGAGATGCCACCGCCTAGGATTTTTAGGAGAGTTTTAATATAAACCATTCATATTATTTTGAAAATTGTGTAAAATTTAATCAACCTACACAACAGTGAGGGGTGCACGATTATTAAAGTAATAATAAAGGTTAGATGGAACATCGCTTAAAAATCTTAGGCGGCGTCTTCGCCTAGTAAAAATTTACTCCACTATAAAACAATTCAAAAACTGTTTGGTAATAAAAAAAAGAAGTAAAAAAATAGTAAAAAAGTAAAAGTTGAAAAAACTGTCATTTCATGCTTTTGTAGCTTCTACCTCTTAAAAAAAATAATTCACATGATTTCATTTAAAATTTTTGTATTATTATTTTAAATAATTTAAAATTTTAATATAAAATATATATTATTATTTTAAATAATTTAAAATAATATATTTATTTATTATTTTAAATTTTATCAGTAGTTAAAAAGTTATTAATCAAATATCTTATAAATTTTAACAATTCACTATAATATAGTGTAACATAGTTATAAAACTATAAATGGTGAGGCTAAACACACCCTAAAGACACATTAAAAATAGACCAGAAGAAATGGGCATAACTTATATATAATTCAAGTGCTGCCATATGGTTGCAACTTTACCTAGCTATTACTGTTGAGTTGACTTCGACTATAATTAGTCAAGGAAGAGGAAAAGGAGCCATCCACCATTCCATTCTCTGCTGATGAATTATATATAATTCAAGTGCTCCCATATCGTTGCAACCTTTCCTAGCTATTATTGTTGGGTTGACTTAACTATAATTAGTCAACGAAGAGGAAAAGGAGCCATCCATGATTCCATTCTCTACAGATGATTTGATCCCTGAAGCATTCAGTGGGCACTGCCACTGATTTCTGACTCTCTCGTCTGTCTCTTGTGCAGACATCAATGAGCACAGCCGGTAAGGTCTACATGTCTCAAGCAAGCTCAGAATGCCAACACTTCAAAGTTGACCAGCAGGGCTGGAAAGTCCACACAAAGAGGAAAGTCAAAATGTGCTTCTACTGTTCACAAATGAACCTACGAGTCATCTAAGTCTAGCTAGTCATGATCAGATTCTAGATGATTCACGATGATTCTATTTAAATTGATGTACCTATCGCTCTTTGAACAAAAGATAAGAGCACACATTGCAGCTTAAAGGCACCAACCAATTTCTCATGCTCATAATACAAACCTTCCCCGTCGCTTTGCTACTTCACTTTCAAAATTATCCGTACTTGTTAGATTTGTCTGACTTACAATCTTCCAGCAAACTGAATGCATGAAGTAGATGATCTGAATTAATGTCTTCAGAAGTTGGAAAGGTACACTTGTGCATGATACTTCTCCTAAAATTAGGGCACAGAGACATGTATCAGTTTTTGATTGTTCTTTCAAATCAGCCGCAGGACAGCATGAAATGCCTCTCCTTGTGGGAAAGGTACAGTGATGTACCAATGCCTGCATTGTTTCAAAATTTTTTTTGATAAATAAGTTCAGATCCGAACAATGTTTGAGTCAGATGTAACTCAAACAAATTGAGCTTAGACTTGGGAGAATCAAGATTGTCCTACTTGAACTAGAAGCATGAGGATTTTATTTTCCAAGAAATGAGAAAAAAAATCTTTATGTATACTTAGGGATGGACAAAACTGAGTTAATTACTACATAAGTTGTTTAGGCTATCCAGGATATGTCTTTGTTGATGGACATAGCTCTAAGACCCAGAGAATAATTCACAATTATAATTAAGTTTTTTTTAGGGCGTAATTTGCATTCAAAGACTTGTAATTCATCAAAGTCAAACTTACCCCACACTAGGTAAAATGATGCTAGGATACACCACCATTTTCCATCAATTTGAGCGGGCACACACTTACCCAACGCCCATCCCAACATAATTTTGAGTCCTGTAAAATTAATGCATCCTCTCCCCCATATCTTAATTCATACACTTAAAAAAAACACAAGCGCAAGCCTAATTCTCTTTAGTTTTCTGTCCTAACTCAGTCCTACTCATGGTCATGGACCTACTTGCATGTCTAATATTCCCCCTTTTCTCTCTCTTTTTCTTGCACAAAGTGATCTTTCTCCTTCGAGGTCTTCTGGATCAGACAATCGAAAAGCTCCAGGCAATTATTGGACCAGCAACCATGAGAAGCATCCCTGTGAGCCACACTGCGCCTATCGATCAGGTTAAACTTCCTAGAGCTCGGCATGAGTCAGTAATGGAAGTTAAGTGGAATGTATGTTTTGTTTGTCCTACATTGAAGAAGGTGAAGAGATCAGAAAGCTCAGGTGCAAGCATTTGTTCCACAGGTCTTGTTTGGATCAGTGGATCATGTGCAGACAGGGCACTTGTCCTTTGTGTAGGGACTAGGGACACTTTGTGCAATGCAGAGGAGAAGGAAGAAGAAGAGTTTGCTGATTCATCTGTGCTTTTGCTTGCATGTTTCTGCAATGCTTGGCGGGTGTGGTAAATCCACTTAGCACCCTTCTTGACCCTTGTGTAACATAATGTGAAGTCAATAGTTCAGGCAGTTTGCATAAAAAGTTTAACCTTGTATGCAAAAGAATCACCCTTCTTAACCACTGACGTTTTTTTTCTCTAGTTTCTAGTTTGAGTGCTCTGCTGCCATTTGCAATCAAATTTTGTGGAAATTTGAAGGCATAAAAAGCTTTTAATGTTGCTCAATGCTCATTCCTAGCTATCTTAATAACTGAGTGTCTAGAACTTATGAGATGGAGTGATTCTGCATATTTATTGAAGTTTTCATACAATTTCTCCTTCTCCTAGTTCATAGTGGAACATCAGCTTTCTGAAAAGTAATATGTAATTATGTATACACAGTACTTACCACTCAACTAGAGTGTATTTTGAATTGTATTGGATCATATTTACTAGCTTCCTTGAACAATTCCTCACCATTGAACTCACATCTTTACCTTTTCAAAAGTTAATTCCATGTCTTGTGAGGATTGTGCTTGTTGGTGTTCTTGCACAAGTATTTGGAGACAAATAGGACCTATTTCCAAACAATGTGAAACAAAATGGCAAAAAAGGATGAGGAATACACCATACCGATGAGAAAAGGGAGTATCTTTATATCATCATAGTTTGTTCTTTATATTTCCAAATAAGTTCTTCAGAGTAGAAGTGAACACACCTAAATTTCTAAGCCCAATTCTGGAGACAAAAATATCATTGCAAAGCCTCCCAAAACAAACTTCATAAACCCACTCAGGTAAATGACTAGTGGATCAGAGAGGAGCTGAACTTGTTCGACGCAGTTGTTGCTTTGGTTCAGTCTGTGGAATGTAGTGTATCATAGCTTCCAACTCCTGTAGGTAACACAAATAACTTCCATGACTGTTTGCAGGTATATAATTTGAGTACTTAAATTAATCGAGTAAGCATTCAGTGCAAACGTGATTTAATCTATCTCACATGTTGTAGGCAACTACAAAAACTGTTTCTGAATAAATGTTGGTGTCATTTCTTATATCATAATCTCCTCATAATAAATAGTCTTGCAAGTTATCTTACCCCCAACTGAAATGCTACCATTGTGTTGAAGTTCAACATCTGTACTAAAATAAACTTTTACACCATTAATTTATTTGTTTGATCAATGTATTTTGAAATATTATTTTTAATTTGTACCAGATATTTTTGTGTTTCCAATAAAATTTAACTTTTCAGCAAAAGAACCAACTTGCCTAAATCTGTCACAAAAATCTAACTGTTTCCCAGTTTTAATATCGCATGTAAGATCAAACCTACAGCCTCCTTTGCAATGTCTGACATTGTCATCCACAGAGTAAGTATTGCTGCCAAACCATGTAAACTTCTAAAATAGAGTGAATAATACAATAATGTAAGATCAAATATCCTACCAATCAATTGCGGAGTTTCTCAGACAAACAATGCTGTATTCTTAATTTTTTGTAAGAGAGACATGAGCATTTAAAGTAATTATACCTTAACTTCCAAAACACTCATTTTATATATATTTTTTTTTAAATTTTGAAATCATCTTTTTTTTTCCAATTTAAATCTCTATTTTCTAAAAGTTCCCTTCTTTGAATCCAATATGAAGAAACATTTCTAGTTTTCAAGAAAAGAGGACCTAACTTAATTTGGAGATGAAGAAAAATCTCTCTTGATCTTGCAAAAATGGTTCCGAGTAGTTGTGTAGTTGTCAATCAAATGAAGGAAAACTAACATCAACTGCTCAAGATAGTTTGGAGAATTGACAAACCTCAATGGATGTTCTAATTTTGTTAGAGACACTAATTGATTCACAGAATTTATCTTCCGTGCTCAGTGCTTTGCCATCAGATGTTAAACTCCAACCGACCACAAGCTTAACGCCAACACTGTTGGGTAGCTACTAAAGTCCAACTGAACATCTAAGCATGCAAGGGCTACTTTTGACCTGCCTGCCTATAAGATTTATTAATGTTAAACAATACATGAGGGGATGTTACCCGACATGTCTGAGATCCACATTATTTAAGGGACAATACCTATGCATACTTAAACAGAAGTAGAGCATCAGTGCTGAAACCATTTTGATACTCCATGAAGCTCTAGTTGGCAGCTGAATAGCCAATTAGGATCGCAATTTATTTGCAGAAATTGAGCACTAAACATCATAGAGGCAAGCATAAAAACAAAAGTATGATTTCTAGACATTTTACTGCAAACAATTTGTATCACTGATCAAGCAACAACAAAAGATAATAGAAGTTACCCTTTGCTGCCTCAACCTCTGGTTTTCTTCTTCAAGCCTTTGAACCTTATTCTCCAGCTCATGTGTGTAAGCCTTCACATAGGAGGAAAAGAAATGCAAGTTTCAGTAAGAGAGAATCACTACTTGTCTTCTGCACATCAGTGAAAATGAAGAAAAAAACACTGGTATCAACATCAACTTAATTGTTCAGAGCCATGCCTGCTTCCTAGCTCGCGACCGGGCAGCCGACTCCCTGTTCTTGATCATCCTCTTCTGCCTTCTCTCCACCATCTTCTCTGCCACATCCTCCAAGGGCCCCCTTTTCCTCCTGGGCGTCTGTGGATCAGATGGAGATGAATTGTCTCCTTCCTCCTCTTGATACACTTGTTGACTCCCATAAGCTCCTACAATGCTCTGCTGAGCCTGTTGCTGTTGGTTTTGATGGTACTGTTGCAACCAGTCAGGTCTTGGCACAAACCTGACGTTTCCAATCTGATGACCCCTGGTCTTCCCAGCTCCTCCTTTGGCCACTCCAGCCTTGGACAAGAAATCCTCAAGAGTCATCTCACCCAAAGTTGGCCGCCGTCTGCAACCTCCCACACTTTCACCATTGCCCTTCTGCCCCTGCTGGATGTCCCTCCACACCTCATCCACTGTCTTCTTGGTCAGGATGCCGCTGCTACCGCCGGCGTCAGCCGTCAGGGGCGGGTTCTCCTCGCCGGGGAAGATGCTTCTGGGAAGCTCATCAAGGTTCATGCTGTGCAACGGCTCCCCTAAGTGGCTCTGGACCTCGTTGAGGGTGAGCGTGTAGATGGAACCCTGCCGGGCCAAGTTCTGGATCGATGACTCCCGCCTTCCGTCGATCCCCTGCGCCGCCATTGTCATGCTCATTTGCTGATTTTTCCTGCTAAAAGCAGTGATATTTGTTAATTAGACTCAGTGCCCAAATCTACAGATTCTTGAAGAACCAGAAAGGGGATCTTCGTTCAATGAAGCAACCAAGCTCCGAAACAGGAAAGTTCTATGATCCACAAGCATAGATGACTACTTCCCTCCACTACAGAACTGCAATGCCTGCAAGTAGACCTCAATAAGGCAACTTCAACAAACACAGTGGAAGTATGATGCCATGGCTATCAAATCTCAGAAACAAAGTGTGATACAAAAAAAAGTCATCCTGAATCAGATGTTTACACTTTTCTAGAGGAAAGACAAATCAACACCAAGAAATCAAGATTTTTCTGACTTTTTTTTTTCTCAAATTTACTCAACCTTAAAAAACAACACTTTGCCAAGGAATGAAGGCAAGCAATCTGAGCATGGATAAAACAGGCTTATGGCAGTTCAATCCACCAACCTTCCTGCTGGGACCAGATCAGAATCTATCAGCTTCAGCATCCATCTCCTGAGGGAAACAAAACACCTGGCAACTAGCAATTTGTGAAGAGAGAGGAACACCAACTCCCAGAAGTGAGGACCAAATGTGAGAAAGACTGGGTTCTTGGCTTACTTATAAGTGGGTAGCTGCTGATATGTTCTGCTTGACTGGACTTATTTTGTTTCCAGAAGAACATCATATCCCATGACGCACTTTGGGAAAGGGAGCCAGCAACATGGAAGCCAAACTTACAGCTACTTTCCTAGCAGTCCTGACTCCTGAGGGCAGAAATAGTGATGCATGAATCAAAGCAGGAAATTTCTGAGCAAACCTATCCACGTCATTGCAGATGATACAAGGAGATCCCAACAAATCAATGCCACCTGGCAGTTCATGCCATGTCACCACAAAAGCCTGCTGATCCCACGTTAGAGGATGGTGCAGGGCAATCAAGCCTGAGTGAAGAGATGGAAAAGGGGGAATTTCATCTTCTCGAGCCAAAAAGACAGCTTGACCGCCGCAGCTGCCACTAGCACTGAGCTTCAGCTCCAACTTTCGTGTGACTGGTCAATCTCAATTATTGCTTAGGCCAATTTGTGATTTATGAGCCATAGATAAGTTGCCATTGGATAAGGACGTAGATAGAGTGCAGAACAGTGGATGTAAGATAGATTCTGAAAGCTTCTGGAATTCAGTAAAAGTCCAAAACGTCATACCATTACCACCTTACTCTCTTCTCCTTCTACAAACAAATTAGTAGTCAATCCTTGAACTTAAAAATTTTCATTTTAAAGTGGACAGTGCCTTTTGGATTTACCTCAATGATTATTGCAAATATTTGCATTATGGTGGTTATTCTATAAATTTTGCACATGTGACTTATAAAGTCAATCTAGATTTTTTTATCCAAAATTAAGAAACACATTCTGGAGAGACATCTTATATTTTGCTTGAGAGTGTTGCTACTTTCCTGTCCACTTGTAACTTATAGATATAGTGAAACATTTAGGTTTGCTTTTCTTATGGCTTTCAATATATACCCTAGGCAAAATCACTATCGAGGTAAAATAAATTTATTGTAGGAGCAAATGCTTTGTGACAAGGAATTTGCCAGAGATAGAATTACTATAGGTAAAATACTTTAACAATAAAAGGAATTTACCTTATGAAGAATACTTTGGGTGGAGCTTGAGTCGATCTAGACAATTTTAGTAAATTCCCTCAACACTTTTATTTGGTTTAGGTGCTACGTAATTCAAAGAGATCAAGCACTAGTTGACTTTAAGGTTGGATTTAATTCGACTAGACAATTTAGGTAGCTAAATTGGACCTTGCTTTTCTTCACTTCAACTTTTAAGCTAACCAAATAACTTAGAAGAGGATTTGGTTAGAAGCCTTACTAGCTCAAAACATTATCACCTTTGTATCAAGAAAGAAGCCCCTTAGCTAGGGATGACAGTAAGATATTGCTGGCAGAGGACTTCAATTTGTATGCACTCCATATTATTAATATTGTGGGGAAGGGCAAAAAGCAAACAGCTTTAGGCAGTACTACATAAAGGAGAGAGTTAAGCTTTGCCATCAAATCATCTCTTGAAGATTATTTGACATATCACTTTCTTATGGTAGTGACTGCAAAAGCTTTTGTCCTCTTCTTTCTGAGTTCATTGATCAATGGAGATCACAAGCATCCTTGGAAGGTGAAAAGAAGATAAAGTTCCTGTCCTAATCATTTTAATAGGGAATTCTAGGTTGGATGTTGAGAAGAATGTAGTTCTTCAAAGATAACACTGAACACTGATTGCCATAATACCTATGATGTAAACTACAATGATCTGGAGCCAAACAAAGACCAATTTGACTTCTTGGCATTGTTCAAGGCTGAATAAAATGACAATGATATTTAGAATGGTCTGTAGCTTTAAGTGGTGGTAAAGTAATCCAACCAAAGGCTAGTGTATCTGTTTCAGTTGTTTTTTCCAAACACTTTTGGAATTAAAGTATCCTATTTCAAACACTCCTTAAAAAAGTTTTTTTTCTCTAAAAGATCTTTTGTAAATCACTTGGGTACTGCACTCCTCATGAATTCGGCCCCGTTTGGCCTAGCTTCTGTTTTTAGCTTTTGCTGATTGAAGAAGTACTGGTTGAAAAGATGCTGGCTGAAGAAGTTTGAGAGTATTTGGATGCACAACTTATTGTTAAGTTATTCTATTTATAATAAATATTTTTTTTAATTATATGATTAAATTTATAGTTAACTATAATTAAAATATTTATTAAAAATATTATGAGTTATACTATTAAAAAATTATTATTACATATAAGGGTTATTGAGCATAAGTAGGGGGTGGTCAGAGAAGCAGTTTCATTCCTACTTCTCAGGGAAGCAGCTAATTTGTGGGTTGAAACAGATAAGCTGAAGGGACAAACGTCTCAGCTTTTTGATTTCTACTGACCGTAAAACCATAAGCAGACCCAGAAGCTAAGCTAAACGGGGCCGAAGTTGTTTGCAACTGTACTAGATAGATGGCATCTTGAGTTCATTTTTTTTTCATAAAACAAAAGGAAGACAAATAGTTTCAGCAGATATATTTAATTGCACCGAACCGATGGTTTATATCCTTTAACATAAAGCAAATGAGATTATATATCAGACAGCTCACTTCCTTAAACAGCGTTTCCAACACAGATATTCCTCAAGTTCTTAGAATACACAAAGACCATGAAAATAACGTTGCTGCCACTTCTCTTTGGAATCCATGCCCTAATGTGACCTATAATAATTGATTGTATAGATCTTGGTCTGCAAACAGATGTTGCTTGCAAACCGGGGAATGAAACACTAGGGTTTCTTTTTTGGATCTATCCAAAAGTTGAAGACATGCTATGGCAAGTCTATAACAATGTGAATAACCCAAATATACAATGATCTTGAAGTGTGTGAGGGTACACTTCCAATTGGGCAGATAGCCAAGCAACAAAGCACAAGAGGATCTGTGTAGTACTAATAAATTAATCTGATCAAAGTGGTGGTGATAAGCCATATGTCACATAAAGCTCTGCTTTAATAATCTAATGCCTAAAGAAACATTATCTTCAAGCATTGCATGGAAGGTAGTGGAGATTAATTTAGCTTGAAAAGGGACAAGGAAGGTGCTTAACCAAGGTTTGTGATGATGATGGTCATCTCCCAGCCCACTACTTTACATCCTAAGCAAGAGTGATACTCTAAAGATAGGGCTTTAAAAATTCCTTAATGAAATATATTAAGGTCACTCTGCCTCCAATCTGTTGCAGTTTATATGCTGTTCAGATTTATAAAAGGAAAAAAAAATCCCTGTAACTTGTAGTTTAGTCCCACTTTCTCTTATAGTTTTGAAAATCTTAATCTTATGGTCTAGCAGTGTTTATGACTGTATTAAAAACTTGATCAAAAAACTAACTTAAAAGAGTGAAGTCTATTTTTATTGTTCATTCTCAAAAGTAAACCTTGATTTAGCCAAGTTAATATCTGAACAGCAAACTGAGACTTTTACCTAACATGAGAAGGGGCAAATGAGAAAAAAAAGATCCTAAACTGGAGGAACTTGACATTTTCACACACAAAAAATAAAAAAAGATAAAATAAAATAAAAATCATCATCCCGTTTGTTTAGCCCAAGCTAATGTTCTTTGTTAAGAAAAATCTTAGCTGATATTTGAATATATCTTAGAAGGGGCAATGAGAAAAGAAAAGGTCCTAAACTAGAGGAACCTGAAAGTTACCAAAGAAATCACTATCCTGTTTGTTTAGCCAAGCTAATGCTCTTCGTTAAATAATAATAATAAATAAATAAATCTTAGACTGATATCTGAACATATATGACTTTAGCCAAGCTGATATCTGAATAGCAAACTGAGATTTTGCCTACAATGAGAAAAGGGCAAATGAGAAAAAATCCTAAACTGAAGGAACCTGAAATTATCCGAAAAAACAAATTCCATCATTCTATTTGTTTAGCCAAGCTATCGTTCTTTTTTTTTAAAAAAAAAAAAAAAACTTAGTCTGATATCTGAATATGCGTTGACCAAGCTGATATCTGAATAGCAGACTGAGAATACTATCTAAACTTAGAAGAGGCAAATGAGGGGAAAAAAAGATCCTAAACTGGAGGTACCTAAAACTGAGAAAAGTTCCTTTTTTTTATCACCCTATTTGTTTAGCCAAGCTAATGTTCTTTGTCAAAATAAAAAAGTCAGCCTAATATCAGAATATATCTGAGTGTGCTTTGGCGATAGTAGCAAAACCCTCTCTCTTTACTCCCAACTCTTTTATAAGCCTCTCCCTTTGTTTCAGTGCTCAGCTTATTGTATCACAGTTCAGTGATAGGAGAAAGAATAGGAGCTTGTCTGCTGTGTTCTCCACCAATGAGAAACTTCCATGCTCCTTCCAATGAAGGTAGATTTAGAATTCCATCAAGCCATATAATAATTGTATTGCCACAGCTAAGCACCAACTTTATTGTGCTTGAGGAAGATTAATTAACTTCATCTGAGACAGGTGAAGGTCAATAGCTCAAGTTCCAACGAAGCTAGGACTGGATCTGCATTTGCTGAATAATTTGCTTGTTGTGTGACAGATGCTACAGGTCAGAACTTGAGAACTACTGTAGAAACTGCAGCAGAACTTGCAGGGACAAGCAAATCAGTATGAAGTAAAGAATGGCTTTAAGAATCTTTGAGAGGATTCACTAATGGCTGTTTGTGGACCTCTTTATCCACTTCCAAAGTGCACTGTCCTTGCATTGCAAGACACTCTTGAAGGCTTCAAAGCACATGCAACTTTAATTAGTGAAAGGTGCCAAAGCATTCATTAACTGTATATGAATATGATGGCAGTAGCTCTGAAGAAACAAATATCTTTGTGAAGGAATAGTGTTGGTGATTAGAATGCTGCTTTTGTATTGGAAATTTTAAATAAAGGCCCCTTGATATAAGTTATCAAACAAAGTCAAGTCTTTTGCCCTTGCATCAAAGGGTCAAAGTGGAAATCTCGGAAAAAGGCCCAAACAATAAAAAAAATTAGTACAAATATAGATTAGAGTTGGAGATGTGGGGGATCGAACCCCGTACCTCTCGCATGCAAAGCGAGCGCTCTACCATTTGAGCTACATCCCCATTTGAGTTAAATTTAA
This sequence comes from Costus lasius, assembly GCA_027563935.2. Taxonomy (NCBI): domain Eukaryota; kingdom Viridiplantae; phylum Streptophyta; class Magnoliopsida; order Zingiberales; family Costaceae; genus Costus; species Costus lasius. Next base: position 131,883,641 of record CM050450.1, on the reverse strand, counting down.
AACACTTTTTCTTTAATATATATATGTACCAATGAAAAAAAAAGTTGAACTTAGGCTTGTATGAGCAATTAGGTTAATGACATTTGTGTAGTTGAGTAATCCTTCAAACCTACATAAAATTTTCCAAGGAGAAACCATCTTGGGGGTGACTTATTTAATCAACCGGACATCTACACAGGTTCTGCAAAGGAAAACACCAATAGAAGTTCTCACCTGCAAGCAGCTAACTTATGATCATCTTCGCGTGTTCAGAAGCTTGTTCTACACTTTATCACATCACCAAAATCGCACCAGGTTTGATCCGAGAGCCATAGAATGCATACTTGGATATCCTGCCACTTAAAAAGGATACAAATTGCTAGATCTATGACACCAGCAATTAACTCGGAAGCATTTCGTTGTGAAGAAGAGGAGCAGGACTCAATTCCCACATCTAGTACAATGAATTTCAAATATCCATTGGAGAACATGCTCTCATGACAGACTTAGGAGCATAACATCAAGCCTTCACCCATTCAATATCTACCCAGCTAGAACAAACTAGATTCAAAGAAGCAGTAATGGACCAAAATGGTGCAGTCTAATGAAGAAAGAACTCACTGCACTTGAGAAGAATGAGACATATAACTCTTAAACATTTACCACATGGTAAAAGACTAATTGGGTGGAAGTGGATATATAAACTAAAATATGAACCATATGAAAAAAATCAAAAGATGCAAAGACAAAAGGTTATAACCAACAAGGAATTGATTATGATGAAAACTTTGAACCAGTTACTTTTTAGCGACTGCCGCAATCAAAGGACATGTCAACAATGCATTCTTAAATGGCAACCTCAAATTTATGTCTCTGTCATTTGGTTTTGGACAAAAAGGGAGACGCGTGTTTGTAGAGTTGGCAAATCAATATATGACCTCAAACAAACTCATAACAATGGTTTATTAAAATACTAAAACACCTCAAATTTATATCTGCCTTTTGGTTTCGGACAAAAGGGAGAGACGCGTGTTTGTAGACTTTGGCAAATCAATATACGACCTCAAACAAAACTCATGACAATGGTTTATTAAAATACTAAAACACCTCAAATTTATACCTGTCTTCTGGATTCGGACAAAAGGGAGAGACACATGTTTGTAGACTTGGCAAATCAATATACGACCTCAAACAAAACTCATGACAATGGTTTATTAAAATACTAAAACACCTCAAATTTATGTCTGTCTTTTGGTTTCAGACAAAAGGGAGAGATGCATGTTTGTATGCTTCGGAAATCAATATACGACCTCAAACAAAACTCATGACAATGGTTTATTAAAATCACTAAAACACTTAAGCAAGCAAACTTGGTATAGTCAAAAAGTGATTACTCCATGTTCATCTATTCTATTTTGAGCTAGATTCTTGGTAAACTTTGTGTATGGTTGTGTTAACAACAGTGAATGGATTAAGATGTTCTGAATCCTTTGCGTCATCTTTACGGCTGGAGATTAGCTCAAATGTCGGCATCAACGTCATCTACTGTATGAAGTATAGCATCACGAAGAAATAGCCTAACCTGAGTACCCAGCTTAGTTTTTTTTAACCTAGGTACCCTAATTATCCGTTGGATCTACTTTGTTGTTGTACACGAATCTCAATATAAATTTTTCCATTTCTTCCTCATTTACCCATCATTAATGCCTATCAACGAATCTAGGGATGCAGACAAGAAAAATTTTAATGCCTATCAACGAATTTTAATGCTATCAATGAATTTTGATGCATATCAATGATAATTATGGTTGATAGGCATATCAACGATAATTTGTCATTGATATGCCTATCAACGATAATTATAGTTGATAGGCATATCAACGATAATTATGATTAATAGTCGATCAATGATAATTATGATTGATGAAATTATAATTAATATTCTATTAACGATAATTATGATTGATAGAATTATGTTTGATAGTCTATCAACGATAATTATGATTAATATACCTTAATTTAATATTGATTAATATTAATTTATTGAGATGAGTGTCCAACAATAAAGTAGACGATTATAGTATCAGGTTAAAAAAACTAAGCTGGGTAAAAATGTTAGGCCATTTCTTCGAGCATCATCCATACAGCTATTAATCGAGACCAGTGTTTCAACTTGGATCTTTGGGGCAAAGACTGGGGGGCCACACGTTGATCTGACCATCGCGGTCAATCAATCTCATCTCCATTCTCGCGGTCAATTCATCTGGATATGGGCAAACAAAAAATGCTTAAAAAAAAAAAGAAAAAAAAACATAGTCACTATAAAAGAAGAAGAGTAGAGCTGAACTTCAGCCGAGACCATAAGATTAATTTTACAAATCTTAAAGCCGCATTCTAAATTGTAAGTTCTAGAAAATAAAATTCTATTTGTAGTTACTCTCCCCATCCTTAGTGCCACTATTATCTCTCTTGCTCCACCTTTCCTCCCCGTCCTTACTGTCGCTATCATCTCTCCCGCTCTTTTCTTATTCCCATTAGTGCTTGCCAAACGTGCTCATATCTCCCCTGCTCTTTCTACCAAGAATGTCTCTCTTGCTGGCCATCAACGCTTGCCAAAGTCAGCTAGCCAAGAATGTCTCCCCTGCTCTTTCGCCCTCGCTGACGTCTGCTTGCGTCAGCCGTGCTTCGTCGTCTTCAACCTTCGTCTCCGCAGTGTGAACGAAGCAGAGCGCCGCCATCTTCACGCGAACGCTGCCGCGTTCGCTAGTTCGCCGAAGAGGAACGGACCGACGCGCCGCCTGCGCTTTGCCCGAACCGCCCCGACGTCGCCCGGTAGCCACCTGCCACCGGACGCGTCGCTGAACCACCGGAACAGGGGAGGGGGAGATGGAATCAAGCTTCGTTCTTATTACTCCGAAACAGTGTACAAAGCTCTGAATCGACGACCCTCGTCGCCGGTGCCCCTCTCCCTCCCTCGCCGGTTACAATCGCTCCATCGTCTTTCTCTCGCCTCGACGCTCGTCGTCGCCGGCTCACTCATGCTCACCGCTGGTAACGGGCTCTCGCCCTGGAGGGGCGTCCTCCCCGACCCGCCGGGAGAGCCGCTGTGCGTCGCGCGCTCCCCTTTGTGGTGTCGCCTCCGCGCACACACCTTCCTCTCGATCGCGGCTTCCTTTATAAGGACGCCGCCTCCGCTTGTGACGCTGCCCGGATCTTCCGTTGCCCTCGCGTCTGCTGACGAAGTCTCCATCGACTCGTCTGAAGCTGCGTCCGAAGATGTCATCCGCGCCCGAGTCTTCCGCCGAAGACTCCGTCCTCAGCTGCCGCCAGCTTCGAGTTGACGATGCCGCGTCCGCCTCTTCCGCAGGCCGAGTCCGGTTTGCTCGCTGAAGACCCGTTCTCTGCTGCGCCGAGCTTCGCCGTCGTCCGCCTTTCTCGGCGAGCCCGCGTCCTCCGTCCGGAGAAGACGACGCCGTCCGAAGCTCTGCTCGACGCCGCCCGCGCCGCTCTCGTCCGAAACTTCTCTCGCGTTCCTTCCGCGTTCGAAATGCTGAAGACGCGAAGCCGTCTGCGAGGATGCCGCCGCATCCAATTTTTCCCGGGTCAACATTAATCGTTGACCGGGTTTTCGTGGGCTTTTTCATGTGGTGAGCCTGGGCTTGGGTTGGGCCAAACCGGCCTGACCCAGGCCTGACACACGACATCTCAAATTTTTTGGCCCTGTTTGTTTGGGAGAAAAAAAAACTATATATATATTAAGTCTAGTAGCTTTTTTTTTTAAAGTAGATTTATTATATTTTTTTCTTTTTTTTCTTCCAAGAAAATAGGGCCTTAATATGTTCTGACGAACCAGAGAAGCCCCAGAAAAGAATGGTAGGATGATTGGCCACGACTGGCTGAGCGTGCCGTGGCCCACGGTGAAGGAGACTCCAAGAAGAGCAACGTTGATGATCATGAGGAGGACCATGATGAGCTTCATCGCTATGCGCACCGATGTTAACATGGCCTTCTCGGACAAGAGGCAGGCGATGACTATCAATTGAGTACAGGAAGGCAGCGGACGTGGCCCCGTTGAAGAGTTTGTACCGGGCCAAGTCCGTGTCGAGGAGCACCGGATCACCGGCCCGGTGCCCCGGGGCGCCCGTTTTGGGGTCGCTCTCCTTGTCGTCCTGCCAGAAACCCCCGGGAGGGCTCAGGCCGGCCTGGTAGGTGACGGTCGCCAACAGCGTTACCAGCGTCATGAACCACCCGCGCATATTATCCCAGTCTGCTGTCTCCTTTTCTTCTTTTTTTGAAGTGCCCGCCACTGCTACTTGCAGCACCAGCCTCCCCCCACTCGATGGCCCCGTTTGGGGCAGGTGCACGTCCAGATCTCCGCCGCAGTTGTGGCTGGAGGTTAGCTCAAACGTCGCCGGCCCCAGCGTCAGCGTCACCGACTGTGCTAAGTGCAGCATCCATATGGCTAGTTATTGAAAAAATTTTCGCCGAAGGGTACCCTTCGCGCATGAACGTAGAAGGGTACCCATGTTATGAGGGCAAAGATACTGTACAGGTAGGTTTATTATACGATCTTGTTCAATGTTATACAACCCTTTATTACACGATGATCATACGATCATTATTATCGTATAATGTACAGTATTTGTACAGTACTTTACCTTCACAATAAGAGTACCCTTCTGCGTTCATGGGCCGAAGGGTACTCATCGGCGAAATTTTTTTTTTCTAGTTTATCCAATTAAAATAATCGGAGAGAGAGAATAATTCGTAGAACAATATTTCAACCTGAATCTCTTCATCAGGGCAAAGACTGGGCTCGTATTGATGACCTGACCATCGCGGCCAACGACTCTCATCTCCATTTTCGCGGCGATCAATGCAATGTGTTGAATCAAGTAACCAGGATGTAACGTTAAGTTTAAAAAGAAAAAAAAATTCAAATTCAAATTCAAACACACCATAAGATCGGATATTTTCTAAATTCAAACTATCCAACAAGCCACGAGACCGAGTAATTTTCCAAATTTAAATATCCAACCCGCCGGAAGGCCGGATATTTTTAACTGAATATCCAATACGCTGCGAGGCGGAATATCTTTACCGAACAAGCTGTTGCGGCCGGGTAATTTCTCAAATCGAATATCCAACAAGCCGTCATGACCGGATATCTTTACCCAATAAGCCGTTGAGGCCAGATAATTTCTCAAATCGAATATTTAACACATCGCAAGGCCAGATATCTTTACCCAACAAGCCGTTGAGGGAACATCCAATATGTCGCAAAGCCAAAAATCTTTACCCAACAAGCCGTTGCGGGCGGGTAATTTCTTAAATCAAATATCCAATAAAGCTGTCATGGTCAGATATCTTTAACCAATTAGTCGTTGAGGCCGGGTAATTTCTCAAATCGAATATCCAGCAAACCATCATGGTCGGATATCTTTACCCAACAAGCCGTTGAGGCCGGGTAATTTTTCAAATCGAATATCCAACAAGCCGCAAGGCCAAATATTTTTACCTAACAAGCCGTTGAGGCCGGGTAATTTCTCAAATCGAATATCCAACAATCCGCAAGACCAGATATCTTTACCCAACAAGCGGTTGAGGCCGAGTAATTTCTCAAATCAAATATCTAACAAGCCGTCATGGCCAGTTATCTTTACCCAATAAGCCATTGAGGCTAGGTAATTTCTCCAATCGAAAAAAAAATAGCCATCATGGCTGGATATCTTTACCCAGCAGGCCATTGGGGCTGGGTATTTCTCAAAGAGAACATCTGACGAGTCACTAATATTGGATCCTTTCTAAATCCAAAATATCCAAGAAGCTTTTGCATGAGCAGGTATTTGGCAGAAACAAATCATCCAAGTGGACGAAGACTTTTCTCCTTTGCCATTTTTCTTTATGAACTCATCATGTATTTTTATTTTAATATTTAATAAATCATTATATTTAGCCATTTTATTTTATTTTTGTTTCATAACATAGATCTTTCAATCAAAGGTGCCCTAATTTTTAGGGGTAATTAACAATGAATGCTTGCGTTCATTGGAAGCCAGAACCCATTAAATAAAAAAATCTTATTTTTATAAGGTGAATTTGAAAAAGTCAAACATATTAATCACATGACCAAAAATGACCCAACAAATTCTGGCACGCCTGGTGGGACCTGGCTTCTCCTTTCATCTTTGAGATCTATGTTATGAGATAACATCACTTACACTTCTCTTGTTCTATCACACAAGTTCCTCAAATGACGCTAAAAAAAGAGCAACCCTCATTCATTTTCACTAGGGCAGACTACCTGTGATGAGTTGATCAAAATTAATCTGGGATCAGCAGAAGATGTTAAGCCTACTTGTTCAAGCACTCAACTCTCTGAATAGGAAAGGGGGAACCAATTACTGTGTCCATTACACTAGTTGCAGCTAAAATGTTTCTTTCACATTCAAGTCTAGTGTCAAAGGGTAAATCCGATGCACTAGCCAAGGAAGAAATACAAAGATTGATGAACAAAATCAGTCCTAATCAAACGACAATAGAATCATGACATAAAGTTCGTTCATGGCTGGCAGTTTGCCAAAAATTGTAAGCTCTTAGCACGAGCGAAAATCTGATCTTATTCAAACGGTGATAAAATCACAAATTTTAATTCCGTTTATGGTTCAAAATTTACCAAAAATTGTAAGCTCCTAACACGAGTGAAGATCATATCTTATTCAAACGGTAATAAGATCGCAAATTTTAAATTCGTTCACGGTTGGCAATTTACCAAAAATTGTAAGCTCCTAACACGAGCGAAGATCCGATCTTATTCGAACGTAATAAGATCGCAAATTTCAATTCCGTTTACGGTTAGCAATTTACTAAAAATTGTAAGCTCTTAACACGAGCAAAAATCTGATTTTATTCGAATGGTGATTATCGCAAATTTCAATTCCATTTATGGTTGACAATTTACTAAAAATTGTAAGCTCCTAACACGAGCACAGATTTGATCTTATTCGAATGGTGATAAGATCGCAAATTTCAATTCCATTTGTGGTTGACAATTTACCAAAAATTATAAACTTCTCACACGAGCGCAAAAAAAATGCAAACACAATGAAGTATTGTTTGGGAAATACGTACATCGATACTCGTCATCAGGGCGTAGGAGATTGCAAAAAGCAAATTGTGTGGATTGAATCGTCTCGACGGTCACGGCTGCTAATTTTATATTATTTTACAATCCACAATTAGTGAAGGGAGAAAATGATAGAATAAAAATAATAAATAAGTGAAAGAATTGTGGGAAAAGAGATGTGGACTCGACTAATATTGGGTGCAAATCAATCACAAGCAATAAAAATAGGGAGACAAAGGTGTCGTGGGGACCGGATAGCAAATAAATATATTCATTTATTACAATAAAAATTCGCAAGATGATTTGTATAAAAAGGGGTGGTTGGCTTTAAAAATGGGGATATGAGAAAATTTTACAATGTCCAGATGCTGACGTTACGAAGAAGGAGATTTCTTTCTCTACACAGGTATATGTTTCTATCCTTTCTTCTCCCCTCGGTTTATCATAATGGAGAGATAACTCCGAAATAAACACACCAAGACAGAGAAACAACTCCGAAATAAACATTTATTTTGATGGAGAGACAACTCTGAAATAAACGCGCATTTTGATGGAGAGTAAACTCCGAAATAAATCATATAAAAAAAACTTACCACGGCTTCGGTGTGAAAAAAAAATCGGGATTGTGAAATTAGAATTCAAATTCGATTACAGTGAGTACTCATCATCCTGCACTCGGCGTCATGCACTATCATCTTGCACTCAACGCATTATCTTCAACAGTCTTCCCATTGAATCCTAGCATCTGATCGAGCCAAAACTTTGACCACACCTTCTCCTGAGTCATGCGAGTCGATGACTGAGAGGATCTGGCAATCCGATGGCCAAATCGCCGGAATCTGTAGATTTTTCTGCGATCCCTTCGCACTACCGCGTTCAACATCCAACAGCCTGATCAAGTCCAAAATTCGTCGACAACTTCGATTCAAGTGTGCGAATCAATGAGTGAAAGGATTTGTCCATCCGGTGACTGGATCGCCGGAATCAAACATTTCTTTCTGGTGATCCTGTTCGCCTCCATATCAGACGAAAGACCCTTCATAAGATGCTAAATCGCCAACAAAGGGTGTTGAACTCCAGCCACTGCAGCCACCGCTTCAGCGAGATGCGGAGAGGCCTCAGCCGAGGCCGCCAAGCGTGTGGTGGACGGACGGCGAGCGGCGGAAGATGAAGACGCACGTTACGGGCGTAATTAGATTTTCCCGGATCTAACAGTCCGATTTTGATCAAACAAGTCCAATAGACAACATTAAATGCAAGTTCAACGGCTTAGATCTAATCACTTAAGATTGATGGCCAAGATTAAATACAAGTTCAACGGCTCAGATCTAATCACTTAAGATCGATGTCCATGATTAAAATGTAAATCTAACGGCACAAATTTAATCATTCAGGATGAAACGACCTGGATTAAACTTAGAACTAATGGATCAGATTTGATCACCCAGGAATCAAAGGTTTTGATTAAACCAATCTAAAAATTTCTTGATCCAAATACAAATACAATCAATGGCAGGAATTAATTTACTCAGATCTTAGCCAATTGGGTGGCTCCCAACATGATCCAAGTCGTGACTCCTATCAAATTTTGTCAGATCTTTTCAGATCTGCCTTCAGATTTTCAATCAGAGATCTGGACCTAAGCAAATCTGCGAATCAAACTTTTAAACGGCTGAAATTAATTCACCAGAAACTCAGCCAGTCGGATGGTTTCCGAAGTGATCCAAACATTGATCCTTACTCATCTAAGTCAGATCTTTCCAAATCCACCCTCCGATATTTTATCAGAAATCTGAATCTAAGCAGATTTTTGAATTAAAACTTCAACGACTAATATTGATTTATAAAAATCTTAGCCAATCGGATGGCTTCCAAAGTGATCTGAATATTGATCCCTACAAATTTGGATCAGATCATTCCAGATCTAGTTTTAGATGTTTTATCAGAGATCTATATCAAAACATATCTACAAATCAATCTTTCAATGGCTGTAATTAATTCTCCTGAATCTCAGCCAATCAGATGACATCCATAGTAATCCGAATGTTTATTCTTACACATTTGGATTAGATCTTTCCAGATCCGAACTACAGTTTTTGATCAGAGATCCGGATCAAAGTAGATCTACAAATCAAACATTCAACGATTGAAATTAATTCACCTGAGTCTCAGCCAGTCGGTTGACTTTTGACACGATCAAAGTATTGATCCCTACTAAATCGAATCTGATATTTCTAAATATGATGTCAAATTTTTTACCCGAATGCTGGATTGAAGCAAAGCTATGAATGTGATCCGAGCCAATTGAAATAGAAATATCCAATAGGCCATCAAGGCCGGACATCTTTCAAATTAAATATCCAATAAGCCATCAAGGCCAGATAAAGAATTAATTTTCATAATAAAGTATTGTTTGAGAGGTGCCTACGTCGACATTTATTATCGAGGCGTAACTCCTCAATATCATGTTGTGTTTATTAAGACTGAAATATCCAACAAGCCGCAAGGCCAGATATCTTCTCAAATTTAAATATCCAACATGCTGTATGACCGAATATTTTTCAAATTCAAATTATCCAATAGGCTGCGAGGCCGGGTAATTTTTCTCAAATTTATATATCCAACAAGCCACAAGGCCGTATATTTTTCCAAATTTAAATATCCAACACATTGTAAGGCCGGATATTTTTCAAATTCAAATTATCCAATAAGCCACGAGGCCAAGTAATTTTTTTCAAATTTAAATATCCTATACACCGCAAGGCCGGATATTTTTCAAACTGTGTTGAAACAAAAAATTATTAATTAATTAATTATTTCTTAATTAATTAATTAATTAATTATTCAGCCAGCATGTTTTGGTCAAAATAAATTTTGACCCAAAATAAATAAATAAATGTTGAATTAGTTAATTATTAATCAATGAATTATTAATTAATTAATTAATTTGAGCCAACATGTTTTCGGTCAAAAGTTATAAACCTCGACCACAATGGTGCAGCGTGAGGATAAAAAAATAAATAATAAACAAGTTATAAATCTTGGAATTTAAGAGCATTAGCATGAATGAGTTGGTCATAACCAAATTGACGGGCACACCTATGTGGGTTATACATCTCAAGAGAGGCCAAATTACCACTCCTATATGGTAACCAACCGACTCGAATGTTTATGAGAAACTCTAGTGCAGGAAGCTTGTCTTGCGCCAAAATATCAAAATCAGTATCACAACACTCTGTCTGAGCTGAAAGGATTCCCCTTTTGTTTGGAAAAATATTTCTGCGATGATCAAGAAGTTCTGAGTTACAAAAGAGCAACAGCGCATTGTGATTTTTAAAATGAACCGGAAAAACTCCTGCTATATAAACTAGATAAGGCAATTTTAATTTCATACTATCTAAAACTACCATGCCATATAACCCACGAAATGGTAAATTAAACCAACCAAATAGATAATGAAGCGGAATCAAAACATCTTTTACTCCTGGAGGAATAGCAATGCTAGCCTCTCTAAGAGATCTGAATAAACCTGACAAGGCTGCTGGAGCTAAAGAAACCTGAATTCCTTTAGCTAATTTATCTGCGATAACAAACACCTTTGGCCTAATGTGGTTGGGATATTTATAAGGAATGACAAAGTAGCACAACCAACATGATAAAAATCAGTAAGAAAAGTTCTTCGATCAACATTGTTTGCAGCAATCTCAAGTTGTAGGGGAGGATCAAAGTCTTGCACTAAAATATTCTCTGAACCGACTCCAAAAGTGTCACAAGGTGATGGAAAACCAATTTCTAATGGAGAACCAGATTCAACAAAATGCAATATCCAGTCTGTTATCGACACTACACCAACTTTGGATTTAGCTAATGAATAATAATGCTGAAAAATCATTTTAAGAGAGGGTGAATAATGAGGCTTCTCATAAGCTGTCTCACCAAAAAGTGTCTTGTCATCTGGGACATGCTCATCATAGTGCACTCTTAAGACCAGAAGACTACAAATATTTTTCATATCCCAAAGGCTGGGGAAGATCTCCTCATGAAAAATATAGCAAGTGTTAGACATAGGGCTCTAATGCTCTAAAATCCCTTTTAGTAGATTAATGTCATATTCATAATTAAATAGTAACAAAATGATAACGCTAACTATACCAGCCTTCTTGAGGGTTTCTCTCTCAGTGCGCAAAATATATCTGGCCCATTCAATATACCCCAGATGATGCATAACACTCCCACGGATATTAAACCGAGAACTCCATTTAGGGACATGACCAAAAACCATCTCTAAGCCTAAGAAGTGTATAGCTTTCTCAGAATTATCTTTGGTGGTCGGTTCAAGACATAAGAAATGATCAGGATCAAGCTTATGAACATGTCCTTTGTTATCCCTTTGACGAACATAGCTTCATTTGATAGGCGTCAGACACTTAAAATTGGGGAATAAACTGGACTCATAGCCTTTGGGCAAAGTAGGCATAGTTAACTGACGAGGGATGACACCATGAAAAATATCTCTTTCTTCTAACATTTTATCACGCCATAAATGCCATTCATCTTTGGAATATTCAAGAATATCACAATCCTTCATATAACTTGAAATTATATTGTCAGTAGGATGGTCAAATGGCATATCAAGAGGACGAATCCTACAAAAAAGCCATGATCTACATATAAAAGTCAGAAAATAAGCATCATAAATTACATGACTTATTCATGTAACAAATAAAGGGAGACAGTTACCTCACCACGATCAAATTCTCCAAGTAAATTTTTGAATGTCACTTCACCCACCTGAAGTGGCGTACAAAATCCCGAAATGTCAAATTACACCTACAACATGAAAAGAATTGAGTAAGCAAAACAGGTAAACAATGAATTTGTATGTGCTTTTCCTCTTGCTCATACAAAATCCGTTGAGGGCATTTGTTGAAACAAAAAAAATATTAATTAATTAATTAATTATTTCTTAATTAATTGATTGATTGATTATTCAGCCAGCATGTTTTGGTCAAAATAAATTTTGACCCAAAAAAATAAATAAATAATGAATTAATTAATTGTTAAACAATTAATTATTAATTAATTGATTAATTAATTAATTAATTTGAGCCAACATGTTTTCGGTCAAAGTTATAAACCTCGACCACAATGGTGCAGCGTGAGGATAAAAAAAATAAATAATAAAAGATTGCAAGCAAAGAAAGTGGTAAGCAAATTGAATAAAAAATAAAAAAATCATATAAAAAGAAGTTGGGGCACAGCATGAGGAAGCAAAAGAGCAAACTCTATTTTGGGAGGCAACATGTAGCCGTGCTTGCAAACAGGAAGTCAAAGAAAAATAATAAAATATTAGAAGACATGGGATGTAGCAGCACGTTCAACGATAAAAAAACTTAGGGCGGCTATATGAGGGCTGACACAAAAAAGAAAAGGATTTTTTTTTTTTTTTGCATCAACAAGATTTTACACAAGGAGGAGAATTTTTACAAATTTCAAATACTGGCGAGAACACACACGGAGACGTTCGGACGCTAACGAGAAGAAAAACATTACTGAGGTTTTTGTTACTACACAGGTATAATTTTCTATTCTTTCTTTTCTCCTCGGTCTATCTTGATGGAGAGATAACTCTGAAATAAATACTCCCTAATGAATAGACAACTCCAAAATAAATACCCCTGATGGAGAGATAACTCCGAAATAAACATCCTCTTGATGGAGAGATAACTCCGAAATAAACACACTCTGATGGAGAGATAACTCTAAAATAAATACACTATGACGGAGAGAAAACTCCGAAATAAATATTTATTTTGGCAAAGTTTCGAATCAAATCCTAGAAAACTATATTTAGGGTCTGTTTGGCCCCGCTTTTAAGCTGCTTTTAATTAGCTTTTAAGTAGAAAGCAGAAAGAAAACTGTTTGGTAATGAAAAACAGAAGTAGAAAAAAGCAGCAAAAAAGTAGAAGTTAGAAAAGTTACAATTTGATGCTTTTGCAGCTTCTGCTTTTTCAAAAAGGTAATTTACATTATTTTGTTTAAAATTTTAAGTAATATTATTTTAAATAATTTAAAATTTTAATACTAAAAAAAATAAAATATATTATTATTTTAAATAATATATTAATTTATTATTTTAAATTTTGACAGTAGTTAAAAAATTATTAACTAAACATCTTATAAATTTTGACAGTACAACACAATTATAAAATTATTAACATTGCTATTAACAGTGGAGCAAACAGCCCTCGGTAAAAAGTATATCGAGCGCATTCAGTAAATGCAGTTTTGCTATTGGAGGCTCGCTTGGAATCATACAATTACTGCTATAAGGCTGTGTTTAATGGGAAGGAAAGAGGGAGGGAAAGGAAGGAAAGATAGAAGGATACCAAAAATTGGTTGTTTAAAACGATGGATGGAAAGTTGAGGAGGGAAAAGCAGAGGGAAAAGTACATTAGCTTTCCCTCGAAATGGTTCCGTCCAAATCGGACAGAACGAGATGCTGCACCAACAATCTTATAATCTCACCCCTCTCACACCATTAATTAATATTATAATAAGTAATAATAATTAATTAATATTGTAGTAACTAATTATTTAACTAATGTTATAGTATTTAATAATATTCAATTAATATTATAGTATTTAACAATAGTTAATTAATTTTAAAGTAATTAATATTATTTAACTAACATTATATTATTTAATAATATTTAATTAATTTTATAGTAATTATTATTATTTAATTAATGATATAGTATTTAATAATATTTAATTAATGTTATAGTATTTAATAATATTTAATTAATTTTATGGTATTTAATAATATTTAATTAGTTTTATAGTATTTAATAGTATTTAATTAATTTTATAATATTTTATAGTATTTAATAATATTTAATTATTTTTATAGTATTTAATAGTTTTATAGTTATTTATTAATATTAAATTATAATTTTTAATAATATTTGATTATATTTATATAATGTGAGTATAAAAAGAAAAAAATAAAGTAACTATATTAATCTTTTCTACTTTCTTTCCTTCTCATTAAACACAATTCAAAAAATCTTCTTACTTTTCCTACCTTTTTACTTTCATTTCTTTTTTACTTTCCTTTCCTTTCAATTTTCTATCTTTCCGGTTAAACACAGCCTAAAAGTCTCAGCTATCATTCAAGCAAAAAAATGGGAGGCCGCTGCACAGGACTCTCTCGGCCCTGAAAATCATGAAAGAGGGAAAATATATAATCCTACTACTTGAAAATAAATTGCTGGCCGAAAGAGTGAAGCTCCGACGACAATTTATCCTTGGATAAAAAAGAAAATCTCTTTCATTGATTTCTAAAAAGAGGAGCGGCCATAGGAAGCAGGAGTAAGCCCTATTCCTGCTAGAATTCTTATGAATGGTTCAGAGAATAAGCAAAGTCGCCAGGAATAAGTTCTATTTGCAGTAATGCACAAAAATCAGTTGCTGGAATATATTGCTAATGTTGATTGCCAGAATTTTACTCAGAATTATATCCCTAATGTTAATTACCAAAGATAGCATTGCTGCATACTATACTTTATGAACAACAGGGAGGTAAAATCTGCGCTACAAATTCTGTTCACAGAAAACATGCGCAAAAAAAATTCCCAATCAGATTTCAGTACAAAATTTACAAACAAAGGGGAAAAAACTGTCTTAGAAGAATACATAAATGCTGCATATTAATGCTCGAGCAGAATTTCGTAAAAAATATATCCAATGTCAGCAGATGAGGAAGGAAAACGGCTGTAATACTTTTTTTAGTCGCTGAAGAGAATCGCCAAGGCATGAAATCTATATCTTAATACAAAGTTGCAGGATCTTAATCTTCCACGAAAGGTTGAACATGTCCTGTTGGAGATAAAGTCCTTGGTAACGATTCAATATACGAAAAATATAATTGCTGCAAATTTTGCTAAAAAAAAAAAGAGTCTCAATATGGGTTTGAAGATCACAAATCGCAGCAGCAAACACCAAACAATCCAAAGATTCAACAATTGCAATAAAAATCGGTGACAGCATGTTGTCAAGAAAAATAGAGGTGTACCTTTCTCCTAAACGTAAAAAAAAAAGAAAAAAAATGAAGAGGAAAATCCACAGGCTGTTATGAAAATAAGCGTTTTAGATTAGTGGCAAAACCAAATCAAAGAAGTGAAAGTTACGGAAAGATGCGGATGGAGTCAGGTTTTCGAACTAGATCTTCAGCGTCCTGCGTTTAGAATTTTGAATACCCAGCAATGGGCCATCGATCTGATCGAAGCCCAGTTCCAAGCCTTAATTCAAATTGATGCTGTCACAAGCCCATCACCAGGGCAGAAATTCCTCTTTATTGTTGAAACTACCGCCGACTGAAACCTTCATCTTTGCGAGATTTGCCGTCAAGCTTATGACAGAAACTCATCGCCTTCGGACTCGTCACCAAACAAAATTTTTGTCTGCTGTCAGTTTCAGTCACCAAGCAGCCACCGCCCAGGCTAAAAAAGTCCTCTGCCGGAACACTGGCGTTGCCCCTATAACTCGCCGGACAGAAGCGCCGCTGTCGGGATTCATTTTCGGCCGCCGAAATTCGTTCGCAGCCGCCAAACTTGTCCGCCGAGTCTACTCCAAGTCTCGCAGCCGCTGCCTTTCAACCTGTGTTGGCCACCAGAAGTCACGTCGATAGCCGAGCGCCTAGCCGGCGAACGACGGACGACGGACGGAGGAAAGCGGACGGCAGTAGGCGGAAGACGGAGGAATGTTGCTCGTTTGTCATAGAAACAAAAAAAGAAATCAATCACCGGATCCGACGATCCAATTTCGCCAAATATTTGATCTCACGGCTCAGGTTAAATATGAAAATAACGGCTCAGGTTTAATCATCAAAGATTTAGTGACTAGATCTCTCAATTCTAATTTAACGGTCGAGATCTTTTTATCCTAATCAGATGCCCCAGAACATCTGAACTCAATCCAATGGCTTGGATTTGATCAAACACAACGATCTAGATCCTCTAATTTTAATTCAGTCTGACGACTCAGATTTATACAGAATCAACGGTCTCGATTTCGTTTCACAAAAAACAAGGGTCAAGATTTGAACCAAAACCAAAAGATCCAAACTTAATACAATATAATCAACGGCTAAAATTAATTCGCCCGAATCTCCGCTAATAAGGTAACTTTCAAAATTATCTGAATATTGATCCTTGCAAATTTGGACCATATCTTTCTAGATCCACCCTCGGATTTTCAATCAGAGATCTAGATCACTTCAGATTTACAAATCATTCATCAAATTTTGAACGTTTGGTCCCACGACCCGTTCATCCAAACTTTGAACGCTTGGCTTATTGGCTCGTTCAACAAATTCTGAATGTTTGGCCCATCGGCTCATTCACCAAATTTTGAACATTTGGTCACACGACCTAGTCATCTAAACTTTGAACGCTTGGCCCATTAGCTCGTTCATTCAAATTTCGAACGTTTGGTTCTATGACCTGTTCACCAACTCTGTCCAAATTTTGAACGTTTGGTCCCATGACCTGTTTACCAAAATTCGAACGCTTGGCCCATCAGCTGGTTCCCCCTAAATTATGAATGATTGGTCTCACAACCCATTCACCCAAATTTTAAATGTTTGGTCTCATGACCCGTTTATCCCAATCTTGAATGTTTGGCCCACGCCCAATTCATTCAAATTTCGAACGTTTGGTCTATTGGCTCGTTCATCCAAAATTTGAACGTTTGATCCCATGACTCATTCACCCAAATTTCAAATGTTTGGCTCATCGACCCATTTACCAAATCTTGAATGCTTGGCCCCACGGCCCGTTCACCAAAATTTGAATGCTTGGCCCATCGGCTTGTTCACCAAATTCCGCATATTCAGTCATGGACGATAAATACTTGACGCGTGTTGTTGATGACGTTGTTTGGGAGGTGCGTACGTCAATACTTTGTATCAGAGCGTAGTTCATCAATGTTGTTACAATACAACTCAAATTTTTCTCTATGGCTTATGTTAAATGATGTACTCTTGTAATCAAATTATAACCCGTGTCATGACACGAAGTTGTAAATTAGATTCTTTCAACCATTTTGTCTTCACTTTATTATATATTATAGATCTATTAATCAAAAGTACCCTAAGTTCTTTAGGGGTAATTAACAATGAATGCTTACGTTCATTGGAAGTTAGAATTTATTAAAACAAAAAAGCCTTATAATTTATAAAGTGAATTTGAAACGGTCGCACTACTTTTCAATATTTCAATTTACATTAAAATTCAACCAAAAATTATCCCAAAAAATGAATATCCAACACGCCGCAAGGTTGGATATCTTTACCCAACAAGCCATTGAGGCTGGGTAATTTCTCAAATCGAATATCCAACAAGCCGTCATAACTAAATATCTTTACCCAACAAGCCGTTGAGGCCGGGTAATTTCTCAAATCGAATATTCAATACGCCGTAAGGCCGGATATCTTTACCCAATAAGCTGTTGAAGCCGGGTAATTTCTTAAATCAAATATCCAACACGCTGCAAGGCCAGATATCTTTACCCAGCAAGCCGTTGAGGCTGGGTAATTTCTCAAATCAAATATCCAATAAGCCATCATGGTTGGATATCTTTACCCAACAAGCCGTTGAGACCGGGTAATTTCTCAAATCGAATATCCAACTAGCCATCATGGCCGGATATTTTTACCCAATAAACTATTGAGGCCGGGTCTTTCTCAAAGTGAACATCTGACGAGTCATTGAGACCGGATCCTTTTTAAAACCAAAATATCCAATAAGCTATTGCATGACCGGGTATTTGTAAACATAAATCATTTATATTGACGAAGATTTTTCTCTTTTGTCATTTTTCTTTCTGAACTCATCATGTATTTTTGTATTAATACTTAATAAATCATTATGTTCAGCCATTTTATTTTATTTTTATTTTATAACATATATCTCTCAATCAAAAGTGCCCTGATTTTCAGGGATAATTAACAATAGATACTTTTCATTGGAAGCTAGAACCCATTAAACAAAAAAACCTTACTTTTTATAAGATGAATTTAAAAAGATCAAACATATTAATCACATCACTAAAAATGACCCAACAGCCAAACAAGCCCTATCTAGTCAAGTCAACACTTTGTGTAGTGATTTTATGATCTCAGTAAGTCTACTCTATATTACTCTACATTTACTAAATAAAATAAAATTTAAAAATATATAATCAAATTTACTAATTAACATGGTGATTTTGTTAACATGGTAGATTAGTAGTACGAGCAACTCTACTAACTACAATAATTAAGTTAATCAACCATTAAGTGTATCGTAGGTTATTAATTTATGTGATACAAGTACCTTAATCTCTATCTAGTAAGACTATTGCCCCTAATAAGCCCAATTTTCAACTGTTTAATCACCCTCAAAAAGAATGAATGGTTTAGTAGGTATCAACTTCTTTCATGCCTTAATAAGAAACATACATGAAATAAATAATGCAAAAGAAATTTATTGCCCCTGATTCTATTTCTTATAAATGATTGATCATGTTTCTACCAATGATTAAATCCACGCCTTTTCAAAGTTTGATATATGAAAATCACACAAAAGACACCATTCAAATTTCATCTCTCCTAAATAAACTTTCTCCTCGTAATCAAAGTTCATCTAAGAGATTAGAAAACGCCAATATTTCCTTACCCTTTATCCCCTTGTTTGATATCATGATGACTCATATTCTCTTCAATAAGAATAGAAAAGCCATTAACAATAATACGATTACCTCCTAAAAATTCAAAATATTGATTTATATTTCTCTTTTCTTGAGCTTAAAAGCTAACAAAAAAAAAAAGTCTAGATGTAATATGTTTAACTATTTTAGAGACTACAAATCTATAACCAATCAACGAATACTACAAACATACCATTTATATCTCCCAAAGAGACCCAAGACTACACCATCTAATCAGACAAGCTTTGGCACAGGCTATAAAAAAAGATGGCATCTTTTGGCTCTTCTACAACAACTTGACTTGTGTTTATCTTTTTTATATATAATAATATCCTCCCAAAGCTAACAAAAGAAGTCTAAATCCAATATGCTTAACTATTTTATTAAACCTAAAATCTAAGTTCCTTACCAGATAACTAGATATACTCAAACCAACATCGGTGCTCCTCTTAGTACCAGGAACCTATCCCCTTTACTTAAGTTGGGACTTTGATTTCTATAATTTGTATCCCTTAAAGCTTATGAGGCACTAGAATCCTTCCTTTGGATTGACATATTTCGATTTCTAATTTAGGGGAAAATATAGATAGAGCTACAAATGAGCTATCTACAACTAACCTATAATGAATCTCTCAACTACCTCTTATTTGGCAGCTGGGTTTCATTTTCTTGTATTATCATTTCCATATGACCCTAATCATTTCCATATGACCCTAAGCCATGTATAAACTCAAAATAATGGTCCAATCACAATTCTGAATTTTTTTTTTTCTTTTTCTTTCTATGGTGTCATTTCCATGGCATGCGATGGTGCACACACGGACAGTGAAAGGACGATACTTTTGAGGAGGGCTGATGGTCCACGTGAACAACCGAGAGAAAGCATGAGCAAAACAAAGGTCAGCTCTCGTAAGAGATAAAAGGAGAAATCTGATCAAAAGGCCAGGACGAGGAGGCAGCCAGTAAGTTGACACAGTAGCAAAATGGACGTCACTATCTCAGGCTCGCACGCAGATGTATATAAATAGATATGAGCAATACATTCACAGATGCCAAAGAAGAAGGCAGGGGAGCTCAACTGACCTTTTAAGTGTGTAGTAGCCAAGGCAATGTCGAGGGTCCCTTGCTGTGAAAAGGTTGGCATCAAGCGAGGGCCATGGACGCCTGAAGAGGACATCATCCTGGTCTCCTACATCCAGCAGCATGGCCCTGGAAACTGGCGATCGGTTCCGCCGAGCACTGGTGCGAGGAGTAGCAGTGCTCACCTCATTTCACTTGCCTGCCTTGAGCTGATTTTCCTGCTCTGCCTTGCTAAGTTCTTTTCTGTGTCCGATCTGCCACAGGCTTGATGAGATGCAGCAAGAGCTGCAGATTGAGATGGACCAACTACCTGAGGCCTGGCATCAAGCGTGGCAACTTCACTCCCCGTGAAGAAGGAATCATCATCCACCTGCAGGCTTTGCTTGGCAACAAGTAATCTTCCCATGTCAGTTTCCATCAGACATGGCAAGGCTTGGATTTCAAGTTACGCTGACTATTCGTGATTGCATTTCTCTTTTTTTCTTTCCAATCTAGATGGGCAGCCATAGCTTCCTACCTCCCCCAAAGAACAGACAATGACATCAAGAGCCACTGGAACACACACCTCAAGAAGAAGATCAAGCTCCAAGAAGGCAGTGACAATCCCAGTGCGCAGCAGGGAACCTCCACGTACGCCTGCAGCACCGAGAACATCTCGAAGCTTCTCCAAGGGTGGATGAATCAGAACTCGCAGAATCAAGGAAGCGCCGCCGCTGCCAGTGCCGCTACAGCAGCCGCGGCATCGACCGCGGCGAATAGTCAAGTTAGTGAAGGTGATGAAGGATGCTGCTCCACCTTCACCATGCCACAAGAAGACCTCGACACGCTGCTTCCTTACGACGGCCTTCACTGGGAGCAGAGCAGCCAACCTCCATTGTCTGCCTTTGAGAAGTGGCTCCTGGAAGAGCCCCCCGAATAACCTTCCTCAAACATAACAAATTGCTTTGAACAGATTATAGAAGCAAGCGAGGGAAAGGGGGTGACAAATTGCTCTGAATTTGAAAAGTAGCTTAGTTCAAAAGGACTGAACAGAATTATGTAATAGCAAGGATGATTTTATTAGCTTCTACATGTTTCTGTCTTCTTTTACTGGCAGCTCAGCTCAAAAGTGACAAATTTGGCACAATTTATAAAGATCGCAACCATGAGTATGTTATTATTCCACTGTGCTGCCTGATAGTAAACAATCACTGGATATACTCAATGAGATTGTGAAGTTGAAATTTATCCTCGCCACAAACCACAAACACTTGGTAAATTAATTAGAGAACCATGCTAATGAGAGAGATTGATCGGAAATCATTGGTGCTGAAAGCTCACTCAAACTTTAGGATAAGGGAAATATAAAGAAAAGCTGCTTTACACAAGAATTTAAACATGCCAAAGATAAAGAGGGAATACATTCCAAAATTTCTACCAAACAGCCAAAAGGATCCTAAAATACCATTTATCCATAGATGAATAAGAACCTTACTGATTTCTATCTCCTTGCAATCAATATCTTCATGTAATTCTGGTAAATGCTACTGTTGAAGCCACAGATGTATGTTTGCCCAGTTCCATTAGAAAATGGCTGTAACCAGTTCTCCATATTATATGGTTTAACTTATTCTGGCGTAGAAAACTGAGCTTCTGAACTGTTATCTCCACCTAAACATTCCAACCTTGCTCAGTTATGCACCTGCGAATCGATCAAGAATGTTAGCTTAGTATCTATGGAAGCATTCATGCCCATGCACGTCATTTCTGTTCTAGAGATGTGAACAGCTGTTGGCATCTGGAGATTACAAGGAGCAACAGAGAAAAAATTTTACACTCGTCCATGAAAATTAATTATTCACAATTTATGCAGTATATATATAATATCTACCAACTAATCTGGATATGCTCACCATTCAACCACTAAATGCAAAAAAAATAATCAGCACATGAGCGGACCTATTTAAATTTGGTACAACCTTAATTGCTGTCAGTAAAGGTCAAGCACAATCATCACTTAGAAATCAACT
Source organism: Costus lasius (assembly GCA_027563935.2). Lineage (NCBI taxonomy): Eukaryota > Viridiplantae > Streptophyta > Magnoliopsida > Zingiberales > Costaceae > Costus > Costus lasius. Next base: position 131,861,696 of record CM050450.1, on the reverse strand, counting down.
CTCATGTTCGAGACATCGTCCAAACTAAGGAAATTAGAAGGATCTTTTCTCCATAAAAAAAATTGAATAATTCAACAGAAATTATGAAAATACTATGTAAAGAAAGCATTCTCATTGGAATCATATGCTACACTTAAGCTTTTAGTTGTCTTAGCTAGCATGATATGAAGTAGATTCAAGCGAAGCATATTTGTCAGCTATTTTTAACATGGGATTTATAACAAGATGAAGTTGCTCATGGATATTCTAAAAAGTGGACGAAGTTTAGAACTTGTCTTTTGTTTTCCTGAGACTCATTTAATGCACCATGTTAGGTTTCATAGTAGTAGAAACATCGTATTTATTTGGCAAACAAACCTTATGGCCATCATTGTCGGACAAACTTGAGAGTCACACAGAGAGAGCAACACGCATTAAATCCTTAACAGACATCCAAATCATAAACCCTCAAGGATTAGTTAAGTATATGATGCCTCATAGTGGTTGGATCATAATAGTGATAATCTAATTTGGCAGTGTCTGTTCATTAATGTAGTAGTCTGGAGTGGAACTAAGTTGGTGATCTGTGATCAGAATAGGCGTTGTGTATTAATCGTGCCAGTGCTATAGCTAATAGAGCAATTAGTTATGTCCTTTGACGTGAGAATTACTTGCGAGGGCTATACTCAGGATTAGTTTTCATATTATTGATCTGTGCTAGACAATATGCTTAGCACATACTAATCCAAGAATAATCCTATACATAAACCACCAATGTCAGTACATCTCATATATTAGGGGTCATATGCCACACACCTATAATGTAGTTTACGACATGACTGGTGCACTAGTACAAATCATTCTTAGGATAATTATGAGTGGCCAAACTACTAAAAATAATCAAATCTATATTTTGAGTTCAACTTCCGTCAGTCTTTAGTAAAAGTGAGGTACTTTTACGCGAATGGTGCTGAATAAAATTATATTTATCTTGGCTAGTTCTAGCTATGTTCATGAAAGTCCTGTTTTGAATCCACTTCAGGCAGCAACTGAACCCTGCTACTTTAAAATGGTTTAGGAATGTGTTGTCGTTGCCCAGTTGTGCAGTTTTTCATCAATAAACTGTTGAAAAACTTAAATGATCTTTGGAAAGTACAATTCTTAACATATCAATGTCTTTGCTCCCATCCATATGAAATTGCAACTAAAGCAGACGAAAAGTTATGCTCTGTTCACTTGATCAATGCTATGTGGTGCTCAGAAGCACACGACAAAAATCTGATGGTTAGCTCACATGAAGGACACCACCGTTTCTTAAACATTGCATAATTACGTGAAAGGACGTCATTAACAACCAACCACAAACAAACATCTCTTCATACCTTAATGAGTATTAACGTCAGTAGTTGGACATGTATAAGATAAAGCTCAATCAAGTATACAGTATATGTTGCTTTCATAGCGCGCAGCAAACACAATCTCAAAGCGAAACTGGCTACTGTCGCGAGTCTACAAAAATACATGAAAATTCCAGTTGGTGTCGAGATTCTATCATGTAAATGATTGAGCACCAACTTTGAACATTAATTCTACAAAAACAAAATGATGGTGAAACAAAAACAAAAATCTTATTTTTGGTCCTTTTTCAATGCTTGTAATGGTTTCAGTAAAATGCTAAATACCAAGGTTTCACTAGAACTGGAATTGCATCTCCTTTGTGTAACCCAGATCATCCAGGTGTGCAGCCATGGCCTTGTTCATGGGAGGTGGGCCACATCTCAGGATCTTTCAATAGTAAAAAAGAAAAAAGTCAGGATACCAAAATCTATCAAAAATGTGTCCTCCCTCGAATGATCATATTTGTTTAAATTTGGAAATATACCTGGACATCAAATGCTGGTGCTGGACAGTGAGTTTTTATCATGTCCTTTGAAACAAAACCAACACCACCATCCCATTCTTCCGGAGGCTGCTCATGACAAATTCAAAGAGAACGAATAATTAAATTAATATGATATTGACTAGGATAAGGACACAAAACCAAAAAGATAAATCAACATTGTGTTTCATAGAGAGGAAAAGTGAAAGAAAAAAACTAATAGTTTTTTTAGTTTAAGTTCCATCCAATTTGCACGGATATCAAAGAACTGAGTGACAAAAAAGCGAAAAATACTCCCTCATATTACACAAGTCATATTCTTAGTACTATATTTTTTTCATGCATCCACCACCCCTTACTGAGTAATAAGGAACAAAGAGGGATATGTGTCTCATCAAAGTTAAAGAGTTACATTCTTTCTCTTTTCTTTTCTTAAAGGCAAATATAACTAAAGCAAATATAACATGTTTCTATCATCTCACTTTTCTACTCCACAATTACATACCTTTTAATTTTCTTTCCTCTCTTGCGTACGGGGCTTACATGATAGGACATGTAATTAAAGCAAAGTCTTAACAGAAAATTCATTGAAATGGAAGCATCATTTGAAACAGCTTCAGGTAGAAACCACAGGATTTTCAATCTAGATGATAAGATGAAATTCGGATATTCAAGTGAAGAATAATGATCTTTCACCTGATTAAGTACATAATAAATTTGGAAGCGATCTGGATACTTCCTTGCAAGGCTGTCTAACTCTTCCTGCAAAAAGCAAAGCAAGAGATTCTAGTAAAACAAACTAACATATATTTGGTACCCAATAGGCAATTTACATTCTAGTAGGTATTCTTAGTGATCAGAAAGTAGGGTATCATATTATCTGTTGGACAAGTAGCCATATAAATGGTGAATCTACCTTCAGAAGGATGTCTTCATAAGTGACGTTAGCATAGATGAGATGAACCTTTGTGTCATCATTTGGATTCTCCAATATAGCTCTTGTCACCTAAGAGCCGAACAGGTATTAGGAGTTTTTCCTCAGACACAACTAAAAAGCAATAACTTAATTATTCTTTACTTGAAACATTGGAGTTATGCCAGATCCACCAGCTAGCATCCCAAAAGCTCTGACTTGTCCAACCTGATATTTGAAACGTCCCTGAAATAATAGGACAACAATCATTCATTTAGAAAACTGCAGTTGTAACGTACAAGACTGTACATGAACCATATTTTGCAATTAGCTGAATATCTAACCTCACAAATATAGAATAATTAGGGGAGAGGAGTATATGGTCAAGTGTTCTAAAAGGGAACGAAACTTTGATTCTTAATGTTACGAACCTTATGTTGAATAGATACCATGGTCGAGTTAAAAAACCAGGCATTTAGTGGTCATCACATGGGACTTCTGCCATTAGGTCCATTACCTACGGCAAGTAAAACTGCCTAGAAAATGTGACGGTTGAATTGAGAAACTGATGAAAAGAAATTTGAATATTCATTGAATTTTCTTAAATTCCCCTTCCGAAGTCATGGCCATCATCTGTATCATATATATACTAATTCATTTATCTGCATACAAGTACGAAACTGCTGGCCAAACAAACAACGAGTCTTCCAATCCACGTAACTTTTATAACTTCAAGCAATGAATTATGATATATATGATAAAACTGATGCATTGGCCCAAGGAAAATTGAGAATTAAATTACTACACGAGTCATACAGTTAATGGATATAAACAATTTATCTTAGCAATCAATATACTTTGCTTAGCTTAGAGGCTGCTACGTACCAGAGATATCAAAAGTGGCAGATGTCAGATACAGAGAAATTTTGTCCAACATGAATCAATACATTCAAGGCCAAGGAAAGAGCTTGGAACAAGTTAGATGGAAAGAAGTGAGTTTGTGGCTCAATTATTACTCGAGAGGGGAAATACATATACATAACAACCTTAGACCATAATAATAAAGTTGTTAGGATCAAGATTCTACTAGGATCTATGGAGGCTCCATAGGAATATAGGATTAGAAGGTAGGATCATAAAATCCTAAATTCACCTAAAATATATATTTTTTAAAATACATTCATCTAATTAGACTTAGTAACATAAATATTCTAATAAGTAATAAATAATAAAATAATAATAAATATATTTTTGGTATCAACCACTAAGGATAAATTATAGATGCGCAATGTATGATACTATTATTCAGAAGTATTTTCTATGCAATCTTAAATTGTGAAATTGAGTATTTATAAGATGATGACAAAGGCAAGCTTACAAAAGACAAATACAACAAAGATGCATAATAAACTAGAAACAACAAAGGTATGCAATACAATGAAAACGACAAAACAAAAGTATGGAATATAAAAAATATAAAGATATACATGGTGATGACAAAAATAGCAATAAAGACGATCAATAAATATGATAAAGATTATAAAGTTGATGTTAAAAATGGTCAAAGTTTATAAATAGTTGTCGATGACAGTTGAAATTGATGAATGCGCAACAAAGATGACAAAAAGCAAACAATTGAAGACAAGTAGAGCCAACAGTGTGAATTCAATAGATATAGAGAAATTGAAAGTTGACAATGTCAAAGCTAGCTCCTTAGGTTTTTTGGCAAAACAAGTTATCAATTTTTGGTATAATAGTACTTGATATAAACCCATTATACCTATTAACTTAGGATTGGGTAGGATTAGTTAGACTATTCATTCCTACTCCATCCTAAGGCTGGTTTAGTGTTCTTATTGATCTTACCATATTTTAAATCCTATATTCACTCTAGAATAGTTCACCTAATCTAGATCGATCAGAAGATTTTAAGACCTGGAATGTATTTTTACATCCTTGCATAACATCAATACTAAACATGTTATAGTAACATATTCTAATTTCCTCACAAACTCAAGTTGACCAAATTACTACAACCTTAACACTAACACTCCCCATAAGTCGCAAAAGAGAGAAGATATCTTGGGTATTGAGAAAGTTTCTTTGTCCTCGCATGCAATATGATAACATGCAAATAACTAAGTGATGCATATCCATGTCCGTGTAGTCTAGGACAATTTTCATGAGGCAAAAAGAACATTACTCTTATTGAGAGAGGCATGCAAGTAACTAAGTGCTAATTATTAATGCACACAATTAATATTAGTCTACCTAATTTTCATATTAAATTTTTGCTTAAAATCTCGAGCGTGATGGCGCAATCTACACACCCTCTGTGTAGATTGCCAGCCTACACTCTATGCGGAAATAGCCAAGATCGTCTCCCAAGCACAATCTGCACCTCTCTGATCCTCTGCGCTCTCAGGGCTGGGCTCTGATGGAACTGAGTCCTAGCCTTCTCCTAGCCCTAGACCTAGGTCAATAAGGGGCGGGTGGCAAGCACATGTTGCTTCTCAACCCCATATGCACCCTTAATGACAGTCTTAAACCTAAGCGCCCTGTAAATGACAATCCACACGCTGGCAGTTCACAAAGTAAGGGCACTAGACATATGCCCAAACCCTAATACAAGTATCCACAACTACACAGCGAGCGAAGGATGATAACAAGCGCGATGCTTGCGTCTCACCTAAGCTAATCACACCGAACGATGAAAACAAACACCCTATCAACTACTCAACATAGCATAAGGTTCATACACAGGTTCTACAATGCTAGTGCAAAGTAAATAACACAATGTAAAGGTGTATACCACTCCAACGCTAGTAGTGATGAAGTGTTCAGCTCACTCCTCCTCAAGGTGGCCAAACCTTCTCTTCCAAGCTCCACAAGCTCCTCAAGTGCAAGCACCACCCTAGAGTCGCCCCTCTAGGTGGTTTAGGTACAAGCTTTTGCACTCCTTAGCTCCAAGAGTGCTCAGCCCCTTGATGGACAGCACCTCAGCCGCCTCCAAGTATGAAGTAGATGATGGTGGATGATGTAGATGGTGGCCGCCGGACCTCCAATCTTCTCCAAATGTGCTGCCGGTTCCCTCCTCCAAGGAACCCAACCGGATGCAAGGTAGATCTCACCCCAAGTTAGGGTAAGAGGGCTGTTGCGTGAGCCTCCCTCAAACAAACCCCCAAGAACCGAATCTCCTCCTCCAAGCAATCCTCCTCCAAGCTCCAAGCAACTCTCGGCTCTAATGGAACAAGGTGGCCGAGCCTCCTCTCTCAAGCTAGTCTCGGTCAATGGTGGGAGATGAGCTCCCCAAAGCTCTCGCCACCAAGGATGGATGAAGGGGAAGGAGGCGTGAGCTTCCCTCAAACACACGCCAAGAAGCAATGAAGAAGATGGCCGGAACTCCTCCTCTCCAAGTCGCCAATGTCTCCTTCACTCTCGGTTCCCTTTGCAATTTCCCGAATGTCTCTTTTTCAAATCCGATTGTTTCTTGAGTGAGATCCCCAATTCGCTAAGCTTTTTGTCAATTTTGCCCTTTTGCATTATCAAGACCTTAAGAAGAAGTCGCCTCCACTAGTTGTCGCCCACAAGAACACCTTGTCCACGCCAAAGCAATCCGCAACAACAATAGTAAGTGGTGGTTACAATCGCCACTTGCTTTTCCTTTAGACATGCGCCCCATGTTCTTGACATAGGCATGAAAGAAGAAAAATGTCATTTCTCCATTCATGCACAGTCTATATTAAACTAGATGCAATGGTAAGAAGAAAAATGTCACTTCTCCATTCATCTCTCAGACACGATAGAGACAGTTTGTATAAGTCTACATGATGCAGTAAGAACATTAGTTGTTTAGGCAAGAGGCTTGTAAGTAGAAAAGTGTCACATGGCCATATAGTTGACCACTCATAAGGTAATTAGCCATAATAAAGAAAGAAACATAAATTAAACTACTCGGTAACTAGTAGATTTTAATACTCTGCCCCCAAACTAAAGTAAAAATATCAAATACCAAGCTAACTACAAAGGCTATAGTTCAAAGGTATTCTATGACTCTGTGTATCTATATGTATCTATAATTAGTTTTTGCACTTGGCCTAGTTGACATTGCAAACCATTAACCACAACAACCTGCTATGTATAGCACCTCAGTCGTTGGAGAAGTTTCCGATGTGAGCACTGTACAACCACAACATCAACTTGAGTCGTTTATTTCCTCTCTAATGCTCTATTCATCAACATCATTCATTTAAGGTAGTAAGAGCTTCTACCAAGGTAACATAGTAAAGAAGCTCCTATAAATAAAATAAGATATAACAATTCAATGTATTTTGTTATTTTTCAAATAAAAGCTAACTTCAATTATGTTTCACTCTAGCTGACTATAAAACTAACAAAGTTAATATTTTTACAAATTAACAAGTCTTATTGGATGGAACTTAAAGGGCAGGACAATTCAAAACTTGCATGAGATGTACAAGAAGTGGAAATGGTTTGATCCTATTGAGAGTCAATGCTTTTTAGTACCAATTTCATATCGATCCAATAGCAGGCAAAGACAAGTGATCAAATCGGTATTTTAAACCATGATCATCAAATATAGTATGCTTGTTACATAATCTCATATTGATAGGAACAAGTGAAATAAGTTGAGTAGAAAGCATCATTTGCGATAGGAACCACTATTGCACATGCAACACAGACATTGAAGAAAATCAACACCAATCTTCATTATTGCTTCATGCATACAAGAGGAGACAAAGTGTGGCACAAAGGCAAGAGAGGAATTTCCGTTTAAGTCAAAGGTATAGCAACATCAGAGAACCAATTTTGTTGCAGCGAGAGGGGGTTGACATTACTCTGATACTCTGATGAGTTGCATCATCGCAAGAAGAAGCAAATATTGAAACATCACAATTGCATCATTGAGAGAGATGTGACGAACAAAAGATAGGTAAACTAAGCATGTGAGAGCAAAGATAGGGAGACGTTAGATGTTAAGAAAAAGACTGGATTATTCAATACATACAACGTATTTATTTTTGCAAACTTCAAAATACATCTTACAATCTATGGAAGGAAAGATAGTATCACAACTCTTATCAATGTCAAGAGGGAGGAACGAAGAATTGTAGATTTGGTCTATGGTTCTACAAATTTATTAAAGAGAAATTGACAAGAGAGAGGATCCTTGAGGAAGATGTTTTCGGAAAAGATGTTGCTTGTGGGCTACTGCTATCGATGCAATCAGTGATAATGAAAGCAAAGGAACATTTGAGGATAAAGAAATAGTTCTACTACCCAATTAAAAAGATAACTAGAAATAGATAAACAATTTACTATTATATGGTAGGGTACTCCAAGAGAAACAAGTAACCACCAATAATAGTGAACTAAGTCATTATCACATACACTAAATAAGGAAATTACTCATGATGGACAATATGGGTAACCACACCTACTAACCAGTAGACTTCAACAAGAATCATTGCTAAGTCAAAATATCCTTCATACGGATAGCATGAAGATGGGTACAACTCAACAATTGGATGGCTACTTATGCAACATCTACTCAATTTTATCTGTTCTGAATTTCCTTAAACATCATGGGTTTACAAATAATTTCAGAAGGGATTAGAACAGTAGTCCAGAAAGTAATATGAATTATCACAATGGAGACTAGAAGGAAAGATGTCAAGGAGAAATTGCATAATACAAATTCTGAACTTTGATATACAAGAGGACTAGAATTTTTTAAAAATAATGTCATTATTAAATCTGTTGGGCAATAATTGAGGGCGGTTAAAACTCAGAAATCACCAAATCAACTGCAGTTCAATATTTGAACAGAATGAGAGTCAAGAGCGAGAGATGAATAGAACAACATGGGCAGCCAAAATTCGTAATTGAGTTGGAATCCTTTCACAAAATCTAAGTAAAATAAGAGAAACCAAGGATTAAAAAGCCGGTCCGGCGAGCCACCGGACGACCGGTACCATACCGTGTGTCACGCCCCGGTCGGATCGGTCTAGAATCGGCGCTTATCCGCTGTCTTAGGACCGTCCGGCGGAACACCAGAGCGTGCACTCGCTAGGGTTTCCGGACAAATTTCGCCCCCAATTTGAAACCCTAACTTCCTCGCTCAATTTTATTCCCCAAATTACAAATCTCACTCAAGAAACCCTAACCCTAAATTAATACCTCTCCTCGATTTTGATCGAAAGTCAAAATCAACTCGTCAGCGCCAATTGCCAAATTAATTTCGCCCGCTTACGTCAGCCGGTCGACTGCTGACGTCACCCAACTCGCCGAAATCCGCCGCGCCCAAATTTGCGTCGGCGCGACGCCTGACGTCAGCCTCACGATTCGAAATCGCTCGGAAGAATGGCTTCGTCTTCCTCGCACGCGGCGCCGCCCGCGTCGCTACTTCCACCGAGCACCACCTGTGCTCGAGGACTCGCCGGAGAGGACGCCGCGCCGCCTGCACGTCGTCCCAGCCTCCTGTCGCCGCCCGGCAGCCACCCGCCGCCGAAAATCGTTGCTGCAAACGTAGAGAGGAATCGCCGAATCCAGAAACAGGGGAGATCGGGGACGATGATAAAGAGAAAGGAAAGCTTGTATTTCTTCAAGATAAGCTACAAAACCTTACTCTAATCTCCGTCGACCTCCTGGTCGCCGATGCCCCACTCCCTTCCCTCGCTGGACTCTCCGGCTACAATCGCTCGCTCGAATCCTCGCAACTCTCTCGCAAGGCTCGCCGCTCAATCGCTCACAAGTTCTCTGGTGGAGTTCCCCCCTCTCGATCACTCGCTGGATCCCTTTATAGAAGCAGGGCCGCCGCTCCGAATCTCCTTCATGCCCGGTTCTTCCGCGTCCGTCCGCTTCTATCGCTGCGCCCAGGTCGCCCGAGATCTTCGCGTCCACATCTGATGCCGCGTCCAGCATCCGCCTCCAGGTCCGATCCTCGCGGCGAAGGCGATGCCGCGTCCAAGGGGATCGCGAACGAAAGAGCTGCGGACGCAGCTTGCTTCTGGTCAATGTTGCCCGTTGACCTGGATCTTCTACTCCGATCTGGGCTCTGTGCGCCCTCTTTGCCGCATGGTTTTGGGCCTGGGCCAGACCCATCCTTCTCTGGGCTGAACCGGGGAGTCCAGGGCCTCACACCGTGCATACCGACCGAAACCGACGGAGGCGAGCGGAAGCGTGCTTTGTACACAGGCAGCGGTGCTGGCAGAAGCAGGCGGCGGCGCTGGCTTCTGCCGGCGGCAGAAACTTTGATCGAAGCTTCCGTTGGCAGCGGAAGCTTCGATTAAAGCTTCTGCCGCCGATCGAAACTTCCGCCACCTACTTCGTTTGCCAAACTCCACCGTCGCCCTTTTGCCGTCCACCCCCGGAACCGTGCTCCTACTATGGTTCCGAGACCGGTCAGCGAGCGGACCGGTACCGTACCATATTTGGTTTTATTATCCTTGAGAGAAATAACAAATTTGAAGAATAATTTTTTTTTCTTTACCTAAGAAGCGTGCATAAACACTAATTCCCACGTTGCAGGAAAAAACTAGCATCATACAAAATTCAACATCTACCTTCTGGGACAACTGCATTCCTAAAATATTACTCAATCAATCTATGAATGGAGCGCCATGGGCAGCCATAGCTCCTAATTGAGTTTGAATCATTTCACAATATCTAATTAAAATAAGAGAAAATATGAATCTAAAGAACAATTGTATTTTCTTTACCAAAGAAATGTGCATAAACATGAATTTCTCCTTCATGCAGGAAAAGACTAGCATCAGATAAACTCAACATCTACCTTACGGGAGAAACCCACTGTCTAAATTATTACTCGATCAAATCCAACAAAAAGCAAATAGTATCAGGGCGTTTGGTACCGTAGCATGTTGCACAGTATCACCAAACTAGCATTCGTGAGGGATGTGCGCCATGTCATGTCCATGTGAGCATGGCAAGAAAATCAACACTATTAGAGATACAGTAAAGTGTTTATTCAGGATTATTTTTGAAATTAAGCAAGAGTAATAGTTTTTCTTTATATTATATACTGAAGTATTAAGAGTAAAAAGATCTAAGAGTGTGTAGTTGACCGAAAAATGTAAGGACATCAGGTGAAGCAGAGCTGTCAAATATTCATCGAGTTGAGGAATGATGTACTGTCCACTAAAAAGTGGTAGGAAGTAGAACTACATAAACAAGGATAATATATACCTTTGGACCTTTCACAGACAAGTAATCACCAACTTTCATTTCACGGAAATGATGAGACATCCTTCCTTGAGGATACATCTACAGCAAATACAACAAAACTAAGAATAAGAATAATCTATAAAGGATAATATTTGATTTTCCTCATATGCAAAATGGTAGCTTTTTCATCACTTATCCAGAGTAAGTCTATATATCTACCTTTATAACTAGTTCAAAATGCCCGAGATCAGAGTCCAGAGTGGTTGGCGTATAAGGTTTTATAACTTCTTCACCAAGATTATCCTTTCCCCTGCACAGCAAACAATAGACGATAACCAAAGATGACAAAAAATTTCAACTATACAACATCTGGGAAGATGAATCAACCTGCAACTGATATGTTGACCAATTGGAAGACCTAGCACAGAAGTGGGTGCGGGAAGAGCAAATCGGAATTTAGCCACATTGTGGCTTAGCTGTCGTTTCTCTACAAGCTTGAAATCCTTAAAATTCTCAGGGTCCAAGCAAACTGCAAAGACAAAGAAAACCGCTTGTAGAAGATATTGTCAACCTGTTTCTAAATATATGGTCCGAATTGACAAGCCAATCACCAATAAATTCGTTAATCAATTTATTTGCTGCAGAAAATTCACAAGTATGAAAGATTTTAGCTTTCGTATAAGAAACAATTATTCATCGTCTGTAGAGAAAAAAAAAGGAACTTTGTAAATTCCGTATTAGAAATAATTACTCATCGTCTAGGAAAAAAAAATACAAATCTGTAATGACAACACTTAAAAACCTGTTAAAACAATGGATAAATCTCATGGTACTGCGGAGTTTTTGATCTTTAGCAGAATTTTTAAGGTGCCTGAGAGCTAGTTTTAATCTTACAGTTTATTTCTTCTTATGATTTGTTCGTGTCCTTGATGCATCCATTTCAACTTTTTATTGAAATGATGATTTTGGGAAATTTGCTCCCGGTTACTCAAAAAGGTAATAATGAATATAACCCAAGTTACAAAGTCTAACGGCGTAATTAATAGGAGTCATTGGTTCCGAAGACCTTGGGGCCAAAACCTAACAGATCACGGATCTAAGAGTGGATCATGAAACCTCAAATGCATCCGTATCCTAGTTCAAGACTATCAAATTGCTGACGAAAACAAGCGAGTTCGATCAGACAACAAGAGAAACAGACGAGCAGATCCAAGATCATCGGCCTCGACAAAAACCAATCATTCCAAACGCACAAAAACACAATGTCAAAGAAGCTCATCGCATTCCTTAAGGCTCACAAAGGCACCTTTTGATTTCTTGCTCAGGTAGAAATAAGTCGCCCCAGCAGCGACCGCGACCACGGCGACGGCTATCCCGACAGCCTCGACGCCATAGGCTTCCAAGATATCCATGGATTTGCCGAACGGAGGAGGCGCGGTTGATCTTCTGCGGCGCCCTTCCTCCTCAACCCTCGGCTATATATAGCCTCGTCTCGAGGGGTTTAGTAAGACAAAGGGGGAAGCATTTAGCGTGTCGTTGGAAATCTGCCTCCACTCACTAGCATCCACGTGTTATTTTCATTATTGGGTCGGATTCGGGTAAACCGAAACCGATCATAAAATGACCCGCATCGCATACCTATGGAAGTGAATCGGGTTTTGTTTTAGGTGACTTATTAGCCGTGGTGCGTGATACAGATGAACTAGAAGTTGACTTCTTGCCGTATTTGGTCTGATTCAAAGGGTGACTTTTTCCATCACATCCCATGTTGACCAGGCACATAGATTTGACTCGTGGATCATACGCTCGCTTTGACTAAATTGTTAGCTTAGGATTGACGTTCGATGCTACTACACCAGTGAGCGAGGTCCATTTATTTTTGACTTTGACTTTTTCTTCATTCCGTAGAAAAAAAGGCTGACCTTGGACAAGCGGCTAATGTGTTAACAATCATTGAAGCTGCTTTAAGCTATATCACTCACAAATCTACATTAATCTCAAAGTTTTTTTTGTCAAATACCAGATACATTTAATGATTTGGAATGTTTCAGGTGCAATGCTGATTACAAACATGCACCCTTGCACAGATAAAAACAGGTTCTCAGAGAAGAAGCACATGAAAACAAATCAAAGCATTCATGGGCGGGTGCCCAACCCTCTGGTTCTTCACCTCAGCCTTCCCCTCCACACAAAGAAAGCTCATAACATTGCTCTCTTGTGGGATCGATGTCAACAAAAGAAGATAAAAGGAAAACAATGACGCCATGATCAGAGCCAGTTCAAAACAGAGGCTCCCGATTACATCACAACATACTACTAGATTGATTACTTACTGCTGCAGTTAGAGAAGCTCAGAACTGGCCGCCGGAGTAAGTCTGGCCGAAGCACCAGTTGGGAGGCGCCACATTGGTTGCCGTCACGCTGCGGCCGTCGCTGGTGGTGACCATGAACGACAGCGCCTGGCCGTCGAGGAGGCTGTTGCTCTGCCAGTTCTGCCCCCAGTTGCGGCTCATCGGCTGCCACCCGCCCCTCGACCCCTTGATCGACACGGCCACCACGTCGCCGGCGCCGCCGACGTTGGTGATCAGGACCAGGTTGAAGTAGGAGTGGCCGTTGATGGTGAACCTGATGCCCCCCTTCCTCACGCACGACACCCTGCAGTGCAGCAATCGCGATATTCATGTAACCCGACAACAAAAGGGAAATGGAATACTTGGCCGGTATCAGAAAAGCTTGCGTGGTGAACCTTCTGTACTGGACGGGGACGATGCCGGCTCTGTACTGCGCGATGCGCTGGAACACCGGCTGCGACAGATCGAAGTGCTCCCGGGGAAGGTTGCACCACCCGCCGTCGTTGCTGGGGAGCGCGTTGTTCTGAGGGCAGAAGTTGGTCGCAGTGACGGTGATCCTCCCGGCGATGCACTGCGGCGAGCCCGTGCACCTGATCTGGAAGCAGGCTCCGCAGCTCTGGCCGTTGTTGAACAGAGCCGTGCTCAGCGCCGCCGTGTTGGTGCCGTAGCCCTGGCTGTAGAGGTTCCCGTACCCACAAGCTCCTCCTGTAAAAAAAGCAATCAAGATTCAAGATCAAATGACAAGCTGAAACTTGAGGAGCTATATAATTTAAGAAGCATTACCCATTGTTCCTGACGCATCGTTGCCTCCATAGAAGGTGGCGTGGGCACTGGACCATGCTGCACTGAAGGCGTGAACTGCCTTGAGAATGAAAACAAGTGCAACTAGGGAGGAGCTAGCGATCTCCATGGCGGAATGGAGAGATAGGAAATGAGAAGGTTGAAGAAAGGGAGTGCAGGGCAGGGGTAAGTGAGGCAGCTGAGTGTCTACTTATAATGTGGTTGGAGAATTGAATATTGATCACTAACTGAAACCAGACTGATCAGTAACAGGAAATAAAAGAAGTAGATAAAAAAAAATTGTTCTTGAATTTCTCAGCTACACTTATCAAATCTGCTAGCCATCTGACTTTGACCTACTGTTTAGTCTGAGATTTCTTCGAGGTGGAGTTGAATATGGTTCTTGAAACTTGCAACTGAGATGAGATTTGCAGGCAGAAGAGTGAAAGTACATGTAGATTCTTTCCTGAAGTAATTAAATATGAAGTTAATGGACTGCAGGCTGCAGCTGCCTTCTCTGCAATTAAGAACAGCAGAGGGCAAACTCCACATGTAACAAATCATGATGACCATCTTTTAGGGTTGCTTTGAGTTTACCGAACATTTTATTTTAGGTCACTTTTAGGGGTTGCTTAACCATTATGACTCTGACCTGTGCAAGAACAGTTCAAAAGTTTGCTTCATGTAGTTTAATAGCTTATCTGAGTTGAGGATTTTCCAATAACTAATGGATGCTTTACAAGTATGGTTGTTTGTTAGGGTTTCTTTTGTGGAATTGGTTAGTGAGCATCTGATTTAATACTTCAACTTGATGCTTCCATGCACATGGCTATGGGGCTCAAAGCTTAATTTGATTTTATTAGGTTATACTGAGTAGAACTCCATTGGGAACTGATTCCTTGACTTTTAGAGCCACAACATGGAACAATGAATTTAATAAGACAGCAGTTAAAGAAGCTCCTGGCCTTAATTTTAGGATCTAAAAGGTCTTGAAATGAGTGCGTGTGTTATGGTAAATGAACTTTAACCACTGCCATTTTTAGTTTAATAGTGTTGCTTTTCTTCTTCTGCTTCTCTAGTTTCTACTTTCTACTGACTTTCAGCCACTACTCATGAGACCTTGGCTTGCATGAATCACAATGGCATGAGCTCGAACTTCCAGAACCCAGATCCAGAGGATCACTGACTTGTATTTTGAGGGGGCAAAGGAGAAGTAATGGCTATTTTGATGAAAGATGGAAGCAAGTATTTGTTGATTAATGTAGTCAAAGAGCCAATCTGACTTCTGAGAGCATCTTGTCTTTTGTCTGGCAGAAAACTGGAAAAGGACAGTACGATAGCAGCATTCAAGGCAGCATTTTGATCTTTGATATCTATCTGCCATAAAAATTCGAACTTTTTATGCATTTTGCAAATTAATGGTACAAAATTAGGAGGACAAAGTTTTTTTTATCCATGGTTCAACTCTGCTACCACGTAACAAAAGCTTGTGTTTCCACTGAACGGTAAAAAGTACAGACCCCTACTACTTCACAAATCTGAGCTCAAGCGCAACTCTATGAAAGCTCAGAAGAGGACAAAGCTACAGTAAGGACCCCGAATCCTTGTAAAAGTTAAGCCTGAGATAATCAAACAGCCTTAGATTAACTCTCTCTAAAAATCCTAAGCTTGATCTCTTCCTAGGAATTTATTAGTTAGTTACCTAATAGTAAGCTGCAGTAAATGTCGTTGATCATAACTAGAGTATTAAATGCAGCAGACCTACCCTGCTGCTGGATGCTGCTGTCAAGTTCAGTAGATCGAGAAATCTCGTTGGAGTTCGGCAGCAGCTCTCCTCCCCTCGTGAAAAGCATTTTGCCTTTGAAGTCACGGGTCAACCTGGTAATGTGGGTTCATTCTGTTGCGGAACTTAAGCAGTCTAATCAAAATCACTAAAACACTAAAAACTTTTTAGTCTCTAATGGATCATTTATCTTCTTCTGCAATTTTATAGACTAGACAACTCGAGTTAATAAGAACCAGATCAAGTGTCAACTGCGGCACCCTACTTGACTAGAGACTAATGCAGAGTGTGAAGTAGTTCATCAGAAAGGAAAATTAACTAGTTTTATCAGGATCTTGAAGTAGGAACTGACCTTTTGTTCTAGCTATGACATCAACATTCAGGTTCATCAATTTTTCTTAAAAGAGAGAAAAAAGTTATGATTTGATAGCACCATCCTTTTCTAGTTCACTCTTTTGATGAATTTCAGGATAATTTTAATCAGCTAATCATTCATTTTATAGATATGATATCATGAAGTGTGAAGTAGTTCATCAGAAAGAAAAATTAACTAGTTTCATCATAATCATAATGTGGGAACTGACCTTTTGTTTTAGATATGGTATCGACATTCAGGTTCATTAATTTTTATTAAAATAGAGAAAAAAGTTATGATTTGATATCACCATCCTTTTATAGTTCGCTCTGTTGATGAATTTCAGGATAATTTTAATCAGCTAATCATTCATTTTATAGATATGGTATCATGAAATGTGAAGTAGTTCATTAGAAAGAAAAATTAACTAGTTTCATCATGATCATGAAGTAGGAACTAACCTTTTGTTCTAGATATGTTATCGACATTTAGGTTCATCACTTTTTTTCTTAAAAAGAGAGAAGAAAAGTTATGATTTGATAGCACCATCCTTTTCTAGTTCACTATTTTGATGAATTTTAGGATAATTTTAATCAGCTAATTATTTATTTTATAGATATGGTATCATGAAGTGTGAAGTAGTTCATTAGAAAGAAAAATTAACTAGTTTCATCAGGATCATGAAGTTGGAATTGACCTTGTGTTCTAGATATGGTATCGATGTTCAAGTTCATCAATTTTTTTTAAAAGGGAGAAAAAAGCTGTGATTTGATAGCACCATCCGTTTCTAGTTCGCTCTTTTGATGAATTTCAGGATATTTTTAATCAGGTAATCATTCATTTTATAGATATGGCATCATGAAGTGTGAAGTAGTTCATAGAAAAAAAATTAACTAGTTTCACTAGGATCATGATGTAGGAACTGACCTTTTGTTCTAGATATGATATCGACATTCTTTGAATTTAACGGGAGTTCTTCAGACGGAGGTACAGTTTCTCTATGTTAAGCAATGTTGATTTCCATCGTAGTTCAAGCATAGAGTTCAGAAAACATAAGATTGCTGCAGCTACTATGAGTTCTCTTTATTCTCCAGTTCTTCATTGGAGAATCCAACTTTTTCTGTTGTTTTGATTCTCTCTTATTATTACCTTTTGAATCTGTTTGCCATCATTCTTTTTGTTTTACAGCAATATTTTCCAAATAACTGCAGCATCGATAGGAAACAAGAAAGCGACAAGTATAAAATGAATGACTAGCTGATTAAAATTATCCTGAAAGGCATCAAAAAGCGAACTAGAAAAGGATGGTGCCATCAAATCATAACTTTTCTCCCTTTTTCCAGTAAAATTGATGAACTTGAATGCAGAGAACCATGCAAATCCTTGCAAAGGCCTCAACCCCATACCCTCACTTCATGGATTTAACCCCAATGGGCAAATTGGTTTAACTCAATTTACTCTGTAATCAAGGACTATGACTTGCAGCAAATTGATCTGTTAATTTGGTAATAATAGTAAGTTCAATAATATATCATATGCAGTGATGATGATCATGCAAAGAACACAAACATCGACAAGATGGAGAGTACTGCAAAAGGTTCAGATAAGAATGCTCAACTTTCAAATATTCAAGGTAGAATCATACTCATCTTTGAAATTTTGATTAGCATTCATTTAGCAGTCTTACCTTAATTTCATTCTTCTTCCGAAAGCAGATGAGTTAGCCTCCCTTAGTTCTCAAATACCTAGCAAAGACTTCATAAAGCACAAAACAGAGACTCCATAAAGCACCATGGCGAGATATATTTAGTAACAACATCAAATACTATCAAGGCACAATGCATAGTAAGATTCAAAAGGAAATTTCCTGTAACAATGATGCAATGCTAAGACGTAAGGTTGAAATAACCAAAAGGCAAGCATTTTATATTTTTTCGCTGAGCAGAGAAAAAACAAATTCTATTCAGGATTATAGTAAAAATTAATACACCGGAAGGTGAAGAGAAATCCATATAACAAGACATGATCCAGCAGACTAAGTCAATTACCTTGGATATGTTTCCAATCATGAATCGATAGAATAAAGTTTGATCAACACCATAAGTTTGTACCAACATTTTCTCTTCCCTTGACTGATCTGTGCTTGTTCACCATTGTGTTCCATATAACTAGATATTAATACAACAGGAAATGCTTTTTCACCATTGTGTTCCAAATTTACTTCACACAACTTTTCAGCACCATCTCTGATATAAGTGAAATCTTCTTACTGTACCTTTAGCAACATAATGATCCATCAATTAAAAACATACACAATCCACAAACTAGAAGTTAAAATATAGCAATCTTGAAATTCTCCTTTGCAACATTTCTGAAAATTCTATTCTTCCAACATTTTTATTTTTTTTAAAAAAAGGAATATGGTTATAAATTAAATGAATTTCATTGGCATGAAACAAATAACTCATCAATTGAACTTAAAGAAATATACAACTAGATTTCTGGATATAATTTACTGAAATATTTGATGTTTATCTGCATTCATATGAACTCAATTGGAGGCATTGATACAGAGAACCTAGTCTCTGTTAAGGCCTTCATTTTTGAGCAAGTCCGCTCTAGGTCAAGAGCTGCTACCAAATCTAATTCAAACTCAAACAGATCCCATCGGTACTTATACATATCGAGAACAAATCTCAAAACTGTGATTAACAAGAAGAATGTTTTAAGTAAAAACATCCTTTTGGGCACAGGGCAGCCTTATCTGCATATCAGTAACTTGTTTTGCACCTAAACGACGATTGAGCGATTAAACTAAATTATATACATTATCACCACTATAATAATTAACAATTATTTATGTTTTATTGGCACATAATACTCAGACATTAGTTTAGATCTAGTCTGTACCTAAATCTAGTCAGCCTATCATAGTGCACAAACTTGAAATACACATTCCTTTTGTTACAAATAGTGCATGAGCATTTGGTGGTAATGCACTCATCTTCACTTTCAGTAATGAGATCAATCTATTAAGAGCCAAAATTGAGTCACCACTAGCCCTAAATTGAATAACCATATAATGTGATCTTGTGTGTATTGTCGATCACGTATATACACGAATCAAGGTCAACGCCGAATATCGATCTAATTTTTTATTTGGATGTGGATGTAAGAAAAGTTTGTTGCGTCTGGTCACTGTTCATCATAGAGTACATGATACGTAGCATCCACATGCCTGTGATCATATTGTTATCTCTTGTTCTTGTCTTATTTCCTATTATGCACCAAAATCCAAGCCAGCAGGAACACTGCCACATCGTTTTGGACCATGCAATTTCATGTTGGAACTGATTTTCAGAACGTGGACACATCCCACTGTATAATTGATACAAACCTATCAACACAAACTATACATCCACATGGATGGACAATATGATGCCTGCATCGGATCATCCTTTCCGGTACATGCAAGACACACAGATGAGTTGAAAGAGTAGCTGAATAACTGTGCATTTGGTGACAAGGTAGAAACGCGTGGCACACTTTGCTTCCATTCTTTCTCAAAGCTTCAATTTCAATTCAAACTCATGTGATATGCCATCCAGTAAGAGGTCCAGCAAGAGGTCAATGGTTTGGATTCAGAATCATCAAAAAAGTTGGATCTTGGAAACAATTTATACTCCAGCCATTAACCTTATGAAACCTCCAGTCGAATCAAAGTATCGTTCTTTAAGATGAGGCATGGCCTCGATACCGAGGAATGGATTTGTCTTGCCTTGCCTTCTCGAGGCTCAAAGAACAAAGAAGCTAACAAAAATACAGATATATCACAGCCACCACAAATGAACCTAAAAGAAGAAAAAGGAGGATCTCATTTCAAAGCAAAGCAAAAACATTTATATGGGAAGACTGAATTCCTCATGCAAGGATTTGTACTTCTCTCCCTCATCTCTCTAATCACATATCTAATGAGGAGGCTCAAACAGGGAAAAAACAGAATGAGCCTGCACAGCTGCACCTAGCGTACACATACAAGATTACAGAACTACCAAAGGCATGGAGCTTCATATCCACCCCATCATCTCCCAGCTGCGAACTGCAAGAGGCATGGGGCTTCATGTCCACCTTACCGTCTCCCAGCTGCGAGAAGGGTCTTCTCCTCGGAATCCTGAGTTGCTCTAGTATTTACAGGCACAAATGGTTTGGGGATTAGAGGAGCTTTTTCTGCCACATCATCTGGAGTTGGAACAAGAGCTGGTTTCTTAGTGTAGCTGAAGGAGAGATCTTTGTTTGCAGCCAGAGCCAGAAGCTCCGACTCCTCCAAGCCCTTGGCTGGCCCGAGACTGCACCTAGCTGTGCTGTGCTTGGCCAATGCATCTTTAAATTTCTTAATCTGCACAATGAACCAAAAACCATCATTAATTGTTCAAAAGTTGAACTATGCAGCTGCTATAGACGTGAGCGGTAAACATTATTGATGGTAAGGAATGGGGCTGTGGATCTTACAGTTGCATTGGTACAGCTGAAGCTGCACAAGCGACCGTGTGCACCCCTGTAAAACCTGAAGAAGGGGAGAACATGAACACCCAAGCTGTAGCACATGGATTTGTGCTTCTCATAGTTCACTTGAAGAAATTGAACATCAGGATTCATCTCTGCAAATTGGCAGATCTGTCCAAATCAAGAAAGCAAAACTCTTAGAAATCATAAATTGGAGGACACTCCAACAGATTTGAGAAGAGAAAGTTCATTAACAGAGAAAAAAAAACATACCTTTGGGTGGAGAGCCCTGCACCCTCCGCATCCTGGGGAAAAGAAATCTACAATGACAAGCTTATCGCCTGCGTTCAGTAAGGAGTCGACAAGGTCTTGCGCCGACTCGATCTCCTTCATGTTGGACTGAAGATCCTTTTCCCACCATTTCAAAGCCTTCCCAATTGTAAGAGTCATCTGCAAACCGCCCCAAAATATCAATACAAATTTGGCAGAGAAAAAAAAAACAGATCTCATGAATAGCATAAAAAACAGTAATCCTTCCAAATGGGAAAATTAATTCAAGTAAAAATCCTAAAAACTAAAAAGACCCTTTTTCCCCCCAAAAAAAAAACATGACCAGAATTGTGACTTTTAGAAAGGAGCGGAACTAGAAAGTGGAAATCATAAATCCCTACACAAATCACCAAAGATTGAACTTTTTTCTCTATCTCACTGAGCAAAAAAACACTAATAAAATAAGAGAGACGAACTTTGGATCCTATAGCTTCTGCGCACCTGTACAGGAATAGAAGAGAAGTAACCCCTTGAGGACTTCCCTCGCGGCGCCTCAACAAACAACCTCCTCCCGTGGAAGCCACTGCTCCAAGAAGGAGGCTTCAGCCCCTCAATCGCCGGCGAATAACTGCGGCGACGCGCCACAAAAGCTGGATTCTTCCTCGACAAGGAACCGCAGCCGCTGCAAGGCGAAAGGAGGCTCCTGTGTGACAAAATCTCCGCCATATGTGCCCAGAATCGAAATTTTCCCTCTTCCCAAGACGTAGATGACAGGATCTAAAGGCAAGAACGAGATCCACACGGAGCGGAGTAGAAAGAGAACAGATCGGGAGACTTCGAGGCGATAGACGAAGCGTGCAGGCGAAACGGAAATAAATAGCTAAAACGGGGCGAATGGGCGCCGATCGGGCCCGCTTTTGTTGCCCCCTCTCCGTTCCGTTTGTTTCGTTAAATATCGAGAATCGCAGCCCTTCATTTCAAGAAGCCAAGTCGCGGACGAGCAAAATGGACGGCGGATTTGAGTCCAATCGAAGCCGGTCAACTAACTGCCACGTTTCTTGGCCACTATTTGCCTTGCATTTGAAAAGTGGATAGCTTTTGGATAAGGCCAAAAATAAAGTCACTATTAATACTTTGAAAACTTGAATAAAAAAACTCATTCGTCTACCAAAATTTACTCGGCCACATTTCCCAGGGGTCCACACGTTGATTGGATAGGGGAATAGTAGAAACTTCTGGTCAATGCTCAAAGTGTGACCAAATAATTTGCTCGCGTTTCTAATTTCACCTTTGGATAAGGTTAGAAGTAAGCGGATAAGAGTAAGATATGGTTAATTTTGGGGGTTACCTTTTGGAGCTCTCTATCTTTTGATAGATCATAAGAAAATTGGAGCATATAATTGCAAAAATTAAAAAAATGGAGCATATACTATGTAATTTTTTATAAAGTAGTTCAGAGTCATTTCTATTTTTAATTGATAAAAATATCAAATTTTTAAATGGATGAGAAAAGTCAAAATTTCACCTGAAAATCTAAAGTTGTTTTTTTCTAAAAAAAATCATATTTAAGAAAGATAATAAATAGATACAAATTAAATAAAAATAAAAATTATATATTTGAAAATATATTTATTATGTATTTTAAGTATATATATATATATATATATTATATAAACGGGTTATTTAAGTCAACTCATTTATAATCTGACCAATTTGATTAATATTAGGTTAGGTTGATCCGATTATAACTCGAGCATAATAACAATCGATTTAAACTATTTAACTTCGTGTTGAATTGAATTGAATCGGGTTGATGGGTCTAAAGAAGTTTTTGTCGCGGCTAGTAGGACACATACATGGATCCTTCGTCTTCTTCTCCACGGCTTCTTCTCTTCTGAAGAGTGAAGAAAACAAACACTGAACCAATTGCTTTCAGGGCAATGTCTCTACTGTATCCTGCACCGTCTACTGACCGCGACTGTACACTCTTCGCGTCCTTTTCATCAAACGCTTGTTCCTCAAATCCACCACAAAAACCATCCATGATTCATGCATCTAGAAACACTAAGCTCCCCTTCAGTCTTCTCAATGACTCTTAAACCTGCAAAAGAAAAACACAAATGAAAGTCTGAAAGAGAAAAAGAGTAGGTAGGTTTACAAACCTCCAGTTACCAAACCTTATCATCTTGAGACATTAGAGTTGAAGTTGAAGAAGAGATGAAACATTTCTTTAATAATCCAAATCGTCCTCGTGTCTCAAATGTATTCACTGGATTAAACTACTGAATAATTAGCTAAGGATCAATTCAGGTGTCTGATTTGACTAAGGAGGAGAGGGTTATGCCTCCTGGAAGTGTATACCCTTCACTAGAACAATCAATGGCGGAATCTCCTCCAGTCTTTAGGGTCCCCTGATGCCCTAATGCCTGCACTGTCCACTGAGATGCACAAAGTTAGGGCGCAGACAGAAAGATAGATCATCATACAGAAGATCTTTCACACAACATGACCTAGAAATCTAACAAGCACACATATGAATCTAATTAACGACGAGAATAAAGAAGCAGCAGCAAATCAACAGAGAAACCTAACTAATATCTTACATATCTTGGATGACAGTAACAGATGCCACACATCATGATTCAGAACATGACACTTAATGACCCAAATAAAAATGCATGACATAGTTGGATCTATTTATAGCCCCTTGGAAAGGATTAGGGTTCGAGAAAGCATCGATAAAAAATCATACGTGTACGTAAAATATTTCTATCGCCACATTCCACATATGCTAGATGTGTATGCGTGTACGGATAAAATAATATTATATATGAATACATGTACTGAATGATTATATATAATCCACCATCCGCATTGCTTGTTGTTGACTTTAAAAGTGTCATGATCAGTAAAAGTCTTCAAGAATCATAGATATGTATATATATATATATATATGATCATGAGAATTTGATGCTCAATTCAATATGTGGAAGTTGAAAAGGAATTATAGAGAAATATCTTCATAGCTAAGTCTAGGTATGTGTGAAAGAATGAGAAAAATGCTTAGCTAGCTTGCATTGAATGGAAGGTAAGCTATTAGTGTAAACAAATGACATGAATGGCAACTTCACCTGCCCTTTTTCTAGATTTTAAACCTAATTCTAAAGCATTGTTAAGGGTAAGTTTAATTAAACTATGAGCAATTCTTATAGAAACTAAGTTATCAGACATTTCATTACAAGAACAGATGTTCTAGTGTACACATATTGTGATTAATTGAAAAGTATATATATACAGGATTCATTGCAGTAGTACGTACTCACAAGCACTTTTCTGTATTATGTTTGGCCTATATAATGCTGACAAGTTCTTTTAAAACAGTAAAATTGAATCAATACTCTCAGTTCCTCCATTGATGAACACTCAAAATCCGTAGCTTGTCCAAGTTTCGTCGAAGTCGTCGTATTGCTTGGACAAAACAGACGAAATGTCTGTGTTTCGATCAGTTTCCGGCGAATGGTGTGGCTGCTGCTGCTGCTGTAGCCCGAAGCAATTTTCAGCAGTGTTGACCACGGATGTTAGCATCGGTTCATGCTGGTGGTGCAAGAAGTAGCCGGCCAGATCCGCCGTCGAATTCGATCCCACCAGCAGCTGCGAGCCGAAGAGTGGATTCTGCGGCGCCGCCGGACTTGAGTTTAGCTGGCGGTTGAATATATTGACCTGTTGGCTCCGCGTAGGTGGGATGTTAGCGCCGCCGAAGTCAAAGAACTGATCGTTTCTGACATTGAAGCTTGGATTAGGTTCCATTGTTCTCTTCACCCCTATGTTCTTGTGGAAGACTCTACAGACGACCCATTCATCCTGCAACAATTTTAAAACCTGAACTCCTCGTAGATGGTGATAATTTAAGAGTTTAGATTGATGATCAGAAAGATTAAATTGCACACCTTTGCAGATTTAGGGAGAGAGTGCTTGCCTTCGATCCTGAACTCATGCATGACCCAATTGGTCTTCTCTCCCTTCGGAGCTCTCCCTTTGTAGAACACAAGGGTCTTCTTCATGCCCACCAAGGCTGCTCTTCCATTATAGATCTCCTTATCTTTCCCCGTTGCCTTCCAGTACCCCGATTCAGTAGCCCTATTGGTCCTAGATCCTGTCGGGTACTTCCTGTCCCTATGGCAGAAGAAGTACATCTCCTCCCCTCTCATCTTTGCCTTGCCTATTTGATCAATTAACCCATCAGTTCCACACAACTAGGAGACGTTAAACAGTTAAGATCGAAAGAGAAGCAAACTAAGAACTCACTTGGAAGCTCCCATGGCTCGCACCTGTTCAAATCCACCTCGGCGATGGCTGTCGCAGTGAAGCCTTCTGGGTTGACGATCTTTGGCGCGAGGTAGTGAGTTATGATCTCCTCATTTGTGGGATGGAATCTAAAGCCGGGAGGCAAATCCATTGGAGCATCCACCGAGGTCAACTGATCAGCTTCACCTGATCTGGCTAACTTTTTTATATGAACAGACAGCACAGAATCCAAGAACAAGAAGATTAACTGGGCAAGCAAGTTTGGAGAAGAGATTGGAAGAACTGGAGGAGTTAAATAGAAATGGAAATTTTTTATGGTGAAATAATATTTAAGATACGTGCAGACCAAGGCACTTCCAGGGGAAGCCACAGAGAGAAGAAGTCGGTCAAGTCATAATTTCTTTAATTATGCAGCTATTTCTGATTTTATTATTCAGAATAATATTATTTTCTACAATATAATACAATAATACTGTTATTGAGTACTATATTTTATGTTTTTATCATTTTCTTAATAAAAAAATGGTAGAAAAATTCACGATTCCATGAAGAAGTATAGATGAACTAAGTACTTTCTAGAGTTAGGTTTGAAGTAGCTAGAGAAGCCAATTAAATAGGGATAAGCTAAGTATCTGACTCACTCACAATGGATTTTACGTGTCTATTTAGATAAATAAAAAAAAATCTTTAGATTAGATTTACATCTAATCTAGATTTAGATTTAGATTTACATCTAATCTAGATTTAGATTTACATCTAGAAACTCTGATATCTAAGTAAAATCATAAATTAAAATTTGTAAACCCTAACTACTTTCTTTGTATGCCTATTCTTTAGCTCGTAGTATATTCTTAAGTCTATTTCTTTGGAGAGAAAGAAAAAAGAAAGAAAAAAAATATAAGGAAAGAATAAAAAAATGGGAAGAAGGGAAAGCTCATTCATGTGTATTGCACATGTTCTTCCTCATGCTTCCCCATGGCAAGTGGGAGGCTGTGATAGTAGAAATTGGGCGACGGCAATTCAGCTGGGCGACAACGCTGGCCTAGGCAAGGGCGGACAAGGCGACGACGTTGCAGCTGAGCGAGGGCGGACGAGCGACAGTGCTGTGGCTGCGGCTGGGCGAGGGTGGACAAGGCGATGACGTTGCGGCTGGGTGAGGGCGAATGAGCGAGGGCGAGCTACGGCTGGGCAAGGGCGGACGAGCGACAGCACTACGGCCGTAGCGAGAGAGACGAGAGGGAGAAAGGGAGAATGAGAGATGCAAAGTTTCATGAGCAAGCATTAGTCGGGTTTTTTGTCTGATTTGGAGAGAAAAAGCTAAAAATTTTCTCTCCTTTTTTTCTCTCCTCCCACCCTATTCTTTCCAAAGAAATGAGAGAAAATTTTTTTTCTCTCTTCCCCCTCCTATTTTCTCTCCAAAGAAACAAGTCGTTATATTCATCTTCTAACTTCAACTACTCTCAACTACTACTCTTGAATCATATCACTATTCTTGATTAATGTCAATGCTTTTTCTTTCTTCCCTCTTCACGTCTTATTGATATTACTTTGTCTTTATTTCCTAAGTATCTTCACTCCTTGCTATTTTCTCTTTGCAACTTATCTTATTTTCTACTATGCTTTCCTACTAATGCAAAACTACTCACTGTCACTCTACGTCTTGTTGATGTTGGTCTCTTCTCTCTAATAATGCATATCTCCAAAGTTGTTCCTTACAAGCTTTATAGTAATTGCCACTTAATTGCAAAAAGCAAGAGAGAAGACAACTTTGTATGATACTCTCAAATATACTATTAAAATTATAAATTCAAGTTAGATACTCATTTAAGTCGTAGATTCATGGCAACTTATGAGTACTCATTACATAACTATATCTCGTAGAATTATGATTTATGTAGTTAGAGGATTTAGATACTCAATTTAACACTCATGCCACACTTGAATTTAGGGCAAATTTTAAGTATACTACCCATGAATAGCTAATAATTTTATTTATGATTCAAGTGGCCTCAAAAATATCAAAATTGATAAGGAATCATATCTCTTTTCGGATAGATGATGAGATCTCTAATTAAATTGATTTGGTGTAAAGTTCCCAACCATCAAGTAATAATTTCTCCCTTCCTACCGAAAATTTGGTACAAGTCAAAATTAAGTAAAGATATTACATTCTTTTGATGACATGTGATGTGTAATTTTCATCAATGCCCACATTGCATTATTGGTTCATAAGTTCTATTTCAAGTAAGATTAGAAAATTAATAAATTTGGGGGAAAAGTATTTTTATGATTTTATTAATGCGAAAGACATGAGCTAGGTCAACTAAAAATCAATTGACCGGATCCTTACTATTGAACGAAGAAAATTGCTATCTTTAATTGCAACCACAATTTTAATTTAAGTAATAAAAAATTTGTAGGGTTCAATTTCATTAATTTATCTATTAGATGAGGCTATCAATTTCATTAAAAATAATAAAATAGCTTTTTATATAATTATTTTTCTCCAAGTAAAGCGAGATAAGTTGGTGGGCTTAACTAATGGACACCCCGCCTTTGTTTAATGGGCCAATGTCTTCAGCAAAGAGTATAATTTATAATGGGCTTAGCTTCGAGCCTTCGAAGACCATTATACAGTATATTTCACTAATTAATAAAAAAATAATAATTCATATTATATTTATATCGTGTAACGTTTACTAGGATACGAAACGTCGTTGAAGGTTCGAGCCCATGTGGGTGGTCGGTCCAGCCTCAATGAAGCAGTGACACGTATGAGGTTCCATTGACCATTGACCTTCTGAAGTATTCTCGAGTCAACAAGAAGACTATTCTACGTGGTCAAACGCATGCATGCTCTTCTCGCTCACTGCTGACCATTTTCAGCAGCATAAGCAATGACGTCGATTCAATCATCACTAGTTTTTAAGCTTCTACCGCTTTTCTCTTATTATAAATTAGAAGTAAAATATCTTAATCTAGTTTTATTACGAAATTTGTCAAACTTTTTCTTCATTGTTTTTATTAATTTTTATATTTATATTTACTGTAGAACGTTATCATATATAATTAAATTTGTCTGAAACATGATCCAAATTTACATAGAATCAATGCAAATAATGTAGAATACTTTCGTGTCATTTTCTAGTAAATTTGTTAAATTATTTTTTTTATTAATTTTTATATTTACATTTGTTATCAAACTTTATCAATATATGATCGAAATTGTATAAAACAAACATCGTGATTAGCGGGATCCGCACTTCATTAGACGGTGGATTAGCCACCGTGCCACAGCCTTGCTGACGCCACCTTATCTGACCAGTATCCAGCGTCCCCCACCTCCGTCGCTATCTGTCATTGGAGCCGCTCCCGCCACTCGAAAAGGCTCGCGAACCTTCCTTGCGCCGCCTCTCCCTACGCCCCCTCAACCGTGCGGCCCAAGTCGAGTCCAAGATGCCGCACACGACGACCGCATCCACCGCCCGCTATATCTACCCCTTTCCCGGCATCTCTTCTCCAAGTCACTGAACTCTTGCAGCGCCTCCTAGATCCGAAGCGACGACCAGAAACAGCACTCACGCCGACGGCCATGGCCAGAACTAGAGACGCCGAAGCGGAGCTGAACCTGCCGCCGGGGTTCCGGTTCCACCCCACCGACGAGGAGCTGGTCGCCGACTACCTCGTTCGCAGGGCCACCGGGCGGCGCCTCCCCGTCCCTATCATCGCCGAGGTCGACCTCTACAAGTTCAACCCCTGGGACCTCCCTGGTACCAATTCATCCTGCTACCTGAGGGCGTGATTCATAATTCGAATTATGTGACTGACTAATAATTTTGCGCTGCGCGTTTCAGAGATGGCACTGTTTGGGAAGCGAGAGTGGTACTTCTTCACCCCCAGGGACCGGAAGTACCAGAACGGCTCCCGGCCAAACAGGACCGCCGGGAGTGGGTACTGGAAGGCGACCGGCGCCGACAAGCCGGTGCCGCCACCCGGGGCTGGCCGACCGCTGGGGATAAAGAAAGCCTTGGTCTTTTACAGTGGCAAGGCGCCCAAGGGAGTGAAGACTGACTGGATTATGCACGAGTACCGCCTCGCCGACGTCGATCGCTCCGCCGTCAACAAGAAGGGCAGCCTCAGAGTACGCACCACGAACAACCTCTTAAAATAGAAATATTTGAGATCATTTGGTGCTATTGACCCTGTTAAGATTCGATTGTACGATCTTTATTGATCTCGTAGATTTCTACTGCAGCTAGATGATTGTGTGCTATGCCGGTTGTACAACAAGAAGAACAAGTGGGAGAAGCAGCAGCCCAAGAAACAAGTGGCATCTGTTGCGCAGAGCAGTCCTGCAACGGCTTCCTTCGAGTCAAACAATGGCAGCACATGGTCAGCCGATAGCTTGTGGACTACGGATTCCGACGTGGAGCACGATGCGTTCGGGGAGATCACTGGGGACACAAATTGGCGTGAAGTCAACCCTGCTCCGCTCTCGCAGGAGCTTCAGATGGTGGAGGCAGTGAAGGAGGAGAGTCAATGGTTTTTGGACATTGATTTAGAGGATTTCCAGAGCACTTTGGCAGCAATTGTATCTGGGCAAAAGACTGACGAATCGAATCAGAACTACTACGATTCTGGTGATTGGAAGCAGAATCAATACACTTGCCTGCAATCATTCTGGAATTAGAGAGGCGGATATCTGTGCGTTGACTAAACGGACAATTGCCTCCTTGGAAGCTGGCCAAGATTTAATTTCTTATTTTTTTTTCTCTAAATTGGTTTATTAATTTGTTCTTCTCATATATACTAGAACAAATCATATACAAGCAGAATACAGCATGAATGTATTATTCTTTTGTTTACTGCTAAAAGATATATATGGTCGATCTTGTTAATGAAAAAGGGTTCATCCGTTGACTTATAATTTTCTTCCTCGGACTCCGCGATGACTGAGTAACTATTCAAATCAACGTTCCTGGAAACTGTGATCAGCTTTCTTCTTTCTCGGATTCTACCACACTACGTTGGCAACGCTGAAATCGAATTATCGCATTTTACTAATTAAGCTTGCTAAATAAGCTGTGCTGTTGCATGTGTAAACGCATCAAACATATTGACTCAGACACGAATACATCGTCAGAACACTTACCTTATTAAGCTGACTGCAAACGTATACACATCAAGGATATTGCAGATTCAGCAACAGATAAACAGCCACCATTGTTTCCCAATAAAAGTGATCTACCTTCCAAGCAAAACTAGTCGGCAATCAAATCAAATATTGATTTGAAAATCAATTGTATATATTGACATTTGTGTATCATAGAACTCTATATATTCGCCTGTATGATTCTTTTGTAAACACAAGGAGGAATAAAATATTTTACTCCACGTATCCACTGTGCTCATACAAGTTCTCGTACATTCTATATCAACGCGCTCTTACATGGTATCAGAGCCCTTGTAAATATCTGCAAGAGCCCGAGTGCGTTGAGGTGGTGTAGCAGAGTCGGGAGAAGGCTCGGTCGCCAATAATGGGACAGCAGACGAGCTCGGGGAATTGGCAAGATGCAGGGAAGACGTGCAGTCATCGGCAAGGGGGTCGTTGCCAGCCTCCAGTGGATGCGGGAGGCATATATGATGATCTGGCAGTTGGGGAGTCGTGCCAACAAGACTTGGTGTGGAGGAGGTCGAGTCGAGCTGTGCGGTGGATGGACCGCAATTATCAGCAGCAGGAGAGTTGTCGCCAGCCTGGACCGGAGGTGGGATGCGTATAGCAGGATCGGGCATGCGTGGAGCCGCGCCAAGAAGACCGGGTAAAGTGATCGGAGATGGTGATGCGGAGGCCGAGCCGAGCTGTGTGGCTGTTGCAAAAGGAAAGGAAGTCTCATCAAAAATAACATGTCTAGAGATATATATCCGCCCAGTGGGAACATGGAGACAACGGTAGCCAAGATGCATATTACTGTAGCCAATGAAAACACACAAGTCCGAGCGAGGTTGAAGTTTGTGTTTGTTGTAAGGCCGGAGAAGAGGATAACACGCGCAACCAAAGGTTCGAAGAAACTTGTAATTGGGAGCGCAATTGTAGAGTTTACCTAATGGCGTGTTATTTTGAAGAAGAGGAGTTGGAATGCGGTTGATGAGGTAGACAACAGTGGTGACGGCAACATCCCAAAATTTGAGGGGAATTGAGGCATGATTCAGTAAGGCAAGTGCAGTTTCAATTATATGGCGATGCTTACATTCGGCAGTGCCATTTTGTTGAGGAGTGTGTGGGCAGGAGATGCGATGAGCAATGCCAGAATTGATAAGATGCCGATGCAGTGCTTGATACTCCCCACCCCAATCGGAATGGACGTTTAGAATTTTTTTATTAAAAAAAACGTTCCACGTGTTTCTGAAAATGGCAGAAAATATCTAATAGACCGGACTTGCACTTCATGAGGAAGAGCCACGTGTACCTACTATGATGATCAATAAACGAGACATAATAGGAATAGCCAGTATTTGATAGAATAGGAGCAGGTCCCCAAATGTCAGAATAAATAATTTCCAAAGGAGCCAAAGTTTTATTGTGAGTTGGAGAAAATGGAAGCTTATGACATTTTGATTTCATACATGCATCACATAAAGTAGAAAAAGTAGAGCGATGAGTAGGAAGGCTGTAGTGGCTTGTTATTTGTCGAACGATGCGAAGGGATGGATGGCCAAGTCGGGCATGCCAAGGTGATGGACTGGCGCGTTCTCCAAGGAAGGTGGCTTTGGACGGTGATGAAATGTAATAGAGACCATGCTTAATTGTTCCTTGCAGAAGAGTGCTCCCCGTTGTGCGATCCTTTACAAAGCACTCATTAGGATGAAATTCAAAGAAGACATTGTTATCATGTGTAAATTGACGAACAGAAAGAAGGTTTTTTGTTATAGATGGTACACAAAGGACATTGCGCATGTTAAGATTGTGAGCATATGAGGGGAGTAATGTGTTTCCAACATGAGTAATATGCAAACCTGTACCATTGCCGATGTGGACTTCATCAAGACCATCATAAGGCACAGCTCCTTGTAAGGCTTGAAGGTTCGGCGTGACATGATGAGTTGCGCCTGAGTCAGGATACCACGAAGCAGATGCATGAGGAGGTAGTGACTCAATTGGATTAGGTGATGACGCAGTCATTGAGTAGGCCCGTGGATGAGATTGAAATCTTGTTTGTTGTTGAGAGAACCCCCCAACGAAATTTGTGTCATACCTTTTGTGACATTCATGAGCATAGTGTCCAGGAGTAAAACATATTTGACATCTACCTCTTCCTCTGCCACGGGATCGTCCTCGGCCCCGATTGCCGGTGTTGTGGCCTCTACCTTGGCTGTTGGTATTATAGCTGATATTTAAGCCTCTACCTTGGCTGCTGGTATTGTCGTGGCGGTTGGACGAATTGTCCTGGTGACTAGTGTTGTGGACGGAAGGAGCAAGAAAATCGGTGTGCCGCATTTGAAGAAGGCGCTCATGAGAGGAGAGCATGCCGTGAACTTCTTCTAAGGTGAGATCATCAACACGTGTAGTGATGGTAGGTATGAGATTGTCATATATAGGACACAGCCCATTAAGAACATGCATAATCAAGTCCGCATCAGGAATCGGATTTCCAATTGCAGCTAAGCTGTTCGCAACAGATTTTATCCTTTGCATATGTTCATGAACAGAGTCGCTCCCCCGTTGAATCATATGTAACTGATTTTTAAGTTGTAGCACACGAGCTCTAGAATTAGATTGAAAAGCTCTAGCAAATGCAGTCCATACCTCGTGAGCAGAGTTGAGGCCAACCACCATGGGGAAGACACTTTCGGTAAGTGTGGCGTTGATCCAGGTGAGGATGAGTTGGTCTTTGGTAATCCAATCATGGAAACTTGGATCAGTCGGTGATGGTATGGGATCGGTGCCTTCAACAATACCAAGTAATCTATGAACTCGGAAGAGAGGAATAAACTGAGTTTTCCACAGCAAGTAGTTATCATTTGTTAATTTGGGTGGTAAGATGGGAACTCCACTAAGATAAATAGATGAGTTCGTTGAACCAGTTGAGTGTTGTGAGGATGCGGAATTGAGTTCAGAATCCATAACAAGTATTACGTACAAAAAGGTCACCAAAATTAGCGTGCGGAAAAGAAAACTTCGAATCTCTCACCAATCGCAGATGAAGTCGTAAATAAAGGTGGAGACGTGGGGCAGAGTAGGCCTCGGTGCTTAATCAGAGCACCATCTCTGACCCCATAGTTCTTCACACGAAATTTCGGCGTCAACATCCTCTACCTTCGATCCTTATCAACTCAGTCACAGCCATTGAACCCAGCTGTTTCTCTCAAGCTTCCAAGGATCCAGCCTGGCGGGCAGCTATGGCGTCAGAATTTTACGCCCTCCTTCGCAATGGGACTTGGACCTTGGTCCCGCGGCACACCTCTATGAATGTCATCGGATGCAAATGGATTTTTCGCTTAAAGCGTCATGCGGATGGTTCTATTGAATGACACAAGGCTCGCCTCGTTGCGAAAGGTTATCGTCAAATTCCAGGTATCGACTTTACAGATACCTTTAGTCCTGTTGTTAAAATTACAACCGTGCGATTACTACTGGCCATCGCCATAAGCTCCAACTGGACTCTGCGTCAATTGGATGTCTCCAACGCATTCTTACATGGTCATCTCGACGAAACTATCTTTATGGATCAACCACCAGGATTTGCTCATCCTCAATTTCCTCACCATGTGTGTCATCTTAAAAAGTCCCTCTACGGCCTTCGTCAAGCCCCTCACGCCTGGTTTCATCGTCTGGGTGGTTGGCTACAACAGCAAGGATTCGTTGGCTCGAAAACTGATACCTCTCTTTTCTATCGCTGTACTTCCTCCTCAAATATCTATATTCTGGTCTATGTTGACGATATCCTCATAACTGGCAATGACTCTCCATTCATTGATGACTTGATCAAGGCGCTTGGCACTGAATTTGCAATCAGAGATCTTGGTCCGGCCCATTACTTTCTTGGCATTCAATTATCTGGCCACTCATCCGGCTGTCATCTCAGCCAAAGCAAATATATCCTGGATCTTCTTACTCGCGCGAAGATGGACGGCTCGCGGCCCATTTCGACGCCCCTGGCTGTTGAGTCTAAACTTGTGTCCTCCTCTCCTCTGGAGGATGCCACACTCTATAGAAGCACCGTTGGAGCCTTACATTATGCCACTCTCACGAGACCCGATATTACTTATGCTGTCAATCGTGCCTGTCAGGCCATGCATGCACCTACTATCCAGCATTGGGAGGATGTCAAACGTATACTCCGTTACTTAAAAGGCACCATTCTTCATGGCCTTCTTGTTCATCGAAGCTCTTCTCGAGAGCTACATGCTTATAGCGACGCTGATTGGGCTGGCTCCCTCACCGATCGGCGCTCCACCAGCGGTTTTGCCATATTTCTCGGCCCGAACTTAACCTCCTGGTCCTCTAAGAAGCAGGCTACTGTCTCACGCTCCAGCACCGAGGCTGAGTACAAAGCTCTTGCCAACCCCACAGCTGAATTCATCTGGCTCCAATCTCTCCTTTCCGAGCTTAACTTATCTTCCACCTTGACTCCAACTCTATGGTGCGACAACATTGGTGCTACATACCTCGCAGCCAATCCTGTGTTTCATGCACAGACGAAACACATTGAGATTGATTTTCATTTTGTCCGGGAACGGGTCGCGGATAAACAACTCAATATATCCTTCATTTCCACACGGGATCAGCTTGCTGATATATTCACCAAACCTCTATCTCGCGTTCGCTTTTTATACTTAAAGACCAAGCTCAACGTTGTGGCTACTCCCGATGAGCTTGTGGGGGAGTATAAACGCATCAAACATATTGACTCAGACACGAATACATCGCCAGAACTCTTACCTTATCAAGCTGACTGCAAACGTATACACATCAAGGATATTGCAGATTCAGCAACAGATAAACAGCCACCATTGTTTCCCAATAAAGGTGATCTGCCTTCCAAGCAAAATTAGTCGGCAATTAAATCAAATATTGATTTGAAAATCAATTGTATATATTGATATTTGTGTATCATAGAACTCTATATATTCACCTGTATGATTCTTTTATAAACACAAAGAGAAATAAAATATTTTACCCCACGTATCCACTGTGATCATATAAATTCTCGTACATTCTGTATCAACGCGCTCTTGCAGCATGAACATTACCTCTTCAGGAAGCAAAGGTGGCGGGAAGAAGCGCCACCTGGAAAGGACAAATCTTTGCCAAACAATTACAATTTTTTATGAAATTTAATTCAACTACTATATCCGAAAAAAAAAAGCAAACTGATCCAGAAAGCTAGAATCCACAAAATCCCAATTCGTCCACCTGTTTGTGGTTATTCCTAGTCTCCCCAACTGTAACAACCGCTTTGCTTCGGCCACCGGACGAGCTAATAATAATTAAACACGCCCAACGAAGATAAGGAATTCTTGCTCCCGACCTCTACGTGACCTGCAAGCCAAACAAATCCAGACGAGCACAGATTCCTTTCTCATGCATTCTATATATCTCCGAAGAAGAAGGAGAAGAAAAAGAAGTGGCTGCAGCGAATTAGTTTAACGGATTTTATGGGTGAGATAGTCTTCTTCGACGTGGAGACGACGGCGCCGGCGGGCGACGGGCGGCGGTTTTGGCTGTTGGAATTTGGCGCCATACTGGTGTGCCCGCGAAGGCTGACGGAGGTCGGCAGCTACTGCACGCTGATTCGGCCGGGAGACCTGTCGGCGGTGGCGCCAAAGCGGTTCAGTGGCATCACCCGCGACGCCGTCGCCGCCGCCCCGTCGTTCGAAGAGGTCGCCGACCGGATCTTTGAGATCCTAAACGGTACGCGTCATGCGAGTTCATGCGATTTGTGTCGTCGTGATCATAACTATATATTCTGCAAACTCAAACATGTTGGCGGTTTTTTTTTTCTTGGCGCAGGTAGAGTTTGGGCGGGACATAACATTCAGAGATTTGACTGTCACCGGATCAAGGAGGCTTTTGCCGACATCGGGCGGCCGCCGCCGGAGCCGAAGGGGTTGATTGATTCACTGTTTATCTTGACACATGGGTTTGGTAGGAGAGCAGGCGATCTCAAGGTGAGAGCTATATCTAACTTGTCAACTGCTTGACTTCGTCTTTGTCAACTGATTGACTTTAAAATGTCAAAAGAAAAAAAAAGAAATCGAAACTCACTCGAGCAAGTATTCATATCTTAATTTCTTTTGCAATTTGGCCGCTAGATGGCAACCTTGGCTTCTTACTTCGGTCTTGGGCAGCAAAAGCACAGGTTATTAATTATCACCTGCATTATATACATAAATTTTGGATTTTTTTCTCATGAATATATAATTTATTTATTATGAAAAACCATTGAATATTGTCTGCAGGAGCCTTGATGATGTTCGAATGAACTTGGAGATCCTCAAGAACTGTGCAACAGTACTGCTTTTGGTACATCGAATATAACCCTAGTAGCTAGTTCCACAAAAACCTGATTTTTCTTCATATTCTTTAATTTTGTTATCTAAATTTACCTCCATTAGAAACATCTTCACTATAATTAATCTTAAAAATCCACCATAATAAAAGTTCTACTAACTGATGCTTGATCAGGAGTCGAGCCTTCCACAAATCTATCCTAACAGAAGTTTGGGGAATAGTGATCAAGGAATGGTGACGAGAAGTAGAGCAGCAAACGGGAGGTACTCATCTTGCGGCGCCGAAGCCTGCCGGAAATCTCCTCCGGCTTCCTTGGAGAGCCCCAGAGTGTCTCCTTACAAGAAGGACAGGCTCGGGAAGGTAATCAATCGTTAATTTCCATCTTAGATTATCTGCGATCTATGGTCAATGCTAACTAAGTTCTGTTGTCGTTGGCCGTGCGTGTATAGGTCATGGAGAGAGCAAGGGAGGCTCTGCGCAGCGCTGGGGGAACGGCGGCGCCGCTCAACACTCTTCTTAGACACTCGAGAGCGCTGCTGAGATGAGATGAGTAAGACGGCGGAGCAAACTAACAAAGATCAAGCCAGCCATATTTCTCATTCACCTTAAATTGTCAGCGGATTGAGGAAGAAGAGATCAGAGTTGACTAATTAATGACAAAAGCCTGAAATCTAATAGTGGTGGTGGGGTATTCATAAATGTCCTTTTGTGTGCCTGCTCTCTTGGTGTACATGGATTAATTTGACTATTACAATTAATGAATTCAATCTTTTACACAAAGAGTTAAAGGATTTCTGATCTATATTACTCATCCACTATCTATTAAAAAACAATCAGAAGTTTTCACGCTTAAACTCGAGTTTGACTTAAGATTAAATGGATCAGATGTAAATTAATTTTTGCTAGTAGAAGTAAAATATATTACCTTTTTGTCAATCCTCAATAAAGGAGCTCATTTAGATTTTTGTCAAAGACGAGTACCTAAATGACAAAAAAACTAATATGGGTTTTCTTGAAAAAAAACCATTTATTCGATTGTACACCTTGGAATGCACGTACCTTCCAAAGCTTTTGTCCATTTCCAGCTCGCTCGACACCTTCGTCCTCTTCTGGAAGCCGGCAGTCTGTTCCATATTATATTATGCTGGCCAGCAATGGCCGCTCCGCTCGTTTGGACAGACATCGCAATCCTTAGAAGCTTCTTCCTCGAACAACGCCTGCTCTTGTCAATTTTAAAAGGTTGTTCCCAATAAATTTATGCTCAGAGTGCTATAAAGTATTCTGCATTTGATGGTGTTACTGATGCGTGCTCTCTTCCTAGTTTTATTCCCTCCACCAAGCTGTTTCTTGTTCATCTCCCCACTCTCTCGGACATCCCAAGGACGCTGAAGCTCAGCCATTACAAGAGTGCGGCACCTTCCATGGTTGTTCCTGAACTGTGGCGTCCATGGTGGTGGCTCATTTGATGTCGGGCTAGTTTATGGGTTTCTCTTCTTGTAGTAGCTGAGCTGATGAAAGGGCTTCTTCTGTTGTTGATATGCTTTGCCTGTCTTCGACATGGCTTCGGCAGCACAAACCCACAAGATGGTAACTTTCTCTTCTCTAATGCGAACTGAAATGATACATGCAATTCTATGTTCCCTGTAATGCTGACTAGAGTTTGATAATGAAGTGTATTTAGAAATATGGTTTAAGAGAGACGCCGATCCAAACCAGAGTACCGGTTTAGTCTGGACCGGTTTACTACTGTAAATATTACACAATACTAAAGTAAATCTTACACTATACTATAATAAAATCGGTTATACTGACGCTATACTAAATGAAATCGGTCCTTGGACCGGTACAAACCAGACAAACCAGCTAATATTGGACCAATATCTTAAACTATATTTAGAGATAGAGGTTATGATAAATTACCAACATAGTTGTTCTTTCTTTGGGTCAACTTAATCCTTCTTCAAGATAACACCCATTTTTTTGTTATCTAGGGCATTTGCATCAAAGAGGGTTGTATAACCCTAGATTAGACCATTGGCTGCTGCCAACATAATTTTTATCGGATCAACTCTGATTCATTAGGATTCTAGCACAGGAAAAAAAAAACATAAGTGAGGTCAAATAGTTAGGAGCATGGTTCAAACTAGCTAGTCAACTAGTCCAAATCATACAATTCTATGTTCTAAAGTAGCGCCAACAAATTGACTAAGATGGGAGTTCACCAAGTGTACCATAATCATCGAATCAATAACATATATGTAATATTAAAATACCTTTTGCGAACAATTGTTATAGTTTATGCATCCTTGACCCTCATCATGTTCTTTGCTCTACCACTCTCCAAGTTAATATTATCATTGCTCTCTTCACTATTCTCACAAATCACTAATGGCCTGTATCTTTGGAGAGAATCCACATGGGGATTCATTGTATTTTTTTTTCCATGTGGATTCTCTCCAAAGAAATAGGCCACACAAGATTATGATTATGTTTCTCAATTAAGTCATATTTTCACTAATGAATGATCTTATTACTTGTGATATGTTAGTTGTGTTTCATATATACTTTAATAATCAATATTTGTTAATACATCATGTACATCAAAAATTTCAATTTTAATTTATACTAGTGTATTGGTCTAATCTTGATCTAGTATGTGGCATAGGTGTACTAGACCAATACAAATGTATTGGTTACAATGACAATAGAACATATTGTTTTAATATCAATTACATTTCAGACTAGTAAGTACTAGGTGTATTGCCCTACATGGAACAATACCTAAAACCGTGGTTTGCAAAATATCTTAATAATAGAAAATAATAAACTCTTTAATGCAATTGTACTATCTCTTAACTTAGATATGATATGAGCTATTATTTTTTGGATGTGATATTTGTATGAAATATATTTTTCCTATAAAATAGTAGGATCTTACAATCATATATTTTGATCTTATAATTCGAGTTCGTGGCCCCTCTACTGTTCCTAGGTAGAAAACATATTTGACAACCTTGGTTGGAGTTTATAGTTTGTTGCTGTTTTTGTAAGCAAAAAAAATATTCTTTGAAGTGTTGATTCAAAAATTTAGAAGAAACTATTTATTAGGGTATGACTTATATGAAGTGGTGGATATATAGCCCTTGGAGGTTTTTGACGTCATTTAACTTATTTCAATTGATTAAATCCAATCTAATCATATTGAACCATATTTAAATCACGCTTGCACTAATCGAGTTGAGTCATGTTGGGCTTGTCGTTGAGTTTATGCTAAGAATATGGGCCAAGTGCTCATTCCCAAGTGTGGGCATTTCGCTACCTAGTGCCCGAACTCAAGAACTCAACTGTTTGTCTTAGGCTTGTAAGTCTCAGTG
The DNA here is from genome assembly GCA_027563935.2 of Costus lasius. Lineage (NCBI taxonomy): Eukaryota > Viridiplantae > Streptophyta > Magnoliopsida > Zingiberales > Costaceae > Costus > Costus lasius. The sequence continues at coordinate 131,821,484 of CM050450.1, read as the reverse complement.
ATTTTGCTCTGGGCTCTAACTTCAAGGGTGGTCTATATCTTGCCGTGTAGACATGCTTCTTAGGAATCTTAGTTCAACTGAGTTCTTGTCTCCAAGAAGATGTTTCGCTTGCTCTTGGGATGTATTCAAATGGATTGGGAGGCACCCTTTCAAAATTAACTTGAATTGTTGCATAAGTGCTTTAGATCTATATAAGCTTTGCTCCCTCATTTGGGAGACACATTTTAACTGTTGTGAAAGCTTTGTCTCCCTTTTTACACTATTTTTCGTTTTTACTACTCAATCACCGGAAGAGTTTCGATCAATCCTTCCATGATTTTGCCTCTAATAAGAAGAGAATAGGTTGTATCTTTGGGTGCTCAGTCTTAAAAAAAAAAATAAATTTTCACATAAACGTTAACTATGCCCCTCAAGTTTTTTTTCTTACTTTCATAATTTTTTTGTATTGTTTTTTTTTACTCCTTGTTAATTTGGATTGGATTGGATTTATGCAAAATTTCCAACAAAGAGCGCCTTGCTGGAGCTAATAATTCCTATCTGTGAAATTCTGGTTTCATTTGGCTCCTTAATAGGAATATGGACGAGTGATGAATTCCTATAGAAATAAGTTTTATTGGTAACATTTGTATCAATGTTGGTGTTACAGCTTATTAGACGATTCCCAAAAGATGAGGATTTTACTAAATCACTCAGTCTAATTTCCTCTTCCTTTCTTTCCACTCATGGGATTCGAAGAAAAATAACAATAATTTTCACCCAACCGAAGCAAAATCATTGATAGCACTTGCAAAACAAAATCAACCACTTATAGCTTATTTGATTCATTTTGTTTTAGGAAAATGAAGAAATTCCGCAAAACATCACTCCACTAAAGATAAGATGAGTGCACATTATCCAAACTGTATTTAGAAAAGAAGATGAATACCAATAGAAAACATAAAACAGAAATAAAACAAGTAAACAATTCGTACCTTTATGCACCGATTATAGCAAACTGCATAAAGTTCAGAGTTCTGTCATGTGCATGATATTGATGAGAGATAAAATAGAAGGATAAACTAGAGGTTTTTCAGGAGAAAAATGTTGTGGATTTATAACAAAAAGCTACACTATTGGCTAACAATGTAATTACCATATATATTGCTCAGTTTCTGCTCTTAAATCTCTGACTAACCAATGGAAGAACACACCTCCAAGCTGGAGGACGGGTGACCCCTGTGGTGACAAGTGGGAAGGAGTCATCTGCAATGGTTCCAGGGTGACTACCCTGTAAGTATATTTTTTTTCTTGTACAAGTTACCTTTGAATTTTGATGGCATTTCCATTAATCAAAACATACATTATCAGGAAGCTATTCAACATGGGCATTGAGGGCACTTTGAGCAGCGATATACAGAGCCTTTCTGAGTTGGAGCACTTGTAAGTGCCATTCTTTAAATCAAACAGAACTTTTAGGGTTGAGTGGGGTTGAGTACGGCATTTTCACTCTTGAGAGAATGCAGTTTTTGCTTTTACCCAAATGCAAAGAACTTTTATCATGCGAGAATTTAGCTGCTACTACTTTACCTTTTTCATTACCACAAGAGTGCACTTGCTGTTAAAGTCCTCCAATTTTTTAAAGGGTTGACTACAGTTTTGTCTTCCATGTGAGATGTACATGAAAAGAAAAATGAAACATTTCAAGTTGAAACCACAAGTAATTCTACTTGCAAGAACAACTATGTTAATGTATCAGTTCATATTGACCGAGCATACCGTGTTCAAAACTTCAGATACACATAGTATGTGTCAGTCTAATCCAATATACATGGGGTCTGTGTGTCATTTCATGATCGGATTGATATGTATAAGGCACATAGACTGAGACCTCAAATCATGCACCCAAATATCAAGGAAATATATGGTAGCAAAGTGATACAAATTTTATTTAATGTAGTTAAATGCAGAACCTAGATCAATCAAATTGAACAAAACATTATGTTAAGGACCTGTAATCAAATTTGGGGGCAATTGGACTCTTTATATTCATAAAATTATTTTTAATCTATGATATCAGAGATCTTTCCTTCAACCAAAATCTTGGTGGTCCACTCCCTCCAAGCATTGGGAAGTTGAAGCAGCTAATCACCTTGTAAGTTCAGGAGGATAGTTTCTGCTAAACTCATTTGTGTATGATGATAGATACATGGAATCAGTGTAATCTTAGTGCTCTTTCTGTAGGAGAGTAATTAGTTGCAGGTTCAATGGTGGTATTCCTGATGAAATAGGCAACCTACTTAATCTCACTGTCCTGTAAGATTGGATCTCTGGTTGAACTTTTATCATCATATGCAATTTGCAAATCAACTGGAGACTTGAAGAATAGGAAGGTTTATGTCTTTAGCTTCTCTTTCAGATCTTTGAATTCGAACCAGTTCATTGGTCGAATACCTGCTTCCCTTGGTAGGCTGTCCAACCTCAACTGGTTGGACCTGGCAGACAACCAACTGAATGGAACTCTCCCAACTTCAGCTAGTGATGGTGAAGGATTAGACCAGCTTGTGAACACTTTACACTTGTATGCATCTTTGTTTCTCAAATCTATTGTAGATTCAGAAAAATTAAGTAGGAATAGTTGACTTCTCTACGATATTCTGAACAGCCATTTGAATCAGAACCAGCTATCAGGCCTAATTCCTTATGATATTTTCAGCCCCAACATGAGTAGCATGCACATGTAAGCAGTAACATCTACACTATGTAATTTAGTATTTAACTCATTCTCCATTTACCTTACCTCCTAGTAATTGCTTGTACCCAGGCTGCTTGACCATAACAATTTTTCTGGGAAAATTCCAGATTCCATAGGTCTTCTTCAGTCCCTTAAAATCCTGTGAGCTTTTTTTTTCTGACAAAACCAATTTATTTCTTATCAGTAATACTATAATTTCTAGATCTGATGCAGATGATAAGTTCATATTTTTTTTTCAGTCGTTTGGATTGTAATTCTCTAAATGGATCTGTTCCTTCCAGTATCAGCAATCTAACATCCCTCAATGTCTTGTAAGTTTGCAGAAAAAAAAAGGCATTTCATTGTAATTTTTGCTGGAATAATCAAATTTTGTTTCTAGAAACTTAGCAAACAACAAGCTAGGTGGATCGATGCCAGTTCTGACTGGGATGGAGTCACTCAACTATCTGTAAGAATGCTACTTCATTCAAAAACTTGTGGACTTACTGTGTTTTATCATTTAGGAAAGCTAGAAATCACGCTTGTATGTTCTTATCATCCAGGGATTTAAGCAACAACTCATTTAGTCCATCAGAAGCTCCATCATGGCTATCAGATGTACAAAATCTCACAACTTTGTGAGTTTTAAGCTCTGAGACCTGGAAATTTCAAATTGTCATGAGCTAGCAGACTAACTTCTCATTGGTGCTATCAGGATTATACAGTCCGGGGCTCTTCAAGGGGAAATTCCACAAATCTTTAGCTTTCCTCAACTACAAGAAGTGTAAGATTGTCATGGAAGATAAAACATCAAAGTAGCCTGATGGATAGTTATCTTATCAGATTCTCTTTGATGTTATCAATTTACAGGAGGCTTGATGATAATGTATTTAATGGTACTCTCAACATGGGCAGCAATATCAGTCAGCAATTGAAGATAGTGAATCTTCAGAATAATAACTTAACCTCGGTTACTCTATCTTCTAACTACAACAATACTCTAATGTGAGCAAATCTCAATGTATCATCTTCCTTCAGAGACCTTGTCTTTCTAACTTACATCTTCCTACTTCACGTATGCAGACTGGAGGGCAACCCAGTTTGCAGTAATGTTCATCTAAAGGAAACAGAATTTTGTAACCAGCAACAAGATTCAGACTTTGGTTCCTCTAATTTGGACTGTATGCACGCATATGAAGGACCAATTATTTGTAGAGCACCTTCCTTTAGTGACATCAGTACTAATCTTGCTGCAATGTGGGATGTAGTGGAGAATAAACTTAATGGGACTCCAATCAGCTACTCTCTTCAGCACTACTTCTTTGATGGTAATGCTTACCTGCAGGTGCAGCTGAAGGTTTGCCCTTCAAATGAGAAATACTTCACCAGGAACCAGATACTGCTATGGTTTGATTTGAACAGTCAAAATCTCGCACTCCCTGAAGCCTATGGACCATGCTATTTCAATCCTTCACCATATACCTTTGAAAAGAAGGGTACGTTTCTTAGCACAAGAACTATAAATCATTTGACATCATATTATAAACTTTACCAATTTATGTGCGATTGACATTATTAAACAACTTTCAGGGAATCGAAGTTTGATCATTGGAATAGTGGTTGGATGTATTGCAGCTGTTTTGGTCATTGCAGCGCTGGGAATATATGCTTTCTGGCAGAAAAAGAGAGCCAGAAAGGCCATCAACCTGAACAACCCTTTTGGTAATGTACCCTACAAGAACATTAATGTGTAACAATTCATTTTTCCCGGACGTAAGTAAACAATTTTCCATTTATGCTGAAAAGTACATTTGATACTCACATGAGTTTCATTCTAGGTGAGATAAACCAGGAGCAATTTTTTTGGTTTGGATTGGAGATGCAAATGGAATTTATATGTATTCTTCGATAGTACCTCGAACATACCATTTTCTAAAGTTATTCAAATTAAGGGGGACATACCTAAGCATGATTACAGTGACATTGAGATAGAGTGAAAAACATCACACTACAACATTTTAGTACAAAATAGTATTATATATTGACAAGCATTTAGTACACATTACTTACCTGAAAAATGAATGCATGGACCATGTTATGATAATGAAGCATCAACTATGGAAGCTATAGCTGCACATTTACAGATACAAAATCAAGTTAACTCAAAATATTTGTTTCTTATCCATTATAAGGCTTTCTGATGATCATTTATTATTATTATTATTGTTATTATTCGTATTCTAGCTTTCTGGGGATCAACTGGTGAAGATGATGGGGATGCACCACAACTAAAACTAGCAAGATGCTTTTCTGTAGATGAAATTAGGAAATGTACCGATGATTTCTCAAGACACAATGAAATTGGATCAGGGGGATATGGGCAGGTAAGAAATCTTAATGTTCATTAGTCAGATGCTTCTGAAAGTCTGAGAATGTTTCATCTTTTTTCAGGTCTACAAAGGGATGCTTTCAGATGGGCAGATAGTTGCAATCAAGAGATCACAGAAAGGTTCCACACAAGGAGGACTAGAATTCAAGACTGAGATTGAAATGCTTTCCAGGGTGCACCACAAGAACCTGGTGGAACTTGTAGGATTTTGCTTTGAAAAGGGTGAAAGAATGTTGGTGTATGAGTTTGTCTCCAATGGAACCCTAACCGAGAACTTGGCCGGTAGGAGCATTGAACACATCTGACATTGTGCTTTTTGTCATGACTATCCTCTTACTCAATGCAATAACTTACACTGTTGATTGCAGGAAACAATGGTGTGCAACTGGATTGGAAGAGGAGACTCAATATAGCTTTAGACTCGGCCAGAGGATTAGCTTACCTTCATGAGCTTGCTAAACCTTCCATAATCCACAGGGATGTGAAGTCCAGCAACATTCTATTGGATGATAGCTTGACTGCTAAAGTTGCTGATTTTGGTCTCTCAATGTTAGTGTTGGACAGCGATCGAGGACATGTCTCTACTACTGTCAAGGGAACACTGGTAAGTATTTGCCTACATGCATGCCTCATATTAGATAGTACAATAATATGATTTCTTCTTACTTGCAAATTTCCAAAGACATTTCTTTTGTGGTTCACAGGAGCAAATATGCTGCTATTACAATTAGTTTTGTATCTGCAGGGCTACCTTGATCCTGAGTACTTCATGACCCAACAACTCACAGCAAAAAGTGATGTTTATAGCTTTGGTGTTGTAATGCTAGAGCTGATAACGTCAAGGCTTCCAATAGAGAAGGGCAAATATATTGTTCGTGAGGTGAGGACAGCACTGAACAGGGATGATAAAGAACTATTTGGTCTAAAGGACCTAATTGACCCAATACTAGTGAAGACTGAATCCCTCATTGGATTTCAGAGGTTTGTAGAATTGGCTCTGCTATGTGTTGAAGACGCATCCGATGATCGCCCAACGATGAATGATATTGTGAAGGAGCTTGAGAATATACTGAAAGATGATGAACAGAAGGTGAATTTACCAAAAGCTGCTTCTTCCACCTATGCAGTAGGAAATAATGCTTCTCAGCAGCCTTATGATGAACTGTTCCTAACCAGAGAAGTAGGGAACAGCACTGGTGTGTATCGTAGTGATAGATATTTGTTCTCAGAATGAAGAGAAACGAATAGATGCTACAATTTTGCTGTTAAGAAAATGCATAATTGCTTTTCAGAGACGAAGCTATGTTTTAAAAGATAGTTACTGCTAGTTCTTCTGCATGCAAAATTAGCTTGTATCTCAAATGCTATATAAAGTTAGTTTTCATTGTAATGCAATCGAACCATTCAATCGTATTGTGACTTACCTGCAATAAAAATATAGTGCCCCATAAAGTCTACTCAATTATGCTTTGCTGTAAATCAATGTGATTATAGGCTTACCTATTAAGCAAAACAATCATTCAAAACCCTTGTTCCATTATATTCCTCAAAAGACATCTGTTAACTGAAGGAGTACTTGCTGCGTAATTTATTTAATGAGCTCTGTTTGATTGCCAACAACTTAGAACCCATATCGTAGCATGGACTAAACTAAGAATAAATTGAATCAACAAGAAAAGTTACAAAACTCCGTTCAATATTTTAATTTGAGGCTAAAATTTAAAATGATATCAATGAGTTAAAAATTTAGAAGTAATTTCCTAAGAACTTTAAGAAAGAACGATGATGGTAGTTCCAGAATAGAACCGCCGCATTTGCTTCGTAAGCATAGACTTGTGTAGGCTGAATGCAATCACTACGCTTCACATTCAAGTGTTACTGTTACTTCAATTCCTCAGTGACCATGGATTGATCAGAAACGCCAAGGCTGGCTCACGTAGTAGGCTAGTAGCTACTTTTCAAAAACGAATGGAACATACACACTTCCATCTTATTTCTGCTTTTTATCAGAAAAAGGTCCCCGTGGAATTTTCTGGAGTACCTTCGCATCGAAGACTGCATAGTGCTTGTTGAGTTCAACCATTGCCTTCTCAGCAGCAGTATCGACATGGTCTTCATATTTTTCATAAAGAACAGGTGCACTATACAGCATTAGAAAAACTGCACAAGAAAGAAAACCGCTTAGACTTAATACCTATGCAAGGATTAATGATATTGGATGATTGAGAACATTGGTCGTATCAGGTTTCATGGCTATCGCTTTGTTATTGCTAAAAGAAAACTGAATTAATTAAGACTACGGTACTCTAGTTATGATACATTTTGCAGTTCTAAATAATATCATTAACATAAAACTGTTTTGGTTTTTGTACTTTTGGGATAAGGCATAGCATGTAATTTGTAAAAGACTTAGAGATTTAATAAAGAAGGTAATAAATCATCTTGAATTATGAATTCATTTGATTACATTTATAAATAATTCACAACAAAGTCTTGAGGACCAAGCTACATCAAAATTATTCATGCTTAAGTACTTTCTATGTCCAGAAGAGATTTATATGTACGAGCATGTATATTCTAAAAAGTACCAGTAGGCATAGTTATATAGGAGAGTGCTTATTATGTCCGATCTCTTTCTTCAGTCATCAATGCTGTTTTATATTTTGTTGGATTGATAACACCCAAGATATTTAACTGCAAGCTATGTAAGAATACATAATATATTCATGGACAAAAAACTAAAACGAGAGTCAAGTTCTGAAATTCCAGGGAGCCTGCATAATGGGGAGGCACACAGATAAGAGCATGATTGTTTTTGTAGAACCAACATTAATCAACTGAGTAAATACTAACCAAGGTAAACAAGAGTCCAGAAACTGAACCAGCTACCGACCACTGAAATTATCCACAAACCTCCTATTATCTGCACAACAAATTTAGATGAATAGATCTTCCGCAGACTACGCAAAACAAAGCTTGAAGGATACCTGCAAAAATGTCTTCATGTCCTTCCCAGAAGCAACAAAATTGAAAGTTGCAAAAGCTTCATTTATCCTATATGATATAGCACGAGCTGTGCATAAAATCATCTCCTCTGACAACATAATTTCTGGAAATTTCGGAGGAGATCTGAATCTCAAAAATTATGGAAACAATAAATCATTATTAAAACCTTATTTCAGTTTTAAGGGCTTCCATGCAATTTTTATGTGTGAAGAACAGTTGACATTATGACATGGACAAGCAGAAAAAAAATTTCAACAAGGCAACGATGCTGCAGCAAGCTAACCAAGAAGTAAGAACACCAATTGTAATTTCTATTTTTGAGGAACGAGAATACCAATTTATAGAAGATACAAATCCATTCTGAAACTACCATTTTCCCTTGAATTGTCAAGAACATCAATAAGTATTCTTTTCCTAATATAGAAAGTTCCACATGATTCTGCAGTAGCTGTAGCCTGTAGGCCATGCTATATAAACTGCCACAACCACAAGGCAAAAACAACCAATTCGGATATTGTCAGACATCAAGAGATTGTATATGTGATCAACTGGTATTCTTTTCCGAATATACGAAAGTTCCACATGATTCTGCAATAGCTGTAGGCCATGCTATATAAATTGCCACAACCACAAGGCAATAACAACCAATTCGGATATTGTCACTCATGCTCATTAAGAAATTGTATATGTGAGCCAAAGCTATTAAAGAAATGTGCTATATATAATTCATGTTTTTGGCTGAGTTTTTATAACCATATAGAGATCACTATTAAGAAATGTTATTACCTGTTGACAAAGGATGATGCACTAGACGAGATGAAAAACACCGTTAATAATAGGATTAAAAAATGACAGATAAAGGTGAGTAGGTGATAGCCTATCCATTCAAAAAGAAGCCATATAACAGTAGCTCCAGCAACTATGCTGCCTGACATCTGCTTGTTTCTCCATAGTATGACATCAGCGGCTGAAACCAAAAGAAGCTTCTATTGGTGGCATTGAAGAGAACATGCTAGTGATTTAATTATCTTCAATTATCAAAACAACAGATAGGAGGTTATAAGCAAGTACATCAATTGGTACAAAATGAGTATGTGGTAGATAACTTACAAGGAATGCATAATTAAACTTCTCTGTAAAGTGGGAATTAAGTCCAGATTAAGAAACTTGACATCACAAACTTAAGTCTTTACTCTAGAAAAGAAATAGGAAGGATTGAAAAGAAGCAAAGGGTTAAAAAATTACTTATTTGTAGAAATGTAATTAAATATTAAAATTTGTATTTAGTAAATTTAGTAATATACTTGTTGCATATGAGATCCAAACATAATCGAAAAAGCAAAATTAACGGTACAAGCATAACTAGCATATATTATGGGGTACATTGCATGAAGGTCAATGTTATTACAAACACCATGAATGAATCAATTCAAACAAATATGAGAGGCAAGAACAAGTACCTAGGAAGATGATCTTTCATTTTCTTTCTATGAAAGTTAAATATTATAAAGCACCCCAATAATGAAGCAGTACGAAATCAGAAATTCATGCGAATATCCACAAAAGTGTCAAGAACAGAAGACAACTTCTCTAAACACCAAACAATAATACAATCTGAAGGTTAATCAGAGTTACAAAAGAGACCTAATCTTCAAGGAGCACCAATAGACACCCTTACAAGTTCAAAGAGAAGAAGGGGAGAACAGAACTGACATAACAGAATTTCACATAAATAAGACAAATCTAAAAAGTTCAGGCAGAATTGGTGTCGTGGTGTAGTTGCCTATCGGTCTCCGGTTCAAGTCCGGGCGACGCCAAAATAGATTAATTTTTTTAATCACATCTTCCGTCCACTCTCAACAAAAAATGGCCATTCCTTCCCTCTACCTACATTGAACGCTTGAGGGAACCCTCTCACATTTCACAATTGCTTCGTTTATCCTGGCACGTATTCTCAATTTTTTTTTCTTATCCACATTGCTCACCGCATCCGAAACATTAATAACTGCATTTATTCCAACATTTTTTGGATTGTTAGCACAATGAAAACAATATGCATATTTTATAGAACTAAAAGAAATGACGCAAAAATTTCATATAGTGAAGGCACAAACAAGCTAGGAACCTCAAGGGAAAACAAAAATTAATTCAACATAAACTTTAAGAGTCTAGCACAAAACATATTTTTAAATAATGAGAATAATAATAATAATATGTAAAATGTAAATAACTGGAAAGACAATGGAAACATACACTTTCCTCCTCCAAGGACAGCATGCACCGATTTCTTCCGCCCAAACAAACGCTTCTTGGTCTTAGATTTAAATGTAGGTCTCTCATTTTCTGAATCAGAAGAGGACGATGAGCCCGTGTACTCATGAATCTTCTCATTGATCTTCTCCGAGAAACCATGATCATTGATTTCGGACATCATCGCTTAAAAATTCTACCAACAAATCAAAATCGATTCCGTAAAAAGAGATGAATATTACCAAAAGAGGATTTACAAAACTGTCGGTAGCCTGAAAGATCTGCCCGATGAATAAACATAAACGTGAAAAAGAAAAGAAAGCTGATAAGCTACGTGCAGATCTGAATAACTTGAGCGACAAAGTAATCGATCGAAGACACGCATTCAAGCAAAAAAAAAAAGTCGATTCTCTGTCACCTCGCAAGTTTTACTGAGGCGAATAAACCGAAAGAATTGGAGAATGGGTCTATCAGGGGGGAATCGATCATACTATATCGAGATCAGAAAGAAAAGTTTGGAAACCTCGCAAAGGATGGATTCTTCGATCTATGTTTCGGTTCGTCTCTAGCTTGATGGTTTCTCGCTCAAGCGGAAACGGAAGCCGGCAAACAAGGAAGTTAAAAGCGGGAGATTTGCGTGTCCCGCGCGAATATCGGGCGGGTGGGAATCAACCTTTAGATGATCCGACGGCAATAATGGATTTTTGCTTTCGTTTCGGCAGAGTCGCGAAGGTGAGGCGACGCCGTTGATTGTATTTGACCGCCACGTGGATGTGTGGCGTAAGTACTTTTTTGTGTTCGGTTTATATTAAAAAAAATAGAACTTGGAACTCTGGAAGTCTGGAACTTCGAATATCAATTTTATTTTTATAGTATTTATAACTTAAACTTTATATTTTTATGTCAGAATTTTTAGGTTTTAAAGTTTTTTTTAATTTTTAGTTTTCTAAAAGGTTTGGTTTTAATTTTTGAGTTTTTTTAAAGAATTTAGATTGGATTTGTATTTTTTTTTACTTTTTTCGAATATAAAATAAATATAAAAGCGGAATCTCAAAAGTTGAAGACATTGAAATTGAAAACTAGACCCAATACAATGTAGATAAATAATTTATTTATTTTTAAGTCAGATTTCAAACTGTATTTGAGTTTCTATGTTTTGCAACTACTGCCAATCCTAACCAATTTAAAATATCCTTTGTTTCTCTTACTCCTATTGTTCATTCGTCCTTGCCATTCAATAGCTTGATACATATCAGTACTCACAGCACGTCAGCTCATGTTTTATATGTTGATTTGGAGTGATTTTTGCCTTACATACACTAAAGAATATGAGGTTCCGAGCCAAGTATTAGTATGATTTGGAAGTGATAAAAGGATAAAAGAAAAATATAGATATTCGAGAATTAAAATGGAAGTAAAAAAATATTTAAATTTTGTTAAGCACTAAAAAAGTTAGGTCGAGTTAGAGAGAAGAATTTAGCAAAGTACCAGGCGGCTAAATGGCTGAAGTATAAAAAGATCAAAGGCCAAACTGAAACGATCAATTGATTGTAGTAATATTGGTAATAGAAAAACTTTCATGCTTCACTTTTTAAGTCGTGTTTGCAACGGTTGGTATGATTTCCAGATCTTGTAAATGAACAATGAAAGTCTTACAAACACTGGCCAACTTTTCTGCGGACAATCGCGCAAATTTGCTTGATGCACCCTCCATGAAATTGGACTTGCAATAATCAGCAAAGGAACAAGAACTATGATGTGTTTAAACCTGCGGAGTGCTCATTAACAACAGAATCAGCCAAGTATTTACACATCCGGCAACTATGATCATGAAGGCATCTCGTCTAGTCTCAATTCCCGAAGTGAGTTCTACGGAAGAGGACGAAGAAACATGGGCGCAACAGCTGGTTCGTTCCAAATTTCGTCTCTTCAACACTCAAGCGCACTACTAGGGGGTTAGAAGATCGCGAAACAAGAAAACGAGCAAAAAAATGCATGACTGCTAAGTTTGACCCTAATTTGGTACTGAAGAAACTTCTGCTCGTCTGAATCAGAACAGCTGGAAAAATAGGCTTGTATGACCATCGGCAAATGATTTAAAATCTGCTGGTTCCACCAACGCTCTGCATAATGGGCATGTTCTTTCTCTGTCGAACCTGAAAAGCCAACAAGTTCTCCACTTCGCAACCATGAAAAGATGGACAAAAATGCTTGATATCGCTAAAGATGAATATAAATAATGCACTACGAGCAACTAAAATATGAAAGCAATAATTCTCCTAGAAGTTAACGGGCAGGCAATACTAGAATCATGCTATTAGACAATTGTAGTTTTGTTGGGACGGCAGCTTCTTATGTAACATATTATCATCTCCCTCTCAAAAGAAATACACGTGCGATCTGCAATTGAGTTATCGAAACTTTACCAGTCAGAGACGCAGTCTTCGCAAAAGATGTGCTTACAGCTTAAAACGATTGGAGAGCGCATCCTCTCCTGGCAAATGGCGCACACACTGCCAACAGCAATTACCTGCATTAGTTATATATGGTTATATTCCTAGATAGAAATACGCGAAAGGAAAGGTGAGACCGTAACAATATCTCCTGTAAGCCCTAGAAACATTACAACTTGAGTTGCATATTTAATCTGTTTATAATAGTTTCACCGCTGTCGCTCTTCTTTCGCACTACTCCTAAATTTCTCTGCTTCCACAGGCATTGAATCCTACCAAACAATTTTTGAGCACATATTGAATTCTGGATACCAATATTCAAACTCCACATTACGTTTGCAACGTATATTGCTGTAGAAGCTTTGCTTTTAGAAACAGCAGTTTTTTTTGGTCTGGCATCTTTGATCATTCTAAAAAAACGTAAATTTTCAAAGAGACCACAATTTAGTTATACAAGCTGAATTGATTATGTTAGATGGCACACTCAATTAAGCAATCTATAATCCTTTTTATTCCAGAAAATAACTATAATCCTATGTCATGCTGAAACAATAGCTTCAGTCTTTGTCATTTGCACCATGCATGAACTTCCATGTAAAATTATTTAGACATGGTAATTAACCTTCCAGGAAGGAAGATTATAACTTATATCATGAATAAATATACAAGATGGAGAAATCATTACAAAAAGTCACATATAATTGGCTCAAAGAGTATATTCAATAAATTAGGTGTAAGAAATGAGCAACATTTGTTTACTAATCAGTTGTAGCATCAATAGGGACTAAATCACTTTAAAGAACTATCCAAATCATGTGAAGAGCGGTAGATGCCTTAAGGGTAGAATATCTAAGATAGCAAACAAGTTATAGTACCTGTAGTGGAACCTTTTATCACAGAGTGATTCTCAAAGGCAATAATCCAACAACAGATATATCAGCTAAGGTTGTTAGAGGTAAGACAAGATTGGCACCTGTTCCATTGTTGCATAAGATCCATAATGTACTTTACGTAATACTGCCTTCAATGCAGCAAAGAAGGATTGAACCTAGAAGTGGACTTGACATTGTCAAAAATTCATGCTATACTTTTTTTTCCGGAAGGTGAAATTGGAAATGATGATAATTTGGGAAGTCTTCCAATATAATTAAATGGGTCTTAGAAGCTCAATAGTCTATATGATTTTAAGTACCAGAACATTACCTTCCCCACCAGCGATGTGAACTTGAAGGTAAGGTACAGCCCTGTTATCAAAGATGAAAAGTAGCTCCCATATTCTTTGTTCAGGAAAAAACGATACCAAACAGGTGTTGGCAACAACGTACGGTACAAAAGGAGAAGGTATTCTACAAGGGTTAACATTTGACCCTAATAATCACAAAGAATGTGAATTAGTATGACAAACTTTAGCAGGTGCAACTCAGTTGAAAGCAACATTATATAAACACTATTGATTAAATACAGAGAGAGTTATAGAAGCTACAATAACAACAGAGTAAGTTGGTTCCAGTTTGCTACCTATATAACTTCAAATCTTCCTAGTGGCATGTAGAGGTCAGAAGTTCTAGTGAAAGTGGATTGACTAATGAGGTTATTCATTATTATGCCACTATCAATTCATTGACAAGATCTTTATTTGTTAAAAGTTTTGCATCAATATTTGTTGAAAGAATTAACTACGCATATTTTGATGCCTTTTGTCCATCTCCTAGGTAAGCATAAGAATGAGCAATAATGTCCCAAGACAACCAACTACTTGAAATTGGTTACATGTATCTTCTCCTCACATTTAGCTTTCTCTTTCAATGTCTGAGATAAAATGTAACATGGATCAGTAGAAATAGTTCTCTCAAACTATTTTTTGTTTGCATCTACCGCTACCAGTAAGTGGGTTCACTATGACATATCCTGTTCATGATTTTTTGGGTTCAACTATGCCAAGGTACCTGAAAGGAGGAAGTACTGTTGAGTTCTCCTAAGATGTATAAATAAAATTTTTTGGGACCAAGTGATAATTTTTAAAAACTAATGGATCAAAATGCAAAATGCCAAAATGAATAGAAAACCCACGTAACCCTTTTCCGCTTCTTCTCCTTTCCCTCTTCCTCTTGTGTAAACCTTGGCTGGCAAAATTCTTCGCCGGCTGCTTCCCTTCTTTTCCATTTGAATTTAGAAATGATAGTCTCAGTTAAGTCAGTCTCAATGTGTTTTCAGATAAAAGTTATGAATTATCACGTGCTTTTAGTTGGTTTGAAAAGGACAAAATGGATAGGATTGTAAGGAACTAAAAAAAATGTTGACATGGTTTGTTTGGTTATCTAGACTTATGTCTTAACAAGCCTACAAAGGTTTCTTTTCAACTGAAGCCACCTAGGTTGAGGCAAGTATACCAGAGCCATATATATCGTGCTCATCACATCATGTTGGACCCCAAGAGGGAGGTAAAGGAGTTAAAGCTGGGACCAGCTATGATATGGAAGTCTATCCGGTATAAGGTCGGTAACATACACATGCTTTTATATATTATATATATAGCCATCAATACGGTGTGACATTATAGACCAATATTGACTACATACCAGTCCAAGTACACCAGTATTTAAAACCTTCTATCCCATCCTGCTCAACAAATTTGCATCTCATTAGGAGGCAGTGAGTGGTTTGTTTCTTCAAAGATTCCAAATCTTAAAAAAGTAGTTGTGCATAAAGAATTTTCTTGAGTTTGTGCAATGATGACGCCAATTTAACTACAAGCCTATTGAAATCAAACAATACAGCACCCTATAGATCTCCAATCCCATTAACTGTATAAATAACATCTTAGTTTTGTGTTTTTACCTGAAGCAAATTAATCCAAGATATCATTAAGATCATAGTGCAATTAAGGATCAAGCTATTATTTGAAGAGAAACTACCATGAAAGAACATCTAAAGTGATTTCTACATGTACATTAGAATGTGAAAGAAAGTTGGATTGCCTGCTCTCGGTATCTAAGACCCCTACTGTTCTTGTAGAACATCAATAGCACGCACTTAACCACCATAGCTGCTTGGCGTACTATTGTATCTGAAAGCAATAAGAGTATAAGCCACACTCCATAAAGTAAAAGGAATTTGTTATAATAGAGATAATTGCAACGAAGTTACAACAAGGATAAGGAAGAAATAAATTTCAATAAGGCACTACTTCCCAACAGATATGCAGATGTTTTATACAACAAAACGTTGAGCAACAAGTCAATGATATATCCAACAGAATGAACATAAAAGGCAGCCAATCACACAGAAAGGGCTTTAACTTTCATACACAAAATGAGTCTGTCATTTCGTCAGGGCTACCTGCTGGCAAAGGTGTTCTTCATACTTTTCAATTCATTGTTATAAGTTTGAAATATATTTTCCACCCTGTTCTCATATTCAAAACGTTACTCCTTTCACATGTTGGCAGTAAAATGAGATGAAGATGTAAAAGCCTCGAAAGCTAAATCATACATAGGAAAATGATATATAGGAATAGGATAATATGGCTTGCTCTTGATTCATCTCCGAAACCACATAAACCATTTGTCCTTTGAACATTACAAACCTACTAAAACTTTAACTATTTATAACTTTCTTTTGAGTATATAAAGACCATGATAAGTCACATTTCAAGCTACAACGGGCACTAGTTCCCTACCGGTGTATTATCTCTTGAAACCTGCATTTGCAAGTTTGTTAAATTTTGAAGAATGTAAAGCAAGGCAAGATGGTTATAGAAATTCAATTTATTGTAAAATGATATCAAGAAATTTTCCTTGTTATCCTATACTATGAACACATACGCACAATTCCACAAGTCTTGCTTGGATTCAGCCAGGTAATAAAGGAACTTCAATACCATGTTTTTGTCAAATAGAAGAAAGAGTTATCAATTATCCAAAGAATTGCAAATTTTAATATCACAAAGCATAATAATTAAAATTAAAAAACAAACCACTGAATTTCAACTACTAGATCTGGCTGTATGCAATATCGTAAGCATTGATGAAGATTATTGGAAGTCAAAAACAAGACTCATCAAATTTAAATAAGACCACGTTCTTTATCTGTCTTTTTGTACGAGACTCACATGAAAATCCAGGCATGCTTTGGAGGAACTTAGTTCCTGTTATACAAGACGAAAGGGAAAGCACTATAGAAAGGAAGAGAAGGATACGTGTGACTAAATTTCAGTGAAGCCAAATGACCCATCAATGCAATCCCAGTTTCCGTTGCTATAGATAAATCATGAAATAAAACATGTAAAAATGGTTGAATGTAATCACAGTATCAAGCTATACCATGGAAAGACTGTTGATCAAGCTCAAAAGAACAGAAGTCCCCTAATATCCAATTATTTATGGTTTGTAGAACTTAGCAGAGTAGAATATCATTAACCATGATGATAAATATGGCATTCCAAAATGGAGGTACTTTTTTAGGAGGAAGCATGACTAGTGTGTACAGGAGGTCTAACATCCAATTATTGATAGTTTGTAGAACTTAGCAGAGTAGAATACCATTAACCATGATGATAAATATGGCATGCCAAAATGGAGGTACTTTTTTAGGAGGAAGCATGACCAGTGGGTACAGGAGGTCATCATTCCTGTACCACCAGTAGACTCCAAATACATGAATCATGAAGGTTAATGTAATTCCAGTAAGCACTGCTATTCTTCGCTCTCCCTGCAATGGCCACATTAAAATAGATATTCAAGATACCACATGTCGTTCATGACAATATATCTCCACAATATTATATAATAGAAAAAAGCAATCAAAAAATGTATATACTATCTTATGGAAGTATGAGAAAGAAATATACTCATAAATCAGGGAAAAGGTTGCCCTGTCCCTATTGGTTTTATGAGATTCGTAGAATTGAAGTATAAACCAAGGTTCCCACATGTGACACAAGAAGGGTGAATGTGTCCTTATGATCAAACACAAAGGTTAATTAAGTATTAGATGATATGCCATGGCACGTAAGGCAAGGCTGCAAGAAAGTTGAAGGACAAGTTTAAATCATAATTTGCAAGATCAGTTGATCCTAATTCAGATCCACTGAATAGGATTAGGATTGATAGTGTCTGATCCGATTCCTACTGATTTCTTGGATACATATGGGAAACTATCAGTGTATTAGAAGGTTGGACTAGAATTGAGATGAAATCTACAAGAAAAGACATATCGGCCTTGGATCATTGAGATTGGGCAACTCCAATAATTTGAAGCGAAACCTTCCAGGGTGGGGGATGAGGAGCTTGAGGTGAAGACTCATTGATGACATCTCCTTCTCGTTGCTTCTTAGTGGTTGTTGATTATTGAACATTGCTTCTCACTTGTCATGACACTCATTAACTCTTGAAGGTGGAACCTCTCATCTATTGCCACTTTCAATAGTTCATTAGCTCTCACTTCTCACTTGTTGCTTGTAGTAGCTCATCAACTCTCACCTCTCAAATATCAAGCAACAATTAGTGGTGAAGACTCAAAGGGAGAGTGGGAAATGGATTTACGATATAGGCAAAAACTTTCTTTCCAATTATATTATTATTATATAAGATTTAAAAGTTCAATCTGAACCGGCCAAAATTTTCTATTTGTATCCATCAGATATGGTCCTATTCACTATGTCAGTATAGTCGATTTCATTATAGTACAAATGTTGGTTGCACAAACCATATGGTTACATCGGTTCAGACCGATTTCTCAAATCTTGATTATATTATGTTAATGCATAACATTTAATAATAAATGGGATAGTTAGATTATGATTATTAGTTCATGAACTTATCTTAGACTTTAATTTGTGTAGTAATGTAAAGTGTCAAAATAAATAGTTAACTAATTCACTATATATAACTAAAATAGACAAATTTTTATTATAGCAAAAACATTACTAATATTTTCATACACTATATTGTTAAGAAATAATGATTAATAACAAATAATTGTGTATTATATTATTTTCGCATGAATCGTAAAGAATGATGCTTCTTGTCTCCTTCTTCAAAAGTGTATTATTATATTGTCATAGTCTCTTCTTTATTTTTTGTTTTTATTGCAAATTATTTTCTTTTCCTATTTTGATTATGTTAATTTGGCATGGCCAATATAGCTAACCGAATATTTTTTAGACAATTTTGATATTGATACTAATGCCACAAATTATGATTTATATATACTTAGTTAACAGAACAAGAAACTATCACCAACACAACAAACATATACCAATGAAACCTAAGTGCACCCACCTCAGCTCCGTGGCTTGTCTTTACCCCTTCACATCAAGGAGAAAATAAATGCAGTTCTCTAGGAAATCATTATCTAAGGTCTAAACAATTACATTTTAAATTAAAAAATCTCATGCTTCTTCTAATACGTAACTCAAGTTCCTTATTTGCATGCATATATTGTGATGCCTAAGCAGAAAATTCTATTTCCATAGTGGTTTTAAAAAATCAAAACAAAACTATAACTACTAACCTTTAAAGCAGTTTGTTTTTTCACAATATCGTTTGACTTAAACATCACTGCAACTATCCAGATTGTGATGAAAAAACCTGCATATGTTTTTCCAAGAACAAAAATTTAAAAAATGATCATGGGACAAAAAGACCATGCATGTGCAGGGACACAAACACACACACAAAGAACAGGAAACACACGCATCTTGGAATCCTTGATCAAGAAACACACTAAGCATACATTTAGAAACTTCACACAATTTAGAAGATCAAAACAATGAGCGACAAAATATAGTGACAGTGCACACGTTAATAAAGTAGTTTATTCCTTCAAGCAAATTTTTTGGGGAAGAAATTCATTTCAGACATCAACAAAACCCTGGACATTTTCTTCAATATGGATCTGAATTGAAAAGAATCATAAACACTGCGTGAAAAGGAACTTTCTTCAAATAAATTTTCCATTATCTAACAGTCATATTTTTATTAGCACCTATGAAGTCCAAGCTCTTATAGCCTCTCAAATAAATCTAGGTACAATTTATCAATCTACTGATCTGAGAAATCGTCAAATAGGTTTCCTTTTTTGCTAGTTGCTACAGATGTAGCAAAACGTGAACAGCATATTAAAATATTAAATGGCTTTTCCCAAAAAGCAACAACTAAATGGAGAGAAAACTGTGAAAGATTATCATGAAATAAACTCATCAGAAGATCTATTCTACAGCATCACAGAAACATGTATGAGCTTCCCCAATCATCATTCTCAGCAATAGGGGTGACACTGGTAGTGTAGGGTTCAATACCTGAATCATCAGGTTTTTTCCTCTTTAGATTAGCATGAGAGCTCAAATCCAGCGGTCAATTTTTTTAAAAATAATACTGCCCTGATCAGGCATCAGGTTTTTCAAGTCAATTCAAATATGAACATGGCTCTTTTATAAATGGGTTGACCCAACACAACTTGAATAACCCATTAAATTTATAAACATATTTTTACTATATATTAAAAGTATAGCAAATGATATGCTATGCTATATATACATATATAATAATGTAAATATGATATATGTACATAATAGAGAGCATACATATTATTTTAATAGATTGCGCAAGTCAATCTATTTATGACCCAACCCAAGATTATTTTTGGCTTATAAATGATTCAACCCGATTATAACCTGAATACACTTACACCATCCAAAGCCACCTAACTTCATATCAAGTTAAGATAGGTAAACATATAGGGTCGATTTTTGCCAACGCTAATTATGTACTTGTTATATTATACTAAACCAACATCCTACTTCATTCAAAGAAAATATGCAACCATATTGCAGGTGGTATATTGCTCATCTGAACAAAAATAGGTGATTTTATTAGATCAGCAACTGACACCTATAATTCGGAACAGTTGTTGCATTCCAATTAATCTCTACTATAGAAGAAAGAGCACAAATAAGATGTGCGTAGCCTAGAGTCATATCATTGCCTTAGAAACCTATGCAACCAAAATGCAACTAGTAACAAAACCTGTCAGAGATGTTCTCACATGCCAACAAGAATAGGTGAAGTTATTAGATCAGCAACTGCCTTAATAATTCTCAATTACTATCACATTCAATTTAATTTCTAATATATAAAAGAGCATAAACAAGATGTCTGGGTGATCTAGAGTCATGTTATGTCCCCATAACATAGTTTAACTTAGTCTTCCCCAAAAGTAAAGTTTAGAGTTGATAATTTGTCATATTAAATTTGTAGAATTGATAAGCTAATATAGTGCAGTGGGGCTCATAACATAATTTTGTTAAATCCCTTGGATTTTGGAAGTTAAAAAGCAGATAACAAGAATCCTCACAAGATATAAAGTTCAGATTTCCTTCATTTCAGATTTCTGAACTATAATTTTCTTTTGTGTGGCCTTAAAAAACTTAGGGAATCAGACTACCAACACTGTTTTCGTGAACTCCTCAGGTTGGAATAAAGAAACTTGGGATATGGAATTCCAGGTGTTAAAAGAAAGGAGTTCCAAATCTCATAATAATGGTTAATTTACTAATCCCATTTACTTGTCAGATTATTTTCATACACAGCTGATTAGTTACTTAACATATCCATAATAAAGAAAATATCAAGTCTAGTATAGTAAAACATGATTAGAAATGGAATTTTAATTGTCCTTTCTTGAAACACTAGAATTGGAGGTTATAATTTTTTCAATTATATTCAATCAAGGAATTAGGATTATTTTTTTATTAGACTAGATTCCAAACAAGATACTAAGAATAAACATGCGACCCACCAATGCATACCTTGCAAATGCTGTTTGATCAACACGACCAAGTGCAGCAATGAAAAAGGAAGAAACTGCTCAATACACCTGGCAGTCTGCTGTATATCATATGTCTGATATGGCGAATCTCCGTTGTTACCACCCGCACCAGTCGCCTCACCCTCCGTGCTCGGACCACCACCAGCTGAGATGGAAGCATTAGCAAACGAAGAAGAACTAGAATCACTCTCGAGATCTCTCCCTTGCCATTGGAATGAACCACCATGCAGCTCGCTGGAGTGACCGCTACTACCAGGAACGGGCTGCTCCCGGATAGGAGCAACCATCAAACCCTCCTCATCCCCAGCCCCAATTATCCTCATGTCCACCTCCCCGTTGCCGAGGCCTCCGCGGGCAGCCGACTCCTCGATCCGTTCTGGCCCCGATCCACCAATTACTCTCTGGCTCTCCGAATGTCCGGCCCGCGTCTGCAGGATTCCGGAGTACGCCAGCAGCGCCGAGAGCAGCGCCTGGCTCAAATTGGACGGAAAGAAGCCAAACCTCCTCGGCGGAGCACCGAAGGCGTCATCAGTTTGGTTTCTTGACGCATCGGTGATCCCGCCGGAGGCTTCCATCGTCGCCGGCGATGAATTGGTTTGGGTGAATCCCGGATGAATCGGGCTAGGCGGGAAGAGGGTGGGATCGGATCAATGAAGGGAGGTGTTGGGAATCTGGAACTCGGGATGCCTAATCGAACAAGGCGCGGAAGTTTGGAATCAAAGAATTGCCTCTCCTTTTCTTGCCTTCCTTTTTATAATATGACGTCGTCGCCTTTGAAGTAGTTGAGTCGGAGGCGATGCTTTTCTTTTCTTTCCGGAAATTTTTAGTTGGGTCCTTAGAGTTGTTAGTATTTGTCAGTTTGATCTTCAAAGTTTTTTTGCTTAATTCAGAGGTTTATAATTTCCTTCTTTATTCATCCTTCAAGTTTATATTTTTCATTGTGCTCCCTGAAATTCATTATTATGTCAGTTTGAAAAGTTTAAATATTCTCAAATAAATAATGAAGGATTTTTTAAATAAGTGCAAATTATGTTGTCCTAATCGATACATCGAAGATTGGTATCATCAGTACTATACGCTCATACGAACTAATATCAATTAGTATGTACTGTTCAATAATAATTTGATATTTAATACCTTGATATAACACGATATTGCCTTAAATTTTACAGAGTTAAGGGCCTAAAAGCGAAACTAACCAAGGGGCAAATGGAAATTTTAATTATATTTTCTAGTTGAAGGCCTCTCAAGTCTCCCCCCAATAGCTCGGCCTGCGACTAAGCCCATCTCTCTCTCTCTCTCTCTCTCTCTCTCTCTCTCTCTCTCTCAACTCTGGCATGGCGAAACCCTACAAGCAAATGATCAATGGCATACGCAGGCTCTGTTCATACCAATTCTCGTTGAATCCTTTGCCACGAACCTCCACCTTTTACGGCCAGACACGGTTCTTGAACTCGACGCCCTCCAGCTTCCACCGCTCGTGGAATTTCTCTCCGACCACAGATCCAGCCTCCTCAAATTCCTTATTGTCCCCTTTTTTCTCTTCGAGTCAGCGTCTAGGCTCCGGAAACTCTACCAAGTTGCCGCCCTTGGGTCTAGGAATCAAGGGGCTCGGTCGGATCAGCGGGAACGGGTTCGGCTCTAAGAGCTTCTCCGTCAAAGGCTTTAACAATGGAAAGTACGCGAGCTCTGGATCTAGATTGGGTAAATCTATGGTTGATAAGCCACTGTCAGTCATCTCTTCGGCTTTCTCACGGTACCGCGTGGCGGTAGGATTGCAAATGGAAGCATTTTGGAAGAGAAACTATATGGTCCTCCTGGGAGCCGGCGCACTGGTGGTCTGCATCACACTTTGGAGGCTCATGTTTGGGGTCGCTAGTACCTTTGTTGAGCTTTCAGAAGGCATGGCGAAGTATGGATTTCTTGCGCTTGCGACTGCCATGGTGGCCTTCGCGGTAAGCATTCGTTTTATATCTTAAGAAAAATGTGTTGCAAATTCTTCTTCACAAATAGTTTTTTTTTAGTAGATGTTGTTGGTTGTATATTTTTGGGCCACCCACATTTAGCCGAAAATTATAGAATTGTCTGCACTAGTGATCAAGTAAATGAACGAATGATGAACTTGCATAGGCAAGACACATCTCTGTGGAGGAACTACAAATGCAGTGGCTAAGGAAAATAATGAAAGAACTTGTCGATTAGTAGGACATTTGGTATTAAGGTAAAACATGTAAACCTTTTGCAAGTGGTAATAACTCGAGGAAAGATGATGAAACCTATTTAGCAAATTCACGTCATGCCAAAGAAACCTATAAACGCACTGGTAGTGAAAGGTGATGAATACCCTCCTATCGCAGCTGTTGCTTATAATTTGTTGTATTGTTTTTCTTACTATAAGACATTTACAGATACATTAGCGGTTATCAAAAAGTGGAATTTGCGTTCACTGTTTTTGATGTTGTGCACTTTTTATATATATTGAAAATTACAAGGACTATATTGCACACAAGATGCCACTAATGAGAATCAAGCCCAGAGGTATGATAACTCAGCCTGAATGCACTTAATGATCAAGCAAAGAGACTTGCACAAACTTATAGTAAATTGATTGCAGACAAAGACTATTCTTTCTTAATGTGGGTATTGACTAAGACAAGATAGCATCCTTCGGTTTAGATACTTGCTGTGTAACTATCAATGCTTGAACCTATTTGTAGGATTTCGACAATTGTGATGTTGGTATTGTATGAACTTTTAGACAGCTTATCAAGGAAAGAGAGATACCCATATAATCATAAAGAAAAACAAATCGATTCAATATTAAGATAAAGTTTTTTTTTACGGTCACCTTGTTGTATTCTTTCTTCAAAAAAACATATTTTTTTCATAGCTTTCTTCTTTAAAATTTGTTTAATCTGATTTTGTTCTTTTACCATCTTAATTCTATCGTTCATTTGAAATATTTACAATTTGTTTGACTGCATTTTCGTGGAATTAAAAAAATCTCTTGATACACCCTTTACTCATGGATACTAAATGTCTTAGATTCATGGTATTGTATTGGGATCTTGAGTTTTTCTGTCATATTTTTAACTTACTTTCTGGTTTTAGGTATGCTATATTCAGAATTTACATCTTTAAGGATTGCACAATGACCAGTAATAACAATTATTCAATTCCATTAAAGTTGCAAATTGCAATGTTTGAATTCTTTGTTGTCTCTTGTTTTTCAGTATTGAGATTATTTAAAGGATGCTGTATTCTCATCCTAGGAATTTTATATGGACTTAGGAGTATGTACCATGGGTTCATATGACTTAATAAATGTTAAGAACAAGTGTCTTGAGTTGTATGCCCCAGAACTTAATCATCAGTGAATTTCTTTCCTAATTTGATTGGATTTGTACCTTCAACTTCCATATTTGTCATCATTTTATAGAATCTGATGCCTGAAACCTAATCTACCAACGGTGCATATACTTGATGTGAAATAAGGAAAAATGCAGATGAAACCATGGGAGGAGGGGAGGCATCCAAGAAATAGTTTCTTATCATTGTTATTTAAATTACAGCATTTAAAGTACCGCATCAACTTAAGAAGAGAAAGGAACAAGGGACAAGTTTCCTTTTAAGATATTTGGGTTACTGTTAAGTTGATTTGATTTCTTACTCCTAAGTGATGTCATGTAGTTAGTTTTCTGTCTTGCATATTTTTTCCCCTTGATTTTTCTACCATAAGAAGTGACGTTTTATATTGGAGAGTAAGCAAGATCTGGTATGTTAGGTTCAGGCTGGGAATGGCCCTGGTATTCAGGTTCAAGATCAGAATGAATCTTGAATCCTGCATACCTTTCGATCTGTTTATCAGCTCAGTTTTTTTCCCTCAAATCATCTTGGAACTGGCTGGGCTCAGTATTCTTGAATGAAACTTCTGAGTTTTTTAAAACAGATTTTGGCTCTAGAATTGGCAAATTTAGTGAAGACTTTAACAAAAGAATCTAAAGTTTCTTGTAGCATACTTTATGCTTAGGCTTTGAGAATGTTGAGGTTTGATAATGGATTAGGATTTTGGAACATTGGAATTTGGATAAATGTTCAAATCTAAATGACATTACCTCAGGCTTCAAGTTTCAACAAGTGTTGTTAAATAGCCGCAACAGCGGCGCTATAACGTTTTTCCATTGTGGTTTTTGAGCAATCCGCTACGAAACGCTATAGCGGTGCTATAGCGGATAGGTCCATATTATAACGTTTTTAAGTTTTAGAAATTAAAATTATGACTTGAATTGAGTTAGTAGTATGTGATCTTTCTTTATATAATTTATTTTATTTTTATGCAGCTTAATTTATTAGGTATATAACATATATTTTAGACGTTATACTTAATTTTTTATGTATATAATATATATTTTAAATGTTATGTGACTTCCGCTATTTGTCTGCAACGCAATCCGCGATATTATATTGCGGATTTTTAGTTTTCCGCTATTTTCCGCGATCCGCTATTGATAACACTGGTTTCAACCTAAAGTTGATTTATAGAAAGCCCGCCCTACTCATGATTACAAATAAATCGACTGATTATTTTTTAGGGTGTTCAAGTTTTTCAGGATATTTAGTACCTTTTTTGTGCGTTAAACTTATTTTTTCATGTTTTGATGTTTTAACTTTTAATCTTATTCATTATTGAAATTCAATAGGTACTGTGAGCATGAGGGAGAATTTTTTTTCAGTGTATCTAATCAAAAAGCAAAGCTGAATCTTATTTTTTAAATTATATTTCTAAAAGATAATTAAATTTTACTTTTATATTTTCCCACCCCATTTCTTTTGTTTTCTCTCCTAGGATACACACCCAGAGGTAGAGAAATATTTTATATATATATATATATATATACATACATATATATGCATGTGTGTGTTTGTATGTATGTGTGTATATTGAGTATCAACATTTCTTTGTTGTAGAGTTCTAGTAGTAGTTTTTCTAATCTTATTTGTTCCTCTATAATCAAGAAAATTTCCTCATCATTGTTGTATGCATGCAGATGTCAGATTTAGTGATGATAATTGTGCCACTGCGTGTTAAAATGTTACCAAATAATTGTATGTTTCTTACACTAAAGTTTCACTTTGCTCCTGAAGGGAATGTATGTCCGTGGAAGATTCACTATCAATCCTGACAAAGTTTATAGATTGGCAATGAGGAAGTTGAACACATCTGCTGGAATTCTTGAGGTTATGGGTGCCCCTTTGACTGGTACGGATGTCAGAGCGTATGTAATGTCAGGAGGTCGACCCAAACTGAAAAACTTCAAGGTGAAGTTTGGTGACAAACGTTGTTTTCTAATATTCCCAATCCGAGGATCTGAAAGGAGGGGTCTTGTGAGTGTTGAGGTCAAGAAAAAGAAGGGCCAGGTACCTTTCTTAAAAGTTGATGTTTTATTGGAAACTTGTGCGAGTGTTGAATCAATGTTTCCTCACGGGGATGGATGTGTATGAAATACTTTCAGTTGAACTTTGACACCTTATATTTAATTAGTAGTGATTTCCTTATGCCTTTTAAGATTTTTTTAACACAATTGTTTTGCTCTTCATGATCTTTGTCCAGTTGTAATGGTGTTTTAAGTGTGTCTTTTCATTATTTGCCAGAAGTTTGTCTACTTGTTGATTGAGCTGCTGATATATATTTGGTTTAGTGGTGGTCTCTGAGAAGACCCATTTAAGTGATAAATATTTTTCTAATTAAAATGTTCAAGTGGATTATCTAAAAGTTGAAGGAATGAGCATCACATAAACTTTAGAAATTGTTTATTCTTACATGTTTTCTATTCCATTACTTCTCTTGATTGTTATAATTATCTTTGGATTTGACCTTGCATGATCATTGTTGCAGTATGACATGAAACTACTTGCGGTTGATATACCTATGGCCTCAGGGCCTGATCAGCGGCTGTTCCTTGTCGGGGATGAGGACGAATACAAGGTGGGAGGAGGCTTGATATCTGAACTAAGGGATCCCATCGTGAAAGCAATGGCTGCAGAGAAGGAATTTGAAGATCTAGATGAGCAGGAGGAGAAAGAGGATGAAATCAGAGAGAGGGAGGAGACACTAAGAAAGCAGCGAGAGGAAGAGCTAAAAGCACTAGAGAAAGCGCAAAAGCAGCAGGAAGAGGAAACCGAGAACAAACAGCGATAAGTTCATAGCATTTACTTATCTTGTGGATGCCTCAATTACCGAAATTACAGAAAGCTGCTTTGAGAGCAAAATTTCTGTGAAACCACAATTTTTTTTTCCCTTGGTGAAGTTCCAGACAGGTTTTTCTCATCCCTGTCATCGCATAACGGCTTTTATTCCTTACAAAACATGAAAGCTCCCGCAGGATCTTATGTATTTTGATGGTTAATCATTTCTTTTTCCACCAAATTAGGATTGTGCGTTTAGGGGATAAAGCTCTCTCTTTGCAGCAAACTGTCATTTCTCTTGGGGATTACAAGCTTGATTTGCAAATAATGAAAGTCCAAAGATGTGAGTTTTCTTTCCATGACTAATCTCTGCGTGCTTTATCACTGTAAAATTTCTTAATAGTCCTACTATGTTCATTAAGGATCTCAAACATTGATTCAAAGTGTTAAATTTCACAATTGCAATTTGCCTACACCGAATCTATTCAGAGCAGGAAAGAGTTGCTGCTACATGAGATGTTATGGAGCTTCCTTTTTCTCTTATTCTGTTCTTGAGATGTATCACAAATTCTCTTATGCTACATAGTACATGGGATTTGGAATTTTAAATGTGCGGTCGCCGACGCAATCTCCTAATAAATCACTCCATTGATCTCCAACGTTCCCTCTGATCCTGTATCCTTCCGCCACCAATCCCCTCCTCATAGCAGATTTGAAGAGCACTGCTGTTCTATGTTCCCTGTATCCGGCATTTCTGCTAAGCTAGCAGTACAGCAGTTTACCATATTAGCAACATTTCAAGGCTGTTATACGGTCATCTGTAAATCTATTATTGCAGAGTTCCCATATAGCCTGTACTAAAATTACAGCAATTAACTGCAAGGACAGATGCGAAAGTTTCCGAGGACACAAAAAAGTAAGCTACTGATGACTTTAGCATCAACTTTTTGAGCTGAAAAACTTGTACTAATCTCTGATTTCATTGTAGTACCATCTTATTATCACCAACAGTTATTTAATTTGGAAAAAAAATATTTTCTCGAGATCAAATAAGGAAGAGAGAGTCTATTTTGATTAGAATGTTAGCATGTGACATGTTCCATCACCTCATGATCAGCCTCTGATGACCAACAAATCCTTGTGCAGCCAAATTCTCAGCTGTACAAGTGCCCATAACTTCTTCATTCCTTCCAGTGACAAGAAAGACCTTGAAGCCTCTGTCAATCAGATCCTTATAAACCCGAAGCACTCCAGGAATTGCAGGACAAACTCCCTTCAGAACCCAACTCTTATATGCTGCTGAATCAAAAGGGTCTCCCCTAAACACACAAAGCCTCCATCAGTGTCATACATAAGGGGGAAAAAGATTTAGTTTAGCCCTAATTACAATTTTATCCTTTGAGTTAAAAAAAATTAGTGCCCTCCTTAAGTTTTTGGATTTAGTATCAATTTGGTCATCCAACCTTAAAAAATACTCCATAATTTGGAGGAAAAAAAAAGGAAAACGTAAAAGAAAAACTCATTATGAAACTGAGTTGACTCATGACGTAAAACTGAGTTGACATCCCTCACAATATTTGGATCTCCCGAGTCAGATAAAAATCTTCTCCATCTTGAGTGCAGAAATCGAAGTCGGAAAAAATTGGAGGCATTCAATCCAAGATCAGAAAATGATAAATCTCTTTTTTGTCTCATCTCCAACTTAAGTTTTGATTGAAGCACAAGGTTAGACCAAGTCAGAAACCAGAGTTGGAGCCTTCTACAAGACTACAACAATTCCTTTTTCTTCTCCAACTTTCCGCCCTTTCTTTCCGTCTCAGCTTTATCCAAGAAAAAAACAAAGACTAGCGCTAAACTCTGCATACTGATCAAACAGATGAAGAAGACCAATTCAAACTAACACTAATCTTGCTGCTTCGATTGTATTCTAATCCATTGAATAAAATGTGGAAACTTTTACTCCTCATCTCTTTGCTAAACTTTATAAGTTAAAGAGAGAGAGTAAAGCCGGCATTAATCACTCACCCGAAGCGCCTCTCCCTGTAGTGGGGAAGGTTGGAGAGGCAGGTGTCGTCGACGTCAAGAACCCACGCGTCCCTGCCGTCGCCGTCCGCAGGGACAGCGTCGGCGTAGCTCGCGATTTGCTCGACCACCGCATCGACGTCGCTGCCGTACTGTCCCCCGAGCATGTAGCTCTCCACGTGAGGGACGCATTGCGGCGGCACCACTCGCCACCCCCGCGCGTTGTTGGCCTCCACCGCCACTCTCCAGCTCAGGCAATAGCTGCCGCTGCTGCTCCTCGACTCTGATGCCATATATGGATTGCGTTGTTGCTTGTTGAGCTCAGAAATGGAAAAGGTTGGCGAGAATGGACCGGGATTGGTAGTTGATTTATAAGTTTTTATTCAGTGCGATCGGAGATGGATTGACCCTTTCCACGCAAGTCTATGAGTCAACTTCCAATGTTGACTTTGAATGAGGGAAGAAGAGTGCAATTTTCTTATGAAAACCTTTCGTATATGAAAGTTATAATATTAAAGTACAATAATAACAGTAGTAATAACAACAATAATAATAAGATAATAAGATAAGTTCAAGAATGCAACCATCCACGCTATATTTTTTTGAAAGAATTTTACAGAAGGAAAATATACTTTAACTATTACTTTAACTTCAGACTATATTTTCTTTAAAAAAATCTACAGTAAAAAAAGAAAAATATATTTTGATTATTATTTTAACAAAGTAATAATTAAAGCATATTTTTCTTTTTTCTGCTATGAATTTTTTTTCAAGGAAACACAACCTTAAAATGTCAAATTTGTTGAAGCTCTACTGGGGTAAGTTTTTTTTGCTAATTAGATCCACCTTGCTTTCGTTTATGTCTTAATCATTCTTTTATAAATAATATACTATGGAGCGTTTTTTTAGATATCTTGTGAAAATATTTGAATAGATTTATTAGTAGAACGCCCATAGAAAATCTTAACCCAATAATAATATGACTAAAATTTATAAGAAACGAACGATAAGTATTGAGTCATGAATCTATCTGATAAAGAATTTACCCTATCGATTTTCTATGAGAAGAACAACTCAATCTCTTTAAAGTTAGAACACTCACAAAGATATGTACCTAAATATGTGCATAATTAATTAGTTATTCCTTATGGATCAACTCTTATTTCAAATGATTTAATACATTCTTTACTTGGAATGGAGGAAAGGGTAAGGAAAAAAAAAGAAAAGAAAAAATAGATGGATAGAATGTGTTATAGATTTTCTTTTCTTGTATTTACTTAGAAAAAAAAAAAATAAAAGATTGATATATACACTCTAATTTTTATTTTTTTCCACTCATATTATATATATACTAATAATATCATATAATTATTAAATATTAAATATTAAATATGAGCAATGAAGGCGAAGAAAGTGGCGGATCTAGGACCTGAAGGTATATGAGGGCAACAATTATATAGCGGCAGTATTACAATAATTAAAATTTTTTTAGTGGGGCAAATTATAATTTTTATACGTATAATATAGTGAATATACATACTTGTTTAATGACTTTAAGAAAATAAGTGGGGGCATTTGCCTACACTAGGGTACATGTGGCTTCGCCACTAGGCGAGGACAAGCAGCGGCGGTAAGAACGAGTAGTGGCGATGAGCTCGAGTAGTATAGACGAGCTCAAGTAACAACGACAAGGACAAGTAGTCAAGGAAAGCTCGTAGTGAGAGAGGACGAACAATGGTGCAGTGAAAAGCAATTTGTGAAATTAGTAAAATTAATATATAGTTTTAGTTTTTTTGCTCGATTCGAGCGGAAAGCAAATAGAGAGATTAATACCTAACTTTCTCTCTTACTTTCCATCCTAAACTATCCATCCACCTAAATAAACAAGCATATACTTTTTTTCTTCTTACTTACTCTCCTTTTGTTGTAACTTTTCCCCCAAGTAAATAAGCCCTTAATGATATTATTATTTTAAATTTAATTTAACATTAATAAATATTTAATGTAGTTTAAATTATTCACAATTTTAGATATATCACTATTTATATTTTTAATGATTTTACTTATCTATAATAATAATGTGATTGAAGTAAACAAAAGAGATGCTCTAATCACCTACTTGTCAATGATTAAAATCGCAAAAAAAATAATATAGTAATTGATATGCTAATAAAAAAAAGTAATTAAAATTATATTATAAAAAAGTCCGTCTTTCACAGGTAATTTTTTTCACGGTCAATCATATGTTCACTTCCAGCCGTAATTGTTGACTTTGAGTGTCAGCTACAATATGCAAGGGTCAACGCTTAAGACCAAAGTGACGCGTGCACACTAATTTGTTTATTTTATTCATGAGAGAAGAGCATGCAAAAGATTAGACCCACGTTGATTAAAAATATAATAATAGTAATTAATTTAATAATGTCCCAATTCCATGGCACTTGAGATCAGGCCCTTAAATTAAATATAATAATGGAGCAATCGAAGTCAACAATTAAAATTTATTTAATTGGGAATCAGGATAAAGATTTCTTTGGGATTTTTAAGCATGTTTTATTGGGGCAAGAAAAAAAAAGAAAAGTAAAGAAAAAAAAAAAAATAAGTGAAAAAAAAAATAGTGAGGTTGGTAGTAAAGAAGGGAAGAAAAATATTTTCTCTTTCTTTTGGAGAGAATAAAAAAGGAGAAAAAAGTGATCCCTTTCTTTGGGGATAAAGATTTAGAAACTTATGTACCTGATTGAAAAGAATCAGGATAAAGATTTCTTTGGGATTTTTAAAGATGCATTAAATTTGAGGCTGTGATCTAAGATTTAGAAACTTATGTACCTGATTGAGAAGAATAATATTTCAAGGGAAATAACCAAACTAAATTCTATTTAGGTACAAAATTCAAAGAATAGTACTTTAAGGGGGCCTGATTTGAAAAGCTTACAAATTCAAGAACCAAATTGAAATATTCAAGAACCAAAATTCAAAGAATAGTACTTTAAGGGGGCCCTCCTTAGTGTACATAAGCAGTGGCATTAATGTGAGATGTTAAAGGAGGTCATAGGTCCTTGTCCTTATTTCCATGTGAAGTAAAAGGACTCAATTGTTCTTCCTTGTGGAAGACTTTGCCCTAAACAATACAAATGCTAATCTCTTTTGGCTTCTTTTCATATTCCACTTTGCCTTCTTGGTTGGTTAAACTTCCTCTGCACAATGTTGACTCCATTTTGTCAGGAAGTTTGAAGTGCATTTGATTCAAGCTAATGTTCCAATTGCCTCTAGATCTTATAGACAAAAAAGTTTAGATTAATGTATTAATCATCGAATATAGGTTTTGTATTTTAAGGATTTGATATAAGCTTTGACTGCGTTTGGGATTGTATCATGTATAGTCTAGATTTGATATAAACTATCTTGTCCAACCTCTAAACTGGTTCTGAACCGAAAAGTGATTGAATTATAGAGAAACCGAACTATTTAGTTTGGTTAACTGTATTTGTATTTGCAGTTCGATTCGATCAATTAACAATCGATTCAATTGTTTTTTTAAACATCCATACTTGAGTTTCTTACAAATAAATTTTGAAGCTTAATAGTGCATTCTTGTGGCTGAGTGAGCAAAATTCCAATGCCATTTATGAGAGCACATGAAAGCAGACAATCATACTCACTACGAAGATTTCATTTCCTTGAAGAACTTTGCTTGAGAACACAGGTCTTTCTAATCATGGAATTGTTGTGGCTGTGGCTACCAAAAGGTAGGTGCCACATTCTGTCGAGGCGTTGTTCCCTTTGATGGTCAAATTAAAGTCAATTTTAAAGCTTCGTAAAACCCTTGCAGCACTTTTGCCCTAAAGCAGGTTTTGCATTCTCTTGACATACTAACTTCACTTAGCTCAAAGATCTCAAAGTCTGAAAATCAGATGCTATTTGTATTTTGTAAGAAAACATTCATCACATAAGAAATCCTTCGGTTGATTCATGGACCTTAGCCTAAAAAGTTACCATTTCAATCGATGGATTGCTTAGTAGTTTTGTTCTTACATGAACTAAAATAAGAAAAAAATAGAGTATAAATAAAGCTTTTTATTTAACTGAAAATGAATTTGAGATCCAACTAAGAACAGCTCAACAGGTCCATTTACTATTGAATCCTATGTCGTTGTGACTAGGAAGCACCCCTCAATCATCAAGTGTTTAGTACCATTTCTGAGATAAGAGTTGAGTTGATCCATGGAGCTTAGCCTAGTAAGTAACAATTTCCATTGAGCAATCTCATAGTAATTCTGTGCTTGAATTGAAATAGAAGGAAGAGAGTATAAATGATAAAACATTGAATTTGGGGATCAAATATTCCTCTCTAATATTTTTCTCTATTTTTTAAAATTTCTTTTTAGGAAACATAACTAATTGATGAGGGGAAAGACTAAGAGGGCTATGGTCAGATTTGGATTGGCTTCACCTCACAGGAACATGATGAGTCCAAAAATCTTAATGATTCACAAAGATGAGGACAACAGAAAATGGAAACATGGCACATGAATCTGTCAATGAGATAGGTAGCCTTCTCAGTACATTTAGAAGCTGGATGAGATTGTGCCATCAAGAGGGGTTTGAACCCTAAAGAAAATACTGTGCCCTAATTATTATCATTTCTTGTCCTCCTCTTCTTCAACCATTTGTCCCCACCTGATAAACAGCAGCACAATCATCTGAATCAACAATTTTCTAACTTTTATAAAACACACACACACACACGCACAATTTTCTAACTTCGATTACAGTTCATGCATATTTCACTCCAATGTTGAAGGCATTTTGTCCTTAATTACTTTCTGAAACAAAGTAAAAGAGAGTTTCATCTAGACCATGTAAGCCTTTTCTTTCCAAATGACCTGAAAAACTTGATACATCAACTAGAACTATGGATTTGCATAGGCCTTGTGGAAAAGCATTGCCCAATAATTGTAATAAATGATCACAGAAGTTAGATTTGTCATCACATGAACCCCTTAAGGGGGAAAAAGAAAGATCAACTAACATTGTAAAACCTAAATCTAGGGCAATTATTACAGAAGTAGTGATTCAAGTACACATCCCCTCTCAGTCTCCTCTATGATTTATTTAACACTCCTCCCCTTTCAGCTTTCACTCTCAGATCTGAAGAGATTTCTTCCTTGCTTTCCCTCCCTATTTCTTAGATTTTTTGTGCCAGAAACAAGATAATGAAGAGCTGCAGCTGAGGAAACCAAAATCATATGTATCACAGATGGATAATAGAACAAAAATCTGATGAAATAGAGGGAGAAATAAGGTATCAGAGTCCTCTTGTTTATATCTTTCATTGTTTTGATATTTTTCAAGATGATATCAGTATCTGCATAAGAAATTTTTCGTATAACTTGTCAGATCATCAAACAGAAACGCACTTTTGATAAAAATCTGATGTGTTGTTGCAGTTCTGATTACTGACAAAGAGAAGGGATGCAGTCCTTACTGAAGAGCAGAGTGGATGATCTGTTGTCTGCCGAGGTTGGGAAGCATGATTATGATTGGTAATGCAACCACAATTCACAACTCCTTTGAATTTAAGTTCATCAAACTCCTTTGATTCAATTAAGTCTTTATTTTGTGGATATAACTGAAAGAAAACTCTTTCAAAAAACCAGCAGAGCTACTGTATGATAGGTTGTAGTATGAACTGTAAACTCTGAAATTGTAGGATATGCTGGAAGCAGCAAAAATATCAGTATTTTGTTACAATTCACAAAAAAATAATCTTATAAAAGGTTTTCAGAGCATAATTGTCCCAAGGTAGCAACATAACTAAGATACTTAAATTAAATTGGAAAATTTTCAGTTTGGTCCCTGTATTTTATTAAATATTCAGTGTAGTTTCCAAAGGTTATTTCTTCTTTCAGCTTTGTCCTTTTTACCTAAATACCAGCATAGTCAATATTTTTGATATGTCTCTGAAAAAAATCTTTGGAGATCCTTAATAAGTGTATGTGCGACTGTCTGAATACAGAATATGATAGAATGAAAATTTCACTCAAAAGCTATTTATTGAGTATTTTTCAGGTGTGTTTCCTTGAAAGAAATCTGGCAAAAAGAAGAGAAATGTGCTTTAATTATTATTCACATTTTACTTCTTTTCGCTGTAGATACCTTCAAAAAAACACTGCAAGCATATATAAAATCAATGGTGTATTGTAAAGTAAAAGACCACATGTCGTTAAAAAAAATAAAAATAAAACATGAGTATTCTTATGTAAATACCTAAAATAAAAGACTTTTCTTGGAAATTTGCCCAAATAAGAATTCATCTTTCTATTTTGCTGGAGGTCTGTCTTCAGGCGTAAAACATTTAGTTATCATATTTGAATGTTGTGTTTCATCCGATTGAGCATAAAAGGAGTTAACTGAGAATTGAAGTTAAATTTCATGTTAATAGGGAAAAAAGAGTTGAGAAAAATTATAACTACAATACGGAAAATTTCTAATTAAGTTGCTTTAGGGTCTGTTTGGCATAGCTAAAATTTTTAGTTTTTGTTGGTTGAAAAAGTACTGGTTAAAAAGAAGCTAACTAGAAAAGTATTAAGGTATTTGGTAAAATCAGCTTTTTGACCAACCAGCAGCTTTGGCTAGACAAACAGCTAAACACTCTAGCTTTTAAAAATCTACTTTTGCGACGAACAAAAGTAACTAAAAAACTATGTCAACACCCTTAGTCCTCAACTTGACGCTGTTGTCTAATTAATCACTTCAAGCGCCAAACACACCCTTAGTCCTCAACCTGACGCTATTGTCTAATTAATCACTTCAAGAATCTGGAGGCCAACATGATGTTTGATCCAAACTTGAATGTTGCTGTACAGGCTTCTCACGCCTGACAGTGCTCACTTCCCCTCCGGAGCTAATGGCAGTCACACATCCAAAGCAGCTCCAAAGATCAAAGCTAATGCTAGATCAATTTCAACTGGAAAAGCTTCAAGAGTGAGTTGCATGATCCATTTTAGTACCAAGAATGATGATTTTAGCTCAGAATTGTCAGTTGACTCTAATTGCATCTGCTGCAGTTATCCGCGTCACAGCCGGAGAAGGACAACTCTGCAAGGAAGCCGGTGAGAAGCAGCTCAACGTCACGTTCTTCCCTGCCTACAACACACTCGTCCTCCGCATACTTGTCCAACGGCAGCCGAACAGCGGCCCTCAACACCAGTACTGCCTCCGTCACCTCCAAACCATCGCCCACCGCGAGCCGCTCCACCGTGAGGTCTGACCCACGTCCTCCGACCCCCACCAGGACTCGACCGGCGGCCACGGCTTCCAATCCGGCGCCACCGCAGAGTTTGAGGCCTTGTACACCGACTGCTCGACCTCGAACCCCCTCAAGTTATTCCGGCTCGAACGCTGCGCCCTCTCGGTCCAACTCCCGGCCCTCAACTCCAGCCCGCCGCGCGACGACGGCAGCGGCCTCAGCTGCTCCTGGGCTGACCCGCTCGACCTCCGTCGGCCACTCTCCCTCTACGAACTCCCGGACCGTGGATAGCCGTCTCGCGCCGCGTCCGAGCTCACCGTTGCCACGAGGCCAAGCTCAAGCGCAGGCTAGTGCAAATGCCAGGACCAAGATCCAAGAACGCGACGCCTCTGCTCTCTCACCGGTCGTCAATAGAGGCAGGCTTCAAGAGAAGTCGTCCAGCGCTCGGTCGAACAGCAAGCTGAACGAAGCGAAGGTAGGGGAAAACAAGAAACCAACAACTGCAGGGAACATTGCATCGGCACGTTCAGTCTCCAAGATCAAACCAGCAGCAGATCACACACCACCGAAGGAGAAGGTGAACAGAATGCTCTCAAAGTCATCCGATTAAAATAAAAAAAATACTTTCATTTTTTACTTGCTCTAGGAAAAGAAGCAAGGCGGGAACCGCGGGCCTCACTCACTCTTCCCCCACAGCTTTCGTTCAACCGCCAACGGAAGCAAGCCGGCTCGTCGATCTTCACAGGCAGTGGCGGAGCCACATTGTAGCTAGCCCTACTCAAATTTTCAAATCAATGGAACATTATATATTATGTTATATGTATAAAAACTATTAATTATCCCCACTAAAATTTTTTTAACTTTTATAATTTTACCCTTATATATCTGTTGCCCATTATACTTTTGGGTCCTAATCTACCACTGTTCACAAGGCAAAGCAGCTCATCAAATTGGCAATGGAGTACCCGCTGCAGTTGCCTCAGATGACGACGGTAGCATTAATTAATGGAGTTATTTCTTAAGTTGCAGTGGAGATGTTATATATTGCTCGATTAGAGCTTAAAAATATTGCAAAAATAAAAAAAAAATAGCATATGTATGTAAAGAAGATGCATTCATTTCTATGAAAATGCATGTCTCGGAATAGACTATGTATAGATGAAGAATTGATGTACTTCATCATCTGTTGCAGACTGTTCCATCTTTAGTCAGAAAATCACTCAGCACTCAGCGGTCAACCAATGGCACAACGCCGACGCTTTCGGTTTGTTGGCTCGTGTTGCACGTTCGGGAAAAATTTTTGCAGGTATGTAAATTTTTAGCATCTGTTTGCACAAATTTTAATACGATTAAGCATAAATCTTAACAAAATATTTGTTATACAATTTTAACTTACATTATATTATATTTATAATCATTATATGATAAATTATAGCCATTATACACGATAAAATATAGTTATTATATAATAAATTAATCCATTTATAACTAAACACTAAAAATATTAAAGAGCAAAACCCTAATACTAATCTATCTATAACCCATTTATAACTTGTTTATGACACAACATGATCACACAAGCTTTGTCCATGATCACACAGGCTCTGCCCACAATCATACATGCTCTATCCACCATCACACAAGCTGTATCTATGCTGATATAGGCTATATCCACAATCATATAAACTCTATTTACGATCACACAAGCTCTATTCACGATCATACAAACTCTATCCACGATCATACAAGCTGTATCCACGATCGCAAAAGTTGTATCCACAATCAAATAGACTCTATCCATGATCAAACAAACTCTATATGATCATGGACAGAGCATGTGTGATCATAGATAGAGCTTGTGTGATCGTGGATACAACCTTTGTGATCATGGATAGAGCTTGTATGATCGTGAATACAACTTATATTATTGTGGATACAACCTGTGTGATGGTGGATAGAGCCTGTATAATTGTGGATAGAGTCTGTATGATCATTGATAGGTGTAATTTATTGTATAATAGCTTTAATTTATCGTATAATAACTATATTTTATTGTATAATAGATATAATTTATTGTATAATGCCTATACAATGACTATAACAAAATATCGTATAACGCAAGTTAAAATTATATAATAAATATTTTATTGAGATTTGTGCTCAATCGTAAGATTTGTGCAAAACAGATACGGGAACTCTGTTGGAAAAATTTATGGCACGGTACCCTTTCGCAAAAAAATTTTCGTTGATTCGTGACATTTGGCATCCAATTGTTCATGGAGTTTCCTTGTCTTGTAATGAAAAGAAAGATTGGGTATGATTGACTCTTCTTCTTCCGAGAAAGAACTAGTCAACAGACCCATTCTAAGTGGGAAAAACATGCTTAAGACTCACGGCAACTCATCCACCGTCACATACATCACAAAATAGATCTTCCATGTGTGCATCCCAAAGTAATCCAGGCTTCATCAGATATAGAAATCATACCACTGTCGTCGCCTTTCGTTCCGCTCCATCGCCATAACCCTCGCATACGGACCTTACGTAACCCAACCCAACCAGCCGTGGTTATTATATTTTTTTTCTCTCATCCCGCTTGCTCCATCTTCCTTCTCTCACCCAACAAAAGGAAAAACCCTAAACCCCTTCTCCCGCTCTGACGAACCTTCTCCGACTTTGTCCAGCATTCTTCATCGTGCCGAGTTCACCATAACTCGCTCCAACTTCGTGCAGTGCTCTCCGTCAATCCAAGGGTTGTCGCTCCATGACCGTAACCCTCTCTAACTTCGTTCTCCGTCGAGCAGAGGGTCATCACTCCGTGACCGTAACCCTCGCAGATTTCGTCCAATTTTCTCCATTGAGCCGAGTGTTGTCGCTTTGTCATTGTAACCCGCTCCAACTGCGTACAACATTCTCAGTCGAGCCGAGGGCTATCGCTCCTTCTCGGCTAGCATCTCCACTCTCTTCTCCGTCAATGTCGTCTATATATTATCGGGGTAAGAACATTTCCTTTGTTTTTACCATAATATTATCTTCCTTCTAACACCTTTTGATGTGCTATCCGTTTTCAATGTTGTGGAGTCGAATATTGATCTACCTGGCAACGAACTCTTTTACATCTTCCCGATCAAACTGGAAGATCAAACTCCGATAGAGATATCTTACATTTTTGTGTTATATAGTATGAAAAGTTATTTGAAATTAGTGATGTTGTGTCACATAGAATGTCCAATGCATGGTTGAACTTATGATGCTATTGTTGAATTTATGATGTTATTATTGAACTTAAGATGTTATTGTTAAATTTTGTCAAATATAATCGTACTTGATTGAATTTTAACCTAAACTTACATGACAGCAATAAAATAGTATAGTGTGAATTCTATTGAATTTATTTTAGTTTTTCTTTTAAAGTTTCATTTAGTTAAATTCTAGTCATTATGGAGTAAAGAAACAACTCCATCAAGAGCTATTCAAAAACTGACTTCGATACTTATCTAGGCACCATTGTATCACTATCAAATTGGATATGCAATTTCTACAGACATTAAAGAT
Organism: Costus lasius; assembly: GCA_027563935.2. Classification (NCBI taxonomy): domain Eukaryota; kingdom Viridiplantae; phylum Streptophyta; class Magnoliopsida; order Zingiberales; family Costaceae; genus Costus; species Costus lasius. The sequence goes on along the minus strand of CM050450.1, from coordinate 131,780,835 downwards.
TCAGGAAAGACTATGGAGTTACATATCTGATGCTAGTAAGAGCGATCATACCGTAGATGATTAATCATACATAAAGTATGTATCATAACACAAACTCCTTCGGTGAACTGAATATAGAGATTATGCACACAAAGGAGGCAAGTCTTGTCTCCATAATTGAGAATATTCCGACACAACTCGCTCATCGGCCTACTGAATTCATGAACTGTGAGAACACAGCCTCAGGAATCAACCCAATAGGGTCATTACTAACAGTACTCTGACTAGCGACGCTAATCGAGGAGGTTGTGGTGCTTAATTCGATCATTGGATTATTATGCTTCCTCTTATCTACCTTCAGTTCCACTGCGTCGTCAGAGCTGCCTCCGATGATGCTGCCGCTCTCCTCTGCGCTTTCCTGAAGTTGGAGGGCAAACTCCAAGTTCCAAAGGACAGCACCCATGGAAGGCCGCTCCAAACCGCTATCAGCCAAGCATTTCTCTGCAACCTCTGCAAACTTCTTAAAACATTGTGGAGAAATCCTGCCAATCAAGTAGGGATCCATGATCTCATCGAGTATTCCTTCCTTTTGGCAGTGCAGCGCCCAGTCAGCCAAGCTCACTTGTTCCTCTGGAAGTGTGGGGTCTAGAGCTGGCCGGGAACATAGGACTTCAAACAAGACAACCCCGAATGAGTAGACATCAGATTTTACAGTGAGATTCTGCCTCCTGAAGTACTCTGGGTCGAGGTAGCCAAAGCTCCCCTTCACCACTGTGCTGACATGGGTGTTGTCGACCATCGGACCAGTCTTAGAAAGCCCGAAATCTGAAACTTTTGCCACCCATTTTTCGTCCAACAGTATGTTTGTGCTCTTCACATCTCGGTGTATGATGGTATGCTTCGCACCCGTGTGAAGATAATGCAGACCGCGTGCAGCGCCAATGCAGATCTCAAGTCGTTGTTTCCATGGAAGGGGAGGCTTCTGTGTCTTGTAGAGGTGCTCACTAAGTGTCCCATGGGCCATGTAATCATAGACTAAGATCATCTCGGAGTTCTCCTCGCAGTAGCCAATTAAAGAGACAAGTTGTCGGTGTCGGAGCTTCGAGAGCATTTCAATCTCAGTGTGGAATTCATGATCACCTTGCACAGACATTGGGTTGCCGCGTTTGATCGCAACCTTTTTCGCCCCTCCATCTATCTGCCCAAGATAGACCTTTCCGAATCCACCAACACCAAGAATAAGAGACTCGTCAAAGTCTTGTGTGGCGACCTTGATCTCTGCAAAGGAGAAGTAGCGGCAAAGATTAGAAGGAAGGGACGAGTTATGGCTCCCAGTAGTTGTCCTGGTAGGAGAAACCCCATCGCTTCTAGCAGCATCCTTCACTTTCTTCTTTTTCTGGCGTTTGTTCGTTAGAACGAGGCATAACGCAGCAGCAAGCAAAATGGCAAGCCCTCCTCCAATCGGTCCACCAACAATTACAGGAACTTTATACTTGTTCTTCTTTTTCTTCTGATTTGCATCCGTGCTAGGTTCCCCACTAGGCGGAGAATCAAGTTCTGGATTAAGACCAGCGAGACTGTTATTAGCAGGGTTCGGCAATTTGAAGATCTCCATCCCATTCAGGATTGCGTCATAATACCCTGGTCGTGTATAAGTATTTGGGTGAAGAGCAACCCACAGCTCCATCTGCCCACTTCCCGCTGTAAGCACCACGTAGTCCTTGTAGACAGGGACGCCAATTCCACCGCTCCAGCCAATCACATCGGCATATTCCTCTGCAGTCTTGTTATTAAGAAATATCTCAAACACTCTCAGGTTTGTCTGGGTCATTGGATACTGGATCTCGCAGAAGTGAAGCCGGACGAGGTAATCGAATCCAGCATCCACCGGAAGAATCCATGTGAGATTATAGTTCAAGTTGATTTCTGCATTTGTGCCCATTGACCTCGCTGTAGAGTAGACTTCCTCGGGTGCAGTGTAATTTGGTAGATTGATAGGGTATGTGATGGTAACATTAGGGTCCTTGGAGAATGTCACACCATACGCAGCCCCATAAATATAGTTATCGTCCGGATCCCACGAACGGAACAAACCAGAGTCATCCGGCCGGGAAATTGCCCCACCGCCGACGTTGAGCCGGTAAACGGTCTGTAGAGCCTGGTCCGGATCGATGTCATACTCCATCCAGTTGCCGTCATGGACGAGCATAGCGCTTCCTGAGGTGAAGATGTCCGGAATTGGCAGAATCTCAATACCATTTATGAAGGCATAGGAGTTATGATGCGTGGTCGACGGAGTGAAGGTGAGGTTTAGGCCGTCGGTGGTGACATTGACGCAGAATTCATAGACTATGTAGGGCAAACCCGTAGCGCTAGTAGTGAGAAAAGCACTAAAGTTATGAAGCAGGGTTAAAGGGCCAGCCGTGACAGAGAAGAAGGCATCTGATGCAGAATGGTTGTCATAATCAGAAGAGTATAAGTAGAGGCGGATGAATATCCGACCAGCGGCGAGGCGGAAGGTGTAGTTGGAGGGGGAGGTGAAGACCCGGGCGGTCAAGTACGGGACTTGTGGGACTGATGAAGGTTGCTTTGGAGCTTGGAAGCTCTTGCCCTGAGGGGACGGGGAGTATATGAATCCGGAATCGGTGATCCATGGTCTTCCATCCTGGTCGTTATCGGTGCCCGCCGCGCCACAGCTGAGGAGGATGACGCCAGTGGAGTTCTCGGCGGCTCCGACAAGTGGAGCTACAAATAACAAGACGAAAGAGGCGCAGTGAAGGATCAAATGGTTCTTCATAGAGGAAGCGATCGAAATCTTGAGCGTGATCAAATCTTTCTTGCACTCCAATCCAGGAACACCAAGAGAGAGCCAGAAATATTCAGAAAGCAGGTGTTAAAGATCTCCATGGATCTGAATCGGAGATGGATATCTCATCGAATGGATCTTTATCTACGTAATCGAGTGGAGAAAAATCAGTACCTACGTAGACCAAAACCAATTCCAGACAAAATATTAAACTCCGATTCCGATTGCAAAATATTTAGCTTGAATCCTATGAAAATTCAGCAAAAGTTTGCCTTATTGTCCAATTTCAGCAGAGATTCTTCAGAAAGAAAGATACTTAAACATAGGAAGCATTCGAGATGGAACGACGAATGGCGCTAGTTCCATGGTGGAAATCGTACCACCATCTCGAGCTTTATAGGTGTCACGCCCTAACAAACCGGCCTCCACGAACTTGAGTTTTGTGCCAAATCAAAATATTTCGCCTTCAATTTTGACCTTGGTCCACGCTTAGTTGACTCAATGCATGCCTGCCTTGTTTCAAATGCCCGAAATGTCTCGCCCTGCATTCAAAATCATCGCCCACCTTCGTACGCCGTCTGCGTTTGTCCGTTGGAGCTTCAGTCACCGAAGGTAGAGGTGGCCATGGGCCGGGCCCGGGCCCCACCTCGGCCCGACTCCTGGCGGACCGTGCCTGGCACGGCCCGATTGTAACCGTGCCGTGCCACGACACGATAGAAAAATACTTGGGCCCGGCACGGCCCGCGGCATGTTTAGGCGTGCCGGCCCAGGCACGGTTCAACTTCTGGTCGAGCCCGGATCCGGCACGCGGGCTGAAACTGGCCCGACGGCTATGGTCGGCCCAGCGGGCCGTGCCAGGCACGGCCCGAATGTGGCCCACGGGCTGAATTTGACTCATGGGCCGACTTTGGCCCGCTTCATTAAAATAAGTTTTAAAAATAAATAAAATATTAATAAAATAAGAAATTGAGAATTATGTATTTTGTATAATTTTTTTTAAAAATATTTAATTATTATTTAATTATTATTTTATTTTAAATATATATAATTTTAATTTTAATATATTTTATTAAATTAATATTAATTTATTTATTAACAATACTAACAACACATGACTAAAGTTAAAACCAACTCGATTAAATTTCATATTTATAAATTATACATTTAAGCTTAAATCAATTGCCGACATAATGGGCATACACAATTGACCCGTAGCCAACTACGGAAGCAGCTACTATGGAAGATATGCAAGCATTGTGTTAAGCATACTTGCGCTCCGTGCTCCATCTTCTCTATGCATATTGCGCACTCCATGTTTTCAGCTCTACCTCCTTCTTCAATAATAAAAAACTCAAGTGACTCTTGTGCTTGGTTTGTTTCGATATATTACTCCGGCTCATCGTTGATATTATCACTATCCTCCTCACTATCACTTATTTCAAAATCTTCAACCTCTATCTCAATCTTAACCCCAGAAGGGGAGGGAGAAGCCAAAAATTCTTGTCTTGCATGATCAGATAAGTGGATAAAGTGTTCTTCAAACCTGAATATATCAATTCGTATAATTTGACTAACACGTTTGATAATACTTAAATAGTAATTCTCCATTGATAATTATAGAAGAAATTTAAGGTAGATGTAAGGAAGATTGAACGTTGAGAATTTGGCATAATGATAATTATCTTCACTCTTCTATTATCTGTCATTTTTCTATATGCCTCGTGCTCATGCTCACCACGTGATAATTATATTATAAAAATAAATTAATTTAATACTTACTTGATCTTCTCCACGTCTAGTCACATGGTGAGCACGAGGCATAGAGAAAAATGACTAGTCTAGACCGAGAGAGCATTGAATTCTTGATGGCTAGAAAGAAGCTTAAGTTTGAGTTCAATTAAGAAACTAATTGTAACTCAAGACTTAGAAAAGAGATTAAGAGAGAATGAGAAATTATTCCAAAGTTAGTTGGAAACTTGTGTGAAGAAATGAGAGGGTTGGGGGGGGGGGGTCAATTTATAGGGATGAATTGGGTGTATAATTACATATTTATACCCTATTTTTAATTATTAAAAGGGGCTAAAATGGTAATTTTATACCATAAAGACAATTATATCCCTAACTTTTAAAATTTTATAACTGTTATGAGGGCATTTAGGTAAAAATGCATGTTCATTCACGTGCCGTGCCGTGCCTGGCACGGCCCCGCGTCCGTGCCGTGCCTGGCCCGGCACGCTTGCGGGCCATGCCCGGCGGGCCCGTTGACTTGGTCAACGGGCCGTGCCGTGCCCCGGCCCGTGTCGTGCCGGGCCGTGCGGGCCGCGGCCCGGCCCGGCCCGTTGGCCACCTCTAACCGGAGGACTAGGGGTGTGCCGGTAGGGAGAGGATGCTCGCCTCGCCCTCAGCCACGTGCTGCCGGAAGCTGCCGCCTGGATAGTTGCCGGAGTTGGTGAAGAAGGAGCTCACCAGAAACAGGGGAAACATCGCCGGAGAAGACAACCATACTTAAGGGAAATTTCACTCTTTATTGTGCACAGTCCAAGCTACAAAAACCCTTCCTCACAAGCTTCCTCTCGTCCCTCACGTCGGCGACACACTCGCCGTCAACTTGCACACTCGTCGTCGACTTACATTCGCTCACCGTCGCTCCCTGACGCCGGATCTCTCGTCGTCGCCCCCTAGCGCCGGCATCAAAGCCATTGCTCTAGAAAGGACGACGCCCTCATCGTCGGTGGTGGCGCACCTGCCTCGCACACCTCTCTCCCATCCGCCTCCTCGGACATTTATAGAGAAGAGTCGCTCGCCTGTTTCCTCGCGTCGCCCACATCTACATGCCCACGTCGTCGAGCATCCCGTGTCGTCGCTGGAATCCCGCCTGGAAACGTAGCCGTCCCACATTTCTGCTGATATTGAAGAAGACGACGCCCGCTCCGTTGAAGAAACTGTTCGCCTTGCGTCCAAAGCTTGCGATCTCCGATGTGGATCCCATGTTGACTCCAAATTCGGGCTCTGCAGTCGTCGTTGCCGCATGGGCTTGGGCTGTGGCCAGGCCTCCTCCATTTGGCCCGGCCTTCCTAATTTCGGGCGTAACAATTCTCCCCCACCCGAGTTGAACATTGCCCTCGATGTTCGCTACAGGTTGAACATTGGCCTTCCAATGTTCAAATTCTTCACATCCTGTCTCCAATTTGATTATGAATGCTGCTGAACCACCTCGCATGGAATTTGGCACTCCGCCCGGCTTAACACAACCAGGCTTACTGATAGGTGTACCGCAAGTATACGGTTTCTATCGAAGTAGTAAATAATATCGTCCCTAGGGAGCTAGGTGTCAAGTACCGACATTTAGCATCATTGATAGCTAGACAGCTCAAATCAAGAATTGAAAAAACTACTCTAAGACTAAATTATCAAATCTAGAAGTCAACGACTAACTGAGAATTACAGTTTTAGAAAGCTTCGGGACCTCAGGTTTCACCTCGTTGAAGGATTTAAAGTAAAACAATAAGCGAATCGAATTAGGAAACGGATTACCTTCTCTCGAAACATAATCTAACAGTAGACCACTTAAGACTATTAATCCTATTGTACAGATTACTTTCTCTCGAAGCGTAATCCGAGGTCTACATAAGCTAAGCTCTTACTCTCGTGGCTTATTAGTTTAGGGAAGACCCAATGGGCTCTATGACAATCGTAGATTCTCGAGTGACCTTGAACAACTCACGTAATTCAAGTCACAAGTTTAAGTTGGACAGTCGAGTGTTACTATTCACCTCTCGGTACTTCTCGTAACACTTAACACATATATAATATTCGGCTAAAACACATATACGCAATAAGCACATCCAAATTAAATAAACAATTTGCTAGAAAATGTCACTAAGATTCATAACAGTGTTTTACATATGGAGATTTGTTCAACGGGCTATGCCCGAGTCCCGAAATAGGGTTTACTCTACGAAATGCATCGTTTAACACATAAAAACCCAATAAAATACAAACGAAAGGTAGGGAAATTACAAATCTTAGGTAGGAGACGATAAATCTTTGGTCTTCTCTCGATAGCCCCGAAGAAATCCGTTAAATCAAGCCCTTGAATGCAAGTTTTCGCCCTACTTTCACCCTACTCGCCTTCTTAGAGAGTTCCCACCCTATAACCACCCAAGATTGCAACTTTTATACTCAATCGACTCCTTTGGCGGTTAGGAAGGTTCTATGGGAGTTTTCCCCAATTTCTAGGCTCTAGGACCGTCGGATTTGGTGAAAAACCGCTGGATGGTCGGGATTTGCGAACGCTGTCACGGGCGTGATGACCGTCATAGCCAGGTGACGGAGTCATAGATGCACTTGAGGACGACCCAACTCATCTAGAAGACACTTGGAGAGACTCCCCAGGACCTAAGGTGGACATCCAGCAAATTTCGGTCTAGAAGGCCATCTACCGCCCTCAACACGGCCGGGCCATGATGGTAGACACGACTATGACAGGATCGCTACAAGAAGGCATCGCAAGTCAACTCTGACACGGCCAGGCCGTGACCAAGAGCACGGTCGTGACACGGTCGAAGAGAAACGCGAACGTGAGCACGGCCACCACCACGCCCATGACACCCGCCGTGACAAGCTCGGTGGAAAGTGGCGCACCCCATTACGGCCGTGACAGCAAACACGGCCAGGCCGTGACCGCCTCGCCAGAACCTTCTGTGGATTTCAGGCCAAAAATTACGACTCGTAATATTCGTTACGGCCCTGCCGTAAAATCTGCTCAGCACCCCGACCTTTCTGTGGATTTTGGACCTAAAATTACGGGCCGTAAACCAGATTACGGCCTTGCCTTAATTTCTGCCGATCAACCCCAGCACGGCTAGGCCGTGAAGATGAGCACGCCCGTGACACGGTCTAGCCAGAACGCGAACGCAGACACGGCCCACGACATGCCCGTGCCTCCACTCGTGATCAGCTCGACGGAACTCGAACCACTCCATCACGACCGTGACGGAAAGCACGGCAAGGCCGTTACCAGTTCGCCGCCAGACGACACCCCGGACACTCCCGTGCCTCCTACTGTGTTCGGCCTAGCAACACTCCATCACGCCCGTGACGGCAAACACGGCCAGGCTGTGATCGCCTAGAAAGTGTGCCTGGGTCCAGTTTTTTGAACTTCGGCATTCGCAATGGTCCTCCCATCCTCTGGATCGCTACGTGGGCCTAGTGAGCCCATCTTCTAGCTCCGTGACGTCCATCCAGCCCCACCCCATGGCAAGTCTTCCTTGCTGACCGCCACAAGAAGCCACCACCGACCGCTACAACAACCAGGTCCTCAACTCGGCCCAAGAGACCGCCACCACTATTCAGAATCAGTCCATGGTTAGCCGCTTCTACTGCTTCGTAGTCGTGTGCTCGGAAATGGTGTAGCCCACCGAAGTCGGCCCATTCAGCGGCCCAAATGCTCCTGCTTATGTGCCCCATCACCTGAGCATATTCCCTGCATAAGTAGTTAGCATATTACTTTAGTTTGTTTTCAAGGAATATTGACCATCTTTTAGGTAGTTAAGGGGAGCTGGCCTATCCAACTGCCTCCACGTGTTTTCCATGTGCCCCTTCTCCTCTTGATCTATAAAAGAGGCTAAAGGTTGTGTGTTTTCTTTAGCTTGGTTGTATTAGTCGCCTTCCCCCATGCGAAGGCCTAGGTCCTCCACACGCTTGGAAGCGATGGAGACCATGTTTCAGCGCCTAATGTCGTCGGTCCAACATCTCACAGACCAAGTGACGGAACTCCGGTCTAAACTCGCTGAGGGTCAGCCCTCGTTTAGTGCTCCCCCTCTGTTGGCCCCACTCCGTATGCAGGCCACCAAGTCTCCTCGGTATGACCCCTTCGGTGATGAGTCTGCGTGGGCTGAGGAGGTCCCTCCCCCACGTCGCCCACTTCCGCACAGCCGCGAGGACGACGAAGTTCGCCGGCTCACGCGCATCGACCCGCCTATCTTCAACGGTAGCCTTGACCCCCGCGTGTTCTTTGATTGGGCCACAACTGTTGATAACTACTTTCAGTGAAGTGTCATGTCCGACCACCTCAAGGTTACCTACGTTCGTCTCCTACTAACAGGGCCCGCTCGGTTGTATTGGACGAACGTAGAGCAACAGCTTGTCGACTAGCGTCTCCCTCCCATTACCCGATGGGAGGAGATGTGCTATCGCCTTAAGGAGAAATATGTGCCTCTCACCTATAGATAGCAGCTTCTCGATTCCTATTGCGCCATCGCCCAGGGCTCCGATTCTGTCAACGAGTACCACACTCGCTTCGACGAGCTCGGCATTCAGTGCAACCTTAAGGAAGACCCAGCCTTCACTTTGTCCCGCTTCAAGAGCGGCCTCCGCGACGAGATTCATTGTCTGCTGCCTTCCCACGACCTTGACTCAGTTATCTTGACCCTTCACCATGCTCGCGATATCGAGCAGGACCTGCGTTCCGCACGCCCTCGCATGGAGCCGGGTCCCCCGTGTCATGCCGCCTACGCGCCTCCGGCGCCAGCCCTGCCTCCTCGTCTCGAGGCACCCCATCGTCCGAACCACATGGGTCCCCGTCGACCCCCACGCAACGCTCCCTGCGACGCTCTGCCACCTCGCTTGACTTGGGAGGAGAAGGGCAAGGCGGCCGTCTCCGCCGTACCACCCGGTCCTTGTCACCATTGCGGGCAAACCGATCACTTCAACTGGGAATGCACACGTCGCTCTCTCCACATTGCGACTGCACCACGCGACCCGCGTCCTCAGCCCGTTGTCTCCCTTGTGCCACCCTCGACCCAAGAGGTCGGCCCATAGTGCTACTCCGACGAGGAGTCGAGTCCGCGTCCCACCATGGCGGTAGTCCGCTGCACCCTTGTCCATAGCCCTCCTCCGGCCGAAGATTGGAAGCGCACGAACATCTTTTACACTTACATCAAGTGTAATGGGCACTCATGCAAGATTGTGATTGACGGAGGTAGCAGCCTCAACGTCGTCTCTCGAACGGCGGTCACCCGTTTCAGCCTCCCACTCGAGCCACACCCTCGACCTTACTCGATCGCCTAGGTCGACGCGTCTAGCCTTCCCATCACCCACCGCTGCCAGGTTTCCATCTATTTCGGTGTCTATACCGAGAAGGTGTGATGTGATGTCACGTCCATGGACGTCGCCCAAGTCCTCCTTGGTCGGCCTTGGCTCTATGACCGCGATGTCATACATTATGGCCGTTCCAACACTTATATCTTCCAACACGGAGGACGTAAGATCTGTTTGACCCCAGCCCCGCCCAAGGAGTTGCGGGCCTCCACGTCTAAGGGTCTCATCACCCACGCACCGCCTACCCAACCTGCACCTAAGGCAGTCACCTTGGTCCGACCGAGCTCCCTCGTCCATGAGGCCCATGAGACCAAGGTGGTCTATGCTCTCATGGTGCACGAAGTTTCCCACGATCTCCCTCCTCCGCCGGCCCCTTTGCCTACAGAGGTTGCCACTCTTTTGGACGAGTTCGCCGACATCGCCCTGGTCGATCTTCCCGTTGGCCTTCCCCCGGTTCGCAACATCCAGCATGTCATCGATCTCGTCCCCGGGGCATCTTTGCCCAACCTGCCCCATCACCGCCTTAACCCCATCGAGCACACGGAGCTCAAACGGCAGGTTGACGACCTCCTTGCCAAAGGCTTCATCCGAAAGAGCCTTAGCCCCTGCGCCGTTCCAGCCCTTCTTACCCCTAAGAAGGATGGTTCTTGGCGGATGTGCATTGATTGCCGCACAATCAATCGCATCACGGTTAAGTACCGATTTCCTATTCCGTGCTTGGATGACATGCTTGACCTTATCTCCGGCGCGTGTTGGTTCAGCAAGCTTGACCTCCAGAGTGGCTACCACCAGGTTCGCATCCGCGAGGGTGACGAGTGAAAGACGGCATTCAAGACGAAGGACAGCCTCTACGAGTGGCTTGTGATGCCCTTTGGCCTTACCGATGCGCCCTCGACTTTCATGCGTCTTATGAGTCAGACCCTTCGGCCCTGTATTGGACAATTCCTGGTCGTCTACTTCGACGACATCCTCATTTATAGTCGCTCTCATGATGATCACCTTGAGCACCTTTGATTGACCTTCGACATCCTGCGCAAGGAACGCTTGTTCCTTAACGCCAAGAAGTGCTCCTTCCTCGAGACCCAGGTTCAGTTCCTTGGGTTCATTGTGTCAGATCAGGGTCTCATGGTTGACCCCGCTAAAATCGCGGTCATTCGCCAATGGCCGGAACCTGAGTCTGTCACCGAGGTCCGCTGTTTTCTCGGCCTCACGGCTTCTACCGCCGCTTCATATAGGGGTTTAACACCATCGCTTCCCCTATGACTGCCTGCACCAAACACGAGGCTTTTTCCTAGACCCCCGCGGCTAGTCATGTCTTCGTTACTCTCAAGGACATCATGACCTCGGCCCCCATCCTCCGTCTCCCCGACTTCTTGAAGGTTTTTGAGGTCGCGTGCGATGCCTCTGGCACCAGCTTCGGTGGAACCCTTAGTCAGGAAGGCCACACCGTCGCCTTCTTCAACGAGAAGCTGAACGAGGTGCGGCAGCGATACTCCACTTACGACAAGGAGTTCTACGCCATCGTCCAGCCCCTCCGGCAATGGCGTCACTATCTCTTACATAAGGAGTTCGTTCTGTTTAGTGACCACCAGGCCCTTTCCTTCCTTAACGCGCAGAAGAAGCTGGCTGCTCGCCATGCGAAGTGGGTCGAGTTTCTTTAACAATACACCTTTGTGATCACTCATAAGGCCGGAAAGGAAAACGTGGTCGCTGACGCCCTCAGTCGCGTCCGCTCCTTACTGTGCGTCTTGTCCACCTCTATCCCCACGTTGGGCCATGTACGTGATGAGTATGCCGATTGCCCCGACTTTGGGCCCATCCTCGCCCGACTCCTTGCCACTGACCCCCCGGACCTGCCTTACCATCTCCATGACGGTTACCTGGTGTTCGGTAATCGGTTGTGTGTTCCCCGGTCCTCCCTCCGTGAGCACCTTGTGTACGAGTTACACGCCGGCAGTGCCACCGGGCACCATCTCCATCTCCATGACGGTTACCTGATCGTTTCTTCTGGCCCACTCTTCGTAAGGATGTCGATAGGGTTGTTCGCCACTGTGGCACGTGCCAACGTGCCAAGCCCCATCCTACCAACATCGGGCTTTACACCCCTCTCCCCGTCCCTAAGGGTCCGTGGCTGGATATTAGCATGGACTTTGTCCTCGGTCTTTCCCGCACGGCCTCGCGTCACGACTCCATCTTTGTTGTCGTGGATCGCTTCTCAAAGATGGCACACTTTGTGCCTTGTTCCAAAACGGCCGATGCCTCTCACATCGCCCACATCTTCGTCAAGGAGATTGTGCGCCTCCATGGGCTCCCTCTCACTATTGTGTCTGACCGCGACACCCGGTTCGTTGGTCATTTCTAGAAGTCCTTGTGGGCCTTTCTCGGCACCACTCTCAAGTTTTCCTCTGCGTACCACCCGCAGACGGAGGGTCAAACAGAGGTCGTGAACCGTAGCTTGGGTAACCTTTTGCGGTGCTTAGCCGGTGACTTCCCACGCCATTGGGCTGATCACCTCCCTATCGCCGAGTTTGCGTATAACAGCGCGTTCCACCGCTCTATGGGGTTGAGTCCTTTCTAGGTTGTCCTCGGGCACCAGCCTAGGAAACCCATCGACATGCATAATGTTCCTCCTCCCCCTTCCATCCATGAGTCCGCATACGCATTTGCTTCTCATGTCACGGGTTTACATGATAAGATTCACCGCCGGATTTTCTTGAGCAACACCCGTTATGTGCTGGAGGCCAACTAGCTTCGTAGGCCACAGCATTTTGAGGTTGGTGAGCTTGTCATGGTGCGAATCCACCCTGAGTGATTGCGATCTCGGGCCAATTGGAAATTGTAAGCGCGCTGCGACGGTCCCTACACGGTTCTACAGCGGGTTGGCTCTAATGCTTACGTTCTCGACCTCCCGGAGGACTCCCTCATCAGCCCCGTCTTCAACGTCGCCGACCTCCTTCTCTACCACGCACCCCTTCCCACCGGTGCCCCCTCCATCGACAGCAGCCCACTTTATTCTCCGGAGGAGAATTCTTCCCACCCCGGGATACTTGACGGAGTCATAGACGCACTTGAGGACGACCCAACTCCTCTAGAAGACACTTGGAGAGACTCCCCAGGACCTGAGGTGGACACCTAACAAATTTTGGTCCAGAAGGCCATCTACCGCCCTCAACACGGCCGTGACGTGATCGCTACAAGAAGGCATCGCTAGTCAACTCCGACACGGCCGTGACACGGTCGAAGAGAAACGCGAACGCGAGCACGGCCACCTCCACGCCCGTGACACCCGCCGTGACAAGCTCGGTGGAAAGTGGCGCACCCCATCACGGCTGTGACAGCAAACACGGCCAGGCCATGACCGCCTCGCCAGAACCTTTTGTGGATTTTGGGCCAGAAATTACAGCCCGTAATATTCATTACGGCCCTGCCGTAAAATATGCCCAGCACCCCGACCTTTCTATGGATTTTGGACCCGAAATTATGGCCCGTAAACCAGATTACGGCCCTGTCTTAATTTCTGCCGGTCAACCCCAGCACGGCCAGGCCGTGAAGACAAGCACGCCCGTGACACGGTCCAGCTAGAACGCGAACGCAGACACGACCCGCGACATGCCCATGCCTCCACCCATGATCAGCTCGACGGAACTCGAACCACTCCATCACGGCCGTGATGGAAAGCATGGCATGGCCGTGACCAGTTCGCCACCAGACGACACCCCGGACACCCCCGTGCCTCCTGTTGTGTTTGGACCAGCACCACTCCATCACGCCCGTGACGGTAAACACGGCCAAGCCGGGACTGCCTCGACAGTGCGCCTGGGTCCAATTTTTCAGGAACTTCGGCGTTCGCAATGGTCCTCCCATCCTCCAGATCGCTACGTGGGCTTGGTGAGCCCATCTTCCAGCTCCGTGATGTCCATCCAGCCCCACCCCATGGCAAGTTTTCCTCGCGGACCGCCACAAGAAGCCACCACTGACCGCTACAACAACCGGGTCCTCAAATCGGCCCAAGAAACCGCCACCAATGTTCAGAATCAGCCCATGGTCAGCCGCTTCTGCTGCTTCGTAGTCGTGTGCTCGGAAATGGTGTAGCCCATTCAGCGGCCCAAACGCTCCAGCTCATGCGCCCCATCACCTGAGCATATTCCCTACAGAAGTAGTTAGCATATTACTTTAGTTTGTTTTGAAGGAATATTGACCTTCTTTTAGGTAGTTAAGGGGAGCTGGCCTATCCAACTACCCCCATGTGTTTTCCATGTGCCCCTTCTCCTCTTGATCTATAAAAGAGGCTGAAGGTTGTGTGTTTTCTTTAGCTTGGTTGTATTAGTCGCCTTCCCCCACGCGAAGGCCTAGGTCCTCCAACTCTAAGGAGCTCACCTAGAGTTCGCTCGCGCTTATATTCGCTGTCTCTTACTGCTTTCAATCAAAACACCCAAAGAACCCTCCTAGGGCTCCGGGTCCTTTGCAAACGATCTTGCATCCAGCCACTGTGCCTTTGGTGTTGCGTCTTGGACTCGGAAGGCTTCCCTCGTAGCCCCGTGGAGGTTCTGTTCGCGCGCGCTTGCTTGGAAAAAAAAATTGGCTCTCCGCGTGAGATGAGTAGTTTCCTTAGTATTTCGAGCCGTTGTTTCTCCGCGCGTTTGGGTATTTCTCAAGAAACATCTTTTTCATCTTTCTCATCGGCTTTCTCGTGGTTTCTTTGTCCGCGTGCGTTCTAACCTCCCTCGTCTCAAGACCCTCTTGCGTTCTCAGCATCATAGTCTAGCCCCTTAGAGTACGGAACTAATGACCCCTACATCCGCTGCGTCACCAAGCCGTGATGAGTTCGCTAGTCTGCAGAGGTGTCTTCACGGCCGTGATGATGATCACGGCCAAGCCGTGAAGAGCGCGTAAATTTTTCTAGAGATGATCACGCCTGTGCACGATGCCTGTGTTCAACTCGTCTGTTTTTGTGTTGAAGTCCTTGACGCCGTGATAACCTTCACGACCTTGATGACCATCACGGACAGGCCGCGATGAACTCAGAAATATTTCAGACGATGATCATGCCCGTTCTCCAAGCCGTGGCAACTTCGCAGAGTTTCTGACTTTTGGCGGTCACGGGCGTGAACCCCATGACGGGCAGGCCGTGATTGCTTCATTGAAAGAAGGAACTGGGAGGCCGAGATGATCACGACCATGATGGCGGTTACGGCCTGGCCATGATCTCTATAAAATACTCCCAAAAATCAAAAATTTGATATGTGACCTCGCTGATCTGTAACGAATCTTCTTGTAACATCAAATCCTCAAAATCTTCACGAAATTATAGGAAAAAGTTTTGCATTTCAAAAACAAAGCGAAAAACAGTGAAGATTCCGTACTTGATGAGAAAAGATGCTAAATTAAGGCATAAAATAATACCTAATAAAAACATATAAATAGTACTTTAAATCATATAAAAATAACAGTCATCACTTATGTACCGCACCACCCTTGGTACTCCGCCCAACCTCATGTGTCTCAGTCCACGTCATAACGTTCCATAGTGCTCCGCCCAACTCAATGCAATCAGGGTCATGTTCATAATGCATCTTCCACATCGATGCTCCGCTCAACCTGCAGATTAGAGTTCACGCTCTAGCGCACTGGATCATCATGCTTATCAGTAAACCTGCATCACCATGTTTGCAACCTACTTTACGAAAACCTTAGACCTGTGGGTTATGGGTCCACAGCAACCTTGCTTCACCTTCCTGGCTAAACCTCGCTCTCATACCTATTGTCACACTCTAACGAACCGTCCTCCGACGAACTTGAGTTTGTGTGCCCAAATCAAAATCTTTCACCTTCAATTTTGACCTTGGTCCACGCTTAGTTGACTCAGTGCACGCCTGCCTCATTTTGAATGCCCGAAATGTCTCACCCTGCGTTCAAAATTGTCGCCCACCTTCGTCTTCTTGAATGCCCGAAATGTCTCACCCTGCGTTCAAAATTGTCGCCCACCTTCGTCTTCTTCACGCGATGGAACGAACACCGCCTGCGTTTGTCCGTTGGAGCTCCAGTCACCGGAGAACTAGGGGCATGCCGGCAAGGAGAGAATGCTCGCCTCGCGCTGCCGGAAGCTGCCGCCTGGATAGTTGCCGGAGCTGGTTAAGAAGGAGCTCGCCGTAAACAGGGGAAACATCGTCCGAGAAGACAACCATATGTAGGGAAATTTCAACCTTTATTGTGTACAATCCAAGCTACAAAAACTCTTCCTCACAAGCTTCCTCTTGTCCCTCACGTCGGCGGCAAACTCGCCGTCAACTTACATTCGCTCACCGTCACCCCCTGGCACCGGATCTCTCGTCGTCGCCCCCTAGCGCCGGTATTAGAGCCACTTCTTTGGAAAGGACGACGCCCTCGTCGCCGGTGGTGGCGCACTCGCCTCACACACGTCTCTCCCGTCCGCCTGCTCGGACGTTTATAGGGAAGAGTCGCTCGCCCATTTCCTCGCGTCGCCCACGTCCGCACGCCCACATCGTCGAGCCTCCCGTGTCGTCGCTGGAATCCCGCTTGGAAACATAGACACCCCACGTCTCTGCTGATATCGAAGAAGATGATGCCCGCTCCGCTGGAGAAACCATTCGCCTCGCATCCAAAGCTCACAATCTCTAACGTGGATTCAGTGTTGACTCCAAATTTGGGCTCCGCAGTCATCGTCGCCGCATGGGCTTGGGCTGTGGCTAGGCCTCCTCCATTTGGCCCGATCTTCCCGATTTCGGGCGTAACAATTCTCCCCCACCCGAGTTGAACATCGCCCTCGATGTTCGCTACAGGTTGAGCACTGGCCCTCCAATGTTCAAATTCTTCGTATCCTGTCTCCAATTTGATGATGAATGCTGCTGAACCACCTCGCATGGAATTTGGCACTCCGCCCGACTTAACACAACCAGGCTTACGTACCGCACCACCCTTGGTACTCTGCCCAACCTCATGTGTCTTAGTCCACGTCATAATGTGTCATAGTGCTCTGCCCAACTCAATGCAATCAGGGCCACGTTCATAATGCATCTTCCACATCGATGCTCCGCTCAACCTGCAGATTAGAGTTCACGTTCTAGAGTACTGGATCATCATGCTTATTAGCAAATCTGCATCACCATGTTTGCAACCTTCTTTACAAAAACCTTGGACCTGTGAGTTATGGGTCAACAACAACCTTGCTTCACATTCCTGGCTGAACCTCGCTCTGATACCTATTGTCATGCCCTAACAAACCGTCCTCCGACGAACTTGAGTTTGTGTGCCCAAATCAAACTCTTTCACCTTCAATTTTGACCTTGGCCCACGCTTAGTTGACTCAGTGCACACCTGCCTCATTTTGAATGCCTGAAACGTCTCGCCCTACGTTCAAAATTGTTGCCCACCTTCATCTTCTTCACGCGATGGAACGAACGCCGCCTGCGTTCGTCCGTTGGAGCTCCAGTCGCCGGAGAACTAGGGGCGTGCCGGCCGGGAGAGGAGGCTCACCTCGCCCTCAGCCTCGCTCCGCCGGAGCTGCCGCCTAGATAGTTGCCGGAGTTGGTGAAGAAGGAGCTCGCGCGGAAACATCGCCGGAGAAGACAACCATATGTAAGGGAAATTTTACTCTTTATTGTGCACAATCCAAGCTACAAAAACCCTTCCTCACAAGCTTCCTCTCGTCCCTCACATCGGTAGCACACTCACCGTTGACTTACATTCGTTCACCATCGCCCTCTCGCGCCAGATCTCGTCATTGCCCCCTGGCGTCGGCATCAGAGCCATTGCTCTGGAAAGGATGACGCCCTCGTCGCCGGTGGTGGCGTACCCGCCTCGCACACCTCTCTCTGATCCACCTCCTCGGACGTTTATAGGGAAGAGTCACTCGCCCGTTTCCTTGCGTCGCCCACGTCCACACGCCCACGTCGTCGAGCCTCCTGTGTCGTCGCTGGAATCCCGCCTTGAAACATAGCTGCCCCACGTCTCCGCTGATATCAAAGAAGATGACACCCGCTCCGCTAAAGAAAACGTTCGCCTCGCATCCAAAGCTCGCGATCTCTGACGTGGATCCAATGTTGACTCCAAATTCGAGCTCTGCAGTTGTCATCGCCGCATGGGCTTGGGCTGTGGCCAGACCTCCTCCATTTGGCCCGGCCTTCCTGATTCTGGGCGTAACAATAGGCCTCTTCCGGTTAACGATCCGAAGACTGCTCGTAATTATGACATAAAAAAGACTTGTCTTAATTCAACGACGCATTCATGGATGCGTTCATGGAATTGAAGTATCCGCTTGTGTAATATTATTTTTGGGAGAAAATACAAACCATCTAAGAGCAAGACAAATAACCTTCTAGCAAAAGAGAGCGATAGCGTGGAGAAAAAAAAAAGAAGAAGAGAGCGATGGCGTAGACTTTTTGTTGACTGAAGAAAAGCTTCCGTGTCAGGTCAAAACTCAAAAATCAAAACCCGATGAATAAACAAGAATCTGTGTGGATGGAAAATCTTATGAAGACTGTGGACAAAACGTAATCACAATAATATTAATTTTCCACTGCAGAGAGTGGTGTGCTTGTTGTTGTCAACGTCGAATGGACGTTAACAGTCAACGCGAAGACTGGCTGGGCCAACCTCTTGGCTGCACTGGCTGTCGCACGAAGTTTGCAGGGGAGTTCACGGCGAGCTCAATAAAATTATTCTTTTTTAATATAGTACTGCTTACAGGTTCAAAATTGAGAAGCTGTTCGCCAAACAGCTTCTGCTTCTTCATTGTCTGCTGTGCGAACTAGCAACTGCCACGCGGCCCAAATGACATTTTGCTGAGTTGATGTGCAATTGTAGCTATGTGAAGCTGAATTTGCCACCAACAGATCTGAACTTTAACTACAATCTTATCATGATACAGGATCCGTTTGCCATAACATCTCTACCTATCTATTAGGTGTTGCTGATATTCGCCCCGTTTGGCCTAGTTTTTTGGGCTGTTTATGATGTTGCGATTAGCATAAATCAAGAAGCTGAAGTGTTTGGTCCTTCAACTTCTCTGTTCCAACCCACAAATAGTTACTTCTTAGAAAAGCAAGGATGAAGCTACTTCTCTAGCCCCCCACCTGCTTATGCTCAATAATCCTTATATGTAATAATAATTTTCTAATACTACAACTTATAATATTTTTAATAAATATTTTAATTATAATAACTATAAATTTAATCATATAATTTTTATCTTAGTAATTTTTTTAATAAAAAATTATTTATTATAAATAGAATAATCTAGCGATAAGTTGTACATCCAAACACCCTCAAACTTCTTTAGCCAACACTTCTTCAATCAGCACTTCTTCAACCAGCAAAAATTAGAAGCAGAAGCTAGGCCAAACGGAGCTATTAACTCTAGAGTCTAAGTAATCTCGAGATCTAGTTAAAGAGTAAATTAACTTTTCCCTTTTGTAATTTAATCTATGAAGTTCCAAAATTTAGTCTATTGGACCACGTGTACATCACACTTGGCACTCCAATCCAGGAACACCAAGAGAGAGCCAGAAAAATTCAGAAAGAAGGTGTTAAAGATCTCCATGGATCTGAATCGGAGATGGATACCTCATCGAATGGATCTTTATCGACGTAATCGAGTGGAGAAAAATCAGTACCGACATAGACCAAAACCAATTCCAGACAAAATATTTACTCCGATTCCGATTGTAAAATATTTAGCTTGAATCCTTGATGAAAATTCAGCAAAAGTTTGCCTTATTGTCTAATTTCAGCAGAGATTCATCAGAAAGAAAAATACTTAAACAGAGAATAGAAGCATTCGAGAAAGAGTACCTCTAACTCCATCTCCATTCACTTTTAGGAGATGGAACGACGAATGCTGCTATTTCCCCAGTGGAAATTACTCCACCATCTCGAGCCTTACAGGCCTCTTCCAGTTAATGATCCGAAGACTCCTCGTGATTATGAGCTGAAAGACTTCGTCTTAATACAACAACGCATTCATGGACGCGTTCATGGAATTGACTTATCCTCTTGTGTAATTACTATTTTTGGGAGAAAATACAAACCATCTAAGAGCAATACAAATAACCTTCTAGCAAAAGAGAGCGACGGCGTAGACTTACTGTTGACGGAAAAAAGGCTTCCGCGTCAGGTCAAAACTCAAAAATCAAAACCCGATGAATAAACAAGAATTTGTGTGGATAGAAAATCTTATGAAGAATGTGGGATGAATAAACAAGAATTTGTGTGGATAGAAAATCTTATGAAGAATGTGGACAAAATGTAATCAGAATGATTTTAATTTTCCTTTGCAGAGAGTGGTGTGCTGGTCGTTTTCAACGACGAATGGACGTTAACAGTCAACGCGAAGACTGACTGGGTCAACCCTTGCTGCCCCCGCTCTTGCAGGAAGTTTGCAGGAGAAAATTTCTACGCGCATGTGTGTACTTAAAAGTGAAAAAACGGATGACTTAAGTTTTATGTTAAAAAATATTTTTTTTTAATTTTTTTTAGAAATATTTTATTTTTTATAATCTATCCAATGGTATTAAATTTATGGTATTTTAGATTATATACATGTATAAAATATACTATGCAAAATTACATATAAGATAAAAAAATATTTTATATATAAATTTGTATAGAGTTTGTATAGAGTATTTTATACTTGTATATAATCTAAAATACCTTAAATTTAATACCATTGAATAGATTATAAAAAATAGAGTATTTCTAAAAAAAAATTAAAAAAAAAATATTTTTTAATATAAAATTTAAGCCACCCGTTTTTCCACCACATGCGCCTGGAAAATTTCTCCAAGTTTGCAGGGGAGCTGACGGCGAGCTCATTGAAATTATTCTTTTTTAATATAGTATTGTTTCTAGGTTCAAAATCGAGAAGTATTTGCCAGACACCTGCTCCTTCTTCATTGTCTGCTGTGCGTACGCAGCCTAAATGACATTTTCATGAATTGATATGCAATTGTAGCTATGTGAAGCTGAATTTGCCACCAACAGATCTGAATTTCAACTACCATCTGATCATGATATAATGCCTTGTAGTATTATCATTTTGAAGAATATAGTTCGATACTCCCACTTCAAACATGTTGCAGAATTAATTTTCAGATAGAAACAATGTGAATCTGAATTTGCCACTTTTGATCACTCGCTAGCATCCGATGGGATAAATGATGCATTGCTGATATCTGAATTCGCCACTTTTGATCACCTCCTTCCCCCTTTCAAAGAACTACATGAAGAAGTGTACAGCAACTATAAAATGTGGAGTTCTTAAAAAATTCCAGAATGCTTAAAAATTATAAAATATCATGTGTTCGGTTTTAAAAATCAGTTTGTACCTCTTGACATAGGTGATATATATCGGTTTAAGATTAGTTCAGTATTGGTAAATATAGTATTGATGTGAAATGTAATTATTTATGATAGAATCAACACCGATACAGAGTAAAATTACAAACCTTTGTGCTAATATTTATATAGTGCAAAGTTTTCAATATAGTTTTTAAATTTTGTATGTTAGGGTTAATGTGTTATTAACAATTTAACAAGTATTTTAGGAATTGAGGACCTATGTTATTTCATGAAGATGAGTAGGAATGATAATTGGTCAGGTACTTAATTTTCTATTTAATATCTAAATCAAATTCAAATCTACGTCAAGTACCCTTTTAATATCTCAGGCATTATAATTGATTGATTAAAATATTTTATAAAACATAATTTTATAAAATAAAACTACTAGAAATATAATTATTTTATAATTAATTTAATAGCATTTTATAATAAAAAATAATTATTTTTTTATTGAGCGTCGAGTATTAGGTATTCAAACTTGTTGGGTTAAAAAAATATATGAGGTAACGTTTGAAACAAATACTAGTAGATTGCAAGGATGGATCTCCTCAAAGGTGGCCAATGGGTCAGGCCGGCCCGTGGCCCGCATAGCTCAGCACGACATGGGCCAGGCATGGCACAGCCCATTGACCTAGTCAACGAGTTGCAAGTGGCCTGTGGCATGTTTTGCGCCAGGCTGGGCTAAACCCTTAAGGCACACGGGCCGGGCCAGGCACGACACGATAGTAGGCACGACATGCAGGCCGTGCCTAACACGGAGCACGGCACGTGATCGGGCCGTGCTAGGCACAACATCTCTATTTCTTATTACTTTCTTCTCAACTATATCATAAAGCCTGTAACCAAAATCTTCATTTCCATAACCAATAAAAATATATTGTCTTGTCTTAGAGTCAAGCTTTGACCTCTCATCTTTAGAGATGTGTACAAAAGCATGACAACCAAATACTCTCAAATGCTTGTGAGATACATCCTTCATACTCCAAATTCTTTGTGGCACATCACACTGCAAGGGAACACAAGGAGATAAGTTAATAACATAA
Source organism: Costus lasius (assembly GCA_027563935.2). Taxonomy (NCBI): domain Eukaryota; kingdom Viridiplantae; phylum Streptophyta; class Magnoliopsida; order Zingiberales; family Costaceae; genus Costus; species Costus lasius. The sequence goes on along the minus strand of CM050450.1, from coordinate 131,758,548 downwards.
GCAGTGATAACTAAAGCCTCACCCCAATAAGTATTTAGAAGCTTTGCATGTGAAAGTAGACATCTAACTCTCTCCATAAGTGTTCTGTTCATTCTTTCTGCTAGGTCATTTAGTTGTGGAATCTTAGGAGGAGTCCTTTGGTGTCAAATACTCAGTGTTCTGCAATAATCATCAAATGAGCCCAAATATTCATCTCCATTATCAGTACAAATGCACGTTAACTTCTTTTCTGTTTCTCTTTCAACATTAACATGAAATTGTTTGAAGACATCTACTATTTCATCTTTGGTCTTCAAGGTGTATACCTATACCTTCCTTGAGTGATCATCAATGAAGGTCACAAAGTACAAAGTACCATCAAGTGTTCTTGTCCTCATAGGACCACATAGATCTGAGTGAACCAACTCAAGAATATCATAAGCTCTATGTAAATGCAACCCTATTCTGTTTTCCTGCCAAACAATTAACACAATACTTTAAAGGTGAACTTGTCAAACCTTGAATATACCCTTTCTTACTAAAGTGTATATCTCTTTTTGACTCATGTGACTAAATCGTATATGCTATAAATGAGAAGCAACATTATCAACAGTTGCATTTACAACCCCCTCTAGAGTATCCAACTTGTATCACATATAAATTTGAGAACTTTTTACCTTGAGCCAAAACCAAAGCTCCCTTTTTCAGCTTCCACTGACCATCACTGAAGGTGTTGACATATCTTTCATCAAGTCTTCCAACAGAGATCAAACTCAATTTGATATTTGGAGCATGCTTCACATTTTTCAGTAGGAGCTTTGTGTCATTGTTGGTCTCAACATAAACATCTCTAATACCAACAATCTGTGCAACTCCATTATTTCCTATGTGTATAGTACCACAATTTCCAAGAGTATATGTAGAGAAAAGTTCTCTTTTTGATGTGATATGTGTAGATGAACCACTATCAATCACCCAACTAGAGTTGTTATTAGTGAGATTTACCTCATCTCCCTTACATAGAAGAACAAACTCTTCTGACACAGTGTTTACTCTATTAGTCTCATCTTCACTCTTGCTTTCTCTTTTCTGCTCTTGTCTTTGCTCCTTTTTCAACTTTCTACAATATTTCTTAATGTGGCCTTTCATCCCACAATGATAGCATTCAAAGTTCTTTTTTGGTCTAGAGTTGCTTCTAGACTTATCTCTATACTCTGGGCCTCTACTTTTATTTTTCCCTTGCTTTCTGCAATAAATACCTCTGCATGAGTAGAAATAGATGGACTAGTAGTCTTCCTCCTTGTCTCCTCATTTAATAAATTGCTTTTCACCAAGCTCATGGTTACTACTTCATTGAGAGCTGAATTAGTAACAAAGACTCTGAAGGTTTCGCAACTATCAAGAAGAGTACTAAGAAGCCATAATGCTTGCACTTCATTTTTAAAACTGATCTTCATTGCAGCTAATTGATTTATAATTCTCTGCATCTCATTCAAATAATCGGTAATAGGAGAACCATTTTTATACTTCAAATTCATAAGTTTCTTTATGAAGTACAATTTGTTTCCTCTTGTCTTGCGAGCATATAACTCATCAAGCTTACACCAAAGTGTATATGTATCATTTTCATCTAAGATATGATCATGAATATTATCATCTATCTATTGTCTAATATAGCCACAAACTTGTCTATTTAGCAACTTACATTCATCATCACTCTTGTCACTTGGCTTTGTAGATTCACCCAAAATTGGAGTAGGATAATTTTTGCAATAGAGAAGATCTTCAATCTTCCCTTTCCACATATGATAGTTGCTATCATTAAGACTTATCATTCTGCTAGTATTAACCTCCATCTTCACAAACTAAATTAATTAAACCAAGTTATGATACCACTATTATGGACAAATACTAATAGAGTTAATATCACTAACCACCAATTAAGAAAAATCATAGCAATATAAAGCAAGATAATGACACTAATATTTACATGGAAAACCCTTTAAAACCTAAGGGAAAAACCACGGGAGCAACACTGATCAAAAGGCTTCACTAATCAATGAGAGAACAACACTAAGTCTTCTCTAGCCATACAATAGAGGTAAAAAATCAACATACATCAAGAATAACAACTTCTTGGAATAGTAAATAGCATATGACTATCATCAACTAAGATGAAAACCAAAACTAAGTGAAAAGATTGGAGAAATCTCACCAAAAATCACCAAGAAAGAACTGACCGAAAAGCGACCTTTGAAAACTCAAAATCAAGATTTGACCGTTTAAAATCTGGAAAGATGAGTCCTCAGCTTGTCTGCAAATTTTTAGCCCGATCCAACGGTGCTTCACTTTAGATCATCCACTAGATCGAATTGTAAGACCCGAGAATTTTGATGTATTAAACCTCGGTATGTGACTCATTTTGACTATCTATAATCAGGCATTTATTAACCTTGTTGGTGGGATTTTTGGCTAAGGGGAAAATTATTCTCCTGTAGGGCAAAAATAAGTTGCTGTGGAGGAGTCTTGAACTTGAGACCTTTCCTGTGTATGTTGTCCTGACTACCAGAGTTCCAGCCCAGTCTTTGTGTTATGTATGTGGGCGCCTACTTATTATGTGAGTATGCAGATTAAAATTCAGATCTCACTTAAGTGATTTGGCCCCACTTAAGTTGTTTTCGAAATTCAGCCCAACCCTAGCCGCCCCTTGCATTTCTTCCTCTCCCTCTCGTGGACGACTACGGCCGCGCCTTCCCCTTCGTCCAGCTCCTCTTCCGGTGAGTTTTCCGGCGGCGGCGCTTGGCATTCCGGTGTGGTGGACGGCGGTGGCGTGTGGAAGCTTCAGACAACTCTCTCTGCTCACGGTTTGCTTGCAAATCGTTCCCAAGGCGAGTGGAAATCTTATGTTACCTGTATTCCGAGTATATGATCGTTTCCTTGACATGTTTTTCTTGCTTTGTGATGGAAAAACGAGTAGGTTTAATTTCCCTTATCATGAAACCGTGAATACCTAATTTGAAGTTTCGAAAATCAGATTTAGGGGCTCTAATCATAGGGTTTTTCGTTCTTTACTTGATTAGATGTCTTAGGAGGATGAGTTATCATGATCTTGATCTTCAATTTGGTTGTATAATGTATTCATGAAAAAAAACCCTAGAGTATGACATGCGCCCATGCCCTAATTTGATGAAATTTTATGCTAACTTTTGGGGAAAACTTAGGATTCATGTGATTAGAAGTATAAGGGAATTTATTATGAATTTTATACTATTTTTGGAGCCTTAATTCATGCTGGCCGAAATTTACCTTAGGGGTATTTTGGTCAATGTTCAGTTAACTTTTGGGGCAAAGCTGTTATTCATGTAATTGAGTTCATATGGTACTTAAATATGATTTTTGCCTAATTTTAGGAATTTTCTATGCATAGTTATATGTGTAATCGTTCTCTTGAAATTAAGTGATGATAATGTTGTGCAATGCTTGTAATTAATCTGTTTGAGTGGAAATTCTGTTTGATAACCTAGAATGGAGATGTTACAATCTAATTGCATGAAATCTAGGATTAACACATTATACCTGCATGGGAACATTTGTTGAGAACTTAGCATGGTATCTTCCTAACCTGATTGCATGAAACTTAAGGACTACCCTGTCTAAGACATTTATGCTGTTTAATTAATTGCGAGTGGTGAATTCGATAAGTTAGATATCCGGGTACTAGTCTTGTGCTATATGTGTGTGGTGTAAGTCATGTCCATTATGTGTGACCCTGGAGATATTGTGAAGTGGGGCAAAGTGCCACGCCTTGGTCAGGCGGGGGCCACCACTTGATCTTCCTTCACAGATGTGATTAGTTTAGCATAAGAGAGACAAAGTGCCACGCTACTGGTAAGCGAGGGCCACCTCTTGAACTCTCTGACTGCTGTGTGACCAATGTGGGGAAACAAAGTGCCACGCCGTGACTTGGCGGGGGCCACCTCTTGATTTACCACATTGTCTGAGTGGGTAGATGGAGATCAGCGTGCCACGTCTTAGCTAGACGGGGGCCACCTCCTGATTTCTCCCCTACTGTTTGGCATGCATGCATTCTCTGAGCCCTGACGAGGGAAGGGTCGGACCTTTGTGGTCATTTCGTTCTGTTCTGGATTTGGATATGTTAGGATAGGATGTGCATCTACGTATGTGTTCTGTTTTGCTATATGATATGTAAGTTTCTATTTTGGTTCTGTTGTATTATGATTAGGTTTCGCCATGTGGATTATTTTGTAAGTTTGTATTCTTATCTGTATTTGATTTGATATTTGATAATCGCATTTGGTAAATGTTTTTGAAAACCTTGCATGCTATTTTTGAATGTATTAATGGAGGGGTTTCATAAGGTTCTCACTTGCGGAGCTGTTAGCTCACCCCCTCTAAAATCTACAGGTGAGGGACAGTGATTGATACGGCGTTATGCACCTTTGAGATATACTGAGTAGCTTGATGAAGCTTTGGGTTTTGTGATATGGACCTTGTAAACAATTTTGGTATTTGAATACTTGTATCTGGATTCTGTTATCTGGGGCCTGCGTGCCTGTATTAGTTGTATTTTGTTTTGGATGATGAATGCTATATTTTGGTTACATGTGAGGGCTTAGGCCCATTTTGTTACAAGATTTCGGTTGTAGTATTTTTTAGCGTTTGATAGGATTTTATGTTCAGTCTGTTCTGTGATATGCGATTTTGTCTCCGTATATGTATAGTACGGAGTTGTGATCTGATTCGATTATGTTGTTATGAATCAGTAAAGCGCGTACATGTATGGGAATTTTCCCGAACCTTGTATGTACGTATACATGCTGCCGGATTTTTGTATAAGTTTTCAGATCTTTTATTCCCTAGCTTTGTTCGTAGTATGATCTTGGCTTTTTTTTTTTTTCTCGTGACGTTCCTCGTATGATTTCCGCGTGAAATTCGGGGTTAAGTATCGAGGGGCGTTACATATGGTATCAGAGCGAGTTTCTAGCGAATATTAGATCTGGGTAGTAAAACATTGTTTGTGTATTGCATAGAAATAAACCAAGTAAGGAATTGGTTGCTAGTAAGATAAGGAAATTATTGTTTATCTTGACTTGCTAGGTGTATGAAGGTAAGAATGGTACGACCCAAGGGTAATGCTGATGATCAGATGGCTGGCTTTATGAGGGCTTTAGAGTCTATGAGTAGTATGATGCAACAACAGGGTGCCCTCATCCAGCAGCAGGCTCAGGCTATGCAAGAACAGCAACAGATGATGAGGGAACAGCGTGAGCAGCATCAGGAGTTTCAGCAGCAACTCCTGCAGCAGAACCGCGATCAGCAACGAGAATTTCACCAGCAGATGCAGCAGCAGATGCAGTCGCAGTCTCATTCCCAGCCACGGCCGGCTGAGAAGGAGAATGTGGGGAGTTCTCAGGAGAATGTGCATAAGAGGTATGCTCAACTGGTGAAGGAATTTCAGCGTATGAACCCTCCAGCTTTTTATGGGAGCCCAGGGCCTAGAGCAGCTGAGGACTGGCTTGCTGACTTAGATAAGATTTTTGCGGTGATGCGATGTAGCGAAGAGGATAAACTGTGCCTGTCAGTATATATGCTGAAGGGGAATGCTGAGATATGGTGGAAAGGAGTTAAGAGGCTAGCAACTGAAAAAGGGGATACTGTAGACTGGGTTTACTTCATGAGAAAATTTAATAACAAGTACTTTCCACCTAGCATGAATGAAGAGAAGGAGGTGGAGTTTATCCACCTGGTGCAGGGTGACCTTTCTGTGGCTCAATATGATATTATGTTCACCCAGTTGTCCAAGTATGCTCCCCATTTGGTCAGCACTGAGGAACTAAGGGCCAGGAAGTTTCAGAGGGGTTTGAGAAAAGATATCAGAGATCGGATTGTGGCACTGCATCTAGAGACCTATGCTGAGGTTTTAGAGAGGGCTCTCACAGTGGAGAGGTCAATTTCTGAGCAGGCAGTGGTGATTGCCCCAACCCCTGTTGTGGAGACTGCTGCTCCAGTTCCCCAGAGTCATGAAAAGAAACAATATAAGCACAAGGATAAGAAAGGTCGGCATCATCCCTATCAGAAGAATTCAAAATCTGCCCGAGGTGATACCGTGGAAGGCAGAAAGTGCTATCATTGTGGAAGCAGTGGTCACGAGATCAAGGACTGCTATAAGAAGTCAGGGGCTTGTTTCAGGTGTGGTAAGGCCGGACACCGTATCAAAGACTGCCCACAGCTGAAGTCTTCATCTCAGGGTACTGATAAGCCTACAGTGCAGACTCGAGTATATGCTATTGCTGAGAAGGACGCCAGGGCTTCCAAGTCAGTTGTGGAAGGTACTCTTTTTGTTTTCGATCAGTTAGCACGTGTTTTATTTGATCCTGGTGCCAATCTCTCTTTCGTATCAGTTCGTTTTGTTCGTTATTTGCCTGTGGCACCTGGGACTCTTGATTGTGCTATATCTGTCTGCACCCCTATGGGTGATTCCCTGGTAACAGATGTGCTTTATCCTGATTGCATGCTTAGGATAGAGGAATATGACTTGTTTGTTGATTTGATATTGCTTGACATGCTTGACTATGATGTGATATTAGGGATGGACTGGTTGTCCTCTTACCATGCCACCCTAGATTGTTTTGAAAAGTTGGTGACTCTGAATTTGAGTGATGGTCATCAATTGCATATCAAAGGTTTGATTGCAGATCAGGGGTTACATGTGATCTCTTTCCTGCATGCTCAAAGGTTATTGGCTGGCGGCTGTAAAGGCTACTTGGCACATGTAAAGGTTCAGGATGAACCTGTATCTGATTTGGCTTATATACCTGTGGTGAATGAATTCCCAGATGTATTTTCTGATGAGTTATCTGGTTTACCACCTGACCGGGAGGTGGAATTCAGTATTGACTTGATACCTGGCACTGCCCCAATCTCTAAAGCCCCGTACCGCATGGCCACCTCTGAATTGGCTGAGTTGAAGAAACAGCTGGAAGAATTGCTAGAAAAAGGGTACATCAGGCCTAGCGCGTCTCCTTGGGGAGCGCCTGTGTTGTTTGTAAAGAAGAAGGACGGATCACTGAGAATGTGCATCGATTACCGTCAGCTGAACCAGGTAACAATTAAGAACAAGTACCCTCTGCCCCGTATTGATGATCTCTTAGATCAGTTACAGGGCGCTACTGTCTTCTCCAAGATTGACTTAAGGTCTGGGTATTATCAGCTGAAGGTCAGAGAGGAGGATGTTGTTAAGACAGCATTCAGGACAAGGTACGGGCATTATGAATTTTTAGTTATGCCTTTTGGATTAACGAATGCCCCTGCTGTCTTTATGGATCTTATGAATAGGGTGTTTCACCATCTCCTGGATAAATGCGTGGTTGTATTTATCGATGACATTTTGGTTTACTCGCGGAGTGCTCAAGATCACGCACAGGACTTACGCAAGGTGATGGAAATTCTGAGAAGTAAAAGGTTGTATGCCAAGGCCAGTAAATGCGAGTTCTGGTTGGAGAAGATTAACTTTTTGGGACATGTGATATCTGGACAGGGTGTGTCTGTGGATCCAGCTAAGGTAGAGGCTATTATTAGCTGGGGAAGACCAACAAATGCATTTGAGATTCGAAGTTTCTTGGGCTTAGCAGGTTACTACCGCAGATTTGTTGAAGGGTTTTCTAAGCTGGCGGGCCCTTTAACAAAGTTGACCAGGAAGAATGCTGATTTTATCTGGGATGTCAAATGCGAGGAAAGTTTCCTCGAGCTGAAGAAGCGTTTGACTAGTGCACCGATTCTCACTATACCTAGTGGCGGTGAAGGTTTCACTGTGTACACGGACGCCTCTGGCAAAGGTTTGGGCTGTGTACTCATGCAGCATGGTAAGGTGGTTGCCTATGCTTCCAGGCAGTTAAAGGAATACGAGTCCAACTACCCTACCCATGACTTGGAGTTGGCTGCAGTGGTGTTTGCATTGAAGATTTGGCGTCATTATCTGCTGGGTCAGACTTTTGATTTGTACACCGACCATCAGAGCCTCAAATACATATTTACTCAGAAAGAACTCAACATGCGGCAGCGGCGGTGGATGGAACTGATCAAAGATTATGATTTTACTATTCACTATCAGGAGGGTAAGGCAAATGTGGTTGCAGACGCATTGAGCAGGCGGCCTGTGACCTCTATGGCTGCACTTCTTGTGCAGGAGTGGCGCTTGCTTGATGAGTTCAGTAGACTTCGATTGGATGTGACACCTCGTGGTAATAAGTGTTTTGTTGCTGCACTTAGAGTTGAGTCTGATATTTTGCAAAAGTTGAGCAAGGCACAGTTGGTTGATCCTGAAATTTTGAAATGGAAAGAAAAACTGGAGATGGGATTGATTGAGGATTTCAGCCTATCCACAGATGGTTTGCTTAGGTTCCATGGAAGGGTCTGTGTCCCTGGGGACCCTAAGTTGAGACAAGAGATTTTAGCTGAAGGCCACAGTTCTAAGTATTCTATTCACCCTGGTAGTACCAGAATGTATCAGGACCTGAAGAAAAGTTTCTGGTGGCAAGGGATGAAGAATGATGTGGCGCAGTATGTGGCTAGATGCTTGACATGCCAGACGGTTAAAGCCGAGCATCAGAGACCGGGTGGATCCCTCCAACCACTTCAGATTCCTCTGTGGAAGTGGGAAAATGTCAGCATGGACTTTGTCTGTGGATTACCCCGGACCAGAAATGGGCACGATGCTATTTGGGTTATCGTAGACAGACTTACTAAGTCCGCCCACTTTTTGCCTATCAAGATGACTTATCCTTTGGAGAGGCTTGCCAGGTTGTACATTGACGAGATTGTGAGATTGCATGGTGTTCCGGTGGATATTGTATCTGACCGCGATTCCAGGTTCTTATCTCGGTTTTGGAAGAAGCTTCAGGAAGATTTGGGCACCAAGCTCAGTTTTAGCACTGCATATCACCCGCAGTCTGATGGGCAGACTGAGAGGACCATACAGACATTGGAGGACTTGCTGAGATCTTACATCATTGATTGGCATGGTGAGTGGGACAGAGACTTAGCCCTGATTGAGTTTACCTACAACAATAGTTACCACTCTAGTATCCAGATGGCCCCGTACGAGGCATTGTACGGAAGAAGATGCAGAACTCCCTTGAGTTGGGAGGAGGTAGGTGATAGAACCTTGCTCCAGTCTGATGCTGTGCAGGAAGCCACAGATAAGGTAAAGATTATTCAAGAAAAGCTAAAGGCTGCACAGGATAGGCAAAAAAGCTACGCTGATGCGAGAAGGAGACCTCTGGAATTCATGGTGGGAGAACATGTATTTGTTAAGGTTTCTCCTACAAAAGGTGTGATGCGATTTGGAAAGAAAGGGAAATTAAGCCCTAGATATGTGGGTCCGTTTGATATCATCGAGAGGGTTGGGCCTGTTGCTTACCGATTAGCCTTACCGCCATCCTTGGAGCATCTGCACAGTGTGTTTCACGTATCTGTGCTTAGGAAGTATTGTCATGACCCGTCACATATCTTGGATTCAACACCTTTGCAAATTGATGAAAATCTGACTTATGTTGAAAGGCCACTTAAGATTGTGGATAGAAAAGAGAGAGTCCTTCGAAGCAAGGTGATACCTCTAGTGAAAGTTATTTGGGGAAATCAGTCCGTGGAAGAAGCTACTTGGGAGTTGGAAACCGATATGAGAAAGGATTACCCACATTTGTTTGAACCTGCTCCCGATTTGCTTTAGAGGACTAAAGCCTTTTAAGGAGGAGAGGATGTAAGACCCGAGAATTTTGATGTATTAAACCTCGGTATGTGACTCATTTTGACTATCTATAATCAGGCATTTATTAACCTTGTTGGTGGGATTTTTGGCTAAGGGGAAAATTATTCTCCTGTAGGGCAAAAATAAGTTGCTGTGGAGGAGTCTTGAACTTGAGACCTTTCCTGTGTATATTGTCCTGACTACCAGAGTTCCAGCCCAGTCTTTGTGTTATGTATGTGGGCGCCTACTTATTATGTGAGTATGCAGATTAAAATTCAGATCTCACTTAAGTGATTTGGCCCCACTTAAGTTGTTTTCGAAATTCAGCCCAACCCTAGCCGCCCCTTGCATTTCTTCCTCTCCCTCTCGTGGACGACTACGGCCGCGCCTTCCCCTTCGTCCAGCTCCTCTTCCGGTGAGTTTTCCGGCGGCGGCGCTTGGCATTCCGGTGTGGTGGACGGCGGTGGCGTGTGGAAGCTTCAGACAACTCTCTCTGCTCACGGTTTGCTTGCAAATCGTTCCCAAGGCGAGTGGAAATCTTATGTTACCTGTATTCCGAGTATATGATCGTTTCCTTGACATGTTTTTCTTGCTTTGTGATGGAAAAACGAGTAGGTTTAATTTCCCTTATCATGAAACCGTGAATACCTAATTTGAAGTTTCGAAAATCAGATTTAGGGGCTCTAATCATAGGGTTTTTCGTTCTTTACTTGATTAGATGTCTTAGGAGGATGAGTTATCATGATCTTGATCTTCAATTTGGTTGTATAATGTATTCATGAAAAAAAACCCTAGAGTATGACATGCGCCCATGCCCTAATTTGATGAAATTTTATGCTAACTTTTGGGGAAAACTTAGGATTCATGTGATTAGAAGTATAAGGGAATTTATTATGAATTTTATACTATTTTTGGAGCCTTAATTCATGCTGGCCGAAATTTACCTTAGGGGTATTTTGGTCAATGTTCAGTTAACTTTTGGGGCAAAGCTGTTATTCATGTAATTGAGTTCATATGGTACTTAAATATGATTTTTGCCTAATTTTAGGAATTTTCTATGCATAGTTATATGTGTAATCGTTCTCTTGAAATTAAGTGATGATAATGTTGTGCAATGCTTGTAATTAATCTGTTTGAGTGGAAATTCTGTTTGATAACCTAGAATGGAGATGTTACAATCTAATTGCATGAAATCTAGGATTAACACATTATACCTGCATGGGAACATTTGTTGAGAACTTAGCATGGTATCTTCCTAACCTGATTGCATGAAACTTAAGGACTACCCTGTCTAAGACATTTATGCTGTTTAATTAATTGCGAGTGGTGAATTCGATAAGTTAGATATCCGGGTACTAGTCTTGTGCTATATGTGTGTGGTGTAAGTCATGTCCATTATGTGTGACCCTGGAGATATTGTGAAGTGGGGCAAAGTGCCACGCCTTGGTCAGGCGGGGGCCACCACTTGATCTTCCTTCACAGATGTGATTAGTTTAGCATAAGAGAGACAAAGTGCCACGCTACTGGTAAGCGAGGGCCACCTCTTGAACTCTCTGACTGCTGTGTGACCAATGTGGGGAAACAAAGTGCCACGCCGTGACTTGGCGGGGGCCACCTCTTGATTTACCACATTGTCTGAGTGGGTAGATGGAGATCAGCGTGCCACGTCTTAGCTAGACGGGGGCCACCTCCTAATTTCTCCCCTACTGTTTGGCATGCATGCATTCTCTGAGCCCTGACGAGGGAAGGGTCGGACCTTTGTGGTCATTTCGTTCTGTTCTGGATTTGGATATGTTAGGATAGGATGTGCATCTACGTATGTGTTCTGTTTTGCTATATGATATGTAAGTTTCTATTTTGGTTCTGTTGTATTATGATTAGGTTTCGCCATGTGGATTATTTTGTAAGTTTGTATTCTTATCTGTATTTGATTTGATATTTGATAATCGCATTTGGTAAATGTTTTTGAAAACCTTGCATGCTATTTTTGAATGTATTAATGGAGGGGTTTCATAAGGTTCTCACTTGCGGAGCTGTTAGCTCACCCCCTCTAAAATCTACAGGTGAGGGACAGTGATTGATACGGCGTTATGCACCTTTGAGATATACTGAGTAGCTTGATGAAGCTTTGGGTTTTGTGATATGGACCTTGTAAACAATTTTGGTATTTGAATACTTGTATCTGGATTCTGTTATCTGGGGCCTGCGTGCCTGTATTAGTTGTATTTTGTTTTGGATGATGAATGCTATATTTTGGTTACATGTGAGGGCTTAGGCCCATTTTGTTACAAGATTTCGGTTGTAGTATTTTTTAGCGTTTGATAGGATTTTATGTTCAGTCTGTTCTGTGATATGCGATTTTGTCTCCGTATATGTATAGTACGGAGTTGTGATCTGATTCGATTATGTTGTTATGAATCAGTAAAGCGCGTACATGTATGGGAATTTTCCCGAACCTTGTATGTACGTATACATGCTGCCGGATTTTTGTATAAGTTTTCAGATCTTTTATTCCCTAGCTTTGTTCGTAGTATGATCTTGGCTTTTTTTTTTTTTTTTTCTCGTGACGTTCCTCGTATGATTTCCGCGTGAAATTCGGGGTTAAGTATCGAGGGGCGTTACATAGAATGCTGTCCAGTTTTCACCAAATCCTCTTAATTAGGATTTTCTCACTTGTTTTCTCTCAAAAACGCCCCATGCTTTTTGCTGCCCCACAACCTTCAAAAGTTAACCCTAGCTCTCAAAAATAAGTAACTAAAATACCCTCAAGTTGGGTATATTAACCAAATTGTCATTATACAAAAAAATTGAGTCATCCTCCATATACGAGGGAAACTCATCTAACAACACGTTTTAATTAACATCTTTTAATTCAAATATCTAAAAAATAAAATACCACACCCATGAATCAATATATAATCTCTTGCCCCTTAGTGGTTACCATCACCAATGTCAAATCTTACATAGATAAAATTTCGATTTGATCTTAGTGTGTGTGTTGACGGCAAAAAAAAATAATTAAATAATTAATTAATTATTAGTTATTAATTAATTAATTCAAGCTATACAACAATTCAATTTTGATCGAAAAGCTTGATTTTGGACGCGTTCATGGAATTGACTTATCCTCTTGTGTAATTACTATTTTTGGGAGAAAATACAAACCATCTAAGAGCAATACAAATAACCTTCTAGCAAAAGAGAGCGACGGCGTAGACTTACTGTTGACGGAAAAAAGGCTTCCGCGTCAGGTCAAAACTCAAAAATCAAAACCCGATGAATAAACAAGAATTTGTGTGGATAGAAAATCTTATGAAGAATGTGGGATGAATAAACAAGAATTTGTGTGGATAGAAAATCTTATGAAGAATGTGGACAAAATGTAATCAGAATGATTTTAATTTTCCTTTGCAGAGAGTGGTGTGCTGGTCGTTTTCAACGACGAATGGACGTTAACAGTCAACGCGAAGACTGACTGGGTCAACCCTTGCTGCCCCCGCTCTTGCAGGAAGTTTGCAGGAGAAAATTTCTACGCGCATGTGTGTACTTAAAAGTGAAAAAACTGATGACTTAAGTTTTATGTTAAAAAATATTTTTTTTTAATTTTTTTTAGAAATATTTTATTTTTTATAATCTATCCAATGGTATTAAATTTATGGTATTTTAGATTATATACATGTATAAAATATACTATGCAAAATTACATATAAGATAAAAAAATATTTTATATATAAATTTGTATAGAGTTTGTATAGAGTATTTTATACTTGTATATAATCTAAAATACCTTAAATTTAATACCATTGGATAGATTATAAAAAATAGAGTATTTCTAAAAAAAAATTAAAAAAAAAATATTTTTTAATATAAAATTTAAGCCACCCGTTTTTCCACCACATGCGCCTGGAAAATTTCTCCAAGTTTGCAGGGGAGCTGACGGCGAGCTCATTGAAATTATTCTTTTTTAATATAGTATTGTTTCTAGGTTCAAAATCGAGAAGTATTTGCCAGACACCTGCTCCTTCTTCATTGTCTGCTGTGCGTACGCAGCCTAAATGACATTTTCATGAATTGATATGCAATTGTAGCTATGTGAAGCTGAATTTGCCACCAACAGATCTGAATTTCAACTACCATCTGATCATGATATAATGCCTTGTAGTATTATCATTTTGAAGAATATAGTTCGATACTCCCACTTCAAACATGTTGCAGAATTAATTTTCAGATAGAAACAATGTGAATCTGAATTTGCCACTTTTGATCACTCGCTAGCATCCGATGGGATAAATGATGCATTGCTGATATCTGAATTCGCCACTTTTGATCACCTCCTTCCCCCTTTCAAAGAACTACATGAAGAAGTGTACAGCAACTATAAAATGTGGAGTTCTTAAAAAATTCCAGAATGCTTAAAAATTATAAAATATCATGTGTTCGGTTTTAAAAATCAGTTTGTACCTCTTGACATAGGTGATATATATCGGTTTAAGATTAGTTCAGTATTGGTAAATATAGTATTGATGTGAAATGTAATTATTTATGATAGAATCAACACCGATACAGAGTAAAATTACAAACCTTTGTGCTAATATTTATATAGTGCAAAGTTTTCAATATAGTTTTTAAATTTTGTATGTTAGGGTTAATGTGTTATTAACAATTTAACAAGTATTTTAGGAATTGAGGACCTATGTTATTTCATGAAGATGAGTAGGAATGATAATTGGTCAGGTACTTAATTTTCTATTTAATATCTAAATCAAATTCAAATCTACGTCAAGTACCCTTTTAATATCTCAGGCATTATAATTGATTGATTAAAATATTTTATAAAACATAATTTTATAAAATAAAACTACTAGAAATATAATTATTTTATAATTAATTTAATAGCATTTTATAATAAAAAATAATTATTTTTTTATTGAGCGTCGAGTATTAGGTATTCAAACTTGTTGGGTTAAAAAAATATATGAGGTAACGTTTGAAACAAATACTAGTAGATTGCAAGGATGGATCTCCTCAAAGGTGGCCAATGGGTCAGGCCGGCCCGTGGCCCGCATAGCTCAGCACGACATGGGCCAGGCATGGCACAGCCCATTGACCTAGTCAACGAGTTGCAAGTGGCCTGTGGCATGTTTTGCGCCAGGCTGGGCTAAACCCTTAAGGCACACGGGCCGGGCCAGGCACGACACGATAGTAGGCACGACATGCAGGCCGTGCCTAACACGGAGCACGGCACGTGATCGGGCCGTGCTAGGCACAACATCTCTATTTCTTATTACTTTCTTCTCAACTATATCATAAAGCCTGTAACCAAAATCTTCATTTCCATAACCAATAAAAATATATTGTCTTGTCTTAGAGTCAAGCTTTGACCTCTCATCTTTAGAGATGTGTACAAAAGCATGACAACCAAATACTCTCAAATGCTTGTGAGATACATCCTTCATACTCCAAATTCTTTGTGGCACATCACACTGCAAGGGAACACAAGGAGATAAGTTAATAACATAAGCAGTGATAACTAAAGCCTCACCCCAATAAGTATTTAGAAGCTTTGCATGTGAAAGTAGACATCTAACTCTCTCCATAAGTGTTCTGTTCATTCTTTCTGCTAGGTCATTTAGTTGTGGAATCTTAGGAGGAGTCCTTTGGTGTCAAATACTCAGTGTTCTGCAATAATCATCAAATGAGCCCAAATATTCATCTCCATTATCAGTACAAATGCACGTTAACTTCTTTTCTGTTTCTCTTTCAACATTAACATGAAATTGTTTGAAGACATCTACTATTTCATCTTTGGTCTTCAAGGTGTATACCTATACCTTCCTTGAGTGATCATCAATGAAGGTCACAAAGTACAAAGTACCATCAAGTGTTCTTGTCCTCATAGGACCACATAGATCTGAGTGAACCAACTCAAGAATATCATAAGCTCTATGTAAATGCAACCCTATTCTGTTTTCCTGCCAAACAATTAACACAATATTTTAAAGGTAAACTTGTCAAACCTTGAATATACCCTTTCTTACTAAAGTATATATCTCTTTTTGACTCATGTGACTAAATCGTATATGCTATAAATGAGAAGCAACATTATCAACAGTTGCATTTACAACCCCCTCTAGAGTATCCAACTTGCATCACATATAAATTTGAGAACTTTTTACCTTGAGCCAAAACCAAAGCTCCCTTTTTCAGCTTCCACTGACCATCACTGAAGGTGTTGACATATCTTTCATCAAGTCTTCCAACAGAGATCAAACTCAATTTGATATTTGGAGCATGCTTCACATTTTTCAGTAGGAGCTTTGTGCCATTGTTGGTCTCAACATAAACATCTCTAATACCAACAATCTGTGCAACTCCATCATTTCCTATGTGTATAGTACCACAATTTCCAAGAGTATATGTAGAGAAAAGTTCTCTTTTTGATGTGATATGTGTAGAGGAACTACTATCAATCACCCAACTAGAGTTGTCATTAGTGAGATTTACCTCATCTCCCTTACATAGAAGAACAAACTCTTCTGACACAGTGTTTACTCTATTAGTCTCATTTTCACTCTTGCTTTCTCTTTTCTGCTCTTGTCTTTGCTCCTTTTTCAACTTTCTACAATATTTCTTAATGTGGCCTTTCATCCCACAATGATAGCATTCAAAGTTCTTTTTTGGTCTAGAGTTGCTTCTAGACTTATCTCTATACTCTGGGCCTCTACTTTTATTTCTCCCTTGCTTTCTGCAATAAATACCTCTGCATGAGTAGAAATAGATGGACTAGTAGTCTTCCTCCTTGTCTCCTCATTTAATAAATTGCTTTTCACCAAGCTCATGGTTACTACTTCATTGAGAGCTGAATTAATAACAGAGACTCTGAAGGTTTCCTAACTATCAAGAAGAGTACTAAGAAGCCATAATGCTTGCACTTCATTTTTAAAACTGATCTTCATTGCAGCTAATTGATTTATAATTCTCTGCATCTCATTCAAATAATCGGTAATAGGAGAACCATTTTTATACTTCAAATTCATAAGTTTCTTTATTAAGTACAATTTGTTTCCTCTTGTCTTGCGAGCATATAACTCATCAAGCTTACACCAAAGTGTATATGCATCATTTTCATCTAAGATATGATCATGAATATTATCATCTATCTATTGTCTAATATAGCCACAAACTTGTCTATTTAGCAACTTACATTCATCATCACTCTTGTCACTTGGCTTTGCAGATTCATCCAAAATTGGAGCAGGATAATTTTTGCAATAGAGAAGATCTTCCATCTTCCCTTTTCACATATGATAGTTGCTATCATTAAGGCTTATCATTCTACTAGTATTAACCTCCATCTTCACAAACCAAATTTATTAAACCAAGCTATGATACCACTGTTATGGACAAATACTAATAGAGTTAATATCACTAACCACCAATTAAGAAAAATCATAGCAATATAAAGCAAGATAATGACACTAATATTTACGTGGAAAACCCTTAAAACCAAAGGGAAAAACCACGGGAGCAACACTGATCAAAAGGCTTCACTAATCAATGAGAGAACAACACTAAGTCTTCTCTAGCCATACAATAGAGGTAAAACATCAACATACATCAAGAATAACAACTTCTTGGAATAGTAAATAGCATATGACTATCATCAACTAAGATGAAAACCAAAACTAAGTGAAAAGATTGGAGAAATCTCACCAAAAATCGCCAAGAAAGAATTGACCGAAAAGCGACCTTTGAGAACTCGAAATCAAGATTTGACCGTTTAAAATCTGGAAAGATGAGTCCTCAGCTTGTCTGCAAATTTTTAGCCCGATCCAACGGTGCTTCACTTTAGATCATCCACTAGATCGAATGCTGTCCAGTTTTCACCAAATCCTCTTAATTAGGATTTTCTCACTTGTTTTCTCTCAAAAACGCCCCATGCTTTTTGCTGCCCCACAACCCTCAAAAGTTAATCCTAGCTCTCAAAAATAAGTAACTAAAATACCCTCAAGTTGGGTATATTAACCAAATTATCATTATAACAAAAAATTAAGTCATCCTCCATGTACGAGGGAAACTCATCTAACAACACGTTTTAATTAACATCTTTTAATTCAAATATCTAAAAAATAAAATACCACAACCATGAATCAATATATAATCTCTTGCCCCTTAGTGGTTACCATCACCAATGTCAAATCTTACATAGATAAAATTTCGATTTGATCTTAGTGTGTGTTGACGGCAAAAAAAAAAATTTAATTAATTAATTAATTAATAATTAGTTATTAATTAATTAATTCAAGCTATACAACAATTCAATTTTGATCGAAAAGCTTGATTTTGACCAATTAAAAAAAATAAAGTTAAAAGTGAATTAGATTTTGAAAATTCTTAACCAAGGACATTGGTTACATGAGGATCAATTTTGACCACTAAATTAACCTGGAGAACAGGGTCAAAATTGCAATCAAGTAAAATAATGCAGCTGATTTTATTTGGTCAAAATTGTCTCTGATTTTGTCTAGTCAAAATTGCATGCAACTTGTGTCAAGTCAAAATCGCAAAGCAAATGCCACGTGGAGTAAATTGAAAGAGGGGATATGAAATTCGACAAAGAGAGAAACGTGGAAGCAAATATGGCAAAAAAAAAATGATCGTGGAGCCTTCAAAAAATAATAGTAAAACAAAAAAAATAATAAAAATAAGAGAGGCATGCTTAAGAGAACTTCTATTCTTGGAACAAATATGGCACGCACATAACAAATCGTGGTCATGTAGCCTCTCGTTCAAAGGATAATTTGGAAACGAGAGGGCTATAAAAGAGGAAACAAATCAGCAAAGAGGACCCTATTCGACTACTCACGCAAGGCTGCCATTCTCGCAAAGGAAAAGGGATACGGAGAATCCCATAGAATCAAGCGTGAGAGATCCAAACGCTCAAGACTTCCAGACGCTGACAAAAAGATATTGCCGGAGGATTCTGCTACTACACAATTATAATTTTTTATCACTTTCTTCTTTCCTTGATCTATTTTTATGAAGAAAGGTAACTCTGAAATAAAAAACGAGTAATAGAGAGACAACTCTAAAATAAATATAGAGAGATAACTCTAAAACAAACACCTCCTCTGATGGAGAGACAATTCCGAAATAAACACACTGATGGAGAAGGTAACTTCGAAATAAAAAGCCATTGATGGAGAGATAACTCCGAAATAAAGAGCCATTGATGGAGAAGATAACTCCGAAATAAACAGCATTTTGATGGAGAGTAAACTCCAAAATAAATCATGAAAATGAATTTGAGAAAATTTTTAATACAATGTAAATTTCAAAGCCAAGAGGTCTCGGTAAAAAAACAGGAAGTTTGGCTGACAATTTCACAAAGAAAAAATAGAAGACAAAGAGCTGTTGAAATCATACACAAGGGAAAATAAAAGCTGCTGTACGCAGCTGGAAACATTAAAGAACAAGTGATAAAAAAATGGGCTCGACTGGGAATTACATTGGCAAAGATAAAATTAGCCTATAATCCAATTCCAAGTGAGGATAAGAAATTAAAGAATAGAAGATCCAAATCTGACATTCACCTATATGATAACGAGTGATCCGGAACTCGATCCCAAATTTACCTCTGCCGAATCTCTGCTGCCGCCGGAATGAAATTCCATCTATGGTTCTGATGCTGTGGCTGAGTTGGAGTTGCCAGAATTTTACTTTTCAAAATTTCAATGAATACAGCGTCGCTTCTGGGTGAATCGCCAAAGAGGAAATCCATCGCCGGCCAAATCCCTAGAGTCGTCGATTGGAACTTTTATCTGTTGTCGAGCCCACCTCAACACAGAAGTAGAAAATTTAACTCTCATCACACAGAAGAGAAATCGCCGCCGGGCCTGTCTTCTCGCCGTATGGATCACAGGAACGAAGTTCAACTATCACAGAGTTGAAATCGCCGCTCGAAATCTCAATGAACATCAAAAAGAAGGGAGCAATTGAAGATCCTCATACCGGATATCAAACGCCAGACGCGGCTGAAATTCATTGTCCATCCTGCACTCTGAAGCCGCGCCCGTTATCATCCTGCACTCGACGCTAAGACTTCAAACAACTCTTCCACCGAATCCAGGCATTCGATCAAGTCCAGATTTCGTCCACACCCCCTCCTTGAACGTACGTGTCGATGGACGAGGGGATCCGACGATCCGACGGCCCGATCACCAGAATCAGCAAATTCTTCGGCGATCCTTTCTCACTGCCGTGTGCAACATCCAGTGGCCTGATCGAGCCCAGATTTAGTGCACATCATCTCTTCGAGTGTGAAAATCCGTGGACAAGAGGATGCATTCATCCGGTGGCTGGATCACCGGAATCGAACATTTTCGTTCGGCGACCTTGTTTTGAACGAAAGTCACTCGCGTGACTTCGCTTGATGACGAATCACCACCGGTCGGCATTGAACTCTGGACACCACTCCGGAAAGATGCGGAGAGGTCTCAGCCGGAGCCGCTGAGCGTCTCGTCGGCGGACGGCTAGCGACGGACGGTCGGCGTCGGACGGCGGACTACTGCGCCTTCCGTGTAGTTAGATTTCTAATCGGATCCAGCGGTCCGATTTTGATCAAACAAGCCCAACTGCCAAGATTAAAAGAAATTTCAATGGTCCAGATTTTACCATTTAATATCAATGGCCTGGATTGAACATAAATCCAACGACTCCGATTTAATCATACATGATTAAACAGTCTGGATCAAATGGAATCAAAGGCCATGCTTAAATCAATGAAAATCTATTGATCTAGATGCAATCAATGGCTGAGATTGATTTACACAAATCCTGGTCAACTGGATGACTTTCGAAATGATCCGAATGTGGATCCTCACAAATTTGGGACAAATCGTCCCAGATCCACCCTCAGATTTTCGATCAGAACTCTAGATCTAAGCCAATATGCGAATTATACTCTCAACGGCTATGATTGATTTGCATAAATCTTGGCCAATCGGATAGGTTTCGAAATGATCCGAATATTGGTCCTTACTAATCTGAATCAGATCTTTCCAGATCCACCTTTGGATTTTTAATCAGAGATCCGGATCAAAGCAAACTTTCAACGGCTAACATTAATTCACCCAAATCTCAATCAATCGAACGACTTTCGATGCGATTTAAATGTTGATCCCTACTCAATTAGATTAGGCCTATCCAGATCCACCCTTAGATTTTCGATCAGAGATTTGGATCAAAATAAATTGATGAATTAAAATATCAACGGCTGACATTAATTCACCCAAGTCTCAATCAATCGGACGGCCTTTGATGCAATACAAATGTTGATCCCTACTCAATTGGATCAGATCTGTCTAGGTCCACCCTTGAATTTTCGATCAGAACTCCAGATCTCAGCATATCTGCAAATTAAACTTTCAACGGCTACCATTGATTTGGACAAATCTCAATCAATCGGATAGCTCTCGAAATGATCCGAATATTGATACTTACTCATCTGAATTAGATCTTTCCATATCTGCCTTCGGATTTTCAATCTGAAATCTAGATCTAACTAGATTCGTGAGTCAAACTTTCAATGGCTAGGATTAATTTGCATAAATCTCAGCCAATCGGATAGCTCTCAAAATTATCTGAATATCAATCATTACAAATTTGGATCAGATCTTTCCAGATCTACCCTCAAATATTTGATCAGAGACCTGGATCAAAGTAGATCTATGGATCAAACTTTCACCCAATTCAATCAAATTCGAACGTTTGGCCCATCAGCTTGTTCACCCAAATCTAGAACGATTGGTCCCATGACTCGTTCTTTCAAATCTTGAATGTTTGGCCCAACGGCCCATTCATCCGAATTTTGAACGTTTGGTCCAACGACCCATTCAACTGAATTTCGAACGTTTGGCCTATCGGTTCGTTCATCCAAATCTAGAACGATTGGTCCCACGACCCGTTCTTTCAAATCTTGAATGCTTGACCCATCGGCTCATTCAATCGAACATGAATGTTTGGTCCCATGACCCGTTCATTCAAACTTTGAACGTTTGGCCTATTGGCTCGTTCATCCAAATATTGAATGTTTGGCCCATCGGCTCATTCAATCGAACTTGAATGTTTGGTCCCACGACCCGTTTATTCAAACTTTGAACGTTTTGGTCTATCGGCTCGTTCATCCAAATCTTGAATGTTTGGCCTATCGGCTCATTCAATCGAACTTGAACGTTTGGTCCCACGACCCGTTCATTCAGACTTTGAACGTTTGGCTCATTTGCTCGTTCATCCAAATATTGAATGTTTGGCCCATCGGCTCATTCATTCGAACTTGAACGTTTGGTCCTACGACCCGTTCATTCAAACTTTGAACGTTTGGCTCATTTGCTCGTTCATCCAAATATTAAATGTTTGGCCTATCGGCTCATTCAATCGAACTTGAACGTTTGGTCCCACGACCCGTTCATTCAGATTTTGAACGCTTGGCCTATCGGCTCGTTCGCCAACTCAACCAAATTCTGAACGTTTAGCGTATCGGCTCGTTCATCCGAAACTTTGAACGCTTGGCTCATCGGCTCGTTCATCCAAATTCTGAATGTTTGGCCCATCGGCCCATTCACCACAAACTTCGAACATTTGGCCTCACGGCTTGTTCACCCAACTCTTGCACTCAACTCTTCTAATTAATTCAAACATAGTCATGGACGATAAATTCTTGACGCGTGTTGTCAATGACGTTGTTTGGGAGGTGCGTACATCGATACTTCGTATCGGGGCGTAGTTCCTCAACGTTGTTACAACGCAACTCATATTTTCCTCCATAACTTATGTTAAATGATGTACTCTTGTACTAAATTGTAAATCATGTCATGACACGAAATTATGAATGACATTACTCTTTTAATCATTTTGTCTTTATTCTGTTATATATTATAGATCTCTCAATCAAAAGTACCCTAAGCTTTTTAGGGATAATTAACAATGAATGCTTGCATTCATTGGAAGCTAGAACCTACTAAATCAAAAAGTCTTATAATTTATAAGGTGAATTTGAAACGGTCGCACTAACTTTTTTAATATTTCAATTTACATTGAAATATAACCAAAAATGACCCCACAGTGTGACCCCAAATAGTGAGTGGTACTAATAGCACATCGCTACTACCTAAGTTATAAGAGTGTCAAGATTCGATTTAACCTTTCTGAGATAATATTACCATATAATATAATCTCTTTGTCCTTGGTATCTAGATTGACTATAAGCTGCACTTTTATAGTTCAATCATTGCATTTCTAGATACCCAAATAGACTAATATTGCAAATGCAATTGATATCTCATATCGATTCATTTTAGCAGAAGTATGTATTTTTAGTCATACTTGATCAGATTAGGAGGCTAAAGATACCAAAACTCCTATTATACACGAGGGACATATTTTATTTTGATCTCTTAGGCTATGTTCTACTGGATGAAATTCATGGTGGAAATGATGGAAAGTATAATGAATCTAGATGACTTTTTATCTAGATTCATTATATTTTTCATCATTTCTATCGTGAATTCTATTCTACAGAATATAGCCTTATAATCCTTTTATGACTTATGACATACCTTGTGATAATCTTAGGATCACAGGTTATAAATGATGTTTCACTAAATTGAAATATACGGGGTACTCATATAGGAATCTATATAGTCTCAAGTCAAAACAATCACATATACTATTATGAGAATGAGAATACTCATAACAATTTTATAACAACACATATTATTCTTATGGCAAATCAATCTAGTGCATTATTCTTAGACATGTATTCATGTGTTTGACTTAGTACAAGACAATTCCTTATCATCGATTACAACATATGATATTTAAGAATCATTATATTATTCTAGGGATATTAATATAAATATTCATATTACACATGCATTAAGTAAATATGATAACGGTAATGCATTTATATATTTGTGAATAGGACAGAAATACATATGCCAAAATTATCAGCTAATGAATGATTTTTAGAGCATACAATTCTAGGTTCCTCGTTAAGTCCAGGTTCCTTGTGAAGTCCAGGTTCTGGATTAAGACCAGCGAGACTGTTATTAGCAGGGTTCGACAATTTGAAGATCTCCATCCCATTCAGGATTGCGTCATAATACCCTGGTCGTGTATAAGTATTTGGGTGAAGAGCAACCCACAGATCCATCTGCCCGCTTCCCGATGTAAACACCACGTAGTCCTTGTAGACAGGGACGCCAATTCCACCGCTCCAGCCAATCACATCGGCATATTCCTCTGCAGTCTTGTTATTAAGAAATATCTCAAATACTCTCAGGTTTGTCTGGGTCATTGGATACTGGATCTCGCAGAAGTGAAGCCGGACGAGGTAATTGAATCCAGCATCCACCGGAAGAATCCATGTGAGATTATAGTTCAAGTTGATTTGTGCATTTAAGCCCATTGACCTCGCCGTTGAGTAGACTTCCTCGGGTGCAATGTAGTTTAGTAGATTGATAGGGTACGTGATGGTAACATTGGAGTTCTTGGAAAATGTCACACCATATGCGGCCCCATAAATGTAGTTATCGTCCGGATCCCACGAACGGAACAAACCAGAGTCATCCAGCCGGGAAATTGTCCCACCGCCGACGTTGAGCCGGTAAACGGTCTGTAGAGCCAGGTCCGGATCGATGTCAAACTCCACCGGGTTGCCGCCAGTGACGAGCGTAGGGCTTCCTTCGGTGAAGATGTCCGGAATTGGCATAATCTCAATACCATTTATGAAGGCATAGTAGTTATGATGCGTGGTCGACGGAGTGAAGGTGAGGTTTAGGCCGTCGGTGGTGACATTGACGGAGAATTCATAGACTATATAGGGCAAACCCGTAGCGCTCGTAGTGAGAGAAGCATTAAAGTTATGAAGCAGGGTTAAGGGGCCAGCCGTGACAGAGAAGAAGGCATCTGATGCAGAATGGTTGTCATAATCAGAAGAGTAGAAGTAGAGGCGGATGAATATCCGACCAGCGGCGAGGCGGAAGGTGTAGTTGGAGGGGGAGGTGAAGACCCGGGCGGTCAGGTACGGGACTAGTGAGACTGATGAAGGTTGCTTTTGAGCTTGGAAGCTCTTGCCCTGAGGTGATGGGCCGTACACGGATCCGGCATCGGTGATCCATGATCTTCCGTCCTGGTCGTTATCAGTGCCCGCCCCGCCACAGCTGAGAAGGATGAAGCCAGTGGAGTTCTCGGCGGCTCCGACAAGTGGAGCAACAAATAACAAGACGAAAGAGGCGCAGCGAAGGATCAAATGGTTCTTCATGGAGGAAGCGATGGAAATCTTGAGCGAGATCAAATCTTTCTTGCACTCCAATCCAGGAACACCAAGAGAGAGCCAGAAAAATTCAGAAAGAAGGTGTTAAAGATCTCCATGGATCTGAATCGGAGATGGATACCTCATCGAATGGATCTTTATCGACGTAATCGAGTGGAGAAAAATCAGTACCGACATAGACCAAAACCAATTCCAGACAAAATATTAACTCCGATTCCGATTGTAAAATATTTAGCTTGAATCCTTGATGAAAATTCAGCAAAAGTTTGCCTTATTGTCTAATTTCAGCAGAGATTCATCAGAAAGAAAAATACTTAAACAGAGAATAGAAGCATTCGAGAAAGAGTACCTCTAACTCCATCTCCATTCACTTTTAGGAGATGGAACGACGAATGCTGCTATTTCCCCAGTGGAAATTACTCCACCATCTCGAGCTTTATAGGCCTCATCCAGTTAATGATCCGAAGACTGCTCGTGGTTATGAGATAAAAGACTTGTCTTAATTCAACGACGCATTCATGGACGCGTTCATGGAATTGAATTATCCTCTTGTGTAATTTGAATTATTTTTGGGAGAAAATACGAACCATCTAAGAGCAATACAAATAACCTTCTAGCAAAAGAGAGCGATGGTGTAGACTTTTTGTTGACTGAAGAAAAGGTTCCGCGTCAGGTCAAAACTCAAAAATAAAAACCCCATGAATAAACAAGAATTTGTGTGGATGGAAAATCTTATGAAGACTGTGGACAAAACGTAATCAGAATAATATTAATTTTCCATTGCAGAGAGTGATGTTCTTGTCGTTTTCAACGATGAATGGACGTTAACAGTCAACGCGAAGACTGGCTGGGTCAACCTCTTGGCTGCCCTAGCTCTCGCAGGAAGTTTGCAGGGGAGTTCACGGCGAGCTCATTTAAATAATTCTTTTTTAATATAGTACTGCTTATAGGTTCAAAATTGAGAAGCTGTTCACCAAACACCTTCTGCTTCTTTATTTTCTGCTGTGCGGAACAGCAAATGACGCATATATAGCTTGTGATTAAGCGGACAGCATATATAGTTTGCATGAAAAAAATGACAATGATAGTATGTATCGAAGCTCTGAACTCCTCCTTTGTTAGTTGGATCCACTTTTTATTCAACTAGTTCTAAATTTTTGTTTTAGTCATGTATCCTGATATCTATCTATAAGCTTGTTCTTTTGTTTTAGTCATACTTTTTTACTTATATTTTGTATAAATTGATTGCTTTACACAGTATAATTTTATTTATAGGTATTATCTTAATGGCTCCATTGAGTAACAAAAACAAAAAACAAAAGACTTGCAATAGTATACAACCATCACTGTAGAAATATGTAAGTTGTATGTGTAGCTGTATGTTACCTCATACAACAATTGAATGAAATTTTTGACTCCTCTTATGTGGATAAACCATTAAAAGAGAGTAATGAAAGTAAAGAGGGCAAGCGTAGAGAAATTTTAAAAAATTTAACTTCTTTCGATTAAATTTGCCATAATATAGAATAAAAGTATGTGCTTTCAAACAATTGTGTGATGTACTAAAAAATACAGGCTGAGTGAAAGGCACTAAAAACTGTACCATCGAGTAAAAAGTGGCAAGGTTTTTATATTTGGTGTCCCATAATGTGAAATATCGACAACTATGTTTTTTCTTTCATCGTGGTATTCAATCTATTAGCTACCACTTTCACGAAGTATTAAAAGCTATTATTAGCTTACATGAACAATTCATCATACAACCTGATGGTTCAGTTGTCCCTCCTAAGATACACAATAGTAGCAGATTCTATCCATATTTTCAGGTATGACAGTGATCAAAATAAATTTAGTATCCCATAATAACTTTTTTCTGATTACTAATAAATCAAGTTCATAAATGTATAGGATTGTCTAGGTGCAATTGATGGTACACATGTGAGATTAAAAGTACCACCTAGTGATGCACCTAGATTTAGGGGGAGAAAGGATTGACCAACCATAAAAAGCAAAGAGAGCACACAAATCTTCTTTACATCTCCAGAAGATATGCGACTTGAAATCCTTAATGAGTTGATGGATGGATAAACTTATTGTACTTTTTTGATGATGTTTACTTTGTTGGTGATATTTACTTTGTTAGTGAGGTTTACTTTGTATTGATATTTGATCCTTAGTGTGTGCAACTTGGTATTGTATCACTGGATTGCTTATTTTGATGGTTGACACTATGTAGTGGTACAATTATTGGTATTTTGATTTAACAATCTAAATTTGCAAGTTTTAATTGTTGGTTTTTATTTGATGAGATTGATTGCAATGTGCTGATGTTTTTATTTACTTTGTAGGTACTTGTTGTTTTTTTATTGATATTTTTGGAATTCATTCTGCTTCAGGCTTATCACAATTCTATCAAAATGATATTTGGTACAAGTGAATTGTTCCCGGCCAAGTGAGTTAAAAAATTTGTTGCGGAGTCAAAAAAAATTTGTTGCATTATCTTGTTGGTTTGTATTTGTCTAGATTGTAATGCCGTATATAATAAATTAATTTGATATTAATATATTAATTTTATTAATAAAATATAATAAATAAAGTATACTATATTAAAATAAATTATTTAATAAATAAAAAGATAATAAAAAATAATTTTATGTACAAGGTCTTATAATAGATAAGATTGAAAATTAATAATCTTTTTTATTTTCTTTCCTCCCAGTAAAACACAGGAGGAGAAAATAAAACTAATGTTTCTATCCTTCTATGTTTCTCTTCCATCTTAGTTTTCTTCCCTTCCTGTTTCTTCCCTCCCAAAAAAAAGGCCCAAATGAGGCAGCCTGATATTTCCAGAGTTGATATTCAATTGTAGCTATGTGAAGCCGAATTTGCACCAACAGATCTGAACTTCAACTACCATCTGATCATGATATAATGCCTTACGAGTATTATCGTTTTGAAGAATATAGTTCGATACTCCCACTTCAAACATGTTGCAGAATTAATTTTCAGATCGGATGCAGAAACAATGTGAATCTGAATTTGCCACTTTTGATCACTCTGTCAGAAACCGATGAGATAAATGATGCATTGCTGATATCTGAATTCGCCACTTTTGATCACCTCCTTCCCCCTTTTCAATATAGTTTCTAAATTTTGTATGTTGGGGTTAATGCGTTAATAATAATTTATCTAATATTTTGCAAATTGAGGACCTACTTTATTTTATGAAAATGAGTAGGAATGATAATTGGTTGGGTACTTAATTTTCTATTTGATATTTAAATCAAATTCGAATCTATGTCAAGAACCTTTTTAATATCTCGGGTATTATATTTGATTGATAAAATTTTTTTGTTTTAAAACATTTTATAAAACATAATTTTATAAAATAAAATTAATAAAAATATAATTATTTTATAATGAATTTAATAGTATTTTATAATAAAAATATAAATTTTTATTGAGCATTGAGTATTAGGCATTCAAACTCGTTGGGTTAAAAAATATATGATGCAACGTTTGAAACAAATACTACTAGATTGTAAGGATGGGTCCCGTGGATTCCCTTGTACCTTGATGATGAGGTGATAAATCGGAATAAAATTTGTAAGCGCCCCGGCTTAAAACTACAAAAACAGGGTGATTAATTTTTCATCTTAAAATATTTTTTTTATTTTTTTATTTTTAGAAATGGTGTATATCTTGTAGGGGTGGCAACGGGTCGGGTACCTGTGATTTTATCCTAAATCCGAACCCGAACCTGCTACCCGAACCCGACCCAAACCCGGGTCGGGTATTTAAACGGATACCCGCGGGTACCCGATTAAATAAAAAATAAATTATTTATTATATTATTTTAATAAATTATAGTTTAAAAATAAAAATATTTATATAATATCTATTTTTATTATTATTATATTTTTAATAATAATAGTTATTTTATATAATAGTTATTTTATTATTATTTATATCCTAATAATATAAAAAATATATTTATATTTATTTGAAATCGGGTATCGGGTACCCATACCCCTAAACCCGAACCTGACCCGTTTAGCTAAACGGGTACCTGAACCCGTGCTAAACGGTCGGATTGGGTCGGGTACCCGAATCCGTCGGGTGGAATTGCCACCTCTAATATCTTGTAAGCTATCCAATGGTACCAATATTGAGGTATTTTAGATTACATATACGTAAAAAATATCCTAACCAATATCATATAAGATAAAAAATACTATTTATATTATAAAGAAATATAATATTGGTTAACGTCTTTTATATATATACGTAATCTAAAATACCTAAATATTAGTACTATTGGATTGATAGTTTACAAAAATATAGATCATTTTTAAAAAAATAAAAAATAAAAAAATATTTTTTAGGGAACTCCGTTTTTCCCACTTGTTACTCCGTTTTTCCCACTTACGAATTTTTTTCCGATAAATCGCATAGAGAGGACATACAACGTTGCATTGTCGTTGCTTGCGATTCGAGCTTTGCTCGATGTTCGATTTTGCTCCCTCACCGCCACTGACGTGTGCGGCGACTCCTGTTTCCGTTCGCAACGCCGCCCCTCTCCATTTCTCTTTTCCCTCTTCCGGCGATTCTTTCTTCTCTCGGACAGCGACGATTTTTCTTCCGGCGTCAAGCGGAGAGTCCAGCAGCGGCAGCGACTCTTTTCTCTCCTGGCAAGGGAAGGCGTCTCCTTCTGGCAGCGTCTCCCCTTCCCTCGCTGTTTGCAAGCGGACCACAGTGAGGTATCCGGCTAGGCTTTCTGCGGAGTGGTGGTGCGCTGGCCGGTCGCCTCTTGCTTATTCCTTGGTTGGGCCTTAGGTAATTAAACTCTTAACTGTCCACCGTGTTGATTTTGTTTTTGGACCAAATCCTAATTTTTGGTACATGTTATAGTTAGGGTTAATTTAGGGTTTTGAATTCTTGGTTGTGGTTTGAGAATCAACACTTGCTATGAAAGTAATTTGGGTAAGAAATTAAATTGTTGTATTATTATTTTAGGGGGAATTTACGTGATAGTTAATTTAGGATAAATTTGATTTAAATGGAAATTAGGGATTAGGACAAAGAGTATAAATTGATACTTGATATATGAAATTATGATAACATGTGTTTAAATTTGATATATGAAATTATGATAACATGTGTTTAAATTTAATTTACACCGGTAGTGAAAAAAAAGGAGTTAACTAGTAAAGGAAATTAGTATTTCAGGTAGAAATCTGCGCGTATATGATCAGTCTGGTTGACAGGTCATGTTATTTCTATTCGAGGTATAGCTAGATGGACTGCCATACAGCAATTTGGATTAATTGATATAGCTATGGATAGTGTTGAGTTCATTTATTTTATTAATGAGTTTTATTCAGTGCGAGGTTCTTTTGTCCTTAGTATCTAGATTGATGACAAACTATGGAACTTGTTACATTTTTATAACTCAATCGTTATGTTTCTATATCTTGTTAGTTGAATCATCCCTTAGTTGAGGGCATGTGATGTTAGCCTAATGGGGCTCCACTATCCTCAGTAACTCTTTTCTATTGATGTCGCCTAATTTATTGAAATAATTAAGTCTAAGTTAATAATAACAAGTCCACTAAGCCTTATATACCTTGTAATTTTTTTCTTTTACTTCTAACGTGAGACTAAATTGAGATATTCAATAACATATATAGCATTCTTATGATAAGTTAATCTAGTGCACTATTCTCGGATATGTATATGTATGTTTGACTTAGTACACTATATCATGACAATTCCTTGTCATCAATCACAACATATGATATAAATATTCATATTACACATATCTTAAGTAAATATGATAACATAATGTAATTATATATATGTGAATGGGAAAAAATACATATGACTAAACTATTCTCAAATCATTTATTTTTAGAGCATACAACTCTAGGTTCCTCATTAAGACCAGCGAGGTTCACATAAACATTCGACAATTTGAATATCTCCATCCCATTAGGATCGCATCGAAATACTCTAGTCGCATTCAAAAACAGTTTAGGGCAACCCACATATCCATCTACCCACTGTCTGGTGTAAGCACCATGCAGTTCTTGTAGACAGGGACGCCAATTCCATTGCTCCAGACAATCACATCGGCAAATTCCTATGCAGTTTGGTTACTAAGAAATATTTTAAAGACTAGTTTTTCTGGCTCATTGGATACTGAATGTTACGGTCGATTACAATGACGTCGCATAGTAGTTCCACTTTTGGAAACGTAGGGCGCGATATTGACCGAGTCTAGCACGGGAAAGAGTAGAAGAGTGGGCCTCGGTTGCTTCTAAGATTGTATATGGGTTATCACAAAGATGAAATTTTGGGAGGAGATTGGATTAGCAGCCTATGTGTTGATTGGGCTAAATCTAGAGGCGGAAGTCTCATGAATTGTAGTCGCCCAGGAAATTGAAGGAGCTAATGGCAGCAATAGCCATCTGGGGGATTTTGCAATAGAGGGGGATTTTGCAATAGATTATGTAAGATGCTTCTGTTATATCAATTAATGTGAACCACACATATATTAATTAATAATTGTATATGGCAATATTAAATTTTAAGCCGTGCTAAAGTGATCGATTAAGAAATTAATTATTACGGTTTAATTATCTCAAAATTGTATGAAATGTTATTATGTATAGAGACTTAGGATTTATTTCTATTTTTTGATGGGTTAAAGTCTCTTACGACATTTTTCTCTGAGTCTGGGAAACACAAAGTATATAAAAGACCAAGACAGGTTTCTCTTCTCAACTTTAGAATTTTATTATGGATTCTTCAAGTACCCTTTCTCAATGTTTTAACATATCATCATGTTGTGTTTCATAATCACAACTTTAGTCGATCCAACAGTTTAAGAAAGCATGTTTAGAGTGATGTGATCCTTAATTGAGTGTGGCCTAGGGGGAGAGGTACCGGAGAAAGAGTAGGACTGGGAGATGATTTACCGATCTTGGCTCCAATTTGGCAAGTCCCGTGGAGTGGGCGGTCCTGACGGCAATCCTTTCTTCAAATCGGAATCAGAGGTGTGCAGCCGAAACGTGGTCAAAGTTAAGGGAGAAGAGTGGCCGGACACGGTAGTGGAATCCAGCATCCACGGGAAGAATCCATATGAGATTATAGTTCATGTTGATTGTTGAATTTCCCTCGCAGTTGAGTATACTTCCTCGAGTGCAATGTAGTTTGGTAGATTGGTAGGGTATTTGATGGTAACATTAGGGTCCTTGGAGAATGTCACACTAAATGCAGCCCCATAAATGTAGTTATCGTCATGATCCCACGAACAGAACAAGCCAGAGTCATGCGGCCGGAAAATTGCCCCACCGCCGACGTTGAGCCGATAAATGGTCTGTAGAGCCTAGTCCGGATCGATGTCATATTCCACCGGGTTGCCGCCATTGACGAGCATAGGGCTTCATGAGGTGAAGATGTCCAGAATTGGCACAATCTCAATACCATTTATGAAGGCATACAAGTTATGATGCGTGGTCGACGGAGTGAAGGTGAGATTTAAGCCGTCGGTGGCGACATGGACGGATAATTCATAGACTACGTAGGGCAAACTCGTAGCGCTAGCGCTAGTAGTGAGAGAAGCATTAAAGTTATGAAGGAGGGTTAAAGGGCCAGTCGTGACGGAGAAGAAAGGAGCAACTAACATTGTAAAACTTAAATCCAGGGCAATTATTACAGAAGTAGCGATTCAAGTACACATCCCCCTCTCAGTCTCCTCTCTGATTTATGTAACACTCCTCTTTCAGCTTTCACTCTCAGATCTGAAGAAATTTCTTCCTTGCTTTGCCTCCCTATTTCTTAGATTTTTTTTTGTCCCAGAAACAAGATAATGGAGAACTGCAGTTCTGATTACTGACAAAGAGAAGGGATGCAATCCTTACTGAAGAGCAGAGTGGATGATCTGTTGTCTGCTGAGGTTGGGCAGCATGATTATGTTGGTAATACAACCGCAATTCACAACTCCTTTGAATTTAAGTTCATCAAACTCCTTTGATTCAATTAAGTCTTTATTTTGTGGACATAACTGAAAGAAAACTCTTTCAAAAAACCAGCAGAGTTTGTAGGATATGCTGGAAGCAGCAAAAATATCAGTATTTTGTTATAATTCTAAAAAAAAAAGAAAATATTATAAAAGGTTTTCAGATCATAATTGTCCCAAGGTAGCAACATAACTATAGGATACTTAAATTAAATTGGAAAATTTTCAGTTTGGTCCCTGTATTTTATTAAAATTTCAGAGTGTAGTTTCCTAAGGTTATTTCTTCTTTCAGTTTTGTCCTTTTACCTACACACCAGCATAGTCAATATTTTTGAACATGAGATTTACACAACTTATATGTCTGATGTCTCTGAAAACACATCCTTTGGAGATCCTACACAAGTGTTGTCCGACCGTCTGAATAAAGAATATGATAAAATGAAAATTTAACTCAGAAGCCATTTATTGAGTATTTTTCAGAAGGATTCAATTTTTCGCTTTATCATCAAGGTTGTGTTTTGTTGGATGGGAAGAAAAAAAAGAAAGAAAGAAGAGAAAGAAAGAATAGAAAAATAGAGGGGGAGAAAATAAATCATGTAAACTTCATGTGACTTATTTTTTGAGGAGGTGTGGAAAGAAACTGGCAGCGGGGAGCTTGAAGGCAGCGGGCGGCTAGCTTGCAGGCAGCGAGCAGTGAGCGAGCGCGAGGTGAGGGGTAGGGTGGATTCGCAGGCAGCGGGCGACGAGCTCGAAGGCAGTGGGTAGCGAGCTCGAAGGCAGAGGCTAGCTCATAGGCAGCAGGCACAGGGCGAGGGGCAAGGCGGATTCGCTGGCAGCGGGCGGCGAGCTCTCAAAGCAGCAGGCAGCAAGCTCGAAGGCAACGGGCGGTGAGCAAGCGCAGGGCGAGGGGCAGGGTAGATTCATAGGCAGCGGGCGGTGAGCTCGAAGGCAGAGGCAATCTCGCAGGCAGCAGGTGGTGAACTCGAAGGTAGAGGCGAGCTCACGGGCAGCGGGCGGTGAGCAGGCGAGGGGCAGGGCGACGACACAAAAGAAGTTTAGATTTTTTTTTTTCCTAGTGCAGCACCAACGACGTTCCTTTTTTTTTTATTTTCTCTCCAATTCGGAGAGAAACAAAAAAAAAAAAATTATCTATTTTTTTTCCTCTAAATCAGTCTCCCCAATAAATCAGAAGAAAAATTAATATTCTTTCTCTTCACTCTACTTTTCTAAAAAAAACACAGTGTAAGGGCTGCTATATAAAATCAACGGTGTATTATAAAGTAAACGACCACACGTTGGAAAAATAAAATAAATTTTAAAAACATGAGTCTTCTTCTGTAAATACCTAAAATAAAAAACTTTTCTAGGAAAATTATCCAAAAAGAATGCATCTTCCTATTTTGCTGGTGCTGTGTCTTCAGGCGTAAAAAATTTAGTTATCATATTTGAATGTTGTGTTTCGTCCGATTGAATAAAGGAGTTAACTGACAAGTGAAGTAAAACTTACATGTTAACAGGGAATAAAAAGAATTCGATTAACAAATTGGGAAAAAAAATATAGAAATAATCTACACGTTTTAAATTTTTCAATGGACCCAATATTATTATAAAAATAATTATACATAATAAAAAAATTAACAAAAATACTATCATAGAAAAAAATATTTATTATTTAAATATTTTTTAATAATAATATTTTTATTAATTTCTTATCATGTGTAAATTTTTTTATAATAATATTGGTATATTGAAAAACTTAGAGCAGTAGATTACTTCTATATAATTTTTTTTTAAAAAATATTTTTTATATGAAAACCAAGTTATAAGTATCCTACGTTGGAAATTTTCTCGAGTGCTGTTCCATCGTTAGTCAGAAAAGTCAACCAATGACACAACGCCGACTCTTTCGGCTTGGTATAAAAAAGCGTCGGCATTCTTTCCCATGTTGATTCGTGACATCTGGTATCCAATTGTTCATGGAGTTTGCACTTTGTCTTCCTATGATTCTCTCACCATGTCTCCCAGGTCCATGAGCTTTAATGATGTTATCTTTCCTTGTCTGATAATGAAAAGAAAGATTGGGTATGATTGACTCTTCTTCTGCCGGGAAAGAACTGGTCAACTGACCCATTCAAAGTGCGTGTACAACGGGGAAAGAGATCAGGAATCTTCAACATGGACAGCACAAGTTTCTAGCTTACTTTTCCACGCCAAATTCTTGCAATAGCACGTACCAAGAGCACAATGGACAGCCTCCAATCGCTGTCCAAAATTTGGCTTTATCAGATGGAATTGACTTTTGTCGAGCACGCCTTGACATTTCCCACTCGGATGTAGTGCTGCCGTTCAACTTCAATAATGCAGTGTGTGACCCACAGCGTGATCCTCTCAGATCACGCCTCGCCGATAGCGACTGACAGGATCGGAGGAAGTCGGGCACTAAATTATAGTGCGTCCGTGAAAGACAGCTCTAGACCAGTAGGAGCTCATGAAACCAAAAGAATAATATAGGGAAAAAAGAGAACAAGAACATTGCATTTATATGTAAACAATAGAGAACAATATACATCAATTAGGAAATCAAGATATTAGTTCTGCTCTTTGAAGTTTCATTTAGTTAAATTCTAGTCATTCAGGGAGTAAAGAAACAACTCCATCAAGAGCTATTCAAAAACTGACTTGGGTACTGATCTAGTGCACCATTGTATCACTATCAAATTGGACTAACTTCATGGATATGCAATTTCTACAGACATTAAAGATTCTGGAAAAACTATGGAGTTACATATCTAATGCGAGTAAGAGCGATCAAACCACTGGTAGATGACTAATCATACATAACATAGTATGTATCATAGCACAAACTCCTTCAGTGAACTGAATATAGAGATTATGCAGACATAAGAGGCTAGTCTTGTCTCCATAATGGGAGTACACCGACCCAACTCTCTCACCGGCCATTTGGATTTTTGATCTGTGAGAACACAGCCTCAGGAGTCAACCCAACAGAGTCCGTACTAACGGTACTCTGACTAGCGACGCTAATCGAGGTGGTTGTGGTTGTTGTGGTGCTCAATTCGATCATTGGATCATTATGCTTCCTCTTATCTACCTTCAGTTCCACTGCCTCGTCAGTGCTGCCTCCGATGATGCTGCCGCTCTCCTCTGCGCTTTCCTGAAGTTGAAGGGCGAACTCCAAGTTCCAAAGGACATCACCCATGGAAGGCCGATTCAAACCACTATCCGCCACGCATTTCTCTGCAACCTCTGCAAACTTCTTAAAACATTGTGGAGAAATCCTGTCAATCAAGTAGGGATCCATGATCTCATCAAGTATTCCTTTCTTTTGGCAATGCACCGCCCAGTCAGCCAAGCTCACTTGTTCCTTTGGAAGTGTGGGGTTTAGAGCCGGCCGGGCGCATAGGACTTCAAACAAGACAACCCCGAATGAGTAGACATCAGATTTTTCAGTGAGATGCTGCCTCCTGAAGTACTCTGGGTCGAAGTAGCCAAAGCTCCCCTTCACCACTGTGCTGACATGGGTGTTGTCGACCATCGGACCAGTCTTTGAAAGCCCGAAATCTGAAACTTTTGCCACCCATTTTTCGTCCAACAGTATGTTTGTGCTCTTCACATCCCGGTGTATGATGGTATGCTTCGAACCCGTGTGAAGATGATGCAGGCCGCGTGCAGCGCCAATGCAGATCTCAAGTCGTTGTTTCCATGGAAGGGGAGGCTTCTGTGTCTTGTAGAGGTGCTCACGAAGTGTCCCATGGGCCATGTAATCATAGACTAAGATCATCTCGAAGTTATCCTCGCAATAGCCAATTAAAGAGACAAGGTGTCTGTGTCGGAGCTTCGAGAGCATTTCAATCTCAGTGTGGAATTCATGATCACCTTGCTCAGACATTGGGTTGCCGCGTTTGATCGCAACCTTT
This sequence comes from Costus lasius, assembly GCA_027563935.2. Classification (NCBI taxonomy): domain Eukaryota; kingdom Viridiplantae; phylum Streptophyta; class Magnoliopsida; order Zingiberales; family Costaceae; genus Costus; species Costus lasius. Next base: position 131,721,508 of record CM050450.1, on the reverse strand, counting down.
GTCGCCCCTCCGTCTATCTGCCCAAGATAGACCTTACCGAATCCACCAACACCAAGAATAAGAGACTCGTCAAAGTCTTGTGTGGCGGCCTTGATCTCTGCAAAGGAAAAGTAGCGGCAAAGATTTGAAGGAAGCGACGAGGTATGGCTCCCAGTAGTTGTCCTGGTAGGAGAATGCGAGTTGCCATCATGGAAGAGAGGCAACCAAGTAGAAACCCCATCGCTTGTAGCAGCATCCTTCACTTTCTTCTTTTTCTGGCGTTTGTTCGTTAGAACGAGGCATAACGCAGCAGCAAGCAAAATGGTAAGCCCTCCTCCAATCGCCCCACCAACAATAACAGGAACTTTATACTTGTTCTTCTTTTTCTTCTGATCTGCATCCGTGCTAGGTTCCCCACTAGGCGGAGGATTAGGTTCTGGATTAAGACCAGCGAGACTGTTATTAGCAGGGTTCGACAATTTGAAGATCTCCATCCCATTCAGGATTGCGTCATAATACCCTGGTCGTGTATAAGTATTTGGGTGAAGAGCAACCCACAGCTCCATCTGCCCACTTCCCGCTGTAAGCACCACGTAGTCCTTGTAGACAGGGACGCCAATTCCATCGCTCCAGCCAATCACATCGGCATATTCCTCTGCAGTCTTGTTATTAAGAAATATCTCAAACACTCTCAGGTTTGTCTGGGTCATTGGATACTGGATCTCGCAGAAGTGAAGCCGGACGAGGTAATTGAATCCGGCATCCACCGGAAGAATCCATGTGAGATTATAGTTCAAGTTGATTTGTGCATTTGTGCCCATTGACCTCGCTGTAGAGTAGACTTCCTCGGGTGCGGTATAGTTTGGTAGATTGCTAGGGTATGTGATGGTAACATTAGGGTCCTTGGAGAATGCCACACCATATGCAGCCGCATAAATGTAGCTATCGTCCGGATCCCACGAACGGAACAAACCAGAGTCATCAGGCCGGGAAATTGCCCCACCGCCGACGTTGAGCCGGTAAACGGTCTGTAGAGCCTGGTCCGGATCGATTTCATACTCCACCGGGTTGCCGCCAGTGACGAGCTCAGGGCTTCCTGAGGTGAATATGTCCGGAATTGGCACAATCTCAATACCATTTATGAAGGCATAGGAGTTATGATGCGTGGTCGACGGAGTGAAGGTGACGTTTAGGCCGTCGGTGGTGACATTGACGGAGAATTCATAGACTATGGAGAGCAAACCCGTAGCGCTAGTAGTGAGAGAAGCACTAAAGTTATGAAGCAGGGTTAAAGGGCCAGCCGTGACAGAGAAGAAGGCATCTGATGCAGAATGGTTGCCATAATCAGAAGAGTAGAAGTAGAGGCGGATGAATATCCGACCAGCGGCGAGGCGGAAGGTGTAGTTGGAGGGGGAGGTGAAGACCCGGGCGGTCAAGTACGGGACTTGTGGGACTGATGAAGGTTGCTTTGGAGCTTGGAAGCTCTTGCCCTGAGGGGACGGGGCGTACATGGATCCGGCATCGGTGATCCATGGTCTTCCATCCTGGTCGTTATCGGTGCCCGCCGCGCCACAGCTGAGGAGGATGACACCAGTGGAGTTCTCGGCGGCTCCGACAAGTGGAGCTACAAATAACAAGACGAAAGAGGCGTAGCGAAGGATCAAATGGTTCTTCATGGAGGAAGCGATCGAAATCTTGAGCGTGATCAAATCTTTCTTGCACTCCAATCCAGGAACACCAAGAGAGAGCCAGAAAATTTCAGAAAGAAGGTGTTAAAGATCTCCGTGGATCTGAATCGAAGATCGATACTTCATCGAATGGATCTTTATCGACGTAATCGAGTGGAGAAAAATCAGTACCTACCTAGACCAAAACCAATTCCAGACAAAATATTAACTCCGATTCCGATTGGAAAATATTTAGCTTGAATCCTAGATGAAAGTTCAGCAAAAGTTCGCCTTCTTGTCCAATTTCAGCAGAGATTCATCAGAAAGATACTTAAACAGAGAATAGAAATATTCGAGAAAGAGTACCTCAACCTCCGTCTCCAATCACTGGAACATGGAACGACGAATGTTGCTATTTCCCCAGTGGAAATTACTCCACCATCTCGAGCTTTATAGGCCTCATCCAGTTAATGATCCGAAGACTGCTCGTGGTTATGAGATAAAAGACTTGTCTTAATTCAACGACGCATTCATGGACGCGTTCATGGAATTGAATTATCCTCTTGTGTAATTATTATTATTTTTGGGAGAAAATACAAAACATGTAGGGAGCAAGCCTTCTAGCAAAAGAGAGAGATGGCGTAGACTTTCTGTTGACGGAATAAAAACTTCCGCGTCAGGTCAAAACTCAAAAATCAAAACCTGATGAATAAACAAGAATTTGTGTGGATGGAAAATCTTTTGAAGAATGTGGACAAAATGTAATCATAATAATACTCATTTTCCACTGCAGAGAGCGGTGTGCTCGTCGTTGAAATGGACGTTAACAGTCAACGCGAAGACTGAGTGGGTCAACCTTGGCTGCTGCCTGGGCTCGCAGTAAGTTTGCAGGGGGCGAGCTTTAGGTTCAAAATTGATAAGCTGGTCGCCAAACAGGTACTGCTTCTTCATTGTCTGCAGTGCGGACTAGCAAATGACACGCAGCCCAAATGACATTTTCCAGAGTTGATACTTGTTAGCAATTGTAGCTTTTTTTTTTTTTTTTGAAACAAGATAATTTTATTCAAACCATTAACGCCCTAAGTCATCAACAGACAAAAGTTGTTCAAGCTGGGACGGCCAGCTATCCACCCAAAAAATATTAGTTTTACTATATTTTGCAGTTTTTGCAAACCAGTCAGCTGCACAATTTTTTAACCTGTCAACATGTCCAAAAGAAATATTTGCAGAATTTAACATGTAGCATATTTCTCTGTAAACAGCTTGAGCAGCTACATCTATAAAGTGCTGAGATCCTTTTATAATATTGAGGGCTTCTCTGCTATCCGTTTCAATCAGAATTTGAGATTGCATAAGCTCAGAAGATGAGTACACATATGCAACAGCACTGTGGATCGCTAACAGCTCAGCCAAGAGAGCTGAGTTGCAATGATGGAATGCAGTAGTAGCAACAATGACTTTGGCATTGCTGTCCCTGATAATGAATCATAAGCTCGCTTCCTCAGAGTTTTTGTCCCACGCACCATCATTATTGACTTTGAGAAAACCAGGAGGCAGCCTCTCCCAATTGCTCTTCTTAGAGCCTTCGCCAAAGCTTCCAATGTTTTCCAACTGCTGAGCCGACTCAAGGTCCTTGAAATCAGCCAAAGCATTCCTACCGACACGGATTGCTACTGGCTTCTCATTTCTGAAAATGACAAGATTTCTTTCCTTCCAAACCTGCCAAAAGGTTAATAGAATTAATTTAAGAGAGAAATTGTCTAAATTCGAGAGAATCCAAGAGGTTCCTCTCATCACAGCACTTCTTATGTCTGAAGCTTTAATATAATTCCCAAGATAGTCCCAAACTACATTAATGAACACACAATTGTAGAATAAGTGCTCACAAGATTCCTAGCGTGTTTGCACAACACACAAATATTAGGGCCATGGAAACCCAACTTAGCAATTCTGTCCACAGTTGGAAGACTTTGATGAATAAGCTTCCAACCAAACATTTTGATCTTGGCAGGGAGCCCAAGCTTCCAAAGTTTTTTCCATCCAGGCCAAGTGCTAGTATCAGGAATAGCATGCCCAACTTAGATAGAGGAAGCCTACGGTAATCACCATTCCAGAACCATCAGTCTTCCTCATGAAGAGAGGAGAGTTCAATATTAGTTATGCAATTCACAAGGTCTTTACCTCCCCAGCTCTTGATGTTGGTCACATTCCAGGAGCCATTTGGATGAGCACAGAAACATGTTGATTAGGGATACCATTAACATCAATAAAGGTAGGCTTAAAGGCCAATGGGATATCCAAACACCAAGGATGATTTGACACATGAGTACTGTACCCATTATTTATACTCCTCCTAAGGTAAGGTAATTTAATTTAGATCAGCTCTCATGCGGCTACACTTCCGCCCCGGGGGGGGGTTGTGTTCCAAGGATCTAAATTCTCATATTTGGCTTGGGTTACTTTAACCCACACTGCCATTAAGATTGTCAATAATTCTCTTGGCATTAATAGACGGCCTTATGAGCGCCAAATCCTTCATGTAAAGACCACCCTGTTCCTTGGGTCTTAAGAGAGTCTCCCATTTCAAAAGGTGTAAGTCTTTTTTCTTATCATTCTTATCCCAAATGAAGCTTCTAATAGGGGCATTCAATTTTTCCAGTTGAGATCTCGAGAGGCCAGAGGATATCAAATTGTGAAGGGGAATATAGGCAAAGGTACTTTTAGCAAGGGTAATACAACCAGCTTGACTTAAGAGTTTACCCTGCCAAGATTGAATTCTAGTGAGAATGACATCGAAACATTCTTTATAATTGTTCAATAAGTTTGTAGACAGGCCGATGTTTACACCCAAGTTCTTAAAAGGAAAGGATTCTTGACTCAAATCTGCCAAAAAGTAGTAAGGATTAGAGTTTGATATTGAATTAAGTGACCTTTAATGTTTGTTAACCAGGCCCCATCTTTCCAATCCATAATGCTTTCATACTTAGTTTTAGTGTAAAGCACATGATAAGTCCACACACTTTGAGAACATTCACATGTGTGAAAGAGATGTGTGACAATTTCCATTTCTTTCTTGCACAAAACACAGTTGACATGATTAGTAATTCTCATTTTGTTTAGCTTGTCAAAAGTGGAATGCTTTTTATGTAATAATTTCCAGCCAAAAATTTTAATCTTAGGGGTGGTCTTAAGATTCCAAAGAAGTTTCCAACCACTCCATTGTTCGGTAGGAGTTATATACCCCTTATGCAAAGTGTCATATATTGCTTTGGTTAAAGGGAGGCCAGTGGGGCCCTCTCTCCAAGCCCACTTATCCTCGTTATCAAAGTTTCTAAGACTTATGTTTCTTATGCTATTGCATATTTCACTATTGAAGTATTCATTGATGTTATCCCAGTTCCCACTTTGACTTTGAATGAGATCAGCAACCATGTTGTTGGTATTCATGTTTATATTTATCAAGGTTGGTTTATAAGTAAGAGGAATATCAGTGCACCAAGGGTGCATGTAGATCTAGTATTTCTACCATTTCCAATGATTTTAACAAGGTGTGGGCGAATGGTTTCCAAATCATGCATTAGACCCTTCCAGCTATAACTAGCTTTTTTGTTATTATTAAGGATACAAGGATCAATTTTCCCATATTTGGCAGTGCAAACTTTGACCCAAATGATATCTTTTTCCATTTAGAATATCCATAATATGCTTGGTATTTATGGATGGGCGCATAATTTTGAAATCTTTAATGTGTAAACCACCTTGGTTTCTAGGTCTTATAATTGTTTTCTAGTTTATGAGATGAATCCCTCTTTTGTCTTGATCTTTCGACCAGATAAATCTTTTAACATGGGCATTAAATTTTTCAAGGTGAGTTTGAGTGAGCCCATTAGTAACCATATTGTGAATCAAAATAGAAGAGATAACACTTTTGGTGACCGTGACCCTACCAGCTTGGGTCAACAATTTTCCTTGCCAAGCTTGAAGTTTATATTGCATGGTATTAATACAAGCCTGGAAAGTTTGCTTTGGTCTACTTGTAGGGTTAATGAAGGTTCCAAGATACTTAAAAGGAAATTCACCCTGAACAATACCCAATATATTAGCAATGTGATGTCTAGTTTGAAAAGAGCAATGCTTGGGAAAATAAATTCTTGATTTGTTTCTATTAATCCTTTGCCCAGTGATGTCATAATAGTCATCAAGGATTTTCCTTAGATTTTTTGCAAGTTTTCCTGTTAGCGCGGATACATAAGATGATGTCTAATACGTCCGCAAGTGCACGAATTTATGGAAGTAATAAAATAAGATATGGTTCCCAATGAGGATCTGACGGTCAAGTACCGATTACACGATTGATCTATAACTAGACGAATCAAATCTGTGGTTTTTGTTTTGTAGACTTCTAAGTATAAATAAAAAGAAACAGATATAGCATTTTGGGTAAAAATCAATTCGGATAAAATCAGGATTTGGGGTTTCACCATGCTGACGATTATGAATTTAATAAAAATAAACCTTTAAACAGAAAATTAAAGTATTGAAAGAGATTTTTTCTAAGGTACAGATTACCTCATCTCGAAACGTAATCCGGTACCTAATTACGTTAATTCCCTACTCTCGTGACAATTAACGCAATTAGATCCTTTAAGTTATATGAAAAATCGTGTAAATCCTTCAAACGAATCCAAACTACTCCCATGATTGGATTCATAGGTTTGACAAGAATAGATCCGACGTCGCGATTCACCTCCCGGTCCTTCTCGCGATGTCTCAAACACAATAAAACTTATCCAGAGTATTAAAGTGGGATACATACAATTCTAATCAAATCAATTCAATAATATTCTTAACAAAGATTCATGCAAAATATGTAATTCATAAATCAATCAACAGGCTACTTCCTAAATCCCGAAAAAGACTTTACACGTTCATGTTAAAGCAAACAGCATGTTTATCGATGAAAATTGCGTGAAAACCTAAGAATATTATAGGAAATCGCTAGACAAGTAATTAGAAAAACATCCCCTCGATCTGGAGACGAAGATGAAGCATCCAATTCTTCCTTTGCGCAGCTTTCCTCTTCGAATTCTGCCCTGGAAGTGATTTTCACCGTCGCCACTGCCTCCGTTCATTTTTGTCCATAGCCCTGAAACCCTACCAAAATCCTTCTTTTTATAGTTTAATCAGTATAGAACCATCTAGGAAGGTTTCTGGAGAGTTTGGTTCAATTCTGGTTCGATTTGGAGTCGAATCGAGTGAGAAACTCGAAGGGTAGAAACTTTCATGACCCATAATGTGTTTACGGCTACGGCCGTAAATGTTTATGTGAATAAGCCCTTTTGTACACAAAAAGTTTCACGCACCATGAAGGCTTCACGGCCTCACCCATGAAAGTTTTTATAAACTCCTACACTTAGCTGCATTTTGCCCATTCGAACACCAAAATTATGGCCAAGGCCGTGAAAGTTGCGATCTTCACTATTTTTGCTCTAAATTTGACGTGTAAGCTTGTGATCTCCTCGGGAATTGTGTTATGGCTTTAAAACTCGTAAAATCTATCATTTTTGAGCCATTTTACCTAATTTTTTATAAAAACCAAGAAAGGTGAAGATTCTATGCCAAGTGAAGTAAAAATATAAAAAATTACATAAAATCATTCAATTAAGCCCAAAATATGATCTAAAATATAAGCAAAAATATGATGTAAATGCAACTCATCAAATACCCTAGACTTAAAAATTTGCTTGTCCTCAAGCAATATTCTGATATATATAAAGAATGTAAAGATAAGGAACACTCATCTGTTTTCCCTTTAATAAAATACTTAGTCCACACTTTAAGCAATCAATTTTTCAAAACTCAAGTAATTTAAGAAAAATCATAATAGAGATAAATTCTTAAGAGTTTACAATCCAAAAAAGATAAAATCCACAATTCATGTCATAATATTCATCCTTCACACACTAAGTATCAAATACTGTCATTTTAATAAATCTAATTCACTCAATAGATAAAAATTTCCACTTCAAAAATTTCAGTGATGTTAAAGACAAGAGATTTTTAATGCAATTTAGTCTTTAAACGATTATGTGCTCTTTCCTGTTAGCATCATAACATTATTTAAAGTATACTGCAAAGCAGTATAATTTAACTCATAGTCTCAATCACATAGTCAGCGGAGTTGTCTACTTGACCTACATTTCTCTTTTTTTTTTTTTTCATTTTTATTCTTTTTTTATTCTTTTTTATTTATTTATTTCTGGAGAGAGCCGGTCAGTGGCATGGTATTTAAATCGTTGTTGATCTTTCTGCAAGAGGGTTAAATATCTATTTTTTTAAAAAATTCTCCCTCTGTTACTTGATCACAACAGATTTAAAGTATACTAAACAATGGTATAATATAACTCATGAAATCTCAGTTAAATAAATATCACTAAATTCTATTCATATAAATTTTCCATTAAGCAAAATTAGATAAATTAAACTTTCAAACACAAAAATAATATGCATGTGTCGCATAAACATATAACAATTCACAAATGTATTTTACTAATACTAGAATTAAATTTACTCAACAATTTAAGTATAAATGAAATCTTAGAAATTTCCTAAGTCATCAAATCAAATACTCAAGATGTTTTCTAAGTCTAGAATTAAAGATAAAACAAATTCAATTATCCTTAAAAACCATAAACATTCTAAATATATACCTATAAAGCTTGAAGAAAAGCAAAATACATGGGGGCACCCTAGACTTAAATTATTGCATATACACAAAGATTAAATCAAGTTATGATGAATTTCAGAAAAATTTTGCAAGAGTTCCCGTTGTATTATGAGCGAAATCCTGTACAGTTATATCAAAACAGGTAAACATGACTCTGAAAAATCCGAAAACTGTATTACATCATAGATATCAGTATTTTACATGGTAAACAAGTCTCAAATATCAAATACCGTCATGTTTTATTATCTAAATCACTTTTACATATACTCACAATGGAGATATCGCAAGAATCACAGTTTGTGATTGATTCACGGCCGCACCCGTGATGGTCTCGTTAATCACTTTTCTCTTATATAAAAATTCTCCAAAAATTCCTACAAATAAAACAACTTATCAATAGATTTTCCATCAATAAAATTTCATCAAAACATACTGTAAAAATTCCTAAAAATTTAAATAAAATCAAAACTAAAACTACGAGTAATAAAAGTAAAAAATTTGGATTGCCTCCCAAAAAGCGCTTCGTTAAGGTAATTAGCTTGACCATAGCTTCATGTCATGGCAGAGTTGGTAAATTAGTGGCATAGTAGAGAGCATATAATCTTCTACTTTTCCTCCGTCTCAAGAGTATGCCCACCAAAGTATATATCCAGTTAAACAGGTGGATCCATGTCGCAGTAGCCAATACATGCATACAAAAATAAAAGTTAAAGTCATGCAAAGAATACCCAATAATTTTTTTATATTTATCCAAGAGTAATATCATGCTTTCTTCTTTTAAATTTGTATCAACAATTGGAAAAAGACTAAAATTAAGATCAAAAAATTCATGCCTTAGATTGCTCAAGAAGTTTTCAAATTTCATAGTGGATTTGGTTGGATTTGAATCAAATAATATTTCAGTCACCTCTTCATCATTATCCTTATAATAATCTCTTTCATCATCTATCATGCAAATCCCTAATGAATTTTTCTGAAGAAAAGAAATTGATAGTTCATATGGTAGTGGTGGTGGAATATGCACAGGATCCTCTTCCTTATCTTTCTCTTCAATTTCTTTCTCTTCAATGGGGTAATCTATCCTAACACTAAATTCATCCCCATCTATCTCGCTAGTTCTTACTTGAAGATATTTAAATTCATCATCTTTCTTCTCATAAGACTCTAAAAGTTCAAATTTTTTTTCAAATATGTCTCAAGTATATGTGTTGCAAGGCATTATGTTATGTGAGAGGGGACTGGATGACTGGTAAAGTGCTAAGGAAGGGTTAATGGGGTATTTAGAATTTTCAAAATCATCAAAATTTGAATAAGTTAAATCATAATCTGTGATTGGAGTCATGACTAATGATTATTCTAACTTTGCAAAATTCTCAGATTCATCCTAGATTCCATCCTCTATATCATTTTTATCAGTGCCATAAATTATAGTATAAAGTTCCTCTCTTTGTTTTCTCATAGCAGCTATAGAATTTTCAAGCACGGCTTCTAAGTTGGATTCCTGAGGTTGACTAAAGTCTGATTGTGGAATAAATATTGGGTCATTCTGATAAAGATAGTTTTGATGGTTCTCCCAACTTTGATTGTGAGTACTAGGGCATGAGTTAAAGCATGCAGGAATCCCTAATTGATATTCAGTATAATGATGCCCATGATATCCACAAATATCGCAAGTAACAGATTTCAACATAGAATATTGCATGCTTAAATAATCAGTTTGTTGAGTAAAAGAATTTACCTTTGCTGCAAGCGATTGAAATGCATCTGTGCCATATTCTCTTGTCATTATCGGTGGCACATACCTCGGATTTGACCATTGACATTGGTTGAACGCCATATTTTCAATATATGCAATAAAATTCAGAAATACAAAGTGTAAAACAGGAATTGCAAAATAAAATTTAAAAATAAACTAACTATAAAGAAAAAGAAAGCGAAAAATAAAAATAAAAACTAAAATAAAAAAAATGTCTAGTCTATAAATCTCTCGATTAAATCGATATTGGTTGGCCTGATCCCGGCAACGACGCCAAAAACTTGATACGTCCGCAAGTGCACGGATTTATCGAAGTAATAAAATAAGATATCGTTCACAATGAGGATCTGGCGGTCGAGTATGGATTACACGATTGATCTATATCTAGATGAATCAAATCTGTGGTTTTTGTTTTGGAGACTTCTAAGTACAAATAAAAAGAAACAGATATACCGTTTTGGGTAAAAATTAATTTGGATAAAATCAAGATTTGGGGTTTCACCACGCTGACGAGTATGAATTTAATAAAAATAAACCTTTGAACAGAAAATTAAAGCGTTGAAAGGGATTTTTCGTAAGGTACAGATTACCTCCTCTCGAAGCGTTATCCGATACCTAATTATGTTAATTCCCTACTGTCGTAACAATTAACGCAATTAGATCTTTTAAGTTCTATGAAAAATTGTGTAAATCCTTCAAATGAATCCAAACAACTCCCATGATTGGATTCGTAGGTTTGACAAGAATAGATCCGATATTGCGATTCACCTCCCGGTCCTTCTCGCGACATCTTAAACGCAATAAAACTTGTCCAGAGTATTAAAGTGAGATATATACAATTCTAATCAAATCAATTAAATAATATTCTTAATAAAGATTCATGCAAAAGATGTAATTCATAAATCAATCGACAGGCTACTTCCCAAATCCCGAAAAAGAGTTTACACGTTCATGTTCAAAGTAAACAACATGTTTATCGATGAAAATTGCGTGAAAAATTAAGAAGATTACAGGAAATCGCTAGACAAGTAATTAGAAAAACTTCCCCTCAATCTGGAGATGAAGATGAAGCATCCAATTCTTCCTTTGTGCGGTTTTCCTATTTGAATTCTGCCCTGGAAGTGATTTTTGCCATTGCCGCTGCCTCTATTTGTTTTCATCTATAGAAGCCCCCGAAACCCTACCAAAATCCTTCCTTTTATAGTTTAATCAGTATAGAACCCATCTAGGAAGGTTTCTGGAGAGTTTGGTTCAATTTTGGTTCGATTTGGAGTCGAATAGAGTGAGAAACTTGAAGGGCAGAAACTTTCACGGCCCGTAATATGTTTACGGCTGCGGTCGTAAATGTTTCTATGAATAAGCCCTTTTGTACACAGAAAGTTTCACAGACCGTGAAGGCTTCACGGCCTCACCCGTGAATGTTTATGTAAACTTCTACACGTAGCCGCATTTCACCCGTTCGAACGCCAAAATTATGGCCGGCCTAATAAATATGGCCAAGGCCGTGAAAGTCGTGATCTTCACTGTTTTTGCTCCAATTTTATGTGTAAGCTCGTGATCTTCTCGGGAATCGTGCTATGGCTTCAAAACTCATAAAATCCATCATTTTTTAGCCATTTTACCTACTTTTCATAAAAACCAAGAAAAGTGAAGATTCTATGCCAAGTGAAGTAAAAACATTAAAAATTGCATAAAATTATTCAATTAAGCCCAAAATATAATCTAAAATATAGGCAAAAATATGATATAAATACAAATCATCAATGTCGTCTGCATACATTAAGTGTGATATCTTGCATTTGCCTTTTATGTTATAAGAGGTGATTTTGTTGTGCATAACCCCATCGTTGATTAGAAGGCTAAGAATGTTAACAGTAATGACATAGAGGTAAGGAGAAAGAGGGTCTCCTTGTCTAATACCTTTGTTCCCCTTAAACAGCTGAGTATTACTCCCATTTATGTTGCAAGTAAATATAGGAGAGTTTATGCAGGCTTCAACCCATTCGATGAATTTGCTAGGGAAATTTAAAGAGCTAAGGGCAAGGCTGATAGCTTTCCTTTTGATAGTATCAAACGCTTTTTCTAGGTCCAACTTAATCAAAATGATAAGATTTTTGGATCTCATTAGGTTAATACTATGGGCAATTTCTTGAACAATTTGAATATTATCATGAATTTTTCTATCCTTTATAAAAGCAGATTGCTCTTTGCTGATAATGTTAGGAAGGTGAGGCTTCAGCCGGTTAACAATCACTTTAGATAAAATTTTATATATAACATTGCATAAGGCCAAAGGCCTATAGTCACATATACTCATTGGGTTAGGACACTTAGGTATGAAAATGAGTTGGGTGTGGCTCCAATTATGAGGGATATAAGAAGTGCCTTGGAATTCAATGAAGGAATTGGTTATCTCATCTTTAATAATGTTCCAGTTAAACTTGAAAAACTCAGCAATGAACCCATCAGGCCAAGGCTTTTACCCATTTTTAACTCTTTAACAATAGAAGTGATTTCTTGAGTGATGATAGGTTTGCAAAGCAAGTCATGGTTAGCTTCATCTATATGAGAGGTATTCTCAGTAAGAATTCTTCTAATTTTAGTAGTAAGCTTCGGGTTCGCTTGATTTTCAGCCCATAAGGAGATATAATGATTTTTGAAAGCCATTTTTTATCTCATTGGGGTCACAGGCCTGACCCTTTTGATTATTCGACCAAGTGAAGGGAGTAGAGTCATAACCCAAATCAATCAGACCATGAGTGCTAATAAATTCAATAAACTTTTTATATATTTGTATAATGTGTATTTAACTATTTATGTATGTCCTTATGTTCTTTAATAGTTTTCCACATATAATATATACATTTACTAAGTTTAATTCTATCACCTCTACTAAAGCAATTTTTCATGTTAACCGGCTCTGATACCAAATAAAAGCGTGGATCATAAAAACGTGAATTAGTCTCTACTGAAAATAAAATTTCCAATAAAAATCCTAAAGAAAAATATTAGATAACAAATCATGAATAGCTATTTCACAAAAGCTCAAAGGCTTCAAGTAAATTTATATTTAATACAAGTAAACTTATAAGAGAAAATAAATTAGAAGATAAACAAGAGAATTTTCTTCATAGATATCAACAAAATAGCAAACAGATCATATATCTCCGAGGTAAAATAAGAAAAGTGCTTCATGGTGTTATGGAACTAGAAGATGTGTTTGTAGAAAATAAAAAAGATTTATATAGTAGACCCGATGAAATACGATTTAAAGCACTTAGAGTTAAAAAAGAAAATTGGAAGGCAGCCTAGGAATAATAAATCAGGTAGTAAAATGACAATTAGAAATAAACTTGATCTAGAACAAATAGATTTAGAAGAATTAGAAAACCAAAATCTAATTGCTGAAAAGGAAAATTAAGAGTTAGCATGGAAGAAAGATACAGAAAAATAATAATCTGTGAACTTTGTAAAAAACTAATCCAAGTTAACAAAATTCTAAAGAAAAGAAATTGAATACCTAAATCTTATAAATGTAATGATAAGAATGATAAGAATAGTAGACAACATTTATTGTAGACAGTCGTTAGTCCAAAAGAGAAACATAAGAAGAATAAGTTTGCTAAAAGAAGGTCTAGCCTAGTCTAGCAACTTCTCAAAGCATGATTCTGTTATTCATTGCACCTTGTTTCGGAGGACATAAACTTCCATAATGGTTGAAAATAGAGAAATTCAAAAATATAAATCAGAAGCTAGAAGACTAAAGTGTATTCTAAAATATATTAGTGAATATATCGAACAGTTTAACAAATTTGATAAAGGAATAGCTGAAAAATTAGAAGACATTCATGAAGATATCCAGGCACAGATAGATACTATCAGAAATATAATAGAATTCATAAAATCAAGAGATTATTCAGAATCCCCATAAAATAGAAAGATTTGGTTTTTAAATTCTTAAAAAGATAGAACCAAAAAATAATAATATTACATGTCATTTTACTGGACAAAGTCCACATAGTCTCCACCACACTAATCGTCAACTTAAAAGTATCATAGACATAATTCTATCAATTTCTATCCAAGTCCAAGAGATATATACACAAATGACATATAACTAAGTATTAATATTACATCATATGAATAGAATCAAAGAACGTCTAGATAAAATCCATGACAATCAAGATTATCTCAAAAATCAGAATGAAGATATCTTAAGAATAATAAGAGGAACAAATTTGGAAAAAATAGTAAGCACACAAGTCCAAGCTAATGACACTCCAATGCAGGAAAAATTACATTTAGATATAGAGAAACTAAATAAACAACTTTCTTACTTACAAATAAATAATACAGAATTAGTGAAAAAACCAAAAAAACCAACTTCTGAACGACTTGTATTTGGGAAATATGAACCAAGAAAATAAATGAATCAAGAGATTATTAAGAGAGACAATACTAATCTAGAAATTAGGAATAGTTTTTTTTATCCAGAATACTAAATAGAAATACAGATGAAAACCAAGTTATAAGAGCATTAGAAGAAATAATAGATCTAGATAAAGAATTAGTTCTTTATAATAACCATCAACTAAATTTATTAAATCCTAAGATATTATATTAGACAGGTCCCTTAGTTTGTCTACTGGATTAATTAGAGTAAACTGAGAAGAAGAAGTATTGGTCACCAATTCTGCTATTAACCTTGAATTGCTCCAATCCCAATCAATTTAAGAATTACAACAATAGGGAAAGAGACTTATCCACATAGGCTTAATAATTGTAGGAATAAAATGTTACAACCCAGTTTTCTAGATGCGGAAAAATTAAAATTTTATAAATATTCTACAGGTACACTTGCTTAAAGTTAGAAATATAAAAGAAGCCTCACCATTCTTAATGAATTTATTACAAGAATTAAACATAATGTTTTCACTCCAACTCTAAACTTCATTATTACATGAAATTTTTAAGTAAATCAAACTATCTAATAGAAGATCTACGAGCATGGAACTGGACGACCTCTTGAACTAGACGTACGAATTTCTAGGGATTAGCTAAAGATCTGGTGTTATCCCGAGAAGTATCTGCAACAAAAAGCCCTCGCGGGTCTGCATTAAGCTGAGCAAGCCTCTCTCCAAGAGAAAGGGGAAATCCCTTAAGAAGAGTAGGTGTGATACATTTAAGAAGTTGGTAAGGAAAGCTGTGAAACAATTCTTCTATAAATTCTATCATGATATGCAAGGATAATAAGGAAGAACACATATTTAGATATGACCAATCTCTGGTACAGTAAGGCTGGATTACTATAGTTCAAATGCATGGTTCATAATTCTTAACAGGTATAACAGAATGAACTGATTAACCAGAAGGAATCTTAATATGATATTTAAATCTAATCTAATTGAAGAAATAACAAACTGTATATCTGAATAAACTGATAGAACTGAAGGAACAGTAAACTGTATAAAGAAGCAAATACATATCATAACATGTTAAGCATACAACTGGTTTTCTAGTTTACTGGTTCACTGGTTTAGCCTGCGGGTCGTCACCCTAAACGGCACTCGCTGGTGGTGAACACACCCGCCACAGTGTGCCACGAGTTCAAAGCATGCACTAATTGAACCCCAAAATAAACTGGTATGCACATGTTCATGATAGTAAATAGCATGTCTTAACAGAAATTCTATCAAAGTTGTATACAAGTAGATGTTCATGATCATGTTGTTTTCAATTTGAAACAATTGAAAGGAAACATACAAAAAAAAGTAGAACTTGGTTTGAGAACTTACAAACTTGAGAATGTCTAACAATAAAGCCAAATAATCTGAGGTTCAATGCAATCAGAAAGTCTGTGATTAACAAGTAAACCCAAATAAATACTAACCCAAGACTTAAAGAAACCATTTAAACCCCTAATTGCCCTTTAAAAACTCCTAATCAGATTCTGGTTCCAAGAACCAAGCCATAAACCTACTGAACCGGCCAGAATTTCACTGAACCAATTGGAATTAAGCCTAAACCAACTGATCTTTACTAAACTGAACACTTTGACCTTAAATTACTCCTAATATATAAATCAACAACAAACAAAACATATACCATTGGATAGGCAATTGAAAGAGCTTTCCAATGCCTACCTGAACTGGCCGAGATTCCACTGAAATCTCACTGAACCGGCCCAAATACTATTGCTGGGTCGAAATAGAAATTGAACCGGTTAAACTATTGACCCGGCTCAAATCGAATTTCGACTCAGATCCGAAATTTGTTCGGTTTAATCGGAATTAAACCGGTCGAATTCCGGTTTTTGTTAAAACCTACGGACGAGGGGCACTGCTGAAGTCCGCCGCCCACAGCCGCCGGAGCTGAAGCTCGCAACGTCGCCGGTGAGGAATTTAGCGCACACCAGTCCTCCGATCTCCACTAAAATCTCCAGATCTAAAATTCATTGGAGATCGAAGATTCCTAGCCACTCGCGGCGAACTTTGGTCACTGCCCAAGGTTGTCCTGCGAGTCGCGAAAGAGTCACACGGCGGCGCCACCACCGCCCCAACCAAAACTCAATAAAACTCGATAGAAACGTCTAGAACAGAGGAATACCTAGAGCAGTGTTGGGCAGACGTCGCGGGTGAAGAATTGAAGCTTCACCGGCTTCAGTCGACAACGAAAACTCAGGCGGCGGCTTCTCCTCCGGCGATCTCTTCCACATCTTCCAACAGCGCTCCGCAAAACCAAATCCTGTTCTGGAAGTTTCGAAAGGACGAGGGGAAAGAGGCGTAACTTCCTACGCTTAAAAACCAGAATTTTACCCCTAAATAACCGCAACCAAGCCGAAGATTTGATTGCCGCCGGAAGAAGCGGAGGCGAACAAGTTTCGCCCTAAAAAAAATTAACATTAATATTGGGTTTTGAATATCAAACCCGATTCCTTTAGCAATCCGCCCGTTAGTGTGGCGGTTGGCGGTTGTAGCACTTACGCGTCGAACGGCGCGTTGCGCGTTCAATCCTCTGCGTGCTCTCCGATTTTGGTGACTTTAGCCGACTAATTTCATTTTTCTTTTTTTTAAAAAAAAAAATTCGAAAATACCGAATATTGAAAACAAATATTAAAAATACTGTATTAATTCTAGAAAATTACAAAAAATTCCAAAAAATCCTAAAATCAAAATACAAAATAATAAAAATACTTTAGGGTATAACATAAAAGGATTAACCAGAAAAGAATTAAGAGCCAAAACATTAATAGTTTTATTAGATACTAGATGGAAACAGATGCTAGGAAAGGTGTTATAGCTAGCATAGAAGCGAATATGAACAAAAATATAGGATTATTTTATTGTAGTCTGGATATACTTATGTCTTTAAAATATTTAACAAAAATCAAAATAGGAATTCAAACCAAAGGATATGAAGAATTAGAGGGACATAACAACCTATTAATTAATATTGGGATGATAGGAAAAATAACAAATAGTAGTACAATAAATTATAAATTAAATGTAGAACAAATTATAAAGGGAATATCATCTAAAGAAATTACAATGATAAAAACAATGCATATAAGTAGTGAACATTTAGAAGGTACAGAATGGGTACAAATAACATTCCAGAAATAGGCACTTTATACCAAAATACTAATAGAGGATATAATCTGAGATTTAGTAATTATAAAAATAAGGCAATCATCACAGATGAAATTGATATCCAATTAGATGAATACTTTAGTATTAAAGACAGAAAGATAGTGAGACACTTATAGAATTAGTGGAAACTGGAGAAGGCAGTAGTAATACACCTCAGCAATACCCTACTCAAACACAACCAACTCATCAAACACAGTATTCTACCCCACTATTTTCAGCATGAATCTATTCTGACGCTGGACAACCTAATAGAGACCCTTATAATGATTATTGAGAAAGAAATGATGATTTTAGACCAAGGGGAAGGAGACAACCTTTAGAAACCATTGATAAAAAAAACTTCTAGTAGATGATGCAAGAATATTAAATCTCACAGCCCATGATCCACATACATGGCCTACTGTGATAGAAGCATGGAGTTCTATGGTAGCCAGAAAGTATGATAACTAGATTATCACCTTTACTAAAGTGTGGATCACAAAATTAAATATTTACAAATAAAATCTTTGAAAAATAAAATCTCAATATTAAAATATCTTTAAAAATTAATAATATTTATAAATAATATTTGTATAAAATAATAATCTTTTTAAAAATATTTATAAATAAAATATTTATAAAATAATAATCTTCATAAATAAAGTTTTTATAAATAATAATATTTATAAAATAAAATTATTATAATGAGATTGATAATGTTTTTGATTAAATTACAATTAATTTAATAGAATCTATAAAGTAGAAACTATATTTTTATATATTTGTGTAATGTATATTTAACTATTTATGTATTATACATTTGTGTAAATAGGATAGTTGTCATGTTAAATTTTTTATGTCATATAATATATATTATTCTGTAACAATAATTTATAATACAACTTCTCAGCTAAAAGTATTATTTCAAATAGCATCTATCATTTCAGCTCCACCAAATACAGTGGAAACTGCCATCTGATCATGATATAGTGACTTGCTAGTATTATGATTTTGAAGAATATAGTTCGATACTTCCACTTCAAACATGTTGAATTAATTTTCAGATCGGATGTAGAAACAATGTGAATATGAATTCGCCACTTTTGATCACCTCCTTCCCCCTTTCAAAGAACTGCAGAGATTCCCCAGAGTTCATACAGAAGTATAGGTACATGAAGCTGGATTTGCCACCAACAAATCTGAACATCAGCTACCATCTGATCATGTGATAGATAATGCTTTGCTGCTGTCATTTGGAAGAATGTACAGTTTCAATTCTTCTGCTTGAAAGAGCTGTAGAGACATTCTTCACATTGGGTACAGAAACTGTGAATCTGAATGTCACTTTTGATCACCTGGTAGAAGCTGATGAGATTAATGATTGGATACAGAAACTGTGATTCTAAATTACTCAACAAAGATTGCTGAATTGAAAAAAGATTCCTCAGCATCATTTGATTACATTGCTCTGCTCAAATTTTTGATATTGTAGTATTCAAAATAAAGGTGTATTACCTTAGGGAAGCACATCCTCTTTGAGCAATCTAATTGTGCTTCTCAATAAATATTTAGATGTAGATGCTATTTTTAATCTACAAGAAACATAAGAGGTTTTGGCTTTATATTAAATGGTGCATAAGATTGTTCAATTGCATATTGCTACGATCAAACATGTAAAACAACCTCTAGTTTTCAAATAATTCCAGAATGCTTAAAAATTATAAAATATTAAATGTACGGTTTTAAAAATCATTTTGTATCTCTTGATATAGGTGATATATATCGGTTTAAGATTAGTTCATTGATAAATATAGTGTTAATACGTTTGAAATGTAATTATTTATGATAGAATTAGTACACCGATACATATTAAAATTTGAAACCTTGGTGCTATTATGTATATAGTGCAAAGTTTTCAATATAGTTTTCATATTTTGTGTGTTAGGGTTAATGCGTTATTAACAATTTTATCTAATATTTTGCAAATTGAAGGCCTATGTGATTTTATCACGATGAGTATGAATGATAATTGGCCGGGTACTTAATTTTCTATTTGATATCTAAATCAAATTCAAATCTAAGTTAAGTACCTTTTTATATAACTCGGGTATTTACGCATATATTTGATTGATTAAAATTTTTTATTTTAAAATATTTTATAAAACATAATTTTATAAAATAAATTAATACAAATATAATTATTCCATAATTAAGTTGATAGTATTTTTTAATAAAATATAATTTGTTTATTGAGCATCAAGTATTAGGTATTCAAACTCGAATTGAATTAGATTTATCAAATTTGAATCCATATTGTAAGTACCTAAATCTATTCTAAATAGATTCAGTATTTAATAATAACCTTATAATAATCAAATATTTCATTATATAAAAATATACAACTACTCATATGAATCCATAGCAATCTCAAGTCAAAAGAATCACATACACTATTGTAATTATGAAAATACTTATGACAATTATATAACAACATACATAATATTCTCATGACAAGTCAATCTAGTGCACTATTCTCAAACATATATCCGTATATTTGACTTGATGTAATATATCATGATAATTCTTTATCGTAAATCACAACATATGATATTTAAGAATAATTATATTATTATAAATATTCATATTACACATATATAAGTAAATATGATAACAATAACACATTTATATATAAGTGAATAGAAGAGATATACATATGTCAAATCTATCATCAAATGATTGATGTTGAGAACATACAACTCTGGGTTCCTCGTTAAGACCAGCGAGGTTGTCATCAGCATTCGACAATTTGAAGATCTCCATCCCATTCAGGATCGAATCGAAATACTCTGGTCGCGTCCAAAAAGTTGGGTGTAGGGCAACCCACAGATCCATCTGCCCAATTCCCGGTGTAAGCACCACGTAGTCCTTGTACACAGGGACGCCAATTCCACCGCTCCAGCCAATCACATCGGCAGATTCCTCAGCAGTCTGGTTACTAAGATATATATCGAAGACTCTCTGGTTTTTATGGCTCATTGAATACTGGATCTCACAGAAGTGAAGCCGGACAAGGTAAGTGAATCCAGCATCCACCGGAAGAATCCATGTGAGATTATAGTTCATGTTGATATATGAATTTGAGCCCATTGACCTCGCCGTTGAGTAGACTTCCTCGGGTGCAATGTAGTTTGGTAGATTGGGAGGGTATTTGATGGTAACATTAGGGTCCTTGGAGAATGACACACCAAATGCAGCCCCATAAATGTAGGTATCGTCCGGATCCCACGAACGGAACAAACCAGAGTCATCCGGCCGGGAAATTGCCCCACCGCCGACGTTGAGCCGGTAAACGGTCTGTAGAGCCTGGTCCGGATCGATGTCATACTCCACCGGGTTGCCGCCAGTGACGAGCTTAGGGCTTCCTGAGGTGAATATGTCCGGAATTGGCACAATCTCAATACCATTTATGAAGGCATAGGAGTTATGATGCGTGGTCGACGGAGTGAAGGTGACGTTTAGGCCGTCGGTGGTGACATTGACGGAGAATTCATAGACTATGGAGAGCAAACCCGTAGCGCTAGTAGTGAGAGAAGCACTAAAGTTATGAAGCAGGGTTAAAGGGCCAGCCGTGACAGAGAAGAAGGCATCTGATGCAGAATGGTTGCCATAATCAGAAGAGTAGAAGTAGAGGCGGATGAATATCCGACCAGCGGCGAGGCGGAAGGTGTAGTTGGAGGGGGAGGTGAAGACCCGGGCGGTCAAGTACGGGACTTGTGGGACTGATGAAGGTTGCTTTGGAGCTTGGAAGCTCTTGCCCTGAGGGGACGGGGCGTACATGGATCCGGCATCGGTGATCCATGGTCTTCCATCCTGGTCGTTATCGGTGCCCGCCGCGCCACAGCTGAGGAGGATGACACCAGTGGAGTTCTCGGCGGCTCCGACAAGTGGAGCTACAAATAACAAGACGAAAGAGGCGTAGCGAAGGATCAAATGGTTCTTCATGGAGGAAGCGATCGAAATCTTGAGCGTGATCAAATCTTTCTTGCACTCCAATCCAGGAACACCAAGAGAGAGCCAGAAAATTTCAGAAAGAAGGTGTTAAAGATCTCCGTGGATCTGAATCGAAGATCGATACTTCATCGAATGGATCTTTATCGACGTAATCGAGTGGAGAAAAATCAGTACCTACCTAGACCAAAACCAATTCCAGACAAAATATTAACTCCGATTCCGATTGGAAAATATTTAGCTTGAATCCTAGATGAAAGTTCAGCAAAAGTTCGCCTTCTTGTCCAATTTCAGCAGAGATTCATCAGAAAGATACTTAAACAGAGAATAGAAATATTCGAGAAAGAGTACCTCAACCTCCGTCTCCAATCACTGGAACATGGAACGACGAATGTTGCTATTTCCCCAGTGGAAATTACTCCACCATCTCGAGCTTTATAGGCCTCATCCAGTTAATGATCCGAAGACTGCTCGTGGTTATGAGATAAAAGACTTGTCTTAATTCAACGACGCATTCATGGACGCGTTCATGGAATTGAATTATCCTCTTGTGTAATTATTATTATTTTTGGGAGAAAATACAAACCATCTAAGAGCAAGACAAATAACCTTCTAGCTAAAGAGAGCGATGGCGTAGACTTTTTGTTGACGGAAAAAATGCTTCCGCGTCAGGTCAAAACTCAAAAATCAAAACCCGATGAATAAACAAGAATTTGTGTGGATTGAAAATCTTACGAAGAATGTGAAAATCACAATAATATTAATTTTCCACCGCAGAGAGTAGTGTGCTGGTCGTTTTCAACGACGAATGGACGTTAACAGTCAACGCGAAGACTGACTGAGTCAACCTTCGCTGCCCGCGCTCTCGCAGGGAGCTCTCGGCGAGCTCATTGAAATTATTCTTTTTTGATTGAATAATTTTGGTCTCCGGCGGCTGAGGGCGCTCGTGCAGGATGATGCTAGACCAGCAAAAATAACGCAGCCTAAATGATATTTTTCCAGAGTTGGTATGAATCAAGTTCGATACTCCCACTTCAAACATGTTGCAGAATTAATTTTCAGATCGGATGCACAAATCAATGTGAATCCGAATTCGCCACATTTGATCACCTGCTAGCATCCAATGAGATAAATGACCCATTGCTGATATCTGAATTCGCCACTTTTGATCACCTCCTTCCCCCTTTCAAAAAACTGCAGAGATTCCCCAGAGTCCATACACAAGTATAGGTACATGAAGCTGGATTTGCCATCAACAAATCTGAACAGAAGCTATCATCTGATCATGTGATAGATAAAGCATTGCTGGTATCATTTTGAAGAATGTATGGTTTCAATTCTTCTGCGTGAAAGAGCTGCAGAGACATTTTTCAGATTGGGTACATAAACTGTGAATCTGAATTTGAATTTGTCACTTTTCAGCAACTGGTAGAAGCTGATGAGATTAATGATTGGTTACAGAAACTGTGAATCTGAATTACTCAACGAAGAGTGCTTATTGAAAAAAGATTCATCAACATCATTTGATTACATTGCTCTGCTCAATTTTTTCAACGTCATTTGATTACATTGCTCTGCTCAAATTTTCAATATTGTAGTATTCAAAATAAAGGTGGACTACCTGCGGGAAGCACATCCTCTGCGATCGATCTGATTGTGCTTCTCAATAAATATTTAAATGTAGACGCTATTTTTAATCTACAAGAAATTTAAGAGGTTTTGGATTTATATTAAATGGTCCATATGATTGTTCAATTGCGTATTACTGTGATGAAACATGAACAAGCGTACAACAACAATAAAATGTGTAGTTTTCAAATAAATAGAATTATATTATTATAATAAATAGAATTATATTATTATATGTAAATTAATAACTACTTTCTACTTTCTACTTAAAAATTACTTAAATGGTCCATATGATCTTTTATTACCAAATAGTTTTATAACTACTTTCTACTTAAAAATTACTTAAAATCAATTTTAAAATGGGCCAAACAGACCCTAAATATGATAACCGTAAGGCAATTATATATATGTAAATTGGACAAAAATACAATGTCAAAATTATAATCTTATTTATAGAACATACAACAGTAGGTTACTCGTTAAAGTATACGTTCCTCGTTAAGACTAGTGAGACTGTTATCAATAGGGTTCGACAATTTGAAGATCTCCATCCCATTCAGGATTGCATCATAATACCCTAGTCGTGTGGCAATATTTGGGTGAAGGGCAACCTACAGATCCATTGGCCCGCTTCCCGATGTAAGCACCACGTAGTCCTTGTAGACAGGGGAAAAATTTTATAGGCAGTCGTGAACGCCTAGAAAATTAGGCGAACGTGGATGGTGGGACAGTGCACAGGAAAAAAGTTAAACGCAATTTTTTTAACTTTGAGATTCCCAATCATCACCAATGATGAACGATGATGTGCAGGGAAGCTTAATTTTCTAGGCGGCCGGCGACCGCCTAGAAAATTTAGGCTAGATAGGGACGCCAATTCCACCGCTCCGGCCAATCACATCGGCATATTCCTCTGGTTATTAAGAAATATCTCAAACCGTCTCAAGTTTGTCTGGGTCATTGGATACTGGATCTCGCAGAAGTGAAGCCGGACGAGGTAATTGAATCCAGCATCCACCGGAAGAATCCATGTGAGATTATATTTCAAGTTGATTTGTGCATTTTGTGCCCATTGACCTTGCCGTTGAGTAGACTTCCTCGGGTGTAGGGATGGCAAAAAACCCCATCCCCGACCCGACCCGAAGTCAACGGGGAAAATCCGAGTTGACTGGGGGTCGGGTCGGGTTCGGGGAAAACCCGACGGGGGTATAGTCGGGTCGGGGTCGGGTATGGGAATTTAGGTACCCGCCCCGAACCCGACCCCGAACCCGCCCCGACTATTAAAATAACAAATTTACCCCTTATAAGTTATAACCTAGTTACTAAATTTTAATAATTTATGTAGAAATGATGATATAGTTTATGTAAAATATTTTTTTATTTATATATTATGAATAAAGAATGCAAATTAATTTTAAAATATTATTTATAATATATATTTATTTTTTAGGTCGGGCGGGGTCGGGTGTGGGGCAGGGTTTTCTAAACCCGTCGGGTTCGGGGTCGGGTTCGGGGACGGGTTTGGGGAAGTCGGGGTCGGGTCGGGAATGGCAAAACCCGACCCCGACCCGCCCCATTGCCATCCCTACTCGGGTGCAATGTAGTTTGGTAGGTTGGGAGGGTATTTGATGGTAACATTAGGGTCCTTAGAGAATGTCACACCATATGCAGCCCCATTAATTGTGTGAGAACTTGATACTTACAATATTTTCTACATGCTAATAAACAGATTATCTAAATGTTGCATTGACCCTAGATTTGTTTGGCTATAGTAATTAAGAATCATCGAGTTTGTAAGTTCTCAAATCAGGATTTAATTCTTATATGTTTTCTATTCAATTGCATTTGATTGTAGAATCCATAACGATCATGTATAAGTACTTTATACAGCTCTCTATACAACTTTCCTTTTGTGATATACATATTTTTATCGGTCATTTATATATTGTATACCAGTTTATCTACGCTGTGGATTTGGGGTCTAATCAATATATGTTTTGGTCTAATCAATATATGTTTTGGACTCGTGGCACATTGTGGCGGGTGTTTTCACCACCTACGGGTGCGATTTAGAACAATGACCTATAAGCCAAACCAGTTATATGCTTTATCATGTTATGACTTGTTATAGTTATCTTATTCAATTTAATATCCAAATAGCCAATATTATTGTTTAGTGATCGTACCAGTTATAATTATCATAGTCAGTTTAATATCTAGTTAGTTAGTACTGTAGTTTAGTGATCATTGCATAACATTTTGAGCTCAATTAAATATTTGAATTATGCAGTTTTGCTTGTATTTGATCATATTTTGATATTTCATTTGTTTAAGTAAAAGTATTTGCATAATATTTATTAATAGTTAACCTTATTGGTTCACATGGCATTTCTATCTTTTTTAAATAAATATTTTGTTAAACTCTATTAAACTGATTTCTCCTTTCTCTTAGAGAGAGACTTACTCGATATTTATGCTTACTCGATATTTAGAGAGAGTTATGATTGCAGATACTACTCAAGAGAACTGGAAGTCCTCTGCTAATCCTTGAAAGCGCTCTTAAATTTGATCTCAAAGGTGGCTCAGCTCCATACTTTTAATATTTCTTTGGTTTAGATAGTTTAAGTTTATTTGAAACTATGTAATAACTTTAAGTGAGGATTGGAATGATTTGGTTTTTGTAGCATTTACTTTCAAAAGACTTGTGTTATACTGATGAGAAGAACAATGTTTATAGTAAAATATTATAAATAAATTTTATGTCTTCTCCGCAATAATAAATAAAATTCAGGATGTAACAATAGAGAAATAAAGAAGTACGTACAATGGATTTGGTATCGAAACCCAAGAAGGTGCAGAAAAGAGCCAGTTTTGAGGCTTCTATGCCATCTAAGTTTTGATTTTCTTGAGTTGAAGAGGGAATTAGAGAGGGAGGGGGCGATGAGTTGCATAAGGTAGGTGCGTCAAGTTCATAGAGTTGTTGCTCGGTGTGAAGGGAGATTGAATTTTGAAGTGTTTTGAACTAGGTAGGCACATCTTTTTTAAAATAGATATTATTAAACTTGATTAAGTTACAGCATCAGAGTTTACAAGATTGACCAGTTCTAAAGGCTAATTTTCAGTCCAAACATTCATAGTCCTATGCCTCTTTGCATAACCCGCTAGCCAGTTTGTAGGTTGATTTGCATTTCTACTAGTGTACATAATTGCATATTTGTTTGTTACTAGTAGAAATTTAATTTCTCTTTAAGACTTGTTGGACCTCTACAAGGGGGTATAGGTTTCTTCCACTAATAGCGTTTATAGCCTCTAAACTATCTGATTCAATAATGAACAGAGGTAGTGGAGCGCCCGAACAATTTGAAAGAAGGGACTAGCATGGCCACAGAGGTAGTGGAGACCTCGGCGAAAAGGAACCCTTGGATTAGGGTTGTGAACCGGAGAATGAGGAGGAAACAGAGAAACCCGAGAGGAATTCCGGAGGCGGATTCTTTTGAGTTCGGAGCATCACAAAACCCAGGACAGGAAAAAAGTAATACAAGTGAAGGCTTAGCGGAGGGAAACCCGCAGACCCGAGCTCAGAAGGAGCAACCCCAATCCAAGAGCAATTCAAAGAACAATGATGTTAAAGGCAAAAAGATTCTGACAGAGGAGGCACCTGACAGTACTGAGGATGCTGTGGATGAAAATCCAAGAGGAAATCTAAGGAGGACAGGACAACTAAGAGGGACTCTGACAGATAACGCAGTAAGAATTATTGATCGAGACCAACGGGAAAAAGAGTCAATTGGGCTGGGCCAAAAGCAGCATACACTGGGTAGGCTGGGCAGAACAAGGCCCACACCTCAAACTTCTGGAGAAGAAAGCCGGACTCTTTCGGTTTGGGTCAAACAAATTCAGGAGAATCAGATGAATGTTGACTTGATGTATACGGAGGAGGAAGAAAAGGATGACTCTGGCAGTGAGAAGGAATTCGTCCCAGACCAGACAAACCAACTAGCATTAGTTCCGAGAGTAAAGTTATCCAAGGAGATAGAGATGGAAGAATATAATGAAGAAGGAGCGCTAATCACTTTAAATAGTGATGCTCTCGTTGAGGAGGCTACTCAATGTTTTAGCAAGATCTTTGGAGGGAGGAAGGAAGATCTTAGATCTCCTGCAGGCTCAAAAGATTCTGCTCTAAAGAAAAAAAGGGCGAGGACAAATAACCCTCGCTGAGCTCCTTTCTATGCTTAGTGTTTCACTTTTTATTCTCATCACCAATATGTTAAAAATGATGTGTCTTTCATGGAATTGCAGGGGAGCTAGGAGAAGTGAGGTCCAAGATTGGATCACAATATGGAGGAAAAAACAAAATCTAACCATCTTAGCATTACAAGAGACGCATCCTGGGAATGATGAAGCAATCCAACTGACTAGGAAGCTGGGTAAATCCTGGAAGCATGAATGCTCTCCTTCCAGGATGGCTTCAGGAGGTATATATGTGGCTTGGAACTCAAATTATTTGAACATGAAGGTCATTGCTACCACTTCTCAATTTATCAGCCTGGTAGTGGAGTCTCAAAGGTACGCTCCCTGGTTACTAACCGTCTTTTATGCTAGCCATATATATTATGTTCAGAATAAAATGTGGGATGATTTCATTAACATCAGTGTTAATGAGACTCCCTGGATGTGCTGTGGTGATTTTAACTGCATTACTAATAAGGCAGAAAAGAGAGGAGGTAAGGCTTTCACTGTTAGCAATTCTATTATCAAGTTCAAAATTTTCATTTCTACTCATGGTCTTTTAGACCTTGGGCATGATGGTTCCCCTTTCACTTCGTCCAATAACCAAAAGGGGCCAAAGAAAATTCTAAGTAGGTTTGATAGATCTTTGGGGAACAGTAGTTGGTTAAGAATTTTTGGAAAGTCTTCTGTTAAACATCTTTCTAGAGGGCCTTCTGATCACAATCCTATTCTCATTTCCATTAGCCCTTTGGATAAGAAGCGGCCTAGACCCTTTAGATATAGAGACATCTGGAACCACCACAGTGAAACAATTGATATTATTAATCAAGAATGGATGAAACTCAAGGATTCTGACCCTTCTTTTAAAATTTGACTCCAAAATATTAAATTTAAACTACTTGAATGGAACAAGGAAAACCTGTCTAAACCCGAATCCATACTTCAAGAAATCCAGAATGAGCTAATGCAATTACATAATTTGGAAGGAAAAAGAACACTTACTGAGATTGAAGAGCATAAATTGTTCTGTCTTTCTAATAAAGCCAATGCTCTTGCTAGACACATAAACTTAAAATGGCACATTTAGCTAAAATGCAATTGGATTAGGCTAGGAGAGGCTAATAACAAATTTTATCGCAATTGAGTTACAATGAGACAAAGAATCAACTATATCAGACAAATCAAACTCCCTAATGATAAAACTACCAATGACATTGCTCTTATCAAAGATGCCTTTAGAAAACACTATACCCAGCTGTGGGAGGAGATGAATTCTATGCCTATTCTTAACAATAATACCAAGAGAACCATTTTAAACTACAAACCCAAGCTTGATGAAAATAAAGGCACGAAAATATGCACCCCTTTCACTCTTCAGGAGATTACTGAGGTCATTAAGGAACTCAAGCATGGGAAAAGCCCTGGACCTAACGGGTTCATGGCTGAGTTCTATATACATAATTGGGACACCATTAAAAGAGATTTTATGCTGGCTATAAGCAACTTTCAGAATTATAATCTTATACCTGAAAACTGGACTCATACTCAACTTATTTTCATCCCTAAGAGGCCTAATCCTCAAACCATTAATGACTACAGGCCATTAGCTCTTTGTAATGTGAACTACAAAATTATTGCTAAGGCCTTAGCTAATAGACTCAAGTCTCACCTTCCTAATTTAATAAGTTATGAACAATCTACTTTTATTAAGGCTAGAAACATTCATGAAAATATTTGTATTGTTCAAGAGCTTGCTCATAGTATTCATCATTCCAAAGCTCACAACCCTATCATCTTTATCAAAATTGACTTGAGAAAAGCCTTTGACACCATAAAAAGAAAGGCCATCTCTTTTGCTTTAAATGCTCTAAATTTCCCTGGAAAATTCATAAATTGGATTGAAAGTTGTCTCAACTCCCCCATTTTCACTTGCAACATTAATGAGAGTTCTACCACTTCCTTTAGGGGAAGTAAAGGGATTCGACAGGGAGATCCCTTGTCCCCTTACTTATATGTCATTACTGCTAACATCCTAAGCATTCTTTGTGGGGTCATTTTTGGTCATGTTTAAATGTAATTGGCCTTTATTAAATTCATCTTAAATTAATAAGGCTTTTTATTTAATGGGTTCTGGCTTCCAATAAGCGCAAGCACTCATTGTTAATTACCCCCGAGATCAGGGAACCTTTGATTAAGAGATCTATGTTATGCAAAGAAATAGATGCAAGACTGAAAATATTATTCATAAATATTAAAAAGTACATGATTTGATACAATAAAAAAAATGACGAAAGAAATAACTCCGCCCGTTTGGATGACTTGTATGAGTCAAATATCCAGTTTGTGACAGCTAATTTACTTTAGGAATACCCGGCCTGGATGGCTTAATGGATATTTAAATTTGCGAGATACTCGGCCTTAATGGCTTGCTGGATATTCAAACTTGGGAAATATCCGGTCTTAGCGACTTGTTGGATATTCAAACTTGGGAAAATATTCGGCCTCAACGGCTTAATGGATATGGCATATTGGGTATTTGGATTTAGAAAATATCCAGTCTTAGCGACTTGTTGGATATTTAAATTTGGAGAATATCCGGCCTTAGCGGCTTGTTGGATATTTAATTTTGGAGAATATCCGGCCTTAGCGGCTTGTTGGATATTTAAATTTGGAGAATATCCGGCCTTAGCGGCTTGTTGGATATTTAAATTTAGAGAATATCCGACCTTAGCGGCTTGTTGGATATTTAAATTTAGAGAATATTCGGCCTTAGTGGCTTTGTTGGATATTTATAATTTGGAGAATATCCAACCTTAGTGGCTTGTTGGATATTTAAATTTAGAAAATATTCGGTCTTAGCGGCTTGTTGGATATTTATAATTTGGAGAATATCCGGCCTTAGCGGCTTGTTGGATATTTATAATTTGGAGAATATCCGGCCTTAGCGGCTTATTGGATATTTAAATTTAGAGAATATCCGGCCTTAGCGGCTTGTTGGATATTTAAATTTAGAGAATATCCGGCCTTAGCGGCTTGTTGGATATTTATAATTTGAAGAATATTCGGCCTTAACGGCTTGTTGGATATTTATAATTCCAGTCCTAACAAGTGTAACATCGTATTGAGGAGTTACGCCCCGACGTTAAACGTCAACGTACGCAACTCCCAAACAATACTTCATCACAACGTA
This sequence comes from Costus lasius, assembly GCA_027563935.2. Classification (NCBI taxonomy): domain Eukaryota; kingdom Viridiplantae; phylum Streptophyta; class Magnoliopsida; order Zingiberales; family Costaceae; genus Costus; species Costus lasius. Next base: position 131,690,697 of record CM050450.1, on the reverse strand, counting down.
TTAAGACTTTTAATATCATTTTTTTTTTTGAATATTTTAATTTGTTTTCAATAATGTTATTACTATTATTTATTTATTTATTTATTTATTTTTTTTGAATATTTAAATTCAAATATTCAGTAGAGAAATGTCGGGTTAAGTTCTAGCTTGAATACGACTAAACCATCAGCCGCTGTACGAATACAATTATTATTTTTATTTTTATCATATTTTTATTTATTATACATATATTTTTTATTAAGAGCACTCTTTCGTTACACCTCACCGCATTGCCGTATAAGTATTATCATTTTGTTAAGTTTTTTTTTTTCCTTCGAAAGAATTACTTTACTCTTTCGCTAACATTCATTCGCTTGCCGCGGCTAACTCGCGACGCTGCCGAATTTCCAGCGGCAGGAGCTCCAGTGAGGGGAGAGGGGTCACGGCAAGAAGTGTCGGAGCTTCCGGGCTATTCTCGGGTTCCTTGAAGGAGGAGGGTGGCCGGAGAGTCGGTTTTTGGTACACCTACGAGTTTGACGAGCAAGGCGAAAGGAAGGTGGGATCACGACAAGAAGCATCGTCTGATGGAGACTTCGTGCTACTCGTCAGGGTTCTAGCACTGATGAATTGAATTTCGGAGCGGAAGAGGGTTCGAAATCTGATCCTCGACCTTCCAGATGAAGACGCCAATGGATGCGGCGATGGGAGGAGCACTGGCGGAAGACATTTGCTCTCGCCATCGGCAGGATCTAGTGAGGTCAGAGAGCGATGGCGTTGTTGAATTTCTGACGACCGTCGCCTCTCAGTCGAGGAATGATCCAAGCTAGAGGTGGCCAACGGGCCGGGCTGGCCTGCGGCCCGCACGGCCCGGCACGACGCGGGCCGGGCACGGCACGACGTGGGCCGGGCACGGCACGACGCGGGCCGGGCACGGCACGGCCTGTTGACCAAGTCAACGGGCCGCGGGCGGCCCGCGGCCCGTCTCGGGTCGTGCTGGGCCGGGGGTTCGCGGCCCGCGGGCCGGGCCGGGCCGGGCACGGCACGGACCCCGGCCGGGCCAGGCACGGCACGACATGAAAAATGTATTTTTACCTAAATGCCCTCATAATAGTTATAAAAATTTTAAAAGTTAGGGATATAATTGTCTTTATGGTATAAAATTACCATTTTAGCCTCTTTTAATAATTAAAAATAGGGTATAAATATGTAATTATACACCCAATTCATCCCTATAAATTGACCCCCCAACCCTCTCATTTCTTCACACAAGTTTCCAACTATCTTTGGAATAATTTCTCATTCTCTCTTAATATTCTCTTAATCTCTTTTCTAAGTCTTGAGTTACAATTAGTTTCTTAGTTGAACTCAAACTTAAGTTTCTTTTTAGCCATCAAGAATTCAATGCTCTCTCAGTCTAGACTAATCATTTTTTTCTATGCCTCGTGCTCACCACGTGACTAGACGTGGAGAAGATCAAGTAAGTATTAAATTAATTTACTTTTATAATATAATTATCACGTGGTGAGCACGAGCACGAGACATAGAGAAAAATGACAGATAATAGAAGAGTGAAGATAATTATCATTATGCCAAATTCTCAACGCTCAATCTTCCTTACATCTACCTTAAATTTCTTCAATGCTGATCAATGGAGAATCACTATTTTAAGTATTATCGAACGTGTTAGTCAACTTATACGAATTGATGTATTCAGGTTTGAAGAACACTTTATCCACTTATCTGATCATGCAAGACAAGAATTTTTGGCTTCTCCCTCTCCTTCTGGGGTTGAGATTGAGATAGAGGTTGATGACTTTGAAATAAGTGATAGTGAGGAGGATAGTGATAATATCAACGATGAGCCGGAGCAATATATCGAAACAAACCAAGTACAAGAGTCACTTGAGTTTTTTATTATTGAAGAAGGAGGTAGAGCTGAAAACATGGAATGCGCAATATGCATAGAGAAGATGGAGTACGGAGCGCAAGTATGCTTAACACAATGCTCGCATATCTTCCATAGTAGCTGCTTGCGTAGTTGGCTACGGGTCAATTGTGTATGCCCATTATGTCGGCAATTGATTTAAGCTTAAATGTATAATTTATGAATATGAAATTTAATCGAGTTGGTTTTTAACTTTAGTCATGTGTTGTTAGTATTGTTAATAAATAAATTAATATTAATTTAATAAAATATATTAAAATTAAAATTATATATGTTTAAAATAAAATAATTAATTAAATAAAAATTAAATATTTTTTTTAAAAAATTTATGCAAAATACATAATTCGGGCCAAAGTCGGCCCGTGGGCCACATTCGGGCCGTGCCTGGCACGGCCCGCTGGGCCGACAATAGCCCGCGGGCCGAAACTGGCCCGCGGGCCGGATCCGGGCCCGGCCACAAACTTAACCGTGCCTGGGCTGGCACGGTTAAACGTGCCGCTGGCCGTGCCGGGCCCAGGCATTTTGCTGTCGTGCCGTGCCCGGCACGGCACGATTATAATCGGGCCATGCCTGGCACGGCCCGACTTCTGGCGGGCCGAGGCGGGCCCGGGCCCGGGCACGGCCCATGGCCACCTCTAATCCAAGCGAAAAGGTGGGAGGAGAAATAAACGGGTCGGATCTGCTTCTTTTAGACCCGAGCCCCTTACAATCCAATGGGGTTCAAGTTAGATTGACTTAATTAAACCGATCGGATTTGGAGTTCAGGTTAGATTGATTTTAATTAAACCGATTCGTTCTTGTGCTTAAGCAACAAACTGGAGAGTAATTCCCTTTTACTCGTTCTCCGATTTTTAGTTGATTCCGATTCTGTCTCCGATTCCTTTTTATGCATTCCCTATTTTATTATGATTTCCTCGACCAATTTTCCTTACATCGTCTTCCTTGGTAAACTTGATCACCCGCCGTGTCTTATCAGGTGAAAAAAAAGTCAGGTGTTTAGAACTTGTTTCTTTTATTTTACTTCATTTTCTCCTCTTCCTCTAATGTCTGATCTTCTTCTTCTATTATGTTGTAGCTTCCATCAGCGCTATTACTTCATTTTCTTCCTCTTCCTCTTAGGAGGTCACCGTCATCGCAGAGTTTTTTTTTTTTTATATATCAGGATGGGATACTGCAAAGTCATAAAATCCAGTTCTCGTCATCAAGATAAAGGATCTTGACAGAGTTTGCTTTAGGGTCATCAACGTCAAAGTTTTTTTTTTTCAGGATAGGGCCATGGTATAATTTTAGGATATGAAATCCTGCAAAGCTCTTTCATTAGGATAAAATCCCAGCAACGCTTTTCATCAGGATAAAATCCTGGCAAATTCTGATTTTTTTTTTTTTAGGATATAAAATCCTAGCAACGCTTTTCATCAGGATAAAATCCTGGTAAATTTTTGAATTTTAGGATAAAAATTCTAGCAACGCTTTTCATAACAACTCCATTGCCGGCTTCACTTGTTTCCAGCAATTTGAAGGCTTTCTTTCTAGGTCTTTTTTTTTTTAAAAAAAATTATTACTTGCATAATGTATTATCTCAAATCATGCTTGGAAAAATTATCATAAATATAGATGACATTAGACCTTCTCTTTAATCATGCTGCATTAATCATTCCAATCACTTGTAAACTAGTTGAAATACCTTGTCACCATGAAAAGCTTGCTTTGTACGTATGCTATTTTTATCATCCCAGCAGTATCTCCCCATATACTTTATTGAAACCATTTATTCATACAAACGTGTGGCATATGTTTGGCGTTATTGTATATTAAGGCTTTGTTTCGCATGCTTTGCATAATTTCTGCCCATGTAATTTCTAGATATATCCTTCAATACCTTTTGCTGAAAATGATGTCCATGATCACCTTTACATACTGCATATGACCATAGCTTGGTTATAAATCATCAAGTGGAAATATTTGCTTCGGCTTTGCTTTATTTATTTATTTTTTTTTTGCGAAAATAATTATTTCAACATATTAATGATGCTATTGAAAACAAGAAAATTACCCCTTATAATATCAAAGGCAAATGTAAAATATCACACCTTATGTATGCTGATGACATTATCATCTGTGTGCGAGCTAACAAAAAAACTTGCTCTAATTTGAAGAAAATTTTTAATATCTATGCTGAAATCACTGGACAAGAGGTGAGTGAGGACAAAACTCGTATCTACTTCCCTAGACATCGCCATGAGTACTCCAAAAGGAACATTGAAAACATACTTAGCTTTGCTAGGGGCAGTTTCCCCTTCAAATACCTTGGTACTCAAATCAGCCCGGGGTCCTCCTCTAGACACATCTTTAATGAATGTCTCTGTAAATTCCAAGAAAGAATTCATAACTGGCAAGGCCATTATCTTTCCCAAGCTGGACGTGTTACTTTGGCTAAAAGTGTTCTATCCTCTATTCCCATTCATAACATGATCACAAATGGTCTCAACAACACTCATCTTGATAAGCTCAATGCCCAAATTAGGAAATTCTTATGGGATAGTAATAGCGGTAAGAAGGGTTTACATTTGATAAATTGGAACACTATCATAAAACCTAGAAACATGGGTGGCCTTTATATAAAAGATTTCACTATTCTTAGACCTGCCATAAATAGCAAAAGAATTCTGGATTACTTAAATAACACTAATAAGCTTTGGGTGAATGTTTGTAGAGCCAAGTATGGAAGCCTTGAATCTAATGTTCCTAGGAAATACATAAGAGCTAGTCGTAGTTGGAAAGGGCTTAAACATGACTTGGATAAAATCAGACCTCATATAGCCAAAGAAATTAATAGCGGCCAGGGTAGGAATGGGCTTGGGAGGAATGAAGAGGATACTGGTAAATGGATATGGAAAAAGGGTACTAATGGCCTTCCCCTAAATAAGGCTATATACAATACTTTGTTGCTAAATTGTTTTGAGCAGATTGAGAAGGATCAAAGCTGGAAAACCTTATGGAGTTTGCAAACCATGCAGAAAATTAAAGTGTTTGGTTGGAAAGTATTGCACAAGAAGCTACCTACTCTGGACAGACTCAACAAGATGGGCTTACGAGATTCAACTACTTGTATTTTATGCAACAAGGCTGATGAAAGCATAGTACATCTTTTCCAACAATGCGAATATGCAGAGGAAGTATGGAAACAGCACGCACTCCATCTAAGAGAGCACAACATAAAGCTTCAACTTTGGCAACAGGAGCACTGGATAGACAAAGGTAAGGATGAATCTTTGAAATCTCAAACTCTAATACTTACCACCTTTTGGCAGATTTGGAAGTCAAGGAATGCAAAGTTATATAATAGAGAGAGCTTGAGCCTGACAAGGACAAGCAGAGAGGCGCTGGCTGAATACAAGTTAACTTCAGAGGAGCTTGCTAGGAACTCAAGCTGGAATAGTCATGAAAGCAAAGAAAAAAGATGGGAACGGCCCATAGGAGACCAGCTCAAAATTAACACTGACGGAGCTTGGAAGACTACTTCAAAGGATGCTGGCATAGGATATGTAGTAAAAGATCATGCTGGAACAACACTAAAAGCGATTGCTGCTTACCATCAAAGTTCTTCAGCATTATACTCAGAGATTTTGGCAATTAGAACAGCTATGAGCCATGCATATACAACTCCAGACTAGAATGGAAAAAGGTTTTTAATTGAGGCAGATAGTGCTGAAGCGATAAAATTTATTACTAGAGAATTTAGCTACCCGCCGGGAGAGATAAGGAATCTGTTAGCTGAAATACAATTCCTCGCTGCAAGTAAACGGTTTGAATTTAAACATGTAAATAGGTATTGTAACAAGGTTGCCAATTGGTTGGCAATTTTTGCAAGATCACATGTACAATCCAATGTTTGGACTGATCACTGGCCAAATGAACTGGCTAAATTGCTACTTTTGGATGTAGTTGGTTAGAATAAATAAATTTATGTCTCAAAAAAAAATAATGAACATGTAGTCCTCCTTGAGAAAATTTGCATCTGCATATCACATTGCATTGCAAATAGCTGCAATTTTATAGTTCAATCATTGCATTTCTAGATATCCAAATAAAATAATATTGCAAATACAATTGATATCTCATATCAATCAATTCATTTTAACTGAACTATACATTTTTAATCTTACTTGTCAGTAGGCCGAAGATACCAATACTCCTGTTACATAGGTGGGACAAATTTTATTTTGATCAATTATACATCTATCCATAAATGATAACCTTATGATCATAAGTTATAAATGATGTTTCACTAAATTGAAGTACACGACTACTCACGTAGGAATCGAAAGCAATAATCTTAAGTCAAAACAATCACATATACTGTGTAACCATAAGAATGCTCAAAACAATTGTATAACAACATATGTAGTACATGGCAAATCAATCTAGTTCACTATTCTTTGACATGTATTCATGTGCTTGACTTAGTATAAGACAATTCTTTATCATTAATTACAACATATGATATTTAAGAATAATTATATTATTCTTAAAATATTATTATAAATATTCATATTACACATAAATCGAGTAAATATGATAATGGTAATGCATTTATATATATGTGAATAGGACAGAAATACATATGTCAAAATTATCATCCAATGAGTGATTTATAGAGCATACAACTCTAGGTTCCTCGTTAAGATCAGCGAGACGGTTATCAGCAGGGTTCGACAGTTTGAAGATCTCCATCCCATTCAGGATTGCATCATAATACTCTGGTCGTGTCTCAGTATCTGGGTGAAGGGCAACCCACAGATCCATCGGCCCGCTTCCCTGTGTAAGCACCACGTAGTCCTTGTAGACAGGGACGCCAATTCCACCGCTCCCGCCAATCACATCGGCATATTCATCTTCAGTCTGGTTATTAAGAAATATCTCAAACACTCTCAAGTTTGCCTGGGTCATTGGATACTGGATCTCGCAGAAGTGAAGCCGAACGAGGTAATCGAATCCAGCATCCACCGGAAGAATCCATGTGAGATTATAGTTCAAGTTGATTTGTGCATTTGTGCCCATTGACCTCGCCGTTGAGTAGACTTCCTCGGGTGCAATATACTTTGGTAGATTGGGAGGGTATTTGATGGTAACGTTAGGGTCCTTGGAGAATGGCACACCATATGAATCCCCATAAATGTAGTAATCGTCCGGATCCCACGAACGGAACAAACCAGAGTCATGCGACCGGGAAATTGCCCCACCGCCGACGTTGAGCCGGTAAACGGTCTGTAGAGCCTTGTCCGGATCGATGTCATAATCCATCCAGTTGCCGCCAATGACGAGCGTAGGGTTTCCTTTGGTGAAGATGTCCGGAATTGGTACAATCTCAATGCCATTTATGAAGGCATAGGAGTTATGATGCGTGGTCGACGGAGTGAAGGTGAGGTTTAGGCCGTCGGTGGTGACATTGACGGAGAATTCATAGACTATGTAGGGCAAACCCGTAGCGCTAGTAGTGAGAGAAGCACTAAAGTTATGAAGCAGGGTTAAAGGGCCAGCCGTGACGGAAAAGAAGGCATCTGATGCAGAATGGTTGCCATAATCAGAAGAGTAGAAGTAGAGGCGGATGAATATCCGACCAGCGGCGAGGTGGAACGTGTAGTAGGAGGGGGAGGTGAAGACCCGGGCGGTCAAGTACGGGACTGGTGGGACTAATAAAGGTCGATTTGGAGCTTGGAAGTTCTTGCCCTGAGGGGACGGGGCGTACACGGATCCGGCATCGGTGATCCATGATCTTCCGTCCTGGTCGTTATCGGTGCCCGCCCCGCCACAGCTGAGGAGGATGAAGCCAGTGGAGTTCTCGGCGGCTCCGACAAGTGGAGCTACAAATAACAAGACGAAAGGGGCGCAGCGAAGGATCAAACGCTGCTTCATGGAGGAAGCGATCGAAATCTTGAGCGAGATCAAATCTTTCTTGCACTCCAATCCAGGAACACCAAGAGAGAGCCAGAAAAATTCAGAAACAAGGTGTTACAGATCTCCATGGATCTGAATAGGAGATCGATTCCTCATCGAATGGATCTTTATCGACGTCAATCGAGTGGAGAAAAACCAGTACCTACATACCAAAGCCAATTCCAGACAAAATATTAACTCCGATTCCGATTGGAAAATATTTAGCTTGAATCCTAGATGAAAGTTCAGCAAAAGTTCGCCTTCTTGTCCAATTTCAGCAGAGATTCATCAGAAAGATACTTAAACAGAGAATAGACATATTCGAGAAAGAGTACCTCAACCTCCGTCTCCAATCACTGGAACATGGAACGACGAATGCTGCTATTTCCCCAGTGGAAATTACTCCACCATCTCGAGTTTTATAGGCCTCATTCAGTTAATGATCCGAAGACTGCTCGTGATTATGATATAAAAGACTTGTCTTAATTCAACAACGCATTCATGGAAATGAATTATCCTCTTGTGTAATTATTAGTTTTGGGAGAAAATACAAAACATGTAGGGAGCAAGCCTTCTAGCAAAAGAGAGAGATGGCGTAGACTTTCTGTTGACGGAATAAAAACTTCCGCGTCAGGTCAAAACTCAAAAATCAAAACCTGATGAATAAACAAGAATTTGTGTGGATGGAAAATCTTTTGAAGAATGTGGACAAAATGTAATCATAATAATACTCATTTTCCACTGCAGAGAGCGGTGTGCTCGTCGTTGAAATGGACGTTAACAGTCAACGCGAAGACTGAGTGGGTCAACCTTGGCTGCTGCCTGGGCTCGCAGTAAGTTTGCAGGGGGCGAGCTTTAGGTTCAAAATTGATAAGCTGGTCGCCAAACAGGTACTGCTTCTTCATTGTCTGCAGTGCGGACTAGCAAATGACACGCAGCCCAAATGACATTTTCCAGAGTTGATACTTGTTAGCAATTGTAGCTTTTTTTTTTTTTTTTGAAACAAGATAATTTTATTCAAACCATTAACGCCCTAAGTCATCAACAGACAAAAGTTGTTCAAGCTGGGACGGCCAGCTATCCACCCAAAAAATATTAGTTTTACTATATTTTGCAGTTTTTGCAAACCAGTCAGCTGCACAATTTTTTAACCTGTCAACATGTCCAAAAGAAATATTTGCAGAATTTAACATGTAGCATATTTCTCTGTAAACAGCTTGAGCAGCTACATCTATAAAGTGCTGAGATCCTTTTATAATATTGAGGGCTTCTCTGCTATCCGTTTCAATCAGAATTTGAGATTGCATAAGCTCAGAAGATGAGTACACATATGCAACAGCACTGTGGATCGCTAACAGCTCAGCCAAGAGAGCTGAGTTGCAATGATGGAATGCAGTAGTAGCAACAATGACTTTGGCATTGCTGTCCCTGATAATGAATCCTAAGCTCGCTTCCTCAGAGTTTTTGTCCCACGCACCATCATTATTGACTTTGAGAAAACCAGGAGGCAGCCTCTCCCAATTGCTCTTCTTAGAGCCTTCGCCAAAGCTTCCAATGTTTGCCAACTGCTGAGCCAACTCAAGGTCCTTGAAATCAGCCAAAGCATTCCTACCGACACGGATTGCTACTGGCTTCTCATTTCTGAAAATGACAAGATTTCTTTCCTTCCAAACCTGCCAAAAGGTTAATAGAATTAATTTAAGAGAGAAATTGTCTAAATTCGAGAGAATCCAAGAGGTTCCTCTCATCACAGCACTTCTTATGTCTGAAGCTTTAATATAATTCCCAAGATAGTCCCAAACTACATTAATGAACACACAATTGTAGAATAAGTGCTCACAAGATTCCTAGCGTGTTTGCACAACACACAAATATTAGGGCCATGGAAACCCAACTTAGCAATTCTGTCCACAGTTGGAAGACTTTGATGAATAAGCTTCCAACCAAACATTTTGATCTTGGCAGGGAGCCCAAGCTTCCAAAGTTTTTTCCATCCAGGCCAAGTGCTAGTATCAGGAATAGCATGCCCAAGCAAAGTGGGGTAAACACACTTAGATAGAGGAAGCCTACGGTAATCACCATTCCAGAACCATCAGTCTTCCTCATGAAGAGAGGAGAGTTCAATATTAGTTATGCAATTCACAAGGTCTTTACCTCCCCGGCTCTTGATGTTGGTCACATTCCAGGAGCCATTTTGGATGAGCACAGAAACATGTTGATTAGGGATACCATTAACATCAATAAAGGTAGGCTTGAAGGCCAATGAGATGTCCAAACACCAAGGATGATTTGACACATGAGTACTGTACCCATTATTTATACTCCTCCTAAGGTAAGGTCTAATTTAATTTAGATCAGCTCTCATGCGGCTACACTTCCTGTGGACCAAGGATCTAAATTCTCATATTTGGCTTGGGTTACTTTAACCCACAGATTATCACTGCCATTTACATTGTCAATAATTCTCTTGGCATTAATAGACGGCCTTATGAGCGCCAAATCCTTCATGTAAAGACCACCCTGTTCCTTGGGTCTTAAGAGAGTCTCCCATTTCAAAAGGTGTAAGTCTTTTTTCTTATCATTCTTATCCCAAATGGAGCTTCTAATAGGGGCATTCAATTTTTCCAGTTGAGATCTCGAGAGGCTAGAGGATATCAAATTGTGAAGGGGAATATAGGCAAAGGTACTTTTAGCAATGGTAATACAACCAGCTTGACTTAAGAGTTTACCCTGCCAAGATTGAATTCTAGTGAGAATGACATCCAAACATTCTTTATAATTGCTCAATGAGTTTGTAGACAGGTTAACACCCAAGTTCTTAAAAGGAAAGGATCCTTGACTCAAATCTGCCAAAAAGTAGTAAGGATTAGAGTTTGATATTGAATTAAGTGACCTTTAATGTTTGTTAACCAGGCCCCATCTTTCCAATCCATAATGCTTCCATACTTAGTTTTAGTGTAAAGCACATGATAAGTCCACACACTTTGAGAAAATTCACATGTGTGAAAGAGATGTGTGACAATTTCCATTTCTTTGTTGCACAAAACACAGTTGACATGATTAGTAATTCTCATTTTGTTTAGCTTGTCAAAAGTGGAAAGCTTTTTATGTAATAATTTCCAGCCAAAAATTTTAATCTTAGGGGTGGTCTTAAGATTCCAAAGGAGTTTCCAACCACTCCATTGTTCGGTAGGAGTTATATACCCCTTATGCAAAGTGTCATATATTGCTTTGGTTAAAGGGAGGCCAGTGGAGCCCTCTCTCCAAGCCCACTTATCCTCATTATCAAAGTTTCTAAGACTTATGTTTCTTATGCTATTGCATATTTCACTATTGAAGTATTCATTGATGTTATCCTAGTTCCAACTTTGACTTTGAATGAGATCAGCAACCATGTTGTTGGTATTCATGTTTATATTTATCAAGGTTGGTTTATAAGTAAGAGGAATATCAGTGCACCAAGGGTGCATGTAGATGCTAGTATTTCTACCATTTCCAATGATTTTAACAAGGTGTGGGCGAATGGTTTCTAAATCATGCATTAGACCCTTCCAGCTATAACTAGCTTTTTTGTTATTATTAAGGATACAAGGATCAATTTTTCCATATTTGGCAGTGCAAACTTTGACCCAAATGATATTTTTTTTCCATTTAGAATATCCATAATATGCTTGGTATTTATGGCTGGGCGCATAATTTTGAAATCTTTAATGTGTAAACCACCTTGGTTTCTAGGTCTTATAATTGTTTTCTAGTTTATGAGATGAATCCCTCTTTTGTCTTGATCTTTCGACCAGATAAATCTTTTAACATGGGCATTAAATTTTTCAAGGTGAGTTTGAGTGAGCCCATTAGTAACCATATTGTGAATCAAAATGGAAGAGATAACACTTTTGGCGACCGTGACCCTACCAGCTTGGGTCAACAATTTTCCTTGCCAAGCTTGAAGTTTATTTTGCATGGTATTAATACAAGCCTGGAAAGTTTGCTTTGGTCTACTTGTAGGGTTAATGAAGGTTCCAAGATACTTAAAAGGAAATTCACCCTGAACAATACCCAATATATTAGCAATGTGATGTCTAGTTTGAAAAGAGCAATGCTTGGGAAAATAAATTCTTGATTTGTTTCTATTAATCCTTTGCCCAGTGATGTAATAATAGTCATCAAGGATTTTCCTTAGATTTTTGCAAGTTTTCCTGTTAGCGCGGATACATAAGATGATGTCTAATACGTCCGCAAGTGCACGAATTTATCGAAGTAATAAAATAAGATATGGTTTCCAACGAGGATCTAGCGGTCAAGTACCGATTACACGATTGATCTATAACTAGACGAATCAAATATGTGGTTTTTGTTTTGTAAACTTCTAAGTATAAATAAAAAGAAACAGATATAGCATTTTGGGTAAAAATCAATTCGGATAAAATCAGGATTTGGGGTTTCACCATACTGACGATTATGAATTTAATAAAAATAAACCTTTGAACAGAAAATTAAAGTATTGAAAGAGATTTTTCCTAAGGTACAGATTACCTCCTCTCGAAACGTAATCCGATACCTAATTACGTTAGTTCCCTACTCTCGTGACAATTAACGCAATTAGATCCTTTAAGTTATATGAAAAATCGTGTAAATCCTTCAAACGAATCCAAACTACTCCCATGATTGGATTCATAGGTTTGACAAGAATAGATCCGATGTCGCGATTCACCTCCCGGTCCTTCTCGCGACGTCTCAAACACAATAAAACTTATCCAGAGTATTAAAGCGGGATACATACAATTCTAATCAAATCAATTCAATAATATTCTTAACAAAGATTCATGCAAAATATGTAATTCATAAATCAATCAACAGGCTACTTCCCAAATCCCGAAAAAGACTTTACACGTTCATGTTCAAAGTAAACAGCATGTTTATCGATGAAAATTGCGTGAAAACCTAAGAAGATTACAGGAAATCGCTAGACAAGTAATTAGAAAAGCATCCCCTCGATCTGGAGACGAAGATGAAGCATCCAATGCTTCCTTTGCGTAGCTTTCCTCTTCGAAATCTGCCCTGGAAGTGATTTTCACCGTCGCCGCTGCCTCTGTTCGTTTTCGTCCGTAGAAGCCCCTGAAACCCTACCAAAATCTTTCTTTTTATAGTTTAATCAGTATAGAACCATCTAGGAAGGTTTCTGGAGAGTTTGGTTCAATTCTGGTTCGATTTGGAGTCGAATCGAGTGAGAAACTCGAAGGGCAGAAACTTTCACGACCCGTAATGTGTTTACGGCTACGGCCGTAAATGTTTATGTGAATAAGCCCTTTTGTACACAAAAAGTTTCACGCACCATGAAGGCTTCACGGCCTCACCCATGAAAGTTTTTATAAACTCCTACACTTAGCTGCATTTTGCCCATTCGAACGCCAAAATTATGGCCAAGGCCGTGAAAGTTGCGATCTTCACTATTTTTGCTCTAAATTTGACGTGTAAGCTTGTGATCTCCTCGGGAATTGTGTTATAGCTTCAAAACTCGTAAAATCTATCATTTTTGAGCCATTTTACCAAATTTTTATAAAAACCAAGAAAGGTGAAGATTCTATGCCAAGTGAAGTAAAAATATCAAAAATTACATAAAATCATTCAATTAAGCCCAAAATATGATCTAAAATATAGACAAAAATATGATGTAAATGCAACTCATCAAATACCCTAGACTTAAAATTTTGCTTGTCCTCAACCAATATTCTGATATGTATAAAGAATGTAAAGATAAGGAACACTCATCTGTTTTCCCTTTAATAAAATACTTAGTCCACACTTTAAGCAATCAATTTTTCAAAACTCAAGTAATTTAAGAAAAATCATAATAGAGATAAATTCTCAAGAGTTTACAATCCAGAAAAGATAAAATCCACAATTCATGTCATAATATTCATCCTTCACACACTAAGCATCAAATACTGTCATTTTAATAAATCTAATTCACTCAATGGATAAAAATTTCTACTTCAAAAATTTCAGTGATGTTAAAGATAAGAGATTTTTAATGCAATTTGGTCTTTAAACGATTATGTGCTCTTTCCTGTTAGCATCATAACATTATTTAAAGTATACCGCAAAGCAGTATAATTTAACTCATAGTCTCAATCACATAGTCAGCGGAGTTGTCCACTTGACCTACATCTCTCTTTTTTTTCATTTTTATTCTTTTTTATTTATTTATTTCTGGAGAGAGCCGGTCAGTGGTATGGTATTTAAATCGTTGTTGATCTTTCTGCAAGAGGGTTAAATATCTATTTTTTTAAAAAATTCTCCCTCTGTTACTTGATCACAACAGATTTAAAGTATACTAAACAATGGTATAATATAACTCATGACTTTAGATTTCTCAACTAGAGGAGTTGGAGCAAATCTCAGTTAAATAAATATCACTAAATTCTATTCATATAAATTTTCCATTAAGCAAAATTAGATAAATTAAACTTTCAAGTACAAAAATAATATGCATGTGTCGCATAAACATATAACAATTCACAAATGTATTTTACCAATACCAGAATTAAATTTACTCAACAATTTAAGTCTAAATGAAATCTTAGAAATTTCCTAAGTCATCAAATCAAATACTCAAGATGTTTTCTAAGTCTAGAATTAAAGATAAAACAAATTCAATTATCCTTAAAAACCATAAACATTCTAAATATATACCTATAAAGCTTGAAGAAAAGCAAAATACATGGGGGCACCCTAGACTTAAATTATTGCATATACATAAAGATTAAATCAAGTTATGATGAATTTCAGAAAAATTTTGCAAGAGTTCCCTTTGTATTATGAGCGAAATCCTGTACAATTATATCAAAACAGGTAAACATGACTTTGAAAAATCCGAAAACTGTATTACATCATAGATATCAGTATTTTACATGGTAAACAAGTCTCAAATATCAAATACCGTCATGTTTTATTATCTAAATCACTTTTACATATACTCACAATGGAGATATCGCAAGAATCACGGTTTGTGATTGATTCACGGCCGCACCCGTGATGGTCTCGTTAATCACTTTTCTCTCATATAAAAATTCTCCAAAAATTCCTACAAATAAAACAACTTATCAACAGATTTTCCATCAATAAAATTTCATCAAAACATACTATAAAAATTCCTAAAAATTTAAATAAAATCAAAACTAAAACTACGAGTAATAAAAGTAAAAAAATTTGGGTTGCCTCCCAAAAAGCGCTTCGTTAAGGTAATTAGCTTGACCATAGCTTCATGTCATGACAGAGTTGGTAAATTAGTGGCATAGTAGAGAGCATATAATCTTCTACTTTTCCTCCGTCTCAAGAGTATGCCCACCAAAGTATATATCCAGTTAAACAGATGGATCCATGTCACAGTAGCCAATACATGCATACAAAAATAAAAGTTAAAGTCATGCAAAGAATACCCAATAATTTTTCTATATTTATCCAAGAGTAATATCATGCGTTCTTCTTTTAAATTTGTATCAACAATTGGAAAAAGACTAAAATTAAGATCAAAAAATTCATGCCTTAGATTGCTCAAGAAGTTTTCAAATTTCACAGTGGATTTGGTTGGATTTGAATCAAATAATATTTCAGTCACCTCTTCATCATTATCCTTATAATCATCTCTTTCATCATCTATCATGCAAATCCCTAATGAATTTTTCTGAAGAAAAGAAATTGATAGTTCATATGGTGGTGGTGGTGGAATATGCACAGGATCCTCTTCCTTATCTTTCTCTTCAATGGGGTAATCCATCCTAACACTAAATTCATCCTCATCTATCTCGCTAGTTCTTACTTGAAGATATTTAAATTCATCATCTTTCTTCTCATAAGACTCCAAAAGTTCAAATTTTTTTTCAAATATGTCTCAAGTATATGTGTTGCAAGGCATTATGTTATGTGAGAGGGGACTGGATGACTGGTAAAATGCTAAGGAAGGGTTAATGGGGTATTTAGAATTTTTAAAATCATCAAAATTTGAATAAGTTAAATCATAATCTGTGATTGGAGTCATGACTAACGATTGTTCTAACTTTGCAAAATTCTCAGATTCATCCTAGATTCCATCCTCTATATCATTTTTATCAGTGCCATAAATTATAGTATAAAGTTCCTCTCTTTGTTTTCTCATAGCAGCTATAGAATTTTCAAGCACGGCTTCTAAGTTGGATTCCTGAGGTTGATTAAAGTCTGATTGTGGAATAAATATTGGGTCATTCTGATAAAGATAGTTTTGATGGTTCTCCCAACTTTGATTGTGAGTACTAGGGCATGAGTTAAAGCATGCAGGAATCCCTAATTGATATTCAGTATAATGATGCCCATGATATCCACAAATATCGCAAGAAACAGATTTCAACATAGAATATTGCATGCTTAAATAATCAGTTTGTTGAGTAAAAGAATTTACCTTTGCTGCAAGCGATTGAAATGCATCTGTGCCATATTCTCTTGTCATTATCGGTGGCACATACCTCGAATTTGATCATTGACATTGGTTGAACGCCATATTTTCAATATATGCAATAAAATTCAGAAATACAAAGTGTAAAACAGGAATTGCAAAATAAAATTTAAAAATAAACTAACTATAAAGAAAAAGAAAGCAAAAAATAAAAATAAAAACTAAAATAAAAAAATGTCTAGTATATAAATCTCTCGATTAAATCGATATTGGTTGGCCTGATCCCCGACAACGACGCCAAAAACTGGATACGTCCGCAAGTGCACGGATTTATCGAAGTAATAAAATAAGATATCGTTCACAATGAGGATCTGGCGGTCGAGTATGGATTACACGATTGATCTATATCTAGATGAATCAAATCTGTGGTTTTTGTTTTGGAGACTTCTAAGTACAAATAAAAAGAAACAGATATAGAGTTTTGGGTAAAAATTAATTCAGATAAAATCAGGATTTGGGGTTTCACCACGCTGACGAGTATGAATTTAATAAAAATAAACCTTTGAACAGAAAATTAAAGCGTTGAAAGGGATTTTTCCTAAGGTACAGATTACCTCCTCTCAAAGCGTTATTCGGTACCTAATTATGTTAATTCCCTACTCTCGTGACAATTAACGCAATTAGATCCTTTAAGTTCTATGAAAAATTGTATAAATCCTTCAAATGAATCCAAACAACTCCCGTGATTGGATTCGTAGGTGTGACAAGAATAGATCCGATATTGCGATTCACCTCTCTCGCGACATCTTAAACGCAATAAAACTTGTCCAGAGTATTAAAGTGGGATATATACAATTCTAATCAAATCAATTAAATAATATTCTTAATAAAGATTCATGCAAAAGATGTAATTCATAAATCAATCGACATGCTACTTCCCAAATCCCGAAAAAGAGTTTACACGTTCATGTTCAAAGTAAACAACATGTTTATCGATGAAAATTGCGTGAAAACTTAAGAAGATTATAGGAAATCGCTAGACAAGTAATTAGAAAAACTTCCTCTCAATCTAGAGATGAAGATGAAGCATCCAATTCTTCCTTTGTGCGGTTTTCCTATTCGAATTCTGCCTTGGAAGTGATTTTTGCCGTTGCCACTGCCTCCATTTGTTTTCATCTATAGAAGCCCCCGAAACCCTACCAAAATCCTTCCTTTTATAGTTTAATCAGTATAGAACCCATCTATGAAGGTTTTTGGAGAGTTTGGTTCAATTTTGGTTCGATTTGGAGTCGAATCGAGTGAGAAACTTGAAGGGCAAAAACTTTCACGGCCCGTAATGTGTTTACGGCTATGGTCGTAAATGTTTCTATGAATAAGCCCTTTTGTACACAGAAAGTTTCACAGACCGTGAAGGCTTCACGGTCTCACCTGTGAATGTTTATGTAAACTTCTATACGTAGCCGCATTTCACCCATTCGAACGCCAAAATTACGACTGGCCTAATAAATATGGCCATGGCCGTGAAAGTCGCGATCTTCACTGTTTTTGCTCCAAATTTATGTGTATGCTCGTGATCTCCTCGGGAATCGTGCTATGGCTTCAAAACTCATAAAATCCATCATTTTTGAGCCATTTTACCTACATTTTCATAAAAACCAAGAAAAGTGAAGATTCTATGCCAAGTGAAGTAAAAACATTAAAAATTGCATAAAATTATTCAATTAAGCCCAAAATATGATCTAAAATATAGGCAAAAATATGATGTAAATACAACTCATCAATGTCGTCCGCATACATTAAGTGTGATATCTTGCATTTGCCTTTTATGTTATAAGAGGTGATTTTGTTGTGCATAACCCCATCGTTGATTAGAAGGCTAAGAATGTTAGTAGTAATGACATAGAGGTAAGGAGAAAGAGGGTCTCCTTGTCTAATACCTTTGTTCCCCTTAAATAGCTGAGTATTACTCCCATTTATGTTGCAAGTAAATATAGGAGAGTTTATGCAGGCTTCAACCCATTCGATGAATTTGCTAGGGAAATTTAAAGAGCTAAGGGCAAGGCTGATAGCTTTCCTTTTGATAGTATCAAATGCTTTTTCTAGGTCCAACTTAATCAAAATGATAAGATTTTTGGATCTCATTAGGTTAATACTATGGGCAATTTCTTGAACAATTTGAATATTATCATGAATTTTTCTATCCTTTATAAAAGTAGATTGCTCTTTGCTGATAATGTTAGGAAGGTGAGGCTTCAGCCGATTAACAATCACTTTAGATAAAATTTTGTATATAACATTGCATAAGGCCAAAGGCCTATAGTCACATATACTCATTGGGTTAGGACACTTAGGTATGAAAATGAGTTGGGTGTGGCTCCAATTATGAGGGATATAAGAAGTGCATTGGAATTCAATGAAGGAATTGGTTATCTCATCTTTAATAATGTTCCAGTTAAACTTGAAAAACTCAGCAATGAACCCATCAGGCCAAGGCTTTTACCCGTTTTTAACTCTTTAACAATAGAAGTGATTTCTTGAGTGATGATAGGTTTACAAAGCAAGTCATCGTTAGCTTCATCTATATGAGAGGTATTCTCAGTAAGAATTCTTCTAATTTTAGTAGTAAGCTTCGGGTTCGCTTGATTTTCAGCCCATAAGGAGATATAATGATTTTTGAAAGCCATTTTTATCTCATTGGGGTCACAGGCCTGACCCTTTTGATTATTCGACCAAGTGAAGGGAGTAGAGTCATAACCCAAATCAATCAGACCATGAGTGCTAATAAATTCAATAAACTTTTTATATATTTGTATAATGTGTATTTAACTATTTATGTATGTCCTTATGTTCTTTAATAGTTTTCCACATATAATATATACATTTACTAAGTTTAATTCTATCACCTCTACTAAAGCAATTTTTCATGTTAACTGGCTCTGATACCAAATAAAACCATGGATCATAAAAACATGAATTAGTCTCTACTGAAAATAAAATTTCCAATAAAAATCCTAAAGAAAAATATTAGATAACAAATCATGAATAGCTGTTTCACAAAAGCTGAAAGGCTTCAAGTAAATTTATATTTAATACAAGTAAATTTATAAGAGAAAATAAATTAGAAGATAAACAAGAGGATTTTATTCATAGATATCAACAAAATAGCAAACAGATCATATATCTCCGAGGTAAAATAAGAAAAGTGCTTAATGGTGTTATGGAACTAGAAGATGTGTTTGTAGAAAATAAAAAAGATTTATATAGTAGACCCGATGAAATACGATTTAAAGCACTTAGAGTTCAAAAAAGAAAATTGGAAGGCAGCCTAGGAATAATAAATCAGGTAGTAAAATGACAATTAGAAATAAACTTGATCCAGAACAAATAGATTTAGAGGAATTAGAAAACCAAAATCTAATTGCTGAAAAGGAAAATTAAGAGTTAGCATGGAAGAAAGATACAGAAAAATAATAATATGTGAACTTTGTAAAAAACTAATCCAAGTTAACAAAATTCTAAAGAAAAGAAATTGAATACCTAAATCTTATAAACGTAATGATAAGAATGATAAGAATAGTAGACAACATTTATTGTAGACAGTCGTTAGTCCAAAAGAGAAACATAAGAAGAATAAGTTTGCTAATAGAAGGTCTAGCCTGGTCTAGCAACTTCTCAAAGCATGATTCTGTTCTTCATTGCACCTTGTTTCGGAGGACATAGACTTCCATAATGGTTGAAAATAGAAAAATTCAAAAATATAAATCAGAAGCTAGAAGACTAAAGTGTATTCTAAAATATATTAGTGAATATATCGAACAGTTTAACAAATTTGATAAAGGAATAGTTGAAAAATTAGAAGACATTCATGAAGATATCCAGGCACAGATAGATACTATCAAAAATATAATAGAATTCATAAAATCAAGAGATTATTCAGAATCCCCATAAAATAGAAAGATTTGGTTTTAAAACTCTTAAAAAGATAGAACCAAAAAATAATAATATTACATGTCATTTTACTGGACAAAAGTCTACATAGTCTCCACCACACTAATCGTCGAACTTAAAAGTATCATAGACATAATTCTATCAATTTCTATCCAAGTCCAAGAGATATATACACAAATGACATATAACTAAGTATTAATATTACATCATATGAATAGAATCAAAGAACGTCTAGATAAAATCCATGACAATCAAGATTATCTCAAAAATCAGAATGAAGATATCTTAAGAATAATAAGAGGAACAAATTTGGAAAAAATAGTAAGCACACAAGTCCAAGCTAATGACACTCCAATGCAGGAAAAATTACATTTAGATATAGAGAAACTAAATAAACAACTTTCTTACTTACAAATAAATAATACAGAATTAGTGAAAAAACCAAAAAAACCAACTTCTGAACGACTTGTATTTGGGAAATATGAACCAAGAAAATAAATGAATCAAGAGATTATTAAGAGAGACAATACTAATCTAGAAATTAGGAATAGTTTTTTTATCCAGAATACTAAATAGAAATACAGATGAAAACCAAGTTATAAGAGCATTAGAAGAAATAATAGATCTAGATAAAGAATTAGTTCTTTATAATAACCATCAACTAAATTTATTAAATCCTTAGATATTATATTAGACAGGTCCCTTAGTTTGTCTACTGGATTAATTAGAGTAAACTGAGAAGAAGAAGTATTGGTCACCAATTCTGCTATTAACCTTGAATTGCTCCAATCCCAATCAATTTAAGAATTACAACAATAGGGAAAGAGACTTATCCACATAGGCTTAATAATTGTAGGAATAAAATGTTACAACCCAGTTTTCTAGATGCGGAAAAATTAAAATTTTATAAATATTCTACAGGTACACTTGCTTAAAGTTAGAAATATAAAAGAAGCCTCACCATTCTTAATGAATTTATTACAAGAATTAAACATAATGTTTTCACTCCAACTCTAAACTTCATTATTACATGAAATTTTTAAGTAAATCAAACTATCTAATAGAAGATCTACGAGCATGGAACTGGACGACCTCTTGAACTAGACGTACGAATTTCTAGGGATTAGCTAAAGATCTGGTGTTATCCCGAGAAGTATCTGCAACAAAAAGCCCTCGCAGGTCTGCATTAAGCTGAGCAAGCCTCTCTCCAAGAGAAAGGGGAAATCCCTTAAGAAGAGTAGGTGTGATACATTTAAGAAGTTGGTAAGGAAAGCTGTGAAACAATTCTTCTATAAATTCTATCATGATATGCAAGGATAATAAGGAAGAACACATATTTAGATATGACCAATCTCTGGTACAGTAAGGCTGGATTACTATAGTTCAAATGCATGGTTCATAATTCTTAACAGGTATAACAGAATGAACTGATTAACCAGAAGGAATCTTAATATGATATTTAAATCTAATCTAATTGAAGAAATAACAAACTGTATATCTGAATAAACTGATAGAACTGAAGGAACAGTAAACTGTATAAAGAAGCAAATACATATCATAACATGTTAAGCATACAACTGGTTTTCTAGTTTACTGGTTCACTGGTTTAGCCTGCGGGTCGTCACCCTAAACCGCACTCGCGGGTGGTGAACACACCCGCCACAGTGTGCCACGAGTTCAAAGCATGCACTAATTAAACCCCAAAATAAACTGGTATGCACATGTTCATGATAGTAAATAGCATGTCTTAACAGAAATTCTATCAAAGTTGTATACAAGTAGATGTTCATGATCATGTTGTTTTCAATTTGAAACAATTGAAAGGAAACATACAAAAAAAAGTAGAACTTGGTTTGAGAACTTACAGACTTGAGAATGTCTAACAATAAAGCCAAATAATCTGAGGTTCAATGCAATCAGAAAGTCTGTGATTAACAAGTAAACCCAAATAAATACTAACCCAAGACTTAAAGAAACCATTTAAACCCCTAATTGCCCTTTAAAAACTCCTAATCAGATTCTGGTTCCAAGAACCAAGCCATAAACCTACTGAACCGGCCAGAATTTCACTGAACCAATTGGAATTAAGCCTAAACCAACTGATCTTTACTAAACTGAACACTTTGACCTTAAATTACTCCTAATATATAAATCAACAACAAACAAAACATATACCATTGGATAGGCAATTTAAAGAGCTTTCCAATGCCTACCTGAACTGGCCGAGATTCCACTGAAATCTCACTGAACCGGCCCAAATACTATTGCTGGGTCGAAATAGAAATTGAACCGGTTAAACTATTGACCCGGCTCAAATCGAATTTCGACTCAGATCCGAAATTTGTTCGATTTAATCGGAATTAAACCGGTCGAATTCCGGTTTTCGTTAAAACCTACGGACGAGGGGCGCTGCTGAAGTCCGCCGCCCACAGCCGCCGGAGCTGAAGCTCGCAACGTCGCCGGCGAGGAATTCAGCGCACACCAGTCCTCCGATCTCCACTAAAATCTCCAGATCTAAAATTCATTGGAGATCGAAGATTCCTAGCCACTCGCGGCGAACTTTGGTCACTGCCCAAGGTTGTCCTGCGAGTCGCGAAAGAGTCACACGGCGGCGCCACCACCGCCCCAACCAAAACTCAATAAAACTCGATAGAAACGTCTAGAACAGAGGAATACCTAGAGCAGTGTTGGGCAGACGTCGCGGGTGAAGAATTGAAGCTTCACCGGCTTCAGTCGACAACGAAAACTCAGGCGGCGGCTTCTCCTCCGGCGATCTCTTCCACATCTTCCAACAGCGCTCCGCAAAACCAAATCCTGTTCTGGAAGTTTTGAAAGGACGAGGGGAAAGAGGCGTAACTTCCTACGCTTAAAAACCAGAATTTTACCCCTAAATAACCGCAACCAAGCCGAAGATTTGATTGCCGCCGGAAGAAGCGGAGGCGAACAAGTTTCGCCCTAAAAAAAATTAACATTAATATTGGGTTTTGAATATCAAACCCGATTCCTTTAGCAATCCGCCCGTTAGTGTGGCGGTTGGCGGTTGCAGCACTTACGCGTCGAACGGCGCGTTGCGCGTTCGATCCTCTGCGTGCTCTCCGATTTTGGTGACTTTAGCCGACTAATTTCAGTTTTCTTTTTTTAAAAAAAAAAATTCAAAAATACCGAATATTGAAAACAAATATTGAAAATACTATATTAATTCTAGAAAATTACAAAAAATTCCAAAAAATCCTAAAATCAAAATACAAAATAATAAAAATACTTTAGGGTATAACATAAAAGGATTAACCAGAAAAGAATTAAGAGCCAAAACATTAATAGTTTTATTAGATACTAGATGGAAACAGATACTAGGAAAGGTGTTATAGCTAGCATAGAAGCGAATATGAACAAAAATATAGGATTATTTTATTGTAGTCTGGATATACTTATGTCTTTAAAATATTTAACAAAAATCAAAATAGGAATTCAAACCAAAGGATATGAAGAATTAGAGGGACATAACAACCTATTAATTAATATTGGGATGATAGGAAAAATAACAAAGAGTAGTACAATAAATTATAAATTAAATGTCGAACAAATTATAAAGGGAATATCATCTAAAGAAATTACAATGATAAAAACAATGCATATAAGTAGTGAACATTTAGAAGGTACAGAATGGGTACAAATAACATTCCAGAAATAGGCACTTTATACCAAAATACTAATAGAGGATATAATCTGAGATTTAGTAATTATAAAACTAAGGCAATCATCACAGATGAAATTGATATCCAATTAGATGAATACTTTAGTATTAAAGACAGAAAGATAGTGAGACACTTGTAGAATTAGTGGAAACTGGAGAAGGCAGTAGTAATACACCTCATCAATACCCTACTCAAACACAACCAACTCATCAAACACAGTATTCTACCCCATTATTTTCAGCATGAATCTATTCTGACGCTGGACAACCTAATAGAGACCCTTATAATGATTATTGAGAAAGAAATGATGATTTTAGACCAAGGGGAAGGAGACAACCTTTAGAAACCATTGATAAAAAAACTTCTAGTAGATGATGCAAGAATATTAAATCTCACACCCATGA
Source organism: Costus lasius (assembly GCA_027563935.2). NCBI lineage: Eukaryota > Viridiplantae > Streptophyta > Magnoliopsida > Zingiberales > Costaceae > Costus > Costus lasius. Next base: position 131,666,361 of record CM050450.1, on the reverse strand, counting down.
TCCACATACATGGCCTACTGTGATAGAAGCATGGAGTTCTATGGTAGCCAGAAAGTATGATAACTAGATTATCACCTTTACTAAAGTGTGGATCACAAAATTAAATATTTACAAATAAAATCTTTGAAAAATAAAATCTCAATATTAAAATATCTTTAAAAATTAATAATATTTATAAATAATATCTGTATAAAATAATAATCTTTTTAAAAATATTTATAAATAAAATATTTATAAAATAATAATCTTCATAAATAAAGTTTTTATAAATAATAATATTTATAAAATAAAATTATTATAATGAGATTGATAATGTTTTTGATTAAATTACAATTAATTTAATAGAATCTATAAAGTAGAAACTATATTTTTATATATTTGTGTAATGTATATTTAACTATTTATGTATTATACATTTGTGTAAATAGGATAGTTGTCATGTTAAATTTTTTATGTCATATAATATATATTATTCTGTAACAATAATTTATAATACAACTTCTCAGCTAAAAGTATTATTTCAAATAGCATCTATCATTTCAGCTCCACCAAATACAGTGGAAACTGCCATCTGATCATGATATAGTGACTTGCTAGTATTATGATTTTGAAGAATATAGTTCGATACTTCCACTTCAAACATGTTGAATTAATTTTCAGATCGGATGTAGAAACAATGTGAATATGAATTCGCCACTTTTGATCACCTCCTTCCCCCTTTCAAAGAACTGCAGAGATTCCCCAGAGTTCATACAGAAGTATAGGTACATGAAGCTGGATTTGCCACCAACAAATTTGAACATCAGCTACCATCTGATCATGTGATAGATAATGCTTTGCTGCTGTCATTTGGAAGAATGTACAGTTTCAATTCTTCTGCTTGAAAGAGCTGTAGAGACATTCTTCACATTGGGTACAGAAACTGTGAATCTGAATGTCACTTTTGATCACCTGGTAGAAGCTGATGAGATTAATGATTGGATACAGAAACTGTGATTCTAAATTACTCAACAAAGATTGCTGAATTGAAAAAAGATTCCTCAGCATCATTTGATTACATTGCTCTGCTCAAATTTTTGATATTGTAGTATTCAAAATAAAGGTGTATTACCTTAGGGAAGCACATCCTCTTTGAGCAATCTAATTGTGCTTCTCAATAAATATTTAGATGTAGATGCTATTTTTAATCTACAAGAAACATAAGAGGTTTTGGCTTTATATTAAATGGTGCATAAGATTGTTCAATTGCATATTGCTACGATCAAACATGTAAAACAACCTCTAGTTTTCAAATAATTCCAGAATGCTTAAAAATTATAAAATATTAAATGTACGGTTTTAAAAATCATTTTGTATCTCTTGATATAGGTGATATATATCGGTTTAAGATTAGTTCATTGATAAATATAGTGTTAATACGTTTGAAATGTAATTATTTATGATAGAATTAGTACACCGATACATATTAAAATTTGAAACCTTGGTGCTATTATGTATATAGTGCAAAGTTTTCAATATAGTTTTCATATTTTGTGTGTTAGGGTTAATGCGTTATTAACAATTTTATCTAATATTTTGCAAATTGAAGGCCTATGTGATTTTATCACGATGAGTATGAATGATAATTGGCCGGGTACTTAATTTTCTATTTGATATCTAAATCAAATTCAAATCTAAGTTAAGTACCTTTTTATATAACTCGGGTATTTACGCATATATTTGATTGATTAAAATTTTTTATTTTAAAATATTTTATAAAACATAATTTTATAAAATAAATTAATACAAATATAATTATTCCATAATTAAGTTGATAGTATTTTTTAATAAAATATAATTTGTTTATTGAGCATCAAGTATTAGGTATTCAAACTCGAATTGAATTAGATTTATCAAATTTGAATCCATATTGTAAGTACCTAAATCTATTCTAAATAGATTCAGTATTTAATAATAACCTTATAATAATCAAATATTTCATTATATAAAAATATACAACTACTCATATGAATCCATAGCAATCTCAAGTCAAAAGAATCACATACACTATTGTAATTATGAAAATACTTATGACAATTATATAACAACATACATAATATTCTCATGACAAGTCAATCTAGTGCACTATTCTCAAACATATATCCGTATATTTGACTTGATGTAATATATCATGATAATTCTTTATCGTAAATCACAACATATGATATTTAAGAATAATTATATTATTATAAATATTCATATTACACATATATAAGTAAATATGATAACAATAACACATTTATATATAAGTGAATAGAAGAGATATACATATGTCAAATCTATCATCAAATGATTGATGTTGAGAACATACAACTCTGGGTTCCTCGTTAAGACCAGCGAGGTTGTCATCAGCATTCGACAATTTGAAGATCTCCATCCCATTCAGGATCGAATCGAAATACTCTGGTCGCGTCCAAAAAGTTGGGTGTAGGGCAACCCACAGATCCATCTGCCCAATTCCCGGTGTAAGCACCACGTAGTCCTTGTACACAGGGACGCCAATTCCACCGCTCCAGCCAATCACATCGGCAGATTCCTCAGCAGTCTGGTTACTAAGATATATATCGAAGACTCTCTGGTTTTTATGGCTCATTGAATACTGGATCTCACAGAAGTGAAGCCGGACAAGGTAAGTGAATCCAGCATCCACCGGAAGAATCCATGTGAGATTATAGTTCATGTTGATATATGAATTTGAGCCCATTGACCTCGCCGTTGAGTAGACTTCCTCGGGTGCAATGTAGTTTGGTAGATTGGGAGGGTATTTGATGGTAACATTAGGGTCCTTGGAGAATGACACACCAAATGCAGCCCCATAAATGTAGGTATCGTCCGGATCCCACGAACGGAACAAACCAGAGTCATCCGGCCGGGAAATTGCCCCACCGCCGACGTTGAGCCGGTAAACGGTCTGTAGAGCCTGGTCCGGATCGATGTCATACTCCACCGGGTTGCCGCCAGTGACGAGCTTAGGGCTTCCTGAGGTGAATATGTCCGGAATTGGCACAATCTCAATACCATTTATGAAGGCATAGGAGTTATGATGCGTGGTCGACGGAGTGAAGGTGACGTTTAGGCCGTCGGTGGTGACATTGACGGAGAATTCATAGACTATGGAGAGCAAACCCGTAGCGCTAGTAGTGAGAGAAGCACTAAAGTTATGAAGCAGGGTTAAAGGGCCAGCCGTGACAGAGAAGAAGGCATCTGATGCAGAATGGTTGCCATAATCAGAAGAGTAGAAGTAGAGGCGGATGAATATCCGACCAGCGGCGAGGCGGAAGGTGTAGTTGGAGGGGGAGGTGAAGACCCGGGCGGTCAAGTACGGGACTTGTGGGACTGATGAAGGTTGCTTTGGAGCTTGGAAGCTCTTGCCCTGAGGGGACGGGGCGTACATGGATCCGGCATCGGTGATCCATGGTCTTCCATCCTGGTCGTTATCGGTGCCCGCCGCGCCACAGCTGAGGAGGATGACACCAGTGGAGTTCTCGGCGGCTCCGACAAGTGGAGCTACAAATAACAAGACGAAAGAGGCGTAGCGAAGGATCAAATGGTTCTTCATGGAGGAAGCGATCGAAATCTTGAGCGTGATCAAATCTTTCTTGCACTCCAATCCAGGAACACCAAGAGAGAGCCAGAAAATTTCAGAAAGAAGGTGTTAAAGATCTCCGTGGATCTGAATCGAAGATCGATACTTCATCGAATGGATCTTTATCGACGTAATCGAGTGGAGAAAAATCAGTACCTACCTAGACCAAAACCAATTCCAGACAAAATATTAACTCCGATTCCGATTGGAAAATATTTAGCTTGAATCCTAGATGAAAGTTCAGCAAAAGTTCGCCTTCTTGTCCAATTTCAGCAGAGATTCATCAGAAAGATACTTAAACAGAGAATAGAAATATTCGAGAAAGAGTACCTCAACCTCCGTCTCCAATCACTGGAACATGGAACGACGAATGTTGCTATTTCCCCAGTGGAAATTACTCCACCATCTCGAGCTTTATAGGCCTCATCCAGTTAATGATCCGAAGACTGCTCGTGGTTATGAGATAAAAGACTTGTCTTAATTCAACGACGCATTCATGGACGCGTTCATGGAATTGAATTATCCTCTTGTGTAATTATTATTATTTTTGGGAGAAAATACAAACCATCTAAGAGCAAGACAAATAACCTTCTAGCTAAAGAGAGCGATGGCGTAGACTTTTTGTTGACGGAAAAAATGCTTCCGCGTCAGGTCAAAACTCAAAAATCAAAACCCGATGAATAAACAAGAATTTGTGTGGATTGAAAATCTTACGAAGAATGTGAAAATCACAATAATATTAATTTTCCACCGCAGAGAGTAGTGTGCTGGTCGTTTTCAACGACGAATGGACGTTAACAGTCAACGCGAAGACTGACTGAGTCAACCTTCGCTGCCCGCGCTCTCGCAGGGAGCTCTCGGCGAGCTCATTGAAATTATTCTTTTTTGATTGAATAATTTTGGTCTCCGGCGGCTGAGGGCGCTCGTGCAGGATGATGCTAGACCAGCAAAAATAACGCAGCCTAAATGATATTTTTCCAGAGTTGGTATGAATCAAGTTCGATACTCCCACTTCAAACATGTTGCAGAATTAATTTTCAGATCGGATGCACAAATCAATGTGAATCCGAATTCGCCACATTTGATCACCTGCTAGCATCCAATGAGATAAATGACCCATTGCTGATATCTGAATTCGCCACTTTTGATCACCTCCTTCCCCCTTTCAAAAAACTGCAGAGATTCCCCAGAGTCCATACACAAGTATAGGTACATGAAGCTGGATTTGCCATCAACAAATCTGAACAGAAGCTATCATCTGATCATGTGATAGATAAAGCATTGCTGGTATCATTTTGAAGAATGTATGGTTTCAATTCTTCTGCGTGAAAGAGCTGCAGAGACATTTTTCAGATTGGGTACATAAACTGTGAATCTGAATTTGAATTTGTCACTTTTCAGCAACTGGTAGAAGCTGATGAGATTAATGATTGGTTACAGAAACTGTGAATCTGAATTACTCAACGAAGAGTGCTTATTGAAAAAAGATTCATCAACATCATTTGATTACATTGCTCTGCTCAATTTTTTCAACGTCATTTGATTACATTGCTCTGCTCAAATTTTCAATATTGTAGTATTCAAAATAAAGGTGGACTACCTGCGGGAAGCACATCCTCTGCGATCGATCTGATTGTGCTTCTCAATAAATATTTAAATGTAGACGCTATTTTTAATCTACAAGAAATTTAAGAGGTTTTGGATTTATATTAAATGGTCCATATGATTGTTCAATTGCGTATTACTGTGATGAAACATGAACAAGCGTACAACAACAATAAAATGTGTAGTTTTCAAATAAATAGAATTATATTATTATAATAAATAGAATTATATTATTATATGTAAATTAATAACTACTTTCTACTTTCTACTTAAAAATTACTTAAATGGTCCATATGATCTTTTATTACCAAATAGTTTTATAACTATTTTCTACTTAAAAATTACTTAAAATCAATTTTAAAATGGGCCAAACAGACCCTAAATATGATAACCGTAAGGCAATTATATATATGTAAATTGGACAAAAATACAATGTCAAAATTATAATCTTATTTATAGAACATACAACAGTAGGTTACTCGTTAAAGTATACGTTCCTCGTTAAGACTAGTGAGACTGTTATCAATAGGGTTCGACAATTTGAAGATCTCCATCCCATTCAGGATTGCATCATAATACCCTAGTCGTGTGGCAATATTTGGGTGAAGGGCAACCTACAGATCCATTGGCCCGCTTCCCGATGTAAGCACCCGATGTAAGCACCACGTGTGGCAATATTTTGGACTCGTGGCACATTGTGGCGGGTGTCTTCACCACCTACGGGTGCGATTTAGAACAATGACCTACAAGCCAAACCAGTTATATGCTTTATCATGTTATGACTTGTTATAGTTATCTTATTCAATTTAATATCCAAATAGCCAATATTATTGTTTAGTGATCGTACCAGTTATAATTATCATAGTCAGTTTAATATCTAGTTAGTTAGTACTGTAGTTTAGTGATCATTGCATAACATTTTGAGCTCAATTAAATATTTGAATTATGCAGTTTTGCTTGTATTTGATCATATTTTGATATTTCATTTGTTTAAGTAAAAGTATTTGCATAATATTTATTAATAGTTAACCTTATTGGTTCACATGGCATTTCTATCTTTTTTAAATAAATATTTTGTTAAACTCTATTAAACTGATTTCTCCTTTCTCTTAGAGAGAGACTTACTCGATATTTATGCTTACTCGATATTTAGAGAGAGTTATGATTGCAGATACTACTCAAGAGAACTGGAAGTCCTCTGCTAATCCTTGAAAGCGCTCTTAAATTTGATCTCAAAGGTGGCTCAGCTCCATACTTTTAATATTTCTTTGGTTTAGATAGTTTAAGTTTATTTGAAACTATGTAATAACTTTAAGTGAGGATTGGAATGATTTGGTTTTTGTAGCATTTACTTTCAAAAGACTTGTGTTATACTGATGAGAAGAACAATGTTTATAGTAAAATATTATAAATAAATTTTATGTCTTCTCCGCAATAATAAATAAAATTCAGGATGTAACAATAGAGAAATAAAGAAGTACGTACAATGGATTTGGTATCGAAACCCAAGAAGGTGCAGAAAAGAGCCAGTTTTGAGGCTTCTATGCCATCTAAGTTTTGATTTTCTTGAGTTGAAGAGGGAATTAGAGAGGGAGGGGGCGATGAGTTGCATAAGGTAGGTGCGTCAAGTTCATAGAGTTGTTGCTCGGTGTGAAGGGAGATTGAATTTTGAAGTGTTTTGAACTAGGTAGGCACATCTTTTTTAAAATAGATATTATTAAACTTGATTAAGTTACAGCATCAGAGTTTACAAGATTGACCAGTTCTAAAGGCTAATTTTCAGTCCAAACATTCATAGTCCTATGCCTCTTTGCATAACCTGCTAGCCAGTTTGTAGGTTGATTTGCATTTCTACTAGTGTACATAATTGCATATTTGTTTGTTACTAGTAGAAATTTAATTTCTCTTTAAGACTTGTTGGACCTCTACAAGGGGGTATAGGTTTCTTCCACTAATAGCGTTTATAGCCTCTAAACTATCTGATTCAATAATGAACAGAGGTAGTGGAGCGCCCGAACAATTTGAAAGAAGGGACTAGCATGGCCACAGAGGTAGTGGAGACCTCGGCGAAAAGGAACCCTTGGATTAGGGTTGTGAACCGGAGAATGAGGAGGAAACAGAGAAACCCGAGAGGAATTCCGGAGGCGGATTCTTTTGAGTTCGGAGCATCACAAAACCCAGGACAGGAAAAAAGTAATACAAGTGAAGGCTTAGCGGAGGGAAACCCGCAGACCCGAGCTCAGAAGGAGCAACCCCAATCCAAGAGCAATTCAAAGAACAATGATGTTAAAGGCAAAAAGATTCTGACAGAGGAGGCGCCTGACAGTACTGAGGATGCTGTGGATGAAAATCCAAGAGGAAATCTAAGGAGGACAGGACAACTAAGAGGGACTCTGACAGATAACGCAGTAAGAATTGTTGATCGAGACCAACGGGAAAAAGAGTCAATTGGGCTGGGCCAAAAGCAGCATACACTGGGTAGGCTGGGCAGAACAAGGCCCACACCTCAAACTTCTGGAGAAGAAAGCCGGACTCTTTCGGTTTGGGTCAAACAAATTCAGGAGAATCAGATGAATGTTGACTTGATGTATACGGAGGAGGAAGAAAAGGATGACTCTGGCAGTGAGAAGGAATTCGTCCCAGACCAGACAAACCAACTAGCATTAGTTCCGAGAGTAAAGTTATCCAAGGAGATAGAGATGGAAGAATATAATGAAGAAGGAGCGCTAATCACTTTAAATAGTGATGCTCTCGTTGAGGAGGCTACTCAATGTTTTAGCAAGATCTTTGGAGGGAGGAAGGAAGATCTTAGATCTCCTGCAGGCTCAAAAGATTCTGCTCTAAAGAAAAAAAGGGCGAGGACAAATAACCCTCGCTGAGCTCCTTTCTATGCTTAGTGTTTCACTTTTTATTCTCATCACCAATATGTTAAAAATGATGTGTCTTTCATGGAATTGCAGGGGAGCTAGGAGAAGTGAGGTCCAAGATTGGATCACAATATGGAGGAAAAAACAAAATCTAACCATCTTAGCATTACAAGAGACGCATCCTGGGAATGATGAAGCAATCCAACTGACTAGGAAGCTGGGTAAATCCTGGAAGCATGAATGCTCTCCTTCCAGGATGGCTTCAGGAGGTATATATGTGGCTTGGAACTCAAATTATTTGAACATGAAGGTCATTGCTACCACTTCTCAATTTATCAGCCTGGTAGTGGAGTCTCAAAGGTACGCTCCCTGGTTACTAACCGTCTTTTATGCTAGCCATATATATTATGTTCAGAATAAAATGTGGGATGATTTCATTAACATCAGTGTTAATGAGACTCCCTGGATGTGCTGTGGTGATTTTAACTGCATTACTAATAAGGCAGAAAAGAGAGGAGGTAAGGCTTTCACTGTTAGCAATTCTATTATCAAGTTCAAAATTTTCATTTCTACTCATGGTCTTTTAGACCTTAGGCATGATGGTTCCCCTTTCACTTCGTCCAATAACCAAAAGGGGCCAAAGAAAATTCTAAGTAGGTTTGATAGATCTTTGGGGAACAGTAGTTGGTTAAGAATTTTTGGAAAGTCTTCTGTTAAACATCTTTCTAGAGGGCCTTCTGATCACAATCCTCTTCTCATTTCCATTAGCCCTTTGGATAAGAAGCGGCCTAGACCCTTTAGATATAGAGACATCTGGAACCACCACAGTGAAACAATTGATATTATTAATCAAGAATGGATGAAACTCAAGGATTCTGACCCTTCTTTTAAAATTTGACTCCAAAATATTAAATTTAAACTACTTGAATGGAACAAGGAAAACATGTCTAAACCCGAATCCATACTTCAAGAAATCCAGAATGAGCTAATGCAATTACATAATTTGGAAGGAAAAAGAACACTTACTGAGATTGAAGAGCATAAATTGTTCTGTCTTTCTAATAAAGCCAATGCTCTTGCTAGACACATAAACTTAAAATGGCACATTTAGCTAAAATGCAATTGGATTAGGCTAGGAGAGGCTAATAACAAATTTTATCGCAATTGAGTTACAATGAGACAAAGAATCAACTATATCAGACAAATCAAACTCCCTAATGATAAAACTACCAATGACATTGCTCTTATCAAAGATGCCTTTAGAAAACACTATACCCAGCTGTGGGAGGAGATGAATTCTATGCCTATTCTTAACAATAATACCAAGAGAACCATTTTAAACTACAAACCCAAGCTTGATGAAAATAAAGGCACGAAAATATGCACCCCTTTCACTCTTCAGGAGATTACTGAGGTCATTAAGGAACTCAAGCATGGGAAAAGCCCTGGACCTAACGGGTTCATGGCTGAGTTCTATATACATAATTGGGACACCATTAAAAGAGATTTTATGCTGGCTATAAGCAACTTTCAGAATTATAATCTTATACCTGAAAACTGGACTCATACTCAACTTATTTTCATCCCTAAGAGGCCTAATCCTCAAACCATTAATGACTACAGGCCATTAGCTCTTTGTAATGTGAACTACAAAATTATTGCTAAGGCCTTAGCTAATAGACTCAAGTCTCACCTTCCTAATTTAATAAGTTATGAACAATCTACTTTTATTAAGGCTAGAAACATTCATGAAAATATTTGTATTGTTCAAGAGCTTGCTCATAGTATTCATCATTCCAAAGCTCACAACCCTATCATCTTTATCAAAATTGACTTGAGAAAAGCCTTTGACACCATAAAAAGAAAGGCCATCTCTTTTGCTTTAAATTCTCTAAATTTCCCTGGAAAATTCATAAATTGGATTGAAAGTTGTCTCAACTCCCCCATTTTCACTTGCAACATTAATGAGAGTTCTACCACTTCCTTTAGGGGAAGTAAAGGGATTCGACAGGGAGATCCCTTGTCCCCTTACTTATATGTCATTACTGCTAACATCCTAAGCATTCTTTGTGGGGTCATTTTTGGTCATGTTTAAATGTAATTGACCTTTATTAAATTCATCTTAAATTAATAAGGCTTTTTATTTAATGGGTTCTGGCTTCCAATAAGCGCAAGCACTCATTGTTAATTACCCCCGAGATCAGGGAACCTTTGATTAAGAGATCTATGTTATGCAAAGAAATAGATGCAAGACTGAAAATATTATTCATAAATATTAAAAAGTACATGATTTGATACAATAAAAAAAATGACGAAAGAAATAACTCCGCCCGTTTGGATGACTTGTATGAGTCAAATATCCAGTTTTGTGACAGCTAATTTACTTTAGGAATACCCGGCCTGGATGGCTTAATGGATATTTAAATTTGCGAGATACTCGGCCTTAATGGCTTGCTGGATATTCAAACTTGGGAAATATCCGGTCTTAGCGACTTGTTGGATATTCAAACTTGGGAAAATATTCGGCCTCAACGGCTTAATGGATATGGCATATTGGGTATTTGGATTTAGAAAATATCCAGTCTTAGCGACTTGTTGGATATTTAAATTTGGAGAATATCCGGCCTTAGCGGCTTGTTGGATATTTAATTTTGGAGAATATCCGGCCTTAGCGGCTTGTTGGATATTTAAATTTGGAGAATATCCGGCCTTAACGGCTTGTTGGATATTTAAATTTAGAGAATATCCGACCTTAGCGGCTTGTTGGATATTTAAATTTAGAGAATATTCGGCCTTAGTGGCTTTGTTGGATATTTATAATTTGGAGAATATCCAACCTTAGTGGCTTGTTGGATATTTAAATTTAGAAAATATTCGGTCTTAGCGGCTTGTTGGATATTTATAATTTGGAGAATATCCGGCCTTAGCGGCTTGTTGGATATTTATAATTTGGAGAATATCCGGCCTTAGCGGCTTATTGGATATTTAAATTTAGAGAATATCCGGCCTTAGCGGCTTGTTGGATATTTAAATTTAGAGAATATCCGGCCTTAGCGGCTTGTTGGATATTTATAATTTGAAGAATATTCGGCCTTAACGGCTTGTTGGATATTTATAATTCCAGTCCTAACAAGTGTAACATCGTATTGAGGAGTTACGCCCCGACGTTAAACGTCAACGTACGCAACTCCCAAACAATACTTCATCACAACGTATTAAGACTTTTAATATCATTTTTTTTTTTGAATATTTTAATTTGTTTTCAATAATGTTATTACTATTATTTATTTATTTATTTATTTATTTTTTTTGAATATTTAAATTCAAATATTCAGTAGAGAAATGTCGGGTTAAGTTCTAGCTTGAATACGACTAAACCATCAGCCGCTGTACGAATACAATTATTATTTTTATTTTTATCATATTTTTATTTATTATACATATATTTTTTATTAAGAGCACTCTTTCGTTACACCTCACCGCATTGCCGTATAAGTATTATCATTTTGTTAAGTTTTTTTTTTTCCTTCGAAAGAATTACTTTACTCTTTCGCTAACATTCATTCGCTTGCCGCGGCTAACTCGCGACGCTGCCGAATTTCCAGCGGCAGGAGCTCCAGTGAGGGGAGAGGGGTCACGGCAAGAAGTGTCGGAGCTTCCGGGCTATTCTCGGGTTCCTTGAAGGAGGAGGGTGGCCGGAGAGTCGGTTTTTGGTACACCTACGAGTTTGACGAGCAAGGCGAAAGGAAGGTGGGATCACGACAAGAAGCATCGTCTGATGGAGACTTCGTGCTACTCGTCAGGGTTCTAGCACTGATGAATTGAATTTCGGAGCGGAAGAGGGTTCGAAATCTGATCCTCGACCTTCCAGATGAAGACGCCAATGGATGCGGCGATGGGAGGAGCACTGGCGGAAGACATTTGCTCTCGCCATCGGCAGGATCTAGTGAGGTCAGAGAGCGATGGCGTTGTTGAATTTCTGACGACCGTCGCCTCTCAGTCGAGGAAGGATCCAAGCTAGAGGTGGCCAACGGGCCGGGCCGGCCCGCGGCCCGCACGGCCCGGCACGACGCGGGCCGGGCACGGCACGGCCCGTTGACCAAGTCAACGGGCCGCGGGCGGCCCGCGGCCCGTCTCGGGTCGTGCTGGGCCGGGGGTTCGTGGCCCGCGGGCCGGGCCGGGCCGGGCACGGCACGGACCCCGGCCGGGCCAGGCACGGCACGACATGAAAAATGTATTTTTACCTAAATGCCCTCATAATAGTTATAAAAATTTTAAAAGTTAGGGATATAATTGTCTTTATGGTATAAAATTACAATTTTAGCCTCTTTTAATAATTAAAAATAGGGTATAAATATGTAATTATACACCCAATTCATCCCTATAAATTGACCCCCCAACCCTCTCATTTCTTCACACAAGTTTCCAACTATCTTTGGAATAATTTCTCATTCTCTCTTAATATTCTCTTAATCTCTTTTCTAAGTCTTGAGTTACAATTAGTTTCTTAGTTGAACTCAAACTTAAGTTTCTTTTTAGCCATCAAGAATTCAATGCTCTCTCAGTCTAGACTAATTATTTTTTTCTATGCCTCGTGCTCACCACGTGACTAGACGTGGAGAAGATCAAGTAAGTATTAAATTAATTTACTTTTATAATATAATTATCACGTGGTGAGCACGAGCACGAGACATAGAGAAAAATGACAGATAATAGAAGAGTGAAGATAATTATCATTATGCCAAATTCTCAACGCTCAATCTTCCTTACATCTACCTTAAATTTCTTCAATGCTGATCAATGGAGAATCACTATTTTAAGTATTATCGAACGTGTTAGTCAACTTATACGAATTAATGTATTCAGGTTTGAAGAACACTTTATCCACTTATCTGATCATGCAAGACAAGAATTTTTGGCTTCTCCCTCTCCTTCTGGGGTTGAGATTGAGATAGAGGTTGATGACTTTGAAATAAGTGATAGTGAGGAGGATAGTGATAATATCAACGATGAGCCGGAGCAATATATCGAAACAAACCAAGTACAAGAGTCACTTGAGTTTTTTATTATTGAAGAAGGAGGTAGAGCTGAAAACATGGAATGCGCAATATGCATAGAGAAGATGGAGTACGGAGCGCAAGTATGCTTAACACAATGCTCGCATATCTTCCATAGTAGCTGCTTGCGTAGTTGGCTACGGGTCAATTGTGTATGCCCATTATGTCGGCAATTGATTTAAGCTTAAATGTATAATTTATGAATATGAAATTTAATCGAGTTGGTTTTTAACTTTAGTCATGTGTTGTTAGTATTGTTAATAAATAAATTAATATTAATTTAATAAAATATATTAAAATTAAAATTATATATGTTTAAAATAAAATAATTAATTAAATAAAAATTAAATATTTTTTTTAAAAAATTTATGCAAAATACATAATTCGGGCCAAAGTCGGCCCGTGGGCCACATTCAGGCCGTGCCTGGCACGGCCCGCTGGGCCAACAATAGCCCGCGGGCCGGATCCGGGCCCGGCCACAAACTTAACCGTGCCTGGGCCGGCACGGTTAAACGTGCCGCGGGCCGTGCCGGGCCCAGGCATTTTGCTGTCGTGCCGTGCCCGGCACGGCACGATTATAATCGGGCCATGCCTGGCACGGCCCGACTTCTGGCGGGCCGAGGCGGGCCCGGGCCCGGGCCGGCCCGGGCACGGCCCATGGCCACCTCTAATCCAAGCGAAAAGGTGGGAGGAGAAATAAACGGGTCGGATCTGCTTCTTTTAGACCCGAGCCCCTTACAATCCAATGGGGTTCAAGTTAGATTGACTTAATTAAACCGATCGGATTTGGAGTTCAGGTTAGATTGATTTTAATTAAACCGATTCGTTCTTGTGCTTAAGCAACAAACTGGAGAGTAATTCCCTTTTACTCGTTCTCCGATTTTTAGTTGATTCCGATTCTGTCTCCGATTCCTTTTTATGCATTCCCTATTTTATTATGATTTCCTCGACCAATTTTCCTTACATCGTCTTCCTTGGTAAACTTGATCACCCGCCGTGTCTTATCAGGTGAAAAAAAAGTCAGGTGTTTAGAACTTGTTTCTTTTATTTTACTTCATTTTCTCCTCTTCCTCTAATGTCTGATCTTCTTCTTCTATTATGTTGTAGCTTCCATCAGCGCTATTACTTCATTTTCTTCCTCTTCCTCTTAGGAGGTCACCGTCATCGCAGAGTTTTTTTTTTTTTATATATCAGGATGGGATACTGCAAAGTCATAAAATCCAGTTCTCGTCATCAAGATAAAGGATCTTGACAGAGTTTGCTTTAGGGTCATCAACGTCAAAGTTTTTTTTTTTCAGGATAGGGCCATGGTATAATTTTAGGATATGAAATCCTGCAAAGCTCTTTCATTAGGATAAAATCCCAGCAACGCTTTTCATCAGGATAAAATCCTGGCAAATTCTGATTTTTTTTTTTTTAGGATATAAAATCCTAGCAACGCTTTTCATCAGGATAAAATCCTGGTAAATTTTTGAATTTTAGGATAAAAATTCTAGCAACGCTTTTCATAACAACTCCATTGCCGGCTTCACTTGTTTCCAGCAATTTGAAGGCTTTCTTTCTAGGTCTTTTTTTTTTAAAAAAAAATTATTACTTGCATAATGTATTATCTCAAATCATGCTTGGAAAAATTATCATAAATATAGATGACATTAGACCTTCTCTTTAATCATGCTGCATTAATCATTCCAATCACTTGTAAACTAGTTGAAATACCTTGTCACCATGAAAAGCTTGCTTTGTACGTATGCTATTTTTATCATCCCAGCAGTATCTCCCCATATACTTTATTGAAACCATTTATTCATACAAACGTGTGGCATATGTTTGGCGTTATTGTATATTAAGGCTTTGTTTCGCATGCTTTGCATAATTTCTGCCCATGTAATTTCTAGATATATCCTTCAATACCTTTTGCTGAAAATGATGTCCATGATCACCTTTACATACTGCATATGACCATAGCTTGGTTATAAATCATCAAGTGGAAATATTTGCTTCGGCTTTGCTTTATTTATTTATTTTTTTTTTGCGAAAATAATTATTTCAACATATTAATGATGCTATTGAAAACAAGAAAATTACCCCTTATAATATCAAAGGCAAATGTAAAATATCACACCTTATGTATGCTGATGACATTATCATCTGTGTGCGAGCTAACAAAAAAACTTGCTCTAACTTGAAGAAAATTTTTAATATCTATGCTGAAATCACTGGACAAGAGGTGAGTGAGGACAAAACTCGTATCTACTTCCCTAGACATCGCCATGAGTACTCCAAAAGGAACATTGAAAACATACTTAGCTTTGCTAGGGGCAGTTTCCCCTTCAAATACCTTGGTACTCAAATCAGCTCGGGGTCCTCCTCTAGACACATCTTTAATGAATGTCTCTGTAAATTCCAAGAAAGAATTCATAACTGGCAAGGCCATTATCTTTCCCAAGCTGGACGTGTTACTTTGGCTAAAAGTGTTCTATCCTCTATTCCCATTCATAACATGATCACAAATGGTCTCAACAACACTCATCTTGATAAGCTCAATGCCCAAATTAGGAAATTCTTATGGGATAGTAATAGCGGTAAGAAGGGTTTACATTTGATAAATTGGAACACTATCATAAAACCTAGAAACATGGGTGGCCTTTATATAAAAGATTTCACTATTCTTAGACCTGCCATAAATAGCAAAAGAATTCTGGATTACTTAAATAACACTAATAAGCTTTGGGTGAATGTTTGTAGAGCCAAGTATGGAAGCCTTGAATCTAATGTTCCTAGGAAATACATAAGAGCTAGTCGTAGTTGGAAAGGGCTTAAACATGACTTGGATAAAATCAGGCCTCATATAGCCAAAGAAATTAATAGCGGCCAGGGTAGGAATGGGCTTGGGAGGAATGAAGAGGATACTGGTAAATGGATATGGAAAAAGGGTACTAATGGCCTTCCCCTAAATAAGGCTATATACAATACTTTGTTGCTAAATTGTTTTGAGCAGATTGAGAAGGATCAAAGCTGGAAAACCTTATGGAGTTTGCAAACCATGCAGAAAATTAAAGTGTTTGGTTGGAAAGTATTGCACAAGAAGCTACCTACTCTGGACAGACTCAACAAGATGGGCTTACGAGATTCAACTACTTGTATTTTATGCAACAAGGCTGATGAAAGCATAGTACATCTTTTCCAACAATGCGAATATGCAGAGGAAGTATGGAAACAGCACGCACTCCATCTAAGAGAGCACAACATAAAGCTTCAACTTTGGCAACAGGAGCACTGGATAGACAAAGGTAAGGATGAATCTTTGAAATCTCAAACTCTAATACTTACCACCTTTTGGCAGATTTGGAAGTCAAGGAATGCAAAGTTATATAATAGAGAGAGCTTGAGCCTGACAAGGACAAGCAGAGAGGCGCTGGCTGAATACAAGTTAACTTCAGAGGAGCTTGCTAGGAACTCAAGCTGGAATAGTCATGAAAGCAAAGAAAAAAGATGGGAACGGCCCATAGGAGACCAGCTCAAAATTAACACTGACGGAGCTTGGAAGACTACTTCAAAGGATGCTGGCATAGGATATGTAGTAAAAGATCATGCTGGAACAACACTAAAAGCGATTGCTGCTTACCATCAAAGTTCTTCAGCATTATACTCAGAGATTTTGGCAATTAGAACAGCTATGAGCCATGCATATACAACTCCAGACTAGAATGGAAAAAGGTTTTTAATTGAGGCAGATAGTGCTGAAGCGATAAAATTTATTACTAGAGAATTTAGCTACCCGCCGGGAGAGATAAGGAATCTGTTAGCTGAAATACAATTCCTCGCTGCAAGTAAACGGTTTGAATTTAAACATGTAAATAGGTATTGTAACAAGGTTGCCAATTGGTTGGCAATTTTTGCAAGATCACATGTACAATCCAATGTTTGGACTGATCACTGGCCAAATGAACTGGCTAAATTGCTACTTTTGGATGTGGTTGGTTAGAATAAATAAATTTATGTCTCAAAAAAAAATAATGAACATGTAGTCCTCCTTGAGAAAATTTGCATCTGCATATCACATTGCATTGCAAATAGCTGCAATTTTATAGTTCAATCATTGCATTTCTAGATATCCAAATAAAATAATATTGCAAATACAATTGATATCTCATATCAATCAATTCATTTTAACTGAACTATACATTTTTAATCTTACTTGTCAGTAGGCCGAAGATACCAATACTCCTGTTACATAGGTGGGACAAATTTTATTTTGATCAATTATACATCTATCCATAAATGATAACCTTATGATCATAAGTTATAAATGATGTTTCACTAAATTGAAGTACACGACTACTCACGTAGGAATCGAAAGCAATAATCTTAAGTCAAAACAATCACATATACTGTGTAACCATAAGAATGCTCAAAACAATTGTATAACAACATATGTAGTACATGGCAAATCAATCTAGTTCACTATTCTTTGACATGTATTCATGTGCTTGACTTAGTATAAGACAATTCTTTATCATTAATTACAACATATGATATTTAAGAATAATTATATTATTCTTAAAATATTATTATAAATATTCATATTACACATAAATCGAGTAAATATGATAATGGTAATGCATTTATATATATGTGAATAGGACAGAAATACATATGTCAAAATTATCATCCAATGAGTGATTTATAGAGCATACAACTCTAGGTTCCTCGTTAAGATCAGCGAGACGGTTATCAGCAGGGTTCGACAGTTTGAAGATCTCCATCCCATTCAGGATTGCATCATAATACTCTGGTCGTGTCTCAGTATCTGGGTGAAGGGCAACCCACAGATCCATCGGCCCGCTTCCCTGTGTAAGCACCACGTAGTCCTTGTAGACAGGGACGCCAATTCCACCGCTCCCGCCAATCACATCGGCATATTCATCTTCAGTCTGGTTATTAAGAAATATCTCAAACACTCTCAAGTTTGCCTGGGTCATTGGATACTGGATCTCGCAGAAGTGAAGCCGAACGAGGTAATCGAATCCAGCATCCACCGGAAGAATCCATGTGAGATTATAGTTCAAGTTGATTTGTGCATTTGTGCCCATTGACCTCGCCGTTGAGTAGACTTCCTCGGGTGCAATATACTTTGGTAGATTGGGAGGGTATTTGATGGTAACGTTAGGGTCCTTGGAGAATGGCACACCATATGCATCCCCATAAATGTAGTAATCGTCCGGATCCCACGAACGGAACAAACCAGAGTCATGCGACCGGGAAATTGCCCCACCGCCGACGTTGAGCCGGTAAACGGTCTGTAGAGCCTTGTCCGGATCGATGTCATAATCCATCCAGTTGCCGCCAATGACGAGCGTAGGGTTTCCTTTGGTGAAGATGTCCGGAATTGGTACAATCTCAATGCCATTTATGAAGGCATAGGAGTTATGATGCGTGGTCGACGGAGTGAAGGTGAGGTTTAGGCCGTCGGTGGTGACATTGACGGAGAATTCATAGACTATGTAGGGCAAACCCGTAGCGCTAGTAGTGAGAGAAGCACTAAAGTTATGAAGCAGGGTTAAAGGGCCAGCCGTGACGGAAAAGAAGGCATCTGATGCAGAATGGTTGCCATAATCAGAAGAGTAGAAGTAGAGGCGGATGAATATCCGACCAGCGGCGAGGTGGAACGTGTAGTAGGAGGGGGAGGTGAAGACCCGGGCGGTCAAGTACGGGACTGGTGGGACTAATAAAGGTCGATTTGGAGCTTGGAAGTTCTTGCCCTGAGGGGACGGGGCGTACACGGATCCGGCATCGGTGATCCATGATCTTCCGTCCTGGTCGTTATCGGTGCCCGCCCCGCCACAGCTGAGGAGGATGAAGCCAGTGGAGTTCTCGGCGGCTCCGACAAGTGGAGCTACAAATAACAAGACGAAAGGGGCGCAGCGAAGGATCAAACGCTGCTTCATGGAGGAAGCGATCGAAATCTTGAGCGAGATCAAATCTTTCTTGCACTCCAATCCAGGAACACCAAGAGAGAGCCAGAAAAATTCAGAAACAAGGTGTTACAGATCTCCATGGATCTGAATAGGAGATCGATTCCTCATCGAATGGATCTTTATCGACGTCAATCGAGTGGAGAAAAACCAGTACCTACATACCAAAGCCAATTCCAGACAAAATATTAACTCCGATTCCGATTGGAAAATATTTAGCTTGAATCCTAGATGAAAGTTCAGCAAAAGTTCGCCTTCTTGTCCAATTTCAGCAGAGATTCATCAGAAAGATACTTAAACAGAGAATAGACATATTCGAGAAAGAGTACCTCAACCTCCGTCTCCAATCACTGGAACATGGAACGACGAATGCTGCTATTTCCCCAGTGGAAATTACTCCACCATCTCGAGTTTTATAGGCCTCATTCAGTTAATGATCCGAAGACTGCTCGTGATTATGATATAAAAGACTTGTCTTAATTCAACAACGCATTCATGGAAATGAATTATCCTCTTGTGTAATTATTAGTTTTGGGAGAAAATACAAAACATGTAGGGAGCAAGCCTTCTAGCAAAAGAGAGAGATGGCGTAGACTTTCTGTTGACGGAATAAAAACTTCCGCGTCAGGTCAAAACTCAAAAATCAAAACCTGATGAATAAACAAGAATTTGTGTGGATGGAAAATCTTTTGAAGAATGTGGACAAAATGTAATCATAATAATACTCATTTTCCACTGCAGAGAGCGGTGTGCTCGTCGTTGAAATGGACGTTAACAGTCAACGCGAAGACTGAGTGGGTCAACCTTGGCTGCTGCCTGGGCTCGCAGTAAGTTTGCAGGGGGCGAGCTTTAGGTTCAAAATTGATAAGCTGGTCGCCAAACAGGTACTGCTTCTTCATTGTCTGCAGTGCGGACTAGCAAATGACACGCAGCCCAAATGACATTTTCCAGAGTTGATACTTGTTAGCAATTGTAGCTTTTTTTTTTTTTTTTGAAACAAGATAATTTTATTCAAACCATTAACGCCCTAAGTCATCAACAGACAAAAGTTGTTCAAGCTGGGACGGCCAGCTATCCACCCAAAAAATATTAGTTTTACTATATTTTGCAGTTTTTGCAAACCAGTCAGCTGCACAATTTTTTAACCTGTCAACATGTCCAAAAGAAATATTTGCAGAATTTAACATGTAGCATATTTCTCTGTAAACAGCTTGAGCAGCTACATCTATAAAGTGCTGAGATCCTTTTATAATATTGAGGGCTTCTCTGCTATCCGTTTCAATCAGAATTTGAGATTGCATAAGCTCAGAAGATGAGTACACATATGCAACAGCACTGTGGATCGCTAACAGCTCAGCCAAGAGAGCTGAGTTGCAATGATGGAATGCAGTAGTAGCAACAATGACTTTGGCATTGCTGTCCCTGATAATGAATCCTAAGCTCGCTTCCTCAGAGTTTTTGTCCCACGCACCATCATTATTGACTTTGAGAAAACCAGGAGGCAGCCTCTCCCAATTGCTCTTCTTAGAGCCTTCGCCAAAGCTTCCAATGTTTGCCAACTGCTGAGCCAACTCAAGGTCCTTGAAATCAGCCAAAGCATTCCTACCGACACGGATTGCTACTGGCTTCTCATTTCTGAAAATGACAAGATTTCTTTCCTTCCAAACCTGCCAAAAGGTTAATAGAATTAATTTAAGAGAGAAATTGTCTAAATTCGAGAGAATCCAAGAGAGGTTCCTCTCATCACAGCACTTCTTATGTCTGAAGCTTTAATATAATTCCCAAGATAGTCCCAAACTACATTAATGAACACACAATTGTAGAATAAGTGCTCACAAGATTCCTAGCGTGTTTGCACAACACACAAATATTAGGGCCATGGAAACCCAACTTAGCAATTCTGTCCACAGTTGGAAGACTTTGATGAATAAGCTTCCAATCAAACATTTTGATCTTGGCAGGGAGCCCAAGCTTCCAAAGTTTTTTCCATCCAGGCCAAGTGCTAGTATCAGGAATAGCATGCCCAAGCAAAGTGGGGTAAACACACTTAGATAGAGGAAGCCTACGGTAATCACCATTCCAGAACCATCAGTCTTCCTCATGAAGAGAGGAGAGTTCAATATTAGTTATGCAATTCACAAGGTCTTTACCTCCCCAGCTCTTGATGTTGGTCACATTCCAGGAGCCATTTTGGATGAGCACAGAAACATGTTGATTAGGGATACCATTAACATCAATAAAGGTAGGCTTGAAGGCCAATGGGATATCCAAACACCAAGGATGATTTGACACATGAGTACTGTACCCATTATTAGGAGGTCTAATTTAATTTAGATCAGCTCTCATATTATTAGGGGGGGGGGGGGGGGGGGGATCTAAATTCTCATATTTGGCTTGGGTTACTTTAACCCACAGATTATCACTGAGGTTAATGGTCAATAATTCTCTTGGCATTAATAGACGGCCTTATGAGACCCAAATCCTTCATGTAAAGACCACCCTGTTCCTTGGGTCTTAAGAGAGTCTCCCATTTCAAAAGGTGTGAGATCATTCTTATCCCAAATGAAGCTTCTAATAGGGGCATTCAATTTTTCCAGTTGAGATCTCGAGAGGCTAGAGGATATCAAATTGTGAAGGGAATATAGGCAAAGGTACTTTTAGCAAGGGTAATACAACTAGCTTGACTTAAGAGTTTACCCTGCCAAGATTGAATTCTAGTGAGAATGGCATCCAAACATTCTTTATAATTGCTCAATGAGTTTGTAGACAGGCTGATGTTTACACCCAAGTTCTTAAAAGGAAAGGATCCTTGACTCAAATCTGCCAAAAAGTAGTAAGGATTAGAGTTTGATATTGAATTAAGTGACCTTTAATGTTTGTTAACCAGGCCCCATCTTTCCAATCCATAATGCTTCCATACTTAGTTTTAGTGTAAAGCACATGATAAGTCCACACACTTTGAGAAAATTCACATGTGTGAAAGAGATGTGTGACAATTTCCATTTCTTTGTTGCACAAAACACAGTTGACATGATTAGTAATTCTCATTTTGTTTAGCTTGTCAAAAGTGGAAAGCTTTTTATGTAATAATTTCCAGCCAAAAATTTTAATCTTAGGGGTGGTCTTAAGATTCCAAAGGAGTTTCCAACCACTCCATTGTTCGGTAGGAGTTATATACCCCTTATGCAAAGTGTCATATATTGCTTTGGTTAAAGGGAGGCCAGTGGAGCCCTCTCTCCAAGCCCACTTATCCTCATTATCAAAGTTTCTAAGACTTATGTTTCTTATGCTATTGCATATTTCACTATTGAAGTATTCATTGATGTTATCCCAGTTCCAACTTTGACTTTGAATGAGATCAGCAACCATGTTGTTGGTATTCATGTTTATATTTATCAAGGTTGGTTTATAAGTAAGAGGAATATCAGTGCACCAAGGGTGCATGTAGATGCTAGTATTTCTACCATTTCCAATGATTTTAACAAGGTGTGGGCGAATGGTTTCCAAACATGCATTAGACCCTTCCAACTATAACTAGCTTTTTTGTTATTATTAAGGATACAAGGATCAATTTTCCCATATTTGGCAGTGCAAACTTTGACCCAAATGATATCTTTT
Organism: Costus lasius; assembly: GCA_027563935.2. Lineage (NCBI taxonomy): Eukaryota > Viridiplantae > Streptophyta > Magnoliopsida > Zingiberales > Costaceae > Costus > Costus lasius. The sequence continues at coordinate 131,643,614 of CM050450.1, read as the reverse complement.
TCCATTTAGAATATCCATAATATGCTTGGTATTTATGGCTGGGCGCATAATTTTGAAATCTTTAATGTGTAAACCACCTTGGTTTCTAGGTCTTATAATTGTTTTCTAGTTTATGAGATGAATCCCTCTTTTGTCTTGATCTTTCGACCAGATAAATCTTTTAACATGGGCATTAAATTTTTCAAGGTGAGTTTGAGTGAGCCCATTAGTAACCATATTGTGAGTCAAAATGGAAGAGATAACACTTTTGGCGACCGTGACCCTACCAGCTTGGGTCAACAATTTTCCTTGCCAAGGTTGAAGTTTATTTTGCATGGTATTAATACAAGCCTGGAAAGTTTGCTTTGGTCTACTTGTAGGGTTAATGAAGGTTCCAAGATACTTAAAAGGAAATTCACCCTGAACAATACCCAATATATTAGCAATGTGATGTCTAGTTTGAAAAGAGCAATGCTTGGGAAAATAAATTCTTGATTTGTTTCTATTAATCCTTTGCCCAGTGATGTCATAATAGTCATCAAGGATTTTCCTTAGATTTTTGCAAGTTTTCTTGTTAGCGCGGATACATAAGATGATGTCTAATACGTCCGCAAGTGCACGAATTTATCAAAGTAATAAAATAAGATATGGTTCCCAACGAGGATCTGGCGGTCAAGTACCGATTACACGATTGATCTATAACTAGACGAATCAAATCTGTGGTTTTTGTTTTGTAGACTTCTAAGTATAAATAAAAAGAAACAGATATAGCATTTTTGGTAAAAATCAATTCAGATAAAATCAGGATTTGGGGTTTCACCATGCTGACTATTATGAATTTAATAAAAATAAACCTTTGAACAGAAAATTAAAGTATTGAAAGAGATTTTTCCTAAGGTACATATTACCTCCTCTCGAAACGTAATCCGGTACCTAATTACGTTAATTCCCTACTCTCGTGACAATTAACGCAATTAGATCCTTTAAGTTATATAAAAAATCATGTAAATCCTTCAAACGAATCCAAACTACTCCCATGATTGGATTCATAGGTTTGACAAGAATAGATCTGATGTGGCGATTCACCTCCCGGTCCTTCTCGCGACGTCTCAAACACAATAAAACTTATCCAGAGTATTAAAGCGGGATACATACAATTCTAATCAAATCAATTCAATAATATTCTTAACAAAGATTCATGCAAAATATGTAATTCATAAATCAATCAACAGGCTACTTCCCAAATCCCGAAAAAGACTTTACACGTTCATGTTCAAAGCAAACATCATGTTTATCGATGAAAATTGCGTGAAAACCTAAGAAGATTACAGGAAATCGCTAGACAAGTAATTAGAAAAGCATCCCCTCGATCTGGAGACGAAGATGAAGCATCCAATTCTTCCTTTGTGCAGCTTTCCTCTTCGAATTCTGCCCTGGAAGTGATTTTCACCGTCGTCGCTGCCTCCGTTCGTTTTCGTCCGTAGAAGCCCCTGAAACCCTACCAAAATCCTTCTTTTTATAGTTTAATCAGTATAGAACCATCTAGGAAGGTTTCTGGAGAGTTTGGTTCAATTCTGATTCGATTTGGAGTCGAATCGAGTGAGAAACTCGAAGGGCAGAAACTTTCACGACCCGTAATGTGTTTACGGCTACGGCTGTAAATGTTTCTGTGAATAAGCCCTTTTGTACACAAAAAGTTTCACGCACCATGAAGGATTCACGGCCTCACTCATGAAAGTTTTTATAAACTCCTACACTTAGCTGCATTTTGCCCATTCGAACGCCAAAATTATGGCCAAGGCCGTGAAAGTTGCGATCTTCACTATTTTTGCTCTAAATTTGACGTGTAAGCTTGTGATCTCCTCGGGAATTGTGTTATGGTTTCAAAACTCGTAAAATCTATCATTTTTGAGCCATTTTACCTAAATTTTTATAAAAACCAAGAAAGGTGAAGATTCTATGCCAAGTGAAGTAAAAATATCAAAAATTACATAAAATCATTCAATTAAGCCCAAAATATGATCTAAAATATAGGCAAAAATATGATGTAAATGCAACTCATCAAATACCCTAGACTTAAAAATTTGCTTGTCCTCAAGCAATATTCTGATATGTATAAAGAATGTAAAGATAAGGAACACTCATCTGTTTTCCCTTTAATAAAATACTTAGTCCACACTTTAAGCAATCAATTTTTCAAAACTCAAGTAATTTAAGAAAAATCATAATAGAGATAAATTCTCAAAAGTTTACAATCCAAAAAAGATAAAATCCACAATTCATGTCATAATATTCATCCTTCACACACTAAGTATCAAATACTGTCATTTTAATAAATCTAATTCACTCAAAAGATAAAAATTTCTACTTCAAAAATTTCAGTGATGTTAAAGATAAGAGATGTTTAATGCAATTTGGTCTTTAAACGATTATGTGCTCTTTCCTGTTAGCATCATAACATTATTTAAAGTATACCGCAAAGCAGTATAATTTAACTCATAGTCTCAATCACATAGTCAGCGGAGTTGTCCACTTGACCTACATCTCTCTTTTTTTTCATTTTTATTCTTTTTTATTTATTTATTTCTGGAGAGAGCCGGTCAGTGGCATGGTATTTAAATCGTTGTTGATCTTTCTGCAAGAGGGTTAAATATCTATTTTTTAAAAAAATTCTCCCTCTGTTACTTGATCACAACAGATTTAAAGTATACTAAACAATGGTATAATATAACTCATGACTTTAGATTTCTCAACTAGAGGAGTTGGAGCAAATCTCAGTTAAATAAATATCACTAAATTCTATTCATATAAATTTTCCATTAAGCAAAATTAGATAAATTAAACTTTCAAGTACAAAAATAATATGCATGTGTCGCATAAACATATAACAATTCACAAATGTATTTTACCAATACCAGAATTAAATTTACTCAACAATTTAAGTCTAAATGAAATCTCAGAAATTTCCTAAGTCATCAAATCAAATACTCAAGATGTTTTCTAAGTCTAGAATTAAAGATAAAACAAATTCAATTATCCTTAAAAACCATAAACATTCTAAATATATACCTATAAAGCTTGAAGAAAAGCAAAATACATGGGGGCACCCTAGACTTAAATTATTGCATATACATAAAGATTAAATCAAGTTATGATGAATTTCAGAAAAACTTTGCAAGAGTTCCCTTTGTATTATGAGCGAAATCCTGTACAGTTATATCAAAACAGGTAAACATGACTCTGAAAAATCCGAAAACTATATTACATCATAGATATCAGTATTTTACATGGTAAACAAGTCTCAAATATCAAATACCGTCATGTTTTATTATCTAAATCACTTTTACATATACTCACAATGGAGATATCGCAAGAATCACGGTTTGTGATTGATTCACGGCCACACCCGTGATGGTCTCGTTAATCACTTTTCTCTCATATAAAAATTCTCCAAAAATTCCTACAAATAAAATAACTTATCAACAGATTTTCCATCAATAAAATTTCATCAAAACATACTGTAAAAATTCCTAAAAATTTAAATAAAATCAAAACTAAAACTACGAGTAATAAAAGTAAAAAATTTGGGTTGCTACCCAAAAAGCACTTCGTTAAGGTAATTAGCTTGACCATAGCTTCATGTCATGACAGAGTTGGTAAATTAGTGGCATAGTAGAGAGCATATAATCTTCTACTTTTCCTCCGTCTCAAGAGTATGCCCACCAAAGTATATATCCAGTTAAACAGGTGGATCCATGTCGTAGTAGCCAATACATGCATACAAAAATAAAAGTTAAAGTCATGCAAAGAATACCCAATAATTTTTCTATATTTATCCAAGAGTAATATCATGTGTTCTTCTTTTAAATTTGTATCAACAATTGGAAAAAGACTAAAATTAAGATCAAAAAATTCATGCCTTAGATTGCTCAAGAAGTTTTCAAATTTCACAGTGGATTTGGTTGGATTTGAATCAAATAATATTTCAGTCACCTCTTCATCATTATCCTTATAATCATCTCTTTCATCATCTATCATGCAAATCCCTAATGAATTTTTCTGAAGAAAAGAAATTGATAGTTCATATGGTGGTGGTGGTGGAATATGCACAGGATCCTCTTCCTTATCTTTCTCTTCAATTTCTTTCTCTTCAATGGGGTAATCCATCATAACACTAAATTCATCCCCATCTATCTCGCTAGTTCTTACTTGAAGATATTTAAATTCATCATCTTTCTTCTCATAAGACTCCAAAAGTTTAAATTTTTTTTTCAAATATGTCTCAAGTATATGTGTTGCAAGGCATTATGTTATGTGAGAGGGGACTGGATGACTGATAAAGTGCTAAGGAAGGGTTAATGGGGTATTTAGAATTTTCAAAATCATCAAAATTTGAATAAGTTAAATCATAATATGTGATTGGAGTCATGACTAACGATTGTTCTAACTTTGCAAAATTCTCAGATTCATCCTAGATTCCATCCTCTATATCATTTTTATCAGTGCCATAAATTATAGTATAAAGTTTCTCTCTTTGTTTTCTCATAGCAGCTATAGAATTTTCAAGCACGGCTTCTAAGTTGGATTCCTGAGGTTGACTAAAGTCTGATTGTGGAATAAATATTGGGTCATTCTGATAAAGATAGTTTTGATGGTTCTCCCAACTTTGATTGTGAGTACTAGGGCATGAGTTAAAACATGCAGGAATTCCTAATTGATATTCAGTATAATGATGCCCATGATATCCACAAATATCGCAAGTAACAGATTTCAACATAGAATATTGCATGCTTAAATAATCAGTTTGTTGAGTAAAAGAATTTACCTTTGCTGCAAGCGATTAAAATGCATCTGTGCCATATTCTCTTGTCATTATCGGTGGCACATACCTCGAATTTGACCATTGACATTGGTTGAACGCCATATTTTCAATATATGCAATAAAATTTAGAAATACAAAATGTAAAACAGGAATTGCAAAATAAAATTTAAAAATAAACTAACTATAAAGAAAAAGAAAGCGAAAATAAAAATAAAAACTAAAATAAAAAAATGTCTAGTCTATAAATCTCTCGATTAAATCGATATTGGTTGGCCTGATCCCCGGCAACGACGCCAAAAACTTGATACGTCCGCAAGTGCACGGATTTATCGAAGTAATAAAATAAGATATCGTTCACAATGAGGATCTGGCGGTCGAGTATGGATTACACGATTGATCTATATCTAGATGAATCAAATCTGTGGTTTTTGTTTTGGAGACTTCTAAGTACAAATAAAAAAGAAACAGATATATCGTTTTCGATAAAAATTAATTCGGATAAAATCAGGATTTGGGGTTTCACCACACTGACGAGTATGAATTTAATAAAAATAAACCTTTGAATAGAAAATTAAAGCGTTGAAAGGGATTTTTCCTAAGGTACATATTACCTCCTCTCGAAGAGTTATCCGGTACCTAATTATGTTAATTCCCTACTCTCGTGACAATTAACGCAATTAGATCCTTTAAGTTCTATGAAAAATTGTGTAAATCCTTCAAATGAATCCAAACAACTCCCGTGATTGGATTCGTAGGTTTGACAAGAATAGATCCGATATTGCGATTCACCTCCTGGTCCTTCTCGCGACATCTTAAACGCAATAAAACTTGTCCAGAGTATTAAAGTGGGATATATACAATTCTAATCAAATCAATTAAATAATATTCTTAATAAAGATTTATGCAAAAGATGTAATTCATAAATCAATCGACATGCTACTTCCCAAATCCCGAAAAAGAGTTTACACGTTCATGTTCAAAGTAAACAACATGTTTATCGATGAAAATTGCGTGAAAACTTAAGAAGATTACAGGAAATCGCTAGACAAGTAATTAGAAAAACTTCCCCTCAATCTGGAGATGAAGATGAAGCATCCAATTCTTCCTTTGTGCGGTTTTCCTATTCGAATTCTGCCCTGGAAGTGATTTTTGCCGCTGCCGCTGCCTCCATTTGTTTTCATCTATAGAAGCCCCCGAAACCCTACCAAAATCCTTCCTTTTATAGTTTAATCAGTATAGAACCCATCTAGGAAGGTTTCTGGAAAGTTTGGTTCAATTTTGGTTCGATTTGGAGTCGAATCGAGTGAGAAACTTGAAGGGCAGAAACTTTCACGGCCCGTAATGTGTTTATGGCTGCGGTCGTAAATGTTTCTATGAATAAGCCCTTTTGTACACAGAAAGTTTCACAGACCGTGAAGGCTTCACGGCCTCACCTGTGAATGTTTATGTAAACTTCTACACGTAGCCGCATTTCACCCATTCGAACGCCAAAATTACGACCGGCCTAATAAATATGACCAAGGCCGTGAAAGTCGCGATCTTCACTATTTTTGCTCCAAATTTATGTGTAAGCTCGTGATCTCCTCGGGAATCGTGCTATGGCTTCAAAACTCATAAAATCCATCATTTTTGAGCCATTTTACCTACATTTTCATAAAAACCAAGAAAAGTGAAGATTCTATGCCAAGTGAAGTAAAAACATTAAAAATTACATAAAATTATTCAATTAAGCTCAAAATATGATCTAAAATATAGGCAAAAATATGATGTAAATACAACTCATCAATGTCGTCCGCATACATTAAGTGTGATATCTTGCATTTGCCTTTTATGTTATAAGAGGTGATTTTGTTGTGCATAACCCCATCGTTGATTAGAAGGCTAAGAATGTTAGCAGTAATGACATAGAGGTAAGGAGAAAGAGGGTATCCTTGTCTAATACCTTTGTTCCCCTTAAACAGCTGAGTATTACTCCCATTTATGTTGCAAGTAAATATAGGAGAGTTTATGCAGGCTTCAACCCATTCGATGAATTTGCTAGGGAAATTTAAAGAGCTAAGGGCAAGGCTGATAGCTTTCCTTTTGATAGTATCAAACCTTTTTCTAGGTCCAACTTAATCAAAATGATAAGATTTATGGATCTCATTAGGTTAATACTATGGGCAATTTCTTGAACAATTTGAATATTATCATGAATTTTTCTATCCTTTATAAAAGCATATTGCTCTTTGCTGATAATGTTAGGAAGGTGAGGCTTCAGCCGGTTAACAATCACTTTAGATAAAATTTTGTATATAACATTGCATAAGGCCAAAGGCCTATAGTCACATATACTCATTGGGTTAGGACACTTAGGTATGAAAATGAGTTGGGTGTGGCTCCAATTATGAGGGATATAAGAAGTGCATTGGAATTCAATGAAGGAATTGGTTATCTCATCTTTAATAATGTTCCAGTTAAACTTGAAAAACTCAGCAATGAACCCATCAGGCCAAGGCTTTTACCCATTTTTAACTCTTTAACAATAGAAGTGATTTCTTGAGTGATGATAGGTTTACAAAGCAAGTCATGGTTAGCTTCATCTATATGAGAGGTATTCTCAGTAAGAATTCTTCTAATTTTAGTAGTAAGCTTCGGGTTCGCTTGATTTTCAGCCCATAAGGAGATATAATGATTTTTGAAAGCCATTTTTATCTCATTGGGGTCACAGGCCTGACCCTTTTGATTATTCGACCAAGTGAAGGGAGTAGAGTCATAACCCAAATCAATTAGACCATGAGTGCTAATAAATTCAATAAACTTTTTATATATTTGTATAATGTGTATTTAACTATTTATGTATGTCCTTATGTTCTTTAATAGTTTTCCACATATAATATATATGTTTACTAAGTTTAATTCTATCACCTTTACTAAAGCAATTTTTCATGTTAACTGGCTCTGATACCAAATAAAAGCATGGATCATAAAAACGTGAATTAGTCTCTACTGAAAATAAAATTTCCAATAAAAATCCTAAAGAAAAATATTAGATAACAAATCATGAATAGCTGTTTCACAAAAGCTGAAAGGCTTCAAGTAAATTTATATTTAATACAAGTAAATTTATAAGAGAAAATAAATTAGAAGATAAACAAGAGGATTTTATTCATAGATATCAACAAAATAACAAACAGATCATATATCTCCGAGGTAAAATAAGAAAAGTGCTTAATGGTGTTATGGAACTAGAAGATGTGTTTGTAGAAAATAAAAAAGATTTATATAGTAGACCCGATGAAATACGATTTAAAACACTTAGAGTTCAAAAAAGAAAATTGGAAGGCAGCCTAGGAATAATAAATCAGGTAGTAAAATGACAATTAGAAATAAACTTGATCGAGAACAAATAGATTTAGAGGAATTAGAAAACCAAAATCTAATTGCTGAAAAGGAAAATTAAGAGTTAGCATGGAAGAAAGATACAGAAAAATAATAATCTGTGAACTTTGTAAAAAAACTAATCCAAGTTAACAAAATTCTAAAGAAAAGAAATTGAATACCTAAATCTTATAAACGTAATGATAAGAATGATAAGAATAGTAGACAACATTTATTGTAGACAGTCGTTAGTCCAAAAGAGAAACATAAGAAGAATAAGTTTGCTAATAGAAGGTCTAGCCTGGTCTAACAACTTCTCAAAGCATGATTCTGTTCTTCATTGCACCTTGTTTCGGAGGACATAGACTTCCATAATGGTTGAAAATAGAGAAATTCAAAAATATAAATCAGAAGCTAGAAGACTAAAGTGTATTCTAAAATATATTAGTGAATATATCGAACAGTTTAACAAATTTGATAAAGGAATAGCTGAAAAATTAGAAGACATTCATGAAGATATCCAGGCACAGATAGATACTATCAGAAATATAATAGAATTCATAAAATCAAGAGATTATTCAGAATCCCCATAAAATAGAAAGATTTGGTTTTAAAATTCTTAAAAAGATAGAACCAAAAAATAATAATATTACATGTCATTTTACTGGACAAAGTCCACATAGTCTCCACCACACTAATCGTCAACTTAAAAGTATCATAGACATAATTCTATCAATTTCTATCCAAGTCCAAGAGATATATACACAAATGACATATAACTAAGTATTAATATTACATCATATGAATAGAATCAAAGAACGTCTACATAAAATCCATGACAATCAAGATTATCTCAAAAATCAGAATGAAGATATCTTAAGAATAATAAGAGGAACAAATTATTAAATAAATATAGATATAGAGAAATTACATTTAGATATAGAGAAACTAAATAAACAACTTTCTTACTTACAAATAAATAATACAGAATTAGTGAAAAAACCAAAAAAACCAACTTCTGAACGACTTGTATTTGGGAAATATGAACCAAGAAAATAAATGAATCAAGAGATTATTAAGAGAGACAATACTAATCTAGAAATTAGGAATAGTTTTTTATCCAGAATACTAAATAGAAATACAGATGAAAACCAAGTTATAAGAGCATTAGAAGAAATAATAGATCTAGATAAAGAATTAGTTCTTTATAATAACCATCAACTAAATTTATTAAATCCTAAGATATTATATTAGACAGGTCCCTTAGTTTGTCTACTGGATTAATTAGAGTAAACTAGAAGAAGAAGTATTGGTCACCAATTCTGCTATTAACCTTGAATTGATCCAATCCCAATCAATTTAAGAATTACAACAATAGGGAAAGAGACTTATCCACATAGGCTTAATAATTGTAGGAATAAAATGTTACAACCCGGTTTTCTAGATGCGGAAAAATTGAAATTTTATAAATATTCTACAGGTACACTTGCTTAAAGTTAGAAATATAAAAGAAGCCTCACCATTCTTAATGAATTTATTACAAGAATTAAACATAATGTTTTCACTCCAACTCTAAACTTCATTATTACATGAAATTTTTAAGTAAATCAAACTATCTAACAGAAGATCTATGAGCATGGAACTGGACCACCTCTTGAACTAGACGTACGAACGCTTCTGGGGATTAGCTAAAGATTTGGTGTTATCCTGAGAAGTATCTGCAACAAAAAGCCCTCACGGGTCAGCATTAAGCTGAGCAAGCCTCTCTCCAAGAGAAAGGGAAAATCCCTTAAGAAGAGTAGGTGTGATACAATTAAGAAGCGTGGATAATAAGGAAGAACACATATTCAGATATGACTAATCTCTGGTACAGTAAGGCTGGATTACTACAGTTCAAATTCATGGTTCATAATTCTTAACAGGTATAACAGAATGAACTGATTAACCAGAAGGAATCTTAATATGATATTTAAATCTAATCTAATTAAAGAAATAACAAACCGTATATCTGAATAAACTGATAGAACTGAAGGAACAGTAAACTATATAAAGAAGCAAATACATATCATAACATGTTAAGCATACAACTGATTTTCTGGTTTACTGGTTCACTGGTTTAGCCTGTGGGTCGTCTTCCTAAACCGCACCCGCAGGTGGTGAACACACCTGCCACAGTGTGCCACGAGTTCAAAGCATGCACTAATTGAACCCCGAAAATAAACTGGTATGCACATGTTCATGATAGTAAATAACATGTCTTAACAGAAGTTCTATCAAAGTTGTATACAAGTAGATGTTCATGATCATGCTGTTTTCAATTTGAAACAATTGAAAGGAAACATACAAAAAAAGTAGAACTTGGTTTGAGAACTTACAGACTTGAGAATGTCTAACAATGAAGCCAAATAATCTCAGGTTCAATGCAATCAGAAAGTCTGTGATTAACAAGTAAAGCCAAATAAATACTAACCCAAGGCTTAAAGAAACCATTTAAACCCTTAATTGCCTTTTAAAAACTCCTAATCAGATTCTGGTTCCAAGAACCAAGCCATAAACCTACTGAACTAACCAGCTAGAATTTCACTGAACCGATTGGAAATAAGCCTGAACCAATTGATCTTTACTGAACCGAACACTTTGACCTTAAATTACTCCTAATATATAAATCAACAACAAACAAAACCTATACCATTGGATAGGCAATTAATAGAGCTTTCCAACGCCTACCTGAACCGGTCGAGATTCCACTGAAATCTCACTGAACTGGCCCAAATACTACTGCTGGGTCAAAACAGAAATTGAATTGGTCAAACTGTTGACCTGGCTTAAATCGAATTTCGACTTAGATCCGAAATTCGTTCGGTTTAATCGGAATTAAACCGGTCGAATTCAGGTTTTCATTAAAACCTACGGATGAGCGGAGCTGCTGAAGTCTGCCCCGGAAGTGAAGCCGGACGTGGATCTGGATCTGGATCCAGGTAATGGAATCCAGCATCCACCGGAAGTGAAGTCTGCTGAATTCAGGTTTTCATTGGATACTGGATCTCGCAGAAGTGAAGCCGGACGAGGTAATGGAATCCAGCATCCACCGGAAGAATCCATGTGAGGTTATACTGCAAGTTGAGTTGTGCATTTGTGCCCATTGACCTCGCCGTTGAATAGACTTCCTCGGGTGCAATGTAGTTTGGTAGATTGATAGGGTATGTGATGGTAACGTTAGGGTCCTTGGAGAATGGCACACCATATGCATCCCCATAAATGTAGTAATCGTCCGGATCCCACGAACGGAACAAACCAGAGTCATGCGACCGGGAAATTGCCCCACCGCCGACGTTGAGCCGGTAAACGGTCTGTAGAGCCTTGTCCGGATCGATGTCATAATCCATCCAGTTGCCGCCAATGACGAGCGTAGGGTTTCCTTTGGTGAAGATGTCCGGAATTGGTACAATCTCAATGCCATTTATGAAGGCATAGGAGTTATGATGCGTGGTCGACGGAGTGAAGGTGAGGTTTAGGCCGTCGGTGGTGACATTGACGGAGAATTCATAGACTATGTAGGGCAAACCCGTAGCGCTAGTAGTGAGAGAAGCACTAAAGTTATGAAGCAGGGTTAAAGGGCCAGCCGTGACGGAGAAGAAGGCATCTGATGCAGAATGGTTGCCATAATCAGAAGAGTAGAAGTAGAGGCGGATGAATATCCGACCAGCGGCGAGGTGGAACGTGTAGTAGGAGGGGGAGGTGAAGACCCGGGCGGTCAAGTACGGGACTAGTGGGACTAATAAAGGTCGATTTGGAGCTTGGAAGTTCTTGCCCTGAGGGGACGGGGCGTACACGGATCCGGCATCGGTGATCCATGATCTTCCGTCCTGGTCGTTATCGGTGCCCGCCCCGCCACAGCTGAGGAGGATGAAGCCAGTGGAGTTCTCGGCGGCTCCGACAAGTGGAGCTACAAATAACAAGACGAAAGGGGCGCAGCGAAGGATCAAACGCTGCTTCATGGAGGAAGCGATCGAAATCTTGAGCGAGATCAAATCTTTCTTGCACTCCAATCCAGGAACACCAAGAGAGAGCCAGAAAAATTCAGAAACAAGGTGTTACAGATCTCCATGGATCTGAATAGGAGATCGATTCCTCATCGAATGGATCTTTATCGACGTCAATCGAGTGGAGAAAAACCAGTACCTACATACCAAAGCCAATTCCAGACAAAATATTAACTCCGATTCCGATTGGAAAATATTTAGCTTGAATCCTAGATGAAAGTTCAGCAAAAGTTCGCCTTGGTGTTCAATTTCGGCACAGATTCATCAGAAAATTCAAGATTCCAGGAAAAGTTACTTTAAACAGAGGATAGATACATTCGAGAAAGAGTACCTCAGCCTCCGTCTCCAATCACAGCAAGGAGATGGAGCGGCGAATGCATTTCCCCAGTGGAAATTACTCAACCATCTCGAGCTTTACAGGCTTCTTCCAGTTAATGGTCCGAAGACTGCTCGTAATTATTATATAAAAGAGTTGGTCTTAATTCAACGACGCGTTCATGGAATTTGTGGATAGAGAATCTTATGAAGAATGTGAACATAATGTAATTGTAATCATATATTTTTCCACTGCGGAGAGTGTTGTGCTGGACCTGCTGTTCGTTTTTAACGAGCAATGGACTTAACAGTCAAAGCGAAGACCGAACTCGTCAGGCTTGGCTGCCCTCGCGCTCGCACGAACAATTCCTAGGAAAAATGTCTCGTGCATCTTCGGCACGGTATCGCATCTACTATTGAACGCATGGCACAGTAAACTTTTTATATGTGCATCCAAAGTAATCCACGTTAAAATTAAAAATCATGATGCTGCCATCGCCTTTCATTCGGCTCCGTCCTGTTTCGCTCCGCCTTCACAACTCTCCCATAATTCAACCCCAACCATAATTATCTCTTTCCTCTTTTCTTTTCATCTCTCTCCTCTCACTCGCTCTATTTTTCTTCTCTCTCACTCTCGCCCATGTTGAACCATAATTTTTTACTCACATATATGCATATAAAAGAATTAACACACATGTATATAAAAATATTAAGTTAAAATTAATTTTTATCATTAAGAAAATTATAGGCGTGCAAAATAAAAATCAAATCAAATCAGTATAAAAAAAATGGCAATCAAAATCAAATCAATACAAATTAGCAATTGAATAAAAAAGAAATTAAAAGGATAAAGAAGGAAATTGGTGATCCGCTAAAGTTGGAAAAAAAATTTGGTAGAATTGATTGAGGAAAGGAGGACTCCTAAAATAATAATATAAAAAAAGAAGCTTTCTAAAAAGATGTGGTCTCGGGAGATAAAGGGAGCGGCAGAAAAAAAAAACCAAGATAGAGAAATTGAGAGCAAGAGAGAGATAGGGTCTCGGCAACACAAAAAAACAAAGAAGAGGAGGAGGTCTCGGCAAAGGAGGAGACTGGAAGAAGTAAAGAGAAGATGAAGAATAAAAGCGCTTGGCAAAAAAAAGGAGAGGCAGAAAGGGAATTCGACAGAAGAAGCATCAAATCAAAAAAGAAAAGGCAGAGATAGGTCTCGGCAAGAGAGGGAGAACCGGAGAAGGAAAGAGGAATAAAAGTTTGATAAATAAATAAAAAAAAGAGAAGGTTTTTGGCAGAAAAAAAAAATATTATTCTTATAATTTTATATTTTAGATTGTTTTGGGGATTTTATATCCCTCTATTTCTTCCTTAGGATTTTAAATTCTTTTAATTTTTTTAGGATTTTATATCGGCATGGGATCTTTATATCCTTTTTAATACTTCTAGGATCTTATATCCCTCGGTTTATTCCTTGAATCTTTATATTTTCTAAATTTTCTTAAGATTTTATATTCTTAAAATTTTCTGGGATCGTTATATCCTCTCATCGACGTTGTCATTTTGATTTCAAGATTCGTGCAAGATTACATGTGTTCTCTGGACAAGAAAAAAATTTCTATGACATCACTTGAAATGCTAGAGACAAATGCCCCGCATACGAAGTCATCAACGTCGAAGCAGTATTCGTTCGCCATGCCCCTACTATAAGAACTCGACATCCGGATGTTGGATCTCACTCAAATCATGCCAACATCCTCTCCTCAAGTCAGCGAACCTACAGGCTAGAGGATCCATCCACCTGATCACCGGATCGCAGGAATCGAGCGATTTTGTTTTGGCGGCCCTATTTTCGTCGACGAAACTTCAAATCTTCAATTCGTTGCCAATCTTGCACCAGAAGCCATAAAACTCCGGCCACGAGTCCCCCTCAACATAGAGAAGGTACACCCAAAGCCCATTGGGCGAAGGAGCAACGAGCGGCCTGTGGCAATGAATCCTAGTTTTCGTCCGCTGCCGCCTTCATCGTGAGAGACAAGAAAAGAAATGAACAGCTGAGATTCATCCCATGAAATCAACGGTCCAGATCTTCATCAAATCGACACACCTGATTATTTCGAACGAAATCGAACGACTGAGATCTAATCGGTTTAATAAATTCAAATCAATCAGATTCATTAAAATCAAATCAACATTTCAGATTTAAATCAAATCGACCGTCAAGATTACTTCAATCTTAATCGAACAATCGAGATTAGTCCGATCTTAAAAATTAAAATCAACGGTTTAGATTTATTCAAATCAAATCAATGATTCATATCTGCATCAAATCCAATAATCGTGATTATTTCACAAGAAATCAGATGATTGAGATCAATCTGATTTAATAAATTGAATCCAATGGTTCAGATCCGTTCATATGAAATATCACGGTCCAAATTTTTCACTTTGATCAAACGATCATGATTAATCAGATGCGATCAAACGGCTCAAATCTAAATTTATAATAAATGGCTGAGAATGTGTTATACCCTAGAATTATTTTTATTACTTTGTATTTTGATTTTAGTATTTTTTTTTCTGGAATTTTTTGTATTTTTCTGGAATTAATACAGTATTTTTCAGTATTTTATAAATTTTTTCGTATTTTTGAATTTTTAGTATTTAAAAAAAAAGATTTGATTTGTTAATCGCCGCAAACGGTGGACGTGCGCGGATTCGTACGTGCGACGTACCGTTCGACGCGTAAGCGACACAACTGCCATGCTAGCGGGCTGGTTACTAAAGAAAGCGGGTTTCTTAATCAAAACCCGACATAAAGGTATTTATTTTTAGGGCAAAAACCCGTTCGCCTCCGCTTCTTCCGGTGACGCTCGAGTCTTCGGCTCGGATTCGGTTTTGTGGGGTAAAACCTTTGGTTTTTAAGCACGGGAAGTTACGTAACCTTCCCATCGTGCTTCCAGAACTTTCAGCGGGAGATTTGGACATGCGGAGCGCTGCGAGAAGCTTTGCGAGAGATCGCTGGAGAGGAAGCCGCCGCTGGAGAAAATCATCGACGACTGAAGCCGACGAAGCCTCAGTTCTTCGCCCGCGGCGTCTGCCCAACGCTGCTCCAGGTATTTTCCTAATCCTGCTATTTCCGCTGAGTTTCATCGAAGTTTTGGTTCGGGTGGTGGTGGCGCCGCCGTGTGTTTCTTTTGTGACTCGCCGAAAAATTTTGGGCAGTGACCAAAGTTCGCCGTGCGGGGATCTTCGACCTCCTACCAATTTCTGATCTGGACGTTTTGGAGGAGATCGGAGGTCCAGCGTGCACTGAATTCCTCGCCGGAGACATCGCGAGTTTTGGCTCCGGCGGCGGAAACCAAAAGCGACGCCGTCTATTCGGTTTAATGAGAAAAAAACGAATTCGACCAGTTTAATCGGAATTGAACCGGGCGAATTTTGGGTCTGAGTCGGATGTTGATTTGAGCTGGGTCAACAGTTTGACCAGTTCAATTTCAGGTTCGACCCAGAAGTAGTATTTGGGCCGGTTCAGGGGGATTCCTGTGGAATCTCGGCTGGTTCAGGTAGGCGTTGGAAAGCTCTTTCAATTGCCTATCTAATGGTATAGGTTTTGGATGTTTTTGATTTGTATGTTAGGAGTAATTTAGGGTCAAAGTATTCGATTCAGTCAAAATCAATTGGTTCAGGCTTAATTTTAATCGGTTCAGTGGAAATCTGGTTGGTTCAGTAGGTTTAGAGTTTGGTTCTTTAACCAGTATCTAATTAGAAGTTTTTGAAAGTCAATTAGAGGTTGAAATAGTTTCTTTGAGCTTTGGACTGGTATTTATTTAGTTTTTATATGTTAAATCACAGACCTTCTTATTGCACTAATTCTGGGATTTTGAGGGCTTAAGCTTTAAACATTCTCAAAATTGTAAGTGCTCAAACCAAGTTTATTTCTTGTGTATTTTTCTTCAGTTGTTCCTAGTTAAAACAGCATGATCATGAACCTTTGTTTGAATATAATTTTGATATATTTTCTTTTGAGACATGCTACTGTATTATCATGAACATGTACATATCAGTTTCTGTTCGGGGTTCAGTTATTGAACTCGTGGCACACTATGGCGGGTGTGTTCACCACCTGCAGGTGCGGTTTAGGGTGACGACCCACGAGCTAAATTAGTAAATCAGTTATATGCTTACATGTTATGATATGTGTCTCATTTAGTTATATAGTATATTGTTTATTCTGTTTTATCAGTCAGTTATGCAGCTTACATGTTAAGATTTATGAACTTTGTAATTGAATTATAATAGTATTGATCTTGTTTGAATATATGTTATTCTTTACCTATTGCAATTCCTTGTATATCATGCTAGTACTTTAATTATATCATCTCCTCCTCTGTTCAAGGGATTTTGCCTTTGTCTTGGAGAGAGACTTGCTCAGCTTAATGCTGACCCGCGAGGGATTTTGGTTGCAGATACTCCTCAAGGTAGCTCAGGACCTTCAGCTAATTTCCAGAAGCGTACATACGTTTAATTCAAAAGGTGGTCCAGCCCCATGCTCAAAGCTCTGTAGTTAGATAGTGATTCATTTAAAAGTCATGTAATAATGAGGTTTAGAGTTGGAATTAAAACATTATGTTCAATTTCTGTAATAAATTCTTTAAATAATGATATGGCTTCATTTACATTCCATCTTTTGAGTCAGTGTTTCTGTAAATAATCTATAATTTCAGTCTTTTCCGCATTTAGAAATCTGGGTTGTAACAATTTGGTATCAGAGGAATAACGATATGTGCACTGATAACATATAAGGTTTAGGACGGTTTAGGATTGGAGGAGAACTCTTTTGTTAGTTGTTTAATAACTCTTCCTTGAATGTAGAGCATGGACCCACTGAGAAGAGAACCACCTAGAAGGAGAAGGACAAACAAAAATGAACTTGCTAATGTGGAGTTAGCAGCAGCAATTGCCCAAGCCATGCACGGTTTGCCCGCGAATGCTAAACCCGCGGAATTACAAAAGCATGGTCCGGGACCGTTTCGAGGAACTGCAGATCCAGCTGAGGCTGAAGAGTGGTTGCGATTAGTTGAAAAAGTCTTTGAATTGGTGGAGTGTACAGATGAGGATAAGCTCAGATTTGTTGGTCATCTTCTTCGTGGGGATGCTGATGCCTGGTGGAGTAACTACAAAAGAAGTTTACCAGCTAATGCTAGAATCACTTAGCTTCAGTTCACAAAAGTTTTCTTAGGTCAGTATTTTCCTAATTCTGTACGGACCACTAAATTACAAGAATTTCTCAGTCTATCTCAGGGAGAGATGTCTGTTGTCGATTATGATACAAGTTTTAATAATCTGGCTCGGTTTGCTCCTGACTGGGTTGCTAACCCAGTGAAATGGGCTAGGTTGTTTGAGAAGGGCTTGCGCCGTAATTTGAGGTCATGGGTTTCTACTTTCGAATTACCCACACATGCGGAGGTTTTGGGAAAAGCCCGTTGGGCTGAGCAGAATATTGAGTTGATGGCTCAGGAGGTTCAGGAAGTTAATACTAAACGAACTGTTGGTAGTAAGGCTCCAAGTAGTAGTGGCCCAAGAGATAAAGAGCAAGTACCTTTCAAAAGGTTTAAGTCACCTCCTGGGAGATATAAAGCTTCTCAGAATCAAAGGGGTGCAGTATCATCAGATTCCTCCACCCTGGTATTTTGTAAATTTTGTGGAGATACCAGGCATGTTTCTGTAAACTGTCCAACAGGGGAAATAGTTTGTTTTTATTGCAAGCAAATTGGTCATTATAAGAGTAATTGTCCAAAGAAAAATCTGTCTTCTAGTAAGGGTCAGGTTTTTGCTGTTGCTAAAAAGGAGGCCCAAGAATCTGATGCAGTCATTAGAGGTACAATTTATGTTTTCGGTATACCTGCAAATGCTTTATTTGATACTGGTGCTACGCACTCTTTCATTGCATCACTTTTTGCAAAAAGATTAGAGAGACAACCTTCTTTGATTAAGAGTAATTTATCAGTTGAATCTCCTTTAGGTGCATCAGTAGGGGCCCAGTATGTTTTTAAATCCTGTGAGATTGTTATAAATACCTATCGGTATGATCATGATTTAATTGTTCTTGACCTGCTTGATTTTGATGTGATTTTGGGAATGGATTGGTTGACTTCTTTTGATGCTAAAGTTAACTGCTTGGATAGAGTTATTATTTTATCTCCTGAAAAGAATCTTAAGGTGGTATTTCGAGGTTTAACTGGAGACCAGTTACCTCTTGTCTCGGCTATCCAGACTACTCAGCTTTTGAAGTCAGGATGTTGTGCTTTCCTTGCTTTTGTTTCTGAAAAGAATATCACTGATGGTAAATTAGAAGATATTCTTGTTGTTAGGGAATTCCCTGATGTTTTTCTCGATGATCTGTCTGGTCTTCCTCCCTTTAGGGGGATGGATTTCACTTTAGCTTGCAGCCAGGGACTAACCCGATTTCTAAAGCACCCTATAGAATGACTCCTAAGGAGTTAGAGGAGTTAAAGAAGCAACTCCAAGAATTGTTAGAAAAGGGCTTGATTCGCCCAAGTGTTTCACCCTGGGAAGCCCCAGTTCTTTTTGTTAAGAAGAAAGATGGGTCGATGAAGCTGTGCATTGATTATAGGCAACTCAATCATGTGACTGTTAAAAATAAGTACCCTTTACCCCGAATCGATGATTTGTTTGATCAATTACAGAATACTCAGGTTTATTCAAATATTGATCTTAGGTCGGGGTATCATCAATTGAGAATCAAGGATTCTAATATAAGTAAAACAGCTTTCAGAACAAGGTATGGGCATTATGAATTTTTGATCATGCCGTTCGGATTGACAAATGCTCCTTCTGTTTTTATGAATTTAATGAACAGAATTTTTCGTGAATATCTGGACAGATTTGTTATAGTATTTATTGATGATATACTGATTTACTCTAAGTCTCATGAGGAGCATGAACACCATTCAAGGTTGGCCTTACAAGTTCTGAGAAAGGAGAAATTGTATGCTAAGTTGAGTAAATATGAATTTTGGCTAGACGAAGTGGTCTTTCTTGGACATGTAATTTCAAAGGAAGGGATTTCAGTGGACCCAAAGAAAGTTGAAGCTGTACTTAATTGGTCTCAGCCTACTAATGTTTCTGAGGTAAGAAGTTTTCTTGGTTTAGCTGGTTACTATAGAAGATTTGTTGAAGAATTTTCTAAGTTAGCTTTGCCTCTGACCAAACTTACACAGAAAAATGCTAAGTTTGTGTGGGATGAAAATTGTGAAAAGAGCTTTCAAGAGTTAAAGATGAGATTAACTAGTGCACCAGTGTTAACCTTACCTAGTGGTAACGATGGATTTGTGATTTATAGTGACGCTTCATACCAGGGTTTGGGTTGTGTTTTAATGCAACATTATAATGTTGTAGCTTATGCTTCTAGACAGTTAAAAGTTCATGAGAAAAACTATCCTATTCATGATTTGGAATTAGCTGCAATTATTTTTGCATTAAAAATATGGCGTCATTATCTATATGGAAATACTTTTGAAATTTTTACTGATCATAAGAGTCTTAAATATATCTTTTCATAAAAGGATTTAAATATGAGACAAAGAAGATGGATGGACTACTTAAAAGATTATGACTGTGACATTAAATACCATCCGGGTAAGGCTAATGTAGTTGCAGATGCCCTTAGTAGAAAGTCCATAAGTCAACTAGCTCACCTTCGACTTTCTTGATTTCAGAGTTTGCAGATTTATCTTTAACACCTCTCAGTTATACACCACATAGTATGGTTGTTTGCTTGATGGCCAGATCAGTCCTAGTTGATGAAATTAAAGAAGCACAGCTTAGGGATCCAATGTTACAGACAGATGTCAGTAAACTACAATTCAAGTTAGACCAGATGGTGCAATTGTTTATGATAATCGTTTGTGTGTGCCGAATGATGTTGAACTTAAGAGGAAATTATTAGAAGAATCTCATAATTCTAAATTTTCCATTCATCTAGGAAGTACAAAGATGTTTAGAGATTTAAAAGTAAATTATTGGTGGCCTTGTATGAAAAAGAAAATTGCTGATTTTGTTGCTAAATGTTTAGTGTGTCAGCAAGTTAAAATAGAACATCAGAAACCTGCTGGAAAATTGCAAAGTTTACTAATTCCTGAATGGAAGTGGGATAATATTACCATGGACTTTGTCTCTGGTTTGCCTGTGACTCAAGGTGGGTTTGATTCTATTTGGGTGATTGTGGATAGATTAACCAAATCAGCTCAGTTCCTTCCTATTAAGAAAAAATTTCCTTTGAGTAAGTTAGCAGATATTTATATTAAAGCTGTGGTTAGTAAACATGGTATCCCTCTTAGTATTATTTCTGATAGAGACTCTCGTTTCGCTCTAAGTTTTGGGGTGCTTTGCAGAAGGCTTTGGGAACTAATTTAAATTTCAGTACAGCTTTTCATCCTCAGACTGATGGATAGTCTGAGAGAACTATTCAGACTTTAGAAGATTTACTGAGAGCATGTGCCTTGGATATGAAATCCTCTTGGGATAAGCACCTGCATTTAACAGAGTTTTCTTATAATAATAGTTTTCATTCTGGAATTCAAATGGCGCCGTTTGAAGCTCTTTATGGAAGGAAGTGTAGGTCCCCTGTTTGCTGGGATGAAGTGGGGGAAAAATTTTCTGTTGGACTAGAGATGATTCAGAGGGATGTTGACATTGTTAAACAGATCAGACAAATATTGTTGACTGCTCAGAGCAGACAGAAAAGTTATGCAGACAAAAGAAGAAGGGAGTTAGAATTTGAAGTTGGGGATCATGTGTTTTTAAAGGTTTCACCAGTTAAGGGTGTTTTGAGGTTTGGAAAGAAAGGAAAGTTGTCACCTAAGTTTATTGGTCCTTTTGAGATTTTGCAGCGTGTAGGGGAAGTAGCTTATAAATTAGCTTTACCTCCTTCTCTGTCCCATGTGCATAATGTTTTTCATGTATCCATGCTTAGAAAGTATACTCCAGACCCAACTCATATTCTGTCTTCTCAAGTTATTCAAGTACAAGACGATGCTTCATTTGTGGAACATCCAGTTAAGATATTAGAAAGAAAGGATTATGTGCTCAGAAATAGGGTCATTCCGTGGGTTAAGGTGCAGTGGCAATATCATTCAGAAGATGAGGCAACATGGGAGCTTGAAAGCAAAGTTCGAGAGGAGTATCCTTCTCTTTTTGAGGAATTCGTTGAGTAGGAAATTTGGAGAACCAAATTTCTTAAGGGGGGTAGAATGTTATGCCCTAGAATTATTTTTATTACTTTGTATTTTGATTTTAGTATTTTTCTAGAATTTTTCGTATTTTTCTAGAATTAATACAGTATTTTATTAATATTTCCGTATTTTTGAATTTTCAGTATTTAAAAAAAAAGATTTGATTCATTAATCGCCGCAAACGGCGAACGCGCGCGGATTTGAACGCGTGACGCGTCGTTCGACACGTAAGCGACACAACCGCCACACTAGCGGATTGGTTATTAAAGAAAGTGGGTTTCTTAATCAAAACCTGACATAAAGGTATTTATTTTTAGGGCAAAAACCCGTTCGCCTCTGCTTCTTCCGGTGGCACTCGAGTCTTCGGCTCTGATTCGGTTTTGTGGGGTAAAACCTTTGGTTTTTAAGCACGGGAAGTTACGTAACCTTCCCATCGTGCTTCCGGAACTTTCAGCGGGAGATCTGGACGTGCGGAGCGCTGCGAGAAGCTTTGTGAGAGATCGCCGGAGAGGAAGCCACCACTGGAGAAAATCGTCGACGACTGAAGCCTACGAAGCCTCAGTTCTTCGCCCACGGCGTCTGCCCAACGCTGCTCTAGGTATTTTCCTAATCCTGCTGTTTCCGCTGAGTTTCATCGAAGTTTTGGTTCGATCGGTGGTGGCGTGATAGGTGTTATTTTTATAGGATTTAGAGTCATATCAATACCATCATTATAGGCTTAAGTTCTATTTTATGTCAAATTTTGATATCTTTTCTTGTAAAGTATGGAGTCTTCCCTCTTTTTCGTTTATTTGTGAAATGCAGCTCATTTCTCCATATTTTTATGATGAATTTTGAAGATCTAATGTTACGAAAAGATTTGTAATAGTTTGGCGAAGTTACATGCAAAATTTTATAGTTTTTGGAGTTTTCTATGGAGAACACGGCCTGCCCGTGCTTGTGATCAGGGCCGTGTTCATCACGGCTTCAGAATCAGCACTCGGCGAAAGAAGCACGGCCTGCCCGTGTTCAGAAGCACGGCCGTGCTTATATACCCGCAGATCGCCGAAGTCGACACGGCCTGCCCGTGTCCAGATGCACGCTCGTGCTTACTTCGTCACAAGTTCCAGAGCCAAGCACGGCCGTGACAGCTTCCGCGCAGATCGACCTTTCGACGGTTTTTCGTCTGATTTGAGTGATTTCAAACTCGGAATTGGCTGAAATTTGGAGGGAAACTTCCTAACTGCCCAAGGAAGAGATAGAACCATAAAATAGGATTTTTTTTGAGCAGTTTTGGGGGTCGAACTTTGGAGAGAGGCGACCTAGGGCGAAAAAGGGCGTTTTTGCTTGATTGAAGGCTCGATTCGACGAAATTCTTTGGGGCATTCGAGAAAAGACTGAAGATTCATCGTCTCCTACCCTTAATATGTAATTCCCCTCTTTTCAAATATATTTTATTGAGTTTTCATTGAGTAACGATGTATTTTCTAGAGTAAAACCCTAGTTTGGGACTCGAGCGTAGCCCGTTGAACAATTCTCCTCATGTAAAACATTATTATGAATCTCAGTGAAATTGTTAAGTAATTTAGCTTATTTAAATGAGTTGCACTTATTGCGTATGATTGTTGTGTACAGACAATTTATATGTGTTAAGTGTTACGAGAAGTACCGAGAGGTGAATCGTAACACTCGATCGTGCTCATTTAAACTTGTGATTAGAATTACGAGAGTCGTTCGACGTCACTCGAGGACTCACGATCTTTCATAGAGCCTAATGGGTCTCTCAGGGCTAATTTTGCTACGAGAGTAGGGAATTAGCTTATGCGAGATACCGGTTTACGCTTCGAGAGAAGGTAACCCGTACCATAGGAAAGATTGCCTTAAGTTACTTACTGTCGGATTAAGCTTCGAGAAAAGGAGATCCGTTTGTTTTAATCTAATTAGATTCAATGTTTTACATTAAAAACATTCAACGCGGTGAAATCTAGAGTTCCGAACATCTTTTAAATTGTATTTTCCCGGTCGTCAACTTCTTGGATCGATAAAATTAGTTTAGTGTAGTTCTTTCATTTTGAGTTCGAATTATCTAGCTAACAATGACGCGTAAAGTCGGTACTTGACACCTGCTCCCTGTGGGAACGATCTTATTTACTACTTCGATAGAAACCGTGCACTTGCGGGGCCTATCAAATTTGTGTTGTTCGTGTTGTGTACTCGTGTTGTTTGTGTTGTTCGTGTTGTTTGTGTTATGTACTCGTTATTTCTAAAACTTCTATTGTGCTTGCATGTGTTGTTCTTCTGAGATTCCATAGAATGCATGCTTATTATATTTTCCCTGTGATGATTGCAACGAATTAAGTCTGTCATGGTATGGTATTCCTCATTCTTGTCCTCAGTTTTTATGTTATTCTGATTCATGATTAGAACCATGAAGATATGTTTGTCTCTTGAGTTAAGGTAATGAAATTCTAAATATGACTACTTTTATGCTTAGGAATCCTTGGTTTTAGATTGTACTTGAGTATGCTTACTGTGGCTTGCATGATGTTTCTGAGGTTAATCCTTCTTTTTTGGAATTACTTCTATCACGACATTATGTTATTGACTGTTCATGCTTATCATAGTCCTTATTACAAGAGCTTTTCAATCTAGTTGCATTACACTTATAAACATTTTTTAAAAAAAAAACAATATTTGAAAACAAGGGGCAGTGGTACCTAAGTGACAATGAACCAAAGTTTTCATCTAACTTGGCACTGTCGACAACTTAAAAAGAAAGGAACATGAGAGAAAAGAAGGGGTGAGGGAAAAGTGAACAACTCCTCTTTCTTCTACTTTATAGTGAAGAAATGAGTTTGTATGCATTATGTGATGCATTCACTTTGAGTTCGTTCTCTAACTAAGTACCGGGGGTGCATTCATCACAAATGTTTGTCCTTCGCGTGACAAGGTTGAAAATGAATTCAAGGAAGTAGCTTGAACCCACCAATTGAAAATTCATGTTTCCAAGTTTAAATGTGTAGAATAAGTTATCTAATACAACTATACTTGATTAGCTGAGTTTAGAAGGAAATGATGAGTATGAATAGTCTTAACATGGTGGAGTGTTTTTCTTATTTCAGATTTGTGGTTTGACCTTGTGAACATTATTCTCTGCTCCAGTATAGATCATATCTCAGTGTATTTTATTCAACCTAGGATTCAGTATAAATGTTGTCATATGAGGTTTCTACTTTAGCTTTTGAATATGCAGTCTTCCTGATTCTCTGATTAGTTCAGATAATGTAATTGCTTGAGGACAAGCAAGATTCTAAGTCTGTGATATTTTGATAGGTGTTATTTTTATAGGATTTAGAGTCATATCAATACCATCATTATAGGCTTAAGTTCTATTTTATGTCAATTTTTGATATCTTTTCTTGTAAAGTATGGAATCTTCACTCTTTTTCGTTTATTTGTGAAATGCAGCTCATTTCTCCACATTTTTATGACGAATTTTGAAGATCTAATGTTACGAAAAGATTTGTAATAGTTCGACGAAGTTACAGGCAAAATTTTATAGTTTTTGGAGTATTCTATGGAGAACACGGCCTGCCCGTGCTTGTGATCACGGTCGTGTTCATCACGGCTTCAGAATCAGCACTCGGCGAAAGAAGCACAACCTGCCCGTGTTCTGAAGCACGGACGTGCTTATATACCCGCAGATCGCCGAAGTCGACACGGCCTGCCCATGTCCAGACGCACGCCCGTGCTTACTTTGTCGCAAGTTCCAGAGCCAAGCACGGCTTGGCCGTGCTTATTAGCACGGCCGTGACAGCTTCCGCGCAGATCGACCTTTCGACGATTTTTCGCCCAATTTGAGTGATTTCGAACTCAGAATTAGCTAAAATTTGGAGGGAAACTTCCTAACTGCTCAAGGAAGAGATAGAACCATAAAATAGGATTTTTTGAGCGGTTTTGGGGGGTCTAACTTTGGAGAGAGGCGACCTAGGGTGAAAAAGGGCGTTTTTGCATGATTGAAGGCTCGATTCGACGAAATTCTTTGGGGCTTTCGAGAGAAGACTGAAGATTCATCGTCTCCTACCCTTAATCTATAATTTGCCTCTTTTCGAATATATTTTATTGAGTTTTCATTGAGTAACGATGTATTTTCTAGAGTAAAACCCTAGTTCGGGACTCGAGCGTAGCCCGTTGAACAATTCTCCTCATGTAAAATATTATTATGAATCTCAGTGAAATTGTTAAGTAATTTAGCTTATTTAAATGAGTTGCACTTATTGCGTATGATTGTTGTGTACAGACAATTTATATGTGTTAAGTGTTTCGAGAAGTACCGAGAGGTGAATCGTAACACTCGATCGTGCTCATTTAAACTTGTGATTAGAATTACGAGAGTCGTTCGACGTTACTCGAGGACTCACAATCTTTCATAGAGCCTAATGGGTCTCTCAGGGCTAATTTTGCTACGAGAGTAGGGAATTAGCTTATGCGAGATACCGGTTTACGCTTCGAGAGAAGGTAACCCGTACCATATGAAAGATTGCCTTAAGTTATTTACTGTCGAATTGAGCTTCGAGAGAAGGAGATCCATTTGTTTTAATCTAATTAGATTCAATATTTTACATTAAAAACATTCAACGCGGTGAAATCTAGAGTTCCGAACATCTTTTAAATTGTATTTTCTCGGTCGTCAACTTCTTGGATCGATAAAATTAGTTTAGTGTAGTTCTTTCATTTTGAGTTCGAATTATCTAGCTAACAATGACGCGTAAAGTCGGTACTTGACACCTGCTCCCTGTGGGAACGATCTTATTTACTACTTCGATAGAAACCGTGCACTTGCGGGGCCTATCATGGCGCCGCCGCGTGTTTCTTTCGCGACTCACCGGAAAACTTTGGGCAGTGACCAAAGTTCGCCGCGAGTGGCTGGGGATCTTCGACCTCCTACCAATTTCTGATCTAGACATTTTGGAGGAGATCGGAGGTCCAGTGTTCGCTGAATTCCTCGCTGGAGACGTCACGAGTTTTGGCTCCGGCGGCGGAAACCAAAAGCGCCGCCGTCTGTTCGGTTTAATAAGAAGAAAACCGGATTCGACCGGTTTAATCGGAATTGAACCGGGTGAATTTCGGGTCTGAGTCGGATGTTGATTTGAGCCGGGTCAACAGTTTGACTGGTTCAATTTCAGGTTCGACCCAGAAGTAGTATTTGGGCCGGTTCAGGGGGATTCCTGTGGAATTTCGGCTGGTTCAGGTAAGCATTGGAAAGCTCTTTCAATTATCTATCTAATGGTATAGGTTTTGGATGTTTTTGATCTGTATGTTAGGAGTAATTTAGGGTCAAAGTATTTAGTTCAGTCAAAATTAGTTGATTCAGGCTTAATTTCAATCGGTTCAGTGGAAATCTGGTTGGTTCAGTAGGTTTACAGTTTGGTTCTTTGAACCAGTATCTAATTAGAAGTTTTTGGAAGTCAATTAGAGGTTGAAATAGTTTCTTTGAGCTTTGGACTGGTATTTATTTAGTTTTTATATATTAAATCACAGACCTTCTTATTGCACTGATTCTGGGATTTTGAGGGCTTAAACTTTAAACATTCTCAAAATTGTAAGTGCTCAAACCAAGTTTATTTCTTGTGTATTTTTCTTCAGTTGTTCCTAGTTAAAACAGCATGATCATGAACCTTTGTTTGAATATAATTTTGATATATTTTTTTTTGAGACATGCTATTGTATTATCATGAACATGTACATATCAGTTTCTGTTCGGGGTTCAGTTATTGAACTCGTGGCACACTATGGCAGGTGTGTTCACCACCTGCGGGTGCGGTTTAGGGTGATGACCCACGGGCTAAATCTGTAAATCAGTTATATGCTTATATGTTATGATATGTGTCTCATTTAGTTATATAGTATATTGTTTATTCTGTTTTATCAGTCAGTTATGCAGCTTACATGTTAAGATTTATGAACTTTGCAATTGAATTATAATAGTATTGATCATGTTTGAATATATGTTATTCTTTACCTATTGCAATTCCTTGTATATCATGCTAGTACTTTAATTATATCATCTCCTCCTCTGCTCAAGGGATTTTCCCTTTCTCTTAGAGAGAGACTTGCTCAGCTTAATGCTGACCCGCGAGGGATTTTGGTTGCAGATACTCCTTAAGGTAGCTCAGGACCTTCAGCTAATTTCCAGAAGCGTACATATGTTTAATTCAAAAGGTGGTCCTACCCCATGCTCAAAGCTCTGTAGTTAGATAGTGATTCACTTAAAAGTCATATAATAATGAGGTTTAGAGTTGGAATTAAAACATTATGTTCAATTTCTGTAATAAATTGTTTAAATAATGATATGGCTTCATTTACATTCCATCTTTTGAGTCAGTGTTTCTGTAAATAATCTATAATTTCAGTCTTTTCCGCATTTAGAAATCTGGGTTGTAACAATTTGGTATCAGAGGAATAACGATCTTTGCATTGATAACATATAAGGTTTAGGACGGTTTAAGATTGGAGGTGAACTCTTTTGTCAGTTGTTTAATAACTCTTCCTTGAATGTAGAGCATGGACCCACCGAGAAGAGAACCACCTAGAAGGAGAAGGACAAATAGAAATGAACCTGCTAATGTGGAGTTAGCAACAGCAATTGCCCAAGCCATGCACGGTTCGCCCGCGAATGCTAAACTCACGGAATTACAAAAGCATGGTCTGGGATTCGGGCTCCTATGCCTAACGTGTTATGGCTAGTTTATCCGGCCGGGATTCGGGCTCCTAGGCCTGACGTGTGACTCGTGAGGGTCATGTCTAGGGATCGAATCCAGCTGCAGATGAAATTTGCGCGGTTTATCCGGCCGAGATTCGGGCTCCTAGGCCTGACGTGTTATGGCCGGCCCAAGGGGGCAGATCACCGACTGAGGCAGCCCAAGGGGGCAGAGCGCCGACTGAGGCAGCCCCAGGGGGCAGATCGCCGACTGAGGCAGCCTAAGGTGGCAGAGTGCAGACTGAGGCAGCCAAGGGGGTCGGGCCATAATAGAATGATCGGAGTATATTTAAGTCAATCGGTTGACTTTTGACATGATCAAGGTATCGATTCCTACTATCGTGAGTCTGATCTTTCCAAATATAATATCGGATTTTCAATCCAAGACCCGGATTGAAGCAGATCTACGAATTTAAACGGACGGTCAAGATGAATCTGATCTAAACTCTAAATTAATGGCTAAAATTGATCTGAGCATATCTAGGTCAATTGGATGACTTTTGGTGTGATCAAGAAGTCGATCCCTACTAAATCAAATCGGATCTTTCCAAATATGATATCGGATTTTTTATCCGAGACTTATATCAAAGCAGATCGACGAATTTAAATGAATGGTCATGATGAGGTTGATCTAAATATGAAATCAATGGCTGAAAATGATCTGACCGTAGCTAGATCAATTGGATGACTTTTGATATGATCAAGGAGTCGATCTCTATTAAATTGAACCTGATCTTTCCAAATACGATGTCAGATTTTCAATCCAAGTTCTGGATTTAAAAAGATCTATGAATTTAAATCAACGGCCATAAGAAAATTAGATATTTGACGGCTAAGGATGATTTTCATCAATATGAGTCAAATGGACAGTTATTAATATGATCTATGAATTTATCCATATAAAATTAAGTCTAATATTCCCAAATACGGTCTTGAATTTTAGATCGGAGATTTAAGTTAAAATATATCTTTCATCCGGTTGAACATGAGCTAATTATCTTACTCAACCTATTTTGATAAAATCCATCACGATATAATATTGTTTGAAAGATGCGTACGTTGATGCCTGTCATCGAGGCATAGCTCTTCAATATGATATTGTATATGTGGTGCTTCAAGGTAAAATCATTATTCCACATATCAAATCCAATACTCATAAGCTGTCAAGGCCGAGTATAAATCAAGTTCAAATGCTCATAAGCCATCAAGGCTGAGCATGAAACAAGTTCAAATGCTCACAAGCCATCAAGACAAAGCACATGCAAAGTTAAATGCTCACAAACCACAAAGGCTGAGTGTAAATCAAGTTTAAATGCTCATAAGCCATCAAGGCAGAGTACAAATCAAGTTCAAATACTCAAAAGCTATCACAGCCGAGTGTAAATCAAACTCAAATGCTCACTGATGTCTCGTATTTATATAGTATTTTTATTCTGATTTTTATATGTAATGTCTCCTATTTTTATCATATTTTTACTTAATTTGACTTAAATCCTTTTGTTTGTTCAGAATCTTCATCTCTCTTTGTTTTTGTCATATTTTAGGAAAAAAAATGATCAATTTTTAATGGATTTTTGAATATCTGAGTGCACGAATAGATTTCAGACATCGAGATGAAGTTGCCCATCAAATTTCAGACAAAACGGAGTTTATTTGGAAAATTACGGCCCACCCGTGATAATTATCATGGCCGTAATCTTAAGGGAAAGCACAGTAACAATTGCGGTCCACCTATGATAATTACCACGGCCGTAATTTATTTGGTATAAAATTTAGAGTTCATAGAAAGAATCACGGCCTACCCTTGATTATTTTCACGACAGTGATCTCCTGGAGATTTTCCACAGAAACAATTATGGTTGTGTCGTGATTATAATCACAACCGTAATTCTCCTCGGCTATTTTCCATCTTATACAGAGAGAATTACGGGTGTACTGTAATAATTATCACGGCCGTAGTTCTTTCAGATTCCTTAACAAAAATACACTGAAAGAATTACGGGCATGCCGTAATTATTATCACGGCTGTAATTTTATCCGCCAGTTTCTAGTTTGACTCGGTTTCTCTCCCGATTTGATTCCTTTTCACACCGAATTTTGAGGAAAACCTATTCTAAGGGTGGAGAACTATATAAGGAGGCTTGAGAGTAATTATCAGGACTTTTTGGTCGATTTTTAAGCGGGATTCAACGAAGAGACGAAAATTAGGGTGAGTGGCGGTGATCCTCGTTTTCTCACCGGAAAAGCTTGGTTTTTACGGTTGGCTGGCGTCGATCTTCATTAGGGAGCCTTGATTCTCGTCTTCTTAGTCAATTTCATATTTATTTGCCAATTTTGTAATTAAAACATAGAATTTTATACCGTAAACATGTTGAACATGTCAGCATAATTCTTTTATTCAAGATTGAGGGTGTAACCCTCTATATTTTCATAACTTGGTTGTTTATTATCATTCTATGAAGTAATTTATTTGTGTTAGATTCAATTATCGTTGTGCTTATTTACATGTTTATTACTGGCCATAATTTGCATGTTAGAGACGTCGCAAGAAGTACTGAGAGGTGAATTGCAACGTCGGACCTATAATTTTTGGACAAGTTTATTTAAACACGAGAGTAGTTCGAATCGGCTTGAGGGATTTTATAGATTTTTGAAGGATTTATTGGGTCTATCTCGAGTTAATAACCATGAGAGTAGGGGATTAATTCGGATAGACACCGGATTATACTGCTGAGAAGGGGCAATCTGTACATGCGGATAAATCCCCTTCAACATAGTAAATCCTTCTTAAAATGTTCTTAATTAGAGAAATCATGAAACATAGAGTGGTAAACCCGAAATCCTAAATTTTCATTATTTGATTACAACCCAATTGTGTTTTACTCTTTCTGCAACTTAGTTAAAATTAAATCTAACTCTTTTCAGACTTGTCTAGCTAACAACCCTAAGATAAATTAGTACTTGGTCATTGGTCCCTATGGGATCAATATTTTTGTTGCCTCGATATTTTCGTGCACTTGCGGAACACATCACTCACAAGCCATCAAAGCCGAGTACAAATCAAGTTCAAATGCTTACAAGTCATTAAGGCCGAGCATAAATCAATTTCAAATGCTCATAAGACACCAAGGCCGAGCACAAATTAAGTTCAAATGCTCACAAGCCATCAAGGCCGAGCACAAATTAAGTTCAAATGCTCACAAGCCATCAATGCTGAGCACAAATTAAGTTCAAATACTCACAAGTCATCAAGGCTGAGTGCAAATCAAGTTCAAACGCTCACAAGTCATCAAGGACGAGAACAAATCAAGTTCAAATGCTCATAAGCCATCAAGGCCGAGCGCAACTCAAGTTTAAATACTCACAAGCCTTGAAGGACGAGTATCTTAAGCTCCAATACTCAATAGCCACGAAGGCAGAGTACGCAAATTCAAGATTACATACAAGCGGGCCGTCAGAGTTGAGTGTTCATCAGCAAATACTCAAAGGCTAAGTGCTTCAAATTTAAGCCATGTATCGACATGAAATTTATAAACTATTTTGTTCTCTAATTATGTGATGTTGTCCATCTACTTATATAGATCTCTTAATCAAAGGTACCATAATTTTAGGGGTAATTAACAATGAGCTCTTGCACTCATTAGAAGCCAGAACCCATTAAACCAAAAAGCTTATAATTTATAAGGTGAATTTAAAAAGGTCAATCATATTAATCACATGATCAAAAATGACCCTACAGCCTAACCAAAGGAAAAACCCTAAACCCACTCGCCCTCTTGACTTCATCTACCATTCTTGTCCAAGATTATCGTGCAGCTTTGTCGCGTAACGTTCTTATCTAGCATCTCCGCTCTCATCTCCATCAGTCTATTTACTTCTTTTGAAGATAAGAACATTTCCTCTGTTTTTACCGTATTAGCTATTGTGCTATGCTTTGTTGATGTTGTGGACTCGGATGTAATCTCAATATAACCTCGCAACCTACTGTGTATGGAGCCAGAATATATAGTTGTTTGAAGTTGACTGAAACTTGAGCTACCAATGGAAATAGTGCAGGCTACCCTAGTGCAAATTGTAGTGTTTTTCATATGCTCTATTATTTCCATGAATGTCTGCATATTATGTTATTGTTGAACCCTCTTATATATCGTTGAACTTGACCCAATCATGCATGAAACCGATTGGAGCTAGGGTAGGAGTCCTTGGTGTGAATGTAGTGCATATGTACAATTTTTTTCTTTATTATTTTCATAAATGTCTACATATTATGTCATTGTTGAACCCTCTTATAAATCGTCGAACTTGACCCCAAACTTGCATAGAAACCATATAGAGCTAGGGTAGGAGTCATAGGTGTGAATGTAGTGCATATGTACAATTTTTTTTATTATTTCTATGAATGTCTGCATATTATGTTATTGTCAAACCCTCTTATATATCGTCGAACTTGACCCCAAATTTGATTTCTATACAAATGCACTACATTCACACCTAGGACTCCTACGCTAGCTCTATTTGGTTTCTATGCAAGTTTGGGGTTAAGTTCGACGATATATAAGAGGGTTCGACAATAATATAATATGCAGACATTCATGGAAACAATAAATAAAAAATTGTACAAATACACTACATTCACACCCAGGACTCCTACCCTAGCTCCATTTGGTTTCATGCAAATTTGAGGTCAAGTTCAACAATATATAAGAGGGTTTGACGATAACATAATATGCAGACATTCATGGAAATAATAAAGAAAAAATTATACAAATGCACTACATTCACACCTGGGACTCCTACACTAGCTCCATATGGTTTCTATGCAAGCTTGGGGTCAAATTCGACGATATATAAGAAGGTTCGACAATAACATAATATGTAGACATTCATGAAAATAATAAAGAAAAAATTATACAAATGCACTACATTCACACCAAGGACTCCTACCCTAGCTCCATTCAGTTTCATGCATGATTAGGTCAAGTTCAACGATATATAAGAGGGTTCGACAATAACATAATATGCAGACATTTACGGAAATAATAGAGCATATGAAAAAACACTACAATTTGCACCAGGGTAGCCTACACTATTTCCATTGGTAGGTAAAGTTTCAGTCAACTTTATACAACTATATATTCTGGCTACATACACATTGGGTTGTGAGGTTATATTGAGATAGCATCCGAGTCCACAACATCAACAGAGCATAGCACAACAGCTAATACGGTAAAACAGAGGAAATGTTCTTACCTTTAAAGAAGTAAACAGACTGATGGAGACGAGAGAGGAGACGCTGGACGAGAACGTTACGCGACAAAACTACATGAAAATCTTGTACAAGAATGCTGGATGAAGTCAAGAGGGTAAGTGGGTTTAGGGTTTTTCCTTTTGTTAGGCAAGAGCGGGAGAGAAGGAAAATGGAGCGAGCGGGACGAGAGAGATGAAAAAAGAAGAAGAAGAGAGATATCTATTGTTGGGTTGGGTTATGGGAGGGGGAGTGAAACAGAAGGCGACGGCGACGTCATAATTTTCAAGTCTGACGGAGCATGAATTACTTTAGGATGCGTGCATGAAAAATCTACTTTGCAATATGTTTAACGATGAATGCGATACCGTGCCGAAGATGCCTAGTGTCACGCCCCAAAGAACCGTTCTCCGACGAATCTAGGTCTGTGCGCCAAAACCCTAAGTTCCGACCAAAATTTATCCCCAATTCTCAATTTTGACCGAAGTCAAAATTGGACTCGCGCCTTCTTCGTCTTCTCCATTGGAACGAACGCCGCCTGCGTTCATCCAATGGCGCTGCTACCTTGCCGGAGATTCGGGCGTGCCGACAAGGCAAGACTCCTGCGCCTCACCCTTAGCCTCTCTCTCACCGACTGGAAACCACCTCACCGGAAGCCGCCGCCACCCAGCCGAAAACAAATAGAAATCACAGGAAAGAGAAGTAGATAGAGAAGAAAGCTTGTATTAACCTTACTGAAGCTACAAAACTCCTCCTGCCGTCGACCCTTGTCACTGACGCCCACTCCCCTCCCTCGTCGATGACCCCCTGGCCGCCAACTACAATCGCTCAATCCTCGCTCACAATATCTCCCTTGCCGACATCTCCCCAGACGTCAGAACCTTGCTCGGAAGCTTCCCTAAGCTTCGCCGCTCACTGATGTCGAAGATCTGGTGTCGCTCGCTGGTGGTCATCCTTCCGTCCTCCTCGTCGAATGGCTTTAAAGAGAAGAACGCCCATCTGCGCCTCCGATCTTCATGCCCATGCCCGCATCCTTCTCGAGCTTCATCCGCGCGCCCGATGCTCTCGTTGAAGTCGCCTCTTCTATCACATGTTTCCACGTTGGCGTCGAGGATCTCACGCCGTCGCTGAAGACCCGCTCTCTGCTGCGCCTAGCGTCGCCGTCGTCTGCGTCTAACGCTGCTTGTTGATTGAACAAATCGGGCTCCCTTTGTTGCTTTGTCGCACAAGATTGGGCTGTTGCCTAGCCCAAGTCTGTTTAGTCCAGCCCCGTGATCCAAAGCCTGACACGGCGGCCTAGGACATTTTTTCCAATTCGTAGACCCGCAGGAAGTTTGCAAGAATCTCACGGCGGGCTCATTGAAAGACAAAGAATTTTGGACAATTTTCCATTGAATTATTCTTTTTTAATTGAATTTGCGACGTGTTGATGCGCACGAATCTCAAAAGCATGAACAAAAGAGAGCGCAACAGATCAAGTTGTTTAACTATTTTTATTTAAATATATTTTTTATTTAATTTTAGTGAGTATCCGGTATTAGGTATGATTTGACTCCGATTTATTAAATTTGAGAAAAAAAATATATGACGCAAACGAATACCAGTGTACCCATCTTATCACAGATGGCAAGGATAGGTGGGTCCCGCGCGTTCTCTGTACCTCGCTGAGATGGTAAATCGTGCAGAGAGAACATACAACGTCGCTCTTTCGTGGGTTTCGATTCCAGGGTTGCTCTTGCTCAATGTTCGATTTCGCTCCTCCATCGACTGTAGTGTTCGAACTATGCATCTCGAAGCCTTTAATTCAACCAAGCGAGACCTCCGTAAGAATTGGCGGCCGAATCAATCGATCTCCGCATAGTTGGCGCTGTGGAGATTCAGCAGCCCGTGGGAACTCCCGAATTTTCCCCATTTGGGCAACTTATCGACGCGATTTCAGGTCAAGCAGCAGCAGAAGAGGGTTACCTAGATCGATTTATCCCAGTCCGAGTTGCTGTTTTGGGGATAGAGAAACAAAGAATTTCATACGTGCCGATGAGTTCGTCGAGATAAGGTCCGGTGATGGAGACGAAAAGGATTTGGTATCGGAACCCAGGGAGGTGGAGGAAAGAGCCAGTTTTGAGGCTTCAGTGCCATCTAGTTTTGATTTTCTTGAGTTGAAGAGGGAATTGGAGAGGGAAGGGGCGACGAGTTGCATAAGAGGTGACCAGGAAGATGTTCTGGTTCCACCGAGAGATGCCCGAAGCACTGCGTTGGAATCTTCTGAAATGGGAGAGCTTGTTCAGCAGGCCGGAGTAAAAGGTCGAAGACAGCTGATGAAGCGATCGAATCTATTGGCAAAACAGGTCATCAGCATTCAATCTGCTCAGAGCATGGGTTATGTCTCGCAGCTGTGGGTCGATACGAGTTTGGTATGTGCGTGTTGGTTCTAAAGTACTAATATGCCCTCTTGTATCATCAGTTGTGCATTACTGCTCATCCTGTTGAATTTATGGCATTAATATTCATGGGGTTTTAATTATTTCATTATTTAAAATATTTTCTGATTTGTTTGGATGCAATTTCACTGATGGGATTATTATGATTTCACGGCTGGAACAGCTAATTTTAGTAAATCTAGTTAAGATCCAAATGTCGAAACAAAGTTTTGGATAGCACCACTTTAGTAAATCTAATTCTATAAAATACGCTTAATATGCTGGTTATACTTCTTGATAAATAGAGCCATTTGGGTTACTCCTTATCTTACGTTTTGGGGACAATATTAAACTAAGAGATAATTTGTTTATTCTCCATATTAGAATTTTGGACGAGAGAGTTTACATGCGTACATACATTTAAGATATGCTTACTAGATGGGAAATAAGAAGAAAGAAAGTTTAAAAAATAAAATGCATTTGCTTTTTTAGAAGAAAATTAAGAAAATAGTAAAATGGGAGAAAGGTTTTAGGACCAAACTATCCTCCCATTATATTCCTTTCTGAACTTTTCTTATAGAAAAGAAAACTAATTTGTTGAAAGACTCCTTTTCAGGTTGTTTTTATGCAATTTTTTTTATTATATGATTAATATGTCACTGGAAACATTTCTGTGCTATCTATTTCTTTTATTGTTCACATGTTCTTGCCATTATGATCATTGTTTCATCCTGAATTTTTTACCAGCGTGATTTCTACTGTAGTGCGGTAATTTGTTAAATATGCTCAGACCTTATATGGAATATTATGAATTTACTCAGTCCTGATTGTTTACTGTATGCAACTGTCTAGAGAATATTAGTACAGTCTTCACACCCTAAGTCATTTACGGAAGATTATCTTCTTGTTTTGGTAATTAGTTTTGCTATCAGTATGTATTATCTTATAGTCATACAACATTTTTTATTCTTTTCTTATATTGATTTTTCATGCTGAAGATTGAAATAATATATTGTAGCTAGCAGACGTTACTGCTACTTTTTCTCCTCTACTGGATGCATTATGAGGTTTTCTAGCTTCTGTTGTTTGTCCCTTTTACTGAAATTTGGTACTTCTAGAATACAAATACAATTATTGTTTACTTCACTGTTCTTTTGTTTTTTCTTTCTCTTATTTTAAGAGCCGATCTGTAAGTTGCTTATCTTTCTCAATTTTATTAACTCCTTTTCCTTGTAAACTATGCCAGTGGATTGTAGTGTTGGTTGAGGTGAGGTCAAATTTGCTATCTGGAGAAATGGAGAAGTTCCTTCTAGAGGATGTGAGACAGGTACAATTGCCATTTATAGAGTGTATACACATATTTGCCATCCAATATATGTGAAGCATGATCACTATTTATTATATGTGAAGCATGATCACTATTTATTATATGTGAAGCATGATCACTATTTATTATTTGTGCATTGTATATATGCTGCTTCTATCTCATGGTAAACCGTAAAAGTATGATAACCCTGCAAAATAATCCTTTCAAAGCTTCTAATGTTTGTATTCATTTATCCATGTTTCATACTCTCGCAGCTGTGGATTTCATGTATACACTTTTAGAAGGTGTTCATAAAAGGTTGATCAAAAACAATTAGAACAATCTGCTTCAGAATACGGCTTAATTAAACAAATGTCCTTTTTCTTGTGATTATGTCTACTTATGTTGCATTTGTGCTTGCAGTTGATTTTTTATTGATCTTGATAAATCATATAAAGCACTCATAAATTTAATGTCTTTTGCATGCCCTATATCCTAAGCATGGTTTTATTTCACAAATTTGTACTAGACATTAAACTCATACATACCGGACTGGTGAGGGAGCAAACTTGTAGGTACCTAGTATCACATTTGGTATTTTGTCAATATGATTGGCAAACTAGTATGTACCAATATGTTTATCTTCAATGACTCGTTTTCTATTCATTTGTAAAATATTCTAAACGATCACTAGTCGTTTGGAGCCATTTTGCAAGTTGTTGGATGCCATTTTTTGGTTATTCAACCTATTTAAATGCCTCTACATCCTGATACTAATTGTTGTGCTCATTTCAATCCCATGACAGTCATAGCCATTCCATTCCAAGTTGTCAACCACAACAACTCGCTAAGTGATAAACAACATATCAATATCATGCTGTGGCAAGGTTTTCAAATGTGGGCATTACAAATCGACAACATTGATTGTTGTTGTTTGTTACATTTGAAATGTTTCATTGGTGAATGTTACTCGTTTTGGATGCTATGAGAAGTTTTAATAATCTTGGTAAAGAATCTCCTGCTTACAAGATAGGATATTGTAGTTAAATATATTTGTAATTTTCTTGTAATTAAAATTAATATCAATCCCTTTTCACACTTAATCACTATACAACTAACTAATTTAGTGTTTTTGCAAGCTAACAGACCTTAAGGGATGAAACTTGGAAAGGTAGGGCCGGTTACAACCTTCTCAAGAAGGGTGGGAAATTGGTCAACCGTACCAAGTATAGTATGGTTTAGTGTTGATCTAGTACTGGTCTAGCAGTAGATTGAGACAAGTGCTTGGATATGTATTTTAAATCTGGATTCTAATTATAATAGTGTTCACATTTGTGTTTTATTAACATGACATGTTAATAACTTCTGCATCATAGTCATCATTAGCATGATGAGATTTAAGTCTATCTGTTGTTGAATACATTTACCAGTTATTAGCTGATTCTTGTTTAAATAATTTTACCATGATTGCAATACTTGATGCACTCTTACTCGGTTCTACATTTTGTAGGTAGGGGATGTGGTTCTTGTAGAGGATGAGAGTGTTGTGGAAAATGAACTGAAAATGATTGGGCTGGATTCTTTGGTATGGAAATTGTTTTAAGCTGATTTTTCTAATTCTCAAGGGAACTTTTAGGAGCTTTCTTTCTCAGGTGTTTTGTGTAATCCCCTAGGATAACTGATGCATATTTGCTATGTTCTACCTTTACACTTGGTACCATAGCATCCTTTCCTTTCTGGTGTACAAGGCAACTGTGGCAACTGAGTTTCTTCTTTTGGACTGTTGGTACTTCATTTGATGTTGTGTAGTGTACTTTTTCTGTGGGAAATTTGTTCTTAAGCTGAATTTTCTAATCCTCAAGGGAACTTTTAGAAGCCTCCTTTCTCAAATATTTTTTGTAATCCAATAGGATAACTGATACATATGCAATGTTATAGCATTACACTTAGTTGGTAACAAAACATCCTTCCTGGTGTATAAGGCACTGAGTTGCTTATTTTGGACTGGTGTAGAAGGCATAGAAAAGTACATTGCACTGCGTCAGATAAAGCACCGATAGTTCAGAAGAATATCCAAGAATGACATATTAACTAATTCATATATTTTTAAAGAGTTGTAGAGGGTTAACTATCTTCTCATTCTATTATTACTTCTTCATTGAATGTAGAGACTAGATTATTGAAAGGAACTTAAGACTCTGGTTGTCTTCTTGCAACTGCCATGAATTTTTTCACCTTTTGATTTTTCAGTAAGTTCAATTTCGATGATCATTTTTACAACGCCAAATGTTTCATTAGTTTATTTTTTTCATGAAATATCTCTATCATATAAATTCATTTGGTTCTACACACTGTTCCTTTTGCTTGTGTGGTTTGTGATTTATTACTTCAAATGCTTAACTTTTTGCCATTTGTTAGGTAGGGTACAATGTTGTGACTTCAGGCCGGCGAAACGTTGGTAAGGTAACTTTTGACTCTTGACACTGATTTGAGTGATCAATGGAGAATTATCATTTTTCTTGGAATGCCGTTCTTATTAGTATATTAACAATTCTTCTGTCTTTTCAAGGTTCGTGGCTATACTTTTAACATAAATTCAGGTGCTATTGAATCACTTGAGCTCGACTCATTTGGCTTGTCAATTATCCCTGCTAGTCTGGTAGCTTGATCCAACCCTTGTTCACTTGAAATGTTTCTAAAATTATTTCCTGGTACAAAAATAATAACTCTTTCTGAGCTTTATGCAGGTGAGCACATACTGCTTGTTGATTGAAGATGTTCTCGAAGTAGTTTCTGATACAGTTGTAGTGCATGAAAATGCTGTTTCTCGAGTCCAGAGATTAACAAAGGTATAAGCTAGTGCCAATGATAAGGATATGCTGGATAATTTTCAGCTACATTTCAGTTTAAAGTTAAACACTAATAACAGATCACAATATTTCTTATCAAACTTATCATTCCAAACGGTAATCCTTTTGTTGTTGTATTTTAATGTTCAATTGTGAGAAAATCTGCATGGCAAAGGATATATCAAAGAGGATGTATAGGTGTCTCTCTTGATACTGCATATTCATAACCATAATCAAATGAACCTTGTGATATTCAATCGGAACAACGTTAACTCTAAAACCATATGTAGCGTTTTCTAGATTTTTCTCTTGTTATCGATTTTCTTCCACTGAGAGGTCCGAGGATCGTCAGTTACTTTTTGTTTTCTTCAAGCAATAGGATGTTTTCCTAAATAGTTTGGTATCAATGCAACTTTAACTTGAATCAAGAAAACAATGATGTTGTAGATCTCTGAACTTATGCTGTGTCTGCTAGGAATGCGGGCAAGATTTTCCGCTTAGTATATTTTTATTCTCCTTGGTTGTTTGTAGTTCTGTTCCATTCCAAACATAATTTAGTCTGGAGATCGATGCAAAGTAATAACCATGTGAAATTGCTTCTTAGATTAGCCCTCCAATATTAGATGGTTACCCAAGCATTTTAGTTGGTGCACCTAATAGCCACCAGATTAGCACCAGCCTATCACTCTGAGCTACACGAGCTCCATGATGTGATGATATGCTCATTACTAGTGCAGTTGCCAGTTGTCTGATACTTGCCTCAAGAAAAGTTTTTCTTCTTCTTTAGGGCATTTGGGATGCTCAAAATCCAGACAGAACCAGAGATGAAATAGGAGACTACTTCGAATTTCGAAGAAATGATTCACCAATTCATGGTCGGACCAGGAGGAAGAACCCTTATGGTAGAAAGTTCCATCGGAAATTGAGAGAAACAGAGGACGACTGGGAACTTCCAATGGATTATTAATATGGTTTTTCTGTCTTCTTTCTACATTTTACTATGTTTTCCATTTTGCTGTGCATATCATCCTGCCACATTCGCGTATTTATAAATTTCTTCTCAACTGCTTGTTCTAGTGGGAATATATTCTGAAGTGTTATTGCACTCAAAACATATCTCAATCCCTTGAGTTATTTCATCATAGTAAGTCATTGATGAATTCAACAAAATTTGCAAGTTTCATTTGCCAGGAGTCGCAATTGTTTTTTTTTATTTTTGCCTCCTAATAAAATTGTCAATCAGGATATCCTAAGACCTTTTTCTTAATTTGTTCACCAGTAAATGAAC
The DNA here is from genome assembly GCA_027563935.2 of Costus lasius. Lineage (NCBI taxonomy): Eukaryota > Viridiplantae > Streptophyta > Magnoliopsida > Zingiberales > Costaceae > Costus > Costus lasius. The sequence continues at coordinate 131,602,003 of CM050450.1, read as the reverse complement.
CGTTTAAATATTCTCTATTTTCGTTTTTTTTTTTTTTTGACATAGGCAAGTAATGAGAGTGGGATTTGATCCCAAGACCTTGTTATCAACAAGGAAGGTCTTTACTAGTGAAACTAACTGACACCCTCTATTTCCGTATCCTTATTCATTTAGCCTTGTTTAAGGACACATTGAATTCTGAATTCTTGGTACTTAGGCTCTATTTTTTCGGGCCTTTTTTTTGGATGAAATTCACGAAAAGAAAAAAAGAATATTGAATCTAGTAGTAAAAATTGTCTAGATTCAATGTGTTTTTTATTTTTTTCCTTTCAATTTTTCCGTCTAATGAAATACAGCTTTAGTGTTTTTTCTTTAAAAATACAAAGTATTCACCTTAAAAGTAGCTATGTTCAAGTGCTGCATAATTTTTCATCAAAAAACCAATTTCTTTTAAATTTAATTAATATATTTTCTAAAAAATTAATAAAAGAGATGTGAAAAGACTGAAAAATAAGCTGTGGCCAACTAGTTTCTATTTTCAACAAAAAAAACTCTTATCAATAATCAAAAGCTAAATAAGCTTTTCATTTAATTAAAAAAAATATCATTTATTCAAAAAGAATATATCCACCCTTTACATATTCTCTAATATTCCCAAATAAATATTAAAAAATATTATATCTTTTTATTTAAATATTTAATTAGAGTAACTTTTTTTTCAACCCAATCTACACGAACATAATCAAAGGATACTAAACTTTGACTTAAATTGACCACGTGAATCAAGAAACTAAAAATCCGACCCGTTTACCATCCGCTGCCGTCCCTGATTCTCACCAAAGTTCGAATTGAAACCCCGCGCAGTTCCCTCGGACAGGTGCTGTCCGCCGGGTCCCACACGGTCCCCAGCTGTGACGAACCAGGCTCCCTGTATTTACCCAAAATGCCCCTCATCAATTATTACTGACCAAACCCCATCCCGCATAAACAGAAACTACGACCAAGTGGAAGAGCGCCACCTGTCGTATTGCGTGGATCTCAGCCGTTCAGTGATAGAATCTCTCCTGCCACTAAGTTTGAGCGATGACTTCGAAGCAGTAAGGGCAGTTTCGTCAACCTGACCTGTAAAAATGGGTATGGCGTCCACTGCGCTGTCAATAAGAGGGATTGGGGATCCGGAAGCGTTCGCTCCATTGCTCTCAGAAGATTGCGGCGGTGGTCAGCCATTAGCTTGATCTGAGGTACATCTCCACCAAATCTTTGAGCTTCTGCGAAGTGTCTTTTCGTTTTTCTTTTCTTTTTTTTTGCTTCAGATTTCGTCTTTGCTGTGAAGAACGCTGTCACTTTGTCTTCAAACTGTCTGCTGGACGTTGTTGTTTCCTATTCTTGAATCGATTGCTTTCTGCAGCAGCGTTTGCGGTTGCATCGGTAGGGAAAATGTTCTTTCTGTTGAGATTAGGAATTCCGGGTACTATATTTCAGTGAGAGGAAAAAAAAATCTTTTCGAAATGTTCTCAATTTCATCTGTCCGTTGGTACTGCAATTTTTAGGCATCGCGAGAAATTTGATACTTCACCGGTAGTTGTAGGAATCGCCTTTCTGGGTGCTTCGGGTTAATTAGGGTTATGAGATGATACATGCGCCCAGGACATGCTTAAGGTATTTTCTGGCAAACTGGAAATTGCCTTTCTGAGCTCGACACCGGCAATGGTGGAGATGACACGTAGGTTTGCAAGATGAGAAATTTGCGCTCTCTCCGATTAAGGGAAAAATACGTTCTACCATCCAAGAGGCCTGCGTTTGTCAGCCAGGAGCAAGCCTGTATATGTTTGATTTTATTTGTCAACAAGAGACAAGCACGTGGAAACAGACGATAACAATGCCATCTGCCTTCTTTTTTTTTTAATCTCCGTCATTCTCGCGAAGGGGAAATGGGCACCTCGCCAGTGTGAAAAGAGAGTTTGAAGCGCGTGCAAATTAATCAGAAAAGATGAACAGAAAACGACAAGGACAACATCTAGCGCCCCAATATCATGATGTTAGGTCTTACCATATATTTAGGAATAAAATTATAATTGTAAGGTCCAAATACCTAAAGATAATTTGAACCCATCCATGTGGGGTCTGGCTTACCGTGTTGCATTTGTTTATTTGTTCAGATCTATGATGTTTTCTATGCATTGACCAGGAGTAGATCCATCCAACGTAATAAATGGAGTTTTCCCAAGTGTTGAATCATCTCCATTCCTTGAACTAGAACTATCCAAACCTTGGCAGGTTTGCTAGGTTACTTTTTGTGATATATCAACTTTTCTGGTGCCTTCTAGGTTCCTCGACTGTTTCCAGTGCTGGAATCCATAGTTGAGATTTGGTAGCTATGCATTTACCAAGTATGTCTTTGCTTAGCCTTCTCTAATGATTTTGTTTCCATTAACGCAATGTGAGAACGGAATCTTGTCCTTCTGATCTTATCATATGGCCCTTTCAAAAGCCTCTTATCCAATAAATTTTCGTTCTTTATATGGTTCTCTCTTTTTTTGTTTCTACTTCTATGAAGTTGACTTCATGCTACAAGTAATCTCATTGTCTTTTGCATTTCTTTAAGATGCACGTTTCAGATGCTGCCGTCCAGTTTAGTGTTTTCTCGTGGAAAAAATTTGAAGTTAGTTTAGATGAAAAATAAACTAATCAACAACCAAGCTTAGATCTCTATTGACGAATACCTCCACATGCATTAGAATATATTCCATAAAGTTATTCTCATATAATCTATTTTCTAATTGCATGTTTGTTCTGAATTGTGGCAGGAAATTGACTCATCCCTACGAGGTCTATACTGAAGTGCAGCGCATTAGGTAAAAAAAATGAAGCGGATGCTATCTAAAAAATCCCACTCATGGTGGTGGGATAGTCACATTAGCCGGAAAAACTCAAGATGGCTTGCAGACAATCTTCAAAGTAAGAATGCAGCATAACCTAAACTTGTTTGAGTTTCTTCAAAGTGTCATCCAATTCTTTTAAATTGTAGCTCATTTTAGATTGAGTAGATTTCATGTCGTCTTATATGTTCAAATGCAAGTGCAAAATGATCTTTTTCAACTAATAGTTACAATTTAAGTCATCCTAATTTACCTTCGTTTGTCATGAATATATTCTCACAGTTTGAAGTGTCTTTCCCTGCAGAAATGGACCAAAGTGTCAAAGAAATGCTTAAATTGATCGAAGAGGAAGGTGAGTCTTTTGCAAAGAAAGCAGAGATGTATTATGAGAAGCGTCCAGAGTTGATTTCCCATGTTGAAGATTTTTATCGCATGTACCGTGCGCTAGCTGAGCGTTATGATAAAGTAACAGGAGACCTCCGCAAGAACATTCAAGCAGAACTGGAATCACAAGGTTCAGGCAGTGGATTAGATCTCGTTTCAGACCCACCTTCCCCTTCATCTGTACACTCTTCAGAATTTACCCCGGAGGCAAAGAAGTCCTATTCAAGGGCTGCTGGGTTTGACGTCTTCCTTGGCTCTGGTGGCAGCTCTGATATTTCCAGGAAGAGTAGTGATGGGCCTGATGGCTCGTCTTCTTCCTCTTCAGAATCTGATTCGGAGACTGAGTTTGATGAAACCAAAGAGGTAACTGGTGCGCTGCAGCAGAGGGTTCAGGAGTTGGAGGATGAACTCCATGAGCTGAGGGAGAAACTTGCGATACAAGAAGACCAAACCTTTAAAATATCAGCTTTGGAGGGAGAGCTAATAGCTGCAAATGAGAAACTCGACACAGCAGAAACAGGTATCTTGGACCTCAAAAAGAAGCTTGAGGAATCTAATGCTTCTTTGGACTCAACAATCACAGAGCTGAATTTTGAAAAGAAGAAGGTTCTTGCATTAGAGGAACAGATTGTCGCCTTGCAGAGTGAGATATTAGGACTTCAGAGTGAATCTGAGATTTTGAAGTTAGCAGCAGAAACTGCTGCTAAGCAATTTGACGTTGAGTTATCGAATCAAGTTTCTATTATTGAACAATGCAAAAATGAACTAGTAAATGCAGAAGAGAAGTTTGCTCAGGAGAAGTCCATTCTTCAAGCTGGAATTGTAAACCTTGAAGGTGCTAACATGGTACTGAAAGCAGAAGTAGAAAATTTGATGAATGCAAATTCTTCCCTTGAGGTTAGTATTCAGGAACTGAAAGATTCTCAAACAAGTTACATTGACACAATTTTGAGGGAGAAGTCTTTGCTTGAAGGTGAAGTTACAACTCTATCTCAGTCCAATGCTTTGCTAGAGAATAAACTCACCATGCTGGACAATCAAATGAGGCAGCTTGACGCTGGCAGGATTCAAGAATGTGGTGAAAAAGAGAAGCAGATAACTGAGTTAAATGCAAATTTAGATGATTTGAAAGTTAAAATTGCTATGCTGACAGGCGAGAAAGAGGGGCTTGCTTCCAAGGTGGATTCACTTCTCAATGACGTCAAGTTCCGTGACGACCAGATATTGCAGATGGAGCAGCACCTGCATCAGTTGCATTTGGAACACACAAAGCTGATAACGGAGATTGAGGAAAGTAGAAGTGCTAGTGAAGCACTCAAGTCTAGATTGAAAGAGCTTGAAGAAAAGGTGGAGATGCAGAAGGCTGCAATTTCAGATGGTGCCGAGTTGAAGAGGGAGGCAATTAGGCAGCTTTGCTCAACACTGGAGCATTACCGTGACGGCTATTATCAACTCCGGCAATTGCTGCAGGGACACAAACGATCTGTCATAGTGGCAAGTTGATGAGCTTGGTTAGTATTCCCTTCATCATGAATTCATCTACATGGTTACACTAGTTAATGATAGTACTTAAATGAGTCTTAGGATATGGCATGTGGTATTTTAAGAAGTCAGTGTGAAATTATCTTGTGATGTTGTTTCTGTATTTATGTATGTAGAATAATGTCTATGGTCAGTAGGCAGTGGGGTTGAAGTCCGTTCTTCCCCATACAAATTGAGAGGTACAGGAAAATGAAAACCTTGAAAGCGGATGTATGTAGTTCACGTGAATCTTGTTTGCTGAAAATGTTTTTCTTTCGTGAGCCCCTAATGACATACATCTGTATCATCTTAGTTTTATCTTCTGCTTCCAAGCTATAGCTCCATAGAGGTAATTTACAGATTTTCTTGCGTACAGGAAATTGTTTGTGGCGCAGTAAAAAGGTAAATTAAATGCAAGGAATAATTAATTCTCTTTTTAAAAAAAGTTGTCGTTTTTCTAATTGTTGGTTGAATCGCATGTGACGCCTAGTTTACTAAATTGGTTAATGTTTTTGTAAAATTGGATTACTGCTCCATTGACAGGGTATACTTGACTAGTGCATTGAATAGTTAATTCAGACTCTGAAATTGAGTTCAACCACTTAAGTTAGGTTGTCCGAATGAATTAGAATGTCCAATGAGTTGGCAGACCCTTTGGCCGAGCCAGATTCTTAATAATGCTACACCAAGACCACTTGATCGAGCCAGTTTGATAGGATCGCTCAACTTAGCAAAAAAATTGAACTAAACATCTTGGCTAAATCATACCCCTAGATTGAGTTGAACCCATATAGCCTAACCTAGTTGAACTAGCTCAACCATCTGGGGTAGATCATTGAATGACACGGATTGCCTAAGATAACCTAATTACTCGATCAGGCAAAGTTGTCGTTAACCCAAACCACTCGATTGATTTATATCAATCTGTTAGAAATAAGTAAGCAGCAAAAATGTCTACTGAATCGAATTGCTATAGTTCAGAGTTGGATAGCTCGTTTTAGAATTTGGACCGTCTAATCCAACTAAATATATACCCTTACTACTTGACCTTGTATATCAGAATACTCATGTAAAGTAATCATATTATTTCTAGAATTTAAACATCAAATGTTCTTCATTGCTACTTTAAACAAAGCAAACTAAATCAAAAACATTTGATGACAAATACAGCAAATATAGCATTCGGGGGCAAACAAAATTTTCTGTTCCAGTGCAATCAAGAGATCGTTGACAATATCTAGAGATCACCCTTCTGAGAAACATAATGTGGATATTGCACCAGATTAGGTCTCAAGGACTCGAGTAGACCAAGAAGTAGATGAATTTCCTTAGTTTCAACTTAGGGCCTCCATCTTTTATATCATACTTTTGTCATGAATTTTTACCTTCATACTGAGAAATGTACATCACACATGAATCAGCAGTTGTATATGGATGCAGACAAAGATGATCAGGTTTTTAGAGGAGCTTTCTTCTCTCTATCAGATATGCGTGCAGGTCCAGTTGTGTGCGACTTAAATCTACCTCTTCCCCCTTCCTCCTTTTCCTGATATGAGAAATTTCAATCATTTTCCTTTTCTATATATATGAATCGGGGAAGGTGGAAATATAGGCAGATTGTAACAAAATACAAATTCTCCGAAAATTCTCAAGCTTCAAGTAGCGCACTGCGCACATGTTCTAAACTGAGTTTACCGGAAAAGAGAAATTTGTTAGGAACCAAACTACATAGATCAAGCACGTTACCTTCTTCTTTACTATCTGAACAACATCCTCATCGTGAAGATTGTGTAAAAGCCCACAGTGCTGTGGGTAGTGCCGAGCACTCGTTCCCCAAACAAGCACGTATTTCACATCTTTAATTAAGCTTCTATGTATATGATTACAGAAATCCTCTACAGTGCATCCACCTCTGTCCTGAAAGAATGTCATAGTACAAAAACGAGTAAGTGACACTTAATGAAAAGTGACCCTCACTGATGCTAATGCATTCGCATAGCAGAAGAGACGCTACTTACAGTAGAAAGGACTACAGGGTCTGTAAAATCAGGCTGTTGGCCCTGAGGCTTTGTGTACACTCTTACTAGCCCCATTTCCTCCCACATCTTTGCTAGTAATCTGTCCAAGTTCAGCTGAAAAGGAACATGGAAACAGAAACAATTTTAACGGACGGTGATCGGCTGTCGTGATAAACCAATTCAGAGTGTAACAATTGTGCAAGAGCTGCGCTGTTAGTAATTGTCAGTTACAATGAAAAAAGAAGGGAAAATGACGGGTCAAACTACAATTTGCACCTGCCTTTAAATTACAGCTTATGACAACAGAATTAGGTTGGCGAGCAAGTCGGTCCACATCGTCAATACCAATGACATCAATCTTGTTATATACATAAATGCACTTCATGTATTTCCTGTTCCCCTCAATAACATCAATAAGATCATCCACAGTTGCATCCTCACGGAATAGCACCTACAAGCTAACTGTCAGAACATGGGAATAAGAGAAGAAAATAGATCAAATTATATACACACAATAACTGCACACCAGACCATAGATACAAGGGCTCCTACATATAGAGGGAGGCCATCAAGTGGAATCTTAATACTAGTATGATTAAGATTACCATGGAAGTAGCTTCCTAAGTTGCCACCTTCCATATTTCCCAAACACCCCTCAAGCAGGAGCATATATGTCAATCACATCCCAAGTATCATTGGTGTTCATGAGTGGTATAATAGTACGTTATAAATCAGGCTCCATGCTATTAAGAATCCATCTGAGGACAGTATAGTCCGATGTCTGCTGTGATGAATAAATTGAATATTCAACATCAGGCTGTGGAGAATCGAGATGAAGGTTACCATAAGAACTAAGGAAGAATTAGAGTTTGAGCTCACATAACATAATTGACACTATCAAATTTGAGATGATGCACATGGAAAAGATGGGTTCAAATATGGAAGATAAATAGCGTGGAAAAAAAAAAGTAAAGACAAATTGCACAAGAAATGAGAGATGCGATCTCTCAATTTATTCGCTTATGAGAACAAAAATTGACAATAATATTTAATGAGCTTACAATAATTAGATTGAGCTTTAGTATTTTTCAATAGAGCCATGCTATTTCAAATCAATTAACTTTTCATCAAGTTAATGTGTTAATTTTTTCAGTTGGCGAGATGTAGTAATTGCTATTAGAGCTAATTAAGCATAACAAGGGTCTAATAGGAAAGGGCTTATCATGGATAGTAAAGCTATCATTGGACTGACCCTATGTGCTGCTCACTAGAGATGGTTCTAGCCTATGGGCTATGAGTTGGCCTTGGGCTTAACAAGGATGTCAAGCCTTAGCTGAGGTTTTAAACAACCATGTATTGGAACCATATACAATCTTAATAATAATTAGACTACATAAAATTTGGGAGTATGCAACCGTATACCACCATAAACGTATGGTACATGCTGGTCGAACAGATAGACCAATAAGGGTACTGGAACTGAGGTTTTAAACATTGGTAGAAATATCCAAAGGCCGTAGCTACATGTGCAGAAAAGAGGCATATGGATTGATCATCATAACATTTGAACAAAGTTTGTGATTTGTAGTAAGAAAGCCAATATAATTAAGAGCCATTTTGCTGCATTATCCAGAATATTATCTAAGACGGATTCTTAAGTTCTATTAGCTGCTTGACAGCCCACTAGGATCCACTCATCTCCTTAGAACAACATGAAAAATACCATAATCTCCATCCATACCGGTACTCATTACTCTGCAAGGGGCTAATTATCTGCCTTAAAACTTCTAAGCCAAGGTCTAAATCAGCTACACATCATGTACCTTGCTAACTACATAACCTGATGAAAGGAAGTAAAAACTGAATAAAAGTTATAAACTTCTGATGAAAGTGAGACAACATCCAAATTTTGATAGCTATTAACGACAATCATCTCAATGGTCATGTAAATGAAACAGACAACAGGCTGTCAGGCAGAATAAAACTTGTCATTCATGCTGTAAAGATCCAAAAAGATATTAAGTCACAAGCCCAAATTGTTGATGCAGATTGCTTCTTTTTTCTTTCGTTTTTATCTTAACTCACATGTTTAGTTCCTCAACCTAACTCATTAACTTGATGAACTTCAAAAAAATGATGCAATTGAAAATACATAAATCCAAGTTAATGGTAAAAAGTTAATTAGACATATTATTATAAATATCCTTACACTTGAGTGTCCTAATTACTCCCAGTTAAAACTTAACATTTTTGAAGTCTTTAGACCTAACTAGCAGCTCAGAACCATCCTCTTCAACATGTGAAAACTAATCCAATTGGTGGAGCCATCCACACAACCGTTTCTTATTTGACATTTATCATGGCGACTCAGTCCACGCTACTACCATTTGGTTGACTCCCTTAATAAAAAAATTGACATTTAAATTTAATGAACCTAAAATGCGACAGCTGACAATGCTTAAGCTTAATGGCAGTAAATTCATTAGAGATTTTAATTACCTGCCTACTTATTATGTGGGACTAAACCTGAATGTCACGCAGTTTTGTCTTTATATTTGATCCATGTACTTATTTTGAGGGTTAAAATAAATTTTTTTATTACCAGAGTCAGCTTACTAGCACACTTCTCCACCTACCAACTCTTTCTCTTTTCTTAGCAGCACTGTCCACAACTTCTCTGCCTCTACTCACTTGCAGCACATCTTCTCCCTTTGGTTTTTTTCCCAGCACCACAAACCATCCCTAAGGCTACACTTTCTCAGTTGCTGCTTCATCTCCACCAGCTCTCCCCACTTTTCCTCCATCCACCTGTCCCCACCTATCTTCAGAAAACAAAAACCTGTTTCCTACTCAGGATGCATGGCCTTCTTGTTCTCTCAATGCGGCAGACCAAGATTTTCAAAATTTGGTCCCATAGCAAGTACTGCTCGACACGCCGGTCCGGACGAATCCGGACAGAACTATGGCAGCCAGAGGAGAAGAAGAAGAAAGAAAAAAAAATGGATGGAACCAACACGTTTGACAGCTAGAGAAGATGAAGAAAGAAAAAAAAAAACAGAGAAGAGAAAGCAAAGAACTGAACAGCCGTCAGTAGTGAAGAAGAAGAAAGAAAAAAAAAGAAAAACCAAAGACACATTCAGGTAGTGGAAAAGAAGAAAGAAAGAGAGATGAAAAAAAAGAGAAAAAAAAAAGTTGCGCTGTGGGCCGGTGCACAAAAGCAGAGTGTCGTGTGGCATCAGCATATGTGCTTTCCCAACTGACACTTTTGCTACTCCAGCAGCCAACCCTTCCTCTTTCTCTTTTTTCTTCTTCTCTTTCTTTTTCTTTTCCTCTTTCTTTAGGCAGATGTGTATCCTCCCCTTGATGCAAGCAAAGTGCGAAGCACCTTCTTCTTTCTCCTTTCTTCTTCTTCCATTCTTCCACTCCCGCTTTGCTTCACTTGCAAGTCCATGTACCAGTCCCTTCAAACCGGTCCCAGAAAGGATCAGTTTTTCAAACCTTGCGCCACACCCAGTCCTATTTTACTATAAACTAGTATGGAACTTCATGTGCTAATAACCAAGATTTAAGGTACTGTTCCCTATCGAGTGGTATATATCGGTCCGACCATAGACCGGTTCGAGTATATGATCAGTACCGGCTATATATATATATATATATATATATATATATATATATATACTGACTGGCACAATTGGTACCGTATGTCGGCAACACCAGTACGTACCGGTCTGACCACCAACTGGTACAATTGGTCGGACCGATGCTTCGAACCTTACTAATAACCATTCATTTCCCTCTTGAAGGTATAGCTTGTTATGGTTTCATCCTCGCACCTCAGATGAATAGAATGCTCCTTTGTACATCTGTCAAATTAAATAGTACTAATTACCACCCTTGGTCTTACACTTTCTGACTTGCGGTGGATTCTCATGGTAAACTTAGCCCACATACATGAAGCCCCTGATAATCAGATTGTTAACTCAAATATGTCCAAGTAGAATTTAATTATCTCGTCCTCACACGGATGATTTACAGTTTGGACTTTAGAGTCTTCTATTGCAAACACTGTCATGCTTTATGATGTTTACTATCTTCTTGCACAGAGGCCAACGGTTATACTTTGTGGTGATGACAATATCTTAATTAGGGGTATAAGAGGTTGAGTTCTTTCAGTTCTTACAAGTTGGGGAGAGAAGTGAAAACCTTAAACCCACTCCAGATAATATATTGAAAAATTAACCCAACCAATCAGGTTTCCATTTTTTAGGATCATGTTTTAGAATTTTAGGCACTTGAGCTTAAGATTAAGATATGGTAAACGAAAATAATAATAATAACACACTATTCTATCATAGTTCATATAAATTATATAATTGAACAACTTGCACAACAATAATTAATAATAGTACTTGTTATACCTGATAATATAAACAAGTAACAAAATAAATATAGCCAAACTATGCAGATATACTCAGCAATTTTGCAATACCTATCTACGTTTAAATTTATACAAGTATTTAATATTAACAAGGAAACTCAATTTGTATCAGGGTCATTTGGACTATAGATTTACAAGCAGAAACGTGATCCAAACCCGAACTCTAAAAGATGAAACCAATCCGGCCTAGAAAGTATCTTGGTTTTTGGTTACAGACTGGTTCAGGTTCCCTGGACTCTTTGTGGCACCTAGTTGTAATCAAGTCCACTAAAAACTAAGCAAGACAGAAGAATACCCTTTACTGATTCAAGATACCCTAAACAGATTCAAGAACGTGAACAGAAAACACACGAGACTAGCATTCTGAGATTTATGATAGTAACTTTCCTGATTTTGAAGGCTAATCACGTACAGTGATATTTTTGTGTGAATTTAAATGTAAGAAAACATACACCTGCGCGCTAATTGGAAGGTCCAACAAACATTCCAGTTCATACTTTACTAAGTTTGAAGGGCATACCTCTGCATTGTGAATCTTGTACTCGTGCAGAATTTGATAGCAAAGCTTCTCATCAACATGAGTCAAAGCACATGTACTATTGAACGCAATGCCACCGGTCTTTTTCTTTTTGAAGTATATCTAGAAGCATAGAGCATAGTAATTTGACATTAGATTTACTAAGGGAATATTTTCAAGCCCTCCCATGTAAAGTGATATGAATATATTTATTTTGCACAAGAGGTGGAAAAATGAGGTAAAGTAGACGAACATGTAAGAGGGAAAAGTTGCAAAAACATAGTAAAATCTACCTTCACTCCTGTATAAATTGAAAAAAGTGTTCATCAGACATGTAAGTAGTGGAACTAAAAAGCAAGAATTGTAAATCAATGTAAGAGCATGGCATGTTAAAATAGGATTTACAAATACAATCCACCTCCAAGTTAATCAGGTCTTAGTCAAATGTAAGTTCAACAAGCTAGCATGAAACTCACTTTGTTAGCACCTAAATTGATTACAGACCTTTGATTTCCTAAACAGATCACACACAGCGTAACTCTTCAGATGATGTTGATGAGATGAATTACGTTTAAAAGTGTCTCCGTTTACTGGAGTAAAAGATGAGATTATAAATATCTAGTGCAAGAATATGTTTTTTCCAGATGACAAATCCAACTACTTTTAAATAAAGATGCTGAGATCGTAGCTCAAACTTGTAATATCTGAAAACAAAGATAAAAAATTGCAACGCTAGACGGCTAGATCTAGAAACAAAGTAAGCACGATCCTCTTCATATATAGCAACGACAATGGCACCAAAGCATAAAACTTCAGTGTGGGGTCATTTTCGTTACATCAGGAATGTATTATGACCGTTTCAAATCCACCTTAAATTAATAAGGTTTTTTGTTTAATGGGTTCTGACTTCCAATGAACGCAAGTGTTCATCGTTAATTACCCCTAAAACTAGGGAACCTTTGATTAAGAGATCGATAGTACGCAACAAAATAAGAGAAACATAGCCAACTGATATTATTCACTAATTGGATTTGTCATGATACATATTTCGACATGATGAGAGAAAAAGAGTTTTCATCAAGGTGGGCAATTTGTGTTGGTCGAACTTCAGCCTTGTAGCGGCGTGTTGGGTAATATCCGGCCCAGGCAGTACAACGTTATATCGAGGAGCTACGCCCCGATGGTAAACATCGACGTACGCACCTCCCAAACGATATTCCATCGTAATACATTAAGGCTTGTTGGATATTAGGCCGGAAAGATCACCCGGCCTTGATGGCGCGCTGGATGACTTGAAGTAGAGAAAGACTATCCGGCCTCAACGGCGTATTGGATAATTGGGTTTGGAGTTTTATCGAGCCTTGCGGCGTATTGGATAATTTGGTTTTGGAATTTATCCGGCCTTGCGGCATGATGGATAATTTGGTTTGGAATTTATACAGCCTTGCGGCGTGATGGATAATTTGGTTTGGAATTTATCCAGCCTTGCGGCGTGATGGATAATTGAATTTGGAAATTTACCCGGCCTCGCGGCGTAATGGATAATTTGATTCGAATTTACCCAGCCTTGCGGCGTAGTGGGTAATTTGATTTGGAATTTACCCGGCCTTGCGGCGTAGTGGGTAATTTGACTTGGAATTTTCCCGGCCTTCCGGTGTGATGGATAGTTTGATTCGGAAATTTACCCGGCCTTGCGGCGTAATGGATAATTTGATTCGAATTTACCCGGCCTTGCGGCGTAGTGGGTAATTTGATTAGGAATTTTAAAATACTTAAACTATGACGAATGCGACGTTATATTGGGGAGCTACGCCCCGACGATGGGCGTCGACGTACGCACCTCCCAAACAATACTTTATCGCAATGCGTCAAAATTTTGGTATTATGAGAACACTTTCTTTCAGAGTCAACACTTGGAATGCGGGCTTCACTTTTAAAGTTTAAATTTGTTTCTGCAACGCCGAAACAAAAATGTTAGTTCGACGTCTTAATGACTTTTACCTACCATTTGCTTGTTTCCGTTCTTTATGAAAGAGTAAAGTTGCTCACTTTCTCTGACGCCCTTTACTCCTTCTATTCGTGTTTTTTTTTTACTCCTTTCTCTCCGCATTCTGATGTCTTCACGTTCTCCGCCGATCTCTTTGCGTTTTGGCGCCGGCTAAGGGGGGGGGGGCGTCGGCGAAAAGAAGGGCAGTGTTGCTGCTGCGTCTCAGACGACTTCGCACGCTGGAGGACGTTGCCGGAAGCAACGATATCGGCGGTGGCCAAATCCCTCGAGGGCGGCAATGAGTTGATTTCGTGGGTGGGTATTCTGATGGTGAGACTTTTGATCGAGGCATGTTTCTTTTGTTGCCCTGCAGCTGGGCGAATTCCAGGCGACGGTGACTTCGATCTCCACAGCGCTGCTGGGGCGGAAGCGGCCAGACCGACATTTTAGGGCCGCACAGAGCAGGCGACGGTGATGAAAGAGACAATACAGGGTTTCAGACAACCCTAGTTTAGGAACAACGGTGATCATGCCGTCCGCAGGGAGATAGCGCCGGAATTCTGATTTTTGGCCGGGATCGCGAGTTCATGGAAGAGGCGACGACGGGTCAGATTGGAGCGGATCCGGGTCAAGTCTACCCGAAAAGCGCATACCCCTTTTATTTATTATTATTATTTTTTATTACTCTCCTTTTATGTTTTCCTCTCTTCGAATGGCTCCTTCGTGTTTCTTTCCTCTTGTTGAAAACACCCATACGACGGCGCGTGGTGATCAAGACAGAACTTCGGCGGTCTAGAAAGTCCACTGTAATCCGATTCTGTACAGGTGATCTCCTCCTCCTCTTTCGTATCTCCCGTTTATTTCACCTATTGACCTCTGAACACTTTACTGCAGCACTCTATTGGGGTTCTAGGGCGATCGTGAGCTTCTTTGACGGGAGCCCTTTCGAAAGGCGTTTCACCACCTAGTGCAATCTTCCTTCCAGACGAAGGCCCGGGGAAGAAACAGATTCAAGGGGACTTCCGATCAGGTATTTCACCCCCCTTTCTCCCTTTCTCTTGCATTGCTATTTTTGGATTATCCTTCTCTACACGATGATGATTCTTTTTACTTGTTCTCGTGCCCTCTGACCTTCCTACACTACTTCTGCACGATGATGGTTTTCGATATATATATTTTATTCTCGTGTTCTTCTATTCTTTCTACACTCCCTCGACTCCTCCTGTGCCTTCACGTTTTCATTTCCTTCAGTACTCCTTTACTCCTCTCACGCCCCTGTGTTACCTCTTTTATCTTTTGATTTTACTCGACGTGTGCGGTAGAACATTTGGTATGAAACAAAGAAGTAGTGCGTGAGTATTTCTTTGTGTTGCCAGGTTGCTTAGTGCAACCATGAAGCCCTAAAAAAAACGAGCGATCAGAAGAAGCGTGTGTGTGTGTGCAACCATTGTGAGCCAGGTTGCTTAGTGCAACCATGAAGCCTACAAAGAAAATGAGAAGGAGGCGGGGTGGGTGTGTATAGCCATTGTGAGCCAGGTTGCTTAGTGCAACCATGAAGCCTACCAAAAATGAAAAAGACTTCCCTTCATTACCTTCCTTTCGCAGCTTCTGTGCTCTTCCTTCTCCTTTGTTTTTTTTCTTCCTCTCCCCCTCTCCCTTTTACCATCAACACCTCTTTATACCACCCCAGCCCAATGAGACAAAAATCTGCTTGACAGACGCTTTTCCCTTTCTTGCTTTCCTCCGCGCCCTCTTTTTTCCTGTCAACCGTGTCGGCTTTTCCTTGTCTCTTCTCTTTTCTTTAGCCTCGAGCGTCTCTGTTTTGTCGGCTGCTTCTCTTTTATTTTTATTTATATATATTTTTTATTTTGACTGATGCGGTCAATGCCCACCGGTCCAACCTTAACCCTTATTCCTTCTTATTTTAGCTGCTGCAATCGGCGCTCTCCAGCCCCATTCTATCGCATCTGTTGGGTTCTGGCTTTGTATAAGATCAGACTCAATTTTAACCCCATCTCTTCCCCTTGATCGACTGATGCTTATCGAGTCTGGTGCTCCAGAGTCAAGACCAACTTCGACTCGATCATCCTAGCAAGTCTGAGGTATCTGATGGGCGCTTGGTTGTTTTTTTTTAGCCCTTCATGTCCTTTCAACTTAGACACAGAACACTCATACCCTATTCATCTTTCTTTGCAGGGCTACCAGGTCTTCCCTTCCTAGTGTTCTCCTCTTCTCCCCTCTTTTCCGGGTGGATTTTGGTAAGTGCAGATTGTTGGTTCCATTCTCATGGTTAGCTTTTTCTTTTATGGAATCTCATAGTAGTAAGGCTTCCACAGGGCTCTCAAATTTCTATTCATTTTCAGCAGTATGTACATTGAGCATATGCATTGAGCAACGTACTCCTCTTGTAGAGCTGAGAAAGTGATTTTGTGGTTCAACATAACATTCACCAAATCTTGGTTATATTGATATCAGTGGTCTGCAGGAGTATCTAGACCAGTTAGGTTTCAATTTAGTTGGATATGGGTGCGCTACCCGCATTGGAAATTCTGGAGAACTTGATGTACAAGTCTCACATGCAATATCTGAGAATGGTAATATTCGTCATTTTATTCAAATTTTGAGAACATTCCTTCTCCGTTGAATTAAAATCTGATGATGTTGTTCAACTGCAGACATAGTCGCTTCTGCTGTGTTGTCTGGAAATAGGAACTTTGAGGGGCGTGTACATCCCTTGACTAGAGCAAATTATCTTGCATCACCTCCCCTTGTGATAGCTTATGCTCTTGCTGGAACGGTATGCATCAATTGGACATAACAATTGTGTTTCAGACTTCGTTATTCTTTTCCTAATGGACATCCATGTTGCATTTGATACACAATCAAAGTGTTCGTGCTTGTGAAAATGCACCCCTTAGTTTGGTATTTTAACCTTAACTTTAAGCAGTTATATTAAATAACTGTTCAGAAATACCTTCTATTAATGATTTTCAATTATTATATAGCAAATATAGCTTCACTATTCAGAAAGTATATAATGTATTCCATTGTCCTCGGTACATAGAATTTTTAAATATTTATTTGGTTGCATCTTGTCTTCATCTATTTGCATCTGCATTTGTTCTCTCACCATACCTTTATCACAATCAAACACACTATTTGCAACCATGATAACCTTGATCAAGGTTACTTCTTCAGTATTGCTTTTGCATATTTGCCCAAACTCCAAAATTGATTTTGTGGTTCAACATTCAGCAATTAGAGAAAAGTATGCATTTAATAATGTGTATTGCACATATTAAAATGTTGGAATAGGACATGCATTGGGAAAGCTCTACGATGTTACCTGAGGTGGCCTCTTGTTCAAACGTAGGCCAACAGCTTCTAGTTCTTTTGTTAATATCTGACGGTGCCCCTCACTCTGAAATCATCTTAAATGGTGTGTAC
This sequence comes from Costus lasius, assembly GCA_027563935.2. Taxonomy (NCBI): domain Eukaryota; kingdom Viridiplantae; phylum Streptophyta; class Magnoliopsida; order Zingiberales; family Costaceae; genus Costus; species Costus lasius. The sequence goes on along the minus strand of CM050450.1, from coordinate 131,584,830 downwards.
ATTTAGAATTCAGAATAATGGGTGTAAGAATTATGATATTGCAAAAAAAAAAAGCTGTCATTGTAATTATAATATGCAAAAGTAAATAGCGTATGATCATGACATAAGAGAATTGTAAGAAGCAATATAATCACTGATGTGAATTGTAAATGCTAGCACTTCCATGCTAATGTTTTAAAATTTGATCTATGATGGTGATGGTCTCAATAGAACTTTTTCAAAAGAAAATAATCCTTAATGTAAGTCATACATGTCCAACAAAATACTTAAAATGCATATAAAAGAGTCACAAATCCATATTATGGTATTACTACCAGTTTTCAACAATTTTCTAAGCTTGAAAAAGACAACATTTTAGGCAAACTATACACCAATATAAACAAAGAGTGAATTACAGAAGCTGAAGTTAATGTAGTTAGATGCATCTAATAATTTGATTGAATAAACACAACAAGCATGCTGAAGTAATTTGGGTCTGTAATCGTCAACGGCAAAGATTGCCATTTCATAGCATGGGAATATGCCGTCAATGTGCCTTCTAATATCTTTGTAGCATGACAACTTTAATCATTCTAAGCATTATAGTGATCCTTGTTAAGGGCCAAAGGTGTTTGACTAATCTTGTTCCGAAACCTAATAGCAGTAGGAGCTTTTAGGAGTCATAAGTTGGAACTATCATCCATTTCCCCAAAGGTTATTTTAGCTTGAATACAAATATTCTACAAAAATATTCCTTCCCATGCTAATAGGCAATCTTCCATCCTCATTCCATACAGACCGTGTAAATCAGTCCAACTTGTACTCGTATGATACCATTTCATACAGGGCAGTACATACCGGTCTATTCATGTACCGATCAGTACTGATTTGTACCCATATAGAGTTCGTCGATACTCGATACCCCTGGTATAAAAGTGGCATATACCGGTCCGGTGAAGAACTTGGCTTCCGACTGGTATTGCACACATTGCTATGTATTTAAAACTTGGCTTCCATCCCATCTGCCTCTACTACATCCTTTTGAAGTCTTTTGATTAGCAACACATATGCGGGTTTCTACTTAATGGCTTCAAGTGTCAGTAATTTGAAACCTATATTTTCATAACTAGTTTGAGTCAAGTAACAATGATTGAAGCAGTTGTTTTATAATCCAATATTACACATCAAGATTCAAGGCATAGCATATTTTTTAGGGATAATCTTGAATAAGATGGAGCTTCTAGAAGCCTGCATTAAGACTCATAGAATGTCAGGTTACCCCCATTTCTTATATCTGCATTTCTCATCGCATACTAAAGCAGAGCAGCTAATACTTTAAGAACTTATCCAATTAGTTGAAATGTAATCTTAAGACAAAACAGCCAATGCAACAAGATTGAATCTTATCCAATTAGAGTTCACATAATGGATCACATCTATAAAATAGAAAAGACAAAGGCCTAAAATCCACATCAACATTTGAATAAAATAGGATCTACGGACCAGAAGGAGCCTATTGAAGTGCTAAATTAGAAAAGGTTAAAAGCAGTGACACTTCTATAATTTGAGTTAAAGACACCATGTCGAGTAGAAAAAGGATTCTTCAAAGAACAGGATATAATTGGAGTAGTGCCTGAACATTGTAAAAGAACAACATAGTAGGCGTCATGAGCCAAGAAATTTGCAGCAATCAGCAGCGAAATCCCCTCAGAAATTAGTTGAAGGCATGAGTAGCCCAACCAAAGAATGTGTTGGACATGTGGGCAAGCAATCTATAAAGTAGGGTCCCAATGTATTGAGAATGAGATGCCTAGTAACGTGTGAGGTTAACCTTCATTCATCATTGCTGGAAAGTGTATAATATTGAAAAGTATATTATGGAATGAAAGTATTTGAAAGTGGCAAATTAGGTAGTGACTTATGTAGTAAGTAACCATTAGAATATTACTAGAACCATACCTAAGATCTCAATATATAGGCCTATGTGTCCATTGTTTAAAGTGTGACCATATATAGTAAATATATTATTATTACATTATTGTACAAATATCTCCATTATTCTCCCCCTTGCTACTTTTACTGCAGTATCATAGCATGATAGATTGCCACCATCAATGAGCTCAGTTGGTTGCTCATCCTCAACGATCATGCGACCTCTCTGCCGGTGTCAACAAATCATTGCATCAAAGCAAGAGTAGTCACCTCGCCATCACATCTACTACCTTTTGCAACTTGTGTTTTTTTTTTCTATTCAAGACACCAAGGTTTGAAAACTCGGTCCGCGGCTCAGTCCGGCGAGCCACCGTACCAGTGAACCGAGTGAAAACCGGCACTAGGGTTGGCGGCAGAAGCTTCGTTCGAAGCTTCCGCTACCATTGGAAGCTTCGTTCGAAGCTTCCGGAGGCTGTGGAAGCTTCGTTCGAAGCTTCCGGCGGATGTGGAAGCTTCCAATGGCTGTTCGAAGAACGAAGCTTCCGCCGCCTGCAGTGCTGCCCGCCGTCGCTTCCAGCCTCTGCCGTCGCCGTTGCCGCTTGCTCCGCCCATCTCCGGTGCCGGTCCCTCACCGGACCGGTACAAACCGGCCGGTGGTACCGGACCGGTTCCTTAAACACTGCAAGACAATACTTCAATTCATTTGTGGCAAGCACACTCTCATCACCCCTACTCGGTTCCTTTGCCGGAACTCCATTCTAGTGCTCTTTGGACGTTGCAAATTGTCCTATCAATTTTGGAGGGCTCTATCATCAAGCCACAAACCTTTGCAGTGCTCTTCTCAAAGATATGATACTGAATGACTGAAAGAAGGCGGCCACCAACCTACTTCTGCAACTCTAAAGCAATTCGCTATCAAATCCACTAATGTTGTTGATATTGCCATCGTTGCCAAAATTTGTGCCGTAGTGATCCACAAATTCAAATCGGATAATTGCAGATTAGCTGCAACAGCAGCCTTCACTTACTACTGTTGCTCACCAGATTCAAAAAGAAGTGCCAAATGATAACCCTTTCATTTCAACAATTGTTTCCTACTAACCACATGCTCTTAGCATCACACATCCCCTACAACAATGGCCACTTGATAAGGCCTATCCCTACTCCACTACTAACCCAATCACGACATGCATCTTCAATGGTCCAACATGAACATGCCACACTCACCCGTCTCTTGTCCTCCCACTTCACCATATCATTGTTGCTGAGTTATTGTTGTATCAAATCTCCACTGAAATATCTCATTTTGTTGTCACGGTCTTTGCCACTAGCACAAACCTAAGCCACTAGGGTTTGAATCTCTTACAGTTATTATATATATGATATATAAATATTAGTATATATGTATGCATATAAAATTTTTATAAAAAAAAAAGATAAAGAAAAAGAAAAAAGGGAGAGAGAAATATTTGATGGTAAAAGGATGAAACTCCGTCTTTCGTACTATTTTCATTTCTATAATGAGCCCTCACTAGCATCATTACCTTTGCTAATGATCTCACTTTGTAACCAGGGTAAGCTGCTTTGCAACCCTAGTGAGCTCTTAATTAGCACTACTGCCTTGGTCATTGCTTTTGTTTCACACTGAGCTCTCAGGTTGTTTTGTGGCTTCTAGCCACTACTCTCAACATAAGTTTAACTAGTGTCGTTGCCTTCTCTACAACTCTTTCAACCAAAAAACATTGTCTTTACTACTACCATATTTTTGTACAAAGCTAGATATAATTTTAATATACTCCTGCTTCGGTGGGATGCTGGAAAGTATATAATAGTGGAAACTGGAAAGTATATTATGATAAAAAATGATATTGGAAAGTGGCAAATTAGTAACAATTATAATACTATTAGAGATTGGACCTAAGGGTCTCTATGTATAGAAACATTTATATCCATTATTTAAGGTGTGTATATATATTATAATTATATTATTATTATTATTATTATTATTATTATTATTATTATTATTATTATTATTATTATTATACAGTGCAAACTTCTCCATTATTCTCCCCTCCTAAACTTCTTAACGATCATGTTGATGGGTGACAAAGAAAACAAGGTTAAACATATTTGTCATACTATTTATCACATTAAGAAATATAACAGATAAACATAAAGAATTTTTAATGCATTTACTTATAGTGTTAAGCAAACAAAAAGCATGCCAACGAAATGGGTCGATGACATCCATCAAAGGGGCATTCCAGCAACAAAGAAGCCCTGAAAAACCTCACTTACTTTTGAGGCATCAAGAACCATTAGCACAATGTCTGACGACTTGGCAACAGCAATAACCTGGAAACAAGGAAATCAAAGTCAAAACAATATCTTTCTGATATAGACATGACATTTCACTTTATTGTTAATAAATCAACGTGCAGCAGCAATCAGAATTTGATTTATGGTTATTTTGCTGCATAAATGTATAAAAACAACAATGCCATTTCGCAAATAGAATTACAAATTCAGTTTCTGAAAATTGCTGCTATAATCCCACATGAGAACCAAAATAGAACCTCGTTAGGGGCAAGGTTCAAATTCTACACCAAATGATACACCAGGTACATATCGTTCAATAAGATGCCAATACTTGCCCTTACGTATTGGAGGAGAGAAGTTGCCAGAGCATATCAATACAGCCCGTGTATTGTTTGTAAAACCCACATATCATGTAAAATACATACTAGTTGGTATGCTTCCAAAAGCTAGGTTCCTATACTGCTTTTTTTTACTATTCGGGATAGTTTCTTAATGTTTGATGCACTGAGTTAAACACCTTTCATGCCATATTTTTCATTCACTCATTCTCAACTCTAAGTCTCTCTGAGCTCCCAAATTTTCAATCTCTCTGAGACTTTCTCATCATTATGAATCATTATTCTATGGCTTATAAATCTTATAAATCGCATAATATTAATCTCAAATAGGAACATGTTCAATAAAGAACCGTCAGTACTAGCAATTCATTCATTCTAATATCAACAACAAAATGTGGTAGCATTGTCCGTCTAAAGCGACATCATGTTGTTGGTTGCCTTGAAATCTATTAAAGCTTGGAGTAGCTTAAATACCCACAAAATGAACAGGATGTAAATTGCACAGCGCCAAGAAGCACTACTAGTTCAGTAGATGAACATCCTAGCATCCTGTCTACAACAAAAATGGGGAGAAAGATTAGACCAAGGATCTCAAATTGCCACGCCATCTCTATGCTTTAAGAGCTCAATATGTCTTCAAGAAAGACTGACGGTCTCAGTGATCTACCAAACGAACCAACTTCTAAGCAAGTAGCAAAAGTAACAATAGAAGTGTTATCAAATCCACTTCAGGCTGCACATATCCTATGTGGGAGTTAGGGAAAAGAAGAAATCCCTAACGAAAGCTCATACCAATCTCAACTCTTGCAGAGGCTAATACCAACCCATCTAACCCCAATAAAATAACTATGATTAAAATGATGGTTACAAGACAGTTCCTATTAACTAAATGCCAGTGTTGAGGAAGATGTGGAAACTATATCTATCTTAACCCAATGAACCAACAATAACTAAGATAATTGTCACAATAGAAGAAGAAAGCCCTAGCCACAAATACAATAAAGGGAAATGCTCAATTGACCAAATGTCATCAACCCGTCTAACCATAAAATAACTATGATTAAAATGATTGTTACAAGACGGTTCCTATTTAGTTAAATGCTAGTGTTGAGGATGCGGAGGCTAATACCAACCCATTTAACCCCAATAAAATAATTATGATTACAATGATTGTTACAAGACAGTTCCTATTGTTACGCCCGTGACACAAGCAGACAAAAGGGAGGGAAAAAATTTTAAAATAAGATAATATTAATTAAACCTAGCTGATGTGATTGACGGGACCCGTCACTGTGGCCGTGATTGGAACAATTCTCCTTTGTTCCCTCACTGTGCACCCGTGAATCAACCGTTCCCTTTCCTATTATTTCTTTCCCGTATCCGTGCGCTCGTCTCCACCGAACGAACGCAGCTTCTTGCCCTCGATCGTGCCTCCCCCTCATCTCCTCGCGTCCGGCAACAGCTCCAACAAGCTCCTCCACCGCGACGACGAGGCCGGAACCTTCCTATCATTTCTATTTGGCGACGCCCCATTTCCTTCGCTTGCGATTTCCGCTCTGCGGCGAACGCATCGTGCGTGCACATTCCTTCCAACGCCAGCGACTGCCTTTCTTCTCTTTCGGTGCCGACTCCAACCAGCTGCCATAACCTTGTTGCTACTTTGATCCTTGTCTGCCCTTGCCATTTCGTTCGGCGAGTTAGGGCTTGGACATAGGTGCTCCGAATGCTGTTTTCCTGCAACGTTGTTGCTCCGACGAGGTCCTGTGGCGAGCGGCAAACTTTCCCCTCACTTTTTCGGCGAGTTACAAACTCCGGCAGCACTGTTCCGACAAACCTCGTAATCCGTGCTAATGCCGCAATCTACATATTTGGACTGGTTCTTGTGTACTCCGACGTTATGTGGTGTTATTTGTTCGCACGTGGATGTGAACTAGGTTAGTACCTCGACTCGACCTCGCACGTATTTATACGAATGCATGCGTAAACATAACCTGGACATGTATATCGAACTTAATTAAGTAACTTGGATCTAGATATAACTACTTAACGAACTTGGATTAGCATGTTAATTAATAATTATAGTAAAATGGATTATATTGAGATACTGTTGACTTATACCTTGATTAACCTGTTAAGATCTGTTAATTAATACGCGTGTCTATCGGTTGGTTCTGTTTATTATTCGCCTGCTTTTGAGGTAGGGATTCTACCTCCTTCCTTTGTTACGGTGTCAACCTCATGTTTAGTTAGCGGCACCTTCTTATCGCTGTGATTACTATTGACTACATTTCTAATTTCGTTCTGCTTGAGTCTTATATCTGTTGACATAACATGATTGCATGCTACACGGTATAAGTATTTGGTATTATTCCGTCAGTCGGTATTTGTTATGTTGTCATATACATATACCTACATTGAGGGCTAAATGTCTAGCGATAGACATGTCAGTGTATCTCAGATATTGCCTGTTATATTTCGAGATGTACGATCGTCTCTCTGAGCCAGTGCTAGACCGAGGGAGCTTGATGTTATGAGCTCGATGTCTCGGATCTATTGTCAACCCAGTGATCGCCTTGGCGAGATGGGTTGAACTGAGTGTAGGACGCTACACTAGCAAGCAGTCGTCTCTACTGTTCGGAGAGCCATCAGTAGAAACCACTCTATTACAGAGTTGCGGGTCTTGGACCATGCTATATCAACTCCTAGTTTTATCTGTGTGTGATGACACTATATTGATGCGTATTTTAGTCTGATTATGCGCTATACGGGACATGTAGAGTTACGGTGGTATTCTGGTAAATTCTTATATTCTGATCATGCACCATATAACTTTGATATATCTCTACTTAGCCTCCGGCTAACCCCCTTTGACTTGACTCCAGGTTCAGGCACGGCTCCATCTGGAGCAAATTAGATAGTTAGACGTTGACTGCCAGTCTGGGTGGGTTGTGCTGCATAGTCATTCTGTTGTTGTATTTCATATATGTTATCTTGGACTTATTGACTGCTGTGCCGGTCGTGTATCAGTTGGGTTTGTTGACCGCTGCATCGGTTGAGTTATTATGATTCTATTGACTACTGCATCGGTCTTGTGTTTGTCATTTTGTGTCTGGATATTTTGTGGCCGGGTTGGCCTTATGTGTATGTTATTTTATTCTATCCTGTACCCCTTGGGTTCCTTGCTATCTTGTCAACTACAGTGTTGTTGCATCCCGATGCCGGGATTTCCCGGGTGACTCTCGGGGCATAACACCTATTGACTAAATCCTAGGGTTGAGGAAGATGTTGAAACTATATATATCTCTGACCCAATGAACTAACAATAACTAAGATAATTGTCACAACTGAAGAAAGCCCTAGCCACAAATACAATGAAGGGAAATGCTCAACTGACCAAATGTCATCAATATGAAGAAAAAGAAGAAACTATATACCGTCCAATATTGTTTCTCATTATGGAGTCTATTACACATCTAGTGATGTTGATATTAGAGATAACGCATAAGTCAACAAAGAAAGAGATGATGGTAGTGCAAGATCTAAAGGCTTGTCCATATCAATCCAACTTTGTACCATAGTAAAGAACCGGTACAAATCCAATACTATATATATATATATATATATATATATATTCGTGTGCGTGTGCATGGATGTACGTGCAACCTTGAAAGACAATAGAGAGAATATAGAAACATGGATGTGCCCCATTAAACCCATGACTATAAATGTAGATGAAGAAGAAGATAGTTACCAATGTGCGGGATAACTTACCAATTCCAAATGACTTGAGACAATATTATCTAAGGGCTCAAAATTGCAATGAAGTACATAATTCATTTTAGATATAGTACTAATCATGATTTACAAGTCCATGTCCAATTGGTACTTACTAAACCATATTGACACATAGTGTAAGTGGCACTTGTGACTTGTGAGTACTAGTATATACACACATTCAAGACCAATCATGTTATGTATTGGTATTTTGTAATCGTACCACTGGATACACACCAATTTTTAGAACTATTGGACTAACGTTAATCATAGACTCATAAGACAAAAGCTTCTCTTAACAAGCTCAGATAGCATAATTCAATTATATTTATTATTTTTATTCAAATGACTTAAGTAGTTCTTTTGGGACAACACAACAGGAAAATAAACATGCATTTCTTTTTCAAAAAGAAGATGCCTAGTTGAATGAAATTAAAGAGAAGAATTGGCTCGAGCTGGCAAAGATGGCCACAATGTGGCTTGCTAATATGGCATAACACAGTAGACACAATCACACGACATTAGTTTAGTGGTAGATCAACACGGATGATGGAAGAATTTTAACCCTTGGTTATGATTGCCAATGGTTGATATCAATGATCTACAGAATGAGTGCAATTAGAAACTAAAGCAGGCAACTCGTTATGTAGGCTTACAGCTTAGGTTTAACAATTAGCTATTAGAAATGTCTCAGTAGAAAAGCATCAACATGTGATTGCTAGCCAACAAAGACGATGGGAGTTCAACAGCTAATAATCATAGAACAAACAGGCTCTATACAGTATACAGTACAAAGATAACCAATGTTGAAATTTTCATCACATGATGAAATACCAACTCTATGCTAGTGCAATTATAACCAAGCATGAAACAGCCTTATCCTAGAAAAACCAGACCTGTTGAGAAAAAACAAATTTTCCTTGTAGTTATTTCATTACTAAAAGGAGGAAGTTCAAGGAAGGATAATGGAAATCCAAGAAGCCAATCGATACATGAAAGACCATACCTGCCTACCTCGCCCCTTGCCTTCTGAAGCACCTTCGATGATCCCAGGAAGATCAAGAAGTTGGATTTTGGTATCATTGTAGTGAATAATTCCTGGTATGCAAGTAAGAGTTGTGAACTCATAGGATGCAGCTTCTGAATGTGTTCCAGTCAACATTGTTAGAAGTGTAGACTTCCCAACACTGACACATGAAAAAGATATGACAGTAAAAACAAGAATTATTGTTCATATTGAACCATACATAGGTTGCACAATATTGTACTAAACAGCACGAATTAATATGCATGGAGGAAAAAAACAGACAAAAAGAAGCCATGAAAAAAAACTAAAAGAAAAGGAAAACTTAGAATGGGAGAGAGGATACATCCTCTAGCTGTAGGTTTTTTTGTGCTGCTATAGTTTGAAGAGAAGGGCAGCCAAGGTTCAGCCTTCTTGCTTTATCCCTTACAACCATTGATGGATGCAGGAAAGGTAGCATCTGAGCGCTACATGTAACATAGGATTTTTTCAAAAGCCAGCCTGAAGGGATTTGACCAAAAGTAGTCAAGTCAATAAACAGGCTTCGATGGTATGTCAATTTGCTACGCATCAGCCTACCTACTTTCTGTACTGCACAGTACCGCAGATTTTAATTTACTTGGGATCAAATTCTTACTAATCACTAGATTACGAATAACCAAATCATTTTCAACTTTTTTAAATGAGCAGGAAAGCCACTAAAACTGGTAGTACCTTCCCCAAACATTTTAGGGTATAAACTCGAGCAACTAAATGTGTCAGAAAGGTTGTAATGGGTACTTGGAGATTAGGACATAAAGAGGCTTCAAATAAAACAAGTAAATTATTTTTATGGTGAATAGGATAAGTCTTTCCATGAAAATACCATCTACAGGTTCAAATTGTCAACACGATAAGAATAACAAAGATTATAATTTTCTCATGTTATCATAAGGAACTCAACAAAACATGAAATATATACATGCTATCCACTAGGGTAATTTTGTTGCACTTCAAGAAGAATGGTATTGCATCATTCACGATTAACGATTATAGTAGTCATGCTGTCACTACTTATAAAAATTTAAAATTTTCCGTGCAATCAAAGCCCTTGTACTTCCAACACTTCTTTCAAGAAACACAAATTCCAAGATTTATTTCAATATGCATGGATCCACCTCTAGTGTTACTATAAGAAACAATAACAGTAGGTCATGTACTTAATAGCATACCTATAATATGCATCTCGATATTTTCTCAAGACCACCATATTACTAGGTCATGCCCTCTAGGATAAGCTAGTCTAACACTATGGCCACCCTTCTCAACATTCCTAGCAGATACACTATACAATATCTTCTTAGCACCCTATCAAGTCACACTAAATAACCTCTAGGGTGTTTAGCAATTACTTTCTTCCATGCATCTTTGTCTTCTAATGTCACATGTAAACAATATGAGCACACATACAGATTTCAATCCCAAACTCAGCTATATAGTTCAACACAATATGCAGTATGAAGATCTTACATCTTAGTACAAGAATAATGATGATGTTGACTAGGAAATATTCATTTAGACTCTTGCTTTCCAAACTGTCACATTAAGTTGCCACAAGCTATCCATAACCAAACAGAAAATTCAGCTTATATTACAATATTTCCAGTCTACTGCTGTCTTCTTCTGGACAGCATTCCATATCTACCGCTTTCCATTTCCAAATTTTTAGGTTTTGAACTAGAAACTCCCCCAGGTATAGAGATGGTTTTTCCTCCTCTTTTGTAAAAAAATTCACTAAAGACACCCCCATTGTACCTGGGTTTTCGTTAAGAGTTAGGAAGAAGGGGGAAAGTGATGATAGGTGATTGGAACCAATCTCCAACTGTCCTTAATTGGCTGCTTACATCTTCTGACTTAAATCAGTTAATAAATTCATATTAAGGTTAAACTTGTTCTCTTAAGATATTTTATTTAAGTACCACATAATGATATTTGCACTCTAGAAATTTAAAAAACTTATAGTATGTCCCGACATATCATAGGTAGATATTACATATACAATTAACACATTAGGAAAGAAAATTGCATTTATAATTATAAAATTTTTGAACCATTCCAAATTCAAAACTTTTGACCTGTCCAATTCTTATCATTCGATAAGAGTAGGACATAGTAGTCTGACCCCATACTGACACATGGTATAGGGTCAAAACCAATTTGGTATTGCATATATTTATATATAATTGTATATATACTTATATATGTAATATATAAGTTTCATGTGTTATTGATATACCAAGGTTTACCCTGTGCTATAATGGTACTGTGACTATTGACACTGTGCCTCCATGATAATGCACCAATACATATCATATGGTATGGGCAATATGGACTAATTTTTAAAACCTTGGTATATACCTATATGTACAAACTGGTATCAGAACTTTGTTAAGTCATTATCTTTGAGAATGTAAAGCCATTATGGTGGCCAAGCCCCTAGGTGTAATACATTATTTCATATGCCAACAAAGAGGAGGTAAGCATCCTGAAAATATACAAACATTTTTTACTATTCAAAACAGTACTCATGCAAACTTGAAGATAAAATATGTATATCCTCTTAGTTGAAATTTGAATATCCACTATGTTCAGTATCTACTACGATATTCAAATAGGAAAATAAAAGAAATTTAGGTATTTATTTATATTATGCTGATAACCTGGCACCATAAGAAACTACCACTGGAACCAGCGTTAGACAGGCACTTGGGAGCCATGGAGCAATGAATTTCATGACATGGTTCAGTTTGAAAATGTACTAAAGAAAATAGATAACAAAAGATGGTATCATGGAACTAGAGAAAAAAAAAGACAAGTGATAAACCTTGGGAAACCAATTAGTGCAACACGACCATGGCCAAACTTTGTTACTTCAAAACCTTCTCCAGCTCCACTAGAACCCTGATTGTAAATGCGTTCACTTTAGCGTTGCATAGGTAGAAACCAAGATCCAATATACGTGTTAAAAAAAAGTTCCAATCATATCTATTACACCCTAAACCTGATACCATACATAAAACCTTCCCTGAGTTGCAATTACAGTATGCATCATACTCTAAGCATACATTCTTATTAGAACTAACAGATAAACAAATATATGAGATACATGAAAAACAAACAGATATACAAGATCTATTACAAATACAAGAAGCTGCCATCATGCCCTTAAATCTATGTAGAAAAGATCAATGATAGAAAAACGGGTGAAATATTAACCTTGTCATCTTTAATAGCCCTATTACTTGGAGGGAAAAGAGGAAGGAAGAGAAGGAAAAGTCTATTTTCCATCATTTACTTGGAAGGAAAGAAAGTAGAAGCCTTCCAAATGCTATCCAACCTATTTGGGCAGAAAAAGGGAAGTAAAGGCTTTACCCACATGGACCTCTCATCCCTCCTCTCCATGGCTCCAACCCTCTCTCCTGCCTCACTTCTACACGCCCTCTCTCCTCTCTCATGCCCCTCCCTCCTCTCAGGTGAGCTCGCCCCCTCCCTCTCCTCTCTACCCCTATTCTGCCGCCCCACCACCTACGTGCCTTCCCTCCTCTCTGCCAACCTCGCCCCCTCCCTCTCCTTCCTCCTCTCCGCCTCTATCATGCCACCTGCCTTTACGCGCCTTCCCTCCTCTCTGCTGAGCTCGCCCCCTCCCTCTCCTCCCTCCTCTCTGCCCCTATCCTGTCGGCCCTGCACCTTCCCTTCCCTCCTCTCCACCCTCTTCTGCTGCCTGCCACCATTTTTCTGAATCATGTAATTTATTTTTTCCTTCCCCTCTATTTTCCTTTCTCCTTCTGTTTTCTCTCCCTCTCTAGGTAAAGAGAGCCTAAATCTTGTCATGAGGCTAAACTAATTCCTAACTAGACATAGTTCATGAATGAAGAATAGTTGTGTTACAATGGCATTTGGCCGCTTGTACCTCCTCATGTTCATCCTAATGCTTGTAGACATGTATGTATGGTCAAATATCATCCTAGTGAAATTATGGATCATTACAAAGTTAAGCCAGTAGCAAAAGGTCTTAGTCAGACTTGTAGAGTAAACTTTTTTGGTACCTTTTTCCTAAGATTTGTAGCTACACCAGCTCAATGCCAAAATGTCTACTCTAGATTATTTGTCTACAAAAGTTTGCAAAATTTCTCATGTTATTATTCTACATGAACTCAATGGAATGATGCAACACATTAAAATTTTATTTATCTTGCAGTCTATCTCGACGGTATCAGGCTCACTAACAATGATACTTGGGTGATCATTTACATTAAAAAAGGTATCTTCATGATCATTTTGTGACAAAGGACCTCAGGAAACCTTGTTACTTTCTGGGAATTAAGGTTACTTACTAAGTCAACAATATTTATTTTTCTAGATTGAAGTATATCATGAACTTTGTGTAGGAAACATAACTTCTAGTTGCATGCTTATTAAGATGACTTCTTTATCTGGTTGTTAGCTTCAACCTTATAATTCTTCTAAGGTACTTTATTCTACTATGTATCATCATTTGGTAAGAAATATCATCTATCTCTCTATTGCGAGACTTAGGGCCAGTTTGGGGCAGCTGGAGCTGGTTTGACCAGAGCTGGCTTGAATAGAGCTGGTTGCAAAAATTTTAAGCTGTTTGGATAAAATAACTTATAGCTTTTGCTAATTAGTAGTTTATAGGTGTTGTGTTATATTATTAAGTGGAAGTTTATATACATTAGATAAAGGGGCATATCCCTATACTATTATACATAAATAGCATTTTTTTTTAATATTCTTAGGCGGCCTTCATGCTCATTTATTAAACCATAAAATTTTAAAAAAAAGTTGTTAAACCATCTCGGTATGAATTTCATATTACAAGTCTACCCATGTTCATCTTAATACCTTAAACGCCATATGCTTTGATCACACAAATATATCAATTCAATTAAATAATCTATGCACAAATATACTTTAAATTGATCTATACCCATTTTCATACTCAGTGATTATGCTCTAGTGAAAATTTTTCTTTTTCAAGAAAACACAAATGATATCCATATTCAAATCAACAGAAGACTCGTTTATATTAATAGTGTCAAGATAAAATGATGAGACATCGATTGTACCCACAATACAAAGTTCTAAATGATGTCTTCATACAAAGGAAGTCTGCTGAATTCATTTCCAACATCAAAACAATCTAATTTGCAAAAAAGAGATGCAACATTGAATGGCAGCCACAGCCTTCCCCCCTTCGTGCGACGGTGGCATTGGAGATGGGAAAATAGGGGGCAGTGGCATTGGAGACAGCGACATAACAAAATCACCAAATATCAAGTTCGAGACGGGAAAATAGGGGCGGTGGTGTTGGAGACAGTGACGGGAGAGGAGTAGCAATGGGAGGAGGCGGCAACAAGAGAGGAGACGGTGACAGGAGAGGAGGTGGTGATGGGAGGAGGCGCAACGGGGGTGGGGGAGGCAAAAGAGGAGGAGGAGGCGGGAGAGAAGGTGGTGACGGGAGGAGGCGGTGACCCTCGTAGGGAAAACTTGGAGGAGGCGTAAAAGAAGGTGGCGACAAGGCGACGAGAGAGGAGGTGGTGATGGGAGGAGGCGGTGATGGGAGGAGGCGGCGACGCTCGTAGGGAAAACTAAGAGCGGGCGTCAAAGGAAAGTGTGAAAGGCGTGTTGCCAAAAGCTACAGAAGCTGCATAGATCAGCTTCCCGTGAAAGTGGCAGCTTCTCTGGTTGTTTACCAAACATCAAGTTTGCCCATAAGCTGCTAGTCGCCCTAGCAAAAGCTGAAAAGTTGTGAATCCAAACGCAGCCTTACATCTCCTTTGTTATTGGTGTTGTCAAATAGCATATGTACAATCCTAAACAATATCATGGGAGGTTGTAATGTGTCTTCTATATTATCTAGAAGGTACTCACCTCCAAGGTATGTATGTTATACAAAAAGCAAGGAGATGTTGAAGTTGAGTCTATTCTAATATTGATTATGCCAGAGATATTGAAGATAGATTGCCTATTTTAGGCTTTTGCATTTACATCGGTAGTAATCTTGTAGATTGGAAAAGCAAAAGTCCAAAGTATAGTAACTTGATCAAGCTATGATACAGACTGTAGAGCAATAATATACACCATCTATAAGATAATATAGTTGCAGAGTGTGTTGAGAGATGTTGATTTTGTCTGTCCTGTGCTCATGAATATGCACAATCTGTTGAAAGATTTGATCTCGTTTGCTCTATGCCCATGAATATACACTATGATAACCAATATGTTTATCTCTAGTGCAAGCAATTCTATTTTCATAAGAAGGTTAAATATGTTGAATTTAATTGTCATTTTGAGTGTAATATGTGATGTTCAAGCCTATCTATGCATCTTATACAAGCTTAGGGCATCATCTGGCAAGCACCTTAGCTAAGCTTTTTTCCCTCAAACTTTATGGGACTGTTAGATGTCTAATGATTCAGCCATATGCTAAATCATTATGGTATATGTATTGTACTTTTGGTTTAAGACTTTAAGTTGATTCAATTGGTCTAACCAAACTCAATGTTTTTTACCTTTTGGGTGGCATTTGATTGAATTACCCAAGCTTGATTGAAACTTGCCCATCAAATAAGTCAGATTTTCCTATGTTGACGTTGCATGAGATTTTAGAGAGAGCATGCAGATGCTTCTTAGAAAATATACAAACCTTTGGAGGCTCTAAAAGCTGTGTTCTTAACTTTGCTAGCTTTGCCTTCAGCTGCCCAAGATGGTACTCTACAGAGAACAAGAAAAATTAAACAAAAACAGCCTACTAATGTTCATGCAATAGATAGAAAAGAACCATACGGCATACACCAGTAAGATAGTTGCCAGTCAGAATATGTTCATTTGTCTGCTATACACAAGCAAAATTAACAGTAATTAACAAAATATTGACCTTGCATACAGGTAGAAATACATGCATCAAGGATTCCATGAAATATATCACTCATTTGCAGCAGGAATTGGTGATTGCCTCTATCAGCATATTTTTCTCATAGGATGTACCACCATTTTAGTGCATATGATGCCACTGTATGGTAAGACAGTAGCAAAGCTAGAGCTATGACTTGTGTGAGTTCTCTACAGAAAGTAAGCATTACTGCAGAATATGCAGCAAACAATTGGACTCATTTATCAATGTAGAAAGGACATTTGACCAAGAAACGTACAATGAATTAAGACAAGAAAAAAAGTACTGATTATCAACAAATCATAAATGAAAATGATCAAGAGTTTGCCTATTAGATACATAATCTTCATAACCATTTATAGTGGTAGACATGGACAAGGTCAGGTTGGATTTTCAGGGTTTTTCAAAAGATCAGTTTATATAAAAAGACTCCAAACCTAAACTGCAAATTTTGAAACCTTCAATTCGAATTAGATACAATACGGTTTTGGTTTTTTAGGTATAGGGATACTTTTTTTATTATTTTTTCAGGAATTTCTATAATTTTGGGTTGAGTATCAATTTTTCAAGCTTTCAACATAAATCAAAAGTCAAAACCCAAACCTACATCCAAATTCAAAACTTTTGGGTCATCAAAAACCCTAAATCCAACCCGCCCTCAAAAACCCCAACTTTTAGATAAAATCAGGTCTGGTTCTAAATATCTATCTTACCTCGGAGAATTTCTACAACCTTATCTAAAAAAAGGACTACATGCACTTAAAGGGAATTTGTTTGTGTGGCTTTTGGCTACGCATTGTTGTTGTTGTTGTTGTTAACCAATCAATGAGTCATATAATATTTATGACAATGAATTTGATGGCGATAATGCTTGAAAGCACATGAAGTCAGCCACTCAATTATTAGATTTAAGAATCATGTCAAAAAGCAAAACTTGTGGCTTACGAAATAAAGGAAGAACTAAAAAAATAACTAGAGTCAAGTCTTCAATTGTTTTACATAGAAAAATTTTAGTGTTTAAACTTGTACAAACAAGGAGTCGGTGTTTCGATTCCACTTAATTTCTTCCAAGAAACAAAGACTTGCTACATGCAGCTCAAACCTGACAATTTTAGCATGAGTTTGATAATTAATTGATGTAAATATCTGGCATTCAGCCCCGCAACAAAAAGGACATATCATCCTTAAATTGTTCCTCCATCAAATGGATCTAGTCCTTCATTTAATACATCCACGACATACTCTTATAACATCTGGATATTCATCTGCGCCACTGTGTCTAATCACTAATGTCATGTTTTTTCCCTCTCAAAGCTAGCAAAAAAATCACTGGATATACTTTGGATGTGCTGTGGGCATACTTTGTTCCATAGAAGCTCAAAAATTCAAATGAAACACAAAGAAAACACAAGAAAAACATAAAAGAAACAAGCTGCTTTTAAAGTAAGCTGATAGAATCCATCGACTATAGTTCAACTTGAGCATAGGAGGCTGAATTAAATTAATTGCATTAACATGCACAAGTACTAAAAAAGAACCTGTAGCCTTATTCTTTTGAGTCCGTGCCATCTCAGCCTCAATCTCCTTAATTCTCTCAAGGATACCCATTTTTGTAGATTGAAATAAACCTTCCAGAAGAGGAATACCATTGATACATTAGATCCAAACACGTTTAAGCTTTAAGAGATTATTAAAAAAAATCCTCGGTAGCATGGAAGAGCAAAGCATGATAGTCAATAAAGACTAGTTGACAAAAATGAAGGTGATCAGTGCTCAAAAGGAAGCATTCACTTTATCAAAAAATAATAGCATGACTAGAGATTTGTAGGAGACGACATTATTGGTCATAAATGATAGCATGACTAGTGATCAGTAGTTTCAGTGCTCATAAACTAGCTTATATCTAACTAATTCCTTTGTGTGTGCGTGTATTTATGTGTTTACCAAATCAAGATTCATGAATAAAACCAAGCACAAAAAGTGGTGCATGAGTGGATTTAGAATAACGATTTACAATAGAAAGAGAAGAACTAGAGAAATTATAAGAAAATAAGTAGGAGGGTCTAAAGCTCAAGGTTGTAATGTTGTATGAAGTCAAGATTTGATTGAGTCACCACTATCTCAAAATACCAAGCAATTAGAAAAGGCACCAGATTGTACCCTTAAAATCATAGAAGTCTCTGATCAAACAAAAAGGAAATATAATAAAACTGCAAACAAGAAGCACTGATAAAAACCATATTCACTTTATTTGCTTTTGCAACAATTACAGACGATGACAACCATCTCAACATTCTCTTAGAAAGAGCACGAAATGTTCAGTGACCATTATGTAGTCTCTGCGGGTGAGGTACAAGTGCTTTCTACAACAAGGAACTGATACGGGTTCAGGAAAATGATAAAACACCATACAATTCTAAGAACAACGAGGAAAATGCTAAAGCAGCATACAATACCTATGAACCCAGAATGCAATCCCATACTATACCTAAGCAACTGAATACTTACTAGTTCAGCTAGTATTTCACGCTCTGTACAATCAAATCAACAACAAATAAACACCCGTGCAACTACATGCCACTCTAACTCAAAAATCTGGCCTGATAATCCAATACAAAATAACTTAATTTACAGCGATCGCCGAGAGGGAACCCTCTTCCATTAAAGTGATATGATATACGTTAGTCCGCAATAGTCAATCTCCCGCAATGAACTCAGCGGTGCTACAAATCGCGTTCAACAAACAGATTGGAAAATATTTCAAATGATCGGATACAAATTGAAAATTGAACAAAAGAAAGGAGTTGTAAGGAAGCAAAAAGTAGAGCAAGGCAGATCATAAACCGCAGATGAGATCGGCAGCAGTAAGCGAGAAATCGAACCCCCTGAGAGAGAAATGTCGGCCGCGCAGCCGCGCCGAGTGGTCCGCACAGAAAGAAGTTGTGGACTGAGGGGGGGCTTTGAAAGGTGTGCAGATGATCAAACGGCGTTCGAAGAGCATGCTTTTTATGCCTTTTAGGCTATCACCGGTTATGTTAAAACATAATTATTTTAAAAAAATAATTTTATTTTTTTTAAATAAATTATTTTAAAGTACATTGAGCTTGAGATAAGCGTTCTGAAAATAATTATTATTTCCAAAAAATAATTTCTTAATTTGAATTGGCATAATTAATTGTGAAAATAAAATTATATTTAAAAATTATGTAATTTGTCCATAGCTCAAACACCACCCAAAACACCCTTTCATGAACATGATAATATTTGATCTCAACCCATCTAATTTCATATTCAATCGAGTTGGATCAAGAGATCGAATCCATTTTTGCTAAGTCAAATCGCAAGAGACCACAACCATTAATCTTGTACAATTATATCGACTATATCACACGATAAAACTTATACTATTTCTAAGTTTTTAATTTTCGTAACATATTATGGGTTTAGAAAAATACATTAATTCGAAATTCGAGATAAGCCACTCGGATTGCACGAATAACTATAGCTTCAATGTAAAAAAAAAAGAACCCATCACAATAAATTCACTGCATCTCACAATGTTTTAAAGAAATAATTGTTCAAATATGTAAGGTCATTTTCTATAATTGAAAGTAAAACTATTATAACCCAATCTGCAAGTATTTTTCATGGGGAGTAAAGGAAAAAAAATGAAAACTAAGCAAAGAATTGGGAAGCAAAATAACAGATAATATAAGGTTACGATTCATGTTGCAGTAGCACTACTCTTTAGAGCTGTCGGTAAAATTAACTGGTTAGATGTAAACGATAAAGACATCACATTACAATAATATACTTATTCCTTTCCGTATTTTTAATTTCTCTTCGTCCACAGTTACAGCATTGAGAGTGCCGACTTGAATCAACTAGTTAATCAAATGAAATTACAGAGGAAGCAACAACTTCCTTTGTATTAAAAACACGATCACTATAAAGATTGGAAATTTGTCTGTTTTCTGGTAGACATCACGATATGTGAAAAAACAACAATCACACAAAAACCTAAGCAAAATTGCTAGGTCAGGAAACATCAAGACTGATAAGTTAGGAGATCACGCCTTTTCTTTTCCCGTGATCCAGTTGCATGTGGAATAGATTGATGCTGCAGCCGCCCAAACGGCACACTCCCGCTTAAGAACATCAGATTTCTTCAATTTACTGCAAGCAATAAAGAATACTGATAGTGATGGAGAATAAATATACGAAAGTAATTTTGTTAAGAAGATCCCAACAACAATGTCGTGAGAATGAATCAGATGTAGGCTTAAAATGCATGATGGTACCAATGACTCTGATCAACAAATTGATCAAAGCATATACGGAAATGTCTAGATTATCCAAGATCAACGGGTATGCAACAAAAATTACCACCAATACAGTGATCCTTCCAGATCATAACTGTACATTTGGTTGATTGACTAGTCTGAATTTTAATGTGCAGGAATTCATCAAGTATTCTGAAAATTTGACAAACCTTGAATCGTTTGATGAAGTTAAATGCGAAGAACCACCAGAAAAAGCAAACTTAAGGCCATTCTCGCAATGCAACTGCATTTCTTGAACTTGTTTTAACCAACTCTCCTGAGAGTGAAAAAGAGAAAAGTATTATCTCCACGCACAACACTTGAAGCGACAACATTTCACACAATCAACACTGTGCTGACACCGCAAGTGCAACTAATGCGATTACGAACATGGGATTGTTAGAAGCACAATGTAAAAATATCTTATAAGACGAAGGTGTAAATGCTCTTGATTTTAGATAATATGTATGTACACAAGAGGAAGGCTTAGTTTTGTAAAATTTTGCAGTCATATAAGTCAGTAAAAGTAAAAGCAACCGCGTGCATGTTAAAATTGTTACTAAATAAGTAGTTTTTGTTATTGAAGTGTATAATAAACCTATGGTAAAAGCATTGTCAAAGATTAAGATGTGACCAAAATAAGCATAAGAAAATATCAACAGTAGTTATTTCCTCTCGAAAATCAATCATTTATTATTGAATGCATTGAACATATCAAGTTAATTCGAATATTAACTGTATAATAACAAAAAGATAAAGTAATATTTTTTATAAAATGTATTCATATATTCTTAAATACATACAAATAATATTGTTCGTCTAAGATGCGTAAGAACTACGCAGAGAACAATTAATCAAAAAACATCATTGATGTATGACAAGAAAGATTGCAATTTAGGAGGAAAGTTTCAAGCTGGCATTCGATGTTTAAAAACAGCAGTGACGAGATTGACTTTTTGAACACTCTAGTTCTTTTTAGACGCAAAAATCAATTACCCTTCTAGATCGAAATATCGAAAACAAAAAGTGATTGCTACCGGTGCAAGAGAGGATTGCGTGCAACGAAACAAAGTATTTTTTATTAATTAAATAAAAAAAGAAACATCTAAAGACTCATAGAGTCATAGTTCAGTTGAAAACAATCAAAAGGTCCAAATATAGCAAGCAATCCTTCACAACAAAAAACAACGATAAGAATTACAAAAGAATTCAATACTCACAAGTTGCTTTCCCTCTTCATACAGTGCTTTATCCATCTGGCTAAAAATAGATCTCCAACGAGCCACATGCATTTCAGAGATTTCTTTTGTGGAATAACTAGCCTCGGATGCTTGGATAAAGTAAGGTTCATTTTCTTGGTTTGACATGAACTCCTTGGATAATAAGTAAGGTAGTTCAGTCTGTATGACATTCCTTACTCTCTTCTTGCTGCGCCTTAATGCTTCAAAAATTCAAACAAATATTAAGATTTACACGCAAAGTATTTATATCATCAGCTAACTGTACTGTTTTTTGCTGAAGAGTGTTACCAGCAAGGCGCCCTTTGATGTCCTGCTGAAGAAGGTCCAACCATTGAGAGGCAACATTAGCAGCTGTAAATGATAAATTGTCAAATTAGCTAATCTGCAATTTTTTAGATATATTGTACCCACTTATATCATACTTAAGGTTCTAATAAAATTAAATCCAAAGTGCAGTGGCCATATAAAAGTATAATCCAAAGGTTTCGATGAACACAGAAAACAGAAATTGCGCTATTCTATTTTGAAATAACTAACCTTCTAGCGATAGTGAGTCAAGGTTTTCATGATTTGCCGAAAATTCATCTGGAGTTCCACTGCTAGCATTTTCCGAAACCAAAGTTGTAGCTGATGAGAGTTTTAACGTAAGTGCATCATCCTCACATTCTGAGGTCAACTCAGAAGTTCCACAACGTCCTTGGTGAAGATTGCGCCTAACTATATCCTGAATAGATGGTTTATTCGTAGCTATTGTATCGTGGGAGCAAATATGTTCTTTCCTTGTCTCACCTGTTTCTCTACTGCCTCTTCCCATTTGGTCAATGATCCCATTCTGAATTTGATCATCATGCTTCTCGGATCGCACCATAGCCTCTATAATGGAGTGGACTTGCTTACTGTTCCTGACGTGGTTGATAATTCCTGGGTTTAATCCAGAAAGCAATCCACTGGGTGCAGCGATTTTTGCGAATCTGTTAGCCTGCTCGCGCTTTGCAAATTCAATCTTGCTTTGAAGTTTATCATATTTTCTCTTTCTTGACTGGCGATTCTGCTGTTTGGGCATTGGTATGCCTCCATGAGAAGATGAAAGAAAACCATTCTGTTTCATCTGTCTCCACCTTCTTAAAGGTTCGCTTTCCTCAATTGGACCAGTGGTGCTACCACTCTCAGACGCATCAGCAGACTTGATCTCTTCCAATTTTTTGAAGGGATAAAATGGATTGTGTTCGGCTGTATTTGAAGGATAATGCGAGTTCAGATCCAATCCAATACCCACAATGCTAGCTCCACTTTGATCGCTTTCTTTATTTGCTTCTGTAGGGAAAAACTCCCTTCTGAATTCTTTGACAGATTCAGGTGGATTGTCATTCCCCAAATTCAAAGAAGGCATATTGCCAGCGGAACCCAGAGTCAGGCAAGCTGAAACACGTTCAACAGAGCTAGTAGCTGCAGCCCCTGATGAAAGCTTATCCAAAAAAACAGACGTAGTAGCATCATTGACTTCAGCATTCCCCTCTTCTGTATCTTGATTTTCATGTACTTTAGCTTCATTTACAATTGAGGAATCTAAACTGCAGTTCGGTCCAACTCCTAGAATACAAAACAATCACAATTAGTTGATATCATAATAATTTGCATTGTAAACAACAAAAACCATTCTTTGGTAAGTAGATCTAAGATTGTTACAGAGATCAAATTAATTAATTGATACGACATTCATATTCTTGTGTTGGTTTACGAAATGGCCAATTTTCCTATCCATGAAATCTACAATCAATCTTAATTTGTTCAGTAAATTAAGGAGGAACACGGCACAACCTTTTCTCCATGAACAATAAACAGTTAGATTCACCAAATCTTTTTTTAAAAAATTAGAGCACATATAACAAGAAGACAAATTAAAAACTCCCTGTGATGGAATCAAATGATAATTGTTGGATTAGCACATTATCGAGTAATAAATTCTAAGAATAAAATAGAAACTAACAAGCCATGATGTATAGCTTGGTGCCAACGAACCTATATTTTTTTTATCGTTAAGTATCAGAGTTAACCCAAATTTCTATTTGATGACAAATGTATTCAGATCACATACACGTCAAAGAAAAAAGCCTGAATACAAAGGATAAATGGCAGGTGGAGCAATAACCAATACTACTGTGACTAAATCACTTCAAATAAAGAATACTCTAGTTGGCCATTCCTATAGTTGCACTCTTCCAAGGGTTTAACAAAACCAATACGATACAAGTTTTCAACGTTCCCAAAGCGTTCATCCTAAGCCATAAAAGAAAAAAAAAAAATCATAATACTCAACGGTATACACTATTGTGATTGTTGGACATTTGAACCATCCATTCATGCTCGTATGAAAACATAGACAAATGTAAATTTTATGAGTTTCTCAAATTTAATGAATATACCTGAGTTCGAAATTCAAATGTTCTAAAAGTATGTTGTTGAATACAACAAATCATGACCACGATAACACGAGTTATCCTTAAAGCAAGCTGAAGACTGCAAAGCATTGTCACACGGTCTCTAAACAGAAATATTTTATATGAATTTTTATAGTGTCATCAAATGTGGACGTGGTAAGACGGTATCAGTAGAGTAATTAATTATATATGAGCAGATATTGAAAAGTCTTATTGATGGCTTCTATGTACTCGACTCCATCACCCAACCTTCAGTTTGATTTTCATTTCCCCTTAACAAACATCATTTTCTATCAATGTAATGAAACCACATAATCTGTTTAAAATTTCTTCTTTTACTACTTTGCTTCCGTAGACATAAAGCTGTCTCTAATACGATCAAAGGCCAATGATCATTACAGACAAGTAAAAATAACTAAGCGACTTTCGTTATTATAGAATGTAAAAAAAACCTCGCGCTGATAACTACTATAACTATCCCCAAATACTTTTGCGATTTGGAAATTTAAGAAAAAAATAAACAAGATCTCCTCGATCGATCCTAGATCAAGGAACGGTAGCCTAAAGGGGAAGACAACTAGGGACCACCTTCGACCCGAAGCACCGACTCCAGATCTCGCATCTTTCTTCGCTTGTGCCCTTGCGACCGCCACTCGAAGTCGGCCTCCCGGTCACTCATCCCCTCTTCCTCCTCCTCCTCCTACGCGCCGCACGACATTAATCAGGCATGTAAAAGCCAGAAATAACAAGACGAAATCGAAACAAGCCTAATACGCATCGATACCTTGCTCGAGAACGATGGATCCGACGCCATGCTTCTGGGAACCGAGATCAGGAGCAGCTCTAGGATGGGATCGGGGAGTGCTAGGGTTTGGATGGCCGAGCGAGCATGAGCGGGAGCGAGGCGAGTAGAAATTTGAAATAGGAGAAAGGGGAAAGGGGCCCTGGGAGCGGTTTTAATTTAGTTTTGAACTGGAAGCGGAGCGCGGATTTAAAAGGATCCCACTCGCTCGCTCGCTTCCCATTTTGCTCGTCGACTCGTGGGCTCAGTAGTGGGGTTGCGCTCCGTTTCAAATTCAAATGCGTCGGATCTGCGAAGGATCCTCCTGCATGTGACCAATGCCTTTAGGCAACTATTCGAATATTCAATTTTTTATTTGATAATTAAATCTAACATAATTACATGATCCGATACCAAATACTCAAATCCGACAAAGTACTCTATTAAATATATTTAAATTGATACTGATTAAATAAAAAAATTTAAAATTTTTAGTTTAAATTTGCATATAAAATATAGTTTTATAAATAATAATTATTCATTAGTATTTTTAATAATAAAAAGTCTATTTTATTTATTTTAAATTTTAGGTATAGTACTTATACTCATAAACTTGAGCTAAGTTAAAGCGTATATGTTAAATTTATACTTGTCTCATTTAGCTAATCGGATACTAATTAAGTCACATTAAATTGAGATCTCACCTCAGATAATATCATTATTAATAATTTAATGACTCTATTATGATGGAGCTCAAATTTTAAACAAGATAAAATCTAAGCCATTCATCTTATAAAAATACGAATTTTAAAGCCGTATAAATGTGACTCATGTTTTGAGATTCATACTAATATCTAATGTGAATTTAATTGACATGTTTTTTTTAGGCTGTATTTCTTTAGATAAAAAATTAAGAGGAACAAATAAAAAATACATTGAATCTAAACACAAATTAGACATATTTCTTTAAAGAGAATCTACCAAAAAAAATGAGAAAATATAATGAATCTAGATGTAAAAGTTATCAAATTCATTATATTTTATTTTCTCTTCATTGTGGATTGTCTCCAAAGAAATAGGCTTACTACTATTTTTTTTTTAATTTTTCGTCGAATGAAATACAGTATTAATTTGAGAGAATTTAGATGCAAAAGTTATCAAATTCATTGTATTTTTTTTTTTTGATTCTCTCTAAAAAATAGGCTTGCTGCTAGATTTAATATATTTTTTATTTTTTTATCTATTTTTCGTAAAAAAAAATATAGTATTAATTTGAGGTCACGTGTACCCGTATGACTAAATTTAGAAATTGAGCGTAATACATCCAACTCGATGGAATATGACTATGGGTGGAAGAGAAAAGAGAGAACGAAGACAAGAAGACGTAGTTGTTCACTTGTTCTCCAATTACGTACCGTAATAAAATTAAGAACAAGTGGCCCCCGCGCCACGTACCAACAAATAATATCTTGCATTTACGTGGGGAGGTGCGCAATAGTGTCATTTCAAAATAGTATTTAAATATATAAACACGTGCCTCTTACGATTCAATCCCTTATCCACTGCCACATAGGTCAAACGTTATTCAGAAAGTCAAATGTTTGTTCATCTCAAATTAGCTAAAATCTAGTGAAGAGTCAACCATTTATTCATTTGTAAGTAAACAAATTTATTTTTTAAAAAATATTAAAATTGTGGTTATTTATTTTTGAAGAGTAAAACCCGAGTATTTTGTAACCGCCAATAATTAGGGGAAAAGAATATCCCAAATTTTGTGGCTTCTCATAAGTCGACATCACGTGCGCTGCACGCGCCTGTGACTGAGAGAGGTAGAAGGACGACGCACGCATGCGGCTCCTTCGCCACTCGACTTGTCTGTGGCGTCGAGGAAAAGGAGTCGCCAAACTTGCCGTTTCCTTTCGCCACACGAAAAAGTAAAAGAGTGCATTCGTCGAACACCTCTGGGAATTCCGTCCGCCCCTCACCCTCTCGGGCCTGCCCAGCCGGAATGGCCGTCGCGCTCTCCTTCCCCGCGCCCCCGTCGCCGGCGCGCCGCCGGATGCCTCAGTCGAGACTTCCCCGCGCGGCGATTGTCGAGGCCCGCCCCGTTCCCGCGCGCAGGACTGACGCCGGCGCCAACGGCGCCGGTGGACAAGGGCAGTACGCGATCCAGCTCGCGACGGAGGCGCCGGCTCCGCCGGATGCTGCCAACCCGCCCGCCGTTGTCTCCGTCGTCCCTAGGAATCGCGCGGAGGACATGCAAGCAGAGGCCCGAGCCATGGCCCGCGCCGCCAATGCCACCGTCTACAACCCCGAGCTCCTCGCCGCCAAATACTCTTCCCGGCCCTTCAAGGTAGATCCTGGTGCGAGAGTTCCTCCATTTCTTCTTCGCCGCCTTCTTCATGGACACTGTATTATGCGTGGTTGTAGGTGATTTCAAGGACGCTGGAGATCTTCACGGCGTTGGGTACCTTCGGGTTTAAGCTGTTCGTGGACGAGCGGAAAGGGCAGCTCGACAAGCGGAAGCGGCAGAGGGCGAGGGAGCTGACGAAAACCCTAATGCGATTAGGGCCGACGTTTGTGAAGATTGGGCAGGGATTGTCAACGCGGCCCGACATCTGCCCGCCAGAATACCTCGAGGAGCTCGCCGAGTTACAGGTCTACAGGAGTGCCTTGCTTTAGACAATGATAATTGTTAACCAAATTTATCCGGTTTGATCTCTCCTGCTCGAACAGGATGCGCTTCCGACGTTTTCAAATGCAACGGCATTTGCTTGCATCGAGAGTGAATTAGGAGTCACTCTTGATTCCATCTACTCTGCCATATCGCCACAACCAATTGCAGCTGCCAGTCTAGGTCAGGTCTACAAAGGCCAGCTTAAGTACTCCGGTCAGGTTGTCGCCATTAAGGTGCAAAGGCCAGGAATTGAAGAAGCCATTGGTTTGGATTTTTACCTCTTGAGAGGTCTGGGTTTTCTGATAAACAAGTATGTTGATTTCGTCTCCAGCGATGTTGTTGCTCTGATTGATGAGTTCGCAAAAAGGGTCTACCAGGAGCTTAATTATGTCCAGGTACTGCAACTCTAGGATTCATGCTCTCTATTGTGCTATAATCAATAGGCAGCTCTCAAATGTTTACTCGTTTCACTGTACTGCTTTGTGCAGGAAGGTAAGAATGCACGGAGATTTAAGAAGTTATATGCTGATAAACAAGAAGTCTATGTGCCAGATATATACTGGGATTACACTAGTGCAAAGGTACTCACCATGGATTGGGTAGATGGGGTTAAGCTGAATGAGCAAGAAGCTATTGAGAAGCGAGGTTTGAATCTGTTGGTTTTGGTTGATATAGGTATCCAATGTAGTTTGAGGCAGTTGCTTGAGTATGGCTATTTTCATGCTGATCCTCATCCTGGTAATCTCCTAGCAACACCAGAGGGGAAGCTGGCTTTCATTGATTTTGGAATGATGAGTGAAACACCGGAAGAAGCAAGATTTGCTATTATTGGTCATGTAGTTCACATGGTTAATCGAGACTATGATGCCATGGCCCGTGACTACTATGCATTAGATTTTCTAAGTCCTGATGTGGATGTATCTCCCATTGTGCCGGCCCTCAAGAATTTTTTTGATGATGCACTTAATGCATCTGTGAGCGAGCTCAATTTTAAGACCATTGTGGATGGTCTAGGAAATGTTCTATATCAATATCCTTTCAATGGTGAGTTTTCCTGTCCCTCCTTAGAATGTACCAAAATTTGATGTTGAAAAACTCTAGAAATAGCTCACTTTTAGCATTGATAAATTTGTTATTGTTGTTTGCAGTTCCAGCATATTATGCCTTAATATTGAGGTCGCTTACTGTGCTCGAAGGCCTAGCTCTTTATGCTGATCCCAACTTTAAGGTGCTTGCTGCTTCATATCCATATTTTGCTAAAAGACTGCTGACTGATCCAAATCCATATCTTAGAGATGCTCTCATTGAATTGTTGTTCAAAGATGGCAGATTCAGGCAAGCGCCCATAATGGTTCATTTGTTGCCTTGTTTGTTGTCTGAATCTAGTTGTTTGTCGGAATAACATGAATGCATGCTACCTCTACCTAGCGTGCAGGTGGAATAGACTTGAGAACCTCCTTGTTCAAGGACGCAAGGATAAAGAATTCACCACTAAAGAGGCTTTGCAGCCTGTTCTGAAGCTGCTATTGGCTCCAGATGGTGAAGAGCTGAGAGTACTCGTGGTGAAAGAGGCTGTTTGTGTCACTGAAGCTATCGTCTTTGGCACGATGTTTGATGCATATGCTTCCATGCCTGATTTCATGAAGGCTGTGGTCAGCAATGGCGCTGCAAGTGGCCCATTCAAGCTAAGTGACATTGAGCAAGCGAGGATGATAGAACTTCGAGACACGGTGATCAGAATATGGGGTCTTCTGAGATCCTCAGATAACTTTGATCCAAGCATTTTGCAACCAATTCTTCAGGTATTCCCTATATAACTTTTGTGTTCTACTAAAACTACATGATAGTTTAGATTTACTGCTATGATTGTAGTCCTAGATGTTGTTTTGGATCTCTCCCAAACAATGTTTAACACACCTTGCTTGGAATCATAAACTTCTCTATGGTGTTATTTCGATACTTATCTGGATTTCTCTCTTTGGCTTCTCTGGACACCCTGCTGCATCATATTTTGGCATTCTTTAGATGCCCTATTAAAGACAAAAAATGATGTTGCTCCTTGAATCTTTAAGGGTGATTAACTTCACTGACAAGTATCTTCATTGATCTCCTTCCTTAAACCAACATTGGTAATCTACAAATTAATATTTATGCCTATATATTGTGATTGATCATCCGATAACCAACTCAACCATCTTTATCTTTAATATTTCGACCATGCATTATGTAAATAATTGATTTTTATCTTTTCATGTAGTGGGCATCATGCTAAATTGGATAAACCCCTCTTAAAATTGAATGGCTCATGGCTGCAAGCTTGTACCCTCATCCTTTTATGTGGTTCTAAGATTCAAAACATGACAATATCATGAAATTTAGTCTCCTTTGTTTCACTATACAAAATAAAAAGAATGCCTTGCCTCCTTTTTTGCTCGTCTGATTAGTATATCTTTTCTGTGTCCACATCTGGTCATCTACTCTACCAAATCACTAGTATTTGTAAACAGATTGTCGGAACAGGAAACGACCTTTCATGTGGTTCTAAGTTTTTTCTTCTTATTTTTCAAAAAAAAATGTTAAATAAACAGTAGAACATGAACATCTTTCTTCCAAGTTTTTAGTTTCCACGGCAATGGAATTGTCAAGTTCTTCCAAGTACTTGAACATATCCTTGTGCAGGTTCTTGAGCAACCAGAAGGTCGCGACCTCAGTGGCCGTGTTTTTGAGGGAATTACTCAGCGCCTAGCAGCTCGACTGCTACAGCAACTTCTCAGATCTCCTCTCACTGCTGCAGCTCAATAGCCAACTCAAGCCATCCCTGTTGCATCCACTCTCAAAATGTTTCCAGATAACACATGATTCAATCATATACTATTCATTAGCCGTACTTGCTCAAGTTCATGGATGAAAAAGAAGCCAATTTCTAAATTCTTCAGACGCAGGTTATCTTTTTCGCTCTTAGTTGAGATTGTGTATATATTTCATCACTAAGAAGCATGCTGATGTCGACTCTAGTTTTTTAAAATACAAAACTAACATATTAAAATGGCAGGAGAATATAAAAGGGAAATCACCATGACGTGTTTTATAATTCTTCTGTAACTTTTATTTCTTTATCTTAAATTTGGGTTATTAAAAATCTGAGTTATATCTTTGTTATTTTATTTTTTACTGTTCAATTCAACAATAATTTGATCCAAATTTTTAAAAAGGAGATTAACTTTAAGTCAAATGATATCACATGGGTTGATGTAAAACACAATATCAATCACTTGAAGAAAGAAACCCATGATGTAAATTAGATAGATGAGTAGTACTTCTGAAAATAAGATACATAAGCAAATGTACCGTAGATTCAAAATTTTTGCCATTATCTTAAGCAAATATACGAAGGCTGCATGTTTAGCCAAAAAGAGAGAAGAATTTGTGAAAAAAAGTCAGAACACAACTAAAAAAAATTAAACAATATTTATCAATTTAATCGGGATTGATAGAAGCACTCTGTTTTGCTAAGATGGATTCAGCATAGTGATGAAAACACTTTCTTTTCTTCACAATATTGCAAGCAACCAAACCAGAAGAAAAAAAATGATTCATTCTAACTAATGACGGAATTTACTAATCTAGGTTTTAAGTTGACTTACACCTCTTCATATGGATGGGGATAACAATTATTAAGTTTTAGAAAACAATATTTTGTAACTAGAATATCCGTCAACAGAAGTCAAATTTACCATTTTCACTAACTCGATAGATATTACCTTGGCAGCTAGTGGTGAATTCAGAACTTCAAGCTATGTGAAGAGGAAATTATATTCTCTTATTATTTTTAGGTTAATAAAAGCTAATAATATAGTTTTAGTTGAGTAGGAAAAAAAATAATATATATATATATATATATATATATATAAGATTAATAAAATAATAATTATCCATAGACTATATAAAATATTGTTTTCTCTAGCTACAATCAATTATTTCCTTTTGATTGATTGATTTATTTCTTCAAATAATCAAATCCTTGGAGCAAAATGCGTGACACATGAAAGAGATAGGCCATGAACTTCATATAACATGGTCACAATAGTTAATAGTTTGTTTTGTCTCAAGATTTCTCTCGTATCCATTCGCATGTCTTGTCAATCATGTTTGGTTCGATTCCCCACAAGGTGTGATAAATAAGTCATCCTAGTTCATGTCTTTTTCCTTCAAAGTACATAAAATAAAATAAAAAATGCAAACTATACAGCCTAATCTATTAAGTGTATTAGTCAGTTTGTCACATTGTAACACATCAAACAAATATTCAAAATTATTTATAAATTATAAATAAGGGCACTCTCTAATGCTCGTTTACATATTTTAGTTTAGTCAAATTTGTTGATTTCGCCACACATTTTAGCAATTTCTTGGAATAATTTAGTATGTCTCAAATACAATCTTTTCAATTTTTTGGAAAAAAAAATGAAATTTAAAAGTAGGGGTAAATAATGAAAATGTTCGTATCCCGAATCTGTAGTTAGAAGAATAACACTTTTCTTTATTGATTGTTCTCCTCAAACAAAGAGTACTTTTATAATTGCACAAACAAAAGATTGTGACCTTACTCGTCCTATTTAATTTTTAGTTGTTCCATGTCTCTTTTGCATATTGGCCCTTCTTTATATGCGTGAAAAACTTTGAGAGTATAGGGATGTAAATTAAAATCGAATTATTTCCCCTATTCGATTCGAATATGCTAGGATAAAAAATTAAATACCAAATAGATTATTTCTAGACATTGATTTTATATTATAATACGTTATAATATTAGGGATTATTCCTCACGTAAAAAATAGTTTGTTTTGAATTTATATTTGCATCCTAAAATTTTATTTCTATTATAAAACAGAGATGAAATTGAGAGAGGAGTAAGTCGAGAGTATTCTCGTTAATCTCCTCAAATAGAGATTACAACACCTATTGGGCAATTGGATACATCAACATTAATGTTGGATACATCAACATTAATTGGATACATGAACATTCATTCCACTCAAAACGAATAGTCACATGCATTAAATAGGAGAGTTATGGAGAGTCATCCGAAGAGTCACCATAAATTTATAGGCATCCACAAGAATTGAATTCATAACACTCTCCGATGTCATTTCAGGTACTGCCTCATTAAAAGCCTTACCAGGAAAACCCTGTGGGAAAAAACCATGGTGAAGGAAAAAAGAGTGCAGTCGTTTATTCCCCCTCATTGTAATGTTACTTTAAATTTTCGAGCTTGCGCATTCTAATTTGATAAACAAGTCTTTCAAAGGTTGCAGTAGGTAATGATTTTGTAAATAAATTCGCTAAGTTATTCGACGAACGAATTTGTCGAATATCAATATAACCTCTCTTTTAGATATCGTGTGTAAAGAAAAACTTTGGTGATATATGTTTCGTTCGATCGCCTTTAATATATCCTTCCTTCAACTGGGCTATACATGCAGCATTATCCTCATATAATATCGTCGGGACATTCTTATGTAAAGCCAATCCAGATGCCTCCCGAATATGATGAATAACAGATCTTAACCATACACATTCTTGACTTGCCTCATGAATTGCTATGATCTCAGAATGATTAGAAGATGTGGCAGTAATAGTTTGTTTCATAGATTTCCAAGATATAGCTGTTCCTCCACATGTAAATACATAACCTGTTTGAGATCTACCATTATAAGGATCAGATAAATAGCCCGCATCTGCATATCCAATTAATTCAGCTTCAGACATGTGAGGATAATATAATCCCAAATTCATTGCACCTCGAAGATATCGAAATATATGTTTAACTCCATTCCAATGTCTTCTTGTCGGAGAAGAACTATATCTTGCTAATAAATTTACAGCAAATGTGATATCTGGTCGAGTATGATTAGCGAGATACATTAGTGCCCCAATAGCACTAAGATATGGTACTTCTGGACCAATCAGATCTTCATCTTTCATTTGAGGTCGAAATTGATCTTTATTTACATCAAGCGACCTAACAACCATCGGGGTACTTAATGGATATGCTTTATCCATATAGAATCTTTTCAGCATTTTGGCTATATAAGCTGATTGATGAACAAAAATTCCATTTTCTAAATGTTCAATTTGTAGTCCGAGACAAAGTTTTGTTTTCCCGAGATCTTTCAACTCAAATTCATTCTTCAAATAACCAACTGCGTTGGAAAGCTCTTCAGGAGTTACAATAACATTTATATCATCAACATATATTGCAATTATCACAAACTTTGATCCAGATCTCTTAATAAAAACGCACGAGCAAATGAGATTATTTTGGTATCCCTTGTTTAACAAATACTCACTCAAACGTTTATACTACATACGTCTAGATTGTTTCAATCCATATAGAGATCTAGACAATTTAATTGAGAATAATTCTCGATGATTTGAATTAAATGCTTCTAGCATTTTAAATCCTTCAGGGAGTTTCATGTAAATGTTATTGTCAAGTGAGCCATACAAATATGCAGTGATAAACTTATCAAATATCAAAAAGTTGTTGCATCTATCACAGAAGAATATGTTTCCTCATAATCAATCCCAGGTCTTTGAGAGAACCCTTGGGCAACAAGTTGTGCATTATATCGGATAATCTCTTCTTTTTCATTTCGTTTGCGCACAAACACCCATTTATATTCAATTGATTTGACACCTTCTGGTGTACGGACTACAGGTCCAAAAACATTATGTTTTGTGAGAGACTTTAATTCAGCATCAATCGCATCTTTCCATTTTGGCTAATCATTTCTTTGTCTGCATTCTTCAACAGACTTTGGTTCATGATCCTCATCATGTTTCATTATATTGCATGTAATATGATAAGCAAAAATATCATCGACGTCGATTTCACCTTGGTTCCATCTTTTTCCAGTCATAATATAATTTATGGAGATCTCTTCATTGTCAAGTGATAGCGCCCACAGATATAGTAGGCGTTTCCCGCAAGTGCACGGGACTATCGAAGTAATAAAATATCGATCCCACAGGGACTAATGAGCAAATACCGACGGATCTTGAAGTTGCTAGCTAGACGATGTCGAAATTGGTGAAGTTAAGATAACGAAATAATCAAAAGTGCAAGAAGGTAAATAGAGGAAATCACACGAGAGGATTCTAATGAGGAGATGTATCAGGATATGGGTTCACCACATTGACTCCTTACAGTCGAATAGCCAATTCTATTACCTAAGTCCTGTCAAGTTCAAGGGGGTTCAACTTCCTTGTCATGTAGGTAGCTCCCCTCCGAGAATCTCGTCTGCTTCCACGAACTAGATTACCGGTCCAAACCGTAGGGTTCTAACGCACGATCGGACTAGAGTCCTTCCGCAGCGTCTAAGCTTCTTATAACCCTCTCAAATACGTACAGACCCGCAAGCGAGGTTTTACCCTCCTAGAGATGCTGAACCGTACTTGAGGTGATTAAAAGCTCAAACACTCCCCCTTTCGGGTAGTGTAGGCATGACGTGCCAACGATAAGGATAAACCCTCAACCTAATGGGTCGGACGCGCGGTCGGACTAGAATCTCTCCGACGCGGCTAAGCTTCCTATAATCACACGAACGAGTACGAATATGCGAGCAAGTTTTTCTCCCCGGGATCTGATTTACAAACCTCACCTTGGGATTTCCCTAAGTGAGTACAGTCCAACGGGCAAGTTTTCTCCTCTAGATTCGATTAATGAACCTCACCCTCGCGACTCAAGGCTCAAGCTTACCTTTTCGGGTAACGCATGCATTGCACACTCAAAAGGTCAAGCAAGGACTTTGGCTAATAAAATTAACTATCATGACTTGTAAATCATCAAGGGCTACCCCCACATCCTGATTTAGTGTTTAGCCTACCATGTTTACAATAACAGCATAAACATCATTCTCAGCCATGGACATCATGTGTGATAACAGGTTTTGTGCAAGAGTTGCAAAGGTAAAATAGATCATGCAATATTCTATCAAGGTCATACAATAGATACAGCAACTCTAATATGAATGCTAGGTTACAGGTATATTTCTAAGAGGCTTATGCAACAGGAGGTCTTCAAATGGGTGAAGGTGCGCATCTTCTTTCTCCTCTCTACAAGAGCAGCTTCTCCCCCGCCGAGCGATTCCTCTGCCGAACTCTTATTGATTTTTCCTTGTATCCGAGAGCTCCCCTTTCTCCCTTGCGTGAAGGGTTTTTATCTCCCTTCTCTGATGGACTTTTTCTCTTCCCCATGCCCTGCAAAAAGGTCTCTACGATTGCCGTCTTTGCTCAGCCGAAAGAAGCTTTCTGCCAGCTTCCATGCCCTGCAACGCTGCCAGCCAATGTTTTGCATGAAATCATCATCTTGTGACCAAATCCGCTGCCAAAAGCTGCTCCACGCCTCCTTTGTCAATGGGGGAGAAAGGTCCTTAACGCCTCTGAGCCTCCCCTTAGGTTAGATCAAAAAAATACGGAAGAAAACAGTGATTTCATAACAGGCGGGTCCGCGATCACGGGCGAGAATTTGGTCGTGACCCGGTCGTGATTTGTCAGTTTCAGCTTCAAGTATAACGACGATCACGGGCATGATTCTGGTCGGGACCCGGTCATGATTTCCGACAAAGCCTCCAATGAATCCAAAAGCTCTTGGTTGGGATCATCTTGAATTTAGATAAGCTCCTCTTGCCACAGAAGTGTTGGAATCTATCCTTTTATGGTCGAATTGACCTAAAAACATGAAAATACCGAAACAGGTGTAGATTCCATAGATGTATCCAAATAAAGGTAATTATGAGGTTTAAAGTCATAAAATGAGGATGGTTTTACTAGTAAAATGACATGTAAAACTCTATATAAATCTGTGTCAACATTAGGTACCTGAGATTCTACTGGAATCATATTATGAATGACTGGAGTCTCTTCTAGAGTCATAACATCCTCATTTTGAGCCTTTATTTCTTTTTCTTCTTCGAGGATTTTTATCTTTGGAACCGACATGTCTACCACGTTTCACTTGCATTCTAGGCTCATTTGCAATTATGGGTTGTCCTTCAGGGACACTAATTCTGATTGGAGCATTTGCAGATGGAATATATGACTTTGTCACTCTCTTGAGGTCAATAAAAGCATCTGGCACTTGATTTGCTAAATTTTGCAAGTGGATAATCTTTTGAACTTCCAGTTCAGATTGTTTTGTATGAGGATCATAATGAGATAATGATATTTTACGCCAGATAATCTCATTCTCCAACTGCTTATTTGTCCCTTTCAATGTTGGGAATGCCATTTCATCAAAATG
Organism: Costus lasius; assembly: GCA_027563935.2. Classification (NCBI taxonomy): domain Eukaryota; kingdom Viridiplantae; phylum Streptophyta; class Magnoliopsida; order Zingiberales; family Costaceae; genus Costus; species Costus lasius. The sequence goes on along the minus strand of CM050450.1, from coordinate 131,547,749 downwards.
ACAATCGGCAAAACGAGCCGTAAATAAATCTCCAGTTAATGGCTCTAAATACTTAATAATTGATGGAGATTCATATCCAACGTAAATTCCCAACCTCCTTTGAAGTCATCTTAGTGCGTTGTGGTGGAGCTATTGGCACATATACCGCACATCCGAAAATTCTTAGATGGGAAATATTTGGTTCTTGACCATAAACCAATTGTAAAGGGGAGACCTCATGATAATTAGTAGGTCTGATGCGAATTAATGCCGCTGCATGCAGAACAACATGTCCCCATGTAGTAATTGGTAATTTTGTCTTCCTTAGTAAAGGTCTCGCAATTACTTGAAGACGCTTTATTAATGACTCTGCAAGGCCGTTTTGTGTATAAACATGGGCTACAGGATGTTCAACACTTATCTCAATTGACATACAATAATCATTAAAAGCTTGGGAAGTAAATTCTCCGGCATTATCAAGACGAATAGTTTTAATTCGATAATCCAGAAAATGTGCTCGTAATCGAATGATTTGTGCAAGTAATCTTGCGAAAGCTTGATTACGAGTCGATAAAAGACATACATGTGACCATTTCGTTGATGCGTCAATTAAGACCATGAAATATCTGAATGGTCCACATGATGGATGTATAGGCCCACAAATATCACCTTGTATTCGCTCTAAGAATGTTAGGGATTCAGTCCTAACTTTAATCGGTGATGGCCTTATTATCAACTTCCCTTGGGAACAAGCAGCACATGAAAATTCATTAGACTGAAAAATCTTCTGGTTTTTCAATGAATGTCCAGTTGAATTATTAATAATCCTTCGCATCATAATAGAACCTGGATGCCCCAATCGTTCATGCCATGTAATAAAATTGTCTTGTTCAATAAACTTCTGGTTTGTAACAGCGTGTATTTCAATGACACTTATCTTTGTATAATATAACCCGGATGAGACTGCAGGTAGCTTTTCTAATAAGCTTTTCTTACCCGAGATGTTACTTATTATACAAAGATATTCAGTATTATTTTCATTCATAGTCTCGACATGATATTTATTTTGACGGATGTCTTTGAAACTTAGTAAGTTTCTGGGAGACTTAGAAGAAAATAATGCTTCATTAATATGAACATTCGTTCCACCAGGTAGAAGAATGTTGGCTCTTCCGAAGCCTTCTATCATTTTCGTACTCCCTGATATGGTATTCACATTTGAATTATTCATTACCAGCGAGGTAAAGAATTTCTCATCTTTGAGAATAGTATGTGTTGATGTGTTTTCTATGATACATGCATTATCATCATAGATTGAGAATCTAATTGGAAGTTTTTCCATTTTCTTCATAAAGATAAAACAATAGAATTAATAAACAGAAAAGTAAGATAAAGTAAATACAATATTGTAAGTAAAGAAAATGCGAGATTTTATTAGATAAAATGTTCGATGTTATCCTCAGGCTGACCTATAAAATTAGTTACATCAAATTGAGGGATATCGTCAAAGCCATAATCAACATTATCATCATTAGAGATAAAATTTGTCTCTACCACGTCTTTTCCTTTATTTCTCATGTGTTCTTGGTAGAGATCGGTAAGATGTTTTGGCGTACGACTGGTATGCGACCAATGACCTTTCATACCGCAACGATAACATTTGTTATCTATACTTGTAGTGTCTTGGCCTTTCTTGCTTTCATGCATTTCTTTGGTATTTTCTCCCTTATCCATGTAACGAGGGCGATCATTGTGAAAATATTGGTGACCTCGTCCACGTCCAATTCCATGTCTTCGTCCATGACCACGACCGCGTCTATGACCGTGATTTAGGCTTCCATAATTATATGCTGTCGCATTCATTTCAGGGAATGGAGCATATCCGGTTGGACGGGTATCATGATTTTTCATTAAAAGCTCATTATTTTGTTCGGCTAATAGTAGACATGAGATTAATTCAGAATACTTCTCAAAACCTTTTGCACGGTATTGCTGTTGCAGGAGCACATTCGATGCATGAAAAGTAGAGAATATTTTTTTTTTCTAACATATCTTCGTCAGTAATAGTTTCCCCACATAATTTTAATTGAGAAGTAATTCAAAATATTGCCGAGTTATAGTCACTTATAGATTTGAAATCCTGTAGGTGTAAGTGCAACCAATCAAATTGATCTTTTGGAAGGATGATTGTCTTTAGATGATTATACCTCTCCTTTAAATTGTTCCAAAGAATAAGATGATCCTTCATGGTGAGATACTCAATTTTCAAAGCTTCATGAAGGTGACGACGTAGAAAGATCATTGCTTTAGCCTTATCTTGGTTGGACGTGGTGTTTTGCCCTTTGATGGTATCTTCAAGACCATTAGCAGCAAGATGGATTTCAGCATCTAGAATCCATGAAAGGTAATTCTTTTCGGTGATATCAAGGGCCGTAAACTCCAATTTTGTGAGGTTCGACATGATAACTCAAAGAACCAAAAGTGATAAGATTAAAAACAGAATAGATAGAAGTAACGATTACAACCTCAAAGAACCTGACTTCCTTTGTTGATAAGAGCCTTCGTGCTGATAACGTGTTATAAAACAGAGATGAAATTGAGAGAGGAGTAAGTTGAGAGTATTCTCGTTAATCTCCTCAAATAGATATTACAACACCTATTTATTAGGCAATTGGATACATCAACATTAATTGGATACATCAACATTCATTCCACTCAAAACGAAGAGTCATATGCATTAAATAGGAGAGTTAAAGAGAGTCATCCGAAGAGTCACCATAAATTCATAGGCATCCACAAAAATTAAATTCATAACAATTTCTCAATTTTCACTATTTTTTTCTCCTTTTTGCACCTCAAATTTGTAGGTCTATTTCATTGTCCACCCCCAAATGTTTTAATTCATACCCCCATATGTTATTATAATGCATGCACTTGCATAATTATAAACTCAGGGCGGATAAATTATAATTACAAACTTCCTAATCTGAATTAACAAAGATTAAAATTTTGAACTAAACATGGAAATTCAATTAAATGGAAACAAAATACAGTAAAACGACTCGGAAAATGAAATCTAAACGCATAGTCCGCGCGATAGTTATATCTGGGCCCACAGTCAACGCGATGGGGCCTCTTCATTCTCGTTTGTATCGAGTGGGCCCGAGCCGACACGTTAAGCGGCAGACCGGGCCCACAAGATTGGCGGTTTACGGTCCATTTTGAACGCATTATTACCGTCATTAATATATTACTATTTTGTTCCTTTTTTATTAACTCCTCGAGCCCATCAACCCAACAACAGGAATATTAATTTTTTAAAAAAAGACCTTGATATTTCGGTAAATAGCGACATAACCCCCAGTATATTATTATTATTTAATTTGGGAAAAAAAATTAAATTTTAGAATAAATGAGGAGCATGAACAGAGACAAGAACATGATTTTTTTAAAAAAAGGAAATTTGAAGTTATTGTTAGAAACAGCAAGGAATTGATGAAAAAGGCTAATTTAAGATCAAGAACATGCCAGAAAAAAATTGTTAAAATTGATCAAACTAAACGTGGATTAAACAAGACTTTTTCTAAATAAATTTGGTTGCAAGGCCGAATTTGGAGTCGGCGAAGACAACCACGTAAAAAAAAATGAAAAAGATTGGCGGTTTCCAGGAACAAAATAGTCTATTTATTTAAGGAATCTAACGATCAGCAATCGGAGCGGGGGGGCGAGGAGAATACGCGACTATAGGTTGGACGTCCTTTCGGCGCTCCTTCTGCAGACTTGCTCTTTCGTCTTCCTCGCGCTTACTTGACGTTCGACTGGGTCTTCGTCTTCCTCGCGCTTCCTCAGTTCTTCTTGCGCAGAAAGGTAAGAATCCAACGGGTTTTTTTTTTGTTTTGTCATTTCCATTTCGTTGATTTTATGTTCTGAATCCTTCATTGCTGCCCACTACGAAGATTTATTCGTCTTATTGCATATTAAAAGTATGTTTTTCGTGTTAATACTTCGCTAAAAAGATCATTTTTTGCTGGATAATCTCGATAAATGAGGTTTTTTTTCCGGCGAAAGATCTTCCCTTCTCTATTTTCTCAAATTTATGCGGGCTTTTGTTTGTTGTTTGCGACGCATTTGTCAATCAGAGATTTTGCCCTAGGTTTGTTTCATTGTTCCTGATCTGTGCGGAACATCAACTTAATCGAGTTCTCCTTTTGAGATTTTCCTATCCTGAAAGAATTACGTTCGTTGTATCAGTTGCGCAATCTCGTCTCCCTTTTTTCCCTAATGTAATTTCTTTATATTTTGCTAGAAAACATTGGCTCATTTGTCGATTATGATGTTTTTGATGCGTTTATTTTGTTTAACATCACATGTATCCTCCCATTAACATCTTATTTACTGAAAATTTGGTCTGTGAGAAAGATTGTTCTATTCACCCTGACGATTAACGTCCTTTATTTTGAATCAGCTTGGATCTAAGATCTGTTAATCCAAGCGTGTCTTTCAAATTAGACTAAACACGAAATTGGAGTTTTGCAGACTTACTTTTCCTATTTGCTGCTACTGTTGCTTCTCTATTATGAATGCTTCCTTGTTAGTTTATTGATATGCTCTTGTTACCTCACGCTGTTATTGCATTTATTTCTCTTTATTTGTGACTTGATTTGATTTTTATCTGCTTGAATTAGATCATCCCTGCAAGTTATTTACCCGCAAACCTGACATACTTTTGATTTCTGTCAAAACTTTTGTAGCTTTTGCTGAAAACTGAACGACAAACATAAGGGAATGCTGAAAGATGTGCTTCAACGCTGGGCAATCTGCATCTAACAAATATGTTACATTTGCCTCACCTGAGCTTTTCCCCATCCTTGATGAGATTGGAGATCACAGCAAAGTCTGGCTCATGCTCAATGCACTATGTCGCGATGTAGCTAAAAATATTCCACAGGCTGTGGTGTTAGACCACGAACTCGGGGAAGACGGCTGAGATCAACTTCACTGAAGCCTCCCACTTTTAAGAACAGTCTATCATCCTAGCAGGATAAGATCACTTTAGTGTTTTTGCATTTTAGTTTGTCTTGTAAAATGGAAACGAATAACAAAGGAAATGTGTTGATGGAGAAGTATGAGGTCGGAAGATTGCTAGGGAAAGGTACATTTGCCAAGGTTTACTATGCTAGGAACATAAAAACCAGCCAGAGTGTTGCCATAAAGGTGATTGACAAGGAGAAAGTGTTAAAGGTTGGCCTTATTGAGCAGATCAAACGAGAGATTTCTGTGATGAGATTGGTAAGGCACCCAAATGTTGTAGAGCTTTATGAGGTTATGGCCACCAAATCTAAGATATACTTCGTTTTGGAGTATGTCAAAGGCGGCGAGCTGTTTAACCGAATTGCGAGAGGCAAAATCAAAGAAGACGTTGCTCGAAAATACTTCCAGCAGCTGATCAGCGCAATCGATTTCTGCCACAGCAGAGGTGTCTATCACCGCGATCTCAAACCTGAAAACCTCCTTCTTGATGAAAATGAAAATTTGAAGATTTCAGATTTTGGCTTGAGCGCACTAGCTGAGTCCAAGAGACCAGATGGCCTGCTGCACACAACTTGTGGAACTCCTGCATACGTTGCGCCTGAGGTGATTAGTAGAAAAGGATATGATGGAGCCAAAGCTGACATATGGTCTTGCGGGGTGATTATGTTTGTTCTCATCGCTGGTTATCTCCCATTCCAAGATTCTAATCTCATGGAAATGTATAGGAAAATTGGAAAAGCAGAATTTAAGTTCCCCAGTTGGATTCCTCCAGATGCCAGGAGGCTGCTCTTGCGAATTCTTGACCCAAATCCTATTACTAGGATAACCATCGCAAAGATTATGGAACATCCTTGGTATCGAAAGGGACTTAATGGAGTGACTAGAAATGGCAAAGGAACACAAGAAATCGTGCAACCTGATACAAATGGAACTTCTGATTCATCAGATACTGACACAATCAAGGAGAATCAGGAACCGGAGAAACTTACCAACTTAAATGCCTTCGACATAATCTCTCTTTCAGCTGGATTTGATCTTTCAGGTTTATTCCAGGGGGCTGACCATATGAGAGAAGCGAGATTCATATCTAGCCAATCGGCTTCTACCATTATCTCGAGATTGGAGGAGATTGCAAGATACCTCAAACTAAAAGTGATGAAGAAAGATCATGGGGTGTTGCAAATGGAAGGCACCAAGCTTGGAAGGAAGGGAGTTTTGGCGATTGATGCTGAGATCTTCGAGGTTACTCCTTTGTTTCATCTTGTGGAGATAAAGAAGACGAATGGGGACACAATGGAGTACCGGAAGCTATGGAAGCAGGACATCCGACCGGCCCTCAAGGACATAGTCTGGGCATGGCAAGGCGTGCAGAAGCAGTCTTTGCCTTGCTGCTAAAATTGCAATCCACTGATGCACAAAGCAGATGCATTTCCGTCCTTAAGCAATCTTCAAATACGCTATATTGTTGTTACCACTAGTACTACGACTACCATCTTTGTTTGCAGTGTTGCCTTGCATTTCTCTGAGTCTGAACCTCTCGTTAACTTGTTTAAACTCTTTGCTTTGTTTTCTGGTTCGTCAAATTTTCGCAAGCATATGTTCAAAACTCAACTGCTTTTGTTCGGTGTGAGGCTGTTTCCACGATCAATTTGAACTTGGGAGTTGATATATTCTTCGGTTGATCCTCATGCAACTGAGTACTTCGTTCATGCAAGGGAATGCAATCTGAAATCAGCTGTTCTCTGATGCCAGTAGCATTTTGCTGAGGCTTTATATCATGCCACTGCGTTTGGATTGACCTTTGTTGCAGAGTTGGATGGAAAGTACAAAAAAATGAATGAAAAAAAAATGGATGGAATATATTATAGGTTTTCCTTTTTGGAAGGAAAGAAAGTTTGAAGGAATGATATATACACTTTAATTTTTATTTTTTTCATTCATATTATATATATACTAATAATATTAAATAATTATTAAATATTAAATACGAGTAACGGCGATAAGAACGAGCAGTGGTGGTAAAAACGAGAAGTGGTGGTGTGCTCGAGCAATGGCGACGAGCCTGAGCAATGATGACAAGGACGAGTAGTCGAGGAAAGTTCATAGTAAATGAGAACAAACAATGATGCAGTGAAAAACGAGATGTGAAGTTAGTAAAGTTAAGATGTAGTTTTAGCTTTCCGCCAGATTCGAGTGGAAAGCAAATGGAGGGATTAATGTCTATCTTTCTTTTTTACTTTCCTCATAAGCTATCCATCCGCTTAAGTAAACAAGTCTATACTCCTTTATTTGCTACTTTCTTTCTTTTCCTTCTAGCTTTCCCCCAAAATAAACAAGCCCTAATTAGGGTAGCTAACGGGTCGAACAGCTCCCCCTTGTGTCAGGCCCGGTTCGATCCGGTTCAGCCCAGGAGAGGTTGGGATGGACCACAGCCCAAGCCCACACCCAAATCCCTGTCTTCTCCTCCGATTGACGCGGACGCGGAATGCTCGAAACGGCTTTCAGCCGCGTCTTCAAGCTCTGGCGGCGCGGCAACAGAGTCTTCGGCGGAAGACTCGGATGCCGTCGACAGAACTGGGCAGCGCTGAAGACTTGGGCGGCGGGCGCCCTAAACAGGGGAGGGGAGGCAGCAGCTTCTCCCTATAAGAAGTCGACGAAGTGGAGGAGGCGGACATCGACTCCACGGGCGAACGCATCCAGCAGGCAACGGAAGAGAGAGCTGTGAGTTTGTGAGCGGAGAGCTTCAGAGAAGACCTACGACGAGAACCCTGGAGAGGGAGGAAAGCGGAGAAAGAGAGAGAGGCTTAGAGAGCGCTGTGAGTCGGCGGCGAGTCGCCGCCGACGTGAGAGGCGAGGTTAGGGTTTTGTAACCTTTGAAGAAGGAATAAAGGTGAAGCTTTCCCTATTTCCGGAGTCTCATCCTTTCCTGTGTTTCTTCTCCGACGAGCGAATTCCTCACCTGTTTCCTCTGTTTCGCGGCAACAACGAGCTCAACGGCAGCAGACGGCTGCCACACCGGCGGCAAGTGGCGGAGGGTGAGACGGGGACGTATCCACCCTGCTGATTCGTCCATCCTCTCCGGCGCAGCGGACGGCGGCGGTGAGCGCTCGAGCTCGGCACGAGGAAGACGACGACGCGAGCTTTCGAACGCGTCGAGCGTTCGAAACGAGAACAGAAATCCGACGTGGTGACGCGGGTCAACAGAGGGGCAGTCAACGTTCGATTTCACGAGATCTGGAAATCGATTTCGCAAATCGATTTCAAGCGAGTGGCTGACGGGCGGTGACGTCAGCGGAGTTCGATTAATCGGCGAACAGCGAAATCCGATTTTGCACAGTGACCTGATTTTGACCAGGTTGACCAGAGGTATTTTTTATTAGGGTTTCAATTTCTTGATTTAAGGTTCCGATTCTTTTCGGATTTCCTAATTAGGGTTAGGGTTTCTCGAGTGAACTGTAATTTGGGGAAAAATATTATTCGGATAAGTTAGGGTTTCGAATTGGGGATGAGATTCGGTCCGGAAACCCTAGCGAGTTCACGCTTTGGTGTTTTGCCGGACGGCTCTAGGAAGCGGATAAGCGTCAATTCTAGACCGGTCCGACTGAGACGTGACACCTTGGGTACGCATAGCAGACCCGTGAATGAGCTAGTTCCGATTACTTATATAAAAGTGAGCTAAAGCGGACCCGTGAATGAGCCAGTCCGATTTCGTCCATATGCCATCTCTAACTCTGATGCAAGCCCCCTGGCCAAAAGATTCAAAAGTCTTGAGTAGCGGATGAACCTATGATGTTTGGATTCCTCCCTTCAATCACCATGAGCATGATTTGAAGATCAAGTATTGGTGCATACCTATCTACCTTCTTGTTTTATGCGTTATTTCTTTCCACTAAACAAAACTAGTTGCCAATGAGTACTTTAAACAAACAAAGAAGGCTAATAAATGTCTCTTTCTACCAAATGACAATGATTGCACTTTGAAAAGCAACGAGATCGATCTACTTCCAATATTCACCCTTGATATTTTGCATTTTTTAAAAACTCTATATCTCTTTGTGTAAAATTACTAATTTGGGCTCTTCTTTTTATGATACCAAATTCTGTCACGTTTTATAAAATATGACTAAAGACTAAAAGTAAAAATATATTAAATTCATTTTGAATAATAAAAATCTAGTTTATTTGCTTTAGTGTGAGATACAACATGTAAGTTATTTTATTTAATTTAGTCCAGCATGCTTTACAAAATATCTTGATTATTTCCATTCAGGCCCTTTTTGTAAAACTAGAATACTTTGATTTTTTTTTATTTCATTTTTTCTCTCTATTCAAATTATAATATCACACGACAATAGTTAAATCACAACATTACAAAATTCATATCATTAGAATGCTCTTAGTATTTTTTTTTTTTTTACTTATTCAACATGTTTCAAGTAAAACCATAGAATGCAATAAAACGGCGTATTTTACATTATAATAATTTTACTTGACAATGTTTCAAGTGACAATGGAACAATCTTTCTGGGCAAAAGAAAAATCAGGAAAATAATTTTACTTGACAACGTTTCGAGGTACTGTTGTAGTGTTGTGCTACTCATTGCATAACAAGTTTAGCCTCGATGCATACATAGAAAACTCCAGGTTTCTTTAATTCCACTGATCAAGCATCAGCAAGCGTGGAAGAGGATCCACTGGAATCTTGAGTGCCTTTGCAGGCGTGGATATCAGCGCAGACATCAGTTGTCTCAAGAAATGTTTCTGCATTTATCAGGACTAGTTGTGCGAATTGGACGACCAACTTCTTGCACTGAAAAAAGAGGGTAAATCAAATGGAAGCCCCAGTGATAATCAATAGGTGCATGCCATAGCTCAATTCAGCCAATGACATGAAAAAACAAGTAGAACACAACACCCTTTGTACTACTATATCTGTACTTGTGCTTGCATCAATTGAATAGTAAGATAACTAAAATTAGTCTCAATAACGTGTACTTCTATAAAATAAGACATTTTCCTACTATTTTAATAATGATACAAAAAGAACTCAGGAATCCATCACACATAGAGAAAAAAAAGGCTAAATGTAAATCCTAAAACACAACTGGGTAGAAGCTTTATACAAACCTTCCAGAGTTCCAGTTATAACTATATGGTATGTCCCTGAAAAATGACTTTGCTATAATCTGTATATCTGGACTCATTTCAAATTAATCCTAAACTTCACTGTCAGTACCAAACTTTTTATTACGTTTTGACAAAAAAACTAATGACTCTTTTGTTCATCTAAGGCCTCCTGACATCTCCCTATTTCTTTTCACAAATGAAAGAACTACTTTACTTAATTATAAGAAATCAGTTGTAGGAAGGAAGAGGTAAGTATAACTTTATTAATTTGGAGAAAATCCTTTTGGCTGCTACATGGAGCTAGTTAAACAACAATAGCCACTTCCATACAAAATTATTCTGGGACACACTATAACAGAAGTATATCCTTGAAATAAGATTAAAAGTTTGGGATAGTAGTCGGAACTTAAAAAGTTCAAGGATCAAATAATAGCAAAGATAATAGATTGAGGATGGCCGGTGTAATTAACCCCAAAACTTAACTTGGCCTAAGTTGTTGTTTCCTTTGGGTTGAAAAGAACCTTCATCAAATTCCAGATATTACATAATGCATGATAATTCTGGTTAAATGTATAAATTCTATGAATTTCACTTGAGAAGTAAAATGCTAGAAATTTCTATAACAATCAATGAAGAATGAAAGATCACCTGTTCAACATAACTGCTCATTTTGTTGCATCTTTCCAGAAGCGCCTCTATCACCTCAAGCTGAAAGTATTGACATTTAAAGCGTATTCAGTAGTTTGTCAGACTTCAATGGAAAAGTAACTAAAATAAACTACAGTATTTGAAGACTGCGCTTCTAGTAGTAAGTTGAACTGAATATATATGCGCTATCAGTTTTACCAAAAGCTGAACCAAAAAGCCAGGTCAATGCTAAATATGACCATATGAACCAAAGTTGAACTGATTGATGTAATCAGGGTTTCGAGCACCAGGTCATAAGGTATGGCCGTTCTGATGGTACTCAATCATTCCATTCTTTTTTACTAGGTCACTTTGATACTAACTTTATTAGGACATGGGTGGTATGTGGTGGAATACGGTATATACCAACAAGGCAATAGACTTGTATAAGAACTTAGATAGTTATTTAAAACTATGGATTTAACAGAAACAAATATAATACTTGAAGGGAAGAAGAAAAATACTAATTTCATCAACACGACAATCAAAATTAATATACATAGAAGAAGAGTCAATAACTACATATTAGAACTAAACCTAGTGACAATGACTGTGCACTAAGTATATAACGATTTAACATATTTAATATATCATACAAATTTCTCTCCTTGTACCTTGTAATCAGCATCTTGTCGTACTTCATAGGTACATAGGGTTTAGAAAACTCCGCCTTCAGAACAGAAAAAAAGATTTTTCATAAAAATAAGTTTAACTTTCATGTCAAGTCATACCGAAATATAGACCTGACAATTCGGATCAGCAAGTCATAAACGGGTCATATCAGTTGTGACCCATGACTCGAATAAGCCAACCCAAACATGACCGGTTTAATTAATTGGGTCATGTTTAGTCGAACTGTCTAACCCGAACACGATCCAAATATAATCGAGTCAACATGACACAACCCGAATAATCCATTTATTAAAGAGTCCTGATCTGCTTGACCCGACATGACCCGATTATAAATTTATTATTCATATTTTTATATATAAATAATAAATTGATAAAAATTCTATTAAAATTTATAAAAATTTAGGCTTGTGGTGTGGGTCAAAATTTAGGTTAAAAGATGGTTAAATAGATTTGGGCTTATAGGCTAATATTGGAAGTTGGGCGGGCCTATATTTAAAATTTATATACATAAATATATAATGTAATCGGCTTAAGTGAGTCAACCCGTTTATAACCCGACATGGCTTGATTATTTTTGGGTCATAAATGGGTTGACATGTTTATAACCCAAATACGATTATAGTTAACCCGAACCCGCCTAACTTCGTGCAGGGTCGGGTCAGGTCAAGTTTTGCCCGATCCACCCAAATGTACTCTATTCTGAAATGAAAGTGGTCTTAATATACGACCCAGAATCATGCTCTGGGTTTAGGATGATAATACAAGATAGCAAACATATTCAATGAAGAATGAAAAAGTGTTGGGGAAATTTATGCTACACTATATTCAACAGCAAACCGGCTAGTCATAAGCAAGAAATATTACTACCTCTGTATCAGGAGCTTGCAATTTGACGAGGATCTCTGCAACAACATTATGGCAAAGACTGCAGGCACTATCATGCTTTGAAAGCTTTGACAGAATAGTCAACCCACAGAGATTCGCCTTTTCACATAACTGTTCTGGACTTAGTAAGGAAACCTCCAGGAAAAATATTGCTGCATAGTGATCTACCAGTAAGATACACTGCCATAAGAAACATTTCAGAGAACAAACATAAGAATTACTCGTACCTACGCAAAATCACTCGTTTAGAATAAGTTAGTTTATACAAAGTTTGGCAAAAATATACCCGTTTCTCCAAGGGATGCATTAGAGAGCATGCCTTGTGAAGAGTACTAATAATCTGAGTTTGGGTCTCATTATCACCAAGATAGCTTATGGCCTGGGAAGCATACTCTTCACAGAGTGAGCATAGTTTTTCACTCCTATTGAAATAACTTTCAACTTGTGTCTTGCTATCCATTTTGACTTCTGAAAATTTTGGACAAGCATAATCAAATAAAGCACAGAGAAAAAAGAGTTCTGAATCACATGAAGGAAATGGAACAACAAAATATAGATTGCTAAACACTGAGGCAACGATATAACAATGGTTTACCCAAAGCAAACCACGTTTACAACTTACCAATATCATCATATGTAGCCAAATTTCTGGCATTTGCAGAGATGATGCTGAATACCAGCACAAGGAGTAAAAAGCTGAATCTTGCAACCATAGCTACCTGTTAGATGAGAAAAATTAATAGTTTGTTTGCCAGTAAAGGAAAATAAACATTATGCACCTACTACCATGGAGATTACTGGCACCATAAATTACACAAATGGTACATAAAATTTATTTGAAGTTCTAATTTAGTGCAAAAAAAAAAAAAAAAATCTTTCTACGAAAAGTTTCTCTTTTCAACAAAAAAAATAGCAAAAGAAGGTGATGAAACCGTAAGTAGCTCTGGACATCTGTTTCTTATGTTCAAACCTTATGTATAATTACATCAAATAATCAACGAAGTATGATGAAGTAAATTGGACATGCTTTTCCAGATCATCTCTTGCATAAGAGTTGATCGATACAACAATTTAAAGAAGCAAACGAAAACCATCAAAAGAAACTCTATGCTGAGGTAGCTCCATCTGATGATTCAATCATTTTGGTAGAGTCTGAAAATACTCAAGAGGATTAAGGAACAGAACAAGGTTTTCACTTACCACTTCCGTTAAAGGACAATATGAAAGTTATTATAAAACCCGGGACGCCACGAAATAGTATTTAACTTAAGCAAAACCCAGATGAGGAACCCAAAAAACAAAAAAATAGCCTTCACAAGCTAGCCCTAAATAATCATAAAAGGGCATAGTAGAATCTTTCTTCAAAGAAAAAAGCATATTAGAAGCCATTAAATAATCAGAAGAGTTAAAGATAGAAGAACAGGTAGTTTTTGCCCTAATGAAGTTGCCAATCTGTAAGGCTAAACAGCAACAGATGTCCAAATCCATCAATGTTAGAAAATAAAAGTTTCTACCAGAAAAATCAGTTCGAACTTGAATCCGCCCATTCACTATTTATCCTTCTTCTATATTTAACTCGTAAATTGAAGCAGAATTACCGAGTTAAACGGAACCAAAGCTTGCATACAGATCTTGGTTACAAGTTTAGTCAACGGCAAAAATTGAAACAAGAATAGTTACTTGGGGAAGCAAACTTTGTCTTCAAGATCTAGACAATCGGTCTCTAACAAACCTAAATGTATTAGTTTCACGAACCAATGTCCCGTTCAAAAACATAAAGAACAAATCGGAGAGCTAAAAAGCAACAGATCTATGCAAAACAAGAGATAGTACCGCGAAGTTGAAACAAGCCTGTCAGCTTCGAACCGGAAGAGTCGGAACGATGAGGAAGAGACGGCGTGGTTGTGTTTCAAAGCTTGTTATTTGTTTTTTTTCTACCAGTTTGCTACGCTCGGCACTAGGCGGACAAAATAAAATTTTTATAAATCAATCGTCGACAGTAAGTTTCGAACCTGCGCGGGCGAAGCCTAACAAATTTCAAATCTGTCTCCATAACCACTCGGACATGTCGACGAATGTTGGTAAGCAAAGTCCAAAATGGTAGATATTTTAATGAACGATGAAAAAACCTCATTTCCACACTATAAATGTGGTCTAAGTGCTTTGAGAAAAAACAAATTATAAAAGAGAGGCGGGAAGACTAAATAATAGAAAAAACAAAGATAGAGTTGAAATTTATTATGTTGCCAGCGTGTGTTCGAACTCTACTGTTGATGAAATTTTTAATTTTATTATTATTATGTTCCATTGGTTTCCGCCGATGGCTAACCGCATACCGGAAAAAACTTTGCAGCTGGATGGCTACTGAAGTCAACTTCAGCAGGCGCCTATCAGCCGTCCGATCCAATGTAATCACCAATCTCAATGCACCATAAGTATTAAACTTTTGAAGAAGCAGCAACCGTACGATGGGATCATCACAAATCTTGATGTGCTTTAATCCTTAAAACAAAAAAACTCTTCTTCTTCTTCCCTGTCGTCCGGAAAGCTTGCAACGATCGGCGGCTAGTGTTCTTCCGATCAACAGCACTACTTGACTCTCCCACGCTCCCCCCTTCACGGTCATCTCCGGCTGCCATTGTCGAGCTCGGCCCTTAACCCTTGACGCCTCTCAACATCTGACGTCCGGCTGGCATTGTTGAGATCGGCCCTTGACGACGCCACTCAACTCAACGTCCGACGCCGACGCGCGACGCCCATCTCTCAAGAACGACATCACCGAGGCACTGTGGACCATTGCATTGTCGACATCAAGAACTTCTACACGCACATCAACCAACATCTTTGGAGTGTATGGTATCGATGCATTTAATTTTGAACTAAAAATTACATAGTTGTTAATGCATTTTTTTTCTACCAACATATATTTAGGTTAACAATGGATTTGAATAATATTATGACATCCTCAAGTGGGTCTGCACCAATAGAGAAAACACCCGGATCTGAACAAGTATGCTTACTTAATATTACAATATCTTTGTTTATATGTTGGATGCTTAAATTAGATTATTTGTAATAGGAAAATTTTAAAAGCTCTTCAAATGAGCCAAAACTTGGTATGGAGTTTTTGGACGAAGAGGAAGCTTATGCATTTTATAATGAATATGCAAGAAGAATGAGGTTTAACATTAAGAAATTTTACGTCGAGCGTCGGAAGGATGGGTCTATAAAGTTTCGAAATTTTGCTTGCAGTAATCAGGGCACTAAACAAATAGATCATAGACATGTTACTAAGAAGCCTCAATCTAATTACAGAACTAACTGCATGGCTTGTGTTGAATTCAAAATAGATGTGAATGATGTATGGAAGTTAAGTCGTTTAGAGTTGAATCACAATCATGAAATGACAAGTCCTAATAAAGTTCATTGGCTAAGGTCACATAGAAAGATTCTACCGTATCAACGTGCCATGATAGAGCAAATGAGTATGACTGGAATGAAGGCAACACAAATATTTAACTTCTTTCAGTCTGCATCTAATACTTCTCATAATGTTGGATTTATTAGAAAAGACAGCAACAATTTGATTAGCATGAAAAAAGGGAACAATTACAAGTGAAAGAAGCACAGGGCCTTCTTGAATATTTAAAAAATAGACGAATATCATATCCTACTTTTGTCTATGCTATTCAGTTGCATGATACATGAGAAATTGCTAATCTATTTTGGGCAGATGGTAAAGCCATCATTGATTATGCTTATTTTGGGGATGTTGTGTCATTTGACACAACATTTCAAACCAATAGCCATGAAATGTCATTTGCCTCTATTCTTGGAATTAATCATCACAACCAGACGATTTTATTTGGGGCTGCCTTACTTTTTGATGAAAGTGCAGATTCATTTATTTGGTTATTTAACACATTTTTATCAGTAATGTCTGGAAAAGAACCAGTGACAATGTTTACCGACCAATCTGCTGTTATTTCCAAAGCAATAAAACAAGTTTTTCCTACCACTAGTCATAGATTATGTTTGTGGCATATTTTTATGAATGTCACAACCAATTTGAGCAATTTGATTCATGGTACACCTACTTTATTGTCGGACTTAAAAACTTGTGTTTATGAACGGACTAGCGTACATAAGTTTGAGTTATTGTGGGAAGAGTTGATGAACAAGTACAACCTACATGAGAATAGTTGGATTCAAAATTTTTATAAAATTCGAGAGAAATAGGCTTCTGTGTACCGTGTGGATTCATTCTGTGCTGACTTGACTACCACCCAACGGAGCAAGAGCATGAACTGTAAGTTCAAAAAAAATTTTAAGAAAAAATTAACAATGTTTGAGTTCTTAGAGCAGTATGATAGAGCTGTTGCATATTTTCATGAGAAAGAAATGTATGAAGATTTTTGGTCCAGAAATAGTAGTCCAGTTTTGCAAATGGGTGATATGACAATGTTAGAGGAAGCTGCTACACTTTATACAAGGGTTATATATACGGAATTTGCTGAACAGTTTCACAATCAACTGTTATTTACATGTGAACTATGCAATCGTGATGGTTCAGAGGAAACATATAAGCTAGCACGTAAATGCAGAGAGCAATCTTATTTCGTTGTATTTAACACTAGTTCATTGACAGTTGATTGTGAATGTAAAATGATGCAATGTTATGGTATCTTGTGTTCGCATAATTTAAGAGTGTTGACCCACAACAATGTCCTAAATTTGCCAACACAATATGTGTTAAAGAGATGGACGAAATATGCAAAAGGTGGGATCAGTTTTAGTGTAAGTGGTAAGCAAATGGATTCCAATAGAAAAGAAAGGTTATCATCATTGTATACCTGTGTTTGTCAAAAATCATATGCATTATCAACAAAGAGTATGAACTGTCGAAAAGGCCTTGAGATGATTGATGGTGCAATTGATAATATAACATCGATGGTGGAGCATGCAATTATAAATAACGTCGAGGGTGATAGTGTTGAAATATATAGTAATAATGTGGTCACTGGGACTAACATTACAATTAGGTCACCTCCGATTAAAAAGGGACCGAAGGAGAAAAGGAAGAAAAATGTGCTTGAAAGGATACCAAAGAAGAATTCAAAATCAGTTGAGAAATGTTCTGGGGAGCTAGACATGCTAAACGTAAGAAACAAATGCTCCTCTTCAGCAGTTGGGACCAATTCATTTAATATCTGCAATGGAGCAACTTAGGTAAAAAAAATTATAATAAATTTTCTACCTTATTACATAACTAGCTCGTACCATATGTTCAGATGCTTTTTCCATTGTTTTACTCAAAGTAGAATGTCCGGAAAACTTCACATTGGCCCATCTAAAGAGCCGAGGGTACATATCCTTTTGGACAACATCTGTACTAGATGTATGCTCATAAAATCAAATCTAAAACATCAATAAGTATATCACATCAATATACAAATGTAATACCACTTACAAAATTAAATATAATAATACATAAACTGAACTTACATTCAGTAATATTGCGCATCCCCTGATATTGCTTGTGCTGCTGTTTTTTGACTTGTTTAATTCATTTATTATAAATCTATATATAGCTTCAACCCAATTATATTTATTTATTTTATTAATGTCATCTACATAACTAACTAGACTACTAGGAACACTATAACTTTTTTTGCAAAAAAGAAATATACAAAATACGTACAGTACTACTAATTTCTTTACTCTATCATGCTCAAAGTTTTCATGTAAACTACAAGCATGTTTTATTTTTTTTTTCAATCATTAAACGTTTTATATGCTTACCTTGGAATTCTTCATGGAAGAAAACAGATGGGCCTAAACCATTTTCTAAATTTATAAGCTCCCCTTGGACTTTTAATCCAAGGATGAGGGCTACATCATTTAAATAAAACTTTATTAAATGTTGGTTAATAAGAAAACTATTACTTTCTCTATCCCAAGCTTTAATTATATACCCTAAATTGATTGCATCCAACTTAATGTCAGGACAATCCCAAAAATGGACAAACGGTGTGTTGTCCAAAACGTTTTCTTCCGTTCTACATATATTACTAAGTTCTTTGAAAAAAATATTAATTCTCTTTAAACTACACCTACTAGGTATTACACTACTTACTCTTTTTTTATTTTCATTACTCATTTTTAATTATTATTCACCTGCAAAAGAACAATCGCATGTTTAGTTAGCTATTCAAATTTCATTATTCTTCAATCTAATCAACAATTTTCATGGATATATATATACTAGTAGCTCTCAAACAATCAAGCTTACCCAGGATTCCATGATGAGGTGGATATTGAATTTTTAGGCAACATAGCAGAAAGTCTATACAAATTTAACAATGCTATAAACTGAGATAAAAAAAAGGCAAACTATAGGATCAATAGAGACTGTTTTAATTACAGAGATATAAAGATCTTCAGTGGACTTCTGCATATTATTTAGACTGTTTTATATTTTAAGGTTGCATTCTGCCTTTACTTATGTAAAAAAAATACTACATGAGATTCTAAGTGGCATAGTTATAAACCATAAATGATAACACTGTGAATTATGCATGCATTAATTATAAGCTAAGGAAATAAAAAAAATTAAGATGTTAATATAGAATATGGAGTATATATTGTTCGATATGGATGGTATATAGCTTAAGGAATTTTGGTTAGAGATAGATGCCAACTAAACTCCCGAGGACTCAAAATAATTTATCTTGCAGGGTTAGCGATGAAGAATTCAACTGGTCAATTGGACATCTTACAGGCTTAGCGATGAAGAATTCAACTGGTCAAATGAACTACTCAAAATAATTAAACTGCTAGATAAATAATTCAAAAAGGATCTAACTGCTTTGCCAAACAACTCAAAGGTATACCAATTAATAGCAATATGACTTGTAACAATATGACTTGTATAACTGGGTATATATAAATGGTTCAACTATTCGAAGACTTAAATGGTTCAACTATTCGAAGACTTAAATGGTTCAACTAAATTTATCAAATGACTCGTAACAATATGACTTGTATAACTGGGTATATATAAATGTGAAATGACTCAACTAAATTTATCGAATGACTCGTAACAATATGACTTATATAACTGGGTATATATAAATGTGAAATGACTCAAATGGTTCAACTAAGTAAGTTCTTACAGAAGTCCGCCGACGCACAAAAGTTCAGGGAAGAAATCGCGCCGCCGACCGTTGGAAGCTTTCCGGGAGGCGAGGGTGCTACACGAACGAGGAGGGGCACTGCACGAGCGTCTCCTACAGCGGAAGCGTCCGCCGAGATGCCGTCGACCGTTTGAAGCTTTCCGGGAGGCGAGGGTCAAGGCTCTTCCGGCCAAGCTCGACAATGCCAACCGGAGATGACAGTGAAGGGGGAGCGACAGGTGGTTCAGGGAGAAGAAAGTTTTTTCCAACTGAGCGAGAGAGCCGTTGCACGGGATGGCAATTTTCCGGCGAAGAGAAAGGAGAGTTTTTTTTCAAGCGAGCGAGCTGTTGCACGGGACGGCGAAAGGTTAAAAACGAGTAAAAATCAAGATTTGTAATCACCGTATCGGACGGCTGCGATTCTTTTAGGGCCTGTTTTATTAAAGTGAAAACTGGGGAGAAAAAAAAGAAATGCAATTTTTCACTTGTTTTATTGAAGGGGCTGATTTAGAGGAAGAGAAATGGGGACCACTTTTCTTCCCTTTTGCATTCTCTCCAAAAGAGGGAGAAAATACTTTTCTCCCCTCCCTTGCTACCAACATCACTATTTTTCTTTCCACTTATTTTTCTTCCTTTCCTCTTTACTCTTCTCTCTTTTTTTCTTGCCCCCCAATAAAACAGGACCTTAGTGTTTTAATACTTATGATGCATTGAGATTAGTGACTCAATTAGTGATTACATTGGATCAGACGGCTGATAGGCGCCTGCTGAAGTTGACTTCAGCAGCCACCCAGCTGCAAAGTTTTTTCCCCAGCTGCAAATTTTTTCCCCCGGATACCCGGCAACTATAGCAAGAGCACATTTTGTAAGCAGAGGGGGGAGGGCAGCATTGAGCAGGGTGGCCGCCTTCTCATCGATTTTTATCAAGATTTGTGCATACCTACACAACAAGAATTCCAATGTAATTTTAAGGGATAAAAATATAGTAAATCAGGTTCCCGAACACCAAGCGAAATTCATAAGCGGAGGGGCTGTGCCGAGCGGGGGCCCCATCCACTGTTCAAATGCATTGGGATGTGTGCATGCACACATCCCAATGTCTAATAAACGGCAGATGGGGCCCCCGCTTGGAACGGCCCCTCGCTTATGAATTTTCTTCCGCCTGACAAAGTTGTGTGAATCTGAACACATCAACCCAGTACTAGTATAAAAAGAAAAAAGAACAGAGTTGTGAAGAAAGGGAGCACACAGACAGATAAAGCCTAGCTGTACAATAGAATGACCTTACAAACTCAAAGATACAATACTAACACAGAATGAACGTCTAGTCACAGGCAGCACACCCCAAGCTAATTGTAACAGAAGTTTACCTTGCACTACTCAAAGACTGCCGTTTCTTCTTGTTCTTCTTGTTTTGCTTCGCCAAGAGAAGCGGGAGGCCAACAAAGCCCAGCTTCTTCCTCTTAGAAGAATAATGCTTATTATCGTCGGTCCTCCGAGGAGTCAAGTAGACACCTTGCCGTTTGTTCAGAATCTGGCCCAGTGAAACAGTAGGCTTTTCATTTTCTTTCTCACATACTTCCCCCTCATATTCTCCAGGAGACCCAGGACCCATCAACTTGATGCTCAGTATCTGCCCAATGGACAGTTGACCACTGAATGGCATGCTGGTGTCCAGGTCTTTCAGGTCTGACAAACGGGAATCTTTCCTGTGATGAGCAGCATAGTTTTTGAATTTGGTTGGGTTATGAACACTCTGTCTCTTCTGACCATGTTCGGATCTCCATCGCCGAAGAGCATCTTCAACCTCAAGCTTCGCTCTATTTGCAACCTCTACCCTCCTTAAGGCATCTTCGAGCGCCTTCTTACATTTTTTTGCCTCAGTCGTTGCTTCTTCCACCTTTGCATGTAACTCTGTTACAGATATGTTTGCTTCATCTACTTGAGCCATAGCAGCTTCAATTTTCTTTTTCGAGATTTGATCAGCTTCTTGAGCTTTGCTTGCTAAGGTTATGTACTCCTCTACTGAAAGAGTTACACCACATGTACTATCAAGATCTAAGATTGAATTGTTACTGCACATTAGAGCTTTTATGTCAGCAAGAGCCATAGCTTCTGCTGCCTTCGCTGCTTCTTCCATCTTCTTGGCTGCAAGCCACCGGATTTCAGCTGTCTTGATGCTAGCCTTTGTCTGCTCGATTTCGGATGTTAGCTTAGAGACTTCTACCTTAGCAGCTTCAGCTGTCTTCTTTGACTGTTCCGTCACAGAGTTCATTTCCTTGATTTCCTGGATGATATTTGAGGAATCTTCACATTTTTCACTTTCTAAATCTTTGGTCATTTGCAATCTAGCAGTTGTCTGATTAAGATCATCCTCCAGGGATACAATTAAAGCAGTATGGGTTGTAAGCTTCTCCTGGGACTTCACGAGTAAGAGTTTTTCCTCTTCTATCTTCATGTTCAGCCTTTTGATGTCAGTTTGAATTCTAGCAAGGTCACATGTTGTCCGGCTTAAATTTTCCTTAGCCTGATTCAGTTCCATTGCAACCAGTGCAGTAGATTGGTCCGCTTCCACTGTTATGTCATCCAAAGGCACATTCTTCTCGAGATCACCCGAACAATGTTCTTCAGTTTCATGAATAGGATTTACTTGTATATTATCCAAGTTTATAGCAGGCATCTTATTGAGTTCATAAGATTCTTTCTGCAATTTCAATTTCAGACCATCCACAATCTTTTTGGCCATATCAAGCTCTTCCAGCACTTTAAGTGTTTCCTTTTCTTTCAAAATAAGATCCTTCTCTAATTGTTCTGCTTGTACCTCCACTTCAATTACCTCATTACCCTCAGAGGCACGATGTTTCTGATAGAAAATATGGCAAACGCAACTTAAACAACTATTAAAAAAGAAAGCTGTCAGAGATTAACGTACGATGAATCTTATCAGGAAATAACTAAAGCCTAAATAGCTGCATCCTACGATTGAAGATTTTCAAGTAAATTAAAGATTATCAATTCAGGGAAATCAAAAGGAGGGGTCACATCCACCTATTGAACATCCACCTATTGAATGTGCCTTGTGAATCGTGTCACTGCATTGGGATTAGTAAAATTTAAATCACACGAATCTCATAGCAAATTCAATGGATGACCCCTCCTTCAGCACGCTATTCAAGTTGAATGCATAAGCAAAGAAATTAATATAGTTTAAAAATTGAAAACAGAAACAAAAATCTTTGCTCAGCAAGTGCTCATAAGAACCAAAGAGAAAAGATTATCAGGAAATAACTAAAGCCTAAATAGCTACATCCTACGATTGGAGATTTTCAAGTAAATTAAAGATTATCAATTCAGCACGCTATTCAACTTGAATGCATAAGCAAATATTTTAATATAATTTAAAAATTGAAAACAGAAAAAAAAAAATCTTTGCTTAGCAAGTGCTCATAAGAACCAAAGAGGAAAGGTTCTCTATTTGAGTGGGACAGGAATCCTAGACAGGCCCCTGCACTTATCAAGAAATAACTAAAGCCTAAATAACTGCATCCTACGATTGAAGATTTTCAAATTAAAAGATTATCAATTCAGCACGTTATTCAAGTTGAATGCTCAGCAAAGATTTTAATATAATATAAAATTTGAAAACAGAGAAAAAAATCCTTGCTCAGCAAGTGCTCATAAGAACCAAAGAGAAAAGGTTCTCTATTTGAGTGGGACAGGAATCCTAGATATGCAGAGGCCAGCTTGGGCTGTCCGATGCATGTTCACTGGCAAGTGCACGCCTTATATGCACACTTAAAGACTTCAGAGCACTCATCAGATGGGTAAGCACACCAGACGACCTCCAAAGCACGAAGGGCATATCAGATAGCCTTTGAAGCATGCAAGCACACCGGGTAGTGCAGGCAAGCCCCTGCATAAGTGCCACGGATCACGGGGCCTGCCTAGGGTTCATATCCATTTGAAATGCATTACAACAAAGAACCTTTGCTTGTAGTAATAAAGGAAGTAAAGCAGTCCATCAAACATATATAACTAAAATACGAAATCACAATTCATAGTTTCGTGGATCGAACACATGTAAGCATATAAAATCTTTGCTTATTTCACCCACATTATTTTAAAACAACATATCTCCACACTATGATTCCGTAGTTTGTTCCATGTGTTTGATGCACTGTTTTACTTCTTTCATTACTACAAACAAGGATTCTTAGTTAATGATTTCATATTTCTCCGTTTTACATTATGCTTCTTAATACCAAATCTCATTTTTAAAATATATTGATTGTAAAATTCATATCCTTCTTAACTGCAATATTTAATGTCAACTCATGGTTCGTTTGATGAACTCTCAGCATTAGGAACATCCTATAATAATGCAATCATAACAAAAACTTTAAATCATAAAAATAAAAAAATTATACATTTTAGTTTTTATGTTAATTCTTATATGAGGTTCTTCCACATTTCTCTCCTCGTCCATGATACCTGCCTCTTAAGTTTTCACTAATATTTCACTAAGAAATGTTAGAACCTCTAATTTCATTGCACCTCTTAAATGTAAAGATAGTAAAGTTGTATAAAGAAAATATCTAATTTGCTAAAAATGAGGGCCTAACCCTTAAAAAAATTATGACTGTTATTTTGCACAACCTGAATAGTAAAATAATAACAGTCATAACTTCAAAAAAAAATGTTGCTTCGTTACTCTCTTTTGTAAAAAATACTCAATTTACGAGTAGAGTCATTTCTTAACCTGAGTTGTTGGCCGTCAAAGCTTACATAGCAAGGGCCATCAAAAATAATAATAAATGTTAAGGGTCAAGTTTTTGTAATTTTTGATATAGCAATGAGAGGAGTGTTAATATAGACGAAGTCATAAGTTGTCGATTGCTAGTGATGAAAGTGAAGGTGCAAGATTGGGGACGAAAGCCACAATAGAATGGGCGAGGAATCCACAATCCAGTATGGAAGTTTTACCGACATTCATAAGGGTTTTTGCGGAGGGTAAAAGGTGTATGAGAGTAGCTGGTTAACCAAGATTAAGGGATTTAGGCTATGTGTAGGAGGTAGGAAAATAAGAAGGAAAGGATGGAAAGAAAAAGAAAATCCTATTTTCCCTTGTTTAGCAGGAAAAAAGGAAAGATGAAAAGAGGGAAAATATACCAATTCTCCTTCGAAATGCTTTCTGCCCAAATCGGGTAGAAAGCTTACACACACCACCCTCATCTCTGTCCACACGCCCTCACTGTCATCTACGCGAGCTCGGGCTCTCTCCACGAACCCTCGCCATCGTCCACAGGATCTCTACCTCGAGCTCGTGTTTGCTGCCGTCCACGCAAGCTGGCCCTCGCCTTCGTTCATGCACCCTCGTTGTCGTCCAAACGAGCTCAAGTTCACCCTTACCACCATCCAAGCGAGCTCGAGCTCTCTCTTGCTGCCATCCTCATGTCCTTGCTGCCATCCACGCGTCCTCGCCGCCATCTACGCGAGCTCGAGCTTGCCCTCACTACTGTATGTGCGTTCTCACCGCCATCCACACAAGCTCAAGCTCGCCCTCGCCACCATCCAAGCTTGCCGAATGCACATGAGCTCTTATGTAACACATGATTTCATCTTCCTTTCCCTCCTCATTCCCTTTCCCCTTTTTTCCCTCCCTTCTACTAAACACAATGTTAAAGAAACACTTTAAGATTTGTGCAATTATGTTGGGATAGAGCTAGCTCCCTAGAAATTTTTTTCACCTTCACCTGGGATCCTCTTTTTATATAAAAAAGATAAGTAAATATAATCTAGCTGTATATCTACATGGCTACTGAGTTGTATTGTTTCTAGTAATGCATTCATAGATTGATAGATAAGGAGAGCTTTGGCATCCTAAGAAGAATATTCAGAAGCTACTAAAACATCTCGAGAGAGAAAAAAATCCAATGACTAAAGATGAATTCAAGCTTATATTCAAGTGAAGAGCACACGTCCACGGACGACTGGACGAGACTAATGAGTTCTACAATTTAGATAAAGTATCATCTTGGAGTGGTTCGAGCAAAGCATGCGCAACAAGATAACAATATCCTTCAAGTGAGACGAAGAAAGGATAATGATCTAACGTCGGAAACAAGTGTACAAATTAAAAGAAATTTCATGATTTAAAAATCTCTTATAATGACACTGAAAAACAGTGAACAAGTTTACGATTTGAGGATCAGAACTATATTTTTCCGTCTCGCACACTATGAACAACCTGACAAGTGATGATAAATGAAAACAACCTTTATATTATCCTTTACTAAAGAGGCTAATGGTAAGTATACGTGTACTATATAAATATACTATCAAAAATGAAAAAGAAATCAATTTCTTTAACAAGAAGAAGAAAATTGCGCCTAGTAAGTGGGAATAAACAATTTATAGACTATTTTAGTAAAGCATACATCCATCTGTCGCATAAAAAAAGGCCAAGAACGAATGCATCGAAACTCACTGACGAAGGAAACTTACTTCGGGGTGAAATAATTGCTTGAGCTGCGACTTCCAAATGGCAAGCCCACCAAATCGATCCACTGCCTCCCTAACTGACCCAAACGGAGCCGATGTATCGATCTCCGCCCTCACAGCCATCGCCGCCTCAACCTTCGAGTCCTCCGCCCTCATGGCCGGGGCTTCCGGTGCTCTCACACCCGAATCCAGAGCCACAGCTTCCACCTCTTCCATTGACCTCCTCTTACCCAAACAATGCGTGCGAGATTTGGGGTTTTGCGGTGAATCGAAACCCTAGCAAGCGGGTCGAGGGCGCACTCCAAGAGACCAGAGTCGAAGGTCGAACTTTGGAAGTGGAGACTGAAGCGGAAGCACCAGCACTTGTCAGGTTGTCCAAAGTACCCTTAACTTCTTAAGTAGCCGAAGCGGGTGATAAATTTACGCCACTTTTAAAATTTTAGCCCACAATGTAGTATAGTCTAGTATTCCTCGCCATAACAGAGAGAAAGGTTGTACAGACATAGAAAGATGGAGTGAACGTATAATAACTTGTACGTTTGACTTCGGCCTGCCCGTTTTCATTGTCGCATCTCGAGGTGCAGAAGACCGTTGGGCTGCTAAAATATTTCATTCGACTAAAATGCCCTCGCGAGAATATGAAAGCCGCGGCAGCGGCCTTTGCCGCAGTGGGCCGGGCTGGACCGTTACATGTTGTTATGACATTTGTAACGGTTATATCAACGGCTTTTAACATGGATGGCTTTTAACATGGATGAATTGGAAAGTAGAGCTATTCAAAAAAATCAGAAAAATGTTAGATCATAGTTAACCGACCGAACTGAACCGCTCGGATGGTTAACCAAATTATTCGATTCGGTTTACGGTTGGATTTTTTAGGTAAAGTAGATGGTTCAGTTCGGTTACGATTCGAGGATAAATTTTTCAATAGGTTAACTGACCGACCGTATAGTTATTAATATATATTAAATATTTTATAATATTATCTAATTCTTATTTTGTTTGGCTGTTTGCCGGCCCTAATTCCACGATTAATGATTTGTTGTTTGCCACTTAGCCAGCCTTGCCCTAATTCCACGACTAACGAGTGACGAGTTTGGGGCGCGTTTTCTAAGCGGACTGTCCGCTTAACACATGAACGATTGTTTTCTAACCGTTTAACACGTGGAACCTTGGAAATCCAACGGCTGCATTAGATAACCGTGCTAGAGGTAGAGGCTTCGGAGCAACGATAGCCCAGCGAAATCATCCAGGATGGGGCCGGAGAGGCGATTGGAGCGGAGGGAGAGGACACGTAGGGAGGCGAGCCGGCCAAGCGTGCGGACGGGGACGGCGTCGACGAGGCCGACGCCGGGGAGGTGGAGGGCCAGAACCGCCCCACGGCTGGCGTCGCAGGTGACGCCGACCCAATCGCAGGCGGAGGCGTTAGCGGTCCAGTTGACGCGCTGCACGTGCGGTACGGCACTAATGAAGGCCAGCAATGCGGCCCGGTCCTGGGTGGGCTCGGACCGCGCCGGAGACGGGCCAAGGTTCCCAATGGCCACGGAGAGGACAAGGAGGAGCACAGTAGGAAGACGCAGTGACATTGGGGCGGAATTATCAGGACGGAGTAGGTACAGCTATGGATCTAATGCAATCGTTGGATTTCCAAGGTTCCACATGTCGAACGATTAGAAAACAACCGTTTGGATGTGTTAAGCGAATAGTCTACTTAGAAAACGCGCCCAGCCCACGAGTCTGCCCTATTTTCTACACTCGATAGTCGACACCACGCCGCCACGCGACACTCATGGCGACACCACTCTGCCCTAATTCCATTCTCTCTGCCAGCGCCAGTCCGCCCTATTTTCTACACTGCGTTGAGCAGCCGCTGCCGCTGGTCGAGGACTCCAGTCGCCGGTCTGCCTTAATTCCATTCTCTCTGCCGGCGCAAGTCGCTGGACTTGATTGTTTGGTATTATCTATGTAGTTGAGTGTTTGGTTTTGTGTAGTTGTATTTGATCATTTGGCTAGGTATCTCTCCTCTCGTCCATGGCCTGCATTTTTTGGATTTCTAATGGAGTTTTGTTTTATGATGGTCCTTGGTTGGTTTTGATGTTTGGGGGATGAGGGTGTCCCGCGTCCCAAAAAAATCTGGATTTTACGTGTGCTGCTCTGTTTTGGCGTCTGATTGGGGAGTTGAGTTCCTCTCGTTGGTGAAGTTTTGTGTGGTATTTTGATGGGCTGAATCCTAGGTTTATTGTGGATTTGTGGTGTTTATATGAGATAAGCATGCTGTCATTTTCTTGTCCTGATTTAGTATTTTGACCTCTGTTTACACTATTATGCAAACTAGATACCTGGTTGTCGAGACGCATAAATTTTTGTAAATGCAGTGAACTTTCACTCTTGCAGGCTTGCAGCATTTCCTCCATGCTTTTCAATCCTCTATGGTGCTCATGGATTCCATTGATGGAGAAGCGACAGGCAGTTAAGAGGATTCCATGTGGAGAAGCGGCAGACAACATTTTACTTGTACTGGCAACGAAAAGAACTCTGTGTTCATAGTTGAAATACTAGTTCATCTTGTGTAGTTAGTTGGAGAAATCACAATCAAGCATTTGGTTTTGCATATTTTTTCTATTTGACTTAGCTTTATTGTTTGGTTTTGTGTTCTAGTTAATTGTTTTGTATATTTGAGTTGACTCTATCTTATTTGTAATTTATATTTGAGTTGAGCCTATCTTATTTGTAATTTATATTTTTTTAATTTATTAATAAAAAATTAATGATTAATCGAACCAAAAAATTGATTAATTGATTAATCAATTAATCGATTTTTTGATTTGTGAATGATTTCCAAAATAGTCGAACCAATTAAACACCCCTATCGGAAAGTGGTAGATTCCGCTATAAAAAACATCATTTTACCGCGTTCTAAATCTACCTTTTATTTTGGATCTAATAGTAAGTCATTGAGTGTCTTTTACTAAAGAATCTATATCTATAGTCAATACCCCTTACTCTAAAATATTCCTTGTTCTATGCTCAACCATATGCCTAAGGCAAGTGGTCAACGCTTACACTACATTTAGCTTCCTAGTCAACTATGCCATGTACAAGAAAAGTGACACAAAGCATGAGCTTTCGCACAAAAGTGAGCCACAAGTTTTGCTTTTTTTTTTTTTTTTTCAATTTCATCCTTTTCATTTGATGAGAGCCTTTGACCTTCAACTAGTCAACTTTTGAGTTCCTTCCTTCGGGTTATTTTGACTACACCACCACATGCTTGATGATTAAATAATCAAATTAGTCTTGGCAAAGTGTTTTTTTTTTAATGCCCTTTCCATTTGAGAGGAGGACAAAAATTTGCCTATCATCTTTGCTTTACGATTCACGTGATAAGATACCTAGACAAGATTGCTACTAGAATTTTTCCTCATTTTAAAGAGCATAAAGCCCTCAATTTTGAGAGGTCACATGTTGAACTTCAATTATAGTGAGCATATGTGCTTGAATTTGGACTTAGATTCCTTTAAAATTAAAAATAAAATTCACAAGCCAAATTAAAAATTTTAAAATTGTACATGGGTCTATTTGGCATCCAAGGAAAGCTACAGGGGCCCATTTGTATATTTCCATCCAACATATACAACACCACGGCTCATCTCTCTCTCATCAACCCCAATGGAGTCATCGACAGCCTCTAGACTCCTCTCCAGAGAGAGCTCAGCGGGCAATCCCTCCTTCAGAGCAGTCCTCTACTACGGGGTGGCCTCCGGGGCCGTGCCCTTCCTGTGGGAGTCCCAGCCCGGCACGCCCAAGCACGCCGCCGCCGCCGCCGCCCTCCCTCCCCTCACTCCTCCCCCTTCCTACTTCTGCACCCACACCCACGGCAGGAGCAAGAAGAAGAAGAAGGCCTTCTCCAAGTCCACCTTCATCCACTCCATGCTCCTCCTCCCCAACCTCAGGAAGGCCCCCGCGTCCCTCTCCTCCTCGTCCTCTTCCTCCTCGTACGATCACGAGGACTCCGACGACGGATCGCCGACCTCAACCTTGTGCCTCGGCCTCCGCGGCCGCCGTCCGATGAAGGGTCCACTGCTAGCACCCTAATTGCGGGTGGAGATCGCATTGTGATGACTAACTAGCCTTCTTTTAAGAATCCTGAGTGTGATTCAACCTTGTTGATCCTTATGATCATCTTCCTCCTTGCTCCTGTGATCCGCCCTTCTCTTTTATCAATTTCATGTGAATTGTGATGGAAAAAAGTGCATTTTGTAGCTTATATATATCTGCCTTTTTGCCACAAATGATCGAGCAGAGAGTTCTTCTTCATGAAACTTCAGTTTTGAGAGATTTATGTGCTGTATATGTATAAGAAAATTGCTTGTACACGAGAGAAAAGGACAGAGGGACAGATGGAAGCACTGAAATCTGATTCCATGAACGTGATGGAAGCACTGAAATCTGATTCCATGAACGTGAGAGGAAAAGAGGCTGCAGCTTCGTCGCAAGCATTTAACTAGTGATAAATGATTAGGAATCTCTCTCTCTTTCTCTTGTGCGTAAAGAAGCATGTGTTATGATGTCCATCTTCTTAGATTTCAGTACTAAACTATGTTCTATTATATAATCAAATTGTAAGTTGTAATCACTAATCAAATTGATTCGATTTGAGTCAACCCTACCTGATTTGGCTAGAGGATATTATAAGAATAAATAAGGGCTAGATGACTTCTAAGAAAGAGGATCTCATTAGAAATAAAGAGTTATGATGGGGGTGGATATATAATGGAGATAGATCGCTATAGTTACGGTGAAATTTTGGAGCCACAAGAGGCCATTAAACTGGGACTAAGAAGACAATTCAAGTCCTTCTACAAGCAAATTATATAATTATCCTTTTAATTGGCATAATTAAGTATTTAATATTATTTAAAAATTGATGATATTTATAAACTCGCGAGTCTTGAAAGGGGAGGAAGTATGGACTTGAATTAAATAATGGAGGAGATAGTAGGTGACAAGTGTAAAATTACTAAAAATAATATAATGAGAAACAAGAGTCATTTTTTTTTTAAAAAAAAAAAGTTAGTTAGACATTTATATTAATGAAAGTAAATAAATTTTTATATTAATTATATTCGGCAACTAATTATTATATAGCTTTTCAAGTTTTGAACGAAGGAAGATATAAACAGAACGCAGCTCAATTAATTATTAGTTCCACGGGACTCGCATGAGTCCTGACGCCGCTGCTGACTGCTCTCCACTCTTCAGCACGGCGGGAGGTCGGGCGGCGGCGGCTCCAGCGACTGCAGCGTGCCTCCGCCGTCCTCCACGAGGAAGGCCATCGCCAGCCCCCACGAGATGTGCACGTCCAGGTGGCAGTGCACGAGCCACATGCCCGGGTTGTCCGCCGCGAACCGGATCACTGCCCACCCGCCCGCCGGCACGCCCACCGTGTTCCGGAGCGGTGGGTCCACCAGGTTGAACCGGGACGGATCACTCCCCGGGTCGAAGTTGCCGGTCCCTGTCGCGAGGACGTAGAAGTGGTAGCCGTGCACGTGCATGGGGTGCTCCTCGACGGTGACGATGCCCGTCCCTTGCATCACAACCTGCACCACAGAGCCGAACTCGAGCGGGTACACCTTCGTCCCCGTCTCCGGCGCCATCAGCTCCCGGCTCACGTTGGTGGATATGTAGTCGAACTCCACCGGCGGCGCTGCCGGGAAGTCGGCTGTGAACACTCCCGGCACGCGGAGCCGGTGCGCCTGCAGCATCGACAGGCCCGAGGAAGGCAGGTCGAAGGACACGTTGTTCATGCTGGCGGTTAATCGGGTACCGTTTGGGCCGCTGCAGTTCCGGCCGTGGCGGCAATCGAGCAGGCCGAGCCCCACCGTCACGAATAGGTCGTGGTCGACGGGGCCCGGAACATCGACTGCGGCCGGGCTCCTGATGCCTGCGGTGAAGGCATCGGCGGCGGCCGTATCGTTGAATTCCGGGAGGTCCGGGAGCGCTGGGGCAAGATCGGCATCGGCGGGGCAGGAGGAGCGTAGCTCGTCGTACTCGAGGATGGCGGTGGTGGTGGTGTTGTCGAAGTCGACGCCTTGGCTGCTGATGAAGGCGCGCGCAGCCAGGTAGTAGCGGCCGGCGGGCTGGTCGGCGACTAGGAGGACGTCGGTGGTCTGGCCGGGACCGAGCATGAGGAGGGAGGTGGTGAAGGGGGCGGTGTATTCAGCATCGGCGGCGACCACAGTCATGGAATGGCCGGCGACCATGATGAAGAGCTCGTGGTTGACGGCGGCGTTGATGAACCGGAGGAGGTTGGTCTCGCCGGCCGCTACCGGAATCATCGTCGTCTCTTCAACCATCAAACATTTTTAGAAAAGAAAATATTTTAATTTGTTCTATCGAATTAACGAAGAAACAAAACAAAACTCAATTAAGAAGAATGTTAGAGAACAAACCGTCGCTGGAGCAATTGTAGAGATCACCGGGTTGGCCGTTGATGGTGAAGGCGTCGGAGACATTTGGGGCGGCGCCGGTCCGGATCGCCCGCCGGATCACCCGGATCGGGTCCTTATTCCACCACTCCCCTGTTAATTAAGTACCAAATAAAAGTTTTATGCGTACATAGGGGAGGACCAAAACTTGCAGCACGTACCGAGGATAACAGGGAACTCTCTGTCCGGACGTTGAAATGGATAGGAGGATCCATGCGCA
The DNA here is from genome assembly GCA_027563935.2 of Costus lasius. Classification (NCBI taxonomy): domain Eukaryota; kingdom Viridiplantae; phylum Streptophyta; class Magnoliopsida; order Zingiberales; family Costaceae; genus Costus; species Costus lasius. Next base: position 131,515,026 of record CM050450.1, on the reverse strand, counting down.
GGGTAGATGATGAGAGCTCCGTGCACTGTGGCTCTGAGCCACGAGCTATGCGCGTGCCACCAAAGCGTCCCTTCTTGGTTCTCCACCGTAAACCGGTACCTGTAGCTTCCACCCGGCGCTATCGGGCACTGCGTTACAAACTCCGGGCCATCGGCCCACGCCGTCCGCAGCTGCCGTACTCCATGCCTAAATGGCTAAATATAATATTAAACGGTTTGATATAAACATTATATAATATAACACGATACGTTAACTAATGGTGGATGTAACCCATCAGTGTACGTACCAATGAATCGTAACGTTGTATTTTGCCCGGTTTATAACGTAGACAATGAGGGTGTCTCCGTTACGGGCCTCCAAGGTAGGACCGGGGAATTGGCCGTTGACAGTGATGACGTTGCGGCTCCGGCACAGCCTCCTCACTGGCATGGCATGCACCTGCACGTGGGGGGCAAATCCTAAATGTGCGAATCCAAATCACATTTTATGATTTCAACCCTCTTTTTTCCTAAAAAAATTCCCAATTTGAATTTTTTTTTTCTATTTTTGACTTTAATCCCAGAATTAAATCCTGTCCGATATAAACAATATTTTTGTTACTAAAATAAAGAAAAAATCTACATAAAGTCCACTCTTCATTAGTTCTTTAGCTTGAATGCACGACTTCATCTTACCCAATTAAAAACATTTAAAATATAAAAAAAATAAATCTTGAATTATTAATTTTTATCTTTTGATCGAAAAACTCTAGTTAAAGAACATCCAGTCAAGTGACAATCCGGAAATTCTTCGGATCGAAAAACTCTAGTTGAAGAACACTGATTTTTTTTTTCTTTTCTTAAAAAAGGAAAAAGTTTAGAAATTCAATTGAAATTATGACTAAGTTTCAAGAAATATAACAAAATTATTCATCTCAAAATTAACAATTGTTTACAATGAGAGAAGAAAGCAGCAGCGAGGAAGTAGAAGTATACAACAAACTCATGGTAGTGTACTTCCGCATCAGCACAAGAGATGACACTGGAGAAGAGTAGAAGGAAGAAGAAGGAGAGTGTGTTTGAGCTGCTCCTGAAAGCTTCCATCTCTTAGCCCAGTGCTTTATTATACTCTGTTAGCAAAACAGGGACTGGAGAACACTGTTATTATATACACAGAGAGGTATAGATTTATGGAGACATCAGCTGGAGACAAAATTCAAAGTCACAGGCTAAGCTTAAAGCAGTGGAGAAAAAAAAGTCCAGAGACAATAATTCAGCAATGCTTGTGGTACAAGTCACTTCCAAAGCAAAATTGTCCTTTTAAAGAAATAGAATTTTTGTCATCACAGGTTCTTTTATCCTTTATGAGCAATAATCCATTTGATTTGGTGCAGGATCAGTGTCTCTGTCCCACTTAAGAATTTCTTTGAATTATGCCTGTCTCATGCCACCATGAGAATTCTGGGAGAGGCAATAGATAATTTATTGCGCCTTTGGACAACCCAACTTACTTCTCCAGACAACAACTCAAATCTTTCTCACAAATTGGCAGCTCATTGAATGAGATAAATGTGGAAGGGTTCAGGGGAAGAGACATTTGTTTCCCACACCTAAAAAGTCTCTCAATTAAGGGGGATGAATGATCCAAAAATATGAACTCAGTTGCAAACCTAACCTGACTTGAGAATTATGACAGTGATACATGGTTCTCTATCCCTAAATTTTGATATAAGGTCTCAGTCATGGTACTGAGTTAAAAACTAAAACAATATATCTGAACTAGACCTGCATTTTCCAAAAGACAAAAAAAAAGTAACCAATATTAAAGATCTAGGTATTTTGTTTTCTTCATAATTCAATAAGTAAATTTTTTTCATGATTAAAATCTATTATTTGTCAGGCAAATACTTGAACTTGCTAATCCTTTTTCTCAAACTCTAGGTTGGGCAAGGTCTCAAAACTGGAATGCTTTACAGAAATCATAAACTTGAAGCCGACACTATCTCACTTCTACTCTTAATATCTCACCCACACAAGTTCTTTCACTCATAAGTGGATCTTCACATTCTTTCTTTGAGAGGACTGCTTCTTTCTCCCCAATGTAATGCCTATTCTCCTTCATTGGCTTGCGAGTACAATTGACCTATAACACTCGTTGGGTAAAAAAAGTTTGCGAGAATTGACATCTTTGGCTGAATACATTAATGTTTCAACTAAAGCATTCCCGTTGTGCTTTGTCGGGTGAGTGAATATAATTAATGAAATGCAAGTAATACGATGGTTTAAAGGGAAATTAGACAGTGAAGGTTAGCCAAACACCTGAAGAGATACATGGAGCAGAAGGAAAGCCATCTTTGGCGGCAGAGAAAAGTGAGAGGGGCGTCATGTGTCCATGTTTGAATACACCTCATCAACTCTTCTCTATCTTTCATTCAATTTATCTTCATCATAAAAAAATCATTGCACGATTCCATCAGTCTCAAGTCTGATTTTGAATCAAACATAAAGCTATTTTGTCGAGAAGTAATCAAGAACCGACAAACCAATGGAGACAACTTAGAACAGATTAAATTTCAGATCAGTCAACAGATTGAGCTGAACCAAACAAATTGCAAGAACCATGGCCACATGACTTTGATTGCTGGTTGGAGTTTAAAAACATTGTCATAAATCAGACGTCCAGATATGGAGGGCATCAACCCAAATTGTGTGGAAAATACAATTTGAATATCTTTATGCAAATTTCAAAGTAAAACATCCTTCAGATATTACAGGTAGCTGGGTCTTGAAAATACTAAAAAACTGAGTGTGCGCCAATATGCCAAGAAAATGAGCAACGTTTACATTTTACCTTTAGCTTCACACTTTAGTTAGCAACCACGCTGAGAAAAAAGAGAAAGAAGGGGTTTAAAATTCTTGCTGCAATTGTACAAAACAAAGAACCAGCAGTGAACATATACCAGAAATAGGATATAGGATGATACTGCCAGGGTCGCGATGCCTATTTTACCAATCACTGCAGCTTCAACTTCAGATAAGCACTCTACCAACAAGTATTGTATTGCAACCATTTTCATATCCACAGTAGAAGGGGAACAGGAATTTCTTGTTCCAACATCTGTTAACCGCATTAGAATAGCAAGCAGATGCATCGAAATCTTGGGAGTGTGATGACTTTTAGTTCACATTCCAGTTTCAAGTACTAAGTACATTGCCTAAAATCCATATCTTTAGTGAGCTCATATATAGTCCAGGAGACGACTTCCATCTTCTTTCCTGATTAAAAAAATGACTAGATTGAGAGCATGGTGAGAGGACGATTCGCAGAGAACATTAAGGTTCCAAATGCATTGTCTAGTAATACTAAGACTAATGCCACTGTGTTGTAGACTGAAACTGCTTCTGGATTCTTAAAAAGTTCCAGTGGGTGAAACAGATTCACATGTTGGAAAAAAAAAACTGAACAGGTTGATAACAACTGATTCACTGATCAGTTTTAAAGTTGTCAAGCATCACAGCGGTGATGTTTACCAAACATTACAAAGAATTATGACAACTAGATTCATCAGCGCATGTTTTTTTATGTAAGTTAGCATCACAGGAAGCAGTTGATGCACATATATGAGTTTCTGCATTAATTAACTAATAGCATAACATGAAGCATCACAGAAGTGGTGTTTAACAAACATTACAAAGAATTATAACATGTAGATTCATAGATCAGCTGCATATTGTCTAAGTAAATTAGCATCACAGCAAGCAGCTGATGCACATATGATAAGCATATTCATTAATTCACTGATAGTCATTCAAGTAACAACTGCAAATATCCATGTCAAGCTGTAAGTGTGCAGAAATTTTCTAGCATAGACAAAATGAGAAACATCCAGTAACTTTGGAAGAATGATGCCAAACATGTGATAGTTCAACTCTAGAATCCAAAATTCCCGACAGCAACACTAGCTTGTCGGTAAAGTTCTGCATTGCAAAGTTTTGACATTCTTATGTTTGTGTTGGATTCTATTTCTGGCTTGTGCCTACATATAATATAAATGTTACTGATTGCTGGGGCTCAGAGGAAAGGAAACGATCAAACAACCTGCAAAGTTGCTGCCTCCATTACTACTGAAGCAATTCACTTTTGGTGACTGCCTCTATCACCAATGAAGTCATCTTTGGCTACTTGAATGTTAACTTACCCAAAATTGTGTAGACCAGCACCTTCATCTACTGTCCTCACCATAAAGAAACAAAGAGTATGAGGCTGAAACAGTATGTGAAAACTAATGTAAATTTATACTATACTAAAGGCATCCACGCAAACTCATCATTGACTGAAACTTTTGATCCCTTCACTCCAATTCGTCAGTTTCAAATACTAAAATATATTCTAAGACAAATACAACGCAGTAAATGGCTCATGAAAAAGCATCTGTGTAGTAACTAGGTATCATGACGCAGAAGCAGTTATTACTTTTCTAGTAAAATTGTTGGATTCTAACCTTGAAACGCTGATACTAGTATTAGGCGATAACATTTGTTATACCCTAAATTTGTTCTTATAATTTTGTAATTTTGTTTTACAATTTTTCTGGATTTTTAAGTATTTTTCCGGAATTAATACAGTATTTTTAGTATTTTCGGTATTTTTTTTAAAAAAAATTATTACCAAATCGGTGGACGCGCGTTCGACGCATAAAAGTCGCAACCGCCGCACTATCGGGCGGGTTGCTAGAGGAAATGGGTTTCATATTGAAAACCCGAAATTGCTGTATTTTTAGGGCGAAACTAGTTCGCCTCTCGCTTCTTAATGCGATCAGAGTCTTCGGCTCGATTCGTTGTTTTTGCGGGTTTTTAAGCACGGGAAGTTATGTAACCTTCCCATCGTGCTTCCGGAATTTCTAGTGGTAGATTTGGTCTTGAGGAGCGCCATTGGAAGCCGTGGGAGAGATCGCCTGAAAGCTATGCCACCACTTGTGATTTCGTCGTCGACTAAAGCAAGCGAAGCCTCAGTTCTTCATCTGCGGCGTCTGCCTAACGCTGCTCCAAGTATTCCTCTATTCCTGACATTTTCGTCGAGTTTTTTTTGTGGTTTGGTTTCAAGCGGTGGTGCGCCGCCGCATGATATATCCGCGATTCGCAAGAGAACTTTGGACAGTGACCAAAGCTCGCTGCGAATGGCTAGGGATCTTCGACCACCTACTAATTTCAGATCTGGAAATTATGGAGGAGATTGGAGGCTCGGCGTGCGCTAAATTTTTCGCCGACAACGTCGCGAGCTTCGGCTCAGGCGGCTGCGGGCGGCGGAAATCAGCAGCGCCACTCGCTGTTTTAATTAGAGAAAAACCGGGTTCGACCGGTTTAATTTGGAATTGAACTGGGTGAATTTGGGGGCTGAGTCAGAATTCGATTTGAGCGGGGTCAACAGTTTATCCGGTTCAATTTCTGTTTCGACCCAATAATAGTATTTGGGCTGGTTCAGTGAGATTTCTGTGGAATCTCGGCCGGTTCAGGTAGGCGTTGGAAAGCTCTTTCAATTGTCTATCCATTGGTATAGGTTTTGTATATTGTTGATTTGTATATTATGAGTAATTTAAGGTCAAAGTATTCAGTTCAATAAATTTAGCTTGGTTCAGGCTTAATTCTAATCGGTTCAGTGGAATTCTGGCCGGTTTAGTAGGTTTGTGGCTTGGTTCTCGGAACCAGAATCTGATCAAAAGTTTTTAAAGGTTAATTAGGTGGTTTAAATAGTTTTCTCTGAGCATTAGGTTATTATTTATTTGGTTTTTACATGTTAAATAACAGACTTTTTGATTACACTGAATATGGGATTAATTGGTTTTGTTTTTAGACATCTTCAAGTTTGTAAGTTCTCAAACCAAGTTCAATTCTTGTATGTTTCCTTTCAATTTCTTCAAGTTAAAACAGCATGATCATGAATATCTACTTGTATACAGCTTTGATATAGTTTTTTTTTTTAGACATGCTATTTTACTATTCATGAACATGTGCATACGAGTTTATATCTGGGGTTCAATCAATACATGCTTTGAACTCGTGGCACACTGTGGCGAGTGTGTTCACCACCTACGGGTGCGGTTTAGAGTGACGACCCACAGGCTAAACCAAAGAACCAGAAAACCAGTTGTATGCTTAACATGTTGTGATAAGTATTTAATTCAGTTATATAGTTTATTGTTTAATCAGTGAGATCAATGTATTCAGATATACAGTATATTGTTTATTCAATTAGATTAGCTTCAAATATCATGTTAAGATGCATTCTAACTAATCAGAATACTCAGTTATACAAGTTAAGATTTATGAACTTTACAGATGAACTATAGTTATCCAACTTAACTGTGCAAGAAGTTGATCATATCTGAATATGTAGTATTCTTTGCTCATTGTGACCTTTACACATCATGATAGTATTTATATAGAAATTATTTATCAGCTTTCTTTATTGGCCCCTTGATTATACCATATCTACTCTTCATAAGGGATTTTCTCTTTCTCTTGAAGAGAAGCTTATTCGGTATTAATGCTGACCCGCGAGGGCTTTTGTTGCAGATCCTTCTCAAGATAATTCAAGATCTTCAGCTAATCCCCAGAAATTTGACTCTAAAGGTGGTCTGGTTCCATGCTTATAATTATTTAGTTTAGATAGTTTGCTTTTAAATTTCAATGTAATAATGAAGTATAGAGTTAAAGTGGAATGTTTATGTTTAATTCTTGTAATAAATTGGTAAAAATGTTTAAAATTCAATCAAGTATATCTGTGAAATATTTATAAATTTCAGTTTTTCCGCATTAAGAAAACCGAGTTGTAACAACATTAAGCATACTTTCCTTTATATTATATCTATCATCTTACCATTATTCTTTTGTAAAGAGCAATATCACATGTTTAACGTCTATCAGAAGTTCACAGTCCAGTTGATGGCAAGATTCCTACAACAAAAACAAAATATCAAGTGTGAGCATCCAAGGAGTATGCAATAACATATTTCCACTACTCATCAAAGTAAGCAATATACCAACATAGTTGCCTGTACACTGAGGCAGCCAACTCAGTTTGAGAATTCAACCATTTGAGCTTCTGACCCTTGTATTCAGTTGTTTCACCCTTTCCTTGTTGGGATTATTCCATATGCCTTTTCCAAGTACACGGGGAAGAAGAGAGCTCAATTGAGTCGTCAGAAGCAACTAAAGTGCCTTAGTTCAGTAACTACCAAACCATCCAAGACAAAGAGTAATCATATTACATCCTTCTGTCTCAAGCATTATGTCGAACAGCTAATATGCAAGGCTTCTCAAACTGTTAAAGGCAGAGATCTTGCTCGGGCCAAGCACGTGTAATACGAATGACAGCAACATATAGAAACTCGGAGAAATTTTGTAGATCTTCTTAAAATTTTAGAAAGTCGCGACTCTCTACCGTTGATTTATACTTATGTGCTCCAATCTCAAGGCATACTTTTATATTAACTTTAGAATTAAAATTAATATTAGTAATTAATATTAGGATTAGTATTAATATTAATATTAGCTTTGATATTAGTATTAATACTAGTACTAATAATAATATTAACATCTTTTTCAATGGCTACAGATGAAGTTTTTTAATATTTTATGAACTCGCGTTTTCTATGAAAACGCGCGCCCCAGAAACTGATGGATCGAGTTCGTGTCTGTCACCATGTACTTTCCTGAATTGTTGAAGCCGTCGTGGGGCCTCCGGTGGTCCTTTCCAATCATGAGGCGGGTAATGGAGTCTGAGCCACTGTCGAGTGGCTTAAAATAGTTATTACGAAATCAATAAACTTTCGCAACGCTTTTAACCCACCCGAATATATACTCGCCATTCTGTCAAAACATATAGCTTCGATTTTAGTGAGTCAACATGATGCACGTCATCATCTCCAATACGAACTCAGGGTAGAGGTGGCTCGAGTTGATCAAGCATGCCAGATAAACGAGAGCAGACTGATTTCTTTACTTACTCAAATACCAAAAATACCCGCTGGATCTATTTGCAGGTGGCAGACAACGAAGCCTCAACTTCTCCAGGCATATTTTGGGTACATGTGTTGGTAGTTTGAAGCGGGTGAAAAAAAGTATTGCTCTAGGCGATCGAGTTGGATCTTACCGCCTCGAAGCATTGCCGCTCGCGAAGCCTACCGCGGTCACGCGACCAACGTGCCCCATCTGTAACAACCTCCGTCTCTTATCTTCACCGGCGGTGTGCTCTCTTCAGCTCTCCCGTCGGCATTAGATCTTTTCCTCCTCTGGCTTCAAATCTTCTCGGGTTTATTAAGTTTATTCAGGATAGAAACAAAATTTCATAGAGCCGCCATGATGGGTCCCGAGACCCCCTTCGGATTCGACTCACCTCCGGTGAGAGAAGAGATGGAGAGCCTTGCGCTCCTCTCCGATACCCCTTCCGACTACCGCTCCGCAATGTCCTCCTCCTTCCCAACCGCGCTCTCCGCCTCCCCCGTCGACGCCGGAGCAGATCCCCTCTTGGCCCCTCCTCACCTCAAGTTTCCTCCCCCGTCGCCCGTCTCCGGAGACGGCGGCGACGCCTCCCCTTCGTCTGCCTCCTCCTTCCTTGATCCACCCTCCTACGCTGATGTAGTTTTCAGCCCCTTCGGCTCACAGAACGGCGGCAGCGGAGGCGATCAGGGATCATTCCTCCGCAACGACTCCTCTCCGAGATCCGACCGCGCGGCATCTTCGGAGTACCTCAAAATCTCCGTCTCCGACCCGCACAAGGAGCAGGAGATAGCTAACTCGCTCGTTCCTGGTGGCGCGACCTACATCACCTACCTGATTACCACCCGCTGTCGCTCTGGGTCTGCAATCTCCGGGGAAGGCGAGTGCGGACCGGTAGAGTTCAGCGTACGGCGGCGGTTCCGGGACGTGGTGACCCTTGCCGATCGGCTAGCGGAGAGCTATCGGGGCTTTTTCATCCCCCCGCGACCCGATAAGAACGTAGTCGAGAGCCAGGTGATGCAGAAGAATGAGTTCGTGGAGCAACGGCGATCGGCGCTCGAGAAGTACCTGTGGCGGCTCGCGGAGCATCCCGTGATCGGGAATAGCGACGAGCTTAGGGTGTTCTTGCAGGCAAAAGGGAAGCTTCCGTTGCCAACCACCACTGATGTGGCTTCAAGGATGCTAGATGGAGCAGTGAGGCTACCGAAGCAGCTATTCGGGGAGGGGGCAACTGCGCAAATTGCGCCGCAGGATGTCGTGCAGCCTGCAAAGGGGGGCAGAGACTTGCTGAGGATATTTAAAGAGCTGAAGCAGGCAGTAGTTAATGATTGGGGAGGTGTGAAGCCATTGGTGGTAGAGGAGGACAAGGGGTTCATGGAGAAGAAGGTGAAGATGCAGGATCTGGAACAGCAGCTCAGCACTGCATCACAGCAGGTGCGTGAAACAAAGAATACTCTGTCAAATTGTATTTGCTTCGAGTATTTGTTGGTCTCTAATGGCTGTCCGTATGTAAGGTTTGGATATTGTACTTCTAGATCAGATCATTTTGTTTAGTTCACTTAGCTTGTTTTTAACCTGAGTCACAAGATTCAATTGATAGTGATGAACCATAATCTTAGGTTTGATGAATTTGAGCTTTGAAGGTTCTCAGTTATGGATAAAGATCATTTGCCAGTTTATAATCTTGATATTCTAATTGAATGGCTGATGGAATCGTAACAGCATAGAATAGCTTTTGAATGAAACTACAAAGCTAATAATTTGAGCCTTTGAGTGCACTATAGCGAAGTATCTTGTATAGAATTAAGATACAGACTATGACGAACATTTCTAACTCATTGATATACTGTTTGATAAGCATTTCTAGATGATCATTAACAAGATACAAACTATTGCAAGCATTTAACTCCTTAATACAATTTTAATAAGCATAGCTACACGAGAATTTCAAGATAAAAAAAATATGGTAGGTACTTTAACCTTCTTGATTACTGTCTAATAATTGTAGGGTATTTATTAAAAGTTCTCAAGGAATACTGCTGTAATTGGTTTCTTTTTTTTCTTAGCAGATGTTCCTAATGTATAGGGTGACTTAGTTTTTGGACATAACTAGGAAGGCATTGTATCTTGATTACATATGCACCACGGTTTTTGTTTAGCATGAAAGATATTGGAGAAACAGCCTACATGTGATCATTCGTAGTTCTATTTTACTTTTCTATGAAACCACAAACACACAGTATTCTTACCGAGCATATGAATTTCCTAAAAACAGAACCATCCTAACAGCATTAACATAAGTGCTTCCAAATCGAAAAAGGTCATATAGTTGAAGGCTGTACTTAGTGATGCATTCCTTTGCAATTAACAATACTACTGTCAAAAATAAAGAATTGATTCTATAAAAAAATTCTTTTATTTGAAGTTCCCAAGATTGTTTAGATATGGGTTTTTATAGACCATTAAAGGATCAGGATCTGCTGAAATATACCTTATGCTGACTAGGCTGAGCGAGTCTTATTGTTGTTTTGTTTTTTTTGACTAAGATGGAATGGGCTGTTATTTTGTGACAATTGAAGATGCCATTATTTTGAAGTGCATAGGAACAACTAAGGAAGATGTGATGGACTAATAAATTAAGCATTCAAGTTTGTCTCTCCTAGGATAAATACATTTCGCAATCCTATTCATCTTGTATGTTTTCAATTTATTTTCAACAATTTGCCATGCACCTTACAAAGTTTCGGGCAAAATTGTACCCCATAATTGTTTGATTAGTTTGGATTTTGTTACTCTTAGCTTATCGTGGATATTCTCATTGGATTCTAATTTTCAAAGGCCCACGAACCTGATAAATGGGATTTAGGATGCAGCATGTCTAGTGCGGAACTCTACTAGTTGGAGTCGAATGGCCATTCAGGTTTTTTTCCAAAGCATTTCAGTGAATGGGAATTTGTAAGCATATGCATATCAAGCTTTTGTAATTGATTTCATACTATTGTGGGAACTGGGAAACAAATTTGAGTAGGAAAGAGTGCACCTTTCTCACTCCTGCTTAGGGAATTCAGTTTATTATTACCATTGGACTTACCAGAAAAGAGGTGTTGATCACACCAAATTGGTAGGATGAATTTGAAAATTCTAGATTAAAAATGAAGACAAATATACAATCAGCTTTTCAAAAGAACTAAAATATAAGAAATATGATTCTTTATCGTTTATGAGAAACATATTTTTATTTAGATTTATTTTGAGCATAAGATAACATGAGATATTAATCTAATTATAATACTTTTAATTATGATTAATTAAATTGTGATCATTAATTAGAAAAGCCTTTTACCTAAACTGAACCAAAATGATTCAAATTATCTCTTCAAGATAGACCCACCATTGAACTGCTGAATCACTTTGACTATTTGAAACTTCAACTCAATGCAAAAGCCCCTTTCCTCCATCTTCACCTTTGCTGCACGTCAAGTGAGTGGTGTTGGCTGTGCAAATAGGGGTGGTTTGTTGACCAGTGATTCAAATACCAAAAACTGTTCTTGGATTTCAGTCAATTTGTTAGGATTGATTTAGAATGCAGGAGCATTGGACTAGACGAGTTGTCATGAATTTAACAACTTAGGCAATTGGAGCTCCGATTGGTACCTTATTTACAAAAGAGATGTGGGATATCTTGCATATTGAGCCAACTAAATTTGACCAAAAAGCACAAGCGTATTGCCCCTTATCATTATCTTTTTTTTAATTTCTTCATTTGGTAGCTTGTAGGACCTCAATGTTTATATATTTCATTTGCATGATAGCAAAAGATCCACCAAATGCCTCAACATGCCCATAACAACTACCCTAAGCCTTAATGTTCCAATTGTTTGTAGTTGGCTTACTAAATCATTTCTCGCCATTGAGCTTTTGCTACTCTCATGCCAATTTTTGAAATAGCAAAAGAGATAAATTAATTATATGTGTTTGCATTTTTATATGTTTGTCTAGAGCTGGAAGGCTTTTTGCACGTGTATAGATTGATTTTGACTGTCTAAAGTTCATCTGTAGACTTACACAATGGCTACCATTCTATGGCTGGCTTCAATATTACCACATGATTATGTGTCTTATGGTTTTTGGAGGCAGCATAGTATCCTATCCCGCACAACTTCTCAGGGTTGACAATCATTTCATCTTTGGACTTTTGGCCTTCCATTTTCTTACAATTAAGCTTTTTTGGCAGGCCGAAGCTCTTGTTAAAGCACAACAAGATATTGGTGAAACAATGGGAGAATTGGGTTTAGCCTTCATAAAACTGACAAAGTTTGAGACTGAAGAAGGCATATACACCTCTCAGAGAATACGAGCTGCTGATGCTAAAAATGTCGCAACTGCTGCTGTTAAAGCGAGCAGATTGTATCGAGAATTAAATGCTCAAACTGTCAAACATCTGGTACTCATCAATTCTTTGTCATTTACTTCATAGTTAATGTTCAACAACTTGAGAATGCTAGTTTGATGTCTTTGGTGCTTATCTCAATTGTTATTTGGCAGGACACACTGCATGAGTATCTTGGGTTAATGTTAGCTGTCAACGGTGCATTCTCAGAGAGGGCCAGTGCTCTGTTAACTGTACAGACACTAATGTCAGATTTAACAAACTTGAATGCAAGGGTTGAGAAACTTGAAGCTGCATCCTCCAAGATATTTGGTGGTGACAGAACAAGACTCCGCAAAGTAGAGGAACTAAGAGAGATGATTAGAGCTACTGAGGATGCCAAAAATTGTGCAATAAGACAATACGAGAAGATAAAGGTATTGTACTTTTCCAAAGTATTGAACAAACAAGAAAGTATTTTACACGTGCAAATGTTGTGATTTCTACCTAGGACCACACTTACGAGTTCCAAACTTCCAATATGTTCGGCTGCTTGCTTCTCGCTACTTTCAAGCATTTTTTTTTTCATTTTGGTAGGATTCTCTACGCCTAGCATGTCAGTCTGTAGATTTCATATGATTCAATGTTAAAAGACTACTTTGAACTGAATTTGCTCGAATACTAAACAGAAGGAATTACCTATGAATCTCCAGCGCCTGCTGCAGATAGTTTTAGCTCTATTTGATTTGAATGCTTGCTGAAACTTGTAATACGAGATAAGGAACCTGTCTTGTTTGATATTTATGTTAGTAAGAGCACTTTGGACCAATTATTTGTTCAGCGCTCATTTTAAGCAGGATCTTTTCTTTTAAGGGTGCTTAATCATGGTGCAAATGAATCAATATTGTTACTTCATGTTTTCATAATCTTTTGCTCTTTTTTTTGTTTTTTAAGATGATTTTCCCAACAGTATGTTTGATAATTGTTATTTAAGATTGTCTATGCGGTTGTGAAAAAACAAATGAACTAAATCTCTCTAGGTTTGAATTTCGATGTACCATCCAGTACAGTCAGTACATAGCGGTCTAAGAAACATCCGATCTGATGCCATGCTTTATCGGTATGGCATGTACCAATATTGTCAGCATATCGGTACCAGTATCTACCGGTCCGAGACCGAAATTCAAAACCTTGGATTACATGCTTGTGAACCTATGAGTAAAGACAGTCTAAATATCATTTGACTACAGTCTTAATAATTGGAAACATTAGATCAGTTGCCTTGCACTTAAATCAGAATCCTTTTGCTGTTACATGTGCAATTTGACCTTCTTATGATCATGTAATTGTTCTTAATAACGAAAATGTGGAACTGGTATATCTTGTTAGTCTGTCATTGCAATTAACATGCCGCTTTGTTACTTCCCATTCATTCCACAGTTACAGCACTTTCCCACGATTGATAATTGATCACTGACTTGGACATCAGAAATAACAAAATTATTCATAAACAATTGGCTTATCTTCCACTTCAAAAACTAGTTGCCCTAGGTTCCGTAGTGGAATATGAATTATTCCAAGATAACCTTTTCCCTAGTATGCTGAAAGACAAAATCGCAGTTCTGTGGTAATGTGGTGCTTTATCATATTTGTCTGGCTATTAGCATGTCTATAAATCTTGTGGTCTAATGCTATTAAAGTCAGAGGCGTTTATGCTTCGGTCTTTATGTTTTAACTCTTGCTTCGTTTCGTTAAGAGGTCTACTCCAAAGGACTATGTGAAACTATAATGGAGATGGTGTTATTGTGCAGGCATCTAACGTAGTTCGACTTGTATGCAGGAGAACAACAAGAATGAGCTTGATAGGCTAGATCGAGAAAGGCGTGATGATTTTCTCAGCATGCTGAAAGGGTTTGTAATAAATCAGGTATTGCTCACTTTGATGATGGAAAATAACACTATGTTAAGGTGGCAATATTACTATCTTTTCTGTTTTCTTTGACCGTGCCATGATTTAAATGCGTATCCAAATGGCCTGTACATTACTGACCGATATTTATCGAGCATACCAACACCTGGTGTGCCCTATTTTATTGTAATATCAATAGTAAGGGTCCATGTATTCAGTTATGCTCAAACTAGTACATATTAGTAGTATGGACCAATATCAAACACCAGACCGTGCTCAAACTACTATGTTAAGGTGGCAATATAACTATCTTTTCTGTTTTCTTTGACCGTGCCATGATTTAAATGCGTATCCAAATGGCTTGTACATTACTGACCGATATTTATCGAGCATACCAACACCTGGTGTGCCCTATTTTATTGTAATATCAATAGTAAGGGGTCCGTGTATTCAGTTATGCTCAAACTAGTACATATTAGTAGTATGGACCAATATCAAACACCAGACCGTGCAAGAGCTAATAGCTTGGACGAGTATCTACACTACTTGATAGTAATAAATAAACTTCAAGATTAGCCAATTTTACGTAATTACTTAGTGTGCTGTTTTCTTAGAGTAGGGATGTCAGATTCGTTGCCTGCCTAACCGTTTCAAAATGCAATTTCATGTGCCATTGCTGTGAATACACAGAATCAAGCTTTTCTATTGATTTGAGCGTATATCTGCGTATCTGATTGTAGGTTCAGTTTGTCATATATTTCATTCAGTCATTTCAGTCATTAACATGAGCAATAACTTCCAACGACAATGACTAACGAATACACTCTCCTTCTGTGTTGTCTTAAAACTTTGCTAGTAATATGCTGCTGCTTGAGAAAACTATCAATACCTCCTTTTTTTGTTCAAGAGAGAATTTGTTATTTGGGGAAATATATAATAATTGTTTTCTTATGCATGTTGAGCAGGTTGGATACTCGGAAAAGATTGCTAATGTTTGGGCAACTGTAGCTGAAGAAACCAGTAGATATGCAAGAGAAAGCAATTAGGTATGAAAATGCCAAGTGAAAAAATTTCTCTACCACATGAATGTATATCTTGTAGGGAAAAGAGAATGTTAGTTCGAAGAAATCGTAATAAATCGATTTTTCTGGATCGATATTTTATTCTGGTTTTTAAATGTCACAATACCACACCTTGTATCAATGGTTTAATTTTTCTTATTTGGTTTATCTTGTTTGTGAAATGTAATTTATGGCGCTTTGATGGTTCCTACGCTTATCCTGCTTTCCTTTGGAGTATATTGATAATATTTCTTGGCAGAAAGAAGCCCGAAGTAGAAAGCAAATTTGGTATAGATTCCTCAAAATAATTGGAGAAACTTGCTAATTAAGAGTTAGAACTTCAATAATTTATTCGACATACGCACTCCAACAGCTGATGATGGCAACAAAGCTTACATTTAATACTAAAAAGAATAGCAGCAATGAGTATATATACACAAAAAATTCTGACTGGTATAAATAATAAAATCGTCTAATGAAATAGTAACTGTAACTTGACTACTAAAGGAATTGAAAGTATAGCTTGTACTCATCCATGCGGCTAAAAATCGACTTCTACTCATCAGTCTTAGGCTCCTTGGTGGCACTTGCAACCCCACTCGGTTCCTTCCCGGCCTCAGTCAACTCCGGTTTGATCTCCTCCAACTGCTGCATTACGTCCCGCACCTCCGGCCGCGCCGCCGGCGAGGGGTCCACGCAATGCAGCGCCAGCTTCAACGTGTTGAGCAGCTCATCTCCGGCTGCCGCCGTAACATCCTTCATCAGCTCGAGGTCGAACACCTCGTTGGTCCATTCCTCCTTCACGATTGACGCCACCCACTGTGGCAGGTCCAAGTCGTTGGTCGCGTCCGCAGGCGACTTCCCGGTCAACAGCTCAAGAATGATGACTCCTAAGCTGTAGACGTCAGTCTTGGCATTGGCCTTCTTGAGCTTGGAGAGCTCTGGCGCGCGGTAACCCAGCGTGCCGGCGGTGGCGACGGCGTTGGAGGCGGCTGCGTCAGTCATGAGGCGGAAGAGGCCATAGTCGCTGATCTTGGGATTTGCGTTCTCGTCCAACAATACATTGCTGCTAGTGAGATTGCCGTGTATTTTGTTGAGCTCAGCGTGGAGGTAATGAAGGCCGCGGGTAACTCCCATGGCGATCCTCATCCTCGTCGGCCAGTCGATGGGCGTGTCGGGACCGCGAGCTGCGTTTCATCAAACGCCAAATCGAAAAGAAATGAGACAATGTCTGGATCAAATGCAGCTGAAGGAAGAAATAAAATTGTAGTTACCATGTAGAAAAGTTGCAAGGCTTCCTTTGGGCAAGAAATCAAACACAAGCAGCTTCTCTCCTTTCGGCCCCAAGTAGAACGCCCTCAGAGGCAGCAGATTCGGGTGCCGAATCCTCCCGAGAGCGCTCACCTCGGCCTCGAAGTCCTTCTGCCCCTTCGCGGCCTTCTCCCTCAGCCGCTTCACCGCCACTTGGCTCCCATCCTCCAACGTCGCCTTGTATACCGTCCCGTAAGTGCTCTTCCCCATGATCTCTGCGGTGGCGCACAGGAGGTCGTCGGCAGTGAAGGCCAGCGGCCCGTCGAAGTGCACCAGCTTCCCACCAGCCTCGCCGCTGGCCTCTCCTTCGCTTCCGGCGGCCGAACCAGGTTTCTCGCCCCTTCCGGGCGCCTCCCTCGTTGCTGTCCTCCGCTTTCTCGCGGCAGCTCTGTTTTTTATCAAGCAGCAGAGGAGAACGCAACAGAGGAAGAACAGTAGCGCGAGGAAGACCCCCACCGCTATCAAGATCACATCTCTGGAGCTAAATCTTCGCCGAATTGGCTTCGGAGAGGGCGATGGAGAAGATGGGTTAGTAAAGTGACATGGAGCAGAGACACTGTAACCACAAAGCTCGATGTTTCCACTAAATGAGCTGGAATTGAACTTCTTGGAGAGGACAACAGGAACAGGACCAGAGAGGTGGTTGTTGGAGACATTGAAGAAGGTGAGATTGGTTAAATTTTCAATTGAAGCAGGGATTCCTCCGGTAAAGTTGTTCTCCGACAAATCAAGCTGGGAAAGGCTGGAGATGTTCCCGATTGATGCAGGGATTTCACCAAAGAAATGGTTTTTATTAAGAGAGAGTAGAGAAAGATTCTTGAGGCCGTCAATGGCAGCCGGGATCAGGCTTTCAATTTGGTTCTCGACGAGGTTCAGCTCGATCAATGAGGAAAGGTTGCAGATTGATTCAGGGAAGCTTCCGGAAATGGAGTTTTGGGAGAGATCAAGCGATTTGAGCCCCGACAGAGCTCCAAATTCTTGAGGTATGCTCCCACTTAGCTGATTGTTGCTAAGAGATAGCACCTCTAGAACATGAAGATGAGTCAAGGAGATTGGAATGCTGCCGAAGAGAAAGTTGTGCTCAAGATTGAGGCTCTGAAGCTGGTATGTTCTCCATGTATCAGGAATAGGACCAGAGAGGTTGTTGTGTTGGAGAAAGAGGAACACAAGACTAGGAAGGCGGGTGACGGTATCGGGGATGGAGCCGGATAAGTTGTTGTAGCTCAAATTGAGCCTAATGAGCTTGGAATTCTTAGGGACCGAGGCGGAGATGCTGCCGGAGAGCGAATTGTTACTGAGGTCGAGGGTCTGCAGCTCGGGGGAGGCGACTATGCCCAGCGGGATTTCGCCGGAGAAGCGGTTGTTGAAGAGGTAGACGCCGCGGAGTTGGCGGAGGAGGCTGATGGCTGCAGGGATGGGCCCGCCGATGGCGTTGTCGTGGAGGCTGAGCTTGCGGAGGGCGGTGAGCTGCGAGATATCGGGAGAAAGCCGGCCGCTGAGGCCGCGCCAGGGGAGGCGGAGCGCCACCACCTGGCCCCGGACGCACTTGATGCCGGCCCAGTCGCCCGAGCAGGCCCCAATGCCGGTGCCGTTCCAGCTCCGGAGGACGCCGTGGCGGTCGATGAAGCCGCGCTTGACGGCCAGCAGCCCTTGGAAGTCGGCGGAGGTGATCGCCACCCCGTCCCACGTCGCGGCCTCCGCCACCGGACCAATACTAGTTGGTGATGACAGCATCAAGAACAGCAGCAGCAGCTGCCGCCGCTGCTGCTTCCGTTTTTCTTCCATGAATCAATCAATGGCGGAAGGGAGGAAGAGAGATCGAGGACAGCTTTGTTTGTGCGATCGAAGAGAAAGTGGTGTTATAAATTGGTGAAGGAATACGAGGGGGGAGGGAGACAAATAAAGCTCAGAGAGAGTAATTCTTCTTTGTTACTGCATCGGGAGGAGCTAACGGCTAGTCTTCTCGATCACCATATTCTTCGTGCTCTTGTCGTGGCCGTGGCACGGCATGTGCGTGTTCGTGGATGATGACGACTGTTGACTGAACAGAAGGACGGAGCAACGGCTACTTTCTGTCAGTGCAGCCCTAGATTGCGTCAGATCTCAGTCGTTGATTGGTAGTTTGACTTGGACGTACCGTATTGACCGTTGATCTGTGTGCAGTCTCTTCCGCGTCCTTTTTACTGAGCGATCGCTAGCAGAATAACCTTTTTATTTTCATGGCTGCAGTAGATTCTCTTTCTTTCCGGACTATTGAGGACGATAGATTTGCTGCTGGATCTTCCATTCAAGGCTGCCATGTTTTTCTTCCTACTTGGAGGTATAATTTGCAAGCAATATGATGGATTCCTTTCCACTTTTGTCGGATAATGAATCTAGGCCCCATTTTCAACGTTTGTAACCAGTGCTGATTCGAGCTGGTCAGCAGAGGCATAGAGGTAAAAGCAAGGTGCTTGGGGCAAGTGTTGCATGATGATTTTTATCACGGGCACTACACACCGTTATCAAGTGACTGTTTGGCCCCATGGAGAAAAAAATTTTCATAAAAAAAATTTATGATGTTCAAAAAATTCTAAAAAAGTTTCATGATGTAGTCTACGATGAGAGCTATTCATGGGCACCAAGATCGTGAAATTTGGATGTATCCATGATGAGATATCGTGGATACAAACATCGTAGATTTTTTGTTACAGTAAATGAACCAGAAATCCACGATATCTTATTGTGGATACATCCAAATTCCACAATCTTGGTGTCTATGGATAGTTCTCATCATGGACTACATCGTGAAATTTTTTCAGAATTGTTTCATAATCATGAAATATTTTAAAGAGGAATTACTCCACGATGTTGAGCAATGAGGGGTTGCTTAGAAAATTTTTTCCCCATGTATAGTCGCGATGACGGCGCTCAACCTCTTGTTGACGTCGGAGTTGAGGCTGCCGATCAACGGCGGAGTGTTTGGGCTTGCCAAACGACATGGCCTCCGAACACTAGAGCAGCATCGCTACGTCTGCTCGGCCCAGCTTGAAGGACATGGGCTGCTCAGTGCTCAGTCCAGTAAAAGGCTAGTTTTTTATTTTAAAAAATGATTTATTTGGTGTCAAATCATAAAAATGCATAAATAAAATACTTAGCTTCTTATTTGTTGAAAAGTCCCTCTGCTTTCTCTATTTGCCATTCATCTTCTCCTCAATCCCCAACTCATGTGATGAAATACACCACTGTTTCCCATCCACAAGCAGAGCTCACGAACTCACCAGAAAAGAAAATGTGTCCTTCCTTCCCCATTTCCTTGTTTCTCCTGCTCTTATCCATCCCCATCTTCTTCGCCCACTTTTCCACCCAAACCCTCGCCGCCCCCCATCTCACCCACCGGTACCACCGTGCCGCCCGCGCCACGCGCGCCGCTTCCCCTCAAGAATATCTGGACCCCACCGTCCCCGCCTCCCTCCTCCCCGAGCAGCCACCTTCGTGCTCCCTGCCGCTCCTCAGCCACGACTTCGGCGACACCTACGGCCGCCCGCCCGCCTCCGCCACCTACGCCCCTCCGCCGGAGTGCCCCGCCCCCTGGGCCCGTGTCGTTCTCGATCTCTCCGTCGCCTGCGCTGGCGAGCAGTACGACCGGATCGCCGCCGTATGGATCGACGGAGCCGAGGTACTCCGGACCAGCACCGCCGAGCCGTCCGAGGCCGGCGTCTTCTGGCGCGTCCGCAAGGACGTGACCCGCTACGCCTCCATCCTCCAGCGCGAAGATGGCGCTGAGGTATCCATGATGCTGGAGAACATCGTCAACGATGTCTTCACCGGAGTATATCATGTCAACGTCTCTTTAGATTTCTATGTGGAGGAGAAGGAGGCGCCGGAATTCCGTTCTCGATTGATGCTTCCGACGTCGAATGGAGTTGTAGGGTTGCATAATACGAGAAAATTGAAAGAATTAATGCCTCAACTTGGACAAAAGTTAGATTTTCTTTCGCCAAATGCAGATTTATCAATTGAGAATGGAACGAAGGTGATGCCTTTGAATGAGGGGCCAGCTGATTTGATCATCCCCATCTCAAACAATAGCAGCCAAGATGGATTCTGGTTCAGAATCAAGGATGAAGCCGATATCCACTTCAAGAACATTCAAGTTCCAGTCAATGCATATAGAGCGGTTCTTGAGATCTATGTTTCTTACCACTCCAACGACGAGTTCTGGTACTCCAATCCTCCCAATTCATATATTGAGCAGAACAATCTCACCACCGGAAGGGGCAACGGAGCTTTCCGTGAAGTCTACGCTACAATCGATGGGTTTTTTGTGGGCTCAATTGTGCCCTTTCCTGTTATCTTCACCGGAGGGATCAATCCCTTGTTTTGGGAACCGGTTGTAGCTCTCGGTGCCTTCGATCTTCCATCATACAATTTAGAATTGACTCCATTTCTCGGTCTTCTCTTGGATGGGAAGTCGCATGAAGTTGGCATTGGTGTTGTTGATGGTATATCCTTTTGGCTCGTTGATGCAAACTTGCACCTCTGGCTGGATCCTGACTCACCTTCTGTCACTGCCGAGCTTGTCCACTACCAAGCCCCGAAGCTTTCGATCTGTAGCAGCTCCGTAGCAAGCTTGCTCAATGGGACATTTACAATTGAAGCTTCGAGGAAATCTCACTTCACAGGGTGGGTGAGTTCTTCTGTAGGGAATCTAACCACTGATCTGAAGCAGAAGCTCAAGTTCAAGAGCATGGTGGGATTCACGAATAATGGAAACAAGAAGGAAGTTCGTATGAAGGCAAAGTTGAAGAGACATGTTACAGTTAGAGAGGGTCCGAACGCCGTACTTGCCGAGACAAGTTACGAGTCCAAGCATCCTCTTCTCTTTGTGACTCTAACTGAGCCTGGGGAGAACAATACCTACACCATGAAGACAAATCTGTCTCATAGTCTGTCGGAAGAAACATCTGTCAAATTTGAAAAGGTGAAATCTTTCAGCTCCATAACTGATCAACAAGATGCTGAAGGCTGGATGCTTGTCCAAGATCACTCCGTTCTAGCAGGTTCAGCAGACACTGCACAGACTTACCAATACAAAGACAACAATGGCTCCTACTCAAGGAAGCTTATCGCAAAGGATGGTTTCATTTTAAGTGACAACTGACAACTCAACTAGTTCTGCTTCTTCTGTTTCGTAGTACTTTCTGCACTATGATGAAGCTTCTTGTGGCTGCTTGTTGTCTTGGCTATACTTGCTTCCTCTTTGTTAGTACATCTTGGTTCAGACAATACATTGCCTAGATATGAATCCAACATATGATGAATATGACATTGCCAGTATTGTAGCGCATTTCACTTCTGTTTTAGTAATGCATGATATTACTTTGTCGAAAGGCAATGTTATCAAATCAATATACATGGATCTTTTAAGGGTTTGTTCTGGATTCAAGGATATGGGGGGATGAAGTTCTTAAACAAGGCCTAACAACTTTCTTCCTAGTTTTGTTGATGTTTGGAGCATTTGATATCAGTAATCGCTAGCACACTGTCGTTTATAGCCATTGGCTATTTGATGAATATCATTTCATTTGCGATGTAGCCTGGAACTTTTGGTAGTTTTGTTTCATCTGGTATTTCAAAATTTAACGAGAAGAGCTACATATTGGTACTCTATATTCTTTTATTAACTCTTGTTTCTTACTTTATTCCAATCAATGTTAAAACCAAAGCAGAAATATCAATCAATATCATTATTCTGATAACAATTCTATTGTATATTCTAGCACCTAGGAGATGGAGGATGGCACACTTCCCAGGATAGATATCTGAGAGTGATGTCCAGTTGAGGAATTACACTAGCAAGCTGCAAGAAAGATGGCGCCTTCTCTCTCACATTCCCTTTATTTTCTCCCTCCTTTAGTACGTCCAGCACCTCCTTGCTCTCAGAATTATAGTGTTGAAAATCTTATAAAGTATCTTCAACATGCCCTCAGAAGCACAGTACGGAGGAAAAAGAAGATCATGAAGTATGCCTCTGAGATTATCATAAAATACACATTTTTTTTCAATGTTGCTCAATGGACACATGCATCAATTATTATGCTTAATTAATGACAAAGGTGATTAGGTTACTTCCTCAATGAGTTGATGCTGCTAATTTCGAGGTAGTTTTAGTGTTGCGATTGATTAATATCCTTCCATTTTGTCACTTCGTATTAATCCTATAATATACGTTCTTTGTACAAGTTCTATGCTAAGAAAGAAACCAGTTAAGATAAGAAATAAATCTGAAAGAAATATCAGTGTCTTTCTTGATGAAGCACCTTTCTGGCTAAAAAACAAAAGGGCACGAATAATAATAAGATTGTACATTATCGTTCTGCACACAAGCTCTGCGGACCACGCTGAGGTCGAATTGTGACAAATAGGTCGTAAAAACAACTTCAGTAAGTAATAGTAAAGCTCTCTTAAGTTTCAAAGCACTTGAGCAAACTGAGCGTGGCCAATAACCTTAACTATGTTAAGGTTGCTGGGAGTCCAAACAAAGGACTTGGCAACAGCTGCTCACTCAAAATTTAGGGAACAAGGAAACGCTAGGAAATTGTTTGTCCTGTTCATTGTAAAGTTTGAGATTACAACAAGAGTAGAAGCAAGCACGGAAGAGACATCTTTGCGTGTTCACTATTACAGCCAGAGAAATTCAACAGAAAATCTGTAGCCGTTTCCTAAGATGCTTGCGTACCTTATCCTGAATCACTTGATACCAAAAGCTGATGGTACAGAGGTGGTATTTTGATACAAATCTCTAGCATACAATAAAAAGAAAAGACCACACAATGCGGCAACTGAGTTTTTCAATATGTAAAAAGAGTGACATCGTAATGCAAACAAAATTCCTTGATATATCTTAATTTGTTCTGATGAATCAAAATTGAGAAACAGAGGTAAAAAATCAGAAGGTGTCAATAAGTGAAGACTCCAATAATGGAAGTTTAGATACTTCCACTGTAAATAACACAGAGAGAAGAAAACTAACACGATAGACCAAATATTGGAAGTGTTAACACCTCTTATGTGTGTCTATCAAGGAACTTCTCAATCACAACCGAGAATGCTGCAAAACCTGCACAACCAGCACATGCAGCCTTTGGACCACCTGCCACGTGAAGATTACATTGGTAAATAATTTTCTAGTTACGAACAGCTCGGAAACCAAAATATGTGGCTTTAGTTGCAATTTGCCAAATTATAATTCCTCAATGAAAAGTTACTGTTCCTGGTCACTTTTACAAGCAGTATTTTAAATGCATATTCCAATTGCTGAATCTCAATAGAAGATAAGTTCAGAACATGAAATCCTAGGCAAGTTTCAAAAAGGCACGTTAACTGTGGAGCTAGTCCAACACAAAGTGATAAATCTTAACATAATGAATTTGGTCCTAAAAATATTCGTGAGGTTTGATATTATTAAGGAACATGAAAAAGGCATGAAATATGAACATAAAACAACTAAGTAGAGTACGCAAGACCCATAGTTGTGTTGTCTTGTCAAACAAAAGGTAAATCCTGTTGTCAATTACTAAAAGAATTCAGTCTCAAGCTTTGTGATCGAATTGTGTTAAATATATGAGCTAATTGTAACAGTTGTACCTAGTGTGATATAGGGTGAATCTTAGATGCAATGTTTCAATACCTTGTAAGTTTGTAACAGTGCTTTAAATGAGACATAGAAGTTGTGCATCACCAAATTACAAAGAAGAGTAGTAATTCTTCTTTCTCACTTTATGTCTGCATCTGAATTTTGAAGTTCATTATCAAGTGTAATGCAAGTATTTAATATTTTACTATTTTTCAGAATCAGACACCATTTCATTTTTATTAATCTGAATCAAAATAGTTTGTAGCCTTATGTATCTTCTGTTGCTAACTAGTGTAAATCTATTGACGACATATTGTAGTGGCACTCTTGTTTCCACAATGAATCATTAATATTCGAAAATAAGATATCATAAACCCCAATTGGAGATTGTTACAGAAAGTAAATGTCCGATGACAATCTAACTTTTTTAAGATATCAGAAGCCCCAATTGGAGATTGTTATAGAAAGTAAATGTGCAATGACAATCTAACTTTTTTAAGATATCAAAAAACCCAATTGGAGATTGTTACAGAAAGTAAATGTGCGATGACAATCTAACTTTTTTACTTTCAGAAAGTATAACAGTGTGAGTGAAGCTATTGATAGATTGAGATAAAATGCATACACCTTAGAACAGGTGATACGGGTAAATTATGCATCAACATCAACATAGTTGTGTGGGATAATGACTCTTTTTAGAATTATAAGCTCACAAAACTAAAAATACTAGTAAAGAATTCAAGATTCTAGGTTATCATTTTAGCTGTAACATGTAATCAGTATATTAGAAGCCATCGAAATTTCCTACTGATGCGCTATCATTCCATACTCTTGCTGAGTGCAGAAAATTACCTCTTGCAGAAATAGCTCCACCTGTAACACAACCAGCAACTACTGTATTTGTAGTGTCATGTTTTGCTCGAGCCTAGATAAAAAAATTATATATCGAGTCAATCTAACAAAAAGGTTTGCTGATATAGTTTTTTAACTCATCACCTTCTCTATAACACATTCTGCAGCTGAGAAAACAAGACCCATAACAGCAAACGCCTTTGCAGAGCTAATGCTCCTACGGCCCATTTGTTTAGCTGTATATATGAATTGTTGCTTGCCAGTCATTTCATCTTGCATAATAGGATTATCCAATGCCCCAAGAAACAAGCCCATGAACAGACCAAGTCCACCACCTAAAAATCCAACAGTAAATTATTTGCGTATTCATTGATCTATAGACAAAAGAGAACGAATTTTGGTAGGAAAAAGAAAAGAAGATAGATCTATCTGAACAAGTGATGATTAGAAATGGAACTCCTTGACAAAAATTAAGTTTTCAAATTAGTCCTAAAGTAGTTAGATTATACCTATATGAGTCCTGTTAGGACTTGGGTTACTTTTTCTTTCTTTTCTTTTGCTGCATCAACTTAGTTATTTTTCACTCAAATACTGGTAAGCATTTTGGTCAGACTAGAGTTTGCCTAATTCTCATTATCTGTTAGATCAAAATGGAAATTGTAGAATGTCTTTGAAAGCCTTTCATTCTCCGTAAGATCAAAATGGGCATTACTGAATGTATGTTTACAGTTTTAGTTTGGTTATGAGTTAATTATTTGTGCTGTTTGGGCTTCAAATTTTATTCTGAAATCTGATTTGGGCTTAGTTTATATCAGTAGTTTGGATAATATGCTGGGTTAACGCACATTGCTCCACCACGGCCAGTACTGGAAGGCATCAACTGGATGTGTCTGGAAGACGGACATATATTCTTATCAATGAAGCTGAGGGAAAACAGCTGCCATTCTCAAATTAAGAACTGATCATAAAGAAAATCTTAAAAAAACCAAATACGAGATTAGTTGAACCCTTACCTTGCTGCAAGAGTCTAGTGATAGATTTGATTTTTATTGACATAATCAGAGGTCATAATGTATTAATGTATAGGTGGAAGCTTTATTTAGGAGAATTTAGTTTGCTATGGAGGTACATAGTACATACTGAGTTATGCTTTTAGTTCACTGAATGGACATCCGGTCTTGGTGTCTTCTATACTCCACTTCTGTTCTTCTTCTCTAAGTCAACATCCTACTATTCAAATACCATTGGAGTAAACCAGTACTAAATGCTAGCAGCTTTGGCAATAAGAGAAGGCTCATTCTATCTTGCATCTGAAAACTTCAGTGTCTTCGCTCCAAAAAAATGCAAGATATTTTTATGGATCATTGATTCTGTAAACTTCTTATGCAGTTTAGTAGTGGCAATATATGTTGGGCATTGATAGTATGAGCAATTAATGCCTCAAATCATAAATCATATTAGCAAATTACCCTGGAAATACCTTGCCCGAGAAAACTATTACCAAACGCCAAATTGGGTTAAGCTTAGTCACACGTACGTCTGCAAGCATCACTCACGGAATCATATACAATTCCTTATTTCCATTGCTGTTTGACAACTTCCAGACAACTTTGTACCTCGAACAAGTGTTGGTAAGTTGCATAGAAGACTAGGTGGGTTCTAAAATTCTAATTTATAGCCTACGTGCCGTCAATCACCCACTCTGCTACTAGTACAGCACACATTCTCTCAGAACTAACGTCGAACATACGGGAAGCAAAAAGCGCTAAGCCTACGATCACAAGGAAGACCAAAATCCCAAAGATCAAATCCGAAAACAAACCACACAAATGCTTATATTTCGGGTACGAAAGAAGTCTACGACGCAAACAAGCATAAGATGCAAGATCGATACCCATGATGCCACTGACAACGCTGCGAACTGCGCAGTTGTTCCAGATGTCCTGCCCCCGTATCTCCTCCGGCGTTGGTAGCCGCAGGGGCTCTATCGGCGGCCGTTCCTCCCCCTTGGGGGCTCCCTGGAGGTCTCCATCGGCGGCTGCCATGCGCCGATCTCTCCCTTCGATTGCGGCGGGGAAAGGAACGTCGGTAATCCAACGATGGCCAAACACGAAACAAGGCGGGCGATCAACTTGAGCGAGTGCGGGCTGGCAACCGTGTCGCAAAAGCACCCTTTCGATGAACCCCGTGTGCTCATTTGAAGCAAATGTGGGTCAACAATATCTTGCCAACTAGAGAGCACGAGATTACGTGTAGCATGATGGGTTCAGAAGCGTTACGTGTACCTACTCTTCTTAGGGTTCTAGCTCTTTGCTATCTGGTTCAGCTAGGATTGAGCTCAACCATCTTCTTTGGCCTTTGGCTCTCTTTTTAAGCAATTTTTAAACAAAAAATAATTAGAAAATAATTTGATAATAAAAAAAATAAAAAAAACAAAAATTATAATGTGATATTATAATGCATATGATTTTATATAAAATCATATGATAATTTTTACAACTTCTATTTCAAACAAAAATAATGCATATGATTTTATATAAAATTTTAAATATTATTATTTTTAATAATTTAAAATTTTATTAAAAAATATATTAATATTTTAAATAATTTATAATAATATATTTATTTATTATTTTAAATTTTAATAATAGTTAAAAAATTATTAACTAAATATCTTATAAATTTTAACAGTATAATACAGTAATTTAGTATAATTATAAAATTATTAACAGCGAAAGCATTATTGTAAAGGCTATATTAAATTTTTCTTAAAACATAGCACAGCCTTGTAATATGAAATGAATTTCTATTTATATGAATGTTTCGCTATTTATACATAATTTGTTAATGAATGAATGGATATGTGTCAAGAAAATATATTGTTTATGTATTTTGATTGAAGACTAAAATTAGATGTATCAAATTAAAAGGCATATGTAGGATTAGATAAATTATTAATCAATACTACTTCATAAGGAAAACGAATATAACATTGTTTCCACAAAATTTTGTAAATCTAACTTGTATTTGGCTGAATTAAAATACATCTACTTCCATCTCTAACCTATATTATCAAGGCTAAAAAAACTAATGTCAGTATTAAAATTGATAATACTAATTATTAATATTAAGTGAAAGGTGAATCTAAAAAACTAAAAAAAAATTCAAAAATCATTCTATTACAAGGTATTATTACACACCTGTGACAGCAAACCTTAAATATATCTGCCCTAATCAGGTGGATTCAGATCCAAATATACATGAGGGCAATAGACATATGAGAATAATATTAAAAAATTAAAAAAAAATTAGTAGAAATAAATTAAAATTTATATACATATAATATTATAAATTTATATATAAATTTAAGTATTTTAAAGAAGTGAATAAGAGCATTTGCATGGACTCCCACGTCGCTCCGCTACTGCTGTCAACTGTAGCAGTCAACTGTAGACAAGATGCGAGGGCAATAGTACGTCCTGATTTTTGCAGGGTGCCATTCACAAGTTTTTAGAGCGATCCTTCATTTTTAATTAAAAAATATTTTTTTTAAAATTTATTTTTTTAAAAATATAGTATACATTAAGATCTATCAAATCGTATATATATTAGGGTATTTTAAATCTTGTATACGTCTAAGATATCCTATACAAGATCATATATAAAACAAAAGTAAATAATACTTTTATCTTATATGTAATTTTGTATAAAGTATTTTAGACATATACAAGATTTAAAATACCCCAATATATATATGAATAGATCTTGATGTATAGTATATTTCTAAAAAAAAATTGTTAAAATACTTTTTAATTAAAAATGAGGGACCCTCCGCAAATTTGCGTATCACCAAAACACAGCCCCAAACGTTACGCTTCATGTTATTTGAATACGTTGCTCGATAAGTTTCAAATAACACAAAATGTCTTGGCAAAAATAAATAAATAACACAAAATGTCTTGGCAAAAATAAATTATATTCATCGGGTGCCTCAAAAAGATTTATCTAAATATCGAGCGTAAAGAGCAAATAATTGCAGAAAATGTATTAAAGCTCAATTTAAGTTATTCTACATTCTCTTAAGTATACAGAACAAGATGAAAGAAAGAGAGACGACTACAGTCAGCCATGCACAAGCACCAAACTAAAATACTAAATTATAATTTCGATCAAGGAAACAGAGAAAGTGTACTTCTAATGAAACGAATTGTTGCCGTAATAGTTGAATTTGAATTCTTTGAACAATGAGTATACGCAACTAATAATTTACAATACTTCGAATTATAATACTGTTCATAAAATTACAATCGCACATATTAATTGTAATTCATTCAATCATTTGAGATCTGCAGATCTCGTAAATAGCGTAAATTCCTTTCAAAGTTCAGAGAGTTATAGAACAAAAATGGAATAGTTCACGAGCTTATAACTCGCCCAACAATGACAGTGATATCATCTAGCTTACCCCCTGCGTCAGCACAAGAACCATGGATCAGTTTTTTGGCACAGGTATCAGCGCAAGAACCACAGGTAAGAGAATTATAGAACAAAAATGGAATTGGAAAGTCATGCCTATTAATTTTGATCCAAGCAATTTCTTCCACCATGGTACATCAAATCCCTGCAAATTTACACAATTAATGAAGAAGGAAAGTTCAAGCCTCCTACTTCACAAATTTATACAACAGTAGTAAGTTCTGTTAGCAGAAACGGAAAAAAATTCAGCTACGTTCTCAAGCATCCCAATTCTCATCCACGCTTGAATTTTCCCAAGATCGATCTTGTCCTAAGTTATGCTTTACCTAACCTCTCAAGTGCTTTGCATAAGCTAATACAAAATTCAATAGTTATAGTTAAATATATCTATATATACAAGATTTTTAATCCCAATTCATTCAGATATATTAGTCTGATCTTAGCCCACTACATACCGAGTGTACTAACACAACTATTCAAGTGTCTGAGGTGTCAGTCCTTAAGACTGGTATGTGCCGGGCTTACCAACCATTCCAGAGTGAGATTAACATTAAAAACATTAGTGTGTACTAATAAACACGAAGGTAAACAAAACAATGCATGTACTTAAAACTGCATATCAAACTAACCAAACATAATAAATAGAGAAGATTTTGCAGATATATACATACCCTACTTCTGGCTTCAATAGAATAGGGCGAATCAAAATTTGCATCCTTCGAATGCTTGCTTGCTATGCTGGCTATTTTATTTGCTACAATGGGAAGAATAATATCAATAGAAGATACAAAACTAAGCGAAATTGAGAACTTATATGAATAGAAAACAAACCAGCCTCTGCCACATCTTGAGATTCAGAGACGATAGAAACTATTTCAGTATCAAATACATTGTCAAAAAGGCCATCCGAGCCTACAACAACTATGTCTCCTTCCATCAACTCTACGCTACATACCTATTGGATACATTGCAAAATTCTAATTGTAAGTGCCAACTACTTTGAATGTAGAAGAGAAAGAAATTCTATGAATGAATAGACAAGTATAATGAGCAAATGAGCAAAATTCATTGGACAAAAGAATGAATAGCAAGAGATAATTTCTGGCACGGAAGAAATTAAGGAGAATGTATGACTTGATATGGAAAGATGTGAATCATCCGGACATTCACACTTTCAGGATAAGCACTGCAGTACTGTCGTACAAAATTACAATTGGACTTTAAGGAAACATGGCTATGGCTCAACCCTTGGAACGTTGCAAGTTTATCACAGCAGAAAAGCAGAAGGATCGTAGAATCAGTCAAGTATCTTGCTTAGATGGGGCTTTCAACTGAAATCTAACTGCTCAATGAGAATCCTACCAAGTGCTTATTTCTATAGTAACATTCATTTCGAACAACAGCAGGATCAACAGGTTTGGAGATGGATACCAGTGGCGACACTAGTTTCAGTCTCCATGATAACACAAGGAGATCCTCCCCCGAAAAGGAACGAATATAGGAATATAGAAAGTAGCTGTGATCTTCGCAGGTGCATGTAGTCAAAACCATATATGCCCTGTTGGACCTTTAGCCTCATGATTCCTTCATAAAAGGAGAGTTTTCATGGAAAGCTATTTACAAATAAAATTGACTGATACAGCCATTTAATTATGAGTTTGGTTAAAGTTTTTTAGCCTTCAATTATGTGAGCTCAAACCTGCAAATACCTTCATATTGCACCTGAAACATGGATCAGTTTGTATCCTGAGTGCAATTTTTGACCAAACAATGGAAAAAATGGGTAATCATGCCAATTTTCTACATAGAAATGGCATGGTTTCACATTCAAATTAGTAAAAGATTCACCAAGTTGATCATAAGCAAATATTGCAACAATATGCCAAAAACATAGCCAAATACTGGAGCAAATCCAAATCCAAATTGAAATATTGATATCTATCCTACAGTATTAGTTAAGAGGGTTTCAGGAAGAATACAATAAAAATTGGAGTGGGTGACAAAATAATTGCATAACGTTGAAGATTTACCATGGCATCCTGATATGTTTGACCAATAATCTCCGAGCTTAACTGATAAGGGCAATCAAAATAATGTTCTTGTGGAGATGTAGCAAAAACAACTTGACCTGTCATACGGAACAACACAACAATAGAAAGAGTGTAAAATCATAAATACATGTGTACAAATTCATAAGACCAAAACTAGGCAAATCAATTCTTCACATATCACCTCTCCGTATAAGTCGTAGTCCACAATCTCCTAGATTTGCTACTTTAAGGATTCCATTGTTCTCGAACATTGCAATTATACTATCCAAATTATGGGATCAGTAAGTAGTAGAACTAAATTACGAGGCTTTTCAAACATTGCATATTGTAATGAAAGAGCATCTGCTATACATCTATTACATATAGAAAATGAAAGAAAACTATGCATACATTATCTGTTCTGATCAAATTGCAACTATATAATCCAAAGCATAGAACTAGATCACAGTTATATCCGGAAGACAGATACCATAAGACATTCTCATGTGCCCAATTTTAAAGGGTGCAACATCATGTAAAAATAAAGCAAACATTGAAACATAGTAGATCGACTATTAAACCTAACATATAATTTGTCTCTAATAACAAATTAATGTCTCAACAATGAAAATGTTCATGACATCTTGACCCGCAAGTATATGTTTTGTACCCTATTTCTAGAGATAAAAGCAAAAACACTTTCAATTGTACAATTGAAATAGTTGTGGCCATAATAAAGAGTCACAAAACTGCAGGACGGCAACATACCATCATCCCCATAAGCATAAACAACATTTTTGAGGTCCAAATTTCACTTGAGGCACTTCAAGTGCCAATTTTAGTGCATTGGACTATGTTAGAATGATGCAATTTATGATATGGTGTCATTGAGCTAAAACATCATCAAGCATACCCCCTAGTTGTTTTTTGGTTGACAAAGGCCAAATTAGATTTGATTTGGGTCAATAAGGGATAATAATAGCTATATTTGGATGGGTCAGTGACACCCTACATAATCCTAACACTCTGTTTCCTTGGGAGGAAAACTAGAGGGAAAGGAAAGAAAATTGAGTTTTTCACTGTTTTCTTAGGCGGAAGAAAAAAATTTGAGTAAAAAAGTAGATGAAAAAATTTATAACTTTTCCTCCAAAACTAATCCATCGATTCGGACAGAAAAATTGGGGAAAACAGAACGCAAATTCACCTGATCTCCAAAAGTATGGCTGCATACATGAAAAGGCAAGTTCTAACACAGTTTTAGTTGTTGTGAGTTGTGCGGTGTCAGGAGCTGGGGGACAGTGGTGGAATGGCAGGGAACCTAGAAGTTTAAGTTGCCCTTAACTGTGGAGAATGTGAGAGAAAGGGAACATCGGATGAGGGCAATAAAAGACAGGCACCAAGCAGTAATATTAGAGAGGTGCAACATAGATAAAGAGGGAAGGCGTTAGAGGGAGAATAAGATGGCAGAGAAAGGTAAGATGAGGAAGGAAAAGGACAAGAACGGTGCTATTTAGTAAGTTAATTAAAAAAAATTGATTAGGTTAAATAGAATAAAGTACATTATGTATACCACAAGGGTATAGAAATGAAGTTAATAAAAGTAAACCTGACAACTAATGACTTGACCAATAATAATAAGTCATCTAATCATCTAAATTGCCACAATTCTACTATTTAAACTCAGATTTATTTCTTCTTGGCAGGATATTTTCTTCTTTGGTTCCTTGTACATAGCCTCCTTTT
Organism: Costus lasius; assembly: GCA_027563935.2. NCBI lineage: Eukaryota > Viridiplantae > Streptophyta > Magnoliopsida > Zingiberales > Costaceae > Costus > Costus lasius. Next base: position 131,481,681 of record CM050450.1, on the reverse strand, counting down.
AGGATTCTCGGTCTCATCATATATACCATGATGGTATATGCCAAATAACTTAATAAGAGCAAACCTGATAAGTAATGACTTAAACTAATAACAATAAGTCATTAACATCTTAACTACTCAAGTATAGTATTTAAATGCAGCTTTATTTCTCTTGGTAACAAAATTCTTTTCTTTCGTTCCTCAAATGTAGACTCCTCACAGGACTCTCAGACTATATATATATAACATGATGGTATAGGCATGATAGCCCAATAAGAATAAATATATTAACTAATGACTTACCACCAATAACAATAAGCCATCTAACAAACTTGTTTGGCATAGTTTTAGCAAGGAAAATTAGCTTTAATTCTATTGGTGGGGTACTTTCTTTTCTTTGATTTCTCAGATGTAGATTCTTTATAGGACTCTTAGCCTCATTGGAACTATAGTGTACAACATAAGTACTACTGTACTACGAACCAATCCTATAGAATCCTAATGATCCTTACTAGTTGCAAATGATATATGACATCCTTGATTCCTTCATCATGTAGATTCGCATTTGTTCCAAAAAAGTCACGTTAGGAATGAATCTAACTTTGAGTTGTTGCTCATTAGGCAAGATAAACTAGGCATTCGCATGTCATACCGGATAGTTTACAGAGACAGCTACCTACATGAATTATTTTACACTACCTACAAGTATTAAACTTGATTGTAGATTGCTGGATCCACGTCATTATAATGCCACCAACCATACCTCAGTACAAAACATAAAGAAATTTCAAACTTCGATAAGTTATCCACTATAAATAACATCTTCTATGCTATTCAATAAGGTAATTGAAGTCATTCAGTTCCTTTTCTATAAATAAAAATCATGTGAGTTGGATTAAAGTACGATTGTCAGGTTTTACCTAGGTGTGATTCAGTGTTTTCTATGGTCTTACTCTTACGGTAACACAACTCAAAGTTGCCACTATTAAGGTTACGTCCATTCATTATATAGTAGCATATACAAACAATACAAAGAAACATACAATTACTACACCAATGCATGTTAATTATATCTAATAAGAATATTTAAAATGCAAAAGTTAACAAAAAATGCTACTAGTTAAAACAAAATTATGAAATTAAAAGCTTTTTTTGACATAGACAAGTCATTTATGAAGGCAATACTCAACCCCAATATAGCATGTTAATTATGTCTAATAAGCATATTTAAAATGCAAAAGTTAACAAAAAATGCTAAGAGTTAAAACTAACTTATGAAATTAAAGTTTTTTTTGACATTGACAAGTCATTGATGAAGGCAGGACTAAACCCCAATACCTTGTTATCAACAAGTAAGGTCCTTCCCATTTGAACTAATTGACACCTTCAAAAAGTTCGCTATGCACCTAATAGCCAACAGCAACTACAATTTAACTAGAAGCATGCAAAGCATGCACAGAAAATCAACCATGATGGCAAGAGAAAAGGATGTAAAAATTTTCATTTGAAAGAAAGAAAAAGAAGACTTACATAATACTTACACGGTGGCTGAACCTACAGAAGAGGTTGCATTATGTGCCTTTCTCATGAGAACTTGAGGATCATAATTGACCTGCAAAAGGTTGAATCATAACTGGACATCGATGCAAGCTCAAACTCAACTACAGGTATCTTTATTTATTCTACTTTTGACGTTAAAAATGGTTCAGAGGTAAAATCTTTATGCACCAATAAAAGAAATTCATTTCTGCTATGTCGCACAGGCTAATGCTCTCAGCATCATTATCATTGATGCAGAGGCAATGGACTCTAAAATACTACTTAATGAAATGAAGAAAATCACGCATTTTCTAGTGCTAGACCTGATCCAAAATATCTCTAGAGCATCTAGCAGTTGGAAGAAGACATGAAAAATCGAGTCAATAAAAGAAAAATCTGTTACTTCAACAAATGAACCTTTCGAGAGCTTTGAAGAACTATTTGGTGCAGTTCATGTCAATTTATGCATACTGCAAGTGAGTGAGTCAAGCAATACCTCTTCATCCATGACCAGCTCTGAAGCATTTGCCATGAACTCCTTAGAGAAGAGAGCAGGATCGATGTTCTGCTCGGCCCACCTGTCAATCACCAAAAAAAAGGTTAGAAGGATGTAGTTGAAAACCATCAAGCTATATCACAAAGGAGAAAAAATAACAGTTTTGAGAGTCAAATATCATACCCCGAAACCCCATCGGCTACGGCAAGAACACCCCCATTGTGATTGCTGAGGAAGAACGCATCCTCGCCACCCTTATCGGCCTTAGGAAGAACCCATCATAGATGAAAAATCAGTACAAATGAAAGAAACCCAAGAAACGCAGAGAACAAAGTTCTCACCTTTGCTGGGTGCGGGATAAGATGACTACCAAACGACAAAGACAACTCCGACCTGCAGTGCGTCAAGTACCGACCATAAATTTGCGCGAATCGGAGGAAATGGAACTAGAAATTGGTGGGATTACCTGATTCGACGGCGGGCGGAGGGGGAGAAGCGGCGGGGCCGGCGGAGGGCGGCGGGATGAAGAGGGGAAGGTGAAGGAAGGGAGTGGGGGATGGAGAGCCTCCCCATGGCTGCTCTGTGCGGTGTTGCTTTGAGTGGCAGACGGGTGTTACACGGAGGGTGGTGTGCGCTGCGGCTACCGCTGCGAGATGGATTGGGATTGGGCGGAGAGAAACGTGGAATCGTGCCGCGTTTGGAGCCCAAGTGACGCCGTGCGACGATAGAAGGGCAATTTGGTTCAAAATGTCTGTCGATGAAAGCAGTGGAAGTTGGTACAAACCCAAATCGATTCCCGGCTAGTGCACATTTTCATGTAGTAAATTTTACACCATGTTTCAATTAGGGGATGGAAAAGTGAGAGAAAAAAAAATATAATATGAAGAAAAAAAATAAAAAGTAGTTTTATTCCTTTTCTTTTGTTTCATTGGAAGGAAAGAAGAGAGGGGTGACTAAGAACAAGGGAGTGAGTGACAGCTAGAAGAAGAAAGGTTGCTGGAGAGATCGACTAGCGATTGGAAGAAGAGAGGTGGCTGGAAGAAGAGGGGCGGCATTGCAGAGTGGCTGAGAGCAAGGGAGTGAGTGGCAGTTGGAGGAAGAGAGGATGCTGGAGAGATCGATCGGCGACTGGAAGAAGAGAGGGAGGCAAGCGACTAGAAGAAACTAGCCAGCGCATGAGAGGGAGGAAGGTAGTTGCAAAGTTGAGAGCGATGGCTAGAAGAAGAGGCACGGCGTTGCAAAGCAACTGAGAGTAAAGGAGTGAGTGGCAACTGGAAGAAGAGAGGCTACTAGAGAGATCGACCAGCGGCTCCGCGGCTGGAAGAAGAGAGCGAGGCAACAGAAAGGGAGGCGGCTAAAAGAAACTGGCCAACGCGTGAGAGGGAGGGAGGCAGCTGTGAGCGGTTGGAAAACGCAAGCAAGCGTATGTTAGATTTTCTATCCGATTTAGAAAAAAAAATTTAGACAGAGAAATATAAAACTTTTATCTTTACTTTTCTGTCTTTCTTTCTTTTCTCTCCATTGAAATAGTGGAGATAAAATATTTTATATCCTCTCCCTCATCTTTCCTCTCCATTGAAACACACTAATTTTAAGATTTTTGTAGTCCTGCTGGACCTTGTGCAATAAAGAGTAGATATTTGTATTATTTGAACGCACATATTATGGATTTTACAAAACGAACGTTGAGGAAGAGCCCTATTAGAGATGACAAAAAACCTAAACTTGATCTTGCATAGGTGGAGTAAAACCTAACTTTTTTATAAATTGTGTTCGATTAGGAATGAGACTTCAAAACTCACTTAAATCCACTCTGAAACATTAAATTACTCTACTATTCTTAAATAAATTTACATATTTAAAATATTATTTAAGAATAGTGAATCATAAATTTAAATATTATTAAGTATGTTTCTTGAATCATACACATCGATGTATCCATATTTGAATAACATATTCTTCATTTATCTAACCAAGTAAAACATTAATTTTTGGTTTCGCTACCCTCTCTGGAGTTTGGATCAAAGCAGAGATCAAAGACTTTTAACTTGATGACAATGATGGTAATAGTGACACTTTCAATAATGAGTTAGAGCAATGTTCAAAACTAGACCAAGGGCAAATGTATAGCTTTGATAGCGTGCCATCATCAAATGAGTTTTTAACTGTCTAAGAAGATTGAACTACTAGCATGGTGTATGTGATATGCTTAAAGAAGATGAATGACAGAGAATAAGTATGTTCAATGTCATACTCATACATCTTTTATATTGGATGCATATAACACAAACTATATGTCAACCGCCTTGCCTTTGTTCATTATGTCGGCATTTGGTTTAAGCTACACTATACAATTTGTAAATATGAAATTCAATCAAGTTGATTTAGATTTTAACCACATGGTCAAACTTAAATATGTGATTTAAAAATTTAATTTTCATCATTATATAATAAATATATTATTTTATTTAAATTTTATAATAGATGTGCTCTTGCCTCTAAGGTTCCTATTTTTTCCAAAAATAAACAATTAAATTATTATTTAAAGATTAATGCATTATTTTTTCATATAATTTGTTTTTTAATTTTTTAATTTTTAAAATCTTTTCTCTTGAATTACCCTTTTTTTTATTTTTCGATTTTCCCTTTTTAAATTTCATTTATTAATTATTTTATTTTTTAAAAATTATGAATTCCCCAAATGTAATGTTTTTTTTTCAAAATTTTTTCTTTTTAATTTTTTTAATTTTATGATTTTTTGGTTTTTTTTTTTATTTTCTACTTAGTTCAAGTCATGCTACTGGTGTGTTTCGGAGGAGGGAAACAAGGAGGAAAAGGAAAGAAATAGAGTTCTTTCCTTCTATTTCCATAGTTTCAAAGAGGAGAAATAAGGTAAGGAAAGAAAACAAGGTAAGGAAAGGAAAATTTTCTTTCCTTTCCCTTCAAAAGCGTCCCCTCCAATAAAGGCGGAAACAATTTCCTTTCCCTTCAACAACGCGACTTTTGCCCGATCTCATGTTCTCCCGATTTCCCACCTCGTCGCCCACGCCTCTCGATCGCGTGCTTGCCCGATCTCCCGAGTTCCCACTTTGTCGGCCACTCGTCCTCGCTCCCAAGATCGTCGCCCCCTCGCATTCTCTCTCGAGCTCACCGCCCCTCTCTTCTCGCCGGCCCTCACCATCTTCCCAGCCCTCACTAGCTCGCCGCCCCTCTCCTTCTCGCCGGTCGACGATGCTGCCATTCCACAAAGGTGTGTTCTTTCGCTCAGCCTCTTCGCCTCCCCTTCTGTACAGGTGGCCAACGGGCCGGGCCGGCCCGCGGCCCGCACGGCCCGACACGACACGGGCCGGGCACGGCCCGTGGCCCGGCTTGGGTTGGGTAGGGCAGAGGGTTCGCGGCCCGTGGGCCGGGCCGGGCACGGCCGGCAGGCGTGCCGGGCCAGGCACGGGGGCCGGGCCAGGCACGGACCACAGGCGTGCCGGGCTAGGCACGGCACGGCACGGCACGCGGGTCGGGCCAAGCACGACACGGCACGTGAATGAACATGCATTTTTACCTAAATGCCCTCATAACAGTTATAAAAATTTTAAAAGTTAGGGATATAATTGTCTTTATGGTATAAAATTACTATTTTAGCCCCTTTAATAATTAAAAATAGGGTATAAATATGTAATTATACACCTAATTCATCCCTATAAATTGACCCCCCATCCCTCTCATTTCTTCACACAAGTTTCCAACTAGCTTTGGAATAATTTCTCATTCTCTCTTAATACTCTCTTAATCTATTTTCTAAGTCTTGAGTTACAATTAGTTTCTTAATTGAACTCAAACTTAAGCTTCTTTCTAGCCATCAAGAATTCAATGCTCTCTCTGTCTAGACTAGTCATTTTTCTCTATGCCTCGTGCTCACCACGTGACTAGACGTGGAGAAGATTAAGTAAGTATTAAATTAATTTACTTTTATAATATAATTATCACGTGGTGAGAACGAGGCATAGAGAAAAATGACAGATAATAGAAGAGTGAAGATAATTATCATTATGCCAAATACTCAACGTTCAATCTTCCTTACATCTACCTTAAATTTCTTCAATGCTGATCAATGGAGAATCACTGTTTTAAGTATTATCGAACGTGTTAGTCAAATTATACGAATTAATGTATTCAGGTTTGAAGAACACTTTATCCACTTATCTAATCATGCAAGACAAGAATTTTTGGCTTCTCCCTTCCTTTCTGGGGTTGAGATTGAGATAGAGGTTGAGGACTTTGAAATAAGTGATTGTGAGAAGGGCAGTGATAATATCAACGATGAGCCGGAACAATATATCGAAACAAACCAAGCACAAGAGTCACTTGAGTTTTTTATTATTGAAGAAGAAGGTAGAGCAGAAAACATAGAGTGCGCAATATGCAAAGAGAAGATGGAGCACGGAGAGCAAGTATGCTTAACACAATGCTCGCACATATTTCATGGTAGCTGCTTGCGTCGCTGGCTACGGGTCAATTGTTTATGCCCATTATGTCGGCTATTGATTTAAGCTTAAATGTATAATTTATGAATATGAAATTTAATCGAGTTGGTTTTAACTTTAGTCATGTGTTGTTAGTGTTGTTAATAAATAAATTAATATTAATTTAATAAAATATATTAAAATTAAAAATTATATAATTTAATTAATTAATATTTTAATTATTTTTTAAAATTATTTTAATAAAGCGGGCCAAACTCAACCCGTGGGCCACATTCGGGCCGGGTCAGGCACAGCCCGCGGGCCGACTTCAGCCCGTGGGCCGATTTTAGCCCGCGTGCCGTGCTACGCAATGGCCGGAGCCGTGCCTGGGTCGGCACGACTAAACGTGCCGCGGGCCGTGCCGGGCCCAAGATTTTTGCTGCCGTGCCGTGCCAGGCACGGCACGATTGGAAACGGGCCGTGCCAAGCACGGCTCGCCAGGAATCGGGCCCGGGCCGGCCCGAGCACGGCCCATGGCCACCTCTACCCTTCTGCCGCCTTCCTCCATTCTCCTCCGCCCTCTTTCGGTCGACGCTACTGTCACTCTCCGCCTCGTCCTTCTTCGACCTCCGCCCGCCGTCACCTCCCCTTCTGCCGTTGTCACCCCTTCTGCCGCACTTCTACTCCAGCATATCAAAACCCTAGAAAATGGAAACTACGTATTTCTTCTACTGTTTGTTGAAATTTATTTCGATTGATCAATGTTATCTTGAGTCCAATTTTTTTGATTGTTTTTTAATATGAAGATTAAACAACATCACATGATATTGCATTTAATATGATGATTAAACATATGCTGTCTAATATGAAGATTAAACATATGCTGTATTATGAAGATTAAAATCTAATTTCCTTATGTTTACTTCTCGATGTATCTTCATGCTTCAGTTCAACTTGAATTTATTTGTGATTTGTACACGCTATGTAATTTTTACAAAATATCATAATACAAGGTATGTTTGTAGTGGTAATCCTGTTCATGATGTTCTTATACAAATTGTTTGCGTGCTTAAACAATTTGTTTGTCTATTTATAGGTCTTCTCATGGCTCCGAGTAAGAATATGATGCTCATAATTCATTTTCTTAATTGTCAATACACATGCATACTTACATGGATTATTATAGAGGAATTGATGGACAGACTACAACAAACATGGGTTGAAAAGCCATTACGAGAGAGTGATGAAGTTAAGCATGATATTCGAATAAACATATTAAAAAACTTAACTAGTTCAGATGAACACTGTTATAATATGATAAGAATGAGAGTACATGCTTTTAAACATTTAAAGAAGTAGCAAGTCCATTTTTCATCCCACAAAGCCAAGGCAATGACACTTTTGCAACGTCGTCGAGGTCTACTAAAAGGAAACATGATGAGCTCCATGGAAAGTTTGAAATGTTGATGAGCTCAATGGAAAAAAAATACTCAAGTCCTAGTAAATGCTGTCAAACCTGCATATGAAGAAAATGAGTACACAAAGGCCGAAATATTTGAGGAGCTAAAGAAGCTTAATCTTCCAGAAGAGACTTTGGTAAATGCATATATCTTATTGGGTACAAGCAAGGAAAAAACACAACTCTTTCTCTCAGCTCCAGAAGAGCTACGGGGTCTAATTCTGAGTCGCCTGATGAATGCATAGTCTGTTGGTTGTGGATGCTTGTGTTGGACTTGTATTTGATGCTGTGTTCGACTTTATCCTTATTGTATTTTCATGAATCTTTGATGGTATTGTGTAGATGGTATAGACATGGCTAGTGATATTTGTTGTTGAACTTGATGCTATTTATATTATGATACTTTTTGTGTTGAATTGATAGTATTTATATACTTTAGTGGTAGTGTATTTATATTTTGTTCAATTTATTATATTGTGTATACATGTATTGTGTTATAATATAGAGGAAATGCTGTCAAATTTTTTTATAATTTTTAATCATAAATGTAATAGAAATTTATAGAATTTAATAAGAATTTTATAGTATTTTTTGTAATTAACAAATTATATTATTTATAATATTACTAATTATTTATATATTATGTATAATATAATTAATTTAAAAATTTTAGTCTTTCTGTCTTTCCTTTCTTTCTACTGAAACACAAGGCCTATAAAAAAAAATATTTATTTTTTTTCTTTCTCATTTTTTTTCTCTCCTTATTTTTTTTCTTTTCTAATTTTTTTTCCTCCGCCGAAATGCAATATACGTGTTGGGGATGACTTGTTTGAAGCCATGGCGTGCCTACCTGTCATGTGTAGAGGTGAGCCAAAGAGGGCTTGTGCTCGATAAAATCCATTTTCGTCCCGAATTGTTCGTTCCTAAGCCCTATCCTATTATATATATTTTTTAAGAGTTTTTATTTCATAGTTTAAAACAAGATTGTATAAAGTACACATGATAATGTGGTTAGTGCTACTGCTTTACTATGTTTGTAGTCATAGTCGGGTTTGGGACATATTTTTTCAAACTCAATGCGGCCAAAGACGACTTCAAGGTTTGATATGGAGTCAAAGATTGGGTTTGGAAAGACCTACTCTCACCCGACCCCATTGTCTACACACTTTTATTAGATAATGTTATCGTAGTAAAATTCTTAAAAGAAACCTTCAATTAGTTGTAGTCTCCTATATGATTCAAATCATGAATTTTTGATAACATAAATTTATTTTATCTGATCTTAGTCTAATTTTGCAGGGGTCCTATTATTATGTCCATAGATTGTGGCAATTTTTTATGCAGCACATGTGCTTGAATATACTGACAAATTTTAATATATTTTAAAAAAGGTTAAAAAAGGTGACAATTTGTTCCACTTGGAGTTTTTTTTTCTAGTCCTCTTGTGTACTTCCAAATTAATGAAAGACCAAGTGGCCTGTGTAACCCCAGCAAGTAGGAGCAAGCAAGTTGCACAAGTTGATGTACAAGTTGCAGCAAGTGGGAGGGCATCGCATTTACCACCTTCTTTTTTGCAAGCAAATATTACTTATTTATTTATTCAATTCAAATATTGTTTTCAAACGAAATGAAATTTCTTGAATTAAAGATTGTCGTAATCTTATCTGCAAATGTAATTAGGTTTTCAACGGATGCGACCTAAGCTTTACAATAATGTTTAGCATGTTCTGGAATCTACGACTAATAAATAAATAAATTTTTTTGTGGCACATCTTCTTACTAGGACATTAAATCGTGAGGTTTTAGTAATAATAATCCGGGAAATAGATTAAAATGTTATTACTTATTAATTTATACAAATCCAAGAGGACCAAGACGCGCAGATAAAAGAAAAAGGATTTCCACGATAAGGATGCCCTTCGAACAAGATAATTTTACTGGTTTGCCACGATGGTGGCGCAGCCTCGCCGGTGGAGCTCCTCGGCGATACGCGCCAGTGACTCGAGGTTGCATCGGACGATGGTGTCGACGAACATCCTAGTGTCCTCCCAGGTGTTTCCCGGCGGCACGTCCACCTCGTACGACTCCACCACCACCGTGCCCTCTCCGCCTCCACCGTCCATCTCCGCGGCAGGGTGGAGCGTGGTGACGGATCGATAGTTCGCGAGGCGGTGCTCGCCGCCGACAACCCGGAAGCTGAGCACATGGCGCTCGTCGTCCAGGATCTCGAGCCGCTCGGTGCTCGTCGACGCCGGCAACCCCGAGACGACGCGCACCTCGCGGAGCGTTCCGACGCCGCCGTCTCCGTCCACCACGCGGCAGCTCTTCACGAAGCGCTTGTACGCCTGCGGCTCGTCGAAGCGCCGTACCACCGACCACACCGCTGCCACCGGCGCCGCCACCCTCTGCACCATTGCGGAGCAGCACCGGTTGGCGCCCACCGCGTGCTCGTGCAGCTTCGCGGCCGCCTCTGGCAATCCCTCGCTGCCGCCGGAGCAAGGCATGGGTGGACGATTGCTAGGGATTTGGTACTCGCTTCTACACATTGCTCTTTGATATCGTATCAAAACAGCAGAAAAAAAGGGGGAAATAAAAACAAAAGTGGAAACTAGAAGGGTCTGGAAGAAGGAATAGCCAAATCGATGTGGCTTAGAAAGGAAATGGAGAGATTCATAAATAGTGAAGTTGTCGGCAAAAAGAGGTGAGTGCTCAGTTCAAGTGGATGTTTGATTATTTGTTTTTATGTGAAACTATCACATATACTTTTTTTATATGGTGGTACTCAACATGGTTCATTTTTTAGTTCAACAATGGCTAATTTCAAATTTGGCGCATATTTAATGTAGTTAGCATTTAAACCCCGATAATTCAAAATTTTATAACTATTTTATAGCAAAGACAGACGACGAACATGGCGATCGATACGATCTAAATGTTTTTTCTCTTCCTTTTTTAATCATTAAATGAACCATTTTGATCCTCTGTCATCAGGAAGAAGGGACCGCCAAGAGATCATGACGGGACCAGCTCTGCCCCCGAAACCATCGCGCGGTGGCAAGAACAGAACAGCCTGCCTGACCCGCAAAAGCGCGTCCGCCGCCCGCGCGCTGAGGTCTCCAGGAAGGGCGGCCCCGACACTCCGGCCTGCGCCTACCGCGGCGATCTGAGAGCAGAACAGTTGTGGCCGGCTCTGACTGGGCACATTCGCGAAAGCGGTCGCGGCCGCCATGCCGTACGACGAAACCGCGCGTGCCCGTACGCCCCGATCAATTTGTCACGAATGGGAGGCTCAGCTGCAGAGGAACGGGCGGAGATGAGGCGTTCGAAGGTGGAGCAGGTTTGCTGGTGGGGAATAAGGTGGAGCGTGCTGGAGATGCGGAGCTTGCGGAAATTTTCGTCGACTTTGTGGAGCACGGGTAGAGGTGCCCCATTGTCATGGATCGAAGAAGTTTTAGGTCTAAAAACTATGTTACCTGATCCGACAATATGTGTTTTTGTTATTATTTTAGATATTTCAGTAGATCCATGTAAAATCAGGATTTGGCATATGTGTGCTATGTATTTTGGTCATTGGGATAGCAATGCACTCGGGAGACTGTCCCTGGGCATGTACGCATGAATGAGGGACTATGTTTTCATGAGTACTCTAGGACGAGGGGCTCAAATATGTAAAATTAGCCTATCCAACCCTTGTGAAGCCTTTTACTCACATCCCTTAGTTTGTGTGCTTGTGATAGTATTGAGAGGGGTGGTAGTGTCTTGGTTAAATGCAGTCTTGTGATCCCATGCAAGTATAAAATTGCAAGGTTCCACATACCTGCCCTCTCCACCAGGTCTTAGGTCTAGGATCTACTTAATGTTTACTTAGTGTCATGTATTATTGTCTTGTATTGTTGCCTTTTTATTAATACATAACGGCGGGGTGAGCATTTTACTCACCGTCCTGTGAAAATCTCTTGTTCCTCTCGAATGTTGGTGTTGCCCTCGAACTACATCGTTGCCTCGATTTTATAGTGACGTTTCTCAATTTAGTGTGTACGTGCACACGAGATTAAGGCTGAGACTACCCCAAATAGTCTGCCGCACGGACATTAGACACTAAGGAAAGTGCGTCCGTGACACCGTGGTCTGCTACCCCGCACGAAGAAGCACGGCTAGGGCGACTCGTGGCCCGTCGAGCTGAACTCCTCAGGTACACGGGTGGGGTTAGACACGACACGTGCGTGCTTGTTCCACATATTCTATTTTATTACTATTATATATATATATATATAATAATAATAATAATAATTATTATTTTAATATCCAAATAAAATTTTAGTGAATTATAAGATTTTTTTAATTTTTTAATTTTTAATTTTTCTTACTTTTCCATATTATTTATTTTTTTAATATATATTTTTTAAAAAAGCTTTTGTATTTATAATTTTATTTTTAATATATAAATGTTGTTACATTAAGAATTTTTAGTTGGCTTAACAATATTAGTATTAAAAGAGTAAGAGTTTGAATCTTTGTGGAGTAATTTTGTAATCGGGATTGGAACAGCTTGCGTGCGTAGCTCGTTGTGCTCGGCATGACTCAAATGTGCCATGTTTCGTGCCAAAACGAGATATATTTATTTCGTCGAGTTGGGCACGAGAAAATTAGAAGTAGGCTACACTTGACACGGCCGGCTAAGGAATGGGCTAAAGTGGACCCGTGTACAGGCCGATCCTGCATGGCATGTTGGCCACTGGTAAGGATGTTGCTATTTCGGTTCGGACGATGGCAGCGGGTTGGATTTGCCGACCTACTCCGAGAAATATGGCGCAGAGATGATCGGGACAGGTTCAGGTAAGGAGGGTGCTGACTGCTGAGTATGCTGGACTCAGCTAGAGGACGTGGCAGGAATGATGAGGCGGAGTCGGGTGCGAACAAGATGGAGGCGCCGATTGGGTTTGCGGAGTTAGCGGATTCTTTCATCAACTTTGTGTGTTACGGGGGACAGATTTTGATACGGGCACGGGAGATTTTGGCGGGTCGTATTTGCGGATCTGCTCTGGGAAGCAAGACATGGAGGCGGTCGAGATGAGCCCGGGATTTTAGGATGTGCTATTCAGCATGGTGGATCCGAATGGAGATCTTTGCAGCTCTCCGATGATAGCGGATCGAATTGCTAGCTGGACCATTTTGTCATAAAGTTGCTTGAGCTTTGGCAGCGTTTGACTTTAAATTATAGATAGTGGGGTAATTTGATTTATTTGTTGTCAACAAACATAATTTTGAGATGCCGTCACGCTATCGCTTGTTGTGGTTGACTAAAAACATTAATCTTCGCCCATCAAAATCTGACCTTGTCAACTTAAGTTTGGTGGGAAAAAATTATATTTTTAAAATTTATTTTTATATTAGTTGGGGTGTAATATATTTTTATTTAAATTGTTATAGTGCATACAACTCTTTATATTATATTAATAAATTTTAAATTTAAGTTGATATAAAAGATTGGAGGTGTCCGATTTTTTATTCAATTGGAAAACCAAACCAAACGAACCAAGATTTTTTATTTAGTTTAATTTCTATTCTAACCAATTTGGTTCGATTCAAACATATTTAAAAAATAGTTTAGTTTTTGATCTAACCCCAAATTTTTAGTCTGAACCAAATAAATTAAAATTTTAATAATAATTATTATTTTCATATAAGGATTTTTATGACAATATTGTCTGATTTTAAAAAGATTAAAGTGAATTTTAAAAGTAATAGAGAATTTAAAAATAATTTAATTTAACCGGAATTGAATACAACTAAAAATTTGTTTATTTTTTTAAAAAAACCTGATTTTCTTAAACTTTTTAAATTATTAAAATTTAGTTTGAATTGATTTGATGGGACAATAATATAAAGATTAAGGATAGGTCACTATAAGTCTTTTATTTAATGTTTACTTTTACCAATTCTAATTGGAGTTGGTGAAGAGGATAACGAAAAATTGTAGTTGTAGTTAGCACGCAGTGATGTATTGTCATGAGTCATGATACGACCCTAAATGTGAGAACACGCTATGAAATTGGATAAAAAGTTTTTAGATTGACCCCAAATAGAAATCTTATGTTAGGTGCTTCATTTTAACTCGTTTAATTAATTTGATCAAACTGTATAACTTAAACATGACCCAAATATAATCGGGTCAACCCGACACGACCCAAATAACTCATTTATTATTCATATTTTAAATATAATAATAAATTAATAGAAATTATATTAAAATTAATAAAAATTTGAGCGTATAAGTTGGCCAAAATCTAAGTTAAAAGATAATTAAAAGATATTTGAGTTTATAGACTAACAATGAGAATTAGATTAGTCTATATTTAAATTATATATATATAAGTATATATTGTAATTGGGTTAAGTGGGTCAACCCATTTACAACCCGACACGATCCGATTACTTTCGAGTCATAAAATGGGTTGACCTGCTTATGACCCGAATACGATTATGGCTGATCCGAACCTGCCTAACTTCGTGTCGAGTCGAGTCGAGTCAGTGGGTCGTGCCAAATTTTATCAGATCTATTTACACATTCTAAACTTTTTAATGGTACTAATATTATCGTAAAAAAATTTATGCACGATGAGAAATTAAAAAAAATATTATCGTAAAAATTTCTATTCAAATAGTAACTAAAAATTTGTACTATAATATGTTTATTAATTTATCAACTTGTATAAATTTTTTTATAACAATATTCGGATCATTAAAAAGATTAGAGTATATAAATTACTTACTTACAAGTTTTTTTTATTAAAAAATATATTTAGTATAAAAACGAAACACCAAAATTCCTATGTTGGGTAGCTAACGTAGAAAATTTTCTCATAAAATTATGCGTGTCTTTTCGATTCCATGCGGCCAGTTTATCTCAATTAACACAGGCGTAGTACTTCCCCTCCGATGTGCCGATTTCACGATCGACTATCGAACGGTGCTCCGCGACTTTGCACACTCATTTTAGCTACGAATGTCGATTCATCAAGTCGATTTGATTGAATGAATGATTGATTTATGCTTACAATCTGCCATCGCTCAATATTTTTCTCGTTCTCATCATTCTTCTCACGGGGCACAGTAATACGCCCGTCGTACTGTCAAACTGACATTTCTCACGCAACCGGTTTGTTTTTTCTCACCGTTCCTCTTTTTCCACTATGCCAGTTTCAGGCCCAAATTTTACATCCGTGACCAAAAGCATCGAATGAAGTCACGGTGGCCACTGCCGTGGTTTAGTCGAACTCGAACTCTGCTGTTTTTTTACCTGCCTTCGTTTGGTTGTCATCACGATGGTTCTTGTTTTTTTCTTCCATTTTCTTTGTTCTTGTTCTCCCCAACAATGAGTGACCTAAATAAACATAAAAATAATTTTAAAAAAAAGATAAAAGAGCACCTGATTTCCAGACATGCAGCGCTGCCTAATCCTCCTCTAATCGAGGTTTTGGAATCGTTAATCCTAGATTAATCACCGCTGACCAGTTAACCACCACTGCAGGAGTCAGTGCGCATGTGCTCCACCCGTCGCCGTCGAAGCCTTTAATTAACATTTTAAAGCTAAGCACACTCACGAGTCACGACGTGCCATCACGTAGCATCGGGCTCTTACAGCCTCCCACGTCCCTCTCGCACCCAATCCAACGGCTCAGATCGGCTTAAAGCCCGGCCGCACGTGACGTGGTCCAACGGCTGGTGTTGCTTAAGAAGCGTGCTTACATAAAAGAATGGTGGTGTTACTTCGGTATCACTCCACCCACTATATTCTAAAGCTAACCTCCCCAGATAAGACAACGCACCAAACCATATTAGACCGGGTCGGATCAATTCGGTTCAACTTCCTCGGTTAACACTTAACACCTACTTGAAAATGACCCGACCATTGTATCTGTTTGCTTATTGTCAAATTGATCTTGATTGAGATGTGCAATCGCTTAATTGGCATTGAACCGGAAAGCCACACGGTCGAATTAATCGTCCGGGTTAATAAACCAGAGGCCGCATATATTACATTACTCGCCACCTGCCCACTCGTCGCGTTATCCAAGCACAGACAAGACATGGCGACCAAGATTGCCTCCTTCGTTCTCGCCATGCTCCTCCTCGCTGCCGCCGCCGTCTTCGCCGCAGAAGGGGGGAAGAAGGTAATCGTGTCCGTGGGATTGTTAGTGAGCTGCCAGTCCTGCGGCCGGGCAGGCACGCCCGACCTCGCCGAGGCGACGCCGATCCCGAAGGCGAGCGTGAGCATCACGTGCCGCGACCACAGGCAACGGGTGGTGCTCTACAAGGCCGGCTTCGCGGACGACAACGGGTACGTCTTCGCGGAGCTGTACACGACCACGATGCGCGGCGGCTACTTCGACCCCGCCGAGGCCTGCAGCGTGCGCCTCCTAGCGTCGCCGGACGACCGCTGCGCGGTCGCCACCGACGTCAACGGCGGCCGGCGTGGCTCGGCGCTGCGGTACGAGAACACGACCGTCCCGGGACAGTATGCGGACATCGACGTGTACGTGGCCGGGCCGCTGGCGTTCCGGTCGGGTTACTGCCGGCCGGTGACGATTGGATCGTGAGTTGAATTTGTACCTTGTTTTCTGTAAGTTGCTATCTGTCCAAATCGATTTTATTTGATATGCATACACTTCGCTATAGTTGGGGAATTACTGGGCGCTTGCTTCAATTGTGGCTCTTATGAGGTTTAATTTGTAAAGAAAAATACTTCACGTACCTTCTTTTGAGAGATACACGGGTGCAGAATGTGATTTTAGTTGGTGTAAGGTCGTGATTGCAACTTTAAATGCGATCGTTGCTGTATCATAATAGCCCAATTGGACTAAAAGGTGATTGTTCCTCTCTATGCTTGGCCACTTATCAACGTTCTTGTGTTCTTATGTACCAATATGTCTTTGAGTTGGGGAGAGGTTGCATCGCTTGATCCGTTAATTGTCTCCATCAAATTCAATATTCTTAAATTGGCCGTAAGAAATAAAAGTTCAAAAAAAAGAAAATAAGAAAGAAAAAAAATAAAGAAGAAAAAAAAAAGATTTTTTATATTTATTTAGGATGAAAGAAAATTAAAAAGAATGATAAATATATTTAATTTTTTTATTCTTATGTTGATAATAATGATGAGAGGTGACGGTGAAATAGCGGTGATAGGTGATAAAAGATGAGAGGTGACGACGGAGAGGCGACAACGACAATGATGATAATGACAACGACAATGGCGATAGCAATGACGACAGTGATAACAACGATAATGAAAAAAGTTACAATAAAAGCATAAGACTCTTCGAAGAGTGGACATAAAAAAAATAAGTAAAAATAGGTATGAAAAAAGATAAATTCAACTTTTCATTTAATTTTTTATCCAATTTTAATAAAAAATAAATAAAACTATTTTTTTTCTTATTTTCCTTTTATTTTTTTCTTTCTTATTTCTATCCATTCTAGTAAATATAATTTTATAGCTCTCTCTCTAATTTATCCTTCATTTCCTTATATTTTTCAATCTCAACTATAGCTTTTTCAATTATAGCTTTTTTTTATAGTTTTTGTTTTGATATTATCCTTAGTTTTTCAAAATGAGTTGTTCTGTACTTGTGTATGCGAACCAAGAAGGTGGGCGTAACTAGAAAACAGTTAAAATGCGGGGTGGGAAACGGAAAACAATCCTATTAAACTATGCTTCAATTCCATCTTTTTATGCTCAAATGGCTCACGGCAGTTGCAATCAATCTGACGTGCCGCAGAGCCCTGCGGTGGACGGGATGCCTTCTTACATGCACGGCTTTTGAAGAGAAGAAATTATTAAAATAATGTTCTCTCGGGAACTCGCATTTGACTGTTCAATGAGGTGAAAGGTAATTTTTTTTCACGTTGGCAAAGTGTGCACGGACATTCCGCCCGCATAACAAATCGGATCATAAGGCGATTCGGATTCAGATCCGAACCGCATTCCAAACCCGGGCGCCCAGAAGCCAAGCCCAGATTAGCAGCCAACCCAGTTGAGGTTATGTTCTTTCGATCCGGTTAATATAAATCGATGGCCCAAACTATTTTGTCTCGAATGCTGTACTCTGTGGAGATCATTGACGATCCACCCATTCATTCCAATAAGGGAAAGGCCCAGTCTAAGAGCCCATGACTGAACAGGTCACATCTGGACTTTCAGATTGTTGGTTAGCGCGGGCGGGCGCCACTCAGACCTCCGCCGCTCTCATCCACCGTTGCCGGCGCCTGCTCACCCCTTTGCCATCTCCAGCCACGACGACCATGCGTGGTCGACGTCGTGGCGGTCATCCTCGTCGGCAATTATCAATCTCGGCAGAAGCCACCGCATGCGGCTGGGGAGGGGGGGCTTGGGGTGGTGCTGACGAAACGGTGTCAATGGCTAGCTCGTTTAACTTCCTCCGTGAAGAACTTGAGGTGGGCGATGCTTAGAAATTGTTTTCCACACATCATGAATCATAAATGTATAACTAATTTTTCATACAACTTAAATAACTCATGATAAAACGATATTCTTTCTCGACAATTTATATGGACAATGATTTTGTCGTACCGTGGGACTGAAGTGTAAGATGAGATTGCAGTTGTAAAACAAAAATACTTAAAAAGACAGAGTATGTAAAAGTCATTTGAATATTTATGATCTTGTTATTTTTCTGAGTCCCTGATAGAGACAACGGTGCATCGATTTGATGTACAGGGGAGCAGAAGGTCAAATCAGACAACTCCCATCTGTAATTTTATTAAAGAGCCGCACAACCAGATCAAGTCAATGGTAACATGCTAAAGTTAATCGCTTGTCTTCTCCATTAAAGAAAAGGCTCATATATTGTTAAAGAGTAAAGATCATACACACCATTCACGCCACGGCGCACCGGAACAAGATCGCCAAAATAATTAGGGATCCAATTATCCAGAGTCGATGACAAGACCAATTAATGGGCGTCAAAAAGTAGTTGAATCCATCCGATCTTGGATCGATAATCTCATCTCACAGTTACATCGATCTAACCTAATTTACTTTTCTCAAGCAGAAGCTTAAATCCCCCCACCGCCATGTCTGTCTCCCACCTAACTCGATCAACCGCCCTTCTATAAGATCCCACGGCCGCGCATGCCGATCAATCCAGCCATCCATCCTTCACATAACCGAATCGATCACTGCCTTCCATCTCTCTCTTCGAATGGCGGCAAATTGCTCCCACCGCTGCCTCCGCCACCCTCATTTTCTTGCCCTCGCCATCCTCTTCTTATCGCTGTCTCATCTGGCGCTCGCTGCCCGCAAAGCCCCGGAGGCGCCGGCGAGCTCCGACAAGAAGCTGGAAAAGGACAGCCTCACCCAGGAAGGCACCGTGCTGATACCCGGCATCGGGCGGTACGCCCTCGGGAGCCACGAGATGCCCGACTTCCGCGGCCTCGATCACAGCATTCCGGCGGCCGTTCACGGGCAGTACATTCCCGGGAACGACGACACTTTTGTTCCGAATCCAGGGTTTGAGGTCCCCAATCCTTTCCGGGGACTAATTCCGTGAGTTGATCGTCGCTATCCATGGCTAGCTAGAATTTAGAAGAATTATATGAGATTGTTAATCTCTAGCTTATGTGCTTTGGGGAATAAGAGCTAGCAAATCAGTGAGATTTGTGTGAGCTTGGAGGGATTGATCTGTTTGTGGAGTGTGGATGAGTCTGGGAATTGTTTGTAGTTCGTATGGTAATCGGAGGTTGTTGTGGTTTGACTTGAATTTCATTTTGGCGTGTGCGAGTCGATTCAAAGTTTAGTTAATTCCTATTTATGGCGTCTTTGTAAGCTTGCTATTTTTGCTTAAAGTATATCGTATAAAGTGAGTTTTCATGTTACAAACAGTTTGCCTTCTACTTCGGTTTTGTTTTTCTTGTTGGCCTTTGCAGTTACAAACAGTATATATCTTACGTAGAAAAGTGATTTTTTTTAAAAAATATTTTTACTTTTTTACTTTAATTACCAGGGGTTTCTCTTTATTATATTTATTTGTTCATTTAAAATTTATTTTTATTATTTATTTTTGCTCAAATTTTTTTAAAAATATTGACTCAAGTTTTGGTTCAGCACCAATATTTTGAGTGAAACTAAATAAACTAAAATTTAATTATTTTTTAATTTTAGTTTTATATATAAGTCGAACTGGAAGCAAAAATCTTGGTTTGAATTTTAGAGAGATCGGTTAATTTTTAGTTTTTTTTAAAAAATTATAATTCGAGTTAAACCTATTAGACAGCCTAGATATTATCCATTTAATAAATAAAAAATATTTATTTTCATAAAAAAAGCAAACATGCTGCAGAAATATGCGACGACAATCTTACTGATAGGCCCAAATATCATCGATGTGTCCAAATGGCCCAAATAGCATAAAGGCCTAAACTAGACGTCTATATAAATCAGAGGCAGGAGGAGGCGGGATTGCCATTCAGAAATTTCACTCTCTAACTCCAACTTTCTTCGTGATCCGCCGCCGGCGATGTCGATCGGAGTCCGTGAGCTGACGGTTCTCGGTGAGTTCAAGCCGTTCGCCCTGGTAGCCGAGGAGCTCGATGGCAAGCTCCTCGATGACGACGGCGTCACCGAGGAGTACCATTACTTCCTCTTTCACCCTGACGTCGCTCGCGAGGGGGGTGGCCCGGGTGCTGCTGATGCCTCCGCTTCCCTTGACTTCTCTTTTCCCTCTCCCTCCTCCGACGATGGCGACCACGAGATCTTTATACGCGGCAATCGGTGAAGCTCACTCTGCTTCCATTCTCACATCTACTTCTCTCTTGAACCCTAATATATAAGTTTTAATGATTTGTAAACATACAGGGCGTTTCATTACTCGCTCTTTTCCGGTGAATGAACAATGGTTCTCTCTATGGATTATCGATGCATATCTTTTGCTGTAATTGCTCTCTGTTGCTGCTTTAGATTTTGTTGCGCAACTGTCGGTTTGGTGCTGAATGAATTTCTTGTTGTGCTTGGAGTGTTCACTTTCTTTAGTCTCTCACTTCATTTTGAACTCAATTGACTAACATCAATTTGGATTGCTATAGTCATACTTTAGTATTATTTGACACTGTGTGGCGAAAAGTTATGAGATCAATTTATAGAGCACTCAGGAATTTCTGCGTTAGTTTTTTTATCCATGCATGTGGCGGAATATGTTCGCGGACATTCAAAGAACTTGCAGATATACATCATTGAACACAATCGATTTGAGTACTCAATTAACTGTTATTGTGATAAATGTGGTACTCTTGCCATATGAATATCTATGTAAAAGAAAATTGTCATTGATTTGATAAGGCAAGATCTACGATGTCTACCACAATTTAGAAAAGGTGAATGTTACACTTTTCTATTACTAGGTTGTGCTCCATAACGAAGGTTTTTTTATTTTTTTATTTTTTATTTTTTATTATTTATAATCAGCATTTTGAACTCTGCTGCATTTCCTTACTAGTAAAAGTAATTAATCTAAGACAGAGAGAGGTTTCCTTGTTTACTAGTCTACACTTTGTGTGCCCCTGGACATGTATTTAGAATTGGAATGGTTTTTGTCACCTGCTGAATGTAATAATGCCTCATGCGCATAAATATTTGGTGCTTTGTTCACTTTGATATATGATATTGACACGAGCATTTCATCTATGCGTTTGTGTCTCTATATATGCACTTCCTTTTTGGAAGCTTATAAGCAAATTAATCTGTTGATGGTGTATATACCATTGACATGAATTGGGGTATTGATCTCTTCTTTTAAACATCATTAGTTGATAAAGATATTGATATGGAATGTTACTCATTGTTGTACAAGTTTTGGGTTTTTTTTGGTCACATGAATTATTTTGATTAGCCCCAACCCCCCTTCAAAAAAAAAAAAAAGTTTATTGATTAAATGATTGCATATACATGTATGAAAATTAATTAATAATA
The DNA here is from genome assembly GCA_027563935.2 of Costus lasius. Classification (NCBI taxonomy): domain Eukaryota; kingdom Viridiplantae; phylum Streptophyta; class Magnoliopsida; order Zingiberales; family Costaceae; genus Costus; species Costus lasius. The sequence goes on along the minus strand of CM050450.1, from coordinate 131,459,767 downwards.
TATATTCCAAAATATAATGAATATGTGACATCCTGAAATTTTGTGTATTTCAACTTCACAGTTCACATAGTGCTTGGATGCTATTCAATTGCAAACATTTATTTGTATTTTCTTTTTTAATTGTATCTTTATCTAGGTAGGAAGCTAAAAGTTACTTGAGCTTATACATAACTTCTTTGTTGTCACTGTTCCTTCTAGGTTCTATGTTTTATATGTTTTATGTTAATTAGTGAAGCACAAATCTGCGAAGCATTCTATGTGTGTGTTCCTCTTAACGTCCTTGTCAGATTGCACATTTGCACTATGTGAATCATAATCAAACTTTTAATGGAGGGTGGAATGGTTTCCATGTTTAATTTATAGCGATGTATTGGCTTTTCTTTTTAACTTTTTTTTTTCAATTTTTTTTTCTGATGTAGCACATTAGTTGTTTGTAACCAACTCTTATTGTCCTAACCTTTGTGTTTTTTTGGTAGGATTATATGGAGCACAGGGTCCCGAGTGCATAAAAGATACACTTCTGAGAAAAAAATTGTTATGGTATTCTTATTTATCTACTTACATGTGTGGTGCTTGTGTGTGTTAGACCAAGCGTTCAGTTTCTTAACTACATGCTTCTAATGTGATTAACAATAAGCATTAAGCCATTAACTATTTGTATCTTTCTCCCCTTAAGGTGCAGCTTACAGTGGTTTTGGAATTATGGTTTGATAATGTTGAATTCATCCTATAGGTATCAGATCCTAGTATGCATCTTTAAAATTTGTTTCTTTTAAAAACTTTAGGTCAGGGTTGATTTTATTAATTAACAAGAGTTGATCTTTTATCTAACCAAGATTTTAAATACCATTTTGTAGCTGTTGGGCCTGCACATACTAGTCTATACACACACACACACACACATATGTATATATATATATATATATATGTATGTATGTATGCTTGTACAAGTGGTGTAGATAACATTAGTGCTTTATGTTTTTAGGTCAAAGTGGTATGTGTGACTATTCATTTTGCAAAATGTTGTTTTTGACCAGTTTCATTAAATTTTCTTTATTTTACTAAAAATTCTATTAGTATATGTGATGATACTATCATATTAATCACATGCCTCTCTCCAAGGTACCAAAATAATTATGCCGAAGAATGCCAATTATAGCCTAAATAAAGGTTAACTGGTTTTCTCAATTTAGATTTCCCTACCCCAATTTGGAAAAGCCTTGTGCATTGAGATTGCCCTTTTTGTATCTACTTGATCGATGTAGCACTAACCGACAACATATGGACATTCAAATTGATGATTATGTGAAGAACTGTTATAAGTATAAAATGGTGCTTGAGCTTTCTTAAATCAAGAATTTGGTTGCACATTTTTCTAGTATAATCTGCTATGCTTTGGCTCACTTATCTTCTCATGTTCATTCTTTGCTTGCAAGTTGTTCGCTGATAAAAACTTGTATATTTAATTTTAGGCTTGCTGGTGTCGTATGGAAGCTATTGCAGATGCACTTCTCTGTGTTCTGCAGATTGATACCTTATCTATTTATGGCGCATCTGGTTAGTTAATTTCTTGTAGAAAAGCAGTTTCTTAATTCTCTCTGTACGTGAAGATAACTGAACTCTTTGTTGCATCTTTGTAAGTTTTTTTTTTAATTATATTTGCTTTATTCTAGTAAAAGGGTCCTGTCCTACTCTGTTTTTGAGTGGAAGAAATGTTCTACTTATGTTCGTCTCCTACATATGCATTTACCACTGTTTTTTTGCAGGTGAAGTCGTTTGCATTCCTCTCCCATTTGCTATTGCATCTATATTTCCCCTTCCATTTGGTTTGCTTCTTCAGAAAGCAACAGATGGGAACCGTCGACTATCTTCCTCAGGAAAACTGCTAAACGCCCGTGATTTACCTCGTCCTGGTAAAGAATCTAGTTGGAATCACCATGTAACCAGTCAGTATAACTCGTTTGAGTTAGTCAGAGAGAATGACGCCACAATGTCATCACATTTGATCCTAAAACATCCATTGGAAGAGCCTCAGGTACTTCAATATCAGCTAAAATCTTGTACATCTCTATTTCTTAGTCTAATGCCATATTTGTTGGCAAAACTATGCGAATTCATTGGTCTAAATATATTTATCAAAACTTAGTGGATACAATAGCAATGTTCTCTTCTCTCATTCTCCGTAAATATACCTACTTGTTAACCATGTGGTAAAATTTTTATGGAAATCTATCAGCTGATGTTAACCAGGATTTACGAGAGGAAGCTTTTGAATATGTCATGTTGGAACACAAAATGGAAAAGAAAGATACTTTAGCTATTTACTAAAAAGCCATTGCATAATCATTTTTTTCATTTTGATGTCAGTCAAAAAATTTGTCCATTAATTGTTGCATCTACGGTCAATATTTTAGGGCTTTCTTTTCGAGCAACAACACTTAAATCAGATGTTTCTAAATATTTTCAATAAATAAATATCATCCTAGAAAGAGACTAATGGTTTTTCGTTTTTGTTCTGTATTGTTCATATTTGTATAATGCCCAATGCATTAATATACTCATCCATGTGCGTTGTTGCCCAATTATGTTGCGTTTGCTTAACTTTTAGTTTATTCTTGAATCATTATACATGCTATTTTCAACCTTCTCCTTTGATTCTATTTGTCAAGTCTATTTTGTTTTCTCTTCCAACTTGATAGGCCACATTTGTTGAAGAAAGGGGAAAGTTTGTCATCATGAAGGATTTTGAAGAAAGAATTATTTGGAGCACCGATGTTGTACCTTTGTTGGCATCATACAACAAAAGTCCGTCTAGATTATGTTTGGATATTTTAAGCATACTGTTAATTATTTGATTCATGAATTCTCTCTTTTCTGCAGACAAGATGCAACATTCAGTTTGGCTTGTAGAAATTGTAACTCACTCTGAGGCTGAAACTGCTATGATTGATGGAATTTCAACTGAATTATCAATTCAACAATTCTCCTTTAGGAGGATATGGCAAGGAAAATGTTCCCACTCTGCAGCTAGTAAGGTAGTTATGTTCCTTAACTATTCCCTTTGTCAAGGAAATTTATGTTATTTTATCATTTTTTTTTCTTCTTTTGACATTTGCTAGACATTTAGAATAAAAAATGATGCTTCTTACTTTCCTGTCATATGTTTTGACTATGACAAGGTTTTAAGTATAAGTCCATACCAGTGTACCCATCTAACCGATATGCACTAGTCGGTACCAGATTGCATAAACTCATAGTACCAATATATATATATATATATATATATATATATATATATATATATATAAAATATAATATTGACCTTGTGCTGGTATCGGTACAAAGTTAGTCTATATACTAGATGGTACCGAATAAGGTTCGAAATACCGGTCCGACAACTCGGTCCGGTGAGTCGTCGGACCGGTACCGGACCAGACATACCAGACGGTAGCAAGCAGTGGCAGGCGAGCGCGAGTGGCAGGCGAGCGCGAGTGGCAGGCGAGCGCGAGTGGCAGGCGAGCGCGAGTGGCAGGCGAGCACGAGCTTTGGGCGAGCTTCGTTGCTACGAGAAGCTTCGATTGAAGCTTCCGGCGACAACAGAAGCTTCGATTGAAGCTTCCGGCAGCCGCCAGATGGAATGCGAGCACCCTCCGCTGCCGCTAGACCTCCCTCCAGCCGCCGCCAGACCTTCCTTTGTTGTCGCCTATCGCCGTTCGGCAGAACCGTGGTCCGAAGCCTGAGCTAGAACCGCTGCCTCGCCGGACCGTCCGGTACAGCACGATTTTCAAATCATTGGTACCGACACATAGTATTGACAATACCAATCGGTATTAATAATATATATTATGTATAAATATTAACGTAACCAACCTTGTATTAGTATTGGTATAAAGTCGGATCAGTATATATTGCTTGTACTAGTTTCTTAAACTATGGTTTCAATATGACTTGCAATTCAAGCCTAACTCGAACTTAGACTCAGTTTATTAAGTGGGTCAGATTGACTTGATCCGAACATGACTCATTTATAAACAAGTCAACCTGACTCCACCACAAACTATTTAATACATAAACAAATCTACAAATATATAAAAATAAATAATATAAATTAAAAATAATAGTAAATATTTAAAAATATATTTACAATTTATTATAAATATAAACTATAACATTGTATAGTAGATATACATGTATAAATATGATATACATATAATAGGTATAATATGATGAGTTATCTATGGCAACTTGTTTATGACCCAATGGGACTAATTTCGGCTTATTTGGCCTCATTATTACTTTACCACAATTACATCTGACCTAATCTCTTAATTTGGATCAAGTTGGGTAATTTTTACTAGCTCTATGGACTAGTTTTTAAAACCTTAAGACTACACATTACCTTTATGCATTATGATTGTTGTAGAACTAGGAATGACATTGGGCTGGGTATTTGGTTTTTTATTCAATACCTACATCTGAATTGGGTACCTTATAACATCTTAGAGTATTTAGTCAGGTATGCCTAGGTACTCAATTAAATAAAAAATTAATTTTATTTTCTATTTAAAGTATTTTATAAAATATAATTTTATAAATTAAATAATAATAAACATATTTATATAATAATAAATTTATTATTTATTATTTTTTTAAATATATTTTATTTTTATTTATTTTTTAAATTTGACATTGGGTACCCTCACCTATAATCCCGAATCTCGGAACCAATTAAAACTAAAACTAGACTTGTAAAACTCAAACCTGACCCATTTAATAATAATCAACCGTTTATATCACAAAACAGTAGCTGTTTGAGCGTGTATCTAGCCAGCCATTTACCCAGACTTTTGACAATTTGTTCTTGGCATATAGTGCTAGCCAGTTTGCAACTGAATTACAACTCCTACTAACATGATTGCATAGGATCTCTCCTCCATTACATAGGAATTTAATTTCATCTAGAAGAGCACGGACCTCAACTGGAGGGTAGCTTTGAGCATCATTTATAGCCTTTATCGCCTCTAAACAATCCGATTCGATTATTATTTTTTTTCCTTGCCCAAGAAGATTGGGACGGAGGTATCCAAGTGCAGATTTAATTGCCATAAGTTCCGTGTACAATGGTGAGGGACTTACAAGGAATGTGGCTGCTGCTATCAAAGCCCTTCCATTTTCATCTCTTACAACGTATCTCATCCCAGCTTCTTTAGTCCGATTGATCCAAGCGCCATCTATATTAACTTTCAATTGACTAGCTTCCGGCCTTTTCCACTTCATGGTCCTCAAGGGCGTGTTTCCTTGTTGGGAAAACCCGAGGGGGTGGATTGATTACCAGGTTTTCTGTGGTTTCCTTGGACGGACGGAATTGGAGGGATGGAGGAGGCGGATACAGTAGTGTTTTAACACCCCCTCCGATTTAGGGGGAAAAGGAAACGGACGTGCGTTAACGTGTCTGCCCGAACCCTATGCCCTTATGCCGCTTGACCGCACGCTTGTCTTCACTCCACCGATCTTCTCCTCGCCGCCGGAATCTCTCCAGGTGGAACCCTCTCCTCCTCTACCCCTCGGCCGCCCGCAGCCCGAATGCGTCGCCTGAAGCCCTTGTCACCCGAACACCACTCTCGCCCCACCGACGCCTGAAACCCTCGCTGTTATGCCCCAACGATAGGCTCCGCCAAGGACGTAAGAGTTTAAAAGATAAAAGCCAACACAATATCACATTCCAAATCATGACACCACAACATAACAATCACTAACAAAATTATATAAACTTCAAATCTCACAACCCATACCAAAAGAAATCAAACCAGAATATGCTTATTACAACATTTTTCAAACTTTTCAACAAGGTTCAAAGTTAGGCTAACAATGCTAAAACACAAATATTACAACTCGAGAAAACCACTTTAACTATTTATTTCCCCAAGACTGCAGTCTCTATCTAGCTATTCATTTTGGGGTTGGGCCGAACCTGAACCTGGACCTGGAGGCAAAATAAGGGAGTTAGCAAGAAAAGTTAAGTAGGAATCACAAAATGCATGTAATAAAGAAGGATTATTAAAAACAACTTTACTATTCTACGTGTAAACATCACATCCATAGAGTCGTGTAAATCAAGAGCGCAACCACATAATAACCTCACAATCGAGTCCGTACTCTTTGTTAGAGTGTTTCCATCGTTGCTCAACCGATAGAACAACTGCCCTCAGATAGCTCGGGGGATGTTGCGTCCAACACCCAGGACCCCGGTTAGTCTAATGACTTCCCGTCAGATGACCTCTAGCTAGCACCTCTATAGTCGAGCCATACTCGACACTATAGAGTCCACGGTGGTATCATAAGATCAATCAATGCCACGACCTCAGACAATTACCAACAGTACTATACTATCATCACAAGTGTATAAACAAGTAACCAATGCAGTTGTCAAATCATGTCATATCTATCACAATGATCATTAAGTGAATGATAATGAGTTCAACGGTAGAGAAGCAATAATCAAAGGAAACGAGCTATAAGATATCACATATTTCAAATAAAGCTTAAAATGCTATGATGAAAGTAGAAAAATTAGATTCCTACCTCAACGGTTGACTTATGAAAATTCTACCAAAATTCCGTATTATTGATCCACTTGAAATCCAGTCTTGATTTCCGTTACCTTAAAATTATATTACCATATCTTGTTAATTACTTATTAAATTATGAAAACCAAGTTTCAAATTACACATATACCTAAAACTAATTTGAGGCAAAATTGTCACTTACACAATAATTCAATCATATTCTTCTCATATAATTGGAATAGAATTATACACACATAAACTAAACTAACATTTTCATTTAAATACACTTCATAGTTTCCAATTCAATTTCATCCAAATTGACTTAAGCAATAAAGAATTAAATTAACATATCCAACCAATGGTTTCATTCATCATAACACAGTTGAATAAAATTGACTTAGATTAACAATGCATCTTTGCAATCGCTACTTAAGAAATATAGTGGTAATAGATGTTTTAGAAAAATAATATTCAAGATGACTTGTGATTCTTTGGATATGTGAGTTGATTATCATGGTAGGGATTCTTGAGAAGCATCTAACAACATTACATACTTGCTGACATAAGGTGCAGGAAATTCATGCCTATAAAAAAAATCAGCTTATACTCTAATCCTGATTAAGTATATATATGTATATAACATTTGTTAACAGGGCAGTCTACAACTCCCTAAATCAATGTTTAAAACTTATGAGTGTGCAGGAATTTAATTGACTACTATCAAGTACATCTAAATAACATTTACCAATTATAGTTGATGAAAAAATTTGAAAGAATGAACTAATTAAGCTCACAGGATATGGAATTGGTTCACGCTGTCAATTACTTTACTAATTCAAGAGATCAGAGTATAGGAGTATCATCCAAATAAAATTAATTTGCAGCCAAATACAACAATAAAATCTGAAATAATTAAACTAACTGCTTGAGTGCTCAATGTCTAAACTTACTTTATAAAATGAAAATATTAAAAGTTATCAAGTAAGTCTTCTACTCACTGTCGTCAACCTGGAAATTCACTTTATTCTACTAATTATCCACAACACTAAATTCAGATATACAGAAATCCAACAAAGTGGGCAATGCTACTAATAATTCTCTATTCTTAATATTACATCCATATGAAATGATAATAACATTCAGAGAGTCAAATTAAAGAGCACAAAATCAGTTAGCTAATGATCAAATTTTATCATAAAAAGAGAAGCTGGCGTTGAATGGGATTAAGGAATTAAAAGGGAAAGGGCTAAAGTTAAGAAACTTCATAAATAATATTTATCAAAATAAACCTGGAACAAGAGTTACCACTTTATGAAATTGTGATGACTTTTTTTTTTTTTCAATCTGTTATGTATTCTTCAAAGAACGTTTGAGTGCTCCAGTTACATACAGGTAATAAAACAAATTCTATTGTAATTTCCACAAGGCATCACAACAATTACATGCAGCTCAAGAAACGGCAAGAATTAAAAAGCGATGACAAGGAATTAATGAGAAGAAAGAGTAAAATAGAATTCAACGTGATTTAATCCCTTTTATACAAACCCTAATTGACTAACATTAATTATATGCAACTGTAACAAGGCCCAGCACAAAAATTTCCACTATCCCGTTGCTAAATCGACAAAGCACAGGAAAGGCATGCCAAATCGAGAAAAAGGAGAGAGGCGGCGAGAGAATCTTACCTCGATTCAACCAAGAGAATAGAAATAGGAGAGAAGAATAGAGATCTGCCCCAAGAGTTGGATAGCTAGCTCAAAATAAGAATAAGAAAGCACCGATGCTCGCCGAGATTGAGACACCGTCTGCGAGAAGGTTGAAGGAGAAAGACCTCCACTGGAATCAATCACTGATCGCACGAAAGATCGTCGTACACGAAAGAGGAAAAGCGAACAGTCGCCGGTGAGAAGGGGAAAATCTCGAAGAGAATAAAGAAAAGACTTAATAGGTTTTTTTTTTAAAATTTTACACAAAAGCCCACCAGTTTTCTACTAATCATAACTAGGTCATGCAAGATAATAAAAAGAAGAAAGTTTGTTTAATTTAAATTATAACACTCGCCACCACTAGAACTCTCTCCCCCCAGAACTCTCGCCCGAAACCCTCGCCCCAACTGGAACTCTCGCCCGAACCAAGGTCCAAAACCCTCTCCGTCTCCTCTCATCCCGCCGAAGGGGATCACCTCTCATCCCTTCTCTATCGAAGCTGCAGCATTAGGATTTTGCAGAAGATCATCCAGCGACAAAGATCATCCAGTAGCAAGTTCTCTCCACTGAGGTATGTCATGTACATAAGCTACATGAAGATGTAATGAATGTTGATTTTTTTCTTTAACTAGTTCTCTATTGTTCTTCAAATTAACTAGTTTTAACATTATGCAGCAAACCTAATTGTTTTATTCTGATTGTAGAACCCAGAAGCATGAACCACAATTATGTAGCAAATTAACACTAACATTAACATTATGTAGCAAATTAACATTAACATTAACATTATGTAGCAAATTAAAATTTATTATTATTAAGTTTGTCCCAATTTAGTTGTTTAATATAAAATAATTTTTAACAATAATACAATAATATTTTTCCATCCAGTTTTCCTTTCCTCTCAAGGAAACAGTGACAAATATCTGCATGTGGATTTTCTTTCCCTGTGGATATCCTTTCCCTGCAGTTCTCTTTTCTTTATAGATTTCCGTCCCTTCAAGGAAACACAGCCCAAGTGTTGATCTTTTGCACTTCCCCTTTCCTGTGTTAATTCTGTAAACATTAACTTCCATTCCGAGAGAGCTTGTCTACTTGTCTTAGTTGAATTTGCCATAACCCTCTTAAGCTATTCATTCCTCATTTTCCAAATTTGCCAAAATGTAGTAAGAGTTAGTGATTGAGTTTGAAGGGTTTCATCCATACCTTTAACTATCCACTTTTCCTGTCACCAAGTGCTGATTCCAAACCTGTATAGAAAAAGAGCAATTGTGGAATAAATGGTCCACTGTCTCTTCCTCCTTACATAGCAGACAAGTGGTATCATTCCTTAACCCCATTTTCCTTAATCTATGAAAGGTGGGTAATCTCTTGTGCAAGAGCTTCCAACCAAAAATATTATTGTTAGAATGTGATGATCAGCACAATAATATTATTGTGCTGAGTGTTAGCTCATGCCTTCAACTAATATCTGCAAGGGAGTACTAATCAACTTGTTTCTAATCCAGCAAACAATTATCTTCTTATTAATTATTTTTTGTATATATACACACAAGTTTTTGGTTCCTTTATTCTAAGTTGACCCTTTACATTATTAATCAGGTTTTCCTCTCAACTGATATGGATGGGGTTCCTATTATTTGCTTTTTTCTTTCCGACCAAAAGATGCTTTTGGCTGTAAGACTTCAAATTGATGAAGGTTGTGATGAAGCCTTCCTTGATATAAAACCAGATATGAGTTGGACTATTCCTGCACTCTCTGCCGCTTCTGTTACTGTGACACGACCAAGGTGGTGAGAGCTTAATATTTTCTTGTACATCTAAAGGTTGTTGTCTCATTGTTCTTCTGTATTATTTTGCAGAGTGAAAGTTGGGCGTCTACCATTTAGTGACATTGTTGTCTTGGGTGCAGAAAATCATCTTCTTTTATATGTAAGATTTAGTTTTCTCTACCCTGTTTTATAAGCTCCTCTAATTCGCAATTGCATGGTCAACCGCGCTAAATTTATGTTTGCAAAATTATTTTGGAAAAATAACGGCCTAGAAATGGAATTTATTTAAATCATGTTCTTTTTGGTGAAAGGGAGTTCTAGGCCAACCATGTTATTCACAAATCTTAAAGTTTTATGTTTGCTAAATTATTTAGGAAAATTATGGCCTAGAAATAGAGTTTATTTAAGTCTTGTTCTTTTTTGGTGAAAGGGAGGTCTAGGCCAACCATTTTATTCTCAAATCTTTTGACGCTAGATATGCAACAGGTCTTATTTATATGGAAGAATAATAGGTTTTCCTTGAGGTTGGAACCTACTAGTTTTAGCTCCTCTGTGACCTCACCAGTATATCTTCCATAATTTATGCAGTGGAATTTGTATAAACTCTTTTGTGCTCCAGTATTTTGTGGTAGATTCAATTGTTTTATTCTCTAGAAATGGTCTAAGGCATCCAGTGGTAAAATTTCTCTTTCTCTCTCTCTTTCTCTCTCTCTCTCTCTCTATATATATATATATATATATATATCAAAAGAGATTTTGATGGAGATCCATGTATATTATTATTTTGCCATATGGACATGTTATATGAATAGTCAAGAATTGTATGCCATAGCGCTAAGATTTAACCTTGTTTAGTTGCAATGTTAAACTTTTCCTATAGTTTTATTTCTTTTTAATCAAATTGAGTATGACTCTACTCTGGATAACTTGACATGTTAGTCGGTAAAGATAAGATCTATGTTTTGATATTTCAAAATACATCAGTTGTGCTTTTAATTGCATTACTGTTATATCTGGGACCACGTATTCTGTAATGTTTTTGTTCGTACAACAAATGATGGTTGAATAATTGTGGTGTGAGGAATTTAAAATAGTGCTTGATGACAGTTTAGTCTTTTTGGGCTATTCAACTGTGAAGTGCTGATATCTTCTCATGTTAAATTTTGCTTCTATTCTCAATTTAACTTACAGTTTTCTTTTATAGTCAGGCAAGCAATGTCTTTGCAGGTTTCTATTGCCTATTAGACTGGGGAAGAATTCTTTACAAAGCCACCTTTTGTCTGGAACAACAGAATCATGCGACCTAAAGATTACTGGACTAGGAGATGCTGTTGAAGGTCGCATAAATGTCATTGCAAATAATGGAAAGGTGGTGTTCTACTTGAATATTCTCTGTTAATTTCTAAATCTTAATTGTTTGTCCATTTGATGTTTGCTTCTCATTTACTTACTAATTATTTGCAGAAATTCAGATGTTCATTATCTACAAACCCGACTTCGTCTCTGGCAAATGATTGCATAACAGCTATGTCTGAGGGCCTTCAATTTTCTTTGTACAATCATTTTTCTACTCTTCTCTGGGGTGACTTTGGTTCTGCATTTTCATCTTTTTCTCTTCCTCACACATATTCAGAATGGGAAGCCTTTACTTGTACAATATTGAGGATCTGTTCTAGATATGAAGCCAGAACCTTGATAGAATCCGCTTCAGTGCCTGGTACAGCTTGGGATTTTTTAGTCAACAGCAAGTTCCATCGGTGCTATCTCAGGCAGTCATTTGGATATGGATTCTCACTCAACAAGACGCCAAATTCTAGGGGTTCTGTGTTTGTTGATTCTCAAATGCAAGACGGACAAAATCATGTTATATTTTATTCTCGGCTTTTGGCAGAAACTCTGGATTCCTTGCATGCGCTTTATGAGAGTTTAAAGATGGATAAATTGAGAAAACAGTAAGATTTTTTTTTTGGTTTTCTGAATCTTGTCTCTCTAGTTATGTAGACATGCGATTCTATGACACTCCTTATCTCTTTTCACTTCAATATTTGCAATTGTTAATTTATTTATCTGATTAAAGTTCATATTAGCATAATAGGTGTCCAAAAGGTTCATATTTTCTCAACGTTTCTTGAATTTATCTGTAGGCTGATTACTTACGTCAAACTTGGAGCCAAAGTTTTCTGGAATAACTATGACAGATTGCATTATGCAGCTATTTAACAGAACTTGGCATCTATTTGGTGTGCTTTATGCATGTCAATTACTCTTATCAATGTTTTGAGCTTATTGCTAATGTGTTTAATGAAGGAATATCACGTTTCTTTTTAAATTGAGCACTTGAAGAAAAAAAAAACCTATTAATTCAGTAGAATTGATGGGCACATTATATGAACGGAACTGAAATTTGTACGGAATCATTGTTGCTTGTCTCATGGTCTTTGTACTGCATAGGTAGTTACTGTATTTATATTCTAGTTTGGGTGTTTGATTATTATCTAATTATCCATGCCACTTAATCCAGAATTTTCAATTGCAGAGATGTTGAACAACTTGTTTCATTATTGATCAATATTGCTGTTTATTTGGGCGAGGTGAATTATGTGGATTATTATTTTCGTGACTTCCCCTTTCTTTTAGCTGAAGGCTTTTCTTGTCATTCCTGTGCTTCTCCAAGAACTCCCCCATCTCTGTTCCAATGGATTGAGAATAGTCTACGGAAAGGATTCCATACTTCCAACATGAAGAATCTCCCCTCTTCATTATGCAGAGAGAAAACATTTGCTGTGAGTTGGGCCAGAAAGATAATATCATTTTATAGTTTACTTTTAGGTGCAGAAAGGGAAGGTAAGAAGCTCTCAACTGGAGTTTATTGTGAAATTGCCAATGGATCAGCCAGAACACAAGAAGAGTTAACTGTCTTGGCCATGGTCGGTGAAAGATTTGGACGTCAACAACTTGACTTGCTGCCTCTTGGTGTATCTCTTCCCTTGCGTCATGTAATTTCCTAACGTTGTTGCTTGGAACCATTGTGTTAATCTTAGGACCAATGTATATACTGAAGGTTTTTACTATCTGGTATTTTCTCTTCACACATCTTTATTACATATGTCCCAGACATCTTGGTGACCTTATCCTAATTTGGATATATTTTCCAATTATTTTCTGTTGGTTACTTTAGGTATATATTAGCACAATTTGTCTACATGGATATTTTTTATAAAGCATATTTCAGATTGGTTGACTTGCTATTCATATTTATTTGCATATTAAGGCACTTGACATATGCCGTGAATCCCCTCCAACTGACTGGCCTGCTGCTGCTTATGTTCTGGTTGGTCGCGAGGACTTGGCCTTGACATGTTTTGGATCCTTGAGCAAAGAACATGAATCCCAAAGTGCTACTAATTTAGTAACAATTTCTGTGCCATACATGATTCATCTTCAGCCTGTTTCTGTACCTTCATCACTTACTGAGGTCACTGGAACTGATAGTCTGAAACTTGAGGACTCAGATTTCACTGATAGATCGTTGGAAGATGGTATGGAACATATTTTTAACTCAAGCACGCAGATGCGGTTTGGTCGTGATCTAAGGTTGAATGAGGTTTGCACTCTCTAAACCTTGGTTGAGGCTTTTTGCTAATTCTTGTAACGCCCATGCAAATTTTGTACACTTTATCATTTTATGTGCAAAGGATATATGATGCTTATGTAATTTTTTTCTTCAAATGACTCAATAACTCTCTGCTCATCCGTAGCTATCTTCACTAAGAGTAATTATTTATTTCTACAATAACAAAGAAATAATTTCAAACTAAAAATTGCAGATAAAATTAAAAGTTCCCTTAGGAATATTTTCATTGTTATTAGACAAGTTCAGTGATCTTTCATTTGTGTGCATGGTCTGTGAAGACTGAAGACTATTATGAATGACCGCAATAAAATCTTTGGGTTTTTTGAACCAAGAATTCTACATATTGGGATGAGATTAACAAGTTGTCGAAGTGTACGTACTGCTTGACGGCTGAATTTGAGAGGCCTCGTAACTGTCAGATGTAAGAATATATGATTTTTAGATTCTACCATTATTTTTAGATGTGAAGATGGAAAATGCCTAACACAAAGCAGCGTAAAGTATTTATAATTCAATTAAGGAAGTCTTAGAATTCAATGGATGCTTGTTTTTTCTTTTATCACCGTACTTTACTCAACGAGGTCTACACGTGCAGTAACTGTTGCTGCCTTAACGGTAACAGCATATCAGCTAATATCAACTTTGATGGCTGAGAATGCTGAATTGGTTTGAAGCTTAGAATGATGAAGTTTGTCATGTAGGTTTAGGGTTTTTGCAACTAGTTTTTTACCATGTTCTGTTGGTCGCTTTAAATGCCAGCCAGCTTTGTGTAGTGTGCTAGGTTCTTAGATTTTAGCCATGTTTTTCAAATTTTTTAAAAAGATATCCATTTTGTTTATTCCTTCGAGATTATACCCTGTTTGATTTCTTTAGATTTTAATATATTCCAAATTTTTCTTTATGTGCTATTCTTCCATAAAATCTTGTCAAAAAGTGTATTGTTCAAGTTCATTACAGTATACAAGTTAGTGCATGTGGCCCATATTTAATTTTGCGCATGCATGGAATTCCAAATCGCCATGAACTCTTCTAGATATTGTTTAGCATGCTCTTAATACAAGCAAAGCTTCTGTTGCAGGCTAGACGTTTGCTGTGTTCTGCCAGACCTGTGGCTATTGAGACGTCCATTAATCCTAGTGCCTCTGATCAAGACGTTCAACAGGTAAATCTTGCTCTTTTTGTTTTAAGCACTAAGCCTGAAGGAAATGATGGGATTCTTATGATTCTTTACTACCATGAAAGTATATTTCTAAATTCCACAATCAAATCAAGACTCAAAAACTAAGCAATATGGGCCTAAATATTTGGTCTATAATTTAGTTTTGTACATACATATATAAAACTTCAATTCTCCCCATAAACCCAAGTTGGCTAAGTTGATGCAACCTTGAGTTTAGCACTCTTTTAAAGTTAGATGAGAATGTCCGCTAATCATTGATTAAATTTTATTTTCCCTACATGACGTGAGAAGATAGCACACAAAACTAATTGCCGCCCTTCCGTGGAAGAGCTGAAGTAGTGTGTGTGTTGTGGAGGAGGGGTTGAGCTGAAGCTAACTTGAATAAGAACTGGTATCGGAGAGGAGTAATTGGTGACATCGAGTAATTAAACTACTGATTCCTAATTTGATGGCTCATTTTAAGGTGGAAGTTGATGGAAAGATGCTGGAGAAGTAGGGAGTTGTCAGAGATAATGCAGTCAATCCAGATGAGGATGAAGTTTTGGACATGAATGTTGCTACATGGTCGACTCCAATGATGGGAAATAGAAGGTTGTACTTCCTGCTGGCAACTAATTGCAGTTTTCTGTAGTTGGAAGACAGGGAGGTAGCTGCTGTTTCCTGTGGTTGGAAGATTCTTTTTCCCTTTTCCTTGGGGGGGGGGGGGGGACAGAGGAGACTTTTCATTGCCATTGACTTTATGTTGAGGGAGATGGTTGCAGGAATGACAGTGCTAGGAGGTTAGATGCAGGGATTATAGTGGTGGCTTCAAGAGGATGAAGTGTAGGGAACGGGAGTTTGTGTCATGCCATTGCCGGTAATATGCAGCGTGATGCCTCTTAGTAAGAAGTCTGCATGATTGCACCTACGGTCAGAGAGGAGAGGATTGAGGAGGATGACTATGGCTTGGAGAAACCAGGTACTAGATATATGTATATATAAGTAGTTAGGATTGGAACTGTAAGAACCTTACAGGAAGGTCAAAGTATATTTGTTAATTATTAAAATATATATTCATATATTAGAAGTAATGTGAACATTTACTATTTTGTAAATAAATCAAATTATGTATTTTTGCAACAATTTCGAGGAATAAAATACCGGTGTATATATATATATATATACACCAAGGATTAAAGAACCGTACCGGACCGCCGGTACGGTACCGGTCCGATGGGAAAGCGGTCGCGGACTAGACGCATACCGACGGTACGCTGGCGGACGGCTGGCGACGCCGGAGGAAGCTTCGAATGAAGCTGGCGACGCAGGCGGAAGCTTCGAACGAAGCTGGCGACGCTTGTGGAAGCTTCATTCGAAGCTGGCGATGCAGGAAGAAGCTTCGATCGAAGCTGGCGGAACCGCGGAAGTGGCTGGAAGGCGGACGCGGCTAGCGGACGCGGTCTGGAAGGCGGACGCGGGTTGGCGGACGCAGGCTGGAAGGCGGACGCGGTCTGAAAGGCGAGGCGGTTTGCCCTCCGGTACCGTACCATTTCGACGCTGCAGCGGAACAGGTTTCGGTACCGGTATTTTAATCCTTGATATACACACATATGTATATATATATATATACATACATATGTATGTATATATATATATATATATATATATATATATATATATATACATATACATACATATACATACATATACATACATATACATATATATACATATATGTATATATATCGGTTAGTATTGCCATTATCATGCGTCGGTACCTTGTATATACTTTTCCAATGATTGACCAGTTTTTTAAAGCTTGAACCATTGATATGTTATAAATATAAAAGAGGTCATTTTATATTAAACCAACCAACCCGGTTTGAAGCTAATTGGTATTTCCTATTTGTACTAGACCAAGCTTGGACTCCTGCATAAAATAGTCTATTTGTACAATGTAACTAGTCTGAAATCTTGAAACCAACTACAACCAAACAGATTAGATAATTAAGTAGAAAATATAAATTTAACTAGTACATTAACAATATTTTGCCAAAAAAACTACCATAAATAGTTAGAACTTAAGAGATATCTCAATAATCTAACACAATATTTTAATTTTGTAGTTAAATATTACTTCTTATGCAATTGTAAGATGATGGTGATGAAAATGAGTTTATAAAGATGAAAATACTGTTTAATTAAGTCTTGAAGATATGTGTACTAAGGTGTGAAGATTTGGTCTGATCGGTTGTACTGGTCGGTGGTCAGACCAGTACATACCAATTGTATTGGACAAAATCTCGGAGAAAGTGGCAGCGGACATGAGTGGTGGTGGGAGCTGCTTTGTCGGTTTTACCAAGATTTTGCTCAGACTAGCCAATCGGACCGGTTCCTTAAACTATGATTAAACCTATGTGTAAAAATCGGTCCGTACTAGCATTGTTGTTAAATAACCGTTATAACATTTTTTCATAACGGTTTTTGAGTAATCCGCTATGAAACACTATAGCAGATAGCACCACCATTATTATGTTTTGAAGTTTGAAAAATTAATTTTTTTTTTGTTTTTGCACATCTTAATTTATTAGGTGGATAATATATATTTCAATTATTATACTTAACTTTTTATGTATATAATATATATTTCAAATGCATGTGACTTCCGCCCTCAACACCATCCACTATATCGGATTTTTATCTTTCTTCTATTTTTCACAATTCACTGCTGATAATCTTGGGTACTAGATGGTACAATTGATGTGTACTAGTTTGAAGAGGGACTGATATATGGACCATGGGGTATTCAAGTGAAAGAGGGGGAGGAGGAGGCAGTTCATTGCAAGCTTCAATGATGTGGCGGAAGTTGTCAACCAGTGGAGGAAGCATGCAGTTTGTAGCGGGCGCAATGAAGAAGGTGCTCTCAGTGAGCATGGAGCATCATTCTTCTTCTTTTTCTTATTCTCAAACCAGCATAGGGTCTCAGACCAGGTCTTCGAACCTTGTATTGAACTATATTGGTCCAAGAAAATAATGGTACATCGTTATAGATTATTTTTTAATCTTGATTTCAACTACAGGTGGGAAAATATTGTTAACCTCAGGATACATGTCTATTGTTGGTGAATTGGAACCGTACATGATCCAAAAGGTCAATAATATAGTAATTAAAGAGGATTTTATCTATTGCTTTGTGGTTGTATTCTCTTTTGAGTACTACTTGTGCACTAGTTGGATCCTTTTCACTATCAATAAATATCTTGTTGCAAGTTGTTAACAACTAATTGGAGGGAGGCGATGAAGCTGGATAAACACGTGAATCAGAAAGGAAGTTATAATGATGAATGCGTAATGCCAATACATGGCAGTAGCTTTCTAGGTAGTGTGGTTTTTTCATGGTGGCAAAGCTTAATGCTATGTTTGCTTCAAAGGCAAGCTAATATGTCGGAAGGCCAAAGAATGGTATAGAAGGAAAAAAATTCTGTTGCCTTGATGGAATGCAGAAGGGGGAAAATAAAATTGATGGAAACAAAGCAATTGCCCCTGTAAGCTGATCTGGCCAATATTTGATTGAAACCTTAGAAAAGTTCAACTTTATATCTTATCCTTGCAAGGTGAGAATGAGCTGCAATTTTGCAAGCTTAGTTTAAAACAGTTGAGAATGAAGGTGATCACATCTCAAGCTGGGAAGCTCAAGTGACAAGGATATTCTGAGTGATCTCAGGTAACGATTCAACTAGAGGTGCGTGAATATATACGTAAGTTCAAACTATGTGCTCCTCTTGACAAACTCATGCAGTGAGCTCCAAGAGGCAAGGTGTTGGGCAAGTTTCCAATGGCATGCTATCATGGAGGGAGCTTGCTTCTTGATGGGTTGTTGGCAGCAACAGCAACACCTATTCTTGGTGACTTAAGCTCATGGCGGTAAGCTTCTTCCAGACAACTCTGGAACCTAAGCTTATATAGGAGGTGAGAGGGACCGAGGAAGTAAGATTGTAGCAACCATGACTTTGTGAGCTAATGGAGGCTGGCTGAACTCAATCTGCAGAAAAAGAATGATATGGGAAGATGAATGAACGGAAGAATCTTATTAGAACAAAGAGAAGGGCTTAACTTACGAAGAAAATGAGAACTAAAGATTTCTGTGTTGAGATTGTTGCTGTCAGTCCCAAGTCTCTTCAAGATTTGAGAACAAAGCTGGGTAGAAGGGGGCGAAGCTGTCTATATATACTTTTCTTCTTTTCTCTTGTCTTTCCTGCAAGTAACTAGTAAGAGTGAGACTCTTATGTTTGTTCTACTTTCTTTTCTCCCTTTAAATATCTTCCTTCACAATTTCCTTTACTGACAGTAAACACAACATGAGAATGGACTGACAGTCTGACAAGATAGGCATCCTGATCAACTGCTTCATTATGTAGCATAAAGTACATTATTTTTGTGGAAACTATAGCTCACATACCTAAACGATGGTCTTGCATTTTTACATTCTTTTTTGATATTATTCGTGCATGGTGTCTCATAGAAGTGTCTACTGTCAAACTATCTGACATATAATTAGCTTCAGAGAAAAAACTTGAGGATTTCTCTAAACATTTGTGTAGCTCTTCTTGTTGTAAGATTGAGCTCCACTTTCTCTTTGACAAGGTGGCATCAATTTCTAGCCATGACTTCAAAAACATCATCACATTCTGTTGTATGTCACTACCTGAATCTGAACTTGTTTTTTTTTCCCAATTTGTTTTTTTGTTCTTTTTTCATTAAGTACTTAGTCTCTTTGAGGCTAGAACTCTTTGAATCAAAATTTAAATTATTGCACTGTTCATGATAACGTATTTTGAGATTTCCTATTCATTGTTTGACTAGTTCTGGTTCTAGCTGATGAAATCGCCACCAATCATTATGCATTTATTTCAGAATCTGAATAAGTTGCTTCTTTCTCAGTTACTTTTTTTGATTCAATAGCACAAGTTTTAAGCTGATAATTCTTGAATCATTCTTTTGATTGCAATGTATTAAAGACATTTAATTCTGTTGATTTGCCTTATTTTTCTTTCATATAAATGTGCTCAAGAAAGTTCCTGCGCTGACTGGTCTAGGCTTTCAGTAAAAATCACTTTTCTGATCCTGCTAGGTTATAGTATATATCTTATTAGAATGAACAACTATGGTTGCATCCTACCATTATTAGAATAAACATCTATGGTTTGTCTGCCTGTACCTATGGTTGATTAGCTTGATATTATCATTTCTCTAAGTGTTCTGCTTCATTTTTTATGTCCTGTTTCTTACTGATTGTTTCCCATAGCTAAATTGGACCTCCTTTATTTTCTTATTTTAGCATCAGCTCTGGAATCTTGCTCAAAGAACGACTGCTCTTCCCTTCGGTCGGGGAGCATTCACTCTTGCTACTACCTATGCTCTGTTGACTGAGGTGTATATTTCTCTCAAATATCCTATATAGTGATATTATACTATTGGTTGTTAAATATTATTTAGACATTTTGCCTTCTTAAGTAATAATGCATTTGCTACATTTGTATTCTGGTCTTTTACTATCTGTAATTATTATTCTTTCTGTGGATCTTTTGAAGGCACTCCGTGTTCCGAAGCTTATTTTGGCCGGCAGATTACCCTCACAACAAAATGCAACAGTATGACATGTTTCTTTTCTTTGTTATCGAAATTTTATGTTGGATGTTTGCTGTCCTCTCTTTTTTTTTTGTCCAGGGGCAAGTAAGCAAAAATTTATTAATAGGAGAAAAAAATTTACATCATTCTTGTTACAAACATGTCTAAAATGGTCTTATGTGACTATTTTTACAAAAAATTTCAATGAATTTCAACTGTCTCCTTGCATCCTGTGTGCATGGTACCTTGTATACATAGTTATAAAACATCCAAAATATCATAATGGACCCACACAACACATTCAAATTTTATTTTATATTCAAACTGGTGTTTAAGAAATCGGTCCATACCGTCTAGTATGGCCGATATAGACTCGTTTGTACGGGTCTAAGTAGGTTCCAGTATATGGAATGCTTCGTTCTAAATGAAAGAAGCAGAGCCGAGGAGGAAGGAGGAAGAAACTAGAAAGGAGGCTCCGCCTTTGCTGCTCAAGCTCATGACCTCTCCTTTCTCCTTCTTCTTCACCACCTTTTTTTTCTTCTTCTTTTGCCGCCATTGCTCTCTGCACGAAATTGTCCGGTTCAGTTCAGTACGGATGGGTACACCAATTCAGGTATTTTGATTCTTAATTAAAATATTAAAAACTCATGATTAGACATGCATCAGATAGGTATGGAGATGCGTTGCTGAGGGAGCATGTGTATCTTGTCCTTGGTGATAGTTTGATAATAATGAAAGTCTTCCTTCCATCCTTTGGATTGTCCATGTCAAAGCTTCTCTCCCCTCCTTGCTAGAAATCTATGAACAATGACAAGAAAGAACAATTAAGGCATACCAAACCTTCCTAACCTTGGGTACGACTGCTGTAGTATTGGTGATCTCGGGTGGATGCCTTATGATAGTATCAGTTCAGCAACATTGGCCTCCTGCGTAGCTAAAAAAAACAAAGCGACCACATCCAACGGAGTAGATTTTGTTAGATGATATATTTTGCAACGGATATCAACAAATAAGCCCAAGAGAATGCGTTTTAGCCCTAGGCTTTGGTTCCTGAAGGTTTTGTAATTGCATTCCTTCCATATGTAATAAGTGAGATATGTGATTAATAATTTTTAAACAACCATGGTACTACCTGGGGTGTGACGAGTTGTGCTCATAAATTACAAATTGTCATGCCATCTCATGATGGAGTTAGGTATACCACATATTACTTTAATGACATCCCATACAACACTTATAACCATGCATTTGAAGAATAAGTGTTGCATTATTTCATCCAAATTCCCACATAGTATGTACTTCATGTTTGTATCCCAATTTTGTAGTCTATCTGGTGTATTGAGTTGTTGCAAGCTAAGAAGCCATGAAATGAATGAGAATCGAGGAATTCTATCCCAACTAGACAATGTTGACCCATGGATCTATGCATTATATGTTGAAAATATGGAAAATATGCCACTCGGTGAGGGTCTCCAACAAATCTTATCTTTGTCGATGAGTGGTCAATTTGGATATTTTGGAATGATATAAAGATATCAATAAGGCTAGATGATCGTGGGATAGGAACTTCACCATCAACAATGATGGTGCTCAAAAGTGTGCCTTTGCTCCAGGAGCTTCTCAAACTTGAAGTCTTAAACCTTATGTGTGAGCAATAGGGAATCATACCATGGGTTCAACCAAAATCTAATGGATTTCCCATCTACAAATGATATGAGGGGTTTGCCAATTTCTCTAAATACTCTTAAAGCACCGAGGGCATCGCTATGGAATGCGCTGTCCAAAAAGAATAAGTCTTCAAGTAATTGGTTTGTACTTAGTTGCCCGAAAGAGAATGTCTATCACTAGCTAGGCTCTAGAAGGGTCTTAGGATGAATGCATTGTTTAGAGGTTTAATGTTCTTTAATCCCAAACCACTAAATTGTATAGGCATAGTGATCTTGGTCCAAGCAACCTCTGCAATACCTTTGCTAAAGCCAGCTGATCATAGAAAATTGGAAAGCACATATTTTAGTTTGAGACCATGCCTATTGGGAGTGTGAAAACACTGCTTCAATACATAATATTCCCATAGCAAACCGATTTAATCAATTCTATTATGCTTGCGTATAAGTGTAGTCTTTTTTTCCATGTCAAGACACAACGTTTGGTACTTTTTATTAAGATGCCCATATGTCAGAATGGGAGGCTACTCGTCGTTACCTCAATAATTCTTATTATATTCTCCTTGATCATAGTACTACAGGATGTAGAGATTTAGCTTATTTATACTTAGACCTATGTCAATGGAAAACTTGTTAAGGACCTTACTAATTATATGTGCCACTTTATCTGTGGCCTTAGTGAATATTATAACATCATCGACAGCTTGAAGAATTATAGTTAATATGGAAATTCCCAAGTTGTCATTCCTTGTGCAAGACGTTTGTGAGATATTGCATGACAAGGAGGAAGATGTAGGATGCCATGGGGCATCACTACCGAAGGCCCGGAGTGCTTTTTAATAAATTAGTATCTTGTCCATTATAGTGAACTTATGGGACTTTGATGCATGACATGTTTTTGTAGATGACCCAAAGTGGAAATTGAATGATTTTAATGTCGCTTTAATGAACTTCCATCTTATAGAGTTAAGCTTTTTGCAAATCAATTTTTAGTCCCATGTCTGGGTCTTTGGTAGAACACCAATAATTATGGATCAGTTTATAGCATACATTATATTTTCTTTGCAATAAATTTGTATATGATATATGATCTGCATATCAAAATTGGTCGAAATTCTTTGGAACCTTGGGAATTGGTGATATGGATGCCATATTCACTTGTTTCAACGTGTGGCCATGGGAGAAAAAGTATAAGCAAGCTTTGAAAAATTGTGCAATAAATCGATCGACTTCGGGAGCTTTAGATATATTAGCTGAGAGGATTACCTTTTCAATTTCACCATGTGACACTAGTGCATCCAACAAATTATATGCATTAGAAGATATGGGTCTCGGATTTCAATGGTTGGGATGTCATGATGTTCCACCCGAGGGCCGAAGAGTGCTTTAAAATAAATGGTTGTGACCTTGAAAACCTCATCATCGTAAACAAAGCTCCTTTCTAGGTTTTTGATAGATCATACGGAATTTTGACTTTGACAGCCCTTGCATAAGTTGTAGAAATACTTTATGTTTGAGTTGCCCAATGATATGTGCTTGTCTCTAGAATTTTGTTTCAGAGCCGCTTCTTCCTCCAAGTGTCTTGCCATTTGTAATTGCACTCTTTCGCTTGTATACGAAGGCTTTTCTCATTAGGTGAAGATAATTTCTTCTTGAATAGTATTGAGCTCTTGAAGTATGGATGAGAAGTTTTCATCCCTTTCTCGACACTTGCTAACATCCTGTTATTTGTGTGCTCCTTTTACAAGCTTCAATTTCTATACCAAAATGAACATGGAGTGCCCCAAATAGTATTTGTGTTCCATGCATCATCAACAACTTTAAACATGTCCTCATATGCTATTTAATGATTTGAAAAGAGAAATCTAGTCCCTTTCACCTTGGACGTACTCCTAAAGATAATAAGATCCGGTAAGTGATCGGAGATGTTAGGTAGAGCAAAAATCACTCGACATTTGGGTATTATTCAACCATTCTTTATTTGCCAACATCCTATCAAGTTTGCTGCATACGTGCTCTTCCCTAACCTTTGAGTTAGACCATGTGTATAGGCGCCTCTCCATTTGATGCCACACATTTCAAGAAAGGAGATTTTGTCCTGGTTGTATATCATTTCTTAGATTCATGGCCTTTATTCCCCAATTTGTAATCCTTATGGAAAACCATATTAAAGTTACCCATTACCAAGGTAGGACCAACTATATTAATAGCGTACCATGAAAAATAGTATAAAGCTAAAAATTCATAATATAATACATAAGATAACATCGGGGAGCAAATAGTGAAAGTCACGTAGCGGTTGAAATATATGCTATGTACATACAAAATTAAGCATAATGGTTAAAATACATGGTATGTATCTAAAAATTAAGCCACATAAAAATAAAACAAGCTTTATAAAGAAAGATGACATATTACTAACTCAAGTTATAATTTTAATTCCTTAAACTTCAAAACATAATAATGGCGGTACTCTTCGTTATAATAGTGTTATAATGTTTCATAGCGGATTGCGTAGAAAGCACTAGGAAAAATGCTATACCGCTACTATAGCAGCTATTTAACAACACTATATTCAAGTTCTCAATGACCTCCCATATTGATCTTCGTGATGAGGATAAGGGAAAAGAGCATATCTACCCTCGATGAGTGAAGAGAGCCATATATCACTTGCTCAATTTTATACAAGTTGTACATATGATGCCGGATCCCATAACCACTAAAATTTCCCCCCCTAGGCTTGTTATAGTCAGATGAGTAGCCCCATTCAAGAATGATACTTTCAATAATATATTTGCTTCTTATCTCCTTGACTTTGGTTTCAAGAATGCAAATTATCTTTATTGAATACAGTTTAACAAAAGACTCAAGGGCATGATGTTTAGCATGTCAGTTAAAACCCTTTAGGTTGCAACAAACAATTGGTCCTAGATCAAGGATCATGGGAAAAGGAGGATGGACCATAGCTCTTAGGGTCCTTGGAAGTCGATTGGTCATCTATTTCCTCAAAGATAATTAATTACCTTCCCCTTCTCCCCCTTTGCTTTCCTTTTCTTTTTTGGTGGTGCATTGTGTTACGCCCCAAAAATCCACCCGGATCCCACGCCGGGAATCCCGGACCTCGGGACGCACAACACTGTACCTGTCAATCACTCCTGATAACCGAAAGGTACAGACTGGAATAAAATAGTCTAAACAGAGGCCAGTCCGGCCTTAAATATCCATAATACAACACCGACAGATACGAAATATAGACCGGCGCAGCGGTCAACAGAAATAACAACAACAGGACCGGCGCAGCGGTCGACAACCAACAGATAACATGACCGGCGCAGCGGTCAACAGAGTCCATAACATAAAATAATAACAGACCAAGATGCATCACAACCCACCCAGACTGGTGGCCAACTACTAACTATCTACTCTGCTCCAGATGGAGCCGCGCCTGAACCTAGAGGCAAACCGAAGGGGGTTAGCCGAGGCTAAGTAGGGATATTACAATAATATGGTGCATGATCAGATACAGGGAATTACCAGAATATACCCAAGACTCTATATGACCATATAGAGTATAATCAAGTCTCAATATACATATTAATATATATCTATTCTCATACACAGATAAAAATCTGGGAGCTGGTACAGCAGTGGTCCACGACCCGCAACTCTATAACATAGAGTGGTCCCTACTGATGGCTCCCCGAACAGTAGAGACGACTGTCCGTCGACAGCCCGCTAGTGTAGCGTCCTACACTCAGTACAACCCCTCACTTGGGTTGATAACAGACCTCAAGCCCATAACATCGGACTCTCTCGGTCAGAGAGGATCATATAGTCTCGACAGAAATCTCACAGGCAGTATCTGAGGTATACTGACGTGTCTATCGCTAGACAGTCAATCCTCAATGTACATATACAGAACTCAAACCACCTACCAACTACAATAAACATGCAAGGACCGAAAATACTCATACCGTGTTTCATGCAAGTGTTTATGTCAACAGGAATGTACGCGGAGCAGAACGGAATTAGAACAGTAATCAACAGTAGTAATAAGCAAGAAGGGAGGTGCCGCTAACTACACATGCGGTTGGCACCGTAACAAAGGACGGAGGTAGAATCCCTACCTCAACAGTAGCCGAACAGTACAGATCCAACCAACACAGTGTCAAGTATCAATCCACAGGACCTAACAGGGTAAATCATGTATAAGTCACACTATTCTATTTTAATCTATTTAACAACAATTAACATGCTAATCCGGTTTCATTATACTAATCAGGTCGTACCAAGTTATTACGTCAAGTTTAACAGGTGTACGTGAGTCTAGGGTTATGTTTGCATGCGTTCGAATAATACGTGTACGGAGACGGAGTACGAGTACTAACCTAGTTCGCAGCCACGTGCGAACGCAATAATCACCACCGGAAGTCGGGATACGCGAGAACCAACCACGCGCGCGTAATACGAGTCATCGGCACGCACTTCGAGGTTCACCGGAAAGTTCACCGGAGTTACTGTTCACTGCCGGAACAGTGTCGCCGGAACACGAATCTCGCCGGAAACAGAGGGGAAAGAAAGCTGATGGCGAGGGGGTTCCGGTCGTACGGTCGGCGTTGCAAACGGAGGTCGGGATCGCCGGAGATCTGAGAAAAACCGGTCGGCGGCGGCGTTCGCAATCTCGCCGGCGCCGGAGACGAAGACGGCCAGGGAGGCGTTGGCTGGTGGCGGAAACGTCCGCCGGGGGCAGGTAAGGGTCGGCGGAGGGGTTAGAGCTAGGGGTGTGCAAAAAAACCGATCGAACCGTTGAACCGCGGTTAACCGGTCGAACCGAACCGATCTGGCGGTTAACCGAACCGACGGTTCTTTGATCGGTCGGTTTTTTCCCAGATATAACGGTTCACGGTTCGGGAACGGTTCGGGACTTCGCCGAACCGCGGTTAACCGAACCGAACCGTACATATAATATTTATATATATAATATTTATTTATATATATAAATAAATATTTTATATAAAAATCAAACCGGTTAACCATCGATACCAACGGTTAACCGTCGAAAGCCAACACTTAACCGCAGAAACCCAACGGTTAACCGTCGTAAACTAACGGTTAACCGAGAATATTTATATTTTTTTATCTTAAATTATTATATAATTTTAAATATTTTTTTTTAAAAATAAATAATACGGTTAACCGTCGGTTTTCGGTTAACCGAACCGAAAAATCGGTTAACCGTTGACCGGTTAACCTGGTCAACGATTCGGGAACGGTTTTCAAATTCCCTGAACCGTTCGGTTTGGTTCGGGACGAAAATTTACTGCACGGTTCGGTTAACCAAACCGTGCACACCCCTAGTTAGAGCTGCCCAGGCGCCGGATTCGGGGTTTTCCGTCGATCTGACGCCGTTCGCGCAACCCGCCGGTGCCGGAGACGAAAACGTCCGAAAAGGCTTCGGGAGGCGGCGGAAAGGTCCGCCGAGGTCGGAGGAAGGTCGCTGGTGACGCCGGAGATGCGTCAGACGTCGGATCTGGAGTTTTTCCGTCGATTTGGCGCCGCTCGCGCGGAGAGGGGAAGAAGACGGTTCGTCCGTCGTTCTCAGCCACTGGAGCTGCGAGAGGGGGCGGTGGGAACTCGCCGGCCGAAGGGAGGAAGCAGGCGCTGGTTCGGCGAAGGAGGAGGACGCCGGTGGTGGCCGCACGCAGCTTCGTCTGCGTGAGGTAGAAAACGGGGAGAAGGAGCTTCACGGGCGAAAAGAGAAACGGCAGAGGAATGGGCGAAGGGAAACAAGGATGGGACGCTCCCATCACGCGTGCACAGAGTCATGTCACGTCAGCCCATTATTTTAATATTAAACCATTTAAATTTTATCCGTATTTGTCACAGGCGTAACACATTGGATCCTTGGCTTGCCTCATTTTCTTCTTTTGCAACCCTAGGCGCTTGTGGAGTAGTGGGATTCGACACTAATTCCTCTTGAGGGTCCATATCAGGCATTATAACCTGTGTGCCTTTGGCTGGGTCGTACATATCCAGGGTTATGAGTGGGAATGACGCGGGAGTAGACTCAAGGTTCCTAGTTGAAGCAATAACACGTGGTAGCACAACAGATTCATTGTCGATTGATTATAGCTTGCATTTGAGTATTTTGGGCTAGATTTTGTAGGAGCTAGTTGGGTATTAACCGCTTATTGGGCCGTGGGCTTGGTGACCAATACCTTCTTCATAGCATTTAGGACGTGATAATGCTTTTCAACGTGGCCAAAAGACTTGCATTGACTATATATTGATGGTTTCTATTTATTTTCAAACTTCATCGAATCCCAGGCTCACCATTCATGGGAAAGGAGCAATAGCATCTACCTTAACACAAACTCGAGCAAATCTAATTCTAGACTTAGAGGCTGTGGTTTGATCTATATATAGTGGATTTTCGAAGGTGATAGCAATCTATCCCATAATACCCAAAGACCACCCATGCACGATAGGTTGTGGGTAAAGACCAGAGCAGATTTTCCATGGAATCCGATGGAGACTAGGCCTTTTATATGATGCAACTACAGAAAAACCATAGCCCATCCTCAACTACCAACCAACTGTTTATCCTTGCTATCAAATCTAAGCACGAGAAAGCCAAATGGGAGTTAATAAATATCCATATACCCTTTAATTTTCCAAAGTTGATATACCTTTTGCTAGAAAGCTAGATTATCCAATCTAGAACTGATAAAAAAAGTAACAAGGGAATGTCTCTAGAAAGTCTTGTTTTCATCGATTTTAGTGTTCGAAGACGAGACAGACAAACAAGGGGATCTCACTTGCATTGGGCTGTTGAGTGTGGGCAACAAAACTATCCATTGAAGGGTTTGTCAACAAGTTCTCTAAAGCAAGATCAGTTGCAGAAACCATATGAGCAGGGCATGAAGAAAACCATTACAAAATAGGAATCGAGCACCTACGTGTCATGAATGACACTCCCTGAATGAAAGAGATGTAGCTGGTTCTGGCAGGACAATGCGAGTGCGTAGTCTCCAATCGAGTGGGTGAAATGACCATCACCCGCGTGCACTAGAGGGAAAATCCTAAGCACCTTGGGAGGATCGTGGGCAGGTAGAACTGACGAGAGCAAGGGAATCGAATAAGCAGCGCACCAATGGTAGCTCCAGCCCTAGGCCCCAAGAGGTCGCCTTTTCCGAAGCAGGCACATTGTCTTCTTTCTATCTTATTGACATTGCTCTTATGTTTTTGATCCATGACTCAATCCCCTAAATTGTTGGTTGGTATATCTTAGTCGGACTTGTACTTTGACCTAGGTCTCAATCTTCCAATCCATAATCTTGTCTCATAAATTGGAGACGCTTGCTTTGAAAGTATTTGTGCTATGACCTTCTGTTTTTATTATCTTTTTGGGTATGAGCAATGCTTCTTTTTGTAGCTTTCCTTTCCCTAGGTACATGCATTCCATGTTGATTTCCTTCATTTGTATATTTATTTCTCTTTTTGACTTGGATTTATTATGTGCCTTTGCCTCGTGATGATTTGAGTTTTAATCTTCTTTTTTGTATTTTGCTATTCAAGTTAGTGCTTACTTTTTTTCCCACTCCTATCCAGGTCAATCTAGATCCAAATTTACGAAATATTTCAGAGCTCAGATCTTGGCCTGAGTTTCATAATGGTGTTGCTGCTGGATTAAGATTGGCTCCCTTTGAGGTAATAAATTATGTTTTTGGAACGCAAGTTCCCATGAATACACTTATATATTTGAGTATTAAAGTTTGAAAAACTTTTAATATACTGCATCACGACAGGTAGGAGAAGAATGATACGGTATTCATGGTCTAATGAACTTATTGTTATCAACTTAAGCTTAAATATTCAAGTCGGTCCAAATTGTTTTGAACCTATCAAATCACTGAGTCTATTTGGTCACTAGGTGCTTGTAGTAGATGGTATAAGTGTAGACCTAGTCATAGTGATGGGGAGGGTCCACTATGAGATGATTTTTGTGGATGTAGAATCACATTGGACCAGCCTCATGTTATTGACTAGGAATAATTATAGGCTATTTGTTAGGTTCTAGGGTTCATTTGGATGTCAATTCTCAAGGGAAAGTTGAATCAGTTTGATGTTGACCCATTTGGAGGTGGGCGAACAATTATGTTGTATTTTTGACCCAATGAATTTATTCTTCTCTACTATTTACTTTTATTTTGAAAACTGGGCCTTGTTAATCAACATACTATATCACAAGATATACTTGTTTGCAACTAAAATGATTATGCTTGTGCAGGGTAAAATGTCTAGAACATGGATTCAATATAACAAACCTGGGGAACCTAACTTCACACATGCTGGGATTCTTCTAGCATTAGGTCTTCATGGACGTTTATGTGCTTTGTCTACAACTGATGTATATCGGTACTTAACACAGGTACAGTTAGGTAATGTGAATTAGGATTCAGTTATTTTGCATAATCTTTTACTTATTTTGGTTGCTTTTATGATATGTTTGCCTGAAGGACAACTTCTTTCATGACAAATGTGTTGGCACATTCGTAACATGCAACTAATGAGTCATATCTGTACATTTAACATTTGTTATAATGGGATAACCTCTTACATGCACAATGTATCTACTTGTGAATGTGGCTGACTATTATAGCCGTGGACCTTCCAGGGTTTACTTGAAACTCGAGTCACATCACATCCTAATAAAGTTGTAACAGGAACATGGAGTAGCAGTTAATTGGACAATATGTCTAAGATTGTCAGATATTCGTCAATTTTATCAGAAAACATAATATATAAGGTCGAGTAAATCTTGGTATACCTATGATCCTATAAAACTCGCATATGATGTCTTGAAATGTAAATCCATCGTGTGAAGGATATGGAACAGAATGTTATCGCTGAAAACTTGCTAAGAAGGATGGGTTTTTCAGCTTATGTTTAAGTTTGTAAATGGAACGTAGGATTTAGGTTTTTTTTTTGTAATTCTCAAAAATAGGAACCTTACCAGAACAATATTCATGATTTGAAGTATATATATATATACACATACACATATACATCTCCTAGTGTCTAAAATTGTGCCTAATCCTATCCCTGGCATCTTGTGTATATTATAAATATGGCGGCACTTATGTGAAGAGTGGAAGATTATGAAATTCATTGCAGTGTGCTTTGTGAAAAATCTATTGACTCATACTGATCTCACCAAGATTTGGCTATAGATTATATCTAATGTAGGATATTATCCCAATGCATGTTATTTTAGTTAAGGTTATTATCTAGATATTGATAGCTTAATACCCATATTGTTTCACTCTGGGACTACATCAACAATCAGTATGCTCGAGATGCATTTAGTATATGTAAGAACATACTCAAATGAATTGATAGGGATATTAATTGCATATATTGTATTAGTTTACTTGAGAATCAAGAAATATAGTTTGAGACTAAAATGTATGACTATACTCAAATGAATCGATAGAGATATCAGTCGCCTATGTTATATTAGTCTACTTGAGAATCGAGCAATGTAATGATTGAATTATACAAGTATGCTATGTTCCTTATCTAGATGGGAACATTATCATTAGAAAAATTATATCGTGTACCAATCTTGTACTATGTACCTGGACCAGTATGTATTCCTTTCAAATATTGAATTGTAACTCATCTCCGATAGAGTGAGTCCTTAAATGCTATGTGCCTTTGACACCTCACAAAGTGAGTCTTATTTAGCTGCGGCATGCTAGAGATACCCTATTATGCATATATTGTTCTTTCTTGGTAACTTTTCATGTATATATTAGAAGAGCCTTTTATTACATCACTCTCATAGATATTTTACAGTGTGCTTTTTCAATAGGAACATGATATTACTACAGTTGGGATATTGCTTGGCATGGCAGCATCTTATAGGGGAACAATGAATCCAGAAGTTTCAAGGGTAAGCATTTTGGAAACTTAAATACTTATGTTTTGTTGCTATCATTTGAAGTCAAACATTGGAGGTGTCTTTCTCTCAACCATTACAGTTACTTATCTTGAGTAAGTAAGAATGATATCCCTGAAAAATATTGTGGTGACTCGTGATCATATAATTGTAGCATCAACTATTTCCTAAATGGTTGTTTTTGTCTTAGTTTTTTTACTTCTATTTCTCTTAATTTTTAGCCCTTTCTTTGAGTATGAATTGTGCTGCGTTGGACATAATTCTATTGTAATAACTAGCTTTCAACCATGTCATTAAAACCTTTTAAATTTGTTTTTTATTTCAGTTACCTTTGCCATTGCTTTAACCTAAATCTGATTTTATTTATCCCTCTGTATGAGTCTAGAATTAGCTGATAAGTCTGACATTTTTGACGATGAGGTCCTGTGATTATCTATATTCTTCTTAGTTTGTGAAATCATGATTGATGATTGACTGTTTGGTGGAAATGAGATTTAGCTGAGAGGTTGCTCTCTTGCTCAAAGATGTTTCTTGTTTAAATCATAAGTTTATTTGGGATAATGCAAATTATACAATATATCATATACTTAAATATGTATTAAGCGGCATGCAGTTGTTCAACCTTGTACCAGTACAAGGTCGATACCATTTATATAAATATGGTTATGTATAATATATTTTATAAGTATTGGCCAGTACCACTATTGTTATATATAATATATCTTATCAGTATTAGCCAGTACCAGTAGTATGCACGGGTATTTCAAACTCTGAAGTGTATGAGTGTTTGCTTTCACTTATGGATAATCTGCATGAATTTTGTTAATTTTTTGCCTTTAGACAAGTAAAATTTCTGTTTGTTTTCATCAAATGCAGACCTTTTTGTAGGTCATTGTTTACCTTCCTGATATTGCATGGGATCTCGTGCCATTTCCATCAAATTTGGCATACACCCCACGAGGGGTCATCTTTTCCTACTTGTGTGCTTTAGTCCACTTTTATATGACACAATATTGGTACAAAAATAGTCTATCCTAGTCAAAGTCATTCCTGACTTTTTCCCAAAGTTTAACAGCATAGAGATATCACAGTCTGCCAAAATGTCATTTTCAGATACACAGTCGCGGTTGAATGGATGATCTTGTAGAGATTGTTTCTAATCATGTTTCTGAGTCGCCATCTGACCATTTAAGATGCCAAATTTATGTTTATATGATTACTTCATCTTTTTGTGAAGTATGTAAACATTTGATTTTGAGCTCTATATTTTTTATATTGTTTCATCATTATGCATCATCCTGATTCCACATTCTTTTCATATTTATGGGCATTTGATCATCATTGTCCTTCCATACGTTTTCCATCACTATGGCAACAGTCTTTGAGCGAGTCAAGTTTTGGGTTGGGTTCTCCAAAATTCATAACAGTATACGGTGAACTATCAAGCTGGCAACACTTGTAAGTTGGATTCATACAGATGATAAATCTGGATGTGGATTGACTTGAAATATGCTGATATAATTTAAGTGTGAAGACGTAATCTTTAGTGCTATTAATCCATACAATGAAAAAGCAATATACATGTTGCTTAGTGTTGGTGTCTTATTGATATTAGGTTAATGGTTTTAGGCTTTGGACCTCCGTTAGCCGTTAACCCTATAACTCATATGTAAAAGGGTGTTACCCTAATGAAATGACTAAGTTTTTTGGATTCTTTGTTCTATCTTGGTATCAGAGCAGCAAACCTTTTTTTCGCCGCCGCCCATCGTCGCCTTCGTGCTCGCCTCTCTTCTTCTGCTCACGTTCATCTCTTCCACTGTAGAAAATCCATTTCCTGCGCTTGGTGATCGTGAACCGAGCGCCGCGCCGTGACTCGCGGTCGTGGCCTGGCCGTGTGAAGCGCCACTTTGAGCCGCCCTCTTTTCTTCTCACCGGCGGACGTCTACTGATCACTCCATGACGATCAGTTTTTCTTCCTGCCGCTTTCTGCCGCGTCGCTGGATTCCATCGCGTCGCCTTCTTCCGCGTCGTCCTCTTCCTCTGCCGCTATAAAGCTACTGCCGCTCACAGGCTGCGTTCAGGTGGACTGGCTGCACGCTCCTGCCGCTCTCCTTCCCTTCTGCTTCGGCGTCAAAGATCGGCGAGAAAAGAAAACAAAAAATACGAGCGCAGGCGGCGTTCGTTTTTCTCTTCGACGCTTTCGCTCGTTTCTTTGGCGTTCGAAATGAGTGAACGTCTCACTTTGGCTGCGACTGTGCGCGCACGGAGCTCCGACGCTTCCGCCCTTGGTACATCTTCGGCTTACTAATTTTCAACACAGACCGTGCTCTTTGGCTTCACTGTTCTGTGGGTGGTTCCTTTTATTATTCTTCTCCGCGGCTTTATATATTCTTCTTTACCTATGGATTCTGGATCTTCTCTCATGGATATGAAACCTGGAACAACGTTCGGCACAACTATTATCAAGTTTGACGGTACAAACTTTCAGCTATGGTCTCAGTCGTTTCGACTCTTTCTGGGGTCTCATGGGAAGGAGCATCACCTCACTCAATCTCCTCCCCTTCCTACTGATCCCACTTATGATTCGTGGCGCCGATCAGATATGGCTGTCCTGAATCTACTTCTTCACAGTATGGACACTAAGGTTGCCTCTACTATCATGTATCAGCAAACCACTAAGTCTGCTTGGGAGTTTCTTACCGGCACTTATTCCTCCAAACAGAACTTAAGTCATGTTCTTCGTCTCTATGAAGAAATTATCAATTTACAACAGGAAGATCGCTCTTTCCAGGAAACATATGCTTTATTACAAGGGAAGTGGGATGAATTGTGTCAGTATCATCCCGCCTCCCCTGACATTGAGGTTACTCTCCAACAGCGGCAAGAATTTCTGGTGGCCAAGTATCTGTCTTGCCTCAATCCAAAATATTCTGCCTTGGGTTCTCAGTTGTTATTGGACTCTACAGTTACTACTCTTCAGGGCGCTTTCTCTCGTCTTCTACGTGTGACGACTACCTCACCACATCCGGACACACCTAGCGCCCTTGCCTCTTCTCCCGTTCCCCCTTCTTACGGGCGCGGTTGTACTCATGGACGGGGACGGGGACGTAGCCGTGGTCGTCAACTTCCGCCTTGCACGCACTGTGGTCGCACCAATCACACTCCAGACAGGTGTTGGCAGAAGTTTGGGCTTCCCTCTGCTCGGACTGCGTCTGTGTCTGACGCGCCTTCCTCCCATGCTGTATTCGTTCCTGCAGCTCTTCCTGCCCCGTCTGCCCCTGACACTGTTACCATTTCGGCAGCTGAGTATGCTCGCTTTCTCCAGTCCACATCCGAGTCTACTGCGGGACCATCCACATTCATAGCCTCTTCCGGTCACGCTTCCGGTATAGCCACTCTTGCTTCTTATGGTTCTACTTGGATAGTTGATTCTGGTGCGTCCTCTCACATGACAGGTAATCGTAGCCTTTTCACTTCTCTTTCCACCGGGGGCGTTTATTCCCCGGTAGCTATTGCCGACGGATCCTTAGTGCCTGTCATGGGAATTGGCACTGTGCTTTTCTCTTCTACTATTCTTCTTTCCCATGTGTTATACATTCCTTCTTTTCCTGTAAATCTTTTTTCAGTTCGTGCCTTTACTGCAACTTGCAATTGCAGTGTCACATTCTTACCCTCTCACTGTTTGTTTCAGGACCTCCGAACGAAGCAGACGATTGGTGGGGGGCCTAGGCGGGGCGGTGTCTACACTCTTCTTCCATCTGCGGTACCTCAAGCTCTTTCTTCCACCGCCGTGTCTCCTCTGCTCTGGCACTACCGTCTTGGACATCCTTCTGCTGCGCGTCTACAACATGTTCTCTCCCTACCATCCCGGTCGTCCTTTCGTTGTGATGCTTGTGAACTGGGTAAACATCATCAGACCTCCTTGCCGTCCGCCTTCTCCTCTCGCAGTCTCCACCCGTTTCATCTTGTTCACTCCGACATATGGGGTCCGAGTCCTGTTCCTGGCCGTGATGGCCACAAATACTTTGTTACTTTTATAGACGATTTCTCTCGAGTCTGTTGGTGTTATGTTTTGTCTAAGCGGTCTGAACTTTTTGATATCTTTTGCAACTTTTGTGCTGAAATTAAAACTCTGTTTGGTGTCCCTGTTAAAATTTTGCGTTCTGATAATGCATTGGAATACACCAGTACTTTTTTTCAATCATTTTGTCGTTCCCATGGCATTATACACCAAACTACTTGTAGTTATACTTCTTCCCAAAATGGTGTTGCTGAGCGTAAGAACCGCCATCTTCTCGACGTTGCCCGTACCTTATTGTTTCACATGCAGGTCCCTCGATCTTATTGGGCTGATGCGGTCCTGACTGCCTCGTTTCTGATTAATCGTGTTTCTACTCCGGTTTTAAATGGGCGTTCCCCCTTCTCTCTTTTATTTCCAGCACAGACTCCCTTTCCTCTCCCTCCTCGGGTGTTTGGGTGTTTGTGTTATGTCCACGCTCTTGGCCCGGGTGTTGACAAGTTATGCCCACGTGCTACCCCCTGTGTCTTTCTTGGGTACTCTCGGACTCAGAAGGGATATCGTTGTTTTGATCCTTCCGGTGGTCGCCTCTTTATCAGCGTCGATGTTACCTTTGATGAGTCTCGTTCTTTTTTTTCTTCTGCTACGTCTCCTATTTCTTCGTCCTCCTCTTCCTCCGGTCTTCTTCCTGTTCCTGTTATCCTCCCAGCTTCGCCTCCGGTTTCTACTTCCTCTTCTTCCGATTCTTCTGTTGGTACCTT
Source organism: Costus lasius (assembly GCA_027563935.2). Lineage (NCBI taxonomy): Eukaryota > Viridiplantae > Streptophyta > Magnoliopsida > Zingiberales > Costaceae > Costus > Costus lasius. Next base: position 131,422,898 of record CM050450.1, on the reverse strand, counting down.
GCAGGTTTATCATCGACGCCCCCGGCCTCCTCCTGCTGCGCCTTCTTCGTCGGCGGTTCCTGACGACAATCTCCCTATTGCTCTGCGTAAAGGCAAGCGCCGTGCTTCTCATTACCCTGTTTCTCATTATGTTTTTTACGATCATTTGTCACCTCCTTTTCGTGCTTTTTCTGTTGCCTTGTCCTCGGTCTCGTTGCCTACCTCTCCCTTGCAGGCTATGTCGTTACCTCACTGGAAGCAGGCTATGGATGTTGAGATGATTGTCCTCCAGGCACGACACACCTGGACCTTGGTTCCTCTCCCACCTGGTGCTCGTGTTGTTCCCTGCCGCTGGGTTTTCGCCGTCAAGTTTAACTCTGATGGTTCTATTGCTCGCCACAAAGCTCGCTTAGTTGCTAAGGGCTTCTCTCAAATTCATGGCCTGGATTATCATGATACCTTCTCTCTTGTGGCGCGCTTAAATTCTGTCCGCGCCTTATTTTCCCTTGCTGTTAATGGTCAGTGGTCTCTTCATCAAATGGATGTCACTAGCGCCTTTCTTTATGGTGATTTAACTGAGGAAGTTTTTATGGAGCAACCTCCTGGTTATGTTGCTCAGGGGGAGATGGTGTGCAAATTGCATAAATCCATCTATGGCCTCAAGCAAAGTCCGCGAGCATGGTTTCACAAACTCTCACAGATAATGACCTCATTTGGGTTTCGTCATAGTCAAGCTGATCACTCTATTTTTATTCGTCGTTCAAAGGGTGGTGTCACTATTTTGGCAGTTTATGTCGATGACATGCTCCTTACAGGTAATGATCGACAGGGAATTGAGGACACTAAGAATCACTTACAGTCCCACTTTTCGATTAAGAATTTAGGGACACCAAAATACTTCTTGGGCATTGAAGTCGCATATCAGCGTGATTGTGTGTTTCTGTCACAAAGGAAATATGTCTTAGATCTTCTGAATGAGATTGGTATGAGTGACTGCAAGCCAGTTGATTCCCCCTTAATTCCAAATCAGAAGCATAGTGATAATGAGGAATCTGAATATATTGATGCAACTCAGTATCGTCGCCTGGTAGGCAAACTTAACTATCTCACTGTTACAAGACCCGACATTTCTCATGCTGTGGGCATCATTAGCCAGTTTATGCAAAAACCCAAGCAGTGTCACTGGGACGCAGCTACTCGGGTGGTTCAGTATATCAAAGGTGCTCCTGGTCAAGGATTGAAGTATTGTAAAAATGGGCACACTCGAATTGAAGCTTATTCTGATGCTGATTATGCTGGCAATATTGATGATAGGAAATCTGTTTCAGGTTACTGCACCTACCTGGGTGGTAACTTGGTCACGTGGCGAAGCAAGAAACAAAGTGTTGTGGCAAATCAAGTTGTGAAGCAGAATATAGAGCCATGGCTCACACTGTTTGCGAAATGCTTTGGTTAAGAAATTTCTTGCAAGAATGTGGGATAATTTGTCCTAGCCCAATGAACATGTTCTGCGATAATCAGGCTGCTATTTTTATTGCCAACAATCCAGTTTTCCATGAACGAACTAAGCACATAGAAGTGGATTGCCATTTCATCAAGGAAGCTATCAAAAACAAACTCGTCACTACTCCATATTTGAAATCCGAGGACCAGATTGCTGATATTTTCACCAAGGCTTTGGGATCAACCAGAATTAAGAATTTATGTAACAAGCTGGGTCTAATCAATATCTTTTCTCTAGCTTGAGGGGGAGTGTTGGTGTCTTATTGATATTAGGTTAATGGTTTTAGGCTTTGGACCTCCGTTACCCGTTAACCCTATAACTCATATGTAAAAGGGTGTTACCCTAATGAAATGACTAAGTTTTTTGGATTCTTTGTTCTATCTCTTAGCAAGTGTATCTTACACTGTGTTTCAGAGGAGGGAAAGAAATAAAAAAAGAAAGAAAATAACAATAGAAAAGAAATAAAGAAGAAAAAAAATAACTATTTTCTCTTTTAGGCCCTGTGTTGCAGGGAGAGGAAAGAAAACCAGGAAGGACCCAATTTTAAAACTAGTTATATTATACATGTAATAATATTATTTATAATATTAGTAATATTATAATATTATATAATATAATAGAGAGATTTGGGATATTGAGGGAGACGGACGACTCTGCTATAATATTAGTAATATTATAATATCATATTATATTATTATGATATTTATAATATTATAATATAATATAATATACGAAGAGATTTGGGAGATGGAGGGAGACAGATGACCCTGCTAAAAATTGAGCGAGAGGATGAAAATGTGTTTCTGTCCGATTTGGAGAGAACAACATCGAGGAAAAGAAATTGGATTTTTTTCTTTCCTTCCACTCATTCTCCTTTGAAACCAGGGATATCGAAGGAAAGAATTTCATTTCCTTCCTTTCTCGCCTGATTTCCCTCCTTTGAAACAGACCGTTAGTTCTATGTTTTTTTTCTCATTTTCCCTTTTTGTATGATTATCCCAAATTAGAGTTTGCATGCTGATCTCTGTAATTATGATGCTATTGATTCTCAATTAGCTTTATTCAATAGGTGCAGGATAATCTTCTACAATTTAATCTATATGAAGTTCCTCAAGTTAAAGTTTGTCTTGCAGATTCTTTATCTCCATGTTCCCTCCCGGCATCAGCTATCCTTTCCCGAGTTGGAATTACCAACAAATTTGCAGGTACGTCTTTTCTTGATTTGTCACATTCTATTGTTATGTAGTCATAGGCTTATAGGTACTTTCTGTCAATGAAAACGGAAGATATTCATTCAAGAGGAGTACGAATGGTTTGATTTCATTGCAGCATGTGTCTAATTGGAGTCTTATTTGTTTGTTGTAAATTGTTACACATCTTAAATCAAGGGTGTTTGTTAGTCTATTTCACATATTACACATGGGTTTCCCAGTTAGAACGGCTTGCTAATTTATTGAAGTGTCCAAAAATTTTGTGAATGCTAGTCACTTCTTGAGCTGTTCTTTTTATGAAAAAATTTACAGATTTTTTCTATTGAGGTATCTGTATCTAGACTAGGTATACAATTCGTGAACCTGAAAGGGCATATTTAGTTCCCTTTCTTAGATCTTTTTAAGTACAATGGTGTTTTTTTGTTAATTTCTGTGGTGGTACATTTATGTATATACAATATATAATGAAATATAGTGTTAAGTAGGTTTGTTGATAAAATAAAACATTAGAGAAATGGGAAGTAGAAGATAGGAATTATTTTTGCCGATGTTAGATTCTTTTGAGATCATTTGAGATCTAGATGCAGATATTTTGTTAGCATCTCATTATTTTATAGTCATGATTCTCTCTGATTGGTTTTAGTCAGCTGCATTAGTGGCTATTGGAATGCTGTATGAAGGTTCAGCTCACCCGTTCACCATGAAGTTACTTTTGGTATGTAAATACTGTTGTAGATTTTCAATGCAATTTCTTGAAGAATATTTAGTGCACATTAACCTCATAGATCAATGCGTGCATGTAATTTGGTTGAAGCTCTTTTTTATAATGGGTTCATAGATGCGCCAAGGATACCTATAGTATCAAAGGCTTAGGCAGTTTAGTAGAAGTGATCTACAGTTGTAATTCAAAAAAGCTTTTTTTGAAAGGCCTTTGTACTCAAGTGTTGGTACTGTAACTGTACTATGATCCTACCGTTGTACTTCTTTTATGTGCCTAACCCTTATGCCTTTCTCATTAGCTCTGGGCGGTAGACTTTAGTATCACTATCAAATTAACAAATACGTTGATTTTGCAGATGCATGATTCATTTTCATCCTTTTAGATGACATTATTGCATGTAATTGAACTTGTGCTTGAAAACGTGATATTTTCTTGATGGTACTCACAACAATCATATTTCATCTGAGTATCTGACTATAAATGATCTATGTAGCTTAAATCTGGTGTAGTGGGTCTGCGTTATGAGAGAGCTGAGTCCAGCTTTATCTACTCAAGCTTGTCTTGATTAATTATAAACGTGATATTTTCTTGCAACAGAAAAAAATCATTGGGCTTATAACTCGCTTATTTCTTGGCTAAACGAGTTCAAATTCAAACTTGTGTCATTTACAAGCTAAATAAGCTCATGATCGAGTTTGGAAGTACACTGCTGACGAGTTAAACCAAAATAGTAACTAACACAAATTTAACGTGAACTTGATTATGTGATCATAATAATTGGAGTACCATTTAAAGACTTACAATTTTATGTTTATCAATTAATTAGTCATATACAACGTACAACCTCATATAAATTATATTTGACTCTAATGTCTCTACCCAAGCAATGCGACTATGGAGGTTGTTCCGCCAATAGAACAAAGATTGAAATATCGCTCTGTACTAAGCGGTATACTGGTTTGATATTAGATTGGTACCGGTACATGGTTGTTGCCCTTCAGTTTAGTGTATATACATATATATAATTTGATTCCGATCGGTACTATTCCAATTCGAGCATGGACGGATATTGTTGCCCTTTAGATTAGTGTATATACATATATATAATTTGATTCTGATTGGTACTTTTCCAGTTCGAGCGTGGACTGATATCATATCTCGGCATTTCATTCCTTGGCTAAATATTCAAAAGGTACTATACATTCACTTGTAAACATCAATATTCAAGCGACTTCAAGGAGATAGGTGATTTTTTACATTAAATAATGCTATTATGTTCAGACGTGTAGGCCAAATGGTCGCAGGAATTATGCTATAAGATTGACAAAAATGATAAATGCCAATTTGAACATGTTAGAAAGTATTATCAGACTAAAAAATTTAAGACATTTACAAAAGTGAGTTTTGATTTGCTAGTAGAAGTTTTTAGAACATCAAATATACTAAATCATCTTTAAGTAAAACTCAAGTCTTGTCAAGAGTAATTATCACTAAAGATGACAATTACAATTAACTTATGAATAAGAACATGGCTCCAACCCTATATTTAATTAGATTGTACGGGAGAGAAGTTCAACCATTATTTTTATATAGAAAAGAGATATGATAGTGCATGCCAAGCTTATAAGCATTACAAACAAAGTAGGGATGTGACACTACAGAGACAATGCTGTCTTGACAATAGCATAATGCTTAGCGCCCCTGTGCCATAAATAAGTTGCAAATCTCGAGGATGAGAAAAAAAAATGATAGCCACTCAACAAGAATATGGATATTGTTGGATTAAGACTCACTAATCATTGCCTTCACCTATATGCCAAAAGGTATAGCCCGTAGGATTGGGCATTTGTGGAACAATTAGAGTATGAGTAGGCGAACAAATGGGCAAATGATTAATAGGTAATTATTGAATAAAAAGTACATAAGTTGTACAAAGTTATATGTGATATTGCATTTGGAACCCACAAAGTTTGGTTCAGTTTATGCATGGCGAAAAGGAGCATTGGAATGGTCTTAACTGAATATTTAGACAATCAAAATAAAAAGGAAGGAAAAGATTACATTGAGACAGTTATGGATTTGATTGAGTTTCCCTTACTTGACAAAACAACTACCAATTCAGTTATTTCAACTACAATGAATGATCTTTCAAATGGTCAAGACTTTCCAGTTTATGGCCGCTTCTATATGGTACCAGTTGCTGTTTTATTGAATTTGCTTCATTAATAGGCTCGCGAGAACAGATATAAGAATAATTTGCAATAAACATAGCTGAGCAAGTAGAACTCAATATAATATAATGAAATGAAGCATGATTACCTGTCAAATGAGTGGAGGATAAATAATCTGTAGCAGGAGTAGATTGAACCTACTTGATGACGTCAAGTGTGGAGCTGATATAACAGTGATGAATCACAAAAACCATTTAGCCATAGAAATATGATAATGGGTGTTGCAAAAAGTCAAAATAGGTGTTGGGATGCCAAAATAAGGAGCCAAGAGTTAGCAGCTCATCAAGCAAGGACAACCTGGGCAAGCAAAGGGTGACCAACTTTATGTTTACAATGGTCTAGAGGATGGATGGATTTTTTAACCACAATGTGTGTTGGGGCCTTGGATGAATTTTGTTGTGACCACTGACCATATCTTACAATCTTGATCACTGGAGATACATGGGGCAGTATGTGCAAAAGCATCAAGTGTGAAATGAATCGGAATAGGTGTATAATATGTGATGAAGGATTGACCAGCTGAAGCATGGCAACGTAAGGCTCAAAACTGTAGTCTCAACAAGAAGCATAATGTGACAAAAGGTTACCTATCATCGTGACTAGATGAGGACTTAACAATTAAATCTTTATGTTGCTTCACAAGACGAGAAATTCCTGGGGGAGGAGGGTGATACTTAACTCATTCCACTTGTGTTTGAGAAGTGCAAAGCAATCAAGTGGAGTATCATCTTGTTTCATATTAAAGGTGTCTTCCTAAAGCTTGTAGACATGACAAACATTCCGATCATTAGTTGCAGCAAGAGGATCACAAATCTTACTTGGAGTCTTCAGAACATAGATTGCTGCAATGTTGTGCTTGATATTGCAAAGGAGGCAAGTACCGATTCGATAATCAGCGTGCTTAAATGAAGCATAAGTAGGGGTCAGTGCACGTAGGAGGATCGAGATGTTTTTGCTTTTTATTAACTAATAGAGCATCAAATTGAATAAAATAGGTATTGAAAGCAACGTAATAAAAATCAGTATGTATCCTTTCGACCTTGTACTAATACCAATACAAGGTTGATACCATGTGTATATATATGTATTTATATATTGATAATTATTTATGTATTTAATATTTTAATGGTCCTGATAAGTACAATTAATACATATGTTGGTATGGACCGGTATTGATTGATTCATAATGGTCCGATCTTGTATCCGTACAAGGTCCATACTGCTTATATTTAAATATACATATAGTAGACATTATTAATATCTGCTGATACCATTAGTATTATGTGTTTGATACATACTAGTATGACCATAGATGGGTATACTGGGACGAACCTTGAAACTAACTATGGTTCTAACTTTTGAGTTCATTGCTAGAGCAAGAGATTTATTTTTCACAGGGTGAGAAAAGTTGAAAATATAGTCATTAAGATTGAGATCCTACCTTGGAATGTTAGAAGTTCCATAGAATTTAGATTGTTAAATAATAAGATTTTGAAAATGCTTATATGTATTAAATATATTTTCATATATCAAGAGTAACATGAACATCTAATAAGTAATACAAATAATAAATATCAAGTATTAACCACCAAGATACTTAAAAACATATTCATTTATTAAATTGAACATGACCATTCTGAGTTTCAATTTGACAGCTTAGTTCAGTGAGCTGTTGGACCAGTTTGTACTGAACGGTCCCAGTGGCAAAACCGGATGTCATAGGCAATGTTTAAAGTTTCGGTCTATACCAGCTGAAATTTGGGTCCGATATTGGTCCAGCGAAGGTCCAGCTCCGGACCATTAGTGTCACGCCCCGGTCGGATCGGTCTAGAAAGAGCGCTTATCCGCTTCCTAGAGCCGTCCGGCGGAATACCAGAACGCAACTCGCCCTAGGGTTTCTGACCCAAAATTAGAAACCCTAATCTCCCCGGATAATTTTTATCCCCAATTTACAATTCACACGGAAAACCCTAACCCTAATTTAGAGAAAACCGATCGGAACCCTAAATCCAAAATTACCTCTCGGTCAAAATTGATTTTGACCGCCGTTCGCCGATTCGAATTCGAAATCGAATTCGAATTTCCTTCGCTTACGTCAGCCGCTCGTCTGCTGACGTCAGCTTCCGATTTCGTTCGCCGCTCGAAATCGCGTCGCCAATTTTGACTTCCTGCCTCGCTGACGTCTGCTTGCGTCAGCCGAAATCGATTTCGCCGAATCGATTTCGTTTGCCTCGAATCGAACGCCGTTCGATTCGTTACAGCGTCGTCGTCTTCAACCTTCGTCCGAAGCCGAGCGCCGCCTGCGCTCGCGACTCGCCGAAGACAACTCGTCTCTTCCGTCGTCGAGTGCCGCCGCCGCCGCCGGAGACGCCAAGACCTCGTCGCCGATTCACAGAGAACAGAAAGAGCAGGGAAAAAGGACGATGTCGGAAGAAGCTTTATTTCCCTCAAATAAGCTTACAAAACTCCTCAGTCGTCGGCCCTTGGCCGGTAGCCCTCTCCCCTCCCTCGCCGGAAGCCACTCGCTGTCCGGGTACAGATCTCTCAAATCCTCACACGAATCCGCTCGTGGATGGTTTGAAGCTCGCCGATGGTGATCGAAGAATCCTCGCTGCTGCCCTCGTCCGCAGCTTTATAGGGGAAGCGCCGCCGCTTCCCTTCTCCTCTTAGGGCGCCCACCGCCCTAAGCTCTCGCGCGTCCGCATCCTTTGCCAAAACCTCCGCTTTGCTCGGTCCTGCCAGCGTCGCCATCCGCGTCTGCATCCGAGCTTCGCGGAGAAGACTTGCAGCCGTCCGCGTCCTCCGAGTGCCCCGTCGCACAACGCGTCCCGCGCGTTGTGTTGAATGCAAAGTCGAGCATCGACTTGTGTGGGCTTGGGCCTGCACATGGGTTTGGGCCGGACCGGGTAGACCGGGCCCTGACAATACTCCCCCGCCCAATTTGGACATCGCCCTCGATGTCTCTAACGGGCGGATCCTGCAGAACCATCGCTCCGATCCTCAAAGCACCAATCCGCGGTTGCTCGATTTCCTCAGCCTCCACGGCTGGTTCCTGTGCCGCCATTGCCATGAGTTTCTGTTTGTTGGGGCAGTCCTTCACCCAGTGAGGTCCCCCGCACCAGAAACAACCCTGTGGCTTCTGCTCCCGTCGTCCCGGTGAACCCTTGTTCTGCCGGTAAAAGGGTCTACCCCTCTCTGGAACTCTAGCTCCCGGCGGTGTGCGTGGGGAGCCGCGCTGAGGTCCGCGCTTTGGTGGTGTCTTGGATTTCTTTGGTAGTGCTGGTTTGAAGTTTCTGTTATCCACCAAAGATTCAGCCACTGCCGCCGCCGCCCTCCAGTCAACCGGCTCGCGACGTCGGACCTCCGTTTCTGCCCATGGCTGAAGGCCCCGGAGGAAGAAGTATCGCCTATCGTCCTCCGCCATCCCCGGAAGCTCCAGCATCAACGTAGAGAAAGCCCTGACGTACTCCTGGATCGAGCCTGCATGTCTCAGCCGATCCAGTTTGCCACGCGCCTGGTCCGCCGAGTTTCCGGGAAGAAACTGCCGCCGCAGTTCCTCACGGAAAGTCTCCCAAGTCCAGCTAGTAGTCCCGGAAGTAGAGCCAACTTTGGTTCGCCACCAAAGCTTTGCGTCGCCTGTAAGATAGGCGATGCACACCTGCACCCGATCTCCTGCAGAAATATGGTTAGCTGAAAACAGTTGCTCCATATCCCAGATAAAATTCTCGACCTCTCTGGACGATCGAGCCCCCCCGAACGTCGCTGGGTCTGGCACGCGCACCCTCGGTTTGGGAGCCTCCTGCTCCACCGGTGCCGATGATACTTGCGCTAGGGCTAGGCGCAGTACCTTTACTTCAGCGTGCATGTCCTCCTTCATGCGAGCCATCTCTCCTGGTAGATGGATCAGACCCTCCATGGTCTGTCGCATGACCTCGATCTGCAACCTCTGTTGCTCAATCTGCAACCCTTGTTGCTCGATTTGCAACCTCTGCTGTTCGATCAGTAATTCCTGATCCCCCACAGTTTTTTGAAGACTTTCCACCTGTGGAATCATCTCATTATCTCCACCACTAGTCATACCGAGTATCTGCTCGATGTGAGCAATGCGATCACCCTGGTTTACCATCTCCTCAGGATCAGCCGTCTCCTTGGCTTTTCCTTTATCCTGCCTGGGTCGGACGTCCTCTGATGCTCCTCTAGCAGTATGGGTGATTTTCTGGAACTTCAGACCTTTCCTCACCTTCGAGGGTGAGGCTGAAGGTGCCGTGTTTGCTAGAGCACGTTAGCCTGCTCTGATACCTGTTTGTCACGCCCCGGTCGGATCGGTCTAGAAAGAGCGCTTATCCGCTTCCTAGAGCCGTCCGGCGGAATACCAGAACGCAACTCGCCCTAGGGTTTCCGACCCAAAATTAGAAACCCTAATCTCCCCGGATAATTTTTATCCCCAATTTACAATTCACACGGAAAACCCTAACCCTAATTTAGAGAAAACCGATCGGAACCCTAAATCCAAAATTACCTCTCGGTCAAAATTGATTTTGACCGCCGTTCGCCGATTCGAATTCGAAATCGAATTCGAATTTCCTTCGCTTACGTCAGCCGCTCGTCTGCTGACGTCAGCTTCCGATTTCGTTCGCCGCTCGAAATCGCGTCGCCAATTTTGACTTCCTGCCTCGCTGACGTCTGCTTGCGTCAGCCGAAATCGATTTCGCCGAATCGATTTCGTTTGCCTCGAATCGAACGCCGTTCGATTCGTTACAGCGTCGTCGTCTTCAACCTTCGTCCGAAGCCGAGGGCCGCCTGCGCTCGCGACTCGCCGAAGACAACTCGTCTCTTCCGTCGTCGAGTGCCGCCGCCGCCGCCGGAGACGCCAAGACCTCGTCGCCGATTCACAGAGAACAGAAAGAGCAGGGAAAAAGGACGATGTCGGAAGAAGCTTTATTTCCCTCAAATAAGCTTACAAAACTCCTCAGTCGTCGGCCCCTGGCCGGTAGCCCTCTCCCCTCCCTCGCCGGAAGCCACTCGCTGTCCGGGTACAGATCTCTCAAATCCTCACACGAATCCGCTCGTGGATGGTTTGAAGCTCGCCGATGGTGATCGAAGAATCCTCGCTGCTGCCCTCGTCCGCAGCTTTATAGGGGAAGCGCCGCCGCTTCCCTTCTCCTCTTAGGGCGCCCACCGCCCTAAGCTCTCGCGCGTCCGCATCCTTTGCCAAAACCTCCGCTTTGCTCGGTCCTGCCAGCGTCGCCATCCGCGTCTGCATCCGAGCTTCGCGGAGAAGACTTGCAGCCGTCCGCGTCCTCCGAGCGCCCCGTCGCACAACGCGTCCCGCGCGTTGTGTTGAATGCAAAGTCGAGCATCGACTTGTGTGGGCTTGGGCCTGCACATGGGTTTGGGCCGGACCGGGTAGACCGGGCCCTGACAATTAGTGTACTAGGTGGAAACTCAATGAGGCTTTATCAAAACTATGAATGAAGGCGTCGAAGCTTCCGCCAGCAAGCCACTTCACACGCTTCCGCCGCGGCACCGCTTGAGACATTCGATTTTGCAACCGGTACTGTCCGGTACAAACTGGTCTGATAGCTCATTGAACCAAGTTGCCAGACCGAAACTTTGAACACTAGTCATAGGCAGCGCCGTGGCAGAAGCGTGTGAAGAGGCTCCCTGGCGGAAGCATGTGAAGTGGCGTTTGAAGCTTCCGCTAGTGGGGAAGCCTCGTTCAAAACTTCTATCAGTGGCGGCGAAGCTTCGTTGAGCTTCCATCCAGTACACTGGTGGTCCAGGGACCAAAATTTCGGCTGGTACAGATCGAAACTTTAAATTAGGCTACTATATATAGTACACGCTTACTTTCTATCTGTTGCATATTAATTTACTATCACCGGCACCTATATGCAGTAATGTACATCATAACATATATTTGTACACTAGTTATATATTGTACTGTTACTATTTAAATATTGTACAATGTTCATTCGCACTAGTGTATTGTTTTGCATCTGACATGGAGTGACAGTACCGATCAGTACTATCAAAATATTATATTCTTATAGACACACGCATGATGCCATATTTAAATATATGGTATTGGTCCTTATACCATTACTAGTATAAGGTCAGATTGGCATATACTACTTGCACTGATTAGTATAGACCAATTTTTATACCATAGTACTATATATTGTATTCACCATAATATATATATATATATATATATATATATATATATATATATATATATATAGTGTATACATTGCCTACATAATAAAGTTAGCAACATTTTGCATACTGTATAGTCATTGTGTATGTTATGTAGTCATATCATACCAATACAATACACCTGGTGGCCTAGTACAAAGACAATAAACTATACCCTCATATGTTACCGACTGTGGAACTATGAGACGATACTAGTGGGAATAAGCTCATGGAGATGAAAATAATGATGTCATGCAGTGAGTTGAGGACAACAAATGAAGATGCGGATAGTGGATGATGAAGTTAAAGGCATGCACAATAAAGACGCCAAACAAAATGTCGTTTAAGGTGAAACTGGCAAAGATGGTGAATGCAAAAAATACAGAAGATAAAGAAGAATCAAAGATAGAAAAATAGTAAAAAACCAATGAAGATGTTGACATTGTTGAACGTTTCAAAGGCTTAAAGATGACCATGTGTAGAAGATGAATTTATGAAGAGCCAAAGACAAGAAATGCTAATCAAAAGAAGTGGAATTGCCTCGATTTCATCAAATTGTACAGGCAAAGGTTTAAATATTAGTATGTATAGGTGTGTCTATTTTAAGATGCACCAGTATGAATTGGTATATATCAACACTATGGTACGTGTTGGTCATTTATGATATATTGTGATTTGTGCATATGTATACATATATATATGTGCATATATATATGTGTGTGTATATATATATATATATATATATATATATATATATATATATATATATATATATATATATATATATATATCTTGGTCTAGCATTAACATGGTTTGTGTACTGATACCTTGTCACACTGGTTTGTAGATGTTATACCACCCAAGATTCGTAAAATCGGTCCGGCGACTCGGTCTGGTGAGCTGTTGGTACTGTACCGTTGATACTGAATAGTAGTGGCGGCAGCGGGCAAGCAGGTTTCCAGTGGCGCCGGTCTTTTGAAGCTTCCTACTGTCGCCTGCTGCCTCCCTTCGCTGTCCGCCCCGGAGCCGTGCTCCGACTGTGAGCCGCCGGATCGATACCATACCATTGATACTGAATAGCGGCGGCAGTGGGCAAGCAGGTTTCCAGCTGCGCCGGTCGTTTGAAGCTTTGTGCTGCCGCCTGCTGCCTCTCTCCGCCCCCCCGGAGCTGTGCTCAAACTGTGGTTTCGGGTCCGATCGCCGTCCGGATCGGTACCATAGGTACAGTTTTAAAATCTTGCTTGTAAGTAGTCTTGAATGGTCAGATTGATCTAGGTTGTAGGACTCGATATTCTTATGACTTATTACATTTTTTGACAACCTTGTTTAGAGAGACCCAGCATTAAGGTTAGAGAGTATTTAGGGTATCCGTTAACCCTTGGAGAGGAGAAGTTAAGGCAGAAACCTTAACTGGTTGTCTAAGGCACACTATGAACAAGCGAGGATGTGAAAGAAGTTTGCTGAAGAGAATACCTTGAACCCTTAGGGTATGTTCGGTAGAGTGGATTCCACCGTGGAAAGGATGAAAACATCAATGAATCTAGTTGGAAAGCCATCTAGATTCATTGATATTTCCATCCTTTCCACGATGGAATCCACTCTACTGAACATACCCTTAGCGACAGAGTGAAAGTAATATGAGGTTCAACAGTATTTAACATCCAATTGAGAATATCATAATCTGATGTTACTAAGTAAGAAAAGCCCAATATCAGTGTCACCAATTTGTTCAGCGTTAAGATGGAATTTCCCATGAAAGCTGACAAAGAAAGGCTTGATTGATAACATAAGTGATAGTTGGCATCACTGAACTTGCTAGTTGTGCCTATAGAAAACCTTTCATATCAAAATATGTCGAGCTGTGTTGACAACAATACTAATTTGTCTGAGAGAGGTGATGCAGCCTAGAAATCACCTGTTCATTGGGACAGAAGTCAGGATTGCTGAGTTCAGTGATGAGATGACCATGAATTCCTCTTTAGCTCATCATGAAGAAAAGTAGGGGAACCAAAGATTAGAGCTGGCTTGTGGACTGTCTGCTGGCTAGCTTAGGTGGCGTTGATGCATGCAAACAGTCCTTGCAATGCGGGATTAACAGCTGTGAGGTGTTGTTATTAACTGCTGCTGTCTCACTGATTGCTGTGGTGTCACTGGATTGCTACAGAGCCGTCACTGTAATAGATGGAGGAAAAAAGGGAGAATGAAAGAGAGATTATGTTATAGTTTGAAGCAGCAGATTATTGTTAGTCTAATCTCTTATATAGAGAGATGGACAGTGAAGAGTAGTTGTGAAAAGTGAAAATGAATCTCTGAACTAATGTCTAGCTATTCACAATTTTAACTTTTTTTCTCCAGGAGTTCTAACGTCTTTGCTCAGATGTCATCATCTTTTCAGAGATAGAGGATGCAAAAGTTCACAAAGATAACAAATCTATTCAGAAACTCATCTATCTTGAAATAATATCTAGTAAAACACATATTTTCAACTTTTTTTGCTCTTGGAGTTCTTACATCTTTTGTTACACTTAGATCATCCGTGCTGTATCAGAAACTTACCCACAAAAGGCATTGTCTGGCTAATGTTGCTGAATATCTGCCAATCCATATGTGACAGTGTTGCTAACATCATATCAACTATGAAGAGTGTCTAGCCACATACGTGGTCCTCCCAAATGAAGTTCCATATTTTTGGCTTGAATCTCATGCAAATGCCATCAGATTTATGGCCTGATATAAAATTTTATTTATTGCCATTGAACTAAATTTTTGTTTCTTGAATTTTAAACGTACTCATCAGGTTGTTAATTTGTAGGAAGCCAAATTCTTAATCTGAACTGCAGATACAGGCAGTATGTAACCATAATATTTGTACTGTTGAATGTTCTTCTGGATATATTATTTATCTTCTATTATATCACATGGTATACCGCAATAAAGTATTCTATTGATCGTGTCTTCAAAAAATAATTTACTGTCTCTTGTTTGAGTCTTATTATCTTACTCATTGGAATTCTTTTCTGAGCTCATGTTAAAAGAGCGCATGTTCTTTTCTTTACATAATGCCATTAACAATAACTTGTCGATGAAATTTTACTTTCAAACTTATACTAGAACTACTTATTCTTTTGTCACCAAGTTAGCAATTTCTTGTTCTCTGTTTTACTTGAATACTTACAGGGTGAGATAGGACGAAGAAGTGGAGGTGATAATGTACTTGAAAGAGAAGGATATGCTGTTGCTGCTGGATATGCTTTGGGACTTGTAGCTTTAGGTTTGTAATGTTCTGTTGTGAAATAGTCTGCAAGTGTTATCTTGATTAATTAACTGAATATTTCTTTGTAGGTCGTGGAAAGGATGCATTTGGCTTTGTAGATACTTTTGTGGATCGACTTTTCCAGTATGTTGGTGAGATAGGAGTAAAAAATGTAAATATCTACTGGAGTTGATCATGTAATACAGATTTGTACCATCTCGAATAACTTTATCTGGACTCTTTCCTAATCATCACTGGTTTTTCTGTAGGAGAAATCTTTGTTAGCTGCCCAAACATCTGATGACAATACCCGAGATCTTGGGCAGGTTGAGTTTGTCAGCTTTTATCTTTTCTTGTTGAATAAACATTGAAAATTGTGGTATAATTTTACTAATCAATCTTATTATCCTACTAATAGATACAACTGTAAATCTTCACTATAAGAAATATTTGTTAATACCTCTCTAGATGGTGGATGGAGCGCATATAAATGTTGATGTGACTGCTCCTGGTGCTACAATTGCAATAGCACTAATATTTATGAAGGTGAGGTTTCTCGAAGGAAGAAAACATCACCATTTTTTATCTTTATATTTGTTCTTTATTACATTAAAAGCATTATAATTCTTTACTTGTTCCTTATGCAACATTTACATTGGTATGTTATGCATTGAATTCCAAATTACAGACCGAATCAGAAGAAATTGTCTCTAGACTTCGTCTTCCAATCAGTCACTATGATTTGCAGTATGTACGGCCTGATTTCATCATGCTTCGTGTTGTTGCACGGAATTTGATAATGTGGAGCAAGTAATACTTAGTTTGTTCTTCATCTTGATAAGCCCGTACTAATTTTTCAGTTGATACTAAACATTGAATGTTTACAGCATGCAGCCATCCAGGGATTGGATTGAATCTCAAATTCCCGATTTTATTAGATTAGGGGTCCTGAGATTAGGTGGATCAAATGATGATGATGAGTTTGATGCAGAAGCTGTTGTTCAGGCATATGTTAACATAGTAGCTGGTGCCTGCATCTCACTTGGTATTCAATCAATCTGTTGATCATTATTTCAGAGTCAAACGTAATTTTCTGCTTCTGTGATTGTCTTGTACACTTTATTCATCTGTGTATAATTCATGATTCATTTTTTACTTAGGAAGAATATCATATTTTCTATAATTTGGCGATGCAGTAGGAATAATGGTTATGTTAACCTTTTCAATGTCTTTCTTTGGTTATTTAACATCCAGAATTGGATCTCCCTGTCCGGATAGGCAATTCAGGTCTGAAATTACAGACTGCTGAAGCTGATCATTGATTTTAAATCTCCAAATTTTTTGCTCAGCTATTTGTTTTACGTAGTCTTGATCAGTGAACTTAACGGTGTATTAATTTAAATATGGTTTTACAGTTAGAACATAGTTTCTCACATCATGTGGTATTGCTTCTCTAATATGTTAATCATGGTAATTATGATTGTTTAGATTGATTGGGGAATCACTTATCTTATTAAGTTTGATATACCGATCTCTTTCCAATCAAGGTTTATATTTTACAGCAGTGATTTTCTACACTAACGAATAATTTATCTACTTCAGTGGACGAAAGCACTCAATCATGTTGACATGCTTTTTGAAACCCATGTCTTCTAAGCGTTACGATGCTCTGTTAATTTGACTGTGCATTGATATCTGCTCCATACTAAAGTTTGATGTTTTCAATTTTTTTGACCTCATGCTCATCTGCTTATTGTCATTGTGCCTGTCTCCATTTTTATCAGAAGGTTGTTATAAGAGCTGCACATATCAGATCATTAATTGAGAATCAGTATCCCCCTTTTTTGTCAACCTCATGCATCTGTTTATATCTTCCTCTTAAATGGTAATTGACTTTTTTTTATTATTAGTGTCATGGAAAGCTGTAATTATTTCTGTTAACATTTACATTAGTACTAAATAGAATACTTTTTTTGTTTATTAGTGTCCGATTGAACTTAGAAGTGACTATGTATTCCTATACATGTCTTTTAATTATCGTTGTTTTTATAATTATGTTCAGTTGTAAAAGGCGTGCAATAGTTGATTTGTTATATGATGATCTTGACAATGATCATGATATTCCCACATAATCACTGAACTCTTTGGATGCTTAGTTTCTTTGCATTAATTTAAATTCATTAATGTTTCTGTAATAGTTTGGCAAATGACTGCAATCCACTGTTCACATTTGTGCACATCAAATTTGCTAGAACATGCTGATCCCCACATAACTTGTTCTTCCTTTTGATTTGAAGCTATTGATAATAGGTATATCTAGACATGTAGTTGAATCAATTTGATTTTTTGAACTTTGAACTTATTGTGTTGCTTATATCTAATTTATCAATTGAAAAACTTTAGATACTTGTGCTTGAGTTAAAATCTTAAAGAGATTATGTTGCTTGGGTATTGTTTATGCACCTTATTATGCATTGAAATACTTTATTAAAGTTGGTATATTGATTATGCATGCTCTAATTTGTTTCCCTCAGTAATTAAATTTGATGACGCTTTAAAAGATTGTTAGGATTGAGATCCTACCGAGAAGCAGTAAAGCTTCTATGGGATTAGAATGTAAGATCAGGTCCTAGGGTTTTAAGATTCTGCCAAAAGGGCATAAATATATATAATATATTCATGTACTAAGAGTAATATAGATATTTTAACAAATAATGAGTAATAGTAATTAATATCTGTCACACTTCAGCAAGATACTTACTATTTTCCAACCAATCAGGTCATGTATTTTTACAATCGTGCATATATAATAACTTTTAAAGAGGACATTTATTAAATTAAAGCCAACAGGAATCAAATAAATTAGATAACTAAGTATTAAGTATAAATTTAACTTGCTTATTAGCAATATTTTCCTAATGAAATTCAATAATGAAAAAACTTATGAAGGCCCTAAATAGATATGACCTAGTAGATACTAGATACCACGATGGTCCAAGTATCCAACGCAATATATTAATTATGCAGTTCAATTTTACTTGTACAATTGTAAGATGAAGGCCACAAGGATAAGTTCATAAAGATGAAAACAATGTGTAAAGAATGCTTGAGGACGTGTATACTATAATGAGTTATATCACAATAAATTAAAGCCAAATTATGAAGACACAAAGAAGATGACTAACAAAAACAATAGGAATAATGACAAAAATGGTAAAGATAATGACAATAACAATGAAATTAGAAAAGATATAAATTACACCTTTTAATAATCAACGAATTAACTATTCAAAGTTGTTTGTCCAAGCATTTGCCGAAGTTATTTCTTGATGCATTTGTCAAAGATATTTGTCATAGTATTATAGCGATTCGTCAAAGATTTGTGTCGATTGTGAATCAAATAAAAAAACTAGTAGAAGATAGGCTAGCGGTAACATTCAAGTATTGTTGGTCAATAAAAGCTATGAATAGGACAAGCGAATGAAGTCATAAAACTATTATATTTTATTATTATAATTATTTAAATAACTTATGAGCATAGGCTAGTATTCATCAAGTTAATAAGTTAGTCAATCACTGAATTTGACACATAGTCACCAATGTCGTAGAAATGAAATAGATCATAGGGATCCTCATTGTTCCTACATCCGTCAAGATCCTACCCCCGTTTTAGATTGTTAGTCTAATTTGAATTATAGAATTGTAAGGTCGTAAGATCCAACATGAGTTCTTACAACCTTAATGCTTTATATTGTTATTTCGTTTTTGCATATATTTCACTAATTAGTGTGAACTGGTTGTAGGATTAAAGTATGCTGGCACCAAAAGCGAAGAAGCCCATGAGCTGCTTTACAGTTACGCTATTTATTTTGTTACTGAGGTAAAATGTTTTTCTTTACTCTATTACTTGTAATAGTGGCTATACGTAAATGTTGGAACTACCCTTTTGTAGATTAAGCATATTCCTGCAACGACATCACTTGCCTTACCGAAAGGGATACTACAATATGTAGACCGCGGGACTTCCGAGATATGCCTCCATCTTATTGTTCTTTCACTCTCATTGGTGAGAAGTTGACTAACTCTTTTTTCTTTCATATTGGAATGCTGTCCTGCTCTGATTACTGCATACACATACACTAAAATGAGCATTACTTTGGCTACTAAAAGATGTTCTAATATTTACCACAAGTGTTAGAATATACATATGGTTCCATATGGAGTATTTTTAAATTGGACGTAATGCATTGAGTTGTATGGGGCTATGCCCAATTTGTAATTCATTGGATAAATAATACTTACTCTCTAAAAATTTTCACTTGGCGTGGGAGCAAGTCATGGTTTTTTTGCTCTCCCACTTACTACCTATCACTATTTATCATTTCTCTTAGCTTGGAGCTGGCACTCTTTCTTTGTTGCTGAGCTTTCTTCCTTGGTTGCTTGTTGAAGCTTTGCAGCTTTATGATGTTGCGTCTTTTGCAGGTGCAATTTCCTTATTTAGAATGGATGCCTCTTCTTCTTGGCTTGTCATTCTATTTTTGTTGAAGTTGTCATAACAATAAGTTCTCTGCTCTTCTAACAGTAGGGTGAGTGCTCCCTACAAGGCATGTGTTTCTTCTTTTACTCTCTTGTTCCTTACTTGCTGTAGCCTCCAAAGCTCCTTCCATAAGGTGCCATGCACATCTTCTTTGAGCAAAGCTCTATTCATTATGGTCTCTACATCGTAATTTGATCTCGTTGCTATCATTGCCTCTCTACCATGTAGGGTTTTATATCTCGAACAAAAGCTCCCACATAAGTCACTTCACTGTTGTTTCTTGGTCTTCTTAGCCAATTCGCTGATATTGATATGAAAGCTTTTGCTTTTCACTACATTGTCGTAATTGAATAAGCCACATCCATATTTCACTATGATTTTGAATATTGATCTGTGTACCAGTTCACTCTCAAATTGGTATATGCTTGCTTGTACCTACATACGGTATCGATAATATTGATCACTATAAGTTGCAACTAAGGAATCACAAACTAGTTCACCAGTGCAGCAAGGGCTACATATTGGTCCAACCTTGTACATATCTATGGACACTTTGGTGGAGTTGTCCTCTCCATGCTCTCACTAGTTGTTGCATTAATTGGAAGGCTCTTTGGATCGGCAGCTTAGGTCTTCCAGTGATCAGCTCTTGCTGATGCAGTCATCATAACTTCTCTCTCCGTTCTGTTTGCCATCTCACTTCCACAAACTAGAGTAGAGTAGTCATCTCTTTTGTGAACTAGCTCAATTTTGTTTACTTCAGCTTAGTTGTGGTCTTCCACTCAGCATCGAGATACACAACGGTTCCATCAGCGCGGGCAACTATGAGGAGGTGCGCCTGATCTGTGCTATGGGCACGCACGATAAGCACGGGATCAAGATCTAGATGGGGGTACTACAAGAACGCGTTCGTGTACTCAACAGTGATCACCACAGTCAACGAGTTGCACTCGAATCTGGTGGGGCATGTGCTGGACCAGGTGAAGAAGGTGAAGGCGGAAGTGATGGCTGATGGGGAATGCCGGGTGTAATTTAAAATTTTTGCAGTCCCAGGACGCAGCGGAAGAAGCATTACACCAAAAACACATTACTTTCCCAAGGATCCATGCGAGAGAGAACACAAGAATGTGTTAGGGTTAGTACCTCAATTGCTTGTTAGGATGAAGGTGCCAAGTTGAAGACGCTCAAGTGCTCGTCCTCTACAAGTATCCTCGTGTCGACCTTCTTAACGTTGCTCCCTTCCACGCTTGGTGCTAGCCTCGGGAAGAGTAGATCATCTCTTTGATTCTCCTTCTTCTTCTCCCTTCGTTCTTCACGCCAACAAGTCCCTTGCTTGGAGACTTTCGGCCAAACAAAGCTGAAGAAGGATGGTGGCGCAACACTTGAAGAAGAGGGCGGCGGCTAGGGCTTGGAAGCTTGCGCAACTTCAAGTGGAAGTTGCCTTGCCCTTGGCTTGAATTGATGTATCAAGAGAGGGGAGCAAACCCCCTTTCTTTTATAGCCTTTCAAGCCTCCACCGCCCTATCCCTTTCCTTCTATGGATTGGCGCAATTCCTCCAAGGAATTTGCCCTAATAGTTCAGCCGCAACTAGCCTTGAATTTGCGCAAGAATAAAGCTTGGAAAGTACCAAGCTTCTTGCCAAATTAAGTGCTAGTCTATTAGTTGAATTCATTTGGTCTTACCATATATGTTCTTGGCACAATTCTTCTAAAGAATTGGCGCAAGAACTCAGCCACCATATCTCTTGAATTGGCGCAAATTGAAGTATAGAAATAATCTAGCTTCTTGCCCTATCAAGAGTAATTTGAGTTCTTATCATAATAGGACTTACCATATATACATGGCTGATTTCTTGCTTGAATTAATCAAGCCATTCACGCCAATATGACAGCCCTATTCGTCCAAGCAAGTTTCCAATTGAGGAAACCAATTTCCAAAAGGATTTATACACCTCATTGGCGCATATTCCATATATGGAATTATCTCATGTGCCTAAGTGTATTTCCAACTCCTATTAGGATTTAAACTTGCCTCAATTAGATTTAATCCACAATCACTAATTGGATTTGGATCTCAATACTAATTAGGCCCATGAATTAAATCCCAAATTGGATTAGGATTTGCGCCCAATATAATGGGCCTCATCCAATTCCAATTTCTATTAGGATTTGAATTCTTGTTGGATTAAGATTCGCGCCCAACCACTATGAGCCTTATCCAAACCAAATTCTTATTAGGATTTGAATCCTAATTGGATTAGGATTCTCATTCATGGTAGAATTAGGATTCCAACTCCTAATAGGATTAGGATTCCAACTCCTAATTAAATTAGGATTCCAACTCCAAGTTGGATTAGGATTCCAATTCCTAATAGGATTAGGATTCCAACTCCTAATTAAATTAGGATTTGAATCCAACATGGTATATCGTCTCAAATCCAAGTTCAACTCCCATACAGAGTACATACTTGACCAGGATATACATAAACCCATGAATCCCAATTGGACTCAGATTCAACCATGGATCTGTCTTGGACTTAGAATCAGAATGAACTCAAATATATTCCAAGATATTCAGATCATAAAACAAAATCAAGAGTCTATTGCGTGTGACCCCATAGGATCCACATGACGATGGCAATGATGATGAAACATCATAAGTAGTGAGAGGTATCTAGCAACACATCACTACTACCCATGTCATAGGACTAAAGTCATCTGGCAACAACTCCCTGGCAAGCAACGAGGATTCTCATGCATCCTAGATCCCTTTGCCTGAACTGATATCCCGCCATTGGATTTAGTCTCAAGTTTATCAATCCAATCTATTGGTCATGACTCAACCAGTGTGGCCACACATTCCTGTCATGCACCAATGAGGTGGGGCTCCCCAAAGTGGATATCATGCTTCCTATGAAGGAAGGGGCAAATCCTACTATTGGTCATCCATATCTCTACATGACTTATGATATGGCCAATGACAATCGTTTTGGCCTCCCATTTACGGAGAGACGTAAGACTGCATCAAAGCATACCCATCATCATATATAGACATGAATACCTCAAGTCTAAGGATCAATGCAAACCTTTCGCATGTAAGATTGACTTGTTGACTAGACAAGTCAATCCTCACGGTGGGTCACTTCAGTGCATCCAATGCACCTGTATGTCTGCGTTACTGTGCCCCGCACCTAACCAGCCCATACCCCAGTCTCATATGCACCAAAGCTGTCCCATATCGGCTAAGACACCTTGACTGGGGATTACTTATGAGAATGAATCCAACCAAACTCATGGGACATTAATTATGCAATCCAATACATGAACGCAATGAACGCAAGTAAAACAATCTGTATAATAACGACCATGCCTTAATTGATTATATTAATTATATCAAAGTACATTCAAACAATGTCGGACCAAGTCCATTCATTGGTCTGCAGGGCATTAACACTAACAATGGTAGAGTACATTCAGTCGCCAATGGTGGATGTGACATGGGTGGGTTTAAGGGACATGGACATTGGTTGGGCAAAGCTAGTGTACAGGGGCCTGCGGAGCGCATGATGGGGGTCTTCCTGGCATTGCTAAGCTAGGAGGAGGACAGGATCCTATTGCCAGTTTACTTGCCTTGCTAGGCAATCAATAGTAAAATCTCACTGTACAAATATATATAACAACATCCGTCAACACCGATAGTATAATACATCGGCCACATGGCCAAAATATCACTAGCTAGAACAATGTACAAAAATGAAAAATACAACTATTACCAAGAAGTCATCTATAACTATCTATCTATGATCAATCCGCCTGCAATAGATCCATACCTGTACCTAAAACAAAACATATAAGAAGGGGTCAGAAGGGCTAAGTAGGGATTAAGTATATGGCGCATCAATATTAAGGAAAATCGTGTCGTATATACATACAATGCAATCTACCAGGGTGCACCAAACATATACTTTGTAAACCATGCATAAATATAATAAATATACATCATTACACTAAAACAATACAGGGCTGAGAGTCAACTCGTCCCCAATGGACACACACTCATATCTAAGTAGTCCCCAGTGTCAGCTCGCATACTGGAAATGACTGCTCGTCAACAGTCCACTGGTACTGCATCCAGTACCCAATCATACCCATGCAATAATAGCACAATTGTATGATGATAACAATATAGTCTACGAGATTGTTCTTCATAGCATATTATATAGATCCAGCCTCAAAATATGTCCGACTTGCACTCCACCGCCTCTAGTACGGCCCGAATAATCAATGCATCGTGCAAAACAACACATATGCAGTGTAAACAATCGTAAAATCCCAGTTAACCAGAATAAAAGTATATTATGCAACGAAACATAAATAATTATTCATTACAATGGACAAAGGAATAATAATTTAATGGGAAAAATAACAATAGAGTAAACAGCAACATATTCCTAACTAAGTGGTAATGCCAAACCGTAGGATGCCTCCTAACCAAGTGGTAGTCATCCTAACCAAGTGGTAGTCATCTTGATCAAGGAACAAGAAAAGATCTCTACCTGCCACTGTAAATATGACTAATCTCAATTTCGTAACTTGCCCATCCGACACTGGGATACAGTTTAACAATTATTATTTATCTGTTCAAGTCCATGTATTTATACTTTCATTTATTCATCTATTTTTAATTTATTTTTTTACTTTTCCTTAATTACTTTTATGGATCTATTATGGTTTGTTCTACAGTGTATTAGCAATTATCTGTCTAAACAATCTGTTACACTATAGCATGCAAGTTTTCTTATTAAAATATGTATGAGGTAGGTTAAGTACTAACCTCGTCCATAGCATGTGTGGACGCACTGATCGTCGGGGTCGAATGGACGTCACAAGACAGTTCATCGGAAAATTTGCTGAATTAGTACTTTGTCTCCGGTGCTAGTGACCCTTTCCAATTAGAGGTCCGTTGCACCACGAAGCTCGCCGGAGCAGCAAGAATTAGAAAATGCGTAAAATACCCTTTTATGCGTTAAAGGACTTCATCGGACCTTCACCAGAAACGCACCAAAAGTTGTCCCACGCATGCTAGAATTTTGCCGGATCTTCGTTGCCAACCTCGCCGGAGCTCAACGATGAGCACCAGAGCTGCTGGGGGAGAAAACAGCTCCACCAGAGTTGGGGTTCAGTGTGCCCACTCCCTGCTGCATCTCGCTGGCTGAAGAAAGCAAAGGGAGAGGGGAAATAAGGCCGGTCGCTGAGGTCATCGCTGGCGCTTGAGCTCGTCGGTGGCTGGAGCTTGCCGGATGCGAGAGATAAAGGTGAGGCGAGTGTGAGTTGCGAATGGGAGATGCAAGAGAGATGTAGGAGGTGTGCACAAGGCGGGCGAGGGGAAGAGAAAATGGAGAGAAAGAAAGTGGCTGGGACGAGACAAGACAGGGAAGTCTCGTCCCATCAATCCTTTCAATGTTTTTTTTAATGGCAGATAATATCTTCACTTTGAAGATATTGAACTTGAGATTTAGCGGTTATAGATATTAAATTGCACTACATGTTGCGGTCAAGCATCCAATTTCATCTCTTGTGGTAGTGTTTACTTGTTCAAACATCCATATTGAAGTTAATTTTTGAAATAAACTATTTAGCGAAATGAAAAGCGAAGAAAGATTCGGTGATATTTATGCAAGTATATAATTGTTGCCTAATAAAATTGCAGCAAATCAAGTAGCTTTTCTTGACCACTACAGCTATCCGCCTTTCGGACACCCCCACCAAACACAACCTTTAATGATCCAAGATGTGCTTGAGAAGGCAAGAGTGACTATATGAGGTAATGTGGTGGAAGGGGCCACAAGATTCATTGATGAGTCCATCACATGCCAATTTGATAAGTCTCTTGTATTCAGACAATGGGTTGGTGACCATAGATGTTGAAGATAAATTAGATGAGGCTATAGATGACAGCCCCATAGTGACTTGAGTAGAGGGTGAAACAATGATAGCCTTGACATGAAAGATGGTTTTTCAAACTTTTTGCTAGCAATGATCTATGGTGTGATTAGTTCTACCATTGTGAGTGTGTGGTGGGAAATCCCGTCCACGCCAAGACTAGGCCTTGACTTGCAGCCTCGATTCCCGGCTTGTTATGCAACAAGAGTGTTATTGGAGTCACTTGTGGTAGGTATTAGTGGCACACTAGTTCGGAACATGCCTTATATATATAGGCTTGCAATGATGGCATACACAAGGAATTGCGATTGAGTTACAGAGAATGATTCACCAATCCGGAAAGAAATATTGCCACTAAGAAATCATAATGTAGAATGGTATTAGGTTACTTCATCTCACTTTTATTTAAGCAATGTGTAATACTTTTGAGGGGTTGTCCATCTTGTTGCAAGGAAAAAAATTCCTCATACAAACGGTATACATAGCAGTTGTTTGTTATGGAGTATATGTGGAGGCCATAATGCCCAAATAGCCTTTCCTAATGTTAGAAACTTGATTGTAGATGCTATGTTTGTCTCCATGTTATTCAAGATTACAGTGAAAATTGTCAATAGATGACTGGCATATGATGGGTCAGTGCCATGATTGAATCCACAAGAGATAGTTGGCATCATTAAGCTAAATGATGGCGGCAAAGGTGGCTGTGGGTGTAAGTTTCAAGAGAGTTAAGGAGGCTTCCATGATGGCATATGAGTTCATCTGCAAAGAGTTAAGTAGCAGACTAAATGAGAATACATCTAATGAAAACACAATCACACAAGTCCCCTTGTGCTATTTGTGCTAGAAATAGTAATATTAGAATGAGTTAAATTGGATTGTCACATATTTACCAAACAATATTTAAAATATTATTGCTTTTGTATTCATGACCTATATATACAGATGTTACATCTATTATGTAATTCAATAGAATATGTTACATCTATTTGCTTTTAAAATTTTATATGATATTAAAGAGTCTCATTGTAGAAGTTTGTTATGCAAGAAATGTAGAGGATAGGCGATCTAGTTGTGTCTTTTACACTTGGGTTTGTGACTTCAGCACTTGGAAAAGTAAGAAATATGTTCTATAGTACGTTTTAATTTTGGAGCTGAATATTAGCTTCAACAATATCAGATGATTGGGATTTGTAATTTTTTATACTATTTTGCTCTCTAGAAGAAGTTAGGAATGGTTATTGTTAAGCTTTTGCTTTGGGGGGGTGTTAAAGAAAAATATTAGTTATGGCTTCAGTTCCACAAGGTTCTAGTTGGTTTTATTATATTTATGTTGGTTCTTATGCCTTATTGGTGTTGACTTAATGTAATTATGGTGTTTTGACTTTTGATTTGAACATTGGTTTTAAACAGTTATTTTCCTTGTTTTCAATTATTGTTAATGGGGGCTCTACATTGCTTCCTTTTTATTTGTAACTTATTATTCTATTTAATTTTCTATTGCTTCCGAGTTTCATCAGTCGTATTTCAAGACTTTTTGAAATAATCCTTTGTTGCTGATTACTATATTCATGCTTGAGATAAACTAATGACTGAAACTTCAAACTTCCCCTTTTGTATAATATATTTTGTGTATTAGGTTATGGCTGGATCTGGACATCTACAAACATTTCGGTTATTGAGATACCTGCGTGGTCGAAGTTCTACAGAAGGGCATATAAATTATGGAATTCAAATGGCTGTAAGTCTTCAATCTTTACTACATATTTAAAGTTCAGAGGTGCAATCGCAATATTTTAGAATGTCAAGCATATTCTCTCTTTTTAAATATTGTATTCCCACGCAATGGCTTTATGCAAGTAATTTTTTCTCCACCTTCCTTTTTTTTCTCTTGGTTTCAACTTGGATTTAGATATCTACATTTGGTTCACGGGAAGACACCTTTTTGTGCCGATTAATATAAAAGTGAATGTTAAATTGTGCATTCTTATAGTCACCTTTCCGGTCCCAGTAGGTTATGATCTTGTAGGTTCTTTGAAGATTTTATTTTGAAATTCAATTTGTAACTTCAGATCATGGTTTTCCTACTTGGAATGCTGATACAATAGCATATACAACCTGATTCGCCAGTTTCTTCTAGATTTAGTTGTCAAATTTTCAAATTACTGCCATTATTTTTGGACTTCATAACATATTAATTAATAAATTTGGACTTTATAGGATCATGTTTTGTTTTTCTTTTTTGATGCTTTTGGCATTTTCAATTATACCTAAATGAAATCTGATGCTGAAATTTCTAGTGTGAATTGTATCTATCTTGTGTTTACTATATAGAAGTTGATAAATCTCGTTCATCAACTGAATGCAAGATCACATAACATATGTGAAAGAATAACCATTGGAATCATTGCTGGATCGTGTGATCATGGAACTAGAGTGATTCTAATTATGGTTATTGGCTAAGTTCTTGGAATGATGATATTGATAGATTCTTGCATTGCAGGTAGTTTCTTGTTGCCTTGATGATGATGACTAGTTATAACCAAAATTGTTTTAGTGCATAAATTGCCAAATGGATTCAATTATGTGGTTAAACACTGAAGTCCTTTTTTAGGCAAGGGAAGCCAAAGGCAACTATTTATTTTAAAAACTTGTGTTGCAAAACTTGTGTACATGGTCAAATCTTTTAGAAGTTTAAGAGAAGATAGCTAACAAGAGATTTACAACATATTTTTTAAGGACAAAATCACAAAACTATAAGTAAATTTGACAAATTACTTCGATATTTCAAGCATTATATGTTGACAGTAAAAAAGGTCAGGTTGTTTTTTTGTTGGTTCACAGGAATTGTTGTTATGATAAGCTTATTGCTAACTCATATAGCAAATGAAACTATATAACTTTTATTAGTTGAATGGAAAATAGTTAATATACTTCGTTCATACCAAGAAGTAGATTATGTGTGTAAACTCTAATTAATTTGAAATTTGTGGTAATGATTCATTTTAACTCTAGCATGTTGTAATTATTGCTCATTCTTACTCTGTCATGTGGTATTGTTTCATTCTAATTTTCAGATGTGATAATTACTCATTTTTTCATTCTAATTCTAGTAGTATCCATGTAAGAAGGATGTTACGGATTGCCATTGATTATAAATCTCATGGACCTCCTAGAGATGCTCTTGCTAGATTGTGATATTCAAGTTATTCAGTATATGTGGGAAAGGGTTTCATGGCATATGACATATTTTCACACTTGCCAATCCTAATTTAGTTCAATTGAGCATTAGTATGGACAATTGTGTATTTATTTCTTCTTGCCTCAAACACACAAGTAAAATAAGTAAAAATCAATTGAGAGGGATAAATTTTTATTAGCTTTTATAGGGTTTGGCTTCAAGCAAGATGGAACATTAAGATATACAGTAGAATTGGCTTATGTTTATTGCAGTCAAGCATCCTAGTTATTCTAAGGTGAACAGAAGATAACAAAACAAAATTTTCTCTTGTTAAGTTGTTGAAGCTTGTATGTGCACCTTATTGCTCAAACTCATTGGTCAATAATAGTCAACAAAATGTTTGTGTTAATTTTTTTATTTTAAAGCTTTGGAGGTATTGTTTGTTACGTATGCTTCTCCACTCAATTCACAGGGCTTTAAGTTATTCGTCTGAAAAATACGAAGTGTCAAGTTCTAGAATACATTTTTTTTGTCTTGAAGCACTGCCTTGACAATGAAAATAAACCTAACAGTGTCTTGAGTAGATATGTTACCATCTTGAATTAATGAACCTTCAAAGTTTACAATTCAATTGCGTAAAGGATGACTATAACATTTGTCATGATTTTGCACATATTTTTGTACATCTATGCATGCTGCACGCCAACTTGATTGTGTTGACTTTACAATCAATTGCAGTTATATTAAAAGATTCTAAACTCTGCATCCTCAAACCTTACAGAGGTTGGAAATGTCAGTGATCTGGTAGGAGGTCGGCCATTTTGGTTGGGGCAAGATTATTACCGTAGTCTTAGATCGATCTTTAACCATGCATGGAATGTGCTTTTTCTATCATTTAGCTAAAAGCTACCATTTTGAATATTGATTTCTATACATCATTGTCTGTCCCACATTAAGTAATGGAAAAGCCTTATCATGGATTTTATCTTAGAATCACCAAATAGTGGTCATGACCATGACTCTATGTTAGTATTTAGTTGATAAATGGTGGATTTTATTGTGTGTACTAGGATCAATAATGGCTTTCACATGACTAGGTTATTCTACAACAAATTACAAGGTTGTACAGTTCCAACTGCCATTGTGTAACACCCCTAGATGATGATAATTCAATTAATGAAAATTCATATCATTAAAAAATTTTTTGCTGTATATACTAGGATCAACATTTGATAACCTTTTCAACATGAACAATGTATTTTTTTTCTTCTTTATATCATCACCCAAGGGACAACAACAATTGTATATCAATTATTTACCTGATTCAAATAAGAATTTTCTATTTCATAAACTCTTGTTCATAATAAAACTATAACATATTTTGTATTATGATATACAAGCCATAATTTGCTCAACCTTATCTTTCATTTTCAAAACAAACTTTGAACAATAGACTTCACATTTCACATGAACAACACCCAAAGTTTCAAAACATTAATATCCTTTAATCTTCCATAGCCCAAAGCTAACTTGTAAAATGGTTAGAATGCAAGAATTGAGCAAGAATGCTCCGCAAGTAATTTAGATTCCAAATGATACCAAATCATGAGATAGGTCATTCCAATTTATTGGAATTTGTCATATTTTCATGCAAATAAATTATAACATATCTTTTGAAGAATTAAATCTCTAAAATGGTTCCATAAGTAAAATCATATAGCAACATGATAGGTAAACAAGAAGCACGAGGAACATAGATAAGAATCAATCCATGAGGTAAAGGATTGATATATGATTATTGTTGTCTCTTAGGTGATGATACAAGGAAAAAAAGCATTTTTCATGTTGAAGGTTATCAAATATTGATCCATAGGAAAAAAAATTTTAATGTTACGAATTTTCATTAATTAGATTATCATCATCTAAGGGTGTGACAAATGTGGTGTCTGAGCAAAAAATTTTAGGATTTTCTAGGAATCTTTCATTTGATCATGATGATATTTAGTGATTAATAATATTTAATTTGATGATTGTTTAGGTAAGTAAGATGACAAGGTCATCACAATCTCCTAGTGATTCTCTAAATTAAATGGCCTGTGTTTTAAAAGCTTTGGAGATGATGTCTAGTTTGATGCAACAACAAATTGTGAGAAGTGATAATCAAAATAATTATGTTACCTCAAGCCAACAAAATAGTGATCATATGAGAATAGAGATGGTTAAGAAGTTAAATCCTTCTTCATTTTATGGTGATCCAAATGTGGCAGAAAAGTGGATTATGCAAATGGAGAAAATATGTATAGTTACCAATTATTCAGATAGTCAAAAGGTATTACTAGCAACATTTATGTTTGAAGGTGAGGCAGAGCATTGGTGGAGAATGGTTAAAATGGTATTTGAATCAAGGGAGGAACCCATCACATGGAATTATTTTCTTGAAAATTTTTATGAAAAGTACTTTCTAGAAAGCATTAGAGATCAAAGGGAAATAGAATTCTTATAGCTAATTCAAGGAAATCGGACTGAGGCATAACATGACGCCAAATTCACAGAGTTATCAATTAAGCACTCATAGTGTATTAACATAGTATAAATCATTCTTCCAATGACCAAATCCATCAAAATCGAAGCAAATTGATATCATAATGTCATCGAGTATAATTGATCATGAATTTGGACCAATAGTCAAAATATCACAAAGAAAGATAGGATTACTTGTCTAAAAAGCCAAAATCACTTTCAACTTATGTTTTCCCCTCTTCTTCCTCTTCCCCTTCCCTAAGTTTTCTTTCCCTTAGGTTAGGCACGAGCAAGCATGTGAAAATTCACCTTTTTTTTCATATTTATCTTAAGTAAATGAAGTAGCGTGAGGTGTAAGCATATGATGAAACAAGTAGCATGAGATGGCATGGTCAACAATAGTGGGCTTGAATTTTTATCCCTCATTCTCATTCCTCTTTTTAATTTTCTTTTGTCATTTTCACCTAATTTTGCAAACACATTTACCCAACTCTTCTTATCTTTTCATCATATATTAATCAAGTTCCTCAAATATTTAAAGTACTACAATAATAATATCACATTTGATAAAGATTTGACACATACTAATATGAATTTTATTCTCATATGTGATTATTTCTCCGGTTGTGATAAAAACTATATTTTTAGGGTATTTTTTATTGTGTCACTTTGAGAATTTGAGATATTAAGATTCTAAACTACTATGAAGTTGAACGTTAGCTTCATTATTTGTCACTAGCATTCAAATCAAGCACCTGTTTTAACTCGTTGGGGTCAAGTATTTGTTCAGTGGAGGAATGATATAATTGGTATTTTATTATTGAAGTGATTTATTTGCTAAATAGGCTGGTATTAGAATATATGATTAGTATTTTACTTGTGGTTGTTTAAAGCTTATAGATAGGGCTTATGATTATTGTGATGCGATATGTTATAATTGCTAGAGATTTGATTTTTCCTTCTCTCTAGTTCCTTCTCATGCGACTTCTCCCCCTCTGTTCTCTCTAATATCCATCTGGGCCCTGCACCAGTAGCATTCTTGTACACTATAGAAACTTGCCTCTATATTACATTAATGATTGTAGCCTGTGCACTTTGTTCCTTGCTTTGAAGACCATAAAGTTGTAGAATATCCACTTTCACCGAAGAAATCATATTTTAACCTGCAGAATAAGTTTTTGTGACAATAATTCATGTGGAAAGTTCTGTAGAATGCCAGCATATAACCGTCTTCTCTACACGGCAAGTTGGCAAAACACATAAACGTCCAAAGCAGTTTTACAATCATGCTGTCTTCACTGTGAAATTTAGACAGGGATATGTACATACAAAGATGTGTATAAGCTGCAATCAGAATAGACTACCAAGGAGTCCTAGGGTAGTTTGAAAATATAGGATAGATATATACTTTTTTAAGTGTGGACACGCAACTTGTTTGGAATGATTGATGTTAAGATTTTGTCATCATAAGTGTTCTAAAATTGTGGCTGGATAGAGATATTCACTTAGTTAAAACACAGACATGCAGCTTATTTGAAAGGAATGATATTATTTTTTTTGTCATCATTCATGTTCTCAAATAATGGCTTAGTGTATAACCCACAATGTCTATCTGGCATAATTATGCCTTTTTGCTTCAGTCCAATATTTTTAGCATACCTTTTTCCTATATATCTTTCTTTGTGAATTCAGAGTCTTTTACATGTTTGAATTTGCAGCTAAGTACCACATGTTCACTACACAGCACCATGACCGTTCACATAAAAGTAGCTGGTTTTGGAAATTTTGGTGAATTGTTAAATATTTTTAAAATTTTTCCTTGAGCTATAAGCTGTAATACCCTTTGTTTGCATATTTACAATAGGTTAGCTTGGCCATTGGTTTTCTATTTCTCGGGGGTGGTATGCAAACATTTTCAACTGGAAACAGTGCTGTTGCGTCACTCTTGATTACTCTCTATCCTCGTTTTCCTACTGCTCCTAATGACAATCGTTGCCATCTTCAGGTACATCAGACTTTCTACATCAGCTTTAATCTCTACTTGTATACAATTGCACATGTTTTGGACTCTTAGATTATGTCATTGGAAATTATTATAGGCATTCCGGCATCTATATGTTATTGCTGCTGAATCTCGTCGGGTACAAACAGTTGATGTTGATACAGGTCTGCCCGTTTATTGCCCCCTTGAAGTAACAATCAAAGAAACTGAACATTATTCTGAGACCAGCTTTTGTGAAGTTACACCTTGCATTCTTCCAGAACGCTCTCTGGTGTGTTTACTAACTCATCTCTGAATGTAACTCTATGTCGGATTACTAATATTAATTATGTATGTGTTACAAGTGATTATTTTTAGGCTTCTCTAATTTTACATTTTCATTTTTTTGTGCAATAGGCAAGTATGAACTTTATCAAGAATTAAGAAGATAAACATGGTTATATTTAGAGGTGGCCATGGGCCGTGCCCGGGCCGGCCCGGGCCCGGGCCCGCCTCGGCCCGGTTCCAGCCGTGCCGTGCCTGGCACGGCCCGTTTCAAATCGTGCCGTGCCAGGCACGGCACGGCAGGAAAACCGCTGGGCCCGGCACGGCCCGCGGCCCGATTAACCGTGCCGGCCCAGGCACGGTTCGGTTGGACCGTGAGCACGGATCCGGCACGCGGGCCAGGCACGGCCCGCGGGCTGATTTCGTCACGCGGGCCGAATACGGCCCAACGGGCCAAATGAGGGGACTCGGGCCGGCGCCCGATTGTGGCCCATGGGCCAAAGTTGGCCCACGGGCCGACTTTGGCCCGCGTGCCAAATTTAAAAAAAATTAAAATAATTTAATAAGTAAATTATTACTTAATTAAAATATATAAAATATGAATAAATAAAAAAAATTGAGAAATTGAGAATGTATATTGCATAAATTTTTGAAAAAATGTTAAAATTTTATATATTTTAGACCGGACCCATTACAGGCTGCCTACGTACCTCACTCAAAGGAGGAATCAGGTCTACGTAGTTCTCTTTTTACAACTCTTTTTACAACTCTTTCTACAACTCTTTTACAACTTTTTTTATAATTATGTATTACAACGTTTATCCATTGTTGCTTCCGCTTGCACTTCCAAGACTTTGTTCATCATCATCCGATGAAGTTGAATGACCACCTTTATCTTGAAGACGATCTTCAGCATCTAGCCAATCTTTAAGACAAATATATATTTCCACGCTTTCTTCGTTCATTCGGCTTCGCTTCTCGTCTAGCACCCTGCCGCCTGCACTAAAACAAGACTCCGATGCTACAGTAGACACCGGAGGAATTAGTAGATCACGTGCCATGGCAGAAACCACAGGATATGATTTTCCTTGTGATCTCCACCATGATAAAATATCAAAATTATCTATTTGTTCTTCTGTGAGTAAAGATGTATGATTATTTTCTAAAAAAAATATTAATTCATTAAAATTACTAGATCGACTTGTTGATGTTCCTTTTCTATTTAAAATTGTGCGTATTCTTCTTGTAATATTTTTACTATTAGTAGATACATTAGTTTGAGAGGATATTGGATTCATTGTATTTCCAAATTTTAAATTATAAATATTATACATTTCATCTAATAAGGTAGAAACTTTAATTTTTTTCTCATCTACTCCTTCAAGTTCCATATTTTTATAATATTCATCTAATAAAATATGAACACCTTCTAATTTTAATCTAGGATCCATAATTGAAGCTAAACAATATAAAGGAGATATATTTTTCCAATATTTTTTAAATTTTGTTTCCATTTTAAAAATTACTTGAAAAATATTTTCATCATGTCTATATTGAGAAAACATTTCACTAATTAAAACTAAATGTTCTAAAATTAAACATGATGTAGGATCATAAACACCAGATAAATGAGTGCTAGCATTATAAAAAATTTCTAAAATATTATGTAATAACTTTGCTTTATCCCAATCATTTTCTTCAATATTTCCATCAGGCATTCTTTCATTATAAAATAATGTAAGAGGATCCTTAAATGGAAAACATGTTGTTAGCATATCATAAGTAGAATTCCATCGTGTTTTAATATCAAGTTTAAATTTTTTATATGACAAACCATAAGATTTACATATTTGTCTAAAATCTTGATTTCTAGAAGTAGAAGAAGTAACAAATCTAACAGCATTTCTTAATTTAGTTACATGTTCATCTACTTCTCTTATTCCATCTTGAACACATAAGTTTAGAATATGGCATGCACATCGTATATGAAAAAAAGCACCATTAAATATTGGATTTAACAATCTTTTTAATTTATCAATTGCACTATCATTATTACTTGCATTATCAAAACTAATTGCAAAAATTTTATTAATTATATTATATGAATGTAAAATGCTATGAAATTGTCTAACTATAGCATTTGCAGTATGAGGATATTCAAAAATTTTAAATGCAATAATTCTTTTTTGTATAAAAAATTCACTATCTATCCAATGTGCCGTAATACACATGTATGACTGATCAGAATGATTACTGGTCCAAATATCAGATGTTAAAGAAATACAAGAAGTTAATGTAATTAAAACTTGTAAAAGATTAGTTTTATATTCAGAAAAAAATTTTATAGCATCCCTACGCATGGTTTGTCTACTTACTTTTTTATATTTAGGTTGTAGTGATTTATGTATAAATTTTTTAAATTTATAATTTTCTGCTAAAGAAAATGGTTGTTTATCCCAAACAATAAATTTAGCTAATTCTTTTCTAAGAACTTCAGTAGAATAATTAAAAATTTCAAAAGAACTAGAGAAAAGATTTAGAGTAGCCTGTGCACGATCGATTTGAGTTTGATGGCTTCTGATGTGGCGAGTCAAATGACCAGTTCCACCCGATGATTTGCAAGTCAAGACTTTTTTGCACTTTTTGCAGCTGGCTCTTTCTTCGCCGTTAATCATCACCACATCGAAGCTCTTCCAAACGTCGCTCGTGCGTTTTCTTGAGCCCGACACAGTAGACTCATGAGGGTTTGCACTGCATCCCTCCTCTCCCTGCATAGTGTTAGTAGGCTCAAATTCAACATGATCTTGCTGTTGTTGATTTGGGTCGTAAGGCGGAGGGTTGGCATCTTGATCGGGTGGCATAACGGGGGTAGTACTAGTCCCTATTAGCTCCTGCTGTATTGCCTCAAGCTCCCATGGCAAAAAATCCCATGTATTGTTAAATCCCGCCATTAATTCTACATATAATATTAAAAGTTAGCCAAAAAATTTATAAAATAAGATTAAATACTTACTAATAATAAATTATACATTAAAAAATTACCTTATCACGTGTTTGAAGATCGCTTACTTGATCTTCTCCACGTGACTAGACCGAGGGAGCTTTGAAATCTTGATTACAAGACCGAGGGAGCTTTGAAATCTTAATCTTTTTTCTAAAAGATTAAGAGAGTATTAAGAGAGAATGAGAAATTAATCCAAAGTTAATTGGAAACTTGTGTGAAGAAATGAGAGGATTGGGGTGGTCAATTTATAGGGATGAATTGGGTATAAATTTACATATTTATCCCATATTTTTAATTATTAAAAGGGGCTAAAATGGTAATTTTATAACATAAAGACAATTATATCCCTAACTTTTAAATTTTTTCAAACCGTTATAGGGCTATTTGGGTAAAAACGCATGCTAAATTCAAATTTTCGAACGTTGCCGCCCAAATTATTCGTGCCGTGCCTGTGCCAGCCCGCGTGCCGTGCCGGGCACGGTTCCGTGCCGTGCCTGGCCCGGCCCGCGGGCCGCGAACCTCCGGCCCGAGACGGGCCACGGGCCGCCCGCGGCCCGTTGACTTGGTCAACGGGCCGGGCACGGCCCGGCCCGTGTCGTGGCGGGCCGGCCGGGCCGCGGGCCGGCCCGGCCCGTTGGCCACCTCTAGTTATATTACATCATATCCCATAGGGCTTTTTCTCCTAAAAAACATTTATAATTTGCATACAAGTCATGTGAATTACAACAAAGTTCATTCCAATTCATATAGGATAAACATTCCCTACTTGTCGAATATTCTTTTTAGAGTGAAGTTTCCTTTTTCCTCCAAATCGAAGCATAACTGAACAGGAGCATACAAGAAGACATCACCTATATCAGTGGAATTAAATAATTGATTTTATTTTCGCTTCAATTGCAGCTGAAGACTGTACGAGTTTGTGGCCCTAGGTATTGGCCCCAAGTCATACAGCTTATCCCCGAAGGTACTGACCAATAATTAATTTTCTCATTCTGTTTAGATCTGTATACTGTATGAATATTCATCTTTACGTTTGTTGTAAACAGATAAACCTTGGTGGAAATATGCAGATAGGACTGATCCTTTTAATGGTGGTATCTTATATATAAAGAGAAAAGTTGGCTCGTGTTCCTATGCGGATGATCCTATTGGTTGCCAATCTTTGCTTGCTAGGGCAATGCACAAGGTCAATCTACTCTCAGATCTTTTGCAATTATTTGTTTCCTTTCAAGCATGATTGTAAGCTAGCTGAATTCTCTTTCTTCAGATTTGTGATACGACAGATGTTAATTACACTAACACAAGAAACAATAATAACCTTGCATCCGGTTCTTACAAGATTGATGAGCTGGTCTCTACATTTTCTGCTGATCCAAGCTTGATAGCATTTGCTCAACTTTGCTCCAACTCCTGCATGAGCAGGTAAGCGGTTATTGTAGTCATTTGCTACCATTGATTGTCAATATCTTGAAAGATAAATGTAAATTTTTTTCAAGTTTTACAGTCAAGAGTTTCTGTATTCTTTTGAAGCAGACCTTGTTTTTAACTAGCCTATGTTATGTACACCTCTAGTTCAAACTTCAAAGTAATCTTTTATGTGCCTGATCCAGTTTTTTAAAATATCTTTTCATTGATATGATAAGACTAACATTAAGCACATTTAGTTTAAATAGTGCATAGAATGAGTCTATGCAAGAAGAGTTGAAGTGATGCCATAGAATGATTGGCTCATCAATATAGTTAACTCTGTTATCATACTATGCCCAAGGGCTTCCCTTGATATCATAGATAACCTTAGTGAGTTTATCACTCATCTTCTCTTGGTAAGCAGTCATGAGTTTGCTGTTGAACCATAAATTTTCACCTACAATAATAAAGTCAAAATTAATTTTGACTTTGGAATAAAATTGGAAACATAAAAATTTTAAGAAACGTGTGAGCTTTCATATAAAAACAAAACTTGGCAAAGAAGGAATAAAAAAAGGGGAAAGAAATAAATTCGGCTGAATGATTAAATTGGATCATCAAAGATCCAAATAAAAAATAATAAAAGAGAAGGAAATAGATTTTGCCATTAAGAGAAGAAAAAGTAAAATAAGGAAAATAAAATCAATCAATTAAGGGATAATTCCTAAACAATTTATTAATTGTGATGAGTCTCGCCTAAGAAAGAAAGAGGGGACAATTGAGGCTGGGCAACACAAAAAAAACGGGAGAGCAATAATAAGAGGAGGTCTCGTTAGCATAAAAGAGAGGCAGCCGGAGGCCAAAAAAAAAAGAGAGATTGAGAGCTTGGAAGCTCTCGTCCATACAAAAGAAGAGAGAAATTGAGGAAGAATTGGAGGCATCCTCGGCAACAAGCAAAGGAGGGGAGCCGAAGTAAAGGGAGCTTTTTCCAACCTCTCGGCGATGCAAAGAAAGGGGAAGCAAGATTAGAAGAGGGGAAGAGAGAAATTGAGAGCAAAAGGTGGGAGCCGGCAAATAAAAAAGAGAGGAGATCTTAATTAAAAAGGAAGAGTATAAGAGCTTTGTTTGCATGGTCTTGGCAAAGAAGAAGAGGAGATAAGACATTGGATTCTAGATCCAATTATTCTTGGGATTTTTATCCCTAATTATTCCTGGATTTTTATCCTTGGGATTTTATCCCTAATTATTTCTGGATTTTTATCCTTGGGATTTTTATCCCTAATTATTCTTGGATTTTTATCCTTGGGATTTTATCCCTAAATTATTTCTGGATTTTTATCCTTGGGATTTTTATCCCTAATTATTCTTGGATTTTTATCCTTGAGATTTTATCCCTAAATTATTCTTGGATTTTTTATCCTTGGGATTTTTATCTCTAATTATTCCTGGATTTTTATCCTTGGGATTTTATCCCTAAATTATTCTTGGATTTTTATCCTTGGGATTTTATCCCTAATTATTCTTGGATTTTTATCCTTGGGATTTTATCCCTAATTATTCCTGAATTTTTATCCTTGGGATTTTATCTCTAATTATTCTTGGATTTTTATCCTTGGATTTTATCCATAAATTATTTTTGGATTTTTATCCTTGGGATTTTATCCCTAAATTATTCATGGATTTTTATCCTTGGGGTTTTATCCTAAATTATTCATGAATTTTTATCCAAGGCCTCAGCCGTGCACGAAGCAAACACGTATGAAGTCTTAGCCGAAGCTTTCCTTGTCCGCCAAACGTTCTACTATAAGAACTTGAAATCCGACCGTCAGATTTCCCTCAAATCATGACTGCAAGCTCTCCTCATGCTGGCAAACTTACAGCCGAGAGGATCAATCCATCAGAAAGCCAGATTGCCGGAATCAAACGAATTTACTTCGGAAACCCTGTTTCCGCCGACGAAGCTTCGGAGCTTCAATTCTTCGCCGATACCCCATTGGACGGCACCAAATTCTGGCCACAAGTCCCCTTCGACATGGAGAAGCTACACCCAGAGCCGATTGGCCGGTGGAGCGGTGATCGGGCGGCGGCGACGAACCCTAATCTTCGAATGCCGCCGTTGTCGTCAAAAGAGACGAGAAAATGGACAGACGGCTGAGATGCGTCCATGAAATCAACGTTCGAGATCTAATATAAATCGACGCTCCAGATTATTTCAAACAAAATCGAACAGGTCAGATCTAGCCGGTTAAATAAATTTAAATCAACAGATCAGATTCATCCCGTGAGATCAACGGTTGAGATCCGAAATAAATCGATGGTCAAGATTATTTCAATCCTCATCGGACGATCGAGATCATTTGATCTTTAAAGCAACGGTCTTGATCTATTGGAAACAAATCAGCGATCCCGAGCTGCATCAAATCCAACGGTTGTGATTAATCTACACAAAATCCAACGGGTCCAATCAATCCGGCTTAATAAATTAAAACCAACGAAACAGATTCCTCTATTTGAAATCTAACGACTCAGATCTAAAGTTGAAATCAACGGCTAAGAATGTTCTGAGCATATCTTGGTCAATCGGTTGACCTTTGACATGATCCAGGTGTCGATTCTTGCTATCTCGACCCTGATCGTTCTAAATACAATATCAGATTTTTGATCCGAGATTCGGATTAAAGCTAATCGATGAATTTAAATGGACGGTAAAGATGAGTTTTGATCTAAGCTCTAAATCAACAGCTCGTTCTAAATACAATATCAGATTTTTGATCTGAGACCCGGATTGAAGCTAATCAATGAATTTAAATGGACGGTAAAGATGAGTCTGATCTAAGCTCTAAATCAACGGCTGAGAATGTGCTGAGCATATCTTGGTCAATCGGTTGAGCTTTGACATGATCCAGGTGTCGATTCCTGTTATCTCGACCCTGATCGTTCTAAATACAATATCAGATTTTTGATCCGAGACCCGGATTGAAGCTAATCGATGAATTTAAATGGATGGTAAAGATGAGTTTGATCTAAGCTCTAAATCAATGGCGGAGAATGTTCTGAGCATATCTTGGTCAATCGGTTGAGCTTTGACATAATCCAGGTGTCGATTCCTGTTATCTCGACCCTGATCTTTCTAAATACAATATTAGATTTTTGATCCGAGACTCGGATTGAAGCTAATCGATGAATTTAAATGGACGGTAAAGATGAGTCTGATCTAAGCTCCAAATCTAACGGCTGAGAATGTTCTGAGCATATCTTGGTCAATCGGTTGAGCTTTGACATGATCCAGGTGTCGATTCCTCTCATCTCGACCCTGATCTTTCTAAATACAATATCAGATTTTTGATCTGAGACCCGGATTGAAGCTAATCGATGAATTTAAATGGACGGTAAAGATGATTCTAATTTAAACTTAAATCAACGGCTGAGTTTGATCTGAGCATATCTAGATCAATCGGTTGACGTTTGACTTGATCAAGGTATCGATTCCTACTATCTTGACCCTGATCTTTCCAACTACAATATCAGATTTTGAATCCGAGATCTGGATTGATGCAAATCTGTGAATTTAAATGAATGATCGTGATAAATCTTATTTAAACTTAAATCGACGGTTGAAATTGATTTGGATATATCTAGGTCAATTGGTTGACATTTGACATGATCAGAGAGTTGATTCCTATTAAATTGAACCTGATCTAAACTTTAAATCAATGGTTGATATTGATCTGAGCATATCTAGGTCAATCGGTTGACGTTTGACATGATCGGCGTGGTTTGGTAATACGTCAATTTGCCCATCGGAGTTATTTCACAAAGACTTGTCATGGTAAGGGAGAAGGGGGAACAAGCACATTTACATCTCCAA
Source organism: Costus lasius (assembly GCA_027563935.2). Classification (NCBI taxonomy): domain Eukaryota; kingdom Viridiplantae; phylum Streptophyta; class Magnoliopsida; order Zingiberales; family Costaceae; genus Costus; species Costus lasius. Next base: position 131,381,081 of record CM050450.1, on the reverse strand, counting down.
CAGCAATGAAAGCTGCAACAAAAACAGCAGCGATTCCTATATATCCACTCATGTGGTCCTTTCATTCGCGAGGAGTTGGATGAGAGGTGAAAGGTAGAGTATGATTGGGATAGAAATGAAAATTTAAAGGTGTTGATTCCTACTATCTCGACCCTGATCTTTCCAATTACAATATCAGATTTTCGATCTGAAATCTAGATTGAAACAAATCTATGAATTTAAATGAACGGTTGTGATAAATCAAATCTAAAATACAATTGACGGCTGAAATTGATCTGAACATATCTAAGTCAATCCATTGACGATTGGCATGATCCAGGAGTCGATTCCTACTAAGTCGAACCTGATCTCTCCAAATATGATATCGGATTTTCGATCTGAATTCTGGACTGAAATATATATGTGAATTTAAATAAATGATCAAGATGAATTTGATCTAAAATCAACTGCTGACAATGATCTGGACATATCTAGGTTAATTGGTTGACATTTGACATGATCAGGGAGTTAATCCCTATTAAATTGAATCTGATCTTTTCAAATATGAATTCGAATTTTCGATCCAAGTCTTGAATTAAACAGATCTATGAATTTAGATCAGCGGCCATGAGAAAATCAGATATTTGACGGCTAAAGATGATTTTCATCAATATGAGTCAAATGGATAGTCATTGATATAATCTGAGTATTTAACCCTATAAAATTAGGTCCAATCTTCCCAAATGTAATTTTGGATTTAAATTAAAACATATTAACTCACTCAACCTATTTTGATCAAACCCATCATATCACGATATAATATTGTTTGGGAGATGCGTATGTCGATGCTTGTCATCGAGCGTAGCTCCTCAATATGATATTGTGTATGTGATGCTCCAAGATAAAATAATTATTCCTCATGAACCAAATTCAAATGCTCACAAGTCATCAGGACCAAGCATAAATCAAGCTCAAATGCTCACAAGTCATCAGGACCGAGCATAAATCAAGCTCAAATGCTCACAAACCATCAGGGCCGAGCGCATATATCAAGCCAAAATGTTCATAAGCCATCAAGGCTGAAGTTCAACTACTCACAAGCTATGAAGCCGAGTACAAATCAAGTTCAAATGCTCAAAAGCCATTAAGGCCGAGCTCATATGAAATCTAATACTCACAAGTCATCAAGACCGAGTATATGTCAAACTCAAATGCTCACAAGACAAGACCCGAGTATAAATCAAATCCAATTGTTTATAAGTCGTCAAGGCTGAATATTCAAATTTTAAGTTATCCATGAGTCATGTATTGATATGACAATTTATAAAATATTTTTGCCCTCCAATTTATGGAATGTTGTTTATTTATATAGATCTCTTAATCAAAGGTACCCTAATTTCAAGGGTAATTAACAATGAGTGCTTGTGCTCATTAGAAGTCAGAACCCATTAAACAAAAAAGCCTTATTAATTTAAGGTGAATTTGAAAAGGTATATTACATCTTTAATGTAACACTTTTTGACCCCACATTTGCTTTATACAAACTTCTCCGGTAATGATCTCATTTTCTTTATTGAAGCATTTATCCACTAGTTAATCTTTCAAGGATCAGTGTTATCAATGGCATGGTAGGACTAATCATCCTGACACCAAATTGTTGTAACCTTAAATTTCTTGGCTATCATCAAGTATTACCTTAGTTTATCTTGACGTCTTACATCAACTTCAGTATTTTATTATGATCTCTTCTGTTGGTTTATTTAGTATTTTTTCAATTATAACAGAGTGATCTACCTTCTTTTTAACATGTTTTATTTGTATCTTACAGGTCTGATGCCGATTTTCAAGAGTTCTGTTTACAATTACTTTATGAGTGCGTGAGCAAAGACAGGCCAGTTCTCCTTCAGGTATAACTACGTAGTGATAACTCCTCTTAGATTTGTTGGTATTTTACCGCTGTTTAACCAACTATGCAATTGTGGCTGAGGATGCAGCTCTATCTCTCTTTATACACCACAATTGAGTCAATGTGGCAGCAGGTTAAAAATGGACATATAGTTTTCGAGGATTCCCTCTTCCTTTCCAGTTTAAAGGCAAGTTCTTCATCTTTCACTTGTATTATGAATTTTGCTCCTTCCAAAAATTCTGTAGTTTCAGTATCTCATTATGTCAATGCATATCTGAGATTTCTGTTCATTGTATCAGCTCAATTATTCTGATGCGTTAGAGTGATCAGAATTACTTTATTTTGGTTTCAATTTTCTTTATTGTACGCCAACTATCTTCATCTGTCAATTCATGAACTGTAACTGCCAATCTTTACTTCGCCAATTAGCTGAGTATACTTTCAAAGTTTCAAGTGCTTAGTCATGAACGTTATATTTTATTCTGTGATCATCATTTTGATTGATGCCAATATTCAATTATTTGTAATAGAATTGTGTAAATAAATTTTGTAGCACATCACATGCTATATAAATGTGTGTAATCTTGGATTCGGATAATATAACTCACTATTATCACATTACTGACATGGTCTGCTTCCTGTTGTCTGCAGCTCGCTTTAGTCTATAACGAGGCTCTAATCTCTGGCAAATTGTTTTGTTCAAGTGGACCCATATTACAATGTGCATTCATTCAATCAATTAGGAAGCACATAGAAGAAATCCTGATATGTTCCCAAGATCTCATTGAGAACTTCACAAGTTATTTGAATTCTGGAAAGTGGCCTGAATGCCAAAATGACAGGAGTAAAATGGATGCTATACTTCTTTCGTGGTACCTCCTGTGGAATGGGATACCATCCTCTCATGTTGTAAAGTCAGCAGTTCAGACGATCAAATCAAAAGCTCCAACGTCCTCAACTATGGTTCCTCTGCTTCAATTGTTACTCCCAGCGACTCAAGCAAATGGAATTTTAGCAATTAACAAGCTCTACTTTCCGACTGTCTGAAAAGTTACAATGTAAGTCATTGCTACCTTCAAGCAAAAACCATCGGTTCGTGCATTTGTTTATCTGGTGAAACACAATTCTTGAAAATTTGAAACTACCAGCAGGCTTGAATATGCCTCTTCCTGCCAGTGTCAAGTTCATTAAGGTACTAAGTAGAATTTACAAGAACGTATCTTATTTTTATCCATAGCTTGATGACTTTGCTGTATTAAACTGTAAGCTGTCAATTTTTACTATAGCATCTTGAGCTAGTAATTTTGATATTGAAGATACGAGAAATGAAATTGATAATGACATAAAATCAAGTAGCTGCTAGATTTTCACCTCCAATCAAGGGCTTTGTCTTGGGGATAAGAACCTCTCCAAGAGAATCAGAAAATAAACAGATAAATGAGTAGACAAAAAAGCGAAGTTGATTACAGAAAGATGATTCAAAATCTCCCAGGCTGCATATCTTAAGTGTTTAGTATTTCTTTACTTTTAGCTTCTTTCTCATCTGTTATAATTCCAGTAGTAAAAAGTAGCAATTGCCGATTCAACTATGGTCTGACTTTTAGTTCTATCAAAAATAAAAAGATGGTGAACCAGTCTCAAAGTTGATTTTCCTTTCGTTGAAACAAATGGCAAGTGGGGTTATTTGGATCGAAATTAATGTCTAGCTTGACCTTTATCCTAATACCTCAAGCAGGTCCAAGTGCTGTGGTACCTTGTATAAATTAGTGTTGGCCTATTTGCAATCAGACCTGAACTGTTGGGCTTATGATGTCTTCAGATAACTAAATATCTGACAGTTGTCTTGTTTTATGCGATGGAATTTCTTTTCATTTTATTTTTTGGTATGTGGAACAGAGGAAGCTCTGGCAGTAACGTGTTAAAAGGGTTTTATGGATATTAGGTTAACACTAAGAGAGTGCGCAATATAAAACTTAGGCAAGCTTAGGTCCATTTATATTGAGCATCTTTTTGTTTGCAAGTTCTGTTGTGAAGCTGGATGAGCTTTCTTTGACGTAATATAGAAACTTGTTTATGTTAGTGATAGCTCCTGAAATCAGTCCGCAATTGAATTTTGGTCTTGATCATGAAAGTTATTCTAGATAATTATGAGGCATACAAAAAACCTGAATGGTTGCATTACCCATGACAAGGGTTATCGATACAAGAGAGATGCAAGAAAGTAGATGGTCCTGCATCGGTAATCCAATTGTGTAGTACAAACTAATAGATTACTGATGACTAAGGCTATACTGCTCCGGTATTTGTTGCTTCATGCTAGTCCTATCGAGTAGAGTTACTCATGAATTTAGTCATGTTTTATTAATGGTGCAAGGCACTGCTAATAAAATTGATCCGAAAATTATTAATCCTTTAGAAAATGTGCTGATATTGAATCTAGCCCATTGTGATAGAAGAGGTTGAAGTAGCTTGGTTTTATTATTGTTGTATCAACTCAGTTCTGACTAGTTATGCTGTAGAATTATTTGCTTCTTCACTGGTACGGTTTCATTTAACTCAATTTCACCCAATACTTCTATATGGTAATGGCTGGCTGATTTCTTGCACTTAGCTGCAAACATATACTGCCTTCTCTTTGTATTTATTGTATAGTAATCAAATTTGCCAAGGAGACGAGCAGACTGATTGAAATCTTTATTATTATTTGCAGTTTGTTTGTATAGTCTTTACCGTTGTTTCTTTTGCGTAATACATGTCTATCTTTTCTGCACTTTGTGCTCTTCAAAGAAAAAATAGCTCACACGCTGGTTTGCACCAATAAGAATGGCAAAGTGATAGATTCATTATGAAGACTAGTTCCACTTTTCCCTTGGTAGTTAGTTACACTCTATCCTTGTGTTCTAAAAAAATCTTACATTTCCCGTTACATTTTGCTGACCTAATTCACTTCGGCCCCTAATAAATTCTTTACGACTACACTTCGCTCTACTCCCATTAGTAAAAGCAGTTCGATTTTTGTGAATGAATGTATTGGGTTTGGATTTAGAAATTATTTCATGGCAAAGATTCTACTTTGTCTCACATTGCACCCTATAATTTTCATTTTCTCTATATATTTTTGCTAAATTATTTGCACTATATAATATTCACTTTTACGTATATATTTTACTGAAATAGTTTACATTGCCTCATATTAACCCACTTATTTTGTGAAATGGTGTTATTATAAAGTTGGGAAACATGGTTAAATTTTAAATTGGTTAACTTTAGTGGAATGTGCAAAGTGACGATTTTTTTAATCTAAAGCAGTGGAACCGACTATAGGGCAAAGACGAATCAGTACTATCTTTTAATTGTACTATTGCTCGCAAATGGTTTGACTTGCATGGGGACAAGCTCTATCCATACGGTCTGCACAATCTCTTGAAAGTTCTTTGTTGAGCATGAGTTCAAATGTAACACGTACATTACGTATGAACTGAAAAAGGATAAGATATTCAAATCGTTTAACGTCACGAATGTTATGATACCGGCACGAATGTTATGATACCGGTGTCTTCGAACTTAATGTTCCAGGTGATAATAACATGAATGTGCTTTTGCACATGGATGGATGTACCATTACGGGGACGTGGACTCGTTAAAGATTTCTTATTAATTTGCTTCAGACTCGAGCAATTGTGGTGTCTTATCATTGCTAATTTTACCTAACCATCCCTGCTGATATAGAGTTCACCTTTGCTGCAAAAGTAGAGAGACTGGTTGATAATGATGGTCGACCTCTGTGGGATTGACTCAAAAGGAAACCTTTTGAAGTATATGAAGGAAGAGTTTTCTTTTGTTAAAAATAATGTTTAATTTGTCCCTGGAAATTTCTGTAATATTTCATCTGACGACAGTTCGAGAGTGAATATGTTTAGTTAATAACTGGGTTAATTTATCTATTATCAAGCTCACTTACGATATATGTTGTATATTATTTTTTTTAATATAGTGTATATTTGTATTTATTATGAATAATTATCGGTAGTCATTCATAAAATGAGTTGAGGGTTTCATATATTGGATCAATTATAAATGAATTAAGTTTAACCTATGAAGAGATCATTTATTTATGATTTGCCAACTTAAAATTGTTGCCTATGCTATTTGCAGGATCCTAAATTTCCTGAAACCTGCGTTGGTTGGATTTGAACTGAATTGAGCAAGCTCTTGTTCATCTGTCAAATCGACAATTTGCCAATCAAGATCTTCATTGTTGGATTATAGGTTTCAAGGCAAAACCGAGCACGTGGTTGTGACTGTCTTGACAAGGGAACCTCCACTGGTGGATCCAGCGCAGCTCCAGCAGTTTTAACAAGTGACTAGATGAAGACATTCGATGAGAGGTTGGTAGGCCATAGTAGCATGCTTTTATACTTTTTTAGATTGGGAAGGTGTAAAGAAAGAATATTCTTTTTTTCCCTTGATTTTATTGAAGATATAAAGATTAAATTTGATATATTTTTGTTTGAATTAAATAGAAGAAATTAAGGAGGGTATGTTTATGCTTACTTTAGCATATATTTGTACTAGTCATACTTGTGCATTCGTCTTATGCTTGTCATCGGTTGCCGAAGGCTCATTTTTATTTGCTTTTGCTTGTGCTTGGTTTGTCATTTTTTTAAGGAAATATAATTAAAAGGCAAGGTTTTATTTTCTTTTATTTTTATTTATAGTTTATTCTTATTTTAAATTTTCTTCTCGGTATACTAATATGTGGACATAGTTAAATAAATCTTAAAGAGATGGTAAAATATTAATGAACTCAAATTAAGATTTAAATTTTCAGGATTGCATGTTTCATATTAATTTTAGCGAAGGTACGAGTCTCCAAAAGTTAAGGGAAAGTTCGACACAAGGATATCATTTCTCTTGGGTGTCCTTTGTTTTGATTTAAGCTTTATATGGTGCATTTAAGCTTTAAATGGTGCCTAGTTTGAAGTGCAGATGATAAAGATAAATAACTCCTATTTTTGATTTACTTGCATGATGTTTGTGAAGAGTTTATCGAGTATTTCATTCCTCCCGAGAAAAAAAAATGGCAAGGTGTTGTCTAATATGTAGGGGTATATTGTCATTAGATATGCATCAAATTTTGATACATGGACATATGAAGTGTACAATATTAAGCATTGATACGTGGGGATAAAATATATTTTTAGGTTATTGAGAGTAATAATGTACTCTTTACTTATTTTTCATAGTATATATACTATAACTTTTCATAAAGTAGATATGCCTCTTAAATTTCAGCAGAAACAGTGGTAATATGTAGATCTGCCTCTACTAGCATGCCAATGCATTATATACCCATGCATCGTTCAGCTTTTGATGCATAGCGTACGCATTAGTCGTTTACGCAGTGTCCTATAAATTATTATGCATTGCTTGCTCGTGCATCAGGCGCTTGGGTGTTGCCCAGTAGATTGACTCGGCAGTCCTCTAATTTTCTCGGTATAAATGTTTTGTATAGAGTATAGTTTCAAATTGGAGCGGCTTTTACAACCTTTTTTTCTTTTTTTGCATTAATATCCAGAAATATTTCATCATCTAGCATTAGCTTATGTTAATCAAGTCACTTTGACTGCGGTGAAGTATTTGTCCAATTGGCTCACGCTTGTGATATCTTGATATTTTTTTTTTCCTTCTGTTGTTCCTTGATCTTTCGTCCCATTTACATTCATTACATACTCCTGCCGACTGAAGCAACAGATCATCAGCACAATCTGGAGGTAGAAGTAAAACAAAATTTGAAAGAAAAACAAGAATTTCTTTGTCCAAGTTCTACACGGAAAAAGAATCAGACAGACCAATTCAATAGTCAGCGCGGGGCGGCCAAGGGGCGGAAGCAATGCGAGCGTAGAGGAACTCGTTCCAGATGTCCGGGACGCCCGGTAGGCACCAGTGGATGCAGTCGGCGAACGTGGCGGGGTCGGCCTGCTGCTCCGGCGTGAGCAGCTTCCCCTGGCGGAGCGTGTGCACAGATGTGTGCGCGTCCTTGCGCAGCTCCGACAGCGCCGTGATCTTGACTAGCGGCACCGGAACCTTTTTCATCCGCCCCAACACCTCCTCCGCCACCGCGAAGAGCCGCCAGTCCGTGCCCACGTCCAGCGGGTGCGATAGGTTGCCCACCAGCTGCGTCTCCAGTGCGCACTTGATGCCGCCGGGGTTGTCCCACTCCTCCGGCCTGACCGTGCCGTTGATCAATTGCATAAATTAATCAACTTACACGTACATTTTTAAAAAAAGTTGGATGTTCTTACTTTATATGGTTGGGGGACATGCTCATGAAGAACACCGTGGTCCGGTTCGGATTCACGTTCTTTTCCACCCACTTCGCCCACGTATTCAACACTCTCCGGTAAGCCACCGGCCGCTCAACCTCATCGTACTCCGTTGATCCTTCCTCAAACGATCCCCGTCTGCTCAAATTTAGTACTCCGGTGTTCAGTTCATTTTTGCGGGTCAATATTCTAACTCACCTACAAATTAATCAAATACTCCATGAAGCTCATGTACACTCACAGGACTTTCATGTCGAGTGTGTTCATCCACCAGATGTAGGTGTTGAAGATTAGGTAGTCAACGTTCTTCCAGTTCCTGCCGTGCCTGGCTATGGACTTGGGCATTATGATGCGGTTTTGGATGCTGTGCTGGTTCGGATCGTCGGAGTTCGACTCCACCAGGAATGGCGCCCAGTAGAACTCCACCGTCGCATTGTACTCCTGCGTCATTTATAATTTATATATGCATGCCCTCGAAGATTAATTATCAGCATCTTCCAAAAGATATTATAATTAATCATACCTCGAGCCAGAACACGTTGAGGGAGCCGTTCTTGGTGAGCGTCTTCTTCCCCGGCGACGCCGCCGACTGCACAAGGCACACCATCGACTCCCACTGGTTCCTGTTCAGCGAGTCCCCCACGAACATCAGCCGTTTCCCCCTCAACCTCTCCATCATAATCCTCGCATCGAACCTATATAATCATTTTTTTCCAATCACGCAGATCCAATCAATCAATGTAGATTTTCTTTTTTAAAAAAAAAAAAGAAAAAGGGTTGTTAATCGATCGATTAGACAATATTACCTGGGAAGATCACAGTCCTGCGGCTGCCACCTCCACTTCTGGAACTCGTCGTCCCGCCGCCCATTCCTCAAGCACGTGACCTGCTCCGTCAGGAACTCGCACTCCGCCTCCTTGTATATCGGGCACGCCGCCTCGTCGTACACCCACTGCCCGGTGAACAAATCGCAGCTCGCCGGCACGTCCACCACCACCCGCTCCTCTAATACCCTCCCGCTTGCCTCCCCTTCCCCCTCCTCACCCTTGGCCACCTCCATGAGGACCTCCCCATGCGGCTCCAGGTCTCCAGCTCCTCCTCCTCCTCCTCCACCACCACTACTCTCGCTGCTACTGGTTCTGAGAGGGAACTCCGCCATCGACTTCACGTCCTCGTTGTACACGAAGGTGACGAAGAGAAGCGCCGACAGGACCATCACGAACGCCGAGTACTTCCCCTTCTTTCTCCCGCTGGCGATGGCCCCCGCCGCCGCCGGCGACTGCTTCATGACGTTGAAGCCCAAAATTGCCGACGCTTTCCGGCGAGGTAACATGGTGACGATATGTGTCCTCCAATAACGTGATGCCTTCAAATGATAGTTGAAGAATCAAAGTAGAGACAATACATGCTTATATGACAGTAATTAAAGGTACAAAAATGATGGAGAGTAGGCATCGAGGGGTTCGTTGCAGTGAGGTTTTCGTGTGGGAGTTTGGTGTGTTCTTCCGGTGGGTACACTGTTAACTTTTTTTTAAAAAAAAAACCTTGTTGAAAAAGAGGTAGAGTTGGCTTGCTTAGGGGAGAAGAGGTGAAAGAGATAGGTCCATGAGTAAAATGTAAGCTTCTAAAATATTGAAAGTAATTAATCAATTGAAACATTATTAAATGCAACTTGGTGATGGAGATCATACTTCACACAATCTAAATTGTTAAATTGTTTAGTTGATTATACTTAAAAAAGGGGATTATAAAGAAAATACTTATCATTATTCAAAATTAATTAATTGGTATCATTCTACAAAACACACATACAAAATAGTAGAGTGTTCTATATCTATCTCTTCTAGGCTAAGATTTTTGTCACATTAATTAACTGATAGACTGTATTTTGGTCTCTGACGCCGGAGACACTTTTTTTGGTGAATAGATTTTCTATTTTGTTAAAAATGATAATAATGATGATTATCGATATCTCAAGATTCTAATAGCGCAATGATTAGAGTTTAGTTTTATGATTCATATTTTAGATTATGTCATAGTTTAGTAGTATTTAATTGATGTCTAACATTACATGCCCTTAACAATTTTAGGGCTACAAAAGGACCCTACATTCTTTTCTCTTCTAAAATGGCATACATGCCTAGACTCGCTTAGTCTCACCAACGCCAAGTCATGTTTGGTGGCTTGCTAAGAAAGATGGCAGATTGACAAACAAAAGTTTGATGTGTACATTTGGGCAGTTGTAGGGATTATATTTTGCTTTGTATCTTAACAAAGTAAAAGCAAAGCAAACTGCATTGCTACTTATATTTGTTCTCTTGTGAGCTTATGACATGACAACGAGTCAACAATGAACATATTTGAACTGCGTTCTTGCTTGCACTCCATGTAAAAAAATTAAATCTTAGGTAGAGTCTTACTTATCTGACTATGACACCGTGAGCGCACATAATATATTTATTCCTTGTATATGGATCGACCATCCAATATATTGGGTTATGAAATTTTTTATGAAAGAGAAAAGTGAATCTAATCAGCTTTTACTATTAGATCTAATATTTTTTTTTTCTCAGTAAATTTCGCTCAAGAAAATAAGACCTTCAAAAATTATGCTCCAAATATAAGGCTGAGAAGATCGGCACTTTCTCTTCAAGTGAAGCAACAGAAACTGATGCATGCACCAACTGTTGATTTGGTCACAAGTTAAATTACTTATATTTTTTGTTGTGATGACAAATAAGAAAAATAATGTATCGTTATCTCAGCTCCTCTTGCATCAAAGTGAAAGCCGATTGTGCAATAAGATATGTGATGGGTAGGTGAACTTGCAGCTTGATGAGCAAGTCAGAATCCATCAGATTAGCGAAAGCTACAAGTAGAAATTACAGATCCACTAGATTTAATCTAATTGATACAAAGACCTATACAAATGTGCTCGATTCAATAGCTATAATATACTTGAGTGCGTGTTAGACAAATGCATAAGAATACTAGGTTTCGGGGTTCTACTTTTGTGACTCTTGTCTTCGTAATTTATTTGCCTATGTCAAAAAAAAAAAAAACAGATCTCTTCATTAATCTCGAAGAAAATATAGAGACTAGTGATATATAAATGTATCATGCCATTGGTATCAAATAGATAGTTACAAATGATAATTCAAATATATATCTAGATTATTGGAAATGAAATATAACAATGGAATTATTAATTTTCAAAATAATATACTTATATTTTTGTTTTATGTATATTCAATCCTATCAATTTAATTGTAACGTATGGATCATGTCTAGTTTAATGCTGTGTTTAGTATGAAATAAAGAAAGTTAAAAGGAAAAGAAAGTAAGAAAGAAAGAAAAATAAAAAAGAAATAAAATAATAAGATTTTTCATCATTGTGTTTATTTAGAAGGAAAGAAAATTAGAAAGATTGATAAACATACTCTATTTTTTTTTATTTTTATGTCGACGACGACGATGAGAGATGACAGTAAATTGGCGATGACGAGAGATGAGAGGCAATGGTGAAGAGGTGACGACGGTGATGATGATGACGATAATGGCAATGACAACGATAGTAATGATGACGGTGATGACAATGATAGCAATGATGACGGCAATGACAATAATGATGAAAAAGGTTACAAGAAAAGCATGAGAGGGAGAGCAGACATAAAAAAGAAAAAGGTGAAAATAGGTATGAGAAGAGTAAATCCAACTTTCCATCTGATTTTCTGCCCAATTTGGGCGGAAGGCAAATAGAGTTATTTTCCCTCTCACTTTTCTTCTATTTTTCCTTCCTTATTTTCATCCGTCCTACTAAACACTATTTTATAGCTCTCCTTCTAACTTTCCATTCATTCCCACATATTTTCTTTCCTACTAAACACGCTATAAGGCTCATTTGCATTCATCACATATGAATAGACCAAACAAGGCCTGGAATCAGATTTAATTACTTTCAGCCCATTAAGCCCATATGACCCGACAACGCAAGTCATGATTCACCCGCTTAGGGCCATTTGCAATCATCACACGTGCATAGGGCCTCGAATAAGATTTAATTACTTTCGGCCCATTAAGCCCATTTTGACCCACCAGCGCAAGTTATGATCCAAGCCGCTGAGATTTCTATAATCCTTTGATATTAATCAAATATAAAGGGATAATTTTATTCATCCCAATATATTAATATTTTTTGTTGATTGAGGTCCAAAACTTCCAATAAAATATTAAGTTGGCTCCAAATTATCATAAAATTTATAATTTGGCCCTTTGCCTCAGCTTTTGATGATAAGGAAAGCTTATATCATCTTCATAAAAAAAATATTTGTAAGAAAGACATTTAATTTATATGATTATTTACCTTTTATTTCCTATATTGTGACATCACATTAATTTATGAGGGTTTAAAATAATAAATTAAAAGTATGCTCATAATTGGCTGACAAAAGGCCATGCACTAAAATTTTAAAAAGAGCTTTTTATTTTTTAAAAAAGAGAGAGTAAAGATCCAAATAAAATAATAAAAATACAGAACATTTAACATAATCAATGTTAAATATTGAAAAAAAAAAAGTCAAAGTTGGCAGGATTGTAGGGTCAATTCGAAGTGGACAGAAGGATGCATCATGCATGATTCACGCTTTGTTTTGACTAATTGCTCACCACCCCCCTCCCACTCTTGGCTTGTAGTTAATTTATAATTGGATAATTTTATTTTTCAAAAAAATAAAAAATATTTTCAAAGAAAAAAAATCAAATACTTGTTCTATAACAAGATTGAAAGAAAAAAAAAATAAAAACATAAAAAATAATAAAAACTAAATCTATTCATTATTTGTATAATATAGTCTAAATTATAAAATTATCCTAATATCAAATAATGCAAGAGTCAACTTGCGGGTTCCGAGGTCAACGCAGGAGTAGGGGAGGGCTCGCATCGACATGACATGCTTGATTGCTTTGTTAATCAATTCAATTGATTAACGTGACGATTCATGGGACTTCTTCAATTTGAATCAACTAATATAATTAATTGGTATAATAATCAATTACGAAACTTGTAACTTGGCCCCAAAATTAAATGATTAAATCTCCAAATGGAAGTGGAATCCACGTCGGCATGACTCATGAGCATCTTGATTACATGTCATGTCGATTTTCATATGATTAGTTACCATCGTAATTAAATTATTAAATGTCGATTTTCGCATTAAATTATTAAATGTCAATTTTCATATGATTAGTTACCATCGTAATTAAAGTTGATATAATGTGTATCTATATATTATGTTATTGATTAAATAAATAAAATTTAGGAATTTTGTAAATTTTTTAATACCCTTCATGGGCCCAACTTCAACCGGCCCATTCTAAGACTGTTCTCGAACACGCGTTGACTCAAGACTGTTATCGAATTAAAAAAAATAAAAACTTTAATATTAAAGAGCGCTCGTAATACCTACCCAAACGCGCATGAAATTAACCGTTCTCACATTTGTACATTCTGACCCCACAGGTTCTACAGTGGTGTGGAACATTGGTAAGAGATTCACGTAAACTTTACAAGTAAATTTCTTTAATATAAGTCCAGGGTTAACTAACCTCTATATCACGACTCGGCGGCGATCTCTCTCTCGAACCGAACCCTTTTTCCCTTAGCCTCACTACCCCGCGCTTTCTTCTCCGAATCCGAATTCGAAGCGACTGTTGCCGACGATTCCTCCCTTCTCCATTGTCAAGGTACGGTTGATTGCGCCGTCCACTCGTTTCGATTTCCGTATTTTATCTAATTTTTTTCGACTTGCGCCTCTCGAGCAGCCAAGATTTTAGTCGATTTTTTTGTTGATTTTTATTTCTGTTCGTTGTTGTGTTCTTCATTTCATTCCATGTCGATGGTGATTTTGTTTCATCTTTTGTAGTTTCTGTTGTAGGATAAACTTTGAGTTGGTGGATTATTGGCTATTTTGATTGTAGATTGATTTCTTGTAAGTCTTGATCTTTGCGGCTGTGTGTGAGAATCGAATTGCCTCGATATGAATTGATAAGCCTGCTGCAAATTGAATTTAAAAGACGCCTGCAGAAAATACTTTATTCGTATGCTATTTGGCCTATTACAAAACTTAAAAGACGCCAGAAGAAAGTACTTTATTCGCATGCTATTTGGCCTAATCACAAGAATAGGTAGCCATCAGTGTGAGATCAACCTTAACCAAAGGCGGCCAGTTACTAGTAGGTGCCAGAAATTTTCCAATATATTTATTGCCAATCATCCCTCTTGTTCAAGAAAAAAAAAATCTATTGTTTACAGATTACTTACTTATCAATATACTACGTGGTTCAAATTGGTTTTCACTTATATCGGTTCGGTTTCGGTTTAAAAATATTTACACAAGTTTAATCGGTTTTCGGTCCAATCGGTTTGGTTCGGTTCGGGTTGAACCGATTGGACATGCCTACTTGTTTCAATATTAGTAAAATTTACTGGGGATTGTGTGGTTTAGGTGTATAAAAACGAACTTGCATATTTCATTATCATTTATTATCATTTCCAAATTTTGTCAAAAAGCAGGCAGTGAATCCTATGAATAGCGAACTCTATTACTCTTCAAAATAAATGAGACTACATCTGTCTAAAAAAAGTCCAAGTTTACTTTCTGTTGGTTTGAGGATAGTCAGTCCAGTCGATGGCTTTATTGAGGCTTATTTTTGAGAAAATATATGTTTGGTTGTGATCAAGGAAAAGAGAAGTATACTTCTGTTTCCTATCTTATGGTTTTTCCCAATTGATTGTGAGAATTGTTTTCCTTGCAAGGAATATTGAAATATTAAGGATTCAACCAACTGCTTTCTGTGCGGCAATTTGTTTGCATAATTTCCTCATAGTGCTTAGATTCACATAGTTTCTTTTTTTATTGACTTGTGGAGGCTAGAGACATACAACTTTCTTTTGTCATCTTATTCTTAATATTCCTTATCAATTGAGATCTGAATCAGTCGCTGTTTCCTGGTGGAATTACTATTTCACATAACAGATTTTGCTGTTCACTACTGAGTTTCACTCATCATGATCGAAATAGAGTTCTGGGTTATGTGTGGTAGACAACTTTCGAGTTATCATTTTGGGTGAAATTTATATAAGAAAAACTTTGTTATAACTTGTTTGATACAGTTTTCAGCCAAAACACAAACATAAAACTTGAAATTTGTTACTTATAACTATGCCTAATAATTATCCATTAACCATTTAACCTCCTCTCTCACCCGTAATAATTTTTATATATAGATGCACCCAATGAGTTTTTATAAAACTGAAAATTGAAAATTGAAAACCATTTTTTTCAAATTCTCATTTTTACTGAGAACTACAAAATGAGATATCTATCAAACATGCATCTAGAGTCTAATTTATGCTATAAAGCAAATCCATTCCTTGTTGATGTACTTGTTTTGTACATGTTTGCTAGTAATGAAACAAATTTCCAGTTGTCCTGATAGCAGAAGATTTGATACGCTTTTTTTACTCAACTTGGTGTTACAGATGATGGAAGAGACCTCAAAGACGGCTCAAATTATTGAAGTGGACATGGATGTGCCACCTGGGACATCTAGTCTCGGTGGGAAAAAAATTTGTGGGGGCGCAGCATGTGGCTTCTCTGACACTAGAACCAGTTCAAAGGATGCGAAGGATAGATGTACATCTATGAGGAAACTTATGACGGCCGTCATTCTTTGCATCATATTCATCAGTGTAGAAGTCGTTGGAGGTGTTGCAGCAAACAGTCTCGCAATCCTAACTGATGCTGCTCATCTCCTTTCAGATGTCGCTGCTTTTGCCATCTCCTTATTCTCAATCTGGGCATCTGGATGGGAGGCAACACCAAAGCAGTCATACGGGTTTTTCAGAATAGAGATTCTTGGAGCACTTGTCTCCATTCAGATGATATGGCTTCTCGCTGGCATTCTGGTTTATGAAGCTATTGTTAGAATTATCAATGACAGCGGTGAGGTACAAGGCAAACTGATGTTTGCTGTTGCAGCATTTGGCTTGTTCGTTAATATTGTAATGGCTGTGATGCTGGGTCATGATCATGATTCACACAACCATGGGCATGGTGGACACTCTCATCGTCATGAGGCTGATGCGCATGACCACTCTAAGCACGATGATCATGACCATATGCATGATGCGGAAGAACATGGACACAACATTACCATCACAACCGGTCATCATCATCATGGAAAGGAGAAGCACAGTGATGTTCATGGCCCACTTCTGGAGCACTCTGGACATTCTCCAGCTCATATTTCTGGCATTACAAAAACAACAAAGAAACAGCGAAACATTAATGTCCACAGTGCTTATCTACATGTTCTCGGTGACTCCATTCAGAGCATTGGAGTCATGATAGGAGGGGCCATCATTTGGTACAAGCCTGAGTGGAAGATTATTGATCTGATATGCACACTAATCTTTTCTGTTCTTGTGCTGGTGACCACGATCAAGATGTTAAGAAACATTTTGGAGGTCCTCATGGAAAGCACTCCTCGGGAGATAGACGCAACCAAGCTTGAGAAAGGCCTTTGTGAGATGGATGGTGTGGTGGCCATTCACGAGCTTCACATTTGGGCAATCACAGTTGGGAAGGTCCTCTTAGCGTGCCATGTCACAATCACCCGAGATGCGAATGCCGATCTTGTTCTCGACCAGGTGATTGGATACATCAAAAGGGAGTATAACATCAGCCATGTGACCATCCAAATAGAGCGAGAGTAGATTTCTTTTAATAGATTGCATGGCAAATACTAGTTGCAGTTCCATATGTTGTAAAAACTATAGCATCGTGCCTTAATTGTTTTTCATGTTCATGCTGTGTTAGGTCATTGATTAGTCCTCCAGATGATAATTGGATATCTTTCATCCAGGATGGTGTGAGTCCTGATATTTGTTCCCCATCCCATTATGCATTTATGGATTTGTGGTTTCTTGCTTGTGCATGTATGTACATTATGTTTTGAAAAATATGTCAACCCTTCGACATGTGTAAGTTTTTTGGGGGAAAGAAATTGATATTGCTAGTTTATGAAATGTCGTAGTGTTATATATATATCTGCTTTAATTTGGAAGGTGGTTTAAGATTCGTGAAATATCTTTTTGGAGGGGAGCTAAGTTTTTACGAGGACCGGCTTGAAGATACGTGAAAGGGGGCTCCCTAAGAACGAAGTATTGTTGTGTGGGCTTAAATTAATGAGCATCTTTTCCTCTTTTCCTGATCATTGAGAGGACACGTCATTCATTGCGTGCCTAGAACACTCTCTTCCCGTCTTTCAAGTACCTTAAAAAAATTCCCGTCTCACCACGTACACGGCAGCGGATAAATCCTGCCACGTGCCACTTGACGTCATGCCCGCCCTTCCGCGTCTCTAAAAAAACGTTTGGCGCTGCTGATGTCATGACTTACGACACAAGACGGCTTCGTGGCCCGTCTTCGTTTATGTAGTTACTCGAGTCGTGACATTTTCCCCTCCTGGTCAATGGTCATCTGCTAAGAACGAAGTAACCTGAATCCTGCCGTCAATTATTCCAGCACTAATCGTAAAGCAACTTAATTCCCATTCCCATGTGAGATGTGGGTACGACGTACGAGTCGCTTTTATACACCGCCAAAGCGATTAGGATAAAATAAATAAGATATAAAATCTTACTCAAGATCTTTTTCGTTCGTGTTCGTCCGCTTCACGTCTCGCTGTTCTTCCGCATCCATGGCCTCTTCTAGCCGAGGTTAGTCCTTCTTGGCGTGGTTATTCATGATTTGTTCTTCGGTATGAACTTCTCTGTTTCTTGCTTCATATTATCTTGTTGTGGACTTTTGGAACTGGAAACATAGGACAATCAAAGATCTGATTGAACCCTAGAAAAAAGGCGTCTTGATGGAACTAGATTGTAAGAGAGCGATCGAAGGAAGTTCAGAGATACCAGCTTATATACTCAATTTGAGGTTGTCATCGGCATGCTGTGGGATCTTTTGATTTTGATGATTGCTCTTAGGTAGTCTTTTTGGCACATTGCTTGGCCTTTCTTTGAATGCTCAGTTTTGAAAATGGTTGACCTTGATCTGATGATAAGGAGTGCGTGGAATTCGAGGTCTTTATGCCTTAAAGATCTCTTACTTGGACTGTTGAAAGATTTACTGAACTCCAAATGTGAAACTTCCGTTTGTCATGGAGTCTGTCGAGTCTCAACATAATACTTCTTCATCATAACTAGCAGCCTTGCAAAATGTCCTAGTTAATGCCCTCTTCTGGATGCAGTTGACACTACTATCTGAAGCGCTTTAAACGAATGGATCGATTGGGACATACAGAAATATAATTGTGATGTTTATATCTTGCATTTGAGATGTCAGCTTCTCAGTCTTTATCATGAATGTGCCTGAATGAATCCAGGCACTTTTGCTTTTCATCAGCTTTTCAGTGTTTTTCATGCATAGCAGATCGAATCCACTTCTTTTTACTCTATCTTGCCCTTTCAGTCATTTCTATGGCGGAAAAATCTAACTAGCCTTCTAGTAGACCGGATACTTACTTCTGTATCTTTGAATTTTCTCCAAAAATTAGGTATCCAAATCGTTTCTTTACAACTCAGAGGCCAGAGCGAAATCCTTTTTGTTGATCCCCACATGGCACTACCTGAGTCAATCAAATAGCTTTATAGCGATCTTTATTCAAAGGCTTGAACTGCATTTAATTTTGTCATAAATTTATTGGGGTGGCTGTTATTAGTCTTCTTTCTATTCTTCATCTTTGGTTTTGTCTTCTTAATCTAATACTTTTGAGGCAGGAAGAGTTGTACGCATTACACAAACGCATAAATATCATATATGCTGATTTCTTGAATCCATTCATATCCTGATGCTTTTAGTTTAAAGTTTGAACCTTTTTATCCTCTCTTGAATTCCCCGTTACTACTTGCACTTGCAGTGTGTGTCATCCAATAACCTGTCACAGGTAGTTCATTTGTTTGAGTGCAATTTTTATAAGAATTTAAACTACAATCAAGTATCATGAATGAAAACTAGATTATTTTTTATTTTAATTGTAAAGTTCCTCTTTTCCTTGTTTTCTTTTTTCTTTTTAACAGTAGCAACTTTTAATTCTTTCAGTAGCATGTCAGGGTGATGCAATGAAGGAGGCAAAGTATGATAGGATCATAGGAAGTTACATTGACCTTGCACTAAGAAGATTGATTGTGGACGATTGCTGCAAGCTGGGGTGGACTTAGTGAGGTGGTGAGCAGTTGAGAGATCACTTCCACATGCTCCACCACAAACAATGGTGTTTTGTGCTTTAGGTTGATGTGTAGGTGGTTGAGTTGTTTCAATTATGGAGTTAGGACTTAGGAAAAAATTTGTCAAATCAGTTGGTTCTTTCCTTGGTTAGATATTCCCAATGTAGAACCAAGCGATGACATGACCCTGGTTTTCTGGGTTGGAGCATTGTTCCAGACAATTTGTGCTTTCTTTGTTTCATTATTCTTTAATCATAACCAAATGCAACAAGCTGGTTAATATATCACATCATGCTTTGAATTGATCTAATGGATTATCTTTGGTTTATCTGGGCACGCGTTTGATGCTTTCCATTATGAATATTTGTTATACAAGTATATCATGCTCCATTATATAGTCTATTATTATTTTGGAAACATATTTGTTAGTGAATTTCTTCAACAGTATTACTAATAAGTGAAGTAAAATTGATATTTTACATCTTATCAGATGATCATTCCAATTATGTCATAAACTCACAACCTGGATCGTCACTGGATATCTCAGTTGCATTTCCTCAAGCAACACCAGCATCAACCTTTCCTCCATCATGTAAGCTACAACAGGCACCTCCTTTTGTTTCCTTAAAATTATGAATTGCACGTGCATTATAATGTCTCTAGTTTAAATTGAAAATTTTGGAATAAATTTTGTGGCTAAAATGTCTGTCAGATATGTGAATTTCGCAATGGGTTGCAGTTGTATTTGAGCTCATTATTGCCATTGTCATCCATAAGGCTGTACGAACATAACTAAGCATCCAATGGCTATGACAATGAAAATTTCCTAAAACACAGTTAACTTAACTGTGACCTTCATACCTGCCTCAACTCTGGCCCTTCTCCCTGTACCTCTTTTATTTGAGATATTCTAATCTATTTGACTTGGAGAATGAAGGACATTGCAGATGGGCGCCAACGAAGTGTTATATGACTTGTCCCCAGACATATTGCGGGATTCAGCATGGGATCCATTACAAATTCTTCATCTACACAAGTGATACTATGCAACTAAATATGGATTTATTTTGAATTAGTTTTGGTAGTTTGTAGCAAGGATCATAAAACCGTCAGAGCTCCCTCCGCCCGCAGCCGCTTCGTCCGCCGCCATTTTGCCCGGAGCCATGCTCCGAGGCGGGTTCCGAAGCCGCCGCCGCGCCGGACCGGTACCGGACGGACCGTCCGGCATGGAACGGTTTTATAAACCTTGGTTTGTAGTTAGATTATCATATTTCTTGGTGTTCTAGAAAAATATTCTGAAATTTTGTCTACTTTTTAGTAATGCAATTCACTTTGTATTTTCTATCTCAGTATGTGTTTCATAACTTACATGTTTGGACTATTTTTGACCAAAAATTTGATATCGTCTTTTTGAACTTGTGATCTTTCATTTGTCTTCTTCCTGGATCTCTTTTCCAGCCTTAGTTTTACTGTCTGCAACTTTTTGTTTTTTTTTTCAAGAAAAATGCAACTTTTAGGTTTTTTTTTAAATGCAACTTTTAGTTCAGTAGATTGTGCTACATATTTTTTGTTCTAATTTCCAATTATTCTATATATTACTTTTTTTCTTTCCTAATTTGTCTTGCAGCATCCGATTACTATCAATTTAATGACTTGTTGAGTTTGGAAGAACAAGCTTTACGAAAAAAGGTTCGAGATATCATGGAAAAAGAAGTAGCACCTATAATGACAGAGGTAACTTTCTGTTCTCTGTCGCTCAAACTGCTGAAGTCAGATAATTATTTGTGCTTATCATGCTAGCGTATCTATTCTCATATGCATTATCTTATCATCTAATATATATTACTTTGTAATTTCATAAATTCACCCTGCACATATTACATATATTGAAATATTTTCTTGAATATGGTGATGCCATCTGTTTGTTTAACTTCTTGTCCTCTTCTGATCACATGTAACTGCCTATCTGAAATGGTTCTTGAACAACAATGTGAAAAGAAAGTTTTTCTGTGTTGCTAGCTGCAGTAGGCGCTGAAGGGAAATAGTATTTTTTTTAGAGTTAGTAGATATTGGATAATGCATACATTCCTACTCAAAAGGTGCAAGTCAGCTGGCAGTGCAAGTTTGTACTTTAAAACATTATCCATTGGTCCGTTGGATTTCATTTCTGGACAATATTGAAGTTGGTTGTTTTACTTGTTGTAGTATATGATGAAATTATCATATATTAGCAGTAGCACCATTGTTTCTTCATGCAATTATAGCTCATAACTGTAAATTTTGGTTAAGCTCTATATGTTTTGTTTGCTTATTTAGTTCCTTAGAATTCGGGTAACTGAATTTGTCATGATTATAAAGTGTAATAGGTTATCCTTGACATCCCATTCAAAGTTGGCTCAATTATTAAATATTGCGAATGCTGATTGTATTTGTTATATAAACAACCCTTTGATTTCTTTTCATATAAACAGAATTCATTAACTTGTCTTAAAATGGTCATCCTTTATAAACACGCACTTCCAATTTTGTAGTACTGGGAGAAGGCTGCATTTCCTTTTCATGTTATTCCGAAGCTTGCTACACTAGGTGTTGCTGGAGGGACTATAAAGGTATTTTGTGATTAGCCTTGGTCAATGCTTATTACTGTGTATGTATGCAATTTCAATAATATCTCGATAGGGATATGGGTGCCCAGGGCTTTCCATTACTGCAAGTGCTATTGCCACAGCAGAAGTGGCCAGAGTTGATGCTAGCTGCTCTACCTTCATTTTAGTCCATTCTTCTTTGGCAATGCTTACAATTGGTAATCTTTCAATTTCTTCTTCATTAATCTATATCAATAGCTCGCTGCATTTAAGTTGCTAATTTTTGTTGAGGAAAGCACTTTGCGGATCAGAGTCTCAGAAACAGAAATACTTACCATCACTGGCTAAATTTGACACTGTCGCTTGCTGGGTATGCACAAATATAGTTTGATTTACTGCATCGTGAGTAGCAAATTTTTATCGGCTAATTTGTATGGCTTAGGCATTAACCGAACCAGATTATGGAAGTGATGCTAGTGCATTGAGAAGTACGGCCACAAAGGTTTGATACAGTAATTTATAGCTTGGGCAAAACCTTTATTGAAAACATTTCTTAACCATTAAATGCTAATCTCTTAATGTTTATGAAGTTGATTCCCTTGATGTAACAGGTTCCAGGAGGTTGGGTAATAAATGGCCAAAAACGTTGGATAGGAAACAGTACATTTGCTGATGTGTTAATTGTTTTTGCAAGAAACACAAGCACAAACCAGATAAATGGGTAAGTCATCATATCTTACCTTTGTATCTTGCGATACATGCTTTACTTGCAAATTTGCTCTCAATATCTACTGTGGTAAAAAGAAACAAGAAAGTTTAAGGTTAAGGCTTGCTTATCCGATAATTTAAGTTTATGATTTTTACCTTTTTTATTGTTGTTCCTTTGTTTTATGTTGCAGATTTATCGTCAAGAAAGGTTCTCCTGGATTAAGGGTCACGAAAATTGAAAATAAGATTGGCCTGAGGATTGTTCAGAATGGTGATATTATTTTGGAAAAGGTTTTTGTTCCCGATGAAGATAGGTTGGCAGGTGTTAATTCATTTCAAGATACAAACAAGGTGATATATTAAGCCAAATTTCCACCTAGTTGTTATAATCTGTCTTCATGTTATTTCTCTCACCATTTTGCATATTCTATGGTAGAAATAGCTTGCATCTACTTAAGAGATTGGCTACTTGTAACATGATTCCCTTATGACCCTTTTTGTTTATCTGTGCTTGTGTGCTTAGATACCCGGGCATTCCTGCCTACTCGGTCAAATTGTTTGTTAGTGTAGAAGTGTAACTTCGTTTTATCAGTGCTTGTGTGCTTAGATACCTGGACATTCCTGCCTACTCGGTCAAATTGTTTATGTTAGTGTAGAAGTATAACTTCGATGTAACTTCGACCAATGAGATTTTTTGTCCACAATCCTAGAAGTCCAAATGAAGAAAAATTGATATTGTTATTTCTTTGATACAATAACCTGTCTGAGCTGGACATACATATATATGTTTTTATATATGCATATGTATATATACACACATGTATGTACTTCTATCCGGACTTTGTAGATGATGCTTTTCAACTAGATAAGGTGCATTTGTTGTTTCCTTCTCCATGCCTCAAGTTATGCCTTCATACTGTCCCATCACAGTCTTGCTCTAGAAATTCAAGTGCAAGAAGCTTTTGTTTTGTCTTCAAATCCTTCAAGTATAAGGTCAATCTCTTTAATATTACTAATACTGGTCGGTGTTGTACTAGTAAATATCGGTTTGACCATGAAACGTTATCTTGAACTTTGGTTTGATCATTAAGGAAAAAGGTTATAACAGTTGGGCACATACATCTGTTTGATCATCAAGGAAAAAGGTCGTAACATTTTGACAAATGTATCTATTTTATCATTAAGGAAAAAGGTTATTTTATATACTATAGTAGGAAGTGCTTGAATTTGTGATTATAGAGGTAAGAAAATTAGGAGATCAAAAGATTATAATAATTTTAAGATGAATAGGACGAAAACTTCTTGTGGTTAGTCATATGACTATATTGATCACATCTAAGAACAGAAAAGTAAATGAATTACTATGCAAAGCTGGATACAGTTGCTAAACTTGTGCAGCAAACAAAAAAAAAATACTAGATGGTAGTATATAAAATCTTTAGGTCTACAATGACACTTAAAAACTCGCAAGTTCAATGGAATATGTATCTAGGATTGAAATCTTGGTCCAATGCTATTTCTGATCATTCACTCGGCCAATATGAACTTTGCTACTGACACTAATGTCGATTACGTTGCTGTGCTGGTTTGACCCTAATGTACTAGATATAGATATTGAATAAGATATTGGATGGATGTCCAGCTTTGCCAACTGCCAATCAAAGGGATCATGACTTGATTCCTCGATATTATAGAAAAATCTCTGGTAATTACATCAGGTGGATTGACCCGTGTATTTTAGTTGAGGAAGTATCTTCGACAATGTTAGTGAACCATCTGTGTTGGGAAGTTTTTCTTTTAAGTTCAATATAGACAAAGACAACTACTTACATATGTTGAAGTTCAAGAAACCTGTATAAACTTTGCTATTTTTTGCCCAAGATTGTGGTCCTTAAGGTAATTTTATACACTAACGTGTTATATAAGTAAACATTTATGATACGCATGAAATTAATGACTATTATATCATGTGGTCTGTCTGACTAGAGGTATTCCCCCTTTATAAGAATACTTCTTAGATATTCACCTTTATTAGAATACTTGTGTCAAGAATTCAAGTTTGTGCTTACCACTTTACAGTCGTTGTGAATGGGTACAGTTCTGATGGTCTACAGAGTAAATCAACTGCCATAACCCTAAGAGTAAGCTGAAAACTTTTTGTGGTCTGGTATTTGTTTTGGTTTTTTTCAAACATTTTGTTTATTTCTTAGATTTTGTTGGCTTGTTTTCACTGGGATCAGACAAGTTACTGTTTATGACAATGAAGATGCAGATTCCTATTATTTTAGTTTTAAATGATGTCATCTTCCGGATTGGAATTAGTTTTCGTAATTTTTATAGTATGCTTTATACGTCTATAATTGCTTGTTACATTTTCGGTGCTCATTAATTACATGTGTGTTATTCTGACCTGAACAGGTTCTTGCTGTATCTCGCGTTATGGTTGCATGGCAACCAATTGGCTTAGCTATGGGTGTTTTTGATATGTGTCACAGGTATCTAAAAATCGTGAGATCCCTATTTTGTAGAATTGCATAAATACGTGCAATGTCCTGATGGCTGAAGTAGAACAGGTATTTGAAAGAGAGAAAGCAATTTGGAGCCCCACTAGCAGCATTTCAGATCAACCAAGAGAAACTTGTTCGTATGCTTGGTAACATTCAAGCAATGCTTCTAATTGGTTGGCGCTTGTGCAAGTTATATGAATCTGGGAAGATGACTGCAGGACAGGCCAGTTTGGGAAAGGTAAATGCTGCATGCAAAGACACTTTTTCTATGGTCTACGGAGTTTGAAGTATTTATGCCTTCATGATTGGCTTATACATGATGAACCTTTAGGCTTGGACTACCTTAAAGGCAAGGGAGACTGTCTCCCTTGGTCGAGAATTACTAGGTGGAAATGGTATCTTGGCTGATTTTCTTGTGGCAAAGGTACAACATCTTTCTGTTTTAACTCAATTAGTTTATTTGTCTATGCTGTGGTTCATTCTACCGATCAAGGATGTCCAATTAAACACGTTATGATGTGCAAGACATACTTAGTGAGGACCTAAAAATTTTAAAATGATATTTTGTTTGTTCAATGTATATCTACGAATTTATAGTGCTTCTTTCGTTCTGGAACAGATACATAACTAACGGATGTGTTTAATTTCATAAATTGGATTGCCGACATGAATAGGGTTTCCTTTCTACAATTCATTTCCTTGTCTACGAGGGTATGAACGTTGCAATTGTGTTCTAAAACATATCTATTAACCGAAGAGTATTGCTTGAATGTATGTTTTCTTATCAAAATTGCTGAAATGTATCTGATATTATCACGTCTAAAATAATTTACTTTCGTGCTTATTAATATTGCATGCAAATTTAAGTTCTTTGATTGTGCTTCTTCATCCATATTTATTAAAATAATTAAACTGAAGAGTTGAGATTCTAAACTATTCTTTGGGGAAAAAAAGATACGAAGCTACTTCCATACAAGTTATTGAACAATCTTGAACACTTCTTTTTTACTTTGGCTCAAAATTTTTAGTGGTTCTAGCCGTGGTAATAGAGTAGTTTTATCAAGTAGGAATCCAACTAAAAAAATTCTATGAATTCATGTTATACAGCAGCATCGTGCACACCTCTTTAGTTCATCTTTCTTCAGCTGCCCATAATCATGGCATGCTGCCTAATTGACCAATCCTAGGAATCAAATTTAAAAAACAATACTGGGACTTCATATTATACCCTATACCATTGTCTAATTGACAAATAATTGAACCACTGCGAATTGTATTTATGTTTTGAAATGTATTTGTTGCAATGACATCTAATTTTACCTCTTCAACTCTACTTTTACTGCTATCTTCATTGTATTATGTGGACTACTTAGGAGAGAGTTACCCGAAAGGCAAGTGAGAGCTAATTCTAGATGTCCTTCCTTCCCCATCGGATCCATTTTCTTGAACTATTCTCTCGTATACATCAAATAGAAGACCCATAAACATAGTTGGGATGACAACACAAAATGGGCAACTAGATAATAGGTTGAAAATTACTGGGAAATCATTTTAGAATATCTAAATATTAGCTGAAGAGAAGTAAATCTTGTCCTGATTTGTCTTTCTCAGGCGCTGTAGATTTCAGCCTCCAAGTTCTTAAGTTACATATCAACAAATCGAAATTATTTTGGCTCATTTTTTCTTCAGGAAAGAAAACATTGTTATGGTTTCACTGGTTTGTAAATCATCTTGTAATCTATAACCTTGGAAACATGGACTCGTGAAATGGCTTGACATTTTTGTTTTTTTTTTCTTCAGGCATTCTGCGATTTGGAGCCAATTTACACATACGAAGGAACTTATGACATTAACAGTCTGGTGACTGCAAGAGAAATCACCGGACTCGCGAGCTTTAAACCAGCTGTTTTGGGGAAGTCAAGCCGCCTTTGATCTCGACAATCTACATGCATTACTCATCATCATGTTTGCTCGGAATATGCAAACATTTACTTGGGGATAAAAAAAGGCCATATGTCGCTACAAGAGCCAACATGCTTGTAACATGAATAAAAGTCAAAGTTTGTGGTAGGCATAGTTTCTGCACTGTATTATCATTCTCTCACAAATCCTCATAATAATTATCACCTTGTCAGCACTGAAAATGCAACAATATTGGGTGTAATTTGCAATACTGGTGCGTAAATTTGTTTTTTATATTGACATTGTCGTGCAGCAAGATGGGCACGAAGTGATTATAAGATGGTTGATTCCGAGCTCGAGAAGGTGTTTTGTTTGGATTATAATGCATATGGAACGGCGATATGTGTGTTTAACTTGTTATTTCCCCATTATTACTTTTTTTTTTCATATAGATAGATAATTGGTCTACCTAGAGAAGGTAATCGAGTCAACCAATTAGAATAACTATATTCAAAAAGACTGACACCAATGCGTTGCTTGTTTTAATAAAATATTGAGGTAGAGAATCTGTTCGCATTGGAGCAGGCTTTACCTAACTTAGACTACACAAACCCGATCGTTTGAATAATTATAATAATACATATAGAAGTAATTTAGGCTCATGCTAAAATAGTTGTAGAATAGTTTTATTTTTTATGAGAATAAACCTTTGACATTTGAGCTGCTTTATAACTATTTTAGCAAGTATATAAATTATTTTAAAAATAATTAAATAGAAAATAGTACGATAATAATAATTATTATTAAATAAAACATTGTTATAGTACTAATTTTGACTTTTAAATAAGCTTGACAGATTTATCCCATGCTATTCCAAGGTTTAAGATTGACCAATTGACCGTGTCACTAAAAAGGTGTAGATTTAATAATATCACTGGAACATTGGAGTCGGTCAACGATGAAATGGGTCTTCTGTCTACCCTCTTTACCGTGTGGGACCCGTTGATCGCCTCCTCGTGCAGTCGTCCATGTTGTGCTGCACGTGTTTTGTTTCGGCGATCAACTTTCCAGGTTAAAAAGTGGGAATCATTTCCCACGTGCCGGAGCCGGCCAACACTGTTATTCTGAAAATCGCTGACTATAATATCTGTCTCACTTAAGACAGCAAACATAAATATCCTGCCTAAAAGCACAAATCCGCTAACCTGAATGGAGCCATGGCTTTCTCTACAATGGCTTTATCGTGTTCCCTGTCTTGCAATATACAGTAGATATCCAGGCCTCCACCGTCCAATCGATGTACATAAGACTCGAACTCGAAACCACCGAGACGACCACAGTCCGGCGAGCCTCCAATTTTGATTTCTTATCTTCTTCTCTTCGTGAAGATTTCTCCTTGCCTCCCTAAAACCCCGTGGGAGGACTCTTAGAAGAAGGGAAGAGTGGAAAGGAGCGATCTTGGATGGCGAGTTTGATCCTCTCCCCCGAATGCAGTGGCTTCAGACCCGTCCCTGCTTCCTCCCCTCGCCACAAATCCTTGCTCCGATCGTCCATTAGTCTCATACCTTTGAGGAGAAGCAGTGGCATTGGGGCAATTGACCTCTGCCGACCCTTCGGGCTCGGTGGCCGAAAGGAATGGGCGTGCAGAGTAAGCGCGCCGGCGAGAATAACACACCCCGCGGAGGGCATCGACGATGGGGTGAGGAGGGGTGAGGTATCGTCTAGCGTGACCGACGGAAAGAAGGAAGCCTTCGACCCAGGCATGCCGCCGCCGTTCGGGCTGGCGGAGATCCGTGCCGCCATTCCCAAACACTGCTGGATGAAGGACCCGTGGAAGTCGATGAGCTACGTGGCGCGCGACGTTGCCGCCGTACTCGGGCTCGCTGCGGCGGCCGCGTTCCTTGACAATTGGATCGCGTGGCCGCTCTATTGGGTGGCGCAGGGGACTATGTTTTGGGCTCTCTTCGTTCTCGGCCATGATTGGTATTGGATTTCTGACAAAAAGCTGCAAAATGAAAAACCCTATTCCTTTGTCGCTTCTATAGTTGTTCTCAAAAGAGAGTTTGATTTTTTTTTGGCAGCGGACATGGGAGCTTTTCGAACAACCCGAAGCTGAACAGTGTTGTAGGCCATTTGCTTCATTCCTCCATTCTTGTGCCTTACCATGGATGGTACACGTGTTCTGGACTCATTAATTCCATACCTTGTGTTTTTCCTTTCATCGTAATAATTGGGATAATTTTATTGTGCCATGCAGGAGGATTAGTCACAGGACTCACCACCAAAATCATGGACATGTCGAGAAGGATGAATCATGGCATCCGGTATACGCTTACTTTCTGGCCTCACTTGTCAACTCTTATCATATGGATTGGACTCCTAACTTTGAGCTAATTGCAGTTGTCTGAGAAGTTGTACAAAAGTTTGGATTCATTAACTCGGACGCTACGGTTCTCGATGCCATTCCCTCTGTTAGCCTTCCCCTTGTACTTGGTGAGTAACCAAATTATTAGTCAGAAACAAGAACTTGATGCTTTTCAATGCTATGATCTCAATGTGGATGATCATTGTTTTGACAGTGGGCAAGGAGTCCAGGGAAGAGTGGTACACACTTTGACCCAAACAGTGATTTGTTTCTTCCTAATGAGAAGAAGGATGTAATTACATCCACAGTTTGTTGGATTGCGATGATAGGCTTGCTTGTAGGACTGGCTTGCTTTATTGGCCCCGTTCAGGTGCTCAAGCTTTATGGCATTCCGTATTTGGTGAGTTCATCAGTTCTTGTGTCTTCTTCAGATCTCATTTACGTCCAGAGTGAATAGTATTTGATTTTGCAAATGAGATTAAACAATTATACCAAATGCAGATCTTTGTTATGTGGTTGGATCTTGTCACCTACTTGCATCACCATGGACACAATGAAAAGCTTCCCTGGTATCGTGGAAAGGTATAAATTCAATCATCTTTACCTTATTCTCGTGCAATTATCACATACAAAATCTCGTTTTTAGTGAGTTCCATCATATGCTACCCACAGATTGAATCAATGGTAACTGTTTCATGTTGAGTTTCTTCTAAAGGCTCTTTTGAATACTATTTTTGTTATCTTTTCTTTTCGAGTTCATATACTTCATTGATTGATGCTATGGTCTAATCATGGTTTAGGAATGGAGTTATCTTCGAGGAGGCTTGACGACAGTAGACCAAGATTACGGATGGATTAACAACATCCACCATGATATCGGTACTCATGTGATACATCACCTCTTCCCACAAATACCACATTACCACCTAGTGGAAGCAGTAAGAGCATTATGTTATTTACTTTCTTTTTTGAAAAGTTGAGACTGAGTTAATAGAATGAGAAGTTTAATATTTCAATTCCACTTCAATGTATCAGACCGAAGCAGCGAAACCAGTGCTCGGAAAATACTACAGGGAACCTAAAACATCTGGACCTTTGCCATTCCATCTATTTGGAGTCTTAGCAAGAAGTTTGGGACATGATCACTATGTTCCTGATACCGGAGATGTTGTATACTATCAGACCGACAATGCACAAGAAATCAAATCTGAGTGAAGTATTCACATAATTTAGCACATAAGGAGACTGCCTATTGTTGATACAGATTAACCTATAGAGTTCTGGCCATGGATTTGTCTTTTATGACTGCTGATTCCTTCAAGTTTGTTTCAAGAAACTCTGGTCCTCTTTGGAGTAGCTAGTAAATCAATTGAGTATTACCAATTGTTATCATATATTCACAAATTGTAACTGTTATGCTGCATATATATACATTGTCAGCATATCTTTTCACCTATTTTGTACTTAGTAAAGATTAAAGAAGCAATGTATAATTTTTTTAACCGCGAATTCGACTTGTTGCTTGATGCTTTTATATTGATCCTTTCCAGTGTCACTAAAAATCAGCCTCAATCTTTCATCTAGTGTAGCTTATGCCCAACAGTTTGAGGTATTATTTTCATTCATGTGGTATTCTTCACAAAAGCTGTCTTTTCCTGAAAGTTCTTCATGTTACTATCATTTGGCAGGTAATGCCACTTCAAAGCATTGCCTGTTTTACTTGGTATTGCTTCAGTCATTGGCCACTTTATGTGCAAAAAAAATGAACAGAAGTTTTTATTTGAGTAGTATTGAACATGTTCAAATCCAGAATTGATCGTTGATATAAAATATATGGCAAATATTACATTACATTTGGTTCTTTTCCATTTGATCTTTTAACGATAATCCTCTTTTGGTGGAACAAGTCTACATCCAAATCATGCAAGTTTGCACATCAATGTGATGCGTAACTCATGGAAATTGTGGTTGCTTCCAAAAACCGACTTCATTCTTGATGTACCACTTGTCCCAGGCCCTTTGCTACTTCATTTTCCACAGGACTCTTCTTTCTCAAGACCTCACACTTGTATATCTTCAATCAATTTAAGTTACTGTGGTATTCAATTTACATCTTTTTCATGAACTAATGCCCTCTGAGAAACATTGAAGTTTTTTATTATATTAATGATTATATAAATTCATCCAATTGGTTTGATGACACATGATAAGAGCATGAATGAACTCATAATATTTAGTCTATGTTATATCGTACCTAAAGAGGAGTAGAGTTGTGCCTCTCGATCATAAAATAGTTTCGTTATACCCTTTATTTAGTCATGATAGAGTTGTGCCTCATCAATTTACCTGCAACATTTTGCACATAAGAGCTTGGCTAAGCAAATCTCCTTCTAAAACCTTAATCCTAGGAACAACCCTAGTGCTACAATACGTGACTTGACTCCAAGGCCTAAAAGGTGAGAAAAAAAAATTTACGAGGTTCCATAGTCTCCCTCTTGATCGTGGGTTGTTCAATTACTAGGAGTTGAATTCTAGTCAACCAATCAAAGTGTTTATTTATAATAGTTTTGCTCTTAAAAGGAGTTTCAAACTCATAACAAAGCGTTCATCGCCATATCTAATATCTTGATAGTATTATTAAATTCTGAAACATATATATACACTATCAACTACAAATACATCAATAACTACTCAAACTTGGATGCATTGCTTGATTTAGAATTTTTTTCCTATCAATTATAAAACGTAGAAGAGGAGATAACAAAAGAAGAGAATAGGTACAATATAAGCATCATAAAAATTATTAGGATACATAATTCACATGCCCATGTGATTAATGAATAAATCAAGTAAAATCTAAACATTTTTGCATAGGTTCGCATAAATATTATATGAAAACTTGCGCATTAGATGGGCATTCTCTACGATATGAGAAATCATAGGTATACATATACATAATTTCATGGGTTCTACTAAGTTAAACTAATTTTTTTTTTAGTCATAATAATCCTAACTTAAACGATTTATAAAACCTATGCCCAAACCAACCTTCTTGCACTACAATCCTCATCTACACATTTGCCTATAAGAATCATGAAAGTTGATATAATGATTAGATTAAAATATAGGACTAAAATTTTTTATCAAATGTTTACAAATATTTTTAGAAATATATATTCATATAAAAAAATTAGATCAAACATAAATACACTAACATAATAATACAATAGTAATTAAATTTAGTAAATATATTGATGTATATCTGTCTACAATTAGTGTTTAATATTTTTAAAATAATAAAATAAATTAAACGCACTGTATGGCTGGCACAAGACTAATTTATTTTATCATATTCTGTGGCGGTGGCGCTGTCATTGGACTTTTTATATAAGAAAGGCTGGAAGGTATGCTAACTATTGAACGATGAATCCTTTTAAGATTCTATGTAACTATGTAACTCGCTGGATTTGCCTCTAAATGGATGCAGAAACATAGTAAAAATAATAAACCGACATCAAATGCCAAACAATCAAATAATAACAGAATCTCGTACTCCAATCACTCCAAACATGCATAGGTGAATTCTTGTATTTGATTACAGTTGCCGAGGGACCAAGGGAGATCCGATTCGTGGAAGAAAGAGGCAAATCACATGCTGATGGTATCTAATAATTTATTCAGCTTGTGGCAACTGTGATGTTATTCTTTGCAGTGCTGCTGAGCAGCCTTGTAAACCAAGCTTTGATGATTGATCCAAAGTAGCACATATTCATTTGGAAAAAGGAAATTTGGAAGATGGCCACTGTTTAGGGCACAGTTAGGCATCAATTGGGCTCTGGTTCATACAAATCTCACCTGATGGAGATCATTTTTGTAGTGTTCTAGGGGCTTCAATCTTCATCATTCTGGAAATTTTGTTGTTTTCGTATCTACCTACTTCAACATAAACAAAGCGTGAAGAGAATCAATCATGATTTCTGACAACCTTCGGCAAGGGAGTTGTTATCTAGGATAAATATAACATTTTTCAGAAATTGTCATTAGTTTCTCAGGTAGCAAGATTAGAAAGAAGCAATAGTAAATTCATACCAGCAGTTTTCCCCGGCTAACTACTGAAACAACAAATAAAAATCTGTGAAACAGTTGTCAATTGCTAATATAAATTACAGATGATATAATTGTTTGAACAAAAGACAACTCTGTATCTTTAGTTAAATGTATATCCAAATTTGTGGAATAGTCTTTCAATTGCTAATATAAATTACAGATGTAAATAACAAAGGACAACTTTGTCTCTGATGATCAGAGCGCTTTGGTAGGGCCTACCACTACTCAATGACTATGGTTAACATTACAAAGAAAACTAAGTTTCAAAGACTTGCTGGTTTGTATTGGCGGGATAGTCGAAACAAATTCTTATGGCCTTCCTTTCTTCGAACTGCAACTGGGGCACTTATACTGCTTTATACTCTCTGCTTTTGCAGGAGTTATCTTCACACATTTCCCATGGAACCACCTTTCACAAACATCACACGCAATCCAGAACTCATCTGCACTGTAACTTCCACCACAAGCTCCACAAAGGGTTTCACTGTGTTCATCATCTTCATCACCATAGCCTTCATCAGCTACCTTAGAATTGCTTTTTATCTGTCCATCACTTGATCGCTGCGGACGTAAGGTAGCTATGTGACAACCAATTACGAATATAAACAAAACCACTTAATGATCTAATTTCGAATACCTTAGTTGAGAGTTTAGATTTACTTCCACTGTCCATAGCAGACTTCTCTTTTGATTGTCTCCTATCAGAGACCACTTCAAATACAGTTGGAAGATCATTTATCATGCTAAACAAGCGTTTCCTGTTGGTAAGAAAGAGGATAATAAAATCTGGACTTATGTAACAATGCATTTAGGACAATGTAGTCAAAAAGGGCTAATGTCATGATAACGCATGAACCACATAGTCTCAAGACTGTGCTTAAGCTTTATCCCTGTTTGTCAACACCGAGTTTATGTTCTAAGCACAGCATTGAGTTTCCATAACAATCTAGAGCAAACTTCACAAGTGTGCTTCCCAAAACTAGACATATTATGTCATCAAACATTAGGAAATAAGACATCCAAAAAAATAAAGAACATGCATTAACTTCTTGATGCAGGACAAGAGAAAGAATTAGAGTATGAGGAGGCAAAACAGATTTAATAACTCATCAATTAAGAAAAACTGTCAATGAAATTATCATCCAAGCCTTTTATAGGCATTAAACCAACTAATATTGAGATAAAGTATCACTAATCCACTAACACACTATAACTACCTGTAAATTACTACCTCTGCTACTACATTACTAATATTAACTAATGAATCAGTAATTACTCATTGTGCTCCTCCACTGAAACTAACTCAATGAGCTGAATCCAAGATTTAAAAAATCGGTCCAAACTGATATATCGGTATTGACACTTTGCTACACTTGCTACAGTAAAACCGAACCTATATCAAACCAAAATGTTCAGCTAGTTCTAACCAAAATTTCAAACCTTGGTTGAATCAAAAAGTTTATTACTTTAATTATGAAAATTTATGAAAAAAATAACTCATAATTAGGTCCTTCATTCACTATTTCCTTTTGCTAGAGTATGTTTGGATTTTTTATTTTTATATTTTTCTTGTTCTTTTCTTCTTTTAACATTTGCTTACAGTCTCTTGTGCGCATGAGCTTTATGATGTTTAGTTTTTTTTTTGGTTTCTACCTTGGCGCACCCTCAAATCGAGCAATCAAAATGGTGTGTAGATGAGCATGTTTGTGAGCATCGGAAACCTACAATGAAACCCCATAGGAAATGGCAGAAGCAGTTCCTGATGTATGGTTTACTCCGATCACAATGGCATGCAATGCCTTGGAGATAGCGAAGGATGATAACAGAAGGTGCCGATGGTAACAGATGATAGCTAAGGAATCCATCAACGGGAAAACTTCTCAAGCAAATCTGAAAATTTTGATAATGTTTGTTGAGCTGCACTGATAACAGGAAGATATGGGGTTGGATAGCAATGAATGGCAAATAAAGCAAGAAATAGCAAGGGATGGAGACGAGAACTACAGGAAGAATAATAGATTACAATCTAGGGCCCAAACGTGGGCAGATGGCAAAGAGGAGAGAATCAAGGACTAGGAGAGTGGTTCAGAAGGAGGTGAGCAGCGAACTGTGGTGAGGGCAATATGAACGGTACCAAGGAGATGAGGATGGTGTTGTTAGGTTGCAACCCAGGTGGCGCGGTGCAGTGGTTGAAAGACCACATAGACGATTGAGGATGCATGCTAGAGTTGATGGGTGACTGTCATGTGTTGCACCAGTGAGAGATAAATAGGTGTGGTGGTTTGTTGTGGCAGTGAGAAGAATGGAGGAATTGGTTCTGCCGTGGAACTAAATTGCTGCAAAACAAGATAAAGAGACAGAAAAAGAGCAAAACAAGGAGATAAAAGATTAACGATTCAACAATAAGCAAAACTATCATTCCAATTATAATCCAAGACTTACATGGGGATTAAACTTGCTAAACTATTACAAACCTCCGACATGATAAAACTGCCTATAGTTACTACCTCTACCACAAACACTTGATATTAACAAATGAATAAATACCTTTTAAAGATTATCCAATAATGCTGAACTTCTAAATAAGCAACTTTGCTTAAGACTGTTAAATTAACAGCTAAGAAATTTGGTTATTGATGTAATTATGACAATGAAATGCGCATGGTAATCAATCAGAAACAATTTTATAAAACTTGTCAGCACTAGATTATGTATAGAAATGGAACAAATTCATGCAAGATTACCATAAACTAATTCAGCTGCAGCTAATTAATTAAATCTCTCTAACACAGCTGACATATATCATATTATTGACTACAAAAACTTTGGAAAAGTACACTTGTGTAATGTTACAACTGATAGAACGTGAAATAGAAGTTGATGCGTCGTGGTATATCACCAACCTGTTAAATGTAAATCCTACCAGAAATCTTGATTAAGAACACATATCTGTATTAACTCCTTCAGTCACACGATTTTCCATGATAATCTCTACCTTTTAAGACAATGCACAGGTCATATCGAACCAAATATTCAAATCTGGAACCAATTATCATAACATTCTTAAACACAATCATGTCTCAATGATTGATCAGCCATAGTTGTAAAGGTGCTCTCCTAGAAGCCAGAACAATGCACTTGAGAGAAGACCACAAAGAAAGTTATTAAGACCATGGTCAAGTGGACAGGAGTATAATAGAATTGTAGAAGAGGATGATGGTGTCATTTCTTAGGATATTTCAGCATTTTTAACAGGGATGGCAAATAAAAAACCAGTTTGTAACTTAGTCACTACATAGCTGAAGATGGCGAATGCAACTTTGTCACATAACAAGTGTTGATTCTTTACAACTACTGGTTGAAAATTAAGATCTAGCACACCCAGTCTTCGCATAATAGGATCAAAATATGTTCATATGAACTACAACTGAATCAAATAAGAGTTTTTCTACGAGCTTCTGAATTGAAAAGTAATTGACAAACATCCAGCCTACTGAATATAACTTGGGCAATATCGCAGAGACTTCTTACTCCAAGAGATTCATAAAAAACATGACCTGCAGTTGGGAACTATAGACCCATTAATGTAATTGGTTAGCAAGATCAGAGATCAAGTAGATGATGTTTGGAATTTGTCCCATTATATGATTGCAAGGAAGGGGCAGGGAATAGTTGCATGCAAGAATCAAACTTATATCTTGATAACTAAGATAGTTAGATGGACCAACTAAGACAACCAGTATATTTCATGCTGAAAAAAGATGAACGTATATAATAATTATAAATACATGAAATAAAGCTGTTAGGTTATTGCTCAACTTGATTGGAGCCTGACAAGATCTTATACTCTTAACATAGATGCCTTTAGAAACAAAAGAAGAGACGAATTACATGTAGTAGAAGAATGCTATCATTTCACATCAAGACATAGGAAAAGATAAGAGGTTTTTATATGCATAACATACTGTAAAAGAATAAATTCGTCGCGAAACAATAACTTAACAAGTAAAAATTATGGCATGGCTGCAAATTGAATCAAGAAAGAGATTGATAACATTCCAGCTAGCCCATGAGGAACCTAGTCACTATTTGCATTCTCCACTTCATTAAAACCTTAACCTCATCAGCCTACGCTAATGCCCTAAAGTTAGGAAACTCCGTTTCAGACTTCGTTGATCCCTAAATCTCTCCATTTTCACAGTCAAGATAGATTCCCATTAAGTAATGCAGCTTCAGACATAGAACTGAAAAGATATTTTTCAAAGAAGAAAGTTGTGCAGGATATTCCACAGTCATGAAGTATAAATTTGTTTATTTGAAATTTGGAACTTATCTAGGAATTTTGTAACAAACATGAAAAACTAAAGATACACAAATGTGAGACTGACGTATGTTTCTGTTAACCCAGTATTCCAACTTTTGATTTGAATATTGCATGTAGAACACTTCAAATTGTTTCATGTATGAATAATATATCACTACTCGTTAGAGTGGACTCCTAGATCCAATTGATTCATGTAAGGTAATTTAAAAGCAATAAGATGTTAGCAAACCTCTAATCAGGAATGAACACTAAATAGAATATATTTTATCTGAGTAGAATATGTACATGATTACTGAGTGAATTAATCACTTAAAGTTACATAAGAAAAAAAACTCATATTTAACTAACTTACTATTCAGCTAACTGAGGAATTCAGTGACAGAATAAAACACCAAAATAGGATGGTAAATTTTTTTTATAAAAATTTGGAATAATGTTTTTGAGCAGTGAATGCTCACACTCATGAAGCAGATAGTAAGCACTCTGAACCCAGTAGCCAGGCTGCTAATGCAGAACATCATGATTTCTACAATTCAAATTTACCAATAGAATTAGAAAAGGTGAAACAGTGTAGCCTTCTCCACATGACTATTAATTACATTGTAGATGCAATACCGTACAAGTATATCCGCAACTGTTATTTATTACGTGGACAAGTACAAGGGCTTTAATGAAAGACAAGTAACACATTAATGCATTCCTCACATTCTCCAGTGAGACTGACAAAATGTTTCGGGTAGCAGAAGTGAGAGATGTTAATAGTGACAACAAAGAGGAATATATTACCAGAGAGAACATGAATCATGAGAGAAAACCAGAGGTAGTACAAGTGGTAGGAAAAGTATACAGTTTAAGTGCAGCAGGCAAATTGCAATTGGCATTGCAGCATTTCAGATTCTAATCAGAAAAAGAAACAATATTCTTGACAAACTCAAATCCAGGAGGCATAAAAGCTGTTCTTGAACTCAGTCAATCCCAATTCCAGTGCACCAGGTAGACAAACTTGCATGATATGGCAAAAGCAAAGTAGAAAAATTTTCATATCTAAGGATCACAACATTTTGTTGGCTAAGGAAATGTTTCAACTTTTCAGGTTTGAACAAAATGAGAGTTAAATATTGTTCACTAAATAAAATCTTATTTTGAAATAAATGTTGTTCACTAAATAAAATCTGATAAAAGAATCTTAGATGAGGAACAAAATAGGACTTTGAACTCAGTCTATCTTAAGCTAGATCAATTATTACAAACTTGTCCTACTCACAGAATTGGAATTTGAAGCTTGTGAAACTATATTCAACTAAAGCATTTCATTAACCAATTATCAAGACATGCTATATAAATAATTAGTGGGCTTCGATAACCTGCTAAGTGATCATCACTTCTTGCACGACATCTTTTTGCTAAGTGGCTATAGTGGCAGCTACACATCGCACTAGTAAATAGCACAATCGATTGTTATAGTTGCTGTTACAGCCTATAAACTATCAATTTTAAAAGTTACCTAAATGGAAAACAAAAAAAAATAAAAAACATTGCAACAGTTTAGACATTCATATGTGGTAGCTTCAAGCATGATCAATTAGTTGATTTAGTTGATTTTTAAGCTACCACATAATGATCAACTAGAGCAACCCACTGTCAATTTTCAAGTCACAGGATCAATGGAAGCATAGGGACCCTTTAGACACTTAAGATGGAAGCTCAGTTAAGAGGGAAATTTTCTTTCTCCTACACACAAACGAGTTAGAACTATAATATTTTTTAGGCATAACATGTGAAACGAGATTCTCTGGAAATGCCATCTCGATATTGCCTATATATGAACTTTCACAGAAATTCATTGTGATAAAGCAAAGGCATGGCACCCTTAGTAATAGAAATATAAAATGTGGAACCTAGAGATTAGTGATCAGTAAAACTAAATGCTAGAGATGATTTATAGTATTCCAATTCATGCACATGGATCTCCTTAGCTTAGTTGGAAGTTGCATTCTGAAGTAGTTGAAAGCTGGATTTATGCCTCAACACTTTGTGCACACTAAGTCATAAAGCATTCTTCATGCAAATGAAACAGCAGCAATCATCTAAGAAGACAAATGTTGACTATTCATATTACATTCTTTCTTTTTCAATTGAGTGCCACGGTAAGTAGCATTGAAAATGACATCCAGAGAAACTAAAAAAAAAGACAATTAAAGGCAGATGCTCATACCCACAACCCTAACATGAGGGTTTTCCTACAAGCCAATTACCTCATTGGAATCTAGAGGTCCTTGTGCTGTACAATTTCACAAACCAAGCAACAATTCTTTATATTCTTTAATGTTAAAGAATCCAGAGAAGGTGGTCAACTACAAGAATTAAGAAATGACACGCTCTTTAATAGACTAGCATTGAAGAATAAAGGGGAGAGAAAAAGGAGAACATAAGATGTTTTATAACTGCTAAAATCAGCTAATCAATCAGCCACATAATGATGGCATCCATTGATAAGAAGTTAAGAAGCAAAATACTCTTTATCATTTTCATGGACCAAAGACAAGTGTAGTTTCCCCATTTGTTTTAACTTGATATTGTATCACTTTTCCCCCAAAAAAATGATGTTCTATCACATTCACAAAGCAAATGAACAAAAGCATTTCGGCAGAAAAAAACAATTTGCATAAATATTAGAATCTATCAACCCTGGTATATTTCACAACTATAGCTATCATGATGTCTAAAAGTAATTTAGAAAATGAAAGTCTTTTACTGTCTAATACGAATCTCTTGTGCATCTTAATGACAACGTGAGTGATAAATGTCAAACCATATGCTCCTCCTACCTACTTCAGAATGCCTCAAACTTATAATTAGAAAATAAAAAAACGTAAAACAAGAAAGAGAAACAATCTGATACCTATCGTTCCGGTTGAGGCGCGCCCCGAGATAGAAAGCAACAGACAAGAGCCAGGAATCGCTGTGCACGGCAATGAGCGAGAGCCAGTCCCTACGGTCCATTCCGTCCCTGGCGAAGTTAATCCCAAGCGCCGGCTCTGGCAGCTCCGGCGGCACCTCCTCCGCCGGCAGGTTCACCTCCCACGAGTCGTTGGGATGCCCGTACAGGCACAGATTCTCCTTCTCTGCACCACCAACACAAATCCGGTCAAGAAATCGCAGCATAAACGCCGAACAGACCGCGACCACTTGGATCCGCGAGGCAGAGGTCGAAAGAACCCACCGGGATCGCATTGGGCGTAGAACTCGTCAACATCTGAGAACAGCAAGGTATCGTCAGTGCGTCGTCATCAACGTTGAAAATTGAAATAGGTCAAAGAAGAAAATAAGGACATGCAAGTAAGGGGGAGGGAGACAGTGACCGTGGGTGAGGGCGCGGACGATGCCGGCACGGCGGCCGCTGTAGTCCTTGAAGATCTCCTCCACGGTGCGAGGAGCGGAGGATATGGAGCCGACTTCCATGGAGGCGACGGCGGCCGCGAAGATCGAGATTGGGTGCTTGTGGATCCGGAACTATGGATCGAAGGAACGCATGCGGCGTGACGGAGAGCGTAGCGAAGTGGTGAGTGCTCTCGCGATCGACGGGCGATGGGAACTCGGTCGATTTCGAAGAGGAGGAAAGAGATAATAAATAAATCAAGATAAATAAATATTGAAGGCAGGGGTCGCCGATTGTAGTTTTAGTTTAACCCTCTGGGGTCGTGACTTATCTTCGCTACTAATTACTGTTCGCCAGACTATTTATGTAATATTAATTTTCTCTTTTTGTTGTTGTTGTTTGATTTATCATTTATGAGATGAATTGATTCTCGGGCTGGATTAGTTTAATCGCTCATCAACATCAATTATGAGTTAACCTAATTTTTTTTATTCTATATTATTTGAACAGAACATTCCTTTTTTATATTAGTTCACCTTTATAAATTATACATGGGTGAAATAGCAAGACAAATCAGCTTAGCCAAGCTAGGTTATACAAATCTAATCAATTGGTTATAAAAGTTGAGTAAGATTGAACTAGCGCAGCAAGTTAATGTCAATATACCAAAGAAACTTCAAAGAGTGACAAGGGAACATAAGTGGCTATTTAGAAGATAAAAATAGCCAAGAGCATCATTGCACATCATATCACCTATCAAATAGTCAAAGAGTTTTTCACACCCAGGAGGTATAATTGTTGCATGCTAAAATGGCGAGAGACAAGGGAACATAAGTGTCTTCCACTCATTCAATGCATTGTAGGGAGTAGCTATAGGAGTAACACCGATGAGCAAGTTCAGTAATTTTTCAACATATGAGCTTCACATTAGTGGATAAGAAATGTATGAATTTTCCCTCTCATCGTTTACCTTAGACACATACATCGATGCACTATTTAAAGCATTATGAGCTAATCTGCGTCTACGATCCTCTTTACCTTTCTCTGTCATGTTTCATCGTTATAAGTGGACATTTTAGCCTTATAGTGTAACATAACACAACAACTCAACATTCGATGTCACTAGTATACATACACAACTCCTTAACACCTTGCTAGAACAATACAACCGTCAACATCAGTCTTAACTCTCCCTTAGCTTCATTTCCCTTCTTTAATATTTTATTTAGGCACAAGATCTTCAATTGGAGTAAGGCTAACTTTAGATATCTCTCAATTTCAATTTCATTTCCCTCAAAATGATTTATACCTAATTTCTACAACCTCCCCCCAAATGATTTATACCATTTGTACACCTCTCTCCTTGACTTGACCAAGGAAAATAGAGATACAGCTATTATTGGATGTTTGAGCTATACTCAAGATGACTCTTCTAAAGCTAAGGTGTAACTTGCCATTATCAAAACAAGCTTAGTAGAATCTCAAGGTAAGTGCATGAAAAAGAGTTTTCCCTTTTATCTTCCATGATTGTTTATTAGCTTTGATGTTAACTATGGAGATTAGCGTTGATCTCTTAGCCTACTACCATAGGGAAAAGGAATAGGCATCCCACAATAACATGCTCGAATTGTAGAGTTCCTCTATCTTTTGTCCAAATTCTTTGGATGTTTACCTGTCCTCTTTCTCACTCCAAGCTAAACATATCTACAACTCCTTATTAGCTCCCTAGGGATCTTTTACAAACAAATTGTTTTATCGATAGAATCCTAAATGCAA
This sequence comes from Costus lasius, assembly GCA_027563935.2. NCBI lineage: Eukaryota > Viridiplantae > Streptophyta > Magnoliopsida > Zingiberales > Costaceae > Costus > Costus lasius. The sequence goes on along the minus strand of CM050450.1, from coordinate 131,337,930 downwards.
CTAATATGGACAACCAGTTAGTTGAAACAATTAGATCATGATAAATTATCAACTCGACTAACTCAAAGACTAGTCTTTTCACATTTGTAGTTGTATATCTTTAGCACTGTATTTTCTTAGAGGGAAAGAAAATAAGAAAGTGAAGAAAAAGTGGAAATGAGAGAAAAACTAATCACGTGCGTTTCACATGATTAATTTCTTCCCAAATGAACTGTGGCTGCTAGATGATAGGTGATGAGTGGGCTATGGTTGGATGGCAACGATGGGCTGGACAGCGAGTGGCGAATGAGTTGTGACTAGAAGACGATAGCGACGGCGAGTGGGCTACAACTGGAGGGCAATGGCAGCAAGTGATGACGATGGTGGACAAGCAGGTTAGACGGCATGGACGAGTTAGCTAGATGGCAAAGGCGAGCAAGCGTGGATAAAAGGCGGGCTAGACAGCGAGCTAGATGGCAAAGGCTGGCAGCGAAGGATGGCGACCATGGGCGAGTGACTAAACGGCAACGGTAGGTGAGCGGCTAGACGATGACGACAAAGGCAGGGTGGATGGCAAGGGCTAGTGATGGCATGCAAACAGCTAGATGGCGATGGTAGGCGAGCTTGGATGGTGACGACAGGCAAGCGGTTGGACAAGGACAGCAAACCAACTTAGACCCCAAATTTTGTTCCGAGTTTTTCATCTGATGTAGGCGGAAGACAAAAAAAATACTTTTTACCACCTCGAGTTTTCCTTCACTCATGTTTTTCCTTGAAGAAAACAAAAAAAAATCATGTTTCCTGCTAAGAAAACACATTGTAGATGTTTTTGTCATTTTTATCTGAGCATCGACATCCAGCCGCTAGAATTAATTAAACCATTTTTCTATTTGTATTTGAAGTTTAACTATGCTTGTAGCCGTAGCATCATTAAAGCAATATCACTTTGCAGAGGTTACATCAATACATAGAGGTGTACAATCGATTCGGTTTATTCGGTAAATACCAATTTATCAATTTTTTCGGTTAATTCGATATCGATATCGATACCGGTAATGATTTTTCTACAAATCGATTATCGGTATCGGTAAATTTTTTTCGATTCAGTAAAAAACTAATTTTACCGATTATAAATAATATAATAAATAAATAATATTTTTTAACTAATAGAGTAATAGTTTTAGCGATAGCGATTAGCAAAAATGAGGAAGTAAAGAAGAAAAATATCATATAAATATTAAATATTAAATAAGTATTTATAATTTTTTATTCGATAATTTATCAAATTTACCAAAAATTATTCGGTAAATTCGGTATATTTTTTATTCGGTTCAGTATCGATATTAAAATTTTCGATAAATAATAAATCAATAAAATCGATATCGATAAATTCAGTATCGGTATTACCGATTGTACACCCCTATCAATACATAGCTAAAAATTGAAAGTCAAGCAAAGAAAAGAATGAAAAAGCCAAGGCCAATCTGAACTCTTTTGACCTCAAGTGAGATTGACCACCTCCATTTGACGACAGAGATCAACATCCTTCCCAATCATAAAAGATTATCCATCCTCAGTAAGCCATTTGATTTCAAGTCAAAGATGAAATCATGAAGTTCATAATATAATTTAATTATTTTTACTTATTCTCCGAATTGTTCTAAAAAATGGTGATTAATTGCACAATGATTGTATCCGCGGATGAACTATGCTGGTCATTCCACTCTAACCCTGAAACCGATTATCTATCCCCTCAGTGTCTGAAGGTAGTAGATATTGTCACGCTAGTATTGTTCAAACTTGATAGCCTTCACAATATTCTCTCCGTAGGATTCTATGGGTTGCATCTCCCTGCATCATCATGCATGAGCACTTTAAATCGTACAAACCCAATTTCCCACGTCACAAAATGAAGAAATAATTGTACCATACTCCTAAAAAAACAAGTAGACAAGAACAAAGGAAATACAAAAGTCGCAGATAACACAAGTCCAAGATTCAAATGCCCATCCGACAAACTATATTAGGAGATTTTTTGTATCCTATGCATTCAGAATATATATACCTCATGTTTTCACAGCTCGCTCCAAGGGCTATAATTTTGCTCAACCTCATCAATTATACTAAAATAAACGCACACTCAACAGTGCTTCCACAAGTTGCAAATACGTTGCATGCAAGTAGAACAGATCGTTCCATATCCAACACAAGTATTTCTATATTCAAAAGGAATTGCATGTTCAGTGATAAAAAATGAAAATAAGAAAAAAGCTTAACCATCAAAAGACCATTTCACCTCTCGGAAGCTTGTGGCAAGCTTTTTACTCAATGAAACTAAATCGATGTTCTCCAAGATAGCTGAAACGGATTCAACAGGATCGATACTTAATTTTCTGTTTTCAGTATTTATAATTAAATCTTCTTTCCCGACAAGCAGTTCATACCAAAGCGCTAATAGAACAATCAAAGGAAGATGAAGGAACTTTCATGTTGAAGCATAAAAACAAAGCAACTCCTCACTGCCATAGATCTAAATACGTTTCCAACAGAAAGGTGATATAGTAGCACTTCTTCAAAAAAAGCAAAGGATCATAAAAGAAACTTCTTCAATTTCAGTAGAAACAGTAATAGAACACAAATGCACAAAAAGAGTGATCAAGAATTATGTGTCAGAAATCATTCTTATATATATTCACCGCATGAGTTGTGCGATCGAGTTCAGATTTTTTTTCCCGTGAAAAATGAAATAGCAGGTACAATAAGATACTAGACTAGTTATTTGTACCGCCTATAAAATGTTGCAGAGCTCACTCAAACAATACGACATGAGAGTTATATAGAAAGTCATAAGAGAGCATCCAGGACATTACAATCTAGTATTTACAACCTTTTGTCTTGTGTGTATCAGATTCAATCCAATAAATCTGTGAATAATACCAGCAGATACATTCACATCAATAGCATGATTGACTCAGTTGTTACTGGTACAACCATTCCAAAGAAATTCTCAGAAAACGCAATTGGCAAAATCACTCACATTCATAAATAGATAACAAAGAAAAGTTAGCATCTAGTTACAAAAGGAAATCCAAGGAAGAATAAGAAATTAATTTGTATTACTCATCTGAATACTGACATAAGAAGGAAGTTACATTTCTACTGTCTATTACACAATCCAATTAACCACAGAAAAAATCAACCAATAGTGTCCAACGTGCAAACCATAACCAACCATATGTCCCAGCTATAGCAAACAAATATCTTCACAAATCGGAAACCATAGCAAATGGAAAAAAGAAAAGAGAAGTGAGAAACTAAAAACCTGAGTTATCACCAAGAATCAGAATACTATGAGCAGCGAGAAAAGCAAGTAGACGAGACAACAAGCGTAGGCTATGAGGCTACGGTGCTCATCCCCGCACGAGGCCAGCTCTACCAGAAGTGTTGTGCAAACTCGCGTCGACCACAGCACAAACACTGCTGCCATTGCAAAGATCACAACGCTGCCATGGGGCACAAAAAGCGACAACGCCGAGAAGATCACCATCGGCAGCATGCAGTACCCGACCAGGTTCATGCACCGGTACAGGTCCAGGTTCCCGTTCCGTCCGGCGAGCATATTGAACACAACATAGAGGAAGAGGGAGGCGATGGTGACCCAGCCCAAGATGATCCCGAAGTGGAACTTCCCGGCTAGGAGCTGGAAGAGGCCGAAGGTCATGAGGAAGAGGAAAGGTCCAGAGAGGTCGGCGTCGTCGTGGAGATCAGGCTTGACGCGGAACGGGTTCAAGATCGAGAGGGTCTTACGCCAGATCTGGCGGGTGTTGATGCCAAGCTCCTCGAGGAGGGGCGCCTCGTCCTCGAAGGAGCCGGAGATGGAGAGGCCGCCACCGGAGACAGAGGAGGGGGCAAAGGGGACAGAGAAGGAGGAGGAGGCGGGGGCGGCGGATGCGATGTCGTAGAAGGGGAGGTTAGGGTTCGAGGGGCGAAAAGGCGGCTGAGCCGGCGCTGCCGCTGCTGCCGTTGGATGGCGTCGCTGGTGGGGAACGCTGGGTTTGCCAGAGGAGGAGGGGAAGATCACCGGCGGAACGGAGAATTCCTTCGCCATCGATCGCTGCGTGAAGCCGAAGGAAGCTGCCAAGCCGGGACTCGAGAAGGGGGCACTTTGTTGTGACACGAACCGACTTACAGCAGAAACAAAAATTTCAGTCGGAGCGTTGAAGATTTCACTCCGAACTTTCCTCTTTGTCTTCTCTGTACGATAACTAACCGTTAATTTTCTAATCAATTCACGATAATGTACATTTCCGTAAATAAAAGTACAGTAATCTTGGTAATCGTTAGTGACCAAATGCTCACCCTTTAACACTTTTTTTTATGAAAAATTCAAAAAAAAAAAAAAAACAATAGATGGATGGATATATTGTAGGTTTTTTTTTTCTTATATTTATTTGAAAGAAAAAAATTAAATAATTAATATATACATTTTTATTTTTATTTTTTACTCATATTATATATATATATATATATACTATTAATATCGTAGAATTATTAATTATTAAATATTAAATACAAGCAACGACGGTGAAGACAAGCAGCGGTGGCAAGAATGAGTAGTGGTGCCAAACTTGAGCAGTGACGATAAGGATGAGTAGTCAAGAAAAACTTATAATGAGCGAAGACGAGCAACGGTGCGGTGAAAAGCGAAATGTAAAGTTAATAAAGTTAAGACATAGTTTCAGTTTTGCACTCGAGTGAGCGAAAAATAAATGGATGGATTAATATCTAACTTCTCCTCTTATTTTTTTTCTCCTACTCTCTATCCACCCAAGTAAACAAGTCTATACTTCTTTTTTTTCTACTTTCTTTCCTTTTTAGAAAAAAATTTTCCCCAAGTAAACAAGCCCTCATGAGTAGATTATTAAAATACAAGAAAGATTGATAGTACATTTTAAAATTTATTTTCTTATTTAGATTTCTAAATTTCGATATTCTAAAAGTCAAATGTCATGTCATAATTATTATATATTTTTTATTTTAATTAATGTAATACATATATATATATATATATATATATATATAGGATTATATCCATATTGCTTAAATATCTTTTATATTCATCCTATTTTCCCTAACTAATGAATAAAATCAGCCATCTTTGAGTAAAAAAGTCTGGTTCACTCAAGTTTAATTTTATCATTTTAATTTTAATCAGTCAATTTTTTTTTATATAAATACAAAATTTAAGTGTTTTGTAAGACACATGTAATATCAAAATTACCCCTGCAATTGTTTGTCATGCGCTAGGTCGCGACCTTGATGCCTCATTCCAGCCGCCGCCGACTCTCTGAGCAGGTGTTTTCACCGATCTTACTGGTTCGTTCTTGCTCTCATGAACATTGTAATCCGATGTGATCTCGAAATTTCCACGATCTCAGTTCTGTACGCACATTTCTTATCCATCTGTCCATTGTGATCTTCATGGATACTCATTCTTGCATCTCAATTTGGTTTCGTGATGCCCATCGTTCAGTTGAAGTCGATGAAAGATTGATCAGAAAGATAGCATTCTTTATGATTTCTACTCATTTTGTTCTCTGTTTGGTCCTGATTTCTTGGCTAACATTGCGCCAGATGTGTTGGTAGTGCGTCGTACTGATCTTCCATTTACGGGGAATCGAGATGGCTCTCAGCAGTGCTCTGAGGAGCATTCTGCGCCCCGTTTCAGCTCGACGTCTTCTGTCGCTTCCGCTCCTATCGTCGAGTAAAAGCTCTTCATTTTCTTCTACGTCGCCTATGACTCCGTCCAGCACAATTCGCGCAAATTTCCTGTTGGATGCGCTTCGGAAATCAAGCTTCCAAACGAGGTTTTTCTCGACTTCTTTGTCTGGCGCCACACCTTTTAGCAGTTTGACTGATACAAGATATCGGAAGAGGAGGCCGAGCTCGAAGCCTCAGAAGAAAAGGGCGTGGCTTAGACCTCCTGGTTAGTGAGCGATCAAGTGTTCATGTTTAAGTTGCTATGGTGCATCCAATTTGCGTATGTTCATCTAACCGAGCCTTCGTGGCTTTTCACCTGTGCCCTTGTCTTCGTGGCAATTGGATTATGCATTCCTATCTTTATACTTAGTCATTTAGCACTATTGAATTTAGGCCCGAACAAGTTCGTGTTAGTGAGGCTAACGTAATTAGTAGTTCGATTTTTTTTTGTCATCATTCTACTTTTATTTGAAATTAGAATTCCTCCCCATGTTCGTTAAAAATACCTCCTAAGTTATATGTCAAATCCATAATATTTAGGTTACTTGCCGTGGTTTCTTGTCTCTAAACTTTGCTAGTGGTTCAAGATTGGGATCACATTATGAGCCGAGTCAAGTCTGATTGGAGTAACATTCATCTTGGCTACTCTTTTATGTATGGTTTGTATTCAGTTATGGAGTTTCCTATTTTAGCTACCATGAACATTGTTGCTGTTATGCTCAACTTCAACTTTTTCCGAGTCCATATATTTAGACTATTGAAACTAGGGTTGTAAAGGAATTCGTTGAACTGATAGTTAACTGACTAACCCAAACTAAAACTATGGCTCACGGTTGAACTGTTCTTCAAATGGGTGTTCTTTTTATGTTTTGATTAATTTATGGTTCAGGACTGGTTTAGAGATAGGTTGAGCCAATGGTTAATGTATGTACCAAACATATTTGATGTAGGTGATGATGGATGAATCATTACATATTAAAATAAATAGTAATTGGTCTGCCCTTTAGAACTCAAAAACCTGCTTATGGCCTATACCCATGAGATTCTAGATAGGCCTACAAAGACTAATAGATTGACCTTAGATTAATTGATGAACATTATAAGTTTATGACATATTCTTATTGCCGGGGATGGATTTACATATCGCTTGGTGTGGGCAACTTCCCCCATTGATATTTATCTTATAAATAGTTGGTAGCACATGTACTATAAATATTTGAATGAAAAATGTGTTAGTGCCCCCCATTAGTTCAAGAAAAATATTTAAAACATACTTTTCCCCCTCATACTCTAGGTCGTAGATCAGCTACTATGCATGCAGGTTATGTAGGTAATTATATGAAAAATTATTGGTTATGTAAAAACTGATTGTTATCTATACCAAAAAACTAGTTAACTAATTGTCATGGTTCAAGAACAATATAAGATTTTTCTAAATCAATAGTTACTATTTGGGATAAAAGAAAAGACTCATGTAGTTAACTAGTTATGCCAAGTATAAAAGTTATCTCAAGTAGTATTGTAGTCTGATTTACTAATTTAGTTTTGGGTATTTAAGTGCCCACAATGTTGCTCTCATTCTCTTCTTATTAGGGTCAAGTTAATAAATCAAGAAAATTGTTATTTGAATTTCTGGTGAAGTTGTTTGGGTTTTCAAGAGAACTAGAAGATTTTGATGTTGATTCCTAGTACTTAAGACATGAAAGTAGTATAAACTTTTGTCATGTCAAAGTCAACTTCTGCATCTAGTTCTTAATTTTTGTACTATTTTTAATGTTTTGTAATATTAATAGTTCCTGACATGTATTTAAATACCATTTGGCAGTATATACTAGTCCGACCACATACCGGTACTAGACCATATATATATATATATATATATCCAAAAATGGTATCAACCGGTACCATTGGTACCATATATCAGTATCATCAGGACATACTTGTTCGGTGAAGAACCGGTGTACCGGTATGGATCGGTATTGCAAATCTTAGTTTTAGATGCCTTGTTTGTAAAATTGTCATAAAAGTCCATAGAGAATTGAAGAACATGCTAACTAATGTTACTGTCTTTATGCTGGAGATAAAACTAGATTTCACAAGGTTTGAACAAATTGACAACTGTGTGCTTCCCCTATTAATTATTGACTACACAGAAATAAGTGAAGAAAATTCTGCAGGTCCTCATGCTTGGGTCCAATATGTGCCTGGAGAACCAATTCCTAGAAGTCGACCAAATGAAGGCAGTGTGAAAGGAAGGAATAGAATAAAGCGTATCAAGCAAAGGAAGGATTTCATAATGGTATGTTCAATGTATTACCACGACTTTTAAATTTTCATTTTCATCATAGGATATCTCATGTTTCTCATAGTTATCTTTTTGGATTGAACATATTAGAATGTTTGTTTATGTTCTCATCACTTAACTACCAATAAGCATCACTCTCATCCCAACTGGTACATTGAACCCAAATAGATTTTGTGAATTTAATACATAATAGCTGCTGTTTATTATTTTTTTCTTTCTTTCTGCAAATTGCTGAAGAACTATGTGTCTGGATTCTTTGCTACTTTTCATTTTTATTTCTTCGATTCTCCTATTGCATTCCCTGTTCTTTATTCAGATTTTTACTCTTAGTTTCAGTTTGACCCCTCTAGTATGATTTGAGTTGCATTTTCTGCTCCTGTACTTGAAAAATCTTCATTCGGACTCATATTGTTTGATAAATAGTTTCACCTTGTTATAGATTCTGAAGTAATTATTATCTTCAAACGATATACATTGGACTAAATTGGAACAACTTAAACTAGAAGATCTACTTTAAAATTTTCAAATTGCAAACCAAAATGCAATTCCTAGCAAACTATGACGTCCAAATTGAAATTAACCCAAGATTTTTTGTTGCATTATGCTAATTCATGGACTTTGTCTATCATTGATGTCATGTTCTCGTTATACTAGATCCTGTGTAAGAGAACTTTTTGATGTCATGTTCTATTTAGTTCACGTGTACTCAATCTTCTTGTGTAGGCTATACTATGTTATGTTGGCATTCTTCACTGCTCTTCATTTCCTTTTTTCTTATATTCTTCAATTGTGTATAAGCTTCTTGGTTCTTTTATTCAGCTTTCCATGTTGCATTATGCTAATTCCTCACGTTTCTAGATCATTAATTTGTATCTTTTTCAATTTATTTTTCCTTTATTACTCCATTTAATCTGTTCCTCCTACACATTTGAAGTAATTATGATCCTACTTCAATTTGATTCTTAGTTATAGTTCAATTTTCATTATCCTCAAATATGTAAACTTATCTTTGTAGTGACCCTTTGAGGTGTTTGATTTTAAGTTCTATTGTGTTTAGATGTCAGGATAACTTTCTTATTTCACATTCTCAATTCATTGTTTTTAAGAAAATGTATTCCATATAGGGCCAAAGCGAATTAGCTAGGATATCCTTTGCTTTCCCTAGTTGGACAGTTTGGATTTGTGTAGTAGCTTGTTTCTAATATTGCATGCTGCTTAAAAGGTTCTCTTGACTATTTATTTGACCTGTGTACTCGCTTTACCTTCGGTTATGCTGTCTAAATTTGAACTGATGAAGAAGCTCTTCCATTTTTGTGTAGTTATGTAATGAACTTTTCTGCAGACTGTTGTTAATGTCTTTCAATAGTGCATTTTTAACTGAGGGATAAGTTCCATTTTTTTTTATTGCTCACAACATGGATGATCCGTTTGTCTTGATAGGCTGAAAAGAAGAAGCGCAAAACACAATGGGCGGAACATAGGAAGCGGAGGGACATGAAAAGGATTGAACGAAAAATGGCTGCAGTTGCTAGAGAAAGAGCTTGGGCAGAAAGGTTGATAGAACTGCAGAAAATCGAGGAGACGAAAAAAGCTGCTGAAATGACTTAACGAAGAATTGAATGAGAAGCTGCTTATCTAGGGTAACACCACAGAGCCCTTCTAACATTTAGCATGTTGCACTTATTTTAAACTTTCATATGAAGTTCTAAGGATTCCTAGCTTTGCCTCCCTATATTCTATGAGAAGGGTAAAAGCAGTATGCTGAACTAGACGAAAGGAATCCGATTAACTACTGCTGAAACATTCTGTAATTAGCAAAGGTTCGCCATGCCCGACTATTTGAACTAATTAGGAATGTTTGTTACTTAATGTCTCGGTTTACTGGTTTCGTAGCTCTGAAATATGCAAGGAAGATGACAAAACTGGCCACCTGGATAGCTAATTTTGCTAGGTGCCAAAAAGGTTTCCTGTCAGTGGAATGGCAGCTGGCCACGACAGTTGATCTTTCTGAATGTGATTGTATGAGTTGTGCTTCTTTCCTATTCATTTGGACGTACTAAATTTTGTTTCAAAAACAAGATGCCACGTGGCATACAGTGAGAATGATCTGTCCACTTAAACCACATCTTATCTATTTACTTACAATTATCTAGTAATCTTTCAATGACTTTTTACGTGTAGTTAAAGATTTGATTGCTCTGATACTGAACCAGCCAATTGTCAAGGTGATCTTCTTGGTGCATTGCATTCCTCTCTTATTTTTGTTTTCCTTTCACCTGTTGCAGGTTAGGACCTCTTCAATCACTTCATCAAGATGGGTCATCTTTTTTTATTTGATTATTCTAACTGGAGTTATGCAGTGCCATTGAGTCAGTAGATCTGCTCATCAGTATGTTAGATATGATAAAAAAAGGAAGTACATTGTCAGAAGAAATCCAGACTTTTCTGCGCAGTCTGATCATGCAATCTACTGCTCATCTGGGGGAATAATTGTCAAAGAAACGTTAGTTATCAGTTTGCAAGAGGGTGAGTCAACTTTAATGTCTGTTTCAATTGGAAACGTCAAAGTAAAACCTCAATTTATCTTTATTTACTTCTTAAATGACTCTGCGAGTTACACTTGACCTCTACCGTTTTGTTGGATTAGTTTCTAGTGCTATCATCTTGGACCAGAGTTTCCGTCTCAAACTGAAGCTGTTCCCCTCACTGTTGCAATCTTAAATAAAATCAAATAGTAGAGCGCAACTGTTTTTATTATGTGGCAGGCTTTAATTACAAAAGAACACTTGTGCAAAACCATAACGGATCATATTGTTTGCTAGCATATGCTGGGCAGAGCAAGGGACATCTACTGCACAATTCATGCATAAATAACTCCTTTTTCTGGCGAGTCAAATGGAAGGCGGTGCTTTATTATTTAATTTCAGTGTTCTTATTTCTCGTTCTTAATGGTATAAGGTTGTCCTGCTCTTATCAAGGCCTTAAGACATGATTAAGGCTTCAATTAGGACATTCATGCCCTGTCTTATTTGCATATAATAATGCAGTCATTCAGGCCTTAGATTAGAAGGGCCAGCGAGGAAAAAAACTTGTAGGGTATGGATCCTGCTAGGCATCTTTGGTTGTGTCCAGCCAAAAGCTAAACGTGAATTTTAAAAGCAAGTCTTATTCATGAATCACAAAGCAAGAAAAAAGATGTCATAAAGTTGGTGTGCAGTTGAGACTATTTTTACAGAAAGTTGGTGTGCAGTTGAGACTATTTTTACAAAATCTCTCGTAACCCTCAATTACTTCTCTTGAATTTTTTGTTAAAGTTTTATGAACTTTTAATAAAGTTTTATGAAATTTAATCAAGTTGTACAAGTTCTATAAATTTCTATTGAAATTCTATGAATTTTACTTAATATTATATAAATTTTGATCAAAGTTAGTACGAAATTTGCTCAAAAGGTTTATAAATTTTAGTTAGAATTTTATGAACTTTTGATAAAATTCTATGAAAATTTTATCTAAGTTCTATAAATTTTAGTCAAAATTATGTCAATTTTTGTGAAAGATCTATGAAATTTGGTTTAGTTATGTGAGTTTGGGTCAAAGCTCTATAAAAATGGTCAAAGTTACACGAAAAGAATGGTAAAGCTACGTTTAGCAGTCGATAATAAAAAAAATGGTATTGTTAAATTTACTATTTTTTCATCTCTTATATGCTTTGTGATTTATGCACGGGACCCTACTTTGATCCATGCTACTAATGGTTGGACTTATGCCTACATAGGGTTAATCGTTAGAAATTTTTCTCGCAAGCAAGCGGGTAGGTAAAAAGTGTGTATATATATATATATATATATATAAAGTTTATTTACTTTTTGATTAGTTATTAATTATTTTGAAAATAAATTTTAAATTTTTATTTAATTATAAAATATATGTGACAAACTTTTCTTTTGCAAAGGGCAAATAGGAGGTATTATTAATAAGAGAGAAGAGAATTACATTGTAGTTTCAACCAAAAAGAAAATTGGCATCTTCTCAAAAACATTTTTAAAAAAATTGTGCAACCTCAATACATAAATCATATAACAAAACCAAATAAAATGACATCCATGTACAAGATATGGCATGTATACAATAAGATCACACCAATATTAGAGAATAGTATAATAATTAATTTAATTTTTTTATTAATAATTTAAGTAAGACCAATTCAATATGATCAATGTCAACTTAACTTGATTTCACTCACCATTTTAATAATTTATTTTTTTTTCACATTATTAAGTAATAAAGACGGATATTATTATCAACTATCAATATTCTTATCAATTGAACTAACAAACACATTGGCTATTGCATAAACAACTAACTCATCTTGAGATGAATTGTGTGGCACATCATTTAAAATTTGTCTATGAACTTTCGCTGATAGTATATTAGTCTTCCATGGATATAAAAATTCATTGAGAGCGAGAGGCACATGGAAGTATTTGTATGTAGAGCTTTTTTGTGTCACTATCCAACGCATGCGAGGATGCATTATGGTTATTGAACAACTTTTCACGTGCTGCCTTATCAATCACATACATGCGTGCACCTTAATCCATTAGTTGTAAAGCATTTTATCCACTAGCCAACACATTGATGGAAGCCATCAAACATGCAAATTACTCAATCTTGCATAAACTGTGGCAACCATAAACAACCATCTTTCATAACCTACTAATTGAAATGAATACAATTTTATGATTCATTCTAGCGCTAGCATATGTGGTGATTATGGCTCTAATATTGTTAATTTCAGCTACTAAAATTAAAAAAAATTATAGTTAAACTTTAGGCTATGTTCTGTTGAAAGGAATCACGGTGGAAAGGATAGAAAGTACAATAAATCCTTTTCACCGTGGATTCCTATAAACAGAACTTAGCCTTAGATTAGACTATCTGATTCATCTTTCAATGTCATATCATGAGAAATCGATGAATCAATTTGCTTGATCAACCAAGCCAACTTAAGCTTACTGATTAACATGGATCACTCGACTATACAAAACATTCATGGATTGTATTTAAGTTGCTCAAGAGGATCATAATGTTTGATGAGCCAAATCTTTAGAGTCAGAATAGTATACACCAGCAATTACATAGCCAATTTAGTAATTTTATTTCCTGGTTATTAAGTACAGAAACAATCGTGTTTTGAATGACATATTATGGTGGCCGCTAAAAAAGATTGAAAATAACAACGAAAACATTGTCTAATTAATGGCATATATATAGATAGACAGATAGGTAGATGAATGAACGAAGCCTTGATACATGATATTTATGCATCCACGAAGGCAATAATAGCTCCATCTTTCTTTATTTTTTGTTGCAATTATTTTCACTTTCGGCTTCATCTAATTATCTGGTAAGGGTTTGCTCTTCAGGAAATGCTCGAAGAGTATGAACGCTTGTCGGGGACGATGAAGTGGAACCTCATGGCCAGCTCCAGTGACAGTCGCATAGGTCAGGCCGTCGTAGATTTGACTCCATCCAGCAACCTAATGAATTAAACAAAAAATAGATAAGTGATTCAAACCAATAACATGGCACAGTGGAAATGATTCCTCTAACTAACCTTTCCATTGTCATACCAAGCATACCAATTCTTGGTAGTCTTTAGTTTGAGGGCATCAAGTGAGTATCTTGTTGCAGTTAAAGGGACTACAGCATCTGTATCTCCACTGTGAAAAGGTGCAGTTCAACTGAAGTAAGATAAACTGCACAAATTGTATGGTTTTACATGCTATAAACCTCAAAAAATGAACATCTTTACTAGAGGCAATTCTGTTCAACCTAGCAGTTAACTATGCAGTTTCTACTAAATGCATCCAAGTGCTGAATCTTCAGACGGCAAGCAGTGACATGTTTCTGATTGATTCTAAATCTGTACACTCAACAAATTCATTCGAATTCTTACTCTGCTCTCACTTCCTATCGGGGCTAAGGTTAACACTGAACCATTAAACTGGATGTCAGCTAAGATCACAAGTCAGAGTCTCTTGTCAACTGATATCAACATTGTCTCAACTCTTTTTCTTGACCATTAAAGTACCAAAGTATCATCACGCATGTAAGGACACTAACGGAAGAAAATTTCTCCAACATTCTGTGGCAAAAGGTATTCTGAGTTCTTACTGTAAAGTATCTGAAAATTTTCAACACACAGGTAGGTACTCAAGGAAATATCATTCAGAAAGTCAATGATTATGCTATTAGAGTTGTTCTCGACAAGAAATTCAACTCACATTTGAGATATCGCATTTCATGCAGTTAAACGATTCATAAATTCTGGAATGTTTCCCTATCCAACCTTACTTTTTTTTTTTTTTTAATGAAAACTGGAAAGATTGTAGTACCTGAAAACCCATATCTTTAGGCCAGCTGCAATGAGTTCACGGTAAATTGGAAGCACGGATCTCGGTGAATCTTTCCAGTTGTTCTCAATAGTGTCACTGTTGTGGCATCAAAAAGAAAGTTGCCATAAGATCAATATCAAAGCATCCTGTTCAAGATTCTAGAGATAAGATCCACTTCAAGATCAACCTGCATGTGTCCCAAGGGTACGGTATATGCGTAGTATTTGCATGGAGTGCTTTCTGGACCTCAGGACGGTTATAGTATGCCCTAGAATAGTTCTCGGTGCATGGATCATATGCCCTGTACATCCAGGGCTGTTCAGATGACAAGAATGGAAGAAGTCAACGAACACAATCTAACCAAGTGAAAGTCAGAAGCGAAAAACACTGACATAGTGACCCCGTTGACCCCGTCGGATGCGGCGAAGAGATTCAGTGCTGTTGCATGGAGGTGTGTATATACTGTAAGGATCAATGTTGCCCATCTCATCGGTGGCAATATCAAGAGCTTTTGTACATGCCTTTAAAGGATGTTCGGATTCGTCATAGTCGCAATGGACCCTCAGAATTCGGTAGGTGGAGTCTGAGATCAGGCCATGAGTCCACCAGAACTCAAAGGTACCCACATAGTCATGGTAATCATCCATCACCCCGTTGCCAACCTACATTTAGTTAAGAGTACTCCAAGCATCAAACCCATGTTATCAAGAAACAAAAGCAAAGGGAGAACACAGCAAAGCAGCTGCAGATTTTTACCATAAATCCCTTGAAATTAATTGTAGGATTCTGAATTCCAATGTTCTTTTCATACACAAGCTGGGATAGCTGAGGAACATAATGTCCTAAAATTTGAAGAAATAATCAAGTTTGGCCACAAATTGACAAGTTTGAAGCAAACTAGCATTAGGGATTGTATTTACCTGCATAGCTCTCCCCAGTAATGTAGAATTCGCGGTGTTTGTACTGAGGAAATCTCTCAAACCAATTCACAAGAAAGTTGTATGAATCCGCAGCTGAAAGGAGCAGTGAAGAAGAAAATTTAGAACTTTTCATCTGGAATTGTACAGTTTGCTGCGAGACCAATTCTCAAGTGAAAATAATTATAATTCTGGTATAAAATTGAATTCTATCGTTCGCATGATTTCCTATTAATTTTTAATTTTTGAATGATGTAAAGTGATTGTGGACAAGAACTCGAACCTTTTTCTTTTTGTTTAGTTGATCTTTTCTTTGCTTTTAGAAATCCCAATATTTTCAACAATTGGATCCAACTCCCAAGCTTTTTTTGTTCCAAAAAAATATTTCAATAAAATCATGGAATGTAAATTATAGTACTTTTGGAAGCAGTTGATTGGTGAACTGACCTGTTTTATTGTCTCCTGGAGCGGCGAGATCTGCCGAGGAATTCGAGTAGGAAAACCCAACGCCCGCTGGCGATTCCAAGAACAGCACATTCGCCACTACCACCGCCACAAAAAACCCCAATCAGCCAAACTCGAGAGGAGGCATTTTTTACCGGATTACACAAGCCCAAGACGCATAAAAATCGAATCTTGAAAGTGGGGAAGAAACCAATTCACCTCTGTTCCAGGCGTAGGGATTCAGAAACAGGGTCTTCCCGTCGGACTTGATCCGGAAAGGGCCGAGCTCCTCGGAGGCGCCGTATGCCACCGACGAGCACCCCGGGCCGCCGTTGAGCCAGAGGACGAGCGGCGCGGGCTGGGCCGACGGAGGCGCCTCGACGAGCCAGTAGAAGAGCGCGCGACCGGCGTGGGCGTCAACAGTGACGTAGCCCGCATACTGGGTGAAGTCAACGGGCGGCTGGCCGGGGAGCTTCGTGACCCTGTCCTGCTCCTGCTGCGCCGCCGGAAGGCTCATCGCCGCAGCCGGCGCGGCCGCGACGACCGCCGTCAGAAGCAGCAGGCGCACCCATGAGGAGAAGGAGTACGAGGAGGGAGGCAAGAAGGACAGGGAGGAGAAGGCCATTGGCCTTTTTGCCTCTCCCTGTGGCTCGATATGATTCGTATCGTCTGTAAAGAGGAAACGGATGATAGATAGAGTGGCGAGTATATACTACTGAGAAAGAGAGAGAGAAACTGATGGAGCCCACAGAAGGAGAGTTCAGGATATAAAGAAATAAAAAAAAAATTCAAATTAAATAAAATGAACAATTACAAATGCATCCTTCTAAAATTTCGAAATTGCAAATGAGTCACTATAGTTCGGATAAGTTGTCAGACTTAGCTTTTTCTATTATGATGAATTAAATTGTACCATTCCTGTGTTATTTCCTTTTTTGGCATTCCTTTACTTAAAAAGGTTACATTTTGTTATAATTATAATATTTTCGCTTTTAGTTCTCAAGTCAATACCAATTTTTTAATATAAGTAAGCTTTAGGTGATTCTTATATATTGTTAATCTTTTAATTCTTTCTTATTTTTCTTAAGAAAATTTTGGCACACCCTTTTTGATTCACCCTTTCATAATTTGAATGTGACAATCACGTGGCATTGACGTTCAGCTAGGAGTTAAACCTGAGCCCGGTCACGAGCCTCACATGGATTCATCCATATTTGGACATTGATGTCTAGTGGTGTAGCGTTACTACTAGTCATTTAGTGAAAACAACCCTTTAGTTTGTACACTTGCGAGACCACCAAACATTGGTTACATTTTTATAATTATAATTCTATTAGTGGCTAACTAATCAGATAAAGCTCATAATTATGAAAAGACAAAGGCTTTTTTAGTGATTAACCAATCCCAAATGTGGAACACATCTCATTCACTCCATTTTAGGTAATGAACACATCCACCTAACTAAATATAATTATAAAACTAATTTGTTTATTTGAAAAAAAAATACTAAGATAGACTATACACATTAATTTTAATTAATTAATTAATTAATTGAGAGATTTTTAAAATCATAAATTTGTCATTAAATTGATTTGATGACATGTAATTGAAAAAAAAAATGCTAGGGATAAGATTACATCTCATCCTTGTCCTAAATAATGAAGACACCATCATTTATATCTCATGGTGGTGGAGCCCATTTCTTCACTTAATTTCTAATTTTATTTTGTTTTTGATTTATTTTTGTACATTGCTTCTACGGCGTATCAAAATATAATAAAAAAGTTCATCCATTAAATTTAAATTGGACCACCGAGTCAAGATCCAAATTATTAGAAAATTCATTCTTCATTCATTATATATGTTGACTTTTAGAGCTGGTCATGAAAATGCACTTATATAAATGTTATAATTATATGACAATATGATAATAACTTGTAGCTCATGGAGATATAACTCATACGTGTTATCGAATCATCCATTGAATTTAAATTGGACGATCAAGTCGAGATCGTGGAAATTCATTCCTCACTCATTTTTTTATGGTGATTTTTATAGCTCATTATGAAAATATACTTATACAAATGTTATAATTATATGAATAATATGAAAATAACTTGTAGCTTATGGAGATGTAACTCATATGCATTATCGAATCATTCATTGAATTTAAATTGGACGACCGAGCCAAGATCTAAATTATTAAGAAATTCATTCTTCACCCATTCTTTACGTTAACTTTTAGAGCTCATTATAAAAATATGCTTATATAAATATTATAATTATACGAACAATACGATACTAACTTAGTCCACAACTCATGCAAACGTATCTCATACATGTTATCGAATAGTATCGCCGGAATATCCCATGCCGACGGTGATCACCGAAAAGGTTATTCGCCGCAATCACACCACGTTCGCGAGTGTTAAACTAGCTTAGTCCAAAGAGCGGTGCATAATTATGAGATATTTTCTTTTATTTATTTATTATTTTAAAATTAGGAAGGAAGCACATGGGTGAGGGTGGCTAAGGGCAACGGTAGGTGGAGCAAGGAACGAAACACTCGCTAGTCGCTATCTACTAGAACGTAAACAATTATTAATTAGGTTTTTTTCTTTCTAAAAATGCTAAAGAATTTGAAGGTATTTAGGTCCACAAATTATAAATAGATCATGCCCAATATAATCCGTAATGTATTTAAGCTCGACCCAAAATTGACTTATTTATTAATTGAGTTAGTCTAATCAAATCCGAATGTGGCCCAAGACAAGCTCAATTAGAGGATCGCTTTAAGGTGATTACTTCCGTTATGAGTCGTCGACTGAATTTTAATAAAAAGTTATATTATAATAATAATTATTATAATGATGATGATAATAATAATGATGATGTTAGGTCGGAGGCAGTTTGACCAGCATGAGGCGCAAGACGCAATATTTAATCAAATTCCCTCGCCTTTTGCCTCCTCTGCGTAGAGAAGGAATTAGTTCGGTGGCGCTGCTCGTTCATTCTTCTCCTTTCTCTTTTAGATTTTTTATTCGTCACACTCTTGTCATTTAGTCCTCTTTTTCTTAATTTGCTAACTGAGTTCCCTTTTCTTTCTATTTTAGTGCATATCGGATTCCGTCAATAATTGAAAAAGATAAGACTAAAAAAAAAGTCGTGTTCTCATCGAATTAGAAAATTATTATAACTTTACTAAAATTAAAACATATTTAAAATTATTTCAATATGTTTTCTGTTTTATTGTTTTGGGATATAAAAAAACTTTGAGGGGGACCTTAGCAAAGGTGCCATGTGAAGCCCTTAATTTCGATTTTTTCTTTTTACTAGGACACCCTTTTTTATTTTTATTTTTTTAATTAAAAAAATGATTTGTCTTTTATGTTTTGATTTTGATATGACGACTTGAGTCCAAAAAGCCCCCATCAATGACGCAGACTCAAGCTGTCATGACAAATCTGAATCAAGCTGCCTTCATAAGATTCCTTTCAAACTTTACGTCCAAAAAAATGAATGAAAGGCAAGTATTTAGAGCACCGTGACAATCTATTAATATACGTCACATACTAGGTTTCATTGTTAATAATTTTATAATTATGCTAAACTATATAACACAGCTAAAATTATAATAACAATACTAGGTACGTATCTATCGAACAATAAAAGACGCAACCGCTACGCCCAACCCTATCCCAACGAGCCAAGTCCGCTGTCGTGCATGGTTGTGCAAAGCCATAATTGGTTAGTTAGGGGGCCAACACGCATGGACGAGGGATGGGGACGCCGTGGAAGGGAAGCGGACAGATCCGAGAAAAGGAAAGCGGAGGAGCGGTTCCAAAGCAGTGGCTTTTGGCCCGGCATGCGTGAAGAAGAAGAGTAGTAGTGGTGGCTCAGTCTTCTCTTGCTTCCTCACCTTCGCCATCATTGTGGCCTGCGCCATTCTCGGATCAATTAAACTGGGGGCAAATTGGGCACACTGTGCGTAGTGGAAGAACTAATTGAGGTTAGGTCAAGCCGCACAGTTTGACCCAAGTTATCCGTCCAGATCGAATCAACCTGGCGAGATCAAACTGTTTCTCTATAGCGAAATGCGTGCAGTGAGACGGGCCATGCCTGATTGTACAACTGAGCTGGATCTCCCACCAAAATGAAATGATTGATTTATTGTTAGATATCGTTGTTGTACTTTGTGGGTTAATAGGGAAAAAAGTATTGGGCCCGCCCGAGGTAGCTTTAATACTGTCCAGCCAATAAGGAGAAAGATATAGTTGGCATAACCTGTGTCAGAAAACCTTGTTTTTTTTTTCCTAATTAATTTTCTCAACTTTTCTTCTCTCGGGGAAAATTCCACATGCTTATACTCAAAGAAAAAAAATTATAAAATTAAAAAAATCATTAAAATTCTTAGTTAAATTATAGGAAATGATTTTGAAAAGAAAATTTCACATCATTAAAATCCCACATCATTTTCTATAAGTTTTAACAGATTTTGAAAAGAATTGATCAAAATTTGTGATACTTATATTAAGTTCTATCATAATTATATATAGTTAAATTTTAAAAAAATATTAAAAATTTAAGAAAAATTACTTCGTTCCCATAAGTTTTAAATAATTTTTAAAAGAATTATACATAGTGAAATTTAAAGAAAAATTATTAAAAAATAACTAAAATTCTTATGTACATATATTTGGTATCATATTTCATAAGTTCTACCACAATTGTACATGGCTAAATTTAAGAAAAACAATTATTAAAAATTTAGGAAAAGTTACTAAAATTCATAGGTAGCATGATTTCTCATATATGATTTTAGAAAGAATTGACTAAGTTCTTCATAATTGTACATAATTAAATTTAAGAAAATAATTATTAAAAATTCAAAAAAAAACCACTAAAATTATTAGATATATATCCTATATCACTTCTAAGTTTTATATGATTTTGAAAAGAATTGTCTACATTCTATAATACTCATCCTAAGTTCTACCATAATTATACATCGTTAAATTTAATAATAAATTTTAATAATTTTTTTTAATTTTTTTTGATATATTTATTTTAATTTTATTATATACAATTATGGCAAAACTTTTGTCATTTTTTTCTATTTTTTAATAATTTTTTTAAATATTCAATCATGTGCAATTATGACATAATTTAGAATGAGTAAAATAGAATTAAATTCTTTACAAATCCATGTAAAACTTATGAGAATAATATAGGACATATACCAAAGAATTTTTGTTATTTTTTATTAAATTTTAATAATTTTTTTTTAAATTTAACCATATATAAAATTTTAGTAGATTTTAAAATTGATACTATAGAACTTAGTCAATTCATTTCAAAATCATGCAAATTTTATAGGAAATGATGTATCTACCTAAAAATTTTAACGATTATTTATAATTTTTTGTAATTTTTTTCTTGAGTATAAGTACCTAATTTTTTTTGTGATATAAAGAAATTTTAAAAGAAATAATTATGAGATAAAAGAGGTTAAGAAAATTTTAAAAGAAATAATGATGGGAGAAAAGAGGTTTTCTAAAAATTGGGCCCAAACAGTTGTCGGCAACTTTCTCACTGCTTTGTGCTTCGCGCATGGGATAAAGATTCACGCTCACGTTTGGCTGTTTGCAGTTGGCTGGGCCCTATGATTTTTTTTTCAAGTAAATGATTTTAACGGTAGGATGTCAGGACTTGTACCAAGAATCAAAGTGTATAGGTTCGTGCATGCTGGCATTAGCACGATGTGCCAGAGACCAAAGCAATCACTATACTGAAATTAGCCCGATGTGCCAGAGACCAAAGCAAACACTATGACAAGTCTGCGAAGTTGCAAAAAGAAAAGGCAAACAGTGATGCATGCTTAACCACACTACTTAACTAACTAGTCCAGATGCACGTAGGGTTTACAAGTTTTAAATTAAACAAAAAGAGTGGTAAAATTGCATTGTTTTTTTTTTAAATGGTACTAAAACAAGTAAACGAGTAAACGAAGTAACTAGGCTTTATCCCCCAACATCATTTGGTGAAAGGTTTTACTCTCCTGGCGCACTGACGCCCTGCTTGAGTCGTTCCCTCTTCATCTTCTTTTTAGAAACGGGCTTTTTCTTCTTTGATGGAAGAGTTTTTTGTGCGTATGTGTACAACACATAATTTCCAACAAGGAACAACAACACAAGTCCACCGATAACGAGCAAGACCACCAACCCAGGGTTCAAACCACTAGTTGCCTTTTCCCTGATTAAATTTCCCTGCCCATTAAAATACGCGTTTCTCATATAAGAACATATAAATGAATGATTCATTTTAAGCTAGGGATACTATCAAGAATTAAAGTGTAGTACGCGGAAGATGAAAGGAAACAATCGCGCAGATGAAACAAAGAAACGGCCATAGACTGAAGCTTAACGAAAGGGAACAAAACAGAAATCAAAATCTAATGAGCTATTGCTTCCATTCAAAATAGCACTACTAAAAAAAGTCGGTGCGAAAGCAAATTTTCTATGTAGCATTGCAGCTGTTCATTGGCATCTAAATACCTAAATCCAACAATATGAAAATAACAAGCAATTTTTGAAAGAAAAGATATGTTGGGATTTGATACCATCTCTCTCAATCAATATCATCATTGATGAAAATAATATCAAATTAAACCACAGGAAGCATTTAGACATGAACATGGGGATTTAACATGAAAAAAATAGAAAACCGCGTAAGAGACTACAGAATATTCAGTACAAACCAATCATACAATTTTATCAAACAAGATGGAATTCATATAAAGATAATATTTCTCTAAAAATATCAGCTAAATTAAAGCAGAAGTGAAAAGAGATCAAACTGACATTTGTCTGGTGAGTGTGAGTGTGTAGAAAAGAACCCATCACTTCCAGACACTTCCGGGATTATAGGCAGAATATTATTTCTAAGCAATACTATACATTCTCTTAAGCGTAAAGTAAAAAAATAAAAATAATAAAAAATAAAATAAATTGATCAGGGACCAATCACGTGGAATTATGGATTATCCATCTTGACAAGAAATTCTCTATATATTAAGATGTCTAAGATAAGGGCCTATAGCTCAGTTGGTAGAGCAACACGTTTACTCATGCGCCAATGTTTGTTAAGGAAATCTCTTATGCAATAAACATAATTGATCATATTGAGAAATAGATGTCATAGTCCATGGGTTTGAGGGAACAAGAGAGCAATAGCCTAACAAATATTTGGCTCGGTCTGATTCGCGTGAAGTCTAAAAACTAGGGGGGCGGGGGGCAAAAATTGACACGACCCGCCAACACGACACGAGATTTCGCGGGTTTGGGTTAAGCTACTTGTGTTTCATGTCATAAACATGTCAACGCGTTTATGACCCATCAAATTTTGTGTCGTGTTGGCGAGTCAACCCGTATCATATATATATATATATATATATATATATATATATATATATATATATATAATATTATTAATTATTTTTTAAACCTTACTCACTTCCCCACTCGTGTTGTGTCGTGTCAATCACGTGGTGTTGTGTCATCTAATAACTTTTATTATAAATCGTGTCAATCGTGTCGTGTCGTGTCATGTGACATGACCTATTTATTAAACGTGTCGGTCCTGTCATGTTGTGTCACCTGTGTAATAAGTGGGTCGTGTCTGTGTTTTGCATATTGACCCGTATACATAAACGAGTTGTGTTCGTGTCAAGCATATCATGTCATGCGTCAAGTATGACACGACACGTTATGACACATGAAACACGAATTGCCACCCCTACTCAAAACATTATGTCATAATGGATGACTTGTTGATCACATTGGGAAGGTCTCAGCTTTTCTTATTCTTAAAAAAAAATATTCCCTCCCTTTTTTTGAAGCTTCAATAGCCAATCCACTCACCATACAATCCCCTAGAATTCAGTCACAACGCCTGCATCACAGGCTACAATCCATGCGTTTGCACTAAAAAAACACTTACAATTTTTCATATTTACAAATAGGCTCCTACATGGATCGTGCATGGTGAATTACGAAATCTATCATCTTCTTGAGCTCAATTCTATTTTAGGTGGACCATTGACATCATTTAATTTGTATTGTAGGATAACTTATTCAGTATTTATTCCCTTAGAAAATTGCCCAACTTACATCTACAGTTCTTTGAAGAGAATTCATCACATCTTGCACAGTTTTCTTTTGTACGTTTTTTTTATAATTAATAATAATTTCTTAGCAACTTTCTGGCTTTTCCTCATTTGTGAGCATCACACAATCCATATCATACTATCTTGAGGGTATTCTTTCTCTTTGTTATCTTATCAAGCGAGCTTCTATATCAATATGTTGAGGATACTAAGTCGGCTTAACTCGTCTAGTCATTTTCCAAATCAATAGGTGCATGGACAGGGGTATTAGAAATATGTTATTCATGATACCCTTCCCTTATGTTAGAAAGGGACTTTATTTACATGAGTTAGAGTATTATCTAGAAGATATAGCATGCACTTGACAATTTCTTATAGTTCTAAAGTTCTCTATACTCTAATCTTCATAAGTGACATCTCTTCCCCTGTGTAATTTCTATATGCTGAATCCCGCAATGTATACTCAAATTCATCATCCTCATAATGAAGAAAAATACATGAGTTGCATACATCAAGCTTTAACTGTGCTTTTTTTTTTTCCATTTAAAAATGCATAAATGAGAATAAGAAGCACATTTCCAAACCAAAACATTAAGAATAGCTCATGTAAAAGGGGAACAAGGAAAATAAGTTAAATTAATAGACCAAGT
Organism: Costus lasius; assembly: GCA_027563935.2. NCBI lineage: Eukaryota > Viridiplantae > Streptophyta > Magnoliopsida > Zingiberales > Costaceae > Costus > Costus lasius. The sequence continues at coordinate 131,313,313 of CM050450.1, read as the reverse complement.
CTACAATACTTCACACCAGGATCTTAATATTCAGTTAAAAAGAATATGCATCACTAAAAGGTGCTAGTTAGCTCAAAAGGTAAAGATCTTCGTTGTTGATAACTAGGTCCTTAGATCAAATTCCACGTTGATCACTTGCCTTCTTGAAAAAAAATTGAATATAACCTTTTTTACAATAGTATACCCTAACCTTTTTAGCTACGTTATTCTACTAAGGAGTTAATAAGGCCATCAGCTAGTGTCTAATTTTATCTCTCTCATTAACATTATGCATGTACTTTAACAATCTATTTATTTCCCTTTCTACTATAACATCGGCAGTTTAAAATTTTTTCAAACATTTCATTTTTACTCGTTGTGTGTAGTACATGTAGAGTTTCAATTTACTTTTTTTTTATTTTATTTTATATAATAAAATATGATCTTTTAACCCGATATACATTAAACACATTCTCATATGTGGTAATTATTCAATAAAAGCTAACCGAGTGAAAGATTCAAAATTGACAACGGTCAATGGTATAGTTCTTGAATTCCTATTTACATAAATGCCATAATATATATAAGCATAAGCATGTTAATGTATAATGCATTAATATAATTATTGAAGGTACAAGAGTCCTAATAACTTGCTAGTAAATGAATGACATAAACATGAGACAATGTGGTAGTATATAGTAAGCATTTCAAAGAATGACTACACATGAATTGCAGCAAACATATTGATGGGCGTGGCATATTGTTCCAAAATAGTTGCCCCTGATTCAAACTATGTTGTTATCTTCCACCAAGAGACTATATAAGTAGATTCAAACATGATATCATTTAGAAATTTTCATCAAGAAAAAAGAGCAACTGTGTATTTAAGTGGCTTTAGCTTGGGCAAGGAATATTGGGTGTCATAGGTTTTTGTGTAAAAGATAAATTGCTCGAATTGAAGATGTTTAGAACGTGTGATTTGCATGCATCCCAATTGTGTGAGGTATTTAGAGTTGTCAATTAGTTTTGAGGGTCGATCTACAATGATAAGAGTCTAGTACATACTACATGCAATATACAATGGTTCCATGTTACCTTTAATATATAGGTAAGATTTTGAAAAAAAAAAAAACATGTTCTACAATTCCAATTCAAAGTAGATGTATATTGGTATATGTCTATATAGACTACTCTTAAAATTTTAGCCAAGGCAGTGAACGAATTGTAGAAAAAGGAAATATCAATGCATAGCACTAAACTTATGTATATAGAACATGTAATTTAATACGATGCTAAATATTACATGAGAGGGAAACTACTTTATTTACATCATTTCAGGTACAGCAATCTTACAATACAGATCGCTCAAAGGTAGACAATTTAGTGAAAATTATGAAAATTTTAACTCATTTAATCGTAGTAGATCAATTGAGAGAAAAAAAAATGACTGATCTAACAAATGTATCACCCGAAGCATTAACCTTTAATCACCCTAAACAAGGACGAGTCAAAATTTCTTCTATCAGCTGATTAGGATCAGATCAGCTTCAATCATACAAGAACAAGCGCAAACTTGATACGTGCACATAATGAATCTAAGGGAGAGAGGGAACACGAAACCGTACAGCTTTATCCGAGAACTGTTCTTCCATGGCGAGAGATCCCACAGAAAGCCAATCGTGCTACGCTCTGCATGCATCAAGCGATGAACCTCAGCGGCGAAGATTGGTAGAAGACGATAGATAGATCGAGAAAGATAAAGATCGGAGGAGGAGAAGTGAAGATTGAATCAGGAAGAAAAGTGGCGGAAAAGAGAATCTAAGAAGCGGATCAAGAATCGTACATAATTCCCGTCCTTTTCTGATCCCAGAGGAACGACAGCTCCGAGATTGGGGCTCCGTGGATTCGACGAGATCGAGGGGAGGGGATGGGTCGAACTCACAGGCCAGATAAGACATGGGTCGAACAAAGGGGCGAGGACACGTGTGTGACACGTGAGGGGGCGATGACGTGCATGCCGTTTAGTGATTGGCTCAATTTGGTGCAGTTTTGAGAAGCTCCAAATTAAGCGACCAGAAATTGGACTGTTTTATTCTGTTTTTGTTGTGGCGATTTGCAATTTTTTTCTGAGAGTAAGAAGTAGGATATAAAAAAAGGGGAAGAAAAGATTAATAAAAAAATTTACCTTTTAGTTTAAAAACTATAAAAAATATAAGAAGTAATGAAAGACAATGGATGAATGTTTGGGGCACAATTTACTTTTCGATTTTTTTTCTGGTTCTTAAGTTAGTAATTTATGCCATGAGTTTGTCCTTTATTGAATATATATATATATGGTAGAGTTAGGACGTTTTTATTAAAAAAAACACAAAAGTCATTTAGTTGGAGAATCATATTAAGATTTGAAAAAACTATCATCTCTATAATGTTATTTCATCGGATTCGCCTCAAACAAGAAACTATATTTGGGTTAAGTTTAAGTTTATTGACAAAGCCCAGTCATGTAAAAGAGATAGAATGGTCTCATTCAAGAGCTTAAGCTTTGAGGTCAATATGCATTTAAGATGAAAAGGACATATTAATAGGAAGGAGTCTTCCCATTGCTAAACACCCAAGCCTAGGTAGAATGACCTCATCATGGGTGCAAATTTATATTATCCTAAAAAGATAACTATATTTTCTCTTCCATAGCCTAGATTATGGGCGAGTTTAAGATTGCAGTGCAAGTCCTACAGTTATAGATTGTAAAAGCAATATTATTTGTTATACTATAAGATTAAAAACAGTACTGTTTACTGTGAAGTACTGTAGATTACTGCTGAAAAAAGCAGTATGAAACATAATTAGATAAAATTCTACATAAAATAAAAAATAATAATTAAATAAATAGAATAGTATAAATTTTTAGAATACAAAATTTCACATCATATATTTAGAATAATATAAATTATATATATATATATGCATTTTTATATGTTTACATATATTTTTATTTATACATATATATATTTATATATTTTTTTGTTTATATATACTTTTATATACTTTTATATATTTTAGTACTATTTATAGATGTTTATAAATTTTTATATAATTATATATAAATATTATTTACAAAAGACACTTGGCTTTCTTGGTTAAAAGGTAAAAAATAAAATTGAGGACGGGCGGGGTTCTAACCCTCGCCCTCATCATTAATCCCACCTGTTCCGCCCGTGTCAATGAATTGGTCAATGCCGCCCAGCTGCAGCCTATATGTAACATTTTTAACACACTTGTTACAATATAACTAAACTTTTTTATTTAGGACCACATTGCATACAAATTCTTTTAAAAATAGAAATATTTTTTATTGAAAGAAAGAATATACAAAGAAGAGAAAACAATTATCAAAATAATTTAAATGGCCCAGGCAAATAATTTAAATGGCCTATATGTAACATTTTTAACACACTTGTTACAATATAACTAAACCTTTTTATTTAGGACCACATTGCATACAAATTCTTTTAAAAATAGAAATATTTTTTATTGAAAGAAAGAATATACAAAGAAGAGAAAACAATTATCAAAATAATTTAAATGGCCCAGGCAAATACAGAAAACTAACTACTAACCACAAAACACAATTTGGAAGTGCAAGTGAATGGCCCTTGTACGAGGATTACACTAACAATCAAGAAATAGTTCAATTTTGAAAAAGAAAAAATCAAGTGTAAATGAAGCCGATTTGCCAAGGTATCATAAAGCTTAGAAATGCTCCTATCTTCTCCATAAACCAAGCGGTAATACCATAGTCCTAACTCTTTAAGGAGAACATTTTTATAAACATGGAGTCAATCTAGGGTCAATCTAGAATGTCAGTCAGTCCTTCAAAGGAATGAAATGGTTCAAATCCTACAAAACAAAGTACCCAAATTAAGGAGATAAAAAGGTGAGCAGATCTTTCTTGATCCTAGGGCTTAATATTCCTTCAGTCTTCCGTATCTGAATCAAGCACCGGAAGAATGTTGAGAGCCGAAGAACCAAGATGGAACCCCCTTACTACACCGCCATAGCTTGTTTCTATTCTGTGACAAAGAAGCAGAATAGAATCCCAAAACGCTGTCCTTCCCTAAAGAAAAACCAACCAATGTAAATGTCAGCAATGATTGAGAATGTTAGTAAGAATAATTCATCGGTCCACGGCTAATATAACAGAATGTGGAACAAGCGCCATCTGACACTAAAAATCTGAGTTAAAAGAAAATTAGGCTTCAAAATATGAGAAACTTAAATATGGAACTAAGCTTAGATCCATCAATAGACTGACAAGTACCAATGCATTAGATCAGCGTGCCAATACATACTAATCTAATAAATTACTGTACCCCATAAACTAATGTCGTTAGCACTAGATTAGTCGATAGTAGTAATGGTACTGGAGCTTGTACCAGTCTGTGTCTATGAAATCAGCACCTGGCTGATTTTATTACTTGACTTGAAGTACTTTCGCTGCAAAGCTGCATTGTCATCTTTCTCGTAATTTTGTACCAAAACATACATGCCACATTCAATCACTTGTCTCGGTGCATTAAAGCTGATTCTTCAGCTTCATCAGTCAAAATTCACTAGATTATATTACTATCGCTAACTCTAACATGAAACATCACATACTTGTGAGAAGATGCCATATAGATTGAATCAGAGACTATAGTCTCACATGGAAGAAAAAGCAAGGAAATACTACATTAAATAGCTTGTAAATGTGTAGTATTAAATTGAGTCATTAACCCATTAAAGAATATTTGATTAACTCATCAAATTAGGATTCACGATATATATTGCACACGTAATATATCTAAACTTGGCATTTGGCATTGAAATCCAACTAAGAACTTATTTTTATTTACATGGAATACTTTTGCAATGTCACTGTAGCAATCCTTTATATTAGGGTTATATTATTTTGTACCAAAGAGGTTTGTCTCTGGGCCACCAAGCTTTGTGTCCCTTGATTATATCCATCCATGGCACTATTCATTTTATTTTCTAGTTATCGAAAACCATCAGCTATTGAGATTTTGTAAGATTATTGTATCCAAGAGAAAACTTAGTTCTAATTCTCCACTAGAACTAATATCTTCTTAAAGAGAACTTCTAATTTTCAATAGACGATCTAAGATTCATCAAAGCACTAACATCCAACCTTAATTTAGGATTCATTAAGTGCTACACACAAGAAATAACCTATATGTATTAGTATCTCAAGTTGAATGTTTAAGTCGCTCTCCTATTCCTTTCCATTATTTTTACATATCAATGTCATCAACTCTAATGGGCGTAAGAAGTCATTAACAAATGGTATTTGTGGCTCATGGGTCTTCCCTAGCTAGAGGCCTTTCAACCAGACATGAAATATGTATTCCTTCTTGGCCACAGTCAACAGATCTCACTTTGAAGATCAAAAGATTTGAAGTTCTAGGGCATATATGCATGGAAGGTCAACCTCACTACATACACTATACTGCCAATACACAGTCAACTGCATTTGTCCACCTGCAAGATGCATATGTGGCAGGACTCAAGTGGCACACATGAATCAAAGCATCTACTAACAATATAAACCTTTCAGAACCACGCAACGTGGTATATTTGCTTTCAATCCTAACAATCTAAAGATGGATGATAGCCTAACTCTTTACTTTTCCCTGCTCTCCAACTCCTCTATGTAGGCAATTGATGGACAAAGTGGCATTCAAATGCAGCCTATAAGTGGCAATCATCCTCAGTCCTCCAATTGACTTATTTTCTCCTTCCTCAGTCTTAATTATTTTCGATCTACTTTGTTGCTTCCCTCTGTATATATTTTAAAATGTCCTTCAAGTTATTTTGTTATAAATATATTTCTTACATTTATTGGTTATTTTCAATTAGTTTTACATAAATATTTTACTTATGCATGCTTTTAGGATGATTGATCAAAATGACTATCAAAAGAAACTAAAGGGCACAGATATTTATATCACCTGACTCATCTGATCCAGAATGAGACATGGATATCTGCCTAATATGAAGGTTCCAATATTGACGTGCGAAAATTTTGTGCAAAAGAACCAAGGGATTTATATGGCTCAGGTAACATCTCGCAAATGTTCAGGGTCAATTTTTGGTTCGTCCTAAACGTCCTTGTGCAGCAAAAAAATTGTGTGTATTATATAAAATGGAAATGCAGAAACATAAATTGTCAAAGTTAACTAATGAAAGAAAGGAATGTAGAGATTGACACATTATAGTGAAAAGGGTGTCAAAATTTTGGAAGTTAATATTAAGAGATTGATAAGGAGGACTAGTGCAGCAATACACTCATTGATAGACTGGGAGAGGACCAATGGGCTGATTTCACAACTACGAAGAGGTACAAACAAAGGAAAGAAGAAAAAAGTTCAATTAAACATCTAGCAAATATTCACGGTCAGCTGAACTAACTGGTAAGGACCTTTGATAACAATGTCTTGGGGTCAAGTCCCACCTTTATTACTTAATTGCCTATGTCAAAAAAAAGGCTCTATTTACCTAGGAGAGTGAATAAGAATGTGGGTGGATGTTTTTAAAGCATGTGTTTCTTCCAGTCAGCCTAGACAAGGTTAATTCAAATTATGGTAGAGGCGACAGGTGACTGGTCAAAGTTAGCACAGGATATAGTTTAAGATGTTTTTGACATCTTTTTTATTATAAAAATAATAATTTTATTTTTTTATCACTGTATTTTATGTTTTTTAGTTATCTTTACTTCAATTTTTCTATATATATATTTTTTTAAAAAATAACTTTTTACGTTATTTGAGCGGCCTAGGATATCATGCGACTATCATTGTTGGTCTGACTCAAACAAGCCTTTGTTTGAGTTGGCTCAGTTCTTCTTACCTTGTTGAGCATAAGTGAAGTACGTATGCCCGTTAACATGTTTGCTATGACTTTTGGGGATAAATTAGATTAGCTATGGCACAACTTAACATCAAGATAACCAGCCTGATCGACAGATGAAACTCAAATTCCAACACAATAGCTAAATATAGAGGCTAACAAAATTCCAAATGGTAACAAAGTTTTTCGGTATTTATAAATTACAGCAAATGTTCAGACTATTCTTCATAGCATAACTAATAACTTGAAAAACCATTTAAAAGCAATTTTAATGGTATTTAAAACTACTCCTCTTTTTATTTCTCCCCCTTTTTGTCCTTTCATTCTCCAAATTCAAGTCTTTCTGGAGAAGCCTCAATGGTCAGAATGAACGCGTATAATAGCTCTATTCAGCGAGGCATATTGAGAGATCCAATATGGAACTATGTTTGAGGTTTCTAGGTTTATAGATAATTCTGAAGGTTTCAACAACTAATGCTCAATGAGATGAAAAGAATAAAAATGCTATAAAGCTGAATAATGACAGTTAACTGGATAGCAGTCACCTGAAGAGAGAATTGCAGTTTCTTGTCCCAGTATAATGCAAATGTTGGAGGGCTTTCCCTTCCAATAGCCAAGATACAAGCTCCTGGATGAAGGACAGATGGCTCACCAGATATGACTGCTATGTATTTTTCGGGGAACTTTTCTACTGGTGGGAGAAGACCCAGGAATAAAGGATTCTTGCTGGATTGTGCACCAGAATAAGACGTGGGGTCGACATGTAACATCCATTTAGGATGCTCTAACAAGGCACAAAATAAGTACAACAGTAGATGAGAGTCAGTTGGAAGCTCGCTCATCCATTTTTTCTCCCCTTTCTCGTGACCACCTCCGTTTCCCATATAGTCATAGTTCTTCAAGCAAGTTCCTTCAGCAAGCTCTGCAGATGAATATATGCCAACAGACAAAATCTTTAGTGTCATACATTTTCATGTACTAGTGAAACCGGTAATTATTCGTCAGGCCAACTGCTGTAATTCAAAGGTTAATTAGAAAAGTAAGCGATGCAAGGACTAGAAGTTGGGTGAAATGGAAACACTAGGCATACCTCTGACCCGCTTGATTGTATAATGAGGACGAACACTACTCTGTGGTAGTAAACCTTTAATTAGCTCTCCTTTCATCAGCTTATTGAGACTCTGGTGCTCAGTGATGGCATCAATACATGTTTGTATGATAGGGAGGAGTGGATTTAGCTGTGGTTGTTGCATACCACTGAATGGAACTGGTGCTGCATAGAACAAAAATAATTTCATGGTTACATGCAATGAACAGCAGTTGCCATGCATTTAATTCAACAGAAGATGATGATTTGCCAAATCTTAAACTGGTTCTTAAGTTCTGAAATAAGAAAAGTAAATGTAGGAAAAGTGATTGCAAGTTTGTAACTAACATGTTGGACCGTCACGTGCGTGCAGGAGAGACGCACGCAACACATGAAGCATTCCATCCTCGTCCACTGCAACAGTTGATAACCATTCTTTTCCCCCACTAATTGGAGACAAGTTGACTTGGGTTACTGTACTTGGTGAGTCACCGCCAACCTGACTAATTGTAATTGAGTAACCGACACTTGCTGCTGCTTGCATAACCTACACATCAAAAAAACAATGAAGCAATACATAATAGACATTTGAAGAATGATTTATGAACCACAAGTTAATTAAAATCAACTGAAAAACCTGAAGGTGACTTGTTTCAATCTTCTCTATAAGTGGGTTGATCAACATGGAAGAGAACCATTGTCTGAGACGGTTCCGCCACAATTCAATCTGTGGGTAAATGCCCAAAGTTTGAAATGCTTCTACTGCTTGTTCCATCGACATTGGAGGAGGGAGCTCTCCTTCTCCCTTCTTTGGTGGTGAACCATATTTGTAGTGAGAAACAGGAGACATTCTAACAGGCCGCAGTTGCGTACTTCTAGTAGCACCTGAAGGCGTACTCTGGGTGGCAACTGAACTAGGACTACATATGACAAAACCCCGAAGAGGTGGTGATGGCGTAGCCACTAAAGGAGCTGATTCTGTAATCTTCTCATCCACTTGAGCCAAGTACTCCTCCAACAGTGCCTCTGACTGAATGCCTTTCGCACTTCCTAAACTTTTCCTTGACCATGGAGTAGCAGGAGATGCAACATGCTGAGGAGAGGAAGAAGAAGAAGGTGATATCGGTGACAAGGCAACCTTCTTTCCACCACTGGAATACAGTTGATCGGAAGCAATGTGCGATGGGCGTGAGGATGTGTAATTAAAGGGTGACATATGGCTATGGATAGGAACTAGAGGCTCAGTAGCTGGAGCAGGCTTCGACCTGGGTGGCTTCTTGAGAGAATCGGTATTGGCTATTCTATCGGCAGTCTTCAAGCCTATAAGATTCAGCTGGCGTTGGCTAAGCACAATCTTCTGCTCTGCAAGCTTCTGAGGCGAGGAAACGACGGCAGCATTCTGCAAAGCATCCTCGGCGCTTTGGAGAGAAAATGCTCGAATAAAAGCCGATAGAAACGTGATGAACACCAGTCCAATAAACGCTTCCAAAGACTTGACGAGAAATTCTGATATAAACCCAAAACATTAATTTTATCGAACAGTTGGTGAGCCATAAGAAACTCCAAGGGGAAACATATCAGAAAGAAGAGAAGAAGAGGTTACGAGCGAAGCTGATGGACAGGTGGATACGCACTAACAATTTGACGAGATTTTCTTCCCTGAATGGAAAACCAGAAACGACAATGAGCAGGCAAGGCCCAATAACCAGACACCATGAACAAAGATCGCAACGTGGATTTAAGAATTAGATGTACGATAGAAAGAAGAAATACCTGGAGGCGATGGAGATTAGGGAAATGGAGGAAGAAAGCGCAGAGAAGAAGAGGAGGAAAATAGTGGATGGAGAAGGGCGGACACTATGGGCGGTGAGCGCAGCGGAAAGGATGGGGTTCTGGTAGACCGAGAACTGGTTCTTGCGAGACGAAACTTCCGATGAACGATTAGGACTCCTCGAGGCCTCCATTGCCTTCCGCCGTCAATTTCCGAGGACGGCGGTGGCGTTCAGTTGCCGTAGTTCTCGCCGAGCTGTAGCTCGACGCTCAATTGTGCCCTCGATGAAAACCGCTCCTGCACGTTCAAATTTATTTGTATTTAATGGTCCAAGAAAATAAGCTTGGCCCATAAGAGATGTCCAGCCTTCCAAGCATCGGCCACGGCCCACATGTTCAATTAACAAATATTGAATGGAATATTCTTTGAAGATTTTGTTTGCTTGAAGGATAATAAAGAAATTAAAATATATTTTAAAATTTTGAGAAATAGAAAAATTAAAAACAAGAAGTTAAGTTCTAATAGAGGCATCTAAATTTTCAATTAACCTAAAAAAATAAATTGACACAAATTGAGGTGCTAAAACTTAAATGATTATATTGAGAAAAAAAAATTTCTAGGAATAACCCTACTTACATTTTAGGCAAGGCTACTCCAAGGTCATTAGATTCAATAAAAATATGAAATTTAAAATATGTGATCTTGGCTTTAGGATTCACACTTTCATCGGTTTTACCTAAGATGAGAAAAAAAAAATTAGACAATGATCCTACATATGAATCTTAGGCAGAGTAAAAAAAAAAAAAAAAAAAAATCTTAGGCAGAGTTACATTAGAGCTTTCCATCTTCTAAGATGCGTAAATTTTAAAAGATGCTACCATGAATTTTAGGCACTGTGTTTATTGGAGGGAAAAGTGGAAGGGTTCCTCTGTTTCTTTGGAGGGACAAATAAAAGGAGAGAAAAATGGAGGAGTCAAAATAACCCTTTTTTTTCTCGTTTAGTCATCCGTCCGAATCAGACGAAAAACTCAAGGAACAAAAAAAACTTCATCCCCGTTGTTGCCACCCAACCATCATTGTCCAGCCTGCCTCCAGCCCTTGCCGTTCAGCATGCCTCTAGTCGCTATCTAGCCCTTTTTGTTTAGCGTGCCTCCAGCTCGCCGTCCAGCCAGTCTTCAGCTTGTTATCTAGCCCTTTCTCGTCTTCTCCGTGTGCTTGCCACTCACCCTCGCCGTCCAACGCCCAGTTGTCGTCCCGCCATCGTCATTGTTGTCTCTGTTGTCGCCCTCTAACCTCTAGCCCACCGTACAGCCCTTTCTCGTCTTCCCCGCGTGCTTGCCACGTGCCCTCGCTGTCCAATGCACAGTTGTTGTCCAACGCGCTGTCGCTAGCCATCGCCATCTAGCCTACTGTCGTCGTCCCTCGCCGCCATCACCCTCACCCTCCAGCCCCTAGCCCTCGTCCAACTCTTTCTCGTCTTCCCTGCGTGCTCATCACTCACCCTCATCGTCCAACGTGGCATTGCTGTCTAGCCAGCCGTCACTGTCCCTCGCCACCATCATCGTCCAACCTCCCACTCCCACTTCCACTCGCCATAGCGCTCCCATTGATTCCTGGAAAGGAAAACAGTTTGATCACGTGAAACTCAAGTGATCAATTTTTTCTCCCCCTCTATTTTTCTTCCACTCTCATATTTCTTTCCCTTTTTTTCTCCCCCTATGGGGAAACATAGTGTTAAAGATTCATAGTTTCAAAAATACAAACGGCTCTTATGTGGTCTTAAAATACAGATGGTTTCTTAAGATTGCAGGATCACCGCCTACCTAATAATTTTTCTCTCGAAAGGGCAACCAGTTTAGGATTCGTAGAACTGCATTTCTAACTTCTCCCCCCAGTCGACTGTGTAAATAGATAGGAACAATTATTGTCGCTCCGATGAATCCAGCCCCACTCGAACAAATGCCTGCACCAGTGTGCAGCCCCGCGACCATTTGGTTTTGCAAGCTGCCAAACCGAGATGCAACAGCGACGCAATGGCCACACCCACGATCAACACCAGTGTCCCACGGGTCATTTTCGCTGCTTATCCTGCCATTCTTTTCGTTCAATGTATCAAGCACTTGATGACACTTATTTCTGCTGTGCTGCTCAATCACAGAGCCAGCCACTGCTGATGGCTGAGCGTTGTCCGAATTGCTTCCAGGACGCTATGGACAAGCTCTGGTTCCAGAAGAACATCCTCTTGCTCGAGCCGCCCAGCCTCAGCCTGCAGTCCTTGGCGAAGAGGATGAAACCAGAAGCCATGCTCTGTTCGTGCGGGCCTCCGCCGCCAGAGTGTTCGACGTCGGTCCGGACCGAGAAGTCCAGCGCGAAAGAGGTAGTTACAACGGCTCGTAGGTAGAGAAAGAGTGCAATCGTTCCTATGATCTAATCTCTGAGCTCTGCTTGTTCGTAGGATCAAGAAAATAAGAGGCCCACAAGGTTGAACATAGACATCCGCAAGCCTCTGTTTCAGCTGCAACCGCCGCCGGGGCAGAAGACTCAATCGCGCCCCTCGCCACGACGGGAAAGAAAGGCGAAGAATGTAAGGAGATACAGGAGCTTGTCCGAGCTTGAGAATTATGAGCTGAAGGGGTTCTTGGACCTGGGATTCACCTTCCCAAAGGAGAAGCTGAGTCCAAAGTTGTTGAGCATGGTGCCAGGCCTCCATAGAGTGGCTGAGGAAGGCGGACCAGGGGAAGAGATGAGGAGCGGCAATGACGAGTTAATAGAGAGACCTTATCTTTCTGAAGCTTGGCTCGGCTGCCGCAGCTCCCCGCAGCTCGATCTACAGAAGATGTGCCGGTCACCTCCGGGAGCTGACATGAAGAAGAACCTGAGATTTTGGGCGAGAAAGGTTGCTTCTTTAGTCCACCGTGGATCTTGAAGCTTACCTAGAGATCACCACAGTATCAAGTTGGCATTACAGTAGATATCCAAAAACAGAGGACACGAGTAGATTAAAGGTAGCTGTCGCAAGATTGAAGTAGTCATCTTCACCAATAATGGAAGAAATGGTATAATTCCCGGTGCAGCAACTTTTTTTGCATGTTTGTTTGATGAGCAAACATATTGTAAAGCAAACAAACAAAATATCTATGTAAATTCAAGCTTTTCTCAGATTGCTTGGTAAAAAGCATCAAGAATTGACTTTGCCCAAAAGTGAGGAATAAATGAGGCCGCCTAGAACTTTCTAGGCTGAAGAAGAAGCGAAATTAGATGAAATCAAAGAAAAAATAATGAAAGATACACAAGATTTACGAATGGAAATCAGATAAATGTTCTACACCACTAAAGATTGCCAAAGAAACTCTACCTTTGTTCCTGCTAATATTTATCGAAAAATAATAAAGAAAACGACAACATTTTGCAACATAGAGCACAACTTAAACTTCATCTCCTAACCATGACAACTTTATAAAGCAAATTATTGGCTAAAAATAATGTGACTGTAATATTATGCCCGCATCACAAACAACAGAAGTATCAGCACAACCATATCAAAATTCAGTAAGTCCTAGAGCAAAATAAATCTAAGAAATAACACTATCACTTCAATAAAAACCAGAGCCACATTATATGAAGACTTAAATGATACGCTCATTTCTTCTTGGCAGCAGCCTTGGTGATCTTGGCGCCAGTGGGATCTTTCTTCTCGACGCTCTTGATGACACCCACAGCCACGGTCTGTCTCATGTCCCTCACGGCAAAACGACCAAGAGGTGGATATTCAGAGAAGGTCTCGACAACCATAGGCTTAGTGGGGATCATCTTAACAAAACCGGCATCACCATTCTTCAAGAATTTTGGCTCCTTCTCAAGTTCTTTTCCAGACCGTCTGTCAATCTTGGTAAGAATCTCAGCAAACTTAACAGCGATGTGGGAGGTATGGCAATCGAGCACGGGAGCATATCCATTCCCAATCTGACCAGGATGGTTCATGATGATAACCTGCGAAGTGAAATTAGCTGCCTCTTTTGCAGGATCTTCCTTGGAGTTGGAGGCAACAAACCCACGCTTAAGATCCTTGACAGCAACGTTCTTAACATTGAAGCCAACGTTGTCGCCAGGGAGAGCCTCTTGCAGTGCCTCGTGGTGCATTTCCACAGACTTGACTTCAGTTGTAAGTCCAGTAGGACCGAAAGTGACAAGCATGCCAGGTTTGAGGACACCAGTTTCAACCCGGCCCACAGGGACAGTTCCTATGCCACCAATCTTGTAGACATCCTGGAGAGGAAGGCGAAGGGGTTTATCTGAGGGCCTCTTTGGCTCCAGAATCAGGTCGAGGGCCTCAAGAAGAGTGGGACCCTTATACCAGTCAAGGTTGGTAGATCGCTCGATCATGTTGTCACCTTCAAAACCAGAGATGGGAACAAAGGGAATCTTATCAGGATTGTAGCCAACTTTCTTGAGGTAAGAGGAAACCTCCTTCACAATTTCATCATATCTAGCTTTAGAGTACTTTGGTGTGGTGGCATCCATCTATTCATGAGGTAAACAACATAAATTGAATGTTCAGAAAATAAATACACACAACAACATAAATACATACAAATATGCACTGCGGCGGCATACAATGTTGTATTAAAAAATGGAGGACAACGTTGATTAGGGGTGTCCAAACTTTGAATCAACCCAGAAAAACCAAGCCGAACTGGACCAGCATTTGCACTTTGGTTCGGATTTTACCCAAATCAGACTAGTTCAGCTTGGTTTCAGATTTTTTAGAAAAAGAAAAGTGGTTCAAGTGTTCAACAACAAATTATTTATATAAGAAGAATCTATAACCACTAACCAGTAATAATGCAAGCATTATCCACATTAAGAAAAAAGAAATATGATCATATAGAGAAATATAAACACATTTGACTCCGTTCCTCATCTTTACAAATGAAGGGTTATTGAACAGAGTTATGCAATAGAATTAAATGTTAAAGATTGAAGATTTTCTTTTGCGGCAAAGAATTGGGAATGAAAGGAGATATCCTTATCACACAAGAACGTCAACCTATTTTATTAGGTAAGGTACATTTCAGTAGGATAAGTTAGTACCTAGATCTAACAAAGCCACCTACGAGCATGAATTGAACAATTTTTTGCAAAAAAAAAAACAGGTTAAAACAAAAGACAAGTCACAAAAGATTTACGATAAATTTGACAGGCAAACAGGATGTTTGAATGAAGTAGGAAATTCATACTGAAGCCTACTAAGAGGAAGTTCCAGGGTTATATAATAATAAAGTAAATTGCATAAAAACTAGATGAATGAAACCAAATGGAGAAGTGCTTTAAAAAGGACAAGTAATTATGTAAGAAAATCACCTTATTGCAGCAGCAAATCATCTGTTTGACACCAAGAGTAAAAGCAAGAAGAGCATGTTCCCTTGTCTGACCATCCTTTGAAATACCTGCCTCAAAACCACCAGTGGTAGAGTCGATGATGAGAACAGCACAATCGGCCTGGGAGGTACCAGTGATCATATTCTTGATGAAGTCACGATGCCCAGGGGCATCAATGACTGTGCAATAGTATTTTGTGGTCTCAAATTTCCAAAGAGCAATGTCAATGGTGATACCACGCTCCCGCTCAGCCTTAAGCTTGTCAAGAACCCAAGCATATTTGAAGGATCTCTTATTCATCTCAGCTGCTTCCTTTTCAAATCTCTCAATCACACGCTTGTCAATGCCACCAAGCTTGTAAATAAGATGACCAGTAGTGGTGGACTTGCCAGAATCGACATGGCCAATGACCACAATGTTTATGTGAACCTTTTCTTTACCCATGATGCCTGAAAGGAGGTGGAAAAGAATTACATACGTTAAAAAAGACAGTAATAAGAAATACACAAGGCAACAGACATGTGGCGAGCATTACTATTATCAAACAGTAGGAAAATGACAGACAGATTAATCACAGGAATTTGACGATTTTACACCCCTCTAGGTGTGAATTTCATTGATGGTCATTTACTTAACTTACAAGTTACACCTTCAGTGGCATAGTAGGATTATATCTTCAGTTATAAATTTTGGTGTGGCATGTAACTCAACCATCCCTTTTCTCCCCTTGCCAGTTATGGGCATTTTTTTCTAATAACAAAGTCGGTAAAGTAATTGACCTTTTCACCCTCTTTCCTGTCCCTTGCTTTAAATTTTAGAAATAAGCATTTACACGATCATAAATGTCTTCATTCATATAAGAATATATGTAACTGCAAACATGTAAGTGAGCATGATATCTTGAGTCAACCAAAAAGTAAAATCAGGACATGAAAACCACCTAATACTCAATGTATGCCTCCAGGACAAAGCTACAAAAAAACACTTTATTATAAATCTTTGCAGCTGAAAGCAGAGGCAAAATTTCTTAAGATAAACTTATAGGATTAAAAGAGTATGAACTGTCACAAGTAGCTACAGGAGGATTAATTCTTTTATTCACAAAATATAATTGTTTATCCTACTTCCAAATGTGCAGGTTACTAAAAAAACGCAAATAAGCATTTAACTAGAAAACCTTGCAGCCGGAAGCAGATGAGTGTTTCAAAAAATCAATTAAAAATAGAAATATCCTTTAAAAGTACTAAAACTATGTTTTCCTTCGCAAACATAGAATAATTGAACGCGTAGAATGAAAATATTATTGCAAATATATACTGGAGCATGACAGTCCAGAATAAACCAAAATCTAACTCAGAACTATGAATTCCCTACTATGATCTTCCATATATACTTCCGGGACAAGGCCACGAAAAAATATCTCAGCAAAAGAAAACTTGCAACTGAAAACAGAGGCATGAGAGCATTTTACAGGTCGAAATTGTATGTACAATCAGTATTTCTTAAACCGTTCTCGATTTCCCTATCAAATTGTAAACTTGTAAGGGTGTATGATATCCTGAGCCAACCAGAATAAGTAGCTCAGAACATGATAATACCCTAACAGTGACCTTCAATATACGCCTCCAGGACAAAGCCACAAAGAAACACTATAATCACATAACCTTGTAGCAGAAGGCGGAGGCAAAGGCGCAAAGCTTCCAGAGTCGTTTCAGAAATTGATAGTGATGTTAAATTGTCGAGACTGCTCTAAAAAACTACTATTTTTCTACTTCACTGAGTCAGGCTAAGGACCACTCAGTAATACGTCGCAGAAGTCAACACGCTTATGACGGAATACGATTTGGATCAAGTAATAGCGCGTCATAAGCTTTAAAAAAAAAAGATCAAGTACTAAAATCTCAGTAGTAATGCACAAGAGCACGACCTCCAGAGGCCAGAGCAATCACGAAATGGCAATAAACCTTGCAGGCGGATACAGATGTAAGCTGTAGCCTTCGCTTACAGCAACCTAAAGCTAGGGTTACAAAGGTAGAAGATATCGCCACAGATTGGAGTGCAACTAATCGTTAATAATACGTAGCAACTAAGGCAAAGACAATAGTCGTTTCGAGATCCAGTTAACAGAATGCTTAAGTTTCTACGAGCCGGAAGAATGAGACAAAGGATCTCACCGGGTGATGCCTTCGCGAGTAGATCGACGCGCCGAGAGCCGAGCGAAGGAGCCAAGAGAGGTTTACATGGAAGCCGCGTCGGCGTACTTATAAGGGAGACGACTCATTACCTGCCTAGGGTTTCTATTTGCGCCGTCGGATACAGACATCCGACGGCCATTGTGAGTCAAGGATTTCTGTGTAGAATGGCGGAAGACACTCCCTCCCTGCCGCCCTACTCACACGGACGCACTCTTTTCAGTGAGTTAGGTCGTGCGATTCACCGCTCTTCGAGCGCATCTCAAGTGTCACGCTCCGATCGGATCAACCTTGAATCGGTGCTTATTCGTTATCTCAGGGTTATCCGGTGGAACACCGAAGCGCGAACTACCAAGGATTTTCGATCTAAAATTGAAAATCCTAACTACCTGAATAATATTTATCCTCAAATTACAATTCACTAACCCTAATTTAGGAATATCTAGAAAGAATCGAAACCCTAAATTAATTTATACTTTTCTCTAATTTTGACCCGAGAGTTAAAACACACCGAAAACCCTCCTATGCTGATGTCGGCCTGCGTCAGCACCAAAATTCGCCCGCTGAATTTGCTATGCTGACGTCGTCGTTGCGTCAGCCGTGCCGAAATCAATTTCGCCAAATTAATTTTGCCTGCTGCCGTTGACCGTTGACCTGCTCCTCGTTTCGAACGCTAATCGTGTTCTTCGTCTCCTTCGTTGCGAACGAGTGTTGCGCTCGTTCGCGTCATCGCTGCTTGCCGGAAGAAGCGTGCCAGAAGGAAGGATGCCAACTGCATCCGCTCTCTGCCTTCTCGTCGTCGCCCGCCGGAATCAATGGAGAAGTGTCGCCGAACACAAAAAACAGGGAAGAAGGATTGGAAGAGGAGAAAGCTTTATTCACCCACTAGTAGTTTACAGAACCTCTCCTGCCGACGACCCCTGTCGTCGACCCCCACTCCCTTCCCTCGCCGGTGATCCATCGATCACCGATTATAACTCTCAGAACTCACACGCCGGTGTTGCTCGCTCGATCTTTCCCAAATCTCGTTCCGATGATCTCCACGATCACTCGATCTGCCTCCCTCTTATAGAGAGGAGGTCGCCGCCTTTGTAATCCCCTTCTGCGTCCTCTGCGTCAGATTCGTGTGGAGAAAATGCCGCCTGCCCGCCGAATCCTCCGCTGTCCGCGTTTGCAGCACGCAGCGGAGAAGATGACTCCGCTCGCGCGTCCAAATCAGAAAGCTCCGATTTTCCCAATGTTGATTGACCTGATTTGGGCATTGGCCGCTGCTGCCGGGCTCCGATTCGGCAATTGCAGTGTGGGCTTCATGGGTTTGGGCTGTTGTTCGGCCCCATGGACCTTGGGCCAAACTGGACTGACCCAGGCCTGACAATTCTCCCCCGCCCAATTTGGACATCGCCCTCGATGTCTCTCACGGGCGAATCTTGAGCAACCATTGCTCCGATTCTCAAAGCACCGATCCTCACCTCTTCGGGGGATCTCCTCAACTTTGTCAGTTGGCCGTGCTTTGCTCTGGACTATTTTCGGCCAAAGGGAATTCTAGTGAACCCCGCTGGGGTTCACCCGACCGTGAAGCTCTCTGTGAGTTCTGCTGACTGGCGACTGGGATGGTGAACCCCATGGGGTTCACCTAGCCATATTTTTCATACCAACTCCGTTTAGGCTCAAATTTGACGTGTAACCTCGTCTTCATATAAGAAATCATCCCATGGCCTTAGAATCTTCAAAATATGTTGAAAAAGGGCGTTTTTACCTGAAATTCTATAAAAGTACCAAAAAATGAAGATTCTGAAGCATTCAAGTAATTTAGCCTAAAAAGAATATGAAAGTACTAAAATAAGCCTAGATTTGATATGAAATAACTATGAAAATTACTATCAAAATGCAAGGCATCAAAATACTCCAAACTTAAATCTTTGCTTGTCCTCAAGCAATAAAATAAGATGAAATACATGATGGGCTCAAGATTAATCATTTGTGTTAAATCATGCATCCAAGTTAGAAAAACATTTATTAATAATCTAAGATCTAATCAGGAGAAATCAAGTAAATGGTTGTTTCAAGTGTTCAACAGTTTGATCCCAGAATAACTAGATGCCAAACAACTTAGTAAGCAACAAACATAGGATTCAATCGAGCCTATACACAACACTCATGCAATTCCAATTCTTCCAAGTCAAATCGTTGGGGTTAACTCAAATGCTTCATTTTGGATATGATGCATTGATTATTGCAATAGACTTCAACTCTTAACCTTAGGTACCATTGCCAATTTTTCGCAATGCCAAGTAGAGGAGTTTCTTTATTGATTTCAACTTCACATCCCTTAGATTTCAACTCATGTCCTTATGTACCACTGCCAATTTTTCGCAATGCCAAGTAGAGGAATCTAAGGGTGATTTTGATTTTTTTTTTTTTATATATATCAGCAGTTGATAACATATCCTTTTTGAACACATGAAGTGTCTCCCCAATAACAGAAAGGAATTAAAAGAATAACTAAGTGAATATGTATCTCAATATGATTCTCATGTAAGTTGCAAGCTTGAGTTGATTAAACAATCATAGAAATGTTTGACCCACTAATGAACAACTTAAAGTTAGTCCAAATTACAAAATTTCTAAATCATTGAACATATGGACATGATCAAAAAGAATCTCTAACAAGGAGGTATTATCAACAATCTTTGATTATTCTTAACCAATTATGCATTCAGCTCATAAAATTTTCAAAATGGCTATCATAGGACAATTCATACACATGCAAGAAAAATTTCACACAACTCATATGAAAAGCATACCAACCATAACAGAGTGCGGACACAAGCAAGAAAGATAATGTCATACAGGTCTGTCACAGAGTGGGGCCTGAAGATGTGGACCAGGCCCACGAATAAGATGGCATATAAGATACAATGCCAGAATATCCATAACAGAATAACAGTCTCAAATCCAAACACAACAAACCACAACAAGTCAAACAGTCATATAGAAAGGAAGGGAAAAGACCGTAGTAAAGAAAGATCACCCACTCTAAAAGTTTGCATAGTCCTCTATGCAATGCCATGATGTGAGAGGAGTGGATGATGATACCAGTGTCCGAGAAGCTACCTCCGCTTGCGCGAACGAAAGCCAGAAGCTCGGGAGCTCTTGCTCTTCCCGCGTGCGCTGTAATCTAGCTCGGCCTCCTCGTCAGAAGAGATGTCCATGCGAGCCATGTTTTCCTCTGAGAGGGCGGATAGCCAGTCGTCCATGATTGATAGCTTCTCCCATACAGAACCCATCATCTTGTGTTGCCTTTGCATGTGTGCCTCCAAAGACTCCCAACGAGAAGAATGATCCTGTTGAATATAGGAAACAGTAGTGTCTAGGTGATCGATCACCTCTCGTTGATGGAGCTGCTCCTCCTGTAACACAGACATCATAGAATCATGAGAGGAGGTGCCGCCAAAAGAAAAGGCGCCAGGGGCTGGTGGTGCGGTGTCAACTGGGTCAGGCTGTGGATCTTCAACCGGTTGGATACGCCAGTTTCCATGCACTCTAACTGATGTGCGCTCTGGGTTCGGTAAGGGTTGGCAGAATGGGCTCCCTTTAAATGTCATACAGTAGGAGTCTCCCTTGCGTACAATCAGCTTCATGGCAATGCAAGACTCAATGTCAAGCCTATTGTTGCCAGTAGCCTCTAATGTGCCGTATGGAATGATACCTAGGGAAACTGCCAAAGGGGTGATTAAGCAGCCAATCACAATCGCCCCCTTCAAAGAACAGGCGACGCGGCTGAATTGCTTTGCCAAATAATACCCAGAGTCGACTCTGAAACTGTGAAGCATACACCATAGATAAAACAACTCGGTCTGCCGAACCATACCATCACTCTCACCGCGACCAAAGAGAGTGTGAGCCAATACGTGGTGCACATACTTGATCACAGGGTTGCAAATACTGGAAGCACGGGCTACGCGAGCAGAGTAGATATGCTCATTGGTAATTGCGCCCGAGAAGCCCTGCTCACTGAACTCGGTGGGGACCTTGCGTACACAAGACTCAGGAAAACCATAAATGATGCGCAACTGTGAAAGAATGAGGGTATGTTCGATATTACCCAAGCGGAAGGTCAGACGGCTTGGATCGTCCTCAAGAATAGGGTCTGCCTTTACTTCCAAAGAGCTCAGAAATTCCAATGTCACACCAACATAGGTGAGAGAGAAAAGCTGTTGGAACTGCTCCCATCCAATTGCTACATACAACATTTCAACATCTTCTAGCATCCCAAGCATCTGCAGTGTGCTTCTGTCAAGGTATCGGGTGTTGAGAACCTGGCGCTGACGCAATGTTTGGTAACGCTCTTGTTGCCCAGTGTTGTGGAAGATGATCCGAACTCGTTCGGGGGAGAGACGTATGGCTGTGGTCGGTTGGCAGATGTGGGCCTATGACGAGATGAAGAGGAGCCTGGCACGGCTGAAGATGGATGGAAGGATGGAGGAGTTGGCGTGTACTCCTCGTCGTCTGTGGCGGACGAGTCAGAAAGTTCTTGCTGCGGGCACGCGGTCCTCTTAGAAGCCATAGCTTTCGTTCTTGGAGGCATGGTGGCTGGAGAAGATCGGAAGTATTAAGCAAGGTTTTGATGAGAAAATCTGGCCGAAGCGCGAGGTGAACGAAGGCAGATCGTCTAAAACAAGCTTGGAAGAAGAGGCGGAACGAAAATCCACAATCTGAAATCGATCAAAGTGGAAATCCGTCTGGACGAAGGGAAAAGTTGGCTCAAACCCTTGGAGACCTTCTTTGAGTGCTAAGAAGTAAAGAAAACGGCCTGATCTAATCGGCTTCGTCGAAATCGGGAGACGGTGGCGATCGGCTGAAAAACTCGAAGAAACTGGAGAAACGAAAATCCGAAACTAATTGAAGAAGAAACCAGTCTGGATGAGAGGGGAAATCAAGATCAAACCCGTGGAGATCTCTTTTGCGTGTTGAAAAGGTAAGCAGGCGGCGCAATTGGATGAACTTCGTCGAGCTCGGGAGGCTGCGGCGGAAACCCTTCGCGCGCGGTGCCCTAACTCGGTTGAGCACAAGTTGAAATTCCAGTGAACCCGCCCAGGTTCACCTGCCCGTGAAGTATACTAGGGTCGGGCTATTGCAATAGAAGCACGGGTGAACCCGCTGGGGTTCACCAGCCCGTGAAGCATTCTGGTGGCTTCCTTCGAGTGCAGAGAAGATGGTGAACCCCGTGGGGTTCACCTGGCCGTGAAACGCACTGGTGGGTTCCTGCGCAGATAGAAATACTGGTGAACCCCGTGGGGTTCACCTGCCTGTGAAATGCTTTGGTCACAAAGTCTGGGCGCGCTGTACAGTGCACTTCACGGGTGAACCCCATGGGGTTCACCTGGCCGTGATGTGCACTGATATATTTGAAAAATTTTGGAAAAAAACTGAAAAAATTCTCATGTGTTCCATCTTCCTCCTACAACATAAAGAGACATCAAATTAGTTGTGATCCCCTCTAGAAAACTAAAATTAAATGAAAAACCAATCAACCTTCTAAAACACTAACTAATGATATGGAAAAATTATGCATAAGAACTAAAATCAATCAAAAACTTGGGTTGCCTCCCAAGAGCGCTAGGTTTAGGTTGGTAGCTCGACCATAAGAGTTTTCAGAGTTGCAAATTTGTGGGGTCTGAGAGAGCAAGAACTTCCTCTCTTTCGACCTGCTCATCTTCAAAGTAGTGCTTGAGGCGGTGCCCGTTAACTGTGAAACTCCCAGTTTGTTCTGTCCAAATTGTGATGGCACCAAATGGTTGAACTTTCTGAACTGTGAAAGGACCGGACCATCTCATGCGGAGCTTTCCTAGAAATAGCCGAAGCCTTGAATTAAATAGAAGTACTTTATCTCCCTCATGAAATTCCTTCTTTGTAATGCGTTTGTCATGCCAAAACTTGGTTCGTGCTTTGTAGCTTTTGCCATCCTTGGTGGGGGTTGTCAAGCTAAGCTTCAATGGGTCCACTGTTTTTCTGAAGGGCTCGACATGCTGTATAGCTTGCTCCACAATGTCAATACTGCAGCATGTTCCTGCAAGAGAAGATTTTTTCAAGGTGTCAGTCAAATCAAATTGAATAACGTTGCCACATATGTTCAAAGACAGTTTCCCATGCTTGACATCCATGACAACGCCTGCAGTAGCAAGAAAGGGTCTCCCTAGAATGATAGGGAGCATGTCATCCTCATCAATCTCTAAAATAATAAAATAGTAGGAATAAAGTAATATCCTACTTTAACTGGTACGTCCTCTAAAATACCAACTGGGTGGTACACTGATCTATCTGCAAGTTGTATAGAAATGTTAGTCGGTTGCAAATCCCCTAAGTCTAGACTTTTACAAAGTGATAATGGCATGAGGCTAACGCTTGCTCCTAGATCGCACAAAGCTCTCTAAAAGGACATCTCCCCAATCTGGCAGGGTATGGAGAAACTGCCTGGGTCTTTAAGCTTCTGAGGGAGTTTGTTCTGAATGATGGCGCTGCACTCCTCAGTAAGTGCAACGATCCCTTGATCCTCTAACTTCCTCTTGTTTGATAAGATGTTTTTTAGGAATTTTGCATGAGTCGGCATCTGCGAAAGAGCATCAACAAAGGGGTTGTTAATATAAAGTTTCTTCAATACTTCTAAAAACTTACCAAACTGCTTGTCCTATTTAGCCTTGACAAGTCTCCGTGGAAAAGGAATTGGTGGCTTGTATGTAGGCGGTCCCACATAGGGCCGCTCAACTTTAGCTGGTTCAGGTGCCACTAGTGTTTCATCTGAAATGTGGTTCCACAGGTTCTGGTGTCACTTCATCTCTCCTGTCATCTGTCGGCATCTTTGGGTCTTCGAGTTGCTTGCCGCTCCGGGTGGAGATTGCATTGCAATGCTCCCTCGGGTTTACCTCTGGTTGTGATGGAAGCTTGCCTGATGTTCTGGAAGACGAGCTAGCTTGCTGGGCTAGCTGACTTTCTAGCATTTTGTTGTGTGTTTCCAGGGAGTCCATCCTTGTCATCATAAGTTTCATCATGTTAGTAAGTCCTTCAAGTTGCTTACTCAAATTTGGATCATTATTCGGTCTTGGTTATGGTGGTGGCGCATTGAAGTTCCTAGCCTGAAATCCTGGTGGTCTGAAATTGTTCTGTTGGGGTTGCCTAAAGTTTCCTTGTGGGGGCTGAGCTTGTTGTGATGGTGCTTGTCCAGGTTGAATTGGTTGAGTTGTCCGGTAAGAGAAATTTGGGTGGTTGCACCACCCTGGATTGTAGAAGTTGGAATAAGGGTTATTGTTAGAGTTGAAATTTCCAACAGCAATCAATTGCTCAGAGTTGATCGCAGCCATCTGTCCATCTCTTGCCTGACAATTTGCCCTTATAAGACCTACAACTCCACAGACCTCACAAGAAATAGAGTTAATATTCATCGAATTAACAGACCAAGAGTGAAGCTTTCTAATCAAATTATCCACCTTAGCCGTCAGTGCAATCAAAGAGTCAAGGTCATACTCACCTGACTTCTTGGTAGAAGTACCTCTCTCAGATGTCTATTGGTGATGGTTAATCGCCATGTCCTCGAGAAGGTTCATTGCATCTTCAACTCTCCTATTCATCAAAGCGTCTCCTGCTGCAGCATCCACTGTAAGTCTTGTGTTGTAATACAAACCGTTGTAAAACGTTTGGATCAAAACCTAAGTCTCAACTCCGTGATGTGGACACATCATTTGGAGCTCTTTAAACCTCTCTCAAGCTTCGTATAGGGATTCTCCATTGTTAAGTAGTTTTTATATAGAAATTTATATGCTATTTCCACTGTTATATCTTCATTATTCTAGCATTTACACCTGATTTATATGGAATTATTGCATTATCTTCGGAATCTACACTCTTGGGTGTTTTTGCTTCATTTCAGGTGAAAAGCAAGGGAATGCGACTATTTTCAGCTAAACCTGTGTTCTTGGCTAGAACCACGGTCCGCCCAGCGACCGGAATCACACCCTGTGACTTTTGTGTCGCCTGATGCCGATTTTTCCAGACTTCGACCCCCGCCTTATCCACGTCAGATAGAGGGCTCCAAAAGGGCAGAAGAGGAATTTGACCAAGGGAGGAGACAAAAACAAAAAGTCCTATTCACGTAAGGGCATAGGAGGATTGGGCGGACAATCTTGCACGCACGAACATGAGGAGGCGGCGGCTGAGCAAGGGAAGAACAACCTGAGACCGAACGAACGGGAAGGGAGACCTCTTCTGCAGCGAGAGCGTGAAAGGGGGCAAGCGGCTCCTTCCTCCTTGGGGGAGTCCTATTCTCCTCTTCCCATCTATTTTGTTCTCCTTGTTTCTCTATGGATGTTATGTTAGGATTTGTTTGTTCTTTGCTTTGGAACATGAGCATTGTAGCTTAAACTTTGTTTCAGGGCTGGGGAAAGCCCCTTGAACGTTTCTATGTGTGGATGATAACTTTATTGCACGAAACCTAGATTTTCCTATCTTGCCTAGTTGCACCTCGTGAATTGAATGGAGTATTTCACTTTATTATCTTCATGCTTTTAGACATCCAGTAAGGCCGAGAGGCACGTTCGGATGTTATAAACCCTAGGTAGGAGTATCTCAATCATCGCACGAGAGTGGTTGATTGAATACGGGTAGTGTATACCGTTTTGCACCCTTTGGGTTTATTTGGTCGAGCGTACTACGACGGTAGGCGTTTAATCGTATAAGCACCTTGTTGCATCTTCGAGAGGGGACAACATGTACAAATGATGGGATGGTATGCACAATCCGGCACTCACTGGGTTTACTCGGTTGAGTATACTACGACGGTAGACGTTTAATCGGGTAAGCACCTAGCTACAAGTTGCATCGCTCGAGAGAGGACAACTTGCACATCTTTGGATTACCCTAGGCCTAAAAAGGGACCTTCATATTGTTATCTCACCCACGCATAACACGTCAAGGTGGTGGACCCTAGCCCTGATCCTATTCATCCTTAGACCTTGCGTTGTGTAATTGCTTGCTTTTGACTTTATTTACCCTGCTTTATTATTGTCTAGCCTAATTTTAGATCTTAGCAACCATTTCACAACCATCAAAGGATCGTCTAGCTTGTGATAATCTAATCAGTCAGTACTTGGTATTTGGTCCCTGTGGGATCGATACATTTATATTACTTCGATAGTCCGTATACTTGCGGAACGGCTATCATCCATCTTTTTGCATGAAACTTGTTATCTGATTTCGCAATTGAATTGTCTTTGATGGAGGAAGTACTTGGAGAGAAAGGCTTGAGAAAGCTCCGTCCATGTTCTTATCGAAGCAGAAGGTAGTGTGTGCAGCCAAGCTCTCGCTCTGTCCCTCAAAGAGAAGGGAAATAATCACAACCTGATAGCATCAGCAGACACACTGTTAATTTTCAACATATCGCAATATTCTAGAAAAATAGAGAGGTGCATGTTGGGGTCCTCAAGAGGAGAACCATCAAACTGGTTTTGTTGCATCATAGAAAGAAAAGCAGGTTTTATTTCAAAATTATTGGCCTCAACAGCGGGCCTAGCAATCCTTGATTGAAAACAATAAGCGTAGGGTGTAGAATAATCCTTCAATGTCTTGTTGTTATTATAGTTGTTCCCCACTGGTTGTGGTACTCGGTCATTGTTCACATCAAGTTGAATGTGCTCTGTCTGATTTTCTTCTCCTGGATGGTTCATGTTTTCCTTCTTCTGAATTTGGATTTGCTTTCTTCTGATCTTGAACGTGCGCTCGATCTCAGGATCAATGTCAAAGAATGTACCTGCCCTAGAACTTCTTCGCATAAAATGGTCAGTTAAAATTATAGAGTTCTAAGATAGTGAGTAAATAAAGAGAAAAAAAAATAGCAGTGCAGTAAAGAAAAACTAACCTAAAGCCTAGTCTACCAATTCTCAGAAGTATATTAATATCAACCGTTGTTCCCCGGCAACGGCGCCAAAAACTTGACACACACCGCAAGTGCACGGTTATGTCGAAGTAATATAAAAGATATCGAATCCCACATGGAACAAAGTTGAGTACCAGAAAATCCAAGTCTTAATAGCTAGGCGAATCAAAATTGGGTTTTGAAAACGGAAATCGAAAACAAGCAATCACAACTACGTTGGTAGAGATCAAATATGAGAGATATCGGGGCTACGGTTTCCACCACGATGATTATCTTAATCGCACAAGAAAGATATTAATTATTTGGATTATTGGTTTTGCACAAGGAATTTAACCCTAGGGTACAGGATGCCCTCTCTCGAGTGTACACCCCGGTGTTCGACTTACACCGACCTCCTACTCCCGCAGTGGATCATTTTGAGACGAACCCAATGAGTTCTATGACAGATTATGAAAACCTCAAGCGAACACCAAGCACTCTCGTGTCGAGGTATCGCAAGTTTTACTAAGAGATTTCACCCTTATGATCCTTCTCTCGATATGAATCATAACGGCTAACGTGTGAAAGTACTCGGTCAAGGTAAAATCATGAAATAAACATATCAAAGTAAAATATGCTCACAATTCATTCCAAATAACGAAAATTGAAATAAAGTTTGCGATCAGAATCATCAATGGGTTTCAACCACGCCCCGAAATAGGATTTACGCTATGGAACACATAGTATCGCTAGAAAACATCTCAACAATCATAGAAAAACTACAAGAAATCTATTCTAATGGGGAAGGAATGTTGAACCACTGCTGATCGCCCGAAATTGTGAAGCGTCGACGATCAAATCTCGCCAAATCGCCGCAAGAACTGAGTTTTCACTGTCGTCCCTCGCCCTAGCCGTGTCTCATCTGATTATTCGATAGTTAGGGCATGAAAATTGGGGCTTTTATATCCTACGCGTTCACCTTTCAAAGAGCTTTCCATAGACACCTTACTTGCCAAATTCGGACTCCAAACAGGTGAGAAATCAGGGAAAAACTGAATAGAGGTCGGACTTGAGTGTGAGCCTGGATCAGAATCACGGGTGAACCCCGCCGGGTTCACCTGGCCGTGATTCGTTCTGTGAAGTCTGGGCGAAAGAAGCGCGGTGAACCCTGCCGGGTTCACCTGGCCGTGCTTAGCTCTGGACTATTTTCGGCCAAAGGAAATTCTGGTGAACCCCACTGGGGTTCATCCGACCGTGAAGCTCTCTATGAGTTCTGCTAACTGGCGACTAGGATGGTGAACCCCGGCCATATTTTTCATACCAACTCCGTTTAGGCTCAAATTCGACGTGTAACCTTGTCTTCATATAAGAAATCATCTCATGGCCTTAGAATCTTCAAAATATGTTGAAAAAGAGCGTTTTTACCTGAAATTCCATAAAAGTACAAAAAAAGTAAAAATTCTGAAGCATTCAAGTAATTTAGCCTAAAAATAGTATGAAAGTACTAAAATAAGCCTAGATTTGACATGAAATAACTTTGAAAATTACTATCAAAATGCAAGGTATCAAAATACTCCAGACTTAAATCTTTGCTTGTCTTCAAGTAATAAAATAAAATGAAATACATGATGGGCTCAAGATTAATCATTTGGGCTGTTGTTCGGCCCACTAGACCTTGGGCCGAACCGGACTGACCCAGGTCTGACATCAAGGGTGATAATCAATAGTTATCATAAGTATCATAATGATTAATAGTGTGTTTAATAAGAAGAAAAGAATGGGAGAATGGATGGAAAATTAGAAGAAGGACTATAAAATTGTGTTTAGTACAATGAGAAAGAAAAAATTGAAAGAAAAGTGAGTTGAATATGCTTTTCTAATATTTACTTTTATTATTTTTCTTATATCCACTTTTCCTTTAGTGCTTCTCTTGCTACTTTTACCGTTGCTATTATAGTCGTCGTTATTTTTTCACCATCACCTCTCATTATTGTCGTTGGCATAAAAGTAAAAAAATTAGATATGTTTATTAATATTTCTAGCTTTCTTTCTCTTTAAATAAACACAAAAATAAAAAATCTAATTATTTTCTTTCTTTTTTATTTTTCCTACTAAACACACCCTAAAAGTTAATACATTCATGGTAATCAAGTTAGTATATAAGTATTTAGTAAAGAAGGCGAGTAAAATATTCGATAAAATGACTGAATCAAATACTCTACTATATTTGGAATCACAGTTACATGGACAGTGAACTCAGCTATACAAAATATTTCTCATGACTAAAAGACTTCCCTCGAAAACTCAATATGGGGGATAAAGAAAATTCTTGTCCTATATAACATTTAGGGCATGTTTCCTTGGGATGAGAAGCCAAGAGAAAAGAAAAAAAAATTATTTTCCCCTGTTTCCTTGAGCGAAAATGATAAGGAAGAAAAGAATACTCGAAGGAAAACGACTCTCACGCTCACTGTTCCCGAGCTCGCGTGGGTTGCTGCCAAGCTCTCGCTGCTCTTGCGTCCACCGCTCCCATGCTGCCACTGCCACTCCCGAGCTCTCGCCTCCGTGTTGACGCGCCCGCCTCCCTGCCGCCGCTCTTGCCTTCCTGCCACAGCTGCCGATGTCACGCTCATCTCCCCGCCTCCCAGCCGTAGTGGGCGCCATCACGCCATCTCCCCACCTCCCAGCTGTAGCGGGCGCCGTCACGCCATCTCCCCACCTCCCAGCCGCAGCGGCCAAGGTCATGTCTGCCTCCCTCTGCTGTAGCTGCCTCCCAGGCGCTCCCTAGCTCACCCTCGCCGCCTTCCAAGCCCACCCCCGCCCTCTTCGTCGCCGTCTTCCAAGCTCGCCCTTGCCCTCGCCCTCGCTGCCCTTGCCGTCGCCGCCTTCCAAGCTCGACGCCATCACCGACAATACCCCTCCAGCTCCAGCCCTCACTCTCTAGCCCCGCAGATGTCTCCAGCCGACTACCGAGAGCGCTACTGAACATTCATCAGCTAGTTTTTTAAATTTTTTTTGATTTTTTTTGTTTTCTTTTCCTCCCAAGGAAACAAGCTATATCTCCTGTTATTCTTTTCCTTTCTCTCAACGTTCGTTTCCTTCTACTTATTTCTTTTCCTCTAGTTTTCTTTCCCTCTAAGAAAATAGAGCCTTTAGAGTTGCATCAATATCCCATGAAGCACTTATCTTATCTTACAAAGATAAAACATATAAAGATACTTGATTCCTACTCTAGTTATATCATATTATACCTAAGTACTATGCGTCAAAGTTCAATATCCTTCGAACCTGACAATACGTCGGTCTAATAGACTTAATATAAGAATATACAGTAGAATTACAAATTAAATTAATTTTTTTCTCAAAATTTTATTGTTAATTATTAGAATGTTTTTTTTACGTGATAAATACAAATTATTAGATGCAACAATAATAGAACAATTAGATATACGAGGAGGAAAAAAAAATAAACATCTAGCTATTTTAGATTAATAAAACTTCGGTCCATGATATGGTATTAAGGTGAGACTCTTCCTTCCACTACTAACTACTAGCTTATATTAAGGTCATGGGCCAATAGGTTGGCCATAGACCACAACGAGATGTTGAGAGGTTTTAAGTGTAAAATGCTTCACTTGTAAGGTTATATTGGTAAAAAAGAAAATGAACCCGTGATAAGTAAACGATGTCTTTGGAAAGTTTTCGACACGGGAGTAAATCTATGTTTTAAAATTTAAATATTAATGTCCATAACCATATGATTTTTTATTAGTGAAATAAATTATAGGTTCATATTCCTAAATTTTATGAGTCTAATTAATTGTATATTTCTTTATCGTAGTTCTTTTTTATTATAACAACGGATTTATATCGGGATGGCAATGAACAAGATACTTATAAATTTTATTATTATTATTTTGAATATAAACCCAACCATAACATTTAGATGGAACCTTTTAAGTGTCTAATTTAATTAAATAAAACCTCAAATTTTATTGTTTTATCTAAAATTACTTTATAAATAATAAAATTATTATTTAATAAATACTCATAATTTTAGTTTTAAATACATCTAATAAAATTAATTGTTACAAATATAGTAGATCATGTATCTAATTGGCTTATTTGTTATGTTCATCTTCTATAAATTTGTCTTCATCACTATTACTTTACTACTGTTTAATTTCACAAATTTATTATACACAATAGATGCACATGTATAATAGTATAAAACACTATACATATATAGTTTATACGTACATATGTATAATAGTATAATACACTATACATATATAATGCACCCTTGATAGTTAATATTTAAAAGATATATATTAATTTTTATTATTTATTATATATCAAAATATTTATCATCCTCTTAAACCTAATTAGATTAATATATATATATATAGTGAAGTGGTACGATTTTACTATCAAATCGGTTGATTCTATAAAATTTTTATTATTCTTAGATAGGATCTCTCAATTCGGACAACGTTAGAGGGGCTGCTCAACTTGAGATCTTTAGATTTATGCAACTGTTTCTTCAACAACCCATTCATAGATATTAGAATTTGAAATCGTTTAAACGTGCGAGAAAAAGCATAAAAAATGCTTTGTCTACATCTTTAATGATTAGCGCCTTAGCGGAGAGCCGTGGACGAGTGGGGCGAATTATGAAGTTTCCTTTCGAGTTTCGACAGCACATAATTGTTCTTCATTTTGCCCACAAATGCACGTTGATCCTCAACCCTCCGCTGTTGATGATAAGCCATAGGCTTCCTTTGCGTCAAAAGAAAGCAAAGGTCGCAAATCAAGCATCCTCAAGCCAGCAGCATGGATTACGACATGACATCATTTCTCCAGGCTTGAACAAACAATTTTAGCAAACATTAGAGAATGTCTCACCAATCAGTTTGGTCTTGAATTGAATAATTAGTCGGTGGCTATAAGACAAATGGTTGGATTACAAACTTACCAGCTCGGATGTATGGCCATCCTCTTGAACATGCCATGATGATTAACAACCCTCACATGCCAATATGTTTGTATAATGTAGATATAAAGTAGAAGACATGAAAGAGTTCCCTCCTAAGCCCTTTCCCCTATTTGCCTAGGAATGAAGTAATCACTGAGGAGTACTTAGCACCGAATCAGTGCGCCACCTGCCTCGTTGTTCCTTTAAGCAACAACGACAGCTCAAGAACTAACAATTAATAAATAACATTGCTTGGCAGACGATTGATGGTTGAAAAAAAAAAGAAGGCAGATTAATGATTCTTGATTTTTCAGCTGTTACGGTGGTGATTTCTGGTTCTTATCTGTTTATCGAGTTTTTCTGCTGGTTTTGTTGGAAGGGCAGAGAGGTGGATTTTGGTGCGTGGACAAGCCACAGCATGATCTTGGAACAGCTAATGCCCTTCAACTTGGTCACATCGTCTAAAAGCACTTCTTGCACAAATTTGGCGGAGTCCTACAGTAAAAAAAAAAAACCAACAAGCATTTAGTTATCGCTTAGCTTGATTGAGCTGCGTTTGACAGAGACTGCAATCTGAAGTCACAAAATGGGATGCAGAAATATCAAATATTATTCTCAAGTATTCAAAAAAATCAAGAGAAGACACTGCATGAGAATCTAGTGATCTTGAAAAGGACAGGCAAACAAAAGTTAAGAAAAGTATCCTATAGACTTATGCCAAGTCATTAAGTTGAGTCATGCAAAACGCTACATCCCGTAGACTGGAATTGGACGGCACCGACAAAAATTCTAGTGATATAAACAGCCAAATTTCCTTGACTGTTTTTAATATAATTTATTTTTAAATTTATTTATGCTTGCTATTGTCCTAATAATATTGCATTTCATTTTCCTCCCAGTTATGCACTGCTTAATATTTCCAACATCGGAAATCATTTTATGTCACACATAAAAATAATTAAGCAGGTCATTATCATCCAAGAGCTCAAAGCCATTTGAAATAAATTATAATATAATTGCAAAAACCATTGCTTTTATTTTATCATTCCTCCTCATACGTCATATTAACCTTGAATAGCAACATAAAAAGTTCAGGGAATAATACAAACAGAATAACGCTTTTTCTATAACATATCATCTATATGCAGTTAGATTATCGTCACACTAATAAGTAACATGTTAATCTATTAAAGGACAAATTTAAATTCACATTTAAATTAACCTATTAGTCTATAAAAAAAATTAAAATGTCGGATAAGAAGAATTTACTCTATGATATATATCATGCCCCAGTAGGTCGTAGACGTATTTTGCTCACTTTTTAGCTACAATGTACTAAACCAAACTCAAGTTCATGCTACTTTCTGCCATCCCATAGTACAGGTAGCTAATTTGAGCTTAAAAACACTGACTCCTCCACTTGGGAAAAAGTTGAGAAATTCAAAGACGAAAGTAATAGATGATTTTAAATAGACTTGAATGCACGAGAACCAATTCACATGCAAAGCAGTAAACTCTTGGTCTTGGATAAGTCATAAGATGGTACGCTCGCAAGGCTAACCTGAGAGGTGTCTGGCACCGAAGTAGCGCGGCCCCACCTTTCCGGGTCCCACAGTATCGAACTATTGAATGCAAAGCCTGATGTGTGGATCTTTGGAGGTTTCAACGCTTTCATGTCTGCGTTGCTCATCACGGTGCCGACCCCACCAACCATGTTACTGGAGAAGTCCCTGGAAAGCCACCCCACAACACTGGAGCAATTGCAGATTGGGCCTTCCACCACCACTCTCTTCCTGTTTACTGAAACCTTGGCCACTGGCCAAGCCCCGAACACCCTGCATTTTGGTATTGGGTCAGATGATCTATGCCTAAATGAAAGAAACAGAGCATCTGATTGTAAAATATTAATTATATGATTAAATTAGTGAAAACATGTTCCTTTTCTTAAATTAAGGGGTGCATGCATAATTCAGGAGCCAGGAAGGATTGCACTGCAATTTAACAACTATATTTTGAATACAAGGACTAGGTTAGTTAATAAGGTGAGGTGTCATTTCACCTTTGTCTACCGAGGTCCATGTCCGAGACAGAGGACAAAAGATACTTTTTTTTTTAGGACAAAAGATACTTGAGCGTAGCAGTGAGACAAGTACTTGAAAAAAGAATGTAGTTTAATTTGGAGCGATTCATTTATGCTCAGGGTGTCTCAGGCAACTTCTGCTGCTGACAATATAATGATCGACCTTTGTTAGTTTCCACAGAAAAACATTCAGAGGTTACAGGTTAGGTGATTTTTTGTTGAGAGGAGAAGAATACTGAAGATTATGGAGCTTGGTGAATTAAGTATACCTGTTTCCCCTAAATTACTGCAGTATTCTCCTCTTATCGAAAAAAACACAATACATTTTAATTTTCCTAGATTGCGTAAGAATTAATGCACTTCTTTTCCCAAAAGCTAACAAGCATCACATATTTTTTCCTGAATAAAACCGCATTAAATGTTCCTACTTTACCTAGTCCATGGATCGAAATCAAAACAAGATAAAAATGCGGGGGAATTAACTTAGGAAGGGGGGTTAACGAATTCTTACTCGATCTTCCTAATCTCTTCAAAGAATCGGAGATCGTACACATTGTCGGCTCCCGCGAAGTGCACGATCCCGGCGAGCCGGTGGTGCTCGATGTGGCTCAGCGCCACGTTCTTCTGGTGCTCGTCCTCCGCCGCCGCATCGGTGAAGTTGACATCCGCCTTGAACGCCAGGTGCCGGTACACCAGACCGGTCCTCCGCAGCACCTCCGCCGTCCCCGCCACGTCGGCGCCGGCCTGGACCACGATCCACAGCAGCGGCGGCGCCACCAGTCGCAGCGTGTCGGAAAGCCGCCTCAGCATCGCCTCCTGAGCGCGATCGCCGGCGCGGGTGGTCGTCACCACGATCAGCTGCCTCCCGGCTTCCGCCGCGGGGGAGGGCTGCTCGATCCCGGTTCGGATCGGTGGCCCGGTCTGGTCCATCAGGTTCCGGTTCACTGTCCCCGACTCCGCGATCTTCTCCGGTGGCGCAGTGGCGTCCGATTCGCGGCGGGCGAAGAGGGAGACGGTGCTCGTCGGGGCGAATCCGGTGAAGAAGCCGGTCACGAAGCAGAGGGCGAAGTGAACAGCGGCCTTTTTCCACAGTTGGATCCGCTTCTTCGGTCGATCGAGGGAAGCCATGGGAGGAGGCGAGAGGAGACGGCGACGAGGCGGAAGGATTTGGTTATTAATTGAGGAGGCGGTGGTTGGGCTCGCGGTAGTTTAAAAAGGGCGGGAGGAAGACGGTTGAGCTGGCACGAGTCTGCCGCTGGTTTCCGTTAGTTTGTTGCGCAAGCAAGCCCCGTCAGCTAACAACTTTATAAGGATGGATTTAAAATAAATAGTATTTTAAAGTCCGAACTTAAAAAGGGCAATTAGGTGCTCACCTGCCCATGTCTTTCCTGCCGTGGGTTGGGCTCTCAACGTCGAGCGCCACCGTCACCTTAACGAAAAGGTTTGTGTG
This sequence comes from Costus lasius, assembly GCA_027563935.2. Lineage (NCBI taxonomy): Eukaryota > Viridiplantae > Streptophyta > Magnoliopsida > Zingiberales > Costaceae > Costus > Costus lasius. The sequence continues at coordinate 131,277,590 of CM050450.1, read as the reverse complement.
CGCGCGTTTGTCACCACCAAAATTTTATGCGTGCGGCTCATAAATAGTTTTATGCAGTGTGCATTCTTATTAATTGATATAATTTATGCATATTCTTTCCGATTCTCCTTTTATAGTGTGTTCAATAGGAAGTTAAGGAGATAATAAATGAGAAATTGGAAGAAGAGCTATAAAATCATATGTAGTAGGATGAATAAAAATAAGGAAGGAAAGTGAGACGGAAAATAGCCTCATTTCCTTCGGAAAATCAAATAGAAAGTTTTCATACTTATTTTTACTTTTTTCTTTTTTATGCCCACTCTCCTCACTTGCTTTTTTTTGCAATCTTTTTCGTTTGTCATCGTCATCATCATTGCTATTGTTGTTATCGTCATCGCTATTGCCGTTATCGTCATCATCATCGCCGTCGTCGCCTCTTCACCATTGCCTCTCATCTCTCATCGCTACTATTTCACCATCGCCTCTTATTGTCGTCATCGACATAAAAATAAAAAAATAGATTATATTTATCAATCTTTCTAACTTTCTTTCTTTCTAAATAAACACAATAATGAAAAATCTTATTATTTTCTTTCTTTTTTATTTTTCCTTCTTTCTTACTTTCTTTTCCTTTTAATTTTATTTCTTTCCTACTAAACACAACATTAAGGCTTCCTTGGAGAAAAAACACAAAGGGATGATGGATTCCTCTTTTTTTCGTTGTTTCTTTGGACGAACAAATTCGGAGGAATGGAGAAATGAGTGGATATAGTACCATTCTTCGCCCCCCCCCCCCCCCCCCCCCCCCCCAACACGTGGTCTTCACTCCCCTGGCGCAGTTGCTGGCCTCCTCACACCCCCACACGCAGGGGTCATGCAACACTGCTGGTTACTCCCATCACATGATGGCTCACGTGATCACTTCATAAGGATTCTATTTCCCTTCGGATTTATTTTCTTTTCCCCTACTTTTACATCTTTATAAGGAAACACATCCTTACATATCCATCATCGCCTTTCTATTCTAGTAAACATAGTATAAACGAAAGGGACTATTATATTTCCGTACAAGAAACACTATAATTGCGGATTAGGTTAAGGACGATCAGGTGATCTGACCATATGAAATTTAATTTTTAGTTTTAATATACTAATTCTTTTGTGATTAATGACATTTATATGTTTGGCGCTTGTAGTTCAGTGGATAAAGTGTGAGAAAATCGGTTCTACCCCTCCAGATGGCTTATTATTATTTTTTTCTATTTTCTATTTTTTAAAAATTATAATATTCAAGGTATGAACTTTCTCTAAAATTATAATTTAAATGTAGACGTGGCGAAAACTAACCTGACCTTGACTCATCTTGATTCGATATAAAGTTAGAAGGGTTCGAGTTAATTGTAATTGTTTTTGGATTATAAACAGGTCAACTCGTTTATGACTCAAAAATAATCGGATCGTAAATGAGTTGACCCATTTAATCTGATTACATTATATACACACATATAATATATATATATATATATATATATATATATATATATATATATATATATATATATATATATTAAATATAAGCTAACCTAACTTTCATTACTAGCCCATAAGCCCAAATCTCTTTTAATTATCTATTAACCTAGATTTCAGCCCACCAATAAGCCTAAATTTTTATTAATTTATTATTTATATTTAAATATGAATGATACATTTATAATCGAGTCGTGTCGAGTTAAGCAGATGAAGTTAATAAATGACTCATTTAATAAATAAGTTACTTGGACCGTGTTGAGTTGAGCTGATTATAATCAGATCGTGTTCTGGTTAGATAATTTAACCTAATTAATTAAATACATCATATTTGGGTTGACTTAATTGGGTCACCGACTAATAAGATTGATTTATAAACTGTTTACCAGAATTGATAGGTCTACTTGAATGCCTATAGCTTAGTGGATTAAGTGTTTATTTTTAACTATAAAGTCGTAGGTTTAACTCCTACATAATGCGGTAATTTATTTTTTTTTCTGTTTTATATTTTAAAAATATATTTTATGTTTTAAACGGTCTTTAAAATAGTTATATGTGCGTTTGTAGTTTAGTGGATTTAGCATCGTTTATTAAGTAGAAAGTTAAAGGTTTAACTCTACGTGAAGCGGCATTTTTTCCTATATTTTGAGACATTATATTATAGTTTTTCTTTGTTCATAACGTGAGCGCTCGTAGCTCAGTGGATAGAGCGTCTGTTTCCTAAGCAGAAAGTCGTAGGTTCGATCCCTACCTGGCGCGATTTTCCTTTTTTATTTTCTTTTAAAATGAATTTTTCGAAATCTTATATTCTACTTAGTTTTGGCGGAGTTAACATTGCTGATGCAGCTACCTTTTGGCGGTAATGTACTAATGTCCTCGTCCGGACACCGCATACCCCCATGTTGCTATTTGCCAACTGGTTCTGGTTCACACGAGGGCTTTTTACCATTTTGCCACGTTGATAACCAATCACAAAGCTTGAAATCTCATCCTAGCCGTCCAATTTCTCAAGCTATTCTTTAATCTTCAGTTCATCGAATCACCGCCGTGGAAATACTGTAGGATTCGTGCACCTTTTCCTTGCCTCGCTGCGCACAGTTGAAGGATCTTGCGGTGACCTTACTCCTCTCAGTGCGTACACCAACGCCACCTTCTCCTCGTCCTTGGGAAGCGCGCTTCCGACGCCTCCGTTTGATCCCTCCTCTCCGGAGCGCCTCATGGTTAAGATAGACGATCTGTGCTATTTTTTTCTTCGTTTCGCTCTCGAGATTTATTGGATTTTCTCCTAGAGCTGGTTTGGATCGATCCCTCTTAGAATCCTTTGGAAAATTTGTTTCTAGGGTTTTCTATTGTGGCATGGCATCAAATCAGCCGGAGGACGCCGCGGCCGGCGAGGTCGTTCGCCCTTCCGCCTTCTCCGTTTCCGCAATCCCGAACTCCTTACCCGACATTGCTGCAGATAGTACCGGGATGCGTTGGTCGGAAACCCTAACCTGTTCCGTGGAGAAAGGTGTGGCAGATAATGATGCGGAGCAGTGTCTGGCGATCGAGCAGTGTCTGGCGATCGACAACGCGCAAGGAGAGCTTGAAAATGGGGGCTTGGTCGCTGCGGTTCGTGCTAATGTGTATGCTGCAATAGAGGCCGGAGCATGTGGGATAATGGGAGATAAGGACGATGTCGATATTACCGATGCGGGAGCGGAAAAGTTTATGCTGGAAACTGATGCAGAGAAGTCAAAGATCGAACTGGCTAACGAAAATATGATGGATCAAAGTCAGACTTTTACTTCTGCATCAGGCGTGAAGGTCGATGTTGACGCAGGTAGTGGCAGAGAGCAGGGTGTGCAAGCGCAGGAACAAGAACCGCCGCCAAAGAGAAAGAGAGGAAGGCCACGACGTTCGACCATTGTTGTAGAAGACAATCACTGTGCCAGGTATTCACATGTCTCACGAGGTGGGAATAAGGGTGGCTTTGCAATCTCAGATTTGGTGTGGGGTAAGGTGAAGAGCCACCCTTGGTGGCCTGGCCAGATTTTTGATGCTTCCGACGCTTCAGACTTGGCGCTCAAATCTCAAAAGGACGGTCACTATTTGGTAGTCTATTTTGGTGACAAGACTTTTGCTTGGTGCGGTGAATCCCACCTGAAGTCTTTCTGGAGATATTTCACTGAATTTGAGAAGCAGAGTGGCACGGATATGTTTGTTAATGCAGTAAATGATGCACTCGGGGAGGTCTTAAGGCTTGTAGAGCTGGGAATGACATGCAGTTGTTACAAGCAAGCTTATTCTGTTCTTAAGGACCCAAAGGTTGAGAATGCTGGGGTTAAGGAAGGTACACGTCGTTCTGCCGTTGATAAATTTTGGATCATGGAGTTTTTTGATTCCCTCAAACTGACGGATTATGTGCAGATGTTAGCTCTGGATCCTTGCAGCGGAGCTGACAACCTGGATCTTGCGATAGCGAAAGCTCATCTGAAGGCCTTCCGTCGTTCAAATGGTTGTCCTGAACTCCCTGTTTTTGTGCTGGGTGAAGATTTGAAGAATGATGGTGATCATTTACAAGCTTCAGAAGAAAACCATTGTGACTCCATTCTTGGCCCAAGTTCTGTTAACTCAGATTCTAGTCCGGATCAGCAGAAATTAACCAGCATTTCAGGGACATCTAGGAATAAGAATTACATTAAGGATACCAGAAAAAAGAAGAGTTTATCTGAGTTGATGGGTGAAGAAAGTCTTCCCCATATTATAGATGACCAGGAAAGAGATTTTGGAGCCCAAACATATGTGAATTCATCAAATAGAAGACAAAAGATTGCTATTTCTTATCCTTCTGCCCTAGGCAAGAGTAAGATGAAAAAGCTTGATTCTCTGGGAGATCTAGCAATACCGTCTACAGATGCCAATATGTTTTTCATCGTTGAGCAACAGATAGGTCCAATTGCAAGAAAGAGGACACTGTTCCCCACTGTGACAGAACACAATCTTCCCAGGTCAAAACGAAGGAGAAGTACTGCTCCTGTTGATCCTAATTTACAACTCGGGCCTGAAAGTGTTAATGAACTTATATTAAAGGACTGCTCCCCTTCTGAAATTCTTTCACAACTATGCTTAGCTGCGAGGGAACCTTTTGAATCCCACAATTTTCTTAGTACGATGGTTGGTTTTTTAACTGAGTTCAGTAATTGGGTCGTTTCTAGGTCTCCTGAGGATACCAAGCTGGCCGAGAAAGGTGCTAGGACGCATTTCTCAAGCTTGCAAATAGACTCTGCGGATTTGGCCAGATATGACTATATTCAGGATTCATATTGGTCTGATATCATTGTTTGTAGCAACTTTGAAGAACTTGGTTCTGTGAGCCTGAATAGAAATAACGAATCTCGAGCTAGGAATCAGGAGAACAACAGAAAGAATCTAAAGCAGCAACCAGAGCTCTTCCTTCCACCAGACTCTGTGCCAAAAACTGAGCCTTTTGTGCAGGTTGATTCAGCATGTGCTAGTGTTCCAAATGAATTTGAAGCTGAAAGTGCCCTTGATAATATAGAAGAAGGTCGCCATGATTGCATTTCGATTAGCTTCTTGTGATCATTGGCCTCCAGATTGTCTTCCTTAGCTTCCTTCATTGAGGTTTTTGAGTGGCTATGGTCCTCATAGGGTGAAAGAATAGCAAAACCTTTAAGGGGCATAATGCGGGAGGAATGGTTCTAGAATAGTAATGAAAGACATACCAACTTTGCATTAGTTAATGTAAAGCTTAGATACTTGACAGCATTAAAAATGCTTCCAGATAGATGTATGACATTTTGGATATAGTGCTAATTAGTGGTTCTTGTTACTGTTTCAGCGTCTCCCAACTAACAATCTGTAGATGTTATACCAATCAAATTTGCATCTAACTGCTGTTTAGTTTGTTTTTTTACAAGATGCCATTGATGTACATGATAACATGCATTCTGAAATTAATATATACCTCAGACAATGTTCTTTTCAGAGTACTTTTTCCTCTAATATCTCTGTAGCGTATTTGTGACGACTTCACTTCAATTTTTGTAATTGCAATTCCAACTTTACTGTTTGGTGATCAATGCTTTTTTTGAAATTAAAGTTATAAAATCCCTCAGTGTGCGAGATATTGTTGTTAATTTGTGTTTTGTGGTGGAATGCTAGCATTGCTAAAAAAATTTGTTGAATAAATCTTAGTTTTTATCTTCTCACGCCTATTTTAAACTGTCGTAGTCCGAGAACTAATCATTTTTTCCCATACTGTATATTCCATTTAGAAGCACAGAGTATATGGCCTCTCTACTTTGCTGTCGACACGACATTTGATGGCTAGAGTCTGAAAGGTGTTCATTCGTTTATGACTGCACAACATTAGCTGGCCTTCTTTACTCTTAACAATGATTAATGTGAGAGTAGGTTCTTTGACAGCGCCATAGTAAAACATCTTTGCATTGCTCAAACTTGATGTTTTCGTGCATTTTGATTGCATGAACTTATTTCTATTGACACTTTTTATTTCTATCAATCAAGCTTTCTTGAATTATTTATTGTTCGGAAGCATATATCTCTGCACCCATTTTTGTCATCAAGTTGAATGTGATGGGCTAGAGGCTAAAGTTGCTTATTAGTTTGACTCTTGCAGTGTAAATTGGACTACTTGTTATGTAAATTCTATAATTTATTGGTTCTTACTTTATCCAAATGAGAGTAGATTGTCCTTTTACCAACAGAAACAGCATGATAGTCGAGCAACTTACATTGCACTAATCTGATGTGCTCGTGCATTGTGCTTCTATAATTCTTTGGACTTTTTACTATTTGGACACTACTTTTTTCTTCATCTCAAGATTTCATTAAAATTTATTGATTGCACTCATTTTTCCAGGTTCTACGCACGTGGTTCACACTGACAACTAGTAAGCTGTTCCGATTATGTTTGTTGACGTTTATTTCTCCGTTTTTCGCTATTTTATGTAGGATGGAGAGAAAATGCATTCCCAAATCCCAGTTGATATTGCGCTCTGTGGTGGCGTCTCATTTGTTCACAAGTTGCAGTTTTAGTGATTTTAGACGGTTTCATTAATAACTTAGTTGCTTCAGATTGTTGGCTGATTGTGATGGGATTTTACTTCGCTTATTTCTCGTTCTTAGAAGATATGATCATCTGGATACATGAAAAGCTTGACTCATGGATACCTTTGGTGCTAAGGCTGTGTTTAACGGGGCAGACGATAATAGGGGGGAAGGGAGAGGTGGAGAGAAGGGATTGGACGAGGGAAGGGATTGGGGCGCACGTGACTTGCGCGTGACTCTCCCCTAGGGCTCGACGGAATTCTCTGCCTGCGTCGTTGCTGTCCGGAATTCTCTGCCTGCGTTGTTGCCGTCTGTAAGCGTCGCTGTTGCCGTTGCGTCCGTAAACGTCGCCTTTGCCGTTGCTGCCGCTGTCCTCAAGGAGCTTTGCGAACGCGAGCAGCGAGCGTCGCCTTCCTCTGCGAGCGTAGCCTTCCTTGTTGTCGTTGTCGTCGCCTTCCTCGTCACTGTCACCGGACGTGAGTAGCAGCGTTGCCCGTAAGCTTTGCGTTACCTGCGGACGCAGACGCGAGCTGCTGGTGATGCGGACGCGGAAGCGAGCTAGGAGCGACGCGGATGCGAGCATCGCCTTCCTCGTCGCCGTCACCGAATGCGAGTAGCAACGCCGCCCGTAAGATTTGCGTCACCTGCGAACGCAGACGCAAGCTGCGAGCGACGCGGACACGGACGCGAGCATCGCCTTCCTCGTCGCGGACGAGTAGCAGCACCGCCCGTAAGCTTTGCGTCACTTGCGGAAGAAGGACGCAAGCTGCGAGCGACGCGGACGTGAGCATCGCCTTCCTCGTCGCCGTCACCGGACGCCAGTAGCAGCGAGCGATGCAAGTGCCTGTCAGCTTTGCGTCAGCAGCGGGTTTTGCGTTCGATTTGGGCGGATGGCATTCGAGCGGAAAACTTGATCCTGTAGTAGCCTTCCCATTTTCCATCCTTCCCATTAAACTAAGGAAAATAGCCTTCTCTTCCACTTTCCACTCATTCCTTTCTACTTTCTTCCCTATTAAACACAGCCTAAGTTTGTGGAGTCCTAACTCGTACTATTCCACTTCTATTGTCCTGTAGGAGTGGAGCGTGTATTAGTGTCACGCCCCGGCCTAAGGTAGTCCAACGGGACACTAGACCGGGTGTGAAACCCAAGTATTTCCGGACGTGATTTCACTCTAATTTGGAAATCTTAATTCTCCATCCAAAATTTCTCCTCAAATCGGAAAAGGATTGAAAAAAGCCTAACCCTAATTCAGAAAAATTAGAACCCTAAATTAAATTACCTTTTTGGTCAACCCTAATTTTGACCAGTCAACGCGAACTTCACCCGTCAACGCCGAAATCCGCCGCTCGCATAAACCTACGGACCGCTGACGTCGCTGGTGCGTCAGCTGAACTTGATTTCACTGCGCGAAATCAAAATCCACGATTTGGATTTTGACTCCAGGTCAAAATCCACGATTTGGATTTTGACTCCAGGTCAAAATCCACTTCGTGCCTTGAAGCGTTCATCTTCTTCGCGTCGTCTTCCTCGATCATCCGACGCCGAGTGCCGCCTGCACTCACTGAACCTTTGCCAGAAAAGATCACCGGTAGGGGAAGCCCTCCTGGCCTCGCCTTCAACTTCGTCAATGTCCGGAGGCCGCTTGCCGCCGAAAAGCTCGCCGAAGAGTCACCGTCAAACCGAAACAGGGGAGGAAATAGAGAGAGAGAGAGGAAGGCTTCATTTATTCACCGGTTTAGAAGCTATAAGATCCTCTTGAACTCATTACCGATCCCTGTCGAATGACGCCCCTCTTCCTTCCCTCGTTGGCGACCCCCTGGTGACCGGTTACAACCTCTCAAACCTCACACAGATACACTTGTACAGAACGCTCGATTCTCACCCGTCGTCGGCGCCTCCCGTCGGAAGTCGCTCAGAAGCTTCCCAAGCTTCGTCGGTGGTGAAGATGGAGTCGCTCGATGCCCCTTCTCCTTCCCTTCGGACGACTTTATAGGGGGAAATCCTGCTCGCCGCTTCCGAGTCCTTTGCCAACGAACTTGTCTGCCGCTCGCTTCGCTTCCACCAAACCGCGTCTTCTGCTCCACGCAGTCACGCTCGAGTGCCGTCGTTTGTCCGAAATCCTCGCCGAACTCCCACGTTGCCAACGTCTGAAGTGCTGGAGTTGCCATCTTCATCGACCGCGTTCGCAGCACGTAGCAGAGAAGATGACTCCGCTTGTGCGTCCAAATCGGAAAGCTCCGATTTCCTTGATGTTGACCGACCTAATTTGGGGTCAACGTCTCTTTTTGGCCGCCCAAATCGGCTGCTGCTGTTGCGTGGGCTTGGGCCACTGCTCGGCCATGTAAGCTGGCCTATTGTTCCAGGGCCTGACAATTAGTGTGTCCACTATTGCAAAGGTTACTACAAGTTAAAGTGCTTCGTGCTCTGTTTACTTTTATTTTTTTCTTAAATTTTTGTGATAAAATATAATACTTTTAAACTGTTTATCTTTTTTTCCTCATTTCTTTTATTTACACTACTAGAAAACATATTATCTTGGTATAATCTGTGATAGATTTTTTGGAAGAACTTCTACGAACTCGTGACCTCACAATATTAAATTACAAATATTTTATCCTGATTCCTTTTTGTCTCTCTGAATCAGTTGGGTGCGTTTCAGATCTTGATCACAAGTCAAGAAATTATGAGATTACTGTGCAGAAGAAAGATGACCGCTTCCATTGAGGTAAATCTTAATACTTGTCCATGAGTGCTTTGATGCATCTGTGTGTGCTAGACTGCTGACCTGGATGACAGCGGATTAGTGAGTAGTTTAGATGAATTTTGGCTTTTTCAGACACAAATTTAAAGGTTCCAATCGATTTCGATGGATCATGTTCTTCCAATTAGTCATCATCACCGCGGAGCTAGAAATTTGATAATTATTGTTGAGGAACCTGAACCAAATTGAGATTAAGACCAATCTTCAGGTCTAAGTTCCATCCTTGGTTCCGAGAAAATTTTATAGGCAGGTCTTCGTCTAGGAATCTTGAGCAGACCCTCTATTAATTATTGATATTATTTTAAAATTTGTGTAAACCTGCAAAATACTGGATAAATTAATAGTATATAAATTTTAAGATAATATCAATAATCAATATGACCCCTATTCAAGATTTCTAGGCGGAGTTCGCCTAGGAAAAATTTTTCGTGATTCCTACGTGTCTTGATTGGAATGACAATTGAACCTTATATAATCGTCTATTCGACCTTGCATGTGTTAGTTTGGATATTCGATTAGTTAAATAAGATGGATTTGAGTTTAGCGGGTCAAGTTTTAATCTTGACACCTAATATTTTATTTAAAATAAATAAAATATATTTTTTTGTAAAATAAATTATAATAAAAATAACTTTTTTATTTGATTGTGTATTTGTAAGTAAGTACTTGTTTAAACACTTAGGTGTGGTTTAGGTTACATAATTGAATACTCTAGTCAGATTAGGGATCAGATTTGTGATTGAGTATGAATATTAGTTAAAAGACCAGGTACGTGATTTGTAGCCATACCTATTGTTAGGCCTACGGGACTGGGTTTGGGCACGGCCCAAATCAAGCTAGTCCATGCACCTTCAGTCAACTTGGTTGGCGGGCGAACAGGGCGGATCGGGCATTGCTCGGATCCACTTCAAAACCAACGGGCGAATCACGCCCAAATATTTACTCCAGTCTGACGTGGCAGGCAGCGTGGTGCAGACGCGATGGGACGTGTCAGTGGGGCTAGTGGCTGACTCGGTAGAGGTGCGTGGATCGAGGCAAGGAGAAGAAAATAGAACGACGACGTCGTTATTTGATACGAACGCTCGCTCGTTCAAAGAAACTCACGCTCGCTCCCTCTCGCCGTCGGCTCTCTCTTCCCTCTCCTCTCCGGTGACGGTGACTTCATCAGATGCCTCCCCTGAGCTCTCGCCTCGTTTCCGGTGGTGTGGGCGGGTGGTTCGGTTCACGGCGAGCTCTTCTTGTCTTTCCCGTCGTCATCTCAGACTCTGGCATCTCGGTTGCCGGCGAGCTGCTCAGACCGACTCGGAAGGCGCTACTGCTACCTCTTCATCACTTAGAAGGAGCCGGCGATCCGCCGAGGTACATTCCTTCTCCCCTCGTTCTCCGTCCCGGTCAAGTGCGCCGCTCCCGGCGATGCACCTTTCGTCTTCCTTCTCGTCGCTGCCCGCATGTCGTGGTCGTTTTCCTCCTCGTGTTCCTTTCGGTGAGCCCCTCTCCTCCTCCTCTCGAGTGCCGGCCCATTTGCGTATGGGAAGTCTTGGACCCAGCTCACCTGTGTGCGAGTTCGATGAGGTCAGTGGCTGCTTTCGCCTGTGTGCAAGTTCTGCAGCCCGTACGGTCTCCTCCGCCTGCATGCGGCCTTGCCTCCCCTTTCCCTTAGTGGTTTCCCCGCCCTCATGTCTCCTCCTCGCCCGGTTCATCCTCCCCTCCGACGAATCCTCTCTGCCGACGTCCGCGTCCAGGTGAAGAGGACAAGGTGTCTGCCGCACAAAGCTTTCTTCACCGCCACCGTCCGTCACTAGCTCTTCCTCCGTTTTGGTCCCATTTTCGGGTGGAGGAACTGTTCGGCGGGCCCTCCTCCTCTCCAGAGGTCGCGAGCCTTGTGTTCGCCTGGACGCTGTGAACAGGGACGGCTTCGCCTGTTCGCTGTTGCCACAGTGGGGTGCTACCCTCTTTTGGGAGTCGGCCGATTGCACCTCCCTTAGTTCCAGTGTGCGACGCTGATGGCAGGGCGATTCGCGGGTGTCTATCGCCGGTTGTCCCGTGGACACGTAGGCGTGCCCAACCCTCGGTTTAGGTTGTCCGGCCGCCTACCCTTGTCCACCTCGTTACACAGCGCATCGCCTTCACTAACTACAGCGTTGACGCGTCTTCGACGAGTCCGACGTTAGTAGTGAAAGCGAGGTGATTGTGTTCATCGTGGACCCCATCCGATGTGGTTGAATTCAGATGGGTCCGCTTAGGGTTTGGGCGAACTCAGTTTGGCTCAGCGACACCAGTCTTAAGTGAATCGCGAGTGTTGATCCGAGTCCTGTTGGGACGACAGAGATCCCCACAGAGTCCCTTGTCCGGCTGGGGGTCGATTCGAGGAACTGTCCGCACCGGTCGCGCCCAATCTCGCGGCATTGGCTGTGGTGCCCCTGCGTGGGCGTGTCTGGACTCGAGTTAAGCGTTGACTCACATGTATTTGGGTTAAAAATTTGTTACAGTAAACAAGGGCATGACAACTTCGTATCAGAGCCCAGGGTCTGCGCGTTCCAACTTGTACAAGCGTTGTACGACTATTTTAGACTTACCCAGCTATTTGATTGCAGATGGTGCATACGACTGATAGCCGCCTTTCGTCCCTTGAGATTGTTGGGGACGGGTCTCTGGCTCCCAAGATCCTAGTGGAGTTGGTCTCCACGTTGCTGATAGGTGCGTACCGCAAGTGCACGGTCTATCGCGTAATAAAGAGTATTGATCCCATGAGGACTAGGGGTCAAGTACTAACTGATCAGTTAACTAATAGCTTGACAATCAAATAAGCTTAGGAGTGTCACTATATCCTAATGCAAGAAAGTAAACTAATGCTAATATAAAGTAAACAGAACAGAAAGCAAGCAATCGAGGTTTGAAATCTTTGAGAGAAGATCGGGGTTTCAGGTTTCACCTCACTGAAGCATGCAAGAAAATTAAAGTTGATATTTTAAATAAAGTTTTACCTATGTTCTCAAGGTAATCCTTCCTAAGGTACAGACACGCTTCCTCTCAGGACACGGTCCGGTATCCAACTTAACCCAAGTCTCCTACTCTCGTGGGTTACCGGGTTAAGCGGACCCAAAGGGTTCTCTGAAGGATTAGGGTTTCTCGGGTAATTTCGACAACTCTCATGGCCAAAATCACCAGTCCAGTCTAAGGGGATCCGATGATTGTGGTTCACCTCTCAGTCCTTCCCAAAATATCTGAAACATAAATATGCATGGCTAGTACATAATCATGAATTAAAACTTCCAAGACATGAATAAGAACAAAGATAAGTTTAGATAAAGTGTAGATCAAACATTAACAATCAACATTCTTACATTTGGATACGCTCAAACCCCGAAAACAAGTTACGCTACAATATACATCGTTAAACACATGAAATCTCTCATATAAATTAAATCAAACCAGGGAGAAGGCTAGATCCTTGATGGGAGAGGGTGGAGCACATTCCTCAGCGTCGAAATGAGGAAGAAATCGAGCCGGAACAACCTTTCGTCGCCAGAAAATCACCTCAAATCCCTAGGTCTTGCCGTTTCACTTCGTTCTCCTCAACCGCTTACCCAAATCATGTGATTCTAGTCCCAAAACGTCCGCCCCCAAGTGAGGAAGGTCTCCGTAAAATTTTAACAAATTCTGCTCTAGGAATAGTAAGATATGGTTGAAAAACTAAATGCCTATCGAAACTGGGCGGAACCGTTCACAGTCCATGCCATTGAACGGCTCGTCGAAGGTTACTTTCTGGAAAACTTATTCTTCACGGCCATGTATGTGTTCATGGGTGTGCCCATGAACATTTCGTCGAGTTCTGGAAAAGTCGGTCGATCCTTTCACGGCCGTGCATGGATGCACGGCCATGCCCGTGAATGGCTCGGCGCAGTCTGGGAATGCAGGCTCATACACGGCCGTGCCCGTGAAGAGCGTAGAAAAGTCCGTTTGAGCTGAAATTTGACGTGTAGCTTTGTCTCGTCATGAGGAATTATCCCATATCTTCAGATCTTCCAAATTCTACTAATTTTAGGGTGAAATCCCTACATTTCAATGAAAATAAGGAAAAGTGAAGATTCTGAATAATATAAAGTATTTAGGCAAATAAGTGAGACAAAGTATGCATTTTACTCCAAAATAATAGCAGAAATAAGTCATGATATATCATATATTTGCATGCTATCAGTTGCTCGTCTCCAACGAGCCTCGCAGCTCAGGTGACCCGACTCACCGAGGAGCTGGAGGCGTGCCTGGTGGAGGTCGCGCTCCTCAAGCACATCACAGCTGCTTCACCGATACCGACTGCAGTCAATTTCGGCCAAGGGACCGTCGTGCGATGACGCGTCCTAGAGCCTGCCCCCTTCAAAGGGGTGAACTGCTCCAAGGAAGTTGAGAACTTTCTCTGGGATATGGAAATGTATTTCCAGAATGCCCAGATCCCGAGGGGGAGCAGGCCCAGGCCTGTATAGCATATCTCTCCGGAGATGCAAAGTTGTGGTGGCGGACTCAGGCCGCACCCAACCTGCTCAGGGTTGATCACACCCGTAAGCTCTCATGGGAAGAGCTTAAAATAGAGATCAAGGCCCAATTCCTTCTAGGGAAGTCAACCTGGTCAGTGAGGGACGCCCTCAAAAAGGTCTGACACACTGGGAATATTCACGACTACGTGCAGCAGTTTTTCCAGCTCATGCTGGAGATTGATGATATGTCGGAGGAGGGCCAACTCTACACCTTTATGGACCACCTCCAGGGTTGGGCTCGCGAGGAGCTGCGTTGCCAGGAGGTGAAGACCCTGAAGGCCGCCATGCAGGCTGCTGACGCCTTAGTGGACTTTAGGGATCCGAGGGAACAAGCCTCAAATGCTGTTGCTGCTGCCACTATTGGGGCTTCTACCTCGCGCGTGAGAGACCCATTTGCCGCGAGGGGCAAGAAGCCCTTCACCAGGAAGAACCAGCCTGCCGCGCTGAAGCCACTGAGGTCGGTCAGGGACCATCCACCCACTCTAACGCCGAAGAGGGCGAGTGCCACCATGGAGTGTTATATTTGTAGGGGCCCCTATATGATGAAGGATTGCCTCAAGAGAGAGAGAGAGAGAGAGAGAGAGAGAGAGAGAGAGAGAGAGAGAGAGTTGCTGCCCTTGTGGCAGTTGATGAGAGCATTGAAAAGGGTGGGGAGGCACTCCTCAAACCCATTGTACTTGGCACTCTGCTTTCATGTGTACTAATAGACCTACTTTGCTCTATATCGAGTGTCTTGTAAACTCTTTGCCTGTGAATGCTATGATCAATATAGGTGCGTTGCACCTCTTCATAGGACAGGTCACGACCAAGAGGATTAGGCTAAAGACGTTCCCCGCACAGGACTGAGTGAGGTTGGTTGGTGCGGTAGACCTTGTGTCACGTCCCGACGGCTACTGGGCCCCAACCGTACAGCCCACCAACGAGACCTGACAATTTGGGCCTGCTAATCCAGCCCGGCCCAACACTGTACACAAATCCATCATCAACAGTAAACTCCAACAGTAAATAACAACAAGAATGTGTCAAATACACCAACATAATAGTCTCCGTCAAAACCAACGGGATGCAACAAGTCGGCCACATGGCCAAAAATATATAAATAGGAACACACATATAATACCAATACCAGGGAGTCCACTAACACTATCTAGCTACGCCTTATCCATCTGCGATGGACTCGCCTCGGGACCTGAAATCAAACCAATACATATATGCAGGGATTGTTAGCCAGAAGGGCTAAGTAGGGATTAAATACATGGTGCAATAATACTAAAGGAAAAACATGTCAATCATACACAACGAAGCCTATCAAATGCACCAAACATGTACTTGTAAATCATGATCAAATATCATACAAATACAACAACACACCAATAAAACTGAGCTGTGGGCCGGGTCGTCCCCTATGGACACGCACTCATATCTGAGTGGTCCCCAGTGTCAGCTCGCACACTGGGTGACGATTGCTCATCTACAGTCCGCTGGTACTGCGTCCAGTACCTTATCATACCAGTGCACAATAGCACAACTGTATGCAGATATCAAATATAGTCTTCGAGGTCAAACCTCCATAGCCCTATATAGGTCTGGCCCCAAAATACGTTCAACTGGCACTCCAGCGCCACGAGTACGGCCCGATCATCAATGTATCGTACTATGTACGGCCCAAATCATAACAGACAATATGTGCTAGAGAGCACGCATGCAGTATAATAGCGCGAAATCCTAGTAAACTAGGATAAGGACATATCATGTGCAGGAATATAAATAGCCAATCATATCATGCTTAATGAAAATAACAATTCAATGGAAACTGATAACAAGAGAGTAAATCAATAGGGCGTCCCTAACAAAGCGGTAACGCCCAACCGTAAGATGTCTCCTAATTAAGTGGTAGGCACCTTAATCAATGTACAGGAATAAAGATCCCTACCTGCCACTGTAGGTCTGACTAATCCCGCACCCGAATCAGAAATATCCCGTATGTCCGGATCTACAGTCTCTACACGGGGTACAGTGTAATATGTATTAGTTATCCATTCAATTCTTTGTATTTACATATGAAATTATTTATTTATCTTTAGTTTACTTATTTCTTATCTTTCCTTAAATTACAGTTTCGGGTCTGTTAGGATTATCATGCCGTTCGTTCGTCATTTAAGTATAGGCAGGTATTACCGTTATCTAAGCATGCATTTGTCTAGCCAGTCTACTATGTTAAGCATGCGAGGTTCGTTGCATAATTATGTATAAGGCGGGTTTAGACACTAACCTAGCCCACAGCCTGTGTGGACGAACAACCGATTAAGTCAAACGAACGCGTTGAAAGATCGTCGGAGGATCGCCAGAAAGGTTGCCGGAACAGTATTTCGTCCCCGGCGCCGGCAACCACCAGTTCTAGTAGAAAACCCAGCAGCGTCCAAAGTTCGCCAAACGCCGGAAAATGAAGGTCATCGGCCCGCTGGAGCTTCGCCGGAGAGCCACCAGAAGCTCGTCAGAAAGCAGCGAAACGACGTCAGAAATGGCTGGAAATTACAGGAGATGACCAGCAAGTTGTCGGCGACCTTCTCCGAAGCAAATGGACAAGCTTTGGAGGAGATTCAGGGAAGATCGGGCTCGTCGGAGTTAGGGTCTCGGTGAAGTCGTGTTTAGTCAATTCCGGCCGGGCGAAGTGACGAGGGAAGGGGTAAAGCGGTTTGGAAGCTTTGCCAGAGCACCAGGAACACGTCGTCGGCGGCAGGAGGGTTGCCGGACGGCGGCGTTCACCAGATCAGTGGAAAGAACGAGCGGTGGAAGGAAATGCGAGAGGAAAAGGAAGAAATATGAGTTAGCGTGCGTGAGAACGAGAGTGAGGAGAGAGAATAAATGGAGAGTGAGGGAATCGACTATGGAGTCACGGGCAAGCGATTGATTGGATTTTTTTTACTATAGCACCACGCGCTACAGTGATTTGATTCGAACGTTTTTTTGTTTGTTTATTTCTTTTTCTTTTACCTTTTACTGTTTTACTATTTACGTTTTTGTCGTTACGTGGCGTGCACGTAACATTCTCCCCATCTTATAAGAATTTGGTCCCCAAATTCAATACAAGAGATTAATATCAAACGAATACAACACACACAATAGTACAATCACTCAATACACCTCTCTCTCAGGAAATAAATGAGGACATGTACGAGCAACCTCGTCCTTAGGCTCCCATCTAGTCTCGCTTTCAGAATGGTTCCGCCACTGAACCTTAACTAGCCGAATCTCCTTGTTCTGGAGTTGATGCTCTTTTCTATCTAAAATTTCCACTGGTGTCTCTTGATAAGTCACATCATGTTGGAGCCCTGGATATGGATCATGCAGAATGTGGGAAGGGTCATGCACATACTTCCGTAGCATCGAGACATGAAATACGTTGTGCATGTTTGCATATGTCGGCGGCAACGCAATCCGATAAGCTACAGATCCAATGAGCTCCAGTATCTCAAACGAACCTGTAAAGCAAGGAGCTAGTTTACCTCTGTACCCAAATCGTGCGGCACCTTTAACAGGAGTAACCTTCAGAAATACGTGATCGCCAACTTCAAATTCAAGGTCACGCCTCCTCCTGTTCGCATAACTCTTCTGTCGGCTCTGTGCGGTCAATAATATTTTCCGGATAAGTTGTACTCGTTCAGCGTCATAATCCAACATTTCCACACCGAACACTTGTCTTTCACAAGCTTTGTCCCATAATACTGGTGATCTACACCGTCTACCGTATAGTGCACGCTCGGAGCATATCTTCTAACGTCTGGATAGTCCTTTCAGACTGACCATCTGTCTGAGGATGATATGCAGTACTGAATCGCAGTTGAGTGCCGAGAGCTTTCTGTAGACTACCCCAAAATTTAGATGTAAATCTTGGGTCTCGGTCTGATATGATGCTGGCCGGAACTCCATGTAATCGTACAATCTCCTTACAGTAAATTCTTGCCAGCTTGTCAACAGAGTAGGCTGTATTTATCGGTATGAAGTGGGCTGACTTCGTCAATCTGTCAACGATCACCCAAATAGAATCGTGCTTCCACTGTGTCCTTGGAAGTCCAGACATGAAATCCATTGTAATATGCTCCCATTTCCACTTCGGAAGAGGTATACTTTGCAATTTACCAGGTGGCTTACGATGTTCTGCCTTAACCTGCTGACATGTAAGGCATCGCAAGACATATTTTGCCACGTCTTTCTTCATATTTTCCCACCAATAGGATTTCTGAAGATCTTTGTACATCTTGGTGGTACCAGGGTGCATCGCAAATATAGATTTGTGCGCTTCTATCATAAGTTCCTCCTTCACGGATTCTGGCACACATAATCTATCTCTGAATCGAATCACCCCTTCAGAATCTTGTGAGAATTCTGGCCTCTTTTTCTTTGATATAATAGTCTGTAAGTACCTATCCTCCGGTTGGCATTCAATTACTTTATTCATCAAGGGAGATTCGGCTACCATTACTGCCATAACGCCATGCTCAGTCTTGTCTATGATGTCCACTCCTAGAGCTGCCATGCGTCGAACCAGCTCTGTAGGTGCCACCCGTAGGTGTGCCATTACTCCCCTAGTCTTTCTGCTTAGAGCGTTTGCCACCACGTTAGCTTTGCCTGGGTGGTATTCAATGGTACAATCGTAGTCCTTCAAGAATTCAACCCACCTGCGCTGCCTCATATTCAATTCTTTCTGCGAGAATAAATATTTGAGACTTTTGTGATCCGTAAATATCTCAAACACCACACCGTATAAATAATGTCGTCATATCTTCAAAGCAAAGACAACGGGTGCAAGCTCTAAGTCATGTATAGGGTAATTCTTCTCACGCTCTTTCAATTGTCGAGAAGCATACGCAATGACTCTGCTGTGCTGCATCAGTACATCACCCAAACCTTGGATCGAGACATCCGTGTATACTGCATACCCTGATTCACCAGTAGGAAGTACCAGTACAGGTGCACTAACTAGCCTCTGCTTCAGTTCCTGGAAACTGTTCTCACAGTTGCCGTCCTAGTCAAATGCAATATCTTTCCTCGTCAAATTAGTTAATGGGGCAACAATCTTTGAGAAATCTTCCACAAATTTCCTGTAATAACCTACTAAGCCCAGAAAGCTTCTAATCCCTTGGACAGTTGTAGGTCTTTCCCATTCTACCACTGCACGAATCTTCTCAGGATCAACTGAAATGCCATCACTGGAGATCACGTGTTCCAAAAATGACACCTCATTGAGCCAAAAAGCACACTTACTATATTTAGCGTACAATTGCTCAATGAACACCCTATTCATAAGATCCATAAAAGATGCCAGTGCGTTCGTCATCCCAAACGATATAACTAGAAACTCATAATGGTCATACCGTGTTCGAAATACAGTCTTTGATATATCTTCATCTCTGACCCTCAGTTGGTGATATCCAGACCGAAGATCAATTTTGGAATAGACATTTGAACCCTTTAGCTGGTCGAACAAGTCATCGATTCGAGGAAGAGGGTACTTATTCTTAATTGTAACTACATTTAATTGACTGTAATCAATGCATAGCCGGAAGGAACCATCCTTTTTCTTGACAAATAGTACAGGAGCACCCCACGGAGAGGCACTAGGTCGTATAAAACCTTTGTCGAGTAACTCCTGTAATTGTTCCTTCAGCTCTTCTAATTCCTTCGGTTCCATTCGGTACAACGCTTTGGAAATAGGGGCTGTGCTAGGTTGTAACTCAATAGCAAACTCCACCAGTCTGTGTGGCGGCAAACCAGGTAGTTCGTTAGGAAAAACATTGGGGTATCTCCTGCCCACTGGCACACTCTTGATTGGAATATGTCGCGGTTCCCCAACGTCCAAGATAGACATTAAGTAACCTTGACATCCACTCTTTAGCAGCCTTTTTGCTTGCATAGTCGTTATGATTGGAGCAACCTGTCCAGAAGTATCAACAAAAGAGCACTTGGGACATCCAGGTGGCCTGAAAATCACAGTGCTATTAGAACAGTCCACCATTGATCAGCCAATTCATCCCTAATATTATATCGAAATCCGAGAAATCCAAGACCATTAGATCTGCATAAAGGATAATTTCCCCAAAATTCAAGGGACATTGCTGTACTTCGAGATGTGACCGTAACACACCAGCAGGTGCGTGTATGGTCATGTCGTATGGTGCAAGGACTGGCACAAGATCTATCTTCTTCACAAACTCATTGGAAATAAAAGAGTGGGAACTGCCCGTGTCAATTAATAAACATGCAGGAAAGCTGTATACTGAAATTATACCTTGCATCACCGAACTCGGAGACTATCGCGCATCCTGCTGAGATAAAGTATATACACGGGCTGCTCCAGATGCCCGTCCTTGTCCGCCACATTGTGTAGAAGAAGACCTTTGACCCGAACACGAAGGTCGTGGAGGGTTGCGCCGTGGAGCTTGCACTGTCGACTGGGATCCCTGCGGCTGCTTGCCCAGAAGCAGGCAGTTGGCTCGGTAATGTCCCCACTGTTGGCAATGATAGCACTGTACATTGGTATTCGGGCAATCTTGAGCAACATGCCTAGGTTCTCCACATTTATGGCAGTTCTTTTCAGGTGCGGTATGGGCAGATCCCGTACGTGCAGACCCTGTGCTAGACTGAGAAGGTACAGGTCTCCGCTACGTGGAACTTGGTGCCCAGGACTTCCTGCCCTCCTGTAGAGTCCTACGACTACCTCGCTGAGTCGGCGGGCTTTGACTGCCGGGTCTCCCATGTGTATGTGACCCCCCCTGGAGAAGTTCTTTGTCTCTGCGGCTGATGTCTCGTATTTATATAGTCCTTTTAACTACTATTTCCTAAAAAATCGAGACATATTTTCATGCTTTTACAGCTCTTCTCAGCTTATTTCACTAACTTTCTTCAGAAGCTTCACTACCTGTCATATTTGTTAAATACAAGACAATTGACTCGTTTCTAGAGCTATACGGACGCACAATCACATACTCGAGTGAATCCGAACTCATGACAAGAAAAATAACTTCTGACGAGAGCTAGAATTCACCCACATGCCAGCTAAAGAAGACACACGCCAGCTACAAGGAACACACGCCATCAACATTCACGAACAAGCATTAATGAGGAGACATTCATGAATGAGCATTGATTAAACACATTCATGAATGTGGCTTTATTAAAAAAGTTCATGAATGGCGCTTTATCAAAGAGGTTCATGAATGGTGCCATATTGAAGAGACTCCATGAAAAGGCGCCTCCTTGAAGAGACTCCATGAAAAGGCACCTCCTTGAAAAGCCACCTTGAAGAGGCACCTTGGTGACTATAAGAGAGAAGAGTTCTCTCTTGAGAAGGGGGGAGTGGACGGTGAGAAGGGGATTGTGCTTAAGTGCTAAAAGCTTGGTTCCAAGGCAAGAAGTGCACCATTCCAAGAAGAGGAGGCGACATCAAAGGAGAAGAGAAGGAGTTTGTCCTAATTTCTTTTCCCTTCTAGATTAGTTCGGTTTCCTTTACATCTTGTATTGTAATCTTGCGCTTGTAGTAATCATGTGTGTAGTAGCTTAAAACCTCTATCGGGATTCGGGCATAGCCCGTCTTTTGATTTATAAGTATCTATGTTGAGAATTGTTTTATGATAATCTTTCGAAATCATTTGATCTTGTTTATTACAATTGTGATTATCGTTTTGTGGCCAAAACGATTCTCACCTTAGTCGTTTGTGGTAATAACTGAGAGGTGAATTACAATCGACGCATTCTCCTTGATCAATCTTGTGTGCTCTATTGCGAGAGTCATAGAGTACACTTGGGGAATCTTGGTGTCCTATTTCACACGATCTACTGCTGCTTAGTCCACCGCGAGAGTAGGAGACTAACTAAGTAGATTGTGGAGTTGTCCACCGCGAGAGTAGGAGACTAACTCAGTTGTTGAGTCGCGTACCCGAGAGGGGCACGGCTCAAGAGTACACATCCTTGGTTTTTTAAGATTATCAAAGCAATGCATTTTGAAACACTTATAAGTTCAATGACGTGGTGAAACCCGATATCCCGATTTCTCTTTCATCGTTACAACTTTCATTTTACTGCGTTTTCTTAAGTTTGATTTGCTGCAACAAACCGACACCTTTAATTGCTTAGCTAACAAGGATCAGAAGGTTTAGTGCTTGACGATCCATCCCTGTGGAAATGATATCTTAAGTACTACACCGGCAAGTCGTGCGCTTGCGGATTTGGTGCAACAAGTTTTTGGCGCCGTTGCCGGGGACGGTATTTTGCCAATATTGAAATATTCTGAAAATTGATAGACTAAGTTTTCATTTACTTCTTTCGTCATTTACTTTCACTTTTTAGTTTTGTTTATGCACAAAAGTCTTCGGTCAGGAGGACTTGAGGACTTATACGATCTCGACCAAGAAATAGAGAGAACATTCCATCGAAGAAGGAAACTCAGGGAATTGAGGGAAAGAGAGCAAACATGTAACATTGATCCAATCCCTTTATCTGAATTAACGATGGCAGAAAACAATCGCTCCTTGAGGGATTTCTCAGCTCCAAATGTACAAGGGCTTCATACAAGTATCGCTCGTCCACCAGTGGAAGCAAACAATTTTGAGATAAAGCCTGCCTTGTTATTGATGATCCAGAATATTCAGTTTGGAGGTACGCCACATGAGGACCCGAACATGCACTTATCAATATTCTTGGAGTTCTGCGATACAACAAAGATGAATGGAGTGTCCAGTGATGCGCTACGACTAAGACTCTTCCCCTTCTCTCTTCGGGATAGAGCTCGAAGCTGGCTATATTCACTTCCACTAGAGTCGCTAACAACTTGGGCGCAACTTTCCCAGGCATTTTTATCTAAATACTTTCCCCCGAGTAAGACAGTGCAGCTGCGCAACCAAATCATAAGTTTTACTCAAAAGGAAGGGGAATCTCTCTACGAAGCCTAGGAACGCTACAAAGAACTCCAGAGGCTATGTCCACACCATGGACTCGAGAAGTGGGTGATAATTCATACCTTCTACCATGGTTTGAACTATAACACGCAGCCGCTGGAGGAGCTCTTATGAACAAGAACATGGACGAAGCATTGAATCTACTTGAAGACATGACGCTCAACCACAACCAGTGGTCCAGCGAAAGAGGTAGCGCCACAAGAACAAACACCCCAGGTAAGTATGAACTAGATGCTCTGAGTTCTTTAGCGACAAAGGTAGATCTTCTCTCACGCAAATTAGATTCTATCAATACGAACTCTGTTGGCGCAACTGTTTCTTCTTGTGAGATATGTGGATTGACAGGGCATACTGTAACGGAATGTCAATTAGTTATTTCTCAAAACGCAGCGACTACTGAACAAGTTCATGCTGTTGGAAACTCCAAACCTCAAGTAGTGCCATTTTCAAGCACCTACAACCTAGGTTGGAGAAATCATCCCAACTTTTCTTACAGAAACATGAATCCTGTTCCTCAGCAGAACTATAGACCACCCCCTAGATTCCAACCAAGCTACCCAAGAACAAAGCCATATGTCCAACCTCAGCCCCAGAAATCATCACTAGAAGCTGCCATGGAAAACCTTATCACTCAAACATCAAATTTCATGTCCTCTCAAGCCAAGACCAATGAGAGTGCCAATGATATGATGCGTCTCATGTCCTCTAGACTGGACTCTATTGAAGCCCACAACAAGCAAGTAGATACTCAATTGGCAAACCTAGCCACCAGTCTGTCTAGACCCGCAGGTAGGTTACCTTCCCAGCCCGAACAGAACCCACGAGAGAACTGCAGTGCAATTACAACTCATAGTGGTAAGCATTTGGAAGAACCTAGAGTGCCTGACCAGAACCTGAGCCCTGACGCATCCACCAGCAACACACCCGAACCCGAGAAAACCAATGAAGAGAAAGGGGATTGTGTGAATGAACCAGCTTACGTGGCACCGCCACCCTATAAGCCACCGGTTCCATTCCCGTAGAGACTGGCGAAGGCAAAGCTGGATAAACAATTTGGAAAATTCTTAGAGATTTTAAAAAAATTGTATGTGAACATCCCTTCACAGAAGCTTTAACAAAGATGCCCACATACGGTAAGTTTTTAAAAGATATTCTTTCAAACCGATGGAAGCTAGAGGAGCCAGGCACAGTGGCGCTAACTGAAGAGTGTAGCGCCATTATTCAGAACAAGCTTCCAGAGAAACTGAAAGATTCGGGCAGTTTTTCAATACCATGCAAAATAGGGGATCTGTCTTTTGAAAATGCACTGTGCGACTTAGGCGCCAGTGTCAGCTTAATGCCTTTTTCGATATGCAGGAAACTGGACATCGGCGACATAAAAGCAACACCAATCTCTCTACAACTTGCTGACCGCTCGGTATGAAAACCGGCAGGAATTCTTGAAGACGTCCCAATCAAGGTCGGAAACTTCTTCATCCCAGTCGACTTTGTCGTGCTTGAAATGGAAGAGGACGCGAAGCTACCAATAATTCTAGGAAGGCCATTTCTTCCAACTGTCGGGGCAGTCATTGACGTGAAGAACGGAAAACTAGCCCTAAACATCGGTGAGGAAGCTATCGAATTTGATCTGAAACGAAGTTTGAAATATCCTTCTATCACAGGTTCATGCTGTAGCCTGGATATCATTGACACCGCAACTGATGTTGATAATCCAATAACCAATGAAAGGATTGGTTACCCGCCAGGAGTCTGCCTTTCAGAAAGTCCGACAGCAGCAAGAAATAAAGATGCCCAAGCTTACGCAATAGTGATAGACTCAGCAGCATCGCTAAACTCTGATAAGGCAAGAATCGAACATCTTGATAAGATGACGCCACAGGTCAGTGAAGAAAGAAAAATTGAGTTGAAATCTCTTCCGAAAAATCTGAAATATGAATTCTTAGATGATGATTCTACCTTACCTGTGATTGTGAATGCGAATTTGACTGACACTCAGATAGCAAAATTGCTCGCTGAAATTAAACTTCACAAAAGGGTCATAGGATATTCCCTAGATGACATCAAAGGAATTGACCCAACTATCTGCATGCATAGAATTCTCTTGGAACAGGAAAGAAAACCCTCCATTGAGTTTCAACGATGACTGAATCAAAACATGAAGGAGGTTGTGAAGAAGGAGGTTCTGAAACTTTTAGATGCGGGAGTCATCTACCCGATTTCAGACAGTCAATGGGTGAGCCCTATCCACGTTGTGCCTAAGAAGGGCGGGATGACTGTTATAAAAAATGAGCAGGACGAGCTAATTCCGGTCCGCACTGTAAGCAGATGGAGAATGTGTATCGACTACTAGAAGCTCAGTAAAGCGACGCGAAAGGACCACTTTCTTCTACCCTTCATCGATCAAATGCTTGAGCGTCTCGCCCATAATGCTTACTTTTGTTTTCTCGACGGATTCTCTAGTTTCTTACAGATTCCGATTCACCCAGAGGATCAAGAAAAGACAACATTCACTTGTTCGTACGGTATGTTTGCATACAGGAGGATGCCATTTAGACTCTGCAACGCTCCAGCCACATTCCAACGATGCATGATGGTAATCTTATCCGACTATAACGAGGATTTTATGGATATCTTCATGGACGATTTCTCAGTGTATGGCCGATCCTTTGAATCATGCTTAGCTAATCTTTCTAAGGTGTTACAGCGATGCGAGGAAGTGAACCTCGTACTGAACTGGAAAAAGTGCCATTTTATGGTACAAGAAGGGATCGTGTTAGGACATCTCATTTCTGAACGTGTGATAGAAGTCGACCAGGTTAAAGTACAAGTGATTGAAAGGATGAATCCACCAACCTCAGTGAAAGGAATCCGTAGTTTCCTCGGACATGCTGGATTCTACAGAAGATTCATAAAAGACTTCTCAAAGATAGCCCGACCACTGACCAACCTGCTCTGTAAGGACTCTGAATTCTATTTCGACGATAACTGTTTGCAGGCGTTTGAAAAGCTCAAGAAGGCCTTGATTTCCGCACCTCGG
This sequence comes from Costus lasius, assembly GCA_027563935.2. Lineage (NCBI taxonomy): Eukaryota > Viridiplantae > Streptophyta > Magnoliopsida > Zingiberales > Costaceae > Costus > Costus lasius. Next base: position 131,251,726 of record CM050450.1, on the reverse strand, counting down.
CGCAAAACTGTTGCGAAATAATCACAGGTGAACCCCGCCGGGTTCACCTACCAGTAAAGTCCTCAGAATATTTCCGCGCAGATCTCATCAGACAGAATCATGGGTGAACCCCATGGGGTTCACCTGCCAGTGAAGTGTGCGGCAGATTTCAGAAAACTTTGACATCATTGGTGAACCCCGCCGGGTTCACCAGGCAGTGACGCGCACGCAGAATTTCGTCCTTCGGTGAGATCATGGGTGAACCCCATTGGGTTCACCAGGCCGTGAAGTCCAGAAAAAGCTCCGATTGAGCCCAAATTTTACGGGCAGTTTCGTCTTCTCATAAGGAATCACCCCATGCTTTTAGATTCTTCAAAAGACTTCAAAATTGGGTGATTTTACCTGAAATTCCACAAGAGAGACGAAAAGTGAAGATTCTGGAGCTTTTATCTAAATAAGCCTTAAAGGAGTGTAAAAACATTCAAATAGGCCTAAATTCATCATGGAATAATGGTAAAAATCACTACTAAAATGCAAGGCATCATGCCCTAAGTTTTGAGAAATCGTGTTTTTAATTTTGCGGCGAAAAACTCAGAATTCTGGGTTTCAAAATACGGTACCGTATCCGGATTACGGCAGTGCCGTATTTTCCTTTTGTAAGTTCTGTGCAGCAAATACGGTGCCGTGTTAATGTCGCCCAATTATACGGCAGTGCCGTATTCTTGCTGAAGTCTTATGGTCAGAATTGCCATAAAATACGGTACCGTGTACCTTCATATAGTAGTACTGTATCTTGTCTAAGTCCTCGGGTTGAAATTTGATGGAAAATACGGTACCGTGTAGCTTCATATTGCAGTGCCGTATTCTTGTCAAACCTTTCTGGTCAAAAACGCTGAATAATACGACACCGTGTAGTTCCATATGGTAGTGCCGTTTTTCACCGAAGTCTTCTGGTTGGTTTCTGATGCAAAATACAGTACCGTGTGATTCACGCCCAAAAATATTTTTGCTAGAAGGTCCATTTTGACTTGAAATTTGTTGTGTAAACTCCTCTTGATGTTTAGAACTCGTTCATGCATTGATATTGCTCGAAAACCAGTGATAATGATGCCTTTTTACCTGAAATTGGTCAAAACCAAAGATTGTGTAGATTCCAAAATATTTGGTAAAAAAGGTATAAAAATAAGGCAAGAGAGTAAGTTTATGGTTCAAAAGACTACTAAATAAGTATGAAAAACACTATAAAATTTAGAGTCATAAGACTGTTATCTCATTCCATTGATCCCAGATCTGTTGGACAGACTAGAAATAGCTAGGATATTCTCCATGCTTGACCTGAGATCAGGGTACTTGCAGGTCCGTATCGCCGAGGGCGACGAACGGAAGACAGCTTGTGTTACCCGATATGGGTCGTTCGAGTTCTTGGTCATGCCCTTTGGGCTAACCAACGCTCCAGCAATATTTTGTCATCTTATGAACTAGGTGCTTGCACCTTTCTTAGAGATTTCGTCGTAGTATATCTAGATGACATCGTGGTGTATTCCTCAAGCGTTGAGGAACACTTGACTCACTTGAAGAAGGTCCTTCAAGTTTTGATAAAGAACCAGCTCTATTTGAAGCTGAAAAAATGCACCTTCATGTCGGAAGAGATTTCTTTCCGAGGACATGTGGTAGGCCACGGCCAGGTGCAAATGGACAGGAGCAAGGTCCAAGCCATTATAGAGTGGCAAGTTTGGCAAGTTTCATCAAATCAGACCAAGTTGCGGAGTTTTCTTGGTGTGGCGAAAGTTCATCCGGTGTTGCTTGAAAGTAACTGCACCCCTCAGCAATTTGCTGAAAAAGAATTCCAACTAGTGTTCGAACGATCGGTGTCAGTCTGTCTTTCAAGATTTGAAAGAGCACATTACTTCTGAGTCAGTCCTAAAGCTACCTAATTTCGAAAAATCTTTCGAGGTTCACACCGACGCTTCGGACCAAGCGATCGGTGGCGTTCTAATGCTGGATGGGCATCCTGTAGCTTTCGAGGGTCAAAAGTTAAATGTGACAGAACAAAGGTATTGCGCACACGAGAAAGAGATGCTGGCAGTGGTTCACTGCCTCCGGACATGGTGAGTATACCTCTTGGGTTGTGCCTTTGTGGTGAAGACCGACAATGTGGCGAATACTTATTTCACCACACAAAAGAGATTGTCGGCAAAGCAAGCTAGGTGGCAGAAATTCCTAGCAGAATTTCAATTCTACTGGGAACATAAGCTTGGAAAGGCTAATGTAATGCCGGATGCACTGAGTAGGCTTAATGCTTTGGTCTACTGTGCTATCTCCAGAGTAGAGGGAGATCTCCTGAGGATAAAAATAGTGGCTGCTCTCGATGAAGCGTATCGAAAGCTAGTTTTGCAAATCAAATCGGGTACGATCCAACGTACCCGATTTGCATCAAGGAGATTTGCAAATTTCTGTGAGAATCGCCGACTTCATTTCACTGCTGCTACCGCATCGCCGATCATATTCTTCCTCTGCCATCCAATTCCTAGGTTCATTACTCTATTTAAAGGTTTTATCGTGTGCGCTTTCCTCTCTGCTGCTTGTTCTTGCCGACAACTCTGCTTTGCTCTATTCGCAAGATCTTCTTTGTTGAGTTCTCTTCACATGACCATTTGCTGATTTTGCTCTGCCTAGAGCAACATTCTCTACTTCTTTTGTTCATCATATCAACTGCTGGTGTTGGCTATTGATTTCTCTTCTTGAAGTTATTGCTTCTTCCATCCTTCCGACGACCCCGGAAGCTACTGGATCTCTACTTGTTACTGCCACCTACAAAAGTGCTGACAACTTTCTGCGTCGCTACTACTGCACTGCCATCGAGGACTCTAACGCAGGCGATCTAGTTCAATTGATTTCAACTCAGGCGATCTTCTTCTCTTCACGACCTTACTAGAAGAAAATTTCTTTGCCGCTGACAAAAGGAGGAAGCTGCTTGACCCCTGCCTACTCTGTTCGATACTTCTTCTTGTAATTTTTGATGGTTGCTCGACGACAACACAGATGCAGACCTTTTCCTGGATCTCGGCTGATATTTGTTCTTCATCCAACTCTTCGCCTGCCGAGGCTTTAGTTGTTAATCTACCCCAGCTGCTCTGCATCAACGTGCCTCAAAAGATTTGCCGAGAGGCCTTCCACCTCTCTGATTTCATCCGCCGTGACTTGAATTTGATCTTCTCTGCATCAACTTACCAGGTTCTAGTTTTATCTTGCTGCTATCCTCTTTGATTTCACCAATCAACTGCTACATTTGCTATGGCCCCTAAACGAAAGATTGGAGCACGAAAATCTACCACGCACATCCATGTGACTCCCTTTTACCAGCCGGCTTCTTCAGCTGTTTCGCCTCCTTCATCCGACCCTATTTCGAAGCAGCGCTCTGTCTTTGGCTTCCTCATGCGTAATTCTGTACAAGTCCACAAATGCCACTGGCTTCTTCAACTTCTCTGGATGTCCAGCCAAATTCACACGACATGTGGATGACCCTCAAGAGGAAGATGCTGAGACGAGCACCAACGATGACTCTAACTAATCTTGTGAGTATTGCATCCCATTTCTCCAAATTTTGTGTTCTTTACATGCTATGCATAGGGACTATGCATAATCTAAGTCTGGGAGATAGTGGGTTGGGTTCATTTTCAAAACATGATATGTAGTAACTCAATACTTATGTTTTGTGCTTTGATGATACATTTCATATGCTACGCTCTGATGATATGATTAAGATAAGTGGTGATATTATTTTTGATGATGTTATTTCTGATTTTTAACGGAAATCATGATAGCTTGAAGTTTTACGATGGACTCCTTGGGATATTATTATTATGTTCTGATAGCCTTCGCAAGTGCACAGATTTTATCGAAGTAATAAAAGTTATCGATCCCACGAGGACTACGTAGCTAAGTACTAACTTCTTGATTTGTTTGAATCTAGGCAGACTAATTCAGTAGATTGTTTTAAACTTCTACGGACTAACAAACTCAGAGGCAGTTTTAAAGAGGTCTTGATTTCTAAAGAATCGGGATTTCATGGGTTTGCCACAAAGACAGTTATGAGTAATTAAAAAGAATAACTATTTCACAGGAATCATCTATCATGCAAGGAACTCTTCCTATGGTGCATACTACCTCCTCCCGGAGCGTAGTACGGTATTTAACTAAATTAACTTCCTACTCTCGTGACAGTTAATCTAATTAAACCCTTTAAGCTCTGTGAAGAGTCGGTTAAACCCTTCAGACGAATTTAAACTACTCCCGTGATTGAATTCATAGGTCTAATTGAAATAGATCGGGCGTTGCGATTCACCTCCCGGTCCTTCTCGCAACTCCTAAAACGTAAACTTACTTGGCCAGGGTAAATTACGAATTAAGTACAATTTCAACTAAATCATGAAGATAGATCTATGAAAATAGTAAAAATATGGATTAACTCATAAAAGTCAATGGGCTACACCCAATCATCCCGTCAAAAGTATCTACTCACTCATGATGATACAGAAATACATGATGTTTGTGATGAACGAGTAAGAATTCTTGTAAAAACGTAAGAAATCACTAAAGAAACTATAGAATCGCCTTCTCCTTGATCCGTAGATGAGGATTGGTCGCTCAATCGTCGCTTTTGGTGAAAATCTCACCGGAAATCTTGTTGGAAATCAAGTTATCGCCCCTATCGCCGCCGCCGCTTGTCTTAGTCTGAAAAAGTCCTCCAAACCTGATCAAAATTTGATCTTTTATAGTTGGACCGGTTTAGAACTCATCAAGGAACGGTTCTGTGAAGTTTGGCTCAAATCCGGTTTGAATTGAGTGAGAAACCAGCGAAAGACTCGCCGGGCGAAAGTTTTTACGGTCCGTGATGAGTTTATGGCCACGGTAGTGATTATCTCTGTGTGTACAGCACTTAAGTCACAGAAACTTTTACGGCCCGTGATGGATTCACAGGTTCGGCCGTGAAAGTCTTTGTTTATTCCAACACTTAGCTGTATTCATCCTCTGCTCGAACGCGTAATTACGGCCGACCCAAAATTACGGCCAAGGCTGTGAAAGTCTCGTTTTTCACCCTTTTCGCCCCAAATTCAACGTGAAGGCTCGTGATCTCCTTAGGAATCATGCTTTGGCTTCAAAACTCTCAAAATCCATCATTTTTGTGCCTTTTTACTTATATTTTTATAAAAACTAGAAAAAGCGAAGATTCTATGCAAAGTAAAGTAAAAACATTAAAAATTGCATAAAATCATTCAATTAAGCCCAAAATATGATCTAAAACATAGGCAAAAACACTATATAAATGCAACGCATCATGTTCTAAATCTTAGTTCAAAGTCAGGTAATTCATATGATCATCTTATTTGATGGAAAAAGGCTGTGGAGTGACTTATCTAATTTTCCATTGAGGTTTTTAATACTTATGATCTCTCTGTGGAAGTACGTACCTCTATCTATTTGATTCACCTTACTACTTGTTGGCTCTGATTAATGCACTTGTCTATGGTTGTTATCTCCTCAAAATTAAAAAAAAGACTCTTCTACTTGGCACTGCATAAAATTGGCAGTAGTATCGAAGATATGAGTTGAAGTCTACAAAAAAAATATAATAATAAGACTCCTCTCCTTGGTACTGAGAAAAATTGGCAGTGGTACCAAAGAAATGAGTTGAAGTTAAAATAAAATTGAGAGGATGAAAATAACACAAATAAGAGTGCATTGGTGTTTTTCCAACTCGTATCTTTGGTTGAATTGGGTCTAAACAGAGTATATACTCCAAACAGAAGATTATTGCAGATCATGAAGGGTAAGCCTCATCTTATTTGGTATTTGGATCTTCACACCTTTATTCCTAACAATAGATGATTATGTTGAATGACTTGACTTGCTGAGGTTTGATCATAATGATATCTCCCTTGGATAAAATATTTTACTAGCTTGTCATGATTTCATCACCACTTTTATCTACTTTTTATATGCTTGAGGACAAGCATTGATCTAAGTCTGGGAGATTTTGATGTCTCGTATTTTCATAGTCTTTCAGACCTATATTGACCTATGAATCGTGACCTATTTTCATGTTTTTATATCTCTTTCCGGCTTATTTTATTGATTTTCTTCAGAAGCTTCACTTCTTGTCATGTTTATTGAATACAAGACAATTCGTTCGCTTTTGGAACTATTTGGAGGTATATTTATATCCCCGAGTGAATCAGGAACCTTGACAAGAAGTTTGGCTTCAAACGGAGCTAATTTCCAGAATTACGGCCGAGACCCTAATCTACATTATGGCCGTAATTTCTAGTTTGAACTCTCAAGAAGCCCGTTCTCATTCAAGCATAATCATATTCCGAAGGCGTGTCCTTAATTTTCTCTAAAGAAGCCTTTCGGAAGATGAAAACTTCGATAGAAGACATTACGAGTATAGCCGTAATTTCACCTTGCCCGTAATCTTTACATCGGCAACCTTTGATATCATACTATGGCCGAATTCAAGTCAAGTCAAAGGTCAATTCACACACAAAATTTCAGACGAAATGGAGTTCGTTACAGAAATTACAGGCATGCCCATAATCTCATTACACCCGTAATGGTGTTAAGAGCATTAAGTGCATTGAAGGGCTGCATTAATTCGGTCATAACTTTTCCTTTACAACTTCGATTTGGGTGTTTTTGGTGTCATTACGACGAGCTTTTAATGGCCCATAAGTGTACGAATGTTTTAGGAGCTGAAGAGAATCGACACTGACATTATAGCTATGCCCGTAATCTTCATTACACCCATAATCGTCCTTGCACAGCCCAAATTTAAATCAGCCATAACTCTCTCATTATAGCTCCGTTTTGGACGTTTTTGGTGTCAAAACGTAGCTAATTAAAAGGCTATAATTCTGGCATATCAAAGGGCACCTTAAAAATGATAAAAGGGGCGAAAATCTCTAAAAAACACAGCGCCTAGTTGGGGCTCAAGGGGGGCTAGCGAATTTTGCAAAGGGAAGTTCTTAGCGATTACAAGGGAGGAGGAAGGAATGGTACATCATTCTAGAAGACTTGAAGGAATGTTGCAAAGCTTCTATAGAGAGTTTTGCTTACTCTTTCTTCTATCTTCTCTTTAGTTTCTTCTTTTCCTTTAGATATTTGTACTGAATCGATGCTATGATAGCATAATCTTCTTTATCGGAACAAGGATGTAATCTCATTGTTTGGATCTTCTATTCAAACTTATTTTCTCGTAGAAAATGCAATTTTATCTTGTGTTTATTCGATCTGTGCTATTTTACTGCTGGTATTGCATTGGCCATGCAATTACTTTTCTCGGGCGCCGCAAGAAGGACCGAAAGGTGAATTGCGAAGTTAGATCCGCCTTATCGATCTTGCTCTGACCTGTCAAGAAATTGGGCAAGATTTGAAAGAGGAACCTTATGATATCTCTGAACCCATTGGATCAATCTAGATCTGAGAAGCCACGAAAGAGGGTCGCCAATTTAGATTGATACCAGATTACGCCGTCGAAAGAGGGTAGTCTGTACCATTAGATAGCTCCTTGAATGCTTTAAGATTGAGTTGTTATGATATTATTTTGTTTGAGTTTAAGATCCGCAAATGAGATGAACTCCAAATTTTGATGTTTCTAAACCTTGTTTTCTATCCAAAATTTTCACTTGTTTTATTCGGCTAGCGTTTGTATTTAGTTATATTTTCATTTATTTTTGAAAAACCCAAAAATATTTACTCGATTGTCTAGCTATTAATTTGCAATTACTCGGTACTTGATCACTGTCCCTGTGGGATCGACATCTTAAGTACTACTACGATAAAGCCATCACGCTTGCGATTAGTAGTACGGTAAAGTACACATCATCCACCTCGTTACACTAGCGCATCACCTTCACTGGCTACGTCGTTGACGCGTCTTCGACGAGTCCGACGTTGGCAGTGAAAATGAGGTGATTGTGTTCGCCGTGGACCCTGTCCGACATGGTCGGATCCGGGTGGGTCCGCTTAGGGTTCAGGTGAACCTGATTTGACTCAGTGACACCGGTCTTCGGTGAATCGCAAGCGTTGATTCGAGTCCTGTTGGGACAGCAGAGATCCCCGCAGAGTCCCTGGTCCGGCTGGGGGTCGATTCGGGGAACTGTCCATGCCGGTCGTGCCCGATCTCGCTGCTTTGGCCGTGGTGCCCCTGCGTGGGCGTGTCTGAGCTCAAGTTAAATATTGACTCACATGTATTTGGGTTAAAATTTTTTTACAGCAAACAAGGGTGTGACATCTATTCACTCTAACTCCAACTCCAATCTTATATGACACAAGTATAGTCATGTCGCTTAGCACTGAAAAGAAGGGTACTATGAGATGAATTAAGTCACTCCAATGCTCACCATCACCTATGCTCTAGTTTATAGAGCTATAAATGATATTTTTATATGTAAAAAATAAAAACTTTCACATAAACCATTTTATACTATACATTTATTTTTGAAATATGCTTATGAAGTACCAAATGATGCATTTATCATGTCTTACATTAAATTTAAAAATTGAATATGAAAATACATTATCATTTTGTAAAAACACCTTATTCATTTTACTCAGAAAAAAAAATTACTATAATAATATTTAAAATGCCTTATATAGGCTAAAACAATTTAAAGTTGAATTGTTGTGTAACTCTATTTTATATCTTTAACTAGAAACTTCGAGTTGCAATTTGATAAAATTATTTTTAGGTTCGATAAGATATTCACTCAGCAATTAAAGTATTTTATTTTTTAAGATATATCCTAGTGTGATTTAAAGAGTCTCTATACAGTATTTTTAATGCACAACATTTTTGGGTTTACTTTTTTTATAACTTAAATAATTTAAGTAATTTAAACAGTATTTCTAATTTTTTAGAATTAATAAGTAGAAGTGAAAGTTACTCTCTTTAAGATATTTGTATATATGAATTTTTATCATTTTTATAATTCTTTTTCTTGCTACAAACTTTCAGGTATAATTTAAATAATTAACTTGAAATTAGATCAAGTCAAGATTTAAGGTGTTAGGCCTTGGGCTGAATTTGAGCACAGCCCAAATTGTAGCTTGGCCTAACCAAGCTTGCCTAAGTTTTGACCCTTGGTTGACAGGGTCAACCAATTGGATCGGATGGTCGCCCAGACCCAAATCATCGTCAACGGCCAAATTGCGCGTGGGAAACATCACGTGCGTGAACGGGCCGGACATCAGGGCAGAATGGGATGGTAGCGAGGGCAAGTGATTGCTCGGGGACCGAGGTGGGAGAAGAGGTGAAGAACGACAAGGGACGTCGTTCTCGAAACGAACGTTACTCGTTCAAATAGCGCTCCCCCTCTCGCGATCGGCTCCCCACTCCGGCTATCTCCTCCGGCACCGACAACCTCATCGGTCATCTCTCTAAGCTCCTTCTCGCGTAACGAGTGGGTGGAATGGTTCGCGACGAGCTCCCTGTCCCTTCCGTCGTCCCTGCCTTCTCCGACGACTCTATCGCCGCCGCCGCCGTCGACCACACTATCAGATAGTCTTGGAAGGTGCAGAACTCATCCACATCGTCGACTAGAAGGAGCTGGCACTTTGCCGAGGTACTCCCCTGTCAGTTCCGACACTCCCTTGGGCTTCATCTGAGCAGCTCGTCTCTGGTCCAGTGATGCCGCTTTCCTTCCATTTTTTTTTCGTTGCATGTCTGCTTGGCCGTATTCCCATGCTCCTCCCTGCGAGCCCCTCTGCCTCTCGTCCCCTTTGGGTTATGGCTCGCCCATGCGGGAGAAGTTCCAGACCCGGCTTGCCTGCGTGCGAGTTCGCCGGTCAACGCCTCCCTCCGCCTGCGCGTGGGTCCTTCTCCTCTTCCTCCCCCGGCTCTTCCGCCTCCTACCTTCCCCGGCCTTATGTCCGTCGCTAGGTTGCCGGCCACATCCAGACGAGCCCCGAGGAGCTTTCCGCTGCTGTTCACCCCCTGTTCTTAGCGAAGGAGTCATCGTGGTGCAGTAGTTTCACCCCTCTCTGCCGCTGCTGTACCAGATTTCCGTCTATACAACACCCGCCTCCGCCTCCGCCTGGGCTTCCATCGACATTGCGCGGACGCCTTCCCTCCTTCCTTTCAACAAGCTTCTACGCAGGTGATTCTACGTGGTTTGAATACGGATGAACCGTCCATCCGCCATCGCCACGTGAGGCATGTGTCGTGACGGGAGGCCTCCCTGTTCCGGCATGTGATGCTGACAATCGGGCAATCCACCGACGGCAGTCCGCAACTGCCCCTTCAAGTTGAAGGTGTGTCGGGTCCTCGTTTCTAGGCGTTCGACCGCATGTTCGGGTTTGACTTGGGGTACGAATACGTTTACCATAATGTACATGACGCTTGGACATCCATGATGTTCTAGACACTGACGTTTCAGTTAACGTGTTCGCACTTATAGTGGACCCCATCCGACGTGGTCGGCTACGGGTGAGTCCACCGGATTTGGGCGAATCAGGTTCGGCTCAATGACACCGGTCTCCGGTAGTCTTCGAGCGTACCTGAGTCCTGTTGGGATGGCAGAGATCCACGCCAAGTCCCTAGTCCGGCTAGGGTTTGGTTTGAGGAATCATTCCTGCCGACCACGCCCAATCTCGTGGTTTTTAACCGTGGTGCCCTTGCGTGGGCGTATATGGACTCGAGTCAAGCGTTGGCTCGCATGTATTTGGATTAAAATTTTGTTACGGTAAACAAGGGTGTGACAGCTTGGTATCAAAGCCCAGGGTCTGCGCGTTCCAACTTGTACCAGCGTTGTACTTTACTCCGACTCACCCTACTGTTTACTTGCAGATGGTGCTTACGACTGACAACAGGATCTCCTCCCTTGAGGACATCATTGGGGATGGCTCCTTAGCCTCCAAGACATTGGTGGATCTGGTTTCCACCCTGCTTGCCTCACATGAGCGCCTCACAGCTCAGGTAACCCGGCTCACCAGGGAGCTGGAGGCTTGCTAGGTGGAGATCGCGCTCTTGAAGCGCCTCACGACATCTTCATCGATACCGACTACAGTCGATCCTGGCCTGGGGACTGTCGTGCGACGACGTGTCCCGGAGCCTGCCCTATTCAAAGGGGTGCGCTGCTCCAAGGAAGTTGAGAACTTCCTCTGGGATATGAAAATATATTTCCAGAATGACCAGATCCCCGAAGGGGAGCAGGCCCAGACCTGCATATCGTATCTCTCTAGAGATGCGAAATTATGGTGGCGGACACAGGCCGCACCAAACTTGCTCGGGTCCGATCCCACCTGTAAGCTCTCCTAGGAAGAGCCTAAAATCGAGATTAAGGCTCAATTTCTTTTGGGGAAGCCGACCTAGTCTGCAACGAATGCACTAAAGAAAGTCCAGCATGTCAGGAGCATCCGGGACTACGTGCAGTAGTTCTCCCAACTTATGCTGGAGATTGATGACATGTCGGAGGAGGGCCGACTTTCCACCTTCATGGACCACCTCTAAGGTTGGGCCCACGAGGAGCCGTGCCGCCAAGTGGTGAAGACCTTGAAGGCCGCCATGCAGGCTGCTAACGCCTTGGTGGACCTCAGGGATTCGAGGGGATTGGTCCCTCATGTTACTGCTGCTACTGTCGGGATTTCTACCTCGCGGGCGAGAGGCCCATTTGCCGCGAGGGCAAGAAGCCCTTCACCAGGAAGAATTGGCCCGCCACGCTGAAGCCACTGAAGTCGATCAGGGACTGCCCACCCACTCCAGTGCCAAAGAGGATGAGTGCTACCATGGAGTGCTATATATGTAGGGGCCCACATGATGAGGGATTGCCCCAAGAGAGAGTGGGTTGCTGCCGTAGTAGCAGCCAATGAGAGCACTGTAAAGGGTGTGGAGGTGCTCCTCAACCCTATTGTACTTGGTACTGCTTCTACATCTACTTGGGCGCTGAAGCTCGATGATGCTCTTTGGGCTTATAGGACGGCTTTCAAAACTCCTTTGGGCATGTCTCCGTTCCAAATTATTTATTGTAAATCTTGCCATTTACATGGGGAACATGAGCACAGGGCATACTGGGCAGTGAAAAAGCTAAACTATGACCTAAAAAGTGCTGAAGAAAGAAGAAAATTTCAACTGAATGAATTAGATGAAATCAGGAATTCAGCTTATGAAAGTTCTCACATATATAAAGAACGCGCTAAGAAGTGGCATGATCAGAGGATTTTGAGAAAAGAATTTTTTGAAGGGATAAAGTTCTACTATATAATTCGCGTCTCATGCTGTTTCCAGGAAAATTAAGAAGTCGCTGGTTTGGACCCTACATTGTTTTGAAGGTGTTCCCATGTGGGGCAGTAGAGATATCAAGAGAAGGACAAGGAAGTTTTAAGGTGAATGGACAACGTTTGAAGCACTATTTTGAGGATGAACAAGTTGAAGATGACGTGTATCTGATCCTCTCTGATCCACTAGAAGAGTCATGAACATCGCTTTGGTCGAGCTAAAGACCATAAACAAGCGCTTTATGGGAGGCAGCCCATATTTTTTATCTTTATCAATTGTTTTTGTAGTTCACTTTTATTTGTTTTGAAGTATTTTGTAATGTAAGATTTTGATCATAAAAAAGCTTTGATTGTAGGAAATTTGAGGAGCCTTCTTGATGAGCGGGAGAGTTGCCGATGATGCAATGGATTGCTCTAGAATTATAAATTTTGATACAAATCTCTTGTGAGTATGGTAAACTGTGTTTTGACGGTATTTGATATTTGAAAGTTGATTACCATGTAAAATTTGAATATTTTTGTTATTCTATTTTTTTTGGATTTTTCTGAGCTATATTTGATACTTTCAATATAACTGAACAGGTTTTGCCAACAAATGCAAAGGGGACTCTTGCAAAAAATTTTCTGAAATTCTTCATTAATTGAATATTCATGTATATGCAACAATTTAAGTCTAGGGTGTCCTTCATTATATGTTTATTCTTCAAAGCTTTATAGATATGAATTTTGAATGTTTATGATTGTTAAGGAAGTATTAAATTTGTTTTATCCTTAATTCTAGACTTAGGAAACATCTTGAGTGATTGATTTGATGACTTAAGGAATTTTTTTAAAATTTCATGAAGACTTAAATTGTTGAGTAAATTCAATTCTGGTATTTATTAAATGCATATGTGAATTGTTATATATTCATATGACACATGCATAGTATCTTGTTACTTGAAGTTTAATTTATCTGTTTCTGCTTGATGGAAATTTTTATGAATAGAATTTGGTGATATTTCTTTAAACTGAGATTTGCTCCAATTCCTCTAGTTGAGAAATCTTGAGTCATGAGTTATATTATACCACGATGTGGTATACTTTAAATCTATTATGATCAAGTAACAGAGGGAGAACTTTTAAAACAAATATTTAACCCTCTTGCAGAAAGATCAACAATGATTTAAATATCATGCCACTGACCGGCTTTCTCCAAAAGAAAAAAAAATAAAAGAGAGAAAAGACTCCTCTACTTGGCACTGCTAAATTTAGCAGTGGTACCAAAGACATGAGTTGAAGTCTAATAAAAAAAAGAGAGAGAAAAAAAACGGAGAAAAAGAGAAAGCTGTAGGTTATGTGGACAACTCCGCTGACTTTCATGATTAAGACTATGAGTTATATTATACTACTTTGTGGTATACTTTAAACTTGTTATGATGCTGACAGTAAACAACATATAACAGTTTAAAGACTAAATTGCTTTAAAAATCTTTTATCTTTAACATCACTGAAATTCTTGAAGTAGAAATCCTGTCTGTTAAGTGAAATAGATTTATTAAATTGAAAGTATCTGATATTTAGTGTGTGAAGAATGAATACTATGACATGAATTGTGAATTTTATCTTTCTTAGATTGTAAACTCTTGAGAGTTTATTTCTATTATAATTTTTCTTGAATTACTTGAGTTTGAAAGATTGATTAGTTAATTTGTAAACTAAGGATGTTATTAGGGGCAAAAATGAATGAGATTTTTCTTTATCTTTACATTCTCCATGCATATTGATGTATTGCTTGAGGACAAGCAAAATTTTAAGTCTAGGGTATTTTGATGAGTTGCATTTACACCATGTTTTTGCCTATATTTTAGATCATATTTTGGGCTTAATTGAATGATTTAATGCAATTTTTAGTGTTTTTTCTTCACTTTACATAGAATCTTCACTTTTCTCGATTTTATTGAAAATGTAGGTAAAATGGCGTAAAAATGAAGGATTACATGAGTTTTGAAGCCATATCACGATTCCCAAAGAGATCACGAGCTTACACGTCAAATTGGGAGCGAAAAGGGTGAAAAACACAATTTTCACGGCCTTGGCCGTAATTATTGGTCCGGCCGTAATTCTAAGTTCGAACGAGCGAAAAAATGGCTAAATGTTGGAATGCACAGAAACGTTCACGGTCGAAGCCGTGAATCCATCATGGGACGTGAATATTTCTGTGACTTAAGTGCAGTACACACAGAGACATTTACGGCCGTGGCCGTAAACTCATCACGGACCGTGGAAACGTCCGCCCTTTCGGTTTTTCACTCGATTCGACTCCAAATTAAACCAGAATTGATCCAAACTCTCTAGAAACCTTCGTAGATGGGTTCTATACTGATTAGACTATAAAAGAAAAGGTTTTGGAAGGATTTTAGAGGCTGCTACGCACGAAAACAAAGGGAGGCGGCGGCGACGGCGAGAATTGATTCTAGGGCAGAAAACGAACAGGAAAGCTGTGCAAAGGAAGAATTAGAGGGTTCATCTTCATCTCCAGATTGAGGGGAAGCCTTTCTAGTATCTTGTCTAGCGATTTCTTGTATTTTTATTGAGATTCTATGCGATTTTCATCGATGAATATGTTGTTTGCTTTGAACATAAACGTGTAAACCTTAATTTTTGGGATTTGGGGAATAGCCCATTGACGATTTGTGGATTAAATATATGTTTTAAATCTTTTACATGAATTTTATAGATTTGATTTGATTAGAACTATGTTATTCCGTAATTTACCTTGACCACGTAATTTTACGTCTTAGACTGATGACTCTAAATTTCATAGTGTTTTTCATACTTATTTAGTACTCTTTTGAGCCATGATCTTACTCTTTTGCTTTGTTTTTATACTTTTTTTATCATATACTTCGGAATCTACACCGTCTTTAGTTTTTGATCAATTTCAGGTAAAAAGGCATCATTATTACCGGTTTTCGAGCAATCTCAATGCATGAATGAGTTCTAACCATCAAGAGGAGTCTACCCATAAAATTTCAACTCAAAAGGGTTCTTCTAGCAAAAATACGGCACTTGCGTATTTTGGAACAAAACTGTCATGGTACCGTATTTCGCAGGGGACGTTTTGGGTGAAATACGGCACTGCCGTATGAAATCGCACGGTACCGTATTATTCAGCGTTTTCAACCAGAAGAGTTCGACAAAAACACGGAACTGCCGTAAGAAATTGCACGGTGCCGTATTTTGTGGCAATTCCGACCAGAAGACTTCAGCAAGAATACGACACTGCCGTATTATAAGGCGACATCTTCACGACACCGTATCTTCTACTCAGAACTCACAGAAAGAAAATACGGCACTACCGTATTCCGTATACGATACCGTATTTGTAAACCCAGATTTTTGAGTTTTCCGCCACAAATTTAAAAACTCGATTTCTCGAGATTTAGAGACCCAATTGAAGATCTAAAAAAAGGGGAAGACTCAGCATAAGTAGGCGAGTAATTTCGAAGCAGAGGGACTAATTTTCATCGACGACTTAGAGAGAATTTGGAGAATTTGCCGCCGCACTAGGGTTCATCGCCGTTCACTGCTCCGATCATCTCCGGCCTTGATTTTTGGAAGGAAGCTCGCCCTGAGGAAGAAGAACACGCCACTGAAGTTTCAGATTGAAAGGGAGCTGATCGAGGGAGAAATCATCAATAACACACTCGCGACACTGTTCATCGCGATTGTGAAAGCAAATCTCGGGTTGCAATTCTGTTGCAACCCTGTTTTATAATTTTTACTCCTTCTTTACTGCCTCTAATCATTCAAAAAACTATGTTTTGCTGTGAATCTTCCATCATGCTAGCTTAATTTCATCTAGGGACATGGGGGTGTTATTCTCTTGATATATCAATGGCTAGATAACTTTTCATACATCAATCTATCTTTTCTATGGTTATTTTACTTAAGTGATTTATGCCTTTAATCATTTTTAGTATCATACATTAACATGCTTTAGAGTTTTATGCTATGGACTGAGAAGATGATATCATAGAACTTGGAACCCTAGAGTTTATAATAGGAGCCCATCGCAAGAGATTGGTTGCGTTCTTATTTTAGGTTTTAGAAGTTTAATTCTTGTTGATGTTATGACCTAGAAATCTTTATTGCTTCAGACATGAAAACATGCTAGAGATAGATGTTAGACTGTTAGAAAACCTTAAGTAAAACCTGTGAAACTAAGGTGCGAGAGTGCTTAGTTTTGCTTGAGATCATGGTATTGAGAGGGAATGCACGAGAGTGATTCTTTATCTCCTTGACCAAAGTCCGCTTATACTTAACATTGATTTGATTTTGCACGAGAGTGGCGATCTTTCTTTGTAAATTAACTGTGCGAGAGCAAGTTAGTTTCTTGATTAAGTGGGTTGTATCTTAACCATAACGAATATAGATTGATGAATCATTAATTATGTCTAGTTATGAATATCAAGATGGATGAACCTCTAGTCCCGATTCTCTCAATCTGATTACCGTTTGATTGCTATCTATACAATTCTTGATTTTCTTAGCTAGTGAAAACTCAATTAGTCAGTACTTAACAACAAGGTCTCTGTGATTCGATATCTTAAATATTACTTCGAGTATTCGTGCACTTGCGGACACAACAAGTTTTTGGCGCCGTTGCCGAAGATCTTGGTTTTGTTGATATTGATATAATTGATACTATTGCTAGACTAAGCTTTTGTTTTAGTTTTTTTTATTTTCTGTGATAGATTCTGATTTTCTTTTAAGCTCTACAAACTCTGAACTTTTCTGACAATTTGCTTGTTTATGCACAGAAATCTTAGGTTAGGACCATTAGTTCCTTTTGATCCTGGAATTGATAAAACACTTAGATTGCGCAGGAAACTGAGGTTTGCAGAAGGGAAAAAAGAATAATCCATCATGGCTGAAAGAAGGACATTGCGTGATTATACAGCCCCGAATACACAGGGAATTCGTTCCAGCATTACTAGACCTGCAATTGATGCAAATAACTTTGAGATTAAACCAGCGTTCTTGTCAATGATCCAGCAGAATCAGTTTGGAGGATCTCCTTTAGAAGATCCAAACCAATACTTATCTCTTTTTCTTGAATTTTGTGACACCATAAAGATTAATGGTGTATCTGATGATACTCTTAGACTAAGACTATTTCCTTTTTCTCTCAGGGACAGAGCAAAAGTATGGCTTCATTCACATCCAACTGGGACATTCACTACTTGGGAGCGGTTGTCAAATGCCTTCTTGCTAAAGTACTTTCCACCCAGTAAGATGATCCAGTTGAGGAATCAAATCACAGGCTTTGCTCAGAGAGATTGTGAATCATTGAGTGAAGCATGGGAGCGCTTCAATGAGTTGCAACGGAAGTGCCCTCACCATGGATTAGAAGATTGGGTTTTATTTCAAACTTTCTATAATGGTTTATTATACAACACTCGCTTAACAGTTGATGCTGCTGCATGAGGAGCATTGATGAAGAAGACCGTTGAGGATGCCTATGCTTTGATTGAAGAGATGGCGCTGAATCACAATCAGGGGACTACATAGAGAGGAGTGCTATATCGCCCTCCTCATGGTAAGAATGATGATGGTTGGCGTTCTCTTGCAGAAAAGGTAGATTCTCTGTGCAACTGCTTTGATTCTTTTCAGATGCAAACTGCTACTATTTCTTCTGTTACTTGTGATGTTTATGGGAACCAAGGGCACTATACTGAAGAGTGTAGGGTTGTTGTTGACCAGGAGAGTGAGCAAGTTAATGCAGTAGGGGGTTACAATCAAGGTAGAACTAATGACCCCTACTCTAATACCTACTAATACCTACAACCCTGGTTGGAGAAACCATCCTAACCTGTCTTGGAGAAGTGACAATGTTAGTGGACAAAATGAGAATAGGGGGTATAATCAGAGACATCCAAATCAGAGCCAACCCCAAAAATCTAGTTTAGAAGATATGTTTTAAAAATTCATGGGAGCACAGATGAAACAAAATGAGGAGTTCACAAAGAGTTTTAAGCAAATTAACTCTAGATTAGATGGTGTTGTCGCTCACAATAAGATGCTAGAAACTTAGATAGCACAACAAGCTAGCACAGTTTATAGACCCCTAGGGAAGTTACCTGCAAAACCTGAACCTAACCCTAGGGAGCATTGTAATGCCATCATAACTAGGAGTGGAAAACAGTTAGAAAATCCTAGGGGACCATTAGATGATGATGAAGGTGAGCCTAATGTCATGCCTAGTGATGAACCAGTTTTGGAACCACCACCCACACAAGTGCAGCCCCTTCCTAACTCTTCTCCCTCCAAGGAGAGTGAGTCCTCACAGAAAGGTGAATTACCTTGTGAAGTTGAGGTACCTAGACCTAGTTCACCGCCACCATATAGGTCACCTATTCCTTTTCCCCAGAGGATTGTGCAAGCTAAGTTGGATAGACAGTTTGGGAAATTTTTGGAAGTGCTGAAAAAGTTATACATTAATATTCCTTTCACTGATGCCTTGTCTCAAATGCCTACATATGCAAAATTTTTAAAAGAAATTTTATCCAACAAAAGAAAAATAGAGGACTATGGTACTGTGGCACTAACTGAAGAATGCAGTGCCCTTATTCAAAACAAGTTGCCACCGAAATTAAAGGATCCAAGTAGTTTCTCCATTCCTTGTTCAATTGGTAATGTTGCTTTTGACCGAGCCTTATGTGACTTGGGAGCTAGTGTGAGTCTGATGCCTTTGTCTGTGTGCAGGAAACTGGATATGGGAGCTCCCAAGCAACTTCAATTTCTTTGCAGTTCGCCGATCGATCAGTAAAATATCAAGTAGGTATTCTAGAGGATGTTCCTATAAAAGTTGGTAAGTATTTCATACCTGCTGATTTTGTGGTGCTTGAAATGGAAAAGGATGCCAAAATTCCTATCATTATGGGTACTTATTGATGTAAGGAATGGTAAACTTACCTTAAGAATTGGCAATGATAAGATTGAGTCTAATTTGAATAATTCATTGAAAAAACCTGCATATGCTAGTTCTTGTTGTACCATTGATGCTATTAATAACACAGTCTATGATGTTAGTTGTTTATTTGATGACTCTTCTATTGATATTTCCGTTTCTGATTCTTATTCTGATTCCTTGAAAAACTCTTGTGAGAAAACTGATAATCTTGATTTTAAGGAAAATTTTGAAAATAATTTTGATGATGATTTTGATGATGAAAAACATGATATTTTAGATTGTGCTAATTTTGATGATGAAAGTGAAAAGATTCCTAAGGTTTAATTGAAAGCTTTACCTAATAACCTTAGATATGAGTTTCTCAGCCCTAACTCTACTTACCTTGTGATTGTGGATGCTCAATTAGATGCTAGGGAAACTGATCTACTCTTGAAGGAGTTGAGAATTCATAGAAAGGTAATTGGGTATACCATTGATGACTTAAAAGGAATTAATCCTTCTTTTTGTATCCACAGGATTCACATGGAGGATGAGCACAAGCCACATGTAGATTTTCAGTGGAGGCTCAACCCGTCTATGAAGGAAGTGGTGAAGAAGGAAGTACTGAAATTGCTTGATGCAGGTATTATCTACCCTATCTCAGATAGTAAGTGGGTAAGTCCTGTACATTGTGTTCCTAAAAATGGAGGTGTCACTTTAATGAAAAATAAGAATAATGAGTTGATACCTGTTAGAACAGTCATTAGCTGACGTATATGTATTGATTATAGAAAATTAAATACTGCCACTAGGAAAGATCATTTTCCCTTGCCTTTTATTGATCAAATGGTTGAGAGACTTGCTAAACACTCTTACTTTTGTTTTCTTGATGGATATTCCAGATTTTTTCAGATTCTCATTCATCTTGATGATCAGGATAAGGCCACATTTACATGCCTATATGGTACTTTTGCTTATAGAAGAATGCCCTTTGGTTTGTGCAATGCACCTGCTACTTTTTAGAGGTGTATGATGGCAATTTTTTCTGAATTTATTGAAGATTTCATGGATGTTTTTATGGATGATTTTTCTGTCTATGGTTTCTCTTTTGATGACTGCTTAGCTAATCTATCTCGAGTTTTACGGAGATGCGAAGAAACTAACCTTGTCTTGAATTGGGAAAAATGTCACTTTATGGTTAGACAGGGAATAGTTTTAGGGCATCTTATTTCAGAGAGAGGAATTGAAGTGGACAAGGCCAAGATAGAAGTTATTGAGAAGTTGGCGCCACCCACCACTGTCAAGGAGATCAGGAACTTTTTGGGACATGCAGGGTTTTACAGGAGATTCATCAGGGACTTCTCTAAACTTGTTAAACCCCTGATTGATTTACTTTGTAAAGATGCCAAATTCTACTTTGATGAAAAATGTCTGTTTGCTTTTCAGGAACTGAAGAAAGCCTTGACATCGGCACCCATCATGCAACCACCTGACTGGGAGTTACCTTTTGAGCTTATGTGTGATGCCAGTGACCTTGCAGTAGGAGCAGTTCTGGGGCAAAGGAAGGAGAAGAAGCCTTACGTGATATACTACGCTACCACCGAGAAGGAGTTGTTGGCTATAGTTTTTGCATTTGACAAATTTAGATCTTACTTGATATATTTGAAAGTTGTAGTGTATATTGATCATGCTGCAGTTAAATATTTGATGCAGAAGAAGGATAGTAAGCCACGGTTGTTGAGATGGATTTTGCTTCTGCAAGAATTTGATCTAGAAATCAAAGATAAGAAAGGAACTGAGAATTTAGTTGCAGACCACCTTTCAAGGATGATTGTAGAAGATGAAAAAGGTGATATTAATGATTCCTTCCCCGAGGAACAACTGATGAGAGTTGAACAAATTAAGGCTCCTTGGTATGCAGATATTGTGAATTATCTTGTTGCTGATATATTTCCTATTGATTTGAGTTATCAAGGCAAGAAGAGATTTTTATCAGATGTTAAACACTATTTTTGGGATGAGCCTTATGTGTTCAAAAGATGTGCAGATGGAATATTTAGGAGATGTATCCCCGAAGAAGAAATGAAAGACATATTATCACAGTGTCCTGGATCATCGTATGGAGGGCATGCTAGTACTGAGAAGACAGTTTTCAAGGTATTACAATCTGGATTTTATTGGCCCACACTATTTAAGGATGCAAGGAATTTTATAATGTCTTGTGATAATTGTCAAAGGATGGGGAACATTAATAGAAAGAACGACATGCCATTGTCCACAATACTTGAAGTTCAAATATTTGATGTTTGGGGTATTGATTTCATGGGACCTTTCCCATCATCTGGAGGCAATAAGCATATACTCATGGCAGTAGATTATGTTTCCAAGTGGGTAGAAGTCATTGCTTCTCCTACTAATGATTCTAGGGTTGTGGTGAAATTGTTTAAAAGAGTTATCTTTCCACGCTTTGGAGTACTACGAGTTGTGATCAGTGATGGAGGATCCCACTTTATTGAACACAAATTCTCAGTTTTACTTAGAAAATATGGGGTAAATCAT
This sequence comes from Costus lasius, assembly GCA_027563935.2. Taxonomy (NCBI): domain Eukaryota; kingdom Viridiplantae; phylum Streptophyta; class Magnoliopsida; order Zingiberales; family Costaceae; genus Costus; species Costus lasius. Next base: position 131,229,978 of record CM050450.1, on the reverse strand, counting down.
AGAGTTGCAACACCATACCATCCCCAAACAAGTGGACAAGTGGAGATGTCTAATAGAGAGATTAAAGGGATATTGGAAAAAACAGTGTCAAGAACAAGGAAGGACTGGGCTTTCAAGCTTGATGATGCACTATGAGCATACCGGACTGCTTTTAAAACACCAATAGGTATGTCACCATTTCAATTAATTTATGGAAAATCATGTCACCTTCCTATAGAGCTTGAGCATAAAGCGTTTTGGACAATTAGAGCGTTGAATTTTAACCTAAAAAGTGCAAGTGAAAAGAGGAAATTGCAACTGAGTGAGCTTGAAGAAATCAGACTCTCCGATTAAGAAAATGCAAAAACCTACAAAGAGAGAACCAAGAGATGGCATGATCAACACATCCTCAGAAAAGAATTTCAACCAGGTGACTTCGTTCTTTTGTTTAATTCCAGATTGAGACTTTTTCCTAGTAAACTTAAGTCTCGATGGTCTGGGCCTTTTCAGGTAAAGAAGACTTATCCATATGGAGCAGTTGATATTTGGAGCGAAGAGAAAGGAGTATTCAAGGTCAACGGACAGAGGTTGAAACACTATTATCATGGAGAACAAATTGAAGAAGGGGAAAATTATCTACTTGATGAAATACAAGCAAATCCAAGTGTAAAAGGGTCAAGCTAAGGACCATTAAATTAGCGCTTCTTGGGAGGCAACCCAAGCATTTTTTTTTCTTTTGTTTTTGGTTTGTTTTTGCCTTAATTTGTTTTATTTAGAGTTAATTCTTTCTCTCATTTTTTTTTCAATTTTTTTTCGTCTTTATTTGCAAAATACGGCAGTACCGTGCACATCTGCACGGTACCGTATTCTCGGCTATTTCTTTACAGAAAGTTTTTACAGAATACGACACCACCGTATTTGTGAGCGATTTTTGCATGGTACCGTATTTTTTTCCATTTTCAAACAGAGAGTTTTTGCGATTTCACGGCAGTACCGTGGACGTTTGCACGGTACCGTATTTTCGGCTGTTTCTTTACATAAGTTTTTTTTTTTACAGAATACGGCAGTACCGCGAACATTTGCACGGCACCGTATTTTTGAAAGATCTGAACAAAGAATTTTTGTGTTATACGGCACCACCGTGGGAGAATGCACGGTGCCTTATTTGTCGCGTTTTCCTACACAGAACCTGTAGCTGAAATACGGCACCGCCGTAATCGCTATACGACACCGTATTGTCACCCGACCCCACGTATTCACGTGCCGTATTTAGGGTTCGGCGCATTGTTCTTAGGGCTTCTTCGCCCGATTTTGCGCCGATTCTCCGTTTTTCTTCGAGCTTTCACTTCCCAAACCTTCGTGAGACCTCTCTCTACAACTTTCGTTCGATTCCAAGCGAAGATCTTGACGATTTCAAGCTCGATCGAGTTCGTTTCTAGTGTGCTGCAGTGCTTTCCACTGCGATTTTGCCTCTTCCGTTTCTTCTCGTCCAAGCGTCGATCGGTTTGCTTCCAGGCTCAGAGGGCTTCGAGGAGGATAGAAGATCATTCCCCAAGTGGATCTGAAGCTCGATCTCGATCCAAAAATCCAGATTTGAAGCCTCTACCTTAGCCCTGTTTCCAGCCACGCGCACGTTTTGGTAACACATGCTCTTCCCAGTTCTTTTCAGTTATTGCTTGTTTCTTTGCATTATACCATGTCACCTACCAAGAGGATGTCAAAGAAGAAAGGGAAAGCCCTCGCTGAACCTCCAGTGCCCCCACCAAATCCATTCGGTATCATGTTTCGAGATGAGGAGCAAGAGCAAAGATACAACATACTACTTACTCGATGCATTATAAAAACGAAATACACCGATATTAGAACTTTAGAGCTCCTTGGACTCAAAGATGATGTATTTTGGATGTATGACAAGGTAGGATTGAGAGAATTTTTTGAAATGACACCTAAAACATACTTACCTATTGTTCTAGAAGTTCTTAGTTGCCTGGAAGTAAGTTGGGAGGAATACATAGATCACACAGCTGAAGAAGAGATCAGATTTAGGATGATGAATGAAGAGAGGAGACTCTCTTTCAAGGAAATTCGACGTATATTCCACTTTCCGCGAAAGGGACGTACTGAACCACCCATTGGATTCCTTGAGCACATTTTTTGGAACCAAATATCATCAGACAGTAGATTCTCAGCATCAACAGCAAGAGCCTCAAGAATATCGAACCCCTGCATCAGATATGCCCACCGCGTTCTCGCGCACACCATATTCAGGCGAGGGGACAACGATGGTATTGTCACTCATGCTGAGTTATTCCTGCTTTGGAGTATGCTACACGGTTACACAGTAGACATAGCCTTCTTTTTCATGAGAGATCTGAATAAAGTATCAAGGGCTAAGAAGGGAGCTATAGTGATAGGAGGTTTTCTTACTCCTATAACACTACATCTAGGGATTGCGCCCTATGGGATCGAGGTTGCTAGAGGAAATTCGAGGATAGATATTGAGTCATGCATTGTAATGAAAATGATTCAGCGTGATGGAGATATATATTGTTTGATCCTACAGCCTGGGCTTCCAATGTTGCCATTGCCTAACCCCGAACGAACCTCAGTGCAAAATCTTGAGAATTGGAAACTATCGCCGAGCTGTATATCTTATGCTACACCTACACCTGAGACGTCATTGCCACCACCACCTCCTGTTTTGGGTGATGACCAATTTGATATGGGTATTGACTCCTCACCACCTAGAGTCACTGAGACACCGCCCCAGGGAGCTGCCGGATCATCCTCACATCACGCAGCCCCAGATCAGAGAGGTTGGCAGAGTTACTGAGACCCAGGGTTTCAGACTATCATTGCACAGTTGTACAGGCAGGAGCAGCGTATGGAGAGGATGATGGGAGGCATAAGAGGAATACATGAGCAGATAAGTCATATTCATATGGATATCGAGGCATTGGGAAACTATATGGAAGACATGAGAAATTTCCTTTATGATCATTTTAGCTACGAGGACCCCAGGAGAGGGGGTATCTACGGTGATTCAGGTGAGGGAGCTTCTCATGAACCCATGGACACTACTCAAGCTGAGAAAGACGACGAGGAGACACATTCAGATGAGTAGGATCTTGTGAGTATCTCATTCTTACTCTCATGCTTTATTTGAGTTTACTGATTGATATCGATCTTATATTTGTGTAGGGAAAGATGACTATGTCAAACTTATTATGTCCTGTTGCTACGGATCCTCACTTCTGAAATTTGAATATTATATACTTTCGATTTGGCTGTACTGACATGATTGGATGATTTGCTATACTTTTTCTTCGATATGGCTGTATATGATATTTTGATATTTTGGATTGATACTCTGTATAGGATTGATGTTGATGATTTTGCTATGATTAGATGATGATTACTGTTATTATGCCTATGTGGTTTGTTTATTCATGGAAATACTGCCGTTATCATGCCAAAATTTTTCTTGATGGTTTACATATTAAAATTTGAGATTAGGATTAGACCTATTGTAATGAATTTATTTCTCTAATACATATCTACATATTGAAATTTTTCATTAATTGATAAATGGTGTTTTGGATGAACATATTGTCTGATGAGTTTGATTTTAGAAGGAAATTATTTCTTTGAATAAAATCAACATATGAGTGTATTTTTTGAATTGATATTGATTCATTAATTTAGTTGATATTTATGCTATTTACTATTTGTTGGGAAGAAAGATTCCTTGATCCATAAAAATAGTGAGAGACTCCCCTACTTGGCACTATGTAAAATTGATAGTAGTACCTAAGACATGGGTTGAAGTTTATTTCTAAAAGATAATGAGAAAGAAAAAGAATAAGACTCTTCTACTTGGCACTGTGCAAAATTGACAGTGGTACCAAAGACGAGTTGAAGTCTAAAATAAAAAGTATGTATCTATGTGGGTATATGCTATCTATTCAAAAATAAAAGAAGAAAAAGAGAGAGGCAAGAAAAGAGAGATTTTGTGAGGAAAAAGATCTAGGAGACTCTATTCCTGTAAACAAAAGTTGATGGTTATGAATTGAAACTGGATGAAATCTTGAGATTGATATTCTGCTTATTATACAAATTGTGAAATTTTATTTGATTAAGTAATGAAACTTGAAGTTCAAAAATCAAAGGGGGTGATATGTCTATTTGAAATTCCATGAACAGTTGATGAAAGTTTTCATAGTTGATTGTGTTTTAGAAATTTATTCGTCATGAGAAAGTTTTATACTTTGACCAATTTCTTGATTTTTGCTTGAGGACAAGCAAGGTTTGAGCCTTATGTGTTTGATGACTCTAAATTTCATAGTGTTTTTCATACTTATTTAGTAGTCTTTTGAGCCATGATCTTACTCTTTTGCTTTGTTTTTATACCTTTTTTCATCATATACTTCGGAATCTACACCGTCTTTAGTTTTTGATCAATTTCAGGTAAAAAGGCATCATTATCACCGGTTTTCGAGCAATCTCAATGCATGAATGAGTTCTAACCATCAAGAGGAGTCTACCCATAAAATTTCAACTCAAAAGGGTTCTTCTAGCAAAAATACGGCACTGCCGTATTTTGGAACAAAATCGTCACGGTACCGTGTTTCGCAGGGGACGTTTTGGGTGAAATACGGCACTGCCATATGAAATCGCACGGTACCGTATTATTCAGCGTTTTCAACCAGAGAGTTTCGACAAGAATACGGCACTGCCGTATGAAATCGTACGGTACCGTATTATTCAGCGTTTTCAACCAGAAGAGTTCGACAAAAACACAGCACTGCCGTAAGAAATTGCACGGTGCCGTATTTTGTGGCAATTCTGACCAGAAGACTTCAGCAAGAATACGACACTACTGTATTATAAGGCGACATCTTCATGGCACCGTATCTTCTACTCAGAACTCACAGAAAGAAAATACGGCACTACCGTATTCCGTATACGGTACCGTATTTGTAAACCCAGATTTTCGAGTTTTCCGCCGCAAATTTAAAAACTCGATTTCTCGAGATTTAGAGACCCAATTGAAGATCCGAAAAAAGAGGAAGACTCAGCATAAGTAGGCGAGTAATTTCGAAGCAAAGGGACCAATTTTCATCGACGACTTAGAGAGAATTTGCCGCCGCGCTAGGGTTCGCCGCCGTTCACTGCTCCGATCATCTCCGGCCTTGATTTTTTGGAAGGAAACTCGTCCTGAGGAAGAAGAACACGCCACTAAAGTTTCATATTGAAAGGGAGCCGATCGAGGGAGAAATCATCAATAACACACTCGCGACACTATTCATCGCGATTGTGAAAGCAAATCTCGGGTTGGAATTCTGTTGCAACCCTGTTTTGTAATTTTTACTCCTTCTTTACTGCCTCTAATCATTCAAAAAACTATGTTTTGCTGTGAATCTTCCATCATGCTAGCTTAATTTCATCTAGGGACATGGGGGTGTTATTCTCTTAATATATCAATGACTAGATAACTTTTCATACATCAATCTATCTTTGCTATAGTTATTTTACTTAAGTGATTTATGCCTTTAATCGTTTTTAGTATCATACATTAACATGCTTTAGAGTTTTATGCTATGGACTGAGAAGATGATATCATAGAACTTGGAACCCTAGAGTTTATAATAGGAGCCCATCGCAAGAGATTGGTTGCGTTCTTATTTTAGGTTTTAGAAGTTTAATTCTTGTTGATGTTATGACCTAGAAATCTTTATTGCTTCAGACATGAAAACATGCTAGAGATAGATGTTAGACTGTTAGAAAGCCTTAAGTAAAACCTGTGAAACTAAGGTGCGAGAGTGCTTAGTTTTGCTTGAGATCATGGTATTGAGAGGGAATGCACGAGAGTGATTCTCTATCTCCTTGACCAAAGTCCGCTTATACTTAACATTAATTTGATTTTGCACGAGAGTGGGGATCTTTCTTTGTAAATTAATTGTGCGAGAGCAAGTTAGTTTCTTGATTAAGTGGGTTGTATCTTAACCATAACGAATATAGATTGATGAATCATTAATTATGTTTAGTTATGAATATCAAGATGGATGAACCCCTAGTCCGGATTCTCTCAATCTGATTACCGTTCGATTGCTATCTACACAATTCTCGATTTGGTTAGCTAGTGAAAACTCAATTAGTCAGTACTTAACAACAAGGTCTCTATGGTTCGATATCTTAAATATTACTTTGAGTATCCGTGCACTTGCAGATACAACATAGACGTTGCGAGAAGGATCGAGAGGTGAATCGCAACGTCGGACCTATTCTTTTCAAACCTATGAATCCAATCACGAGAGTAGTTTGGATTCGTTTGAAGGATTCCATGGTTTTTCACATAACTTAATGGGTCTATTTATGTTAATTGTCACAAAAGTAGGGAATTAATGTAAATAGATACCAGATTACGCTTCGAGAGGAGGTAATCTGTACCTTAGGAAAAATCTCTTTCAAAACTATAATATTATGTTTAAAGATTTATTTTTACTAAATTCATAATTGTCAACATGGTGAAACTTTGAGTCCTAATTTTATCTGAATTGATTTTTAGCCAAAACCCTAAAACCACTTTTTTGTTTTCTAGCACTAGAAGTTTTCAAAACAAAAACTACACTTTGAATCGTCTAGATATAGATCAATCATGTAATCAGTACTTGACCATCTGATCCTCATTGGGAACGATAATCTTTTTATTACTTCGATAAATCCGTGTACTTGCGGATCACTATCAGCTATCTTTGGCCTTGAGCTGTTGGTCAAGGCAAGGATAGCGGTAATGCCGCATCTGTATGAGATACAGATATTTGACGAGGAGTCTCCTTACTTCATCCCTTGCATTGGTAGCACAGGCGCGAAGAAGGGGAAAAAGAGGGACTCTCGGGGCGAGCCCCTATCGGCAAACGCCTTGGCGGCAGGCTTGGGGCAAGGCGATCTAACACTCATGGCCATCTAGGTTGTGGGCCCCTCAGAAAGGAGGGAGACTCCCCCAACGGTTCAGAGAGTGTTGGAGGAATACGCTGATGTGATGCCTTCGGAGAAACCGAAGCATCACCCACCTAGGAGAGGAATCGACCATAGGATAGACATCGTGGCAGGGTCTACTCCCCCATCCAAGGCTCCTTATAGGATACCGCCGGCAGAGTTGGCCGAGCTCTACAAACAACTCGATGAGTTATTGGAAGCAGGGTTTGTGCGGCCAACCGTTTCGCCGTATGGAGCCCTGGTCCTATTCCAAAAGAAGAAGGACGGGTCCTTAAGGTTCTGTGTAGACTACAGAGCCTTGAACAAGATAACAATTCGGGACTATTATCCCATCCCTTTGATCCCAGATCTATTGGACAGACTGGAAAAAGCTAAGATATTCTCCAAGCTGGATCTGAGATCAGGGTATTGGCAGGTCCATATCGCCGAGGGCGATGAACGGTAGACAACCCGTGTTACCCAATATGGGTCGTTCGAATTTCTGGTCATGCCCTTCGGGCTAACCAACACTCCAGCGATGTTCTGCCATCTTATGAATTAGGTGCTTGTACCTTTCTCAGATGAATTCGTCGTCGTATATCTAGACGACATTGTGGTATATTCCTCAAGCGTTGAGGAACACTCAACTCACTTAAAGAAGGTTCTTCAAGTTTTATGGGAAAACCAGCTCTATTTGAAGTTGGAAAAATACACCTTTATGACAAAAGAAATCTCTTTCCTAGGACATGTGGTAGGCCACGGCCAAGTGCAGATGGACAAGAGCAAGGTCCAAGCCATTGTAGAATGGCAAGTTCCATCAAATCAAACCGAGTTGCAGAGTTTTCTCGGTGTTGTGAACTTTTATCGAAAGTTCATCCAAGGTTGCTCGAAAATAACTGCACCCCTCAGCAATTTGCTAAAAAGGAACTCCAACTGATGTTGGAACGATCAGTGTCAGGCTGCCTTTGAAGATTTGAAAGAACGTATTGCTTCTGAACTGAAGCGATTGGTGGCGTCCTAATTCAGGATGGACATCCCATTGCTTTCGAGAGTTGGAAGCTAAACGAGACGGAACAAAGGTACTCGGCTCATGAAAAAGAGATGGAGGCAGTGGTTCATTGCCTCCGGACGTGGCGAGTTTACCTCTTGGGTTGTGCTTTTGTGGTAAAAATCGACAATGTGGCGAATACTTATTTCACCATGCAAAAGAAATTGTCGGCAAAACAGGCCAGGTGGCAGGAATTTCTAGCATAATTTCAGTTCCAATGGGAACGTAAGCCTAGGAAGGCTAATGTAGTACCGGATGCACTGAGTAGGCTTAACGCCTTGATCTGTTATTCAATCTCTAGAGTGGAGGGAGATCTCCTTACGAGGATAAAGACAACAACTGCTCTCGATGAGAAATATCGAAAGTTAGTTCAGCAAATTAAGTTAGGTACAATCCGACGATATTACTTAGACGTCGATGATGTCATAATGGCCTGTGGAGGGAGGCCGCTAGTCCCCGTATCCGGTGGGTTGCGACGAGAGCTACTTAGGGAGCTCCACGATACCCCTTGGTTAGGTCATCTGGGACAGAGACGCATGCTCGCCTTGCTGTCTAGGTCATGCTATTGGCCATATATGCATGCCGACATCGATATGTATGTCCGCACCTGTCTTATTTGTCAACAAGACAAGGTCGATTGGAGATTACCAGCTGAGTTGTTATAACCCTTACCTATCCCTGAGTCCCCTTGGATGAGCGTGTCCATGGATTTTATCGGTGGGTTTCCCAAGGTCGTGGGGAAAATATCAATACTCGTGGTCATGGATAGATTCTCCAAGTATGGATTCTTCATTCCAGCACCCGAGCCTTGCTCAGTTGTAGTGGCAGCTGAACTATTCTTTCAAAATATAGTAAAGAACTTTGAGATCCTGGAGGATATTGTGAGCTATAGGGATGCTCGATTCACCGGACGATTTTGGTCGACGTTGTTCGACAAGCTGGGGACGAAGTTAAACTTCTCCACAGCAAACCATTCCCATATGGATGGACAAACGGAGCGAGTAAATGCCCTCGTGAAGGACTACTTCCATCACTTTGTGACTACGAGTCAAAAGGACTGGGTGAAGTGGATGGATTAGGCTCAGTTTGCCAACCTCCACAGATTATCGTCTACGGGGCACAACCCCTTTGAGCTAGTGTTAGGAAGACAACCCCTAACCCCCATTGATATTGCAATGAGGGACTCCAGGGGGAGGTGCCCTGCCGCACAATGGGAAGCTCGCGAGCGAGTGGAGTTGCTCAAAGAAGCGAGGGATAGCCTTGAGTTGGCCACTCGACTTATGCAACATTATGTGAATCGTCAACATGGGGACGAAGAATTCGCTATGGGCGACTTGGTTCTTCTCCGACTTACTCCGCAGATATGGAGGAAAATATTTGCAAAGACGACCCATCAGAGGTTTATCCAGAGATATGATGGACCCTTTGAGGTGCTAAGTCGAGTCGGCTCAGTGTCGTATCATCTAAAGCTCCTTAATAGGATGAAATTACATCTGACATTCCACGTGAGCTTTCTAAAGAGGTTCCATAGGGATCCAGGGGATCCCACTCGATCCCAATCTCTTCGTGCACCTCCGACGATCTGAACAGAGTTTGACCAACGGATTAGAGAAATTTTAGATCATCGAGTTCTAGGACATAGCAGGCTGAACCGATGGAAAGAATTCCTTGTACGATGGGAGGGTTCTCCAATAGAGGAAGTTACGTGGTATAAAGCTTCTGAAGTGTGGCAGTTCGAGGATGAGATTCTACTTTGAGTCACTGAGGACGACGACTCGCTCTGAAGGAGGAGAATATTAGGCCTTCGGCTGAATTTGGGCGCGGCACAAATTGTAGCCTGGCCCAACCAAGTCCGCCTAAGTTTTGACCCCTAGTTGATCGGGTCAACCAATTGGACCGGACGATCGCTCGGACCCAAATCATCGTCAACGACCAAATTGCGCGCAGGAAACAACGCGTGCGTGAACGGGCCGGACGTCGCGGCCAAATGGGATGGCCATGAGGGTAGGTGATTGGCTCGGGGATCGAGGTGGGAGAAGAGGTGAAGAACGACGAGGGACGTCGTTCTTGATACGAACGTTACTCATTCAAACAGCGCTCCCTCTCTCGTGATCGGCTCCCCACTCCAGCTATCTCCTCTGGCATCGATGACCTCGTCGGCCTTCTCTCCGAGCTCCTTCTCGCATAACCGATGGTGCGGGTGGGTGGAACGGTTCGTGACGAGCTCCCTGTCCCTTCCGTCGTCCCTACCTTCTCCTACGTCTCTATCGCCGCCACCGCCGTCGACCACACTGTTAGATAGCCTTGGAAGGCGCAGAACTCATCCACATCGTCGACTAGAAGGAGCCGACACTTTGCCGAGGTACTCCCCTGCCGGTTTCAGCACTCCCTTGGTGTTCATCCCGATAGCTCATCTTTGCTCCGGCGATGCCGCTCTCCTTCCGTTTTCTCTGCGTTGTATGCCTGCTTGGCCCTGTTCCCGTGCTCCTCCAGGCGAGCCCCTCTACCTCTCGTCCCTTTTGGGTTTCGGCTCGCCTGCACGCGAGAAGTTCCGGACCCGGCTCGCTTGCGTGCAAGTTCGCCGGTCGGCACCTCCCTCCGCCTGCATGCGGGTCCTTCTCCTCTTACTCCCTCGGCTCTTCCACCTTCTGCCTTCCCCGGTCTCGTGTCCGTCGTTGGGTTGCCGGCCACGTCTAGGCGGCCCCGAGGAGCTTTCCGCCGCCATCCACCCAATGTTCGTGACGAAGGAGTTGTCGTGGTGCAGTTGTTTCACCCCTCTCTGCCGCGCCGTACTAGCTTCTTGTCTACACAGCACCCGCCTCCGCCTCCGCCTCCGCCTGGGCTTACGTTGATGTTGTGCGGACGCCTTCCCGCCTTCCTTTCAACAAGCTTCTATGCAGGGGATTCTGCGTGGTATGAATATAGATGAACCGTTCGTCCGCCATCGCCACGCGAGGGCATGTCGCGACGGGAGGGTTCCCTATTTCGGTGTGTGACGCTGACGCCGGCAGACTGCCCCATCAACTTGAAGGCGTGTTGGGTCCTCGTTTCCGGGCGTCCGACCATATGTTCGCGTTTGACTTGGGGTACGAATACGTTAACCGTAACGTACGCGACGCTGGGACATCCCCGACGTTCTCGACACTGATGTTTCAGCTAACGTCTTTCGCACTTGTAGTGGACCCCGTCCGACGTGTCGGCTATGGGTGAGTCCATCGGATTTGGGTAAATTAGGTTCAGCTCAACGACACCGGTCTTCGGTAGTCTTCAAGCGTTGACCTAAGTCCTGTTGGGACGGCAGAGATCCACGCTGAGTCCCTAGATCGGCTGGGGTTCGGTTCGAGGAATAGTTCTTGCCGATTGTGCCTAATCTCGTGATTTTAACTGTGGTGTCTGTGCATGAGCGTAGATGGATTTGAGTCAAGTATTTATTTGTATATATTTGGGTTAAAAATACACATGATCGTGGCATAAGGGGCAACACATTTTTAGAGTGGTTTTAGGCAGCAGCAAGCAGCACGCGCGAAAACAAGACGAGAAAGCAGCCGTGAGGAGACGGAAGGGGCGGTCCGGCGAGATGTCGAACAAGCTTATCAGCCAAATGGGCCTTCCCTCTTCTATCACCAACGTCTTCGCCGCTCGCAACATCTTGACTGCTAAGGCAACACAAATCTCTCTCTCTCTCTCTGGTGTTTTCTCACGCTCCTTCCCATCTCGACCTCTCCTCTCATCAGGACGCCCTCTCGTTGCCGGAGATCGATCTAATAGCGCTTCTGGACGTCGATCGTGACCTCGTTAGGGCTGCCATCGCGCGCATCAGCGAGATCACATGCCCTCCCTATCAAACGGTGCGTCGAGAAGTCCTCGAAGATTTGCTATCTCATTGCTTTCCTGCATCTAATATTGATTTGATGGCTTCTTCAGGCGCTATCTCTCATGGAGGGTCGAGCTCGAACCGGAGGCCACCTCTCCACTCGGCTTCGTGGGCTAGATCGCGCCCTGTGTGGGGGAATCCCGTTTGGCGTTCTCACGGAGTTGGTTGGCCCGTCGGGAATTGGCAAAACTCAGGTGGTGAAACTCTTCTAATCGCGATATTTATGATTTACGTGTTAGTCTGATGGCGACATGGTATGTTGGTACGATTATCCCAGCCTGATAATAGCTGGGCTGGAACAAGGAAGCTAGATTCAATTGTCTTCCATATTATTACGAAGATTGATTTCAGCGTTGATGGGGATCATAGTGTATCTATATGTTATCTATACGGTTATATATGAATTGATAATATCGTAAGGTTCTGACTCTTTGGGTATTAGACTCAGCAGCATAATCATTAAAACATTATTGGTTGATGCTCTGCAGTTTAATTCCTTTTAGTTGTTGTTTTAAAAGTAAGGAGAATCATAATTTTAAAATGTGTTTATTACACGGAGCATCTGAGTTTTATCTATAAAAGACACGGCCACTGGTACATGATGGCTGGTCTGGGAATCCTACCTTATATTATGGCGATATACTGTATCAGCATACTGGAAACAACTATGCTAACATTGTCCTGTTTAACATTGCATCATCCAAGACTAGAAACTTATTCATTTCCATTTACTTGTCTGTCGAAGCTTAGAACCTTACTTTTTTTACCTACTCTGACATATTAAAGCAAAACACTAATCCTTGTTAGAGAAATTAGAGTTGAGTTCTAGTATATTCTGATTTTATCATTTAGTATTAAGCACAGAAAATCTCAGGTTCTAATGAACCGTTCCTGTTTGGCTGCTGTGAGTTAGTTTTGCCTAAAGCTGGCATTGTTAGCAGCCTTGCCTGCTGGCTATGGAGGATTAAATGGCCGCATTATATACATGGATACCGAACATAAATTTAATTCTACCAGGTACTTCAAGAGCCTTGTCTGATCATATTTTAGCCATCATCGCTGTTTTGGTCATCATCTGATTTGAAATCAACATGACAGGCTGATAGAGATTGGCACTAGTAGTTTTCCTCACATATTTCAGTCAGAAGGGATGGCTCAAGAGGTTTGATCTCAGTGATCTTCTTTCTCCTGTAACGACTTTGATAGTACTTCCAAGCTGCTTCTTGTAAAACCATTATGGTATGCTAAATGATGATAGGATTGAAATAAGCTGGACGGAATCTTCTCTTTACTCATCCAGAGATTTATAGCATTAACCAATTGCCAATATTCTGCTTAAAACACACTCATGCAATAATTAAATAGATGGTCACTATAGGGTTTAGATCTACATATGCTGCTTATATTAAAAGGAACATGTTACAGGATGAATATTTTTTGTGGTTTTGATGGCTGGGCATTTAAGAAACAACATATGCGGAAGGTTAATGAAACAGAGAGAATTACGTTAAGATGGTTTTCGCTAGGAAGGAAAAGAAATATTGCGGTTCAAGAATAATAAGGTATACCCTTGATAGGAAAGAGGTTAAAATTCTGAACATTATAATTATATGAGCTGAAGCAATTGGTTGTGGTTCAAGAATAATAAGGTATACCCTTGATAGGAAAGTTAGGTTAAAATGATGTACATTATAATTATATGAGCTGAAGCAATTGGGATTTAGAGGGAGGTCTTAAGAATAGTTTGTTTGAAGCAATAAAAAAGAGAACTTATGCAACACTTTAATAGGGTGCTGCACGTACCACAGCCAGGGCCTGGAAATCTAAGTAGCTATCCCACAATTGCATTTCTCATAAAGCCAAAATAATATACTGCAATTGAAAAAATCACACAAAAATCATAGATAAATCATCGTATAGTAAAGGCACTTGTGCTATTATATACATACACTATGCTCAAGCTTTAGAAAAAAAAGGAGAGATTAATTTAAATTTTGCACATTGCTTTTATTAAAATTGTAGGTTCAAAAACTGATCTATACTTGGCGGTATGATCGGTTTGTACTGCTCCGATCATGTACTATATATTTTGTAATATTTAATTAAAATGGATCAATTTCATTTGTATTGTGTTAGAACAAATCAGTACATATTGGTCCTACAATGGCGAATACACTTGTGTGGATTAGAATGTAAAAGTAAAACCAAGGTTACAATTTTTTAACAAACTTATATAGAGGCTTTGATAACACAATACCCACACATTATTTTATATATATATCAACATTATACTAGTATCATTGCAAGGTTGACCGGAATATACCACTCGAATTGGGTTGTATGGACCAGTTTTTGAATCCTTGATTTATATCTAGTCAAGACCCTAACTTGATGATTAATGATCATCGTAATAATTAAGGAGAAGTGGATTTCTAATATGTCACCTTTCATTTTTTTAGCATTTCCCCTCAAACTAGAGCATATTTTAAAAATTACATCTAGCTTGGTATAAAAACACAAGCAGCAGCGGAGGTAGCAACATTAGCTGTAAGAGTAATAGTGAAACTAACAACACTTGATGAGAGAAGCTTAGTGCTCTTTGTTTTAAAGAGAAAAACTCTTACATTAGCATATTATTTTTCTTGGAGAGAGGGTGAAGGAGATGAGTGGGACATAAGAAAAGCTTAGTGCTAGAGATGAGAGAAGGCGTTATGAGACAGTGGCAAGAACAACTATTGAAGAGGTGTATTCCTCGTTTTGGAGAGTGGACAAAAGGTACGAGTGAGACGCAAGGTAGATGCAATACTAAATATTTCTTAGAAACTTGTTATGATCATAGTTTTAGAAACCGATTCATATGGTACTATTGGTTTGTCCTAATGCATGATTAGCACCAGATATATACTTATATTTAATTAAATTGACTAATATCATGTGTTAGTGTGGACTAGTATGTATTGGTTCAACAACATATTGATATTTAAAACTATGACTTAGATGCCATGTTGGTAAGCGAGAACATGCGGAGAGATTAAATTAAATTATATATATTCTACCAAATTATGTTCAATTGTATGTTGTCTTTGTTACAATACTTAAGAAACCTATATGTATGCTTACAGGACGAATAATACCCATAGACCTACTCAGCACCCTAATCCTATAATTAGTAATAACTAGGCGAACTCCTTGTTTTAGAGAGAGGACAAAAGAGATGAATGATCATATTTATAAAAAAAACTAATTTCTATCAGGCGATATGGCTGAATTGTACCAATACATTATCAATATACTTATATACATATACAAATATACACATATATACATACATACATACATAATATTATATATATATATATATATATATATATATATATATATATATATATATATATATATATATATATATATAACCAACCGATACTATGTGGTACTGACTCCAACTGAAACTATGTCTACAATGCCATTGGTAAGTGTGATGCTCTCTGGACTTAGCACAAGTCCCAGGGCACATTGAGCATCACGAATGTGAATTTTGTAAGCCTACTCGTAGGGGATGTGAGTCACCAAACCCCACCTAGGTAATCTGCGAGTCCTTGCTTCTACTTAAATATCCTTAATCAGACACCCTACTCTAAAGTAGGGCTTGCGCTTGCCAGTTTTGATGCAAGGTTTTTGGATAAAAAGAAAAATTGCTAATGATAGTAAGTAAGAATATGAGGGGAGATTAAATTAAATTATGTACATTATGCCAAATTATATACAATTGTATGCTGTCTTCACTATAATACATAAGAAGCTTATATATAAGCTTAGAGGATGCATAATGTTCATATATTAATTTAGACCTACCCAATACCCTAATTCTATAATTAATAATTACCAGAATGAAGTGGATTCCTAATTTATGGCTCCATATTTTCTAACATACTAAAGCTATGATGGATAACACACACAACAATCTCATAGAAACAAAGGTCCACAACAAGTCCACAATTGTAATAATCATCTGGAAAATTCACTGGCTAACTGTTCAAATTAGATTTCTAAAATCACTACATCAACTACACAATACTGATACATAGTCCAAACAATAGAGATGAAATATAACTCCTGGAACATGCTTGTGGCATTAGCAGAACATATCCATTCTCTCTAACATCTTTGACGACTATCTGTAAGTGTACTCATCTAAGGCTAACTCTCACTTGGAGCAAACTCAAAATATGAAGCAAATATCAAAGTGCTAGGGGGTAAGGAAGCAAGAAATATGTAAAAGCATTTAAACACTGAAGATATATACAATAGCAGCCTCCATGGAGCTGAACCTAAATAGTTGGGGCTTTCAGCTTGTCGTGCTGTAGTAGTGAGGGGTTTATATCTTTCTATATTTTGTTTGCAGATGGCTGGAAGAATCATAATCCTACGACCAACATCAGTAGGTGAATTAACTGAGAGGTATTGCATCTGAAGTGTGCAAAATCTTGGTCGGCCATGTTTATGTATCACTAATTGATAGAACTTGTTGGAAAATGGCTTCGTTTATGTCGATGGTTTTTTTTTGAAAAAAACTTAAAATTGTCCTAGATGATAAGCTTCCAGTATATTTGATATGCAGAGATTAGTATTTTTATAAATTTATTTGTTTCAGCTTGCAACAGATTAAGATGCTGACTCTCCAGCATGATGTGAAGTTGCTCATTGTTGACAGCGTGGCTGCAATTCTTTCGAGGTGCTCTCTTTTCTTTTACAGCTTATAATACTAGTGTAGCTATTAAAATGCATTTACATTAAATTAATATATATCTTCAATAAAGTTTTCACGTAAAGTTCTTGGTTATATGTTTTAGTTTTTATATGACATTATTTAGGGAGAATGAAAGAAATACAAGTGTTCAGAGAGAATATCCATGGCGTTGGCCTATTTCATTTCTCAAGTAAGAAGTTTGTCATGTTAGCGACAAAATGTTTCAGTTATCCAAATTAAGATTTTTCTTACTTCTAGGTCTAAAGCTGTCAACCAGGGATTTACAACTGTCTTTTCCTTACAACTGCTGATAAATCTGTAGGTCCCTTGCAGAGTTCTCTCAAATTCCCATTGTGGTTACTAACCAAGTGCGCAGTCAGAATAATGATGAAACCTTTCAGTATCCATTCCAATGTATGATGAACTTGTACAGTAGTACTTCATGCGTGATCTTTTTGTTGGCTGTAGATTAAATTAAAAAGCATGACCTCTACATCAAATGATACAGATCAAAGTGATGGTACGAGCAAAAACTCTTCAAGGCTCGAGTCTCATCTGACTGCTGCTTTGGGAATCCAATGGGCCCACGCTGTAACCATCCGTCTTATATTTGAGGCTCATTCAGGTTAGTGTCAGTTTCATGACCTCATAATTTGAGAGAATTATTCTCAGGGTTCTTCTGCTCCACTTACCAAGAATATAAGAGGAAAATTGGAACGTTTGAATTGGAAAAGGATACTAAAATGACATTGTTCACCAATGCATTTGATATATGTTTTATTATAAAATTTCCTTTCTGCATTGGAAAAGGATACTAAAATGACATTATTCACCAATGCATTTGATATATGTTTTATTATAAAATTTCCTTTCTGCACTTGAAGCTTAAAGGTCTAGACTTGTTTCAACTGCTGAACATGTTATATAATTCTACACTAAGGCTCTTAAGATGCTGAGTGGCAAAGCTCAGAGTTTCAAAATTTTTCCAATTGATTACTTATTTTCAGTCATAATTTTAGTCAACATATGTGCACATGAGACATAGACCATCCAATTCTTTTTTAACAATCAAATGTAAGAGCTAACTAATTCATCTATGGAATACTCATGTTCAAAGTTTAATCGGTCCTGTCTTGGTCTGATACATATCGGATATATATCAATACTACACGGTATTGGTATGGGATGTACTGATACTACTATATATTTCTAACGAACTGGTACATAGTGGGTTTTGAAAGCCATGGTCATGTATACATATACAATAAATGGAAACCTAATATCCTTGAAGGCATTTATCCAATAACATAATGACTAACCAATATGGCATATATTCTAACACTCACCCTCCACTTGAATCATAAATATTAGACATGCTTAACATTTTACATAAAGTATACTCTCGAGTAGAAGCGACGGCATTAGTAAATATATCAATAATTTAATCCTTGGACTTGGTGAAAGTCTTGTAGCTCTTCTTAGTGAAGACAACATCATAAAGAAAATGATAATCTCTCTCTACATGCCTAGGCCATTCAAAAAAAATTGCCCAACAATGTAATGGCAAATTGATTGTTACATTATATATTTGTTGGAGTGAAAAAAATAAGGCCAAAAGTTTGAGCCATAAATTTTATTCGGTACAAAAGATTAGATCTTGTTGCTACATTTTATTTTTGCCCTTTTAGTTAACTGAATCTCTACTACACAAGAGAAAAAAAGGAGATATAGTAAGCATGTTATCAACATTCAACATCCCTTATATAGTTTGTGTCAATATATGCCTCTTCATGCGCCCATGTTTACTATGAATTACCCTTCTAAGTGAGCCCTTGATATAGTGAAGAATACAAAGAGTAACTTTCCAAGACATTTCTTTATCTCTTGCATAAATTAATTTTCAAATTGTATATAAAATTTTCAATATGGTAACATTAAGATAATTAGCTTTCCAACTAAGCATCAAAATCTAGTAGGATTAATAAAGTTGGAAGCATTGATTGGGCCCCGGCCGGTTCCTCTGGTTTGTACCTGTCTGGCAAAGGACCAACAGTGGAGCACAGGCGGAGCATAGGCGCGGTTGAATTGGAGGAAGCTTCGAATCGCTGCCGATCACGAGGACACAGGCGGCAGCGGTAGACACAGAAGCTGCTTTGCACGGCTTCACTGAGACGCCACTTGGTTCGACGGTACGAACTGGTCCGATTAGTTCCTTAAACCATTGTTGGAAGTGCTCAGTGTTATCAATAATGGATCGTGGAAAATAGCGGAAAGCTAAAAATCCGTAATATAAGATAGCGGATTATGTTGCGGGCAAATAGCGGAAGTCACATTGCATTTGAAATATATATTATATACATAAAAATTTAAGTATAACATTTGAAATATATGTTATATATCTAATAAATTAAGCTATATATAAATAAAATAAATTATATAAAGAAAGATAACATATTACTAACTCAATTCAAGTCATAATTTTAATTTTTTAAACTTAAAAACAAATAATGCGGTCCTATCCACTATAGCGGTGCTACAACGTTTCATAGCAGATTGCTCAAAACTGTTATGGAAAAACGTTATAACGCTGCTATTGCGGCTATTTAGTAGCACTGGAAGTGCTTACACCCAACCCAAGCATGCCTCTTTTAATAAACGAAGAGACTTCTTTAGAGAGACACTTTGACCATAGTAGGGGCGCGTTTTCTCATAAAGCGGCTTTCTGAAACAATCTTCGGAAAGCTGTTTTATCTCCATTGATTTTACACAAATCTCGAGGTAGAACTTTTAATATCACAGAGATTTAATAATATATATATAATATTTTATTGTCTCATAGAAATTTAATACTACATGGTAGAAATTTGGATAAATTTTTTTTAAAACCTAAGTTAACAATAGTAACTAAGTTATTACTAAGTAACAAAAAAATTATATAAATTATTTTTTGTTTATGTATAATTTTTATATATTTTTATATATATTATAATATCATGGAAATTTAATACAATATAGTAGAAATTTAATTCTACGAAAATTCTTGGTAGAAATTTAATACTAGATAGTGGAAATTTAGATAATTTTTTTTTAAAACTTAAGTTAGTTATAATAATTAGCTTAGTATTAAGAAAATAAAATATTATACAAATTATTTATTGTTTATGTATATTTTTTATGAATTTTTTATGTATATTTTTATATCATGGAAATTTAATACACTACAGTAGAAATCTAATTCTATTTGATCACTTAAACTTATCTCGAGATTTGTGTAAAATCAACAAAGATAAAGTAGCTTTCCGAAGCAATCTTCAGAAAGCTGTTTTATGAGAAAACACACCCAGTAGGCCACCTCAATGTAAGAAAGTAGCTTCACTTGTCAAGATCTTTGGTGATTGAATGTGTATGAAGATGCTTTTTAATTTGAATATACTTTTCATTTCATTGCTAGTCCATAATATACCATCAACAAAGTAAGAAGAATCACTATCCCAAAGATACTATGTGATGAATAAAAATATAATGAACAACTTTGCTATTTCTAAAAACAAGCATATGTAACTATTTTGAACTTACACAGATGATGAAACCAGGCCTTTGGAGTTTTAGTTGAGATTATGAATAGTTTTACTTAACATGCATATTATTGCCCTTTGAGCATCATATGCAAAATGTTGCTCCATGCCTCCATCTAGATTTATTTAGTTAAATCACGGTAGAGAAATGCATTTTAATGTAAATGTAATAAATCTACCAATTTGGATTAATCACCAAAGAGAACAACGCTCCAACTATGTTCAATTGACTAACAATGAGAAGAATATAAAAATAAGCCACATCATATGTATGAACAAGGGCCTTAGCTGCCAACCTTTATATCTATCAACAATGCTTCCAGATGATAGTTGAGAGTGTAAACATATCTACAAGCAATAACCAAATGCCTCTTGAGTGAAGGTTAGTCATCTGCTCGTCTATTGCTTGTTCCCAATGGGAAATTAGTATAGCCTCAAAATAAGATTTTTGAATAGCAAGAGAGTGGAGTGAAGTGATAAAACATGATATGGGGTGATAAATTATTATAATAGACATAATGAGAAATAAGATCAAGATCAAAATGTGGCTTGTAAAAGTCAATAGTGGTGAAGGAGTTGGAAGCATGATGATGGTAAATCTGTATAGGTGCAAGTGGTGAAGTTGCAACTATAGTTTTGGTTTGAAAGGAGTCCAGTGGCACAAGATATGATAAGGATCCTAATGGAGGAGTACCAACAATTTTTCTGAAGTTAGAGTAGTAGAGGGTTAACTCAAAGAATGCACCATTAACAAAAATAAGACTACAAATCAAAGGATAAAAAATAATTTTTGAGTATCGTAGAAAGATATATGAATAGATCAAGGATTAGGTATGTTTGTGAACATAACACAAACATTCAAAAACTTGAGGAGAGATAAAAATGAAATTGATTAGGGCAAATGGGCGCAAAATCGGGCGGAGCATGCAAACGAGTTGATGGCTGATGTAGTGGAGTAGTAGAAGGAAAATCGGATGGGGCATGCGGATAAACTAATGGCTAATGTGGAACAATGGAGAATGAGGAGGAGGAGGAGGAGGGTGGAGCACGTGATCGCTCGCATTCGTGTTTCTGCTATGTAATGCTCGTTCACTCTTGCTCTTTCCTCTCCTTCCTCTCCTTTCTCTTTCGGCTCCCACTCCTCTTCCTCCTCTTCTCTGTCTCCTTCTTCTCTTTCCTCTCCTTCTTCTTTCTTTCCTTTCTCTTCTAACTATTCTTCTCCACTGCTTCGCTTCACTCCAAGCTCTGTGTACTAGTCTCTGCTCGAACGGATCTAAACTGTTTGTATTGCCCAGTATGGGACGGTTTTTTAATCCTTATATATATATATACTACGATAATGACAGGGTAAAAACTCTGAAAATGTAACATCAACTAAGGCATAGCGGGATGAAAAAATGGGAAGAGGTAGAGGAAATAATTGGGGAAGGGAAGACGGAAGAGGACTTATTACTACTTTGATACCAAGATGAAAGAAAATTACTGTGTTTGAGAAATACGATATATAATGAGACAACTCAGACAAGACGTCAGTTAGTTCAATTGGTAAAGATCTTAGTTGTTGTTAACAAGGTCTTCCGTCAAGAAGTCCTGCCTTTATTACTTGCCTACATAAAAAAAAAACTTAGACAAAAGAAATCCTAACTAGTTCATGTGGGACAAAAAAATGACTTCTAAACTTGTGCATGTTATTATTGCATACAAAACTAATTGTTGATTGCTGATGTTAGAGGAGTACTACGGGATAACATTTGCTTTACTATAGGTTTAAAATCTTGGTTAGTATCAATGTACCGGTTCTATTGTGGAATGGTATGTTATGAATGGAACGACACTAGATGGTATTAGTATTGGACTTCCTGACACTATACATACGGATGGGTTTTCAAATTTTAGTTTTACATGTGAAAACATTATGATATAGGTCAAAGGTTTATTAAGATTTCAAAATCTCCAACATCTCCGGCAGTAGCATTTCCATTCACGATAGACTCATCAGGGATTTCATTATTAAGTGATGAAGCCCTTGAAGTTACAGGTGCAGAGATAAACACCATCCGTGACCAAGGTCAGGATTTAGAATTATTTTCCCATCCTTTTCAATTACTTAAAGTCTCTTTCCTTATTGATGTGGTTTGCCGTTTATGCAAAGACCAGGTCACAACATTATTGTTCAGGGAGTGGAACCATATTCTTATCCTCGTTGCTAGTTTCCAACATTTCAAGGGTCTGGAAATTAGAAAGGTACATGTTGCTTTTTCCCATTTGTATTTTGCATTATAAAACTTTTTTAAAGTTCTCTTGAAGCTTCACTTGTTTTGTTCCTTCTGATAGTTACAAGTACAACATAATATAATGTTGCACTATTTTTGAAGATACTGTTGAAAACTGGAACTTAAAATGATTCTTCATGTACATGATTCTACCTGACACTAATTCCTAGCTAGTGTTAATTTTATATTACTGAAGACAGATTGATTTTATAGTTAATAGTTTTTGGTGTAAGGATCATTTTAGTTTAATGGTTTAACCATTTTTGGAAAATGGATAGCTTGCCATTTTACTCTGTGGTTTTGTACATGTAATTCAATGAAATAGATATTTAATAGGAGGTTCGTTTCTTATGCCTTTGGAGAAGTTTGGTGCTCTATACATCAAGGTTCAGAAACGACCCAGACTGGTACAGTACCGACGCACAGTATCAATGTTTCCAGTCAATTTCATTTTATTTATTTGTATATATATATACCCGGACCAATTATATACCAACCCTGCCATATACTAGTACCAACCACGTTGTTACACATTAGTATTAGTCTGATTTCTGTTAGTCTTGGTTTCTTGATGAGTTAATAATCAAATCTAGGTAGAATATCCTGAAGCAACTAGTCTTATTAATCTTCTTCTACTTGTGTTAAGGAATGAGGGTGCTTGTTGTGTTCTCTCACTAAATTCTGTTTGCAAATGGTTTAGAATTTCTTGATTTTCAAATTTGAGGTTCCATGCGGTTCTTGGGGGAGAGATTAAAATTGATGCAAAAGGAAATTTTTTTCCTGAATTTTGTTGAAGAAAGCCCCAATAGAACTCTTTATTCCTAATAGAATACAAACTGAACTTGCCATCAACAAATCTTGAATGACAAATTAGATAGATTGTGTTACCTAAAAGGTAAAAAGAACTTGTTTGCATGTAAGTGAAGTCGTATCATCTTCAGAACTTCATTGTGGATAGCTTGAAAGAGTGAGGATACAGGTGTGCTTGGAATACTGGTAACCTTTTGTTCATGAGTCATTATTTCAAAGCATGCATATAATTTATTTTTACTAATTGGACATCGGACCAGCAATTGGAATGAACAACTTCTCTCCTAGTGTCACGCCCCGGTCGGATCGTCCTAGGATGAGCGCTTATCCGCTTCCTAGAGCCGTCCGGCGGAATACCAGAACGCAACTCGCCCTAGGGTTTTCGGCCCCAAAATCGAAAACCCTAGTTCCCCGAATTATTTTTATCCCCAAAATACAGTTCGCACGGAAAACCCTAACCCTAATTTAGAGAAAACCGATCGGAACCCTAAATCCAAAATTACCTCTCGGTCAAAATTGATTTTGACCCCGAAATTTGCCTTCACTCGCGCTGACGTACGCCTTACGTCAGCGTCTGAAATCGAAATCGAATTCGATTTTCCGATTTCGCTTGCGTCAGCCGCGCCTCGCTGACGTCACCCGTAATTTCGCCGCCGAATTGCGATTTCGCGTCGTTGACCGCCCGAGGCGTTGACTCCGCCTCGTTTCGAACGCCCGAATCGTTCGAACGCTGCAACGCCTTCGTCTTCACCACGCGACGCCGCCTGCGTCGCCGTTTCCGTCGAGCGTCGCCGCGCTCAAGAGCTGCGCCGACGAAGGAAGCCGAATAGATGAGGACCCGCACCTCGTCCTCGGCCGTCGATCGTCGTCCCGGAAGTGCACAGAAGGAAAGAGGAAGAACGGAAGCTTTATTCACCTGATAAAAGCTTACAAATTCTCCTTACTCCGGCGACCCCCGTCGCCGGTGCCCTCGATCCCTCCCTCGCCGGTCGTCCACTCGACGCCGGTTACAATCTCTCAACCTCTCGTCGAAGCTTCACCAAGCTTCAGTCGCTAATGGCGGATGAAGATGGAGTCCCCTGCTCCTCGCTCGTCCGCTCCCCTTTATAGAGGACGGCCGCCTCTTCCGATTTAGGGCTTCCAACGCCCGCCTCTTCCGCCGGAGATCCCGTCGCCGCCGTCGACCGAGTCTCGCGGAGCTCGCGCGTCGTCCGCGCGGCTCGAAGAAGAAGCCTCGCTGTTGTGTTGCTCGGTTTCTGGGTCAATGTACCCAGTTGACCGGCTTTTCCCTTTTTGTTTTCCCGTGTTTGGGCTGGGCACTGGGCTTGGGCCGAACCGATTGAACCGGGGCCTGACAATTCTCCCCCGCCCAATTTGGACATCGCCCTCGATGTCTCTAGCGGGCGGATCCTGCAGAACCATCGCTCCGATCCTCAAAGCACCAATCCGCGGTTGCTCGATTTCCTCAGCCTCCACGGCTGGTTCCTGTGCCGCCATTGCCATGAGTTTCTGTTTGTTGGGGCCGTCCTTCACCCAGTGAGGTCCCCCGCACCAGAAACAACCCTGTGGCTTTTGCTCCCGTCGTCCCGGTGAACCCTTGTTCTGCCAGTAAAATGGTCTACCCTTCTCTGGAACTCTAGCTCCCGGCGGTGTGCGTGGGGAGCCGCGCTGAGAGCCTCGCTTCGGTGGTGTCTTGGATTTCTTTGGCGGTGCTGGTTTGAAACTTCTGTTATCCGCCAGAGATTCAGCCATCGCCGCAGCCGCCCTCCAGTCAACCGGCTCGCGACGTCGGACCTCCACTTCTGCCCATGGCTGAAGGCCCCGGAGGAAGAAGTACCTCCTATCGTCCTCCGCCATGCCTGGAAGCTCCAGCATCAATGTAGAGAAAGCTCTGACGTACTCCTGGATCGAGCCTGTATGCCTCAGCCGATCCAGTTTGCCACGCGCCTGGTCCGCCGAGTTTCCGGGAAGAAACTGCCGCCGCAGTTCCTCACGGAAAGTCTCCCAAGTCCAGCCAGTCGTCCCTGAGGTAGAGCCAACTTTGGTTCGCCACCAAAGCTTTGCGTCGCCTGTAAGATAGGCGATGCACACCTGCACCCGATCTCCTGCAGAAATATGGTTAGCTGAAAACAGTTGCTCCATATCCCAGATAAAATTCTCGACCTCTCTGGACGATCGAGCCCCCCCGAACGTTGCTGGGTCGGGCACCCGTATCCTCGGTTTGGGAGCCTCCTGCTCCACCGGTGCCGCTGTTGATACTTGCGCTAAGGCTAGGCGCAGTACCTTTACTTCTGCGTGCATGTCCTCCTTCATGCGAGCCATCTCTCCTGGTAGATGGATTAGACCCTCCATGGTCTGTCGCATGACCTCGATCTGCAACCTCTGTTGCTCAATCTGCAACCCTTGTTGCTCGATTTGCAACCTCTGCTGTTCGATCAGTAATTCCTGATCCTCCACAGTCTTCTGAAGGTTTTCCACCTGTGGAATCATCCCAGTATCTCCACCACTAGTCATACCGAGCATTTGCTCGATGTGAGCAATGCGATCACCCTGGTTCACCATCTCCTCAGGATCAGCCGTCTCCTTGGCTTTTCCTTTATCCTGCCTGGGTCGAACGTCCTCCGACGCTCCTCTAGCAGTATGGGTGATTTTCTGGAACTTCAGGCCTTTCTTCACCTTCGAGGGTGAAGTTGAACGTGCCGTGTTTGCTAGAACACGTTAGCCTGCTCTGATACCTGTTGTCACGCCCCGGTCGGATCGTCCTAGGATGAGCGCTTATCCGCTTCCTAGAGCCGTCCGGCGGAATACCAGAACGCAACTCGCCCTAAGGTTTCCGGCCCCAAAATCGAAAACCCTAGTTCCCCGAATTATTTTTATCCCCAAAATACAGTTCGCACGGAAAACCCTAACCCTAATTTAGAGAAAACCGATCGGAACCCTAAATCCAAAATTACCTCTCGGTCAAAATTGATTTTGACCCCGAAATTTGCCTTCACTCGCGCTGACGTACGCCTTACGTCAGCGTCTGAAATCGAAATCGAATTCGATTTTCCGATTTCGCTTGCGTCAGCCGCGCCTCGCTGACGTCACCCGTAATTTCGCCGCCGAATTGCGATTTCGCGTCGTTGACCGCCCGAGGCGTTGACTCCGCCTCGTTTCGAACGCCCGAATCGTTCGAACGCTGCAACGCCTTCGTCTTCACCACGCGACGCCGCCTGCGTCGCCGTTTCCGTCGAGCGTCGCCGCGCTCAAGAGCTGCGCCGACGAAGGAAGCCGAATAGATGAGGACCCGCACCTCGTCCTCGGCCGTCGATCGTCGTCCCGGAAGTGCACAGAAGGAAAGAGGAAGAACGGAAGCTTTATTCACCTGATAAAAGCTTACAAATTCTCCTTACTCCGGCGACCCCCGTCGCCGGTGCCCTCGATCCCTCCCTCGCCGGTCGTCCACTCGACGCCGGTTACAATCTCTCAACCTCTCGTCGAAGCTTCACCAAGCTTCAGTCGCTAATGGCGGATGAAGATGGAGTCCCCTGCTCCTCGCTTTATAGAGGACGGCCGCCTCTTCCGATTTAGGGCTTCCAACGCCCGCCTCTTCCGCCGGAGATCCCGTCGCCGCCGTCGACCGAGTCTCGCGGAGCTCGCGCGTCGTCCGCGCGGCTCGAAGAAGAAGCCTCGCTGTTGTGTTGCTCGGTTTCTGGGTCAATGTACCCAGTTGACCGGCTTTTCCCTTTTTGTTTTCCCGTGTTTGGGCTGGGCACTGGGCTTGGGCCGAACCGGTTGAACCGGGGCCTGACACCTAGGATACCTGTAGAGGGCTACAAAAGTTGAAGAGCAGTTGGCTGTTATTTTAAGAAAGATTTTATTCCTAGGCTCACAGATTGAAGTCTCAGTTACAAGTTCAATTTTAACGAAGGTGAACTAGAGCTCTACAAAAATGTCTTGGAAATTCTGCTAAAATAATAATATGAACATGAGTATGAATTTTCTCATCAGTCTAGTTGTATGTTCTGATATATAAATAGGGTAGTGGATTTGTATTTTCAACTAATTCGGGTTTGGTTTTAGTCTAAATGGACTAGGAGTGGAGTTAACATGTGGTTTCTATGGGAAACTATAGAAATAGTACAAAACCTATGCTCTTAAATCTATTTCAGTTTTTTGGTATATTTAACTATAGTGAGTGTTTCAATTACACGTATTTGTGACCTGTGATGAATTTTGATGGATTCTTTAGATTACAGATTGAAATGTTGAGTTAAACATCACAAAATATATCGAGTTATATAATAACCATTTCATCCTCTCAAATAACCAAGTAAATGATTTGTCAAAATTTAACAAACGCATTTTATTGGAACACTTTTTAAAGTTTGTACACTTAATTGAAAGTTTGAAACAAGATAAATTGTATCCCTAAACGAAAACTTGCATATAGTGCATATATCAATTGTGTCATACCCTACTTTTACCCATTTTCCCTTTTTCTTCCTCATATAGCTGATCACCCTTCTTCATTTTCTTGGCTAACGGCTTGAATTTCTGATTTTATGGTTGAATTTAGAATCCTAAAGGGTTGTGAGGCCAGTCCAGCCTATTGTGGTTAAAATCTTAGGCATAAAAGATATTATAAGCAAGATTTTAAAAACTAATAGGACCTAGTGGAACGGCTGACGATACAACTAGTACATGAAACACATGAGAGCCATGTACACGAAACACATCAGAGCCATTGTTATGAAGTCAAGCAAAGAATAGGAGGAAGAGGTGTACTGGTCTACTGCGAGCTTCCTTGGAGCGACAAAAGCAGAGTAGGACGAGGCAGCGGCAATGAAAGCCTGCTGTGGGAGTCACACGCATCACAAGCGTACTGGTTTGTTGCGAACTTCGATAGAGCGGCCTTACTACACTATGCCAAGTGGCACCTGATTACTCGACTATGGGCCAGGCCAGCTCGTTGAGCCGAGTGGGGCCTCAGAATAGGGATGCCTGGCTATGCTAGCTTTTCATGCCAAGTGGTGACACAACATAGGGCTGCCCCACTGCACTAGCACACAGAGCCTCCCAAATGGCATGAGTGCCTTGGCCGCTTTCGCTCAGCTCGAGCAATGCACGCCCACTACAAGTCGCAGCCTACAAGTCGCTCCTCTTTCTTCCTTCTTTCTCTTTCTTTTTCTTTTTCTTTTTCTTTTTCTACTTCTTCTTCTCCTAATCTTTTTCTTCTTTTTTTCTCTTCTTCTCCTCCTGTTCTTTTTCTTCTCTTCTTTCTGCTTAGGACTGAAGTTAAGGTTTTGAATTTTATGGTGTTTCGAATCCCAAAGAATGTATTTAGATGTCAATTTAGATAATTGTGGATAGGAACTTGCTGTCCTAAAATAGCAAATTTAGCATGTGTTTGAGAAAGTTTGGGTATATTTGCAACAATTTTATGTTAGAATTGAGTATTTGGTAGATGAGCGGTGTATGGTGTCTTGAGTTATAAAAGAAATGTTTTGCTCTAGATATTGAGTACAATATCATTTTTAGGGGGCAATTGCTGGGCTATTTAAGTTTGAATGGATTTTCTGTCTGTCCAAGAATGGTGTTGAATTGAAACAATGATCTTCTCGCAGAGTTTTTGGACACTATGAATGAGAGATGTCCTAATTAAAGGTAAGATTGAATAGGAGTGATTCTAATATTAGAATCACCTTACAAGTTAGTTTGGTTTCCTATCATTTGATCCTATTCATTATGAATGTTCATGTATTTTTCCTTTTACTTTGTTATCTTTCCATGAGTATTCCTTTAAATGGATATGCTGCCGACCATAATATGAAAGTTGATAATTTTTGCATTTTTAATCTATGGATTGAATGTTGTAGAGCATGGAGTTAGTTTGTTGATGTATTCAGATTATTTAACTATGCTATTTATTATGCACACATGATGATGGACTTAAATGACAGTGTAATATCAACTAACATGGCTAAGTTGTGAGCCATCGGGATCAAATGTTTACTGTATAAGCTGATGGAATATATACTATGTTGAATAATGGTTTGGTGTCTTTGTGAAGTCATAACGATCATTGTCTGAGTGTTGATGCAACGCCGTGTTTGAGGTCCGTTACATAAATGTTGTTGTCACCATATGATGTTTATATGAATGATATGTTTGAAGAATAAGAAAATACATATTATTAATGTAAGTTGTTATGGAGTTAAAACTGTGGTCAATGTGGTAATGTAAGAAATTGTTTGATATTGAGTAGTTTGAATAATTGTTTATATTTATCTTGTACCTTGTTATCATTTCTTATATGTTGACCACCTCTTTCTTTGTTTTTCTGTCACTAGTTCTAGAGTTAGCTTTAGATGGGAGATATATCAAATTTTAGTATTTAATATTGATATAAATGAACTTTTAGGAGTTTGCCAACTTTATTATTATGTATGATCTAATAATGTAGTTATTCAATATGTTATTGTCGGAAATTATATAATGTTGAAAAGTATGTTATTGAAAATAGCGGTATTGGAAAGTGGCAAATTAGGTAGCCACTTAAAAAATAATAATAGAATCTTATTAGGATTGTATCTAAAGTCTCAATATATAGATGCTTTATGCGTCTATTACGAAAACCTAGCTATCTACAATATCGACATTGTTATGATTTTACTATTCAGATCACTCCCTTCGTCTCCTCTCTTTACTTCTAATATGATATTAGAACAAGTTTAGGGTTTTTTCCTCTTCTAATAACTAGCTGTCACTTATTTATTCTCTTAACCTGATGCTGTTTTCCACTTATTGTTCACACCACCATGTTAATCACTCATTTATTCAAACTCCCCGGGGTTGTCTGGTTCTTTTTAGAACTCACAATTCGCTTCTCTCCAACAAGTCCTGTCCAATCAGTATATTATAACAAAAATAAGGCAATGACTTCTAACATGCGAGTTGATCATTCGTCGGTTGAATCTCCTCAATCAGTATAAATTAGTTCCACTTCTATTTCTTCTGTGATTCTTTTATTCAATGTTGTGCGACAATTGAGCATTGTCTATGATGCCCAAAGTTCATCCACTCTTTCCATGGGTGAATTCTAGATTGGAGGATCAAGGCATCTAAGTCATCAATCTTCATAATTGAGCTTTTTTCCTTGGGATGCTTTTTTGCTCGACTCAGGTGAACCTTGCAGCCACTGGCCATTGAACTACTATCACATTCCCTCCTTGGCAAACGCCAAAAAACACTCGCCTTAGGTTTGCCAGATCATTGTCGGATGTTGGGAGTCTTGTCCATCGCCCACCGAGGAAGATGACTATCTTGCATCCAAAGAGTGCTCGTAAGGGATAAGATTTTTGATTGGCTAAGAAAAAAGGAAAAGAAAAAAAGGAAAAAAAAAAGAAACAAGATGAGGTGATATAGTGTTTTATGTTTCTCTCTTTTCTATGGTATGCTGCTTTATGCCAACATTATTACCTTTATTACTGCCCTTGTTTTTATAGAAAACTCTTAGCTAGTGTTGTTGGATGCTTGTCTTTGCAACAGGTTCTCAGCTAGCTTTTGTTGCCTTCGTCTGCTCATGTTTCTGCAATGCCTCTTTGGACCAGTGCTATTGTTTCTACTACTACCATATCTTTGTGCTAAGCTGGAGACAATTGATACAAGTGTTGGAAATTATATAATATTGGAAAGTATGCTACTAGAAATAATTGTATAGGAAAGTAGTAAATTAGAATATTAGAAATCCACTTATATAGCGAGTAACAATTATAATATTATTAGAATTGCACCTAAAGTCTCAAATCTCTCCCTTCTCGTCGTCTTTTTTACTTCTAAGACTTATTATGAGGTTTTTAATTGAGTATTATGAACTGATCATGACAAATTATGAGTTTTCTGCTAGTTTCAAGTTGTTGTATGAGTTTTTTTGGTCGTATCAGTTTGTTTCATGTTTTGCATATTTTTAAATTACACACGTACTCTTGTTCGGTTAAGCTAGTTTTTCTATTAATTATGTGGATTTTTTTTGTTTGTTTTAATTATATGTTGTATTCTGAAAAGATTATAGTTACATAGTATATGGAATTGCAGTGCCAAAGCGGTGGTAACTGAATTTTGATTGGCACATTATTTGGGCACGTTAAGTTATGCGAAGGTTTAGGCAGGACTGATTATCCATTCTCAAATTGTGCAAGAATTATGAGATGGTTTAAGGAAGCAAAATGACAACATAAAACGCTGTCTTGTGCCCTTATTGGAGAGGTTTACTTGATTGAATTTTGAATAGCACAAACTAGACCTGTTGCTATGAGATTTCCCGAGGAATAATTATGTAAAATTAAGAATACAGCCTTTGGAGTTAAAGATTGAACTGGTTTATGCAGATCCAATTCTGAGCCAGCATCTGGTTCATTGGGTGGGGCTATCGTTGCCAGGTTTGGCATTGTGATGCCTGGCATGCTGTGACATCCTTATCTGTCATTTTATGTTGTAGAGATTTCTGCTTGTAGTGCAAAAGCGCATAGTATCTTGCTACAAAATGGGGGAACTAATCCATTAAATAGTGGACCTAGAGCCCTAGAGGTAACTTGCTACAAAATGACTAACCTTAGTGGTAGAAGACCGACTAAGTCTTACTATTCATATCTTCATGATTTTTTCTCTATAGAACTAAAGTGTTCATTGCACTTCCCATCTGGGATTTCACCCCCTCTTAATGCAAATTAGACATCAAGACTCTGATTCTAGATCATAGTGATCTTATTTGATAGTAGCGAAGACTATCCAATGTTGCTTGACCATTCTTAGTAGCCTTGGTGGAAGGAATCTAAAGATCATTCTTGAATTCAAAAATCAATTCTCATTATTTCTGGTTCGGTGCTTTGTTTCATGCAGGTTTTAAAAATCATTTCATACCATATGATGATGTATATATAGTATATTTAGACCGATAGACTGATATCAAGTGGTACCATATGACATGTATCAGTTTAATAATGTACTAGTATACTAGTGCATACTAAAATTAAATTCTTACCATTATTATTCTTGCCATCTATGGTTATGTTTTGTGCCACCTTATTACTTTGCTCAATTAGTGAACCTCCCCACTGACTTATGTGATCGATACCTCATAGATTACACAGATGCACATGGAGAAATAAACCTAAGATGAGAAAACTGAATGTGGAGAGGAACATTTGGGAAATCCTCATCTCTGAACTGTCACGCTGGGCCGTAACATTCACAAATAGCATACTTCTATATGAGGTTTTTGCGTTCGGCAAGAAACTTGATCCCACAAATTCAAAGAAAATAAAAAAAATAGAGTTGCCTCATACACATCCCAATCTTCGATTCATGTCTTGAAAAACATTAGGCATATCATGTTTGTGTTAGAAAAATTTGGGCAAACGCCAGAGAATACTTAATTTAAGTGTTCGAGTGAAGTTGAAATCTAAACTTGTTTTGATAATAGAATAGAGATTACAGGTATATATAGAGTTGCTAATCAACTCTTGAGTTACCAGCATTAAAACATAAAATAGAAATCTAGAAGACAAATATTCATTCATGGCATCATTCGATTGGGATCCCTAAAACTTAATTATTCTAACTTTAATTTAGGTTTATCTTTCAACATTCCCCCTTAAACTTGAAATATCAACTGAAATTACATGTCCAACCTACATGTCTTTTTCTGTCTTCAAAATTAACACGAGCTTCTTGTATCCTATCAGATTTACCAATGCATAATTACTATCAAATCCATAAGCTTTAGGAGTGTCACTGAATTCTTCCAGCTTTGGAAGTAGTCATCTATCTTCACTTCTTTTTCCACTTTGACAAGTGTTTAACGCGCTTTCTTTTGTTCTATTTCGACTTCCTCCTTTTTTGTATCGAGATAGTTCTATCTTACTTTGTTGATTTCCTCTATTATGCTCGCAAGTTTTTCTTTCTCTGTATTTTTCAAAAATCTTTTATTCGTACTGAGCGGTTACAAAATCAGTTTTAATTTCATACTTTAATATTCTCTTTTTTCAATGATAGTATTAAAATATTTAATTTTTAACAAATTTGTTGCAAGCTTCTTTTTTTTCAATCAATATTTTTATTTGAATGGGTGAATTTTGACTTTGACTTTGATTTTGACCTTGATTTGATTTTTCTTTCTCCATTATTTTTCTTTCACCCGACCATCTCTCTTATTTCCTTTCTCAATGCCATCATTTGCTCTTTTCTCAATGTCATCATTACCTGCCATGTTTTTTCAAAATTTCTTCTCCTCTCTTAATTTCTTCACATCTTTCTCTTATTTTAATCTCTCGCCCTCCTTTCCTCTGCATCAGTTCAATTTGTCTATTCACAACTTTTCTTCTGTCAGACATTTCAACATATCACATCAACTTCTTCTTTCTTTTTCATAATTCTAACTTTTCAAATCTCTATTTTCTTATCGTAGTCGTTGATTTTTTTTTTATTCTCTCCCATTTTACTTTCTTTTTCTCTCACAGCTAGATTTTTTTTAGCAATCTCACAACTAGATTAAGTATGGAATTCTCCCTCGTTTCTCCTCTGACAACTATTTCTCATTCCTTATTTCTTTTTTCATAGCCTTACGAGTCGTCTTCTGTCTTCCTCCTCTCGACGATGACTTTTTTTTTCTGATGGAAACAGCGGTGGCTTTTGGCAGTGATCTTCAACTCTGGTCAGGATCTTTCTTTTACGGAAAGGATCTTTACAACAATAAGTACGGTAGAGTGCTTCGAATTTTTTTTGGCAGTAACTTCTAAGTCATAGTTTTTCCTCTAATCGAACTCCTCTTTCCTTCTGTCATGATCACTCCTTACCGGACTTCTCCAAGCTTCACTACAACTTGTCCAGTAGCTTACTTCTATGCACAACAATAACCTACCATCAGCAACTGTCTGTTGCTCCACGCACGACAATAATCGATTGTTAATGGCTTTTCTCTTCCTCTCTTCAAATGCACTCTACCCTCCCTTCTTCAGACAGCATTGCCCTCTAGCTCTGATATCACTTTGTTAGAAACTGGGGCAAACACTGGAGAACAAGTTAGGTATTTGAGTGGTTTGCAAATATAGACTTGATCTAATAGAGATTACAAGTATATATAGAGTTGCTAATCAACTCTTTGAGTTACCAACATTAAAACCTAAAATAGAAATCCAGAAGACAAATATTCAACCGGGGCATCTTGGTTGAGATCCAGGATTTCCTTCGGTTAATTAGCAATGATTTAATTTGGGCAACACGATTATTAGTCTAGCGTCACAAGGATATTAACTTACGACGGAGAATTTTCAATTTTAGAAAAGTGAGTGCAAGGTGGAGAAGCTATAAAAATATCGCTTTTACTTAATGAGATTTCTCGATTTGCGGTTGTCCTTAAACAGGAAATTGACATTAAAAATATGGTTAGAAAGGAAAAAAAAAACAAAGATGGTCAACTTATGAGCAATTCAAATTGGATCGCATGATGCGATCAATAAATAATCAGATTTTGAAGATTTTGGTGCACTCAATCTCAAGTACAATCCTGATTTGGTCAGAAAGAAAAAAAACTATTCTATTAATTAGCTAATTCTGATTGGATTTTGTTGTTTATTTTTATTGCACATGTATTTAATTTGTACTGCCAGTTTGGTACGAGAATTTTTTAGTGATATCTTATTAGAACTCGCATAAAGAATTCTCTTCTAAGTCAGAATCTGCTTTGCTAGAGCTAAATCATAATGTCAATTCTTTTCTGTGTAAAATCTCTTCTAGAGATCTGAACTAAAAATGTATTCAGGTACCTTTTTGTTTCAATTATTGGGAGACAGGTGGGGAAAAGTATAGACTCTCATCAATAGGTTAAAGCAATAGGAAATGAGTTGGAATACGAATTTTTGGTGGCTGGGCGAAGACTTTGCATGAATGGACACCCAGCACCCACGTCTTACAATTCTGGAGCCCCAGACGCGTACCTCGTACCCTCTGCCGACAGGACGCCCATCAAAATGGCAGTCCACTTTCTAGTTTAAGCCTACTTTAAGGATTAAACAACTTTGGTACTTGTGGTGCTCAAACTCCTGTTATTTAAAATAACTAAATCTCAAATTTACAATACAAATTTCTGGGATTGAGAATTTGTATTTGCTCTTGGCTTTCCCTGTTCCGGAGCACTGCTGTTATTCAGGAATCTATGAGATTGAAGCAATTGACAAACCTGTGATCTGTGCTCATTTTCTTGTTACTCAGGCACAGTGCATGAACTTGATGCACTGCAACTTTCATTTCTGCGCAGGAATAAAATATGATCTGTTTCTCTTTTGATGCAGTTGCAGCTCATGATCTTTTTTAAAGATTCTAGGCACAGCATTGTCGTCTTGCACTATTCCTCCACATTCTTTTATTCATTTAATTGGTTCATGTTGCTATATCTACATGACCTCGTGATCCTTGCTGCTCTATTTTATTATCATTTGCTAATCAGTTCGGATTGAAGATTTCTACGATGATGCTAGAGACAAAAAAAAAATTGCGTGCTTGAATCGTAAACAGAGCACAACTCCCTTCGTTGAAATCGCAAAGCTTCTGATCCAGGATCGATCGTAATCGTGAAAGAGACCCTCGATCCCGCACCCTCCATGTAAAATCGAGCGACTGATTTGTCACATTACAAGGTATACG
The DNA here is from genome assembly GCA_027563935.2 of Costus lasius. Taxonomy (NCBI): domain Eukaryota; kingdom Viridiplantae; phylum Streptophyta; class Magnoliopsida; order Zingiberales; family Costaceae; genus Costus; species Costus lasius. The sequence goes on along the minus strand of CM050450.1, from coordinate 131,194,010 downwards.
CTCCTGTTTACTATGCTTTCTTTTTCGTTGCATTTCCTTCGTCCACGTATACGGCACATATCAGCCCATATTTTATTATTATTATTATTATTTCAGCTTGAAAGATGCTCAGCCCGTCCAGTGGCGCTGGCCACAACCCACATGACAATTGACAGTGTCGATGGCATCAATGTGGCGGCTCCACGGACTGCCATTTCTCCGCGCCTGTGCTTCACAGTTCAGACTGCGCTCTCGACCCTTGAGCCGAGAAAGGGTCAAGCCGCCCAAACCGAAGAGGACAACACCTAATGCAACTTGTGCCGATAAAAATCTGCTGCTCTCCTAGGTTTTGACTATACCTAAACCGCCGCTGCTGGTAAATTAGTTCGATGCTCATTCGATTATCATGCGTTGCAGGTATAAAAAATGCAGAAAGAAAAAGAATTTGTTGGATTCGCGCTGAGTCGTCTCGATTTGCTCCTGCTGTCCAATGTGGATCTGGTTATCCGTTCCCACTGGCTGCTCGTCTCTTTTCCTCGGACCTAGTCGTAGATTATTTTTTTTTCTCGTTGTTTTACCCGGTCAAAACTTTATGGATATGACTTGTCTATCGGGATTGGCCCTGAGTCTAGCTACCGCTACTCACTGGGTCCCATGAAAGCAAAAGATTCGATTGGACCCAACATAGTAGCTGTCACAATAATTGTATATTATTGCAAGTAGCCAACTCATCGTAAAACAATTTCTGGTTTAAAAATTCGATCAAAATAACTTATTAAATTGAGACTGAGGAAGAGGTTGATTCTATAATATAAGAATCGGGCAGTTCACCTGGCGACTCGTTTTTGAAAGTCATTGTCACCACACTAATGTTCTGCCTTGCTGGCAGTGAGAATGCAGTAAGAGAAAAATTTATCAGCGAGATGATTTGAATTTACTATTATTAATTTAAACTTAAATAATTTAATAAATTAAGTTATATTACTAATCTACTTATCGAGTTAATGAATTAATTTACTTATTAAGTAGATCATAACAAAAGCACTATCAAATATTATCTAATGTATATTAAATGGGGTTTTAGTACAGGGAGTTAGAAGTTATTTTAAGAGGGGGAGGGGGAGGGAGTAAAAATCCTAAGCGGGTACAACGGGATACCCGATCTAACTTTTTTTTAAAAATCTACCTTGGGATTCATGGGTGCACGAATCCTAAGGTTAAGAAACTCTTTCGCGGTACCCGCCTGAGAGTTTTTTTTTGGAAGGGGGGGTGTTAGTATATACTATGTGAATCTTTCACACTAGTTTAATTGCTAAAGCATATCTAAAGGTTTGTTTGGCCCCATTTTTTAAGAGTGTTTGATAATGAAAAACAAAAATAAAAAAAAAGTTAAAGTTAAAAAACTATAATTTAATCATTTTGTTACTTTTGCTTCTTAAAAAAAAGTAATTCACATGATTTTAATTAAAATTTTAAATATTATTATTTTAAATAATTTAAAATTTTAATAAAAAATTATTAATTTAAATAATTTAAAATAATATATTTATTTATTATTTTAAATTTTGATAATAATTAAAAAGTTATATACTCAACATATTATAAATTTTAATAGTACAGTAAAGCTTAGCTATTTAGATTTTTTATGCCAAGTGTATAAGACATTCATGTAGATTTTTATTATGTACATATAAATTATCTTTATTAAATAGAGTACATTATTCTTTTAACGGAGAATCCATATGCTAATATTATCATGTTTTAATTTTTTTTTTTACAATATTCAACAATAAGTACTCTCCAATCTATTTATTTCAACAAAATTTCAAAATTATTACTCTTGTTTATTGTCAAAGATTTTTGTTTGCCTAATTAAATTTGAAGGGGGTAAAGTAAACGCGTAAAACAATAATAAAAAAAAAAAGCAATTTGCCACCTTTTCTTTTCCTCCCTCGTCCCTTTCCCGTGCCTCCATCCGTTGCTTTTATTGAACTCCGACGAATGGACGGTCAGGATTCGACGCGTCAAATTTTCTCCTCGCCGACGAGCGCCTGATTGATTGACTTTGACCGATTCATTGATTGGCTGATTGAGACACATGCAGCCGTTCGTATCCTCGTCGTTTACCCCTTTTAGAAAGTGAATCGAGCTGCTTATTTTGGTGGGTGGGCAAAGGGAGAAACAAAATTAGCCAATTGAATTCATACGACATCGTTACTTATCTCGATTTGACGTTAAACGATGGATTTGACGGCTACCGTTCCTCTTTGTTCGTGTCAATCCATTTGGGATCATCTTTTTCCACTTTGGCGACGGGTGGCCGGTCGCTATTGGCATTGATAATTACCTTCTTACTATTTTCAGCAAATCAATGCTCGTAAGACTTTCGAACTTAGCTTTACAAGGCAACAAATGGCCGCAATAAATTTGTCCCCTCACAGTCCTTTCTTGTTGTAGCTAACAATTGCTCTCTAAAGGGAGTACTCGCCTTTTAATTCAACTCCGGCGCCCCGTAGCACGTATGCCATTTAATTCCAAATTTTCATGCCTACTTGTTTTAATGCTCTTGATATGTTATATTTAAATCACTTTATATTATCCAAACTTTAACTCTCACCATATTTATATTTTAGGGCTAAGCTAGTGTGTAATAGAAAAGAAAGAAAGTTAAAAGAAAAAAAAAATAAGAAAATAAAAAAGAAATAATTAAAAATTTTCTCTTTGTATTTATTTAAAAAAATTTAGAAAAATTGATAAACTCATCTCATCTTTTTATTTTTATACCGTAGATGACAACGATAAGAAGTGACAGTGAAAAAGCGTCAAGGAGAGGTGAGAGGCGATGATGACAACGACAATAGTGATGACAATAATAGCGATGATTTAGAAGATTACAAAAGAAATATGAGAGAAAGAGAAAACAAAAAAAAATGAAAATAAATATTAGAAGGCAAATCTAGAAAACAAATAGAATTATTTTCTCTCTCATTTTTTTTTATTTTTTCTTCCTTATTATAGTAGATAAACAGGGTCATCAGGTGGCTTTTAATGAGTCTTGCATTAGTATAAAATTCAAGATTGTGATATGAGATGTAACCTATAAGCTAAGGTAGTGAAATAAAGTATTTGTACCAAACTCATTGACTCCCTCTTATTAAACAAAGTAAGAAACTAAAAATATCATATTAAGCTACAAGTTGACAATAAAAAAATCAAATTCATTTTACTTGCTGTAGTAGATTGGTGCTCATAAAATTATTATTATTAAATATAAATTTAAAGTCATAACTAATTAGGATTTTTTAATAAAAAAAATTAATGTTTTCATCTAAAAAACTACTTGTTCAACCTTGGTTTTATTTTTGCACATAAAAAAAAGTTTCTCTATCAAGTAAATTAATGACGTCGCTTTTCCATGCTTATCCAAAAAAGGAAATATCTGAAAAGAGAGCACAAACCTAAACACCTCACTCATTGTCTCTAATAAATCAACAAAAGACGCATATCGCAACGGCTACTGTGCCTGTCAGAACCCACATGGATGCCCAACTTTGACGACATGTTTCTCTAATTAGGAAGAGGGTACATACTGAGTGATGTATCTCGAGTAGGTGTTATGCTCGTGGGCCAGGCATCTTGCTTTGGTACGTGTACGGCTTTTTATCCTTTCGTTTCTACGAGGCATAACGATTTAATTAATCCGGATGACGTAGCGCGATCGTGTCCGTCCGATTCGATCCGACGGCTCGGAGTCCCTCCGTCACCGACGATATGCTGTGCTTCTGCGCTCGGAGAACACCAAAACTGGGAAACCGGTTTCTCCCGGTCACCCCGCACACCGCATTGATTATTAGTTATTACTATTTGCTGCCTTCTCTATATAAGTCGGTATTGTTTGCAGCTCCTACCGCACGTCTCCTCTCCTCCACAGCGCCGCCACCGACGGCCGCCGGCCAACCCCTCGCCGATGCTGCCGGTCCTACTCTGCCGCGCGCCGTTTGAATATGTGATCCCAACTTAATAGGTTTCGCTTCCCTGATCTGCTTCGATCCTTTTTCTTCCTCGTTCTCCATGCGAACTCTTCCAATCGGATCCCATTTTGGGGATTGATATTTCCATTTGCTTGGATTTTGGTCTCAGAAAGGACAGATCGGGGAACGAACTCTGTAGTTGTTGCATTTGACGATTGGTAAATCAATGGTTGTTGATGTAATAATCATCGAGACGATTCTGCTTTGTCTTGTTTCTGTACTTGCTCTGGCTCTTCTTCCGAAAGTAATCGAGAACTAGATTTTTCTAGTGTAGAGTGTATTGAAATCAATCAATAGCTCAAATTGGACAAAGAAAAGGAAATTGTCTCGGTGATACGTTGAAGGGAAAAGAAGGATGTTGGACCTCAACATGGCGTCTTCCGGCGAGTCAACGGCTGTTGAAAGGAAGGCCTTTGCTGAAGGCACCAGCAGTGGAGTGCAGATGGTTGGCTCGGAGACCTCCGAATCATCAGTCCTCAACGCCGAGGTCTCCATTAATGCAGCGCCCGATGAGGACTCGTGTTCCACCCGGCCGGCTGCTGCATCTACCTTTGAGTTTGGCATTTTGAAGAGCTCTGTATCAGGAGAAGGCGAGAATGACGTCGACATCGACGATGATAGAAATGATGTTTCGCAAGAATCCTGCTTGATTACTAGACAGTTGTTTCCGTCGGAACCGGTGTTTCTGAACGAGACCCAACAATTAGTTGTGACATCTTCCTTGCCGTCATCGTCAAGATTGCAGCGGATGGATCTTAGTTTTTACCAGACCACTGTTTTATCGGAGACAAGAGTTTTACATCCGCAGCACTGGCAGCAACAACAACCACAGCCACAACCACAGCAACAACAGGTGAAGAAGAGTAGAAGGGGGCCTCGATCACGGAGTTCTCAGTATAGGGGAGTCACGTTCTACCGGAGGACAGGAAGATGGGAATCTCACATCTGGTTGGCATTTTTTTTCTACGCATCTGATTTCTTTTGGAAAGCTTCCTATTTATTGATTATAATTTTCTTATCTACAGGGATTGCGGAAAGCAGGTCTATTTGGGTAAGAATTCTCTAGAGTATTTGCTTTCTTAACTTCTTAGAGTTGTGATACTATGTTTTCTAATAATGTCTATTCCGATTGTCTGAGATGCCAATAGGAGGCTTTGACACTGCTCATGCTGCTGCAAGGTAGGAATCTTGTTCGTCATAACTCCATATTCATTTCTGTTTTTCGTGTTTTTAGAAAAAACTTCTCTGTGGTCTGAGACTCTGATAGTCTGATTGCAGAGCATATGATCGAGCCGCGATCAAGTTCAGGGGAGTTGATGCTGATATCAACTTCAATCTTGGTGACTATGAGGAAGATATGAAACAGGTAAATGAAATCAATGGAACACATTGTTTAGTTGTACTGGTAGATGAATAAGTAAATTTAATCAACTTCTTTTAACCTTGGTAGATGAGGAATTTGACAAAAGAAGAATTTGTGCACATACTTCGACGACAGAGCAATGGATTTTCAAGGGGAAGCTCCAAATATAGAGGAGTGACCCTTCACAAGTGTGGTCGCTGGGAAGCTCGCATGGGGCAGTTGCTTGGCAAGAAGTAAGAAAGTTCTTCTCTGTTCTTGCTCAACCAAAATTTTATTTGAATTAGGGTTGGTTCATGATCTTTGTGTACCCTCTTAAGACTCTACTTACGTATTGCCACTTGAGATTCATTGTTCAATCTTGGGTCAAGCCATGACTATACAGTCTTAGACGTTGGCGGTACAATAATAGATTTTGTAGAAGATCAGTCAAGCTACTCTTTACTTATGAGAATGCAATGCTTTGATGTGCAGGTACATATATCTTGGCCTATTCGACAGCGAAATAGAAGCTGCAAGGTCCTTCTCAGTATAGATTTCTTCATTTTTGGCTATATTTCTCTTGAAACTTTATCCAACTTCCGAAGAGTCCCATTCCCATACGAATATTGCGTTTTCTTTAGGGCTTATGACAAAGCAGCTATAAAATGCAACGGGAGAGAGGCTGTGACCAATTTTGACCTGAGTAACTATGAGGATGATCTTGTTACCGAGCCGGACAGTGATGGTATGATCCCGACCTGCAGTTCGTTTACTTTTCTTGGATGTGAAATACGCGAGGCTTTTGATGTAAAGTTCAGCAAAAGTCTTGATTTAATCTAATGTTTTTATCATCCCTTTAGGCCATAATGTTGATTTGAGCTTGAGGATTTCTCAACCTTCCACACTCAGTCCACAAAGGGACCAAAATCAGCCAGATTTCCTGTTTCATAATGGTTCATTGGAAGCTGCTTCTGCAAAAAAGATCAAGCTGGTATAAATGTAGTCTCTCTTTTACTTTTAGATTTCTCTTTATCATAAAACAGATTGTGTAGATGAGTGGCTATCATTTTCCTATTCAATGTTTCCTCTTTCTCAAGTGATCTTCTTGCAACTACTATAGTTGTTTTAGAATGCCATTTTTGGCCGTTTTGATATTGGTAATTGTCTTAGGAAATAGGAACAAAAGTGCTGCCTAGCTTAACTTTCTTTTTGAAACTTTGCCCGACATAGATTTTCTAAACAAAATGTTGGACCAGTTTGTGCTCTTGGTGCCCCACCAGGAGCATTACTTGGATGAGAAATAGATGAGAGAAAAGTTTGTTGAAGATAGCTGTACATGATGCTGATTGGCACCTATCTTATTTCTGCAGCAGAATAACCACCCTCCTTGGCAACCAACTCATATCCCAAGTCATAGCCATATTCCTCCTGAGAATTCGTATGCTTGGGCAGCTCGAAGTTCTGCTTTATTTTCCACTACAGAGGTACTCTTTGGAAAAGTTGTTTCCATTTCTTTTTCTTGGTTGTGGTTGTCTTTGTCTCGATTCTGTGGACAACGCCTGAAATCTCTACAGTTAGATACTGCTTAAACTGTTCAATGCACATGCTTTGGGATGTATCAGCTAATCGGGTGCTCTTCTTTCTTGGATTCTGGCAATTTTTTTGTTGGCATCAGGAAGTTAAATTTATAGTTCTCTAGTGGTCTTGCCAGAAAGAGACACCTGATAAGTCCTCTCTGAATCAGTCTATAATGCTGTTTTCCAAGAGGCATACGTCTTATCCTAGATGCACAGTAAGCCAAATGGTTTATGCTTTGTACAGCCTATTAGTCTAGTTGCTTATATTTTATTAGTTGCCTACGTTTTTGATATGGGTTTGAACCTGTCAAACTTTGTCTTGCTATAACTAAAACGCCGCTGACAAGCTGTCATGGGCCCACCTGATGCTGAAATTATATGTTCCATTCTTTTATGTGCTGCAGAATTTCGAAATGTGGATGACGAGATCAAGATTGGGCAATATGATTTTACAGTTTAGTTCGGCAATATGATTGTACATTTAGTTTCAAAAAGAAAACTATATTATCTCAATAGAATAATCATGCAACTCCACCAATTTCCACATATTTGGCGTTTTATCTTAGTTAATTAGATGTCGATGATCTAACTTCTAAGTAGTAAAACATGGAAGCAAATTTAGTTTAATTGTTCACACTAATAATTGCTAAGTTGCTTGCTTCGGAGCTTGGCTTTGGCGCAATTCTATTTTATGTGATCAGTTCCATGCTTACCTAGCAGCCTATGGCTGCTTCCAACAAAATGCAGGAACGAACCAGAGAAAAAAGGCCAATTGTGGGATTGCAATCTCCTTCAAACTGGCCATGGCAGGTTCCTGGTCCAACTCCTTTGCCGCTGTTCTCTTCTGCAGCATCATCAGGATTCTCGACTGCCACAATAACAGCTGCCACTGCCCCGTTGAAGCCGCCACTCTCAACACCATTGTGCCCAACCAAAAGGCATGCGTAGTTACTGCTACTGAAGCTACGACAGTTGGGTGTGAGGAATGTAAAATCTCTATACCAGGGGAAACGCAGGGATGGTCAACTGAATAATTTGTCGGAAAGGTGCTTTTTCTAACTAATAAGTTGCAACTGTTGTGCCTATAATTGTAGAACAGGGATAAGGCTGTGCACATGGACTCACCCCTAGTATTTGCTTTGGTGGAAGTTTCTTGCATTAGCCCATTCATCTCCTGTTATAGCGAGTGTTAAGCTCCAATTCTTGCTGGCCTGCCCCTGGACATGCCATATTGGTGCGCCTCTTGATTTGGGATTGGCTTTCCGGTGAATGTTTGGAGGTTTTTAAGTGATTCCTCTTTTTTTTAGTTGTTTTTGTGGCTTTACAAATTAGAAACCAGTAGTTCATGGAGAGGGTCACTATGTTGTATATGCCGTCTGCATAGCTCTAGCTATAGTTATTTGATGATTTCATTTTACAGAACAGCGTAAAGTTTTAAAATTAGTTATCATTTCAATGATACACACTCATAAAGCTGAATAGTTAGAATACTACTGCGGTAGCAGCATTCATTACTAACATGAAAGAATAGGTATTTTGCTGAGCAATAGTGTTAATTTCCCTTTGCATTTCATTCATTTTCTCAGCATGTGCTTCAAAAGCATCACTGTACCGCAATGTATTTATCTCTATCAGAATTTTGTTGTGGCCATCACCCGGTATTCTATTAATCCTTAAGCCATCATTTTACCGGTGTTTCATCTACCATTGTTGGCTCATTGCTATCCTTGTGTGATAATTTTGAGGATAAAGCTAATCACATTTTTTTATGTATTTTGCATAATACGTGTGGAGGTCTACGATCAATTAGTTTTAAATTACATTTGTTTGTTGGGCTTAGAATTGTCTAGTTTTTGGGAGTACCTTCCAATGTAAAATTAAGCCTTTGAGTTTATATATAATTTTGGATTTAGAAACTAAAAATAATCCTTTAATGATACTAGGTGATCCAATTTTGGCACTCCTGTTGCTTTTGTTAACTTTAATAATTATCTCTTGCGTGAGTTGAAGGAAGAAACAAGGTCAAAAACATATTTTACCTGTTTAACTAGCACTACATACGGGTTCATAACACAATGAAGCTAAATATGTTATTTTGGGATGAATTACACATCAATAGTTACATACTAAAATTAACCCTTTCTTTTTTTTAAAAAAAAATTTAGTTAGAATTATAATATATTTGACGAAAAACTTCTTTCATTTTTATCGACATCAACTTTCTCATGATGTATAAGGATTTAAAGATTTTTGTATGAGAGAGTGAAATTTATTCTATACGTGTCTAAACTTGCATATATTTACATATGATATAGTTAATTTTTACAAAGCCCGCTTGTAAATCTTTTTTTTATATTACACTTAACATTTCTCACTTTTAGTGAATTATCCACCTTTTTGTCCATTTATGTTTCTGAGCCGCTAATGTCATATTTAAATAACAAAATAACTCTTTAAGTTGTATGTATAACATGTCCAATTATGCTAATCTCTATTAACCTAATTTAGTCTAAAAAAACGCAAATGAGTAATTAAGATGGATAATTTGCTAGTGACACAAAATAAACATGTGCAAAGTGATACAAAAAAATAGTACAGGCTAACATGACAAAAGGAGACTATCCTAATATATATATATAGACTCGCACATACAAGCGGTTGACCCTATTTATCACTACGTCAATTCTTCTGATTTGGTTAGAATTGGGCTAAAATAGGAAGGGTAAGGTTTTGGTAGCAGTGGACCCACCCAATAGTAAATCCATAATGTAAATGTGATAGAAAGATTAACCAACAAAATCATAAGCATATAAAGTGTAATTATAATTAAATATTTGCACCATGTAGCCATATATGAGCTCAAATTTTGACATGAGCCTAGAGCCTAACGTGATAATAGAATTTGATATAAGCAATGAGCCGCAAGGCTATGCGCTTGATCTTGAATTCAGCGCAACAAAATGTGTTTAGTTAGAAACAAAGAAAATTGAAAGAAAAAAAATAAAAAAGAAGAAAAAAGAAAAAAGAAAAAAAAGTAATTAGAGTTTTTTTTTGTGTTTATATAGGAGGAAAGAAAGTTAGAAAGATTAATAAACACATTTTATTTTTTTATTTTTATATCGATGATGATAATGAGAAGCGATAGTGAAAAGACAATGACGAGAAATGAGAGGCGACAATGAAGAGACGGCGATAGTGACGACGATGACGATAACGACAATGGCGATAGGCCTGTGAACGAACCGTGAGGCTAAAATTCGAATCGAACTACATCTACCGGTTCAAGAAAAATACTAACCATTCCCGAACCGGTAGACCAGTTAACCATTTTTTTGGTCGATTAATCATTTTTTTGGTCGGTTAACCGCCGGTTTTTGGTTAACCGATTGATAATTAAATATTTCAAAAAATTAATTTTTAAGTTAGTTTTAATTATTATTTAATAATTAAATATTTTTAAAAATTAATTTTTAAGCTGACTTTAATTATTAAATATTTTTTAAAAAATTAATTTTTAAGTTAATTTTAATTATTAAATATTATTATTTGATAATTATGTATGTAAAATAATTAATTTTTAAGTTATGGTCAATGGGTTTGGAACCCATGACCGGCTAACTTGCAAAATAACTTTTGACCATTGCACTAGATAAACAATGAAAGTATAAGTATATATATACTAGTCGGTTCGGTTAACCGATGAAATTTTTTTCCCCGAATCGTAACCGAACCGAACCGAACCATTATACCCTAAAAACCGACCGTGAACCGAACCGATCCATTCGGTTAACAGCCCAATCGGTTAGGTTCGGTCTGTTTTTTGATTCGGTTTGATTTTTTGGTTTTTTTGAACAGCCCTAAATGGCGATGGCGATGACAACAACAACAATGACAACGATGACAATAATGACGATGATGAAGATTGCAAGAAAAGCACTAGACGAAAAGAAGAGTATAAAAAATAAAAGAATGAAAATAAACATTAGAAGTGTAAATCCAGCTTTCGTCCAATTTTCTGCATGATTTAGGCGGAAAGTAAATAATGCTATTTTTTTCTCTCAATTTTTTTAATTTTCTTTCTTTAGTTTCCATTCATTCTACTAAACAAGATTTTATAGCTCTTATCCCAATTTTCTATCTATTCTTTCCTCATTCCCAATCTTCTCTACATAATACATGAGTAATACTTAGTGACCAAGCTAAGTTGGTTGACTTTATAGTATAACTTAAATCACACCAAGAATGAAAGAGTACTAACTAGGGATGGCAACGGGATAGGTCGGGGGTCAAGTTTTGCCATCTCCAACCCGACTTCGACTTCCCCAAACCCATCCCCGACCCTGACTCCGAACCCAACAGGTTTAGAAAATCCAACCCCACACCCGACCTCGCAGGGAAATCCGACCCCCGACCGGCCTAAAAAATAAGTATATATTAAAAATAATATTTTAAAATTATTTTTTATTCCATATTTATAATATATAAATAAAAAATACTTTACATAAATTATACAATCATTTTTATATCAAACTACTATAAATTTAGTACCTAAATTATAACTTAGAATGGGTAAATTTATCATTTTAATGATCGGAGCGGGTTCGGGGTCTGGTTCGGAGCAAGTACCTGAATTTCCATACCCGACCCCGATCTGACTTTATCCCGTCGGGTTTTCCCTGAACCCAACCCGAGACCCAGTCAACTCGGGTTTTCCCGTTGACTTCGGATCAAGGCGGGGCGAGGATGAGTTTTCTTGCTATCCCTACTAATAACCCATAAACATATTGATTGTATAATCACATTATACTACGATATGGGTGGCCGATATGTGCTTCCAATTGCATTAGAATTTAGAATCAAACAACTACTATAGTGTCTGCATATAATTAACGTCAAACTAATTACAACGTTCAGATAATTGTGCTTTATTGTATATCAAGCACAAGAGCAGATTTTACATATATTTGATAATCAAAAACTGTTGCTTTTCATAAAAAATGACTTTGTAAGAAAGTAAACATACTTATAGCATAAATTAATAAAATACATGTTGAAAAGAAAGTAAATAATGTATTATTTGGCAAAACAAGACAGTTAATTTTCGAAGGTATTTTGATTATTCTATGAATATGAGTCCTATATTGCAATTCATAGAAATGGGAGACCTACTTTGAAAAAAGAAAAGAGAAAAAAAAAATGGCAACACGTGTTGCCATTTTTTTTTACATTCAAATCATCGGAGCTGAGATACTTTATTTAAGATTTGAATAAATTTTAGCCTCATTAGTTTTTAGATTTATTTAGTTTGTTTGCAGATATCTAAATTTAATGCATTTTATTTTTTTTTAACTAAATTTAAATTGTGAAAAAAGATTTTTTTTTTCTCTTTTATTTTCTTTGTTTATTTGGACGAATGAAAAATACAAAAAAATAAAATGTATTATAAGTTTTTCTTTAATGTATTTATTTAGAAGGAAAAAAATTTAAATAATTAATATATGCATCTAAAATTTTATTTTTTATTTATATTACATATATACTATCAATATTATTTTTTTCACCCAAATTTTAATGATAAATCAAATTTAAGATTTTTTTTTATAAAAAATATGTCTTATAATAAAATTAGAAATTGGGCTACCTTTGATATATCTAGAAATTTTTTTATAACAAATGCTCTTTAATTATTTACTACAAATCTAAATTTTGAATATTAATTATAACTAGAACAATACTATTTCTCAATATTATCATCCTCTTGTTAATGGTAGAATACTTACAAGTTAAAGATATGGTTACCAAAAATTAAACTTTATGTGGCTGATTTTTGGGTACATTCAAAATTATATATATTTTAGTTATTTCTTATGGTTAATTGTCACTGACATGATTTAAAATATGTTAAAAAAAATTATTAATTGCATGATAACTAGGTTTGTTTGACCCCGCTATTAATAGCTTTATAACTATGCTAAACTGTACTATATTGTACTGTGTTGTATTGTCAAAATTTATAATATGTTTGGTTAATAACTTTTTAACTGCCGTCAAAATTTAAAATAATAAATAAATATATTATTTTAAATTATTTAAAATAATAATATATTTTATTTTTTAGTATTAAAATTTTAAATTATTTAAAATAATAATACTTAAAATTTTAAATGAAATAATGTAAATTATTTTTTTGAAGAAGTAAAAGCTGCAAAAGCTTCAAATTGTAGCTTTTTCAATTTTTGTTTTTTTGTTTTTTTTTTCTGCTTTTACTTTTTATTACCAAACAGTTTTTTTCTACTTTCTGCTTAAAAACTGATTAAAATCAGCTTAAAAGCGAGACCAAACATACCCTAAGCATACATAAGTTGACCACATGTTGAAAAAAAATATAATATATAAAAAATCTTTAACCCCTCTCTCTCAAGAAAAAAAACAATGTATAGTCTTTAACTCTTTATATCATAATCTCATTTTTCTCTCACAAAGAATCAGATGCCTCACAACCTCTCCTTTCTTCACGTGGGAACAAACTAAATTTTTTTAGGAAAAATAAATTAAATTTGATTGAACTGGTGGCTTTAATCTATTTTTCCTACAATATATATTAAAAAATTTCTGCCACATGAATAATATTTAGTTCAAATTCTAAAATTAAATTAGTCTAGTTAAATTATAACTTCTTATTATTACAACATTATTATTATTATTGACTTAAAATAAAGCGAAAAAAAGTCGTGAAACGGATTTTGAAGAGGGAGCGAATTAGGGCTAAAGTGGAAGCGTCGATCCAGGAAGATTCCGCGATTTTGGAGGCGTCCCCAAAAGGCCAAAGGAGGGCGGAGAGGCAAGGCGGCGGGCCGGGGAATAAATAAAGCGAGCGGCTTCAAACAACCAACTCAGCTACGCACGCACAGGCGCAGGAGACGACGGGAGGCGCATTGAAGACCAGAACAACTAAAGGCCAAAGGACAAAGAGATATGGCGGAATCCAAAAGCAGATGCAAAGCTGCTGCTAAAGCACTGCGTCTCCGCCACAGCCAGAAAAGAAAATTTACAATAAAGACGGCACAGAATATTATCGGCACGCTCACCTGGCTTCCCAATTCTTCGCCGTGCGCGTACAAGCCATTTGATTAATCGCTCGGGCTTCAATGGCTGCTGCTATTGGGAGTTTATCCTCCCTTACTTTTAGCCGACAACCTAAGAACGCCCGACGCGAGAAGATGATCAAAGGCCCGCCGCGGCTGACCTAGGTGGGAAAATTTTCTAAAAGCACCTCTAAACTTGGAGAATATTTTCTATTGAACGACCGAAACCTTTGTTGGGTCCTTAGTTTTTATATTAAAAATATTTTTTTAAAAAAAATATATAAAAAAATAATTTATATGTTCTAAATTTTTATATCAATATTGTTTTAAAAAAAAATCATCATCATCAAATTTTTACGATAATATTATCTTAAAAATTTCTACAATAAATTATCATAAAAATTTTATGATGATGATTTTTTTTAAAACAATTATGTTGGGTCCTTCACTAGAAAATTTTCTCCTAAACTTGTGCAAGGGCTTATGTTTAATTAATAATATATTATTGTTTTTGAATAATTTTACTCGGTCACAACTTAATTAAGAAATGGGCAACCAATGTTTGGGCAGGGAAGATAGTGTACGGAATTGAGTTCAGGGGATGGTGTTGGGGGCTAATAACAGCATCATGGATTATGAATTGTTTTTAATTTTTTCTTGCATAAAATTTTATTTTCGATTATTTCTACTTACGCAGGTCCCACCACCACTATAACAATTCCACTTTTTCGGAACATAATTGATTTACTTCACTAGAATGCTTCCACCTACTCACTTCGTTACCCTATCTAACCCGACTTAGAGTTTGACTACAAACCGAGCTAAGGCAAGTAAGTGGACGGTACGCACTGAGGAGAGTCGCTTACTGCTTTATGTGATTCGGGTGACCGCATTAAACCAATGCCCTCGCCGCGGAAAGCGACGCGCGGCACCTTTACCCGGGCGCACATTCGAAGGCAGCATAAGGTCACCGGAGCGGTGACCCAAACCGCGACGCCGACGTGGCCACGACCCGGACTGGGGCGATTCGCGCGGAGAGCCTGGGTTTTGATCTGGTACGCAACGGCTGCACGTCGACATCTCGACTGCTCCCCACCCTCACTTGTGCCACGTCACCGCTCGCTCGGGCCCCTCAGTATCAAAGCCGCCTCTCCCCCTTTGCCTTCATATATCTGCGTAGAGAAGCCCCCTCGCCCGCCTTTTTTGTGTCGGACTACTAAAAACCTACGTCTCCCTCTCCCTTGCTTCCCCCCCTCAGCAATGGCCGTTCTCTACTGCCTCGTGAGCTCCGCCTTCGCCCCGACTTGATCTCTCTCCGTTCGTCACCCACGTCCCCATCTTCTTCGTACTCGCGTCTCCATTTCTGGTCTGGATTGCAGAAACCTCTCGGTTCGCGCGCGGTAGATTCTTGGAGTGAGGCCCCCGTCCGCCATTTGGATCAGTGACGAAGGTATCTCTCGAATCTCGGTCAATCTATTTTGTACATTTTATTTCCGTTTGTTATTCCGTTCGTAAGGGATTCTTATGCGTCTCGTGGCCTCTGCGATTGTGGTTTTGAATCGTACACTTCCGCGCCCTCTATGTGCTTATTTCTCGCTGGAACCTTGGGGACTCGTGTTTGGTTCAATACTTTCCTGGATCCTTTATATTGATGACAACCAGTGTCCTTTTTGTCCTTGCGTAGTCTGTGATTTTTTTTCTCTTGAGGAACTTGCGTGACAGATGGAACTCGCCGTAGTTCTGCGTGTTCGTATCTTTAGAATTGGCGCTTTTTCTATTTCTTCTCTGTTGCTAGTTAGTATTCTGTTGATGGCAATCCTAGTCTTTGACTTTGGGAGGTTTGGCTTTCAGTTATAGTTCATTATTGGTTTGTATTTTTCGATTTATTTCCCGTGGTTATGATAATATTATAGGCAATAACTGGCGGCTGCTTTCTTCTGACATTAATCGGAAAGCTGGTTGTATATATATTTTCGTGTCAGCCTTTTGTTTTCATTCTTCAATTTTACGCAGTAGTGGATTTATTTATTCATTTAAATAGCTTCTTTATTTGAGGTCAGCTCCTTATTGGAGAAATTTCCCAAAAAATATTTTGAATTTTGGATCCCACTCCACATAGTATTTATTCAAAATTGCTTGTTCCTTTGATTTATTTCCCTTCCGTATCATGTTAATAATAGGCGACAGTGGTTGGATATAGTTTTTCGTGTGAGGAGGCAGCAGAATGTGTTTGGCGTCTTCTTGGTTGACAAAATACACACCATCAGTTCAACCGAGAGGGTAGTTTGTTTGATGGGAAGTGTCAATCAAATCAGTCCCGATGAGGCTGAGAACAGTGGGATGGAAGAGCGCAAACAACACATCCAGTGTGAACACAAGGACGTGAGGAATGTTATCTTCAAGGATGGACAGGGTCTCTCCGAAGAAGATGAGTCCCAAAACCATGCGGTACTTGAGGATATGGACAATAATGATACCCCATCATTTGCACAGCAGGCTGGACTGCAGAAGCAGCAACGACAGCCTTCTGGGCCAATTGTCCACTGGGACAGGTTTCTTCCTGTTGGAGCTCTCAAAGTTTTACTTGTCGAAAATGATGATTCCACACGGCAAGTGGTCGGTGCCTTGCTACGTAACTGCAGCTATGAAGGTAACATCCTTAAATCTTTTCTTCTGATAATCTGTCATATATAGTGCTTTTTCATCTTACTTTCTACCATATGGATTTGCTTAAACATCAAACAGATCCTAACAGAATACACACCAAATTAAAATTTTCCTTATTCTATTTCTTTTTTTGTCCCTGGAGGTTGCCTATTACTTTGTATGTCAATATGCCGTATGACCTTGGATTTTAGTTTAGCTGACAAATAATTGTCTTTACAACATTATTCTTGTGGAACCTTGATTTAACTTTCTACTCCTAGTTTATTAACGCCCTTGTCCTGTGCTCACCTTGCAATAGTTATATTTCAAGCATCTCGTTCTCATTATCACTTTCCAAACCTTAATGGATGTTCTCTTTACTCCGAAATATTAGTTTCTCCATGATATTTGTATCACAATATAATATTTTGAGAAAATATGAGACAGGTCTTAGTGTCGTACAACTGAACAGACATAGTGTAATTAGATATGTGCAGTAGTTATTACCATATTTGATTTGCTTGAACATAGATGCCGGAGTAATAATCTTAAGGTGGATCAACCTAAAGAAATATTTATCCTTTTTATTGACTAATTATTATGTTGCCTAAATATAGTTTTTATCTAATTTAGATTAACATAGTTCACTTCAGATGTTCTTTTAGTAAAATTCTTGTAGATCACCAACTTCAATACTATACCTTTTGTTATCTATTTGTTGATTTATTAATAATGAGTTTGTAATTGCGAGAACCATTTTTTCTATATATGAATAGTTTGAATGCCAAAACGACAGTGTCTTTCTTTAGTTCTCTCTCTCTCTCTTTTTTAGTTTTATTTTTGCTCTGTTCATAAATATTGGTTCAGTAATATGATATAAGTAACAGTGTGAATAAGCTCTAGTTTTTTCTAAATTGTTTGGATCTAGTGTTAGCTTAACGTAGATGATTCACTGAATTGAGTATTTGTACACTACACTATTTTGCTAAAATTACACGTGACCTCCTAAATTCTACTAGTCCTGCATCATTTTCATCTCAAAGCTTGTGATTTATCTATACCCCATATAAACATCATCTAAGGAACGCCAAAGTCCCCATTTGGCGATAGCCACAATATAACTTCCTACTAGAGCAATAACTGCATCTATTTATTGTCATTGATGGATAGCTCTAGTAAATTTCTTCACTTGGCATTATATTTTCGCTATGGGCAATTAGTTTGCACCAATTTGATATGTAAGATCATTAATAAGTGCTGGATCGTTACTGACATGATCGGATGATATTGTTGAGATGAATTTATGTTATCATTTATTCTAATAGCTTAATTTGTTAGGCAAAAATCCATTATATGTATTTATAATTTAATTCTCCCATCATGATTAAGCTACTAGCTTTGAATCATAGACATAACACATTGGGAAACTAGACTTTATTGTTACAAATAAGGGGTAAGCTAGTATTCAATCCCTTCCAATTGGATCCGATATGATGTTGAGATTCATTGGATCCTAAATCTTAAGCTATTAGGAAAGAACCCCATTAACTTACATATAATTTAATAGGTATAAAATGAAGGGTTTTTGAACTTTTGTATGTTATTGGTTATATAAGAAACAATTGTCAGAAAGAAGCAACTTTTAATTGAATGGCACTGATTTTCTCATTGAATACTATGTTTTCATTTTGATAGGAAATTATTGTATGAATTGTATAAATCATTAAATATTTCCAAAGTTTATATTCCATAAAATGTGTTGATTTACTTTGTACTTACACATACCCAATATAACTTCAACATGAAAATATAATTACTATTCTTGCTAAAAGAGATTGGAATATTAGCACGAAGTGGGGATTATAGTAAATATATATTTTCTATATCTTTGTTATCTTTTGAAGGAATAAAAATTTGAGAGAATAAGATTCTAGATATTTTAAAGATATTCAATGAAATAAAATATTATATTCTTATAGTTACTATATATACTAAAATGATCGTATGATATATTAAATTATAAACAATATATAAATTGGTATGCTAAAATAATATACATATTAAAAATAATATATATATATATATATATATATATATATATATATATATATATATATCTAAGATAATGATATAATAAAATAAATATATTAAAATGGTATATGAATTGCATATATTAAAATAATATATAAAACATATTTATTTAAAATAATCAATAAATATGTGTAGTACAATAATAATTTGTATTAAACTAGAAATGCTAAAATAATGCATTTAGATAAATTAATAATATATTTCAATGTAGAAAACTCGTCTAATGATTAAAATTATATACTAGAAAATCAGGTATTTATTTAAATATTATATATTTAGTATATTGAATTATTTTGTGTTTATAATATGTAATGATGTTTTTGTTATTTATATTGCAATTAGAAGTAACATTCCTATAGGCAAACATATACATATGTGTACAGATATGTACATAACCCAAGCAAATACTAGATAACCATGCACAACGAACATTTCAGTTTCATGTTCCCAGCAACCTGATGAGAATATTATTTTATTTGGGAATCTAACATTCCAGGAACCAAGTACCTCGAGAATGATGCTACTTCATGGCACTAATGAAATCAATGCTTATTAATGCGTAGTCATCTACGGGTTGTTTGAAATTTTAACTGGGGTATTTTCTGCATGAGATTGGCTTGTAAAGATCCCACTAGGATTAGGATTGTCACATGTTTAAAACCAAATGACTGTAATATGTTAAAGATTTTACGAATTATCTTAAGAGACATATACCATACTTCTTTAATTAAATATAAGCAAGATTTAGAACCTAAAACATTTAATAAATATTAACCTTAAATTTTGTAAGATTTTGACTTCCCATGTAAATAAGCATGCAAATCAAATTTTAAAAGATAACAAAGTTTTTATTTTATAACATAACAATAGACATAGTTTGTTGAAAATGGGTAAAAATAAATAATGTGCATGTTATATTAACAAATAACATAATTTTCAAGTGAATAAGTATTGTTTGTGTAATTCAAAGAAGAACCATCCACTCACTAAATTTTAAAGGTAATGATAGATTCATTGTATCTTATGCTTATTTCCACTAAGTTGTTGCGGGTGGAGAGGACTTATATGAACAAATATTTTGAGTAATTTTAGTACATATCATTTTTTTTACAAATTATTATTTACATATTATATAATATATGCAAGTTAACCACATATTTCCTAGAAGGCAAGAACACAATACGGTTCCTACTATATCTCAATTTTTTCCTGATCATCTTTTTATGTAGAGATTTTGACCTCAAGTAGATAGATAAAGAAATAAAACATTCAATTCAATCCTAATACTGTCATCCCTATTCTTCGAAGTGATGATTGACTATTCTTTGATCCCTATTTTCCTTTTTTGTGTATTTTCTTTGTTTCATTTATTAGTGGACAAGAAACATTATTGAAAAGTGGGAAGAGAAAAATACTGTTTATTGTCTTGATTTGATGTTGGTTTGAATGTTTCACCATATTTGTACCAACCTGTCAAACACGTCTTCCTACCTAGGAACAGGGTCCATAAATTGGAATGTATAATTATAAGATCCTATTATTTTATGCAAAAAAAAAGTAGTATTCTATACAATTATCACATCCAAATGAAAAATAGTAGCTCATTTCACATCTAAATTCAAGAGATATAGTACAATTATATTAGCGAGTTTATTTTTTTGGGTATTATTCAAATACTATGTAAACTATACTTTTAAGTACTAATCCATATGGGTTGATACCTCTCATACTTATCAATTCAAGATGTAAGTATACTGGTGTGATTGTTACTAGTATATTTGTGCCAGTACACCTATTATATATTAGTTTGACACTAGATCGATACACTAATATAAATTAAGATTGAAAACCCTACTGTAAACTAAGTATTAACAAATAGTGATTATTGAAGTACATGAAATAAGATCTAACATATTAATTCACAAGAAATAGAATCATTAATTAGGGAGGATATGACATACTAATAAATAAAGATTGAGAAACATAATTGTTTGTGGTTGAGAATAACCAATGACAATATTAATATGGAGAGAGTAAAGGACATGATGAGAGCGAAAGATGCATAAACTGCAACAATTGTTAGCAAATAGTGTTGATGTATTGGATATATGTTATTGACTTAGTGAATATGATTAACTTGGTAAACTTGGGTAAACTCACATAGGTAAACTCAAGATTTTAGCCAAGTTTACTGAAAGCCTAATTCTGCACCTGAGTTAACTCACTAGGGATATTTAAGAATGTAGAATCGGAGTTCAGATGAGTTGACTCGCTAGTTTGACAACCATACTATCAACTGGTGTTGACACAATATTAGTGAACTACATCGAGCTAAGTTTAGCTATAACCCACTTAATCAAATAGATTAATGTTGATTTTCTTCAATGGATTATTGTATATAAAATTTTAAAAATAAATATTGTGTTAATTGGAAGGAGACAAGAACAAGGATAATAAAATAAAATAATTAAGTGTATATTTCATTGTTAGAAAGGGCCTCTCTATTGCAAGCTCCTAGTCTTGATACTATAAGAAAATAATGTTGCATTTGGAAAGTTAAGCGCCTCTCTATTGCAAGCTCTTAGTCTTGATACTATGCGAAAAAATGTTGCATTTGGGAAGTTGTCATAGTAGTATGCGGAATGATTACACATGTCTAAGATACCCACATCTCAAATTGATTGTGTAATCTCATATCAATATTTAATCATCTAAGGTGCAACTAAAGACCAGGGTTGACCTAGCATTGATGTACTTCCATGAGCTTTGAATGGGGATGTACAAATGAAGAATCATTGCTATGTTGTGATAGGTCATGATAAGCCTATGATCCATATGCATACCCACGGTTGTTTGACAATAATGATTCAATGGATAGATCTTTGCAAAGCTTTCTCTTGTACACAATCATGAGACCATTTTCTCAACCCTTTTTGTAGTAGAATGCTCTGTTTGGTGTTGTGATTTTTGTTAAGTGGAATGGATGAAATTTTGCTCCTTTTTGCATGGCTTATGGTGCCGGGGTGAGGGCACAATTATTTCACCACACGTGTATCCTCTATCACCATCATTTGCCTTGCATTAGTGTTAACATCTCTAGAATCATCCAAATCTCACATCAAACTACATTATCAAACAGTGAAAAGGTATCACCATCATCACATTCTTCCACATCAATATGATATTGACAATCAATAAAATGTAATTTTCCCTTTACGTCATCTTGTGTTGGCATGATGATATGCTTTGTGACTTGTAAGTTGAACAAGGCTTAGTATCTCCTACTTTCTCTAAACATTATTGTTTTGATCAGCTTCCTTCACATCATTAGTTAATTCTTCCTCATTTTGGAGTGTGGATCACAAATATATTAATACCAAATCAATAAGTTCAATTGGCTAGACCAATTTTGGTCATAATAGTTCTTTGGCAATTTTGATCTTTTATAATTACTAGATCGATATTAGGTATAATTCCTAATTCTTTTAGTTTGCCCAATGATATAATCAAAGTTTGATCCCTTATGAAACGATGCTTATATTGCAAGTTTTTGTCTGCATTTGGTAGCGTAAAATAAGTGCAACAGTCATTATGCGGTGATTGAGGTTGAAGCTGATGTGCCTGAGATAGAAATGATTGATGTTGGGTTACTTGAGCTCAAAAGTTTGAGACATCAAGGACTAGAGAGCATGAGATTTACGGACACCGAGATGCCAAGAGCCTAAAATGCTAAGAGTCTGAGATGTTGAGAGCTCAGGATTAGTATCTCGAAGCTCGAGACATAGACTTACCTAACAAGAAGCCATCTGACATAAAATCATTTGGCTAGAGGTGATCATAGCTAGGGTGTGTTTCCTTGGCGAAAAACTAGAAGGAAAAAAAGGGAAGTACATTAAATCTAGTACATTTTGCGTTTAGATTCATTGTATTTTGCATTCTTTCTTTTCAGTTTTCCGTCCAAGAAAACACACTATAAAAGCTTGACATATGAGAAACCTAAAAGATTTGAAAGATTTCAGTCATGTGCCTTCCTAAAAGACTACCTTTAGTCTATCTTTTCATTTTTAGACTCACCCTATTACAAGCACGTTGCTTCCACTATCTCTCATCGTTTTGTCGCTCAACATGTTTAACTACTTCATTGTTGTTGGTGAGCAAAGCTAACATAAAACTTTTTTTTGATACTATAACTATTGTGTTTCTGTTTGATTAGTATATTATTATTCTACTATCCAGAAAATAGGAAATGCATATGCATGTGTGGATTTGTACAGTTTAATTGGTAATATCAGTATATTTGTGTTAATTTTGCTTTTAATGAATATATATTTATTCTCATATATTTTAACTATTTGGTATGATCTTTTGATGTTATGCTTTGATCCTATTATCTAGTTCTATGGAGTCTTCATTGTTCCTTGGTAGGAACTCTAGGGGTGGTGGGGAACCTTTGTATCTTCAACTTAACAAAACATTGAGTTAACTTAGCTCAATTCACTTATGTCACTTAAGACGAAGACTATGGTAGTCATAAAAGCATGAGTAAAAATATCAAACAAAATTGTAAGAGGGGAGACTCTAAAGAAAATGGGGTTCTAACATGGACAATACAACTAACACTTTCTCCGCCTTTCCTCCCTATCCAGATCGGAAGGGTTACCCACTAGTGTTTCCACATCGGTTCCCTCGTAAATAGACATTCTTGAGACTTGTCATGGATAGAAACAAACTTGGCTCTGATACCACTTGTCACGGACGCACTTTGCTTGGTGCCAAATGTTCGTGCGGCAGACTACTTCGAGTAGTTTCAGCCTTAATCCCGTGTGCACTTACGCACAAAAATCCGGAAGCGTCAATATAAAACTGAGACAACGATGTATAATTCGAGGGCAACACCAACATTCAAGAGGCACAATAGATTTACACAGAATAGTGAGTAAAATGCTCGGTGAAATGAGTCACCTGAACACCCCGCCGGTATATATTGATAAAAAGGCAACAATACAAGAAAACAATACAAGACACTAAGCAAATATTGAGTAGACCCTAGACCTATGACTTGGTGGAGAGGGCAGGTGTATGGAACCTTGCAATTTTATACTTGCATGAGATCACAAGACTGCATTTAACCAAGGCACTACCACATTGATTACTTGAGTCTACCTAGTTTTATTCCCTATTATAACCACCTTAGATTTTCACTAAAAAATTACCTTGGCGGACTCTGTGCGGCTTACCATCCAACATCTAGGATGCCAATAAGGTAAATCCTAAATACTGCACTGCTCCCACAATAGGATTCTAACAGCCTCCCACTTATACCTCAAACTGAATTTTTATGCTCCCACGATGGCATGATAAGAGTCTCCCATTTATGCATTAGATTGAATTTTGGGGCAACATGAGTAATATGCTCACGAGCGTGAAATACCACTATGCTAAGCTTGGTAAAGAGCACAACAATAATCGTAACACTACAATAAATGCGGAGTGGATTTGTACAAGATGTGTAGAGGGTGTGGTGAGAGAGTAGAAAATTTATAATCTTTAGTTTTATACACAGGAGTTGTCCCAAGGTCATATACAAATAAGCACCTTTCCTGGGCTACAAAATGTCTTGTATGAGTAGAAGACTTTATTTGGCTTGGGTGGACTGATTTTATATATTCCATTTGCCACTATATGAAGTCCAAGCCCCTACTACAAGGGGATTACATGAAAATACACCAACCCCACTCAACCTATGATACTATTACTCAAGCTCAATAGTTTAGTATAGCTACCAAAATGGTGAATTGCTGGCATTCTTCGAGGCTTTGCATGTGTACACCTATTTAGTCTACATGTTTTAGTTAATTGATTTTATTATTTGTATATTCAACTAAGGTCTAATATGTTGATGTTAGTGGTTACATTTGTCAACTCTAAGTTTATTACAATATCATTAACAACCCAAACCATGAGGAATTGAGTCATTTGACGTATGATGTGGTAAAATACTAATTGGCTGTCTTGGCTAACAAAATTGGCCACATTTACTCAATTTATTAAATAGTGGTTGTTTTTTTTACTTGCAAAGACAATGAATAAGCAGGTTTTATGGTCAATGTGTTAAATAGGGTTGAAAGAACCTTTTTATCAATAGTAATCTGCACACTTGCAAACCAAGTTGAACTCTTTGCTATGTCAAAATGAATAACATAAATCAATTTTGAAGCTCAAGACCAAGGTTTCAGAAACTGGTCTGAACCAGTGTACCGGTCTAGTCTCAAACCGGTTTGCTATAGTGAAATTGATGCTGTGCTACAACGAAACTGTTAAGGGCCCAAATTGAGGTTTCTATCAGAAACTGCCCGTACCGATACTATGCTATAATGAAACCGGTCCGATCTCAGACGGTATAAACTGAAAATTTCAATCAGTTCGGATTGAAATTTTAAACCTTGCTCAAGACTATAGTGGCTAAACTAGTGCTATAATTCTACAAAGCTGACAAATGAAGCTAGTCCGAATGCATGAAAGAACTTTCAAATAGTTTATCAAATATGCAGCAAATTATCACAGTCCATTTGCATTACTTTAGATAACTAGGAGTTGGATCAATATGACCATTAGTGCTAGATACATGCAAGCATAATGAATCCTTGATACGCTCTAAGTGCACTATTAGATTGCATGAAATCCAAATTGTTGGATGTTTAATTTTGACAAAGAGCTTGTATTGAATACTCTTCACATGATAAGTTTGCACAAATCTCATTCCAAATATAGGGTCCTTTCAATCAACCTGTTCCCCCTTAGCTCCTCTCTTTTCGTAGTGTTTAATATTGAAACAATGGATATCTTAATCTAAGTCTTGGATTGCATGATTGAATTGTACCATGCATGTTTATGGTTGGGGATCTTGGTTCATCATAATATAGGTGTCTCCACCGCCACTCTAGCTTTTGCGCCATATTCATCATTAAAATCATCTCCATTTTACCATCTTCTTTGCTAGCACTTCAGTTTGGCATTCTGGCTAGAAGCATAATATACATACTTCACAGGATTGGAGTGGGTGTTGGTTCCTTCATCTTGAGTTTCCTTCTCATCCATCATCTGTGTGTGCTCGTATCAAGGATATGAAAACCGGTCCGGTACCGACCGATTTTACCAGTTTGTACCGGTCCGGTGAGGGACCGGTCTCAGACCCATACAAAACCGGTGGTATTTTAAAAAAATTAATATTTTATTTCGGTACCGGTACGGTACGGTATGGTACCGGTACATACCGACCGGTTTTTATCAAAATCGGTTGGTTTGTATCGGTTTTGATTAAAAAATTATTAATTTCAGTACTGTTACGACCCGCTTAGTAAGCAAACTATTTATTAACTTGGTGAGCCGATTTGCAACGTGGCTCAATCTATTAAAATGCTTAAGCCCAAGTTAACAATAGCAAGCCCACTAAGCCATATATACCATATAATCTCTTCTCCCACTTTCAATGTGGGACTAAACTCGGGGTATTACAATCTCCCCCACTTAAGACTTGACGTCCTCGTCAAGCCCAAACCTTAACACATGCCCAAGAATCATCCCTTAGTCGGCAGCATGTGAGGTCAGCCCAAAGGTGGCTCCACCATCCTCGGTAGCCCTTTCCTATTGGCCTCTCACCATGCTTAGGACTAAGTTTTGCTCTGATACCATTTGTTATAACCCACTTAGTAAGCAAACTATTCATTAACTTGGTGAGCCGATTTGCAACGTGGCCTAATTTATTAAAATGCTTAAGCCCAAGTTAACAATAGCAAGCCCACTAAGCCCTATATACCATATAATATTTTCTGTTACTTTCAATGTGGGACTAAACCGGGGTATTACAATCTCCCCCACTTAAGACTTGACGTCCTCGTCAAGCCCACCATTCCTTAACACATGCCCAAGAATCATCCCTTAGTCGGCAGCATGTGAGGTCAGCCCAAAGGTGGCTCCACCATCCTCGGTAGCCCTTTCCTATTGGCCTCTCACCATGCTTAGGACTAAGTTTTGCTCTGATACCATTTGTTATAACCCACTTAGTAAGCAAACTATTCATTAACTTGGTGAGCCGATTTGCAACGTGGCCTAATTTATTAAAATGCTTAAGCCCAAGTTAACAATAGCAAGCCCACTAAGCCCTATATACCATATAATATTTTCTGTTACTTTCAATGTGGGACTAAACCGGGGTATTACAAGTACGGTACCAGTACGGTACCAGTACAATTAAAAAAATTTTAAATTAAAATTAGATTTTTTCCCGGTTTACCGCCGGTACCATACCGGTACCATACCGATACCGGTCAGTATATACTAGTCCGAGGAGACATTAGACCGGTACACCGGACTGGTTTTTCAATCTTTGGCTCGTATGCTAGAGCTTTCCTATTTCTTCTGTCTTGTGTTAGAACTTTCTTTTGCTTTTTGCATGCCTCTTTGATTGGTGCAACCTCAATTGGGATTGAGGCTGAATGCATAGGGTGGCTAAAGTTTTTTCCTTTATTTGAGCAACAAATAAACTTTGTCTTCCTCTTGAATATATCAATTTTTTTGCTTTATTTGTGCAATTTTATTTTTCTCTTGAATACATCAGTGGCTATAGTTATTATATCGCAATGTCTTGTTATTCTAGTTAATGAGTTAAATAAGTCAGGATGTTTCCCTTTCTGCACTTCTTTTTTCTTTTACTTTATGAAGATATCATGGTTGTGATATTGCTAGCCTTACAAAGCTTGGCATAAGAAAGAAAAATTAAACTAGTAAGCTTTCCAAATCAAACCACAATAAGGATGATAACACCACCCAATCAAACTGAAGGAAGAGAATTCTTACCAATCAAGTAATACCAAAAAGCAAAGCACCAATTTCAAAGAGAAAATTGAAGTGTTAATAAATGACTTCACTTTTTTATATATCATCTTATTTTAGCAAGAATATATATTGTAAACGTTCGGATATATACCCCTTGGACTTAGAATAAGGGGCATTCAACAATGAAAGAAGATAATTGGAATCTCAACCTCTTTCCATTTCTCTCTCTTCCTTCTTCTTTTTTCTGTAGCCTGATGGTTTTTAATCTTGTCCGTAGACCTCGTACTTGTGCGTGGACTAAATGTCTTAACAACTTTGCATCAGAGATCATGATGGCCAAAGATCTCTTACAACTCAAGGTGTTTATAAAGCAGTTGACTGCGTGTGCTGAAGAGTGAGAAGAGCAAAAGCATTATCTTGACCAAGTTCAAGCTCTCCCTAAAATAGCAAGGCATTGGAAGAACCATCTGTGCTAGCCCCTAACATTGACTTGATGGTTGGATATGTAAACCTCATTCCATCCTATCTTAGTCGATCAATCAAGGGGGTCCAATAGTAGCTATTGGTGGCTAGAGTCTTATTCGGAGCACAAAGGTAGACGCCCACCCCATATGGATTTGACTTGATTTGATGGATCTACTGATCACTACCAAGAGCACTATTGAATTCTTTAGGAAAGGAAATTAGAAATAATTTCTTATTTTCTTGAAAGTGATGCATAGATCTTGCATCGACAAATTTATTGTCAATTATCTTTCATTCACATGGGCAATTTGGTATTGATCCATCTTGGTTCAATACTTCCAACTAGGATGACTTGCAAGGCAGATTGGGACCAATTTGGCAAACCTAATCTATGGCAGGTTACCATGAGAATTTGAGAGCTTGCTGAATTGGCAAACCTAATCTATGGCCAGTTTGGAGAGGCTGGAGCTTCTGGTTGTTGGTTGATCTGAAAAGCTGAGGCCGTTTGGATGTATTAGCTAGTCTGATAAACAACTGAGCTGCTGTGCTGTGCTGTTCAATTTTATCAAGAAATTTTTTTAATTTATTCTTAAAAATTACTTTACATAACAATAAATAACTTTTAGACTATTATATAAATAAATTTAATTTTAAAATGGATAAATTCAAAAAAAAAATCATAATATATCACAAATATAAATTTTATCTCTAATTTTATCTTTAATTTTATCTCTATAATTTTATATTAATCAATATATCTAATTTTATATTAAAATTTTCTTATTTATATATACCCTACACCTATACCCTGATAAAGAAAAAAATAAAAAAAATTCCCAAATCCCAAATCCCAATCTGAGATTTGGGAGATGGCACGCCTCTTCCCCCATGCCGACGAATTGTCGGGCGACGGGGGCGACGGATGGGGGCCTTGGACGGGGGCGACGGCCGGCGTTACAGGGCGGCGACGGATGGAGCGCTCGTTGGCGATGGACGGCGACGCACGAAGGCGACATGCGACGGCGAAGGCGAGGAAGGGCGATCGGCGAGGAGGCGTCGACGGGCGAAGGCGGTCCGGCGACGGGCGAAGGTGTCGCAGGGAGTCGACGGGCGAAGGGCGACGGGCGACAGGCGCAGTTCACTGTAGCTAGGAAGCCGCTACTGTACTTCCAAAAGCTGTCTTCCGCCCGCTTCTCGCAAACAGTGAAACTTCTTAGTCGGCGACTGAGAAGCTGTTCTCCAAACGCGTTAGCCTGCCGCGTTTGGTTGCCCGCAAACGCAAAAGCTGGCGGGCAGCGGTCTCCAAACGAGGCCTAGAACTTTGTGTTTAAGCATGGTTTCCCATCATGTACTGATACCACTACACGACTGGCACCACTGACATATATAAATTAAAATTGACTGGTACTGTTATAGTGTGTTAAGTATGAATTGGTATTGGGTCCAACAATAGACTGATATATTTGTACGGATCTCTATTTACAACCATGTATCTCAGAAAAGAAGCAATTTATTATAGCTGACTGTAATGCAATCTTTAAGCCACTGTGAAGGCTTTCCACCTCCCAACCTAGCCAAAAACATCAACTTTGCTAAACAATTCAAGCAGCATCCTTTGGTGCCAAGATCTTCTACATCCGCAATACCCAAATCTTACCACTCCTATAAAACTATTCTTTAGTTGAATTGCCAAGAGAATTGATCAAAGGGCCAAAGGGCTTCACTTCAATTGCAAGAAGTTCTTTGTCAGCCATTGGTGCAAAGATCTGTTTCTCCTTTAGTGTTGCTAGGAGGGTAAGAAGCTTGAACACAGCGCTTTCAAGGAGAAACCTGGTGTTTCCTTATTAGTGATCAATGGTGTCGCTGGAAACCATACTATACAACCACAAGGTTTCATTAGAGTTGTTCTAGTATAAGTTCTCATTGTCTATGGAAGCATATATAGGTTCATGAGCACACAATTGGAAGATCAATTGCAACTTATGTTTGATTCCATTGTCAAATTTCATCAGAAAAGATAATATAAATGAGTAAAGCGTAGCATAATTTTCCCCAATATCCTATTACAAGTAGAGGAGATTGCCTCTGGATTCTATGATCTATATTATTCCATCAAATTTGATTTGATGTTATTCTTTGCGTCAAATGATTCAAAAGTCTCAGTCCTATTAGAAGTTTAGAACAAAAATACTTTGCACCATATACGCACATAATCAACCACACAAGCATGGCAACTGTGATTTGATTAAGGCTGTGCAAGCATTCTGATTACAAGTCCTTTTGTTAACTAAATGACCTGCCACTTTGAGAACATGAGCATTAATCCTTTGCAACCCAAGATGGGATTGATGGTTGTTTGATCTTATCACTTTCATTTCTTTCAAAACAATAAAAATAAAATTTAGTGTATAGATGCTTTAACAAAGGACCATTTGGCCTAACACATTATTATGGGTCCAGTGTCATTAGTGGTTATTAATAAAACGGATCCGGGTTGGTATGTCATATCCGATTTGCTAAGTAGAGAAGTCTATAAATAAGGGTATAGGGTTAGAGTTAAGATGTCAAGTGTCTTGTTATTATTTCATTAAGGCATGCTTTGCACGATTACTCGTCGGTGACGGCTGAGTGTTTTATCAATTAGTCCGATCTGTCGGATCGATCGTCAGGAAATCGGTGGTCCGGTGACGGATAAAGGCGGAAGAGATTTCGTTATCGGTATTAAATCTATACAGCGGATCTATTATCGTTGATCAAGCCGATAAAGAAACTCTAGGGAGGAGTCAATCGAAGGAGGAGTCTATCAATTCGAGGCGGTTCGTTCAAGCAGACATCTTCGGAAAGCGACGTTGTTTCCATCTATGCAAGCATTTTCTTCCTCAACGCGAGCAGCGGCGGCTTCATCGACGACACTGCACGAAGGTACTGTAGCAAAACACTGTGCGGCGGTACTGTAGCACAGTACTGTAGCAACAGCATTGCAATGACCTAGAGAGGAAGAGGAAGGATATGTGACACTTTGTTTGCGGCACACATGAGGTATATGTAGATTAGGGTTGGAAAAAAAAAACTAGAGAAATTGGTGGTTCAAAAAAAAAGAGAGAGATAGGAGTTATAAGAGAAGTGAGGTTGATCAACGTTATGTGGAGATGAATCGTCGTTTTGATGTTTTAGATTAGATGAAAGCAATGTTGGGAGAGTTAGTTAAAAAGAAGAAAATACGAGAGGGTGTGGATGTGATTGTGGATGGGCAGACTTATCCAATCTTGAGCGAGGTCCTGAAGACTACATCACAGAGCTAAAGTAATATGGAGGATAGGTGGCAGATTCGTATTCGCATGGAATTACAAGGATTTGACGGAACTGATCCAGTAGGTTGGATTGCTCAAGTTGAATATTATTTTGACATTAAAGGCACGTCAAACGACTTTAAATTTCCTATGGCGTTTGTTCGTACGGAGGGACAAGCATACGATTGGATTCGAGAGTTAAATCGAAATATTCCTAATCTTTCTTGGGAAGGGTTGAAACAAGAGATGATACAAAGATTTAGTAATTTTCATATAACTACAGTCCTTGATGAAAGCTACTATGAAGATGTAGTTGGCATTGAAGAAGCTACCGAACTAGAAGGTATAGTCACAGATGGTAAACCAGAACATGGAATGGTAAATTAGACAACTGAAGCTTATGCTACGGGTCAAACTATTCAAGTATCAATTGAGGAAGAAAAAGATATTTTACCAGAGATGGTTAATGGTAATGATAATACATTTGACAATGCAGAAAAGATTCATGCGGATATTAGAGAAACAGTAAAAGAAGATATGTTTAGCGTCGAATTGCCTGAACCTCTGGCAAATGCAAGTACCCATTGGACCACACAATCAAAAGTTGAAGTCATACATAAGACGCAAGATACACCAATTGAAGTTGAAGATCCATTAGTAGCTTCAAATAAAATTGGTATGAATACTGATATCCCAGCTATTGGAGCTATTGAGGAAACAAGAGAAGAAGATTCTAAAATTGAAGACAATAAACAAGAAGTAGTAACAGAGGTTTGTAAACTAGTCTCAGGTGTTTGCATCACTTCTATTTCAGCTATTGAAACTTCTGAAGAAACTAGGGAGCTGGAAGCTAAAATTGTCAAGCTTGAGACTGCAATGTTTTGTGCTTCTGATTGACTGATTCAACAACTTATCGAGCATTTTGGGATCCTGGAAAAAGCTCAAGATAAAGTTTACAGCCTTGAGGACAAGGCTAGTTTTAGGGGGGTGGGGGGCATTAGTGGTTATTAATAAAGCGGATCCGGGTTGGCATGTCATATTCGGTTCGCTAAGTAGAAAAGTCTATAAATAAGGGCCTAGGGTTAGAGTTAGGAAGTCAAGTGTCTTGTTATTATTTCATTAGGGCGTGCTTTGCATGATTACTCGCCGGTGACGGCTAAGGGTGCTATCACACATCTCCCTTTTCTACATTTCTAGTTAAAAAGCATGATAAAACATGATGATTCCAAATCAACTATGATACATAAATATCTAATAATGCTGATCAGTAGACTCCTAGATGAACTTCACAATGCAAAGTTCTTTCCTAAGCTTCATTTGAGATATAAGTATCATCAAATGAAAATGGGGAAGATATTGCAAACTCGGAGGTGGACTTTTGAACTAACTACAACCACTTTTAAGTTTAAACTCATCATAATGCCTTTCGGCCCATATGCTTCTTCGCCCTTACGAACTCTCATTTTCAAGAGTAATTAAAGTTTATTTTTGTTGTAGGATAACGTTATGCTATCTTATTCCATAATAGAGTAGAATTGATCTTATATAAACCAATACACAGTATAACATCCATCTTAGTTCCTGATGTGGGACTAAGATGTATACATAAGATGTTTTCATAAGCTTTAACGCTTGCATAGATATTAATCATACTCAACTTGTTACAAAGAGTAGAAAATCTATTAGTGAAGATGCCTACTCATTGATCTTATAATGTACTGAAGTTGGTGCAAATCTTTTCAGACATTACAACATCTTTTACAAAATGACTCTTAACTTTTTTGTTTTGTTCATTGATAAATACTGAATCACTTGCTATATAAAGAGTTGTAACTCTTTAATTGTCACATCTCATAGTCATAGGCTCTGTATATGGAAAATATAATTTGGTCATGAAAGATTATAACTAGAGTAATAAAGACTGATCCATTCCGAGTGGTATGTAGTCAACCTTATAGTGGTACAAGGTTGGTACTATATATATATATACACACATAGTGGTATCAGACATTTCAGACAGTCGTATATAGTAAGATTTGAGACAAAGTGCATTCATCTTATATATATATATACACACATAGTGGTATATAGCAAGATTTGAGACAAAATATATGGTCTTGTTTATATACTAGACGTACCAACATTGTAATACAACGGTATCATAGGTATTAGATGTATTGACACTATGCTACAGTGGTACTAGTACCATCTTGGACTAGTATGTACTACCCTTATGTGTGTGTGTATATGACAATTTTATCTAGCTTACATAAAAATGAAGTTGTAAAAAAAAATGATAATGACATAGTTTTAAAGAGAGGCAGGCCTAGAGTCTAGGCTGTTTGGACTTGATCTGATCTGATTAGGTGACATCAAGCATTGCGAGCAAAAGTAGTAGATGACTTCAAGTGTCATGAATAAGAGTAATAGTCGGCATAAAACATCGCTAGTAGGAGTAGAAGGTGGTGTAAGACGTCGCTAGTAGGAGTAGAGGGTGGTGTAAGATATCGCCAACAACATAGAAATACTAGGGTTAGGTATGAAAATTAGAAGAACATACCTTAGAACAAGAAACCCTAGGTTATCCCCTAGAAGGGGAATGAGAAGAAGAGAAGAGGGGTGTTAGCTTGAACAATACAAACCGATCACTCTCTAGTAGGAGGCTGGTGGTGGCAGATGGTATAAGTAGTAGCTGCATTGGAGAAGGAGAGAAGGAGAGTGACACAACTTATTCCTCACTAAATGAAAAGAAACAACTCTCGATTCCCCTTCTCTCGATCTTCCCAAACCCTAATACATACTATTACTCTCCTACCCTACTAATCGGATCTAACCTACTTACCCGGACCGGTTTGATAATTGGGTTAGGGTCATAAAATTGCCCCCCTCGTGAACTACAACCTTGTCCCCGAGACTATTTAACAACTCAAATAATTATTCTTAGTACTTGGAACCCAGTGCTTGGAACCCAGGACTACTGTGTCTCCACATTTGGCCTAAGATCGATACACTAATGTAGACTGGTATTAGGAACCTGGGGAACCATTCATTGAAGTAGTTATTGGATTCTTCAAATTTGCTTGGACAATTAAATAGATGTATGACCCTCTTAATTACCTTACTACTTCCCTCTCGATATAGAACATGGCTACCTTCCATAGTGCTCTATTGTGCTAACTCCACAAATTGAGTATCCTCACAAGGATTCACCCAATCCCTTGGATTAACATTGCTAGGGTGTTTCAAGATATTGAGCTCAACACCACAAACACATTGAAGATCTTTGGCCCTGCATCTTAAGTGTGCCAAGAATTGTGGCTATGTCTAGCTTTTTAGTTGCATGCTTTGAGGGCATTGACACCTATTATCTCCTCACACTTCAAACCCATCATGTTATTCTTCCACAGCGCTCCTCTTGGTTCCATTTAGTAAGCTTGGACTTACTAAATGTTTTCATTGAACGAATACCCCATAGAATACATGAATATGGTGATGAATATATTGATCGGTTTAGTAATCTTGAACTCACTAAATGTTTTCATTGAACGAATACCCCATAGAATACATGAATTTGGTGATGAATATATTGATCGGTTTGTCCACCAACCTACCAAGAAGGGATGAATCTTATCCAAGACCAACACATCTAGCTTTTTCCTGAGAAAATTTGATGATCTCCCTTATAATTAACCTTGTATGATTGGTCACTTTCCTTGTGAGGTTGTATACTATCCTTAGGACTGGCATTCAACACATTAATGTGTCATCTATTGCCTTTAGTGTCTCACCATTTGTATGCATCACCAATTGAGATTTCTTTGGAGTTGAAATGATCTTGGCTTGCATTTGGTTCTTTAGGTAATTCCTATCTTAGGTACAATTTGAGCACTTAACTGCACTCCAATCATATTCGAGCTGTAGAACAATGTCAGTCTCCGAAATCAAGGCATCTCCAATCCTAGTCTTGGTTCATATACCACATCTTCCTAATGGCTCAAGGTATTCTTCCATAAGATTTGGCTCCCTCCAATAGTGTATAGATATAAATCTTCACCCATAGTGAGGGTTGTGAAGTTTACCTTTTAAAGCTACATGTCCATGCCTTGAGGATCATAGTTAGTTGAATATGAACCAAGAGCTTCCTAGGACATAAAATTTCTTGTGTCTTCCTTTAATCGATGGATCAAGAGCATGTGACCATGCTTGCAATGTCATCTTTCCCTCACAACTAGTCATTGGTTTATGCATTTCCAAGAGGCCTTCTATAGTGGAAACATGATGAGCTTCTAAAGCAATGAATGCAAGGAAACGAATCTGATGATCACGGTGGTCAATAGTGGTTCTTTGTAAGGTTTTTAATCTCAATTGATTTTAATGTACCAAGCCAATCTTGGATTCTTATGTACTAGGTGTACCGACACATAGGAGATCCATGTACTGGTTTTGTCTTGATCAGTACAAATTGAGAGTAAAAATAGTGACTCAATGTCACTAAGTGTGGAGCAATAGTGCAACAAGAGTCAAGTTGAGGTAGTGCATTGGCAATTACACTACAATGGTTGCCCAATTTTTTTGTTGTAAGTTCTTTCTAGATGTGGATATTGGCCTTTGAAGGAACTATGGCCATGACTACACGAGGAAGAACAATGGTATAGATGGGTCAAGGGAATGGGGTGGTATTGTTGGCTTATATGTTCGGCTTTAAGTAGTTTGAGGGAACAGGGGTAGTGTACTTGGTATAACATAGTGAGAGGCTTGTATAGGCAAGTGAATGATCTAAACTAGGTTTCCACTAGGCATGCACATAATGAATGCAGGACACATACACGTAGATAAGGGACTTGGACTTGAATACCTTAAATCTTAATCACTCTCCCCTGCTCAAATTGTTTATGTTCTTAGGTACTTAGTGTACCTATATCTTCGTCCTTGCTAGTTTGTACAATTTCAGTTGACATGCATTTACAGTTTCTGTAGCTATATTTTTAAATAAGAAAGTCTTTCTAGTTTCTACTTCACTAAATTTTGTTACTTTGGCTTTTGTTGCTAAGCGTTTTCTCTCCTTGCATAGAATTAATTCAATTCTACAAAAGCAAGCAAGCGGCAAGGCATAAGAAAATTAAGTTGCATTGTGGGAATTTTTTTTGGGTTGAGTGACATGATTTCAACCAATTGACATAGAAACTTGAATGACGCCAACTCTTTTTGAGGTTGCATCTATTAATGATCCTTAATTCCCCATTGGCACTAGGATGAATAGGGGGCCTTTACCGTTAATCACAAGGTTGTTTTGAAAATTTTCTCATGCAAATAATTTAAAGGAGCTTGATCACTCTCAAATTGCCTTTGAATAAGTTTTGTGACCTTCTCAAGTTATCACAGTTATTCAATAGGTTAGGAGATGTCTTCAAGTAGGTTCAAGTAGTTTTTTGGCCTGCACAGTCATTTGAACCAAACTATTGTTGTTTTGCTCACACATTGAATAAGCTAATCATTGCAAAGTTTCCCACACAAATAAGAGTTATTAAGTTCTAATAATACAATTAATGCTTTGTTTTGACATCATAAGTGTGTCATAAGTTTATATTGCAAGAGTCTTTTATTATTTTACATTGACCATATATCTAGACTCAAGAGTGGTGACTCAATCTATCATCTCTTATTTTAATCCTAACCTTTATCTAGTGTACTGCTCGTGTTACTAGAGAAGGGTGCATTTATTCTCATACTATTTGCCTTGCCTCGCTTCATGGAATATACCTATAGCATGACATTTAAATAAGTGATTGCCCTCGCTCATGGTTTAACTATTCCGTGAACAATTAGTTGTTGTAGGACCTTACCTCATGAAAGTTAGATTTATAGTTGATGAGATTGCCCTTCGTGGTTTTTAGAATTGCCTACTTCACTCTTTGACTAAATGCATTGGTGTCGATATTGGCCTAGTGCACAAATTCATCTTTTCATAAGTAGATCACTCCACTAGATAACATGAACTAGTTGTTGTCGGCTCCAATTAACTTTTGTGATTGACTCAATTGAAGGTTGTCATTTTGAATACGTAGTATCTTCCCAATAGCAAACCCTTTTGGCATTATTAGGTCACTTGGCATGTCTGCGATCTAGTCAAGGACTTTTTGCTTCTAACATGAACTAGTTTACTGGGCAGAATTGCCAACTTCACTCTTTAACTATACGCATTGGTGTTGATATTGGTCCTAGTGCACAATCACCTTTTCATTAGATAACATGAACCAGTTTACTTGTTGTTAGCTCCAATTCACTTTTGTGATTGGCTCGATTTAAGGTTGTCATTTTGCATCTGCTGTGTCATCCTAATAGCAAACCTTTTTGGCATTTTTGGGTCACTTGGCATGTCCACGGTCTAATCAAGGACTTTTAACTTCTAACTTCATTAACACCATTGTTTCTATCTCATTGATATGTAGATTTTCTTGTAACTATTTTGCTAAGAGGTAATGTTATACGCCCCTTCATGCTTTTGAACTAATAGAACCCATCCATCATGTATAATGTATTCTGTAATAGTTTCGGTTCCATCTTTGGATGTCCACATTGTTAGCAATACTGTGAGTTATCGGGTTTGGGGATGCTTATCGGGTTTTGATCTAATGCCCAAACCCTCATCTCTACCTTATGTTACTGTTACCCTCGCATTGACTACAATTAATTCTTTTTTCTCATCTCAACTTGGTATCAGAGCGCTGCTTCCGCTGCTTCACTACCCCTGCCTCCGGCGTCCCCTGTTCACCACTTCTTCCCACTCGTTTCCGCCTCCATCCACCCCTGTTCACCACTTCTTCACCTAAGCCCTAAGCTCCACCTCTCTCTCCACCCTCTCATACCTTGCCTTCGCCTTTTGACAGGCGCCTGGAAAACTTGTAGGAAGACTCGCCGCCTCTAGTCGCCGGTGACTTCTTGCGTGAGGAGAATTCCTACAGCCCTTAGCCTTGTGTGGAGACTACATCGTAGCTCTGTTCTTTGGCCTTCGAAGCTTCCCGCTCAGCGACTCGAAGCTTTTTGCCCAATCCGACAGGCTACAGTGACGCCACAAACTCAGCGACTTGTGTCTCTATTGGTTCAATCTATCTGGGCGTCACAATCCCACGAGCTGCTGGTTCTTCTCTTCTCTCACATCTTATTCACCATCGGCAATCTATCGGGTCGAGTCTTGCACTACAAATTTTCCTGTTGCTTCTCTTTTTCAATATGGATATTACTGTTACCGAATTAAAGGCGGCCTCTAGTGTTGCCACTACTGTGAAACTCGATGGCAACAATTACCTTCTATGGGCTAGGTCTATGCGTTTCTACCTTGGTTCCCACGGGAAGGACATGCATCTAACTAGCACAGGACCAGATTCCCTGGATCCTGCCTATGAAACATGGAGGAGATCTGACATGGCTGTTGTCACAGCCATACTCAGTAGTATTGAGGGCAATTTCGCCTCTATGGTGATGCGTTTAGACACTGCGAAGGAAATTTGGGATATCCTAGCATCCACATACGCACCTCAAGCAAACATATGTCAAGTCCACCGACTTTATGAGGAACTCTTTAATTTGAAACAGAGAAACATGTCCCTACCTGATCTCTATCATATTCTCAAAGGGAAGTGGGATCAATTGCAAATGCTTCAGCCTCCCACTGCAGATATCTCCGTGACCATTCAACAACGATAGGAATTCTTTGTCACTATATTTTTCAACGCCTTGAATGACTCCTATGATGCTGCCAAAGCTCACCTCCTGGTTAATCCAATAATTCCCACTATTCAAAGTGTTTACTCACGCCTCTTGCATGTCTCCATGGTCACCCCTTCCACTGACACCAGTAGTGCCCTTCTTGCTCCCCAAGGAGGCAGACGTGGCGCTTCTAGCAAAGGTAGAGGACGTGACCGTACATCTCCTCCCTGTGAACATTGTGACCACAGTAATCATCCCTCCGATCGATGTTGGAAAAAGTTTAGCAAGCCCTCCTATGCCAAATGGCGATTGACAGTGGGTCTCATGGACCAGATCCAGCGGTCACCTCAGCCCCCCATCTGTTATTGATTCGACCATCACGGTCTCCTCTGCTGAGTACAACCGCCTTGTCCGATTGACAGCTCAGGCTGAGGCTTCTGCTTCTTCGCTGATAGTTACGACATCTGGTGCCTCTGGTATTGCCTCTTTTATTGCCTCTGCTTATACTTGGATTTTAGATTCTGGCGCTACCTCACATGTTTTATGTAATCGCTCGCTTTTTGCATCCTTACATCTTGACACCAACTATAGCCCGGTGTCAATTGTGGATGGATCCCTTATTCCTGTTCGAGGAAAGGGAAGTGTTTACTTGAGCCCCAAGCTTACACTTACTGATGTCCTTTATGTTTCTCAATGTCCTGTTAATCTCATTTCTGTTTATGCCCTCACAAAAAGCTTGTGTTGCTCCATAACATTCCTCTCTTCCTGTTGCATTTTTCAGGACCTTAGGATGAAGGCGAAGATTGGTGGGGGGCTTAAGGTTGGCAGTGTCTATGTTCTCACCGACCCTGTGCTAGATTTTGCTACAATCTTTTTGGCTTCATCTTCTCCCTTTACATGGCACTGTCGGTTGGATCATCTCTTTCCTAAAAGAGTTCAATAACTTTTGTCGTTAAAGTTATGTCCTAGTTTTGAGTGTGAAGCTTGTCAGTTTGGAAAGCATCACCGTACCTCTTTTCCTAGTAGTACTAGTCCACCAACTACTTCTTTGTTTCATATTGTTCATTCAGATATTTGGAGTCCTAGTCCTGTATCCACCAGAGATGGTTTTAAATATTTTGTCACATTTATCAATAACTGTTCTCGCATGTGTTGGGTCTTTCTCTTGAAAAACCGCTCTGATGTTTTTGTTGCATTTAAACTATTTTATGCTGAGATCAAAAATCAATTTGGTTTGCCATTGAAAATTCTTCGTACTATACTAGTTCCAGGTTTAAAGAATTTTGCGGTTTGTATGGTATTATTCACCAAACAATGTGCCCCTATACCTCCCCTCAAAATGGTGTTGCTGAACGCAAGAACCGTCATCTGCTTGATGTTTCTCGGGCCTTAATGTTCCATATGCATGTACCTA
The DNA here is from genome assembly GCA_027563935.2 of Costus lasius. Classification (NCBI taxonomy): domain Eukaryota; kingdom Viridiplantae; phylum Streptophyta; class Magnoliopsida; order Zingiberales; family Costaceae; genus Costus; species Costus lasius. The sequence continues at coordinate 131,153,548 of CM050450.1, read as the reverse complement.
AACAGTTTTGGGGTGATGCTGTCCTCACTATCATGTTCTTGATTAACCGTGTATCAACTTCATCCTTACAAGGTAAATCTCTCCTTTCTGTGCTCTCACCTAATCAGTCTGTTTTTTCTGTTCCCCCAGATCCTTTGGTTGCCTTTACTATGTTCATAACCTCTCTCCTTGGGGGGATAAGCTAAGTCCTCGTGCCATAAAATGTATCTTCCTTGGTTACTCTAGGACGCAAAAGGGTTACCGATGCTTTGATCCCACTCACGGTAGGTACTTCACTAGTATGGATCTCTCCTTCTTTGAGTCTATGCCATATTTCGCCAAACCGGCAATGCCGCATTTTGTGCCCTGTGATATCGCCTACAGAGTCTGTCTCTCTTCAGGTTCCATGCTCTTTGGATGTTCCCTTGGCGCCTTCTTTTGGTGTCTCCTCCTGTGGCACATGAGCTGCCTTCCTTGCCTCTGCAGGTTTACTAGCGCTGGATAAAGGTTGTTCCTTCTAATGCTCCTGTGCCACTCGAGCCTTCGCCTGGGTGTCTTCCAACTGTGACCGACGACCTTCCCATCGCCCTTCGCAAGGGGCGTCGGGCCACAGCTAAGTACCCCATTTCTGATTTTGTTTCTTACACTGGCATTTCTCCTTACCATCGTACATTTATTACTGCTCTCTCCTCTGATGCGTTGCCATGCAATATTTCTAAGGATCTCTCTCAGTCGAACTGGAAAATCGCTATGACTGTTGAAATGGATGGTCTCACTTTTCGGCACACGTGGACTCTTGTTCCATTGCCTTCAGAGGCTCGCCTTGTGCCTTGTTGATGAGTTTACACTATAAAACACAACCCTGATGGGTCTGTCAATCGCTACAAGGCTCGCCTCGTGGTCAAGGGATTTACTCAGGTATATGAGATTGATTATTTGGACACATTCTCGCCTGTTGCAACTCGGTCCGCATCATCTTATCACTTGTTGTCACCCTTGGCTGGTCTCTTCATCAATTGGACATCAAAAATGCATTCTTATACGGAGATCTTGATGAGGCTATCTTTATGTACCAGTCCCCGGGTTATGTCAAGCAGAGGGAGTTAGTCTGCAGGTTGCATAAGGCCATATATGACCTTAAACAGAGTCCACGAGCGTGGTTTCAGAAGTTCTCCACAATTATATCCAAATTTGGTTTTCTTCACTCAAAATTTGACCATTCCACATTTATTCGCACATCGACCGATGAAATTGTTATTTTGGCCATTTATGTCGATGACATCCTTCTCACAGGAGGTGACTTGATGACTCAAAATTTCATCATGTTTTTCATGCTTATTTAGTAGTCTTTTGAATCATAATTTCATCTCATTGCTTTATTTTATACCCTTTTAGCCAAAAGCTTCAGAATCTTCATCATCTTTGGTTTTTGATCAATTTCAGGCAAAAAAGCGTATTTTTCACCAGTTTTCAAGCATTTCAAATGCATGAACGAGTTCCAACCATGAAGAGGAGTCTCCCCATCAAATTTCAAGTCAAAAGGATACTCCTAGCAAAAATACGGCACTGTCGTGTAATCTACACGATACCGTATTTCAGCGCTTCAACTAGATGAAAATACGGCACTACCGTATTTTCCCCCGAAACTCTCACGGTACCGTATTTGGAGCTGATTCCGAACAGAAGACTTAAGCGAGAATACGGCACTGCCGTGTAGAAGTGCACGGTACCGTGATTTTCGGCCATTCAGAACAGAAAGTTTTCAGCGAAAATACTGCACTACCGTATTTCACCCGGATTTTATCACGGTACCGTATTTTTCATCAATTTTGATCAGAGAGATTTTTGCACAAATACGGCGCTGTCGTAGGACAATACACGGTGCCGTGCTTTCCGCCCATATTTCATAGAACAAAATACGGTACTGCCGTATTTCGCATACGATACCGTAATTCTAAACTTAGATTTCCGAGTTTATCATGGCAGAATTGGAAACTCGATTTCTGGAGATTTGAGAGGCCAAATTTAGAATAAAAAGAGGCGGTAGACTCGTCTTTAAAAGGAGAAGACACGCGAAGCAATTTACACAATTTTTTATCACGATTTGGGGAGAATTAGGGAGAATCGTCGCTGCGCTAGGGTTCACCGCTGTTCGCTGCACAGATCATCTCCGGCCACGATTTTTGAAAAGAAGATTCGCCTGGGGAAGAAGAAGATGCCACATAAGTTTCAGAACAAGAGGAGACCAATCGAGGGAGAAATCATCAAAAGTTTGGTTTCGACACTGTTCATCGCGATTTCTGAAGCAAATTTCGGGCTGCAATTCAGTTGCAGCCCTGTTTTGTAACTATTACTCCCTCTTTACTCTCTTTGATCATTCAAAAACCATGTGTCGTTGTGAATCTTCCTCCATGCTAGCTTAATTTTCTCTTGGGATATGGGGGTGTAGTTCTCTTGATACTTTAATGACTAGATAACTTTTCTTTCATCAATTTATTTTTTGCTATGGTTATTTTACTCAAGTGATTAATGTCTTTAATTGTTTTCAGTATCATGCATCATCATGTTTTGGAGTTCTATGTTATGGACTGAGAAGATGATATCATAGAACTTGGAACTCTAGAATTTAGGATTAGAGAGATTGATTGTGTTTCTAACATTAGATTTTAGTTACATAATTATTGTTGATGTTTTGTACTAGAAATTATTATTGCTTCAGACATGATAACATGCTAGAGATAGATGTTGAATTGTTCGAAACCCTTGAGTAAAACCTGTGGAACTAAGGTGCGAGAGTACTTAGCTTCGCTTGAGATCTTGGTACTAAGATAGAATACACGAGAGTGATTCTTAATCTCCTTGACCAAAGTTTGTTTATATCTAGCATAGAACTGATCTTGCACGAGAGTGGGGATAATTCTATGCAAGTTGATTGCGCGAGAGCGAGTTAACTTCCTTATTTAAGTGAACTGCATCTTAACCATAACGAAAATAGATTGATGAATCCTTAAAAATATTTAGTCATGAATATCAAGATGAATGAACCCCCGGTCTCGCTTTTCTCATTCAGATTTTCCTCTACATCGTCCGATTGCTGTTTTAATAATTCTTGATCTACTTAGCTAGTGAGAACTAAATTAACCATTACTTAACAACGAAGTCTCTGTGGTTCGATATCTTAATTATTACTTCGAGTATCCGTGCACTTGCGGAGAACAACATGACTCTGGCGGCATATATAAAATTAAACGGTTTTTACAATCTCACTTCTCTTTTCGAGATATGGGTAAACCTAGATATTTTCTAGGAATTGAGATTGTTTATAAGGGTTCCAATATTCATTTGTCTCAAAGAAAGTATATTCTTGATCTTCTATCTAACACTAGAATGCTTGACTGTAAGCCCACTGATGTTCCTATGATTCCTAATGAACGATATAGTAAGTGGAAAGAATCTGAAGACATTGATCCCACTGTGTATAGGCAAGTTGTGGGCAGACTCATATATCTTACTGTCACACAGCCGGATATTTCATTTGCAGTGAGCGTAGTTAGTCAATTTATGCAACTCCCTAAGAAAGAACCCTGGTAAGCTGTCTCAAAGATTTTACAATATCTCAAAACGTCCCCAGGCAAGGGTCTTCTGTATCAAAAGGGCAGGAAAATCACTATTGAATCCTACTCTGATGCGGATTATGCAGGAAACGTTGATGATCAGAAATCTATATATAGCTTTTGCACATACGTTGGGGGAAATTTAGTCACCTGAAAGAGTAAAAAATACAATGTTGTGTCTAGATTCAGTTGTGAAGCAGAATATCGAACAATGACTCATACTACATGTGAACTTGTGTGGATCAAGAATCTATTACAAGAATTCAACATTGTTATTGATACTCCTATGTTCATGCACTGTGATAATCAATCAGTCATATTTATTGCAAATAATCCCTCATTCCTTGAATGGACTAAACATATGAAGATTGATTGCCATTTTGTCAGGGATGCAATCTTAAGCCACAAGATTAACACTCCATATACCAAATCAGAGGACCAAGTTGCTGACATATTCACCAAGGCTCTTAATTTAGTAAAGTTTCATAATTTTTGTAATAAACTAGGTATGACTAACATATTTGCTCCAGCTTGAGAGGGAGTGTTAGCAATACTGTTAGTTGCCGGGTTTGGGGATGCTTATCCGGTTTTGATCTACTACCCAAACCCTCTTCTCTACCTTATGTTATATTACCCTAGCATTGAATACAATTAATTCCTTTTTCTCATCTCAACTCACATATTGCAACTCTTAGTATGCCCTTAAAGAACCCTTCTATCTCGATCATGGTTTAAGGTACCAGCCGGTTTGTCCAGTTTATAGAGGTCCAAGATCAAATCAATTTCATTGTAGCATAGTGTTAGTATGATTGATTTCACTGTAGCAAATCAGTCCAAGACTAGATCGGTACATTAGTTTAGACCGGTATCTTAAACCATGATCTTGATTACTCTCCGACTTGATCTCTTAGCGCATTGAAAATTTGAAATGCCCAGAAGTTACCTCTACTTTGATCATTGCAACTCATATTCTATGAAGTTCTAAACTTCGTTAATTCTGCCTAAGTATTGGTTGTGCATTGTTTCTTCTAATTTTATTGCACCATCTATTGTTTTTGTTAGTTGTGAATTGAAATCTCCTCGGTTTCTCTAATTTAGGTTGAGTTTCTCCAAAATATTTTTACCTTTTAAAAAGGAACTTCTTAGACTTCTTTACTTGATAGGCCAGTTTGTGCATCATGATTCTATAACCTTGATATGTTGTGTAAGATTACAAGCAAAGAAATGAAGCTCTCATAAGCACTGATACAATTGTTGTCAACTCTTTTAATTTTCCCAAATAAAGGTTATAATGTTATATAACTTCATAAGTATTCTCATTTAAATGGTTGATATGACCCCATCATGCGCTCTATTTTAAATGCAGTCCTCATCATACCTTAACACTACCAAGGTGTCCGGCACATTGAGTAATGACTCTATCTCCGCCATTGAATCCTTATGGCTCATACACTTTCCGGTGTCCACTATATCTTTTCTAGTAATACTTTTCCTTTAGGCTGTGTTTAGTAGGAGGGAGGGAAAAAAGAGGGAAAAGGGGAGGAAAGAAAGGAAAGGAGGGAAGGGAAAATGAGCTCATGTACTTCACGTGCATTCGGCGAGCAGCGAGCTCAAGCTTGCATGTGGCAGAGACGGCTGCGAGGGCTCACGTACGGTAGCAAGCGGTGGGCTCATGTGAATGCATGGATGAACGGTGAGGGTGAGGCAGATGGTAGCACACAGGTGAGGGCAAGGTGGATGGCGGCATGGGCGTGCTCGAGCTCACGTGGACGGTGACACGGGCGAGCTTGAGCTCGAGCTTGCATGGATGGCAGCGAGAGCGAGGCGAACGGCAGCGTGGGCAAGCTCGCATGTGTACAGTTAATTTTTAGCTTGTTTTTAGCTTTTCGCCCAATTCATTTTGAGGGAAAATATCATTTTCTCTCCTTCAATTTTTCCATCCTTCCTATTAAACAAGGGAAAAATGAGATTTTTCTTTTCTATTTTCTCTTTCCTCCCTGATTTCCTCCCTACTAAACACAACTTTAAGCCATTTGGTGTGCTAACCTACTTTCTCATCAATTGTCAAGAACAAAAACTTATTTCAACTAGAGAAGTTGTATACTTAACACCGCTCATGGTATTTAGATTTAACTTAGAGAAAAAAATATCAAGCTACTAGTTTACCTCTTAAAGCTTGATGTGCCTATTAATAACCAACAACATTGAGCTCAATGTAGAATAAAAGCATATTGCAATAAGGTATGCATAATTACATAAAATTGCATATTACGAAGACCATAAAGTAGGTAGAGTTAAGTTCCAAACTTGATTGATGAACATCTAGATGATTCTAAGATCTTGTTTAACTGAACAATTTCACTTATTCGCACTATCTCAACAGGCAAAAGCCCATAAGGTTCATAAGATGTTTGAAATACTTAGATGATTTTTCTTAATGTGGACTTGCATATGCAACCATTTTTTTCCCACATGCATAGAAATAGGCACAAGAATTGTCAAAACAAGCGCAAGGCCAATAGAAGGTTTGCACAGGGCATGTGTTGAACTTAAATTCTCCCTTACTCAAATCATCAATGCTTTTAGGGCACCTATATCTTGATCTTCAATGTTTATGTCTTGATGCATTTGTAGACTGTACATGGGAAGTTCCCAACTGTATAACATGTGAAATACTAAGACAAGCCAAATTAGTATACCACTTGGTGATATTAGTACACCATCAAACAACGTACTCTTTAGTAAGATAAATGATATGAGCATTGATGTTGTATGAGGACAAGAGTTTTAAGAGAGCAACATAAAAGTATGAGAGTTTTTACATGGGATTAACTATAGCTTAAATAAGAATAATATTATTGAGATATTTGAAATAAGAATAACCCAAAACCGTGGAGTATAGTAATACAAGATAGAAAAATATAACTAGTTCACATGGTGATACTATTATTCTAAGTTTCTAACATATAAATCATGCCCAACTTTTTACTTAAAGAAGAAAAATGAGTTAAACTAAGGCCTTGTATACTTGAGAGGAAAAGTGGAAGGGATGGATGGAAAAAGAAATTTTCCTTCGTATACATGAAGGGATGGAAAAAGAAAATTGGATTTAGGAGGGAAAAATTAATCAAAATCCACCGTCTTTTGATCCGTCCAAATCGGACAGAAATCTCTTCGTTCTACATTGTGTCTATCGCCCAGCCCGCTTTACGCCGCTCGCCCAGCCTCGTTTGTCGCCCAGCCTCTCATCCACTCTCCCAGCCTCGTCTGTCGCCGAGCTTCCCTCTTCCTCCACCTCTTCCTCGTCTAGTCCGGTGCCAGCCCACTCGTCCGCTCGCCCAGCTTCGTCTGTTGCCCAGCCCAGCCTTGTCCGTTGTCGAGCTTCCCTATCCCTCCACCTCTTCCTCGTCTCATCCGGCGCTAACCCACTCGTCCATCGCCCAGCCTCTTGTCTGTCGCCCAACCCAGCCTCTCCGTCGCCGAGCTTCCTTCTCCCTCCACCTCTTCCTTGTCTCGTCTGGCGCCAGCCTGCTCGTCCATCGCCCACCTCTTGTCCGCTCGCCTAGCCCAGCCTCGTCCATTGCCGAGCTTCCCTCTCCCTCCACCCCTTCCTCGTCTTGTCTGGCTGCCCACCTCTCATCCACTCGCCCAACCCAATCTCGTCCGTCGTCGAGCTTCCCTCTCCCTTCAACTTCGTGAGCGGCAGACGGCGTGTGAAGCTTCCTCTGTGCCGAGCTCTCTCATTCTCATCTGGATCACGTGAAAGTCACATGATCCATTGTTTTCCATCCTCCCATATTCCATCCTTCCTTATTTTTCCATCCTTTAATTTTTTTCATCCGTCGAAGTAAACAAGCCGTAAGAGGTTTATCAAGCTGTATTTCTTTTGAGGCAAAACATTTTCCGTCGTTGGGTGGATGGAATTAGAGGGAAAGAAAATTGAGCGGAAAGACATTATTTTTCCTTGATTTTTATATTACTCGAATTGGCAAAAAGCATGTTACTTGAAAGAAATAATAAACTTACCCCTTTTTCTCTACCCTAACGTGTAATACCCCAGTTTAGTCTCACATGAAATGTAGGAGAAAATATGTCATAGTATATAAGACTTATTAAGCTTACTATCATCAACTTGGCTTAAAAGCATTTTAATTAGGTCTTAGTGGCTTCGGGCTTACCAAGTTAATGGGTTAGTTTGCTCATTAAGTGAGTTATAACAAATAGTATTAGAGCAAATTTAATCCTAAGCATGGTAAGAGACCAATACAAAATGCTTTACGAGGATGATGGAGCCACCAGTAGACTGACCTCACATTCTCTTGACTAAGGAATAATGTTCGGTTATATGTTAGGTTTTGGACTTGACGAGTACGTGAAGAGATGTCATATAAGGCTTAATGAGCTAATTATCGTTAACTTGGGCTTAAGCATTTTTGATTAGGCAATGTCTTTAGGCTCACCAAATTTGTAAGTTAGTTTGTTCATTAAATGAGTTAGAATATAACATGCATGACACTTCTGCTCGCCACCACTACGGGTTAGAATATAACGGTTGAGGTAAAACTTTGGAATAAGTTGTATAAGTACTAGTCTAAGAAAAATCTTCATACAAGATTAGATAGGATGTTCTAAATCACTAAAATACTATGAACATAGTATGCGTGTGGCATACTATGAGGAATTTGTTGTAAATAAAGGAGGATAATTATGATATAATTTTATTGCAAGTCAATGTGGAAAAGAAATGCTTATTGTCATCACACGTTTTTGTAACTGATGAGACAGACTGTCCAAAGGAGAGGCTAGTACCTTTAAATTACAAGAGAAAATAATATACAATATCAAGGAGATTTACTTACAAGGATTGCAAAAGAATAGTAAGATACTAAACTTATGGTTGGGTTTCCAACTTAGGGTTAGCTAAATCCCTGGTTTTAAATTATAATCTGAGCCATTGTATTGGTCCAATCACTAGGGCTGTCCATTGGTCGGGTCAAACCAACAAATCGAACCGACTCAGACTGACTTTGTTGGTTTGGTTCGGGTTGACACAACACAGATCGGGTTCAGTTCGGATTATGAAAGTTTAATTTTTTATCGGGTCGGTTTCGGTATTGAAAAAAAAATTTATATAAATCCAAACTGACCCGAAATAATGTGTGGACGGATACTCACGCATTGCATTAAATGCTCTGACATTAATTTTCTCTCCAATTATCATGCATTGCATTAAATGCTCTGTCATTAATTTTCTCTCCAATTGTCGATTTGTCTTAGCAAACGTATAATAATTATATGTGTTAGGCATTAATTTCTCTGAGCCTCTGATCAAATCTTGTAACTTGTAATCTCACCAAATCTTCTAACTTAATATGTGATTTTTATAGTTGATCCAAATCTCCTCGAGCGATGGGATGACACTTCAGAATCCACTATTCCACATCTCCATCTCCCTACCGTCATCCCCTTTGCCGTTGCCGTGCCGCTGGAGATCGCAGAAATGTTGGCGGATCTCCATGGCGACGAAGTCCCAATGCCGCCACCATCGCAATCAATCTTAGGGTTCCACTCTCTATCCTCTCTACCTATTTTAGGTTTCTTTGTTTTGTTATTTTGTTTTTTATTTTTGTAAACGCTCTACCGTTGTTTTTGATCGGATTGGTCGATCGATTTACAGCTCTTTGAAGGGAACGATTTCTTTGTACTTTGTTTTTTCTAATTTTTTTTGGACGGCATGGACTAGTTGGACAAATTGCTTTTAAGTTCGGTTTTAATCGGTTTGAACTGAACCGACCCGTCGATTCGATTCAGTTTTAACTATATTCGGTTTGGTTTTCGGTTTAAAAAAATTTATATAAAAAAAGATTGGTTTGGTCCAATCAGTGTGATTCGATTTGAGTTGAACCGATTGGACAGGCCTACCAATCACGAATTGTGTATATTGAACTTATTAACATTATAATGTGCTGTTACCTGTTATTTCTCGAATCAGTACGTATCACCTATACTTAGTAGTATATACTAGTGTTTGAGGAACCAGACTGGTTCCTCCGGTTGGTACCAATCCGGCGAGGGACCGGCACCGGAACGTGGGTCGAAGCAACGAACGGCGGCGCGGTGGCAGTGGAAGCTTCGAGCTTCCATGAATGAAGCTTCTGCCGCCGCTCTTCTACTACTGCCCGGTTTGCTGGTATCGTACTGGTCTGGCGGCTTGCTAGTTCCTTGAACCTTGGTATATACTAGCTTTTAAAACCTGGAGCATAAGTGCTCAAGGAAGTGGTAAGGGATGGTGGCAAAGAGTAAAGTGGAGAAAGAGAGGAGGTGGATGGGCAGCTACTATATAGAGGATAAGGAGGAGGTATGGAAGAGAGGAGAGGCAAGAACCAAGAAGAGAGAGTAGGTAAGAACTGCTGCTTATAGACATGAACAAAATTAGGAAGGGGAACATAGCGCTACAAAATTGAAGTTAAATAAGAATAGTGTTATTAAGATATGCACATTCTGTAAGACTCATAAAGTGAATAATTGATAGGCATATGAAAGGCTCTTGTATAGGCCTTGAAAACTCAAAGAGCTAGCAAGACTAAACTAGTCAATTGTCTCTTGAAGCTCTATTATACTATGGAGATATATCTGCAGGCACATGTTGTGATGGTCAGTCCTTGTCGAGAGACTCAACGTCATTGAGATTCTCGTGTATTGGTTGGAGGCAAATTTTCTATAATTCAAGTTGGTGGCTTGATCAGGAAGAAAGTTTTTAAATCATAAAAATATAAATTAGACGTTTTCTTAACAACTCAAGCTTACGGGATAAATGTCATCTATAATTGTCTCTGGAGTGCATGATCTTTTGTAACAACATGAATTTTCGAATTGGTAAAATCTAAAACTCAAATAAACTTACTGAACAATCGCACATATGTTCTTCTGTAGTATCAGTATGTTAATATTTGTTGAACCATAAATTTTTACCCAAAACATTTTTTACTATAAAGTCATAATTAATTTTGACTATGAAAGGGGCATGCGGTTCATAAATTTGAAAGTGATATTTAAGGAAAATTTTGATTTGATAGGAGTAAAAGAGCAATTCGGCTAAGAAGAATAAATAAGTATAAAATCATCTAAAAAAGGAAATATGAAATTGTAGAATCGATTAACTCCAGGAATAGAAATAAAAATAGTAAAAGAATCATACATGGAATAAATTAAAGGATATTTAATTTGGCCGTGAGCCATGTCCAAATTTAACCAAATTTGTATGACAAAATCGTGAATCTCAATCACGATTAAGGTGAAGACCCTGCTTTATAAAAGGGGACAAAAGGAATTAATAAAGGAGCTCTCCAAGCTCTCGGCGGCATCAAGTGGGCGATATCAATTAAAAAAAAGAAGAGCAGCCGAAGGCATTAAAAAAGAGGAGGGTGAATGAATTAGAGGAGATTGGCTAGCATCCTCGGCAACAAAATTGAGGGGAGCTCTCGGCAAAAAAAAGGAGAAATTGAAGACAAGCGGCGACAAAAAAAAGGAAGCCTGAAGAAATCCTGGAGAGCAAAAAATAGAAAGCAAGAAGAGAGAAGCGGCCGAAGGCATAGAGGAGGAGCCGAAGCCAAAAAGGAGGAGAGGGGAAGATCTCTCGGCAATTAAAGAAAAGTGGGAGGGATTGAGAAGAAAAGAGAGAATAGAAGAGAAATTGAGAAGAAGGTTGGAGGAGAAATTGAGAAATTGAGAGAAAGGAAGAAGGTTACTCTCGGCAACAAGAAGGATAAAAAAAAAAGAAGAAAGGATAAAGGAGGTCTCGGCAAAAGACTGAGAGAGGAAGAAGTAAAGAGGAATAAAAGCTTGATTAAAAGAAAAAGAAGAGCAAGTTATTATTCTTAGGATTTTAATCCTAGATTATTTCTGAGATCCTTATATCCCCTATTTTATTCCTAGGATTTTTATATCCTAGACTATTTCTAGGATCTTCATATCCCATATTTTATTCCTAGGATTTCATATCATAGATTATTTCTGGGATCTTTATATCCCCTATTCCTAGGATTTTATATCCTAGACTATTTTTGGGATCTTCATATCCCCTATCTTATTCCTAAGATTTCATATCTTAGACTATTTCTGGGATCTTCATATTCCCTATTTTATTCATAGGATTTTATATCCTAGACTATTTCTGGGATCTTGATATCCCTTATTCCTAGGATTTCATATCCTAGACTATTTCTAGGATCTTCATATCCCCTATTTTATTCCTAGGATTTCATATCCTAGACTATTTCTGGGATCTTTATATCCCTTAAAAAAACAACTTTGGGATTTTATATTCCCTTATCACATTGTCGTCGTTCTGATTTTAAGAGCAGTGCAAAATTGCATGTGTTGTTTCTTTTTATCTAGATGAGAAGAAAAATTTATCATCATCTCTTGAAGCCCCCAATGACAAACACTAATGGGCGAAATAGTATCATCTAACGATGGACAAAGCCGCTCGCACCAAAGCTTAGCCCGAGTCCTCCCCATCCGCCGACGCCTCTACCAAGAGAACTTCGCATCCGACCGCCGGATCTGCGTCAAACTTACACCACACCTTCTCCTCGAGTGTGCGAACCCACAGACAGAATGATCCGGCGATATGACGGCTAGATCGCCGGAATCGAACGCTTTTACGCCAGCGACGCTGTTCTCGCCAAAAACCACGATTCGTCGTCTACACTTCACCGGAAGCCTCCAAACTCCGGCCACAACCCTCCCTCGGCCTATAGAAGGTTCTCCCAGAACCGATTTGACAGAGGAGAAGCGAGTGGCCGGCAGCGACGAACCCTGTTTTTCATCCGCCGCCGCCCTCATCGAGAGAGAAAAAAAATGACGAACAGCTGGGATTCGTCCAATCAAACCGACGGTCCAGATCTAAAGTAAACCAACGTCCCAGATTACTTCAACTAATATCCAACAGCCGATATAAAAAGATTAAATCTAACGACTAATATTCAATCAATTTAAATCAACGATTCAATCTTTACGACATTTAACGGTTTAAATCGCTTCACGTGAAATCGGACGGCTCCGATCAATCCGTTTTAATAAATTGAATCCAACGGCGAGGATTTGTTCAAATAAAATCAACGATCCGGATTCAAAATATAATCAACGATCAAGATCACTTCAATCTTAATCGAACGGCCATGATTGCATAAAATTCAACGATCCGGATTATTTCAAACAGATCCGACGACTGCGATCAATCTGAAATAATAAATTGAATCGGACGGCTGAGATTCTTCAACTTTTAATCGACGATCCAGATTTAAATAAAATAAACGGTTCAGATCGCTTAATACGAAATTGAACGGTCAAGATTAATCTACTCAAATAAATTGCATCCGACGGATGGGATTTATTCAAATATAATCCACGGTCCAGATTCAATCAAAAAGCGAACGGATCCGATTAAATAAATCGTTGATCGAACGGTCCAGATCTTCACTTGGATCAAACGGTCAGGATTAATCCAATGCAATCAAATGGCTCAGATTTAAATGATCAAATGAACGGCTGGGAATGTTGGTAGCATATCTCGGTCAATCGGTTGACATTTGACATGATCCAAGAGTCGATCCCTACTAAGTCGAATCTGATCTTTCCAAATATGATATCGGATTTTCGATCCAAGACTCAGATTGAAGCAAATCTGTGAATTTAAATGAATGGTCGTAATAAATCATATCTAAACTCTAAATCGACGGCTGAAATTGATCTGAGAATGTCTAGATCAATCGGTTGACGTTTGACATGATCCAGGAGTCGATCCCTACTGATTCGAGCCTGATCTTCTCAAATGTGATATCTGATTTTCGATCTGAATTCTGGATTGAAACATATCTGTGAATTTAAATGAATGATCAAGATGAATTTGTTCTAAATTTAAAATCAACGACTGAGATTAATCTGAACATATTTAGATCAATAGGTTAACGTTTATTATGATCAAGGAGTCGATCCCTAATAAATTGAACCGGATCTTTCCAAATATGGTGTCGGATTTTCGATCCGAGTCCCGGATTACACAGATCTATAAATTTAGATCAATGGTCATGAGAAAATCAAATGTTTAATGGCCAAAGATGATTTTCATTAAAATATATATTTCATCTGGTTGAATATGAGCTAATTAACTCACTCAACCTATTTTGATCAAACTCTTCATATCATGATATAATATTGTTTGGGAGATGCGTACGTTGATGCTTGTCATCGGGGCGTAGCTCCTCAATATGATATCGTGTATGTGATGCTCCAAGATAAAATAAGTTCAAATACTCACAAGTCATCAAGACCAAGTATCTCAAGTTTAGATACTCACAAGCCACCAAGGCCGAGTACTTTCCAAATCCAAATACTCACAAGTCATCAAGACCGAGCATCTTAAATACTCACAAGTCATCAAGACCGAGTATCTCAAATACTCATAAGCTACTGAAGCCGAGTATCCCAAATTCAAATACTCACAAGTCATCAAGACCAAGTACAAATCAAATCCAATTGTTTATAAGTCATCCAGGCTGAATATTCAAATTTTAAGTTGCTCATTAGCCATGTATTGATATGAAATTTATAAAATATTTTGCCAACCAATTTTTGGAATGTTATTTATTATATAGATCTCTTAATCAAAGGTACCCTAATTTTAGGGGTAATTAACAATGAGTGCTTGCGCTCATTGAAAGCCAGAACCCATTAAACAAAAAATCTTATTAATTTAAGGTGAATTTAATAAAGGTCAATCACATTTTAACTATGAGCAAAAATGACCCCACAATATTATTAGCTTCTGAGTGTTCTCCTAATCCTTTTTGCAGTTATTGCTGCTGCTAATGGTCTGCAAGCATGGAAAATATTGGAGGATATGATTAATAGCATTGACCTTGTTTTGATTGAGGTATTCATGCCTAGTTTATGTGGTATTACTCTTCTAAGCAAGATCATGAGCCGTAAAACCTGCATGAACATTCCTGTCATTAGTGAGTATCGTTCCCCAATATTTTGTTTCATAGCATTTTGAGATTTGTTATGAAATAGTACTCTTTTTTTGGTAATTTTAACTGCTACACTGATGAGTTTTGTGTGCAGTGATGTCATCAAACGACTCCATGGGTACAATCTTTAAATGTTTATCAAAAGGTGCAGTTGACTTTCTGGTGAAGCCCATTCGGAAGAATGAACTTAAGAACCTGTGGCAACATTTCTGGAGGAGATGTCACAGTGTAATTTGCTATTTGCGCTATTAAGGTTCAGCAATTATAGGTTATGGATTAAGCCAATATAACATGAAATAAATGGTGGTATCCTCAACTCAATACCTTTTATTTGTTAAGTAGTATCTCTATCTAGTGCCATCTTTATAACTTACCAAGTATTGGTTGGTTTTTCTATATCAATGTATGTTATTTTTCTAGTTCTCATGGGTTCAAGCCTAGTTTTTATCCTTCTAATCTAAATAATTTATCGCATAACTCTCAGTCCAGTGGCAGTGGCATCCAAACCCAAAAATCAATCAAAACAAAAAGTGCTGATGACTCTGACAACAATAGTGGCAGCAATGATGATGACAATGGCAGTAGTGGATTGAATGCAAGGGATGGCAGTGACAATGGTAGTGTAACCCAGGTATGAATCTCATTTTATGTAACAATTCATGATTTTTTCCTATAGCTGAATCATTACTGTACGGATTTTTTCATGATTTTTGGCTTCTTCAATGTACGTATCGTAACTGTGTAGATTTCATAGCATATGACTGAGTTTTGTAGCTTCACGTGTTTGTGAAATTGACTTTATGTTTTTACAAAAAATTGAGTGCCATGCCACTTGCTTGATCTCATTTCCGTTCCTATTAGTTTGTATATATTTATTAGTTTTGTTAACCAGACTTGACTTAGTAATTTGTACTCTTCATCCGTGCAATTAAATTCCCTTTGTTGATTGATAAATCTGTCCTTTTAATTGCAAGGATCAAGAACACTAATTACTATGTCAACTCAGATATCCAAGAAATATTTAAATTCTTGTTAAGTGGAATAGACTAGAACATTTCATGGTTCATAACAAGTTAACCAAACACATCATAAATATAGAACAAGTTATTTCACTCGTTAGACTTGCACTTAATTTACAAATAGTTGCAGATGAGTCGACCCTAATGCCTTTAACATACTTAGGCTAATTTAAGTTGGATATCTAGAAATGATGAACAAAATCATCTGCTTGTTAACATTTACTGCCCTATATACATCTTGAATAAGGTGTTTATCTTATTCATTCTAAGAACCTAGAGTACTGAGTCTTTATGAAGTACTTCAGTCCATGTAGACTATAAAGAACATTTCATAGTTGTATTAACTATTTGATCAAGCCTATGCTACAATCATCTGCTTGTTAACATTTACTGCCCTATATACATCTTGAATAAGGTGTTTATCTTATTCATTCTAAGAACCTAGAGTACTGAGTCTTTATGAAGTACTTCAGTCCATGTAGACTATAAAGAACATTTCATAGTTGTATTAACTATTTGATCAAGCCTATGCTACAATGAAATACACCAAATCACTCTACCAACAGAGCTGCAATTGATTCATACAATTGGAGATGATTGAATCTTAACAACTCCAACCTACTTAGGTTACTTTGAGTTGGATTTGTGTAGATGATGAACAAAATCTTATGTTTAAGCCCATAGGGTTCAGGAATTAGTAATGAGGTATATATTTTATGTTTTGGAGCATTAATTGAGCACATTTCATGCTAAGGAGATGCACGTTGTGATCTCTTCATTTCGGTCTATATTTATGGTTCCTACATTCCATTTACAGCAACATGATAAAAGTGATACAAATGGAAACTCCTAGAAGGATCCACTAAGGATCATGAACATCATTCCTAAATACATACAGATCGTGGACCCAAGAGTCATAATATTTCACTTAAATATATTTGAATATATTAACATCCCAACTCATTTAACCAGGAAGCACTGCAAACCACAACCCATAAGCTTCCTTATAAGATTGGAAGGCTGTGAATGTTTTTTTTTTCACAATTGAGGCAACGTATAGAAATTCTCAATCATCTCTACCATGCATAAGTAGTCAAGATACTAAAAATAGAAACCTTTAACATACTAAAGTTAAGCTTGATTCCTAACTAAATAAATAGTTTCTCCTCAATTTAGCCAACAAATGGTTTATGGTTTAATTCTTTACTGCCGCTACCTGTACCGGTTCAACTCTGTACAGGACAAGAATAGGGCCTGTACTGGTCCGGTAGATATGTGTGCATATATAACATTAGTATCAGTCCGAACTAATCAGTATCATATGTCGGCATGTACTGAGGTGTAGAAATTTGAGCAAATACTAACTACTGGTTCAAACAGAGATTGAAACTTTGATCCAACTTACACTCTACTCCCATGGATTTGAAAAGAAATCATGACGATAACATGAGCAATTCAAAGGTTAATAATCAAGTTACATTAGTACTTTAAATATTTGGTAAAATAACTAAAATAACATAGGAATATTTTGTGTAACTTTCACATAAAGTACAACTTATGATAATGTAGTATCAATAGTGAGATAAAACATAGCATATAGTAGAATACAAGGGTAGTAACATAAATATATTCAAAATTTTCGTTTGTTCATTTCGTTTACATATGTTGTCGGCCATGGTAATGCTATATCCTGACGACAAAACTAGAGCCATGATTGTATCCATGGTAAGGTAACATATATCTTTTCATCGGGACAGGTGTGTCAATTTCAAACCTTTATGAGAAGGTCGAGAGTATTAAGAGCATATATTCATTGAATGACCTGATGACTGATACAGATGGGCCAGCCCAGTGGAGGGTCTACACTAGACGCGCAGGAAAGGAAAGGGCCCAGGCCCATGAGTGAAAGAGAGGGTTTGTAAGAGATTAGGGGGAGGAGAGAGGGGGATCTTATCTTATCATTTTGCTTGTTAGCTAAACCCTAAACTCTCATCGTGGTAGCGATTTGAGGGACGATCAAGAGATCGTATTAGTGGTCCGACCTACCGGATTCCACTGGGGCGACGATGGAGTTCTACTTCGAGTGAAGTGGTGCCTTGTCGAGCGCAAGAGAGGAGCGGACACAGCGGATCGGCAAAGCTTGTGGTCGCCGGATTCCACCATGGTGACGACAAGATCCGACTCTCGTTTTGAATCGATTGAGAAGACACTGCAAGACCTGGTAGCAAGCGAGGAGCACCGGCGTAAGGTCGAGGCGGCCAACGAGGAATGCCGCCGCTCGACTGATGCCGCCAACGAGGAACGATTGCGGGAGGCTGACGACGAAAGGAAGTCGATGAGGGGGGATCTGCTAGAGCTTAAGCACCTCATGACGGAAATCTTGAAGGGAAAGGCGAGCGGTGGAGCCGCTGAAACCTCGCCGAGTTCCCGTCGGGCGGAGCGTGGAGTCGAGCAGGCGGAAGTGATGGCGGAGGTAGACGATTGGCACAACGACGACGTCCTTCCGCCAGGCGAGAGGGCATGGCCACCGTACCAAGGAATGTGAACGGCAGCAGGACAGCAACGGCGGCGAACCCTTTGGGACCTCCAACAACGAACGCGTTCCACCAAGGCAGGCGCGAACGTTTCCCCGAGGACAGGAGACATGGTATGGATATGGATCTGGAGCCGCAAGGGGAGTGAGGAGGCAATGGAATGGATGGACAACGCGCGTGGTGCCGGCGCGTGGAGCTACTGGTGTTTGATGGCTCTAATCCCTTGGGATGGATCACACGTGCGGAGCAGTACTTCCACATTCAAGGCACACCCAACGATCAGCGAGTTCCTTTGGCCTTCGTCAGTATGGAGGGTGCTGCGGTACACTGGTTCAGCTGGCTGAGGAGGATGGAGACTGAAATTTCGTGGGAAATGCTGAAGGAGGAGATGGTGGCACGGTTTAGTGACTGCGACGCGTCTAACCCATTCGAGTTATTGGCTTCCTTGGCGCAAGGCAACAAAACAGTTGGGGAATACATTGAGACCTTCGAGGGGTTGGTGGCACGGCTACCCCGACTGCCCGCCTCTCAATACTTGGGGTACTTCCTTAGCGGGTTGCACGAGGACATTCGGCGTTGGATACGAACTTTTGATCCCTCCACAGTTCGGAGAGCTATCTTCTTAGCACGGAATTTCGAGGAGGTGCTTAGTGGCAAGAGTCCGCCGCCTCAACCGAGCAGGAGTTATGGAGGGGGACGCACAGGGTTTTCATATGTGTCAAATATAGCATTTTCCCCAAGTCAGTCTAGAGGAGGGGGGGAACCGGCACGTGCCCTTCCGGTCTGAGAGTGTATCGAACAAAGGCAACGGAGGCGGGAACACCGGACCAGCAGCTAGTACTGCCGGCTCCCACCGTGCGCAACCGAGGGAGGAGGGGCGAAAGGTGTCTAGTGGAGCTAGTGCAAATAATAGGACTCAGAATAGCCGTTCTCTATCGTATCAGGACTTCAAGACAAAATAGGAAAAGGGATTATGTTTCCGTTGTGATCAGTCGTACCATCTCATGCATCGCTGTGCTAACAAGAACTTGCGGCTTATGGTCATGGCGGAGGAGGGTGATCCGGAGTTGGAAGGACACCAGTTAGAAGAGCCGGAAAATGTGAACCCATAGGCATCTTTGAATTTCATAGGGGAGGTCTCTTTGAACTCCATTGGGGGAATATCAGGACCATGCACCCTCAAGTTGGTGGGTCAGTTGAACGATAAAGACATAGTGGTAATGGTGGACAGTGGTGCAACTCACAATTTTATCTCGACTCGATTGGTGGAGGAAATGCGACTTAAGGTGGAACCAACCCCACACTTTGGTGTTCATTTGGGGGACGGCGGTAAGGTTACTACTCAGGGCAAATGCACTAGACTGCAGGTCACACTCGGGCCCTTGGAGGAGACACTGGACGCGTACTTGTTTGGGTTTGGTGGGGTGGATCTCATCTTGGGAGTAGCATGGCTCCAAACATTGGGGGAGGTTAAGGCGGACTGGGGTCGCTTATACCTCAAACTGCATCGCGACGGGAGGGAGGTGTTGCTACAGGACAGCACGGCCTTGGTAAGAGTTCAATCATCTCTTCGAGTTCTGACACGGCTGACCGATGTGGAGTGCTGGGTTTTAATGTGGGCGGTTAAAGAGGGAGATCAGCGAATGATGGATGACTCTTTGTTGAACCGGCAAGCAGAGAAACTAGCGCAGGTGGTAAGGAGGTTTGACAAAGTCTTTGCAGAGTCGGGATCCTTTCCACCCTCATGAGCCGCTGATCATGCAATAGTGCTCAAGCCGGAGGAAGGACCAATTAGGGTGCATCCCTACCGTTATGCTCATAGCTAGAAGGATGAGATGACCAAACTGGTGGGAGAAATGCTCACCGCGGATATTATCCAACCTAGTTCTAGCCCTTACTCCAGTCCGGTCATCTTGGTGAGAAAAAAAGATGGGAGTTGGTGTTTTTGTGTGGACTATCGTGCGCTGAACGAAATTACTATTCCAGATAAGTATCCAATCCCTGTAATTGAGGAGTTGTTGGATGAGTTACAAAGAACACAATATTTTTCCAAAATTGATTTGCGCTCAGGGTACCACCAAATTCGTGTCAGGGAAGAGGATGTGCCAAAGACAGCTTTCAGGACTCATGACGGCCACTACGAATTCCTTGTGATGTCTTTCGGCCTGAAGAATGCACCCCACGACTTTCCAGACCACCATGAATGACACCTTCAGGCCGTATCTGCGACAATGGGTGTTAGTTTTTTTTTATGATATTTTGATATACAGCGCCACATGGGAGGAGCACTTGGACCACCTCGCACAGGCCTTAACAATCCTATACAACCAGCAGTGGGTGGCCAATAAAAAGAAATATCAATTCGGCCGATAGCAAGTGGAGTATTTGGGGCATATCATACAATTAGGCACCGTGGCGATGGACCCCGCTAAGATAGACGTCATAATGAAGTGGCCAGTTCTGCGTAATGTCAAGGAAGTGCGGGGCTTCCTGGGGTTAACTGGTTATTACCGACGATTTGTGCCGAATTATAGGAAGATAGCTCGACCGTTGACTGATTTGTTAAAAAAGGATGCTTTTCATTGGAACGACGAGGCACATCAAGCTTTTGATAGGCTGAAAGCCGTGATGACTTCTGCGCTAGTCCTAGCATTACCAGACTTCCAGCGCATGTTCACGATTGAGTGCGATGCATCAGGCCGAGGGGTGGGCGCGGTATTAATGCAAGAGGGCCGTCCTGTGGCATATTTCAGCAAAGCCCTCTCTGCTCGAAGTTTGGCGAAATCCACTTATGAGAAAGAGCTCATGGCTCTTGTCTTGGCAGTACAACATTGGAGGCCTTATTTGTTGGGACGTCACTTCCAGGTGTTAACCGATGAAAAAGCCTTGAGACACTTGTTGCAGCAGCAGATCGCCACTCCTGATCAACAACAATGGTTGGTTAAGTTATTGGGTTATGATTATGAGATTATCTACAAGGCGGGCAACACCAATCAAGCAGCCGACGCATTGTCACGAGTTCCATGTGATGCGGCACTATCAGCCATTTCCCTGCCGATATGGGAGGATTTACCACAGGTGTTGAAGGAGGTACAAGAGGATCCAGCTCTACAACGAATAATTCAAGACTTAACCATTGATGCCAATTCTCACCCCCACTATCGGTTGGACAAGGGGCGGTTATTGTATCAAGGCCGACTGGTGATCTTGGCCAACTCTCCGTGGGTCTCGAAGATTCTTCAAGAGTTTCACAGCACGGCTACAAGGGGACATTCAGGGGCCTACATAACCTATAGGTGTCTGGCAGATAACGTTTATTGGCACGGTATGAGGAAGACAGTTGACATGTTTGTAGCGCATTGTGACATTTGTTAGTGGCAAAAGTACCGGACTACTTCACCCACAGGTCTCCTCCAGCCCCTACCGATACCAGAGGCAGTGTGAGAAGATATAGCGATGGATTTTATCACGGGGCTACCCAAATCTAAGGGAAAAGACGCAATCTTGGTGGTGGTGGATCGTCTATCTAAATATGCACATTTTATCCTCATTCGCCATCCTTATGTGGCTAGCAAGGTGGCTGGCTGAAATCTTTATGCAGGAGATAGTGCGATTACATGGAATCCCACGTACCATTGTTAGTGACCGGGACCCGATCTTTATTAGTCATTTCTGGCAGGAACTTTTCAAGTTCATGGGCACGACTCTGACGATGAGCTCAGTGTACCACCCAGAGATGGATGGGCAATCATCGGAGTCGAAATTACAATTTTTGATTATGTTGTCAAAATTACAATTTTTGGACCGTCCAATATTGGTAGATCTCAAAATTTTAAACATGAGAATATGTATATATATGTGTGTAAGTATGTATGTTTTATAACCATTACCTACTAGACCTTAAAAATACACAACGGAATCTTAAATGCCAATATACACTTTCAACGTGGCCTATAGTGTTCTCAACCATTTTTTAGATATCCTACCAATGTTAGAGAAAAATGTTTGCTCTTTTTTGCAACAGAAATAATATTTTTTAGTTCACAAATCTAGATGATTCTTTAGAAATTCTTAACGAGTCTCTGATCCTTGGGCATTCTTAACAAGTCTAGATGGTTCAAGAGTTTTTGGTGCAAAAGTATAGGTGAGAAGCCATGCACCCGAGGATACATTGAAATTCCATCATATGCATCATTACAAGAAATTATTGTGGCAAAGGGAGACAAGTTGGTCTTTTAGAGGTGTCTCTTCTTCATCGTTAAGATAATTGATTCTGAGCTATGGAAACTCCAGTATAAAAAAAAGGAGATCAAAATATACTGTTAGAAACAATCTCTTTTAACATGAGTCAAATTAGATATAACCATATATATAGTAAATAATAATTTCTATTTTTGTATTAAAGAACTCTATATATCTCTATCTTATCTATTATGCAATTTAATGAAATCTATCATTAATGCAATATCATTATGATTATCATTTATATTTTTACTCTCTTCTTTTCTAACATAGTATCAGAGTGAGGTTTACTTCAAATCCAAACCATTTATTTTTACAACACAGTAGGGCCTTCTCCAACCCTAGCCAGTATAGTTCATTGTCATGGTTATTGTTCAATGCCATGGTTACTATTTATTACTACCAATACTATTCACAACAAATCTCTTTTATATTATCTTTAGCATATTATTTTGTTGGTAGCAATTATTCTTGCGGGTATTCTATTAAAATCTTGAAGTATCTCCAATTGAAAAACTCTTTTTTTTCTAAAAGGAAAGATGTTATATTTGAAAAGTAGAGTTATGCTATAATTTATATCTTGCAAGGTTCAAAAAGCAAAAGGGTAACATCTTTTGCGCAACTGTCTCTCTCTCTAATGAGCTCTCAACTAACATCACTCTGTTGTTCTCAAATTTTATAGCAAACTATCATGTAGTATTATTGTCTTTGCCACTATTTTTAGCAAATTCTCAACTAATGTTACTGCCTCTAACTGCTCGTGTCTATAGTCTCTCTACTAGCTTCACTGCCTTTGTTGCTGCTTCTCTTTTTTATAGTGCCTCTCCACCTATGTTACACTTCTACAATTTTATATTTATGTTAAGCTGAATATAATTGTTATATATGCTCTAGCTTAAGCAGAGGGTTAGAAATAGTCATATTAAAATGAATCAAATTAGATATAGTCACATATATAGTACAAAATAATAATTATTTTTATATTCAAGACCTTATATATCAAGGTTTTATCTACTATGTTATTTAATAAAATTATTCTCCATATCATTATGATTCTCATCCATTTTTTTTTTTCTAACATACACCATGGTTCAAAAATCAAATACAAACTAAAAATTGGATGAATATTTAACTTAAAAAGGTAAAGCAAGTTTTTATGCATCAGATTTAGGATTTAGGATCAGTGGCTTATCAATGAAACCTTTTAGGATCAGATTTAACTATGTTTCAGTTTCTTGATTTTTTTAACTAAAATACCTAAGAAGATTGCCCAAGAAATGATGACCCACAATAGAATGTGGTAGTGATTTATTCCTTTTATAAAGACTAATACAATTTCAAACAGAATAAGTAATCACTTCATGAATAATATTTGATTGAACTTCAAACTTATCATCTATCCATTACTAACATGTGTGACCTCATGAAGCAACAGTAAGAGTTTCTGGTTGTAAAATATCAGGATTGAATGACAAGTATCATATTGCACAGAGCCATCTTTACTTTATACCCTGACCTTGAAGATGCACTTTCAGAACTTCCACAGGAGCTCTAAATCTTTTAATAATAAGTCTACTATTGTGGCACTTGAGGCTATTTTGGACAAGTTGAATGCCAAGGTTAAAATGAGGATGAAATTCTCCTCCATGTGCTCATTATGGTAGATCTAATCATCTAACTGAAAACTGTTGGCAAAATTTGATAGACCTTCGCAAGCTCATGCAGCAATTTTTATACCAAAACCACCTCCGAAAGTCCAAACTAATGTTGAGTCTTCAAGTATTAGCACTCTTCTTAAACTATTGGCAATCTTTTTGTGGCATTAGAGAAGTTCATGTGATCAATTGCATTTGACATATCATTAGTTGTTACCTCCACAGAGAGACCCAGTATTACTTCTTTAGTTTTCTGCTTTATACCATGGACCATTGATTCCATCACTTCTTCTCATACGTAGGTAAATTTGCTAATGGTATACTTGTCCTTCATGCTCTAGCACTATTTATATTGCATCTGGTATTATTTTATATGATGTTTTATACATGCCTTTCTTACAAAATCTCTTATCTATTTGTTGCCTTGTAGAAGCCTGAAATTGCTTTGTACATTTTTCTCCATCCGTTGTATATTTTAGGATATGCAGACAAAATGGATGATTGGTGAGGGCCTAAAATCGATGGTGTCTAACTATTTCTAAGCCAAACTTCCTATGCTCTCTTTCTTGCTTCCTATACTAACACCTCATACTAGTAGTGGCATTGTTGCCCAAGACACCCTCACTCAATAAAATACAACAATATTTGTCGCTAGCTTTCCCTCTAGTTTTGTTTGTGAAGCTGGTTAACTTTGTAAACATCATTGTATCTCGTTTCTTCACAATTGTAATGTCACTTAATACACCCCAAGATTTAGGGTATAAGTCTTATTACTTCTATTTTTTATAGTAATTGTCTTGTTACCTTTATTGCTGATTGCACACTCGAATGACATGGATATTTCTTTGAAGTTGTGAATAAGTTCTTGATGTTTTCAGAACCTTTGTTAAGAAATAAAAATACAATTCCATTCCTCCGTTAAAAGTTATCTATACAAATAATTTAAAAGAATTTTGCAATCTTTCTTTCAATAATTATGTACAACAAAAGTATCATTACTAAAGAGTTACCCCTATACCTCCCAATGAAATATAGTAGTTGAATACAATAATTGACAACCTTATAATATACCAGATCTAATGTTTCTTGTGTATGCCTCCAAAGCTTATAGTCTTCGTGTTGTTCTCATTGTCTTATATCTTATAAATTTATATCTACATCTATCCATGGCACTAATGTTTCTTGTGTATGCCTCCAAAGCTTATAATATCGCCCCCTTTGAATCAACTCCCTATTTACACTAATTCAAAATTTGAGCTCACCATTCTTGCCTTGTTTATTAAGCAAATTGCAACACTTATTCCCATCACCAGAACTTCCTTGTGAGCCACACTCCATACTCCCACCAACATGTACCTTCTAGAATTGAGCTTGATCTGCATGTATATAGTAGAAGACCTCATCAACCTTTAGGCTATGTTTCCTTAGATGGAATCCACGGTGGAAAGGATGACATCTAGATTTAATGTATTTTCCATCCTTTTTGTTGTAGATTCCATCCAAAAAAAACATAGCCTTAGGAATACCCCATTAAAGTCACTTTTTGTTTATCATCCTCCATCAACTTGGAAACATTATTCTTAATGTTGATCCATATCAATATAGTAGTCATGGGTTGGGTCAATACATGTCGAGCATGCTTATAGATATGATATACCAGATGTATTGACAAAGGAGGTTCTTGTTCCAGTTCAAGGTACTTTTACTTGTACTTGTTCTATTTGTGGTTAGAATTTTATTTAGGGTTGTCTAACTTCCTATATGGGCAGGGATGTCAATGGGGTGGGTTGGAGACCTAATATTGATTAGGGTATTTTATATGTATATGTAATTTAAAATACCCTAATATTGATATCATTGGATAACTTACAAGGAGTACATCATTTCTAAAAAATAAAAAATAATAAAAAAATATTTTTAAAGATAAAACGAAGCGACTCCGCATAGAAGTTCTATGAGGTGCCACCTCATAGAACTTTTTTCCATGGGCTATGAGGCATTTAGGGACAATGTTGCACAGCTCATAATTTGTTTTCCGAGCTATGATCCCCTTCTCGTGGCGCCATTGTTCTTGGCTGAGCACCACCCACCTACTCCCGGAAAAAAATCCTAAGCGGGGTCCCCACTTAACTAACTTAAGCGTGGTCCCCTATGATTCTCTTCGCAAATTCTAAAGTAGACTAATTTACACGAATCTTAACGCAGGGAATAACCCTCCCTGCCCAGCCCTAATCCTACTCTACTAGCTCTCGCGACCTCCCCTAACCCCACTCTCCATCCGTCCTTAGCCTTCGTTCATGGTGCTTAGCACTCGACTCTCTTCATGCTCGACTCTCTCCACACTCAGTGCTGCTTGCTTATCCTCTCGGGCAAGCTAAAGGTGACCATCTCATTCATTCTATATGCTTATTTATTTGCTTATATGCTCTCAAAATTGTTACAACATCTCTAAAATAACATAGAATCTCTTTCAAATACCGTAGAACCTTTTTTCAACAGAGAAGAGTGGTTATAGGTGAGGTGAAAAAGAGAGAATTAACAGGGAAATAGAGAGATAAAATTAAGGGTATATTGTTTTTTTTGGGAGAGAAAAGTGGGGAGAAAGAAAAATTCTAATTTTTTTTCTTTTTTTTTTCGAGTGATTTAGAAGAAAAGAAAAGTGGGGGTAGTTCTCTTCTTTTTGTTTCTTTCCAAATTGGAGAGAAAAAGAAAGTCTTGCTCCATGCAGCCACCCCACTGGCTCCCACCCCTGCTGCCACGAGCTCGCCTCACCTGCCTACCGCTGCGAGCTCGCCTCGCCCGCCTGCCATCGTGAGCTTGCATCGCCCACCTGCCGTCACGAGCTCACCTCCTGCCGAGCTTGTCCTAGCCTCCTGCCTCCAGTCAAGCTCGTGCCAGCCTTCCGCCTCCCGCAGAGCTTGCGCCCCTCCCCTGCGCTACTTGATTTCTTATTCTCTGTGATCACATGTATTGCAAGTGATTTTTATTTTTTTCCTCTCTTTTTTCTTTTCTCCTTTAGATTTCTTTCTCCTCATTTTTCTTTCATTCCAAAAAAACATAGCCTAGGTCAAATAGCATAGAGGATCCATGTTGTCATGGACAAGAAAAGCCTACTAAGAACCACTTAAGTGAGATTAATTTCACCTTATAAGCCAATGAAGAAGTACCTTTGTCTATCCCCTCTAATCAACGAAAATAAGTCTCTTGGTGAGATGTTCTTATTGACCTTGACTTACAAAATGAATTTTGACAGCAGCAAGCAATTATGCATTAAACTTCTACGATTTAATTTCTCTGTGGTGATGACCATTGAGCAAAGCGTGGAAGGGCCGTAAAATTGGAGCGCACAAAAGTCGAAGAATTTGACATTTCAATTCAATGCAGTCCTGAGATAGAAAAGGAATCTACACGAACCAAATCCTCAAAAGATACGAAAACTATGAATCACGGTGCACGAATTAGAAACCAACCGATCTGATTGGAAAGTAGGAGGTAAGAAGACAACCATCAGATTGAGGCGGCAGGATTTGCAAACAAGTCTCTCGGACTTTGCAGCAAAAATTCGGCAAATAGATCTCCTGAACCTATGCAACGGGTGTAGAATTATGAGGTAGTTGGATCCAATCAACTTAGGCTCTATTTGTCTAGAACTAGTTAGAAAAATTTTAGGCTAGCACCAAGGGAGGGAGGGAGTTTGCCGCGCTAGGGCTAGGGGGGAAGGGGAAGGGGGAAGATCACTGGAGGAGGGGGAAGATCAGATCAGTGTGCAGGAGCGGGGAGCTCATTGTGAGAAGAATGGGCAAGGGAAGAAACACAAAGCAATTGGTTCAGGAAGCCGGAGCGTGCCAGCTTGTCTAAATGCATTAGCTTTTGAAATTCTGCTAGCTGCACTTGCAGAAGCTATCAACTAGTAGCCCCAAATGGACCCTTAGGATGTGTTTCCTACGGCGGATGGAGAACACGAGGGAAAGTAAAAGGCTATGGAAAGGAGAAAGATAGGGATGGAAATTATAAGATGTGAGCGTCGTGAGCTTCGCCACCAACTCGACACGGTTTGAGCCGAGGTCGATGCTGCCGAGAGCAGGGAAGCGAGGCGGGGAGCGACAGGAGAGAGAGGCGACGGGAGACGTGGCGAGCTTGAGCGATGGGAGGAGGGAGGCGAGGCGGGGAGCGACGGGAGAGAGAGACGATGGGAGACGCGGCGAGCTCGGGCGATGGGAGGAGGGAGGCAAGGCGACGGCGAAGCTCACGACGGGAGGAGGGAGGTGAGGCGGGAGCGACGGGAGATGTGGCGAGCTCGGGCAACGAGAGGAGGGAGGCGAGGCGGGAGCGACGGGAGGTGCGGCGAGCTCGGGCAATGGAAGGAGGGAGGCGAGGCGACGGGAAGCTCACGACGGGAGGAGGGAGCGACGGGAGATGCGGTGAGCTCGGGCAACGGGAGGAGGGAGGCAAGGCGACGGGAAGCTGGCGACTAGAGGAGAGGCGAGCTCGGGCGACGGGAAGGATGAGGGGCGGCGCCGGCGACAAGGGAGAGGGAAGGACGAGGGCGGCGCCAGCAACAAGGAGAGGAAAGGATGACGGGCAGACGGGCATTGCAGCTGCAACGCGTTGATTTTTTCGTTTCCGCCCAATTTGGGCGGAAGTCAAAATGGAGGAAAATGAGCGCATTTTCCTTTTTGAATTCTTTCCTCTGCTTTCCATCTAACAAAAAAAACGAGGGAAAGTATCCATTTCCTTTCCATCCCCTGTGAAATTCGCTCAAGGAAACACGGCCCGAGATTTGGGTTGGCATATCATAAATAGGTTATGTATATAAATAGGTCTGTGTCTATTATAATGTCTATTATGACCCAATATTTGTTAACCCAAACACGACTTATATATTAATTGACTCAAAATACTCTAACCCAAATAACCCATTTAATAAATAAGTTATATATTAACTTACAACTTGACATGACCCAACAAACTTATTTATTAAAAAGGTCCTATAAACCAGGCCTAACATGACCCATTTGATAATTGGGTCGACCCCACCTAATGGGCTGATCAACGGAGAGGGAAGATTGGACAAAGTTAGGGCATTCATGAACGGTTATTGACCTATGACTTGACATGACTCAAATAACCTATTTATTAAAAAGGTCATCTATAAACTAGACTTTACACAACCCATTTGATAATTGAGTTGACCCAACCTAACATGTTGATCAATGAACAAGGAAGATTGGAGAGAGTTAGGACATTCATGAATGGTTGGCTAACAATAGCTAACAGCTGTTTAGTGGCAAAGAAGAATTCGAACTAGCATCAAGGGAACAAGCATCGAGCGAATGGGCTTTAGGCGAATAAACACTCAAATTCTAGCAGCGAATAGGTGTTGGGTGAATTGCAAAGAGTGAACACTAAGAATATATAGTCATTCAAGAGTGAACGAGCATCGGGCGAATGGGCTTTGGGAGAACAAGCATTTGGATTCCGGCAGTGATCAAGTGTTGACTGAACTGACTGAACTGCAAAGAGGAATTCAGAAAAGAAAGCTGAGAGGAAGTGGAAGATGGAGTAGAAAATAGAAGTGGAAGCTAGAGCTTAAAAGTAGATGCAGAGAAGCTGGTAGCTGAAACCCCAAACAACCGATTAGCTGAATTGCCAAACAAGAATTAAGAAGTAAAAAAATTAGGGTTAACCATTTAGGGTACTCAATTGCTTCTAATTATTAATCCACACCGATGATAGCTAGTAAGTTTGGGCCTCTAGTGGGCTAATGAATGAGTGATGTTTTATAAATTGGGCCTATAATATATAACTATATAAAATAATTGGTTTAAGTATGTTAACCTATTTATGATCCCACCTAACCCATTTAATCCCGAGTCATTAACATGTTGACCCGATTATAGCTCAAACTTGCCTAACTTATTGTTGGGTTGGGTTGGTGCGTTGGGTCAATTTTTGCTAAGTTTAAGCTACACTACAAATGATTATGGGTAAATTAGACAAATACTACATAAAATTCACCGAAATTTTAAATTGGTGCATGTGAACCTTTTGAGTTCTAGCCAAATATAGAAATATGATCATCAAGGATTGAAATACTAATCCAAACTAATGTATCGGTAATAATCTGTATAGACGACACACAGTACCAATGGTAATGGTTGATTTTAGTTATATGTATAATATTATATAAAATGATACCCACTTGCTCCATGTATTGATCTAAACTTAGAGCAATATGAACCAGAAATATAGGTGATTTGAATCAATATTTTAATCCTTGTTTAGAATGTTAAGTGGTTGATTCAATTTAAATACCATAGTGCATTCACCTATTGTGTAGTTGCACATTGTGCTCATATCATTTATTTTTTCTAATTTAAAGTCATAAGAAAAAAAAATTCTATCCCCTTTTTATGGGTTCCCCCTCCCAAATCTTACAAGTAGTCAATCATACACCTTATCACTTTGACAAGCAGATATGCATCTATAAAAGCAACTCAATGTGAAGTATCAATCTGTATTGTCGCTTGGTACATGTCAAACCAAGTACAACAAAATATGCATGTTCTCTTATATTTGGGTTTAGGGTATACTATGAAGATGAATAAAGTGGTATATTATGTTTTGCTATATTTGATAAATTTAGCCAATAAATTGATATGTATTGGAGTCATTAACAGTATATCAACTTATAAGTATCTTACAAGGTTTAAAGTTTTGATATGTACTGTACTAGCCCAATCTCAAACCGATACATCGGTTGTACGATGTATCGACACTAAATAGTGTTGAATGTACTGATATTATATGTATTTGTATCAGTGCCATCTCATACTAGTATGTACCGCTCGGTACATAACGGTTTTTGAAACATAGTTTTAAACCATAAGGGTGATTTAATTATTTGTTTATGTGGTTAGGTTACACTAACCATTTTCTGTTAAGTAAACTTAATGGATGGGTCTATGTAAAATCGATTCTAAGAGTTCATTAAATAGAAAGATGTTTGTGCAACTACTTAAAACAGGATGAATCTAGTCAGAGGAAAGATTGAGGGAATAGATATTGAGATTAGGGAGAGAGAAAAGTAGGTTACATCCGAGTTCAATAATTTAAGTATAAGCTTGTGTATTTAATAAGTGTACAAGCTAACTAGAAATAATGTGAATAACTGATTAGAAAAACATAGTTTGCCTAGCTTTGAAATATTAAAAACTTAAACACCTATACATCCTTTAGAATCTCATATAAACATTTCCCAAACACCATTTTTGGTATCTACTAATCTAAAAGCATGGTCTATCGCTTCCGTGCATAAGAAAAGTCATCGAATATCCTTAAAAATCTGTATGATTAAACTGTATCACTTATGCCTCTGATAATCGATATCTTTTCTTTGTGCTCTTCACCTGATACTATTCAGTGAAACAATTTGATATTGATAATTATTTCCTACATTACTTTAAAATAGTGTATTAATTGATTGGTCTTCTTATATCTTCTTTTTTGGGTTCAAGTGCTAAATTTCATTAATTTGTGTAAAATTATTCGATGAATTGAAGCATACTTATTTCAATATTTGCTATGGCTCATGTAACGTAAGGGCCATGGGTGTTAGATAGATCTGTTAATATCATGGCGTCGAGTTTAAAATGTCTGAGTTTAAAATCATGAAATAAAACACATTAAACACTGAAGTATTCTATCAAAGTTATGCTTCAAAAATATTGTGTACCCCAGCTCAACTGGATGCCGACCCAACTCATCGGCTACTATTAGTGGCACACAGCAAAAATAAAATACATTCTATTCTCAACATCAAAATAAATAATAAAAATCCATGATGTCCTACTCATACACTAAAATGGGATGAAAACAGACACATTATAATTAAAAATAAACTAGAACCAAAACAAGATGATGTCTCATATCTAATATAAAGATGCTTGTGCAATATAATCGATCGATACGTTCCAAATGACTCCTTTTTTTTTGTAAAAGAAGAATAAATGTCATCCATCAACATACAATTTAGTTTTGCTCAGAGTGACTACTGTCTCTACATTTTGATGGACTATTCAATTCTAGCTCTTTATCTCTCTTTATTTGCATCAAATGCATACCTGATGAAAGGACAACGTTATGCATAAAATATATCTGAAAGATGTTATGACAATTAATAGGTTTATTTGTAAAGCAATAGTGGTTCGATATAGTAAGAAAATTTACAATCTTAAGGTCTAATGTCAACCTAATAAGGCAATTATTCCCATTCTAAATTCATGTTAATATTTCCTTCCATGATTAGTTTTATAAAATATTGGATTAGGGCTCTCAAAATTATTTGTTTCTCTTCCAATGGACCATTCCAAGTCCATTTCTTTTTTACTATCACATACCATAAAAGAAAAAGAGAAAAGTATTTCAAAATCCACTATGATCAAAGGATGGAGGGAAGAGAATCCTATATATTCATGATATAAAGGAAAGATAAGAAGATCCCTACCTTCGCCCTCTTCTAAATGGCGTCAGAAGCCTTATGCTCTAATGGCAGAAAAGGTGAAGAAATAAAAGTTAAAACCCAGCTTCGAGCAAACCTCACTCCTCTTGCTTGTCGAGTCCCTAGTATTTAGGCCAGTAAAAGAGCCAACAAAACTTAAAATGTCAGGGAAATTTTAAATAAATTTTTGCCCAAAAACAAGCATTTGAATAAACAAGTCCAGTTTCTTACATGTACCCCTTGAGTTTCTAATTAAGTTCCTGGGCTCAAAATTGCATGGGATAGTTAATTAGTTGTAGAAAAAAAATGAAGATTAGAAATACATCTACAAAAGTTTTTGTCACATAACATTCTGAATCAGTAATAATGAAGCAATGCTAGATGTCACAGAAGTGGTATGGCAATTTCACTATTATGACAGATCACCTTGTGAAGTTGACTGTTGGCCCCAGTTACAAGTTCACCAAAAATCATCAAATCTTTTGTAGATCCTTAGTGATACAAAGATGATAGTTTTGCCTAAAACATTTCTAAAGGTCATGATTTCTGCCATAGAAAAAAAAATCTGGATCAAGTCACAAATTAAGGAAGTGTTCCATAAATCCTGTTATGCGGAGATGGCGACTAGATAGATGCCCGTAAATATTTATTGCAAATCTGGTAAGACTGGTCAGACTACGAGTTTTGTCAACCTAGACAATGATAAGTATGTGCTGTCATACCTATGCTTAAATTTATATGTCCATAACATAACTTCCAAAAGGAGTTAACGAAGTTATATATGAAGCAAGCATCTTTTTTTCTTTTTCACTTTTGTGGTGTAACAACTAATTTAAAGCTCGTACATGCGCACTATTTCATCAAAAGAAAATAAACATAGAGGTTTAAGAATAAAATGCTATACTTTATTCCTAGTTTTCTTGTCAACATCCCAACACTTTCCTAGAATAAGTTGCTCGGTATTAATACATGCCTGAGACACCGACCTTTTAACGTGCAGAGTTCCTGCACAAAACGTGCATTGGAGGTTGAGTGTCCTCAACGTGTGCCCTTGTCAGATCAGATAACTGATCCACCTGACAGTACTTGTGCGCAGGTTATTCACCCAAATCCTGAAACGTTCTGTAATGATTGGGTTCCTCATCCTGCTAGTGGAGAGTGCCAAGGACAAAAGGAATCAACAGGTATGCTTCATTTGAATTGTATTAAGAATTGTTTGTAGTTGTCAAGTATTTACATAAATGCATAATATGCAAATATAGATGAACTCATGGGTAAAGACTTGGAGATAGGAATACCTAGAAATGCAGTGTTGAACTATGAAACCACTCCAGATGTGAAGGTCTGTTCCAAGCTTACATACGAGAGTGTGGACAAGTTGCCTGGAAATGACCAAAAGAATGAAGGAAGCCCTGGACGAGAGTGCGACAATGTGTTAACATCTGAAGAACGTAGCGCTCAAGCTGCTCATTTGATTGGTGAAATTGCTAAATATCCTGAAACTCAAACAGTAACTCCAGCTAGTCAAGCTCCAAACGGTTCCTCCAAGACAACAGAATGTCAAGATAAGCATACTGAAGGTACTACAGATTTACCATCGCTCGAGTTGAGTTTGAAGAGGCTGAGATCAGTTGGGGAACTTGGATCTTCCACTCATGAAGAGCGCAATGTTCTAAGACGATCAGAGCAGTCTGCATTCTCGAGGTGCAACAGACAAATTATGTAAAAAAAACTATGTTAATTCCTTTTCTTAAAAAAGTAGCATTCTAACTAATTCCATCACTGTGCAAGGTATCGCAAATCTGCTACTTCTAATCAAGCCCCCAATGGTTATGGAGGAAGTTGTTCCCCGCTGGATAATGGCTCGGAGGCAATGAGGGCAGAGTCTTCATACAATATGATATCCAGTTCACAAGCAGCTCCACTGAAGAAAGGGTCCAATGGTAGCAGCAACAACACTGGCATGAGCTTTACAAACAATATGATGTCTAGTCCAGATGCAGTTCCCCTGAAACAAGGTTCTGCTGGTAGTAGCGGAAACAGTGACATGGGCTCCTCTACGAAGAATGTCTTCACTAAATCAGCACCCAACAAGGAAAAGCCAGCATCTACAACAGCTGGCACTTTTACACAGACTCCAACTTTTCGCCCTGTGCAAATTCGAACCTCAACAGATCAGCAAATTCTCCAACAGAAAACAAATGAACCTCTACTAGCTGGAGCAACAGGACAGGCAAGAGAAATCCAGCGTCAGGTAGTTGAATATCATCATCATCACTATGATCACCATCACCTACATCTTCATAATATGCAGCAACAGCAACAGCATCCACCAGATCACGATGACTTGCCACCAAACAACATGGCAGTTGCTGCCCCACAATGTTGGTCGTCAAATGTCTCTGTCGGTCCAGTTGAAGGCAATGATGCAAATTTTAGCATAAACGGGAGTAATTCAGGCAGTATGCAAGGCAGCAATGGGCACAACAGAGGTAGCACAGCTGCCATACCTCTAGCATTGAATATACAGGGCGCTAGTGGTATTGCAGAAAATAGACTTGGAGGTGGCAATGCAAGTGGCCGTAGTAATGGAAGTGTAGCAGTAGATCATATCCGTTTTGCACAAAGAGAAGCCGCCTTGAGAAAGTTCCGACAGAAGAGGAAAGAAAGGAACTTCGGAAAGAAGGTAATCTACATTTTTCACATTTCTATTTAACTTGTACATTTCCAGTAGTTAATTCTTGTTAAGAAGATGTGGGACAAGAGGTTTATGCCATACAGACAATAGCCTCTGCTAGCAAGCTGTATTTTTTCCCAAAATTTTCTGTAAAATTTTGGGGAAAATTTTCCAATCTCGCTCATGATGACCACATTAGATGGTTGGTCAGTCATTCCATATTGTCATGTTTCATTTCTTAAAGGAGATTTGGACGAAAGTGACTTTTCCTTTGTTGTTTGCTGTGGTTCCAGGTGCGTTACCAGAGCCGGAAGAGACTTGCAGAGCAGCGGCCGCGCGTTCGTGGACAGTTTGTGAAGCAGACCGTGCGCGAACAAAATGGCCAGGAAGAGGAAAAGATGACCCCGGGGAACGGCTGCTCCGGTGCAAAGCGTTGGGGGAGTAGACAAACTGATATTCTTGGCTGCAGTCGGTCAATTGATGATAGTTGGGACGAGTTTCCGTGTCAGTCCATTGAATAAAGAGAAACTCTCGAAGGCGTGTTGTACAAACCTTTTAAAGCCAGACTTTGGAACTTTACTATTTCTGAAGCTGTGTACTAATAAAGCACGCTGTTGAATTGTAATTATGCAGCATCCCTGTCCTTCTAATTTTCAAGGCTGAGCCACCTCCCCCTTATAGTTGAGCCATGCCACAATCAATTGAACAAGCCTGACATAGACCTTTTGTGGTAAAAACGTAAACGAGGAATATTAGCTTTCAAGACTCTAGACTTGCTCACAATAGCTCTAGTAGCCCAACAATAAATAGTCACACCTAATCAACTTCAAGGAGGTTGGTACTTACAGAGGGAGGATTTTACACTAAATAGTCACTTCTAATTAACTTCTTATATGGGAAAGTTTTCGCATGGCATATGAGCTGAAGTTGGCATTCTTGAGTAGGTGGAACTATTGTATGAACCTATGAACGGATACTCTCATGCAAGCTCGTGCATCCCATCCATTTCTCAAATGCATTGGATGTTCACGAGTAGAGCCACTCCCTCCCCCTTGATAGTTGAGCCATGCCTCAATTCACCGAAGAAGCCTGACATAGAACCTTTAGTGGAACAAATGGTATAAAAAGGTAAATGTGGAATATTAAGATTCAAGACTTGCCTACAGTAGCTCTAGTTAACCCAACATTAAATAGTCACTCATAATCGACTTGCCTACAGTAGCTCTAGTTAACCCAACATTAAATAGCCACTCATAATCAACTCTAAGGTAGATGGTACTTACAAATAGGGTTGACGATCAAGTTCAAAAAGGTACCTGACCCATTTATGATAAATTTGAATACTCCATTAGTTAAACGGGATGGGTTCATATTTAATTGATCAAGTTTTAACCGAATTCGACTTGAGTTTGAATTTAGGAATGTGAATACTTGGTATCCGATTTTAATAATAAATATAAATATAATTTTTATTATTAAAATATAAATAATAATAAAATAACAATTATATAAATATTTATTATTATTAAAAATATATAATAATAATAATAATTAATTTTATAAAATCTATTTATTATTATTTTAATTTTAAATATATATAATAAATTATTTAGTTTTTTAATTTAATCGGATACCAACCATAGGTACCCGTTTAAATACCCGACCCAAGTTTAAATTATATAATAAGATACTCGACTCAAGTTCAGGCCAAGTTCAGTAATGGGTTTTGCAATCGAATCGAGTTTGAGTTTAAAATAAAAAAAAAAACCGTTGCCACCCCTCCTCACTGGGAGGGCCTTAGACGGAGCAACCTCCAACCTCTAGGAGCAATAGTACATCCTAAGCCATCCAAGATAAAGACAAGAAAAAAACTTAAAACAAAAGTAAGGCAAATAAATATCTTTAGACTATTGATTGACAGTTTGAAATTTGGGCAAGTTATAGGTGGTAATTAATCCTTCTAAATAGTAAG
Source organism: Costus lasius (assembly GCA_027563935.2). Classification (NCBI taxonomy): domain Eukaryota; kingdom Viridiplantae; phylum Streptophyta; class Magnoliopsida; order Zingiberales; family Costaceae; genus Costus; species Costus lasius. The sequence goes on along the minus strand of CM050450.1, from coordinate 131,116,323 downwards.
CTTAGGTTGTTAACAACTACATTTTTTAAAACAAGTAATAACACAGATTTCACTATGCTATCTAGAATAAGATCTTTCAAAAACTGGTGTTAAACCGCCCTTTTCAATAAACCACACTTCATTATATCTAGCTCTCCAAGAAGGCAACCAACTGCGCTAATTACCTGATGCTGATGGAAAATAAAGAGAATATTCTATATCCTCTTAGTGAACACAGATGCTTAGAACTGGCTCCCAGCATAGAAGATTTCAACACCATTTTCCTTCACTTTGAATCGGAAATTATGAGCTTTATTCATAGACCTTCCATACTCATTGGTGTCCCCTTTGTTTATGATAGTCAACTGTTACAATGATATAAAGTATTAAGATGCTAAATATAAGAGAGCCAATAATCAGAAGCTAAGCACATCAGTGATAGCAAGGGTGACTTTATTATGAAAATGTAGGCATTAGTACACAAGTCATTAGGAAATCCCAGACGTAAACAACATTAGAAGCAACAACTCTGAGCGGATAATGCAAATAAATTCAATGACGTCATATTAAGCTGTGGAAGGAATACATCATATGTAAATGATTCGAGAACCAAATAATAGTTGGAAATCTCGCATTTGATAGAGGGAATGGCAATAGGTAGGGTACCCTACTGGCTTTTTTTTGTACCTGGTTCCAAAACCCCAACTCGAACCCAACCCTAATAAAATTTCAACTAACGACCTAAACCTTATAAATACCCAATTTGAGTAATTAACCCTATTAAATTATATATTATATACCCAATTACCTGTATAAAACCCAACATAAAGGGTAAAAATTAGGATATTAGATTATAAATATAAATTAATTTTTATAAATTATCGGGTTCCGGTGGTGTCTAACCTATACTACTCATACCCTACCCGAACTTACCTCAGGTAGTGTTCATACGAAGATTCAAAGTATCGATTCAACTAGATGTACCGGTCCGATATTGATGGATCTAGGTGGGCGAAGTTGGGGAAGAAGGGAAAAAAGAAGAGAGGAAGAAGAAGAAAAGAAGAAAGAAAAGCATCTGCATCTGCCAACTGCATCCGCCACGCTCACATCTACCACCGTCCATCGTACCTGCGTCCGCCCACGTTCGCCTCTTCTTCTCTTCTTTTTCCTTCTTCTTCCTCTCCTTCTCCTTCCCCTTCCTTCCCCTTCCCCTTCCATTCCCTTTCCCTTCCCAGGCTTGGTCTGATGTCTGATCCTAACCATCACTGGACCAGTCCGAACCAAAGTGATACAAATTGAAAAAACTAGTCAGTTCGGACCGCCTTCCCTTTCCCTTCCCAAGCTTGGTTCGATCCTAACCACCGCTGGACCGGTCCGAACCGAAGTGGTACAAACTGAAAAAACTAGTCAGTTCGAACCGGCTCCTTAAACATTGGTTCATAGTATCCATACTCAAATCAAACCTAATTAATATGTACATGATTATCTATAATCGGATTCAATTACCTCGGGTATCCATTTACAACAAACCCAACTGCCATCAGGTATTTCTAGATTCATTATAGGCTGGTAGCTATAAATGAATAAGATTTCTTAAATCAAGCTCAAGATTTTAAACTGCAAGGTAAGATTTACATGATCACGATATCCATTATTTATTATGTCAGTGGCTTTTGGACTGTCGAATCCTAAACAACTAAGAGTTCGTTCTGAAGATAAACTGTCATTTTAGAACCATTTCTTAAATCAGGTGGAGGAAAGAAGCCATAAATATGAGAGGTGTGAAATTGAATAATATGATGAGACTCAAAGATAAGGTGTTATTCAGCCTCGCTATTATACCAAAATAATAGAGTCAATTTTTCCATTGGAAAATTAGTAAGGTAATATTTAGCCTTGACATGTTAAGGATAAGAAAAATCAAAATGATAATCTACCATGTAAACAACTTGTGATATCAAATGATTAACCAACAACATCAAGCTCGATAAAGATTTAAGAAACTTTACTAGAAAATGTAAAAGATAACAGTGAAAGGAACAGCCAAAAGAGCACAAAAGCAAACGGCAGAGAAATTTTAAACTCGGACAAATCCAAGATTTGATTTAACCTTATACTCTTATCCTTAGGTATTATCTCAAAAGGCAATAATGCATATGGGGATAGAATTTCAGAGATTTGAAATTAATGATTGTACACAATGTTCATTTGTGGGATCACATGTTGCTCGATCAATTTTCTCCACCCAGGCCAAAGGATTCACTCATTGAACTATTCCAGCAAAGAGAAACAATCCTACAGAGGAAGATATATAAAAGTGTACTTCAACTTTATGGTAGAGACTTGTAAATGAGTTACAACATTCACCACTTCTCCCTAACAAATGGCTTACACATTATATGCTGTAAAGTGTAAGATAACGAATCAACTGATTCCTTGGCATTAATGGTACAGCAGGTAGCCACATTTTCTAACCACTGCAGTAGCCCTGAGAATTTTCAGTACTATATATAAATGAGATTGGCATTTTCAATACTATATATAAGTGAGATTGGAATTTGTTAAGTGTAAATGGCACTATGTAAAGGTGAAAAAAATGAGTTAGCACTGAAATAAATACAAACTGTTTTCAAGAGTTAAGTATACCTGTCCGTGGACATCAGCAGCTATACCAGTAGCTAAAGTTTCGGTTTTTATCACGACATCTGATAGATACTGAAGATATGAAAGCAACCCAGGGTCATCCTCAGTTGAATAAATATCTTCATGACTGAGAATGACTAGAGAACAATCCTAATTGTCAAGCAAAGACAAGTTAGTGATAATGCGTGGGAATCAACAAACAGACAATCTCAGAGTTATCCACTTTACCGTGTCAGAGGTAATGTTCACACAGTACAGTATAAAGTCCAACACATGATTGACAGAACCACGAGCAATTATTTCTAAAAGAGAGACATCATCTATTATGATACTAATCTGGCCTCCCTTCTGATCACTCAAACAATTAGCTTCTATACACCTCAAAATCCTATTGTACACAGTCATAAATCCATCTTCTACAGAATCTTGACTAGTTTCACCTGCATCATAGAGTATCAATACCATATTTATAAGATGAAAAAAGATAAGCAATCTTTTTGAATTTCCAGTTCAAAAAGAAACTAAATAATAACAACATATTTTGGCTACTACTCACCTGGCAACTCTAAATTAAGCAAGTCAATGAAATGAAGTTTATTCTTACTCCTCTGTAATGACAGATTGCAACCCTGAATGAAAAAGAAACAGATAATGTCGCTGAAATTATAGGCATACTAACAATATACTATAAATTGTGTGCTGAAATAAGACAATTTTGATTCATCATATGAGTTAGGTTTTGGTCTCACTAAATAGAAAGGAAAAATTGCTGATTCATTAGGGTTTGTAACAATAACTGCACAGATCTGACAATGCAAAACAAATCCATTAACACAAATAGACCCACTAGCACACTCACTCAATTCTCAACACTCCTTAAGATAGAACAAAGATATCAATTGTGCCTAGCTTGTCGTATAAATTATGAAGTCTTGATGAACTTTGAGCCTTAGTTGGTCTTTATGAATGAAGTAATTATCTACCTCAATGAGTTTAATTCTTTTGCGAAATACTAGATTTTAAGCAATGAAAATGACATATTAGTTGTCGCAGTCAAGGTTCAATATACTCATCCTCATTGGTGCACTAATCTATAGTCAAACTAGTATGTACTAAAACGTATTGGTTGGAACAGATTGTAAGGACACATGGTATCAATGGTACCACCCAATATTGATAATATATATATATATATATATATATATATATATATATATATATATCAATAGTATCGACCTGGTTGCTCTTAAAGCCACACAAGATAAAATTCCTATAGGATGCTCTTAAGCCATACCATTTCACATATAGTGTATTGTCATCACTCTATATTTTGCTTCATAGTTGGACCTAAGGAATTAAAAATCAATCCATACCAGACAGTATGGTCCGTTTGTATTGGTCCGAATAGAGACCGGTGCATGGACATAGGAAGCATCGTGCGGGAGCAATGGATGAGGAAGAAGAAGAAAAAGAAGAGGAGAAGCAGTCCCGGCAGATCACAGACTTCCTCCTCTTCTTCTACTGCTCCCGCCTAGTTCCGCCGATTCCATCCGATACGAACTAGTCCGTACCAATCCATGCCAGGTGGCTTTTAAAACATTGGATGGCCCTGGATACCACATTCTATTTCTTCCTCCAAGTCACTAGATTTACCACCCAACATAGTCAACATCAATACATGCTTCAATTCTAACGAGTCAATTCTTTGTCAATACTAGTCCTAGAGATCTTTTGATATATTGTAGAACCTGGGTTGCATCCTAGTAATATTATCTTGGCTTTCAAACAAACTAACTAATAACTCCTTGAACATATGAAATATCAAATCTTGTGACCATGAGATAATTAAGCTTTCCTACAAGGCATCTATACCTAGTAGCATCAACATAATCAAATTCCATATTGTTATAATATTTCTGGTCACAAATCATTAGTGTTTCCACAGGCTTGCAATAGATCATTTGTCTTTTCAAGTGATCTACCGCATACCTGCATTGTGACAATGAAATGTCCTTTCCCTTGTATGTGATTTCGAACCTAAAAAATACTTTGGTTTCTTTAGGTCCTTGAGTGTAAACTAGGATTGTAAATACAATTTAGTTATAGATATACCCTTAAGAGTTGCTTCCTGAGAAGGTCCTCGACATATATAACAAGAAGTATTATACTTCATCTAAGTGCCATATATATATATATATATTAGTGATTAGTTTTACTATGTTGAAATCATGCTCAAGGACTTAGCGAAGTCCATATATTGCTTTGTGTAATCTGCAAACCAACTCCCTATGAGCAACATAAAGTTCCTCCATGTAAACATACTTTGAAAGATCTCCTTAAAGAAACACATTTTTTATGTTCATGTGATGGAGCTGTCAATCAAAATTGATGTCCAATGCAAGCAAAATTCTAATAGAGATTAGTGTTATTAAATTGTGATTACAGAATTTTTGCATTACAAATTTTCACCATTCCACAATACAATGCTTGTAGCGGGAATAACAAATGAGAATGAATTTTTTTTTTTGTCTTTGTTTAGTGTTTTCATAATTTCATTTTGAACTTTGTCTTTGTTTAGTGTCCCATTTTCATATTTGGAGTTTGAAAAATTAAACTTATAACTTAAGTTGAGTTAGTAATATGTCTCCTTTCTTTATGCAGCTTATTTTATTTTTATGCAGCTTGTTTTTATTTGAATATAGCTTAATTTTTTATGTATAAAACATATGTTTCAACCGCTATGTGGCTTCCTTTATTTACCGGTGATGCTATTTGTTATATCACATTGTGGATTTTTGACTTTTTGCTATTTTTTACAATCCGCTATTGATAACCCTGATAGAGACAAAGCTACATGTGAGAATGTCAAAATAATCAATACCATATATTTGAGTAAAACCCTTGGCAACTATCTGAGCCTTGTATTTGTCTACTCCACAGTTAAGGTTGTATTTGTGCTACAGGACACAATAGGGAGAGGAGTAAGAATTTTCATGTTCACCACAAGATAAGGGCTTTGATTTCCTCATCCATGACAATCTTCCACTTTGATATCAGACGTCTGAGCTAAGCTTGGATATGGAAGTCTTCTTTCATTTCTCGACGGTGAAGTAAGACCAAGCTCATAAGCTTATTATCCTAGGTCGGAACAAGTTAGTTGATAGGATCCCCTTTTTTACATCCCCATGTCTGTCGCCACATGGGAGGGACATGAGGACATAAAAAGGAAAGAGAGGGATGAGTTTTTCTCGCTTTTGGCATAGCAGACCTCCCACTGGGAGTGGGAGTGGGAGGCCCACACGACGGGCTATTAGCTCAGCGGTAGAGCGCACCCCTGATAATCACGTCGTTGTGCCTAGGCTGTGAGGGCTCTCTGCCACATAAAGCCTCAATATAGAGTGTAGCAAAGGCACAATAACTAATGTATAGGATATATAGTTATACTCCATCTCCCATTCCAAAAGGTAATAAGGAGATCACTGGTATCGAAGTGTGGACTTGTAAACAAAGACGGCATGATTGGGAGAGGAGCATGAGCACAACGGTGATAAACTAGAGGTGGTGGTGACTTAGGATAATGTGGAGCTATGTAAAAGCTAAGGAGGATTTTGATGAAAAGTCAAGTGGTGTGGGAGCTAGAAGCAGCACCCTAGGTATGGTGGATGTGGGGTGGTCATGAGATTGGGAATAGTAAGGGGCGGACTTGCAAAAAGATACATCAACGCTCATGAACAAGCCATTGATGAGCAAAATCAAAGTAGCAACATCCCTTTTATATTTTAGAGTATCCAAAAAGGATACAATAAATTGCACCCGGACTCAGTTTGTCAAATCCATGCCATGATGATGAACATAGCAGAGAAAACCAAAGTCTCTTAGCAAAAAAGGTACTAATAAAGGGAAGAGAATGAAAAAAATGGAGACTTCTCTTGTAGTGTTGATAGGGTACCTGATCCATTAAATACGAGGTAGTGAGAATGGCATCTACCTAGTGTGGAACATGCATGGAGTTTGCAAGCTACCTCTAGGAGATGGTAATGTTTTCTACACCATTCGATTGAGAAGTGTAAGGCCATATGGTTTGCCACATGATTCACTAATAATATGCATAAAGGAGATTAAATTCTAAATGAGTATACTCAAAAGCATTATTTGTACAAAGACTTTATAGAGATATGTTACACTATGTTTTTTATTTCTACATCAAAAGTTCTTCTCAAAGTGACTTTTCCAAAAGAAAGGCCAACATACTTGAGAATATTCATCAATAAAAATAACAAAATATCAATGACTACCCTTACTAGGAAGTAGGAACTGGACTTGAACACTGTATGTCGGAAACGGATGTATACTACTACTATGATCAAAAAGCAAAAACGACACCTATGATGTTTACCAAGTTGATGTGCATCACAATGAAACATAAGACGAGAGCGAAGAAACAAAAATTGTTGAACTCTCAGGTGCTCTTATATTATTTTGATGGTACCAGGATCAACAAGACATCCTTGCCCTATGTTGATAGTTATTAACCTGTACAAATCCTACATTCATACAATGCAGTATACAGCTGATAATTAAAACATTAGTTTGTTTCTTAAAAGTGCTTATGCTTCTCAAAAATGTTAACCAGTTTATTAACATAATTTGATAAAGATGCTACTGAATAACCCAAAAAATTTTAAAAAACATAGTGACACATGATAGAAACATAAAGGATATGACCAATGCGAGACCATATAAAGAATAAAAAATAAATTGTGCATTTCATTCAATATGATATTGTGAGTGGATTTAACTCATAAATAGCTAAGCATCAAACATATTACACACTAAATAATTAGCCTTTGTTTCCCATTAGAATGGTGGATGAACAAAAAACATCAAAGCTATTTCAGGAGGAAAATTGATCACTTAGCATATATTTTTCATGTTTGGTAAGTGAATAAAGAAACAAAACAGAGAAAGATAATAAAAGGAGAGTAATTGAGTAAATGGATTTTGACAAGGTGAAGATAATATTCCCAAGTTGCAGTTCAAACTTTCAAATTTTAAATTTCATACATATATCTGTATTGCACAAACAATCTTTGTGCAAGCAAGCTACGGATGTAGGAACTCATAATATCTACTTCAGCAATCGAATTAAACAATATTACAATCTTAGTCTCAAGTTCCTAACGTTACTGCTACACCCATACATTCGATAAGTAACCCACTTCAAATTCTAGATAACAAAAATAATTAACTCTACTATCTTTGGGGTAGCAAAATAAATTCCAAACTCTTATCGAAAATCTCTCAAGTATAACCCAACGAAGCGTGAAAAAAGGAACAAAGAACTCAATCATGCACTTCCTAATGCCATCATGGGCGAGAAAAATTCGACGAAACGCCTCAAAGGTACGAGGCAGAATAAACTTTGGGGCGTGGTAGATCAGATTACCATCTTCCGGAGGACGCGGTCGTAGTGAGAGAAGGGTTGGGCGAGGGCGACAAAGACAACGGCCCCGCCGCCCACGCCGGAGAGGGCGTGCTTCAAAAAATGGTGGAGGAGGAAGGCACCGCTCGTCTCGACACAGTCCTGGACGAGGGCGACGCGCCACGGAACGCGGCCGCCGCGCCCGAGCCCCAATGCCTCGTCGAGGAGGTTGGGAGAGGGAGGAGAAAGCGAAGGGTTCATCTCACCCCGCTTCGCCCTCTGCTCTGCATTGCGCTAAGTGGTTGTCCAATTTAATGGTGGCCCATATGGGCCCAAATTTCCTGGCCCAATAGATCTATTCGATAACGGCCTATTTGATCTGTGCCTCCGGCCCGCAGTAACCTCTTCACGTAGTTTAGTAGTTAGGAGGTAACCACGTCACACAGTCGCCTCACCTACCCAATTCTCATGAACGAACCAAGACGATATATTAGTGAAAATTCATTCAATCACAATTTGTTGTTACGTCGTTGCCAACAACACGCCTCAAGTGGTAAGTCGACCGTTTTTCTCGTCACTGATGACGTACTCTGAGATGTGGGGGGTAAAATGGTAACTTCACATGTGCGTTTAATTCAATTTATTAGAATATTACATCTGTGAAAAGTCCTAAATACCCCAATAGTGACTGTTGAAGTTTTTCGCTTTATAGCATGGGGGAGAGTGCTGGTGTCAGGGCCCGATTCAACTGATTCAGCCCAAAGCCCACCAGGCCAAGAGTTGGCCCAAACCCAAGCCCGAGAGAGCAATTTGGGAGCCTGAATTAGGGAAGCTGTGTGGTCAAAATTGGATTTTGACCGAGCATGCGGAACTAAGGCGGCTGCTTGAGCGGCGTTGTCAAAGTCTCCAGAGGAAGATCCGGACGAGTCACATCTTCATCCTCGATCGCGATGGATGCGGGCGTCGACAGCCGCAGGCGACGCGGGGATCTCGGCAAGACGACGGAGTCTTCGGCGGAAGACTCGACGAGAGGTGGCGATCCTCTCCTATAAACCCAGCCGACAGAGATCGAGGAAAGGGGGAGAGCGATAGCCAAGCGGGCGCTAGGGAGCGCCACCACCGGTGACGGCGAGGGCGCTGTCTCCCCTTACCAGAGCAGGGGCTCTGATGCTAGTGCCCACGGGCATTGATGCCGGTGCCAGGGGGCACCAATGCCAGCGCTAGGGAGCGTCGATGGTTCGACGGTGAATAGAGAGACTGTAACGTCAACGGCGAGTGCGCCGGCGACGAAGGACGAGTGGGACAGGGGCGGGCGACGAGGTCGTTGGCCCAGAGGGTTTTTTGTAACTTCAAACAGGAGTAATAAAGGTTTTCTTCCATTCCCCTGTTTCCGGTGAAGCTATGATTCCAAGCGTTTATCATCCACCCGACGAGCTTCCGGCAGTAGGCGGTTGCTGGTCAGCGACGAAGGTTGATGGTGAGGCGGGTGGCCTCCACCCTGCCGACACAAGATCCGGCGCGGTCTTCCTTCTCCGGCAACGGCAGCATCGAACGTAGGTGCGCGTTCGATGCGTGAAGACGATGGCTTCGAACGCGGCGGGCGTTCGAAACGAGGAGAGTCAAGCGGTCAACGGGCGAGCGCGGCAAATTCAATTTCCCGGAATCGAATTGGCGGCCAAGAGTTAACTTCGAGTGGTGCGGCGGACGGAAATTGGGCGTTGACGGTTGACTGGTCAAAATAGCGTTGACCAGAGAGGTATTCTTAAATTAGGGTTTCAGATTTCTCTAATTAGGGTTAGGGTTTTTCCTAGCGACCTTGTAATTTAGGGATAAAATCTGAGCGGGGAATTAGGGTTTTCAATTTGGGGCCAGAAACCCTAGATAGTTACATTCAGGTGTTCCGCCGGATAGTCCTGAGACAGCGTTTAAGTGCTGATTTTAGGCAGATCCGACCAGGGCGTGACAACAGGTATCAAAGCAGGTTTTGACCAAGCATAGAGATGCGAGGTCCAGCTAAGTTCAGCAGAGATGACGTAGTGAGATTGCTGTGGGCTCATGACCCATAGGTCCGAGATTATCCTTGACAAAGTTTGGTGATGCAGGTTGTTGTAAGCATGATGATCCAGTGCGTTAGATCGTGAACTCAACGAATGTAGGTTGAGCGGAGTATCTAGAGAGATGTGTCACAGAGGTGACCCTGCTCGTATCGAGTTGGGCGGAGCACTATGGCGTGAGATGACTGGGACACAAGAGGTCAGGCAGAGTACCAGGTGGTGCGATAGTATGCGGCCTGGTTGTGTCAAGTCAAGGGCGTGCCAATCTATGCAACGTGGTTCAGTAACATTCATCATCGGACTGGAGATAGGAGATGGAGGACATGAATATTGGAGAGCCAGTGTTCAACACGTATCGAACATCGAGGACGATGTTCAAATCAGGTGGGGGAGAATTGTCAGGGCCCGATTCAACCGGTTCAGCCCAAAGTCCACTAGGCCAAGAATTAGCCCAAACCCAAGCCCAAGAGAGCAATTTGGGAGCCTGAATTAGGGAAGCTGTGTGGTCAAAATTGGATTTTGACCCAGCATGCGGAACTAAGACGGCTGCTTGAGCGGCGTTGTCGAAGTCTCTAGAGGAAGATATGGACGAGCCACATCTTCATCCTCGATCGCGACGGACGCGGGCGTCGACAGCCGCAGGCGACGCAGGGATCTCGGCAAAGACGACGGAGTCTTCGGCGGAAGACTCGACGAGAGGTGGCGATCCTCTCCTATAAACCCAGCCGACAGAGATCGAGGAAAGGGGGAGAGCGACAGCCAAGCGGGCGCTGGGGAGCACCACCACCGGCGCCGTCTCCCCTTACCAGAGCAGGGGCTCTAATGCCAGTGCCCACGGGCATTGATGCCGGTGCCAGGGGCACCGATGCCGGCACTAGGGAGCGTCGATGGTTCGACGGTGAACGGAGAGACTGTAACGTCAACGGCGAGTGCACCGGCGACGAAGGACGAGTGGGACCGGGGCGGGCGATGGGGTCGTCGGGCCAGAGGGCTTTTTGTAGCTTCAAACAAGAGTAATAAAGGTTTTCTTCCATTCCCCTGTTTCCGGCGAAGCTATGTTTCCAGGTGTTTATCATCCACCCGACGAGCTTCCGGCAGTAGGCGGTTGTTGGTCGGTGACGAAGGTTGAGGGTGAGGCGGGCGGCCTCCACCCTGCCGACACAAGATCCGGCGCGGTCTTCCTTCTCTGGCAACGGCAGCGTCGAACGCAGGTGCGCGTTCGACGCGTGAAGACGATGGCTTCGAACGCGGCGGGCGTTCGAAACGAGGAGAGCCAAGTGGTCAACGGGCGAGTGCGGCGAATTCAATTTCCCGGAATCGAATTGGCGGCCGACGTCATCCTGACGTCAGCAAGCCGAGAGTTAACTTCGAGCGGCGCGGCAAACAGAAATTGGGCGTTGACGGTTGACTAGTCAAAATAGCGTTGACCAGAGAGCTATTCTTAAATTAGAGTTTCAGATTTCTCTAATTAGGGTTAGGGTTTGTCCGAGCGACCTTGTAATTTAGGGATAAAATCTGAGCGGGGAATTAGGGTTTTCGATTTGGGGCCATAAACCCTAGATAGTTACGTTCCGGTGTTCCGCCGGATAGTCCTGAGACAGCATTTAAGCGCTGATTTTAGGCAGATCCGACCGGAGCGTGACAGCTGGGATTCGTACTCGTACCGCGAGAGTTCTCGACGCATCAAAGGTTTTCTCGTCACCGATGACGTACTCTGAGATGTGGAGGGTAAAATGGTAAGTCCACAAGTGCGTTTAATTCAATTTATTAGAATATTACATATGTGAAAAGTCCTAAATAGTCAATACCCCGATAGTGACTGTTGAAGTTTTTCGCTTCATAGCGTGGGGGAGAGTGCTGGGATTCGTACCGCGAGAGTTCTCGACGCATCAAAGGTTTTTGGCAATGGCAGCAGTCACACCGTCCGCCGCTGGGTAATTGTCTCCCTGCTTCTTTTGAAAGCCTCGATTCGAGCCCTGTCGGCCGTGTCGGTTTTGTTGACGCTAGTGTTGTGGTCTTGCAGTTTCGTGGAGGCCCTGCCTCCGAGCCTCGACTCGACCTCGGAACCACCTGCTCTGTTTGATGGCACCACAAGGTAATTGATCGATTGGCCGTTCGATTCGAGATGTTTTCTTAACGATCAAGGGTTGTTGATTTCTGCTTTTGGTTTCGTTTTGAAGGTTGTATATTTCTTACATCTGCCCATACGCCCAGCGCACCTGGATAACTAGGAATTATAAGGTACCATCATCTTTTGTTGCGTTAGGAATTCAGCCTGTTGTAAATTTGACAAATATCAACCATTTTTTTTGGAAAGATTAGTTTATTGGAAGGTTGTGCGTACGAATCTATTTTATTATTGGATATGTATTCAATTTGCATTCCTGGAGAGCAGGGATTGCAGGACAAGATCAAATTGGTTCCTATCGATTTGCAAAACAGGCCAGCATGGTACAAGGGGAAGGTTTATCCCGCAAATAAGGTTTCTTGCTACTCGATGGGCTTTGTTCTTATCATGATCATGTTCATCATTTGCTATTTCTTGTTAGTCGATGGGGCTGGCTTCTTAATGTGGGAAAGTTCTTCTTATTAGGTGCCCTCTCTGGAGCATAACAATGAGGTGAAAGGGGAGAGTCTTGATTTGATTAAATACATTGACCAAGTTTTCGAGGGACCTTCACTACTACCTGATGTAACTGATTATGAAGTGTTCTCATTGAAAGTAATGCTAAATGTTGTTGCGCCTAATATTTTTGACATAGCAAAAATATTGCAAATTACAGGATCCTGCAAAGCAGCAATTTGCGGAGGAGCTGTTTGCTTATAGTGATTATTTCAACTCTACTGTTTACAAGGCGCTGACTTCTACAGGAGCTGACATCAATGAATTTGGTGAGAGCTGACTCTACAATAATTCTGAACTCTGTCTATTTGCATATGGAGCAGCAAGTAAAATAGTCAGGCACTGATCTGCTTTAACCTATTTTGATTTCAGTTGCCGCTTGGGACAAGCTGGAAGATGCCCTTTCAAAATTTGAAGATGGGCCATTTTTCCTAGGCCAATTTAGTTTGGTAAGTAATTGCATGAAGCTGTAGGGCTTTAATCTATATGGCTATTCACAACAACTTGATTTGAATTAAGTTTTTGTGTTTGGAGGAAGAAGACTTGCAATTCCAGTTCTATTCGTACGTTACTAAAATAGCTTACCTTTTTAAATTTTAAGTATGCTAGGTAACTAATTAGCAACAGCTATCAAAGTAAGCAAGCAAAATAATTTGATGTGATTTAGAAATCCCACCATTTTGTAACTGGAATTCCATCCCATGCTTTCGTGATTCCAAACGTTGAAATTTATGAAACCTACAAAATTGAAATTCCAATTCCTTGAGCCTTACTGGCTCCAATCAAGCTGCTGTAACTAAATCCATTCTGTAAACCTCGATGAAGAATATAGATTCTGGTAGAGAGTTTGTCAATGAGCAACCCAGAATTTGACTTCGAATTTCAGAAGAAACTTACATTTAAAAAATACGTTTAAGTCAATAAATTGTTTGGGTAGAAAAGAAAGTATTGAGCTTTCCCAACGTCTATATCAAAAGGCATTTCCCTCCGCCTTAGAGGAATGGGGTGTCTGGATGAAATCTTCCAAGCTCAGAATGACGATGAGACTCAAATTTTTTTATTGCTTTTGGTCTCGGATTTGTAATAAATTCAGAAACGACATGGCAACCAAGATTACCATAACAATTTCTTCAGCATAGGTAAATTCCTTGGAAAATATGTGCCCACCAGGTTGTAATATGATTTTGGATTTTTTTTTTCGTATTTAATTGTTGATCACTTTTTTTATAGAGAGGTTTGTTACTTGTTCAGCAAACTTTCCACCATGCCTGAGGCTGCAGACCTCTTTTCAATTGTAATTATGCTTTCACATTTGCTTTTAATTTTGACTCATCTCTCCACATCAAGTTTACGGTCAATTTATTTTTATAATGTCAAACCATTTATAGGCAGGTGTTATCAAATTTAGGCATTTATTTTGTCAAACTTTAGTTGATATGTTTGATGAGTTTTACTATACAGTTAATGGTGGTGAAATGAATAAGTTGTTTTATTCTTCAAATACAATCGGTCTTCAACTATTTTCTAATGTATTATTCAGGTTGATATTGCATATGCTCCTTTCATTGAAAGATTCCAGATCTTCTTTGCTGAGTTTAAGACCTATGACATCACCGAAGGCAGGCCTAAGCTAAAATTGTGGATTGAGGTACTTCCATTGCCATAATGAACATTGAATGGTCTTCATTATGTTCTTGCATATTGTGCATGGTATTGGTGGTGGTAGGTATTACCCTCCAATCCTCTTTTGGTTTGTTTGCAATTCTACAGAAGAGGATTTTTTTCAATGGGATACTTATAATTTCTGATTGTATTAGCGCACCAATGAAATATTACTAGTTTATCTAATGCAATTTAAAATTCATTTGTAGTTGGTTTTAGAAAAGAAACTCGTACTATTCATATATGTCAAGCTACGATGGAATTTGTTGTAAATGGAGGTATGAGAACAAAGGACCAAAGTAAAGAAACACATTTTTTAAAAAAATTTGGCATAATAACATGCATAAATCAAATGGATACATCATGCAATTTGCATGAAATTGATTCGACACTAACTACGCCAAACAATAAATACAAGTAAATAGGGCAAAGGCTTACTTGATGGAAGGAATTCATTGTGTTAATAAATTGATAACTCAAGGCTGTCCGGGCTAAAGTATCAATCTTGCATACTTGAGAAAACAGATAAGGATAAGAAGAGAGACAGAGAGAAGAGACAAGAAAATAGAAGGGAGGAGAGAAATTTTCAATCATTTCAATTGTTCCTCCCCCAAAACACAGTAAGGACTCGGTTATATAGACAAAGAGGTTCAAAGCATGTAATATGCTTCCCTAGTCTGTCCGCTAATTGGTAATTGACAAGTTTGAGTAAATTTACCATATTTAACCCAACCCAAATCTAACATAACACAGCACATAGGTTTAATGAATAATTTTAACCCACACATCATAATACAATAACTATGCATTACTGAAACCCATGAATATGTAAAGATGCCTCTAATTTGATAATCTACAAGACTACGACATTGGTGGAGTTGTAATAATCCGAAGGTCAACATCATCTTTTTATTTTGCCCCCAAATTAAATTGTTATATGTATTAACTCCATATCCATCTTGAGAAAAAAATCCTAGCTGTCAAGGAATTAATCAACTTCATAGCATCTTGCTTGTTCCCTTTCATATTATTAGATTTGTATTTGTTTGTCTAGCTACACTTCGCAATTTTTATCTTACTCATGTTATTCTAGCATTTATTTTGTTGTTGGATGAATTAGTTTGAGCTTATAACCTAGTCATGCAATATATCAGCCGTATGATCACCTCTGAAGAAAAATGATATACACTGTCGTGGCACTAAACTACTGTATCATGTTTGAAAAAAAAAAAACTACTGTATCATGTGACAGCTATTCCCTTCCTACAAAAAAAAAATTTCTTGCCTAAGAAAATTGTATTAAGCCATGAAATATGGGTACTGACCATGAGAACATTTCTTTTTTGTGCGAAACAAATTTCCACTCCTAAGCTAAACATATCAAAGAAAAAAAGCCAAAGAAAACATTAACATGAAACTGGCTTCCTTGGTTGAATCACTTTTCTTCAAATAGTGTTGTTTTGTTATTGTTATCATCTTTCAATCTATCCATATTCATTTCTTACATTGTTAGCTTTACTTGCTATATTAAATAAATTTTTCTGTCCCATCTTATTCAATATCAATTTTGTACTCCAACACTTATATGACGCCTACATATGAATATTCTAATTCACTTTATATTTCTATTTTAGGAATTGAAGAAGATTGATGCCTATAGGCAGACCGTGCGTGATCCTCAAGAGCTACTCGCTCACACCAAGAAGCGATTAGGGGTAAAATATATGGTTATAGTATAAAATTTAATTGTCGAATTTTGATGTAAAAGGCAAAAAAAATTCCTCTTTCATTCTTTTTTCCAGATTGCTTGAAGAATCAAATCCTATATACCGGTTATTCAGGTTATAATCTCATCCATCATGTCATTTATTATACATACTCAAACATTTAGAAGAAAAGAGTGCATATTTCATTTTTTATCATTTCTGAAGGATGTATTCTAATGAAATATATGGTTATAGTTAGGGATGACAACGGGGCGGGTCGGGGTCAGGTTTTGCCATCCCCGACCCGACCACGACTTCCCCAAACTCATCCCCGACCTCGACCCCGAATCCGACGGGTTTAGAAAACCCAACCCCACACCCAACCCGCAGGGAAACTCGACCCCGACTAGCCTAATAAATAAGTATATATTATAAATAATATTTTAAAATTATTTTTCATTCTATATTCATAATATATAAATAAAAAATATTTTATATAAACTATACAATCATTTTTATATCAAATTACTATAAATTTAGTACCTAAATTATAATTTAGAAGGGATAAATTTGTCATTTTAATGATCGGAGCGGGTTCGGGGTCGGATTCGGGGCGGGTACCTGAATTCCTATACCTAACATCGACCCAACTTTATCCCATCGGGTTTTCCCCGAAACCAACCCGAGACCCAGTCAACTCGGGTTTTCCCCGTTGACTTCGGGTCGGGTCGGGGCAGGGCGGGGATGAGTTTTCTTGTCATCCCTAGTTATAGTATGAAATTTAATTGTCGATTCTTAATGCAAAAGGTAAATAAAAAATCTTCTTTCATTTTTTTTTCCCAAATTGCATGAAGAATCAAATCCTATATACCGGTTATTCAGGTTATAATCTCATCCATTGCATCATTTATTATTGCATACTCAAACATTTAGAATAAAAGGATGCATATTTCACTTTTTATCATTTCCGAAGGATGTATACTAATGAAATGTGAAAGATCTTGGAAATCACTGCAGTATTAGCTTATAATTTTGTTCTCCTGTTTAGTAAGGGCAAACGATTTTGACGTAATGTTATGTGGCTCTACTTTGCCTTTCTATCTTGATCTGATCCTTGTAGTTAGTTGTTTACTTCAAATTGAACACTTTAGTCTCCTCCTGAACTAACACATCCTGGTTTGTGATATTTAAATACTGCAGGGAGCAAGAATGTGATCTCGAATAAAGATATTTGGAGTTTTAAATACTATGCTATAAGTTGTATAGCTCTGAAATATATGCTATGTGCTGTGTGTAACTTTGTTATGTATGAAGGAGTGTTGCATTTAAAGAAATAAGACCATTGGAATTTTATTTTTGTGGTCAAGAAGCTTCTTTTTCCTATTCTTTTCCAGGGTTCTTCTTGTTAATGAGGCTATGAATGTTGGCGTTTTAAAGTGTGTTGATTCCAAAGACAAATCACATGATGAGACTCATTTAGTGTTTTGTATTAGTTTTTAGATAGTAGTTAAATTATATTTTGAAGTCTTTGCCCATGTCTTTTCTCCATTTATTTCCTACACTCAACTTGTCCCATTAACATAAATTGTGAGGATATAGGTCAACTATAGGAGTATTACAATTCAGTTTGGTTATAGGTTAACTGCAGGAGTATTACAATTCAGTTTGAACAGTCTATACACTAGATCAAGGCCTAATTAAAATTTCGAACGTTTTGAACAGTGCCATAAAAGGACACGTCAATGAGATTGTCAACTTAAAAATATGAGTGAGATTTGAAGGAAATTTGGGTGGATTATAAATTTCTTTTATAGCATTTGTTATATATAATTTTGCATTGTATATAAACTTCTATCGGCTACTCCTACCCCACGAGGCATGCTGTGTAGGAAATTTAAAAAATTTCATTGTTGCATTCAATCCCTGGTCTCTCAAGTGAGTGCTGAGTAGCCTAAAGTGTGGCGATTCCAAAGACTAATAGAGAGAACAAAAAGATTATGAATTTTTGGCATTCTAAAGTGTGGCGATTCTAAAGACAAATAACATGATGAGACTCAATTAGTGTTTTGTATTAGCCTTTAAATTGCCGTTAAATTATATTTTGAAGTCTGCGCCAATGCATTTCCTACACTCAACTTGTCACAGTAACAAAAAAACCCCAGGTCCCGATGAAGCAAACTGTCTTAACTAGACTCTGATAAAAAACACTATTCTTTTTAATTTCATTTAGCATGTATACATAACGTTGATGAAGTGACTAAAGTTGAACCCCGTGCATATACCAGTTACAATAGTCAACTAATGTAACTCTATAACCAAATACGTTTACAAAATAGTCATGTTATTCAACCTTCCATCAAATATGCTATATTTCCACATGCCCGTCGTATGAAACAAGAGCAGAGAGCGGGGACACTAGAATGTTCACGCTATTAGTCACCAAGAGTCGTTGAAGTTGCAGAAAACTTGAAAGACAACCTTCAGTAGCTATCACTTTTAGCTGTGAACCAAACAAATCACTTCCACTTTTTGAACTTTCCTCCATACCTGCCATGCTTCCCGTGCTTGTGCTTTCCAAACTTCCCATGCTTGAACTTGCCATGATGCTTGAACTTGCCATGATGCTTGACTTTGCCATGGTGCTTGAACTTGCCATGGTGACCAATTGCATGACCCGGATAGGCCACATGGCCTCCGTGAGAACCATGACTCAAATGGTGTACCCCATAAGCAGCTGCAGCAGCAGCAGCGCCACCAGCTAACATTGCCCCCATGTGAGATCCATGTCCTGGTAGCAGGTGAGTTGAAAAAATCAATATATTAATACTCGCATCCTCAACAAACTACAGAAAAGTACAACGTGGTCTTTGGTTGCCAAACTCATGCAACTGGATGCCTTAACGCATTGAAAAATGAACTTAATCAAAATTAGAATTATTCCAGAATAAGAAAACGTAATATAACTTGTAAACCAGAGGTCTACTTGTGCAGAAAGAGCTCCAATTAGATGCTTACAAATGAAACTGAATGGATAACAGTTCAATCAAGCCTATTATCAACAAATTAAATATATGGATGTTGGGTTGATATGAATTTAGCAATAAACAACGAATAAGAGTAGTCAATTGTTTAACATCCATACCTTTGTCTGATGAAGCAGATGAACCTGGGAATCCTGCTGGTGGGTATGCTGCAGGAGGATAACCTTGTGGGGGATATCCATACGGAGGATATCCCTCAGGTGTTTGGGGATAACTCTGCGGGGAATGTCCATATGGAGGAGGATATCCCTCAGGTGCTTGGGGATAACCTTGCGGGGAATGTCCATATGGAGGATATCCCCCAGGTGCTTGGGGATGACCTTGCGGTGGATATGCCCCTGATGGTGGAGGGTATTCTGCCGGAGGATATCCATATGGAGGATATCCCCCAGGTGCTTGGGGATGGCCTTGCGGTGGATATGCCCCTGATGGTGGAGGGTATTCTGCCGGAGGATATCCAGAATACCCGTGTGATCCTTTATCATGGCTGTCTTTATCATGCTTGTCCTTTCCACCTCCCATTTTCTTCTTTAAAATGGCTGATATAGTGAACAAGAAAGGAGAAGAAAAGAAAGAGGAGTCAGTTCATTCGAAACTAACAAGCCAACTTGTTTTTAGAGCTGATTGTTTATCCTCATCTGCTTTCATACTTGTTAGAACTTGTATCAATTAAGCCCATGCACTGGTGTATTGCACTAATAAAGGAATACTGAAATATTTCAAGTACCAAGATCAAATGGCTCCAACAATGTTCAATGCAGAAAACCATATCATCTCTCTCGGTCCATTTAATTCCTAAAATAATAGCATTCTTCTCTCTCTACTTGAATTTGAATTACCCTACAACTAGTCTTTCTTAACCAATAAATCATATTTCAGAGCAATAAAAAACAGCAATTATTAAGATTACTGTCTGTTAAAATAACATATACTAGTTCACCACTTCTTTTTGTAATTCAATAACTCGTATAAAGAGTTTCTCCTCCATGGACTTCAATCTTATACAGATGATTAGTCCAACAGTATCATAAACTACTCAAGGGTTCTTGGTGGATTATTCTCAGAAAAAGATCCAGTAGTTGATCCAAGACAGATAATTGGGCGTAACAGCCTCCACAAATGACAACAGGGAAATGAGATACAAGTAAAACATATTACAGATGTCGTGGAAGGGAAAAATAACTATAATCAGGAAGCGGAAATTAAATTTATGGATCTTGTTAACTATTTAATGAAGCAAAACCAAAAAAGAAAAGAAGCAAGTACAAATATTTCCTGGCTTCTATGAGTAGATACAATTGGCAGCTTGAAAGCCATGAAATGTGCTGAAACACCAAAAGAATTTATAGAAGAATAAAGAATTTAATTCATGCTTTACTACACGCTCAGAACATCATTTGGAGTATGTGTATATCCACTTGGTTCACTGTCATATTTTCAAATGATCACTTAATTTATTTTTTTTATTTTAAGTGCATTGGTTATTTGCTGCTATACTAGATGAGCAGAATGATTTTTGCTTCCATGTTGTAAACTAAGGCTGATTATAAGAGATTATTCGAAGTTGGTGGTGCTAATTAATGTCAATTACTACATCTTTATGCATCAAAGGAGTCTGCTGGTGGATGGAGATGCTACAGCTATATATGTTTGAGGTGTTTACTTGTTCATGTTCTGCAAACTGGAGAAGCCTTAATCTTTGACTTTTTGCTATATTTATAAAATTTGTTTACTGAAAATTCAGAATTTCTCATGGGCAAAAGAATTTTTAATGAAGACTGATCTAACGAAAATAAATATTTATGTACATAAAGCAACACTATGGCATAATAATATTCCCTCTGCTGTTATATAAGATTCCATAGATTTGTCAGAAAGCATCTGAAACAACAAGTTTTTTTTGTCATAGAAGGTCGCCATGACTTGTGCAGTCATCTAAGAGAAGACATTCTGAAATATTTCAAGAAGGTCCAGAGCAATTAATTTGAATCTACCTCGCTCTAATTAGGATAGCTCCAACTAGTTCATTCATCTACTATCGAATGACTGTAGGGCTGTTTCATTACTATAAAGCACATGAAGTCAAGATCTATTTCACTCTTTCCCGTATACCCCGTTTAGGCCTCATCCAACTATTAATTTATTTCTGAAATCCTGTAATCTTGATCTATCCTTTATACGTTTTAACAAAAAGGAAAAAAAACAGAAAACTCTATTCTCCTACCACTACCTAATGACTTCATATTGATGAAAACAAATCCAACGCAAACAAATCTCATCCTCACTTCTGATCAAAGTTTTAAGTATTGATCCGTACATTTTGGACCAGTACATATAGGTTCGTATCAATTCATACCAACACAAGATATCAATCCATTGTTGTTGTTGTTGTTATTATATATACACACTGGTATTGATCATATAGCTAACGACTGGTTGCGAGTACAGACTGAATTTTGAAATCATGCTTCGAATACAGGAAAAATCACTTATAAATCAAACTGTATTCTTCTAATGTTGTAGATAAAGCACGCATAGCATGTTCCTCATTTATCAATTCATATTTGTATTTTTTAACCAAGCTGAATCATTTAGACAACCTCCAGTTAAAAGATTCTGCCCCGTTCATCTTTCATCATTTTCTCTGCTATTTAGGGCAATGAAAGAGGAGAAAAGGAAAAAAAAAAGAATATGTATTACCTTGATCTTCACTTCACCATTTGAATCATCCAAATCCTCATATAGCGAAAGGTTATAGAGGAAACGATAGAAAAGAAAGCCCCACGAATCTAACTCGCCCCCCCAAAAAAATTGATCTACTAAATTGCCCAAAAAGAATGAGCATCGATTTCAACCAAAAGACGTAAAATTTTCTCATTTGCTTCAACAAAATAAAATCAAATAACCTCCAAAAATCGATCAACTGGCTCCGATAAATCACAACACAAATCCAAGGAAATAGAGAAAGGTAGAGAGCCTCACAGATCCTTCCGCGAGAAGAAACGCACAGCTGAGAACGGTTTCGGAACGCCGATGCCTTACCAAGTTAACAATTAATAAGGTTCTCCCCTCAACCGTTTGTGGATCTTTCGAAGGTGACCCAAACATGACCCTGTGACATGGCATTCATTAACCAAAGTCGTTGAGATATCTGGTGGTCTCCTCAATTCCTCACTGACACGTGCTCACGCGTTATAGGTGCGGTCCGACAGCGTGCGAGGTGACGTCGGGATCCGCTGATGGGAAGCGGAAAAGATTTATATAAACAAATAAAATAATAAAAACAGGCTTGGATCCCAAGTTCTTATTATCGGTTAAATTAATTAACATTTTGGAGAGGACTTAAACGGTTGATGTGCACCGTTCATTGAATCAAAAGGAATAAAATATTTTTCTCCTCTATTTTAATTTAGAAAGGCCATGAAAGATTCCTCTATTGTATTCGTTCGTCGGGGCGCGTTTGGGGGGATTGCTTGATTCTTCATTTCACTTCCTAAGCACAACACCCCAAATTCTTTTATATAGGAACATATGTAAAATATATTTATATATATATATATATAAACAGTATTATTTTTTCTTATAGTAATATATAGTATTTTGACAGTAAATAATATTGTTTTAAATCCTACAACACTACAACAATGCACATGCACCAGAAGCACCTGCACTAATAGCATCTGCACCAGCAGCACTTACACTGTAATCCCATATTGGCTTACACTGTAATCCCGTATTGGCTCGTAGAGTTTTTAACATTCTAGGCCTCACTCTAGCATCAAATCTTAAATTTAAAGAAGGAAAGATTTAATAAAAGAAAGAAAGTGGAAAGAGAATTATTCTGTTTAGTTTTATATTAAAATAATATCATTTATTTAAGATAAGATGAGTATTTTGATTATTTAAAATTTTAATTACTAGTCAATCTTACTTCCCATCCATCTTAAATTAATGAAAGATTAGATTAACCTCACATGTTATCAATAAAAATAGTTCTAGGTGAGTTAAGCTTTTTCTAATGAAATAATAAATCTTAAGTTGAGAAGATTATCGTACTCTATGTAGAGGTGGATAATAGGTTGAGCTCCTACCATCCTCTCTAGGTTAACATTTACGCTGTGTTTAATAGAGTGGAAAGGAGAAGGGAAATGATAGAAAGTAGAAAGGAATAAGCTTTTTCTTAGTTTAATAGAGCGAACAGATCTAAAGGCGGACTTTATTTAGTTTAATAGGGTGGACGGATCCGAAGCCGGACGAAAAATACTCTCATTTTTTGTCAAAATGCGGTCCGCCCGAATTTGGACGGATCCAAAGCCGTTCGCTGCCATCCCTCGCTGCTCGCCGCTCGCGAGCTCTCCTCACCCTCAACCTCCACGCTCGCGAGCTCGACCTCGCCTCCATCCCACGCTCACGTCGTCCCTCCCCTTCGTCCCACGATTGTGCTACCGTCCCTCGCCTCTGTCCCACCCGTTCGCCGCCATCCCTCGCTGCTTGCCGCTCGCGAGCTCGCCCGCCTCGCCCTCGACCTCCACGCTCGCAAGCTCGCCTCGCCACTGTCCCTCGCCTTCCCTCACACTGCTCGCCTCGCTGCCGCCGCTCCCCCTCGCCCTCGCTGCTGCCGTTCGCCGCCGGATGCAAGGTCGCCATACGCGAGGTCAACGACGATTACACACTAAAAGATTATCTTACTCACAATAGTTATTATTATTTTTATTTTTTTATAACTTTTTTTTATTTTTTATAATCTTTGTTATTTTTTTTAAAAAAATAATTTTATGATTTTAAATTTTTTATTTTATTTTTAAAATTTAACTTATAAAGAACAACTTCAAGGCAATTTTATGGGCCATGTCATGTCAATCTAGAACTTAAACTCGCAAGTATGCCCACATAAATTGCATGATGCATTGGGCCAACACAAGCTGGTCGACCTGGCATAGAGTATTGCTCAATGCTCATCTGTGCTCATTTAGTCCTGTATGAGAACTAAAAGAAGTGCAAAGGGCAAATAGCTGAAGGGCCCAAGCTAAAGTATAATGATCACTCCGAACCTTCACATCCCACTAAATTTTAGGAGCTCGCCCGCATCGAGACCGACGACAACGCCGTGATCGATGAATACCCGGATGAGTTCTTTGTCTACTGCAGTTGTGATCGGATAAAAATAATGGGCACGAATTTGTTGCTAATTTATATGCGCTAAGTCTAGCTGCATCAAGCACTTTGATGAATGCAAACCCCGTAACAACTAACAATGCAATCATGTGTAATGACTAATGAGCACTTTTAATATACAAAACTCAACGCCCTCTCTTTAGTGTCAAACCAAACTAATTGACATGGAGTAGTAGAAACGTATACTACGATTGGAAGTCTTAGAACATTTACGATTGAAACTCGGCACACGTTTAGCCGAGGAAGTTGGCTCAAATGCCTACCATTGAGACAATACATGGTGCAAGATAGGCCTCCAATGGAGGTGTCTTAAAAAGTAGAGTGACTCAACAGACTGAGAAACAACTAGACCGGTAAGAAATAATTCCAAAAATTTGTACAGTAGAACCTCACCACCATTTGAAATACTTAAACATATCAAGTATTGATCAATCAATTTTTCGTCGCACACACTTAAGTTTACTCTGCTGGATGAGTGAGAGCACAGACGGTTTTTTTGGCTTAACACCGAAAAGGAAGTCTCGCAATGGCACATTGGTCCTATTCGGAGCATATTCCATGCAATCGTAAGAGCTGCCTTTTGGCACCAGTGGCCCAACGTTCCCAGTCAATATAGATAGCTCTCTCTCAATTTCAGATTGAAGCCCCTTGACTTGATCGAGTCCTGCCTGTAGCTCCCTTACAACTTTATTGTTCTCCTGTTTCATGTTCATCACCTCACCTTGAAATCTTACAGCTTGACAAGGAGTGAACAGGGGCGATCCAGATTCTGAAGTCATGCTCAGAGCGCTATTAATTTCTTCTTGCATGTCGCAAAGAGATGAGAACCTATTCTGCAGATCCTCGCTTAATAGTACCCCTTGTTCCAACTTCCAACCATACCTGGAGTTCAGTCTTCAGTTGTCTAACTCCTGAGGTAATTTTTGTTTATTCCGGTCTTCCAAACTGATCACTGTTAACATTACCGTCACACTCTTGTGAATCGTCTTTCAACCTAGTGATTTCAGTTTGTAGGTCTTCATATTTGTCTTTGTAAGCTTGTATGTTATGGAACGATGTACTGAACCTTAGCCAAAACTCTAATCTTTCATCAAGCAGAGCATCAATTTCCTTTCTGAACTTCTTTCCAATAGGTGAACTGATCCCTGCATCATTGATGCTTTGTACACCGCTGTCTTTTGCAAGAGAACTTTGTATTTTTGTAGAATCAACAGACGAATTTCCCTTGGCATGAGCTTTTTCTACAATCAGATGTTTGGTTCTCCTAGGACCTTGACGACTAAAATTCTTTTTTGCTGTTGAAGATTTTGATGTGCTTACAGGCTTCTGTGGGTCCAGCGAACATTCTTCAGAAGTGAGGGTATCTTCAGAAGTGAGGGTGTGTTCAGACGTGAGGGTGTCTGGAGTCAGAGAATCAGTACAACTTTCCCTTTTAGAGGCAACTGGTTGTTTCAACAATCGTATCTCCTCATCTTTCATTGCAATGTCATTCTTCAGATCCTCTATTAGAGCTGCCACCTCTTGAAGATACTCTTCATTTTTCTTCTCTACTTCAGAGAGCTTTCTCTTTGTATCTTCGTAATTTTGTAAGAGCGATCTGTACTCAGTTAGTAAAATCATTTCTTCTCCCTGCAACTGCTGCAACTTCAGATAATCCTCTTTTCCATCAAGTGCAATTTCTTCATTGCTACTAACATGAATGCTAGGATCAGCAGTCGGCAACTCTTTCCCACTCTCAGCACTAGCAATTGAATCAATCAGGGAAGGATCTCCCAAATGACCAAGTTCCTGAGTAGTATGAATTGCGTACACTGAATCTTCCTTGATCTCATGGATTTTAGTAGCCTTTTTGCCTTCACAATCTTCCTGAATTTCAGAGTCAAAAAGAGAAACATCATCCTCGTGAGATGCATCTCCAATACAAGCATATTCTAGAGATTTCTGAGGGTTCAGCAGCTCTGAAATACCATTGAGGCTATCCCAGGTTTCGCCAAGGTTTTTGCGGAAATTTATATCCTCATTTTGGGCAACACTCTCAACTGCCTCAACTCTTCTTAGCTCCTCTACTACTTAGTTTTTCAGATAGCTCATTTGAGCCATCTGCTAGAAGAGATTTCTCCTCTTCCATTGACTTCACATATTTTTCAAGCTCATCATTTTCTGAACTCAATTGATTTATTTGTAATGTGTGTGATGAAACTGTGAGTTCCATTGTGATTACTTGATTTGCGAATTCTTCAATCTTTTCTGCAATTTCTAGCACAGAAGTGTCAGGGTTCTTTTCAAAATGCTCCTTAATCTTCTCACTCAATGACTGTAACTCAGTCCTTGCCTTGTGTAGAGAAGAAAACTCTTCCTCTATGTTCTCTGGCGACAAGCTCATGTTTCCCTCGGAGAGATCTGAAATTTCCATTCCTGTCTCAAAATTCTCACATTTCAGAGCTTTCATCTTTTCTTTTGCGATCTTAGTTCTTTCATACTCTTTTTTTGCCTGTTCCAATGATTTCTTTCGTTGCTCCTGCAAATTAACAATAGTATCTTCACAGGATTTTTTAAGGACTGTCGTTGTCATTAAGGAGCGTGCTTCATCATCTTCAATATTACAAATAGTTCCTCTTGGAAACTTTTTCATTGAATCTATAATTTTCTAGTTTGTTAGCATCTGATGAAATCATTATCTTCCAGATGCGTTACTTGATATTTCTATTTACAGATCCTTGGCCCTGATAGTGGTTGGCAGCCTGTCTCTTTGATGGATATTACTACGGCTTCTGCAGTAAAGAGGGTTTATAGGGTTTATAGGAAGGCAACACTTTGTGTTCATCCTAATAAAATGCAGCAAAAGAGTCAGGTCTAGTTTAGACCGGTTTAGCCCGCCCAAGGCCCAAGGGGCTGATCCAAACCCAAATGCAGCCCAAATCCCTCGGACAACAACCGAGAATGTGTCAAAATAAGGTTCTGGCACGTACGCGGAGTGCGTACGCGGAGCGGTTTCTTCAGCTGCATCCTCCTCGCGAGATACGGGCGGTGGCTCGAACGGCTCTTCCCCGTGAAGATTGGATGCGGAAGAATCGGGTGATTGGAGGCGGCGCCCGACTCTATAAAGCTGCGGCAAGAGGGGAATCGGGGAGGATCATCTTCACCTTCAGTCAGCGAGCGATGAGCGTGAGTTTTCCTGCGTCTGAGAGATACGACGTTCCGGTTTTGGTGTGAGAACAGAGAGAGATTGTAACCTCGCCACCGGCGAGGGAGGGGAAGAGGGTGCCGACGGAGGTCGGTAGAAAGTCTGTAAGCTTCCAATTAGTTGAATAAAACGAAGCTTTCGATAATCTCCTCCTCCCCTGTTCTGTTCACGGTTTCCGTGTTCTTCTTCGATCCTCCTCGGCGTCGACGAGTTACCAGTGGCAGGCGGCCTCCGGACGCCGACGAAGCTAAAGGAAAGCAGGCGGCTTCCCTCTCTGACGAGCAGCGTAAAGGAACGCGGCGGCGTTCTTGTGGGGGTGTCGCGAGGAAGACGACGGCAACTCTTCCGATTTTGACCAAGTCATAATCGGAAGCCGTAGGCTGGAGAACAAATTCGATTTTGAAATCGGATTCGATTGAATGCCGACGTCAGCGGGACGTCATCCAGGGAGCGAAATCAAGCGCGGCGTGGAGGCAGATTGCAGCTGACGTCATCCAACGTCAGCAAGGCGGATTTCGGGTCAAAATTGCGTTGACCAGAGGGTAATTTTAATTTAGGCATTCGATTTTCAAATTAAGGTTAGGGTTTTGAGCGACCTTGTAATTTTGGGGATAAAATCGAAGCGGAGAGTTAAAGTTTCTAATTTGGGGGAGAAATTTTGTCCGAAAACCTTAGAGTGTTCGTGTTCTGGTGTTTCGCCGGACGATCTTGAGACAATACATAAGCATCGGTTCAGGGTTAATCCGACCGGGGGCGTGACAAAAGGAGTGCCAGCGTTCAATGGAAGTACATCTGTGAGAAGGTTTTTGATCTCCTGAAGGCAAGTGCTTCATTTTATTCTCTTATTTGCAGGAAACAATCTGATCAAATGAAACTTGTGCTATTTTAATGATAAAATTGAACTATTCTCTTATAGTGGTAAAGCTAAGAGAACTGAATAGCTGGGAGCTAGCTTTTCAATAGATTTTTTTTTGTTATATTTCAGATTAAGCTGATCTTTTAGCCTATCTACGTCTGATGACCATATTTTATCTCCATCTATTTTCTATTTGGTAAATAATTCTGTAGATTTTAGGAAATTGATTATGCTGCTTCATTTCTATCCAGAGTAACTGTCATATTGTAAACCCATATCGCTTCCTTTTTCTGATTATTTATCTCTGATTCTCTGCTAATTATTATAATAATATATGTGAGTTCATTTTACATTATTTATTCTACTGGATTTATAAAGAACGGATCTTCGGGAGCTGTATGCATAACCTAGCAAAACACATACTAAACGTTTTCTACTATAACTTGAATAGCGTGAGTTGTCATTACTTGTTATATATCTCGTTTAAATTGATATATTCTATGCCAAGATTTACAACATCACTATCTTGATGCAGGATGCTTGGAACAAATTCAATTTAGAAGATCGATAGTCAATCATCATAAATTTGTAATACATACTGATGAGAAGGGAACGCCAGTTTTGCAATGAGAATTGAATTTCTCAAGTATTTAGTCGATAAGTATTAGTGGTAGATATGTAAATATTAGTTAAAATTGTGACAATAAGAAATTTGTAAAGTCCTCTTCTAAATGGTACAAGTATTCAAGATTAGTATATTACATATCAAAGGTGCTTCCTGCAAAGACTGTTCACTAAGCTGCGATGAGGAAGGCTCCAACGATAATTCATTTCTTGTAAGATGATCGATGGGCTTGTCCGTCAACACCAGCATCACTATTTCTTTGGTTGTTGTTAAAACCTTCACTGCACGAGTACAAGAGAACAAATGCGAAGAGTTATTTTTGTGTTTCAAGTTCTTTTCACATTACCAAATCATCTCTGCATTTTCATCAGTCATCATGATAGCGTTCCTGGTTTTGCAGCAATCTGAAGATGCCATCTCTACAGATCCTTGAATCCATTAATGGAGAAAATGGTAGGACAATGGCTCGAGTATTACAATTACCCTCGACTCATTAACACTCACTGAGTCCATTGTCAGAGCGGCACTGCCTACGGTGCACCCTGCAGATCCACGTGTCGCGGTGGCCGGCTGTGCCACTAGTTACTTCTTGTTGCTCGCGCTGATATGCGCACACCGCCACTCGACGCCACGCATGCAGATGAATGTCGTTGCTGGCCAGCAGAGATCGCCACCTGTTCCGCTTATCTAGTTTGGATAAGATTTTACGATACAGTGAAAGTAGATTTGGAGTGAGATTTTTTTTTTATTACCGATACAGAAGTAGATTTGGAGAAGAAAGAAAGGTGATGTGGCTGGTGATGATAGCTTTCAGCGAAAATTCTTTTACTGCTGTATTTTTTTTTTCCGACTACAATTACTATCGGTAATGTTGGTATTTGTTTAATATCGCCGTCTGGGTGTGTCAACGATAGTTCTCTCATAAAATCACTATTAATAATAAAATATTTGGTAAATAGACATGTCTTATGCATCCTCTTTCTTCTGTACAAAACTTGGGTAGATTTCACAAAATCTGAAGGGCGCTTTTAGTAAATGAAACTAGTGCTTTGGTAAATAACGACCTATCCAATCTACACTATCCATCATGATTGGAGAGAAATTCATATTCAGTACCTGTTTATATTGTTGGTGACAATACTCAAGTTGATGTTAGTGGTGCCAAACAGCCAAGGTATCCTTGGTTTTCTATTTTGACAAGGACTGGAGTCTCTTGAATTTTCGTAGTCACTTAAGGAAGAGAACAATTTGATGCTTTTTATCCCTAATATCTATCAATGCTGAGATTTTTATCTCAATCTATCAATGCTGAGATTTTTTTATCTCAATCGATCAATGCTGAGATTTTTTTTATCTCAAACCCCTCATGTTGGGATTTTATCCCAAAACTTCTCACGCCGAGATTGTCATCCTACGACGACTATATTAGAAGTTTTATGTCTTGATGGTTTTAGGAGGAAACTCACGTAAAACTCAAAATAAGGAGGTTTGCGAGAGTAAAGGAATAAAAACCAAAATACCAGAAGAAATATTAAAGAAATATATTTCGCTGACTTACCTGGTTCTAGAAAGGAACAAGGATCTTTCAACCTGCTATCGTCAAATTGCCGTGATAAAAATCTGGAAGTAAAGAAAGATAATAGAAATAAATTTCCATGCATAAAAAAAAAATTTTCATCCAAAGCCGGTTCGTCAAAAAATTTTATAATAAAATCGATCGAAAGATTCAGAGAAATAAAAAATAAAACTCGCAGTAGAAGTTTATTACCTTAACAAAATTTGAGGTAGTAGTCGTCAAGAGGATGAACACACTTCGACGACGCTGAACGAAATAGAAAGTGAGGTAGATTTCAAATTAGAGAAAGAATGAAGAGAAGTCAATTCTGAATCGGAGAAAGAAAGCTAAAAAAATCAGCAATCATCAATTACTTACTTGATGCAGTCCAATTCTTTATCGGACTTTACTCAATCGAAGGGATTCGGATCTAAGCGAAATAGACCCGACCCAATTACCATGGTGAAATTCCTCCCTCCTGTCTAAGGTGCAGGCTGATACAACGAAACCTCGGTAAGCAACTGGAGCAGTACCCTCACCACCATCTCGCCACTGGAAACTCGGCATCCTAGAGTCGCTTACCAGGATGCATCGCCAGAAGCGCAACAGCATCATTATCCCTTCTCCACCTCGCCAGCGAACGCGTCTCTCGCTGAACTCGTCGGCGTCTTCAAAAATGAAAGCCGAAGACTTGAACTCCAGCCCCCATTGAACTCGGAGACCTCCATCAGCCGACCCCCCTTGCCAGTGTTTTCCAGCGTACGGCTCGGACTCCAATAAAAGTTCGTAACGCTGCGATCTCTCATCAGAATCCCGTCGGCGCCGTGACCTCGCCCATTGAAAGTCCGGCAGCTCTTCTCAGTGACTCTATCTTCTCTTCCAGCACGGCCGGAAGCACAGTGGCGCCGCAGCCTTGCCCAAATCTCACCGTTTCCCCTTTCCTGCCAGCGCCGTGGTCTCGCCAATCATGCCGAGAATGTCCTCTTTCTCGCCGACGCTCCTCGCCGGAACTCTCTCTACCCAGGGACTCTTTCGCGTGAAAAGTAAAAATAAAAATAAAAAAAATAATAATAATAAAAGATGATGAATGATGATTTACGACATTGATAATTTTGCAGTAAATAAACAAAATTATTATGGCGCCACGAATGAACGAAAACAATAAAATGTTAACCCAAGTATTTAACTATCAAGCCCAAAAGGGTTAGTAAACCTTAATACGAAGTGTCATTTAGAAGGAATGTACCTCAATGTCCGTCATAGGGCGTAATTCCTCGGCACAACGTTATGATAGTTAAGGCTCAAGTTAATTAAGCCGCTGGATATTTTCTAAATCTAAATATCCATTAAGCCGTTAAGGTCGGGCATTTTCTCAAATTTGAATATCCAATAAGCCGTCAAGGCCGAATAATTTATAAAACTAAAATATCCAATAAGCCGTTGAGGCCGAGTATTTTCCAAACTAAAATATCCAATAAGCCATTGAGGCCGGGTATTTTCTCAAATTTGAATATCCAATAAGCCGTCAAGGCCGGATAATTCATAAAATTAAAATACCCAATAAGCCGTTGAGGCCGGGTATTTTCCAAACTAAAATATCCAATAAGCCATTGAGGCCGGGTATTTTCCAAACTAAAATATCCAATAAGCCATTGAGGCCGTGTATTTTCTCAAATTTGAATATCCAATAAGCCGTCAAGGCCGGATAATTCATAAAATTAAAATACCCAATAAGCCGTTGAGGCAGGGTATTTTCCAAACTAAAATATCCAATAAGCCATTGAGGCCGGGTATTTTCTCAAATTTGAATATCCAATAAGCCGTCAAGGCCGGATAATTCATAAAATTAAAATACCCAATAAGCCGTTGAGGCCGGGTATTTTCCAAATTGAAATATCCATTAAGCTATTATAGCCGGATATTCTCCAAAGCCAAATACTTGACCTATATTAGTCGTCCAAATTGACGGAGACTATTTTTTTTGTTGCTCTTTTATCATCAAATCATGTACTTTTTAATGTTTATGAATAATATTTTCAGTCTTTCCTCTATTTCTTGCGTAACATAGATCTCTTAATCAAAGGTTCCCTGATCTCAGGGGTAATTAACAATGAGTACTTGCGCTCATTGGAAGCCATAACCCATTAAACAAAAAGTCTTATAATTCATAAGGTGAATTTAATAAGGTCATATTAACACGTAACACTTTTTGACCCCACAAGCTAGATTGCCACTGGTCTGACTGGAACAAGCTGCCAAGTGAGTACACTGAGCTTTTCCTGTCATTACTGACCAAGAAGTCAAGAACCACCCCTTAGTTCTACATAGAACCTAAGTGTGTTCTTCACTCCTTATCCAGTGCTGAGCACCTGGACTAGACCTGGTACCAATAAACCTTCAAGCTCCCACTGAACTTAGGTACTATAAGGTGAAGATTCTTTGTCCAAGTTAGGAGTTACCCATAACTCTGGCACACATGAATCAATTCAACCTTATTCCCACACTTTCTGAACCTAGGTTGCCCACAACCTATATACGTGGCTCAAATTTCATTTGTGACCATCTATGCTAAGTGGCTGATGATGTGTTGTATTTACACCACATTTTTGCCTATATTTTATACTATTTTTCGGGCTTAAATGCATGATTATGTGCTAATTTTAGTATTTTTGCTTCACTTGGTACAAAATCTTCACTTTTCTTGGTTTTTATAAAAATATAGGTAAAAAGGCATAAAAATAACGGATTTCAAGAGTTTTGAGGTCATAATATGATTCCCAAGGAGATCATGAGCTTACACGTCAAATTTGGAGTGAAAATGGTAAAGATTTCAACTTTCACGGCCTTGGCCGTAATTATGAAGTTGGCTATAATTTTGGCATTGAGCAATGGGCAAAAAACGGCTAAGTATGGAAATGCACAGAAACTTTCACGAGTGAGGCCGTAAATCCAGTACGGTCCGTGAAACTTTATGTGACATAAGGCCTATACACAGAGAAAGAATCACGGCCTTGGCCGTGACCTTGTTACGGACCGTGAAAACGTTCGCCCGTCGAATTTTTCGCTCGATTCTCCACCGATTCGAACCAAACTTTGTAGAAATGTTCCTTGATGGGTTCCAAACCGGTGTAGCTATAAAAGATCAGAATTTTTGAGGGTTTGGAGAGCTTTTTCGGACGAACACACTCGGTGGTGGCGGCAAAGGGCGAAAACTGATTTCTAAGCGGATTTGGACAAGATTTCACACAAAAGATACGATTGATCGACTCTTCCTCATCATCAGATCGAGGAGAAGCTAGTTTTATTATTGTCTTCGTGAATTTCTTGCAATTTTTACAAAGATCTATGCTTATTCATTACAAAAACATGTCTTTTCTTAAGAACATGAGTGAGTAGATCCTTTATCGGGATTAAGGGCTTAGCCCGACTTGTATGAATTAATCTTTATTCATACTCTTTTTATATGAATTTATTATCATGATTTGATTGAAGTAGTACTTGATTCGTAATTTACCTTGGCCACATATAATTGCGTATTAGACATTATGAGAAGTACCGGAAGGTGAATCGCAACGTCCGATCTATTTTAATAAAACTTTCGAATCCAATCACGGGAGTAGATTGGATTTGTCTGAAGGATTTAACCGGCTTTTCATAGAACTTAATGGGTTTAGTTAGGTTAACTGTCACAAGAGTAGGGAGCTAACTTAATTAAACACCGTATTACACTTCGGGAGGAGGTAATATGTACATTAGGAAAAGTTCCTTTCATGATAAATATTTTTTATTGATTGAGTCATATTTAAATGATTCATACTTGTCCATGACATCCCGATCTCTTAGAAATTGAATCCTCTAAAAACTGCTTTTGAATTATTCGTGCTTAGAAGTTCAACACAACCGCTTATTTAGTTTTGCTAGATTCAAACGAGTTGGAAAGTTGGTACTTAACTACGTAATCCTCGTTAGGAACGATATCTTTTTATTACTTCGATAATTCCGTGCACTTGTGGAACGTTATCAAGTTTTTGGCGCCATTGCCGGGGATTATGGCTAGTTAATATTGACTTATTATATAAGTTTGGAGACTAGGCATTTTTCTTTCTTTCGTTTTAGTATTAGTTTTTACTTTTCTTTCTTTCGTTTTAGTATTAGTTTTTACTTTTCTTTTCGTTTTAATTGTTATTTATTTTCTGTTTTGACTTACACGTTGTATGCCCAAAATTTCTCGAACAAGTGCTTTAGTTCCAGAAGATCCAGAAATTGAGCGTACATTTTGCCTTCGAAGGAGACTATAGTTTGAGACTCGAAAGGTTTATGAAGAAAGAGTAATGGCGGCAAACAACCAATCTTTAAGGGACTTCGCAGTACCGAACATCCAGGGCTTTAATTCAAGCATAGTTCGACCCAATGTAAAGGCGAACAACTTGTTAGAAAAAAATGTTGCCTTGCGACACCCGTGATCCCACTGAAGCCCGACGGCAAACCTCTGGTCCCCCGCTGAGGTTAAAACCGCCGGACCCATACAAGGAGCGCTCCCTTCCTCGAACCCAGAGCTCGGCGATGCCCAGGGCAGCACAGCAGCTTGGAGAGTCCCTTCCTCCCGAAAGCCATTGCCGGAAAAGAAAGCTTGGAATGAGCTTTTCAGAAACAATATTGGCGCACCTTCAAAATGTTCTGAAAAATCGGAAGCTATCCTAAATGGTATAGCAGACAAATACCCAGATAGAGTCATCTTCTCTGAAGAGAGATTAGAGGCTTCGAGAGCGAAATGGAGAAGTTGCTTGGTGGGAAAATTCCTCACAAAAACTCCCCCAACACAGATTGTCCATTCTATGGTAGACCTTGAGAACGGATTCTACCTCTTCAGGTTCACCTCAATGGAAGAAGTGATAGGGATTCTTACTGGAGGTCCATGGACTGTTCTTGGGGAGATCCTGAATCTTCAACCCTAGGTGCCAGATTTCCAACCACTGCTGCATAAAATTTGAACTGCTCCTATCTGGGTTAGATTGCCAGGACTTCCCTTGGAATATTGGGACGAAGATCTCATAACTGACATTGCTTCCAAGATAGGAAGGTTGTTGTTGTGCATTGATGAACGAATTTCAATCTTTAACAGGGGAAAATTCATCCGAGTATGTGTAGAGATTGACATGCAAAAACCTTTGAGAGAGGGGGTATGGATTGGACCAGAAGGAAAAGGCTTCTTTCAAGTCTTAGCTTATGAAAACCTTCCAGTCTTCTGCGATACATGTGGCTGTGTGGGGCATAAAATGTAGGACTGCTTAGCTGAGCCAAAAAAGGACAAGAATAAGACAAATACTAAGGAAACAGAGCTCCGGAATGACAGTTCCAACCAGAAGCTTGATGATAGTTCACCGGCGGCCAATCCCTGGATCAAGGTGGCTAACAGGAGACGAACAAGAGGGAAACAGAGACCCCAGAGAAGTTTTTCGGATGCAGACCCCTTTGATACCGAATCCGATAAAATGAAAGAAAGTTGGGAGAGTCAAAAGGAAGGACAGTTATCAGACGAAGACCCAAATACCCGAAACAAAGGCAAGTCCAACCCAGAAACTAGATCTGCAACGGTCCAAACGTCTTATACGAGGAGAAGCTCTGTGGAGGGAATTAATGGAAAGAGCAAAATAATCCTGCAAGGAAATTCTGAAATGACAGACAAGACAGTGTTAGGAGAAGGATCCAGGGCTCAGGTCAGAGGAAAGCAATGTTTACTTAACAACAGTTTGGTCGGACACACTGACTCATTGCCAATTCCACAAGGAAAGTCCAGCCCAAATAAAAGATCAGAACTAGAGGACAACCAGACCCTTGGGACCTGGGTCAAAGGGAAGCACGTGATTTCCATGCACGAGGAAGTGGAAATGAACGAGGATCTTGATGTGGACATGGATACTGGTAACCATAACCCACTTGCCCTAGTACCGATTGACTCTAGAAAACGGGGAGCTGGAGGAAACGAGGCAGAGAACATCACTGACATCAAGTTGCTAAACAAGGAACAACTCATTGCGGAGACGGCGAAGAGCTTTAGCAATATTTTTGGGGGTAGATTTGAGGATCTAAAATCTAAGTTGGATGAGTTGTGCTTATTGCGTATGATTGTTCTGATCAAACATTCGTATGTGCTAAGTGTTACGAGAAGTACTGAGAGGTGAATCATAACACTCGATCATTCTCATTTAAACTTGTGACTAGAATTACGAGAGTCGTTCGACGTCACTCGAGGATTTATGAAATTTCATAGAGCCCAATGGGTCTCTTAGGTTAACTTTGCTACGAGAGTAGGAAATTAGCTTATGCTAGACACCGGATTACGCTTCAAGAGAGGGTAATCCGTACCATAGGAAAGATCGTCTTAAGTTATTTACTGTCGGATTGAGCTTCGAGAGAAGGAGATCCGTTTCTTTTAATTTAATTAGATTCAATGTTTTACGTTTAATTAATTCAACGCGGTGAAATCTGAAGTTCCGAACACTTTTTAAACTGTAGTCTTCCCTTAAAGTCGTTGACTTCTTGGTTCGATAATTTAGATAATTTAGTTTTAGAGTAATTCTTTTATTTTGAGTCTGAACCATCTAGCTTTCAATGACACTTAAGGTCGGTACTTGACACCTGCTCCCTGTGGGAACGATATTATTTACTACTTCGATAGACCGTGCACTTGCGGAGCCTATCATGTTTTTGGCGCCGTTGCCGGGGAGCAAGGCGTATTCAATATCGATTAACGGTTGAGTTGATAGACTAGATACTTTTTGTTTTTATTTTCTTTTTTTTGTTTTCATTTTAGTTCATTTGTTTATATTCTTATCTTCTTTCTTTCTTCAAGTTTGTATTATTCTCTGGTCTACTAACCTTGTGCATGCCAAGAACTATTAGAACAGGTCAACTAGTGCCAGAAGATCCTGAAATCGAAAAAACCCTCCGAGCTCAGAGGAAAACTCAGGATCAACAGCTTGAGGAAGCCCATCCGAACCTGCCTACTGCAATGGACCAAAACCGCTCCTTACGAGATTTTGCTGCACCCAATGTACAGGGCTTGCACTCCAGCATTGCTCGACCGTCGGTCGAAGCAAATAGCTTTGAGATCAAGCCGGCCCTTGTGCATATGGTTCAGCAGAACCAGTTCAGCGGTTCACCACAGGAAGATCCCAATCTTCATTTGTCCATTTTCCTTGAATATTGTGATACCCTGAAGATAAACAGGGTACCATCTGATGCAATACGCTTACGTCTTTTTTTCTTTTCCCTTAGGGATCACGCGCGATCATGGCTGCAGTCTCTTCCCCAAGGCTCAATCACAACGTGGGAACAGCTTTCCCATGCGTTCCTCTCCAAGTATTTCCCGCCGAGCAAGACCGCTCAATTGAGGACCCAGATAACGAATTTCAGCCAGAGGGAAGGCGAGTCATTATATGAAGCCTGGGACCGTTTTAAGGAGTTGCTACGCATGTGCCCGCATCATGGACTGGAAAAATGAGTACTTGTGCATATTTTTTATAATGGTCTCTTGTATCAAACTTGTTTATCTGTGGATGCAGCCACAGGGGGTGCACTAATGAAGAAGAATGTAGACGACGCCATGAATTTAATCGAGGACATGATCCTAAATCATTACCAATGGATGAACGAGAGAAACGTCCCGGTAAGAGGAGGAGGTAAGCATGACCTTGACATGCTCAGTTCGGTGGTGGCAAAGGTTGATTCCTTGTCGCACCAACTTACTTCAGTGAATTTTAATGCATCATCTGTTAATACGATTATCTGCGAAATTTGTGGAAATTCTGGACATGGTGCTACTGACTGCCAGATAATGGCACCTTCATCTTCTAATGCTTCTGTTGAGCAGGTGAATGCCTTAGGCAATTTCAATTAGAGACAGCAGAATGATCCATTTTCCAGCACCTATAACCCCGGGTGGAGAAATCATCCCAATTTCTCCTATCGGAACAACCAGAACCACACCATTTCCCCGAATTTCAACAACCAGGCGCAACAGGGAAATATGGGCAATCAGTTTAACCAACATTCCTTCATGCCACCACCTGGACTTCCACTGCGACAATTCAATCAACCGTAAAAGTCCAATTTGGAATTATTGCTAGAGAACTTTGTCACCACTCAATCTAAGAAAAATGAAGATGTGGACGAGTCTATCAGGCAATTGAATTCTACGGTGGGGCAATTGAATTCTAAGGTGGATTCATTGATTACTCACTCCAGGATGTTGGAGACCCAGATTGCTCAACAAGCTGCTTCAACATCTAGGCCATTAGGGAAGCTTTCTTCTCAACCCGAGGCAAATCCGAGAGAGCACTACAACGTGATTCTGACGTGCAATGGCTCCCAAATGGAAGCTCCCCATGTGACACCAAGAGAATTGGTTGTTGCAGAGTCTGCAGATGTAAGCACAGATGCATAGTATTTAGAGGACTTGCTTTTGGATTCTCCGATCAAACAAGCACCAGTCCTAGTTTCTTCATCACCTCACACGCCACCTGTGTCTTGTCCTCAGAGATTGGCCAAGGCATTGACAGGACAATACAGCTCACTGATGCCCGTGAAGCGTCAAGATCCTGGCATTTTTTCTATTTCTTGTAGTATTAGCAATTTTTCCATTAAGAGAGCTCTCTATGATTTGGGGGCTAGTGTGAGTATCATGTCTCTCTCCTTATTCCAAAGTTTGGACTTGGGAGGCCTGGAACCCACATCCTTAGCCCTTCAGCTTGCAAATGGCTCTATACATCGCCCAGTGGGGATAGTAGAGGACGTGCCGATCAAAGTCAGGGAACTCTTTGTCCCTATAGACTTTGTAGTCTTGGATATGTCAGAAAATTCAAGATTACCACTTATTTTGGGCTACCCTTTCCTAGCTACCACTGGTGCCGTTATAGATGTCAAGACAGGGAAGCTTTCTCTAAACTTTTGTGATACTATATTAGATTTTCATTTATCTATTGATATGTCAGTTCTTCCTTTTTCAGGCTCGTGCTACAGTGTTGAGACAGTGCCTGCGTCTGCCAATGGTTTTAAGGCCAAGTGGGATTTTCTTGCATCCCACCTTTACACCGATATGCAAGCAGGAGCCATATTGATGAGGAAAGACCGGACCACTCATGCAGACTTGTTCGATGGGGACCCTAATTTTAGTTGCGCGAGGCTGTTCCATAATGTGGATGAGGAGAACCTTTCATTGGACTGTGGGAAGCAAGACTTTGAATTTAAAATTATTCCTGTTTTGTATGATTATAAGACATTTTTTACTTTACACCTATTATTATTACTGCTTATCTCTATAGGTGTTAATTTTAGGTGAAGGAAAAAGGGGCATTCATATGCCATTTCTTCGGCCTCTAATCCATTGGATGTGCACTGAAGCATGTTCATTGGTCAAGCTGTTGACCTTAAATCAGCGCTGCTTGGGAGGCACCCCAAGAATTTATCTTTTATCATGTTGTGTTGTGATGATGGACAGACTAAGTTTGTTGTTGTTGTTGCTTGTTTAGTTAGTTTGTTATTTTTGTTTTGCTAATTTTTGTGATACCCCATGGCATGATTTTTATTATTTTATACATTGAAAATCATCTTACTAATGATGGCAATTTTTTGCAATTTTTCAAGAAATTTTAGCTTATTGTCGAGTCGTTCACGGCCATGCTCAGCTCGCAGTTTTCTAGTAGAACCTGCCGAAGTGAACACGGGCAGGCCGTGATACGCGTCATGGGCGTGAACGTGATTTGGCCGATTTGCGCCGACGTGAACACGGGTTGGTCATAATCATCGTCATGGGCGTGAAAGTGTTTGGACGGGATTTTGACGAGGGGATCACGGCTATGCCATGCTTACGGACACGGGCGTGCTTCTGAAGCCATTTCAGCGCCGAGCTAGTCACGGCTAAGCAGTGCATTCAGATACGGTCGTGCTTGCGTTCGCCCCTTTCCGCGTATAAGAAGGCGCGGCGGCAGCATTTTAGGGTTCACGCCTGTGCTTGAGCAGCCGCCGCCACTTCTATGCATTTTCCGGTCTCCACCTTCGCCTGAACTCTGCTCCGCCGCCGTCCGAGACTTCCCAGCCACTCTCCACTTCTCGGCGACACCCAGATCTGAGTTTCGAGGTGAGTCTCTGCCTGTTCGCCCAATTCCGCTGCCTGCAGCCGAGCCCCGCCTGTTTCTGCCAGATCTCGCCGCCGACTGTGCTCTATGCTTCTCCATCGACGGCCGCCGCTTCCCTTCCACCTCTGGTACCTTCAGATTTCTGGATCTGGGAGTATTTTAGCCTAGATCTAAGTTTTCTTCTTCCAGCGCTGCCGCCTGTATCTTCTTCACTTCAAGCCGCCACCGGTTTTCATTTTCAGCGCCGCCGCCTGCATTCTCTACGCCGCCGCCGGTTCTTCTTTAGAGTTGTCGCCGCCCCTTTTATCCACCACTTGCAGACCTCCAGATCTGCACTCTAGCAGCTCTCCTTCCGCCGCCGCCACTTCGCCAGATTCCGCCACCACTTTGCCGGAATCAGCTGGGTGGAGGGTTTCTTCTCCCCTTTCGGCCGCTAGTTCACCGGCTTCCTCTTCATCATGTCTGGTCGAAGGAAGGCGATAGCACGGAAGTCTACCTCCAAGAGTCCAGCTATGGAGGAGGAGCTGAATGAGTACGGGATTAAATTCCGGAATGCCGCGCAGAGGGCGTGTTATAACTTACTAGAATCTTGACGGGTTATCAATACCCGCTATCTTGATCGCAGTACTCTTCAGACGCTGGGGCTCCACGATGACGTCTTATGGATGTTCCAGCAGATAGGGTGGGAGCAGTTTTTCCGGACGGCACCGGCGACATATGTGCCTATCACCCTTGAGTTCATGTCGTCCCTCGAGGTCGACGTGAACATTCATGATGATGATCACGATGGCACCATATCCTTCAGGCTAGCGAATGAGGAGCGAACTCTCACGTTGTCGCAGATTAACCAGATCTTTGGTTTTCCGGCGGACGGCACTCGATTCGCTCCGGCCGAGTATGGTGATCAGGCTTTCTGGATGGCTATCACGGGGGAGCATTCATATGTCTCACGGACGGCCCGAGCCAGCCACGTCAGCAATCCTTGCTTCTGCTACGTGCATCGAGTATTGGCGCACACTATCTTCGCGCGTGGCGAGAGCGATGGCATTGTGCGCGCCACCGAGCTGCTCTTCCTCTGGTCTATGATACATTCCTGCAAGTTAAATACAACTTTTTATTTCATTAAACAATTGCAGAAGTTAGCCAGTGCCCAGAAGGGGGTTATAGCTTCTGGTGGCTTTATTACTCCTATCGCAGTAGCCTTGGGTGTCCAGCCTTACGGGTTGGAGCAGGCGATGGGTGGCTCGCGCATTGATATGGAGTCGTGTCAGGCGATGAGGATGGTCACTCGTGAGGGTGACGCCTTCAGCCTCCTC
Organism: Costus lasius; assembly: GCA_027563935.2. Taxonomy (NCBI): domain Eukaryota; kingdom Viridiplantae; phylum Streptophyta; class Magnoliopsida; order Zingiberales; family Costaceae; genus Costus; species Costus lasius. The sequence continues at coordinate 131,074,346 of CM050450.1, read as the reverse complement.
TTTCGCGAGAGCGACTTCACAATGCTGCTACCGCACCCCGCGCACACCTCCGTCCGTGACCGGCGGAACTGGCATATGCTCCCCGTGCCAGATGATGATGTCCCCATGGACACTGCACCACTCTCTCCTTCCTTCCGCACCTTCAGGCACGCCGCGCCGTCTTCTTCAGCGTCCACCACGAACGCCTATGCCAACATCGAGGGTTATCTTAAGGCGATTCGCGAGGACCAGCATGAGTAGCGCCTTGAGGCTTAACTTCTATTTATACCATCATTTGAGGCTTAACTTCTATTTTATGTCACAATTTGATACCTTTTTTCCCATAAAATATGGAATCTTCACTAATTTTTTTCTTTATTAAATACAGGTCATTATCATTTATTTTCGTGAAGATTATTCGAGATTTGAAGTTAGGGAAAGGTTCAGCATATTACAAGTATCAGACAGGCAAAATTTTAGATTTTTTGGAGCATCCTACGGTGAACACGACCTGGCCGTGCTTGTGATCACGGCCGTGTTCATCGCGGCTCCAAAATCAGCATTTGACGAGGAGAACACGGCCTGGCCGTGCGTATGGTCACGGCCGTGTTCGACAGGTATCTGAATTTTTACGAAGCTGTCACCGCTGTGCGCACGGCCGTGTCGGGTGTTCCGGAATTTGACGAAGTAAGCACGGCTTGCCCGTGCCCAGAAACATGGCCATGCTTACTATCTTGCAGACTTCCGACCTGAACACGGCTTGCCCGTGCTTCCCATCACGCCCGTGATCGCTTCCGCTGATCACGACCTTTCGTTCATTTCTCCTCAAATCCGACGCTCCAAATGCCAGAAAATTGGGGGAAATTCTCAATTAACATTCCTAACCGCCCAAAGCTTCGTTGGAAGCATATAATCGAGATTTATAGGCGGTTAGAGGGGGCGAACAAGGCAAGAACGCGACTAGGGCGAAAGTTGGGCGATTTCTGCATTCAAGGGCTTGATTCGACAAGTTTCTTTGGGGCTATCGAGAGAAGACCGAAGATCTGATGTCTCCTACCCTTGGATTGTAATTTCCCCTCTTTTTGAGTATTTTTACTTGGGTTTTCATTGTTAAACGATGCATGTTTTAGAGTAAAACCCTAGTTCGGCACTCGGGCGTAGCCCGTTGAACATATCTACACATGTAAAACATCTTTTATGAATCTCAGTGTGATTTTAAGTAAATTTACTTATTTGAATGAGTTGTGCTTATTGCGTATGATTGTTCTGATCAAACATTCGTATGTGCTAAGTGTTATGAGAAGTACTGAGAGGTGAATCGTAACACTCGATCATTCTCATTTAAACTTGTGACTAGAATTACGAGAGTCGTTCGACGTCACTCGAGGATTTACGAAATTTCATAGAGCCCAATGGGTCTCTTAGGTTAACTTTGCTACGAGAGTAGGAAATTAGCTTATGCTAGACACCGGATTACGCTTCGAGAGAAGGTAATCCGTACCATAGGAAAGATCGCCTTAAGTTATTTACTGTCGGATTGAGCTTCGAGAGAAGGAGATCCGTTTCTTTTAATTTAATTAGATTCAATGTTTTACGTTTAATTAATTCAACGCAGTGAAATCTGAAGTTCCGAACATTTTTTAAACTGTAGTCTTCCCTTAAACTCGTTAACTTCTTGGTTCGATAATTTAGATAATTTAGTTTTAGAGTAATTCTTTTATTTTGAGTCTGAACCATCTAGCTTTCAATGACACTTAAGGTCGGTACTTGACACCTGCTCCCTGTGGGAACGATATTATTTACTACTTCGATAGACCATGCACTTGCGGAGCCTATCATTCGTGCGAATCCTAAGACTTGTATTAACTTGGTTAAAGTTTTGAACACTTATGAGCAGATCACGAGTCAGCAAGTGAACAAAGAGAAGTCTAGAATTTTCTTTCCTAAACGTTGCTCGGAGAATACTAAAAGAAGAATTGTTAGTTCCCTTGGTTTCACTCAAGGCTCTTATCCTTTTACTTACCTGGGGACGCAAATAAACCCTTTGGCTAGCTCTAATTCCATCTATCATGCTTGCACTAATAGAATCCAGGATAAAATTCAATCTTGGCAAGGTCGTTTTCTTTCCCAAGCTGGTAGAATCACTCTTGCCAAGAGTGTTCTATTTGCTATCCCTATTCACAATATGGTTACTAATGGGATAACCAATGCTCACCTTGAGAAAATTAATGTCCAAATAAGATCCTTCATTTGGTCCAAGGGAAGCTTGAGGAGAGGTATGCATTTGATTAATTGGGAAACAATCATAAGACCTAAAAATCAGGGAGGAATTCATGTTAAAGATCTAACTATCTTGAGGTCAACTATTAACTGTAAAAGGAATTTGGATTTCCTTAATTCTAGAGATAAGCTTTGGATAAGAGTCTACAAGGCTAAGTATGGTGAATTGGACCCTTAGAAACCTAAGAAACATAGACACTCTAGCCAAGGTTGGAAAGGACTTATACACGACCTTAGCTTGATCATGCCTCACATTACTAAAGAAATTGGAAATGGTAGGAACACTAATATTCTCAATAATCCTTGGTCTTCAGCCATAAACCCATCTATAATTAATGACAATTGTGTTGCTGAGCTTATTCTCTATGACAATTGGAACAATGATGCCATCCAGGAATGGGCGGATGAGGAAATTAGTAAATCTATCCTCAATATCAACATCCATCCTAATGAAAAAGATAAATGGATTTGGTCTGAAGGAACTAATGGACTCCCTTTGAACAAAGCCATTTACAGTACACTCCTAAGAAGTTCCAAGGGTAGCAACAACGAAGAGGAGAGGTGGAAGATTCTTTGGAAACTTCCCATTACCCATAAAATTAAAATATTTGGCTGGAAACTTCTTCATAAAAAACTGCCAACTCGTCAGAAACTTGCTAAGTTAGGATTGACTAAAGACACTTCCTGCATTTTCTGTGCTCATGGTGAGGATTCTGTGAACCATATTTTCCAGGAATGTGAGCATTCAATGCAGGTTTGGCAACATAACACTGATCAACTCAAGGATGAGGACATCAGACTGGACGAGTGGAAAAGAGGCTTATGGATAAACAAAGGTATGGATAAATCATTACAAACACAAGCACTAATTCTTACCACCTTTTGGCAGGTTTGGAAATCAAGAAATGCCAAGATATTCAGGGGAGAATGGGTGACCTCGGCTTGGACAAGTAGAGAAGCAATTTCAGAATGGCAAATAATGTCATAGGAACTCGGATACAAGTACCAAGCAAAGGATAGACTACATAATGACAAAGGATGCTGGAGCAAGCCAAGAGCAGATCAACTCAAAATTAATACTGATGGCGCCTGGGTGAATTCTGAAAGTGAGTCTGGAATCGGTTATGTTATTCGAGATGGGGATGGAAGAACATTGGTGGCAGTCTCTATGATCCACAACAGCCCTTCGCCTTTGTACTTAGAATTACAAGCCATAAGATCAGCATTAGGCTATCTAAACTCCAATCACATTGGCAGGGAGAAGCAAATTATTATCGAGTCTGATTGTGCGGAAGCGATAAATGGTATTAACGGGAACCATAGTTACCCTCCAGCAATCGTCCGTAATTTGCTTGCTGAAATCAAACACTTATGTAATGCCAATCAAGTCATATGTCAATTTGTTAATAGAGACATTAATAGAGTTGCTCACTGGCTAGCTGTTTATGCTAGAGCTAACTCTATTTCAAATGTTTGGACTAATAGTTGGCCTTTTGAACTAAGCCAGCTCTTAGCTTCTGATGTTTTAGAACGTTAATCAATATATCTGTGGTTTTTTTTAAAAAAAGGCGAACAACTTTGAGCTTAAACCAGCGCTGATGACGATGGTCCAGCAAAATTAATTTGGGGGAGCCCTACATCAGGACTCTAATCTACATCTAGCTGTCTTTTTAGAATATTATGATACTGTCAAAGTTAATGAAGTTTCATCTGACGCTATAAGACTAAAATTGTTCCCGTTTTCTCTCAGGGACCGTGCGAGAGCTTGGCTATATTTGCTACCAGTAGGATATATTACTACCTAGGATGAGCTTTCCAGAGCATTTCTGAACAAATATTTTCCACCTAGTAAAACTGTTCAACTGCGCAACAGGATTACTTGCTTTGCACAACAAGAGGGAGAATCTCTCTACGACGCCTGGGATCACTTCAAGGAGCTCCAGCGTATGTGCCCACATCATGGGCTCCAAGCATGAGTTTTAATCCACATCTTTTATAATGGATTGGATTATAACACTAAGTTGATGGTGGACGCTGCAGCTGGAGGAACAATCATGAGCAAAGGCGTGGAAGAGGCGACAGCTCTACTTGAGGATATGGCTATGAACCACAATCACTGGTCAAATGAGATATGTACTACTTCTGTGGGACTTGGTAAGTACCATAACGATTCCTTGACATCTCTTGCGGCGAAGGTGATAGCGCCCATGGATATAGTAGGCGTTACCTGCAAGTGCACGGGTCTATCGAAGTAATAAAATATCGATCCCACAAGGACTGATGGACAAATACCGACAGATCTCGAATTTGCTAGCTAGATGATGTGAAATTAGCGAAGTCTAAATGTTAAGTAATTAAATACACGGAAATGTAACAGGAGGAATTGCACGAGAGAGTCTTAATAATATAAAATATCAGGATGTGGGTTCACCGCCTTAACTTCTTACAGCTAAATAGTCCAGGCTCTAATGCCTTTATCCTGTCTAGTTCAAGGGGCTCGGCTTCCTTGTCACTTAGGTAGTTGCTCCCTCCGATAGCTGGGTTGCTTCCACAATCACGGCTATAGGTTAAATCTATTATGTTCTGGCGTTTGGTCGGAAACACTTCTCCCCAACACGCCTAAGCTCCTAGTACTTCCAAGATGGGTACAGGATGACAAAAGGGGTCCTCCCCAAGAATTCCTGGCTTACAAACCTCCCCCGTGTAACTTCTGGCTCAAGCGCGCCCTCTCGGGCTGCGCAGGCATAGCGTTCCTAAATTATCTAACGTACTGGCGTGCAAGAAGTTTACCAAGTACGTCTAAGATCCAGGAGCTAACACAAGGAGAGTGCAGTTCGTCAAGTGGACTCTCCCCAAGAATTCCTGCATTACAAATCCCACACGAGGAATTACAGGCTCAAACGCTCCCTTTCGGGTAGCGTAGGCAAAGAGTTCAAACAGATTTGATAAACCCCCGATCAAATGCTTTCGACACGCGGTCGGACTTGTGGTCTCCCCAACGCGTCTAATGCCCTAACTACCCCTAGGTTGAGTACGGACAATCGGCTAGTTTCCTCGTGATTATCTGATTGACAAACCTCAAATCAAGAGGCAAAGGCTCAAGCTCATTTCTTCCGGAATGCGCAGGCAATGCGTGCACAAAGGATCGAGTCGGATTATAGCAATTAGAGCTAGACTATCAGGCTAGTAAGGCATCAAAAGGGCTACTCCCACATCCTGGTTAGGAGTTTTAGCCTAACATGTTCATGGTGAAAGCGTGAACTACAATAGTAAACATCTCATACATGTGTAGGTTTATGCAGCGATCACAAGAGGTAGGCAAGATCATGTAACACTTTGTTAAGAAGATTATACAAAATAGTGCAGCAAAATGAATGTAAACGCAGGATCTTCCTTACAGATTTAACCTTAAGGAACTCATGCATCAAATATCTTCAAAATGTGCAAGTGCGCAGCCCCTTTCTCCTAGTGCGTTCCTCCTTCTCCACAGCACTCTCCTCTCGTTTTTCACCTATGCCAAAAATCCACCTTCTTTTGCCTTTCTTTCTTCAGCCCCCATTTATCTCCATCTCCTCTGCACCATCTTCTCTTCTGCATGCCCTGCAAAAAGAACCTGCTGTAAAGCTTCAGCCGAAAGGGATTTTCGCTAGCCTCTATGCCCTACAACGCTGCCATCTTTTCTTCCACGAAGTCACCATCTCGTGAGCAAATCTATAGCCGAAAGCTACTCCATGCCCCCTTTGTCAATGGAGGAGAATAGTCCTTAGTGCCCTTCAGCCTCCCCTTAGGTTAGATCAAAGAAATATGGGAGAAAACGGTGATTTCGTAACAGGCGGGTCCGCGATCACGGGCGAGAATTTGGTCGTGACCCGGTCGTGATTTTCAGCAAAGGCTTCAATGAATCTGAAATCTTCCAGTTTGGATCATCTTGGATTAGGACGAGCTCCTCTACTACCAAAGTGTCAAAATCTACCCTTTAAGTGGTCCTTTTGACCTGAAAATATGAAAATACCGAAACAAGTGTAGGTTCCATAGATGTATCCAAATACAGGCAATTGTAAGGCTTAAAGTCGTGAAATAGGTATGATTCTATGAGTAAATTGACATGCAAATCTCTATATAAATCTATGTCAACAGAATACCTACGACTTAAACCTTTGCTTGTCCTCAAGCAAAAAGAAAGAAATGAAATCCTATGAGGGTTGTTCAACTCAAGTTATACTCCCCAATGATCTATAAATGCGAAATAATCACAGCTAGTCACAGGATGCACAAACCACTGTAGACTTTAAAGATGTCAAGATGAAAAGCAAAGTATCTAGGTTAAATCTATAGACAACAGTTGCACGATAATATTGGATAGAAAATAGTTCCCTACCATATGAGACACCAATACATTCAAAGCACCAAAAAGGTAAACTCTAAGGTGGTAGTAAAGGCTTCACTCATGACTTTGGTACCACCGCACTTTTTCTTTCTGTTTCTGCAGTGCCAAGCCGAGGCTTTGGTACCACTGCCTTCTTTCCTTTTGAATTTCAGTGCCAAATTACAACTTCGGTACCACTGCCCTTCTTTCTTTCATTTTCTTTTCTTTTGGTGGCAGTGCCAAGTTGAGACTTCGGTACCACTGCACTTCTTTTCTTCTTCTTTTCGTTGGGCAGTGCCAAGTTGCAACTTCGGTACCACTGTTTCTTGTTTTTCATTCTTTTCTCTTCTCTTTTATATCTTACACGGTGCCAAGTCAGAGGAGTTCGAACCAAAACTAATACTTAGAATTACCAAGGGTGATAAGCGTGTGCCAAGTGGTTCGGTCTATAGTCATCTGATAGGATCCGCAAGCGCACGGTCTATCGAAGTAGTAAAAGATCGTTCCCACAGGGAGCAAGAGTCAAGTACCAACGTTATGCATCATTGAAAGCTAGATAATTCAGACGTTAATTGAGCAAATGAACTATCTAATCTAAGCCCTAAATATCAATTCAGGAAATCAGCAACTAGTAGGGAAAAAGTTCTAGTTTCACAAAGGTTCGGGACTATAGGTTTCACCACATCGGTTAAATAATAATGTAAAACAAGTACTAAAATTCAGAGAATAGAAAGCTAGATTACCTTCTCTCGAAGCATAATCTGACAGTAAAATGCCTAAGGCGATTAATCCTTCGGTACGGATTACCTTCTCTCGAAGCGTAATCCGGTGTCTACTTAAGCTAATTTTCTACTCTCGTAGCAAAATTAACTTAAGAAAGACCCAATGAGCTCTATGATAATCGTGGATCCTCGAGCAACTTTAAACAACTCTCGTAATTCGAAGTTACAAGTTAAAATTAGGCAATCGAGTGTTACGATTCACCTCTCGGTACTTCTCGTAACACTTAATACATACAAATATTTGGCCAAAATATTAATACGCTATAAACACACCCAATAATAATAAGCAATTCACTTAAATAGTACTGTGAAATTCATACAAAGTATTTTACATATCAAGAATTTTCCAACGGGCTACATCCAAGCCCCGAACAAGGGTTTTACTCAACAAAATACATCGTAAACTCAAGAAAACCCTAGAGAATGAATTTGAAAGTTAGGGGAATTACTAACTAAGGTTAGGAGACGATGGATCTTGGGTTTCCTCTCGAAAGCCCCAAGAAAATCTGTCGAATCGAGCCCTCGAAGTCGCAAAATCGTCCTTTTTGCCTTAGTCGCGTTCTTCACCCAAAATTGACTTTCTAACCAGCCAAAAATCCTCTCTTTTCTCCCTTAATCGAGAGTTTGGACGGTAAGGAATGATTATTGGATATTTTACCCAATTTTTGGGCCCTTAGATCGTCGGATTTGATGAAGAAACGGTTGAGAATCGCGATTTGCAAACGCGAGCACGGGCTTGCCGATGAGCACGGCATGGCCGTGTCGGTCTCGGGCAGAATGCAGGTAAGCGAACACGGCCGTGCCTCTGGACACGGGCAGGCCGTGTTCTTCTCTGGAAATTCCGGAACGCCCGAACACGGGCGCGGCACGGCGGTGACGGCTTCGGCGAATTCTGATGTTGTCAAGCACGGCCATGACGATACGCACGGCCAGGCCGTGCTTGTCACGGAAAGCTCTAAAAATTCTGAAATTTTTTCTGTGTGATGCTTGTCATATGCTGAACCTTTTCCTAACTTTAAATCTCGAGTAATCTTCACGAAAATAAGAGATAATCACCTGTATTTCATAAACAAATGAAAAATAGTGAAGCTTCCATACTTAATAAGAAAAGGTATCAAAGTATGACATAAAGTAGACATTAAGCCTGAAATAATGGTATAAACAAGACTCTAAATCCTATAAAAATAACACCTATCATCATCCAAATAAATAGTATGTATGTTGACATACAAATATTTTCCTAGACTCAAAGCTCATCAAAGTTCAATCCTTAAGTTTCCAGTGTATAATGTATCGAGTGCCTAGTTGTTCAACATAAATGATGCGTTTAATGAAGTGCGGGGGTCGAAATCAATCATAGATGAGGCAAATGGGTCATGAATAAAAATCAATTATAGATGAGGAAAATATCAGTCAATGAAAATAAGAAATCTTGGCTAGGACCTACGACTTAGATCCTCACGTATTTGGGAAGTAGCCATCAACAGGGGTCAAAATGTATCTACAAAGTTATGCCGAAAGTGTAGCAAAAGGGTGCGGACATGATAAGTGTGCTACAAAATTGATGTCCTTTCAAAGTTGAAGTGTTTAAGAGATGACATAGTATGAGGATAAGACATCAAGAAAGTAAGTCATAGATCAAAATGTTCCTCATGTTCTACACATGTTTAGCAGCCGTCGTTTAAAGTCATGGTAAAACAGGTGCAACATCACATCAAGTAGCAATAGTTCGACAATATACACAACATAAGAAACTTGAAATATTACTCTTGTACAACTATATCGTCATCAAAGCACATGCAGTCAAAGCATTATGAAAGTGGGGCATATTAAAGTTCAGCAGTGGAGCAGGTTAGCGAGTTTGGTACAACAGCATAGCATAGCAACAGTTTCATCACAACACAGAGTTCTCCATACAGTGCACACATCATCATTTTATGAAAATGGTAGACGACCCATCAAAATATGCAAGTCTTCCCTCCCAAGGCAAAATATCGCACCATCCACGGTGCGAATAGCATAGATATATATCAAAAGAGGTGGGGAAGAACTTACTAGAGTGCAGCCCTACTCACTGCACTCAGCCGGGTCGTCATCGTCATCGTCGTCAGCTGGCTCGGAGGAACCAGAGACATGGATGGTGTCGTCAGCATCCTCGTCTTCATCCTGCGGTGGTGGTGGAGCCATGTTGTTGTGGAGGAAAACTTCAATGCAGTTCACCGTATCCATCAGGGGCTGCTAGCTGCTTCCCTTGGTGGATCTGATCTTGGCGAAGCAAATGAAGCATATCTTCCGTAGAAGGGTGCGCGGTAGTCTGAGGCTATCCACCAATAGAGGAGCCGGGGTCCATGTCGAGAGGTGTAGCCTGGTCGTCCGGTGCAGTAGAGTCGGGATAAAGGCGCCAGTTGGCGCTATCTCTGATGTCAGTCTGCACGGTATTTGGTAAAGCCATGGTGGTACTGGTATCTGCGAAAGTGAGATGGTAGATGTCCCCTCGTCTGATAATCATTTTCATGGAAAGCAAATGCTCCAGGTCCAATCGTCTGCTGCCTACCTCCTCTGGCTGGCCGAATGGGTTGTGTCCAAGAGAAAGTGCAATCATGATGATCATTCCCCTAATGCAAATAACTCCTTTTTGAGCGTAGGCAACACGGAGGAACTACCGAGTTAAGTGGTAGCCGGCATTGATCTGGAAACCATGAAGAAGACCCCACAAGCAAAGTAGTTCCGGTTGGCAAACTATTCCATCCCCCTCTCTCGCGATGATGGAGTGAGCAAGCAAACAGTGTGCATAACGGATACAGAGGTTTGAAAGGGTGGAAGCTCGGGCGTTCCTTGGTGAATAAGCGGCCATAGATGAAATGCAACGCCAGAAGATGTCCTCGTTGAAGTTAAGAGGACCAGGCCTGGATGCATAAGCTGGAAACCCAAAAATATCATTCAGATCGGCGATAGTGAGCCGATATTCATTGTTAGCAAGCCTGAAAGTGATTAGGCCTGGGTCTGTCTCCAGGGCCGAGACTTTCACTTCAACTGAGCTGAGAAACTCAAGAGTAAACGGGATGTAGGTGGGCTGTGCGTATTGCAGAAAATGACCCCAGCCAAATTGTCTAAACATCCAAAGGAGATCATCGAAAATTCCGAGTGCAGTGAGTGAAGGTGGGTCAATGTACCGTGTATTGATTATGCGGCGATTTGAAAGAACTTGGTACCGTGCTGCTTGATGATTATCCCTCATTTGGATCTCTGGTGGTGCAGCCTATTGCTGTTGAGGTGCCGTGGGTCGAGGGCTTGAGGTGCCTGCCGGTCGCTTCCCAGTGTTCTTCTTACGGGGCGACATAGTTTCTCGAGCAGCAAGAGGACACGGAAGCTTCAGCAGCTAACTTAGGTGGAGTTCGCGGCGAAATAGGGACTGAAATCCTGGAATGAGAGCTCGTCGGAGATGATCGGAGTGGTCGCCGGAGGGTTGGTGGTTGGCGATGAAGCGAACGACGGCCAACGGTGACAACTGGTGGGGCACACAGTGGGGTTGGCAAAGGGTACGAAAATGGTAAAGGTCGGGAACCCTAGCGAAATCCCGGGCGAGCTGCTTAAGTGAAGGTCTTATCGGGTTGCTTAACGGATCGGGCTGGCCAGGCGGATCCGTTAAGGTGTTAAAGTTCGGAGATCTTGCCCATGATTTTCATCAGGACCTGGTCGTGATTCTCCTACAATCTTTTAATCCAAATCTTCATGGCTGTGTCTTCATTCACGGGGCTGCCGTGATGTTTTCGTCATGTATGGAAGCATTTTGTTTTCTGAAAATCAGGCCTGTGAGTTTCGTCATGATCTGCCCATGATTTCTTCTGGAAGATTTTGCGCGAATTTCACGACCATGCCTCTAGTTATGGGTTTGCCGTGAACCTTTCGTATAATTTTTTTGTTTTGCCTTTTCGGAGAAATCTCGGTCACAAATTTCAGCGTTCCCCGGTCATGATTTCCTCGTGAAGTTCTTCGATGCTGATTACGGCCATAGTTTTAGTGTCTTCACTGCCTGTCTTCATTGCCGTAATGCTCTCGGTGAATTCTCTGATGTTTGAGTTGAGTGAGAATCACGGTTGGGACTTTTGTCGGGAGCCGCCCGTGATTTTGGAAAACTGATTGAAAATTCCTCTCCTTACTGCATAAATTGCGATATCCCTGTGTCATTCCAAATCAAGCAAGAACCTCAATATCCACAACTAAATGGACAGGGAAATACCAAACAACGCAAGTAATAGAAAGGGCACAATAGGGCCCCAAATAACATTTTCAATTTTTATAAAAATCAACCGCCAGTGCTAAGGATGAATAAGATCATCTCATGACTGCATATAGGTTTTCAATATTCAGAGAATCAAAATTGATTGGTGCGAGTTTAGCCTACATCCTTCCCGTGAGTGCATATTGTTGAGGACCTTCACACCCTACTTCAAATATTAGTATCCTGTGCCGGTATTTGGAGTTTGATGCGCATTTCCTGCAAGAATATCATCATTAGAACAAAATGGACATAACTAGGAAATGAAATTCAAACTTATAACATAGGAGGTTAGGGTGTCCAAGTGTCATTTTGGTCAGGGTATAAGCATGAAATCGCTAAGAATTTAAGACCCATTATCATGCGAACTAAACTAAACTTACACAAAGCATGAAAACGAAAATGAAAAATATTGAAAATAAATTTGACTAAAGTAAGAAGCTTGGGTTGCCTCCCAAAAAGTGCTGATTTAATGGTCCGTCAGCTTAACCATCATTGGTGTCATCCAGGTGAAGGAGCATCCTCGAGGACCAGAACGGTCCCCTTCGGTATCGGTTCATGGGAGATATAGTGCTTAAGTCTCTGTCCGTTAATTTTAAATGTACCAGTTGACTCTCGGAAGATGTCTACAACACCGTGAGGGTAGACTTTCTGTACTACATACGGTCCTGTCCATTTAGTTCAAAGCTTACTAGGAAAAAGTTTGATCCTGAAGTTAAACAATAGTACCAATTCACCTTCTCGAAATTCCCTCTTCATAATCCTTCGGTCGTGTCATCTTTTGGTGCGTTCTTTATAAATTCTGGCGTTCTCATAAGCTTCTCGTCGGAACTCATCGAGCTCATTAAGTTGCAGCTTCCTGGCCTTACTAGCTTGTTTTCCGTCAAAGTTCAGTTGTCGAATCGCCCAATAGGCTCTATGCTCGATCTTGACCGGTAAGTGGCACAATTTACCGTATATCAACTGGAATGGGGACATACCTATAGGGTTTTTGAATGTTGTACGGTATGCCCATAAAGCATCATCGAGTTTCAGTGACCAGTCCGTGCGTGTGTGTGATACGGTTTTCTCAAGAATGCGCTTTATCTCCCGGTTTGATATTTCAACTTGCCCGCTAGTTTGAGGGTGGTAAGCGGTAGCTACATTGTGCATTATTCCATATTTTCTGAGAAGTATTTCAAATCTTCGTTCAATAAAATGCGATCCTCCATCACCGATCACCACGCGAGGTATTCCAAATCGCGGAAATATTAACTTCTTGAAGAATCTGTGAACTACCTTGGAATCATTTATTGAGGAAGCCAAGGCTTCGACCCACTTGGAAACATAATTAACTCCAACTAAGATGAATCGGTTACCACATGAGGGTCGAAATGGTCTCATAAAGTCGATACCCCATACGTCAAAGATCTCGATCTCAAGAATGGTATTAAGAGGCATCTCATTTCTTTGCGATATTCCCCCTATCCTCTGGCAGTGATCACAGGACAGTACGTAGTCTCTCGCGTCTTTAAATAGGGTTGGCCAAAAGAATCCACAATGGAGAACCTTATACATTGTTTTCTTACCGCTGCAGTGTCCTCCATAAGAAGATGAATGACACTAGAACAGGACATCTGAGATTTCTTCCTCAGGCAAGCATCTTCGAATAATACAATCGGCACAGCGCTTGAACAAAAGTGGATCGTCCCAATAGTAGTACTTTGCGCTTGACACAAATCGCTTTCGCTGCTGGTACGTTAAATTCGGAGGCATAATACCGGCTGCCAAAAAATTTATCAAATCGGCGTACCAGGGTGTCTTTACCATGGCCGCGGCTACTAGGTTCTCATCCAAGAACGCATCATCGATTTCATCTTCTGATTCTCCCTCGGGAGTGGTCGTCAAGCGGGACAGATGGTCTGTTACTAAATTATCAGTCCCTTTCTTGTCTTTGATCTGAATATTGAATTCTTGCAATAACAACATCCACCTGATTAGCCGCGGCTTTGCGTCTTTCTTGTCCATGAGATATCGAATCGCTGCATGATCTATATAGACAATGACGCGTGAGTTAACCAAATATGATCGAAACTTATCAAAGGCGAAGACTACAGCTAGAAATTCTTTTTCTGTGGTGGCGTAGTTGCTCTGTGCTCCATCCAGTGTTCGGCTGGTGTAGTAAATGGCATGAGTTCGGTTGTTCTTCCGTTGCCCCAATACAGCCCTTACCGCATAGTAACTAGCGTCGTACATTATTTCGAAAGGTAGTGACCAATCCGGAGGTTGTATTATTGGAGCGGAAATCAACGCCTTCTTCAATTGTTGAAACGCATCCATGCAGTTCTGGTCAAAAACAAATGAAATGTCCTTAGCAAGTAAATATGTTAAAGGTCTAGCAATTTTAGAAAAATTTTCAATGAAACGTCTATAAAAGCCTACATGGCCTAAGAAGCTTCTTATTCCTCTAACGGAGTTCGGAGGTGGCATTTTCTCTATCACACTAATTTTTGCTTTATCGACTTCGATATCGCGCTCCGATATCAAATGACCAAGAATGATCCCTTCCTTTACCATAAAGTGACATTTCTCCCAGTTTAATACCAGGCTCGTCTCTTCGCAACGCTGCAAAACACGGGTCAAATTAGATAGACAAGAGTCAAAACTGGACCCATATACCGAAAAGTCGTCCATGAAGACGTCCATGATGTTTTCAATGAAATCGGAGAAGATGGCCGTCATGCATCGCTGGAACATAGCTGGTGCATTACATAAGCCAATCGGCATACGACGATAAGCGAAAGTACCGAAGGGACATGTGAATGTGGTCTTCTCTTGGTCCTCTGGATGTATTGGTATTTGAAAAAATCCTAAGTATCCATCCAAGAAATAAAAATACGAGTTAGTGGCTAATCTTGCAAGCATTTGATCAATAAAGGGAAGAGGAAAATGGTCCTTGCGAGTGGCCTTGTTCAATTTCCGATAATCGATACACATGCGTCACCCGGTAACGGTTCTTTGCGGTATTAATTCGTTTGCTTCGTTCTTCACTACCGTTACTCCTCCCTTTTTTGGTACCATATGTACCGGACTTACCCATTGGCTATCCGAAATGGGGTAGATGACCCCAGCATCTAATAGCTTCAAAATTTCTTTCTTAACCACCTCTTTCAAATTCGAGTTCAAACGTCTCTAGTATTCGATAGATGGTTTGCTGTTCTCTTCAAGGTGTATCCTGTGCATGCATAAAGAAGGGTTAATACCTTTTATATCATCCAAAGTGTACCCAATTACCTTCTTATATTGTCGAAGCTTATCTAGGAGAAGGCTTGTTTGCTCTGGATCAAGATGGTTTGCTATGATGACAGGATAAGTAGAGTTCTCACCCAAAAATTCATACCTGAGGTTGCTCGGTAAGGATTTGAGCTCTAAGTTAAGTTGTTTACAGACCTCAGATTTCGGTGCAGATGGTTCCGCAAGTTTTTCTTCTTCTGGTTCAATGGTTGTACTCGAGTCAAGAATATCAGCATAGGCACGGATTTCTACTTCCTACTCTTCGTCATAATCACCCAGCAGGCAAATTTCGACAGGGTCAACGTTTGTCCGAGGGATGTAAGACGGGTCAAGCTCATCGTCGACGACTCCGATACTATAGTAGGAATCTGCAAAAAGAGGTTTCTTTAAGCTCTCGGTAATAACAAATTCAACCGTGTCTTCACCTACGCACAGTGTTAACTTCACATTTTTAACGTCGATTATGGCACCGGCAGTTGCCAAAAATGGTCTGCCCATTATAATAGGAAGTTTGGAGTCTTCTTCCATCTCAAGTACAACGAAATCAGCTGGAATAAAAAATTTATCGACCTTTATTGGCACGTCCTCTAGAATTCCTACCGGATGTCGTACATAATGGTCGGCCAATTGCAAAGAGATGTTCGTCAGCTTCAAGTCTCCGATGTCCAGTTTCTTGCAAAGGGAGAGTGGCATCAGACTTACGCTGGCACCAAGATCGCATAAAGCTCGGTCGAAAGGTGTGTCTCCGATCAGGCATTGAATGGTAAAGCTGTCTGGATCTTTCAACTTTGGCGGTAACTTGTTTTGGATGATTGCGCTGCATTCCTCAGTTAACGCCACTGTGCCGTGTTCTTCCATTTTTCTTTTATTGGATAGGATTTCCTTTAAAAACTTAGCATAGGATGGAATTTGTGATAAAGCATCGGTAAATGGTATGTTAATATGCAGTTTCTTCAAAATTTCTAAAAATTTACCGAATTGATGATCGAGTTTTGCTTTTTCCAACCTCTGGGGAAATGGAATTGGCGGTTTGTAGGGTAGTGGAGGCACATAAACAGGTTCTATTTCTTTCGTTTGTGGTTTACTCTCAATAGGTTCATTCGGTTCTTCAGATTCAGGGGTTCTGGTCTCATTCTCACAATGATCATCCTTGGGCATTTCTGGTTCCTCAAGCTACTTGCCACTATGCGTGGTAATGGCATTGCAATGTTCTTTGGGGTTCATTTCAGGCTGTCCAGGTAATCTGCCCGGCGGTCTAGTGGATGTACTAGCCTGTTGGGCTATTTGGTTTTTCATTATCTTCTGGTTTGTGGTTAAGTTCTTAATTGCCTCTAACACGCAGTCCATTGCTTTTGTTTGCGCTGACACGAAGCTGTCAAAGAGCGATTCGAAAGTTTGTTCCTGTGGTATTGTGTTGGTGCTTGGTTGTGGTGGTTGGTCAAATTGTTTAGGCTGATACCCGGTATTGGACAAATGAAATCCAGGGGGCTGCCTAAAGTTTGAAGGTTGAGCTGCATTGTTGTTTCTATAGGAAAAGTTGGGATGATTTTTCCACCCGGGGTTGTAGGTGTTAGAATAAGAGTTGTTTTGGACTCTCGAGTTAAAGCTCCCTACAGCATTTACCAAAGCAGGTGGGGTGTCTTGTGATACCATATTTCCTAACTGACAAGTGTCAGACAGATGACCTTCTATTCCACAAATTTCACACATAGCAGAATTATGACGTATGTTCATAGAATCAAGTTTATAAGATAACGAATCCACTTTTGCAGCAAGAGAACTAAGAGTGTCAATTTCATACTTACCGGCTTGTCGAGATGAATTACCTCTTTCGCTCGACCATTGGTAATGGTTGAGCGTCATTTCTTCGATCAAATTGTAGGCTTCGGCGACAGCTTTGTTCATCAAGGCTCCTCTAGCGGCTGCATCAATGGTAAGACGAGTGTTATAAAGCAATCCATTATAAAATGTATGTACCAGTACCCATTTCTCGAGGCCATGGTGAGGATACATTCACTGCAATTCCTTGAAGCGGTCCCATGCCTCATATAGCGATTTGCCTTCCTTTTGAGAGAAATTGGTAATCTGGTTTCTTAGCTGCGCGGTTTTGCTTGGAGGAAAGTATTTTGCAAGGAAAGCATGTGAGAGTTGTTCCCATGTGGTAATGGATCCGGATGGTAATAAATGTAACCAAGCTCGCACCCTGTCTCTAAGTGAAAAAGGAAAAAGTCGTAGCCGCAGAGCGTCAGTGGTTACACCTTTCATTTTAAGAGTGTCACAGTATTCAAGAAAAATAGATAGATGAATGTTCGGATCCTCAGTTGGTGATCCACCGAATTGGTTTTGTTGTAACATTGATAAGAGTGAAGGTTTTATCTCAAAATTGTTCGCCTCTATTGGTGGACGTGCAATGCTAGAATACAGTCCTTGAACATTTGGTGTAGCGAAGTCACAAAGTGATTTGTTACCGTGCATGATTGATGTTTGCGAATTCTCCTTCGGTTGATATTTCTGAAAATTTCTGCGACGCCGGAACGTTCTTTCAATTTTCGAATCAAATGGTATTGCAGGTTCCAATCGCGGAGATCTACGCATAAACTAAAATTCTAACAAGTAGATGTTTCGTTAAATTAAGAAAAGTATAAAATGACGTAAAAGAAGGTATATTAACAAACTAAAAATGTCTAGTCTAATAACTTCTTAATCTAGTCAATATTGCCAAAATCAGTCCCCGGCAACGGCGCCAAAAACTTGATGGCGCCCACGGATATAGTAGGCGTTACCCACAAGTGCACGGGTCTATCGAAGTAATAAAATATCGACCCCACAGGGACAGATGGACAAATACTGACAGATCTCGAATTTGCTAGCTAGACAATGTGAAATTAGCAAAGTCTAAATGTTAAGTAATTAAATACATGGAAATGTAACAAGAGGAATTGCACGAGAGAGTCTTAATAATATGAAATATCAGGATGTGGGTTCACCGCCTTGACTTCTTACAGCTAAATAGTCCAGACTCTAATGTCTTTATCCTGTCTAGTTCAAGGGACTCGGCTTCCTTGTCACTTAGGTAGTTGCTCCCTCCGATAGCTGGGTTGCTTCCACAATCACGGCTATAGGTCAAATCTATTATGTTCTGGCGTTTGGTCGGAAACGCTTCTCCCCAACACGCCTAAGCTCCTAGTACTTCCAAGATGGGTACAGGATGACAAAAGGGGTCATCCCCAAGAATTCCTGACTTATAAACCTCCCCCGCGTAACTTCTGGCTCAAGCGCGCCCTCTCGAGCTGCGCAGGCATAGCGTTCCTAAATTATCTACCGTACTGGCGCGCAAGAAGTATGCCAAATACGTCTAAGATCCAGGAGCTAACACAAAGAGAGTGCAGTTCGTCAAGTGGACTCTCCCCAAGAATTCCTGCCTTACAAATCCCACACAAGGAATTACAGGCTCAAACGCTCCCTTTCGGGTAGCGTAGGCAAAGAGTTCAAACAGATTTGATAAACCCCCGATCAAATGCTTCCGACACGCGGTCGGACTTGTGGTCTCCCCAACTCGTCTAATGCCCTAACTACCCCTAGGTTGAGTACGGACAATCAGCTAGTTTCCTCGTGATTATTTGATTTACAAACCTCAAATCAAGAGGCAAAGGCTCAAGCGCATTTCTTCCGGAACGCGCAGGCAATGCGTGCACAAAGGATCGAGTCGGATTATAGCAATTAGAGCTAGACTATCAGGCTTGTAAGGCATCAAAAGGGCTACTCCCACATCCTGGTTAGGAGTTTTAGCCTAACATGTTCATGGTGAAAGCATGAACTACAATAGTAAACATCTCATACATGTGTAGGTTTATGCAGCGATCACAAGAGGTAGGCAAGATCATGTAACACTTTGCTAAGAAGATTATACAAAATAGTGCAGCAAAATGAATGTAAACGCAGGATCTTCCTTACAGATTTAACCTTAAGAAACTCATGCATCAAATATCTTCAATATGTGCAAGTGCGCAGCCCCTTTCTCCTAGTGCGTTCCTCCTTCTCCGCAGCACTCTCCTCTCGTTTTTCACCTATGCCAAAAATCCTCCTTCTTTTGCCTTTCTTTCTTCAGCCCCCATTTATCTCCATCTCCTCTGCACCTTCTTCTCTTCCCCATGCCCTGCAAAAAGAACCTGCTGCAAAGCTTCAGCCGAAAGGGATTTCTGCCAGCCTCCATGCCCTGCAACGCTACCATCTTTTCTTCCACGAAGTCACCATCTCGTGAGCAAATCTACAGCTGAAAGCTGCTCCATGCCCCCTTTTTCAACGGAGGAGAATAGTCCTTAGTGCCCATCAGCCTCCCCTTAGGTTAGATCAAAGAAATATGGGAGAAAATGGTGATTTCGTAACAGGCGGGTCCGCGATCACGGACGAGAATTTGGTCGTGACCCGGTCGTGATTTCCAGCAAAGGCTTCAATGAATTTGAAATCTTCCAGTTTGAAAACATAAAAATACCGAAACAGGTGTAGGTTCCATAGATGTATCCAAATACAGGCAATTGTAAGGCTTAAAGTCGTGAAATAGGTATGATTCTATGAGTAAATTGACATGCAAATCTCTATATAAATCTGTCTCAACAGAAGGTAGATTCATTAGCACAGAAGTTAGATTCTTTTTCTTTTCCCTCAGTTGCCATTAATGCATTTTCCTGTGAAGTGTGTGGTGTAACAGGACATAGTTCATCTGAGTGTCAACTATTCGCCCCATCATAGGAAGATTCTGGTCAAGAGCAAGTTAACGCCTTAGAGAATTTTAATTAAAGACCAGTGAATGACCCATATTCTGCAACTTACAACCCAGGATGGAGGAACCACCCCAACTTGTCCTACAAGAACAATCAAGGGTTAGCACCTCCTCAGTATCCACAACAGAATAATAGGGCACCACCGGGCTTTCAATCAAGACAGTATGGACAGCCCCAGAAGTCATGCTTGGAGACCATGCTAAAAGTTGTTATGCAACAAAAGAAAAGCAATGAAGATCTCGTTGATGCTATCAAGCAGCTGACATCTCATGTGGATGCCTTGGCTACCCACAACAAGATGTTAGAGAATCAGATAGCAGAGCAAGCAAGTTCTACTAGCAGGCCTATTGGGAAACTTTCGAGACAATCTGAGATGAATCCCAGGAAGCATTGTAATGCAGTCATTGTTGTGAATTGCAAGAACAATGACGTACATGGAGAGCTTATCGAGGTTCTATAATCAAACCTAAGGACAACACTCTTGAGTTAGAAATTTGTGAGCAAAAAGGGGAGGAGAAATATATAGGTCCCCCTGCGTATGTTCCTCCAATCCCTTTTCCCCATAGGCTAGTTAGCAGATTAGGGAACATCTGACATCAGAGAGTCTGAGGTGAAGGTAGATAGATTTTCTGTTGTAACAGATTTTATGATTGTTAATATGAAGAAAGACACTAAATTCCCTGTTATTTTAGGTAGACCATTTTTAGCAAGTACAGGAGTTGTAATAGATATGTTGTATGAGAAATTAACACTGAAATTATGTAACAGTAAACTGATTTATGATTTTTTATTAAAAACTAAAAAGCTTAATTTTGTAGGTTCCCGTCAATCATCTAAAGAGAGAGCACGAAGTTGATGATAAAAATATTTTTGAGACTAAAGGATGTCCCTTAGAAAATTTGGTAAAGCATAAGAGGGACAACAAGAAGAAAGATGAAACATGGAAATTGTCTCAAGCTTTTAAGTTAAACCCATGTAGTGAATTGGAAAGGCGTCAAGAACAACAATTGCCTATTATCCACTGTGCTTCGTATCCACCAAAAGGACGATGAACATTACTTTGGTCAAGCTAATGACCTTAAACAAGCGCTACCTAGGAGGCAACCCAGAGGCTCTGAATTTTGTTAATTTCTGTATATTTTTCTTTTTAAGTTTTGAATTTTTGATAGTTAATGTCTTTAAATTTTTTAAATAGCTTTGTTAGCATGATTTGATGAATCTATCTATAAGGAAAATGTTTTAATTTTGTTGTTTTACGTGCAGGAATTTTCTGGAAATTTTTTGAGATTTTTCTAGTGATGAACGAAGTCGAAATGCGAGATTTACGGCTGAAGTCGTAATTATCCCAACGCCGTGATTTTAATTATAGCTGGGACTGTACATTAAAGAAGGATTACGACCGAAGCCGTGAAGTAATTACGGACCGTAAGTTCTTACGGTTTAAACATAACGAGCGGCTTAGGGTTTACGCCCACGCTCATAACTCGCCGATTTTCGACGATTCCTTCCACGAGCGGTGACAAAACCTTTCCACAAACCTTCCTCTACTTCCAACGAGTGGTTTCCGGCGATCATCCACTGGATTTCCGCCGGATTTCGCAAAGAAATGTCGTTCGTCCGCCAGTGTGCCCAGAACGCGTTTTCGACTGATTTGAGCCTGATTTCAGCACAGATTTGTGAGCTTACTCTTCCAAAACTTGTCTTTCAATCTCAGCACTCGATTTACATACGTATAGCATCGATTTTGAGCCGTTTGATTAGACTTTTTGGGGTGATTTATTACTCAGTTTTCACGGGCGAGTTCTAAGTTATTGTAGCATCGCAATTTTTACCGAGTTCTAAGTTACTGTAGCATCGCGATTTCTTGGTAAAAATCACATATTTTGGATCGATTTGATTGAGATTATGGCACCGAGGAGATCGATGAGGTCTAGGCCCTATGGGGTAGTGATGAAGAGTAGATTTATCGGACCTACACCTCGATTCATATATAGGATGGTCGGAGGGCTGCCCGATACATATGAGCGTATAGCTTATCTTGACTCAGAGCCAGAGATTCATGCACAGACATCAGAGGCTCCGAGGACGCCCTCAGTGCCCAGATCATCACAGACAGCAATGCCAGAGCCCGTTAGTTCTCCAGAGTTGGAGATTATATCAGAGAGACCTGCTGATAGGCCAGAGAGCCGCGATCAGAGGATCGCTAGACGGTACACTAGGAAGTATACCGGTTGAGCTACTAGCACTTGGGGGAGGAGAGCCATCAGACCCTTATCGCCATTTATTGAGACTGCAGAGACATTCATGGCACCCCCAGCGCCAGCACCTACAATAGTGGAGATGGAGCATTCATTAGAGACGCATACTGATGCCACTCCGATGGATGTGGAGGAGTCTGCCACACCTATGCCTCCTACTGATATATCAGAGGATGCAGCACCCGCAGATACACAGACTATGGAGGTGAACACTCCACGTGATACTGTCCAAACTCCGGAGATCCCTTCACCACCCTCAGCCCAGGGAGACCTACTTGTCCCTAAGGCTGATACACCAGTATTGCCGGATATAGAGGATGGATCTCCCGAGATATTTGCAGACTTACCGGAGATATCAGTGGATATACTAGAGCTCCACTCTCCACCATCTGTTGTGCATGGGCTGTCTGTTACTACTGAGTCAGCACAACCAGCCGCATCTGAGGCGCCACATACTACTGCGATGCCAGTTACTGCGCTAGCACCATCACCAGAGATACACTTACCTTCCCTAGAGCCATCTTCAGAGCATTCACAGGCTGCATCCCCTGAGCCATCTCCTGCTATACCAAATCCTGCGATACCAGAGAGGAGGCACGCGCGATCACCACCCCCTGCTCTTACTCCTTACCCACGTCAGATCAGATTCAGGTGTAGGGAGCAGGAACAGAGGTACCGTGCTATGTCTACGAGGGGAGTGCTTAGATCAAATTGAATTCCTGCTCGCAAATTGCAATGGTTGTAATCAGCAAGAAATCACAGGAGAGCACTACTCTCAACACTACATGACCCTCTTGTGGAAAAAATTTTGGCAGCTGGGAGCTAGGTGCCTTAATTTGTGAGACACAAATCTCAAAGCTTTTTTATCAAATCTCAAGCTGAGTCAATTTCACGATCCCCCGTCAATGTTTACGAAACTCATATCTAACTGTTTTTCATTAAATAATATCAGATTTTCGTGAAATAATATCAGTTTTTTATGAAATAGTACTAATTTTTCGTAAAATAATCTTAGTTTTTCATTAAACGATCCTAGTTAACGTGAAATAATACCAATTAACGCAAAATAATACTAGTTTTTTATAAAATAATATTAGTTTTATCGTGAAATCATCTTAGTTTTTTGTGAAATAATTTTAATTAATTATGAACGTTGACTGAGGATCATGAAATTTACTATACTTTGTGATTCTCACTATCGTTTTGAGATTCGCATCTCACTGATTAAAGCATCCAGCTGCACCTAAAATTTTTTCCGTCTCGTGGCTACCGCGTCCGGTTCCAGCCACAGGTCTCTCTCTGCGATTGATTGGGGTTTACGCTCATGGCAAAATGAAAAAGACGTGGCATGTGACAGGATTATTGAATGCATGCAATCAACAGGTTGCAGCCTCATCGTCGTCGTCGTCGTGTGTGCAAGAACTGCTGGGTCTACCGGCGGGGGTGAAGTTTGATCCGACGGACCAAGAGGTTCTGGAGCACTTGGAAGGGAAGGCCAGAGGAGATCCGCTGAGGCTGCACCTTCTGATCGACGAGTTCATCGCCACCATTGAAGGAGACGATGGCATCTGCTACACGCACCCTGAGAAGCTTCCCGGTAAATTCTTAATTAATTCCATTCATTAATCATCAACTATTCATTCCATGCATGTTTCCCACCATAGATTCTACTTCTTCATGTTTGATAAAAGAAAAACTAATCTAAATCTCATGCGTGCATATCGATTGAATTGAATGTTACTGTAATGCGATAATGGAGGAGTATGTTTTGATTGATATAATATCTTAATCATCAATTGATTAATTTTGTTTTTCATCGATCTTAAGTACTGCATAATATATGTAGATATATAATTGCTTTGATCTCCAGCAATGAATAACAGATGATACATGTTGGTTACACGTACAAACAGGAGTGAGGCAGGATGGACTGGTGCGGGTTAGACCGAATAGTGGACAGCTAGCTCTAAGTAAACACCTTAATATGTTTACGACTATTTTACAACTTTGTCAAAAAAAAGTTGTTCTGCTGTAGATTAGGACATTAATATGTAGCAGCTGAAGCCTTCAGATACCATACTGTGGAAAGAATGGCAGTGACGCTTTGCTGCTTTAATGTTTCAATCGATTATTTAATTTTCATTCAAGCTGTGTATTGCTCGCTAATTTTTTCCCTACTACATATAAATCTGCTTCGTTCTCTTGAATCGAATCGCTTTCCCAGTAATGTAAAAAAAAATAAAGCCCAACAGTAGAGTTCTTTGGTTGGTGATCGATATATTTAGCATAACACCATGTGAATGCTGGAACCTAAATCAAAACAGAAAGAGCATAAGCATGACGCACAAGCAAACAAAATGAAACAGAAATATCGTATAATTTCCAACACATGAATTGAACTAATTAGAAATTGGATAATGACCCAGGCAGTATGTGTTTAATTTGAATAAAGCATTAAATGTATTACTACAAGCGCATAAAGTTCCAGAAAATACAGACATCCACGTCTAAACCTACAGCCTAATAGGAAACAGTCTAATATATATATAGAGTTCACCGTAGCAAATTACACAAGACGCGGAAAAGAAAATAAAATAAGGATAATTTGATTTGAACATCTCCCCCAAAATCATTAGCACTTCAAATAAATTGCCGTCTTCACATAAGATGCGCACTGCATAAACAAAACAAAAAGACCTACGTCTGTTCATGATTGACAACACAAAAGCTACCTTTGCTCTTCAGCCCAACAGACTAAGCTAAAATGTTGGGTTTACAGACAATTAGTTACTTGAGGACAACATGCTTCTCATACAATGCAAGAATATCCTTCTTGTTCGGACTTTTGAGCTCCAACAGTTGTGCACCGTATCCATGCTTTGTAAGCTCTTGTTTTAGTTTTACAACAGTGAACTTTCTGTAATCTTCTGCCTCTGATTCCTGGTGATCTCCCTGACTCTGAATATTTTCTCCCTCTCCTTTAAAGACCGAGCCACCATCTTCTGTTTGAGCATAGTAGTACGGGCTTGTGTTACTCTTGGTTCGCTTTCTACTCTTCACAACTTCTTCATCAATGTCCATGTCATGAATTGACTCTGTGCCAATATTATCGTCCACTCTAAGCCGTTTCCCACGAGCACTCTTCAACTTGCTATCAAGTGCAGTTTCATTGAGCCGAACAGATGTCAACTCCTGTTGTAGAGCATCTAGTTTGCCTTGAGTTACTTGGAGCTGCAAGGATAAGGACTCCGCCCTGTTATTAGCCTCTGCACGTGCTGCTCTTTCAGTTGCTAGAAGACTCTCAAGAACTTGAACAGTGTTGGATCTCTGCTCGTTATTCTGACTCAACATCTCCTCTATTTCTTTTTCTCGCTCTTCTACTCTTTGCTCAAGCAATGCAACCTTGGCAACCGCATCGATTTCTGATTGACGAAGCCCGTCAATTTCATCACTCAGCATATTCCTCTCTCTTTCCAAGGTCTCAACCTGTCTCTCAGCCTTTTCAATTAGCGTCAATCTTTCCACTGCCAGCCTTTGAGCTTCACTCTTTTCTTTCTGAGCTGCTAGTACTTCTACGCGAGCAGCATCAGCCAACTCAGTTGCTTTCCTCGCATCCCTTTCAGCATCCTTACACCGCTTATCTGCTTCATCAAATTTCTTGCATTCAGAGAGAAATTTGTCCTGAAGGTGGTCCTTTTCCTGTTCCAAAATTTTAAGTTGTCTCTCATATGACATAGCCAAGGTTTTAGCAGATTCCATTTTTTCAACTAACCCTCTGATTTCATCTTTCAAAACCAAGGACTCTGACTCGTGGTTTTTCAGTTCAGCTTCAGAAGCCTGCAATGCAAAAACCCTTCAGCACAGTACGACCACAATGGTCAAATATGAAGATACTTGCTACGTCTTACCTCCAGCCTCAAAAGTAAATTACTAACTTGCGTCTCAGAATGGTCAACCTTTGATGTCAAAGTTCTAATTATTTCCTCCTGTTTTGTCAACAAAAAATACTGAGTAAAGAAAACAATAAAATTATGTGACAAGAATGCACACAAAGACAGAAAATTACCTTCATCGTTAGTTGCTCAGCAAATTCTGCTCTTAATGTATCTTCCCTGGCTTGTGCCTTCTTGTTGGTGCGTTCCTGCGCTACCGCAGCCCTCTCCAATGCAATTTTAGCGTCTGCAACTGCAACATCGTATTTCCGCTTCCACTCTGATGCCTCTTCCTGAGCAGACGCTGCTTGTTCACGAACAGCAGCTAGCCTACCTTCGGCAGCACCAATCCTAGCCTCCAAAGTTGAAATTTGAGCTTTTAACTTGTCTTCTACCGCTTTCTGTGCTATGCTGCTCTCGTTGTATTTACTTTTCCAATTAGAAGAATCACGTTTTGCAGCTTCCAAATCATTGGCTAACCGCAAGCAGCGTTCCTCTAACTTGCTATATTTACTCTGGAGATCAGCAATTCGATCGGTGTAATCCTTGGAAATCCTTTCCTTGTCACTGACAGCCTCTTCATAGCGTTTTAAATATTCAGATCTGTGTTTTTCATTCGTCTCCAGTTGCTTCTTAAGCAAATTTAATTTGTCCTCACTCAAGTTACATTTAGACCTGAGAGAATTCCTTTCTGATTCGATATGAGTTAATTGTCTTCTGAAAAGATCCAAAATTGATCCTTCCAAACTATAGAAAAAAAGGGTAAAATGAATAAGACCGGTTATCAAGTGCCAATAATCCCAACCAATTTTGAAATTGCAAAAACCAATATATGAGTGTTCATAGTAGTGTGATTGCATTAAATAAATAAAATAAGTGCAAAAACGCACCGACACTACAAACCAAGACCATTGACAAATTGTCGAAAGAATGTAGAGAGATACAATACAAACCTCTGTTGCAAGAAGGTTGATAATTTTTTCCATTTTTCTGGACCATGGGCACACGACTGATAGTCCTCGATCAGACTGCCTAACAGCTGCATTGTCATTTAAAAATCCAACCTTGAATCAGATATTATGTTGAAAGAAATTGAAGTAATAAGAGATTTAAGTGAAACTAATCCTACATGAACTTCACAAATGGCAATCAATGCCTACCGTAAATCAAAGGACTTTCTAGGATCATAAAGAGATTGGATAAATAATTATGCAATATACCACCTAAAAGTAAGAAATAATAAATGCAAAATGCAGCGCAAAAAGATGAGATTACAAAACCTAGAATATAGCTCAAATTCACACATAGTACAAAAGAATATGCATGCTGAATAATGGAACTAAGAGTTCAAAAAGGTCTTGCATGCTGAACTAAGATGATGACTATTATAGAACTATAGAAGGATTGTATCTACTAATTGTAAAGCATGAGTAACATTTCAAACCATGTTGTAACACATGATGCATGTTTGATCATGTTGTGCACTCAACAATGACATAAATTACTCTGTATATTTTCTTATAAGTTGTTACCTGAATCACACCATCAATTTTTGCATCAAGGGCATGGCAAGCCGATCGTAACTTGGTTTCCATGCTTTGGATTAACTTAGAGCATTGCAAATCTGCCTCCAAAAGAGCCGTCCTTTTATAATCCTACACATGCATAATATATATAATCCGAAATTGCATACCGATTCTATCAAAGAAATAAACTTAAACATGCCTTGCAAAGAAGGAATTCTCAAAAGGATGAGCAAGCGAAAGCCTAATTATATATCACATAGATTGCACCAAGAAACCAAAGTTTATCACAAGAGAATATTTATTTTTCCCAAACCAAAATAATAATTGCTAAGAAATTAAAATGATGTTGACTCTGCGATGGCAAGGTCAATGTTAGCAAAAGTACATATAAACCATAAAAAATTGTGAAGAGAGAAAATGGGATGAAAGTCGCCCATGTTGTTCATAAAAGTTTATTTCTTCCTAACTCTTTTAAGGATTTATTAATTAATTACATGATGTAGCTAATGAATAATAAAATTTTACCACGAGCCAATCTAAGCACTCACGGAGTTAGTTTTCTTTTGAAAACAAGAATAATTAAGCACGATATTATACTGCCATTGTTTAATTTATTTGCATAATTCAGTTCCACATGTACCTAATCCTTCTAATGCTTTACTAAATTTCAAGACCTCTTTCTTATTGAAACAACAATCAAAATCTGCAGTGTCAATTATCTTGTTGGGGCAAAAGCATATTGATCCTTTGATTGTTACTTGACTCACATAAAAGACTTCTCTCATGTTACTTGGGAGCTTGTATCCATACACTAGGTTACATAGCATGTTGAAAGAGATTGTTCACTATCAAATATCAAACCTAATTCAAGAGTCACTATAAAGAGTTGATTAGGGGTTTGTTCGAAGCTCAAACCTATTGACATACTTAGACTTTCTCTACTATCACATGGACTCATTTTCTTGTGTTTTTTCTTCGATGGTTACTCAAGACTATGAGATATATCAAATGGACATAAAAATTGCCATCATATGGTGATTTGTGAGCGAGTACACATAACAACCTTCACGGATATTGTTCATAGGAAAATAAGCTATTTATGAGCATATGCAGAATCCCAGAATCTGATTTAACAAATTTTCACAAGTTGCTAAACAACAGCATACAACATTGTTGACCATGTTGTCTTCTCTATTCCATTCTTCAAAATTTATTATGCTTGCAATTATTTTCATGACATTCTTCCAAATAGGAGTGATGTTTAAGGTCGAGTGGAAGTAAAAGAAAAAGGGCCTTGATGAAAATTTTAATTAAAAACATAGGAAAACCATGCTACTTTTGAGTACTGAAATTTCTCATCATGATCAAGATCATTTCCCATCTAAAAAAATTTTATTGATCTTCTAAAAGAAGAAAGATTATGTGGATCCGAACTAGATGTTACTAACCATACTTGATGGTACCAATTGATTAGAAAGCTAAAATATATTCGTAGGAGTAGAGCATTTTTTTTGGTTTTGAATCATTTCATGGAGACAAGAATGCCATTGAGAAGCCATTGTTATTGTTATAATTTCACATATCTTACGGTGGTTCTTGGTAGGAACTCATATGCAAGGACATGGACATCGTCAAATTGATTCATATTCAAATATTGATTATGCAAACAATTCCAGTAATAAGGCACCTTATTTTCAGTAATTATACTTGTACTGGTGGAAACGTTGTAACTACGATGGACAAGAAATAAATAGTTGTAGCACTTTATGCAGTATTGTACTTAATATAGAACTACTATACACATTACTAGCAAAATAATATGGCATCACAATCTCTCAGGTGCTGCTTAAGCTAAATCCACAAGAGTGCACTAAGTTAAATCGTCTTCCAAGTTACTCTGTATTGCACAATCGCACATACCTTTAAGATGTTTGTTACTTAAAGATGTTGTGTAAAAATATTTGTATGCCTTGCAACAGTTCCAAGAATCTTGCTAGCAAACATTTTTACTTAACCTCATGCTTTAAATTAGATATACTCTTTGTAAAAAGTTTAATATCTATCTTGTTAGGGTCTCTTAGTCCCACATAGACTACCTAAGTACATTTAATTGATGCTGATCATTGATCTGGCCAATTAAATTTTCAGAACGTTTTATTCAGCTCATGCCAAAAGTACAATTGAGGACATGTCTTTTGGTAAGAATGATATGATTCTGAAATGAAATCAGACCAAATACAGGGTGAAAAGCGCGAACAGACATTATCATGGAATACGTAGAACTTGCATAACACAATAAATGAGAAATGTAATAGAGTTGAGATAGGCCAATATTTCAAGAAACCAAGTTTCCAAAAGATGAAGTTGACGTTCACCTCAAATGCCTTTCTCAAGAAAGTTTGAAGAAGTTTCTCATAATTATGCCTAGCCATTCCGCTCCCAACAGCGCAGGAATTGAACACGTCAAGAGCTTTTTCAACTGCGTCCTGGTGTGCTTCTCTGAGGGCATTCTAAAGGTTTAAAGAGTTGATGCAATTAAACTGATAAAAAAAAGTATAATCAAAACTGTTAAAAAAAAATGATCTACGTATGAAATGTACAGATCTGATACCTCATCTGGCGGTTTTGAGCAAGAAAAAGATGACATATATATCTCAGCAGCAGAATCATAAGCTTTTCGACATTCTGCTTCTTCAATACTCTGCAAGCTAAAAAAGTGTCAAAAGATCCTTATCGACAGCAGCATGTTAACTTAATCATAAAGACAGAATACAAATTTATTTCATAATTTTCATCTCAGACCAAGTTATAAAAATTTTGCTGGCCAATGTACAATGAGATGCTAAAACAGATAATAGTTATTAACAGAAAAAAGGTCATCTCTATGTGAGTGAACTCATAAAGCCAAAGAAAGAATATTACCTAGGCTTGCTTTACCAAAAAAGTATATGTGAGCTAAAAGTGAATGAAGAGTTCACCAACATTTAATTAAGGATGTTTAAGCTCACAACTTCTCCCCTGTATGTAGTTCTCCGCGAGGAGAAGAATTAATTATCTGAAAATTAAATTAATAAAACTTGACGGCAGAAGGATATTAAATGTTATCTGAAAATGAAAAAGACTGATGAATGCTCGCAAGCATCATCAAAATAATTGTTTCTTTAATTTTGTTGTTTAACGTAGCATCTTTCTAGTTCTTTCCTAGCATAATGATTTTTTCCCTTGGCACCTTTATATTTGGAACCTTTTTTTGTATTTTCTAGACTACGTGCAAGGACATTTTATGTTTTCCCATCCTTATCTTCAAATTGCAGTTTAGACGTCCATACCAAATTGTGAAAATTGATATTGACAAATCTTAAGATCTAAACATGTGTGAGGAATGGACTCGGGTGGAAAAATGATAAAAGTTGGGGTTGTGTGGTGCACGGAGATGCCATAGAAATCATTTGGACCGCAGTTCGAAGTAATTATAGCCATTCACTACAGTAAATTATGACCTGCCTGATTAGTTTCATTAAGACAGAAGGAATAATAGAACTGAAGTGTGTGCTGCTTCAAGATCAGTACATATTGATCAAGGTTATGAACAATTATCCAATTTTAAATTTAGTTCTAATATTGTGTCTGATTTCCTCATTAGAGATTGGGATCAATCAACCCCAAGATTGCAAACTACGGTTGTCATTAAATTTTAAATTTTCAGGTAAACTGATATTTTATCTCCTTCTTCTAGACGTAGTGAACTCAAACTACCATAATCGCATAGTGCACACAAACCACATGCGTGATAAATATGCAATATAAATTATATTTATTAAAATGGATTAGAACTAGAACTAAGGGGGCACAAAAAGGTGAAAATAGGGTGGGAGACTAGGAGAAGCAGGTTTCAATAGTATGCCTCCATTCAACATAACTATCAAATATGATATAAATAGTATTTGTATACTAATTTCTATCTTATCAATAGTATTTGTGCACCAATATTGAAGAAACCTGAAAAGGGATTATTGATTTATTGAAGAACATCAAATATTGACAGAAAATTAAAATCATGAACAACAAGATGATCAAATATTTAAATATATAAATAAGTCGGAAGATTTTTACATAGACTGTTGAAAACAAATTAATACATAAGTAAGAATACATAAACTATGGTATTTTAATTTGTAAAAATATTTTTAAATTCTAGAAATATCACACAGAAAAAATTAATATTAAAAATTATAGAGATATTATAAAACATAACATTTTACAAACTTAAACTGGACTCTTAAAAACATAGCTATTTCATCAATGATACATTATAAAAAGGATGTTTCATGTTACTCCAGTACTCTGAAAAAATATAAAGTATGCCAAGTGACAAGTGTATGTAAGTATAAAATAAAAAAGATCACTTGTTCAGTATGTTAAAATATAAATTTTCACTAAACAAAAAAGCGACAATAAACAAATCTCTGAGTGCTTAGGTACACAACTCTAAGAAACTGTCTAAACTTATTTATTATCAATAAGTGTACTAGTAACAATTTTAACTTTAGAAAAATTTTCAAAAGGTTGCAAGTTAACTTAAGATATTTGAAAGAAAAAAACATTAAACAATTTATTTTTCTATCATAAGATACTTCAATAGCCAGTATGGAAACAAGACCTGCCATGAAGAAGATATTGTAGGGACAGCACCGTTG
The DNA here is from genome assembly GCA_027563935.2 of Costus lasius. Taxonomy (NCBI): domain Eukaryota; kingdom Viridiplantae; phylum Streptophyta; class Magnoliopsida; order Zingiberales; family Costaceae; genus Costus; species Costus lasius. The sequence continues at coordinate 131,042,193 of CM050450.1, read as the reverse complement.
TTAATGGCATCCAAGAAAGATTGGGTAAGACCAGCCAGAATGGGGCCTGTCATCACAGTAGTCCCTACTTGTTTAGGTCTGGTTCGCTCAAAAATGTACTTCATTAATGCATCCAGGCCATGTCTGAATTCTGGTCTTAACTTATCTAGCTGCGTAAGAAACAAACATTAGAAGTTTAAAATAGAATGGTGTCCACTGTCAAGAAACATTAGCAAGAGCACTCACAGGGATTTGATCAAGACGCTGAAGATCATTTTCTTTCATCAATGGACGCACAAGTGCAAAACATTCCCTATCAGGGAACAAAGAACGAATCGACTCTCGAATCTATCAATCAAATGATTAGATGTGCATTACTAATGTAAATCTAAAAACATGCAGAAAGTAGAACTAGCAAAATTGATTAAGGTAAAATATTGCAACAAACCTCATTCTTAGCTAATAAATCTCTGCCTCCATCTTGTATAGGCCTCAAGGCTAATTCTAGATATTCGCGTGGAGTAATTTGTCGATTATCCTCAACTAAATCTAGATAGAAGTCCTGCAGGATTTTGAACAGTCATTCAACCAAACATATTGCAGTAAAAAAGCTGGTTGTGCATTTAGGAGTACTCATAATCAAGAAGGAAAAATATACAAAAAAGATTATGAACACTAGATGTAGTTACCCTCAATAACCAGACAAATATTGGAGAAAATTGTCCAATTTCAGCTGCAGTGGACTTTCCACCAGATGCTCGAACTCTGATATGTTTAGTCATTTCAGTAACAAGAGATAGCTTATCAATTGCATCTTCATCAATACCACCGATCTGAATAACATGGAAAATGAACAAATGGTCATTAAGCAGATATTGGGGAAACAATTACTAAAATGAAACATAGCATAGAACAAAATAATCTAAAGGAAATTCCAATTTTCCTATTTCACACAGAAAAATAGTTTTGCAAAATTAATAAATTAGAGATCAAGATAACAAAATCATCTACCTGATTGTAGATAAACATGCTTGACAACAGCACAGCTAGAGAAAATATCTTCGTACTATATGATCCCTGTTATAGAGCAATACAAAGGATGAGTTATTTGGTGCAAGAATCAATTTTTCATAGTACATAACATGGACAGAAATCATAATAGTCAACTAACAAGAAAGGTACAGCTAAAATTGGCTTTCCACTTGTTGCCTTAAGTCAAGCTATCACTATTATAACAAAGAATCCATTAAAACTATTATGGAGCATATTTATAGTTCAAATTGTATCTACAGAAGAAAAATAATAAAAGTTATTATGTATAAGTTCTCGGTTGGGATCATAACGTATTTACCCCTTCAAAGCACTAATTGATTGTGTAGATGAATAACAAACAATTATTGTGATTCACTGACTAGTATTGCCACAGTTCATGTGGACACGACACTTCGACTTTGATTCTCAGCAAATCACAAAAACAATATCTAGGTCCATTATTCTGAGTGAACCCCACTCCATATAACAAATGCACAAAGCCTATCAGAAACCAGAACCTGATACGAGTGAATATAAAATTTCATTTCTCAACCTCAGTCAAGTACAAGGTGTATAGATGATCTCTCAGGTTGGTCCAGACTGGAAGAAAAAAACAAACAAGAATCCAAGATTACGTTGACATCCTCATAGTATCAAACTCCGCCATACATCTTTTGACCAAATAGGTGACAAATTCTCAGCTAGAACCAAAAAATTTCAATAAAACTAACCACTTTCATTTTTCAGGTAGCAAAGAAAAGAAATCTGCTATGATGAAATTGACATTGTGACGGCCAATCTTAATGGACTTATTTGATGAACCATGTAAGAGTATATATATAAAGGCGAGCATAGGGTAGTAAACTCAGACTTTTAGGGTGAAAGCATAAAATAATACTCTAGAGAAGCAACACAGTTAACCAACTTTGAAGATGTATAAATGCACAAGTTCCATTATAAGATGGGTATGATAATAGAAAAAATTTTGGGTTGAAGTATGTTAATCTGTAAGCATAATATGTATTCTAAGTGGAGTATTGTACATTCAAACTAGATATGAACATATACGATTATTGTAAGGAGAGAAATCTAACCGTTTGATCAAAAGCAGCAATTCCTTCAGTGTCCAAGAGCAAAAGATTATACTCAGTTCCATCAAGGGCAGTTCGCTTCAGTGGAGCACTCCACATCCAAAGTCCCTTGGTGCAAGGTCGATGAGTGGAAGCTACTTGAAACCCACTGCAAGTCCCAAGAAGCTACCGACAAGAAAAGATGTGAGTGGTTTGGATATCAGCACACAGGAAAAATAAGTTTGGACCAAAAAAAGTCTTAATGAAACTACAGCAAGAAAAGCCCATACAGTACAAACCAAATGATAAAAAAATTATTAAACTTAACAAAAAAGAGCAAAGGAAGAAACAAACGGCCATTAGTTTATAATACATTACACCTGATGAGTATTATAACTGACAAATATTAACAAAAAAGATCTGAGTGTAAATAAATTTTCAAAGGTTTAGTATGAAAGTATCAAAATGTTTAAATGTATTAGCATATTAGGCATAAGCATTTTAGATGTTAACGAATAATGATATGAACCAATATACCAACCAAGGTTTAAAAGATCAGTCTAAATTAACCAGTTTTTCCAATTCGGACTGGTCTGGTGAAGGTCTAGACTGGACCATGCAAATGGAGCAACAGATTCAGCAGCAGCGGGAGAAGGAGAAGAAAGGAGGAGAAGAAGAGGAGAGGAAGAAAAGGAAGGCGAGCAGCAGTCCAAACCGGCCGAAAGCGGATCAAGCAGGAGAAGGAGAAGAAGGAGAAGAGGAGGAGAGGAATTTTGGCAAGAGCATTGGGGCGAGCGGCAAACAACTCTTCTCTTCTTCTCCTTCTTATTTCTCTTCCTCTTCTTCTTCCTCTTCTTTTTTTCTTTTTTTTTTCATTGGCTGCTCCACCGGTTCCACCGGATTTTTGTCCGATATAACCGATATGTACTAGTCTGACTGGTATGTACCGGTCCGACTAGCAACCAGTACATCTAGTCATACCAGCAAAGCAGCTAAAACCAAGAAAAATTATGAGGAAATTCATTAAATAATTGAATAGAAAATGTGGTTTTTTCATTTTTTTTCCTTAACAATGACTTCTGCAATTATAATACAAAATTTGAAAAACTGAAGAAAAAAAATTAGCCCAAAAGAATCCGCCGTGCAAAACTCGGATCAGATTTGCCAAAGAGGGAAATAATAGGTTTAACAGCTATGTTGGAGCACCTAATGCTAGAGTGCTCAAAGTTACTGAGCCAGATGAAGAATATCTTCTTCAAATTACATATATATTTTAAAAAATAAAACAGTGAATAAAATAACTCAGTTCAGGTTAGTCATCTAAAATTCTTATATAGTCTTCACAAGCTTCTTATTGACTCTCAGCAAAGAAAACACTTACTTTATAGATACAAGAACTAACCTCCTGAAATTGAGCATACTAGCTTCAGTAGGTTCATGATTCATAGCTCAGGTTTGGATTTAATGTTATGGGTAATCCGCATCCAACTAAAAATAGAAAGGAAGCTATAATTTACCACGAAACTCTTAATAAAATAAACTAAAAATTAATCATTATATAAATATATATAATTATTTTTATAAATTATAAAAGTATACTTTATAGAATTTGTGATAAAAGGAAAGATTAAAGGTTTATCTTGATTGAATGGGGTAGCCATTTAAATACTTGAATCAGGTGGGTACCTAACTCAAAGGTATCAAGTTTATATAATCAAGTTGGTTTCAGGTTCAAGGAACAAAACTGAGTCCTCCTAGTAACTAATGGAGGAGCAAGGCATAAAGAAGGGTTGTGCTAGTGCTGGTTGGATAAGTAGGTAAACTGATTGACATCCAATACCACAAGTTAGAATCGTTCAATATGATTGATACACTAATACCACTTGGCAAGGTTCCAAAGGCAATTTTTTAGTTATTTGGAATCTTTTCTAGACAACAAATAGTTATACTAGTTCCCATCCCCATTACAGTTCCAGCAATTTGCTAACATGTAGATATGAACATGTCATTATCACGTGCCATGGGACAAGTTCCATACATGAGAATCTCAAAACAATGATGTTTCTTAAGTGGTATGTTGCCTCTATAATGTTTTAACAACAAACACCACTCATTTTGGATGTAATATGGGCTCCTAGTAAGTTAATCCCAGTTGAGAAGCTCCTATTAATACCGCAATGATTTTGGATGTAATATGGGCTCCTAGTAAGTTAATCATAGTTGAGAAGCTCCTATTAATAAAGTAAGATACTATTGATCAACATATCTTTATCATTTCATTAAAAGGAATCATTGCGGTTAACAGGTCTTGTGGGAAGAAATCATTGCGGTAAGGCTGGTTCAAGATTCGCTTGCGATAGGCAGGAAATGTTTTGCCTGGGCGGAGTGCCAATAACTTTTGGTCATGATTGCTAAGAGGATAAGATAAATGCTTGGGTTTGACTGTTTGTTGTGTTTATCTGCAAATGGAAGTATTTTGCTAAGGTAACCACCCCTCTAACCCAGCCAAAATAAATCAAGTTCGGGGTAATACTTCCACCTACAGCTTGTATTGAGCAGCTATCATCTTACTCATTTCAAACGAAAGAAAACCATCAACCGAGGGATGAAGCGAGAAAGTTAAAAAAGTGAACCTGGTTGAGAAGATAACTTTTTCCCTGGCGAGCGCGGCCGCAAACTGTAACAACGCCGATAGGGCCTTTGACGAGATGAAGGGCAGCGACAGCCGCCGGATCCATATGGAACTTGCCCTTTTCGTCACACACTACAAGGCGGAGGGGCCGGCCAGGCCCCGGCGGCCCCGCGGCAGATGAAACGCTAGGGCTTGGGCTAGGGTTCCTTGGGTCGGATTCCAAGGAAGACCCCTTCTCCTTGGACGACGAAGAAGAAGAAGGCGAGGGGGGCCTCCGGAGGCCGAGCAACTTCATCATTTTTCTTCTCCCGCCCTCCCTCCCTGTGTTCAATTTCTTAGGCGACGAAGAAGACGCAGGATGTTAGGGCAACGATCTGTCATGGAGGAAGCAAATAAAGAAAATAACTACAGTAAAAAATAAAGCTACAGGAGCATGCGTCGCTCTCGCAACTCGATTCGATTATAAAATCTCAATAGTTGACTCTAAGTTACACCCGAGTCAAATATTCTCTTACATAGCTTGAATCGGACCTATGTCTCGTTTAAATGAATCGGATTTGGTACTATGATTTTAATTAAATCAAAACGTTATACAATATATGTTCATAACGGGACGTTATATTATTGACCGTTCAATTTGTGGGACCACCGAAAATTTTCGTTGCGGCAGCAATTAACCGCTTCATATTCACGAAATCTTATATATAATAATTCATTATTTAATTGGGCATTTTTATAATACTTTAAATTTGATTACAATTTTGACTTTTTGTTCAATTCAATTATTTGTTTTATTTAAGTGGGCATTCGTTCGCTCTCTTGTCGCGCTACCTGGGGGAAAAGGCAAGTGTTGCCAAGACTACGAGCAATCTCTCTCTCTCTCATGGAGGACCTCCGGAGCCCTGGCTCCTCTGTGTCCCTGTCGAAGGAGTCGGCCACCGGCAAGGCCGTTTTCTCCGGCGTATTCGGCAGTGCGCCAAGGTTCGACCCCGCCTCCGCTCGCTCGGGCGACTACGCGGAGGTGTTCGGAGACTTGGACGATTCGGCCTCTATTCCGTTTCTCGATCTCCCGCCGGCCTTGGACGGCCTCGATTTTGCCACGTTGCCGAGCCGGGGATTCGGCTTCGACTACTCCGAGGTCTTCGGGGGCTGCGATCCTGAAGGATGCGCCGCTTCGTACGAGGTGATTTTTCTGGTGGTGCCGAGGGGAGAAATATGCTTGCTCTTCGAAGGGAAGGTGAGGTTTTAGAAAACCACTTTTGTTGCCCAATCTTTGTGTGTGTGTGTGTGTGTGTGGTTTTCATGTAGAGATCTGTTAAAGCGATCGAACTGTTTTCCGTAGGGAAATTTCTTTTGTATGTTTGTGCTGCTGGCTTAATCGGATATTTGATTTTAGTAGATTTGAAGGACGCATATCTACCTCTCTTGGTGAAATCAACTGTCTCAGATTGTTTGGAACCAATTCCAAAAGAAAAAAAAATAGAATTATTCTAGTTTCATATGAAAACGAATTTTGAAGAATTAAACAATTATAACATTTCTCTGTTTGAATCTATGTGTAATTTAAGAATAATTAGAAAATAGTACATTTTATTTGAAACACATCGAAAAAGAAAACAAAAAACAAACGTTGGTCTTTCCATAACACTTAGGGGTTTTTCTTTTTGGAATAACGTTATACTACATATTGTAAATGAGACAATTGTAGTCTCCAGTGTGGAGTGAGATTTCCCAGGACATTGTATGAATTTACAATTATAATTCCACAATTTCTTCTGATTCAAAATAAGCTATAGTGACCAAATGCTTCTTAGGGATGAAATTGTCCTACTAGTTAAGGAAACAAAAATATTGTATTGAAATTTCGCAAACCTTTTGGTACCATAAACTTTGACGAACACTGGTTCATTGCATTATTCAAAACATGGTGAACCTTAATAAATTTGATTGGATTGAAGATCATGTGAAAGTTATCCTTATTTCAGAAATTTTGATTTTTTTTCCTATAAATACCCAGATATGATCATTAACCTTTATTCTTCTTATATTCATTTATCAAAAGGTCTACAGAGGAATCAACCTCTAGCCATCAAGCAAGGAAAGAATCCAAACACTTCCCAGCACATTCCAGTGGGAGTCATATGGAATGGAAAGAAGGTCATCACTTATCACCAAACTCCACCTCTGCATACAATGTCTCTACACAAATCAATGTGTCATATAGCAAGGATAAAAGAGGGTGCAGTGAATGGTGAAACACATATAACTAAACTACATGCATTTCCTGCATTTAGCTTTGTGGTTGACTCAGACACTACCAGTGGAAATGGCCATCTTCATAACATAGAAAAAGATGGATTAGGTAATGAGAATGAACAAAATCAGTCGGAAGGTACCTTTTCTAATACTTCAAAGAATTCCCTGAAAGCAGATCAAAAACACCTACTGCAAAATCTCCTGCTTCAGGAAATGATAATGCAAATACTAGTGATAATTCTTGCTGTTCTGGAATTTCCTCAACAAGAGGGCTTATATCATCCTGTGATGCTATTTTTACGAATGCTTCTAACTTCAGTCTCCTTACACAACCAATGCAAGTATCACCACCATCAAAGTCACATCCTAAGTTTGTTGATAAGAAAGGTCTTCCTAAACCAAGAATATTGTCAAGTCCAAAAATCTGCATGGATGATGTAAGCTTATTAAAACCAGATGCTAGCATGTGCTGATGCACATCAGGTGGTTGTGAAGGATAACTCTCTTATTTTCTTGGATGTGTAGGTTGGTGATAGTTCTGCTGCTGCATCTGCAGCTGTCATAGAAGCAATTGCATTTGCTCAAGCTAAATTAAAAATTGCAAAGGAGTTGATGGAGAAGAAACGTGATTTTCCTCGAAAGAGCAAGAAGCTGGACCATCATGAAAGCCTAAAACAAAACGAACAACAGCTGGGTCAAGCTAGGACGGGGCAAGAAAGCTTTGGTGAAATGCTAGTTGCATCAGAGCAAAGAAATGGAATCACAAGTGCTGCCAAGAATGCAGAGAAGGACAATGCTAGAGCATTAAATAAAGAGGAAGAGCAGGCAAAGAAAGAGAAAGATTTAGAATTATGTGAACTGCACAAGAATTCTGAGCCTAAATCTATGTTTTTGAAAATGAATGAAAAATACCATGAGCTGGTAAACAGTGAGAAGTACAAAACAGAAGAGGTATCCCAGACTGAACATTTGATTGAGACAACAAAAGTAATCAAACAAAATGAGAAAGTGAATGATTCATTATCCTCTGAAATTGAAAGCAATAGGAAATTGAGGAAAGGTTATATAACTCCTGTGGCTTGTGCGCATTATGTAACTAATTTTCTAGGAGCTCAAGGTTGTGATGTGAAAGAAGTTATAGAAGCACAAGGAGTGATAAAAGTACCATGTGCTGGTGAAAAGACTCATTTTGCAGGTTGTGAAAAGAACATTGAACCTTCAGGTCATTATAAGCTTCACTATTTTGATGATGACAAAGAAGAAAATATAACAGTTGGACTCTCTGTAGAGGCCTCAGAAGAGAAAAGCTCTTACAATTTTGTGCAGATAGATGATGAAAATGAGGAGTCAGAAATGGCCAAGCCTGCGGAACTTGTGAAGGAAATCAATAAGAGTAACATAGGCTCTGCTAGTAATGGTGAAGAAATGTTGAATGAGGTCAGTGAAACTGCTGCTCAATCAGGAATTCAAGTTCCACAGGAACTATGCATATCACACCAACAGGCAACTGAGGCATCTTGTATGCACATGGTCTCTAAAAAGACTAACAGAGCTGAAAATCAGAATGATACTGCGAATGAAATGGGAGGAACACAGCTACTGCATAAAAAGGAAAAAGAGAGGAAATACATATGAAAGGAAAATCATGTTCAACCATTGAAAATGAATTAAGACTGGAAATAGATCAAGAAACTGATGAACCTGCAAAGGATTTCAAGAAATGGAATTCAACAGTAGAAACACACGAAGAGAGTAACACAACTGTGAAAGCAACAAAAGCTGCATGCAGGCCAGATTGCAACGTAGATAAAGCAAGTGAGATTCTAGTTGAACTTAAACAAAAGTACAAAAAAGAAGATTCAACTCCAGAGCATCCAGTATTCCGGATCTTGAAGGAATTAAAAAAATCAACAGAGATGTCCAAGTTTCTGGAAATGAAGGTACTATAGAAATTCAAGTTGATCATCATTTCATAGATAACATTGTTTGTTTGAATGCAGTTCCAGGGATCTACAAGGGATCTCTTGACATGTCTTTGGGTTTCCAGTCAATTAGTTTGTCTGACAACCAATGTGAATCATCATATTTGACTGTAGTCACGATGGAGGATCAACCAGTGACTTCTCGAAAGAACATTTTGGATATCAACAAAATAAACCAAAATAAAATAGAATCTATGGGGAATAGGGACCAAATAGAAAAATCCATAACAAAGAAAGAAGAAAATGAGAGGTTGTTTGAAGAAGCAAATGAAAAGAAAAAAAAAACTAGCTGAGGAAAAGAGAGAGAGATTGTCAGAACAGGCAAAATACGTGGAAAAAGAAATTGAAGAAGGAAAAGAAATAGAATGGTTATTGGAGGAAGAGACCAAGAGGGAGAGGAAATTGAAAGAAGAGAAAAAACAAGAAGGGCTGTTAGAAGCAGCAAAAGAAATGAAGGTATAATTGGTAGAAGAGGAGCAAGCAAGGTTAATTGAAGTGAAAGAGAGACAAAAGGAGGGAGAAAAGGAACAGTTGAGGTCATTACAGGCTGAAGAGAGGGAAAGGAAGTTGCGCAAGATTATTGGAAGAAGCAAAAGAGGTGGAATGTAAAGTAGAAGAGAGCGAAAGCTTTATAGAAGAAGATAAAGTGAGCAAAAGTAAATTACAAAAGGTTAATGGAAGGGCAAAGACGTCGGAAGAGAATGATTTATTGAAAGAAGAGGACAGACTTCCTTTAGAAAGGGAAACCCACGAAGTACAAAGGACATTTGCTGAAGCCAGAGAAAGTTATTTGTGGAGGCTCAAGAAAAGGCTGAAAAGAGCTCTTATGAATATCTCAAAAGATCAACTGAGAAGGCTTCAGTAAGAGCTATATTAATTCCTGAGGGTATTGCAGTTGAGCTGACCACTTCACAAGTTCATGAATATTCTACAGAAAGAGTATTTGCTGAAACGGTTGCATCAGATTATGATGAAAGACATAATACCACTTCTAGGGACTCCACAGAGAAAGAAATTGTAACTGAAGAAAATTTAATTTCCAGGGACGAGGTAGATGAGCAAAGGGGCTAAAAATCTAGTTTCTAAAATGTGCAATGCTAGGACAACCAGACATTAATATGTAGCGTTCCAATCTGGATGACCAAGGTGATGCGCAATCTCTGGGTCCTGGTTCTTTCAACAACAGCCAAGCAATTTCTGAACCTGATGGCCAACAGAATAAGAATTTTGGTGAAACATACTGTTGTTATTGCTAAGTTCCATGATTTTGTGCTACTAATCTTTTATGTTTGTTCAATTGCAATTCTGTAAATCATCTTTCTTTTGTATGAGGTTATCTATCATTTGAATAACTTTAAGCAGGTGAAGGTGAACCAGCTTTGAAATGCCAAGTCACGATAGAGAAAAATCAGAGAATAGCTGAACGTGCTGTATGTCCTTTTTTCGGCTTACATACCTCTTGGAGGTAAAATTCAGACCTGGGATGTGGATTCCCAAATTTCATTATTCTTTTTTGTTGTTCCCAAGACAAAGCTCTTGCAGAAATGAACATGCGGGAAGATCTTGCTCAAAAGGAGCAAGCAGAGAGAAACGTAATGTTCAACTTTCAAGTGAATTTTCACTAAGTGCTAAGGTTTAGCAATTTATAATCTCTATCAAACTATGTTGCAGAGGTTAGGAGAGTATCTGGATGCTGGCATTAGGAGATGGTCCAACGGAAAAGAAGGAAATTTGCGTGCACTGCTATCAACATTACAATATGTATGTTTAGACATTGAATTTGGTTTCCCAACTTCTGAAAAATCTTGGAGAGTAGTGCCACTAGGCAATTTGGAAATCCAATTGCTACTCTGTTATCCTAGAAACTTTATGGTCTAAAATTCCTTATTAGCGACCATGGAGTTACTTGGGAGTCCAAGCAATTGGTGAAGACGTTCCTTTGCTTTCAAATGTTTCTTCAGACGGATTTTTATAGCCCAGTCATATGATTTTCCATCTCCTTTTTTATTGGTTTTCAAAACTGAAACTCTGATAGGGCCAAGTGAAAAGATGTTCATTTATGCACTTTAGCTTACTTGCAAGTTAAAGATGCTGGGAAATTGTTGAAGTTTGGTATTCTCTACTCCATTTTATGACTTATTTACTTCAAACATGAAGGAATCGACATTGAGTGGAAATTCTGTAAAGGTGTATTTTTGTTGTGTGCTCACGTCAAAGTTCCTTTGCAAAAATATGCAAGATTTTTTTGCATCTGAAAGTTATTTATTGACAAAACTGATTAGATATTTGAATTAAGGTTTTAACTTTTAAATACCGGCATTGTGTATCAGTCCATGGTTCAACGAAATTGGTTGGACGTATAAATGGTTGGACTTGTATAAACTGGTTGAACTATCCATGGTCGGACCTATAGTACAATTTGGTCCTACTGTAAACTTGGGGGAGAACCCAAAACAGAGAAGCATAAGCGCAGCAAAAGACCAATTTTTGCATAAAAGATGAAGGGAAAAAAAAGATAGAGAAAGAAGAATCAAGGGCTAGCCTTCGAGGTTGCTGTCGAGCCATTTCGATTGCTTTGACCTGATGTGGCTCGCCCGCCACCACGAGTACGCGTTGCTTGCAGCTCTCTGCAGCATCTCACCCTAGCCCCCTGCCCCCCTCTCCTCCTCCGCCCTACCGACACCTCTCTGCTTAACAGAAGGAATGTGAACCTGAAATGAGAAGGGGCAGAAAGAGGAGGAAAAGGAGGAGAAGAAGGAGAGATGTGCTTTGATAGATGCCGAGCTAAAAATGGACAGGCGGATCGATGCAAAAGAAGGGGCGCGCCTCCTCCGAAACAGGAGGAGGGGATCGGAGCAGAAGGCATCGGACCTCCCAATTTCATCCTGGCGCGCTTGAAGCCTCGCTTTCTTCGTTGGGTCATAGTTACTGTACACATGGACTCCGCCCTTTTTCTTGATAGAGGGGCACTTCGAATGCTCCGTGGCACCACAAACCCTTTGATTTTTTTCAACTGAGACTCCAATGGATCAAATAAATAAGAGTCAAAATTCCATATCGACATGTCATTCGATCATCATCCTCCGCAATAGATCTCATACATGATCTAGTAAGATCACATATATTTTGTAAGATCATAACAAATTATATTTCTTAACATAACATAAATAAAATAAATTTTGTATGTTTGAGCCTTTGAGGCTATTGCGTGCAACAAAAATATATAAACCAGAGTATTTTGGCGAGCAAAGTAGCTTAAAGTAGCTCAGTGCTTCTCCCTTCCGACTCTTGGCTGAAAAAAAAAAATTTTACTAGGCAGAGTCACTAGGGTCTCTTTTTTTTCTCCTATAAATTTTCAAATGGTTGCAAGTAAACTTACGATATTTAAAAGACAAAAAAAACATTAATCAATTTATTTTTCTATCATGAGATATTTCAACAGCCAGTATGGAAACAAGACCTGCCATGAAGAAGATATTGTAGGAACAGCACCGTTGTTAATGGCATCCAAGAAAGATTGGGTAAGACCAGCCAGAATGGGGCCTGTCATCACAGTAGTCCCTACTTGTTTTGGTCTGGTTCGCTCAAAAATGTACTTCATTAATGCATCCAGCCCATGTCTGAATTCTGGTCTTAACTTATCTAGCTGTGTAAGAAACAAACATTAGAAGTTTAAAATAGAATGGTATCCACTGTCAAGAAACATTAGCAAGAGCACTCACAGGGATTTGATCAAGACGCTGGAGATCATTTTCTTTCATCAATGGACACACAAGTGCAAAACATTCCTTATCAGGGAACAAAGAACGAATCGACTCTCGAATCTATTAATCAAATGATTAGATGTGCATTATTAATGTAAATCTAAAAACATGCAGAAAGTAGAACTAGCAAACTTGATTAAGGTAAAATATTGCAACAAACCTCATTCTTAGATAATAAATCTCTGCCTCCATCCTGTATAGGCCTCAAGGCTAATTCTAGATATTCGCGTGGAGTAATTTGTCGATTATCCTCAACTAAATCTAGATAGAAGTCCTGCAGGATTTTGAACAGTCATTCAACCAAACATATTGCAGTAAAAAAGCTGGTTGTGCATTTAGGAGTACTCATAATCAAGAAGGAAAAAAAGATACAAAGAAGATTATGAGCACTAGATGTAGTTACCCTCAACAACCAGACAAATATTGGAGAAAATTGCCCAATTTCAGCTGCAGTGGACTTTCCACCAGATGCTCGAACTCTGATATGTTTAGTCATTTCAGTGACAAGAGATAGCTTATCAATTGCATCTTCATCAATACCACCGATCTGAATAACATGGAAAACGAACAAATGGTCATTAAGCAGATATTGGGGAAACAATTACTAAAATGAAACATAGCATAGAACAAAATAATCTAAAGGATATTCCAATTTTCCTATTTCACACAGAAAATTAGTTTTGCAAAAATTAATAAATTAGAGATCAAGATAACAAAATTATCTACCTGATTGTAGATAAACATGCTTGACAACAGCACAGCTAGAGAAAATATCTTCGTACTATATGCTCCCTGTTATAGAGCAATTCAAAGGATGAGTTATTTGGTGCGAGAATCAATTTTTCATAGTACATAACATGGACAGAAATAATAATAGCCAACAAACAAGAAAGGTACAGCTAAGGTTGGCTTTCCATTTGTTGCCTAAGGGCAATCTATCACTATTACAACAAAGAATCCATTAAAACTATTATGGAGCATATTCACAGTTCACATTGTATCTACAGAAGAAAAATAATAAAGGTTATTATGTATATGTTATCGGTTGGGATCATAACGTATTTACCCCTTCAAAGCACTAATTGATTGTGCAGCTGAATAACAAACAATTATTGTGATTCACTGACTAGTATTGCCACAGTTCATGTGGACACGACACTTGCGACTTTGATTCTCAGCAAATCACAAAAACAATATCTAGGTCCATTATTCTGAGTAAACCCTACTCCATATAACAAATGCACAAAGCCTATCAGAAACCAGAACCTGATACAAGTGATATAAAATATAACCTGTTTCATTTCTCAACCTCAATCAAGTACAATAGATGATCTCTCAGGTTGGTCCAGACTGGAAAAAAAAAAACAAACAAGAATCCAAGACTACGTTGACATCGTGAGAGTATCAAACTCCGCCATACATCTTTTGACCAAATAGGTAACAAATTCTCAGCTAGAACCAAAAAATTTCAATAAAGCTAACCGCTTTCATTTTTCAGGTAGCAAAGAAAAGAAATCTGCTATGATGAAATTGACATTGTGACTGCCAATCTTGATGGACTTATTTGATGAACCAATAAAGGAGAACATAGGCCAGTAAACTCAGACTTTTAGGGTGAAAGCATAAAAGAACATTCTAGAGAAGCAACACAGTTAACCAACTTTGAAGATGTATAAATGCACGAGTTCCATTATAAAATGGGTATGCTAATAGAAAAAATTTTGGTTTTAAGTATGTTAAACAATAAGTATAATATGTATTCTAAGTGGAGTATTGTACATTCAAACTAGATATGAACATATACAATTATTATAAGGACAGAAATCTAACCGTTTGATCAAAAGCAGCAATTCCTTCAGTGTCCAAGAGCAAAAGATTATACTCAGTTCCATCAAGGGCAGTTCGCTTCAGTGGAGCACTCCACATCCAAAGTCCCTTGGTGCAAGGTCGATGAGTGGAAGCTACTTGAAACCCACCGCAAGTCCCAAGAAGCTACCAACAAGAAAAGATACGAATGGTTTTGGACATCAGCACACAGGAAAAATAAGTTTGGACCAAAAAATTTCTTAATGAAACTACAGCTAGTAAAGCCCATACAGTACAAACCAAATGATAAATAAATTATTAAACTTAACAAAAAAGAACAAGAACAAAGGAAGAAACAAACTGCCATTAGTTTATAATACAGTACACCTGATGAGTATTATAACTAACAAATATTTACAAAAAAGACCTGAGTGTAAATAAATTTTCAAAGGTTTAGTATGAAACTATCAAAATGTTAAAATGTATTAGCATATTAAGCATAAGCATTTTAGTTGTTAAGGAATAAGGATATGAACCAATATACCAACAAAAGTTTAAAGAACTAGTCCGAACTGATCAGTTTTTCTCGTTCGGACCAGTCTAGTGAATGTTCAATATGAATGATACACTAAGACCACTTGGCAAGCTTCCAAAGACAATTTTTTAGTTATTTGGAATCTTTTCTAGACAACAAATAGTTATACAAGTTCCTATCCCCGTTACAGTTCCAACAATTTGCTAAGCATGTAGATATGAACATGTCATTATCACGTGCCATGGGACAAGTTCCATACATGAGAATCTCAAAACAATGATGTTTCTTAAGTGGTATGTTGCCTCTATAATGTTCTAAGTTCTAACAACAAACACCACTCATTTTGGATGTAATATGGGCTCCTAGTAAGTTAATCATAGTTGAGAAGCTCATATTAATAAAGTGAGATACTATTCATCAACATATCTTTATCATTTTCTTTTAATGAAATTCAATTTCACTCTTGTTGCAACTTTGTTATAAAAAAAAGAAAAAATTATAAATCTAACTAATTTAACAGGTCTTGTGGGAAGAAATCAATGCGATAAGGCTGGTTCAAAATCCGCTTGAGGTAGGCAGGAAATGTTTTGCCTGGGCGGAGTGCCTATAACCTTTGCTAATGAACTAATGATTGCTAGGAGGATAAGATAAATGCTTGGGTTTCATTGTTTGTTGTGTTTATCTGTAAATGGGAGTATTTTGATAAGGTAACCACCCCTCTAACATAGCCAAAATAAATCAAGTTCGGGGTAATACTTCCACCTACAGCTTGTATTGAGCAGCTATCCATCTTACTCATTTTAAATGAAATAAAACCATCAACCGAGGGATGAAGCAAGCAAGTTAAAAAAAGCGAACCTGGTTGAGAAGATAACTTTTGCCCTGGCGAGCGTGGCCGCAAACGGTAACAACGCCGATAGGGCCTTTGACGAGATGAAGGGCAGCGACGGCCTCCGGGTCCATATGGAACTTGCCCTTTTCGTCACAGAATACAAGGCGGAGGGGCCGGCCAGGCCCCGGCCGACCCGCGGCAGATGAAACGCTAGGGCTTGGGCTAGGGTTCCGAGGGTCGGATTACAGGGAAGACCCCTTCTCCTTGGACGAAGAAGAGGAAGGCGAGGGGGCCCCGCGGGGCGCAGAGGCCGAGCAACTTCATCATTTTTCTTCTCCCTCCCTCCCTCCCTGTGTTTCAATTTCTTAGTGAGGAAGAAGACGGAGGAGGTAAACGAAGGGACCTGCGTTCTTTTCACGCTCCCACTGTTTCGTAGTGGTTTAACCGCTTTAGGGTGCGTTTTGCAGGGCGGAATAATTCACTGCCCAGCTAAGCTACTCAAATCGGTTGTTCAAATTTTCTGGCACTTCTGCTGCACCAACCATTTCAATCTTTGGAAAAATGTCTCCACGGAAAGCCGATAAAACCCAGCTTTCCGCTTGTGCGTCCGCTGTCCGGAATAAAGCAAGAGGATGAGGGTTCGAACCCCACCCCATGTATATTCATTCTCTAAACAATTTTATACATACAATTTTATAAAATAATATCTTTATAAATAAAATATTTATAAAATAATAATCTTTACAACTAAAAATCCTTATAAATAATAATATTTATAAAATAATAATATTTTTATAAAATAATATATTTATAAAATAATAATTTTTATAAATAAAATGTTTATAAATAATAATCTTTATAAATCAAAATATTTGTAAAATAAAAATTTACTCATCCTGTTTACCTGATCCACAAAGTTCTGTGAATTCAAAATAATCATATATATTACTTTGAGATTGTTTATATTGCTACAGAAAAAAAATTTACTACACAATATAGGCCCGATCCACTAATTCATGAGCAACTAAACTGGGCTATATAAAGATCGGCCCAAATAGGTCTAAACAGATCTATAAACCCATTAAAATGCTTTCTACCTCTTTTATGTACACAACAATAACTTTTAATTTTCTTACAATTAACATTTAATGAATTAAATAAATAATTATTACATTATGAATTTCTCTTCATCAAGATTAATTCACACGTGACAAATTACCACACGATTCATTGAACTTCTACATGCAATCTAGATTAAACGACATCCAAGTTTCCTAATTTCTTCTCACAGAACTTTTGATGGTTAACTTGACCTCATCCTTGTGACTTTTCTTAGTTGACTGACCTTGACATTGACTATTTAAGAGTTTGTCTCTTAGTTGAGGAGTTAACCTCACTAGTCAACTTAACTTTAATCTTTGATTTCATTAATCCAGTGAGCTCAACCTTGGCTCTCATTAGTCAATAGTGTTTGATGAGCGCCAACCACTCATATCATTGCTAATTGATCTAACCTAATCACCTAATGAGTTGAGGGCTTAAGTGCTCTACTACTATTAACTCATGTAATAGTTGATAGGATTGTTCATGATTCAGTTTCACTAATAGTTTGGACCGGTCTGGTGAAGGTCCGGACCGGACCATGCAAACGGAGCAGCAGATCGAGTGACAGCGGAGAAGGAGAGGAAGGAGAAGAAAGGAGGAGAGGAAAAAGAGGAAGGAGTGGCGGGCGGGCGGCGGTCCGAACCGGACCACAGCGGATCAAGGGGTAATAGGAGAAGGAGAAGAAGAGGAGAGGAAGTTTAGCAGGCGACGGCAGGGCAAGCAGTGAATGGCGCCGCTCGCCGAGATTTTTTTCCCCCTTCTCTTCTTTCCCTTCTTCTTTCTCTTCCTCTTCTTTTATTCTTCAGCTGCTTTGCCGATTCCACCGAATTTTTGTCCAGTATGACCGGAATGTACCGGTCCGACCAGCAACTAGTACATCCAATCGGATTGGAACTTCGAACATTGATACCAACAAAGCAGCTAAAACAAAAAAAAAATATGAGGAAATTCATTAAATAATTGAACGGAAAATATGGTTTTTTCCTTAACAATGCCTTCTGCAACTGTAATACAAAATTTGAAGAACTGAAAAAAAAGTAGCCCAAAAGAGTCCTACGTGAAAAACTCAGGCCAGATATGACAAGGAGGAAAATAATAGGTTTAACAGCTATGTTGGAGCACCTAATGCTAGAGTGCTCAAAGTTACCGAGCCAGGAGAAGATTATCTTCTTCAAATTACATATATATTTTAAAAAATAAAAACAGTGAACAAAATAACTCAGTTTAAGTTAGTCATCTAAAATTCTTATATAGTCTTCACAAGCTTCTTATTGACTCTCAGCAAAAAAAACCCTTACTTTATAGATACAAGAACTAGCCTCCTGAAATTGAGCATATTGGCTTCTCAAGGTTCATAATTCATAGGTTGGGTTTGGATATAAAGTTATGGGTAACCGGTATCCAACTAAAAATAGAAAGGAAGTTATAATTTACCACAAAATTCTTAATAAAATAAACTAAAAATTAATCATTATATAAATATATATAATTATTTTTTAAAAATTATAAAAGTATACTTTATAAAAAGTGTGATAAAAGGAAAGATTAAAGGTTTATCTTGATTGAATGGGGTAGCCATTTAAATATTTGGATGAGGTGGGTACTTAACTCAAGTTTTTAGCTAATTTGGGTATCAAGTTTATATAATCAAGTTGGTTTCAAGTTCAAGGTACAAAACCGATACGCCTAGTAACTAATGGAGAAGCAAGGCATGAAGAAGGGTTGTGCTAGTGCTGGTTTGATAAGTAGGTAAACTGATTGACATCCAATACCACAAGTTAGCATCGTTCAATATGAATGATACACTAAGACCACTAGGGAAGCTTCCAAAGGCAATTTTTTAGTTATTTGGAATCTTTTCTAGACAACAAATAGTTATACTAGTTCCCATCCCCGTTACAGTTCCAGCAATTTGCTAAGCATGTAGATATGAACATGTCATTATCACGTGCCATGGGACAAGTTTCATACATGAGAATCTCAAAACAATGATGTTTCTTAAGTGGTATGTTGCCTCTATAATGTTCTAAGTTCTAACAACAAACACCACTCATTTTGGATGTAATATGGGCTCCTAGTAAGTTAATCATAGTTGAGAAGCTCATATTAATAACTGAGATACTATTGATCAACATATCTTTATCATTTTCTTTTAATGAAATTCAATTTCACTCTTGTTGCAACATTGTTAAAAAAAAAAGAAAAAATTGCAAATCTAACTAATTTAACAGGTCTTGTGGGAAGAAATAAATGCGGTAAGGCTTCGTTTGGAGTTGTGGGCGCGCTGCTTATGCGGGCGCGGCCCACTATTTTTAATAATTTCTATTGTTTGGCCAGCGCTTCTCAGGATGCGCCAGAGAAGTTTTACTGTACACGACAATCGGTGAGATGCAAGCTTCTCGCGCCCGCTCGCCGCTGCAGTTCAAAAAAAATAAAATTCCTCTTTGCCCACTGAAGCGCTCCCCCACCCTTGCGCCCGGCCCCTCTGCCTCGCCTCGCCGCATCATCTTCCATCTGTCTAAAGCTTCCACCAAACTCCAAAGCTCCAAAGCTTCGATTCTTCCGCTGAATCAAGCTTCGATCCTTCCGCTGAATCGAGCTTTGATCCTTCTGCCAAAACTCCCTCTGCCTCGCCGCATCAGCTCCTCTTCCGCCGAAGCCAAAGGATGACCGCTTCCCTCTCCACCGCCAAGCTCGTCGCCCTCATACCCCTATCTTGCGGCGGAAGCCAAAAGATGGCTGCTTCCCTCTCCACCGCCAAGCTCGTCGCCCCCATACCCCTATCCTGTGTTGCCATCCGCCTCCTCCCTGCTGCTGCCACTTGATTCGCCCGCCGCCTCCCAACCACTGCCCTTTTCCTCCGAATCCATCCCTGCCGCTCGGCTTTCGCCCCCCCCTCTTCGGTCTCTGGCCCAGCCACCACCGCCACCATCTCTATCGGCGACAAGCTCCCTGAGGCCGCCCTCTCCTACTTTTTACAACTCTTTCTACAGCTCTTTTACAACTTTTTTATAATTATTTATTACAACGTTTATCCATTGTTGCTTCCGCCTGCACTTCCAAGACTTTGTTCATCATCATCCGATGAAGTTGAATGACCACCTTTATCTTGAAGACGATCTTCAGCATCTAGCCAATCTTTAAGACAAATACACATTTCCACGCTTTCTTCGTTCATTCGGCTTCGCTTCTCGTCCAGCACCCTGCCGCCTGCACTAAAACAAGACTCTGATGCCACAGTAGACACTGGAGGAATTAGTAGATCACGTGCCATGGCAGAAACCACAGGATATGATTTTCCTTGTGATCTCCACCATGATAAAATATCAAAATTATCTATTTGTTCTTCTGTGAGTAAAGATGTATGATTATTTTCTAAAAAAAATGTTAATTCATTAAAATTACTAGATCGACTTGCTGATGTTCCTTTTCTATTTAAAATTGTGCGTATTCTTCCTGTAATATTTTTACTACTAGTAGATACATTAGTTTGAGAGGATGTTGGATTCATTGTATTTCCAAATTTTAAATCATAAATATTATACATTTCATCTAATAAGGTAGAAACTTCAATTTTTTTCTCATCTACTCCTTCAAGTTCCATATTTTTATAATATTCATCTAATAAAATATGAACACCTTCTAATTTTAATCTAGGATCCATAATTGAAGCTAAACAATATAAAGGAGATATATTTTTCTAATATTTTTTAAATTTTGTTTCCATTTTAAAAATTACTTGAAAAATATTTTCATCATGTCTATATTGAGAAAACATTTCACTAATTAAAACTAAATGTTCTAAAATTAAACATGATGTAGGATAATAAACACCAGATAAATGAGTGCTAGCATTATAAAAAATTTCTAAAATATTATGTAATAACTTTGCTTTATCCCAATCATTTTCTTCAATATTTCCATCAGGCATTCTTTCATTATAAAATAATGTAAGAGGATCCTTAAATGGAAAACATGTTGTTAGCATATCATAAGTAGAATTCCATCGTGTTTTAATATCAAGTTTAATTTTTTTATATGACAAACCATAAGATTTACATATTTGTCTAAAATCTTGATTTCTAGAAGTAGAAGAAGTAACAAATCTAACAGCATTTCTTAATTTAGTTACATGTTCATCTACTTCTCCTATTCCATCTTGAACACATAAGTTTAGAATATAGCATGCACATCGTATATGAAAAAAAGCACCATTAAATATTGGATTTAACAATCTTTTTAATTTATCAATTGCACTATCATTATTACTTGCATTATCAAAACTAATTGCAAAAATTTTATTAATTATATTATATGAATGTAAAATGCTATGAAATTGTCTAACTATAGCATTTGCAGTATGAGGATATTCAAAAATTTTAAATGCAATAATTCTTTTTTGTATAAAAAATTCACTATCTATCCAATGTGCCGTAATACACATGTATGACTGATCAGAATGATTACTGGTCCAAATATCAGATGTTAAAGAAATACAAGAAGTTAATGTAATTAAAACTTGTAAAAGATTAGTTTTATATTCAGAAAAAAATTTTATAGCATCCCTACGCATGGTTTGTCTACTTACTTTTTTATATTTAGGTTGTAGTGATTTATGTATAAATTTTTCAAATTTATAATTTTCTGCTAAAGAAAATGGTTGTTCATCCCAAACAATAAATTTAGCTAATTCTTTTCTAAGAACTTCAGTAGAATAATTAAAAATTTCAAAAGAACTAGAGGAAAGATTTAGAGTAGCCTGTGCACGATCGATTTGAGTTTGATGGCTTCTGATGTGGCGAGTCAAATGACCAGTTCCACCCGATGATTTGCAAGTCAAGACTTTTTTGCACTTTTTGCAGCTGGCTCTTTCTTCGCCGTTAATCATCACCACATCGAAGCTCTTCCAAACGTCGCTCGTGCGTTTTCTTGAGCCCGACACAGTAGACTCATGAGGGTTTGCACTGCATCCCTCCTCTCCCTGCATAGTGTTAGTAGGCTCAAATTCAACATGATCTTGCTGTTGTTGATTTGGGTCGTAAGGCGGAGGGTTGGCATCTTGATCAGGTGGCATAACGGGGGTAGTACTAGTCCCTATTAGCTCCTGCTGTATTGCCTCAAGCTCCCATGGCAAAAAATCCCATGTATTGTTAAATCCCGCCATTAATTCTACATATAATATTAAAAGTTAGCCAAAAAATTTATAAAATAAGATTAAATACTTACTAATAATAAATTATACATTAAAAAATTACCTTATCACGTGTTTGAAGATCGCTTAGTAAGAACTAAGAAGTTGAGGTTTCAGCTTTCAACAACCTTAACTTAAACATAATTATGAAAAAAAATTTATATTAGAATAATTTAAATTTAAGTACAATTACATTATAAAAGACTAAAAGTAAATTAATTTACTACTTACTTGATCTTCTCCACGTGACTAGACCGAGGGAGCTTTGAAATCTTGATTACTAGATCGAGGGAGCTTTGAAATCTTAATCTTTTTTTCTAAAAGATTAAGAGAGTATTAAGAGAGAATGAGAAATTAATCCAAAGTTAATTGGAAACTTGTGTGAAGAAATGAGAGGGTTGGGGGGTCAATTTATAGGGATGAATTGGGTATAAATTTATATATTTATCCCCTATTTTTAATTATTAAAAGGGGCTAAAATGGTAATTTTATAACATAAAGACAATTATATCCCTAACTTTTAAATTTTTTCAAACCGTTATAGGGCTATTTGGGTAAAAACGCATGCTAAATTCAAATTTTCGAACGTTGCCGCCCAAATTACTCGTGTCGTGCCGGGCACGGTTCCGTGCCGTGCCTGGCCCGGCCCGGCCCGCCTACGGGCCGTGCCTGGCCCGGCCCGCCTACGGGCCGTGCCTGGCCCGGCCCGCGGGCCGCGAACCTCCGGCCCAGCACGGCCCGAGACGGGCCACGGGCCGCCCGCGGCCCGTTGACTTGGCAACGGGCCGGGCCGTGCCCGGCCCGTGTCGTGCCGGGCCGGCCCGTGTCGTGCCGGGCCGGCCCGTGTCGTGCCGGGCCGGCCCGTTGGCCACCTCTAAAGATAGCTAGGCCACTAACAGATTTACTGAAGAAGGATGCTTTTAGATGGAACATTGAGGTGCACCAGGCCATTGATAAATTAAAGACCATTATGACAACGGCACCAGTCCTGGCGCTCCCAAACTTCCGGTGCTTGTTTATTATTGAGTGTGACGGGTCCGGCCGAGGGATAGGTGCGGTTTTAATGCAAGAGGGCCGGCCGGTGGCATATTTCAGCAAGGGTCTCTCGGATCGGAACCTTGCAGAGTCAACATATGAAAAAGATCTTATGGCTTTGGTCTTAGCGGTGCAACATTGGAGACCCTATTTGCTAGGTCACCACTTCCAGATTTTAACAGACTAAAAGGCCTTGCGACACTTGTTGCAGCAACGTATTGTCACGCCCGATCAGCAACAGTGGTTGGTTAAATTATTGGACTATGACTATGAGATTAAATATAAGGCTGGAAACACCAACCAAGCAGCGGATGCACTCTCACGAGTTTCAAGAGACCCAGTGCTAATGGTCATATCTTTACCAGTGTGGGAAGATTTACCGCAGATACTAAAAGAGGTGCATGAGGATCCAGTTTTAAAAAAGATAATTCAGGACATCACAAAAGATGCCAATGCTCACCCTCATTATCGTTTGGACAGGGGCGATTACTGTATCAGAGTCGGTTAGTACTTCCGGCCAACTCGCCATGGATCCAAAAAATCCTTCAGGAATTTCATAGCACAGCCATAGGGGGCCATTCGAGGGCTTACCGGACTTATGGTCGCCTAGCAGACAGTGTTTATTGGCGCGGCATGCGGAAGAAGGTTGACAAGTTTGTAGCGGAGTGTGACACGTGTCAGAGAAAGAAGTACCAGGCCACTTCACCTGCCGGGCTTCTTCAACCCCTATCCATACCGGATGCAGTATGGGAAGACATTGCGATGGACTTTATCACCGGCTTACCTCGATTCCGAGGGAAGGACGCGATCCTTGTGGTGGTAGATCGACTTTCTAAGTACGCACACTTTATTCTCATTCGCCATCCGTATGTGGCCAGCAAGGTGGCTAAAATTTTCATGAAGGAGATAGTGCGCTTGCATGGAATTCTGCGTACTAATGTGAGTGACAGAGATCCTATCTTTATTAGTCATTTTTGGCAGGAACTTGAATAGTTCCTGGGAACTACTCTGACGATGAGTTCCGCGTATCACCCGGAGACAGATGGGCAGTCGGAGGTGCTTAACAGATGTCTTGAAACTTGTGTTGTTTCGCCTCTGACCAGCCGCGCACATGGGCGCGTTGGCTTCCCTGGGCGGAATACTGGTACAACACAAGCTTTCAATCGGCTGCAGGCAAGACACTATTTGAGACAGTCTATGGCCAGCCGGTTCCTACTGTCCTACGTTTTGGTCCGGGAGAATCTTCTGTAGAGTCGGTGACGCATGAGTTGGTGAACCGAGATGAAGCACTCCGCCAGTTAAAATATAACCTTGAACGGGCTCAACAGCGAATGAGTAAGTATACTAACGCTAAACATCGTGATGTCTCCTTTCAGGTGGGAGATCTTGTTTTCAACAAGCTTCGACCTCATCGTCAGCACACTATCGTCAGGCGTGTCAATGCTAAATTAGTGGCGCGTTACTATGGACCGTTCCAGATATTAAGCCGGGTTGGAGAGGTGGCATATCGGCTTTCTCTTCCGCAAGCTTCTAGAGTTCATCCCGTATTCCACGCATCCCAACTTAAGAAGGCGGTGGGGGACTATGCTGCGTCGGGACCACTCCTCCCTGATTTGGACTCTGAAGACGAAACCGGAGCGGAGCCGGAGGCAATCCTAGCTACACGTTGCATCACTCGCTAAAGGGCTCTCATATCTCAATGGTTAATTTAATGGCGTGCCAAGTCATCCGAGGAGGCCACGTGGGAGGACGAGGTACTTATTCGCGCACAGTTCCCAGAATTTGTGGCTAGTCTTGGGGACAAGACTACTTCTGGAGGGGGACGAATTGATACGGACGGACCGGCCCAGGCCCAGTGGAGAGTTTACACTAGGCGGGGGCCCAGGCCCGCGTAGTGAGAGAGGGGATTGTAATAAGGGTCATTGAGAGAAGAAGGGGGACATCTATTGTGTGAGGAACTTGTGTATTGGAACCCTAATTTTTCTCATCGTGACGGCGATTTGAGGGACGATCGAGTGCGATCGTATCATCAGCTATCCATCTTACTCATTTCAAATGAAATAAAACCATCAACCGAGGGATAAAGCGAGCAAGTTAAAAAAAGTGAACCTGGTTGAGAAGATAACTTTTGCCCTGGCGAGCGCGGCCGCAAACGGTAACAACGCCGATAGGGCCTTTGACTAGATGAAGGGCAGCGACGGCCTCCGGGTCCATATCGAACTTGCCCTTTTCGTCACAGAATACAAGGCGGAGGGGCCAGCAGGAGATGAAATGCTAGGGCTTGGGCTAGGGTTCCGAGGGTCGGATTACAGGGAAGACCCCTTCTCCTTGGACGAAGAAGAGGAAGGCGAGGGGGCCCCGTGGAGGCCGAGCAACTTCATCCCTCCCTCCCTCCCTGTGTTTCAATTTCTTAGCGAGGAAGAAAACGGAGGAGGTAAACGAAGGGACCTGCGTTCTTTTCACGCTCCCACTGTTTCGTAGCGGTTTAACCGCTTTAGGGTGCGTTTGGCAGGGCGGAATGATTCGCTGCCCAGCTAAGCTACTCAAATCGGTTGATCAAATTTTCTGGTGCTTCTGCTGCACCGACCACTCCAATCTTTGGAAGAATGTCTCCACGGAAAGCCGATAAAACCCAGCTTTCCACTTGTGCGTCCGCTGTCCGAAATAAAGCAAGAGGATGAGGGTTCGAACCCCACCCCATGTATATTCATTCTCTAAACAATTTTATGAAATAATATATAAAACCTTTATAAAATAATAATCTTTACAAATAATAATATTTATGAAATAATAATCTTTACAACTAAAAATCCTTATAACGTTGGATGGCCCTGGATACCACATTATATTTCTTCCTCCAAATCACTAGATTTACCACCCAACATAGTCAACATCAATACATGCTTCAATTCTAACAAGTCAATTCTTTGTCTATACTAGTCCTTTCCCTAGAGATCTTTTGATATATTGTAGAAATTGGGTTGCATCCTAGTAATATTATCTTGGCTTTCATACAAACTAACTAATAACTCCTTGAACATATGAAATATCAAATCTTGTGACCGTGAGATAATTAAACTTTCCTACAAGGCATCTATACCTAGTAGCATCAACATAATCAAATTCCTTATTGTTATAATATTTCTGGTCACAAATCATTAGTGTTTCCACAGGCTTGCAATAGATCCTTTGTCTTTTCAAGTGATCCACCGCATACCTACATTGTGACAATGAAATGTCCTTTCCCTTGTATGCGATTTCCAACCTAAAAAATACTTTGGTTTCTTTAGGTCCTTGAGTGTAAACTAGGATTGTAAATACAATTTAGTTATAGATATACCCTTAAGAGTTGCTTCCTGAGAAGGTCCTCGACATATATAACAAGAAGTATTATACTTCATCTAAGTGTCATATATATAATCTAAGGGTCATATATATATATATATATATATATATATATGACACTTATGTATATTAGTGATTAGTTTTACAATGTTGAAATCATGCTCAAGGACTTCGCTTTAGTTCATATATTGCTTTGTGTAATCAAACCAACTCCCTTTGAGCAACATAAAGTGGCAGTTCCTCCATGTAAACATACTTTGAAAGATCTCCTTAAAGAAACACATTTTTTATGTTCATGTGATGGAGCTCTCAATCACAATTGATGTCCAATGAAAGCAAAACTCTAATAGAGACTAGTGTTATTAAATTGTGATTATAGAATTTTTGCATTACAAATTTTCACCATTCCACAATACAATGCTTGTAGCGGGAATAACAAATGAGAATGAATTTTTTTTTTTTGTCTTTGTTTAGTGTTTTCAGTATTTTAATTTTAACTTTGTCTTTGTTTAGTGTCTCATTTTCATATTTGGAGTTTGAAAAATTAAACTTATAACATAAATTGAGTTAGTAATATGTCTCCTTTCTTTATACAGCTTATTTTATTTTTATGCAGCTTGTTTTTATTTGAATATAGCTTAATTTTTTTATATATAAAACATATGTTCCAACCGCTATATGGCTTCCTTTATTTTGGTGACGCTATTTGTTATATCTAATTGTGGATTTTTGGCTTTTTGCTATTTTTTGCAATCCGCTATTGATAACCCTGATAGAGACAAAGCTACATGTGAGAATGTCAAAATAATCAATACCATATATTTGAGTAAAACCCTTGGCAACTATCTGAGCCTTGTATTTGTCTACTCCAAAGTTAAGGTTGTGTTTATGCTACAAGACACAATAGAGAGAGGAGTAACCAATTTTCATGTTCACCAAAAGATAAGGGCTTTGATTTCCTCATCCATGATAGTCTTCCACTCTGATATCAACGAAGCCTCAATATAGAGTGTGGCAAAGGCTCGATGACTAATGTATAGGATATATAGTTATACTCCATCTCCCATTCCAAAAGGTAATAAGGAGATCACTGGTTTTGAAGTGTGGACTTGTAAACAAAGACGGCATGATTGGGAGAGGAGCATGAGCACAACGGTGATAAACTAGAGGTGGTGGTGACTTAGGATTATGTGGAGCTGTGCAGAGCTAAGGAGGATTTTGATGAATAGTCAAGTGGTGTGGGAGCTAGAAGTAGCACACTAGGTATGGTGGATGTGGGGTGGTCATGAGATTGGGAATAATAAGGGGCGGACTTGCAAAGAGATACATCAACACTCATGAACAAACCACTTATGAGCAAAATCAAAGTAGCAATATCCCTTTTATATTTTAGAGTATCCAAAAAAGATATAATAAATTTCACCTGGACTCAGTTTGTCAAATTCATGCCCATGATGATGAACATAGCAGAGAAAACCAAAGTCTCTTAGCAAAAAAGGTACTAATAAAGGGAAGAGAATGAAAAAATGGAGACTTCTCTTGTAGTGTTGATAGGGTACCTGATCCATTAAATACGAGGTAGTGAGAATGGCATCTCCCTAGTGTGCAACATGCATGGAGTTTGCAAGCTACCTCTAGGAGATGATAATGTTTTCTACACCATTCGATTGAGAAGTGTAAGGCCATATGGTTTGCCACATGATTCACTAAGATGCATAAAGGAGATTAAATTTTAAATGAGTATACTCAAGAGCATTATTTGTACAAAGACTTTATAGAGATACGTTAAACTATGTTTTTTATTTCTACATCAAAAGTTCTCCTCTAACTGACTTTTCCAAAAGAAAGGCCAACATACTCGAGAATAATCATCAATAAAAATAACAAAATATCAATGACTACCCTTACTAGGAAGTAGGAACTGGACTTGAACACTATGTCTGAAACGGATGTATACTACTGCTATGATCAAAAAGCAAAAACGATGCCTATGATGTTTACCAAGTTGATGTGCATCACAATGAAACATAAGACCAGAGCGAAGAAACATAAATTGTTGAACTCTCAGGTGCTCTTATATTATTTTGATGGTACCAGGATCAACAAGACATCCTTGCCATATGTTGATAGTTATTAACCTGCACAAATCCTACATTCATACAATGCAGTATACAGCTGATAATTAAAACATTAGTTTGTTTCTTAAAAGTGCTTATGCTTCTAAAAAATGTTAACCAGTTTATTAACATAATTTGATAAAGATGCTACTGAATAACCAAAAAAATTTAAAAAAACATAGTAACACATGATAAAAACATAAAGGATATGACCAATGCGAGACCATATAAAGAATAAAAAATAAATTCTGCAATTCATTCAATATGATATTGTGAGTGGATTTAACTCATAAATAGCTAAGCATAAAACATATTACACACTAAATAATTAGCCTTTGTTTCCCATTAGAATGGTGGATGAACAAAAAACATCAAAGCTATTTCAGGAGGAAAATTGATCACTTAGCATATATTTTTCATGTTTGGTAAGTGAATAAAGAAACAAAACAGAGAAAGATTAATAAAAGAAGGAGAGTAATTGAGTAAATGGATTTTGACAAGGTGAAGATAGTATTCCCAAGTTGCAGATCAAACTTTCAAATTTTAAATTTCATACATATATCTGTATTGCACAAACAATCTTTATGCAAGCAAGCTACGGATGTAGGAACTCATAATATCTACTTCAGCAATCGAATTGAACAATATTACAATCTTAGTCTCAAGTTCCTAGCCTAACATCACTGCTACACCCATACATTCGATAAGTAACCCACTTCAAATTCTAGATAACAAAAATAATTAACTGTACTATCTTTGGGGTAGCAAAATAAAGTCCAAACTCTTATCGAAAATCTCTCAACTATAACCCAACGAAGCGTGAAAAAAGGAACAAAGAACTCAATCATGCACTTCCTAATGCCACCATGGGCGAGAGAAATTCGACGAAACGCCTCAAAGGTACGAGGCAGCATAAACTTTGGGGCGTGGTAGATCAGATTACCATCTTCCGGAGGACGCGGTCGTAGTGAGAGAAGGGCTGGGCGAGGGCGGCACCATGGGCGAGAGAAATTCGACGAAACGCCTCAAAGGTACGAGGCAGCATAAACTTTGGGGCGTGGTAGATCAGATTACCATCTTCCGGAGGACGCGGTCGTAGTGAGAGAAGGGTTGGGCGAGGGCGACAAAGACAACGGCCCCGCCGCCCTCGCCGGAGAGGGCGTGCTTCAAAAAATGGTGGAGGAGGAAGGCACCGCTCTGTTGGAATTAAGAGCACTTCTATGTTGGAATTAAGAGCACTTCTTCTATATAAGCATGTTAGAAGTAGAAAACTTGAGAGCTGCGTGATTAAGATTACTGTCATAAAGGCAATTTTCAGTATTTTGAAGTAGCCTTCAGGATTCAACAAGGCAGAAGAAAATCTGAGAAAACACAGGAGGAAAATCAATACACTATTCCTCTTTTTAAAGAAAATTGTCTAGGAAGCGGTTACCAAGGTGGTTACACCAAAAGGCACAGGTTACACTAAGGGACACAAGGCGGTTACACCAAGAGGTGCGGTTACGAGGTGTAATTAATTTTACACTCCACCCGTAATTATACCCCAAGCTTCCTCTTGTTTACAACTATAAAATATCTAACAATCCCCCACTAGTTGTAAACAATAATTTTCCTACCAGGTAATATTATAAATACAAGTGAGTATCTTTCGATTTGGACTGACAATTAGTGTAAACATCTTAAAGTGCTAACGAAGTTGAAAGTTTCAAAGATTGTACCTCGACTTCTTATGTTAGAATCAAAGACATTACACACATAATACTTCCCATGGTATTCTCAGAAACTTTCCTTCAATAAACCTTAACACTATTATATATGGCCATGTGTTAATCCCAAGGTAACGAACATTTATAAGAAAACCACAATTCTCTTATTGAAGCGACACCACTTCAACGTTCATATAGGTGGAGTTTCCACATTTGTCTCAGTTGCTATGGACACAATTATTTATAAACTCCATTAAGAGCCAATGCTCATCCTCAACTTCACGCAACTGTCAGCACTAGTACTTGAATTGTAAATCAACTAAGTATAGGACTTTCTAGTGCTCACAAGCACATAACTATGACTTGTTATTACCCAATGTACTTTATAATTAGTAATTTACTAATTTAAAGTTGGGTTACTATCATAGGTGCTTAATTTAATAATTTAAGTCTCATACTATGAGTAGTATTCCTCACTGAATCCCTGTTAAGAGGTTTAGTGAGAGGATCGGCTAGATTATTTCCCGATCTCACATATATTATGGTGATCACCCCACTAGTAATTAACTCTCTGACATATGCATGTCTCATGCCAAGATGTCTAGACTTTCCATTATTCACTTCATTATAAGCACTAGACATTGTAGCTTGGCTATCACAGTGCAAAGAAATGGCTGCCATTGGTTGTGGCCACAACTCAATATCCATTAAAAGATTCTGCAACCATTCAACTTCTTTGCCTGCAGCAGCAAGGGCTATAAACTCTGATTCCATAGTAGAATGTGCAATGCAAATTTGCTTCTTAGAAGCCCAACTTATAGCCCCACCACCTAACATGAAAATCCACCCCCGAGGTGGCTTTACTTTCATGATTATTGGTTAACCAACTTGCATCACAATACCCTTCTAGCACACATGGATAATCACTGTATACAAGACTTAGCTCTCTTGTATTCTTTAAATATCCAAGTATTCTTGATAGCTTTCCAATGATCTGTGCTAGGTTTACTTGTAAACCTTGATAATATGCACACAGCATAAGCAATGTCAGGCCTTGTACAATGCATAGCATACATTAGGCTACCAATGACACTTGCATAATTTAATTGATCAATAACTCTCTCATTGTTTTCTGATAATTTTAGACTTGAGTCAAATGGAGTATTAGCATCCTTTATACCCAGATACTTGAACTTATCAAGCATCTTATCAATGTAATGACACTGAGATAAGGAATATCCACTAATATGTTTCTTTATTTTAATTCCCAATATTGTATCTACTTCACCCAAATCTTTCATTTGAAAGATTGAATTTAGATACAATTTTGTTTCTCTTATTCCTTTCTCATTTGTGCTAAATATTAGCATGTCATCAACGTATAAACATAAGAATACTCTATACTCTTTTGTTGACTTGTGATAGATACACTTGTCAACTGCATTGTGTCTGAAGTTATGTGAGAGAATTACTGAATCAAATCTCTTGTGTCATTCCTTTGGAGCTTGTTTCAATCCATAGATTGATTTAGCTAGTTTACATACTTTATCCTCATTACCTGGAGGCACGAAACCTTCAGGTTGCTCCATATAAACTTCTTCAAAAAGTTCACCATTTAAGAAGGTCGTCTTAACATCCATTTGATGCACACATAGCTTATTAATTGAAGCTAAAGCAAATAATAATCGAACGGATGTTATTCTAGCTACTGGAGCATATGTATCAAAGTAATCAACACCTTCCTTTTGTTTGAATCCTTTAGCTACCAATCTAGCTTTATAGGTGTGTATACAACCATCAGGTCTATATTTCTTTTTAAAGACCCACTTACATCCAATTTCTTTGGATCTAGGTGGTAAATCCACAAGAACCCATGTCCCATTTAACATTATTGAGTCCATTTCATCACAAATAGCTTCTTTCCATAAAGAAGCATCTCTTGAAGCCATTGCTTCACAATATGATTTGAGCTCATTCTCTAAATTGCATATCATGGATGTTTTATTCACAATTTTTGTTCTATCTCCTTCAACAAGGAAAATTAATGAATCAGGTGAAACAAAGTCTTTATCTAAATGTTTTTCAGTTCTTATTCTTTGACTTCTTCTTGGTTCACTTGGTTCATTAATTTCTTTCCTTTTCTTCTCAACCCTTACATCATAGGAGCTTGATGCCAAACTAGGTTGAGTCTCTTTTGCATTACTTATAAATTTATCTTCAAAGAACTCAACATGAATTGATTCAACAATTATGTTGGAGTCAATGTTTAATAATCTATAAGCTTCGGAATTTTGAGCATATCCAACAAATATGCTTTTAATTCCCCTTGGTCCTAACTTTGACTTATGTGGCTCAGGTGTTTTGTAGAAAGCAACACACCCCCACACTTTAAAATAATTTAAGTTAGGTTTTCTCCCATTATTCCAAAGTTCATATGGTGAAGCCTTAAACTTCTTAAAAGGGATCCTGTTATAAATATGACAAGTTGTTAACAAAGCTTCTCCCCAAAGAGTGAAAGGTAACTTAGCATTTAATAGCATGGCATTAACCATGTCTACCAAAGATCTGTTTTTCCTTTCAGCAACCTCATTCTGTTGAGGTGTATAGGGAGCAGTCCTTTGATGAACAATGCCATAATTATCACAGAAAGAGTTAAATATATCAGCAAAGTATTCACCACCTCTATCTGTTCTAAGGATTTTGATTTTTGTTCCCTTTTGGTTTTCAACTAATGATTTGTATTCCTTGAATTTATCAAAAGGCTTCATATTTGGTTCTCATTAAGTAAACATATGTGAATCTAGAAAAGTCATCTATAAAAGTTATGAAATATCTTTTACCACCTCTAGTTAATTGACCATTCAATTCACATATATCAGAGTGTACTAGTTCAAGCAAGATAGATTTTCTTTCAACTTTAAGAAAGGTTTTCTTAGTCATTTTTGATTCTACACAAATATCACATTTTCCAATATAATCATCTATGCTAGATATATAGTTATGCTTTGACATGTAATGTAAATAACCATAGTTTAAATGTCCTAGTCTAGCATGCCATAAAAAAGAAGAGTCAACAGTATAAACAACAACTTGATTCATTTCATTAACTGATAATTTGAACATGCCATCCATAGAGTATCCTTTACCCACAAATATCTCATTCTTAGTTACAATAACTTTGTCAGCCTCTAGAACAATTTTAAAGCCATTCTTACATAACAGGCTTGCAGAAACCAAATTCTTTCTTAGATCAGGTACATGAAACACATTAATTAATGTAAGTTTCTTTCTAGAGGTGAAATTGAGTTCCACACTCCCTTTGCCCATAACATTGGCAGCTACATGGTTACCCATCAGCACTTCTTCAGGATCTTTCAACTCATTGTATACTTTAAACAATGATTTGTTGTTGCAAACATGAATGGTGGCACCTGAGTCCAGCCACCAACCTTTGGATACAGTTACAGAAGCCATATGGGGTTCTGTGATTATTGCAACAAATTCCATATTATCAGTTTCAACCACATTTGTTTTATGGATGCCCATACCTGAAGTGCCATTATTTCTTGTCATGTTCTTTTTGTACCTGCACTTTTTTATGTAATGCCCCTTCTTTCCACAATTAAAACATGGGCGATTCTTTTTGACATTGTAATTGTTCACAGGCTTCTTGAAGAATTTTTTTCTTCACATTAGGATTATTTCGAGGACCACCAGAGGGTACCCCCACATTTGGGGCAACAGATATTTGGTTCACTCTTGAACCCAAAATCAGTTCATCTCTGGTCCTGTTCTCACATTCAATTTGTAAATGAGTAATAAATTGTTCAATTGAATAGTTCTCAGTAGAATATAGAATCTTCCTTCTATAGTCATTCCAAGTAGTTGGGAGTTTAGACAATATTGCTCCTACTTGAATTGCATCAGGAATTTTAATTTGCAATTCACCCATTTGGGAAACAAGGATCTCTAGTTCTCTTACTTGGTCCATAATTGGCATATTTTCAGAAAAATTGAATTCGAAGTACTTTAGTGCCAAAAATCTATCTGTACCTTGCTTTATGTGCTTGTATTTGGATTCAAGTGCATCCCATACCTCTTTAGGCGACTTGTAGTCGCGGTACACATCATACAGTCTACTGGTGAGAGAGTTGAGGATGTATCATCTACAAAGCATTTTATCAGTCTCCCTTTTCGCCTTATCTGTAGCCAATTTGGTGTTCGCAACATTTGAATCCGTAGGTCTAACTTCTGGAATTGGTGGCAAGTCCGAATCTAGAAGATAGTAGAGATTCAACGCAGTGAGAAGCCAAGACATCCTGTCTTGCCAGCAAGTGTAGTTCGTCCCATCAAAACAATCAAGTTTGAAAGTTTCCTCTTGAAATTGCACTTTCACATTTGGGTTTAGATCTGCCTCCATGGAAGAAGATTGCCTTTAGAATTGTTGGAATTAAGAGCACTTCTTCAACCTGTAGAAGTATGTTGGAAGCAGAAAACTTGAGAGCCTTGAGGCGTGATTAAGATCACTGTCCTAAAGGCAATTTCCAGTATTTTGGAGTAGCCTTCAAGATTCAACAAGGCAGGAGAGAATCTGAGAAAACGCAAGAGGAAAATCAACACACTATTCCTCTTTTTAAAGAAAATTGTTCAGGAAGCGGTTACCAAGGTGGTTACACCAAAAGGCACAAGGTGGTTACACTAAGGGACACAAGGCGGTTACACCAAGAGGTGCGGTTACGGGGTGTAATTAATTTTACACCCCACCCGTAATTATACCTCAAGCTTCCTCTTGTTTACAACTATAAAATATCTAACACGCTTGTATCGACACAGTCCTGGACGAGGGCGATGCGCCACGGAATGCGGCCGCCGCGCCCGAGCCCCAATTCGGAGGTTGGGAGGAAAAAAATTTCTAGTGAAGGACCCAATATAAAGGACCCAACATAGGGAAACTTATATTGGGTCCTTTGTTTTTACATTAAAAATATTTTAAAAAATGATCTACATATTTTAAGTTTTTCAATGGTACCAATATTGTTATAGAAAAAATCACGCACTATGAAAAATTAATAAATATATTATCATACAAATTTCTACGATATTATTATCGTAGAAATTTCTTATCGTGCATGATTTTTTTATAACAATATTGGTACCATTGAAAAACTTAGAATGTGTAGATTATTTCTTTATAATTTTTTTTCAAAAAAATATTTTTAGTATAAAAATAAAGGACCCAACATAAGTTTCCCTATGTTAGGTTCTTCACTAGAAAATTTTCTCGGTTGGGAGCGGGTAGAGAAAGAAAAGGGTTCATCTCACCCCACCTCGCCCACTGCTCTGCATTGCACTAAGTGGTTGTCCAATTTAATGGTGGCCGATACAGGCCCAAATTGCCTGGCCCAATAGATCTATTCGATCACGGCCCATTTGAATTGTGGCTCCGTATATCACGAGCGTGTTTTCTAAAATTCCATATATTCCAAAAATTCACTGTTTGCCATTGATTAGTATTAGTCTAGATCTCGAGAAATAGGGAAAAGACTGCTAATGCTAATGCTAATGCTAATACTAATATTAATATTAATATTAATACTAATACTAATACTAATACTAAAACTTAGAATGTGTAGATTATTTCTTTATAATTTTTTTTCAAAAAAATATTTTTAGTATAAAAATAAAGGACCCAACATAAGTTTCCCTATGTTAGGTTCTTCACTAGAAAATTTTCTCGGTTGGGAGCGGGTAGAGAAAGAAAAGGGTTCATCTCACCCCACCTCGCCCACTGCTCTGCATTGCACTAAGTGGTTGTCCAATTTAATGGTGGCCGATACAGGCCCAAATTGCCTGGCCCAATAGATCTATTCGATCACGGCCCATTTGAATTGTGGCTCCGTATATCACGAGCGTGTTTTCTAAAATTCCATATATTCCGAAAATTCACTGTTTGCCATTGATTAGTATTAGTCTAGATCTCGAGAAATAGGGAAAAGACTGCTAATGCTAATGCTAATGCTAATACTAATATTAATATTAATGTTAATACTAATACTAATACTAATATTAATTTTAATATTAATATAAATGTCTTAACGTGGGATTAAGGCACGTAGTGCGTTGCAGATCAACGACAAAAAATTACGGCTTCTTAAAAAAATAAAAATCTTTGAATTCCTATAAAATTTCTCCGTATGTTTTGGTGCAAATATTGCTAGCCCGAATTCGGGGCGTGTTTTTTAGGAATCCGCAACTTCCTAAAATTTTAGGAAGCCGCGGCTCCTTGCCCTTGGATTTATGTGGTGAAAATCTGAAGGATGGAAAAGACTAATATTAACACTAATGTTAATATTAAATATTAATATTAATACTAATATTAATATTAATAATTCTAATACTAATCTTAATATTAATATTAATATTAATACTAATACTAATAATAATGCTAATATTAATATTAATATTATTACTAATACTAATATTAATGCTAATATAATATTAAGGCTAATGCTAATATTCATTTATATTAATGTTAACATTTTGGCGGAACCTGGGGATTGTACCCAGAACAACGGCAAGAACCACGGATTCCTAAAAAATTTTTGGCCACCCCACCCGTAACAGGTCTAGGCCTAGCGGGCTAGGTCCCTCCGACCTCACGAATCCCGGTTTGGATCCCCGTTACCCCAAACAATTCACGTCTGCAGCGGGATTCGACCCCTGTCCATGACCCTCACGAGTCATGACCCTTTAACCATCTGAGCGACGGTGCGTTTTTCAATCCAAAGGGCATTACGAGCCACTCAAAATGACCTTGTGGACACACAAAGGCTGTCCAGGGAATACTCTTTTCCTCCATAGCCACTTGATGGAAACCTGATTTTAAGTCGAAC
Source organism: Costus lasius (assembly GCA_027563935.2). Taxonomy (NCBI): domain Eukaryota; kingdom Viridiplantae; phylum Streptophyta; class Magnoliopsida; order Zingiberales; family Costaceae; genus Costus; species Costus lasius. Next base: position 131,004,914 of record CM050450.1, on the reverse strand, counting down.
TTACTGAAAACCTTTTTATCTAATCGATCCGGGAGACTCCCAACTTAACCTTAGTCTTGTTAATTCTGAGACCACCCTTGAAAGAGTGTACAAAATTCATCCCAATAATTAATTGGGTTTTGTCGCCAATAGATAAAGGTAGTGCATATGTAAAAGGCATAAGATATTTTTCCTTGTTGAGAATAAGAAATCCGTTTTTCAATCTAGTAGTCGTTGTCTGCACGCTGTTAACTCCATAAATAGACCACTCACCAGTCTTTTCATAACATTTGGCTGGTAACGCATCCGGCGTTATACAGCATTTGGACGCTCCGGTATCTAAAATTGCTTGAACGTTATACTTTTCACCATCTATTTCTAGAGTTGCCGTGAGATTTAACAGATTGTTGCTAACACTGGCATAACGGATTGGTTTTTGAATTTCAGCCTTTAATATTACCTCTTCGCATATTTCTATTTTTTCTTTTCCTTTTATCTGTTTGTACCTCTGAAGTTCTTCCTCAAGATTACAAATGTGTTTTGCCTGTTCCTCAGTGAGTTTCCTCAGATCTACTTTGATATGTCTTAACGGTAACTCTCCAAGGGGAATTTCCACATTAAATTTCATTTTACTACAGACAGAACAACATATCATTTGACAGACTGAGCATTGGGCTCTTGCCCATTTTACTGTTTTTATTGGACAACAAAAACACTTATTAGTGTGTGGGAGTAAGTCAGGGTGAAACACCCATTTGTGTTCACAAGCTGCGTATTCTGGAGGGAACTTTAAATGTTCTCTAACCGGATTCCAGTCTGTAAACATTAATACAAACTGTGATCTTTCTTTTTGATCTTGGTCATCATCGGAATACGAACAGAGGTCAGAATCATCTGGGTCCTCATCTTCTCCAACACTAACAATGTCCCATTCTGGTAATAATTCTAATTGCTGATATACGGCTAGACGTTCTCTATTGACCTTTCTGTTTCTACATTCGTTGGCATAATGCCCCATTTCTCCACAGAGAAAACATTTGCATTTGGCTTTTCCCGGTTTTTTCTTTTTCAATTTTCTCACATGATTCTTGTGAGGATGAGTTTTATAAGTCTCAGATTTGCGCAGAAACTTCTTGGGTTTCGGAGTCTGTGAATATACTCCGGGAACAGATATACTCTGGCAGAAAGAGAAATCTTTCGCCTGCCGATTCATTTCATTTGTCTTACAGATCTCCTGTAAGACGCCGTATGTGAAATTAATACGTGGTAGGATACCCACAGTCATTCTTGGGTATCTTTCCTTCCATAACTCTGCAATTTTGGTATTGTATGGCGCTGGTAATTTCCTGAAGTATCTGTCTGACATTTCTGGTGATAAAAAAGCTGCACCAGTTCTACCAGCCAAATAGAGATACTGGTTTGAGAATGCTACAATGTCTTTCATTGAAGTCAAGACTAAGGCCTCAAGATCAAGAATCGCCTGATTCTGCATGGTTGTATACCCTCGGTATTCATCATACCCTAAGATCATCTGCCTTATTTGTGTGGTGACATTAGATGTGTCATCAGCAGTTATGGTGAGCTGCTGATATTCTAATGGATATGCCATTCTCCAGTTCTGGAAGTAAACCTTCAAAGTTTCTCCCAACAAATTTTCTACGTATACGACCTTGTCTGTGTTATCAATAAATGTCTTATGCGCACAATGTGCAATGGTATTTGATTCCCAACGTCGTATTATGTCTTCCCACTGACTTATATCTTCTCCCAGTTGGAGCATTGATCCAGTGTTTGTATTTGCTGAGGGAAGAGCAGGTAAACTTTCAATTTTCAAAGGTCGGGGATACTTGGGTTGGCTAGATCCTGCCTCAGGAAATTCTTCATGAATCCTTTGCCTAAGTGATGTGTCCGGGGTTGCAACAGGCGCGAACCCTGGTTGTTGGTTAGTCGTATTCTTCGGTACTAACACACTACTGCTACTGGCTTCATCATTAGCCATGGCAACAGTTTCAATGACAAAATTTTTTTCAGATAATAACGTGTTTTCAATATAATCTTTGTAAGAGGGATGGTCTGTTACAGCTACAGGAGCTTCTTCATAGGTAACCGCTGGGAGCACAAAATCTTCTTCTGAATACCATCCAGAAGCTAGGAAATCAAGGTAACCAGGGTGCTCTTCTAATGGAAGCCCGTCTGGTTCATTAATGAAATCCACTTGGATTTGGTTGTTGGTACACTTTACCATAGCCTCTGAATAATGTTGATATACCTTTTGTTTTGTTTCAAACAGCCTATGTATGTATAAAATATTAAATTACGCCAGAAGTTACATCCCAAATCTCAGCAAATTAACTGGACCCTTGTATAATAAATGTTCAAAGACTGGAGAAAGAAGATTTAACAAACATGACTGGCACACCATCCAGCAGATCAAATCAATTGTCAAAGACTTGCCCCCGCTCCAAATTCCACCAAAAAACGCCTATTTGATTATAGAAACTGATGGGAGTCTGACCGGATGGGGAGGCATTCTAAAATGGAGACTTTCTAAAGGTGCTTCACAAAAGACTGAACAAATTGCAAGATATTGTTCAGGAAAATATAAATCGGCAATTTCTACTATTGACGCCGAAATCATGGCCTGCCTCTATTCTCTGGATAAATTCAAGATATTAAATTACGCCAGAAGTTACATCCCAAATCTCAGCAAATTAACTGGACCCTTGTATAATAAATGTTCAAAGACTGGAGAAAGAAGATTTAACAAACATGACTGGCACACCATCCAGCAGATCAAATCAATTGTCAAAGACTTGCCCCCGTATCAAAATGGATCTTGATAATTCTGGAGACAGGCTTGTATACATGTCAGAAGAACCTCCATAAAAAGGTGAGTCGGGATATTGGGGCCACCTTTCATACTCATTGCGCTGCCAAACCTGCAAAAATTGAAAACTGATTACCTGGTCAAAGGTCTCGGGCCAAATACCGAGCTCACAAAGAGGGAGAACCGTATGGCATATATTGTAGCTATCTTTGTCATAGATCATAGCGTATTCCGGAGCTACAAGGTCATGTGACCATATTGTATCAAAATGGATCTTGATAATTCTGGAGACAGGCTTGTATACATGGTTTCGAAATCCGGGAAAGTCAGAATATATTGTCAGAACGTGATAGTTTTCATTTCTGTTGAGTAGCACTACCAACTCTGGATTTAAAAACTGGGGGCCAAAACCATCAAAATCTAACTGTCGTATCATACCGTGATCGTAAAGGTCTTGAACAAACCCATAATCTTCTTCTAGTACTTCATCGAACTGTACAAGAGTGGTATAAATAAGCAAACCATATTGTTGTCTTGTGTATACACCTGGACATGGCATATCATTATCTCGTAGCCTCTCTTGCAAGGAGACTACCTTTTGAAATGTAGCTTCTTCATAGGTAACCGCTGGGAGCACAAAATCTTCTTCTGAATACCATCCAGAAGCTAGGAAATCAAGGTAACCAGGGTGCTCTTCTAATGGAAGCCCGTCTGGTTCATTATCATAACGAGGCGAATCCGATCCTGTTTTATCTTGATCCTCTACTAACTTGGCGTCCGTTTCCTTGAAACCCAAGCAAAGCATGATGTGATGCTGGTGCAGACTCCTTCTTTTGATGTAAGTGGAAACGAGCTGGAAAGCAGTGCGGAATTGATGCATGTCACATTGTTGATGCGTTGTGACGCAAAAGTAAGTTAAACCAAGCTAGAAAGCAGTGCGGAATTGATGCATGTCATATAAAGCATTGTTGGTGCGTTGTGACGTGTCCATTTAATAATCATCAAAATCAGATCCAATGTCAGAAGAACCTCCATAAAAAGGTGAGTCGGGATATTGGGGCCACCTTTCATACTCATTGCGCTGCCAAACCTGCAAAAATTGAAAACTGATTACCTGGTCAAAGGTCTCGGGCCAAATACCGAGCTCACAAAGAGGGAGAACCGTATGGCATATATTGTAGCTATCTTTGTCATAGATCATAGCGTATTCCGGAGCTACAAGGTCATGTGACCATATTGTATCAAAATGGATCTTGATAATTCTGGAGACAGGCTTGTATACATGGTTTCGAAATCCGGGAAAGTCAGAATATATTGTCAGAACGTGATAGTTTTCATTTCTGTTGAGTAGCACTACCAACTCTGGATTTAAAAACTGGGGGCCAAAACCATCAAAATCTAACTGTCGTATCATACCGTGATCGTAAAGGTCTTGAACAAACCCATAATCTTCTTCTAGTACTTCATCAAACTGTACAAGAGTGGTATAAATAAGCAAACCATATTGTTGTCTTGTGTATACACCTGGACATGGCATATCATTATCTCGTAGCCTCTCTTGCAAGGAGACTACCTTTTGAAATGTAACTTCTTCAGCTAACTCTTGAATGACTCAGATGGTTAAAGGGTCATGACTCGTGAGGGTCATGGACAGGGGTCGAATCCCGCTGCAGACGTGAATTATTTGAGGTAACGGGGATCCAAACCGAGATTCGTGAGGTCGGAGGGACCTAAAAATTTTTTTCGATATGGCCTGCATAACCTCGTCACGTACTTTAGGGGCGACAACTACGGGGGCTTCCTAAAAAATTTGCCCGTAGTAGTTTGGAGGTAGCCACGTCACACAGTCGCCTCACCTACCCAATTCTCGTGAACGAACCAAGACGATATATTAGTGAAATTCATTCAATCACAATTTGTTGTTACGCCGTTGCCAACAACACGCTCCAAGCGGTAACTCGACCCGTTTCCTCGTCACTGATGACGTACTCTGAGTTCTGGAGGGTAAAATGGTAACCCCTCATGTGCGCTTAATTCAATTTATTAGAATATTACATCCGTGAAAACTCCTAAATACCCCGATAGTGACTGTTGAAGCTTTTCTCTTTATAGCGTGGGGGAGAGTGTGCTGGGATTCGCACCGCGAGAGATCTCGACACATCGAAGGTTTTTGGCAATGGCAGCAGTCACACCGTCCGCCGCCGGGTAATTGTCTAAGGCTCCTTGCTTCTTTTGAAAGCCTCGATCCGAGCCCTGTCGGCGGTGTCGGTTTTTGTTGACGCTGGTGCTGTGGTCTTGCAGCTTCGTGGAGGCCCTGCCTCCGAGCCTCGACTCGACCTCGGAACCACCTGCTCTGTTTGATGGCACCACAAGGTAATCGATCGACCGGGCGTTCGATTTGAGATATTTTCTTAACGATCAAGGGTTGTTGATTTCTGCTTTTGGTTTCGTTTTGAAGGTTGTATATTTCTTACACCTGCCCATACGCCCAGCGCACCTGGATAACTAGGAATTATAAGGTACCATCATCTTTTGTTGCGTTTGGAATTCAGCCTGTTGTAAATTTGGCAAATGTCAACCATTTTTTTGGAAAGATTAGTTTATTGGAAGGTTGTGCGTACGAATCTATTTTATTATTGGATATGCATTCAATTTGCATTCCTGGAGAGCAGGGATTGCAGGACAAGATCAATTTGGTTCCTATCGATCTGCCAAACAGGCCAGCATGGTACAAGGAGAAGGTTTATCCCGCAAATAAGGTTTCTTGCTACTCGATGGGCTTTGTTCTTATCATGATCATGTTCATCATTTGCTATTTCTTGTTAGTCGATGGGGCTGGCTTCTTAATGTGGGAAAGTTCTTCTTATTAGGTGCCCTCTCTGGAGCATAACAATGAGGTGAAAGGAGAGAGTCTTGATTTGATTAAATACATTGACCAAGTTTTCGAGGGACCTTCACTACTACCTGATGTAACTGATTATGAAGTGTTCTCATTGAAAGTAATGCCAAATTTTGTTGCGCCTAATATTTTTGACATAGCAAAAATATTGCAAATTACAGGATCCTGCAAAGCAGCAATTTGCGGAGGAGCTGTTTGCTTACAGTGATTCTTTCAACTCTACTGCTTACAAGGCGCTGACTTCTACAGGAGATGACATCAATGAATTTGGTGAGAGCTGACTCTACAATAATTTTGAACTCTGTCTATTTGCATATGGAGCAGAAAGTAAAATAGTCAGGCACTGATCTGGTTTAACCTATTTTGATTTCAGTTGCTGCTTTCGACAAGCTGGAAGATGCCCTTTCAAAATTTGAAGATGGGCCATTTTTCCTAGGCCAATTTAGTTTGGTAAGTAATTGCATGAAGCTGTAGGGCTTTCATCTATGTGGCTATTCACCAACAACTTGATTTGAATCAAGTTATTGTGTTTGGAGGAAGAAGAATTGCCATTCCATTTCTATTCGTACGTTACTAAAATAGCTTACCTTTTTAAGTTTTAGGTATGCTAGGTAACTAATTAGCAACAGATATCAAAGTAAGCAAGCAAAATAATTTGATGTGATTTAGAAATCCTACCATTTTGTAACTGGAATTCCATCCCATGCTTTCGTAATTCCAAACGTTGAAATTTATGAAACCTACAAAATTGAAATTTCAATTCCTTGAGCCTTACTGGCTCCAATCAAGCTGCTGTAACTAAATCCATTCTGTAAACCTCGATGAAGAATATAGATTCTGGTAGAGAGTTTGTCAATGAGCAAACCAGAATTTGATTTCGAATTTCAGAAGAAACTTACATTTAAAAAATACATTTAAGTCAATAAGTTGTTTGGGTAGAAAAGAAAGTATTGAGCTTTCCCATTTCCTTAAAAGAACGTCTAGATCAAAAGACATTTACCTCTGCCTTAGAGGAATGGGGTGTCTGGATGAAATCTTCCAAGTTCAGAATGACGATGAGAACAACTCAATTTTTTTTTTATTGTTTTTGGTCTCAAGCGGATTTGTAATAAATTCAGAAACGCCATGGCAACCAAGATTACCATAACAATTTCCTCAGCGTTGGTAAATTCCTTGGAAAATATGTGGCCACCAGGTTGTAATATGATTCTGGATTTTTTTTCATATTTAATTGTTGATCACTTTTTTTATAGAGAAGTTTGTTACTTGTTCAGCAAACTTTCCACCATGCCTGAGGCAGCAGACCTCTTTTCAATTGTAATTATGCTTTCACATTTACTTTTAATTTTGACTTATCTCTCCACATCAAGTTTACGGTCAATTTATTTTTATAATGTCAAACCATTTATAGGCAGGTGTTATCAAATTTAGGCATTTATTTTGTCAAACTTTACTTGATATGTTTGATGAGTTTTACTATACAGTTAATGGTGGTGAAATGGATAAGTTATTTTATTCTTCAAATACAATCGGTTTTCAACTATTTTCTATTGTATGATTCAGGTTGATATTGCATATGCTCCTTTCATTGAAAGATTCCAGATCTTCTTTGCTGAGCTTAAGAACTATGACATCACCGAAGGCAGGCCTAAGCTAAAATTGTGGATTGAGGTACGTCCATCGCCATAATGAACATTGAATGGTCTTCATTATGTTCTTGTATATTGTGCATGTTATTGGTTGTGGTAGGTATTACCCTCCAATCCTCTTTTGGTTTGTTTTGCAATTCTACAAAAAAAGATTTTTTTTCAATGGGATACTTATAATTTCTAATAGTATTAGCGCACCAATGAATAGTACGAGTTTATCTAATACAATTTAAAATTCATTTGTAGTTGGTTTTAGAAAAGGAACTGGTACTATTCATATATGTCAAGCTACGATGGAATTTGTTGTAAATGGAGGTATGATAACAAAGGAACAAGGTAAAGAAGCACATTTTTTTTAATTTGGCATAACAACATGCAAAAATCAAATGGATACATCATGCAATTTGCATGAAATTGATTTGACACTAAAACTACGCCAAACAATAAACATAAGTAAATGGGGCAAAGGCTTACTTGATGGAAGGAATTCATTGTGTTAATAAATTGATAACTCAAGGCTGTCCGGGCTAAAGTATCAATCTTGCATACTTGAGAAGACAGATAAGGATAAGAAGAGAGACACAGAGAAGGAACAAGAAAATAGAAGGGAGGAGAGAAATTTTCAGTCATTTCATTTTATCACAATTATTCCTCCCCAAAACACAGTAAGGGCTCGGTTATATAGACAAAGGGGTTCAAAGCATGTAATATGCGTCCCTAGTCTGTCCGCTAATTGGTAATTGACAAGTTTGAGTAAATTTACCATATTTAACCCAACCCAAATGTAACATATCACAGCACATAGGTTTAATGAATAATTTTAGCCCACACATCATAATACAATAACTATGCATTACTAAAACCCATGAATATGTAAAGATGCCTCTAATTTGATAATCTACAAGACTACGACATTGGTGGAGTTATAATAATCTGAAGGTCAACATCACCTTTTTATTTTGCACCCAAATTAAATTAGTTATATGTATTAACTCCATATCCATCTTGAGAAAAAATCTTAGATGTCAAGGAATTAATCAACTTCATAGCATTTTGCTTGTTCCCTTCCATATTATTATACTTGTATTTGTTTGTCTAGCTACACTTGTCAATTTTTATCTTACTCATGTTATTCTAGCATTTATTTTGTTGTTGGATTGATTAGTTTGAGCTTATAACTTAGTCATGCAATATATCAGCCGTATGATCACCTCTGAAGAAAAATGATATACACTGTCGTTGCACTAAACTACTGTATCATGTGACAGCTATTCCCTTTCTTCCTACAAAAAAAAAATCTTTCCTAAGAAAATTGTATTAAGCCATGAAATACGGGTACTGACCATGAGAACATTTCTTTTTTCTGCAAAACAAATTTCCACTCCTAAGCTAAACATATCGAAGAAAAAAAGCCAAAGAAAACATTAACATGAAACTGGTTTCCTTGGTTGAATCACTTTTCTTCAAATAGTGTTGTTTTGTTATCATCTTTCAATCTGCCCATATTCATTTCTTACATTGTTAGCTTTACTTGCTATATTAAATAAATTTTTCTGTCCAATCTTATTCGGTATCAATTTTGTGCCCCAACACTTATATGACGCCTACATATGAATATTCTAATTCACTTTATATTTCTATTTTAGGAATTGAATAAGATTGATGCCTACAAGCAGACCGTGCGTGATCCTCAAGAGCTACTCGCTTATACCAAGAAGCGATTAGGGGTAAAATATATGGTTATAGTATGAAATTTAATTATTGAATTTTGATGTAAAAGGCAAAAAAAATCCTCTCTCATTTTTTTTTTCCAGATTGCGTGAAGAATCAAATCCTATATACCAGTTATTCAGGTTATAATCTCAACCATCACGTCATTTATTATACATACTCAAAACATTAAGAAGAAAAGGGTGCATATTTCATTTTTTATCATTTCTAATGAAATATATGGTTATAGACTTATAGTATGGAATTTAATTGTCAATTTTTAATGCAAAAGGCAAATAAAAAATCCTCTTTCATTTTTTTCCCAAATTGAATGAAGAATCAAATCCTACATACCGGTTATTCAGGTTATAATCTCATCCATTGCTTCATTTATTATGCATACTCAAACATTTAGAAGAAAAGAGTGCATATTTCACTTTTTATCATTTCCGAAAGGATGTATACTAATGAAATGTGAAAGATCATGGAAATCACTGCAGTATTAGCTTATAATTTTGTTCTCCTGTTTAGTAAGGGCAAACGATTTTGACGTAATGTTATGTGGCTCTACTTTGCCTTACTATCTTGATCTGATCCTTGTAGTTAGTTGTTTACTTCAAATTGAACACTTTAGTCTACTCCTGAACTAACACATCCTGGTTTGTGATATTTAAGTACTGCAGGGAGCAAGAATGTGATCTTGAATAAAGATATTTGGAGATTTAAATACTATGCTATAGGTTGTATAGCTCTGAAATATGCTATGTGCTGTGTGTAACTTTGTTATGTATGAAGGAGTGTTGCATTTAAAGAAATAAGACCATTGGAATTTTATTTTTGCGCTCAAGAAGCTTCTTTTTCCTATTCTTTTCCAGGGTTCTTCTTGTTAATGAGGCTATGAATGTTGGCGTTTTAAAGTGTGTTGATTCCAAAGACAAATCACAAGATGAGACTCATTTAGTGTTTTGTATTAGTTTTTAGATAGTAGTTAAATTATATTTTGAAGTCTTTGCCCATCTCTTTTCTCCATTTATTTCCTACACTCAACTTGTCCCATTAACATAAATTGTGAGGATATAGGTTAACTATAGGAGTATTACAATTCAGTTTGGTTATAGGTTAACTGCAGGAGTATTACAATTCAGTTTGAACAGTCCATACACTAGATCAAGCCCTAATTAAAATTTTGAACGTTTTGAACAGTGCCATAAAAGGACACGTCAATGAGATTGTCAACTTAAAAATATGAATGAGATTTGAAGGAAATTTGGGTGGATTATAAATTTCTTTTATAGCATTTGTTATATATAATTTTGCATTGTATATAAACTTCTATCGGCTACCCCTACCCCCACATGAGGCATGATTTAAAAAATTTCATTGTTGGATTCAATCCCTGGTCTCTCGAGCGAGAGCTGAGTATCCTAAAGTGTGGCGATTCCAAAGACTAACAGAGAGAACAAAAGAATTTTGGCATTCTAAAGTGTGGCGATTTCAAAGACAAATCGCATGATGAGACTCAATTAGTGTTTTGTATTAGCCTTTAAATTGCCGTTAAATTATATTTTGAAGTCTTTGCCAATGCATTTCCTACGCTCAACTTGTCACAGTAACAAAAAAAAACCCCAGGTCCCGAAGAAGCAAACTATCTTAAGTAACTAGACTGTAATGAAAAACACTATTCTTTTTAATTTCATTTAGCATGTATATATAACGTTGATGAAGTGACTAAAGTTGAACCCCGTGCATATACCAGTTACAATAGTCAACTAATGTAACTCTATAACCAAAAACGTTTTACAAAATAGTCATGTTATTCAATCTTTCATCAAATATGCTATATTTTCACATGCCCGTCGTATGAAACAAGAGCAGAGAGGGGAGACACTAGAATGACACTAGAATGTTCACGCTATTAGTCACCAAGAGTCGTTGAAGTTGCAGAAAACTTGAAAGACACCTTCAGTAGCTATCACTTTCAGCTGCGAACCAAACAAATCACTTCCACTTTTTGAACTTTCCTCCATACCTGCCATGCTTCACGTGCTTGTGCTTTCCAAACTTCCCATGCTTGAACTTGCCATGTTGCTTGACTTTGCCATGGTGCTTGAACTTGCCATGGTGACCAATTGCATGACTCGGATAGGCCCCATGGCCTCCGTGAGAACCATGACTCAAATGGTGTACCCCATAAGCAGCTGCTCCAGCAGCAGCGCCACCAGGTAACATTGTCCCCATGTGAGATCCATGTCCTGGTAGCAGGTGAGTTGAAAAAAATCAAAATATTAATACTCGCATCCTCAACAAACTACAGAAAAGTACAACGTGGTCTTTGGTTGCCAAACTCATGCAACTGGATGCCTTAACGCATTGAAAAATGAACTTAATCAAAATTAGCATTACTCCAGAATAAGAAAACGTAATATAACTTGTAAACCAGAGGTCTACTTGTGCAGAAAGAGCTCCAATTAGATGCTTACAAATGAAACTGAATGGATACGACGTAACAGTTTAATCAAGCCTATTATCAACAAATTAAATATATGGATGCTGGGCTGATATGAATTTAGCAATAAACAAGAATAAGAGTAGTCAATTGTTTAACATCCATACCTTTGTCTGATGGAGCAGATGAACCTGGGAATCCTGCTGGTGGGTATGCTGCAGGAGGATAACCTTGTGGAGGATATCCATACGGAGGATATCCTGTCCATACGGAGGAGGATATCCCTCAGGTGCTTGGGGATAACCTTGCGGGGAATGTCCATATGGAGGATATCCCTCAGGTGCTTGGGGATAACCTTGCGGTGGATATCCATATGGAGTATATCCCCCAGGTACTTGGGGATGACCTTGCGGTGAATATGCCTCTGATGGTGGAAGGTATTCTACCGGAGGATATCTAGAATACCCGTGTGATCCTTTATCATGGCTGTCTTTATCATGCTTGTCCTTTCCACCTCCCATTTTCTTCTTTAAAATGCCTGATATAGTGAAAAAGAAAGGAGAAGAAAAGAAAAAGGAGTCAGTTCATTCGAAACTAACAAGCCAACTTGTTTTTAGAACTGATTGTTTATCCTCATCTGCTTTCATACTTAACTTGTTAGAACTTGTATCAATTAAGCCCATGCACTGGTGTATTGCACTAATAAAGGAATACTGAAATATTTCAAGTACCAAGATCAAATGGCTCCAACAATGTTCAATGCAGAAAACCATATCATCTCTCTCGTTCCATTTAATTCCTAAAATAATAGCATTCTTCTCTCTCTATTTGAATTTACATTACCCTACAACTAGTCTTTCTTAACCAATAAATCATATTTCAGAGCAATAAAAAACAGCAATTATTAAGATTACTGTCTGTTAAAATAACCTATACTAGTTCACCACTTCTTTTTGTAATTTTTCCTTTTTACTAATTCAATAACTCGTAGGAAGATTGAAGAGTTTCTCCTCCATGGACTTCAATCTTATACAGATGATTAGTCCAACAGTATCATGAACTACTCAAGGGTTCTTGGTGGATTATTCTCAGAAAAAGATCCAGTAGTTGATCCAAGACAGATAATTGGGCGTAACAGCCTCCACAAATGACAACAGGGAAATGATGATACAAGTAAAACATATTACAGATGTCGTGGAAGGGAAAAATAACTATAATCAGGAAGCGGAAATTAAATTATGGATCTTGTTAACTATTTAATGAAGCAAAACCAAAAAAGAAAAGAAGCAAGGACAAATATTTCCTGGCTTCTATGAGTAGATACAATTGGCAGCTTGAAAGCCATGAAATGTGCTGAAACACCAAAAGAATTTATAAAAGAATAAAGAATTTAATTCATGCTTTACTACACACTCAGAACAGTCATTTGGAGTATGTGTACCCACTTGGTTCACTGTCGTATTTTCAAATGATCACTTAATTTATCTTTTTATTTTAAGTGCATTGGTTATTTGCTGCTATACTAGATGAGCAGAATGACTTTTGCTTCCATGTTGTAAACTAAGGCTGATTATAAGAGATTATTCGAAGTTGGTGGTGCTAATTAATGTCAATTACTACATCTTTATGCATCAAAGGAGTCTGCTGGTGGATGGAGATGCTACAGCTATATATGTTTGAGGTGTTTACTTGTTCATGTTCTGCAAACTGGAGAAGCCTTAATCTTTGACTTTTTGCTATATTTATAAAGTTTGTTTACTAAAAATTCAGAATTTCTCATGGGCAAAAGAATTGTTAATGAAGACTGATCTAACGAAAATAAATATTTATGTACATAAAGCAACACTATGGCATAATAATATTCCCTCTGCTGTAATATCAGATTCCATAGATTTGTCAGAAAGCATCTGAAACAAGAAGTTTTTTTTTCATAGAAGGTCACCATGACTTGTGCAGTCATCTAAGAGAAGACATTCTGAAATATTTCAAGAAGGTCCAGAGCAATTAATTTGAATCTACCTCGCTCTAATTAGGATAGCGCCAACTAGTTCATGCATCTACTATCGAATGACATTAGGGCTGTTTCATTACTATAAAGCACATGAAGTCAACGCAAGGTCTATTTCACTCTTTGCCGTATACCCCGTTTAGGCCTCATCCAACTATTAATTTATTTCTGAAATCCTGTAATCTTGATCTATGCTTTATACGTTTTAACAAAAAGGAAAAAAGAAAACTCCATTCTCCTACCACTACCTAATGACTTCATATTGATGAAAACAACTCCAACGCAAACAAATCTCATCCGCACTTCTGATCAAAGTTTTAAGTATTGATCCGTACATTTTTGGACCAGTACATATAGGTTCGTATCAATTCATACCAACACAAGATATCAAGCCATTATTGTTGTTGTTGTTGTTGTTGTTATATATACACACCGGTATTGATCATATAGCTAAGGACTGGTTGCGAGTACAGACTGTTTTGAAATCATGCTTCGAATACAGGAAAAATCATTTATAAATCAAACTGTATTCTTCTAATGTTGTAGCTAAAGCACGCATAGTATGTTCCTCATTTATCAATTCATATTTGTATGTTTGAACCAAGCTGAATCATTTAGACAACCTCCAGTTAAAAGATTCTGCCCCGTTCATCTTTCATCATTTTCTCTGCTATTTAGGGCAATGAAAGAGGAGAAAAGGAAAAAAAAGAATATGTATTACCTTGATCATCACTTCACCATCGAACCATCCAAATCCTCATATAGCGAAAGGTTATAGAGGAAACGATAGAAAAGAAAGCCTCATGAATCTAACTCGTCCCCCCAAAAAAATTGATCTACTAAATTGCCCAAAAAGAATGAGCATCGATTTCAACCAAAAGACGTAAAATTTTCTCATTTGCTTCAACAAAATAATATCAAATAACCTCCAAAAATCGATCAACTGACACCGATAAATCACAACACAAATCCAAGGAAATAGAGAAAGGTAGAGCTGCGAACGGTTTAGGAACGCCGATACCTTTCCAATGTATAAGGTTCTCCCCTTGACCATTTGTGGATCTTTGGACAAAAAAATTTGGCAGTTGGGGTACCCTGCTGCTCGATGTTCTAGTTGGATACCCATTTGTGAGTAGATTTTACGATTATCGTGAAATCGGTAACATTTTATGATAATTGTACCCTATTATTTGATCTTGCAATTGGATACCCATTTGTGAATAAATTTTACGATAATTTTATCATGAAATCGGTTATATTTTACAATAATTGTAAAATAAATTATTATAAAATTATATTTCACGATAATTTTATTGTAAACCCTACTCACAGTAGGAGTACCCAATTGCAAGATCGGGCGGTGACCCAAAACATGACCCTGTGACATGGCATTCATCAACCAATGTTGTTGAGACATCTGGTGGTTTCCTCAATTCTTCAAGTACACGAGCTCACGCGTTGGAGGTGCGGTCCGACAACGTGCGAGGAGGGTTTCTGACTTGGGGATCCGCTGCTGGTAAGCTTGGATATACAAATTTAAAATTAGGGTGGGAAAAAAATTATATAAACAAATAAAATAATAAAAACAGGCTTAGATCCCAAGATCTTATTATCGGTTAAATTAATTAACATTTTGGAGAGAACTTATTTATGTGCACCGTTCATTGAAGCAAAAGGAATAAAATATTTTTCTCCTCTATTTTAATTTAGATAGGCCATGAAAGACTCCTCTATAGTATTCGTTTGGTCAGGTTGACTTTTTAACCTCCTAACCCTCACTCTAGCATCAAATCTTAAATTTAAAGAAGGAAAGATTTAATAAAAGAGAAAGTAGAAAGAGAATTATTCTTTTTAGTTCTATATTAAAATAATATCATTTATTTAAGATAAGAAAAGTATTTTGATTATTTAAAATTTTAATTACTAAGTCAATCCTACTTCCCATCCATCTTAAATTAAT
The DNA here is from genome assembly GCA_027563935.2 of Costus lasius. NCBI lineage: Eukaryota > Viridiplantae > Streptophyta > Magnoliopsida > Zingiberales > Costaceae > Costus > Costus lasius. The sequence continues at coordinate 130,989,436 of CM050450.1, read as the reverse complement.
GAAAGATTAGATTAACCTCACATGTTATCAATAAAAATAGTTATAGGCGAGTTAAGCTTTTTCTAAGTGAAAGAGATTATCGTACTCTATTTAGAGGTGGATAATTTCCTACCATCCTCACAAGTTAACATTTATAATGAATCGAAATATTTAATGAGCTAGCCTTACAATAATTATTGTTTTTTTATAACTTTTTCTATTGTTTATAATCTTTGTCATTTTTATTTTTATTTTTTTAAAAAAATAATTTTGTGATTTTTAATTTTTAATTTTTAATTTATTTTAAAATTTAACTTATAAAGAGCATGCAAGTTCAAGGTAATTTTGTGGGCCATGTCATGCTAATCTAGAACTTAAACTCCCAAGTATGGCCCACACAAATTGCATGATACATTGGGCCAACACAAGCTGATCGACCTGGCATAGCTTATTGCTCATCTGTGCTCATTTAGTCATGTATGAGAAGTAAAAGAAGTGCAAAGGGCAAACAGCAGAAGGGCCCAAGCTAAAGTATAATGATCACTCCGAACCTTCATCTCAGTAAATTTTAGGACCTCGTCCGCATCCAGACTGACGACAACGCCGTGATGAGCTCTTTGACTACTGCAGTTGTGATCGGATAAAAATAATGGGCACGAATTTGTTGCTAATTTATATGCGCTAAGTCTAGCTGCATCAAGCACTTTGATGAATGCAAACCCCGTAACAACTAACAATGCAATCATGTACAATGACTAATGAGCACTTTTAATATACAAAACTCAAAGCCCTCTCTTTAGTGTCACAAACCAAACTAATTGACATGGAGTAGTAGAAACGTATACTACGATTGAAAGTCTTAGAACATTCACGATTGAAACTCAGGCACACCTTTAGCCGAGGAAGTTGGCTCAAAGGCCTACCATTAAGACAATGCATGGTGCAAGATAGGCCTCCAATGGAGGTGTCTTAAAAAGTAGAGTGACTCAACCGACTGAGAAACAACTAGACCTGTAAGAAATAATTCCAAAAATTTGTACAGTAAAACCTCACCATCATTTGAAATACTTAAACATATCAAGTATTGATCAATCAATTTTTCGTCGCACACACTTAAGTTTACTCTGCTGGATGAGTGAGAGCACAGACGGTTTTTTTGGCTTAACACCGAAAAGGAAGTCTCGCAATGGCACATTGGTCCTATTCGGAGCATATTCCATGCAATCGTAAGAGCTGCCTTTTGGCACCAGTGGCCCAACGTTCCCAGTCAATATAGATAGCTCTCTCTCAATTTCAGATTGAAGCCCCTTGACTTGATCGAGTCCTGCCCGTAGCTCCCTTACAACTTTATTGTTCTCCTGTTTCATGTTCATCACCTCACCTTGAAATCTTGCAGCTTCACAAGGAGTGAACAGGGGCGATCCAGATTCTGAAGTCATGCTCAGAGCGCTATTAATTTCTTCTTGCATGTCGCAAAGAGATGAGAACCTATTCTGCAGATCCTCGCTTAATAGTGCCCCTTGTTCCAACCATACCTGGAGTTCAGTCTTCAGTTGTCTAAGTCCTGAGGTAATTTTTGTTGATTCCGGTCTTCCAAACTGATCACTGTTAACATTACCGTCACACTCTTGTGAATCGTCTTTCAACCTAGTGATTTCAGTTAGTAGGTCTTCATATTTGTCTTTGTAAGCTTGTATGTTATGGAACGATGTACTGAACCTTAGCCAAAACTCTAATCTTTCATCAAGCAGAGCATCAATTTCCTTTCTGAACTTCTTTCCAATAGGTGAACTGATCCCTGCATCATTGATGCTTTGTACACCGCTGTCTTTCGCAAGAGAACTTTGTATTTTTGTAGAATCAACAGACAAATTTCTCTTGGCATGAGCTTTATCTACAATTAGATGTTTGGTTCTCCTAGGACCTTGACGACTAAAATTCTTTTTCGCTGTTGAAGAGTTTGATGTGCTTACAGGCTTCTGTGGGTCCAGCGAACATTCTTCAGAAGTGAGGGTGTATTCAGACGTGAGGGCGTCTGGAGTCACAGAATCAGTACAACTTTCCCTTTCAGAGGCAACTGGTTGTCTCAACAATCGTATCTCCTCATCTTTCATTGCAATGTCATTCTTCAGATCCTCTATTAGAGCTGCCACCTGTTGAAGATACTCTTCATTTTTCTTCTCTACTTCAGAGAGCTTTCTCTTTGTATCTTCGTAATTTTGTAAGAGCGATCTGTACTCAGTTAGTAAAATCATTTCTTCTCCCTGCAACTGCTGCAACTTCAGATAATCCTCTTTTCCATCAAGTGCAATTTCTTCATTGCTAGTAACATGAATGCTAGGATCAGCAGTCGGCAACTCTTTCCCACTCTCAGCACTAGCAATTGAATCAATCAGGGAAGGATCTCCCAAATGACCAAGTTCCTGAGTAGTATGAATTGCGTACACCGAATCTTCCTTGATCTGATGGATTTCAGTAGCCTTTTTGCCTTCACAATCTTCCTGAGTTTCAGACTCAAAAAAAGTAACATCGTCATCCTCTTTTTCATCTAGTGCAATTTCTTCATTGCTAATAACATGAATGCTAGGATCAGCAGTGGTCAACTCTTTCCCACTCTCAGCACGAGCACTTGAATCAGTCAGGGAAGGATCTCCCAAATGACCAAGTTCCTGAGTAGTATGAATTGCGTACACTGAATCTTCCTTGATCTCATGGATTTCAGTAGCCTTTTTGCCTTCACAATCTTCCTGAATTTCAGAGTCAAAAAGAGAAACATCGTCCACTTGAGATGCATCTCCAATACAAGCATATTCTAGAGATTTCTGAGGGTTCAGCAGCTCTGAAATACCATTGAGGCTATCCCAGGTTTCACTAAGGTTTTTGCGGAAATTTATTTCCTCATTTTGGGCAACACTCTCAACTGCCTCAACTCTTCTTAGCTCCTCTACCACTTCCTTTAGTTTTTCAGATAACTCATTTGAGCCATCTGCTAGAAGAGATTTCTCCTCTTCCATTGACTTCACATATTTTTCAAGCTCATCATTTTCTGAACTCAATTGATTTATTTGTAATGTGTGTGATGAAACTGTGAGTTCCATTGTGATTACTTTATTTGCGAATTCTTCAATCTTTTCTGCAATTTCTAGCACAGAACTTTCAGGGTTCTTTTCAAAATGCTCCTTAATCTTCTCACTCAATGACTGTAACTCAGTCCTTGCCTTGTGTAGAGAAGAAAACTCTTCCTCTATGTTCTCTGGCGACAAGCTCATGTTTCCCTCGGAGAGATCTGAAATTTCCATCCCTGTCTCGAAATTCTCACATTTCAGAGCTTTCATCTTTTCTTTTGCGATCTTAGTTCTTTCAGACTCTTTTTTTGCCTGTTCCAATGATTTCTTTCGTTGCTCCTGCAAATTAACAATAGTATCTTCACAGGATTTAAGGACTGCCGCTGTCATTAAGGAGCGTGCTTCATCATCTTCAATTACTGCACTTGTATTGAACTCATCTTGCAAGCGACAAACTTCTTCTTGCATCTCCATGATTCGCTTCTCAATCTCCCAATGTTTGGCTATCCCAGACTCATAAGAGCTTTTGACGAATTCCTTTTCAGTTTGCAGAACCAGTATTGCTTTCTGGAGCTTATTTATTTCTTCTCGTGCCGTTTCTACATCAATCCGAGGTGCAGCATGTTTTTTCTTTGCCTTCTTGGATGACTTTTTCTCTCTCTTTTTGTTCATTAATCCCTCCACTGTTTCCTTATTAATTTTACTTGGATTAATAGGTGTTAGAGCTCTTGGAATACTGTCCTCATCTTCAAGCATAGCATATTGGACTCGATCAGGAAGACAAGTTGATATGGTGTGGTTAGCCTTGTGTAGTTCTCCTGAAATGTGATCATATCTCTCAGCCAAAGCTCTGTATGACCTGTAGGCATCTTCCACAAAACTTATCAACTCGGGCCTCCTTTTGAAATATAATTCTGCTCTCTTACCAAAGGAATCAGCATCAGGTTCAATAACTCTGAGCATTTTTTTCACCGTGTCTTCCATCTCTATAATCAAAGTTGATCATATTTGTCAGAGAAAACCTTCAAATGCATTTGTTGGTTGTATTATGTAATCATTAACCTTGAGAAAGCATACAAATACTGGTTATGACAGAAAAGTTAACGATATAAAAATTGAGTTTACTCCACTTATTAAAGGCTGAATTATGAATTCTGTAAAACTGGTGTCTAGGTCTTTGGTAGATTCAACCAGATATGAAGTCTGCCTTGACCATTTATTCTCAAAATTGATGTTAAATATATGACGCAGCAAATCACATAGAGAACTAGAAATAGCAACTAACAGAGGTCAACAGGAAAAGTTCACAATTATGACTTCAGAGAATGGGAACTCTTCATTCAAAGCCCATTGAGGTCTTAGGTGATGGCACAAATCCAGAGAATGGGAACTCCTCATTCAAACCCCATTGAGGTCTTCAGAGAATGGGAACTCCTCATTCAAAGCCCATTGAGATCTTCAGAGAATGGGAGCTCTTCACCCCATTCACTTGGAAGCCTCTGGAGAGACCAAGCCTCAAACCTTTAGTATTACACTCCTGAGTGCTCGAGTTACACACTTCCCGAGTGATGAACCCTACAATATTAACTTAGGACTTCCCAAAGACATTATTACTCCATTCATTAGGTAACAACAATAAGTTTAATGATCATTAATTGCTCATTCAAGGTCATCATTGTACAATACAACAATTCATTGATGTACCACGAAAACATCATAAAACATTGCCACCAACATCAAATAAGGTCTACCAGTCTATTGGCACTTGAATAAGGTTTCTCTGGTAAGTAAATGTCAAGTATAACGGTGACAATTCTCTCACCTTCTTCCTAAACTTACTACTTTTTCTTTTATAACCGCTAGATAATCCTTGAGCTAATAATTGTTTCCTAACCTTGAATTTGTCTAGATCAAAAGTAAACAAGTCGAGCTCAAGTCTCATCCACTAGATCCAAAAATTCAAATCAATATCATAGGATATCTTATATAGTCTCATCTCTTTAAATTATAAAGAGTAAATTTCTACAAGTATTGAGGAAGTAACATAAAGATTTTAATGAAACAACTTTGGAGATTGAGGAAGTAATTCGTTGGGAAATGGCTGTGCATATTTCATACCAGCCTCCGCCTCCATCAAGTATCTTTCTTTACATAATTCTACAAGTATTTTCTTGGTTAGTTGACGTAGGTTTTTCATAAATCTGTCATAAAGCAGAAAGAAGATGTAGACGGCTCATGGCAGTGTTATGCCAAGTCTAGATATTCCATTCACCTTGCTCAGCCCAACCCCACTAGTCTAGCTCAGCTTTAGTATCATGCGTAAACCCGACCCAAACATAAGAAGGGAAAATATCAGTTGGCACCTAGTTTTAATTTGCAAAACAAAGTTTTTGTAACTGATAGTTTATAAATTTATCTCATTTCACATCAACGGAGGACGTCAAAATTATGGACATAAAACAACACTTGTATTGTTCATTTGAAGCTTGGTTTGAAATAATGGGGCAAGATGGTCGAAAAAAAAAAGGGAATGACTCTTCTGAAAGCCATTCAATAATCCTCTTTAACATAATCGTATGAAGTAATTGCCCATTTTGCCATACTTTTCTCCCGAAAGAGTAAAGAGGCATGTTTTTAGCCCTTTACTTGAGTATCATCTAGGAGAGATTTGCATAGATTATAAACTTAGTGTAAAATAAGGTAAAACAGTGACTCCTAGGCAAAATAAGATGAATAAAATTTTAAGGTGCAAATTAACATTTCTTACAAAAACATAGCCTAATATGGCTGGGGCTCATATCAGTTTGAGTCATGCAAAATGCAAGTAATACTCCCAAATCCATATACACTAAAAATCAAAAATAAAAAGTATATTTAATACTTTAAATTGGAATACAAATAATACAAGAAACTATATGACGTATAAAAAATTTAACAAAGTAATAATATTTTGTCAACAAATATGAACAAATAATATCTACAGGACAAATACATGTACCAGCATGGCTCCCCTATCACATACATATACGTATTGTTAGAGGGAGAAAGGCCTATAACACTTTAGGTAACCAATATTTGCCAACTGATCAATCATTTATCTACATTTTTCAAAAAAAAAAAAAAACATTGCTTATAAAGTTTGGCCTTGCTCAAATGTGTATTGTAATTTACTCCCCCTTGTTGATTTACTCGACTAAGAGAGAAAGCTAGAACAATTGCAAACACCATAGATGCACATTCTTCTTCCACTTTTTACTACCTAATTCCTACCATTTTAACATGTATATTTTCTTTACGCCAACCTCATCAAGATAAAGCATGCATAAACTTGGGGGAGAACCCAAAACAGAGAAGCATAAGCGCAGCAAAAGACCAATTTTTGCATAAAGGATGAAGGAAAAAAAAAGGTAGAGAAAGAAGAATCAAGGGCTAGCCTTCGAGGTTGCTGTCGAGCCATTTCGATTGCTTTGACCTGATGTGGCTCGCCCGCCACCACGAGTACGCGTTGCTTGCAGCTCTCTGCAGCATCTCGCCCTAGCCCCCTGCCCCCCTCTCCTCCTCCGCCCTCCAGACACCTCTCTGCTTAACAGAAGGAATGTGAACCTGAAATGAGAAGGGGCAGAAAGAGGAGGAGGAAAAGGAGAGATGTGCTTTGATAGATGCCGGGCTAAAAATGGACAGGCGGATCGATGCAAAAGAAGGGGCGCGCCTCCTCCGAAACAGGAGGGGGATCGGAGCAGAAGGCATCGGACCTCCCAATTTCATCCTGGCGCGCTTGGAGCCTCGCTTTCTTCGTTGGGTCATAGTTACTGTACACATGGACTCCGCCCTTTTTATTGATAGAGGGCGCTCGAATGCTCCTTGGCATCACAAACCCTTTCATTTTTTTCAACTTAGACTCCTGTGGATGAAATAAAAGTCAAAATTCCATATCGACATGTCATTCGATCATCACCCTCTACAATAGATCTCATACGTGATCTAGTAAGATCACATATATTTTGTAAGATCATAACAAATTACATTTCTTAACATAATATAAATAAAATAAATTTTGTATGTTTGCGCCTTTGAGGCTATTGCGTGCAACAAAAATATATGAACAAGAGTATTTGGCAAGCAAAGTAAAGTAGCTTACAGTAGCTCAGTGCTTCTCCCATCCGACTCTCGGCTGCAAAAAAAAAAAATTACTAGGCAGAGTCACTGAGTCCTCCCTTGCGACTATGTTTAATAGGGAAGAAAGTAAAGAGGGAGGGATAGAAAGTAGAAGGAAAGGCCAAAATGAGTTGTTTAATGAGAGGGATGGAAAATAAAGGGGCTGCTACAGTTGCACATTTTCCGCCCAAACACCATCCGCCCAAATCGGTCGGATTGTGCAGATGGACGCAAAGCCCACCGCTGACGGGCGCTCGCGTGGCTTGTTGTTGCTCCCGTCCGGTGACGTCGACGGTGACGGCAACGAGGAAAGCTCTACTCGCGTTCGCGTTCGCGTCGCTCGCTACTGGTGATGCAAGGCATACAGGCGGCGCTGCTGCTCGCGTCCGGTGACGGCGACGAGGAAGGTGATGGTCGTCTAGGAAGGCAATGTGAGGGCGTCCGTGAAGCTCCCTGAATACGGCGACAGCCACGCGAGGGCGACGGGGACGCTACAGACGCCGAGGGCGACCCTACGGATGGCGACGATGCGGGCGACGAAGCCGACGGACGCTTGCGAAAAGGGCTCGACAAGAGAGAGAGGGACAATGGCACGTGACTTGCACGTGTATTCACTTTCCATTCTCTTCTCTTTCCATTCCCTCCTCCAATCCGTTCCCTCCTATTATCCGTCTATCCCATTAAACACAACCTAAGCGGCAAAAAAAAAATTTATTAGGCAAAGTCACTAGGGTCTCTTTTTTTGGAGGAAGAAATTTGAGGAGAAAAAAAAGGAAAAAGGGAAGAAATAAAGTCACATGCAACACATGTGATGGATAGCTTAAAGAGGGAAGTAGGGGCACTCGTGGAAGGAGGTAGCCGGCGGCTGGCGACCAGCGATGAGGGGCTCCGGAGGGCACAGCTGAGGTGACGTGGGGCCACGAAGAGGGAGATCTTCGGCGCCGACGGGGATGGCGCTCCTGCTCACGGCGAAGGAGAAAGCGGCAGCAAGCAAGGACGGCTCTTGCGCTTGTGAGAGCAGCAGCGCGGGGTCACCAGGGACAGCGCTCTACGCTGGTGCGAGCAGCAGGCATAGCAGCAAGCAGGGACGGCGCTCACGGCGAAGGAGGAGGCAGCAGTAGGTAGGAACAACACTCACACTCGTGCAAGCAGCTGGCAAGGACAACGCTCATGCGAGTAGCAAGTGGGGACGGCATCGCGCTCGCAACGAAGGAGAAGCGGCAATGGGCGAAGGGGAGGAGGAGGCGTGGACATCGGGAAGGGGAAGGAGTAGGGATGGCAACGGGGCGGGTCGGGGTCTGGTTTTGCCATCCCCGACCCGACCCCGAGTTCCCCAAACCCGACCCCGAACCCGACGGGTTTAGAAAACCCTGCCCCACACCCGACCCCGCGGGGAAACCCGACCCCGCCCGATCTAAAAAATAAATATATATTATAAATAATATTTTAAAATTAATTTGCATTCTTTATTCATAATATATAAATAAATAAATATTTTACATAAACTATATCATCATTTCTACATAAATTATTAAAATTTAGTAACTAGGTTATAACTTATAAGGGGTAAATTTGTCATTTTAATAGTCGGGACGGGTTCGAGGTCGGGTTCGGGGCGGGTACCTAAATTCCCATACCCGACCCCGACCCGACTATACCCCAGTCGGGTTTTCCCCGAACCCGACCCGACCCCCAGTCAACTCGGGTTTTCCCCGTTGACTTCGGGTCGGGTCGGGTCAGGTCGGGTCGGGGATGGGGTTTTTTGCCATCCCTAGGAAGGAGGTGAGGAGGAGGAGTGGACGTCGGGAAGGAAGGAGGCGAGGCAGCGTCAGCACAACGTGGAAGCAAAGACATGGTTTTTGTTTTCTCTTTGATTTGAAGAGAAACAAAAATAAAAAAAAATTACTATTTTTCTTTCCTCTTTAGTCTGTTCACCCAATAAAACAGGAGACAAATTAAAATTTATTTTCTTTCTCCCTTCTTTCTCCAAAAAAAAAAAAAAAATGTTGGCCCTAAAATCTCAAAGCAAAAAAGTAAGGTTGAGGATTCTTATCCTTCCCCGTTTCCTAGTCACTTATCTCCATAAATTTTTTCTATTAACTCCCAACCAATTTAACTGCCCTGATTTGACCGACCGCTGGGCACTCACAGTTAGCGATCGCGATCGTTTCTTCCAGCTCTCGGCGAGGGAACCGCTTGCAACATTTATTCCTCGACGAGCCCAAAAAGCCGGGCGGGACTGTTCTGTTCTCCAACTGTAGCTTCACAAACTAAACAAAGCCACGTGCAAGCGCAATGACTCGGGCAGATGGGACGGCGCAGCCCTCCGACATTTCTCGAATCATTACTGCCTTCTTTCCTGTGAATCTTTGCCCCCTCACTCCGAGCTGGTTCAATCATAGCTCCAGTTGAAACTATATCATATAATTCGCCACAGAATTAGCCCACTCCACTCTCGCTCAGCAGTCAGCAATCAGCAGTGCCTTGGACGATCATTTGATGTAATTCAATTGATTACGAAAGCGAAATGCAGGAGGAAGGAGACATGATACTGCGCCTCCCTTTGAACTTATTTTAAGCTCACGTGGTGCATGTTGTCTGCAATCTCGTAAACTTGCAGTGCGGGCTACGGCTGTGTGCAGCCCCGTAATCATTCAGGCCCGAAGATGTGTACCCTTGCGTTCCAGATCCAGCTCGAAGACTAAGTTAAATGACTGCAAATTATAATGTTAAGAGGAAAAGTCCTCACAAGGTGGCACTATTCACATATTTCCGTCGTCGTATATGAATGTTATGTATCTCGTTCATCGAAGAGAGATCCATTGTAGCCCAGGAACTTACAGGTCTTGTTTATGATATCATCGATAGCAAAACTAGGTTTAGAATTGGGAAATTTGAGTTATTTAAATAAGAAATTTTAATTTGAAACAACCTGTAAAGAGCCGCATCTTTCTGCTCTATTAATTTTTAAAATACTCCAAATCTTGAGCCGGACTCCGACTCCGACTTGTTTCGCTTCTTATTACTTATATATAAAAACTGCAGTCCTCGCAGTCTCCTTATACGTGAAGCAATTTGATCAACACTAATAGCTTTCCACTTTCCACAGAAGCTCTCGAGAGGGAGGAGGCAGAGGAGGAGGAGAGGGGACGGCGGCATGAGCTCCGGCTGCCGATCTCTGACCTGCGTGGACGCCCGCGCGCCGGTGAGGGCCAGCTACAAGGTCCTCTACAAGTGGCCCGAGTCCGACGCCGAATTCCTCAAATCAGTCGCCGCAGCGGAAAAGAGAGGGGAAACAGCCGCCTGCGCCGGCGCCGGCGCAGGCGCAGGCGGCTACTCCGAGGTCGACGACCTCGACGAGATCATGAGGAGGCGGAGCAAGCCGAGCGTGGCGGTCGTCGACGGGTTCTCCTGCCGGCAGCTGTACCTGCGCAGCTACACCTTCACGAAGAAGGAGACGGTGCCGGAGAAGACCAAACGGTGCTTCAGGAAGGTGAGGCAGACCGCCGCCGTCTTCGGCGGCCGAAGCAGCGAGGGCAGCGAGAGTGGCGAGGCGATGATGAAGAAGAAGAGGAGGAAGAGAAAGAAGAGGAAGGACGAAAAGTCAACGAAGGAGGACTGCGCGAACACGAGGAAGCTGAGGTCCGCCTTGCGGTCGCTTTTCCGCGGCCTGCTGGCCTGCACCGCCACCGTCGACGTGGTGGATTGAGAGACTCGAGGACGGCGGCGCTCAATTAATTAAAGATCGATTTGGCGCAATTAAAAACAAGAGTAACAGTAATTATCTTCTCCTTGTTGAGCTGGTTGCTTCCAATCCATCTCCAATGTTAATAATTTTATAGTTTCAATGTGTCTATTTAGGATCCATGTTTTCTCATCTATGTAAAACAAAAAAACAGATAGTAACGGTCCGTTTGTGACGGAAAGCTATGTAGTAATAAAAAGCCGGGTAACTATCGAGAAATTTTATAGGCGGCCGGTCAGCTTAATTTTTTTCGGCGGGATCCCGTATTTACTGTGTATCTGGGCGATCATAATAACGTGAATAAATTTTTAACACCTTAGATAAATAATATAAAGCATATAGATCCAATACTTAGCAATATATAACTATATGACACTAAGTTTATATATTTAAAATATTTTTTTATTATAATTTTGACCATCTTATATAAATTTTTACTATATAAAAAAATATTTTAAGATCTTCGTCGTACTAGATGGATTTTGCTATTATCTACGCACGCAAAGCAGCCAAACACCCCTAAATGGGCTTCATCTATTTAGTGTTAGTAGGGATGACAACGGGGCAGGTGGGGGGGATGAGTTTTGTCATCCTCGCCCTGACCCTAACTTCTCTATACCCATCCCTGAACCCGACCCCGAACCTAATAAGTTTAGAAAACCTAACCCTACACATGACCCAGGGGGAACCCGACTCGACTGACAATGACATGGGGAGGGAGAGGCAGAGCTACTGGCGAGCAAGCGGCATGAGGAGCAAGTGGCGGCGAGCAGGTTGGGAGGGAAAGGAAAGGTCTCCTGCGTCGCCCACTCCTGCTGCTCTCGCTATCTGTGCCCAACGCCTCTCACACTGCTTGTTGCTCTCGCCGCCAGCTCGCCTCTTGTGCTGCTTGCAACTGATGTCATCGCTGTCGTTCATGAGGAAGGGAGAGGAGAGGAAGATGGAGCAGTGGGGAAGAGAGGGAGAGGGGAGGATGACTTCGTTGCGAGGAAGGAGGGGAGGAAGAGAGGGCAGTGTAGCGTGGATGAGAGGGAGAAAGGAAGAAGAGGTGGCTGGGAGAGAGAAAAAAAGATAGAGCTAAGGATTTTTTTTCTTTGTAAATAAGGGATATTTTTGTTTTTTTAATAGCCGGGGTTGGATTAGGGTGGGTATCTGAATTTCCATATTTGATCCTGATTCGATCTTACCGAGTCGGGCTTTACATGAACCTAACCCGAGATCTAGTCAATTTAAGTTTTTCCTATTAATTTCTGAGTTAAGGTGGGTTAGGAATGGGCTTTATTGTCATCACTAAGTGCTGGATTAGGAACTCAAAAAGATGTGGATAAAGTCTTTTTCTATTAGAGACGGTGACAAGTGAAATCTAAGCCAACAACATCAATGGTGTTGTGCACTTGTGCTTGAATCTCATCATGACTTGAGGAAGCATAATAATGAGGTGGAGTAAAGGGGAGAAAGGTGATGAGAGGAGTATGCAAATTAATTAATCACATGTTCATGATCCAAGATCGGGGTGTGCAAAATTTTAATAATAATGATAAAGATAGTGATAAATAATTAATTTTTATTCAGATATTTAACTGGATATTTTTCATTTTGTTTAATAATTTTTAAAAATATCGATATTACTAATTTTATACTAAATTTGAGTGAAAATAGATAGTATTGATAATTTCTTGGTATGTAAATAGGTAAGACAACTAAAATTGGAAAAAAAATGTTAGTAAATTGTTAATATTATTGAATATAAGTGCAAGAAATCATTCCTTTACATCTAGAACACCAGGATTTTAAACACCAAATAATGCGCAAAAATAGCAATATGGGACTAAAATTAATCACAACTTAAATATTTCCTACAATTTTTTTAAAAAAAATTTAGTATGTTATTAATGGTGCGGTTGAACTACAATTAATAAATAAAATTATTTCTATCTGTCACATAGCTTACTGTGAAAAAAATTTTGAAATTAAAGGACGTTATACTCAAATGTATCTAAATTAATGTATTAATCAGAATATTATTTTAAAATTAAAATTAAAATTTTATGAAATATGTTTATTGCAATAAAAATAGTAACTAGTATATGAATAAATTCGATTTAATGACCTAAAACTCTTTTGGTTCGGTATTTAAATTTTAATTTAAGAAATTTGTAAGTCGAAGCACTTATTTGATTTATACATTGAATTTTCAATTTAAAAAATGTTAGGTTTGTCAGACAGCTTCAGCGCCATCTCATCCGCGGGCGAACCGAAGATGAGAGCGATCATCTACAGCGTGGACCTCGGAAGATCACAACCGTTAATCACGCACTAGAGCCGAAGTCCACGTCATCAACCAGAGTTTTTGCCTGTCTCTTTAGCACAAGAGGATACAGGTGTACGAGCCTATAGAACAGATCCTGTTCAAGTAAGGTCGTGCCTTTTATTCTATCTGGCGAGCATTTAAACGTCAAGTAAGGCTGAGAAACAAGCAATATGGGATTAAAATCTAACCTGATATTTTGGGCCAGGCCAAGAACTCGCGGGCAAATCGGATCACGTATCCTTCACATGAGGAAATGTAACTCATTTAGGCCCATTAGAGTGAGCATACTGCATACAATGTGCGGTCAAGATCCAGTCAAATGGTATATTTGAAAATATTATATTTCATAGCACTACTTTTATCATTTGGATATATAAAGCTTGTGCATTTAACTATAACTGGCAACGGATAGGGTACCGGGATTTTACCCTAAACCCAAACCCGGGTCGGATATTTAAACAAGTACTTGATTAATTAAAAAACTAAATTATTTATTATATAAAATATATTTTAAAAATTAAAATAAATATATTTATATAATAATTATTTATGATTATTTTTATATTTTTAATAGTAATAAATATTAATATAATAGTTATGTTATTATTATTTATACTCTAATAATAAAAATTAATATTTATATATTTTTTTGAAATCGGGTATCGGGTACTAGGTACCCATGTCTTTAAACCCGAACTCGACCCGTTTTAGCTAATCGAGTACGCGAACCCAGCATAAACGGGTCGGGTCGGATCGAGTACCCGTCGGGTTTGGATGAAATTGCCACCCCTACATTTAACAGGTTTCATCCTTGGGCCACTAGTGTTGCCACAATTCCAACCGTCGGGGTTAGGTATCCGACTCAACCCAACTTATTTTATCACAGGCTTAGATACCCGATTAGCTAAATTAGATAAATTCGAGTTTAGGAATATGAGTACCCAGTACCCAATTATAGTAAAAAAATAAATATATTTTTTATTATTAGAATATAAATAATAATAAAATAACTATTATATAAATATTTATTACAATTTAAAGTATAATAATAATAAAAATAAATATTATATAAATATATATATTATTTTAATTTTTAAAATATATTTTTTAAAAATAAAATAATAAATTATTTATTTTTTATTTAATTAAGTACCCGTTTAAATACCCGACCTGGGTTTGGGTCAGGTTCGGGTAGCACATTTAGCAGTCGAGTTGGATTTAAATTTGAGATAAAAACACGGATACCCGATCCGTTATCATCCCTAGTCATAGATCTCATTTACATACAAGATTTCTGGAGGAAAAAAAAGTATATATATGTTTTAAAATAATATGATTTTTTAAATTTAAATGATTAAGAATTTTAAATAAAACTATAATATTATCTCTACTTTTAATTTGGTAGTATCACGTACTTATAAATTCATGTTCAATTAGTAGAATTAATAATTTTATTAATTTTTAACTAAAAAATATTGATTTATCTGTCAGACAGTTGAAGCGCCATTCCACCCGCGGGCGAACCACGAAACGGAAGCGATCATCTACAACATTAATCCGCAGAGATCATAGCCGTTAATCACGCTCTGACGATTCAGCCATAGCTCATCCACCAGATTTATTACCTGTCTTGTTCGCACAAGAGGATACAGGGGTACGAACCTATAGAACAGATCCTGTTCAAGTAAGGTCGTGCCTTTAATTGGATCAAGTAAGATTTTAAATCACGGAGAATACTGAAAACAGGGAATATGGGACTAAAATCATCCAAAACTCCTCGGGCCAATCTTATTTGATATTTTGGGCTACGCTCACCACTCACGGCCCAATCCAACCGCGTATCTTCTGTTGGAGGAAATGTAACTAATCTGCCTGCACCGATCAAATTGCGAATATAACGATCGAGTGATTACAATCCCGTGAATACACTCAGCAATACAATCCGAACCTGAAAGCTCTAGCCAGTGTCATGCATCAGAATATGCTGCTGCTGGCTTCAAGCTGGCTGTTGGTATCCTTGTGTCGTTGTTCATTGTCGTGGTCTTTCTCAGTGGTATTGAGTTTGAGACAGTGTTTCCTAAACCTAGTTTAAGGATTGAATTTGAAGTCGGGATTGGAGTTGAGGTCCACGCCCCTTCAGAATATAAATCATGGGCATAGTAGAACCCATATTCCACCAAAATTTTTACAGGAAGAAGAGGAAGAAGAGAAAGAAGAGGAAGGACGAAAGTCAACGAAGGAGGACTGCGCGAACACGAGGAAGCTGAGGTCCGCCTTGCGGTCGCTTTTCCGCGGCCTGCTGGCCTGCACTGCCACCGTCGACGTGGTGGATTGAGAGACTCGAGGATGGCGGCGCTCAATTAATTAAAGATCGATTTGGCGCAATTAAACATAAGAGTAACAGTAAATATCTTCTCCTTGTTGAGCTTGTTGCTTCGAATCCATCTCCATGTTAATAATTTTATAGTTTCAATGTGTCTATTTAGGATTTGTGTTTTCTCAAATAGTTCGTTTATGTAAAACAAAAAAAGCAGCTAGTAACGGCCCGTTTGTGATGGAAAGCTACTGTAGAATAAAAAGCCGGGTAACTACCGAGAGATTTTATAGGCGGGCGGTCAGCTTAATTTTTTTCGGCGGGATCCCGTATTCACTATGTATCTGGGCGAATAAATTTTTATCATCTTAGATTAATAATATAAAGCATATAAATCCATTACTTAGCAATATATAACTATATGACACTATAAATTTATATGTTTAATATATTTTTTATTATAATTTCTACCATCTCATATAAATTTCTACTATATAAAAAAAAATATTTCAAGATCTCCATCATACTAGATGGATTTTGCTATTATCTACGCATGCAAAGCAGCCAAACACCCCCAAATGGGTTTCATCTCTCTAGTGCTGGTAGGGATGACAACAGGGCGGGTGGGGGGATGAGCTTTGCCATCCTCGACCCGACCCTGACTTCTCTATACTCATCCCTGAACCCGACCCCGAACCTGATAAGTTTAGAAAACCTATCCCCACAGATGACCCTCGGGGGAACCGACTTGACTGACAATGACATGGGGAGGGAGAGGCGGAGCTGCTGGCGAGCAAGCGGCATGAGCAGCAAGTGGCGGCGAGCAGGTTGGGAGGGAAGGGAAAGGTCGCCTGCGTCGCCCACTGCGTCGCCCACTGCGTCGCCCACTCTTGCTGCTCTCGCTGTCTATGCCCAACGCCTCTCACATTGCTTGTTGCTCTCGCCACTGGCTTGCCTCTCGTGCTGCTTGCAACTAATGTCATCGCCAGCGTTCATGAGGAAGGGAGAGGGGAGGAAGATGGAGCAGTGGGGAAGAGAGGGAGAGGGGAGGAAGAGGCGAGAGAGAGGGGAGGATGAGTTCGTTGCAAGGAAGGAGGGGAGGAAGAGATGGCAGCGTAGATGAGAGGGAGAGAGGAGGAAGAGGTGGTTGGGAGAGAGGAAAAAAAGGATAGAAATAGGATTTTTTTTTTCTTTATAAATACGGGATATTTTTATCTTTTTCAATAGTCGGGGGTGGGTTCGGGATGGATATCTGAATTCTCATATTCAACCCCGATCCGATCTTACCGAGTCAGGTTTTACCCGAACCTAATTCGAGACCTAGTTAACTGGAGTTTTCTGTATTGATTTAGAATCGAGGTGGGTAGGATGAGCTTTATTGTCATCTCTAAGTGCTTGATTAGGAACTTAAAAAGTTGTGGATAAAGTCTTTTTCTATTAGAGACGGTGACTACTGAAATCTAAGCCAACAACATCAATGGCGTTGTGCTTGAATCTCATCATGACTAGAGGAAGCATAATAATGAGGTGGAGTAAAGGGGAGAAAGGTGATAAGAGGAGAATGCAAATTAATTAATCACATGTTCATGATCCAAGATCGGGGTGTGCAAATTTTTAATAATAATGATAAAGATAGTGATAATTAATTATTTTTTATTCAGATATTTAATTAGATATTTTTTATTTTGTGTAATAATTATTAAAAATATCGATATTACTAATTTTATACTAAATTTGAGTGAAAATAGATAATATTATTGATAATTTCTTGGTATGGAAATAGGTAAGACAACTAAAATTGGAAAAAATGTTAGTAAATTGTTAATATTATTGAATATGAGTGCAAGAAATCAATCCTTTACATCTAGTACACCAGGATTTTAAACAGCAAATAATGCACAAAAATAGCAATGTGGGACTAAAATTAATCACAAGTTAAATATTTCCCACAATTTTGTTTTTAAAAAAATTAGTATGTTATTAATGGTGCGGTTGAACTACAATTAATAAATAAAATTATTTCTATCTGTCATATAGCTTACTGTGATAAAAATAATTTGAAATTAAAAGAGGTTATACTCAAATGTATCTAAAAATTAATGTATTAATCAGAATATTATTTTAAAATTAAAATTAAAATTTTATAAAATATGTTTATTGCAATGAAAATAGTAAATACTAAACTCGGTTTAATGACCTATTTTCAATTTAAAAAATACTGTATCTGTCAGTAGGGCTGTGCATTCGGTACTTCGGTACCAGTACCGATACCGAAAATTTGGTACCGAAGTACCGAATTTATTTTTTTGGTACCGGTACCGAATACCGAAGTTTAGATCGGCACCAATACCGATTTCCCGAAATAAACTTCGGGAAAATCCTGAAATACTGAATCAGCGTCAGCTCCAACTCTCAAAATGCATGCGAAATTGCGAATCACAATCGAAATCAAGTTCCAATTTCAATTCAAAGCTTCTTTTAATATTGACAACGTTGACTGCGGTCTGCGGCCTCGTTTCGAAAGCCGAAATCGCGTTCGAAGCCGCGTCCGTCTCACGAAAACGAATGCCTCCTGCGTTCGTTCTTCGCCACCGGTCCTCGACGCCGGAGAAGAAGGGGGAGACTGGTGAGCTCATGGCGCGCAGCAAGTTCGGCGCCGTTACACGCTGCTCGCTGATGAAACGAACGAGGAGGCGTTCGTCTCTGTTTTCGTCGAGCACGCAGAACGGCAGAAGGAATGGAATCCGCTGGCGTTGTCTGCGTCGAGATCTGCGACGGCGTCCTTGGCCTCTAATTCTACGAAGACGACGCAGCGAAGATGGAAGGCGAGCTGGCGTCCGTCTGCCCTTCCAAAACCGACGATGCTTGCATCTTTAAGAGGGGAGCAGCAGACGAGCGAAAAGGAGAGAGAACTTCGGGCGGCGACGAAGCACTCGACAGCGGCGAGCTTACCCTCTTCCGGCAACATCTCCTTCCCCTGCGTTTCCGGCGACGAGTTCTTCTCCTTCACCGTCCGGTTGACGTGACTCGGCGGCTGTGATCTCCAACGAAGCTGAAGGCTGAGGACTGAGCGGGTGTTGCTCAGTCCTGCCGCATGCCATCCACGAGATATTTGGCATAAGTATAAAAAATTAATAAATATTTTTAATAAATTAATATAATCGGTACTTCGGGACCATAAAAAAATCCCGAAATTTTTTTATGGTCCCGGTACCGCAATCCCGATTTAAAAATCAGTACCGGTACCGAAGTACCGAAATTTTGGTACGGTACTTCGGTACTGGTACCGAATGCTCACCCCTATCTGTCAGACAGCTTCGGCGCCATCTCATCCGCAGGCGAACCGAAGATGAGAGCGATCATCTACAGGGTAGACCTCGAAAGATCATAACCGTTAATCACGCTCTGGAGCCGAGGCCCATGTCATCCACCAGAGTTTTTGCATGTCTCTTTAGCACAAGAGGATACAGGTGCACGAGCCTATAGAACAGATCCTGTTCAAGTAAGGTCGTGCCTCTTATTCTATCTGGCGAACATTTAAACGTCAAGTAAGGCTGAGAAACAAGCAATATGGGATTAAAATCTAACCTGATATTTTGGGCCAGGCTAAGAACTCGCGGGCAAATCAGATCACGTATCCTTCACACGAGGAAATGTAACTCATTTAGGCCCATTAGAGTGAGCATACTGCATACAATGTGCGGTGAAGATCCAGCATATATATAAAGCTTGTGCATTTACCAGTTGCGTCCTTGGGCCACTAGTGTGAAGAAATGTCGAGTACAGATCTGGGTCCCTTAATTTGGGTGAAAATAATTTTTTTAAAATTTTTTTTCTAGAAATACTGTATACCTTATAAGTTATCTAATGGTATTAATATTAGGGTATTTTAGATCTTATACACATATAAAATATTCTATATAAAAATTAATGTTTTTATATAATAAATAATAGTTTGTCTTATATGTGATCTTGTATATGATATTTTATACCGTGTACAAGATTTAAAATATCCCAATATTAGTACTATTGGATAGCTTATAAGGTATATAATATTTTTTTAAAAAATATTTTTTGCCCCAAATTAAAGGACCAGATCAAAATGTCCTGTACCCAGCTTAGGACATTTCTTCCACTAGTGTTGCCGCAATTTCAATCATCGAATTCGGGTATCCAACTTGACTCAACCTATTTTATCACGGGCTCAGATACCTGATTAGCTGAACAAAACAAGTTCAAATTTAGGGATATAGGTATCTAGTACCCGATTGTAATAAAAAATAAAAATATATTTTTTTATTATTAGAATATAAATAAAAATAAAATAACTATTATATAAATATTTATTACTATTTAAAATATAATAATAATAAAAAAATAAATATTATATAAATATATATACTATTTTAATTTTTAAAATATATTTTATAAAAATAAAATAATAAATATTTTATTTTTTATTTAATCAGGAATCCGTTTAAATACCCGACCCTGGTCAGGTTCGATTAGCACATTTAGCAATCGGGTCAGATTTAGATTTAGGATGAAAACACGGGTACTCGATTCGTTGTCACCTTTAGTCATGAATCTCATTTACATACAGATTTCTGGAGGAAAAAAAATTATATATCTTTTAAAATAATATGATTTTTTAAATTTAAATGAGTAAGAATTTTAAATAAAACTACAATATTATCTCTACTTTTAATTTGGTAGTATCACCGATCACGTACTTATAACTTTATCCGACCTCATTCATACCCACCCCATTACATAATTTGGACTTGACTTAGGTGTTTCTATATGCACTCAGTACCCAATTATTAAATTGTTCTAAAATATATATATATATATATATATATATATATATATATATATATATATATAAAGTTCTAAAATATGATTTTATACATTATTTCATAATAAATGTATAATAATTAATTAATTTTTAATTTAAAAAATATTTTTTAAAATTGTGTATTTGAACTAGGTTTGAAAAACCTAATTAATACCTAGCTCGCTAGACACAAAACTATTATCTTATGTATATCTATATCAATTAATTAATAATTTTATTAATTTTTAATTAAAAAATATTGATTTATCTGTCAGACAGCTGAAGCGCCATTCCACCCGCGGGCGAACCACAGAAGCGGAAGAGATCATCTACAACATTAATCAGAGATCATAGTTGTTAATCACGCTCTGACGTGTCAGCCATAGCTCATCCACCAGACTTATTACCTGTCTTGATCACACAAGAGGATACAGAGGTACGAGCCTATAGAACAGATCCTGTTCAAGTAAGATCGTGATTTTTATCGGATCAAGCAAGATTTTAAATCACGGAGAATACCGAAAACAGGCAATATGGGACTAAAATCATTCAAAACTCTTCGCCCGCCCCAATCTTTTTTGATATTTTGGGCTACGCTCACCGCTCACGGCCCAATCCAACCGCGTATCTTCTGTTGGAGGAAATGTAACTAATCTGCCTGCACCGATCAAATTGCGAATATAACGATCGAGTGATTACAATCCCGTGAATACGCTCGGCAATACAATCCGAACCTGAAAGCTCTAGCCAATGCCGTGCATCAGAATATGCTGCTGCTGCCTTCAAGCTGGCTGTTGGTATCCTTGTGTCGTTGTTCGTTGTTGTGGTCTTTCTCAGTGGTATTGAGTTTGAGACAGTGTTTCCTAAACCTAGTTTAAGGATTGAATTTGAAGTCGGGATTGGAGTTGAGGTCCACGCCCCCCGCTGCCCCGATTGACTGTTCCGGCAACCAGAGGGACTTGGAGAAGCGTTGAGAGTTCATCAAGGTCTTCAATGGACGTGTGTGGGTGAACCTGTTTTCATCGCCACATATCTAATGTAAAAGTCACTTCTTTCGCTCTAACTAACATGGATTTCCTTCTCATGTTTTTTAGGCTTGAATCAATATTATGTTCATTCTAAGCAGTTCTTGATTCATTCAACTACGTGAACCACAACAATTAGTATATTGATTCAAGCCTAAAAAACATGAGAAGAAACTTTACCTTGGTCAGTGGTGGTGTGCGGCAAGAGAAGCCCTTTATTATTTCCTGCAATAAAACAAGAAATGAGTAAGAAACATTGAACACAGTAGAATGGATAAACAAACCTTTTAGCACTTACCAGCACAAAGCTGTCCAATTATCCTAGTACTAGCAATAGAGGTCTTGACTACCGGAATAACATCAGCCAATTCAGCCTCAAACATGCTGCATATTGTCCAATCTAATATCATGAGCAAATGATAAAGATGCTATTGCACAAATAAAGTTTTTGCACTATTCTTTTAAGAAAGCAAACCTGTAAAAGTTTTCTGATCCACCAATTGCAACTAAATAGGCATTTATCAGCTTTGAAAACACTCCAACTTCACAAGAACTCTCAAACTGAACCCCTGAAAAGAGTTAAATATTGACATATTGAGTACCGTTCCAAATCTTTAAGGATATATTCTGTTAAACAGAATCCACTATTGAAAGGATAAAAAGAGCAATGAATCTAAATAAAAAATGAAATTCATCATGGAAGGGATGAAAAAAGCAATGAAGTCATCTAGATTCATTGCTCTTTTCATCCTTTTCATAATAAATTTCGTTCATCTAGATTTATTTCTCTTTACATCCTTTTCACGATAGATTTCGTTCTACAAAACATAGCCTAAAAGTCTAACTATTTCCACAGCTAAATTTTGCAATTTTTTTTAATGCACCCTTATCCGCGGCTGAACCGAAGCTGAGTGCGATCAGCTACAGTGCAAACCTCGAAAGATCACAGCCGTTAATCACGATCTTGCATAAAACATCCAAAGTCATTTAGTACAAAAAAGAATGAGGGCGTGAATAAAGCTGCAATCTTAGCTCTATCCGGCGAGTATTTAAAAGTTTAATAAGCTTAGAAACAGTCAGTGAGGGATTAAAATCTGCTTGATATTATGGGCCAGGCTAACAACCCGTGGCCAATCTAAGCACGTATCCTTCACACGGGGAAATGCAACTCATCTAGGAACATTAGAGTGCGCATACTGCTGTACTACATAGAATGTGCGGTCAAGATCCAATCAAAGGTATGTTTAAAAATATTCTATTTCATAGCATTATTATTTTCGTCGTAAGGCTAATCCTAAGGCTAAAGTAGGTACCTGCTTAAGAGTTTTTTTTTGCATCCTTGGGCCACTCGGGTTGAGGCCAAGGATCACGTATAAAATTACCCAAGGGTAACAAATAACTTCATGTCTTTTTTAAAATAATATAACTTTTTAAATTTAAATGAGTAAGAATTTTACATAAAACTATAATATTATCTCTATTTTTAATTTGGTAGCATCACATACTTATAACTTTAATCATACCTGATACCCACCCATTTACATAATTTAGACTTGACTTAGGTGTTTCTATAGGCACTCAGTACTCAATTATTAAATTGTTCTAAAATATGATTTTATACATTATTTTATAATAAATATTTTTTTAATTAATTTTTAATAACAAAGAATATTTTTTAAAATTGAGTTTTTTGAACTAGGCTTGAAAACCTAATTAATACCTAGCTCGCTAAACCCAAAACTATTATTATCTTTTTTGTTAAACTATTTTTAACTTTAATGTAAAAAAATAAATTTGGTCTAATAAACTAAATTATTTTGGTTCGGTATATAAAATATTAATTTAAGAAATATATAAATTCAGGTTCAATTAGTGGACTAATTTTTTAATTTAAAATCGTTGATTTATCTGTCAGACAGCTGGAGCGCCATTCCACCCGCAGTCAAACCACAAAGCGGAAGCGATCATCTACAACATTAATCTACGGTGATTAGCCGTTAATCACGCTCTAACGGTCCAGCCATAGTTCATCAACCAGATTTTTTACCTGTCTTGTTCGCACAAGAGGATACAGGGGTACGAGCCTATAGAACAGATCCTGTTCAAGTAAGGTCGTGCCTTTTATTGGATCGAGCAAGATTTTAAATCACGGAGAATATCGAAAACAGGCAATATGGGACTAAAATCATCCAAAACTCTTCGGCCCAATCCAACCGCGTGCGTATCTTCTAGTGGAGGAAATATAACTAATCTGCCAGCACCGATCGGATTGCGAATATAACGAACGGTCAAGATTGATCAAATGGTAAATTTGGTTAATATTCTAATATACAGCACTATTTTCGTTATATCAGTACATAAATCTAGCGCATTTAATTCCAGCCATTAGGATTCTTCGGCGGATGCTGGGCTTCTTTGCCTCCGACGAGAGCTTCGTTTTTCATTCGCTTTTTTCGATCCCTTTCCGAGCCATTCCTGAATCCAAAAACAATTTGCCTTGATCCCGACGATATCTTTATCTGCTCGTGGTCTTTGCCTGATTTATTCGTGTAGTATAAAGTATTGGCTTTTTCGTGAGATGCGCTCTGATTCGATCGTGGTTGATAACCTATTAATTTTCTTTTCGATGACATTGCCCTTCTTCTTAGATGAAACTGATGACTCCTTCACAGGCGAACGCCGGCCTCTTTGTTGGGCTGAACATGGGTCACATCATCACTAAGAGGGAGCTGCCTCCTCAACCTTCCAGCTGAAAAGGGGTACGCAGACTATCGATTATTCATTTCTCTTAATTGTCTAACAAAACATTTGATTTGAAATGATTTGGTGGGGGTTGTTTTATATGAATGTGTATATTCTGAACTGCAGTTTTAGAGAGTGGATTAGACTCTAAATTTCAAGTTGAGGTCCTTTCTAAGTTCCTTTATCCCAATCATTTTCTTCAATGTTTCCATCAGGCATTCTTTCATTATAAAATAATGTAAGAGGATCCTTAAATAGAAAACATGTTGTTAGCATATCATAAGTAGAATTCCATCGTGTTTTAATATCAAGTTTAAATTTTTTATATGACAAACCATAAGATTTACATGTTTGTCTAAAATCTTGATTTCTAGAAGTAGAAGAAGTAACAAATCTAACAGCATTTCTTAATTTAGTTACATGTTCATCTACTTCTCTTATTCCATCTTGAACACATAAGTTTAGAATATGACATGCACATCGTATATGAAAAAAAGCACCATTAAATATTGGATGTAACAATATTTTTAATTTATCAATTGCACTATCATTATTACTTGCATTATCAAAACTAATTGAAAAAATTTTATTACTTATATTATATGAATGTAAAATGCTATGAAATTGTCTAACTATAGCATTTGCAGTATGAGGAAATTCAAAAATTTTAAATGCAATAATTCTTTTTTGTATAAAAAAATCACTATCTATCCAATGTGCCGTAATACACATGTATGACTGATCAGAATGATTACTGGTCCAAATATCAGATGTTAAAGAAAGACAAGAAGTTAATGTAATTAAAACTTGTAAAAGATTAGTTTTATATTCAGAAAAAATTTTTATAGCATCCCTACGCATGGTTTGTCTACTTATTTTTCTATATTTAGGTTGTAGTGATTTATGTATAAATTTTTCAAATTTATAATTTTCTGCTAAAGAAAATGGTTGTTCATCCCAAACAATAAATTTAGCTAATTCTTTTCTAAGAACTTCAGTAGAATAATTAAAAACTTCAAAAGAACTAGAGGAAAGGTTGAGAGTAGCCTGTGCACGATTGATTTGAGTTTGATGGCTTTTGATGTGGCGAGTCAAATGACCAGTTCCACCCGATGATTTGCAAGTCAGGACTTTTTTGCATTTCTTGCAGCTGGCTCTTTCTTCGCCGTTGATCATCACCACATCGAAGCTCTTCCAAACGTCGCTCGTGCGTTTTCTTGAGCCCGACGGAGAAGACTCGTGAGGGTTTGCACTGCATCCCTCCTCTCCCTGCATAGTGTTAGTAGGCTCAAATTCAACATGCTCTTGCTGTTGTTGATTTGGGTCGTAAAGCGGAGGGTTGGCATCTTGATCTTGATCGGGGGGCATAACGGGGTTAGTTGTCCCTATTAGCTCCTGCTCTAATGCCTCAATCTCCCATGGCAAATAATCCCATGTATTGTTCAATCCCGCCATTAATTCTACATATAATATTTAAAGTTAGTCAAAAAAATTTATAAAATAAGATTAAATACTTACTAATAATAAATTATACATTAAAAAATTACCTTATCACGTGTTTGAAGATCGCTTAATAAGAACTAAGAAGTTGATGTTTCAGCCTTCAACAACCTTAATTTAAACATAATTATGAAAAAAATTTATATTAGAATAATTTAAATTTAAGTACAATTACATTATAAAAGACTAAAAGTAAATTAATTTACTACTTACTTGATCTTCTCCACGTGACTAGACCGAGGGAGCTTTGAAATCTTGATGGCTAATTGAAACTCAAGACTTAGAAAAGAGATTAAGAGAGTATTAAGAGAGAATGAGAAAGTAATCCAAAGTTAATTGGAAACTTGTGTGAAGAAATGAGAGGGTTGGGGGGTCAATTTATAGGGATGAATTGGGTGTAAATTTACATATTTATCCCCTATTTTTAATTATGAAAAGGGGCTAAAATGGTAATTTTATAACATAAAGACAATTATATCCCTAACTTTTAAATTTTTTCAAACTGTTATAGGGGTATTTGGGTAAAAACACATGCCAAAATCAAATTTTCAACCGTTGGCGCCTATACCACGCGTGCCGTGCCCGTGCCGGCCCGCGTGCCGTGCCCGTGCCGGCCCGCGTGCCGTGCTCGGCATGGCCCGCGTGCTGTGCCGAGCACGTGCCGTGCCGAGCACGGGTCCGTGCCGTGCCTGGCCCGGCCCGCGGGCCGTGCTCGGCACGGGCCCGTGCCATGCTCGGCCCGGCCCGACCACGGGCCGTGCTCGGCCCGGCCCGCGGGCCGTGGACCCTCGGCCCAGCACGGCCCGAGCCGGGCCGCGGGCCGCACGCGGCCCGTTGACTTGGTCAACGGGCCGTGCCCGGGCCGGCCCGTGTCGTGCCGGGCCGTGCGGGCCGCGGGCCGGCCCGGCCCGTTGGCCACCTCTATGCGCAGGGGCTTAGGTCAACACTTATATATTAGCCAGTCATCAATTGGAAGCGGGTAAGATGGTGATGAATTGCGATTGGTCCAAACCTTCTAAAAGCGGCTTCTTGCGACCCGCCCATCATGCCCATACATACCTTCGGTTCCAAGACCTTGTTCGCACAGCGAATAAAGGTCGGGTTGAAGGGGGCAGTCAGCTGGCAGCTTCTTGGCCACGCCCCCCTGCTTATAGATACGAGATACTTGATAGAAATTCGAAAGTAGGAAATTGCATACCATTAGCTGATATACGTATGGGAACATGGGTACATGATATTGAATGTCATCCAGGTCAAGGCGCAAAGCTGGCTCGAGCCGCAGGAACTTATGCTAAAATAATTAAGGAGCCAGCCTCACAATGTCTTGTGCAGCTACCTTCGGGTGTTGAAAAACTCATAGATTCCCGATGCCGAGCTACTATTGGTATAGTTTCCAATCCCAACCATGGTGCACGTAAGCTTAGAAAAGCAGGACAAAGCCGGTGGTTAGGCAGACGCCCCATTGTTCGTGGTGTTGCAATGAATCCAGTGGATCATCCTCATGGAGGAGGTGAGGGGCGCACAAAAGGAGGTAGACCTTCGGTGTCACCTTGGGGGAAGCCCACCAAAGCAGGATTTCGGGCAGTAGTGGGGGTGGGGAAACGCAGAATTTAGTTCATGCCACGACGATCTATATGGAAGGGCAGTTTTGTTGATGCTTTCCTGTTTAGAATGAAGAAGAACAGAGAAAGTCTTTTGAGCAGGAAAATTTGGTCACGTAGATCTTCTATTTCGCCGGAATTCGTTGATTGCTCCGTACTCATTTACAATGGAAAAACTCCTGTTCGTTGTAAGATCACTGAAGGAAGGGTTGGTCATAAATTTGGAGAGTTTGCTTTTACACGGCCTTCGAAAACAAATAAAGGAAAGGGAAGAAAGGGGAAAAAGTCAAGTCTAAGCGCCATATGGCACGAAAAGGAAATCCGATTTCGGTAAGACTTGATCTGAATCGTAGTTCAGATCCAAGTCGGTTCAGTGAGGGCGACCGCGAAAGTCACCGAATGGCTCCGGCTTTAAGTTCTATAACTTTTCCTTCTCTTTGTCCCATATGAAAAAAGAAAGGCGTGGGAGGACGTTGCAGATGTCCGGGACGGACACGACTTCTTCTAACGCTAGAAGACCACAGGAAAAACCCGGGACTTGAGCATGTCGTGAAAGAGGCACACGGGGCGGGCGTGTTTCGACCGTGTCTCCGGGGCACAGTTGAATGTAGATATCATGAACGCGAGGTGCAGGATACCAGGCCGAGAAACCCGGGCAAGCACTCCCGTGCCAATCGCTAGCGCATCCGGGGCCCCGGCGCCCAGCTCCGCTGGAGAGGCCGTCACTGATCTGAGAAGTGCGTCTTCGGTTCGGATAGACGAACGCCTAGCCCCAGGAATCAATAAAAAAACAAGTGTTCATTTCAGATCAGTGAATAAACCGAAATCAGAGACGTTTCTCGCTCGGCGCCGCACTATGCTCCGCTTCAACAAATGAGAGTTTTCGGTGGAACCGGTGAACCACGCGAGCTGGTTAGATGCGTGGGACAGAGGGCTCGTAGTACCTGATAGCGCTGCTATGCAGTGGAAGGGAAGGAGCCGACCCCCTTCTTTTTTATTCACAGACACAAAAGCACAGTACAAAGAGATTGGACTCTCGGATGAGACTAAGCAGCTACCGTTCCGACGCGCCCCTGACCCTATCTTGATTAAGACATTAAACCATCTCTAAAGTGGAGCCTAGTTGAAGCTGTCATTGAAATTCTAGAATAGAAAAAAAAGAAACTCATTTTAGGGATATAGATGGAGTCTCGCTCAGTAAAGAGAGTTGTAGATTCGTAGAAGAGGATCAGAGTACGCGCGCTACAAAACGCGCGTTCAAGTTAGTGGAAAGAAGATAGTACTAAATAAAGTACTGACCCCTCCGGGGCCCCCGGTTGCTTTGGCGCGCCCCAACAAGCGTAGGCAGCAAGCTCCGGGAACGGATAAATAAGAGAGAGGAACGTTTCTCCCTCCGTTCTGGAGCGCGTTTGGAGAATTTCTTTCGAATGACGGAACACGTTAGTCACGACGGAGCGCGTTAGTGAATTACGGAACGCGTTAGCTAGCGCGTTCCGGCTTTCGCCTCCACTTGCTGCCTACGCTTGCTGCTTGCAGCATGGATTCTTTAGATCTAAAGAATCCATGCTTCCCCCGCCCTGGAGCGAGACTCTATCCAGATCTCAAAGAATGACGAGCTAGGCGGCCGGCGGGCAAAAAAGGGGGCGGGCCGGCCGGTCGGGGCCTTGGCGATACGTTCTTCTTTCGAAGCGTTTTGCCAATAGAGCGAGGGCGTCCTTCTGGGGTGGGGCGTTTACTTTCAAATGACAACCGCCTGTTCCTGCTGCGGGGGCGTTGCACGAAACCAAACCGCCCCCCCCCCCCCCCCCCCCCGCCCAATGTTGTACCAGTTGCTTCGCTGGTGGGCCCACTTAGGTTAGGGGGGGCATTGTCCCTCAGTTCTTACCAACCCCACGGAGCGGTGTGTAATCGACATCTAGCTTATTATCGGTAGTTTTTTTCATGCAAGCCTGACCTCAGCATTTCTTATTCATTCAGGGCGCCCCTAGTGGACTTGGCGGTGCTCCTTTCTCAAACCAGAACAACTCTGAACGTTAGGGAAGATAAGGGAAGACCACCTGAGCGAACCGACCGAAGGAACTTTACTTATCTGAACCGAACGTTAGCGGCTTAAGCTAAGCCTATCACGAGCAGCGTCGCTGCTTGATCGGCGGGGAGGAGCATCTCCAAGTATGGGGCAAAGGATCAAGCGCTTTGACTTTGTCCCCCGGGATCCACCACAGGTTGGGTTTGAGAGCCGTGTGATGGGTGACTATCCAGCACGGTTCGGAGAGCACTTGTATGTAGTCTGCGCTGGTGAATGGAAGCCCCCGCCGCAAACAAAAGAGAAGCGGCTCTTCCCACGGCTCCGTCACCATTGACTCTATTTATTATTATGGTAAATCAGTGTATCAAGATGTCAATCTTAGATCTTATTTCGGTTCGATACGTCCACCTACGATACTCACCTTTGGCTTTCGTCTCGGTAGGTGTATTATTCTACATTTTCCAAAAAGGACATTCATTCATTTCTTTCTTCCCCGTCGACCACTACGACTGAAACGACGCGACAAATCAAGACCCGGAAAGGAGAAGGGCCGGTGGTGGGCATTTGGGAAAGTCGGGCCGATCGGGTGTCTTCATTCAAGCGAGGGTACAGAGGAAGAACGAAACGAAGTGAGAGGCCGGGGGCAAGGAAAAGAGTCGAGTCGATCAGGCTCGACGACCGGGAGAAGCAAAACGAAATCCGGATTTGGCCGAAAAAGATGCAACGCTATGGATACCATGACCGATCACCATCGAGAAAGAATAATTTTTCTAAATCACTTCGGGTCAGCGGGGCCTTCAAGCATCCGAAATACGCCGGGGTTGTAAATGACATAGCGTTCCTGATAGAAAATGACGACTCCTCCAGAAAAACTCTGTTATTAAAGTTCTTTTTACCAAAGAAGTCCCGCTCTGACGGCCCGACGAGTCATCTACTAAAAAGGACCCTCCCCGCTGTGCGCCCCTCCTTGAATTATTCGGTCATGCAATACTTATTGAATACAAAGAACAAAATGCATTTCGACCCCGTCGTAGTTCTCAATCATTTCGTGGTGGCTGAACCATCTACGATGGGGGGAAGGAAGGAAGGAAGCTTAGAAAAGAGAATACGCTCTCGCATCGCTTTTTTTGTAGAAAGCTCGACCAGCGAGAAAAAGTGTTTGGCCCAAGCCAAAAATCAGTTGATCCACTTCATTCGCCAAGCGAATGATCTTCGCTTCGCGGGAACAACAAAAACCACCATCTCGCTCTTTCCTTTCTTCGGTGCTACCTTTTTCTTTCCAAGGGATGGGGTTGGGGTGTATAATAACTTCTTTTTTGAGTATGCCCGGGAACAACTCCTAGGTCAATTAAGGATCAAATGTTGGAACCTCATGGGTAAGGCCCACGGAGCGGTAATGGAATTGTTAGATAAATTCATAGACCAGATAGGAGAATTGATAAAGGGAATAGAGATGATGATAGAGATCATACTGAGAAAGAGGAGAATTCCGTACGGGTACAACTCTTATTTGAACGAAGTGCTAAAAATGCGATCTTTTTTGTCTAATAGAACAAACACTAATACCTTAATTGAGTCGGTAAAGATCAAATCTGTTTATCAAAGTGCTTCTCTGATTGCTCAAGACATCTCTTTTCAACCGAGGAACAATCAAATCTCATTTCGTTCTATTTTATGTAAAATAGTGAAGGATATTCCTTTAATAATGCCAAAAGGGGTGGAGGGGATACGTATTTGTTGTTTAGGTCGATTAGGAGGTGCGGAAATAGCTAGAACTGAATGCGGAAAGTATGGAAAAACATCTTGTAATGTATTTAACCAGAAAATCGATTATGCTCCTGCGGAAGTATCTACTCGTTACGGAATTTCAGGTGTCAAAGTGCGGATCTCATATAGTAAAAATCAGAAGGGACGTGCTATATCCGAAACGTACTAAATTTAGTAAAAATACTAAAGGCAGATGTAGTAGGGGTCGCGAACCGGACGGTACACAACTTGGTTTTGGAAGATATGGCACCAAAAGTTGTAGAGCTGGTCGTCTTTCATATCGAGCCATTGAAGCAGCGCGTCGGGCTACAATCGGACAATTCCATCGTGCTATGAGCGGACAATTCCGAATAAATGGTAAGATATGGGTCAGAGTTCTCGCAGATCTTCCTATTACGGGGAAACCTACAGAAGTGAGAATGGGAAGAGGAAAAGGAAATCCTACGGGTTGGATTGCTCGTGTGTCCACGGGACAAATCCTATTTGAAATGGATGGTGTGAGTTTGTCAAATGCTCGACAAGCCGCTACATTAGCGGCGCATAAACCATGTTCGTCAACCAAGTTTGTTCAGTGGTCGTAACTACATTGGTTAGTGGGAAAAACCGGGCCGGGACTCAAGGCGAATTGTTCCTGAACGATGGAAGTGGAAAGACAAACAAAACAGGGAGAGGGTACTCCTTTTAATTTTTCATCGCCGAAATTGTACGACGAACCTTCTTGTTCCAGGCGTACGACCCTGAGACGAGACGTGATGGTGTCACTTTTCCGGCCCGGATTTGTGACATAAGTAAGAATAAGAAAGAGAAGAGCTCAAATTCAGGAAAGGATGACCGGGTATATGTTCCATTTTTGAAACGGGAGTAGTTTTATTTTTCGATTTCTGATTCCCTTGATCCAAACTTGAATGTGAACATACCAGACGTATTCGCGAGCGCACCTAACGATGACTTTCGTAAGTAGTGTGAACCAGGACTCGAAACTGGCCCCTGCTGTGTAAGCCGGGAGTACTGCAAAGGCCCTCCGCAGGGATAGAGGTTGTTCCTCTCGGACCTGACCAATCCGAAAGACAATAGCATCCGCGTGGCGACTCCACTGGG
Organism: Costus lasius; assembly: GCA_027563935.2. Classification (NCBI taxonomy): domain Eukaryota; kingdom Viridiplantae; phylum Streptophyta; class Magnoliopsida; order Zingiberales; family Costaceae; genus Costus; species Costus lasius. The sequence goes on along the minus strand of CM050450.1, from coordinate 130,957,271 downwards.
GAGAAGAGTTTCAGTCTGTGGCTTATCTCAACCCCTTGTTGGTAGTTGCCCACTAGGAAGATTTTATCCCACACACTCAGTGGACTAAATCATCCACTGGCGACCTTGCTCCTTTACTAAATGAAAAGTCTAACAGTTCATCACCCTGCAGGTCTGACAGTCAACTTCTACGAACCCAAGCATCTATAGACCTGACTGGCACTGACTGTAACGATCCAGAAAGACCGAAACCTGAAACTGAGATTGAACAGAACCATCAGATGATGAATACTGCTCCAAAACGCTGGCTATCCGCCACCCCACTGGCATTACAGCCCCCTCCAGGGCCCATGCCGGATCTCATAATCCTAGAGAACTTCCCGAAGTTCTTCGGTGCAGGATCTGACTCTGCTGAAGACTACACTACTTTCAAGATCTCTGCACTGATCATTCTATCGAGGATGAGACGGTAGCAGTCAGACTGAAAGTCAAAACCTTTGACGGATTAGCTCTGAGCTGAGGCGGTTGACCCCAGCGAGAGAAGAAAAAACAATTGAAACATGCAAACGGAGTGCGCTAGTCTTTTCTTTCAATCAAATCTTTCTTATTAAATTAAAGAAGTTATTAAATCTTTCTTATTAAATAAGTGACTCCAACAAGCGGAGTTGACTCCGCGCGTACTATTAATTGCGTGTTCCGTCGCTGGAACTTGCACGTTTGCATGTTCCTCCGCACGCTAGGATGAGTTCAGAGACTAGCGCACTCCGTTGCCTCCGTTTGCAGGAGTGGAATTAGCGTTAGTCTTTGTATTTGGAGCGCGTTAGTAACGGCTTTATTGGAGCGCGTTAGGAGCTGCTGGGTAACTAAAAAGGGGTAGGCTAAAGGCTGGGCAAGAGGGTTAGAGCGGGGGATTAGAGGTCAAGTCTCTCACTCCAGCACCTGGGATTACAGGGTATACTACAGCACTAGGTTAGAGGAAATTACTGACTATAGAACAGAACGCGGGGTTGGCTGGTTTGCTTATGCTATCCCGCTTCCTCTAGCTGGTTTATAACCTTCCCATACTGATAATGAAATAGATCTAGCTCTAGTACCAGGGAAGGTAGGGTTTGCCGGTTCTCATACAGCGCTCTTTTAGGGCCTCAGTTCTGGAAGGAATCTGCTCTACTCATGCTCGAAAAATTCTTAGAGCAGGATATGATTGGTTTACGCAGGAGGCAGATTGTATCAATTACGCCTGGAAATGTCACAAATGTCAGATTGACGCTAAGTTGATTCAAGCCCCGCCTTCTCCATTGCATGTCTTGACGGCACCCTGGCCTTTTTCTATGTGGGGCATGGATATGATCGGCCCTATCACGCCTAAAGCTTCTAATGGCCACTTTCGCTACGCACCTCCGTCCTTACTCGAAAGAGTAAGCAAGCGCTACGCCCCTTTTAATAAACTATCTCAAATAGTAGAGATTAGCGGTGCATGGGTTTTTAGACGGGTGACTTTGGTCTAGCTTGTCACGTTACTGCGGGGGAACACTTGCCCACGGAGCGGTACGGGTATACGGGTAAGCCTAATGTCTCGATTGAGAGTTTCTACGATCTTATACGAGAATTTTATAGTCGGCAGGTAGCAAGGCGGCGTCGAAGCAGTGTTTAAAGAGAAAAGAAGCTGTCGGCACTTCACTTAACGAACCTCTCTCTTGCCTTAACTTAAGGAGAGGAAGCGAAAGAAACAAGCGGAGGCAACGGAGCGCGTTAGGAGTTTGCAATGCCCATCCGCTCACTCTTCGGTATGGAGCCACCGTCGGCACGTTAAGTTAATATTAATAAATGACTTGTCGCTGAACACTTATTAGATGGATCAGTAGCCTGGATGCGATAGCTAAAATGCTAGGTCCGGGAAGGCGAGGCAGGGAAGGGACGGAGATCAAGTTAGGTACGGTTACGAAACAAGACGATCTAACCTCAGTGAGCCAAGCCAGGAAAGAGAGCTCGAACCGTCTCCGTTCAGCTTCAGTTCTCCAGCCTTCGGTTTGTGCCATACAACCGGGAGACATACTAGAGAGTGGAGTAATTCACTAACGCGCTCCGGTTTGAACCAACAAGCGGAGGTTTTCACCTCCGCGCAGAGGCGCACTCCGTTGCCTCCGTTTGCAATTAATAGTACGCGCTCCACTTTATGTTTTATTCAATAAGTTCGAAAGCCTACACTTGCTGCTTGCTCGTTAGCGCTTTCCGTTTTCTCGCTTGGAGTAGCTTTCCCGTCACGCTATTCATGCCAAGCCAAGGAATGGATATAGGTAGGCAGCAATAAGATTATCTCCTTTTTCATTTCATGCTTGTCTTTCCTTTCCCCAGGCGGAGGGAACAAGTGGAGTTGACTCCGCGCGTTAGTATGCAATTAGTATGCAAGTCCAATTACAGACTAAAAGGCAAGGAAGCACATGACAGGCTGAACAGGTACTAATGACTCATAGGGGAAAGAAAAGCACTGCTCAACGCGGGCTAGTCAAGGCTGATCACTAGTCATAGGTTTTTCGTTTACTCTTTTATTGGAAGCTCGCTTTCTTTGGGATATAGAATAATGGTAGGCGATTTCACACATAGGTTGCTAAGGAGTCAAGCGTCGGGATAGGCCAGTCCGTTCTAGGGCTTTTTCATATTATATGGGATAGGGCGGCTAGGCTTAGGCTAAGACTAATCTCTATCTTTCTGGAAGTCAGCCTGTTCCGTATAGTCAGGTTGAATTGGAGTTCCAGTTGTAGCCCTTCCAGCGATTTTGCCTTCTCTGAATCCAATGTTCTTCTTGCGAGCCTGTTCCGGTGGGAGAAAGCCAGCCAGTTACGGTTAGAGTAGCTTTGATTTCTCTCGATCTCGAGCTAAGAAAGAACTCAACGCGCGCTCTGTTACCAACAAGCTCCGTTTACGGAGCGCGCAATTAATAGTACGCGCGGAGTCAACTCCGCTTGTTGGCAGCAAGCTCCGGCTTTCGCCGGAACGCGCTAGCCTACACTTGCTGCTTGCTCGTTAGCGCTTTCCGTTTTCTCGCTTGGTTTGACCCGTAGTCTCTAAACAAAAAGAAAACGCTTTTCAAGTGTCCAAGTGTGGAAGCTAACTGCCTATCCTAGGCATTATGACTCACTATTTCAATAAAAGACCGGTGACATCTGATTCTTGTCCCTAGTCTATGCTTACCTGCCCGAGGTAAGAACGGGGAAATGAAACTCATGGGAGGGAATCCCGTAAAAGTACCGCCCCTGCTTCCTCTTATAGGCCGGATTCCTCCAAGGGGTCGAACCGAGGGAAAAGCAAGTTCAAAGCAGCCAGTGACTATAGAATCTCTGGATACTCTACCCGAAACCTATGCTCTCTCGTTCGTCAGCCGGTCTTAGCTAGCTATATGGCGCTCAATCCTCTATCTCAAGGCCACTATTCGCGGGTCAAACTCCGCGGAAGGCATATTTTCTAGGCGGTACTCCTCTAGTTGTCACTCTTCCCTGACTCCTCTTCTTTTCTTCTAACTAAGCTGATGTAGAGTCTGAAACTTTCAAGTCTTGATGCTTTCCCCAGCCTTCTTTCATTCCGGTCAAAGTTGGATTATCGGTTAAGGTCGAAGAAAGCCCTTTCGGTGCCCCCTCAAGAGAGAGAAAGGACTGACGGCCCACTTGTCGCATAGGAAAGAAGAAACTTTTCATCAATGCCGTCGAAATCGATCGAGTATTTCGGAATCTACAGAAAAAACAAAGTGAACGGTCCGTGCGTCGAGTGTAGTACCCATCCTCTATCTATACCTTGATTTTTTGGATCATGGGTGGCCTGAAAATATTTGAAAATCCGGGAAGGTGCACGCGAACGCTGTAATGTGGGAGGGCAGCCTATCCGTATCCCTTCGCATGGTCGTTCTATCGCGAAGTTGGCAGCGGGAGTGGGAAAGAGCGAGAGCTCGGCTGCGAGTATCTCCCTTTCAGTGACCTGGGACAGGAGACTCTTTTCTGAGTTTGCCTTGTTGGCATGCTCTGTGGTCATAGTGCCTTTGATTGCAATGAAATTTTCACCCGTCTCCCTGTCAGCGCAGCTCTTTTTGGAACGGTACGAGCAGACCACTTAAGCAGATACCCAGACTTCCGAACCACCAAGCAAGGTGGTTGTATAGGCGGAATAGAGTATCCGTCATCGGAATCAGAACAACAGATCAGCTTTAATTTAAAGAGAAAGCAAGCCATTTCGTATAAGAATTTTACGCCAGCCAGCAAAGCAACTCATGCACCTGAAGCGAGCCACCTGGCGAACGAAGACTCTCTCATTTAGTCTGTGAATAAATTATCCTCTCATGTTCTACCGAACTGAACTAATCAGACTTTCTCATTTAGAAAGAATGGCGAAAGAGGCCTCCTTGCATTGCCCAACTAGAGCGAAAAGCCTTATTGCGTTGCGGCATTAATTGCTTTAGGCAACTATACTAGGGATTCGTGGATCTGGACCCATTCGTCAAAAACCCTAAGTAGCTATGGGGTCTTGATGTACTTGGAACAGAGACCGCTTACCGCCATTATTAGAGAAAGGGGGGTATGGCGGTTAAGAATAAGAGAAAGGAACGTTGATAGCATGAGATCCTCGCTTCGGTTCCGGGCATCATAGGGCCATATCCGTTGATGCCGACAAATCTGATCAATCCGCACAAGTATGCCCACGGAGCGGTAGCTCGAGAGCAAAGTGAGTTCTCGACTGCATGACTTTTTTCATACCAAAAGCTCTATGTGGGTTAAGAAGTGCTCATGCTTAGAGAACGACTCTTTATAGTATCTCATTTCTGGTAGCAGTACTTATTTCGTTTCGATAGCAGCGCACCTGACCCATCAAATATAGGTTGTCCTGATCCATATGATGTTAGCACCCTCCCTATAATGTAGTCCGTCCACCCGAGAATAGAATAAAGAAGCCCCGTATCTAATCTATAAGCATTTGATTCAACCCTTCCTTTCGCCACGGGTTTGAGGGATGCCGAAAAGATGGCCGAGCGTATTCTCAAGCAGTTCAAGTCTCATCGTTGGCAAGTCTCATCCCTTGGGTACGAAGGAACTAGGCTCTTTTTCGATGATGATTTGCTTTTGGCCACGTCAGTGTTGGCTTTTTATAGTACTCTCGTACTAGGCTAGGCTTTTACTTTCTTGCAGTTCTCCCCTTCACATCTATCTCTAAAACAACAAAAAGGCTAAACAAGACGAACAAATTTTGTATAGAAAGAAGGATGTGTCGGGTTTGGATCGAAATATCATCCCTTCAAACTGGGGCAGGAATATGAGACTTGTTCTACTTCGATAGAGGCACTGTAAGTGGAATAACAATCATTCGGCTTCCTTCCAAAGCTTCAGATGGCACAGCTACCGCACTACGTTCCGTTGATTGATGGGAGTATAGAACAACCAGCACAAAAGACAGTAAAGAAGCTCAGCTGCCAGAGTAGAGTGGATCCTATCCCGTATTTACCAGCGAAAAATGGGTCCGGGATAAAACGGAGGCGCCGAGATATGACCAAAGGCCTTGTCACGAGCTGGACTCGAACCAGCGCTTTCCAGATGGGTGGTCTGGATTTCTTCCATTCTATGCTGATCGTGACTTTGGTAACCCAGTTCGCCCTGTTACAGACTACATCTGGGGGGCTTGTATCCTTCTTGAGTCCCCTTTCCTTTGACCAGACGTTCATATTCGCCTGCGTTGAGTTGAGGAGGTGAGCTAATTGGCTTTCCAGGCTTCGGATACGAGCAAAGAGCTCGTTCTCCAATGAGGAGTTTTGGGCACGAAACCTCTCAAGAGCCGTCGGCTCGGGCCCTCAAACTTGTCTTTCATTGGAGCTGGTCACTCGAATGTGTGTTTTGTTCGACTGGTACCTCGACCTCATTGGAGCTTTGACTCGACTCTCCGCTGCTTTCGAAAGACGAGACGGACTTGATTAGATCGAGGATCTGCCATGAGTCGACAAATCCGCCTAAGAACTTGTGGACAGAAGAAACAAATGCAAGAAAAAGCCGACAAATCGGCGACAAGATTAACACAATCATAATACGAAAAAAAATCCGAACCAATGTGAATTTTCTGTTTTTCAACAGGTGCGCCAATCACTACAATTTTTTTTTGTCAATTTTCAAACATTTTACACCCCCGCAATCATTTTTTTCTCAATTAGACTCCGTTCATTATTTGAAGAGCTTCCTATGCTTGAATAAACCACACGGTTTTCTTTCTTCTCTTGAATCACAACGATTCTGTTTTGTTCAAGAATCACTATTTTCGTGATCGAATGACGAAATAGATATACGAACTGTATGGGATCATTCGCTGGAATGGGATAAGTGATGATTTTATAGGATCTCAATGGGATCGTAGAATCAACTAAGGATGCTATAGGTATTTGTGATCGATCAGCTTCCAGTATGACCGAAGACTTTCTATCTGCATCCAGAATAACGACACAATCAGGTTGTTGGTTCGACCCTAAATGGATCTGATTCTTTCTCGAACGGATTTTTTTCGGACTTGAACAAGAATTGGTCAAAAAAGCCCCGATCCTCCAACGTTTCTCTCTCTTATAATTGATACAGCTCGCCATTTCTTCCATGATCTCATATAACAATAGTTGATTGGTCTTTAAAAGGAAGGAACGGCCTTTTTGACGAATGGGGGATCCTATAAAATTCAAAGCGTTTCGTAAACAAATCAGTGTCTTGTCTGAATCGAGAATAGCAATTCCATTTCTGGAACCACAGATATAGACTTTGAAATGGTGAGCAGCTACCCGACGGCCGAGATGTGCGTTCGTACGCAGTAATTTTTGACAAACAATATCATGGATTGTCATTTTTGGTTTTCCTTTCTCGAGATAGAGGTGGTAAGTTATATAATATCATAGGTTTGCTGCTGATCCTCTAACCACTCAGAGTCAGGGTCAACATCAAAGGTGGTCTAGCACTCAATGCCAACAGACGGAGAAAGCAGACGCGGCTCCTGGCTCAAAAAGAGGTGTCTACCTACCCACCTATCCACATTGGAAGGAGAATCAGGTTCACAGCACAAAGGGAGTAGTGAAGCGTATCAGAGTGGAACGAAAAGGTCTAAGCGAAGACACGAGCAAGTCTTTCGTTCAGAGTCATGCCATCTGAGTCACCAGAACCCAATTGTAGTGGAAGGTTTTGGCCATACTCAACTCAACGCAGAATGATTGAATGCATGACTATAGCTCTGTGGGTGAAAACACTTCCATTGGTAGCCTTCGACAAGAAAACGAATCGATCCAGCCTATGTTCTTCTTGTAAGAGAGAGGTACGTTGACTGATGGACGACTCCGCTTGATGTGCTGCTTGCTTCTTGCTCGAGATATTGACTGGCCTGATTGGACCGCTCTGCCTACTGGGCCTGGCTACCCCGCAACTTACCGCTTCAAAGCCCTATCCTTGGCTACTTGACTTTGACTCGGCTATTCCACAGTCCTTGGAAAGCTAGTCTGCTGGTTCTGAACCAGAATCTCGTCTAGTGATCACAGAACCAAAGGCTCTTCCTGATGTGAGATTGACTGGTATGAAAGTAGCTAGGGAGGGAGGAGGGCAGTAAAGACTAGCACCGGATTCGTTCAAAGAGAAAGATCGGATTCTATACCAGCCCTTTCTCTCCATCTCTGAAGGAGAGCCTTCACGCCCTTGGCTACGAAATCAGGCTAGGCTCCTTGAACCAGAGCTAATTCGATCTGGTCCCCTTTCTCTGGGTACACAGAAGACTAACTAAAAGTACCACGACCGAAAAACAATGAAATTCGGTAAACAAAGTTGAAACATCCATCAACCGGCATACCTTTCTTCTTGTAACTACGATCTGTCTTCGATTAAACTATTTATATAAAGATAAGATCAGGAATTGCCTCTACGCTTTGAGCTGTCACTCAGCTCTTCGGGCGATGATTCGATTCTTCTTGGCTTGGCCACTCGGAGTAGTGTTAGCTTTTGACCAAGAGAAAGACCACAAAGGCCGAAAGAGAACCCTAGGAAAACCGAACCAGATAAAGAGGAAGAACTCCTAGAAAGCCATTAGGGATGTTCTCACCTGTGCATACTATCTTGCTTGAAGAAGGAAAGGAATAGAATAGCCTTTTTTTCGCATCTCCCAAGTTCGAATGCTTTGCTGCTGTTAAAAGAAATCGAATACCGTTCGTGACCCGGATAATTCAATTGCTCATTACTAAACGCTGTCGATTGTTGATTATCCGCATAATCACTGATGTACGGGAAAGAAGAAATGCAATCACAAGCTGCTAACATGTAACTTGGAGCCAGCGGGTCTCCCTGCCTTAGTCCCCGTGAGGATTTGAAATAACCATGCACACTGCCGAAAACCAGCAGTTCGTAAACAACGTTCCTCTCTCTTAATTACCACTGATCCATCTTTCGCTGAAACTCTATTTTAGCTTAAAAAAAAAGGAAGGGCTGTCGTAGGCTTTGGTCATATCTAGCTTTATGAGAACATTGCCTCCAATTTGCGATTCCTTTCATGAGGGAGCTCCTGTGCCAAGGCCAAGGTAATTAAGAGAGAGGAACGTTTATGCTCCTGCCCTTCAAAAAGGCGCCTTGGTTAGGTGAGATGATACGAGGGGAACTCCGTGTTGAGAACAATAATAAATTCACTCCTAACGCACAAAGTCAAACGAACTAACGCGCCCTTCTATGTTCAAGCCTCCTAACGCGCGGAGTCAAGCACTAACGCGCTCCCCTAACGCGCTCCGGTTTTCACCTCCGCTTGTTGGTTCAAACCTCCGCTTGCTCGTTCCTCTCTCTGTTAATTTCCCTCTGCCGTAGTACCCTGGCCGCTTGTTTGAGGAGAAGGTGTCAAATCAGCAATCCATTTAGGATTCAACAGTCTTTCTTGCAAAACCAGTCTAGAAGAAGAATGAAAGCAACCACCATGACAAAAACAAACACAAATATTAGGAAGTTCATACTATTGACACAACGCAGAGCAGATAGGAATGAGCGATGTTTAATTGATAAGAAGCTGATTGTTAAAAGAGTATAGGGGTGTTTCGAATGTATAGCAATCATAGTAGCCAGGGAAGAACATACGGGAGGGGGAAGCCCTTTTGAAGTAGGTTCCTTGTCAGCTGGGCCATAGGGTCATTAAGCCAGAGCGGCCGGAAGTCATGACAAAAGCTTCTAAAGGAAGGAGCCAGTGAAGAATAAGTACCCTCGATTTGGCTGGCAAGTGGTCCGTCTCCTCACTCAACTTCTGAATCAAACCACCTTCCGGCTTCGTACTACTACTACCTCCTAGGTCGTCGTTCTTTCCATTGCTGAATTTCACTTAGAAGCTAGCTATACTTCTTCATCCATCTTCCCCATCTATCTGTATGTGTTATGTGTATGTAGGCGGGGATTCACTAAATCCTGATTTTTCTCCTTATGACCTGCTGCGCCCCGTCTCTCTTGTCTGCTTGAAACGGAAACAGAACAGCCCCCTTCTCTCGAACATCCATCCCTCCCAAAGCCTACGCCTCCTAATGTGGAGTGGAATCTGCCACTCATTCCCCTCCTGCTGATCCCGAAGTCGATAGTTGTCTTTCGCACTCTTTCTTCTTCATTCACATCTCCCGATTTGGTACTTGACAAGGCAGAAAGCCTATTTTGAGCTAGCTTCTCAGAAAGCATATCCCTCGTTCCTTTGCCCTGTCCTTCATGGACGGATACATAGGCTACAACCAAATCCGCATGGCACCAGAAGATGAAGATGAGGAACTCACAGCCTTAACCTTGCCTTAACCTACTATAAATGCCAATGTCCCACTCAATCTTTTCTTTCAGTCCTCCCCGCGCAGGTATAAGAGAGAGGAACGTTGCAGGTTCTCAGTTATATTTAATGGCGCTGTCAAAGGCTCCACCAGGCGCTATTAAAGCGGGCGATCCTTTAGCTCCAAGTCTATTCATCTTGGCGGAAGACCTTGGGCTATCACAACTTTTCTTGTCAGGTGCTATTAAAGCCTTCACTACATCAGGGAATTGCCCTCTCATTTCCCATTTGCTTGATGCTGATGACACCATTATCTTTGTTAATGGTACCAAATCTTCACTCTCAAAGCTCATGGATTTTCTTTCCAGAGCCCTTGATCCGGGAAGAAGTAAGGCGCTTGCGGCTATGCAGCAAGCTGAGTTGTACCGAAATCTCAGAATCTCAGAAAAAGGCATACGAAAAAAGAGTGAAGCCGAGACCGTTCGTTCCCGGAAATCTTGTACTCAGAGTCACGAATAACGGATATGCCTGACTTGCTCCGAACAAAAACTCCCTACATTGTCACAAAAGCGTATGAAAGCGGATACTACCGTTTGGCAACAATTGACGGGGAATGTTTTACCTTATTAATAAATGGAAAATGGCTCCGACCGTTCTACTGCTAACTGCATGTATCCAAAGGCTCGTTTTGTGTTCTTTGACTTATCCTTTGAATTCCGTTCTTTCGACGTTCTTTATCTTTTACATGTTGTGAACCTTTTTGTTATATGTGAATTTCGTTTCCTTATGATGATTTTATATCGCATGTGCTTTTCACGGGTCTTTCTTGAAATGCAATGTTCAGGAAAAAGTCAACACAGGGAAAACTAGAATGAATGCATGACAAAATAGTTGGCTCCAAACTCAGTCACGTGAATGTACAAAACAAAGCCGTTCAACGGAACGACCCTTTTTCCTTTCATCCTTCCCTGGCACATCGTCACTTGGCTGAACTGTCGACTCTCCCTTAGTACTTAGTATAGGAAAGCGTGACTTCCCGGCTCTCAGGCTGAACTTCCCACTCCCCCGAGAGAAGTACGAAGCTTTCAAAAAATCTCTCTCTCCATCAATCATATCCCAAGGCCCCTTTCTTGTCTGCTGCATGGGAGTCTTCTCTTCCTTCTACCCCGTGGTTACACTTTAGCCAGTGGTCCTTTCTATCACTTCCATAGGAGAGAGCCCCACTTTTTGAGGTTGATGCCGGCCACTCACACCTTTCAGGCCAGCTTGCGCCCGTCCCCTTTAGTTGGTTGAGCACAGCTATCGCTTCCGTCCCTCTCAGCTATCGCGTAGAATCTTCCCTCCTGGTTGATGAAAGAAAGGAGCAAGAGCGGCAAGCCAAGCAGTAACGGGCTAAGAGTTCCAGTTGTTGGCAGGAGGATAGTGTTGGGGTATGCCCTTAAGGCTAATGTTTGAGGCCTGTGGGAATGTAACAAGTATCATGTAATAAACTATTATGTTTATAAAGGCATGGTTGTTATTCAGTTAGTTACATTGTCTGCTGCAATATATGTTCTTCTGAATAATGTCTCAAAGCTGTTCAGCTGGGCTGACATGCTGTTATGTCCTTAGTCGATGTATCTTGGTGAACATGAGACAACCTTGATATGGTTAAGACTAATATGTGTTCTGATCTTATAGGATGCTTCGAGCATGGAATAAGATGTAGACTCATGGGTACATGGGATGTACTGGACAGACCCTACTAGGATGTTCAGTTGTTTGTCACAACGTGAATATTCCTTGTATAAGACAAGTGGCACATTTCCTCTGACTTGAGATCACTTGTGTTTTCTAAATGATGATTGTCATTATTTTGAGTTAGTTCAATATCATTTGAAACATAATGATTATAGACTATCTTGGATGGTGAGCTTGAGTCAGGTTAGGGCACTAGTGATAGACATAGGATTGCCGTCTCCTTGTTTAAGGAGTGTGATGTTCTAAAGGGGCCCCCTGGATGAGATGATTGAGAGAGTGTATGGCCATACCCAGGTGACAGTGTTCATCTGATCTAATCATGCTCATCATATTGGAGTTACAAGTTTGACAGACTTGTCCAATAAGAACATCCAGTGGCAAAGGAAATATGTATGCTTTGTGAAATGATTCACACTTGTGCTATGGTTTGGGTGTAGTCTTGGAAGACTCTTTCCTTTATATCGGGAGACAGTGATGTGTTGCTAGATACCCCTCACTGATCGTGATAATGTGAATTATCGTTACCGACATTTAAAGGAAACCCTTAGGGTCGCACAATTTGATGATATGGCTTACTTAAGTCAGATCGTGTGGACTGAATTGTTTGGGTTCAGTTTTAAGGGATTTAATCTCTGATTGTAAGTGAGATCTGGTCTGATCATGTTTGATTGATTAGGGCTTGAGATCGGTAAGCTTCGATTGAGAGAATGGATGCCAGATCGGTCAGATCAGGGGCATTAAAGAGATCGACGGTTAGATCTAAAGCCTTAGGGTTTATTTGATCTAGGCCTTGTCGCTTGGCTTGGTTGGTTCTTAAACCGAACCAATTGAACCAGCTCACTAAAAGAGCGCTTGGTTCATAGGGAGAGGAGTGGGCGACGAGTTCACATAGCGTGAACGTTGGGATGAGGAGAGGTTACTATTTTTAGTAACCATGATCTCCATGTCGAGTGGGCACTCATCCGAAATAGAGTATTCTCTATTTTCGCCAATTCACTCATTCCTCTCGCAATTTTTTCCTCTCGACTTGGTGTGCGGCGACGCTTGAAGGTTGAGGAGGATTCGGCCAAGGAGAAAGACATCTCTTTTCCCTTCACTCGACAAGGACCTCTTGGAACCTTGCTAGCACAAGGAGCACCAAGAGAGATAGCAACATCATCTTGTGTGTGACGACAAGGAGAAGATCTACTTTGATCTTTGCTTCCAAGGAAACATCTTTCCATGGCGATGGTATGAATGTTTTCTTATTGTTATCAAGTTGATCTTTTGCATGCGTATCGATCTTATAACCCTAATTCCGCAAGAGAACAATTTTATGCGCCATATGCTCTAAGGGTTATGCTCCCCCATGAAGGGGACCCCCCTTATTTAAGGGGTTCTTTCAACTGGTATCAGAGCAGGTTGAATGCATGTTATCTTGATTGCTTAATGATTTGCGTGATCCATATATGCGAATGTATGCTTAGATCTTCAACATGCGAAAGTTACATGATGAAAATCTTGTCTATATGTTTATCTTGCGCATGTTAGTTGGCGCTTCTAAGTTGTAGTTTTCTTTTCAAAACTTATACACTTGCGCGACTAATGCTAGATCTAAAGACCTTACTGTAAACCCTTAGACGGGTTACTGGGGTTGATGTCACCCCCTAGGTTAGATCCAATCATGTCTGATCAGATCATCTGACAGCCTGAAAGGGTCGACCAGATAGCACCTTGGCGCAAGCCTATGGTGGCTATAGGTCGACTGCAGACAGGTGTGTAGCGATGTCTGATTGTGACGATTAATGAACGCACCTGAGTTAGGCCCGGGGTCACTCCCGTTTGCCAGACCTCAGTGTGGTCGTTCAGCCCTAGCGCATGCATAGTTGACCTTTTGGTCGACTCGAGTCAGTTAGGACTTGGTGCATGCAAGGGCAGTGGATCTGACTAGGTTGGATGAGTGGATCCCTAGTAATGGACCGTTGTAAGGTTGTAGGGCAAATAAGGAAAAATTAAAATTGATCCCATGGGGTTTTCGAAAATTTTAATTTTTATCATGGATCACATGTTTGCTGATTTGATACATATGTTTGTCTATTTAGTCATATGTGGGCTGCCCATATTAATTGTGTGCTGTGCTGGGGCCTGCGTGCCTGTATTAAAATTGTAAATTAATTATTGTGATCTGCGAATCACTGGGTTTTAATTTATAAATGTAAGTGACCTGCGTGTCACTCTTGTCTAGATAGTTAAATTTGTAATTTAATTAGACAAGAGCACTGAGCACACTTAGCACAGGCGCATGCAGCAATGGCTGGACCAGGTGGGAGGTCTAGGGTTCGACCCTAGGACCTGGCGCATTTCTTGGTGGGCGCACCAGAGCTGCAGATGGCGCTTGGGTCCAGGTTTGGGCCAAATGAGCAGCAAAAGACCCATGAAAAGCAAGTGCAGTCTTAAGTTAGGTTAAGGTCTCACTAGGGCTATGGGCTTTTACCACATATGACACATGCTTTCTTTTATTGCATAAATATTAGAAATGCATGATAGATTTATCTTTTGCTATCACCATAGGGATTGAATGATAGTAATAAAGATAAAAGACCGTTAAAATCCAACGCTAAAAATATCAAGCTCGTAAGCCTTCTGACGCGAAACCTCACTGTTCTGATTATCGTTGGAGCCGTGTTGTACCCACTCAGTGGGCACGTCCATCTATCTTCAGACGGTGCGGGATTACACCTGTGTGTTACAGAGCAGGGATTTATCCCTTCTCGTTGCTCAGCATAGCACATGGTGGTCCAGGGAGTAGGTCGGGTCAGCTTGACCGTGTAGTCTACATATGTGGCGCATATGGTAGCACATGGAGGCAGCCGTCTGTTGGGGTCAGAGATTGTGTTGTACCAACTCAGTTGGCACAGTCTGCTGGACTGCCCAGATGAAGGGGAATCGCACGGGTTGGCGATCGGCAGGGACTGCCTACCAGAAACTAGTGCTTGTACTCTCTGTGCATCTTATCTCGCCTGAGCGGGACGCGGAGACCAAGTATGAAATCTGGATCCCATCTCACTAAAAGAGTTCTACTCTTTCGGGCTGTTTTGCTGGATTTTTCACGCCTGATAAAATAGTGAGAAAAAGAATCTTTCTTAAGTCCTGATTGATTCTTATACATTGATACTGACCTTGCTGTTCTTGCATTGTTGTAGATACCTGCAGCAACGAACACCATGAACTTCAATGTGCGATCCCTACTGGAAAGGGAGAAGTTTGCTGGGCCGAACTTCTCTGACTGGTTTGGACACCTTAAGATCGTTCTTAAGGCAGAGAGGAAACTGTATGTCCTCGAGACGGCGATTCCGCCGCAGCCCGCTCCGAACGCCGCAAGGGCGGTTCGGGAAGCCTATGAAAAGCACGTCAATGATAGCATTGATGTCGCTTGCCTGATGCTAGCGTCTATGACGCCACCGCTGCAGCGTCAGCATGAGGATATGTCTGCTATAGACATGATAGCGAACCTCAAGATGCTGTATGCTGCACAGGCGAGGACTGAGCGCTATAATTTGACAAAGCTCTTCTTTCAGAGCAAACTGGCTGAAGGGAGCCCAGTGGGAGCTCACGTGCTCAAGATGATTGGGCACAAGGAGGCTCTAGAGAAACTGGGGCATACCATCAACCAGGAGCTTGCTGTGGACATTATTCTACAGTCTCTCCCGCCTTCATTCGACGCGTTCATTATTAATTTTAATATGAACAAAATCGATTGTACTCCGGCAGAGCTGCTGAATATGCTCTTGACCACTGAGGAGACTCTGAAGGGTAAGCCTTCAACCTCTGTCTTGATGGTTCCTTCAAGGAACAAGAAGAAGGGGAAGAAGGGCAAGGCCCCGGTCAAGAACTACAGCAAGGTTCTGAAGCAAAAGGTGAAGCGGTCCAAGGAATACAGGTGTTTCCACTGTGGCCAGCTGGGTCACTGGAAAAAGGACTGTAAAGCGCTCCAAGGAGATAAGAGGGGAAGCTTTGCTTCTGGCTCAGGTATATTCGTGACTGAGGTCATGTTTTCTTCTTCTGTATCATGGGTGTTGGACACTGCATGTGGAGTTCACATTTGTTCAAATGTACAGGAACTCAAGAGAAGAAGGCAGGTGGGACAGCATGAGGTGGACCTACGCGTTGGAAACGGGGCACGGGTTGCTGCTGTTGCTGTAGGAGACTACTTTATTTCTTTACCATCTGGACTTGTATTGGAACTGAACAGTTGTTACTTTGTTCCCAGTATAACTAAAAATATTATCTCCATTCCTGCTCTTGTCAGGAAGGGATTTTCCTTTGAATGCAATATTTCAAAGTGTGTTTTATCATTTGATAATATTGTTTATGCAACTGGTTCAATTAATAATGGGTTATTCATGTTGGACATGGAAAGTTCCATACATAATGTTGATATTAAGAAAGCCAAGTATGCTGATGACAGCACCTTGCTATGGCATAGTCGTTTAGGCCATATAAACGAGAAACGCATTAAGCGGTTGCATGATCATGGACTGCTGGGATCATTCTCCTATAAGGAGATTGATACATGCAAAGCTTGTTTGATGGGTAAAATGACGAAGTCTCCTTTTCCTCACAAAGGTCAAAGGGCTTCAGGTTTACTTGACCTTATACACAGCGATGTGTGTGGGCCTTTTAGTAAACATGCCAGAGGTGGCTATCAGTACTTCATTACCTTTACTGATGATTTCAGTAGATATGGGTATGTCTATCTGATGAGACATAAGAGTGAATCTTTTGACAAGTTCATAGAGTTCAAGAATGAAGTACAAAATCAGCTAGGCCGTAATATCAAAACACTTCGCTCAGATCGAGGTGGTGAATACCTAAGTCATGCATTTACTGACTATCTAAAAGAGTGTGGGATTATCTCACAGCTCACTCCGCCAGGAACACCACAATGGAATGGTGTGTCCGAAAGGAGAAATAGAACATTACTAGATATGGTTCGTTCTATGATGAGTCAGGCTACTCTTCCATACTCCTTTTGGGGTTTTGCGCTGGAAACAGCTGCAAAGGTACTAAACCGAGTGCCATCCAAGGCAGTTTCAAAGACGCCATATGAGTTATGGTATGGGAAACAGCCAAGCTTGACATTTATCAGGATCTGGGGCTGCGAGGCTTATGTCAAAAAGCTCGCCTCTGGGAAACTAGAGAGCAGATCTGACAAATGTATCTTTGTCGGTTACCCTAAGGAAACTAAGGGTTATTATTTCTACGACCCCAAAGAGAACAAGGTTTTTGTTGCTCGGACGGCCATATTTCTTGAGAAGGAATTTCTTCTGCAAGAGGCCAGTGGGAGAGAAATAAAGCTGGATGAGAATCCAGAAGAAGGACAAAGTGACCAAGCACAGTTGGATGAGCCTGAGCCGGTAGAACAGGTTATTGAACAACCTGAGGCTCAGATATCACGGGAACCGCGAAGATCGGGTAGGATCCGTCGACAGCCTGAGCGCTATGACGGAGTCTACATCATTGATAATGATGAACCCCTTACTTATGCGGATGCGGTCAGTGGACCGGAGTCAGCGAGATGGCTTGAAGCTATGCGCGCCGAGATGGACTCCATGTCAGATAACCAAGTTTGGGATTTGGTTGATCCGCCTCCGGGAGTTATCCCTATAGGCTGTAAATGGATCTTCAAGAAGAAGATTGACATGGATGGTAACGTGGTTACCTATAAAAGCAGGCTAGTTGCGAAAGGTTTCAAACAAATCTACGGGATAGATTATGATGAAACTTTCTCACCTGTAGCCATGTTTAAGTCTATTCGGATTCTTTTCGCGATAGCTGCATATTATGATTATGAGATTTGGCAGATGGATGTGAAAACAACTTTCCTTAATGGAAATCTGGATGAGGATGTGTATATGACACAACCAGAAGGTTTCACTAATCCAGCAGATCGTCATAAAATATGCAAGTTAAAGAAGTCTATTTATGGACTTAAACAAGCATCGAGAAGCTGGAACATTCGTTTTGATGAATCAGTCACTGAATTTGGTTTCATCAAGAACGAGGATGACCCGTGCGTATATAAGAGGTTTAGTGGGAGCGTGATTATTTTCCTAGTCCTCTACGTCGATGACATCTTGATCATTGGAAATGACATTCCTGAAATGCATGCTGTTAAAGCATGGCTGAGGAAATGTTTCCAGATGAAAGATCTAGGAGAAGCAGCCTATGTGTTAGGTGTGAAGATCTACAGGGATAGATCTAAGAGGCTTCTCGGGCTGTGCCAGAGTACTTACATCGATAAGGTCCTGGAGAGATTTCGCTTAGAGAATTCTAAGAAAGGATATCTTCCAGTCAGACATGGTCTGAATCTTTCGAAGAGTCAGTGTCCACAAACACAGACTGAGAAAGATGAAATGAACAATACGCCTTATGCTTCGGCTATTGGTTCTATAATGTATGCGATGTTGTGTACTCGCCCAGACGTCGCTTACGGGTTAAGCGTGACCAGTCGTTACCAGAGTAATCCAGGTTTGGCGCACTGGATTGCAGTCAAGAACATCCTAAAATATCTGCGGAGGACCAAAGATATGTTCTTGATATATGGTGGTCAGGAAGAACTCAGTATTGAAGGATATACTGACGCTTCGTTCCAGTCTGACCAGGATGATTTCCGATCGCAATCAGGCTATGTTTTTAGCTTGAATGGAGGTGCAGTGGTGTGGAAAAGTTTCAAACAGTCAACTGTTGCTGATTCCACAACAGAAGCCGAGTATGTCGCAGCCTCGGAAGCATCCAAGGAGGCAGTCTGGATTCGTAAGTTCGTGAGAGAACTTGGTGTTGTTCCTTCGTGTGCAGATCCTTTGGTTATCTTTTGTGATAACACTGGAGCAATCGCACAAGCAAAGGAACCACGGTCGCACCAGAAGTCCAAGCACATACAGAGACGGTTTCATTTGATCAGGGAGATCATTGATCGTGGCGAGATCAAAGTATGCAAGGTTCATACAGACGACAATCTGGCAGACCCGCTTACCAAGCCTCTGGCGCAGCAGAAGCATGAGAAGCACTGTAATAATATGGGTTTGAAGTTTTTCAACCATTAGATTAAGTGCAAGTGGGAGATTGTTGGGGTATGCCCTTAAGGCTAATGTTTGAGGCCTGTGGGAATGTAACAAGTATCATGTAATAAACTATTATGTTTATAAAGGCATGGTTGTTATTCAGTTAGTTACATTGTCTGCTGCAATATATGTTCTTCTGAATAATGTCTCAAAGCTGTTCAGCTGGGCTGACATGCTGTTATGTCCTTAGTCGATGTATCTTGGTGAACATGAGACAACCTTGATATGGTTAAGACTAATATGTGTTCTGATCTTATAGGATGCTTCGAGCATGGAATAAGATGTAGACTCATGGGTACATGGGATGTACTGGACAGACCCTACTAGGATGTTCAGTTGTTTGTCACAACGTGAATATTCCTTGTATAAGACAAGTGGCACATTTCCTCTGACTTGAGATCACTTGTGTTTTCTAAATGATGATTGTCATTATTTTGAGTTAGTTCAATATCATTTGAAACATAATGATTATAGACTATCTTGGATGGTGAGCTTGAGTCAGGTTAGGGCACTAGTGATAGACATAGGATTGCCGTCTCCTTGTTTAAGGAGTGTGATGTTCTAAAGGGGCCCCCTGGATGAGATGATTGAGAGAGTGTATGGCCATACCCAGGTGACAGTGTTCATCTGATCTAATCATGCTCATCATATTGGAGTTACAAGTTTGACAGACTTGTCCAATAAGAACATCCAGTGGCAAAGGAAATATGTATGCTTTGTGAAATGATTCACACTTGTGCTATGGTTTGGGTGTAGTCTTGGAAGACTCTTTCCTTTATATCGGGAGACAGTGATGTGTTGCTAGATACCCCTCACTGATCGTGATAATGTGAATTATCGTTACCGACATTTAAAGGAAACCCTTAGGGTCGCACAATTTGATGATATGGCTTACTTAAGTCAGATCGTGTGGACTGAATTGTTTGGGTTCAGTTTTAAGGGATTTAATCTCTGATTGTAAGTGAGATCTGGTCTGATCATGTTTGATTGATTAGGGCTTGAGATCGGTAAGCTTCGATTGAGAGAATGGATGCCAGATCGGTCAGATCAGGGGCATTAAAGAGATCGACGGTTAGATCTAAAGCCTTAGGGTTTATTTGATCTAGGCCTTGTCGCTTGGCTTGGTTGGTTCTTAAACCGAACCAATTGAACCAGCTCACTAAAAGAGCGCTTGGTTCATAGGGAGAGGAGTGGGCGACGAGTTCACATAGCGTGAACGTTGGGATGAGGAGAGGTTACTATTTTTAGTAACCATGATCTCCATGTCGAGTGGGCACTCATCCGAAATAGAGTATTCTCTATTTTCGCCAATTCACTCATTCCTCTCGCAATTTTTTCCTCTCGACTTGGTGTGCGGCGACGCTTGAAGGTTGAGGAGGATTCGGCCAAGGAGAAAGACATCTCTTTTCCCTTCACTCGACAAGGACCTCTTGGAACCTTGCTAGCACAAGGAGCACCAAGAGAGATAGCAACATCATCTTGTGTGTGACGACAAGGAGAAGATCTACTTTGATCTTTGCTTCCAAGGAAACATCTTTCCATGGCGATGGTATGAATGTTTTCTTATTGTTATCAAGTTGATCTTTTGCATGCGTATCGATCTTATAACCCTAATTCCGCAAGAGAACAATTTTATGCGCCATATGCTCTAAGGGTTATGCTCCCCCATGAAGGGGACCCCCCTTATTTAAGGGGTTCTTTCAGATAGGTGGCGGCAGGCGGTTACGGGAAGCAGTTGAATCTATCATCATTGCCCGCTTACCGTGACGAAAGAAAGACGGACTCTCTCTTGGAAAGCCTAGAAGCAAAGCGACTCTCTAAGCCACCCTTTTTCCCAAGTGCGCCGACCCACCTTGTGTCTTTGTATTTCCCTAAGCCAACTTATACAAAAAAGAATGAAGCAAGGAGTTTTTTTCTTTTCAAAGCAGTCTTACCGTAACCACTACCAGAACTGGTACTGGCTTCCTATGACAGAAGGTAATCGTCTAGCTTACTTCTTTTCCTTTCTACAAAGAGTCAGGAATTTTTGCTTTGCCCTTCTACTTGCCGTACTGACTAACCGCGGTATTCGAACTGTAGGCTTGACTAACTGCACCGCTCCGTGGGCTTTGATATCCCTCGACCTGTTACCGCTACTGGCTCCCGGAACTACCGTCCAACCAAAGTGGAAGGCGGAAAGCGACTGATTTTATTTACTAGAAAAGCCGGCAACAAAGCAAGGAGTCTCTACGACTACTTGCCCTATCTCTTAAAGCTTCACTAGCGAAAACAGTTTATGGTGACTTAAACATTTCTACGACCAACCGAGAGTCCCTGTGCTATGGCTCACACCCGGAATAAGGTTTTTTTCCTGATCTGCTTTAGCCGTTTAAAGCCTTGTTGAGCTTTAAAGTACTTATTGCAACTGTAATTGCGGTCACAGAAAGAAGAAACTTATCTTTGACTTCTGAACTGAACTTTCCAACTTGTTGGGAGTAGGGGCTTTCACTGGAACTGAAACTCTATCTTCTGTTCAACTCGGCTTCCTTAACTTAAAGACTTTGAAGGTTTGTAGGGGGCTTTCCACTCGTGCTACCCGAAAGAAACTAGAAGTAACCTTTTCTCTAAGCTAAGCCTATAAGAAACTAGAACAAAGAAAGAACAAGGATTTCATCCAAGGTGCCAGCACAAGCACACTCAGAGATTGATTTCTCTTAGCCGCTAAAAGTGATCCGTTCTCCACTTGCCACTGTAATCGTCAATACTCTATCTTAAAAGCTGCCTTCTTTTTTATCAGAGAATTCCGCCTAGAGAAAAGAATAAGTAAAATTAACAGAGAAAGGAATGAGCAACCGGTTCAAACCGGAACGCGCCAGAATGCAAGTGGAGGTTCAAACCGGAACGCGCAATTCACTCCGTAAACGGAGCTTGTTGATAACGGAGCGCGCGTTGAGTTCTTTCTTACAAACAGAAGACGGATCTCAGGCATTTCTTTCTTATGCGGTAAAGACAGAGTCACTGAAGGTATCTGAGGAAGGGAGAGCGACCGAGTCAGTAACCAGTCCGAACAGGCTATCTTCAAAAAAACATATATGTCTAGTCGTCCCAAAAAGCGGTAGCGAAGGGGCTGGTAAGACGAGCGAGAGCGGTCACTACTGTGAGTGATGAAAGGCGTGCCGGTTAGTGAAACGTTCCTTTCTCTTAATTAATTAGCAAGTTGTCAAACTAATTGAAACCTGGTTCCATCAACCTAATCCAGAGATGGAACGTAGAGCAACCCAATCAAAGATAGCCGGTGAGACCTACTCCTACTCTCCGGCTTGTTTGGGGAGAGAAGCAGACGCGGATCTCCCGGCAGAAACGGACAGGCATGAATGAGACATCTACATTTTGTTTGCCCGGGGGGCTTACGGAGGCATTCAACTTGACGAGGAGGGACTGAAAAGGCTAAAGCTAAAGCAGCAGGAGATGGATGGAGCGATCAACCACTAGAAGGTTCTTCTCGGCTAGGGAGAAAGGAATAATAATCCGATCTATTTAGAAAGTTCGGGTAGCTATGATAGAAAGAAATCGATTGGTTCGCCATGGAAGATAGGCCGGAAAAAGAGAAAATCCTTCCCCAGGGCAGGTTATAATAAGGAAGATCGGCGATCGGTAGTTTCACTAACGGGTACATAATTCCCTCCCTCGGAAGTAGCATACTCATTCTCCGCATCGGAAGATAAGTAGGAAAAGCATGTTTCCCCTGCTTGGGAACAGAGCACTTATACTCATTCTCCGCATCGGAAGATAAGTAGTTGTTGAAAGATCAGTAGTTTCGTGCTCGTGATACTCATACTCATTCTGCTAATTACTTATCAGACGGGAGGATCGTTTACTGTATTCCATTTTGACTCGATATGTGGCTTTGGCTTCTATTCCCGAAATCTGATCTGACGCCAAGGCCCGTCCCGGACTCTTTTATTGAATTCAGTCTCTTTCCGGTTCTTCGATCTTTATGGGCGAACCAAGCGAGAAAACGGAAAGCGCTAACACTTTATTATTATAAAAGTTTATTAAAGGTAAGTCGAAATTAAATAAGTTAAATAAGTAAGCTTGATTATTAAATAAAATTGTTAAATAAGTAAGCTTGATTA
The DNA here is from genome assembly GCA_027563935.2 of Costus lasius. Classification (NCBI taxonomy): domain Eukaryota; kingdom Viridiplantae; phylum Streptophyta; class Magnoliopsida; order Zingiberales; family Costaceae; genus Costus; species Costus lasius. The sequence continues at coordinate 130,934,575 of CM050450.1, read as the reverse complement.
TTTGAAAGTGAAAGTGAAATAACTTTCTTATTATCAAAGTTCAAGTAGAGCTTGTTGCTTGTTGCTTGTCAGGAATCTCGCTAACGCGCTCCGGAAAAAGAAACGGAGTTTACTAACGCGCGCGTTTCACTCCAACAAGCGGAGTTTACGGAGCGCGTTAGCTAGCGCGTCAGGTTGTTCGGTTCCACCCTCCCGAACTGCTCAGCATATCGCGCACAGAAGCATCCTTGCTTAGCTTCTTATTGTAACGTACCTCTCTCTTATTTCATCACTTAGATGGATTGAACGATGCTTTGACCCCTGATTATGTACTTAAGTTTGGTGTTTTTGGAGTAGTTATTTTTTATTAAGCTTTTTTCCAGTATCTTAGTTTTTGGCTCGAGAGGAGCTTCCCGTAGTGGGATCGCTGGCCCTTGGGTGGGACCGGCTTATTGGCTTAATGCTCTCGTTCGTTCTCTCACGCGTCCGATATGGATAGGGATCGCCGCTCGTGTCTTACTGGACGTTTCGTAGCCCACTTTTTTAAAGAAAAAAGCCAGGCTTGAATGAGAGAAAACGGATGGCTAGCGATGTATCATATGTCAGTGAACATGACGGCAAGGCCAGGTAGGCGAACATTCTTCTTGCTTTGTCTTTTATAGGCTTTACATAGGTGTAGTACGGTTGAGTGTAATCGCCGTTTCTGGTATGAATTTGGATCCTGATATTTTGAGCACTGATGGAGGGTGGATGGTACTACCCCATTCTGATGAATCCAAGGTCGACCCAAACCAATGGGAGGTATCCGCATCAATCACGTAAAACTTAACTCTAGTGAACCAATCTCCCAACTTCAGTGTCAGCCATATGGTTCCCATCGCTTCTTGGCCCCTTTGATTAAACCCCTGAATGAACAAAATAAGAGAGAGGTACGTGATCACGAGGTTGATGTCCAACCTTCCTCAGGGTTCGTAAAGGTCAGAGGTTCACCGCTGAACCTGGATCGACTAGAATACGCTTTACAGGCTTCCTGTTAAGGATTCCTTCAAGGTACAACGGGCGGTTGTGCTCATTGGAATCCAGTAAGAAATCATCTTCTTCAAAGGAAATGGTATCCACTGAATAAGCGGCTCGTCCCACAACGTGGATCTCCGCAGCATGAGCCTCGTACAGTTCAGGATTCTGTAAAGCCTTGATGAGGGATTCCCTTATATCCTTGGAGAGCATTAAAGCGTCATACACACTGAGGAGAGCCGGGATCCGTCTTAAATGAGAGACAACATTATAATCGACGGGTTTCGGCTCCTTTGGCAAGCTTGATGGAGGTGGAATTGGCTTAGGCAACGGTCACAGGGGCTGCTCATTTGCAACCTATATTGCTTTCCCTTTATCTTTCTTCTGATGCGGCTCGGGTAACCGCTTCCCATCTCGTAGCTTCATTTCATCAACCTCCTGTTTAACAGGTTTAGAAAGCAGGTCGGGGATCTGACCATGTATTATAAGAGAGAGGAACGTTCAACATTGCTGCTTCATTAGCAAACAAGAGGGGTTCGTCATCGCTATCACCCAACTCATGTGCTGCCGTGTCTAATTCTGAGGACGCTCCTTCATAGGTGGTAATGTGGCAGGCGGAATACTGGGGGTGGAGGTCCCGGTTCAACAAAAAGGTGTTACTTGGGGAACCAGAGGGACTGCGCAAAAGCGTTCTTGCCACAGATTGTCGAGGGTAAACTGAAACTACCCGGCATGGAGCTACCTGAACAGGCTGTTCCCAGACCAGTATATAAGAGAGAGGTACGTCTTCTTGATTGACCGAACATGGTTCTTTCTGCCTCCAGCCTTTTGGCATAAAATCATCCAGGACAACCTCATGCGGCTCCCCTTGCTCGTATTCTTCAAATTCCTCCAACCATTTGTAGTACTCTTCCATGTATTGGAGGTATTCCTCGTAGGTCATCACCTTGCCGGCTGTTTGTTTGAGTGGTTGGGCAGGGATGGTCTTTCTAGGCTTCTTCTTGGAAACCTTTTTCTTCTTATGAATGAGAGCTGGAGCAGGAATAGTGATCCGCTTTTGGAACTTCCGAGATAGCCCGGGAAAAGGGGACATCGGTTGACTTTGTCGGCTTCTTCCTCGAAACCGTTATCCATCCCTTATCTATGTCTGAATCGGTATCAGAGTCAGTGCCAGACAGAGAATCTGCCCCCTGCTTCCGACCGTCATCACCTTCCCAATCTTCGGTGGTGGAGGTTGCCGCATCCATGGTAATGACATTGGCAGTTTGCACTGGAGAATCTTGCTGACATCCTGGGGAAAGTGCAAATAGTTCTGAATCGCCTTTTCCAGCCATTCTTTGAAGGGATAATCATCCTCTATGGTATGTCCCAGATGGCGATGGTAGGGGCAATAGTTTGGTTCATTCACCTTGTCTACCTCATCGGGCTTGGTCGGATTCGGCAAAGCTAAGAAACTTAGCCTGGTTACTTCAACGTTCCTTTCTCTTATATTTTTACCTTTTCTCTTTTGAAGGAGTAGGTCTTATTCTTGAATTCCTCCAGAGAAATTGATCCTTTCCTTCGTTGCTCAGCCCCAATAAAAATGGGTTTTGCGTGCGTCTGAAGAGGAAGCCTGGGCAGGTTCTGCGGCATACGCCGTTTGTGTTTTAGATGAAGAACCTTTCGTCCGTCTCCTGACGGTAGCAGCAGTAGACTCTTATTCTTATCAGGCTCACACCAACCCAGCAAGGAAACGGAGAGCGTGCTAACGCGCTCCGGCTTTCGAGCCTACGCTTGTTGAGTTGGACTGGTAATAAAGTTCTGTTGAGACAGCAGCATCCTACAGATCTTGAAAAGTCTTGAGCGGTTGCGCGTGTATTTGCATTGTGATCCACGAGTGCATACCATTCAGGCATATTTTCACCTCTTGAGCTTGATCTAACTTCTGAGAGCAATTTCTCGCCAACGCCCTCCACCGGTTTATATATTGCTCAACCGTAGAATCTTGATTTTGCTTGATAGAAGACAGTTCCTGAACTGAAATTTTCCTACTATTTCATCCCTAACTTAAGATGCTTACTTTCAAAAGCACTTTCTTTTGTGTAAAATGACTGATTTTCAAAGGAGCTTGTCTGCCGCTCTTGATCCTAGCCGTCTTTGACCTTATCCTCTCCCCATATTATGAGAGGCCAATTCCAATTATCTTGAATTAGTGGTTTAGAGCTTTCTATTTTCTTTCTTGCGGAGAGGGAAGAAATGACACCTGGGAGAGGGAAGCGAAAAATAGAGCTGGTCTGGCATAAAATCATTTGAATAATCATAGTTTTTAGTTCGAATAGAACTGAACTAGTTTCGTAGCCAAGAGAATGGAAAGCAGAATTCATTGGCATTCTGTGGCAGAAAAGAGGTAGACTCGCCATATCTGGCTTACCAATGAATTGAAAAAAGGCTCTTACCACACGGGGTAGGCGTTAGCAACCTAAACCTTAAACACTTTTTCTGACATCCTTTGCCATGGATGGAAAGAAAGGAGTGGAGTGCTAGCTCTTGTGCTTGCCTTGAAGGAGTCATTATCTTTGAACGAATCCGATTTGAAGCACTAAGCCGTCTTTGAAGCTCCTAGCGCGTTCCGTCATTCGAAAGAAATTCTCCTAACGCGCTCCAGAACGGAGGAACGTGAAAATAGGTTTTTCGGCCAGTCCTGAGCTACTGACAGGCAGGTCAGTGGAAAGCAGGCAGTCCACTACCCGTGACGCTCAGATTGGACAGGTAGCTAACCCATCTAACTGGTGACGCTCCGGGAAGGCAAGGGATAGGAATAGCTCGGCTGTCAGATAGGCAAGTAACCAGTCTAATAGCAAGAATACAGATCGGTAAGCCATGCAAGCAAGAGATTCAATAGGGACAAGCAATACCTGAAACTCTAGAACAAGACAAGTGTATTGCTAGAGACAGGAAACTAGTACAAGTAATAGCAAGCAGACAAGTACCGTAGATAGGATAAGTATCAAACCTAGCATACAAGATAGAGCTAGGCCTATACATGGCTTGTTAATGGATCTCCTAGTTCGGGTTTTCAAAGCTGGGACTGGTGCATTAAGAAACAAGCAGTAACAGCCTCACCTGGCTCAAAAGCGGAACGAAAGCATGATGCAATGGAAGGTTCAGTCAAAAGCATTTACCACGCACTCAATTCAATGATCAAACAACAAGACGAATCTCTTTCTATATGCAATTTCGATATATAGCCAGCTCGTCTCGTACTTCATCTTCATTCCGGCTTGTGAACTTATCTTTGGCTCGTGGGTTTGATTCGTGAATCCCAAGCCCAGGGAAGGAGTAGAACGGCTAGCTCCTCGCTCCTGTCGATCGGTCAGGGTATCAAGAGATTTTGATTTCGGGGAAGGGAAGATAACTGCAACTACAGCTGGTATCTTCGGAAATGGCCGGATTAGCAGGAGGAAGGTTTTTTACTTGACTGAAACAAAGGCCGTTAAGGCTCAAATTGCCATGGATCGCGATTCAAAAGAGGTTGGGCTTTCCCCTTCAGTGAAAATGCAATACCATATCCGCATTCTATCTTCGCTCTCAACTATTCACATAGTAGATGGAGTATGACTCTGCTGGTCCAACCGTTCCAAACAGGCCTTCCTACCGTCCCTTGACTAGATGCGAGTGATGTGATCTTTTTGTATAGCAAGAACTATAGGGTGGCGTGGGTGGAATAGCCACCAAGTCGAGCTAACCGAAATGGGCTAGCAAGCAGGGTTTATTCCGAACAAGACTCTAAAATCAAGATGCTACTATGCCAATTCCTATATCTTTCCATATTCCCTATAGGGCTATACCATTCCCTCTCTTTTCTTCCCACTCCCTCACCGGGTTCCCTCTGTAAAGATCTTTTCCTGCCCACGGAGCGGTTAGCTCTACTAGCCTGCCTGGTCTACGCCTATCCAAATTGAGCATTGTGTCTCGATGGCCATTTTTCTTTAGGTTGAGTAAGAAGCTATATCTCCATTGGCCCATCAGACGTCTTCAGGCCCCTTTCTCTTCAGCAACAAGTCCAGGCCCTATCATGTTAGTAACCTTCATATGCAGTTAAATGCGTGCTTTTCGGCTTCTACATGCGCCCCTCCCAATCGCCCTTGTTTTAGCGTTCTCCCGCCGCAAATGCTCTCTCTTCGTTCTGAGCTCAAGTGCTAATAATGGTTTGAGGTCTAGTCCACTTGTGCCCGCCTAGCCGCGAGCACCTTTAGTAATAAGAGTCACAAGCCCAGTTCAGGCTATCTCCATAGTAGTTGTTTACTTATCAAATATAAGAGAGAGGTACGTTACCAAATCCTCATCGGAGACCCTGGGAACTTCTTCCAGTTAGGATGCCGGCCGAGCTGGGCAGAGCGTTTGGATTGATGCTTTTCGATTTTGAGATAGTGGTTCAAGGAATGATTCCGAAGCGGAGGGCTATGCCGCTTGGAGGGCATATCCGCTGTGCGCGAAGAGTGCTTTTCCTTCCCCTGGCCCTACTTTCCAACTGCCCTAGAAAGAGCTTATACGGATGTGGATGTTGATGATGTGATCTGCCTTCAAAGCGTCGATAGCAGCCTAAGAGCTTATTCGAGAACAAGGCATGATAATCGCCTGAAAGTCTGAATTCTCAAAAGAGAAGTCCGTTTAATCCAATGAGGGGGGCCTTTCAAAATGCGTATGTAAGACCCAACTTTCTAGCCTGTCAAATTTGAATTTGCGATGGGCTGCCCAATGAAAGGGCCTAGAACAACCAAACTCGGGCACAAGTATGGAATCCACTCGATTGTACCCTTTAATCTCATCCTCGGGGTTTAAGTTCCTTCAGCTTCAGCTTTAACAGATGACTTCATCAAATTTCCAGAAGAAGAAAATTATTGCTACCTCCACTTTCACAAGGCAATACATTGATCCCTCATCAGAGTCTACCACCTCTGGGGAAGATGTTGTTCTTGTCCCAAGTTCATCAAACATCCACACCAACTTACAAGAGGGAGGTCCCACTATGTCAGAAAACCAAGCCATCCTGGTCCTCTTCAGAAGTTTGTGCTTCATCACAGCAATAAAATATGATGATGTATGAGGGATCGGAATTGGTCGAGGCCTATGCGGTGGAAACCGATGATGAAGGTTTCAACGTTCCTCTCTCTTAGTTTACCCCACGAACTAGAAGAAGGCGGATAGGCAACTGTTGATGAACTAATAGAAAGAAAGATGGGTGAACAATCAGAAGTCCGGCCCATTTTCATCAGTGCTCCATTATCACCAGATGAAAGAGAAGCTTACAAACAATTCCTACTGGAATACAAAGATTGCTTCGCTTGGACATACAAGGAAATGCCCGGGCTACTGCCTATAATACTTTCAAGAATAGGCCTTAAGTCATTGATGAAAGTCCAGGGAGCGAAGACAAACTCTATTCGGTTACTGATTTTCATACTTTCAAGAATAGGCCTTAAGTCATTGATGAAAGTCCAGGGAGCGAAGACAAACTCTATTCGGTTACTGATTTTCATACCGCATCGTTTAGCAAGCACTGACTGCCTTGACCTTAGGCATACAAAGGAAGAGAATACAAGGCAAGGATGGGAAAAATGAAAGAAAGAAATCCTTTTTCTTGTGTCGATAAGAAGAATGGTGTTTTCTTTGGTGACATAACCAAACTGAAACGCGAGGCGACGACCTGGGGAACCATGACCGGCACAGGATCTTTGCAACCGCAGGGAGACGCTTTTGTCACTCGCGTTGAGGTCAGAAAAGAGGCGCAGTACGGGAAGCTTTTTATAGCAGGCGGGTCATAAGTCCTTTTCTTATTAAGTGAAGGCAGGGTTGTTTAGAGAAATTCTTCCATATAGCGAGCGATAGGCACTCCAATGAAGAATCTATCGTTCATGTGATGAAACATGGGTTATAGCGAAGAATTCTTGCTAACGAAAGGACGTCACTGAAAAGAACTAAACTCGTTAAGAATCTATCCGCTTCCAGTTAACGCATTTCATCTGCCCCTGAATCGTGCCTAGCTTCGGTTCCCCTTCTTGTCAATTGGGAAGTTAAGTAAAGGAAAGCAAGTAAGCCTGCGATTGGAAAGCTAGCCATGAGTAAATGTTCTAAGCCCTATTCATGTGCATTCGATTCCGAAAGACCAGATTCAATAGCACCGGCTAAGACCTAGAGCAGCGTAGAATAGAACTCTAACAACACAACCCATCTCGAGTTCTAAACTCCATTCTCATGTCCCCAACCTATTTTGACACGACTTCTTCTTTCAAAGAGCCCATTCATTGCATTCTGCTAGCTCATATTTTCACCTGTTTCTAAAGTCTACACATGACCTCATTCTCTCTTCGAGACTGATTTCGGGCTAAGGCTTCCTACTGCTGATGCTACTTTGAAATTGATGTCGGCATTGCGCACTAGCTATTCTAATGCCATATAGGAAATGAAACCTCCTCCTGCCTGAGCTTTCCGATCAACCAATCCCATCTTTCAGGGACATCTCTTAGGTAGGGATTGAAGATTAGTCGAATAAGCCCCTCCCCAATTGCAAGACCAGAGGCTACTGCCTTACATGAACTAGTTGCGAGACCGGCGAGGGCAATAAAGAGAGCGAGCCAGACGGTCCCCCGCAGAAAAATGGGAAATATGTCCGGCTTTCAAGCAAGTCTTCGTTTGTTGCTTCCGATGCATTAGTCATCCCAGCCTGATAGACATGCCTAAAATTGCCCAACGGCGAGCTGCGGCGGAAATATCAGGGAAAGAAGAGGATTCTTGGGAAGGATAGAGTATATCAGCAGGTTCATCGCACAGCTCACTCCGCGAGCCCATTTGAGTTTTGAGGCGGCCTATTACCTATATGCGATGCGTTCGCTCGGGGATTGACCCCTCGCTACACTTTTCTCGTAGAATAGAATAACCGCATCTCCAAATAGGTTAGGGCGGCAAAAAAGAAAAAACAAAAAACGAGAAAGAGAAGTTTGAGACCGGTCCTGACTTTTTATAAAGTCTACGCACTTCTCTACACATCATAAGAGACGCAAGGCTGTGTTCTAAGGGATGCTTTAAGGTTGTTGATTCCCCAAAATCAGATGGTGACACAAGGTATGGAAAGGACTTTCCAACTTCTTGACTAACTATCCCACGGAGCGGTATGGAAGATAAGAGAACCAGAGAGGAGTTTCACTGTGAAAGTTGGAGAGGTTAGAAGGTACTCAACTAACAAGTAAGTAGAGGAGGGACACAGCTCGATCGACTAAGACAGAATGGGGAGGAACGAAAGTAGCTCGACCGAAAGGGAGAGGAAGGAAGAAGAGTCTGACACAAAGTTCGAAGAAAGAAACTCGACCGAAACAGAATCGGGATAAGAATCAGCAGAGTTCTTATCTGCTGATTCTGCTGAGGCAAGGATAAGCTCAACCTTTAGGAAGAGGTCTTTTGGTACTAACTAGACTAACAAGTCTAGGTATAGGTGGGAAGATTTTCAACTAAGAGATCCAAGATCAGGATATCCGGTTTTTTGGGAATGGTCATTTTCAAGGGAAGAAAGTACGCGAAAGTACTCGACGATCAGTCTTGGAGTTGAAAACAGAGTTAGGGCATAAACCCAAGAAAGCTATGTTAGACGCTAACAGAGGAATGACCTACGGATCGAAGGAATTTATTGTCACTTCTTTCATACTAAACGACAGAAGAAGAGGAAGACTCTCTGCTACTGAGCGAACCGAAGATGAGAGCGATCATCTACAGCGTGGACCTCGGAAGATCACAACCATTAATCACGCACTGGAGCCGAAGTCCACGTCATCAACCAGAGTTTTTGCCTGTCTCTTTAGCACAAGAGGATACAGGTGTACGAGCCTATAGAACAGATCCTGTTCAAGTAAGGTCGTGCCTCTTATTCTATCTGGCGAGCATTTAAACGTCAAGTAAGGCTGAGAAACAAGCAATATGGGATTAAAATCTAACCTGATATTTTGGGCCAGGCCAAGAACTTGCGGGCAAATCGGATCATGTATCCTTCACATGAGGAAATGTAACTCATTTAGGCCCATTAGAGTGAGCATACTGCATACAATGTGCGGTCAAGATCCAGTCAAATGGTATATTTGAAAATATTATATTTCATAGCACTACTTTTATCATTTGGATATATAAAGCTTGTGCATTTAACTATAACTGGCAACGGATAGGGTACCGGGATTTTACCCTAAACCCAAACCCGGGTCGGATATTTAAACAAGTACCTGATTAATTAAAAAACTAAATTATTTATTATATAAAATATATTTTAAAAATTAAAATAAATATATTTATATAATAATTATTTATTATTATTTTTATATTTTTAATAGTAATAAATATTAATATAATAGTTATATTATTATTATTTATACTCTAATAATAAAAATTAATATTTATATATTTTTTTGAAATCGGGTATCGGGTACTAGGTACCCATGTCTTTAAACCCGAACTTGACCCGTTTTAGCTAATCGAGTACGCGAACCCAGCATAAACGGGTCGGGTCGGATCGAGTACCCGTCGGGTTTGGATGAAATTGCCACCCCTACATTTAACAGGTTTCATCCTTGGGCCACTAGTGTTGCCACAATTCCAACCGTCGGGGTTAGGTATCCGACTCAACCCAACTTATTTTATCACAGGCTTAGATACCCGATTAGCTAAATTAGATAAATTCGAGTTTAGGAATATGAGTACCCAGTACCCAATTATAGTAAAAAAATAAATATATTATTTATTATTAGAATATAAATAATAATAAAATAACTATTATATAAATATTTATTACAATTTAAAATATAATAATAATAAAAATAAATATTATATAAATATATATATTATTTTAATTTTTAAAATATATTTTTTAAAAATAAAATAATAAATTATTTATTTTTTATTTAATTAAGTACCCGTTTAAATACCCGACCTGGGTTTGGGTCAGGTTCGGGTAGCACATTTAGCAATCGAGTTGGATTTAAATTTGAGATAAAAACACGGATACCCGATCCGTTATCATCCCTAGTCATAGATCTCATTTACATACAAGATTTCTGGAGGAAAAAAAAGTATATATATGTTTTAAAATAATATGATTTTTTAAATTTAAATGATTAAGAATTTTAAATAAAACTATAATATTATCTCTACTTTTAATTTGGTAGTATCACGTACTTATAAATTCATGTTCAATTAGTAGAATTAATAATTTTATTAATTTTTAACTAAAAAATATTGATTTATCTGTCAGACAGTTGAAGCGCCATTCCACCCGCGGGCGAACCACGAAACGGAAGCGATCATCTACAACATTAATCCGCAGAGATCATAGCCGTTAATCACGCTCTGACGATTCAGCCATAGCTCATCCACCAGATTTATTACCTGTCTTGTTCGCACAAGAGGATACAGGGGTACGAACCTATAGAACAGATCCTGTTCAAGTAAGGTCGTGCCTTCAATTGGATCAAGTAAGATTTTAAATCACGGAGAATACTGAAAACAGGGAATATGGGACTAAAATCATCCAAAACTCCTCGGGCCAATCTTATTTGATATTTTGGGCTACGCTCACCATTCACGGCCCAATCCAACCGCGTATCTTCTGTTGGAGGAAATGTAACTAATCTGCCTGCACCGATCAAATTGCGAATATAACGATCGAGTGATTACAATCCCGTGAATACGCTCAGCAATACAATCCGAACCTGAAAGCTCTAGCCAGTGTCGTGCATCAGAATATGCTGCTGCTGGCTTCAAGCTGGCTGTTGGTATCCTTGTGTCGTTGTTCGTTGTCGTGGTCTTTCTCAGTGGTATTGAGTTTGAGACAGTGTTTCCTAAACCTAGTTTAAGGATTGAATTTGAAGTCACGATTGGAGTTGAGGTCCACGCCCCTTCAGAATATAAATCATGGGCATAGTAGAACCCATATTCCACCAAAATTTTTATAGGAAGAAGAGGGAAGAAGAGAAAGAAGAGGAAGGACGAAAGTCAACGAAGGAGGACTGCGCGAACACGAGGAAGCTGAGGTCCGCCTTGCGGTCGCTTTTCCGCGGCCTGCTGGCCTGCACTGCCACCGTCGACGTGGTGGATTGAGAGACTCGAGGATGGCGGCGCTCAATTAATTAAAGATCGATTTGGCGCAATTAAACATAAGAGTAACAGTAAATATCTTCTCCTTGTTGAGCTTGTTGCGTCGAATCCATCTCCATGTTAATAATTTTATAGTTTCAATGTGTCTATTTAGGATTTGTGTTTTCTCAAATAGTTCGTTTATGTAAAACAAAAAAAGCAGCTAGTAACGGCCCGTTTGTGATGGAAAGCTACTGTAGTAATAAAAAGCCGGGTAACTACCGAGAGATTTTATAGGCGGGCGGTCAGCTTAATTTTTTTCGGCGGGATCCCATATTCACTATGTATCTGGGCGAATAAATTTTTATCATCTTAGATTAATAATATAAAGCATATAAATCCATTACTTAGCAATATATAACTATATGACACTATAAATTTATATGTTTAATATATTTTTTATTATAATTTCTACCAGCTCATATAAATTTCTACTATATAAAAAAAATATTTCAAGATCTCCATCATACTAGATGGATTTTGCTATTATCTACGCATGCAAAGCAGCCAAACACCCCCAAATGGGTTTCATCTCTCTAGTGCTGGTAGGGATGACAACGGGGCGGGTGGGGGGATGAGCTTTGCCATCCTCGACCCGACCCTGACTTCTCTATACTCATCCCTGAACCCGACCCCGAACCTGATAAGTTTAGAAAACCTATCCCCACAGATGACCCTCGGGGGAACCCGACTTGACTGACAATGACATGGGGAGGGAGAGGCGGAGCTGCTGGCGAGCAAGCGGCATGAGCAGCAAGTGGCGGCGAGCAGGTTGGGAGGGAAGGGAAAGGTCGCCTGCGTCGCCCACTGCGTCGCCCACTCTTGCTGCCCTCGCTGTCTATGCCCAACGCCTCTCACATTGCTTGTTGCTCTCGCCACTGGCTTGCCTCTCGTGCTGCTTGCAACTAATGTCATCGCCAGCGTTCATGAGGAAGGGAGAGGGGAGGAAGATGGAGCAGTGGGGAAGAGAGGGAGAGGGGAGGAAGAGGCGAGAGAGAGGGGAGGATGAGTTCGTTGCAAGGAAGGAGGGGAGGAAGAGATGGCAGCGTAGATGAGAGGGAGAGAGGAGGAAGAGGTGGTTGGGAGAGAGGAAAAAAAGGATAGAAATAGGATTTTTTTTCTTTATAAATACGGGATATTTTTATCTTTTTCAATAGTCGGGGGTGGGTTCGGGATGGATATCTGAATTCTCATATTCAACCCCGATCCGATCTTACCGAGTCAGGTTTTACCCGAACCTAATTCGAGACCTAGTTAACTGGAGTTTTCTGTATTGATTTAGAATCGAGGTGGGTAGGATGAGCTTTATTGTCATCTCTAAGTGCTTGATTAGGAACTTAAAAAGTTGTGGATAAAGTCTTTTTCTATTAGAGACGGTGACTACTGAAATCTAAGCCAACAACATCAATGGCGTTGTGCTTGAATCTCATCATGACTAGAGGAAGCATAATAATGAGGTGGAGTAAAGGGGAGAAAGGTGATAAGAGGAGTATGCAAATTAATTAATCACATGTTCATGATCCAAGATCGGGGTGTGCAAATTTTTAATAATAATGATAAAGATAGTGATAATTAATTATTTTTTATTCAGATATTTAATTAGATATTTTTTATTTTGTGTAATAATTATTAAAAATATCGATATTACTAATTTTATACTAAATTTGAGTGAAAATAGATAATATTATTGATAATTTCTTGGTATGGAAATAGGTAAGACAACTAAAATTGGAAAAAATGTTAGTAAATTGTTAATATTATTGAATATGAGTGCAAGAAATCAATCCTTTACATCTAGTACACCAGGATTTTAAACAGCAAATAATGCACAAAAATAGCAATGTGGGACTAAAATTAATCACAAGTTAAATATTTCCCACAATTTTGTTTTTAAAAAAATTAGTATGTTATTAATGGTGCGGTTGAACTACAATTAATAAATAAAATTATTTCTATCTGTCATATAGCTTACTGTGATAAAAATAATTTGAAATTAAAAGAGGTTATACTCAAATGTATCTAAAAATTAATGTATTAATCAGAATATTATTTTAAAATTAAAATTAAAATTTAATAAAATATGTTTATTGCAATAAAAATAGTAAATACTAAACTCGGTTTAATGACCTATTTTCAATTTAAAAAATACTGTATCTGTCAGTAGGGCTGTGCATTCGGTACTTCGGTACCAGTACCGGTACCGAAAATTTGGTACCGAAGTACCGAATTTATTTTTTTGGTACCGGTACCGGTACCGAATACCGAAGTTTAGATCGGCACCAATACCGATTTCCCGAAATAAACTTCGGGAAAATCCCGAAATACCGAATCAGCGTCAGCTCCAACTCTCAAAATGCATGCGAAATTGCGAATCACAATCGAAATCAAGTTCCAATTTCAATTCGAAGCTTCTTTTAATATTGACAACGTTGACTGCGGTCTGCGGCCTCGTTTCGAAAGCCGAAATCGCGTTCGAAGCCGCGTCCGTCTCACGAAAACGAATGCCTCCTGCGTTCGTTCTTCGCCGCCGGTCCTTGACGCCGGAGAAGAATGGGGAGACTGGTGAGCTCATGGCGCGCAGCAAGTTCGGCGCCGTTGCACGCTGCTCGCTGATGAAACGAACGCCGAGGCGTTCGTCTCTGTTTTCGTCGAGCACGCAGAACGGCAGAAGGAATGGAATCCGCTGGCGTTGTCTGCGTCGAGATCTGCGGCGGCGTCCTTGGCCTCTAATTCTACGAAGATGACGCAGCGAAGATGGAAGGCGAGCTGGCGTCCGTCTGCCCTTCCAAAACCGACGATGCTTGCATCTTTAAGAGGGGAGCAGCAGACGAGCGAAAAGGAGAGAGAACTTCGGGCGGCGACGAAGCACTCGACAGCGGCGAGCTTACCCTCTTCCGGCGACATCTCCTTCCCCTGCGTTTCCGGCGACGAGTTCTTCTCCTTCACCGTCCGGTTGACGTGACTCGGCGGCTGTGATCTCCGACGAAGCTGAAGGCTGAGGACTGAGCGGGTGTTGCTCAGTCCTGCCGCACGCCATCCACCCATCTTCCTCGGCAACGTCTCTGATGGACATAGTCGACGCCGACGAACGCAGGTGGCGTTCGCGTTCGTGCGAAGAGACGAGGCGGAAGAGTTTTCGAACGGCTCCAGGCGTTCGAAACGAGGTTCATGTTGACCAAGTCAACAAAATCCTTTCCCCTGACTTGAATCAAATTTGCAAAATCGGGATCAGCACACAGTTCCATTGCTGACGTGGACGGGCCATCCGGGCTGGGTACGACACTAGGGCCATCGGCAGCATCGGATAGGGCCCAATTTCACCCAGCCCGGTCCACGAGATATTTGGCATAAGTATAAAAAATTAATAAATATTTTTAATAAATTAATATAATCGGTACTTCGGGACCATAAAAAAATCCCGAAATTTTTTTATGGTCCCGGGTACCGCAATCCCGATTTAAAAATCAGTACCGGTACCGAAGTACCGAAATTTTGGTACGGTACTTCGGTACTGGTACCGAATGCTCACCCCTATCTGTCAGACAGCTTCGGCGCCATCTCATCCGCAGGCGAACCGAAGATGAGAGCGATCATCTACAGGGTAGACCTCGAAAGATCATAACCGTTAATCACGCTCTGGAGCCGAGGCCCATGTCATCCACTAGAGTTTTTGCCTGTCTCTTTAGCACAAGAGGATACAGGTGCACGAGCCTATAGAACAGATCCTGTTCAAGTAAGGTCGTGCCTCTTATTCTATCTGGCGAACATTTAAACGTCAAGTAAGGCTGAGAAACAAGCAATATGGGATTAAAATCTAACCTGATATTTTGGGCCAGGCTAAGAACTCGCGGGCAAATCAGATCACGTATCCTTCACACGAGGAAATGTAACTCATTTAGGCCCATTAGAGTGAGCATACTGCATACAATGTGCGGTGAAGATCCAGCATATATATAAAGCTTGTGCATTTACCAGTTGCGTCCTTGGGCCACTAGTGTGAAGAAATGTCGGGTACAGATCTGGGTCCCTTAATTTGGGTGAAAATAATTTTTTTAAAATTTTTTTTCTAGAAATACTGTATACCTTATAAGTTATCTAATGGTATTAATATTAAGGTATTTTAGATCTTATACACATATAAAATATTCTATATAAAAATTAATGTTTTTATATAATAAATAATAGTTTGTCCTATATGTGATCTTGTATATGATATTTTATACCGTGTACAAGATTTAAAATATCCCAATATTAGTACTATTGGATAGCTTATAAGGTATATAATATTTTTTAAAAAATATTTTTTGCCCCAAATTAAAGGACCAGATCAAAATGTCCTGTACCCAGCTTAGGACATTTCTTCCACTAGTGTTGCCGCAATTTCAATCATCGAATTCGGGTATCCAACTTGACTCAACCTATTTTATCACGGGCTCAGATACCTGATTAGCTGAACAAAACAAGTTCAAATTTAGGGTTTCTACCATCTCATATAAATCTCTACTATATAAAAAAAATATTTCAAGATCTCCATCATACTAGATGTATTTTGCTATTATCTACGCACGCAAAGCAGCCAAACACCCCCAAATGGGTTTCATCTCTCTAGTGCTGGTAGGGATGACAACGGGGCGGGTGGGGGGATGAGCTTTGCCATCCTCGACCCGACCCTGACTTCTCTATACTCATCCCTGAACCCGACCCCGAACCTGATAAGTTTAGAAAACCTATCCCCACAGATGACCCTCGGGGGAACCCGACTTGACTGACAATGACATGGGGAGGGAGAGGCGGAGCTGCTGGCGAGCAAGCGGCATGAGCAGCAAGTGGCGGCGAGCAGGTTGGGAGGGAAGGGAAAGGTTGCCTGCGTCGCCCACTGCGTCGCCCACTCTTGCTGCCCTCGCTGTCTATGCCCAACGCCTCTCACATTGCTTGTTGCTCTCGCCACTGGCTTGCCTCTCGTGCTGCTTGCAACTAATGTCATCGCCAGCGTTCATGAGGAAGGGAGAGGGGAGGAAGATGGAGCAGTGGGGAAGAGAGGGAGAGGGGAGGAAGAGGCGAGAGAGAGGGGAGGATGAGTTCGTTGCAAGGAAGGAGGGGAGGAAGAGATGGCAGCGTAGATGAGAGGGAGAGAGTAGGAAGAGGTGGTTGGGAGAGAGGAAAAAAAGGATAGAAATAGGATTTTTTTTTCTTTATAAATACGGGATATTTTTATCTTTTTCAATAGTCGGGGGTGGGTTCGGGATGGATATCTGAATTCTCATATTCAACCCCGATCCGATCTTACCGAGTCAGGTTTTACCCGAACCTAATTCGAGACCTAGTTAACTGGAGTTTTCTGTATTGATTTAGAATCGAGGTGGGTAGGATGAGCTTTATTGTCATCTCTAAGTGCTTGATTAGGAACTTAAAAAGTTGTGGATAAAGTCTTTTTCTATTAGAGACGGTGACTACTGAAATCTAAGCCAACAACATCAATGGCGTTGTGCTTGAATCTCATCATGACTAGAGGAAGCATAATAATGAGGTGGAGTAAAGGGGAGAAAGGTGATAAGAGGAGTATGCAAATTAATTAATCACATGTTCATGATCCAAGATCGGGGTGTGCAAATTTTTAATAATAATGATAAAGATAGTGATAATTAATTATTTTTTATTCAGATATTTAATTAGATATTTTTTATTTTGTGTAATAATTATTAAAAATATCGATATTACTAATTTTATACTAAATTTGAGTGAAAATAGATAATATTATTGATAATTTCTTGGTATGGAAATAGGTAAGACAACTAAAATTGGAAAAAATGTTAGTAAATTGTTAATATTATTGAATATGAGTGCAAGAAATCAATCCTTTACATCTAGTACACCAGGATTTTAAACAGCAAATAATGCACAAAAATAGCAATGTGGGACTAAAATTAATCACAAGTTAAATATTTCCCACAATTTTGTTTTTAAAAAAATTAGTATGTTATTAATGGTGCGGTTGAACTACAATTAATAAATAAAATTATTTCTATCTGTCATATAGCTTACTGTGATAAAAATAATTTGAAATTAAAAGAGGTTATACTCAAATGTATCTAAAAATTAATGTATTAATCAAAATATTATTTTAAAATTAAAATTAAAATTTTATAAAATATGTTTATTGCAATAAAAATAGTAAATACTAAACTCGGTTTAATGACCTATTTTCAATTTAAAAAATACTGTATCTGTCAGTAGGGCTGTGCATTCGGTACTTCGGTACCAGTACCGGTACCGAAAATTTGGTACCGAAGTACCGAATTTATTTTTTTGGTACCGGTACCGGTACCGAATACCGAAGTTTAGATCGGCACCAATACCGATTTCCCGAAATAAACTTCGGGAAAATCCCGAAATACCGAATCAGCGTCAGCTCCAACTCTCAAAATGCATGCGAAATTGCGAATCACAATCGAAATCAAGTTCCAATTTCAATTCGAAGCTTCTTTTAATATTGACAACGTTGACTGCGGTCTGCGGCCTCGTTTCGAAAGCCGAAATCGCGTTCGAAGCCGCGTCCGTCTCACGAAAACGAATGCCTCCTGCGTTCATTCTTCGCCGCCGGTCCTCGACGCCGGAGAAGAATGGGGAGACTGGTGAGCTCATGGCGCGCAGCAAGTTCGGCGCCGTTGCACGCTGCTCGCTGATGAAACGAACGCCGAGGCGTTCGTCTCTGTTTTCGTCGAGCACGCAGAACGGCAGAAGGAATGGAATCCGCTGGCGTTGTCTGCGTCGAGATCTGCGGCGGCGTCCTTGGCCTCTAATTCTACGAAGATGACGCAGCGAAGATGGAAGGCGAGCTGGCGTCCGTCTGCCCTTCCAAAACCGACGATGCTTGCATCTTTAAGAGGGGAGCAGCAGACGAGCGAAAAGGAGAGAGAAATTCGGGCGGCGACGAAGCACTCGACAGCGGCGAGCTTACCCTCTTCCGGCGACATCTCCTTCCCCTGCGTTTCCGGCGACGAGTTCTTCTCCTTCACCGTCTGGTTGACGTAACTCGGCGGCTGTGATCTCCGACGAAGCTGAAGGCTGAGGACTGAGCGGGTGTTGCTCAGTCCTGCCGCACGCCATCCACCCATCTTCCTCGGCAACGTCTCTGATGGACATAGTCGACGCCGACGAACGCAGGTGGCGTTCGCGTTCGTGCGAAGAGACGAGGCGGAAGAGTTTTCGAACGGCTCCAGGCGTTCGAAACGAGGTTCATGTTGACCAAGTCAACAAAATCCTTTCCCCTGACTTGAATCAAATTTGCAAAATCGGGATCAGCACACAGTTCCATTGCTGACGTGGACGGGCCATTCGGGCTGGGTACGACACTAGGGCCATCGGCAGCATCGGATAGGGCCCAATTTCACCCAGCCCGGTCCACGAGATATTTGGCATAATTATAAAAAATTAATAAATATTTTTAATAAATTAATATAATCGGTACTTCGGGACCATAAAAAAATCCCGAAATATTTTTATGGTCTCGGTACCGCAATCCCAATTTAAAAATCAGTACCGGTACCGAAGTACCGAAATTTTGGTACGGTACTTCGGTACTGGTACCGAATGCTCACCCCTATCTGTCAGACAGCTTCGGCGCCATCTCATCCGCAGGCGAACCGAAGATGAGAGCGATCATCTACAGGGTAGACCTCGAAAGATCATAACCGTTAATCACGCTCTGGAGCCGAGGCCCATGTCATCCACCAGAGTTTTTGCCTGTCTCTTTAGCACAAGAGGATACAGGTGCACGAGCCTATAGAACAGATCCTGTTCAAGTAAGGTCGTGCCTCTTATTCTATCTGGCGAACATTTAAACGTCAAGTAAGGCTGAGAAACAAGCAATATGGGATTAAAATCTAACCTGATATTTTGGGCCCGGCTAAGAACTCGCGGGCAAATCAGATCACGTATCCTTCACATGAGGAAATGTAACTCATTTAGGCCCATTAGAGTGAGCATACTGCATACAATGTGCGGTGAAGATCCAGCATATATATAAAGCTTGTGCATTTACCAGTTGCGTCCTTGGGCCACTAGTGTGAAGAAATGTCGGGTACAGATCTGGGTCCCTTAATTTGGGTGAAAATAATTTTTTTAAAATTTTTTTTCTAGAAATACTGTATACCTTATAAGTTATCTAATGGTATTAATATTAGGGTATTTTAGATCTTATACACATAAAATATTCTATATAAAAATTAATGTTTTTATATAATAAATAATAGTTTGTCTTATATGTGATCTTGTATTTGATATTTTATACCGTGTACAAGATTTAAAATATCCCAATATTAGTACTATTGGATAGCTTATAAGGTATATAATATTTTTTTAAAAAATATTTTTTGCCCCAAATTAAAGGACCAGATCAAAATGTCCTGTACCCAGCTTAGGACATTTCTTCCACTAGTGTTGCCGCAATTTCAATCATCGAATTCGGGTATCCAACTTGACTCAACCTATTTTATCACGGGCTCAGATACCTGATTAGCTGAACAAAACAAGTTCAAATTTAGGGATATAGGTATCTAGTACCCGATTGTAATAAAAAATAAAAATATATTTTTTATTATTAGAATATAAATAAAAATAAAATAACTATTATATAAATATTTATTACTATTTAAAATATAATAATAATAAAAAAATAAATATTATATAAATATATATACTATTTTAATTTTTAAAATATATTTTATAAAAATAAAATAATAAAATATTTTATTTTTTATTTAATCAGGAATCCGTTTAAATACCCGACCCTGGTCAGGTTCGATTAGCACATTTAGCAATCGGGTCAGATTTAGATTTAGGATGAAAACACGGGTACTCGATTCGTTGTCACCTTTAGTCATGAATCTCATTTACATACAGATTTCTGGAGGAAAAAAAATTATATATCTTTTAAAATAATATGATTTTTTAAATTTAAATGAGTAAGAATTTTAAATAAAACTACAATATTATCTCTACTTTTAATTTGGTAGTATCACCGATCACGTACTTATAACTTTATCCACCTCATTCATACCCACCCCATTACATAATTTGGACTTGACTTAGGTGTTTCTATACGCACTCAGTACCCAATTATTAAATTGTTCTAAAATATATATATATATATATATATATATATATATATATATATATATATATATATATATATATAAAGTTCTAAAATATGATTTTATACATTATTTCATAATAAATGTATAATAATTAATTAATTTTTAATTTAAAAAATATTTTTTAAAATTGTGTATTTGAACTAGGTTTGAAAAACCTAATTAATACCTAGCTCGCTAGACACAAAACTATTATCTTATGTATATCTATATCAATTAATTAATAATTTTATTAATTTTTAATTAAAAAATATTGATTTATCTGTCAGACAGCTGAAGCGCCATTCCACCCGCGGGCGAACCACAGAAGCGGAAGCGATCATCTACAACATTAATCAGAGATCATAGTTGTTAATCACGCTCTGACGTGTCAGCCATAGCTCATCCACCAGACTTATTACCTGTCTTGATCACACAAGAGGATACAGAGGTACGAGCCTATAGAACAGATCCTGTTCAAGTAAGATCGTGACTTTTATCGGATCAAGCAAGATTTTAAATCACGGAGAATACCGAAAACAGGCAATATGGGACTAAAATCATTCAAAACTCTTCGCCCGCCCCAATCTTTTTTGATATTTTGGGCTACGCTCACCGCTCACGGCCCAATCCAACCGCGTATCTTCTGTTGGAGGAAATGTAACTAATCTGCCTGCACCGATCAAATTGCGAATATAACGATCGAGTGATTACAATCCCGTGAATACGCTCGGCAATACAATCCGAACCTGAAAGCTCTAGCCAATGCCGTGCATCAGAATATGCTGCTGCTGCCTTCAAGCTGGCTGTTGGTATCCTTGTGTCGTTGTTCGTTGTTGTGGTCTTTCTCAGTGGTATTGAGTTTGAGACAGTGTTTCCTAAACCTAGTTTAAGGATTGAATTTGAAGTCGGGATTGGAGTTGAGGTCCACGCCCCCCGCTGCCCCGATTGACTGTTCCGGCAACCAGAGGGACTTGGAGAAGCGTTGAGAGTTCATCAAGGTCTTCAATGGACGTGTGTGGGTGAACCTGTTTTCATCGCCACATATCTAATGTAAAAGTCACTTCTTTCGCTCTAACTAACATGGATTTCCTTCTCATGTTTTTTAGGCTTGAATCAATATTATGTTCATTCTAAGCAGTTCTTGATTCATTCAACTACGTGAACCACAACAATTAGTATATTGATTCAAGCCTAAAAAACATGAGAAGAAACTTTACCTTGGTCAGTGGTGGTGTGCGGCAAGAGAAGCCCTTTATTATTTCCTGCAATAAAACAAGAAATGAGTAAGAAACATTGAACACAGTAGAATGGATAAACAAACCTTTTAGCACTTACCAGCACAAAGCTGTCCAATTATCCTAGTACTAGCAATAGAGGTCTTGACTACCGGAATAACATCAGCCAATTCAGCCTCAAACATGCTGCATATTGTCCAATCTAATATCATGAGCAAATGATAAAGATGCTATTGCACAAATAAAGTTTTTGCACTATTCTTTTAAGAAAGCAAACCTGTAAAAGTTTTCTGATCCACCAATTGCAACTAAATAGGGATTTATCAGCTTTGAAAACACTCCAACTTCACAAGAACTCTCAAACTGAACCCCTGAAAAGAGTTAAATATTGACATATTGATTACCGTTCCAAATCTTTAAGGATATATTCTGTTAAACAGAATCCACTATTGAAAGGATAAAAAGAGCAATGAATCTAAATAAAAAATGAAATTCATCATGGAAGGGATGAAAAAAGCAATGAAGTCATCTAGATTCATTGCTCTTTTCATCCTTTTCATAATAAATTTCGTTCATCTAGATTTATTTCTCTTTACATCCTTTTCACGATAGATTTCGTTCTACAAAACATAGCCTAAAAGTCTAACTATTTCCACAGCTAAATTTTGCAATTTTTTTAATGCACCCTTATCCGCGGCTGAACCGAAGCTGAGTGCGATCAGCTACAGTGCAAACCTCGAAAGATCACAGCCGTTAATCACGATCTTGCATAAAACATCCAAAGTCATTTAGTACAAAAAAGAATGAGGGCGTGAATAAAGCTGCAATCTTAGCTCTATCCGGCGAGTATTTAAAAGTTTAATAAGCTTAGAAACAGTCAGTGAGGGATTAAAATCTGCTTGATATTATGGGCCAGGCTAACAACCCGCGGCCAATCTAAGCACGTATCCTTCACACGGGGAAATGCAACTCATCTAGGAACATTAGAGTGCGCATACTGCTGTACTACATAGAATGTGCGGTCAAGATCCAATCAAAGGTATGTTTAAAAATATTCTATTTCATAGCATTATTATTTTCGTCGTAAGGCTAATCCTAAGGCTAAAGTAGGTACCTGCTTAAGAGTTTTTTTTTGCATCCTTGGGCCACTCGGGTTGAGGCCAAGGATCACGTATAAAATTACCCAAGGGTAAAAAATAACTTCATGTCTTTTTTAAAATAATATAACTTTTTAAATTTAAATGAGTAAGAATTTTACATAAAACTATAATATTATCTCTATTTTTAATTTGGTAGCATCACATACTTATAACTTTAATCATACCTGATACCCACCCATTTACATAATTTAGACTTGACTTAGGTGTTTCTATAGGCACTCAGTACTCAATTATTAAATTGTTCTAAAATATGATTTTATACATTATTTTATAATAAATATTTTTTTAATTAATTTTTAATAACAAAGAATATTTTTTAAAATTGAGTTTTTTGAACTAGGCTTGAAAACCTAATTAATACCTAGCTCGCTAAACCCAAAACTATTATTATCTTTTTTGTTAAACTATTTTTAACTTTAATGTAAAAAAATAAATTTGGTCTAATAAACTAAATTATTTTGGTTCGGTATATAAAATATTAATTTAAGAAATATATAAATTCAGGTTCAATTAGTGGACTAATTTTTTAATTTAAAATCGTTGATTTATCTGTCAGACAGCTGGAGCGCCATTCCACCCGCAATCAAACCACAAAGCGGAAGCGATCATCTACAACATTAATCTACGGTGATTAGCCGTTAATCACGCTCTAACGGTCCAGCCATAGTTCATCAACCAGATTTTTTACCTGTCTTGTTCGCACAAGAGGATACAGGGGTACGAGCCTATAGAACAGATCCTGTTCAAGTAAGGTCGTGCCTTTTATTGGATCGAGCAAGATTTTAAATCACGGAGAATATCGAAAACAGGCAATATGGGACTAAAATCATCCAAAACTCTTCGGCCCAATCATATTTGATATTTTGGGCTACGCTCACCACACACGGCCCAATCCAACCGCGTGCGTATCTTCTAGTGGAGGAAATATAACTAATCTGCCAGCACCGATCGGATTGCGAATATAACGAACGGTCAAGATTGATCAAATGGTAAATTTGGTTAATATTCTAATATACAGCACTATTTTCGTTATATCAGTACATAAATCTAGCGCATTTAATTCCAGCCATTAGGATTCTTCGGCGGATGCTGGGCTTCTTTGCCTCCGACGAGAGCTTCGTTTTTCATTCGCTTTTTTCGATCCCTTTCCGAGCCATTCCTGAATCCAAAAACAATTTGCCTTGATCCCGACGATATCTTTATCTGCTCGTGGTCTTTGCCTGATTTATTCGTGTAGTATAAAGTATTGGCTTTTTCGTGAGATGCGCTCTGATTCGATCGTGGTTGATAACCTATTAATTTTCTTTTCGATGACATTGCCCTTCTTCTTAGATGAAACTGATGACTCCTTCACAGGCGAACGCCGGCCTCTTTGTTGGGCTGAACATGGGTCACATCATCACTAAGAGGGAGCTGCCTCCTCAACCTTCCAGCTGAAAAGGGGTACGCAGACTATCGATTATTCATTTCTCTTAATTGTCTAACAAAACATTTGATTTGAAATGATTTGGTGGGGGTTGTTTTATATGAATGTGTATATTCTGAACTGCAGTTTTAGAGAGTGGATTAGACTCTAAATTTCAAGTTGAGGTCCTTTCTAAGTTCCTTTTAATGTAGTTATTATTTGGGATAATTGTTGTTCGGCTTTGATTGGTGAGCTTTCACCTCTAGACTTAAAAAAAAAAAAAAAATCCAAATTTGATCTTTGAAGTTGTGTTTAATTTCAATACGCGCCTTCAACTCCCCAGTTGGCTTCAATAGTATTATTATCTGCTGCTTTTGGAGCCGGACAAAACTGCAAAATATCCCTTATACTTCCTGAATTTCTGGGGCACCCCTCAATTCGATAACTTATGAAAAAATATGATGATGATGATGATATATGGTGATCCATGTCATTCGCAAGTTTGGCCATATTTGTCTTAAATAATTTATAAACAAACTTATGACATTGTAGCCTGTCACCAAAAGTTGTATGTTTATTTGATAAAGTCTTAATTCTTTTATCCCAAGTTTTATGTTATCAAATATTGTAGAATTGCTCTGTCACCAATTTATTATAATATAATAACTTCAATGCAGCTCTCTTCAATTTTGAAAGTATCGTCTGTGGCATTGCAATCTGACCTTACTAGAAGAGACTGGTTGTATTAAAGACTTGTTAATATAATTGGTCAGACTAGTGCATTTCAGGATTGAAAATGATTAATGTACTATCGGCCAAAAATAACTGGTCAATTCCCATGTTTTGGAGTCCGTCAAATTGAAATTCAATCCACAGCCTCGGATGTTAATTGAACTTTTTTCAAGCTCAAGAACCAATTTGGTATTAGGACTAAAGTCAATTATTTGGTTTTCCATTATCATCTTTCTCTAGTTGATTATAGAAACATGAAGACTTGTTTTTGGAGCCAAAATTTTGTCTTTCATTGCTTTGATTCATCCATGCTTTTAAATTTTAATTGACGAGTGCATTTTGTTAGAAATTTAATCAGGGAGGTTGCTGGATTTTCTCCTTATGAGAAGAGGATGACCGAGCCTCTTAAAGTTGCAAAAGTCAAGCGTGCACTGAAGGTATCAAAGCCAAAGTTGGGAACACCAAAGAGGGCCTGGCTAACGTTCTCAGGGAAATGAGGTCAGTGATTATGTATTTCTTAGCATTGTAATTAGATTTCTTATCTAGAATATCGAGTGAATACAATCTTGAGCTAGAATTCTCATTTAATTCTCTCATGTAGGAAGAACCATCTGATTTGATTTTTAGACAGGTTGCTTTGGTCCATTTGAGCATCTATTATTACAATGCAGTATATTTGCAAACCATTAGGTGTTTTACTCCTGTGAAAAATCAAGTCTTTAATGTTAGCATTTTGTAGATTTCTTGCTATTTTGTTATATAATGGGATGTATTGTCCATTCTAATGTTATAGTAATATCTGAACATGGCATGATCATATCATGCGTCCGTTACCAATTCTGAGGGACAAGCAGTTCCTCTCAATATAATGGCTCGGGCCTCTGGCGCTAAATTTATTTTGTATGTGTTTATCCTGATTAGTGGCTTAACTGCGTGCAGCTGCTGCCTTCAAGCCTAGCGCCTTGCATCACACTATGCAGTTGCTATTCTTGTGTCGTTGTTCATTGTCGTGGTCTTTCTCAGTGGTATCGGGTTTGATACAGTTTTTCTTAAACCTAGTGAAGTTGAGGACGAGTTCAAGAATTGGATTTGAAGTCGGGATTGAGGTTGGAGGTTGGGTTTAGGATTTACCTATTCTCATTCTTACTCACAACTCAATCTTACCAAAAATTTTGGGCCAGGCTAACCACCAATGGCCCAATCTGTTTTTAACAAAACAAGGGGGGTCTAACTAGAGATGGCAGTTGGGTAGTATTTTAGTAGATACCACGCTAACCAAATCCATTTACAGATAATTGAGTACCTGTTAATCAGGTTCAGCTCGGATATAGGTAACGTATATGCTCTCGAGAAGCATAGGACATATATATAAATTTGGGTATCCATTTTACCCTATATGAAATTTGGCCATTATTAGGGTTTTATAGGGTCGGGTACTTGAATTTTATTTGGGTAACCACATATGTAGGTTGAAATTTAATAGAATAAGTATTTAAGTCAAGTATTTATAGAGTTCGAGTATTAAACAGTTAGTTAAATTTTTAATAGTGTAGGGTTTAAGTAGGGGTTTAAAAAAATTAGTTATTTGGGTATGGGTAGTAGAAAAATTATTCGAGTTCGGGTATAAATAATATGAAAAATGCAAGTAACCTACCCGTTAACATCCTTAGCTACAATAGTTAAAAATCTCTTAGGCGTGCAAATGAGAAAAAAAAAATCTTTGTTTAGACGATATGGTTTGTTATCTTTATTTTTCCAAAAAATAAAAAAAATAGTGTGAGAAGACATGCGATTAGGTTTTGAATTATTTTCAAAGTCTCTGCATGTGTTCCAGGAGCTTTCCCAATTCAAATTGAATACGCTTCTGTTCCCGCATAGAAAACTATTATTGAGTGGGTCAAAAGGAACTCCCCAATCAAGTGATCAACTAGTTCTATTTGGAGAAAATTATTCTGAAAGGAGCCTTTGTTAAAAAAAAAAAGGCTAAGTTTAATCGTCCTACCATCTAAAATTACATTTGGGCCATTAAAAATATTTTTTTTATCTGTTGGATATTTTGGTGTAAAATTCGATTAAATTTCATGAGAGATCACGAGAAGTTCGTAAAAAGAACTAAAGTTATGAGCTAGTGTGTTTTAGTGAGGTTGAATGTTCCTCACATTTTATCTTAAGAATTTTTAAATAATTTTCTCTTCTTTATTTTAAAATTTTTAAATATAATAATAAGATATTTTCTTTAATTTAATTAAAAAAGTTATTTTCCAGAGAGAGAGAGGGAGAGAATAGTGGAGGATGTCTGAGTTTGATATAATAAATAATTGATGTTGCTCCGTGGAAAGCAAAGCATCTAGATTTGTTTGCAAGCTAAATTAAGTGCATATATTATGAGAAAAATTTCAGGGCCACATAGACCTTGATTGGCCTTTGGCTGCACCAATGATGGCAACTTGCCCCTTCAAAAGACACTGTTTCAGCTCTCATCAGATACTGTTGGATCATAAGATGCCAAATAATTTTGTGACCCATGTAATAAAAAAATTTAGCTCATTAGCTCAATACATTGAAAAGATTATACTTAATTAAGAATATTTAAACTCAAATTAATAATATTTGAATTTAAAAGATTATTTAAAATTTTATATTATTTTATTATTTTTCATCTTGACACATTTTACTTGATATTACATTCTACGCTTGCAAGGTTAGAAGAACCAAGGTGATCAACTATTGTCTAGCAATAATTTGTCACACTACCAAGTGACCCTCCCCCTAGGTACTAAGCTCATTCTTATTTTTTTTGTGCTAAATTCCCTTGCTACCACCAACCCCTATCATGCTCCACACCCACCCTTAGACCTAATGACCTGCATTCAAGCATTGAATTTGTTCTCACCTATTGACAATGGATTCCCTATCATTGCACCCTTATCGAGTTGCACACATATCCCATGTGTCACTAACTTACCTCCTATGCCGACTACCCTCTCCTCTACCTCATCGATAATACGATGATCTTCTTCTCACTTATCATCATTGAGTATATTCCCCCTGGTAGACCATAGGCTCCCCTCCTATCAACATCTCCTACTCTAGCTTGACTCAACTTATCCTATAAAAAGATCCTTCTTGTCGATCTCCCTTGCCGACTAAAGTCATTTAACACATTGATATGCTTTGTTATAACAATGAGATTCCTTATTCTCCAAGCTTTCCCAACCGTCAGTCAATGCCAATTATATAGTAATATTCAACCTCTCATTCCTATTAATCTTAAATTTTTAATTTAATTTTAATCATAAAAATATTATCAATTATGAAAAGAAAAACAATAACACAAAAGAACAGAGCAAGCAATAATGTATTACTTTCTCAAACAACACATCACCTCACAATATAATATCAACAGTAAAAGAGCCCTCAATATAGCCTAAATTAGTTTCAACAACTCTTGTAAAGGAAAATTGTATGTTTCTATCAACAATGGTTTTCTAGTCAAACTTAGTGTGTGTTTTCCTTGTTTGTTTATGGATTCTATTGGCATCAAGTCAACCTAGAATTGGTCACATGTGATTTGGTTAAAGACTATTAATCCTCATGACAATAACCAGACAGAAAGCTCTCCTAATCCTTTCAGCATTCCTAGCTAACTTTTCTTTTGGCTCTCAAATATTAGGGTTTCCAAAGTCTTCAAATTGCTCAACCACAAGCTAGAAAGTTCACATTTTGCTCATGTCATTTGATCTGACCACTTAGCCTGTCTTTTACCAGTTACTTTGTTCAGGAAAAAGAGTATCTTGAAAAGTTGGACTTGGATGTGTGAATCAGAGAAAGCAGAGATGGATAAGATTGTCTTCTCCCCTCTTGGGACAAGTACTTGACAACCAGATACAACAAGATCAAAGAACTGCCAAAGGACAATGAAACAGGTTACCTAACTAATAAATTTAATATGAGAAATTAACAGGGCATATAGAATAATTTGGTGGGGGAGAGACAAATTAAGGGGTGATGGAAGCATGGCCAGATTGATTAGCTTGGGGACTCATCATTGATAGCCCTCTCTCCTATAATTGGATTATTTTCAATTTGGTCCTTTTCATTTGCTCATCTTTACATTCTAGTCCCTATAGTTGGAAAAAGATTGCTAGTTGATTGTTAGCATGAGTCCTAAATAATCCATCTAGGAAATATAATTCATATTTGTCAAGAAAAACTAGGTTTAAGTGATAATTTTGATTCTGCTAGTTAGGTCAATCTAGGTAACCTTCGCAATTTTTTTTAAACACATTTGATATTTTATGGTGATTAAACTAATTGGACAGTTGATTCCTAATTTGTTTCAACTGAACCAACTGCCTAGTCCTACTTAAAAAACCTTAGTATATAACCTATCAACTTCTTGCTTGAATAAAGACACTCAATTTTAATACATAGACATGGTTATTTTTCATGTTTAAATATTAGGTAAGATTGAAATCATATTATAGGATGTGAATTAGATTTTTTTTCTAGGATTGAATGCTCAAATACATATTAGCCCGTTTAGTTGGGACACATTGAAGTCTCATTGAATGTTTTCTTTCTCTTTATTGATCTTCTTTAAGCAATTTATCGCCCGATGACATTGATAGTTTATTACCTACATAATCGACAATTGGAGGAAGTTTATAGTCATATATAGTGTAATGTTGTGTTGATGCCGATTGCATTCTTGTAATGCCAAATTTCTTTTTTTTTTTGTTATGGAGTTTTGGTCTTGTGATCTCATCATAGACATTGGGTTAGCAAAAATCATGTTAGCCATTGGTGGTTGATGTAACGATAGTAAAATTATGGTATCATGACTCTCTTACAATTAGACACTATTTATTAAACTACTATATGACTTGGAATGCCTCAACCAATTGAGGTTTTCTGAGTACTTAATTTGTTATCGTGTTCTTTGACTGTTTAGCCTCTTTAGTGTTTGATAGTTTGATATTTCTTGAGCACTTAGTTTCACAATATTTTGCTCGAACTCTTGACGTTTCTTGAGTGCTCAGCCTTTCTAGTATTTAGACTCTTAGAACTTCTTGAGTGCTTGGCATCTAGGTATTATCTATTTGCTCTGGGCACATAGGATCAAACGTAAAGCAGCGCTTTCTTGGCAGAGTTTAAGGCAGCAAGAAACTTTAGGGCTTGTTGGAGCTGCTGAGCATAACGAATCGAAGCCGAAGGCGGATCAAGGTAGCTTGCCTGCCAAGCCTATAGGCGAAGGGACGAAGGATGGAGCGTGCAAAGTCGATCGTGCACCTGTCGTGTGACCCGTTGGTCCTAAGCAATGTCTTTCGCGAAGCGACCCGCCTAGAAAGAGCTCTCCTTTTAGGGAGGCACTACAATGGAACTTCGATCTGATGCGGGTATCCAATCCCGCCGCTGAGATGTCCAGCGGATTCCGGGGCCTTGACGAATGGCCGGCCACCATTGTTGTTAGAAGAGCAAAAGGCCCAGGGCATAGCAGGATGAACCAATGTGAATGAGTGTAAGCTTCGTTGCCCGAACACGATTGGTGCTGACCACACTAGGTGCTACCGTGGTAGCAAGAGAGGCCAGGCGGTGACAATTGAGAGGTTGTCACTGAGCATTCCGTCTCACACGGGAAGAGAGGTCAAATGGCAAGGCAAAAGGCCATACGCCCGTGTGGCTCCTCGCGGAGTATAGCTCACATCCAAACATCTGATTGGGGAACGGGGCAACGCCCATGAAGCTCTGGCGGAAAGGGAAGGCCTGCCAGGCCGTATGCCCATGGGTGCAGGATTCTTCGAAAAAGCGCGGGCTGACTCGGAGACCTGGGACCTTGGCTTAGCAACGAATGAAGGGAAGCTCGAAGAGCAGCTAGTTGTCGGCCAACTAAAGCTCGCTAAGCTTCGCTTCCCCCCTTATGAAACTTCATCGGCATTCTATAAGCGACTTGTCGAGTTTACAAAGCTTTGCTTCTTGTAGTCGGCCCTCCATGCCTCCCTGAATTTGCTTGCTTGCCTCCTTCCAGCCCAGAATGCCTACTGACGTTAAGCTAACCGCCAGAAGCTCACCCTTCGGGTGAGCTTCTGGCGCAGGAGGCCAAGCATTCTCCCAGACGTCCCGGCCTGGGAGCCCCGTTCCCTTTACTATTGTCTTTAGTTTTTCTTCATTTCATTAAGTAGCTAAGTTTCAAAAGCAAAGGTGAACAGCCCCCTGTCCTTTCTTTATAGTAGTCAAGGGCTTATAAGAAAAGAAGGAAGCATGGAGGTGGGAAGGCCGACCACTACACGGAGAGATTTCTATACCAAGTCATGAGCGATAGCGAAGCCAAGCCTTCGCCTATAGGCGAAGGGACGAAAACCCGGGTTAGACCTGATGGGAAAAAGTACGAAAAAAAAGTACGAAGTCACTTAGCCGAGCCGAGGCCCACGGAGCGGTTATGGAATTACAGAGTGGGTTTTAGGTAAGTCAAACTCAAGAACTGGCTTAGCTGTTCTACAAAGGAGAAAAGCTTTTGTTAAAGAGTCACTTATCCGTCTACAAAGGGAAAGGCGTCGGTACGGAGTCACGTCAGCTGTGGATATAGACTAGGCTAAGGAGTCTTTAAGTATTCACCGAGACTACACTAAACTAAGGAAGAAGTCAGCGAAAGTGAGCTCGTAACTCAGAAAGCCGGTATCAGAAACGAAGCCCTCTATTATTTATAATAAATAAAAGCAAAGAAGTCAAGGAACGAAGCTGCTTCTCTAATAGCCCCGTTGAATAGGAAGGCTCAGGCTTTTTCAAAAAGTTTGTTTGATAGAGGGGGGCTTCGACCTTTTTAGGAAGAGCCGTACGAGGCAGCTCACGTACGGTTCGGGAGCCGAGCCACTGCGCAGGGGCTTAGGTCAACACTTATATATTAGCCAGTCATCAATTGGAAGCGGGTAAGATGGTGATGAATTGCGATTGGTCCAAACCTTCTAAAAGCGGCTTCTTGCGACCCGCCCATCATGCCCATACATACCTTCGGTTCCAAGACCTTGTTCGCACAGCGAATAAAGGTCGGGTTGAAGGGGGCAGTCAGCTGGCAGCTTCTTGGCCACGCCCCCCTGCTTATAGATACGAGATACTTGATAGAAATTCGAAAGTAGGAAATTGCATACCATTAGCTGATATACGTATGGGAACATGGGTACATGATATTGAATGTCATCCAGGTCAAGGCGCAAAGCTGGCTCGAGCCGCAGGAACTTATGCTAAAATAATTAAGGAGCCAGCCTCACAATGTCTTGTGCAGCTACCTTCGGGTGTTGAAAAACTCATAGATTCCCGATGCCGAGCTACTATTGGTATAGTTTCCAATCCCAACCATGGTGCACGTAAGCTTAGAAAAGCAGGACAAAGCCGGTGGTTAGGCAGACGCCCCATTGTTCGTGGTGTTGCAATGAATCCAGTGGATCATCCTCATGGAGGAGGTGAGGGGCGCACAAAAGGAGGTAGACCTTCGGTGTCACCTTGGGGGAAGCCCACCAAAGCAGGATTTCGGGCAGTAGTGGGGGTGGGGAAACGCAGAATTTAGTTCATGCCACGACGATCTATATGGAAGGGCAGTTTTGTTGATGCTTTCCTGTTTAGAATGAAGAAGAACAGAGAAAGTCTTTTGAGCAGGAAAATTTGGTCACGTAGATCTTCTATTTCGCCGGAATTCGTTGATTGCTCCGTACTCATTTACAATGGAAAAACTCCTGTTCGTTGTAAGATCACTGAAGGAAGGGTTGGTCATAAATTTGGAGAGTTTGCTTTTACACGGCCTTCGAAAACAAATAAAGGAAAGGGAAGAAAGGGGAAAAAGTCAAGTCTAAGCGCCATATGGCACGAAAAGGAAATCCGATTTCGGTAAGACTTGATCTGAATCGTAGTTCAGATCCAAGTCGGTTCAGTGAGGGCGACCGCGAAAGTCACCGAATGGCTCCGGCTTTAAGTTCTATAACTTTTCCTTCTCTTTGTCCCATATGAAAAAAGAAAGGCGTGGGAGGACGTTGCAGATGTCCGGGACGGACACGACTTCTTCTAACGCTAGAAGACCACAGGAAAAACCCGGGACTTGAGCATGTCGTGAAAGAGGCACACGGGGCGGGCGTGTTTCGACCGTGTCTCCGGGGCACAGTTGAATGTAGATATCATGAACGCGAGGTGCAGGATACCAGGCCGAGAAACCCGGGCAAGCACTCCCGTGCCAATCGCTAGCGCATCCGGGGCCCCGGCGCCCAGCTCCGCTGGAGAGGCCGTCACTGATCTGAGAAGTGCGTCTTCGGTTCGGATAGACGAACGCCTAGCCCCAGGAATCAATAAAAAAACAAGTGCTCATTTCAGATCAGTGAATAAACCGAAATCAGAGACGTTTCTCGCTCGGCGCCGCACTATGCTCCGCTTCAACAAATGAGAGTTTTCGGTGGAACCGGTGAACCACGCGAGCTGGTTAGATGCGTGGGACAGAGGGCTCGTAGTACCTGATAGCGCTGCTATGCAGTGGAAGGGAAGGAGCCGACCCCCATCTTTTTTATTCACAGACACAAAAGCACAGTACAAAGAGATTGGACTCTCGGATGAGACTAAGCAGCTACCGTTCCGACGCGCCCCTGACCCTATCTTGATTAAGACATTAAACCATCTCTAAAGTGGAGCCTAGTTGAAGCTGTCATTGAAATTCTAGAATAGAAAAAAAAGAAACTCATTTTAGGGATATAGATGGAGTCTCGCTCAGTAAAGAGAGTTGTAGATTCGTAGAAGAGGATCAGTGTACGCGCGCTACAAAACGCGCGTTCAAGTTAGTGGAAAGAAGATAGTACTAAATAAAGTACTGACCCCTCCGGGGCCCCCGGTTGCTTTGGCGCGCCCCAACAAGCGTAGGCAGCAAGCTCCGGGAACGGATAAATAAGAGAGAGGAACGTTTCTCCCTCCGTTCTGGAGCGCGTTTGGAGAATTTCTTTCGAATGACGGAACGCGTTAGTCACGACGGAGCGCGTTAGTGAATTACGGAACGCGTTAGCTAGCGCGTTCCGGCTTTCGCCTCCACTTGCTGCCTACGCTTGCTGCTTGCAGCATGGATTCTTTAGATCTAAAGAATCCATGCTTCCCCCGCCCTGGAGCGAGACTCTATCCAGATCTCAAAGAATGACGAGCTAGGCGGCCGGCGGGCAAAGAAGGGGGCGGGCCGGCCGGTCGGGGCCTTGGCGATACGTTCTTCTTTCGAAGCGTTTTGCCAATAGAGCGAGGGCGTCCTTCTGGGGTGGGGCGTTTACTTTCAAATGACAACCGCCTGTTCCTGCTGCGGGGGCGTTGCACGAAACCAAACCGCCCCCCCCCCCCCCCCCCCCCCGCCCAATGTTGTACCAGTTGCTTCGCTGGTGGGCCCACTTAGGTTAGGGGGGCATTGTCCCTCAGTTCTTACCAACCCCACGGAGCGGTGTGTAATCGACATCTAGCTTATTATCGGTAGTTTTTTTCATGCAAGCCTGACCTCAGCATTTCTTATTCATTCCGGGCGCCCCTAGTGGACTTGGCGGTGCTCCTTTCTCAAACCAGAACAACTCTGAACGTTAGGGAAGATAAGGGAAGACCACCTGAGCGAACCGACCGAAGGAACTTTACTTATCTGAACCGAACGTTAGCGGCTTAAGCTAAGCCTATCACGAGCAGCGTCGCTGCTTGATCGGCGGGGAGGAGCATCTCCAAGTATGGGGCAAAGGATCAAGCGCTTTGACTTTGTCCCCCGGGATCCACCACAGGTTGGGTTTGAGAGCCGTGTGATGGGTGACTATCCAGCACGGTTCGGAGAGCACTTGTATGTAGTCTGCGTTGGTGAATGGAAGCCCCCGCCGCAAATAAAAAAGAAGCGGCTCTTCCCACGGCTCCGTCACCATTGACTCTATTTATTATTATGGTAAATCAGTGTATCAAGATGTCAATCTTAGATCTTATTTCGGTTCGATACGTCCACCTACGATACTCACCTTTGGCTTTCGTCTCGGTAGGTGTATTATTCTACATTTTCCAAAAAGGACATTCATTCATTTCTTTCTTCCCCGTCGACCACTACGACTGAAACGACGCGACAAATCAAGACCCGGAAAGGAGAAGGGCCGGTGGTGGGCATTTGGGAAAGTCGGGCCGATCGGGTGTCTTCATTCAAGCGAGGGTACAGAGGAAGAACGAAACGAAGTGAGAGGCCGGGGGGCAAGGAAAAGAGTCGAGTCGATCAGGCTCGACGACCGGGAGAAGCAAAACGAAATCCGGATTTGGCCGAAAAAGATGCAACGCTATGGATACCATGACCGATCACCATCGAGAAAGAATAATTTTTCTAAATCACTTCGGGTCAGCGGGGCCTTCAAGCATCCGAAATACGCCGGGGTTGTAAATGACATAGCGTTCCTGATAGAAAATGACGACTCCTCCAGAAAAACTCTGTTATTAAAGTTCTTTTTACCAAAGAAGTCCCGCTCTGACGGCCCAACGAGTCATCTACTAAAAAGGACCCTCCCCGCTGTGCACCCCTCCTTGAATTATTCGGTCATGCAATACTTATTGAATACAAAGAACAAAATGCATTTCGACCCCGTCGTAGTTCTCAATCATTTCGTGGTGGCTGAACCATCTACGATGGGGGGAAGGAAGGAAGGAAGCTTAGAAAAGAGAATACGCTCTCGCATCGCTTTTTTTGTAGAAAGCTCGACCAGCGAGAAAAAGTGTTTGGCCCAAGCCAAAAATCAGTTGATCCACTTCATTCGCCAAGCGAATGATCTTCGCTTCGCGGGAACAACAAAAACCACCATCTCGCTCTTTCCTTTCTTCGGTGCTACCTTTTTCTTTCCAAGGGATGGGGTTGGGGTGTATAATAACTTCTTTTTTGAGTATGCCCGGGAACAACTCCTAGGTCAATTAAGGATCAAATGTTGGAACCTCATGGGTAAGGCCCACGGAGCGGTAATGGAATTGTTAGATAAATTCATAGACCAGATAGGAGAATTGATAAAGGGAATAGAGATGATGATAGAGATCATACTGAGAAAGAGGAGAATTCCGTACGGGTACAACTCTTATTTGAACGAAGTGCTAAAAATGCGATCTTTTTTGTCTAATAGAATAAACACTAATACCTTAATTGAGTCGGTAAAGATCAAATCTGTTTATCAAAGTGCTTCTCTGATTGCTCAAGACATCTCTTTTCAACCGAGGAACAATCAAATCTCATTTCGTTCTATTTTATGTAAAATAGTGAAGGATATTCCTTTAATAATGCCAAAAGGGGTGGAGGGGATACGTATTTGTTGTTCAGGTCGATTAGGAGGTGCGGAAATAGCTAGAACTGAATGCGGAAAGTATGGAAAAACATCTTGTAATGTATTTAACCAGAAAATCGATTATGCTCCTGCGGAAGTATCTACTCGTTACGGAATTTCAGGTGTCAAAGTGCGGATCTCATATAGTAAAAATCAGAAGGGACGTGCTATATCCGAAACGTACTAAATTTAGTAAATATACTAAAGGCAGATGTAGTAGGGGTCATCTACAACATTAATCCGCAGAGATCATAGCCGTTAATCACGCTCTGACGATTCAGCCATAGCTCATCCACCAGATTTATTACCTGTCTTGTTCGCACAAGAGGATACAGGGGTACGAACCTATAGAACAGATCCTGTTCAAGTAAGGTCGTGCCTTCAATTGGATCAAGTAAGATTTTAAATCACGGAGAATACTGAAAACAGGGAATATGGGACTAAAATCATCCAAAACTCCTTGGGCCAATCTTATTTGATATTTTGGGCTACGCTCACCATTCAATGGCCGAATGTCTCTCATTCCCAATTGATTTCGATTGTAATCCAAGATCCCCAATTCGTTTGCTCTTTTGACAAATTTGCCCCTTTGCATTATGAAGACCATAAGTGGAAAGCGCTCCTCTTTCTTTCAGCAAATGACCCATGCTTGGGTTGGTCTTCTCATGAAACATAAGGCTTGGCTCTCCCATGGGTCTTGGGTTCAAACCCCACCCATGACATTTTTTTTTGCTAGGCTTGTACACCTCCATACAAGCTCAAATTTTGCACTAAGGTTCATGTAGTCCCCCTACATTGATCCAAACCTTTTGTATGTGTAAACTCCATCAATTTTACCCCCTTCATCCCTACTCATAACCTCTATGAGTCCATGGGAAAGGCGGGGTATAACCCCATAGTACCCAGGGTCTCACAATTCTCCCCCAACTGAATTGGCACTCGCCCTCGAGGCCAACAGCTGGTCATATCCCCTGGCTAACTCCTCAAACTGGGTGATGTCCTCCATCTTCTCCCAGGTAGCATCCTCTTCTAGTTCATTCTCCCACTGAACTAAAAATTCCATCTTTCGACCTCCAGGTGGTCCCGAACCATAGACTCTATGGTCTAAAAACTTCACAGGCTTCTTAGCAAACTCAACTCTGCTCCTCGCAGGTTGTCTTCTCACCTGTCCTCGGTCTGGATGCCTATCGTCAGTATGATATTTCTTCAATAGGCTGACATGAAAAGTAGGGTAAAACTGAAGCCATCGTGGTAAGTCCAATTTATAAGCAACTGGGCCTACTCTTTTAATGATCCTGAAAGGACCCTCATATCTCCTAATCAGGCCTCTGTGATATCTCTTTGCCTCAGTCTTCCTCCACATCTGAGGTGTGAGTTTCAGAAGGACCAACTCTCCAACTGTAAACTCAACATGTCGCCTATCCCTATCAGCATAGAGCTTCATTCGGTTCCTGGCCTCATTCAGGCTGTCACGAGCTTCATCCCACAGCTCGGACCTATCCTCTACAAAGTCAACTGCCGCCTGACATTCTCCCCCTGCGCCCCTGTTCAGTGTATCCATGGGTGTCAAAGGTTGCCACCCTAACACATGCTCGAATGGGCTCTTCTCAGTAGCAGATGATGTCTGGATATTATATGCAAACTGAGCAGTGTCTAATAAGTTCAACCAGTTCTTCTGTGTAGAAGAAACAAAGTGTCTCAAATACTCCTCCAGTAATGCATTAATTCTTTCAGTTTGACCATCAGTCTGGGGATGGTATGCTGTTGACATCTTCAAATCAGTACCCAATCTTTTGAATAAGGAAGTCCAGAATCTCCCTGTGAATCTAGGATCCCTATCACTTATAATCTCCTTGGGTAACCCAAAATGTTTTACCACATTTGTCAAAAACAGGTTAGCAGTAACCTCAGCTGTGCAAACCTCGGGTGCAGCAGCAAATACAGCATACTTGCTACATCTGTCCACTACCACAAAGACAGATGCCATCCCTTCTACTTTAGGGAAGTGGGTGATGAAATCCATAGATATAGATGTGAAAGGTCTATCAGGAATAGGTAATGGCTGCAAAAGCCCTGCTTCTTTCCTCCTTTCTACCTTGTCCTGCTGACACACATGACAAGTCTTAGTGTAATGCTCAATATCGTCCTTCATCCCCGGCCAATACCATGCTCTGCTGATCAAGGCATACATTCTTTTGCCTCCTGGATGACCCGCCCACACGGTGTCATGATATTCTCTCATCAAGCCGAACCTAATATTCCCTGAGGAAGGGACATATGGTCGGTCTCCTTTTGCCATGATCAGACCTTCATCACTAATGTAGTATCTCCGGATGACCCCCATCCTGATCTGAGACAACAGTTTCTCATAGGTCTGATCTGCTAGTGCTGAATCTCTAATGAGTCCAATTATCTTACTCTGGGCATAGGACACTGCACAACAAAAAGTCACCACTGCAATCCGGCTGAGTGCATCAGGCACCTGATGAATGCGCCCCGGTTTATGTTCCCACCCAAAATCAAACTCGGCTAGCTGCTCCTGCCACCTAGCCTGTCTCGCTGATAACTTCTTTTGGGTCTGGAAAAATGTGTTGGCTACATTATCAGTTTTAACAGTGAACTTGCTCCCTAGCAAGTACACTCTCCATGTCCTCAAGCAGTGCACTATAGCAAGCATCTCCTTCTCGTGTGCAGAGTAATTCATTTCAGCACTCTTCAGCTTCCTGCTCTCATAAGCAATAGGTCTACCCTCCTGGACTAGGACTCCACCCAAAGCCCTATCCGATGCATCAGTATGTACCTCGAAGGGTAAAGCAAAATCTGGAAGTCTCAATATCGGCTCTGAAGTAACCCTCTCCTTCAGATCATAAAATGCCCTCTGGTGTCTCTCCTCCCAACACCAGGAAACATCTTTCCTCAGCAGGTCGGTCAAAGGAGCTACAATCTTAGAGTAGTCCTTTATGAACCGCCTGTAAAAATTAGCCAACCCTAGAAAAGATCTCAGGGTGCTAACAGAAGTAGGGGCCGGCCAATCCACAATGGCCGCCACCTTCCTTTCATCCATTCGCACTTGCCCTCCTCCAACGATGTGTCCCAGAAATTCTACCTCCTTCTGGGCAAATTCACACTTCTCCAGTTTCAAATATAACTGGTTCTGCCTCAAGACTGACAACACCTGCCTCAGGTGCTCTGTGTGCTCCTCCAAGCTATCAGAGTAAATCACAATGTCATCCAAGTACACCACTACAAACTTATCCAGAAAAGTATGTAGGATGTTATTCATCAGATTGCAAAATGTAGCTGGAGCGTTGGTTAGCCCAAATGGCATAACCAAAAACTCATAAGACCCATATCTTGTCACACAAGTGGTCTTGGATTCATCTCCTTCTGCTATTCTGACCTGCCAATATCCGGAACGAAGGTCTAGTTTACTAAAGACCTTTGCATGAACCAAACGGTCTATCAAATCTTGGATCAAAGGTATCGGGTATGAGTTCTTAACAGTCACTTTGTTAAGAGCCCTATAGTCTACACACATCCTCATTGATCCATCCTTCTTCCTCTGGAAAAGTACAGGTGCTCCATAAGGTGCTTTTGAAGGTTGGATGTACCCAGACTCTAGCATCTCATCCAACTGCTTTCTGAGTTCCTCTAACTCAGCAGGAGGCATCCTGTAAGGTGCCTGGGCTGGTGGAACAGCCCCTGGAATCAACTCAATGGTATGGTCAATGTCACGCCTAGGTGGTAACACCTTCGGCATCTCTGGCGGTACCACATCCTGATACTCCTGTAACAAACCCCCTATAGGTGCAGGTAACTGTCTGATACGATCATCCAAAGTCATCTCCGCCGCCCCCATACTGGTCTCTACCTCTCGGCTCCTACTAGAACTAGGAAGGCTGGCCGGACCTCCCCTGTGTCCTCTTGGCTGCTCAAGTGTCGAAACTCTCTGAGGAAGATCCTCCACTACCCTGACATGCGCTAGGTAAGTGGTCTCTCCACGTCGAAGACCTTTGGCTACAATAGATGCTGCCACCACCTCTTTGCCCTTGTTATTACTTTCAACCTTTGCCGCAGTGTGGCAAGGAAGAAAACAAGGTGACCGCTCATCAGTTATCTGTAGTCCGTTCAAGTGAGGCATTGGGACTGCCTTCGCGCGCCGAAGCAAGTCCATACCCACTATCACATCAAAATCATCTAGGGCTGTCACCATAGCATGTACACGCCCTGACCAAGAACCAAGCCTAACTGGCACGTCATATGATACTCCGGATGCTTTCCTCGGGTCTGCATTCACAGTCTTGACATTATTGGTACACGGCATAGTCTTTAATCTCAATTTATCCTTCACTCTATCTGACACAAACAGATGAGTGGCGCCCGTGTCTACCATAGCAGTAATCTGAACATCGTTAAGGGTTATGTCAACATACATCAGGGGACTAGACCTCACACAAACATTTGCAATAACCATCGGGTTAACAGATACACCCGCACATCCAAGGTCGTCCTTGCCCTCCTGTGTACCTCCAAGTGCTAAGGAAGCAACCCCCTGCTTCCTAGGACAGTCTTTCATCATGTGAGGACCGTTGCAGATATAGCATCCTGGCCTAGCTCTGCTAGTACTAGCACCAGATGTTGAAGCTTTCCCCTGCTGTGGTTGGGGTCTATGTTGCACTGGCTGTGGCTTTGGCTGTGGCTTCCTCTGTTGAGCCTGTGGCTGATGTGCCACGCCCTTTCCTTTTTTCCAGTTGGGCACCCACTTCTTTGTCTGAGCCTGCCCTGTAGGCCTCCTAGGTGGTGAAGAAGTGGTCTTAGGTGCAGTAGTCCTGAATCCTCCCATATCTACTAATGCATCTGCTGCAGCTACAGCCTCTCTATATGTAGAGACTCCCTTCCTCTGAAGCTCTCTATATGCCCAATCTTGCAAGCCACCTATGAAATCATGAAATTTCTCCTCTTCATTCTTGTTTGGCACCTCTAGTAGTAGAGTGCCAAATTGCTTCACATATTCTCTGATGTTGCCAGTGTGCTTCAAGTACCTCAGTGCCATCCTCGCACTGTGTAAAGTATCTGCAGGTCTAAAATGTGCCCTCATTTCAGCCTTTAGAGCATCCCAGTCTGGGATCTCAGGAGCGTCCCCCTCAGTCCGTGGGGCTATGTGGGTCCTCCACCACAACTTTGCGTCGCCTCTCAGATAGGCCGCGCAAACCTCTATCCGCTCCTCCGCTGTAATACCAGCTGCTCTAAAATAGTGTTCCATATCGAATAGGAAGTTCTCCACTTCCTTCGCTACCCGCGCCCCCGCAAAGGTAGTGGGCTCTGGAACGTGGCGTCTGGTAGTCTGAACTGGTGCTGGCGCTGTGGGTGTAGGTGGGTGAGCCGTCACATGCGCCAGACCCAACTTCACCAAGTTCAGGTCTACCATGAGATTCTCCATCCCCTGAGACATCTCTGCCATCTGACTCTCGAAAGCCTGAGTCATCTCAGCAACATGAGCTTCAGTCTCCTGCTGGACATGATGAATAATGCCATGCAGTGCTGCTATACGCTCACCAAGAGGATCTCCGCGTAACTCATCATCCTCTAATCCATGGATTTCATCACCCACTTCCCTAAAGTAGAAGGGATGGCATCTGTCTTTGTGGTAGTG
Source organism: Costus lasius (assembly GCA_027563935.2). Taxonomy (NCBI): domain Eukaryota; kingdom Viridiplantae; phylum Streptophyta; class Magnoliopsida; order Zingiberales; family Costaceae; genus Costus; species Costus lasius. The sequence goes on along the minus strand of CM050450.1, from coordinate 130,892,790 downwards.
GACAGATGTAGCAAGTATGCTGTATTTGCTGCTGCACCCGAGGTTTGCACAACTGAGGTTACTGCTAACCTGTTTTTGACAAATGTGGTAAAACATTTTGGGTTACCCAAGGAGATTATAAGTGATAGGGATCCTAGATTCACAGGGAGATTCTGGACTTCCTTATTCAAAAGATTGGGTACTGATTTGAAGATGTCAACAGCATACCATCCCCAGACTGATGGTCAAACTGAAAGAATTAATGCATTACTGGAGGAGTATTTGAGACACTTTGTTTCTTCTACACAGAAGAACTGGTTGAACTTATTAGACACTGCTCAGTTTGCATATAATATCCAGACATCATCTGCTACTGAGAAGAGCCCATTCGAGCATGTGTTAGGGTGGCAACTTTGACACCCATGGATACACTGAACAGGGGCGCAGGGGGAGAATGTCAGGCGGCAGTTGACTTTGTAGAGGATAGGTCCGAGCTGTGAGATGAAGCTCGTGACAGCCTGAATGAGGCCAGGAACCGAATGAAGCTCTATGCTGATAGGGATAGGCGACATGTTGAGTTTACAGTTGGAGAGTTGGTCCTTCTGAAACTCACACCTCAGATGTGGAGGAAGACTGAGGCAAAGAGATATCACAGAGGCCTGATTAGGAGATATGAGGGTCCTTTCAGGATCATTAAAAGAGTAGGCCCAGTTGCTTATAAATTGGACTTACCACGATGGCTTCAGTTTTACCCTACTTTTCATGTCAGCCTATTGAAGAAATATCATACTGACGATAGGCATCCAGACCGAGGATAGGTGAGAAGACAACCTGCGAGGAGCAGAGTTGAGTTTCCTAAGAAGCCCGTGAAGTTTTTAGACCATAGAGTCTATGGTTCGGGACCACCTGGAGGTCGAAAGATGGAATTTTTAGTTCAGTGGGAGAATGAACTAGAAGAGGATGCTACCTGGGAGAAGATGGAGGACATCACCCAGTTTGAGGAGTTAGCCAGGGGATATGACCAGCTGTTGGCCTCGAGGGCGAGTGCCAATTCAGTTGGGGGAAAATTGTGAGACCCTGGGTACTATGGGGTTATACCCCGCCTTTCCCATGGACTCATAGAGGTTATGAGTAGGGATGAAGGGGGTAAAATTGATGGAGTTTACACATACAAAAGGTTTGGATCAATGTAGGGGGACTACATGAACCTTAGTGCAAAATTTGAGCTTGTATGGAGGTGTACAAGCCTAGCAAAAAAATATGTCATGGGTGGGGTTTGAACCCAAGACCCATGGGAGAGCCAAGCCTTATGTTTCATGAGAAGACCAACCCAAGCGTGGGTCATTTGCTGAAAGAAAGAGGAGCGCTTTCCACTTATGGTCTTCATAATGCAAAGGGGCAAATTTGTCAAAAGAGCAAACGAATTGGGGATCTTGGATTACAATCGAAATCAATTGGGAATGAGAGACATTCGGCCATTGAAAAAAAACCGAAGCTTGAGGGGAGACTTGTGGTGGCGACAAGCTCTTGGAGGAGGTGACATTGTTGGAGAAGATCGGCTTGGAGGACTTGGCGATCATCTCCCTTCTCCTTCCCTTAGCATGGAAACCTTCTTTGGAGGAAAAGGAGGACGACATTGATCTTGAAGAGTGCAGCAACCTGCTGTTCTTCCTGATATTGGCGAATACTTCCTTGAGGTGAGGAAGAACCCTAGAAGAGGGGCGGTTTCATCCTTGGTGGCGGATTGAGTGAGGGGAGCTCATTTCTTCCACCATAGCCGAAAGTTTCCTTCAATTTGGAGTGGAGTAGGGGGCTGTTTGAGAGGAGCTCAAGCCTCATCTCCTAGAGCCGAGAGTCATCCTTGCATTTGGTTTGGTTCCCTGGGAGGAAAAGGGGCCGAAACTTGGAGGAGGAGCTAAGGAGGTCCGGCGGCCATCTTTGGTGGCGCCACCACCTTTCCACCATCCACTTGGAGAGGAGACACCTTGCTGTCCATTTGGGGCTGAAGGTGTCCATTAGTGCATTTGGAGCATTACAACCACCTAGAGGGGCGACTCTAGGGTGGTGCCTCAAGTGCTTGCACTTGAGGAGTGTCTTGGAGCTTGGAGAAGAAGGACCGGCCACCTTGGAGGAGGAGGGAGCCGAACACTTCATCATAGCGTAGGAGTGGTATACATTCCTTTCTTGTGTTATTTACATTGTTCTAGCATTGTGTAAGAACTTGTGTAAGAACCTTGTGCTATCTTGAGTAGTTGATAGGGTGTTTACTTTTATCGATCGGTGTGATTATCGCTGTGTAGTTGTGGATACTTGTATTAGGGTTTGGGCATATGTCTAGTGCCCTTCTATTGTGAACTGCCAGCGTGTGGATTGTCATTTGCAGGGCGCTTAGGTTTAAGGTTGTTGGTAAGTGTGCATATGGGGTTGAGAAGCAACATGTGCTTGCCACCCGCCACTTATTGACCTAGGTCTAGGGCTAGGAGAAGGCTAGGACTCAGTTCCATCAGCACAGCCTTGGAGCTCAGTTCCATCAGAGCTCAGCCCTGAGAGCGCAGAGGATCCAGAGGAGTCTGATCTTGCTTGGGAGACGATCTTGGCTACTTCCGCAAATTGAGGGTAGGCTGACAATCTACACAGAGGGTGTGTAGATTGTGCCATCACGCTCGGGAATTTACGCAAAAAAATTTTAGCACGAAATTTGGGGCGTGACAACTGTTGGAGGAAATGTAACTAATCTGCCTGCACCGATCAAATTGCGAATATAACGATCGAGTGATTACAATCCCGTGAATACGCTCAGCAATACAATCCGAACCTGAAAGCTCTAGCCAGTGTCGTGCATCAGAATATGCTGCTGCTGGCTTCAAGCTGGCTGTTGGTATCCTTGTGTCGTTGTTCGTTGTCGTGGTCTTTCTCAGTGGTATTGAGTTTGAGACAGTGTTTCCTAAACCTAGTTTAAGGATTGAATTTGAAGTCGGGATTGGAGTTGAGGTCCACGCCCCTTCAGAATATAAATCATGGGCATAGTAGAACCCATATTCCACCAAAATTTTTATAGGAAGAAGAGGAAGAAGAGAAAGAAGAGGAAGGACGAAAGTCAACGAAGGAGGACTGCGCGAACACGAGGAAGCTGAGGTCCGCCTTGCGGTCGCTTTTCCGCGGCCTGCTGGCCTGCACTGCCACCGTCGACGTGGTGGATTGAGAGACTCGAGGATGGCGGCGCTCAATTAATTAAAGATCGATTTGGCGCAATTAAACATAAGAGTAACAGTAAATATCTTCTCCTTGTTGAGCTTGTTGCTTCGAATCCATCTCCATGTTAATAATTTTATAGTTTCAATGTGTCTATTTAGGATTTGTGTTTTCTCAAATAGTTCGTTTATGTAAAACAAAAAAAGCAGCTAGTAACGGCCCGTTTGTGATGGAAAGCTACTGTAGTAATAAAAAGCCGGGTAACTACCGAGAGATTTTATAGGCGGGCGGTCAGCTTAATTTTTTTCGGCGGGATCCCGTATTCACTATGTATCTGGGCGAATAAATTTTTATCATCTTAGATTAATAATATAAAGCATATAAATCCATTACTTAGCAATATATAACTATATGACACTATAAATTTATATGTTTAATATATTTTTTATTATAATTTCTACCATCTCATATAAATTTCTACTATATAAAAAAAAATATTTCAAGATCTCCATCATACTAGATGGATTTTGCTATTATCTACGCATGCAAAGCAGCCAAACACCCCCAAATGGGTTTCATCTCTCTAGTGCTGGTAGGGATGACAACGGGGCGGGTGGGGGGATGAGCTTTGCCATCCTCGACCCGACCCTGACTTCTCTATACTCATCCCTGAACCCGACCCCGAACCTGATAAGTTTAGAAAACCTATCCCCACATATGACCCTCGGGGGAACCCGACTTGACTGACAATGACATGGGGAGGGAGAGGCGGAGCTGCTGGCGAGCAAGCGGCATGAGCAGCAAGTGGCGGCGAGCAGGTTGGGAGGGAAGGGAAAGGTCGCCTGCGTCGCCCACTGCGTCGCCCACTCTTGCTGCTCTCGCTGTCTATGCCCAACGCCTCTCACATTGCTTGTTGCTCTCGCCACTGGCTTGCCTCTCGTGCTGCTTGCAACTAATGTCATCGCCAGCGTTCATGAGGAAGGGAGAGGGGAGGAAAATGGAGCAGTGGGGAAGAGAGGGAGAGGGGAGGAAGAGGCGAGAGAGAGGGGAGGATGAGTTCGTTGCAAGGAAGGAGGGGAGGAAGAGATGGCAGCGTAGATGAGAGGGAGAGAGGAGGAAGAGGTGGTTGGGAGAGAGGAAAAAAAGGATAGAAATAGGATTTTTTTTTTTCTTTATAAATACGGGATATTTTTATCTTTTTCAATAGTCGGGGGTGGGTTCAGGATGGATATCTGAATTCTCATATTCAACCCCGATCCGATCTTACCGAGTCAGGTTTTACCCGAACCTAATTCGAGACCTAGTTAACTGGAGTTTTCTGTATTGATTTAGAATCGAGGTGGGTAGGATGAGCTTTATTGTCATCTCTAAGTGCTTGATTAGGAACTTAAAAAGTTGTGGATAAAGTCTTTTTCTATTAGAGACGGTGACTACTGAAATCTAAGCCAACAACATCAATGGCGTTGTGCTTGAATCTCATCATGACTAGAGGAAGCATAATAATGAGGTGGAGTAAAGGGGAGAAAGGTGATAAGAGGAGTATGCAAATTAATTAATCACATGTTCATGATCCAAGATCGGGGTGTGCAAATTTTTAATAATAATGATAAAGATAGTGATAATTAATTATTTTTTATTCAGATATTTAATTAGATATTTTTTATTTTGTGTAATAATTATTAAAAATACCGATATTACTAATTTTATACTAAATTTGAGTGAAAATAGATAATATTATTGATAATTTCTTGGTATGGAAATAGGTAAGACAACTAAAATTGGAAAAAATGTTAGTAAATTGTTAATATTATTGAATATGAGTGCAAGAAATCAATCCTTTACATCTAGTACACCAGGATTTTAAACAGCAAATAATGCACAAAAATAGCAATGTGGGACTAAAATTAATCACAAGTTAAATATTTCCCACAATTTTGTTTTTAAAAAAATTAGTATGTTATTAATGGTGCGGTTGAACTACAATTAATAAATAAAATTATTTCTATCTGTCATATAGCTTACTGTGATAAAAATAATTTGAAATTAAAAGAGGTTATACTCAAATGTATCTAAAAATTAATGTATTAATCAGAATATTATTTTAAAATTAAAATTAAAATTTTATAAAATATGTTTATTGCAATAAAAATAGTAAATACTAAACTCGGTTTAATGACCTATTTTCAATTTAAAAAATACTGTATCTGTCAGTAGGGCTGTGCATTCGGTACTTCGGTACCAGTACCGGTACCGAAAATTTGGTACCGAAGTACCGAATTTATTTTTTTGGTACCGGTACCGAATACCGAAGTTTAGATCGGCACCAATACCGATTTCCCGAAATAAACTTCGGGAAAATCCCGAAATACCGAATCAGCGTCAGCTCCAACTCTCAAAATGCATGCGAAATTGCGAATCACAATCGAAATCAAGTTCCAATTTCAATTCGAAGCTTCTTTTAATATTGACAACGTTGACTGCGGTCTGCGGCCTCGTTTCGAAAGCCGAAATCGCGTTCGAAGCCGCGTCCGTCTCACGAAAACGAATGCCTCCTGCGTTTGTTCTTCGCCACCGGTCCTCTACGCCGGAGAAGAAGGGGGAGACTGGTGAGCTCATGGCGCGCAGCAAGTTCGGCGCCGTTGCACGCTGCTCGCTGATGAAACGAACGCGGAGGCGTTCGTCTCTGTTTTCGTCGAGCACGCAGAACGGCAGAAGGAATGGAATCCGCTGGCGTTGTCTGCGTCGAGATCTGCGGCGGCGTCCTTGGCCTCTAATTCTACGAAGACGACGCAGCGAAGATGGAAGGCGAGCTTGCGTCCGTCTGCCCTTCCAAAACCGACGATGCTTGCATCTTTAAGAGGGGAGCAGCAGACGAGCGAAAAGGAGAGAGAACTTCGGGCGGCGACGAAGCACTCGACAGCGGTGAGCTTACCCTCTTCCGGCAACATCTCCTTCCCCTGCGTTTCCGGCGACGAGTTCTTCTCCTTCACCGTCCGGTTGACGTGACTCGGCGGCTGTGATCTCCGACGAAGCTGAAGGCTGAGGACTGAGCGGGTGTTGCTCAGTCCTGCCGCACGCCATCCACCCATCTTCCTCGGCAACGTCTCTGATGGACATAGTCGACGCCGACGAACGCAGGTGGCGTTCGCGTTCGTGCGAAGAGACGAGGCGGAAGAGTTTTCGAACGGCTCCAGGCGTTCAAAACGAGGTTCATGTTGACCAAGTCAACAAAATCCTTTCCCCTGACTTGAATCAAATTTGCAAAATCGGGATCAGCACACAGTTCCATTGCTGACGTGGACGGGCCATCCGGGCTGGGCACGACACTAGGGCCATCGGCAGCATCGGATAGGGCCCAATTTCACCCAGCCCGGTCCACGAGATATTTGGCATAAGTATAAAAAATTAATAAATATTTTTAATAAATTAATATAATCGGTACTTCGGGACCATAAAAAAATCCCGAAATTTTTTTATGGTCCCGGTACCGCAATCCCGATTTAAAAATCAGTACCGGTACCGAAGTACCGAAATTTTGGTACGGTACTTCGGTACTGGTACCGAATGCTCACCCCTATCTGTCAGACAGCTTCGGCGCCATCTCATCCGCAGGCGAACCGAAGATGAGAGCGATCATCTACAGGGTAGACCTCGAAAGATCATAACCGTTAATCACGCTCTGGAGCCGAGGCCCATGTCATCCACCAGAGTTTTTGCCTGTCTCTTTAGCACAAGAGGATACAGGTGCACGAGCCTATAGAACAGATCCTGTTCAAGTAAGGTCGTGCCTCTTATTCTATCTGGCGAACATTTAAACGTCAAGTAAGGCTGAGAAACAAGCAATATGGGATTAAAATCTAACCTGATATTTTGGGCCAGGCTAAGAACTCGCGGGCAAATCAGATCACGTATCCTTCACACGAGGAAATGTAACTCATTTAGGCCCATTAGAGTGAGCATACTGCATACAATGTGCGGTGAAGATCCAGCATATATATAAAGCTTGTGCATTTACCAGTTGCGTCCTTGGGCCACTAGTGTGAAGAAATGTCGGGTACAGATCTGGGTCCCTTAATTTGGGTGAAAATAATTTTTTTAAAATTTTTTTTCTAGAAATACTGTATACCTTATAAGTTATCTAATGGTATTAATATTAGGGTATTTTAGATCTTATACACATATAAAATATTCTATATAAAAATTAATGTTTTTATATAATAAATAATAGTTTGTCTTATATGTGATCTTGTATATGATATTTTATACCGTGTACAAGATTTAAAATATCCCAATATTAGTACTATTGGATAGCTTATAAGGTATATAATATTTTTTTAAAAAATATTTTTTGCCCCAAATTAAAGGACCAGATCAAAATGTCCTGTACCCAGCTTAGGACATTTCTTCCACTAGTGTTGCCGCAATTTCAATCATCGAATTCGGGTATCCAACTTGACTCAACCTATTTTATCACGGGCTCAGATACCTGATTAGCTGAACAAAACAAGTTCAAATTTAGGGATATAGGTATCTAGTACCCGATTGTAATAAAAAATAAAAATATATTTTTTATTATTAGAATATAAATAAAAATAAAATAACTATTATATAAATATTTATTACTATTTAAAATATAATAATAATAAAAAAATAAATATTATATAAATATATATACTATTTTAATTTTTAAAATATATTTTATAAAAATAAAATAATAAATATTTTATTTTTTATTTAATCAGGAATCCGTTTAAATACCCGACCCTGGTCAGGTTCGATTAGCACATTTAGCAATCGGGTCAGATTTAGATTTAGGATGAAAACACGGGTACTCGATTCGTTGTCACCTTTAGTCATGAATCTCATTTACATACAGATTTCTGGAGGAAAAAAAATTATATATCTTTTAAAATAATATGATTTTTTAAATTTAAATGAGTAAGAATTTTAAATAAAACTACAATATTATCTCTACTTTTAATTTGGTAGTATCACCGATCACGTACTTATAACTTTATCCGACCTCATTCATACCCACCCCATTACATAATTTGGACTTGACTTAGGTGTTTCTATACGCACTCAGTACCCAATTATTAAATTGTTCTAAAATATATATATATATATATAAAGTTCTAAAATATGATTTTATACATTATTTCATAATAAATGTATAATAATTAATTAATTTTTAATTTAAAAAATATTTTTTAAAATTGTGTATTTGAACTAGGTTTGAAAAACCTAATTAATACCTAGCTCGCTAGACACAAAACTATTATCTTATGTATATCTATATCAATTAATTAATAATTTTATTAATTTTTAATTAAAAAATATTGATTTATCTGTCAGACAGCTGAAGCGCCATTCCACCCGCGGGCGAACCACAGAAGCGGAAGCGATCATCTACAACATTAATCAGAGATCATAGTTGTTAATCACGCTCTGACGTGTCAGCCATAGCTCATCCACCAGACTTATTACCTATCTTGATCACACAAGAGGATACAGAGGTACGAGCCTATAGAACAGATCCTGTTCAAGTAAGATCGTGACTTTTATCGGATCAAGCAAGATTTTAAATCACGGAGAATACCAAAAACAGGCAATATGGGACTAAAATCATTCAAAACTCTTCGCCCGCCCCAATCTTTTTTGATATTTTGGGCTACGCTCACCGCTCACGGCCCAATCCAACCGCGTATCTTCTGTTGGAGGAAATGTAACTAATCTGCCTGCACCGATCAAATTGCGAATATAACGATCGAGTGATTACAATCCCGTGAATACGCTCGGCAATACAATCCGAACCTGAAAGCTCTAGCCAATGCCGTGCATCAGAATATGCTGCTGCTGCCTTCAAGCTGGCTGTTGGTATCCTTGTGTCGTTGTTCGTTGTTGTGGTCTTTCTCAGTGGTATTGAGTTTGAGACAGTGTTTCCTAAACCTAGTTTAAGGATTGAATTTGAAGTCGGGATTGGAGTTGAGGTCCACGCCCCCCGCTGCCCCGATTGACTGTTCCGGCAACCAGAGGGACTTGGAGAAGCGTTGAGAGTTCATCAAGGTCTTCAATGGACGTGTGTGGGTGAACCTGTTTTCATCGCCACATATCTAATGTAAAAGTCACTTCTTTCGCTCTAACTAACATGGATTTCCTTCTCATGTTTTTTAGGCTTGAATCAATATTATGTTCATTCTAAGCAGTTCTTGATTCATTCAACTACGTGAACCACAACAATTAGTATATTGATTCAAGCCTAAAAAACATGAGAAGAAACTTTACCTTGGTCAGTGGTGGTGTGCGGCAAGAGAAGCCCTTTATTATTTCCTGCAATAAAACAAGAAATGAGTAAGAAACATTGAACACAGTAGAATGGATAAACAAACCTTTTAGCACTTACCAGCACAAAGCTGTCCAATTATCCTAGTACTAGCAATAGAGGTCTTGACTACCGGAATAACATCAGCCAATTCAGCCTCAAACATGCTGCATATTGTCCAATCTAATATCATGAGCAAATGATAAAGATGCTATTGCACAAATAAAGTTTTTGCACTATTCTTTTAAGAAAGCAAACCTGTAAAAGTTTTCTGATCCACCAATTGCAACTAAATAGGCATTTATCAGCTTTGAAAACACTCCAACTTCACAAGAACTCTGAAACTGAACCCCTGAAAAGAGTTAAATATTGACATATTGAGTACCGTTCCAAATCTTTAAGGATATATTCTGTTAAACAGAATCCACTATTGAAAGGATAAAAAGAGCAATGAATCTAAATAAAAAATGAAATTCATCATGGAAGGGATGAAAAAAGCAATGAAGTCATCTAGATTCATTGCTCTTTTCATCCTTTTCATAATAAATTTCGTTCATCTAGATTTATTTCTCTTTACATCCTTTTCACGATAGATTTCGTTCTACAAAACATAGCCTAAAAGTCTAACTATTTCCACAGCTAAATTTTGCAATTTTTTTAATGCACCCTTATCCGCGGCTGAACCGAAGCTGAGTGCGATCAGCTACAGTGCAAACCTCGAAAGATCACAGCCGTTAATCACGATCTTGCATAAAACATCCAAAGTCATTTAGTACAAAAAAGAATGAGGGCGTGAATAAAGCTGCAATCTTAGCTCTATCCGGCGAGTATTTAAAAGTTAAATAAGCTTAGAAACAGTCAGTGAGGGATTAAAATCTGCTTGATATTATGGGCCAGGCTAACAACCCGCGGCCAATCTAAGCACGTATCCTTCACACGGGGAAATGCAACTCATCTAGGAACATTAGAGTGCGCATACTGCTGTACTACATAGAATGTGCGGTCAAGATCCAATCAAAGGTATGTTTAAAAATATTCTATTTCATAGCATTATTATTTTCGTCGTAAGGCTAATCCTAAGGCTAAAGTAGGTACCTGCTTAAGAGTTTTTTTTTGCATCCTTGGGCCACTCGGGTTGAGGCCAAGGATCACGTATAAAATTACCCAAGGGTAAAAAATAACTTCATGTCTTTTTTAAAATAATATAAATTTTTAAATTTAAATGAGTAAGAATTTTACATAAAACTATAATATTATCTCTATTTTTAATTTGGTAGCATCACATACTTATAACTTTAATCATACCTGATACCCACCCATTTACATAATTTAGACTTGACTTAGGTGTTTCTATAGGCACTCAGTACTCAATTATTAAATTGTTCTAAAATATGATTTTATACATTATTTTATAATAAATATTTTTTTAATTAATTTTTAATAACAAAGAATATTTTTTAAAATTGAGTTTTTTGAACTAGGCTTGAAAACCTAATTAATACCTAGCTCGCTAAACCCAAAACTATTATTATCTTTTTTGTTAAACTATTTTTAACTTTAATGTAAAAAAATAAATTTGGTCTAATAAACTAAATTATTTTGCTTCGGTATATAAAATATTAATTTAAGAAATATATAAATTTAGGTTCAATTAGTGGACTAATTTTTTAATTTAAAATCATTGATTTATCTGTCAGACAGCTGGAGCGCCATTCCACCCGCAGTCAAACCACAAAGCGGAAGCGATCATCTACAACATTAATCTACGGAGATTAGCCGTTAATCACGCTCTAACGGTCCAGCCATAGTTCATCAATCAGATTTTTTACCTGTCTTGTTCGCACAAGAGGATACAGGGGTACGAGCCTATAGAACAGATCCTGTTCAAGTAAGGTCGTGCCTTTTATTGGATCGAGCAAGATTTTAAATCACCGAGAATATCGAAAACAGGCAATATGGGACTAAAATCATCCAAAACTCTTCGGCCCAATCTTATTTGATATTTTGGGCTACGCTCACCACACACGGCGCAATCCAACCGCGTGCGTATCTTCTAGTGGAGGAAATATAACTAATCTGCCAGCACCGATCGGATTGCGAATATAACGAACGGTCAAGATTGATCAAATGGTAAATTTGGTTAATATTCTAATATACAGCACTATTTTCGTTATATCAGTACATAAATCTAGCGCATTTAATTCCAGCCATTAGGATTCTTCGGCGGATGCTGGGCTTCTTTGCCTCCGACGAGAGCTTCGTTTTTCATTCGCTTTTTTCGATCCCTTTCCGAGCCATTCCTGAATCCAAAAACAATTTGCCTTGATCCCGACGATATCTTTATCTGCTCGTGGTCTTTGCCTGATTTATTCGTGTAGTATAAAGTATTGGCTTTTTCGTGAGATGCGCTCTGATTCGATCGTGGTTGATAACCTATTAATTTTCTTTTCGATGACATTGCCCTTCTTCTTAGATGAAACTGATGACTCCTTCACAGGCGAACGCCGGCCTCTTTGTTGGGCTGAACATGGGTCACATCATCACTAAGAGGGAGCTGCCTCCTCAACCTTCCAGCTGAAAAGGGGTACGCAGACTATCGATTATTCATTTCTCTTAATTGTCTAACAAAACATTTGATTTGAAATGATTTGGTGGGGGTTGTTTTATATGAATGTGTATATTCTGAACTGCAGTTTTAGAGAGTGGATTAGACTCTAAATTTCAAGTTGAGGTCCTTTCTAAGTTCCTTTTAATGTAGTTATTATTTGGGATAATTGTTGTTCGGCTTTGATTGGTGAGCTTTCACCTCTAGACTTAAAAAAAAAAAAAAAAATCCAAATTTGATCTTTGAAGTTGTGTTTAATTTCAATACGCGCCTTCAACTCCCCAGTTGGCTTCAATAGTATTATTATCTGCTGCTTTTGGAGCCGGACAAAACTGCAAAATATCCCTTATACTTCCTGAATTTCTGGGGCACCCCTCAATTCGATAACTTATGAAAAAATATGATGATGATGATAATATATGGTGATCCATGTCATTCGCAAGTTTGGCCATATTTGTCTTAAATAATTTATAAACAAACTTATGACATTGTAGCCTGTCACCAAAAGTTGTATGTTTATTTGATAAAGTCTTAATTCTTTTATCCCAAGTTTTATGTTATCAAATATTGTAGAATTGCTCTGTCACCAATTTATTATAATATAATAACTTCAATGCAGCTCTCTTCAATTTTGAAAGTATCGTCTGTGGCATTGCAATCTGACCTTACTAGAAGAGACTGGTTGTATTAAAGACTTGTTAATATAATTGGTCAGACTAGTGCATTTCAGGATTGAAAATGATTAATGTACTATCGGCCAAAAATAACTGGTCAATTCCCATGTTTTGGAGTCCGTCAAATTGAAATTCAATCCACAGCCTCGGATGTTAATTGAACTTTTTTCAAGCTCAAGAACCAATTTGGTATTAGGACTAAATTCAATTATTTGGTTTTCCATTATCATCTTTCTCTAGTTGATTATAGAAACATGAAGACTTGTTTTTGGAGCCAAAATTTTGTCTTTCATTGCTTTGATTCATCCATGCTTTTAAATTTTAATTGACGAGTGCATTTTGTTAGAAATTTAATCAGGGAGGTTGCTGGATTTTCTCCTTATGAGAAGAGGATGACCGAGCCTCTTAAAGTTGCAAAAGTCAAGCGTGCACTGAAGGTATCAAAGCCAAAGTTGGGAACACCAAAGAGGGCCTGGCTAACGTTCTCAGGGAAATGAGGTCAGTGATTATGTATTTCTTAGCATTGTAATTAGATTTCTTATCTAGAATATCGAGTGAATACAATCTTGAGCTAGAATTCTCATTTAATTCTCTCATGTAGGAAGAACCATCTGATTTGATTTTTAGACAGGTTGCTTTGGTCCATTTGAGCATCTATTATTACAATGCAGTATATTTGCAAACCATTAGGTGTTTTACTCCTGTGAAAAATCAAGTCTTTAATGTTAGCATTTTGTAGATTTCTTGCTATTTTGTTATATAATGGGATGTATTGTCCATTCTAATGTTATAGTAATATCTGAACATGGCATGATCATATCATGCGTCCGTTACCAATTCTGAGGGACAAGCAGTTCCTCTCAATATAATGGCTCGGGCCTCTGGCGCTAAATTTATTTTGTATGTGTTTATCCTGATTAGTGGCTTAACTGCGTGCAGCTGCTGCCTTCAAGCCTAGCGCCTTGCATCACACTATGCAGTTGCTATTCTTGTGTCGTTGTTCATTGTCGTGGTCTTTCTCAGTGGTATCGGGTTTGATACAGTTTTTCTTAAACCTAGTGAAGTTGAGGACGAGTTCAAGAATTGGATTTGAAGTCGGGATTGAGGTTGGAGGTTGGGTTTAGGATTTACCTATTCTCATTCTTACTCACAACTCAATCTTACCAAAAATTTTGGGCCAGGCTAACCACCAATGGCCCAATCTGTTTTTAACAAAACAAGGGGGGTCTAACTAGAGATGGCAGTTGGGTAGTATTTTAGTAGATACCACGCTAACCAAATCCATTTACAGATAATTGGGTACCTGTTAATCAGGTTCAGCTCGGATATAGGTAACGTATATGCTCTCGAGCAGCATAGGACATATATATAAATTCGGGTATCCATTTTACCCTATATGAAATTTGGCCATTATTAGGGTTTTATAGGGTCGGGTACTTGAATTTTATTTGGGTAACCACATATGTAGGTTGAAATTTAATAGAGTAAGTATTTAAGTCAAGTATTTATAGAGTTCGAGTATTAAACAGTTAGTTAAATTTTTAATAGTGTAGGGTTTAAGTAGGGGTTTAAAAAAATTAGTTATTTGGGTATGGGTAGTAGAAAAATTATTCGAGTTCGGGTATAAATAATATGAAAAATGCAAGTAACCTACCCGTTAACATCCTTAGCTACAATAGTTAAAAATCTCTTAGGCGTGCAAATGAGAAAAAAAAAATCTTTGTTTAGACGATATGGTTGTTATCTTTATTTTTCCAAAAAATAAAAAAAATAGTGTGAGAAGACATGCCACTAGGTTTTGAATTATTTTCAAAGTCTCTGCATGTGTTCCAGGAGCTTTCCCAATTCAAATTGAATACGCTTCTGTTCCCGCATAGAAAACTATTATTGAGTGGGTCAAAAGGAACTCCCCAATCAACTTGTTCTATTTGGAGAAAATTATTCTGAAAGGAGCCTTTGTTAAAGAAAAAGGCTAAGTTTAATCGTCCTACCATCTAAAATTACATTTGGGCCATTAAAAATATTTTTTTTATCTGTTGGATATTTTGGTGTAAAATTCGATTAAATTTCATGAGAGATCACGAGAAGTTCGTAAAAAGAACTAAAGTTATGAGCTAGTGTGTTTTAGTGAGGTTGAATGTTCCTCACATTTTATCTTAAGAATTTTTAAATAATTTTCTCTTCTTTATTTTAAAAATTTTAAATATAATAATAAGATATTTTCTTTAATTTAATTAAAAAAGTTATTTTCCAGAGAGAGAGAGAGGGAGAGAATAGTGGAGGATGTCTGAGTTTGATATAATAAATAATTGATGTTGCTCCGTGGAGAGCAAAGCATCTAGATTTGTTTGCAAGCTAAATTAAGTGCATATATTATGAGAAAAATTTCAGGGCCACATAGACCTTGATTGGCCTTTGGCTGCACCAATGATGGCAACTTGCCCCTTCAAAAGACACTGTTTCAGCTCTCATCAGATACTGTTGGATCATAAGATGCCAAATAATTTTGTGACCCATGTAATAAAAAAATTTAGCTCATTAGCTCAATACATTGAAAAGATTATACTTAATTAAGAATATTTAAACTCAAATTAATAATATTTGAATTTAAAAGATTATTTAAAATTTTATATTATTTTATTATTTTTCATCTTGACACATTTTACTTGATATTACATTCTACACTTGCAAGGTTAGAAGAACCAAGGTGATCAACTATTGTCTAGCAATAATTTGTCACACTACCAAGTGACCCTCCCCCTAGGTACTAAGCTCATTCTTATTTTTTTTGTGCTAAATTCCCTTGCTACCACCAACCCCTATCATGCTCCACACCCACCCTTAGACCTAATGACCTGCATTCAAGCATTGAATTTGTTCTCACCTATTGACAATGGATTCCCTATCATTGCACCCTTATCGAGTTGCACACATATCCCATGTGTCACTAACTTACCTCCTATGCCGACTACCCTCTCCTCTACCTCATCGATAATACGATGATCTTCTTCTCACTTATCATCATTGAGTATATTCCCCCTGGTAGACCATAGGCTCCCCTCCTATCAACATCTCCTACTCTAGCTTGACTCAACTTATCCTATAAAAAGATCCTTCTTGTCGATCTCCCTTGCCGACTAAAGTCATTTAACACATTGATATGCTTTGTTATAACAATGAGATTCCTTATTCTCCAAGCTTTCCCAACCGTCAGTCAATGCCAATTATATAGTAATATTCAACCTCTCATTCCTATTAATCTTAAATTTTTAATTTAATTTTAATCATAAAAATATTATCAATTATGAAAAGAAAAACAATAACACAAAAGAACAGAGCAAGCAATAATGTATTACTTTCTCAAACAACACATCACCTCACAATATAATATCAACAGTAAAAGAGCCCTCAATATAGCCTAAATTAGTTTCAACAACTCTTGTAAAGGAAAATTGTATGTTTCTATCAACAATGGTTTTCTAGTCAAACTTAGTGTGTGTTTTCCTTGTTTGTTTATGGATTCTATTGGCATCAAGTCAACCTAGAATTGGTCACATGTGATTTGGTTAAAGACTATTAATCCTCATGACAATAACCAGACAAAAAGCTCTCCTAATCCTTTCAGCATTCCTAGCTAACTTTTCTTTTGGCTCTCAAATATTAGGGTTTCCAAAGTCTTCAAATTGCTCAACCACAAGCTAGAAAGTTCACATTTTGCTCATGTCATTTGATCTGACCACTTAGCCTGTCTTTTACCAGTTACTTTGTTCAGGAAAAAGAGTATCTTGAAAAGTTGGACTTGGATGTGTGAATCAGAGAAAGCAGAGATGGATAAGATTGTCTTCTCCCCTCTTGGGACAAGTACTTGACAACCAGATACAACAAGATCAAAGAACTGCCAAAGGACAATGAAACAGGTTACCTAACTAATAAATTTAATATGAGAAATTAACAGGGCATATAGAATAATTTGGTGGGGGAGAGACAAATTAAGGGGTGATGGAAGCATGGCCAGATTGATTAGCTTGGGGACTCATCATTGATAGCCCTCTCTCCTATAATTGGATTATTTTCAATTTGGTCCTTTTCATTTGCTCATCTTTACATTCTAGTCCCTATAGTTGGAAAAAGATTGCTAGTTGATTGTTAGCATGAGTCCTAAATAATCCATCTAGGAAATATAATTCATATTTGTCAAGAAAAACTAGGTTTAAGTGATAATTTTGATTCTGCTAGTTAGGTCAATCTAGGTAACCTTCGCAATTTTTTTTAAACACATTTGATATTTTATGGTGATTAAACTAATTGGACAGTTGATTCCTAATTTGTTTCAACTGAACCAACTGCCTAGTCCTACTTAAAAAACCTTAGTATATAACCTATCAACTTCTTGCTTGAATAAAGACACTCAATTTTAATACATAGACATGGTTATTTTTCATGTTTAAATATTAGGTAAGATTGAAATCATATTATAGGATGTGAATTAGATTTTTTTTCTAGGATTGAATGCTCAAATACATATTAGCCCGTTTAGTTGGGACACATTGAAGTCTCATTGAATGTTTTCTTTCTCTTTATTGATCTTCTTTAAGCAATTTATCGCCCGATGACATTGATAGTTTATTACCTACATAATCGACAATTGGAGGAAGTTTATAGTCATATATAGTGTAATGTTGTGTTGATGCCGATTGCATTCTTGTAATGCCAAATTTCTTTTTTTTTTTGTTATGGAGTTTTGGTCTTGTGATCTCATCATAGACATTGGGTTAGCAAAAATCATGTTAGCCATTGGTGGTTGATGTAACGATAGTAAAATTATGGTATCATGACTCTCTTACAATTAGACACTATTTATTAAACTACTATATGACTTGGAATGCCTCAACCAATTGAGGTTTTCTGAGTACTTAATTTGTTATCGTGTTCTTTGACTGTTTAGCCTCTTTAGTGTTTGATAGTTTGATATTTCTTGAGCACTTAGTTTCACAATATTTTGCTCGAACTCTTGACGTTTCTTGAGTGCTCAGCCTTTCTAGTATTTAGACTCTTAGAACTTCTTGAGTGCTTGGCATCTAGGTATTATCTATTTGCTCTGGGCACATAGGATCAAACGTAAAGCAGCGCTTTCTTGGCAGAGTTTAAGGCAGCAAGAAACTTTAGGGCTTGTTGGAGCTGCTGAGCATAACGAATCGAAGCCGAAGGCGGATCAAGGTAGCTTGCCTGCCAAGCCTATAGGCGAAGGGACGAAGGATGGAGCGTGCAAAGTCGATCGTGCACCTGTCGTGTGACCCGTTGGTCCTAAGCAATGTCTTTCGCGAAGCGACCCGCCTAGAAAGAGCTCTCCTTTTAGGGAGGCACTACAATGGAACTTCGATCTGATGCGGGTATCCAATCCCGCCGCTGAGATGTCCAGCGGATTCCGGGGCCTTGACGAATGGCCGGCCACCATTGTTGTTAGAAGAGCAAAAGGCCCAGGGCATAGCAGGATGAACCAATGTGAATGAGTGTAAGCTTCGTTGCCCGAACACGATTGGTGCTGACCACACTAGGTGCTACCGTGGTAGCAAGAGAGGCCAGGCGGTGACAATTGAGAGGTTGTCACTGAGCATTCCGTCTCACACGGGAAGAGAGGTCAAATGGCAAGGCAAAAGGCCATACGCCCGTGTGGCTCCTCGCGGAGTATAGCTCACATCCAAACATCTGATTGGGGAACGGGGCAACGCCCATGAAGCTCTGGCGGAAAGGGAAGGCCTGCCAGGCCGTATGCCCATGGGTGCAGGATTCTTCGAAAAAGCGCGGGCTGACTCGGAGACCTGGGACCTTGGCTTAGCAACGAATGAAGGGAAGCTCGAAGAGCAGCTAGTTGTCGGCCAACTAAAGCTCGCTAAGCTTCGCTTCCCCCCTTATGAAACTTCATCGGCATTCTATAAGCGACTTGTCGAGTTTACAAAGCTTTGCTTCTTGTAGTCGGCCCTCCATGCCTCCCTGAATTTGCTTGCTTGCCTCCTTCCAGCCCAGAATGCCTACTGACGTTAAGCTAACCGCCAGAAGCTCACCCTTCGGGTGAGCTTCTGGCGCAGGAGGCCAAGCATTCTCCCAGACGTCCCGGCCTGGGAGCCCCGTTCCCTTTACTATTGTCTTTAGTTTTTCTTCATTTCATTAAGTAGCTAAGTTTCAAAAGCAAAGGTGAACAGCCCCCTGTCCTTTCTTTATAGTAGTCAAGGGCTTATAAGAAAAGAAGGAAGCATGGAGGTGGGAAGGCCGACCACTACACGGAGAGATTTCTATACCAAGTCATGAGCGATAGCGAAGCCAAGCCTTCGCCTATAGGCGAAGGGACGAAAACCCGGGTTAGACCTGATGGGAAAAAGTACGAAAAAAAAGTACGAAGTCACTTAGCCGAGCCGAGGCCCACGGAGCGGTTATGGAATTACAGAGTGGGTTTTAGGTAAGTCAAACTCAAGAACTGGCTTAGCTGTTCTACAAAGGAGAAAAGCTTTTGTTAAAGAGTCACTTATCCGTCTACAAAGGGAAAGGCGTCGGTACGGAGTCACGTCAGCTGTGGATATAGACTAGGCTAAGGAGTCTTTAAGTATTCACCGAGACTACACTAAACTAAGGAAGAAGTCAGCGAAAGTGAGCTCGTAACTCAGAAAGCCGGTATCAGAAACGAAGCCCTCTATTATTTATAATAAATAAAAGCAAAGAAGTCAAGGAACGAAGCTGCTTCTCTAATAGCCCCGTTGAATAGGAAGGCTCAGGCTTTTTCAAAAAGTTTGTTTGATAGAGGGGGGCTTCGACCTTTTTAGGAAGAGCCGTACGAGGCAGCTCACGTACGGTTCGGGAGCCGAGCCACTGCGCAGGGGCTTAGGTCAACACTTATATATTAGCCAGTCATCAATTGGAAGCGGGTAAGATGGTGATGAATTGCGATTGGTCCAAACCTTCTAAAAGCGGCTTCTTGCGACCCGCCCATCATGCCCATACATACCTTCGGTTCCAAGACCTTGTTCGCACAGCGAATAAAGGTCGGGTTGAAGGGGGCAGTCAGCTGGCAGCTTCTTGGCCACGCCCCCCTGCTTATAGATACGAGATACTTGATAGAAATTCGAAAGTAGGAAATTGCATACCATTAGCTGATATACGTATGGGAACATGGGTACATGATATTGAATGTCATCCAGGTCAAGGCGCAAAGCTGGCTCGAGCCGCAGGAACTTATGCTAAAATAATTAAGGAGCCAGCCTCACAATGTCTTGTGCAGCTACCTTCGGGTGTTGAAAAACTCATAGATTCCCGATGCCGAGCTACTATTGGTATAGTTTCCAATCCCAACCATGGTGCACGTAAGCTTAGAAAAGCAGGACAAAGCCGGTGGTTAGGCAGACGCCCCATTGTTCGTGGTGTTGCAATGAATCCAGTGGATCATCCTCATGGAGGAGGTGAGGGGCGCACAAAAGGAGGTAGACCTTCGGTGTCACCTTGGGGGAAGCCCACCAAAGCAGGATTTCGGGCAGTAGTGGGGGTGGGGAAACGCAGAATTTAGTTCATGCCACGACGATCTATATGGAAGGGCAGTTTTGTTGATGCTTTCCTGTTTAGAATGAAGAAGAACAGAGAAAGTCTTTTGAGCAGGAAAATTTGGTCACGTAGATCTTCTATTTCGCCGGAATTCGTTGATTGCTCCGTACTCATTTACAATGGAAAAACTCCTGTTCGTTGTAAGATCACTGAAGGAAGGGTTGGTCATAAATTTGGAGAGTTTGCTTTTACACGGCCTTCGAAAACAAATAAAGGAAAGGGAAGAAAGGGGAAAAAGTCAAGTCTAAGCGCCATATGGCACGAAAAGGAAATCCGATTTCGGTAAGACTTGATCTGAATCGTAGTTCAGATCCAAGTCGGTTCAGTGAGGGCGACCGCGAAAGTCACCGAATGGCTCCGGCTTTAAGTTCTATAACTTTTCCTTCTCTTTGTCCCATATGAAAAAAGAAAGGCGTGGGAGGACGTTGCAGATGTCCGGGACGGACACGACTTCTTCTAACGCTAGAAGACCACAGGAAAAACCCGGGACTTGAGCATGTCGTGAAAGAGGCACACGGGGCGGGCGTGTTTCGACCGTGTCTCCGGGGCACAGTTGAATGTAGATATCATGAACGCGAGGTGCAGGATACCAGGCCGAGAAACCCGGGCAAGCACTCCCGTGCCAATCGCTAGCGCATCCGGGGCCCCGGCGCCCAGCTCCGCTGGAGAGGCCGTCACTGATCTGAGAAGTGCGTCTTCGGTTCGGATAGACGAACGCCTAGCCCCAGGAATCAATAAAAAAACAAGTGCTCATTTCAGATCAGTGAATAAACCGAAATCAGAGACGTTTCTCGCTCGGCGCCGCACTATGCTCCGCTTCAACAAATGAGAGTTTTCGGTGGAACCGGTGAACCACGCGAGCTGGTTAGATGCGTGGGACAGAGGGCTCGTAGTACCTGATAGCGCTGCTATGCAGTGGAAGGGAAGGAGCCGACCCCCATCTTTTTTATTCACAGACACAAAAGCACAGTACAAAGAGATTGGACTCTCGGATGAGACTAAGCAGCTACCGTTCCGACGCGCCCCTGACCCTATCTTGATTAAGACATTAAACCATCTCTAAAGTGGAGCCTAGTTGAAGCTGTCATTGAAATTCTAGAATAGAAAAAAAAGAAACTCATTTTAGGGATATAGATGGAGTCTCGCTCAGTAAAGAGAGTTGTAGATTCGTAGAAGAGGATCAGTGTACGCGCGCTACAAAACGCGCGTTCAAGTTAGTGGAAAGAAGATAGTACTAAATAAAGTACTGACCCCTCCGGGGCCCCCGGTTGCTTTGGCGCGCCCCAACAAGCGTAGGCAGCAAGCTCCGGGAACGGATAAATAAGAGAGAGGAACGTTTCTCCCTCCGTTCTGGAGCGCGTTTGGAGAATTTCTTTCGAATGACGGAACGCGTTAGTCACGACGGAGCGCGTTAGTGAATTACGGAACGCGTTAGCTAGCGCGTTCCGGCTTTCGCCTCCACTTGCTGCCTACGCTTGCTGCTTGCAGCATGGATTCTTTAGATCTAAAGAATCCATGCTTCCCCCGCCCTGGAGCGAGACTCTATCCAGATCTCAAAGAATGACGAGCTAGGCGGCCGGCGGGCAAAGAAGGGGGCGGGCCGGCCGGTCGGGGCCTTGGCGATACGTTCTTCTTTCGAAGCGTTTTGCCAATAGAGCGAGGGCGTCCTTCTGGGGTGGGGCGTTTACTTTCAAATGACAACCGCCTGTTCCTGCTGCGGGGGCGTTGCACGAAACCAAACCGCCCCCCCCCCCCCCCCGCCCAATGTTGTACCAGTTGCTTCGCTGGTGGGCCCACTTAGGTTAGGGGGGCATTGTCCCTCAGTTCTTACCAACCCCACGGAGCGGTGTGTAATCGACATCTAGCTTATTATCGGTAGTTTTTTTCATGCAAGCCTGACCTCAGCATTTCTTATTCATTCCGGGCGCCCCTAGTGGACTTGGCGGTGCTCCTTTCTCAAACCAGAACAACTCTGAACGTTAGGGAAGATAAGGGAAGACCACCTGAGCGAACCGACCGAAGGAACTTTACTTATCTGAACCGAACGTTAGCGGCTTAAGCTAAGCCTATCACGAGCAGCGTCGCTGCTTGATCGGCGGGGAGGAGCATCTCCAAGTATGGGGCAAAGGATCAAGCGCTTTGACTTTGTCCCCCGGGATCCACCACAGGTTGGGTTTGAGAGCCGTGTGATGGGTGACTATCCAGCACGGTTCGGAGAGCACTTGTATGTAGTCTGCGTTGGTGAATGGAAGCCCCCGCCGCAAATAAAAAAGAAGCGGCTCTTCCCACGGCTCCGTCACCATTGACTCTATTTATTATTATGGTAAATCAGTGTATCAAGATGTCAATCTTAGATCTTATTTCGGTTCGATACGTCCACCTACGATACTCACCTTTGGCTTTCGTCTCGGTAGGTGTATTATTCTACATTTTCCAAAAAGGACATTCATTCATTTCTTTCTTCCCCGTCGACCACTACGACTGAAACGACGCGACAAATCAAGACCCGGAAAGGAGAAGGGCCGGTGGTGGGCATTTGGGAAAGTCGGGGCCGATCGGGTGTCTTCATTCAAGCGAGGGTACAGAGGAAGAACGAAACGAAGTGAGAGGCCGGGGGGCAAGGAAAAGAGTCGAGTCGATCAGGCTCGACGACCGGGAGAAGCAAAACGAAATCCGGATTTGGCCGAAAAAGATGCAACGCTATGGATACCATGACCGATCACCATCGAGAAAGAATAATTTTTCTAAATCACTTCGGGTCAGCGGGGCCTTCAAGCATCCGAAATACGCCGGGGTTGTAAATGACATAGCGTTCCTGATAGAAAATGACGACTCCTCCAGAAAAACTCTGTTATTAAAGTTCTTTTTACCAAAGAAGTCCCGCTCTGACGGCCCAACGAGTCATCTACTAAAAAGGACCCTCCCCGCTGTGCACCCCTCCTTGAATTATTCGGTCATGCAATACTTATTGAATACAAAGAACAAAATGCATTTCGACCCCGTCGTAGTTCTCAATCATTTCGTGGTGGCTGAACCATCTACGATGGGGGGAAGGAAGGAAGGAAGCTTAGAAAAGAGAATACGCTCTCGCATCGCTTTTTTTGTAGAAAGCTCGACCAGCGAGAAAAAGTGTTTGGCCCAAGCCAAAAATCAGTTGATCCACTTCATTCGCCAAGCGAATGATCTTCGCTTCGCGGGAACAACAAAAACCACCATCTCGCTCTTTCCTTTCTTCGGTGCTACCTTTTTCTTTCCAAGGGATGGGGTTGGGGTGTATAATAACTTCTTTTTTGAGTATGCCCGGGAACAACTCCTAGGTCAATTAAGGATCAAATGTTGGAACCTCATGGGTAAGGCCCACGGAGCGGTAATGGAATTGTTAGATAAATTCATAGACCAGATAGGAGAATTGATAAAGGGAATAGAGATGATGATAGAGATCATACTGAGAAAGAGGAGAATTCCGTACGGGTACAACTCTTATTTGAACGAAGTGCTAAAAATGCGATCTTTTTTGTCTAATAGAATAAACACTAATACCTTAATTGAGTCGGTAAAGATCAAATCTGTTTATCAAAGTGCTTCTCTGATTGCTCAAGACATCTCTTTTCAACCGAGGAACAATCAAATCTCATTTCGTTCTATTTTATGTAAAATAGTGAAGGATATTCCTTTAATAATGCCAAAAGGGGTGGAGGGGATACGTATTTGTTGTTCAGGTCGATTAGGAGGTGCGGAAATAGCTAGAACTGAATGCGGAAAGTATGGAAAAACATCTTGTAATGTATTTAACCAGAAAATCGATTATGCTCCTGCGGAAGTATCTACTCGTTACGGAATTTCAGGTGTCAAAGTGCGGATCTCATATAGTAAAAATCAGAAGGGACGTGCTATATCCGAAACGTACTAAATTTAGTAAATATACTAAAGGCAGATGTAGTAGGGGTCGCGAACCGGACGGTACACAACTTGGTTTTGGAAGATATGGCACCAAAAGTTGTAGAGCTGGTCGTCTTTCATATCGAGCCATTGAAGCAGCGCGTCGGGCTACAATCGGACAATTCCATCGTGCTATGAGCGGACAATTCCGAATAAATGGTAAGATATGGGTCAGAGTTCTCGCAGATCTTCCTATTACGGGGAAACCTACAGAAGTGAGAATGGGAAGAGGAAAAGGAAATCCTACGGGTTGGATTGCTCGTGTGTCCACGGGACAAATCCTATTTGAAATGGATGGTGTGAGTTTGTCAAATGCTCGACAAGCCGCTACATTAGCGGCGCATAAACCATGTTCGTCAACCAAGTTTGTTCAGTGGTCGTAACTACATTGGTTAGTGGGAAAAACCGGGCCGGGACTCAAGGCGAATTGTTCCTGAACGACGGAAGTGGAAAGACAAACAAAACAGGGAGAGGGTACTCCTTTTGATTTTTCATCGCCGAAATTGTATGACGAACCTTCTTGTTCCAGGCGTACGACCCTGAGACGAGACGTGATGGTGTCACTTTTCCGGCCCGGATTTGTGACATAAGTAAGAATAAGAAAGAGAAGAGCTCAAATTCAGGAAAGGATGACCGGGTATTTGTTCCATTTTTGAAACGGGAGTAGTTTTATTTTTCGATTTCTGATTCCCTTGATCCAAACTTGAATGTGAACATACCAGACGTATTCGCGAGCGCACCTAACGATGACTTTCGTAAGTAGTGTGAACCAGGACTCGAAACTGGCCCCTGCTGTGTAAGCCGGGAGTACTGCAAAGGCCCTCCGCAGGGATAGAGGTTGTTCCTCTCGGACCTGACCAATCCGAAAGACAATAGCATCCGCGTGGCGACTCCACTGGGGAGAAGAGTTTCAGTCTGTGGCTTATCTCAACCCCTTGTTGGTAGTTGCCCACTAGGAAGATTTTATCCCACACACTCAGTGGACTAAATCATCCACTGGCGACCTTGCTCCTTTACTAAATGAAAAGTCTAACAGTTCATCACCCTGCAGGTCTGACAGTCAACTTCTACGAACCCAAGCATCTATAGACCTGACTGGCACTGACTGTAACGATCCAGAAAGACCGAAACCTGAAACTGAGATTGAACAGAACCATCAGATGATGAATACTCCTCCAAAACGCTGGCTATCCGCCACCCCACTGGCATTACAGCCCCCTCCAGGGCCCATGCCGGATCTCATAATCCTAGAGAACTTCCCGAAGTTCTTCGGTGCAGGATCTGACTCTGCTGAAGACTACACTACTTTCAAGATCTCTGCACTGATCATTCTATCGAGGATGAGACGGTAGCAGTCAGACTGAAAGTCAAAACCTTTGACGGATTAGCTCTGAGCTGAGGCGGTTGACCCCAGCGAGAGAAGAAAAAACAATTGAAACATGCAAACGGAGTGCGCTAGTCTTTTCTTTCAATCAAATCTTTCTTATTAAATTAAAGAAGTTATTAAATCTTTCTTATTAAATAAGTGACTCCAACAAGCGGAGTTGACTCCGCGCGTACTATTAATTGCGCGTTCCGTCGCTGGAACTTGCACGTTTGCATGTTCCTCCGCACGCTAGGATGAGTTCAGAGACTAGCGCACTCCGTTGCCTCCGTTTGCAGGAGTGGAATTAGCGTTAGTCTTTGTATTTGGAGCGCGTTAGTAACGGCTTTATTGGAGCGCGTTAGGAGCTGCTGGGTAACTAAAAAGGGGTAGGCTAAAGGCTGGGCAAGAGGGTTAGAGCGGGGGATTAGAGGTCAAGTCTCTCACTCCAGCACCTGGGATTACAGGGTATACTACAGCACTAGGTTAGAGGAAATTACTGACTATAGAACAGAACGCGGGGTTGGCTGGTTTGCTTATGCTATCCCGCTTCCTCTAGCTGGTTTATAACCTTCCCATACTGATAATGAAATAGATCTAGCTCTAGTACCAGGGAAGGTAGGGTTTGCCGGTTCTCATACAGCGCTCTTTTAGGGCCTCAGTTCTGGAAGGAATCTGCTCCACTCATGCTCGAAAAATTCTTAGAGCAGGATATGATTGGTTTACGCAGGAGGCAGATTGTATCAATTACGCCTGGAAATGTCACAAATGTCAGATTGACGCTAAGTTGATTCAAGCCCCGCCTTCTCCATTGCATGTCTTGACGGCACCCTGGCCTTTTTCTATGTGGGGCATGGATATGATCGGCCCTATCACGCCTAAAGCTTCTAATGGCCACTTTCGCTACGCACCTCCGTCCTTACTCGAAAGAGTAAGCAAGCGCTACGCCCCTTTTAATAAACTATCTCAAATAGTAGAGATTAGCGGTGCATGGGTTTTTAGACGGGTGACTTTGGTCTAGCTTGTCACGTTACTGCGGGGGAACACTTGCCCACGGAGCGGTACGGGTATACGGGTAAGCCTAATGTCTCGATTGAGAGTTTCTACGATCTTATACGAGAATTTTATAGTCGGCAGGTAGCAAGGCGGCGTCGAAGCAGTGTTTAAAGAGAAAAGAAGCTGTCGGCACTTCACTTAACGAACCTCTCTCTTGCCTTAACTTAAGGAGAGGAAGCGAAAGAAACAAGCGGAGGCAACAGAGCGCGTTAGGAGTTTCTTCGTTAGGAGTTTGCAATGCCCATCCGCTCACTCTTCGGTATGGAGCCACCGTCGGCACGTTAAGTTAATATTAATAAATGACTTGTCGCTGAACACTTATTAGATGGATCAGTAGCCTGGATGTGATAGCTAAAATGCTAGGTCCGGGAAGGCGAGGCAGGGAAGGGACGGAGATCAAGTTAGGTACGGTTACGAAACAAGACGATCTAACCTCAGTGAGCCAAGCCAGGAAAGAGAGCTCGAACCGTCTCCATTCAGCTTCAGTTCTCCAGCCTTCGGTTTGTGCCATACAACCGGGAGACATACTAGAGAGTGGAGTAATTCACTAGCGCGCTCCGGTTTGAACCAACAAGCGGAGGTTTTCACCTCCGCGCAGAGGCGCACTCCGTTGCCTCCGTTTGCAATTAATAGTACGCGCTCCGCTTTATGTTTTATTCAATAAGTTCGAAAGCCTACACTTGCTGCTTGCTCGTTAGCGCTTTCCGTTTTCTCGCTTGGAGTAGCTTTCCCGTCACGCTATTCATGCCAAGCCAAGGAATGGATATAGGTAGGCAGCAATAAGAGTATCTCCTTTTTCATTTCATGCTTGTCTTTCCTTTCCCCAGGCGGAGGGAACAAGCGGAGTTGACTCCGCGCGTTAGTATGCAAGTCCAATTACAGACTAAAAGGCAAGGAAGCACATGACAGGCTGAACAGGTACTAATGACTCATAGGGGAAAGAAAAGCACTGCTCAACGCGGGCTAGTCAAGGCTGATCACTAGTCATAGGTTTTTCGTTTACTCTTTTATTGGAAGCTCGCTTTCTTTGGGATATAGAATAATGGTAGGCGATTTCACACATAGGTTGCTAAGGAGTCAAGCGTCGGGATAGGCCAGTCCGTTCTAGGGCTTTTTCATATTATATGGGATAGGGCGGCTAGGCTTAGGCTAAGACTAATCTCTATCTTTCTGGAAGTCAGCCTGTACCGTATAGCTAGTCAGGTTGAATTGGAGTTCCAGTTGTAGCCCTTCCAGCGATTTTGCCTTCTCTGAATCCAATGTTCTTCTTGCGAGCCTGTTCCGGTGGGAGAAAGCCAGCCAGTTACGGTTAGAGTAGCTTTGATTTCTCTCGATCTCGAGCTAAGAAAGAACTCAACGCGCGCTCTGTTACCAACAAGCTCCGTTTACGGAGCGCGCAATTAATAGTACGCGCGGAGTCAACTCCGCTTGTTGGCAGCAAGCTCCGGCTTTCGCCGGAACGCGCTAGCCTACACTTGCTGCTTGCTCGTTAGCGCTTTCCGTTTTCTCGCTTGGTTTGACCCGTAGTCTCTAAACAAAAAGAAAACGCTTTTCAAGTGTCCAAGTGTGGAAGCTAAGTGCCTATCCTAGGCATTATGACTCACTATTTCAATAAAAGACCGGTGACATCTGATTCTTGTCCCTAGTCTATGCTTACCTGCCCGAGGTAAGAACGGGGAAATGAAACTCATGGGAGGGAATCCCGTAAAAGTACCGCCCCTGCTTCCTCTTATAGGCCGGATTCCTCCAAGGGGTCGAACAGAGGGAAAAGCAAGTTCAAAGCAGCCAGTGACTATAGAATCTCTGGATACTCTACCCGAAACCTATGCTCTCTCGTTCGTCAGCCGGTCTTAGCTAGCTATATGGCGCTCAATCCTCTATCTCAAGGCCACTATTCGCGGGTCAAACTCCGCGGAAGGCATATTTTCTAGGCGGTACTCCTCTAGTTGTCACTCTTCCCTGACTCCTCTTCTTTTCTTCTAACTAAGCTGATGTAGAGTCTGAAACTTTCAAGTCTTGATGCTTTCCCCAGCCTTCTTTCATTCCGGTCAAAGTTGGATTATCGGTTAAGGTCGAAGAAAGCCCTTTCGGTGCCCCCTCAAGAGAGAGAAAGGACTGACGGCCCACTTGTCGCATAGGAAAGAAGAAACTTTTCATCAATGCCGTCGAAATCGATCGAGTATTTCGGAATCTACAGAAAAAACAAAGTGAACGGTCCGTGCGTCGAGTGTAGTACCCATCCTCTATCTATACCTTGATTTTTTGGATCATGGGTGGCCTGAAAATATTTGAAAATTTGGGAAGGTGCACGCGAACGCTGTAATGTGGGAAGGCAGCCTATCCGTATCCCTTCGCATGGTCGTTCTATCGCGAAGTTGGCAGCGGGAGTGGGAAAGAGCGAGAGCTCGGCTGCGAGTATCTCCCTTTCAGTGACCTGGGACAGGAGACTCTTTTCTGAGTTTGCCTTGTTGGCATGCTCCGTGGTCATAGCGCCTTTGATTGCAATGTTTCACCCGTCTCCCTGTCAGCGCAGCTCTTTTTGGAACGGTACGAGCAAACCACTTAAGCAGATACCCAGACTTCCGAACCACCAAGCAAGGTGGTTGTATAGGCGGAATAGAGTATCCGTCATCGGAATCAGAACAACAGATCAACTTTAATTTAAAGAGAAAGCAAGCCATTTCGTATAAGAATTTTACGCCAGCCAGCAAAGCAACTCATGCACCTGGAGCGAGCCACCTGGCGAACGAAGACTCTCTCATTTAGTCTGTGAATAAATTATCCTCTCATGTTCTACCGAACTGAACTAATCAGACTTTCTCATTTAGAAAGAATGGCGAAAGAGGCCTCCTTGCATTGCCCAACTAGAGCGAAAAGCCTTATTGCGTTGCGGCATTAATTGCTTTAGGCAACTATACTAGGGATTCGTGGATCTGGACCCATTCGTCAAAAACCCTAAGTAGCTATGGGGTCTTGATGTACTTGGAACAGAGACCGCTTACCGCCATTATTAGAGAAAGGGGGGTATGGCGGTTAAGAATAAGAGAAAGGAACGTTGATAGCATGAGATCCTCGCTTCGGTTCCGGGCGTCATAGGGCCATATCCGTTGACGCCGACAAATCTGATCAATCCGCACAAGTATGCCCACGGAGCGGTAGCTCGAGAGCAAAGTGAGTTCTCGACTGCATGACTTTTTTCATACCAAAAGCTCTATGTGGGTTAAGAAGTGCTCATGCTTAGAGAACGACTCTTTATAGTATCTCATTTCTGGTAGCAGTACTTATTTCGTTTCGATAGCAGCGCACCTGACCCATCAAATATAGGTTGTCATGATCCATATGATGTTAGCACCCTCCCTATAATGTAGTCCGTCCACCCGAGAATAGAATAAAGAAGCCCCGTATCTAATCTATAAGCATTTGATTCAACCCTTCCTTTCGCCACGGGTTTGAGGGATGCCGAAAAGATGGCCGAGCGTATTCTCAAGCAGTTCAAGTCTCATCGTTGGCAAGTCTCATCCCTTGGGTACGAAGGAACTAGGCTCTTTTTCGATGATGATTGGCTTTTGGCCACGTCAGTGTTGGCTTTTTATAGTACTCTCGTACTAGGCTAGGCTTTTACTTTCTTGCAGTTCTCCCCTTCACATCTATCTCTAAAACAACAAAAAGGCTAAACAAGACGAACAAATTTTGTATAGAAAGAAGGATGTGCCGGGTTTGGATCGAAATATCATCCCTTCAAACTGGGGCAGGAATATGAGACTTGTTCTGCTTCGATAGAGGCACTGTAAGTGGAATAACAATCATTCGGCTTCCTTCCAAAGCTTCAGATGGCACAGCTACCGCACTACGTTCCGTTGATTGATGGGAGTATAGAACAACCAGCACAAGAGACAGTAAAGAAGCTCAGCTGCCAGAGTAGAGTGGATCCTATCCCGTATTTACCAGCGAAAAATGGGTCCGGGATAAAACGGAGGCGCCGAGATATGACCAAAGGCCTTGTCACGAGCTGGACTCGAACCAGCGCTTTCCAGATGGGTGGTCTGGATTTCTTCCATTCTATGCTGATCGTGACTTTGGTAACCCAGTTCGCCCTGTTACAGACTACATCTGGGGGGCTTGTATCCTTCTTGAGTCCCCTTTCCTTTGACCAGACGTTCATATTCGCCTGCGTTGAGTTGAGGAGGTGAGCTAATTGGCTTTCCAGGCTTCGGATACGAGCAAAGAGCTCGTTCTCCAATGAGGAGTTTTGGGCACGAAACCTCTCAAGAGCCGTCGGCTCGGGCCCTCAAACTTGTCTTTCATTGGAGCTGGTCACTCGAATGTGTGTTTTGTTCGACTGGTACCTCGACCTCATTGGAGCTTTGACTCGACTCTCCGCTGCTTTCGAAAGACGAGACGGACTTGATTAGATCGAGGATCTGCCATGAGTCGACAAATCCGCCTAAGAACTTGTGGACAGAAGAAACAAATGCAAGAAAAAGCCGACAAATCGGCGACAAGATTAACACAATCATAATACGAAAAAAAATCCGAACCAATGTGAATTTTCTGTTTTTCAACAGGTGCGCCAATCACTACAATTTTTTTGTCAATTTTCAAACATTTTACATCCCCGCAATCATTTTTTTCTCAATTAGACTCCGTTCATTATTTGAAGAGCTTCCTATGCTTGAATAAACCACACGGTTTTCTTTCTTCTCTTGAATCACAACGATTCTGTTTTGTTCAAGAATCACAACGATTCTGTGTTTTCGTGATCGAATGACGAAATAGATATACGAACTGTATGGGATCATTCGCTGGAATGGGATAAGTGATGATTTTATAGGATCTCAATGGGATCGTAGAATCAACTAAGGATGCTATAGGTATTTGTGATCGATCAGCTTCCAGTATGACCGAAGACTTTCTATCTGCATCCAAAATAACGACACAATCAGGTTGTTGGTTCGACCCTAAATGGATCTGATTCTTTCTCGAACGGATTTTTTTCGGACTTGAACAAGAATTGGTCAAAAAAGCCCCGATCCTCCAACGTTCCTCTCTCTTATAATTGATACAGCTCGCCATTTCTTCCATGATCTCATATAACAATAGTTGATTGGTTTTTAAAAGGAAGGAACGGCCTTTTTGACGAATGGGGGATCCTATAAAATTCAAAGCGTTTCGTAAACAAATCAGTGTCTTGTCTGAATCGAGAATAGCAATTCCATTTCTGGAACCACAGATATAGACTTTGAAATGGTGAGCAGCTACCCGACGGCCGAGATGTGCGTTCGTACGCAGTAATTTTTGACAAACAATATCATGGATTGTCATTTTTGGTTTTCCTTTCTCGAGATAGAGGTGGTAAGTTATATAATATCATAGGTTTGCTGCTGATCCTCTAACCACTCAGAGTCAGGGTCAACATCAAAGGTGGTCTAGCACTCAATGCCAACAGACGGAGAAAGCAGACGCGGCTCCTGGCTCAAAAAGAGGTGTCTACCTACCCACCTATCCACATTGGAAGGAGAATCAGGTTCACAGCACAAAGGGAGTAGTGAAGCGTATAAGAGTGGAACGAAAAGGTCTAAGCGAAGACACGAGCAAGTCTTTCGTTCAGAGTCATGCCATCTGAGTCACCAGAACCCAATTGTAGTGGAAGGTTTTGGCCATACTCAACTCAACGCAGAATGATTGAATGCATGACTATAGCTCTGTGGGTGAAAACACTTCCATTGGTAGCCTTCGACAAGAAAACGAATCGATCCAGCCTATGTTCTTCTTGTAAGAGAGAGGTACGTTGACTGATGGACGACTCCGCTTGATGTGCTGCTTGCTTCTTGCTCGAGATATTGACTGGCCTGATTGGACCGCTCTGCCTACTGGGCCTGGCTACCCCGCAACTTACCGCTTCAAAGCCCTATCCTTGGCTACTTGACTTTGACTCGGCTATTCCACAGTCCTTGGAAAGCTAGTCTGCTGGTTCTGAACCAGAATCTCGTCTAGTGATCACAGAACCAAAGGCTCTTCCTGATGTGAGATTGACTGGTATGAAAGTAGCTAGGGAGGGAGGAGGGCAGTAAAGACTAGCACCGGATTCGTTCAAAGAGAAAGATCGGATTCTATACCAGCCCTTTCTCTCCATCTCTGAAGGAGAGCCTTCACGCCCTTGGCTACGAAATCAGGCTAGGCTCCTTGAACCAGAGCTAATTCGATCTGGTCCCCTTTCTCTGGGTACACAGAAGACCAACTAAAAGTACCACGACCGAAAAACAATGAAATTCGGTAAACAAAGTTGAAACATCCATCAACCGGCATACCTTTCTTCTCGTAACTACGATCTGTCTTCGATTAAACTATTTATATAAAGATAAGATCAGGAATTGCCTCTACGCTTTGAGCTGTCACTCAGCTCTTCGGGCGATGATTCGATTCTTCTTGGCTTGGCCACTCGGAGTAGTGTTAGCTTTTGACCAAGAGAAAGACCACAAAGGCCGAAAGAGAACCCTAGGAAAACCGAACCAGATAAAGAGGAAGAACTCCTAGAAAGCCATTAGGGATGTTCTCACCTGTGCATACTATCTTGCTTGAAGAAGGAAAGGAATAGAATAGCCTTTTTTTCGCATCTCCCAAGTTCGAATGCTTTGCTGCTGTTAAAAGAAATCGAATACCATTCGTGACCCGGATAATTCAATTGCTCATTACTAAACGCTGTCGATTGTTGATTATCCGCATAATCACTGATGTACGGGAAAGAAGAAATGCAATCACAAGCTGCTAACATGTAACTTGGAGCCAGCGGGTCTCCCTGCCTTAGTCCCCGTGAGGATTTGAAATAACCATGCACACTGCCGAAAACCAGCAGTTCGTAAACAACGTTCCTCTCTCTTAATTACCACTGATCCATCTTTCGCTGAAACTCTATTTTAGCTTAAAAAAAAAGGAAGGGCTGTCGTAGGCTTTGGTCATATCTAGCTTTATGAGAACATTGCCTCCAATTTGCGATTCCTTTCATGAGGGAGCTCCTGTGCCAAGGCCAAGGTAATTAAGAGAGAGGAACGTTTATGCTCCTGCCCTTCAAAAAGGCGCCTTGGTTAGGTGAGATGATACGAGGGGAACTCCGTGTTGAGAACAATAATAAATTCACTCCTAACGCACAAAGTCAAACGAACTAACGCGCCCTTCTATGTTCAAGCCTCCTAACGCGCGGAGTCAAGCACTAACGCGCTCCCCTAACGCGCTCCGGTTTTCACCTCCGCTTGTTGGTTCAAACCTCCGCTTGCTCGTTCCTCTCTCTGTTAATTTCCCTCTGCCGTAGTACCCTGGCCGCTTGGTTGAGGAGAAGGTGTCAAATCAGCAATCCATTTAGGATTCAACAGTCTTTCTTGCAAAACCAGTCTAGAAGAAGAATGAAAGCAACCACCATGACAAAAACAAACACAAATATTAGGAAGTTCATACTATTGACACAACGCAGAGCAGATAGGAATGAGCGATGTTTAATTGATAAGAAGCTGATTGTTAAAAGAGTATAGGGGTGTTTCGAATGTATAGCAATCATAGTAGCCAGGGAAGAACATACGGGAGGGGGAAGCCCTTTTGAAGTAGGTTCCTTGTCAGCTGGGCCATAGGGTCATTAAGCCAGAGCGGCCGGAAGTCATGACAAAAGCTTCTAAAGGAAGGAGCCAGTGAAGAATAAGTACCCTCGATTTGGCTGGCAAGTGGTCCGTCTCCTCACTCAACTTCTGAATCAAACCACCTTCCGGCTTCGTACTACTACTACCTCCTAGGTCGTCGTTCTTTCCATTGCTGAATTTCACTTAGAAGCTAGCTATACTTCTTCATCCATCTTCCCCATCTATCTGTATGTGTTATGTGTATGTAGGCGGGGATTCACTAAATCCTGATTTTTCTCCTTATGACCTGCTGCGCCCCGTCTCTCTCGTCTGCTTGAAACGGAAACAGAACAGCCCCCTTCTCTGGAACATCCATCCCTCCCAAAGCCTACGCCTCCTAATGTGGAGTGGAATCTGCCACTCATTCCCCTCCTGCTGATCCCGAAGTCGATAGTTGTCTTTCGCGCTCTTTCTTCTTCATTCACATCTCCCGATTTGGTACTTGACAAGGCAGAAAGCCTATTTTGAGCTAGCTTCTCAGAAAGCATATCCCTCGTTCCTTTGCCCTGTCCTTCATGGACGGATACATAGGCTACAACCAAATCCGCATGGCACCAGAAGATGAAGATGAGGAACTCACAGCCTTAACCTTGCCTTAACCTACTATAAATGCCAATGTCCCACTCAATCTTTTCTTTCAGTCCTCCCCGCGCAGGTATAAGAGAGAGGAACGTTGCAGGTTCTCAGTTATATTTAATGGCGCTGTCAAAGGCTCCACCAGGCGCTATTAAAGCGGGCGATCCTTTAGCTCCAAGTCTATTCATCTTGGCGGAAGACCTTGGGCTATCACAACTTTTCTTGTCAGGTGCTATTAAAGCCTTCACTACATCAGGGAATTGCCCTCTCATTTCCCATTTGCTTGATGCTGATGACACCATTATCTTTGTTAATGGTACCAAATCTTCACTCTCAAAGCTCATGGATTTTCTTTCCAGAGCCCTTGATCCGGGAAGAAGTAAGGCGCTTGCGGCTATGCAGCAAGCTGAGTTGTACCGAAATCTCAGAATCTCAGAAAAAGGCATACGAAAAAAGAGTGAAGCCGAGACCGTTCGTTCCCGGAAATCTTGTACTCAGAGTCACGAATAACGGATATGCCTGACTTGCTCCGAACAAAAACTCCCTACATTGTCACAAAAGCGTATGAAAGCGGATACTACCGTTTGGCAACAATTGACGGGGAATGTTTTACCTTATTAATAAATGGAAAATGGCTCCGACCGTTCTACTGCTAACTGCATGTATCCAAAGGCTCGTTTTGTGTTCTTTGACTTATCCTTTGAATTCCGTTCTTTCGACGTTCTTTATCTTTTACATGTTGTGAACCTTTTTGTTATATGTGAATTTCGTTTCCTTATGATGATTTTATATCGCATGTGCTTTTCACGGGTCTTTCTTGAAATGCAATGTTCAGGAAAAAGTCAACACAGGGAAAACTAGAATGAATGCATGACAAAATAGTTGGCTCCAAACTCAGTCACGTGAATGTACAAAACAAAGCCGTTCAACGGAACGACCCTTTTTCCTTTCATCCTTCCCTGGCACATCGTCACTTGGCTGAACTGTCGACTCTCCCTTAGTACTTAGTATAGGAAAGCGTGACTTCCCGGCTCTCAGGCTGAACTTCCCACTCCCCCGAGAGAAGTACGAAGCTTTCAAAAAATCTCTCTCTCCATCAATCATATCCCAAGGCCCCTTTCTTGTCTGCTGCATGGGAGTCTTCTCTTCCTTCTACCCCGTGGTTACACTTTAGCCAGTGGTCCTTTCTATCACTTCCATAGGAGAGAGCCCCACTTTTTGAGGTTGATGCCGGCCACTCACACCTTTCAGGCCAGCTTGCGCCCGTCCCCTTTAGTTGGTTGAGCACAGCTATCGCTTCCGTCCCTCTCAGCTATCGCGTAGAATCTTCCCTCCTGGTTGATGAAAGAAAGGAGCAAGAGCGGCAAGCCAAGCAGTAATGGGCTAAGAGTTCCAGTTGTTGGCAGGAGGATAGGTGGCGGCAGGCGGTTACGGGAAGCAGTTGAATCTATCATCATTGCCCGCTTACTGTGACGAAAGAAAGACGGACTCTCTCTTGGAAAGCCTAGAAGCAAAGCGACTCTCTAAGCCACCCTTTTTCCCAAGTGCGCCGACCCACCTTGTGTCTTTGTATTTCCCTAAGCCAACTTATACAAAAAAGAATGAAGCAAGGAGTTTTTTTCTTTTCAAAGCAGTCTTACCGTAACCACTACCGGAACTGGTACTGGCTTCCTATGACAGAAGGTAATCGTCTAGCTTACTTCTTTTCCTTTCTACAAAGAGTCAGGAATTTTTGCTTTGCCCTTCTACTTGCCGTACTGACTAACCGCGGTATTCGAACTGTAGGCTTGACTAACTGCACCGCTCCGTGGGCTTTGATATCCCTCGACCTGTTACCGCTACTGGCTCCCGGAACTACCGTCCAACCAAAGTGGAAGGCGGAAAGCGACTGATTTTATTTACTAGAAAAGCCGGCAACAAAGCAAGGAGTTTCTACGACTACTTGCCCTATCTCTTAAAGCTTCACTAGCGAAAACAGTTTATGGTGACTTAAACATTTCTACGACCAACCGAGAGTCCCTGTGCTATGGCTCACACCCGGAATAAGGTTTTTTTCCTGATCTGCTTTAGCCGTTTAAAGCCTTGTTGAGCTTTAAAGTACTTATTGCAACTGTAATTGCGGTCACAGAAAGAAGAAACTTATCTTTGACTTCTGAACTGAACTTTCCAACTTGTTGGGAGTAGGGGCTTTCACTGGAACTGAAACTCTATCTTCTGTTCAACTCGGCTTCCTTAACTTAAAGACTTTGAAGGTTTGTAGGGGGCTTTCCACTCGCGCTACCCGAAAGAAACTAGAAGTAACCTTTTCTCTAAGCTAAGCCTATAAGAAACTGGAACAAAGAAAGAACAAGGATTTCATCCAAGGTGCCAGCACAAGCACACTCAGAGATTGATTTCTCTTAGCCGCTAAAAGTGATCCGTTCTCCACTTGCCACTGTAACCGTCAATACTCTATCTTAAAAGCTGCCTTCTTTTTTATCAGAGAATTCCGCCTAGAGAAAAGAATAAGTAAAATTAACAGAGAAAGGAATGAGCAACCGGTTCAAACCGGAACGCGCCAGAATGCAAGTGGAGGTTCAAACCGGAACGCGCAATTCACTCCGTAAACGGAGCTTGTTGATAACGGAGCGCGCGTTGAGTTCTTTCTTACAAACAGAAGATGGATCTCAGGCATTTCTTTCTTATGCGGTAAAGACAGAGTCACTGAAGGTATCTGAGGAAGGGAGAGCGACCGAGTCAGTAACCAGTCCGAACAGGCTATCTTCAAAAAACATATATGTCTAGTCGTCCCAAAAAGCGTTAGCGAAGGGGCTGGTAAGACGAGCGAGAGCGGTCACTACTGTGAGTGATGAAAGGCGTGCCGGTTAGTGAAACGTTCCTTTCTCTTAATTAATTAGCAAGTTGTCAAACTAATTGAAACCTGGTTCCATCAACCTAATCCAGAGATGGAACGTAGAGCAACCCAATCAAAGATAGCCGGTGAGACCTACTCCTTCTCTCCGGCTTGTTTGGGGAGAGAAGCAGACGCGGATCTCCCGGCAGAAACGGACAGGCATGAATGAGACATCTACATTTTGTTTGCCCGGGGGGCTTACGGAGGCATTCAACTTGACGGGGAGGGACTGAAAAGGCTAAAGCTAAAGCAGCAGGAGATGGATGGAGCGATCAACCACTAGAAGGTTCTTCTCGGCTAGGGAGAAAGGAATAATAATCCGATCTATTTAGAAAGTTCGGGTAGCTATGATAGAAAGAAATCGATTGGTTCGCCATGGAAGATAGGCCGGAAAAAGAGAAAATCCTTCCCCAGGGCAGGTTATAATAAGGAAGATCGGCGATCGGTAGTTTCACTAACGGGTACATAATTCCCTCCCTCGGAAGTAGCATACTCATTCTCCGCATCGGAAGATAAGTAGGAAAAGCATGTTTCCCCCGCTTGGGAACATAGCACTTATACTCATTCTCCGCATCGGAAGATAAGTAGTTGTTGAAAGATCAGTAGTTTCGTGCTCGTGATACTCATACTCATTCTGCTAATTACTTATCAGACGGGAGGATCGTTTACTGTATTCCATTTTGACTCGATATGCGGCTTTGGCTTCTATTCCCGAAATCTGATCTGACGCCAAGGCCCGTCCCGGACTCTTTTATTGAATTCAGTCTCTTTCCGGTTCTTCGATCTTTATGGGCAAACCAAGCGAGAAAACGGAAAGCGCTAACGCTTTATTATTATAAAAGTTTATTAAAGGTAAGTCAAAATTAAATAAGTTAAATAAGTAAGCTTGATTATTAAATAAAATTGTTAAATAAGTAAGCTTGATTATTTGAAAGTGAAAGTGAAATAACTTTCTTATTATCAAAGTTCAAGTAGAGCTTGTTGCTTGTTGCTTGTCAGGAATCTCGCTAACGCGCTCCGGAAAAAGAAACGGAGTTTACTAACGCGCGCGTTTCACTCCAACAAGCGGAGTTTACGGAGCGCGTTAGCTAGCGCGTCAGGTTGTTCGGTTCCACCCTCCTGAACTGCTCAGCATATCGCGCACAGAAGCATCCTTGCTTAGCTTATTATTGTAACGTACCTCTCTCTTATTTCATCACTTAGATGGATTGAACGATGCTTTGACCCCTGATTATGTACTTAAGTTTGGTGTTTTTGGAGTAGTTATTTTTTATTAAGCTTTTTTCCAGTATCTTAGTTTTTGGCTCGAGAGGAGCTTCCCGTAGTGGGATCGCTGGCCCTTGGGTGGGACCGGCTTATTGGCTTAATGCTCTCGTTCGTTCTCTCACGCGTCCGATAAGGATAGGGATCGCCGCTCGTGTCTTACTGAACGTTTCGTAGCCCACTTTTTTTAAGAAAAAAGCCAGGCTTGAATGAGAGAAAACGGATGGCTAGCGATGTATCATATGTCAGTGAACATGACGGCAAGGCCAGGTAGGCGAACATTCTTCTTGCTTTGTCTTTTATAGGCTTTACATAGGTGTAGTACGGTTGAGTGTAACCGCCGTTTCTGGTATGAATTTGGATCCTGATATTTTGAGCACTGATGGAGGGTGGATGGTACTACCCCATTCTGATGAATCCAAGGTCGACCCAAACCAATGGGAGGTATCCGCATCAATCACGTAAAACTTAACTCTAGTGAACCAATCTCCCAACTTCAGTGTCAGCCGTATGGTTCCCATCGCTTCTTGGCCCCTTTGATTAAACCCCTGAATGAACAAAATAAGAGAGAGGTACGTGATCACGAGGTTGATGTCCAACCTTCCTCAGGGTTCGTAAAGGTCAGAGGTTCACCGCTGAACCTGGATCGACTAGAATACGCTTTACAGGCTTCCTGTTAAGGATTCCTTCAAGGTACAACGGGCGGTTGTGCTCATTGGAATCCAGTAAGAAATCATCTTCTTCAAAGGAAATGGTATCCACTGAATAAGCGGCTCGTCCCACAACGTGGATCTCCGCAGCATGAGCCTCGTACAATTCAGGATTCTGTAAAGCCTTGATGAGGGATTCCCTTATATCCTTGGAGAGCATTAAAGCGTCATACACACTGAGGAGAGCCGGGATCCGTCTTAAATGAGAGACAACATTATAATCGACGGGTTTCGGCTCCTTTGGCAAGCTTGATGGAGGTGGAATTGGCTTAGGCAACGGTCACAGGGGCTGCTCATTTGCAACCTATATTGCTTTCCCTTTATCTTTCTTCTGATGCGGCTCGGGTAACCGCTTCCCATCTCGTAGCTTCATTTCATCAACCTCCTGTTTAACAGGTTTAGAAAGCAGGTCGGGGATCTGACCATGTATTATAAGAGAGAGGAACGTTCAACATTGCTGCTTCATTAGCAAACAAGAGGGGTTCGTCATCGCTATCACCCAACTCATGTGCTGCCGTGTCTAATTCTGAGGACGCTCCTTCATAGGTGGTAATGTGGCAGGCGGAATACTGGGGGTGGAGGTCCCGGTTCAACAAAAAGGTGTTACTTGGGGAACCAGAGGGACTGCGCAAAAGCGTTCTTGCCACAGATTGTCGAGGGTAAACTGAAACTACCCGGCATGGAGCTACCTGAACAGGCTGTTCCCAGACCAGTATATAAGAGAGAGGTACGTCTTCTTGATTGACCGAACATGGTTCTTTCTGCCTCCAGCCTTTTGGCATAAAATCATCCAGGACAACCTCATGCGGCTCCCCTTGCTCGTATTCTTCAAATTCCTCCAACCATTTGTAGTACTCTTCCATGTATTGGAGGTATTCCTCGTAGGTCATCACCTTGCCGGCTGTTTGTTTGAGTGGTTGGGCAGGGATGGTCTTTCTAGGCTTCTTCTTGGAAACCTTTTTCTTCTTATGAATGAGAGCTGGAGCAGGAATAGTGATCCGCTTTTGGAACTTCCGAGATAGCCCGGGAAAAGGGGACATCGGTTGACTTTGTCGGCTTCTTCCTCGAAACCGTTATCCATCCCTTATCTATGTCTGAATCGGTATCAGAGTCAGTGCCAGACAGAGAATCTGCCCCCTGCTTCCGACCGTCATCACCTTCCCAATCTTCGGTGGTGGAGGTTGCCGCATCCATGGTAATGACATTGGCAGTTTGCACTGGAGAATCTTGCTGACATCCTGGGGAAAGTGCAAATAGTTCTGAATCGCCTTTTCCAGCCATTCTTTGAAGGGATAATCATCCTCTATGGTATGTCCCAGATGGCGATGGTAGGGGCAATAGTTTGGTTCATTCACCTTGTCTACCTCATCGGGCTTGGTCGGATTCGGCAAAGCTAAGAAACTTAGCCTGGTTACTTCAACGTTCCTTTCTCTTATATTTTTACCTTTTCTCTTTTGAAGGAGTAGGTCTTATTCTTGAATTCCTCCAGAGAAATTGATCCTTTCCTTCGTTGCTCAGCCCCAATAAAAATGGGTTTTGCGTGCGTCTGAAGAGGAAGCCTGGGCAGGTTCTGCGGCATACGCCGTTTGTGTTTTAGATGAAGAACCTTTCGTCCGTCTCCTGACGGTAGCAGCAGTAGACTCTTATTCTTATCAGGCTCACACCAACCCAGCAAGGAAACGGAGAGCGTGCTAACGCGCTCCGGCTTTCGAGCCTACGCTTGTTGGGTTGGACTGGTAATAAAGTTCTGTTGAGACAGCAGCATCCTACAGATCTTGAAAAGTCTTGAGCGGTTGCGCGTGTATTTGCATTGTGATCCACGAGTGCATACCATTCAGGCATATTTTCACCTCTTGAGCTTGATCTAACTTCTGAGAGCAATTTCTCGCCAACGCCCTCCACCGGTTTATATATTGCTCAACCGTAGAATCTTGATTTTGCTTGAAAGCAGACAGTTCCTGAACTGAAATTTTCCTATTATTTCATCCCTAACTTAAGATGCTTACTTTCAAAAGCACTTTCTTTTGTGTAAAATGACTGATTTTCAAAGGAGCTTGTCTGCCGCTCTTGATCCTAGCCGTCTTTGACCTTATCCTCTCCCCATATTATGAGAGGCCAATTCCAATTATCTTGAATTAGTGGTTTAGAGCTTTCTATTTTCTTTCTTGCGGAGAGGGAAGAAATGACACCTAGGAGAGGGAAGCGAAAAATAGAGCTGGTCTGGCATAAAATCATTTGAATAATCATAGTTTTTAGTTCGAATAGAACTGAACTAGTTTCGTAGCCAAGAGAATGGAAAGCAGAATTCATTGGCATTCTGTGGCAGAAAAGAGGTAGACTCGCCATATCTGGCTTACCAATGAATTGAAAAAAGGCTCTTACCACACGGGGTAGGCGTTAGCAACCTAAACCTTAAACACTTTTTCTGACATCCTTTGCCATGGATGGAAAGAAAGGAGTGGAGTGCTAGCTCTTGTGCTTGCCTTGAAGGAGTCATTATCTTTGAACGAATCCGATTTGAAGCACTAAGCCGTCTTTGAAGCTCCTAGCGCGTTCCGTCATTCGAAAGAAATTCTCCTAACGCGCTCTAGAACGGAGGAACGTGAAAATAGGTTTTTCGGCCAGTCCTGAGCTACCGACAGGCAGGTCAGTGGAAAGCAGGCAGTCCACTACCCGTGACGCTCAGATTGGACAGGTAGCTAACCCATCTAACTGGTGACGCTCCGGGAAGGCAAGGGATAGGAATAGCTCGGCTGTCAGATAGGCAAGTAACCAGTCTAATAGCAAGAATACAGATCGGTAAGCCATGCAAGCAAGAGATTCAATAGGGACAAGCAATACCTGAAACTCTAGAACAAGACAAGTGTATTGCTAGAGACAGGAAACTAGTACAAGTAATAGCAAGCAGACAAGTACCGTAGATAGGATAAGTATCAAACCTAGCATACAAGATAGAGCTAGGCCTATACATGGCTTGTTAATGGATCTCCTAGTTCGGGTTTTCAAAGCTGGGACTGGTGCATTAAGAAACAAGCAGTAACAGCCTCAACTGGCTCAAAAGCGGAACGAAAGCATGATGCAATGGAAGGTTCAGTCAAAAGCATTTACCACGCACTCAATTCAATGATCAAACAACAAGACGAATCTCTTTCTATATGCAATTTCGATATATAGCCAGCTCGTCTCGTACTTCATCTTCATTCCGGCTTGTGAACTTATCTTTGGCTCGTGGGTTTGATTCGTGAATCCCAAGCCCAGGGAAGGAGTAGAACGGCTAGCTCCTCGCTCCTGTCGATCGGTCAGGGTATCAAGAGATTTTGATTTCGGGGAAGGGAAGATAACTGCAACTACAGCTGGTATCTTCGGAAATGGCCGGATTAGCAGGAGGAAGGTTTTTTACTTGACTGAAACAAAGGCCGTTAAGGCTCAAATTGCCATGGATCGCGATTCAAAAGAGGTTGGGCTTTCCCCTTCAGTGAAAATGCAATACCATATTCCCACTTAAAAACCAACTGATCCGCATTCTATCTTCGCTCTCAACTATTCACATAGTAGATGGAGTATGACTCTGCTGGTCCAACCGTTCCAAACAGGCCTTCCTACCGTCCCTTGACTAGATGCGAGTGATGTGATCTTTTTGTATAGCAAGAACTATAGGGTGGCGTGGGTGGAATAGCCACCAAGTCGAGCTAACCGAAATGGGCTAGCAAGCAGGGTTTATTCCGAACAAGACTCTAAAATCAAGATGCTACTATGCCAATTCCTATATCTTTCCATATTCCCTATAGGGCTATACCATTCCCTCTCTTTTCTTCCCACTCCCTCACCGGGTTCCCTCTGTAAAGATCTTTTCCTGCCCACGGAGCGGTTAGCTCTACTAGCCTGCCTGGTCTACGCCTATCCAAATTGAGCATTGTGTCTCGATGGCCATTTTTCTTTAGGTTGAGTAAGAAGCTATATCTCCATTGGCCCATCAGACGTCTTCAGGCCCCTTTCTCTTCAGCAACAAGTCCAGGCCCTATCATGTTAGTAACCTTCAAATGCAGTTAAATGCGTGCTTTTCGGCTTCTACATGCGCCCCTCCCAATCGCCCTTGTTTTAGCGTTCTCCCGCCGCAAATGCTCTCTCTTCGTTCTGAGCTCAAGTGCTAATAATGGTTTGAGGTCTAGTCCACTTGTGCCCGCCTAGCCGCGAGCGCCTTTAGTAATAAGAGTCACAAGCCCAGTTCAGGCTATCTCCATAGTAGTTGTTTACTTATCAAATATAAGAGAGAGGTATGTTACCAAATCCTCATCGGAGACCCTGGGAACTTCTTCCAGTTAGGATGCCGGCCGAGCTGGGCAGAGCGATTGGATTGATGCTTTTCGATTTTGAGATAGTGGTTCAAGGAATGATTCCGAAGCGGAGGGCTATGCCGCTTGGAGGGCATATCCGCTGTGCGCGAAGAGTGCTTTTCCTTCCCCTGGCCCTACTTTCCAACTGCCCTAGAAAGAGCTTATACGGATGTGGATGTTGATGATGTGATCTGCCTTCAAAGCGTCGATAGCAGCCTAAGAGCTTATTCGAGAACAAGGCATGATAATCGCCTGAAAGTCTGAATTCTCAAAAGAGAAGTCCGTTTAATCCAGTGAGGGGGGCCTTTCAAAATGCGTATGTAAGACCCAACTTTCTAGCCTGTCAAATTTGAATTTGCGATGGGCTGCCCAATGAAAGGGCCTAGAACAACCAAACTCGGGCACAAGTATGGAATCCACTCGATTGTACCCTTTAATCTCATCCTCGGGGTTTAAGTTCCTTCAGCTTCAGCTTTAACAGATGACTTCATCAAATTTCCAGAAGAAGAAAATTATTGCTACCTCCACTTTCACAAGGCAATACATTGATCCCTCATCAGAGTCTACCACCTCTGGGTAAGATGTTGTTCTTGTCCCAAGTTCATCAAATATCCACACCAACTTACAAGAGGGAGGTCCCACTATGTCAGAAAACCAAGCCATCCTGGTCCTCTTCAGAAGTTTGTGCTTCATCACAGCAATAAAATATGATGATGTATGAGGAATCGGAATTGGTCGAGGCCTATGCGGTGGAAACCGATGATGAAGGTTTCAACGTTCCTCTCTCTTAGTTTACCCCACGAACTAGAAGAAGGCGGACAGGCAACTGTTGATGA
Organism: Costus lasius; assembly: GCA_027563935.2. NCBI lineage: Eukaryota > Viridiplantae > Streptophyta > Magnoliopsida > Zingiberales > Costaceae > Costus > Costus lasius. The sequence goes on along the minus strand of CM050450.1, from coordinate 130,847,797 downwards.
ACTAATAGAAAGAAAGATGGGTGAACAATCAGAAGTCCGGCCCATTTTCATCAGTGCTCCATTATCATCAGATGAAAGAGAAGCTTACAAACAATTCCTACTGGAATACAAAGATTGCTTCGCTTGGACATACAAGGAAATGCCCGGGCTACTGCCTATAATACTTTCAAGAATAGGCCTTAAGTCATTGATGAAAGTCCAGGGAGCGAAGACAAACTCTATTCGGCTACTGATTTTCATACTTTCAAGAATAGGCCTTAAGTCATTGATGAAAGTCCAGGGAGCGAAGACAAACTCTATTCGGTTACTGATTTTCATACCGCATCGTTTAGCAAGCACTGACTGCCTTGACCTTAGGCATACAAAGGAAGAGAATACAAGGCAAGGATGGGAAAAATGAAAGAAAGAAATCCTTTTTCTTGTGTCGATAAGAAGAATGGTGTTTTCTTTGGTGACATAACCAAACTGAAACGCGAGGCGACGATCCGGGGAACCATGACCGGCACAGGATCTTTGCAACCGCAGGGAGACGCTTTTGTCACTCGCGTTGAGGTCAGAAAAGAGGCGCAGTACGGGAAGCTTTTTATAGCAGGCGGGTCATAAGTCCTTTTCTTATTAAGTGAAGGCAGGGTTGTTTAGAGAAATTCTTCCATATAGCGAGCGATAGGCACTCCAATGAAGAATCTATCGTTCATGTGATGAAACATGGGTTATAGCGAAGAATTCTTGCTAACGAAAGGACGTCACTGAAAAGAACTAAACTCGTTAAGAATCTATCCGCTTCCAGTTAACGCATTTCATCTGCCCCTGAATCGTGCCTAGCTTCGGTTCCCCTTCTTGTCAATTGGGAAGTTAAGTAAAGGAAAGCAAGTAAGCCTGCGATTGGAAAGCTAGCCATGAGTAAATGTTCTAAGCCCTATTCATGTGCATTCGATTCCGAAAGACCAGATTCAATAGCACCGGCTAGGACCTAGAGCAGCGTAGAATAGAACTCTAACAACACATCCCATCTCGAGTTCTAAACTCCATTCTCATGTCCCCAACCTATTTTGACACGACTTCTTCTTTCAAAGAGCCCATTCGTTGCATTCCGCTAGCTCATATTTTCACCTGTTTCTAAAGTCTACACATGACCTCATTCTCTCTTCGAGACTGATTTCGGGCTAAGGCTTCCTACTGCTGATGCTACTTTGAAATTGATGTCGGCATTGCGCACTAGCTATTCTGATGCCATATAGGAAATGAAACCTCCTCCTGCCTGAGCTTTCCAATCAACCAATCCCATCTTTCAGGGACATCTCTTAGGTAGGGATTGAAGATTAGTCGAATAAGCCCCTCCCCAACTGCAAGACCAGAGGCTACTGCCTTACATGAACTAGTTGCGAGACCGGCGAGGGCAATAAAGAGAGCGAGCCAGACGGTCCCCGCAGAAAAATGGGAAATCTGTCCGGCTTTCAAGCAAGTCTTCGTTTGTTGCTTCCGATGCATTAGTCATCCCAGCCTGATAGACATGCCTAAAATTGCCCAACGGCGAGCTGCGGCGGAAATATCAGGGAAAGAAGAGGATTCTTGGGAAGGATAGAGTATATCAGCAGGTTCATCGCACAGCTCACTCCGCGAGCCCATTTGAGTTTTGAGGCGGCCTATTACCTATATGCGATGCGTTCGCTCGGGGATTGACCCCTCGCTACACTTTTCTCGTAGAATAGAATAACCGCATCTCCAAATAGGTTAGGGCGGCAAAAAAGAAAAAACAAAAAACGAGAAAGAGAAGTTTGAGATATTGACCCGGTCCTGACTTTTTATAAAGTCTACGCACTTCTCTACACATCATAAGAGACGCAAGGCTGTGTTCTAAGGGATGCTTTAAGGTTGTAGATTCCCCAAAATCAGATGGTGACACAAGGTATGGAAAGGACTTTCCAACTTCTTGACTAACTATCCCACGGAGCGGTATGGAAGATAAGAGAACCAGAGAGGAGTTTCACTGTGAAAGTTGGAGAGGTTAGAAGGTACTCAACTAACAAGTAAGTAGAGGAGGGACACAGCTCGATCGACTAAGACAGAATGGGGAGGAACGAAAGTAGCTCGACCGAAAGGGAGAGGAAGGAAGAAGAGTCTGACACAAAGTTCGAAGAAAGAAACTCGACCGAAACAGAATCGGGATAAGAATCAGCAGAGTTCTTATCTGCTGATTCTGCTGAGGCAAGGATAAGCTCAACCTTTAGGAAGAGGTCTTTTGGTACTAACTAGACTAACAAGTCTAGGTATAGGTGGGAAGATTTTCAACTAAGAGATCCAAGATCAGGATATCCGGTTTTTTGGGAATGGTCATTTTCAAGGGAAGAAAGTACGCGAAAGTACTCGACGATCAGTCTTGGAGTTGAAAACAGAGTTAGGGCATAAACCCAAGAAAGCTATGTTAGACGCTAACAGAGGAATGACCTACGGATCGAAGGAATTTATTGTCACTTCTTTCATACTAAACGACAGAAGAAGAGGAAGACTCTCTGCTACTGAGCGAACCGAAGATGAGAGCGATCATCTACAGCGTGGACCTCGGAAGATCACAACCATTAATCACGCACTGGAGCCGAAGTCCACGTCATCAACCAGAGTTTTTGCCTGTCTCTTTAGCACAAGAGGATACAGGTGTACGAGCCTATAGAACAGATCCTGTTCAAGTAAGGTCGTGCCTCTTATTCTATCTGGCGAGCATTTAAACGTCAAGTAAGGCTGAGAAACAAGCAATATGGGATTAAAATCTAACCTGATATTTTGGGCCAGGCCAAGAACTCGCGGGCAAATCAGATCACGTATCCTTCACATGAGGAAATGTAACTCATTTAGGCCCATTAGAGTGAGCATACTGCATACAATGTGCGGTCAAGATCCAGTCAAATGGTATATTTGAAAATATTATATTTCATAGCACTACTTTTATCATTTGGATATATAAAGCTTGTGCATTTAACTATAACTGGCAACGGATAGGGTACCGGGATTTTACCCTAAACCCAAACCCGGGTCGGATATTTAAACAAGTACCTGATTAATTAAAAAACTAAATTATTTATTATATAAAATATATTTTAAAAATTAAAATAAATATATTTATATAATAATTATTTATGATTATTTTTATATTTTTAATAGTAATAAATATTAATATAATAGTTATGTTATTATTATTTATACTCTAATAATAAAAATTAATATTTATATATTTTTTTGAAATCGGGTATCGGGTACTAGGTACCCATGTCTTTAAACCCGAACTCGACCCGTTTTAGCTAATCGAGTACGCGAACCCAGCATAAACGGGTCGGGTCGGATCGAGTACCCGTCGGGTTTGGATGAAATTGCCACCCCTACATTTAACAGGTTTCATCCTTGGGCCACTAGTGTTGCCACAATTCCAACCGTCGGGGGTTAGGTATCCGACTCAACCCAACTTATTTTATCACAGGCTTAGATACCCGATTAGCTAAATTAGATAAATTCGAGTTTAGGAATATGAGTACCCAGTACCCAATTATAGTAAAAAAATAAATATATTTTTTATTATTAGAATATAAATAATAATAAAATAACTATTATATAAATATTTATTACAATTTAAAATATAATAATAATAAAAATAAATATTATATAAATATATATATTATTTTAATTTTTAAAATATATTTTTTAAAAATAAAATAATAAATTATTTATTTTTTATTTAATTAAGTACCCGTTTAAATACCCGACCTGGGTTTGGGTCAGGTTCGGGTAGCACATTTAGCAATCGAGTTGGATTTAAATTTGAGATAAAAACACGGATACCCGATCCGTTATCATCCCTAGTCATAGATCTCATTTACATACAAGATTTCTAGAGGAAAAAAAAGTATATATATGTTTTAAAATAATATGATTTTTTAAATTTAAATGATTAAGAATTTTAAATAAAACTATAATATTATCTCTACTTTTAATTTGGTAGTATCACGTACTTATAAATTCATGTTCAATTAGTAGAATTAATAATTTTATTAATTTTTAACTAAAAAATATTGATTTATCTGTCAGACAGTTGAAGCGCCATTCCACCCGCGGGCGAACCACGAAACGGAAGCGATCATCTACAACATTAATCCGCAGAGATCATAGCCGTTAATCACGCTATGACGATTCAGCCATAGCTCATCCACCAGATTTATTACCTGTCTTGTTCGCACAAGAGGATACAGGGGTACGAACCTATAGAACAGATCCTGTTCAAGTAAGGTCGTGCCTTCAATTGGATCAAGTAAGATTTTAAATCACGGAGAATACTGAAAACAGGGAATATGGGACTAAAATCATCCAAAACTCCTCGGGCCAATCTTATTTGATATTTTGGGCTACGCTCACCATTCACGGCCCAATCCAACCGCGTATCTTCTGTTGGAGGAAATGTAACTAATCTGCCTGCACCGATCAAATTGCGAATATAACGATCGAGTGATTACAATCCCGTGAATACGCTCAGCAATACAATCCGAACCTGAAAGCTCTAGCCAGTGTCGTGCATCAGAATATGCTGCTGCTGGCTTCAAGCTGGCTGTTGGTATCCTTGTGTCGTTGTTCGTTGTCGTGGTCTTTCTCAGTGGTATTGAGTTTGAGACAGTGTTTCCTAAACCTAGTTTAAGGATTGAATTTGAAGTCGGGATTGGAGTTGAGGTCCACGCCCCTTCAGAATATAAATCATGGGCATAGTAGAACCCATATTCACCAAAATTTTTATAGGAAGAAGAGGAAGAAGAGAAAGAAGAGGAAGGACGAAAGTCAACGAAGGAGGACTGCGCGAACACGAGGAAGCTGAGGTCCGCCTTGCGGTCGCTTTTCCGCGGCCTGCTGGCCTGCACTGCCACCGTCGACGTGGTGGATTGAGAGACTCGAGGATGGCGGCGCTCAATTAATTAAAGATCGATTTGGCGCAATTAAACATAAGAGTAACAGTAAATATCTTCTCTTTGTTGAGCTTGTTGCTTCGAATCCATCTCTATGTTAATAATTTTATAGTTTCAATGTGTCTATTTAGGATTTGTGTTTTCTCAAATAGTTCGTTTATGTAAAACAAAAAAAGCAGCTAGTAACGGCCCGTTTGTGATGGAAAGCTACTGTAGTAATAAAAAGCCGGGTAACTACCGAGAGATTTTATAGGCGGGCGGTCAGCTTAATTTTTTTCGGCGGGATCCCGTATTCACTATGTATCTGGGCGAATAAATTTTTATCATCTTAGATTAATAATATAAAGCATATAAATCCATTACTTAGCAATATATAACTATATGACACTATAAATTTATATGTTTAATATATTTTTTATTATAATTTCTACCATCTCATATAAATTTCTACTATATAAAAAAAAATATTTCAAGATCTCCATCATACTAGATGGATTTTGCTATTATCTACGCATGCAAAGCAGCCAAACACCCCCAAATGGGTTTCATCTCTCTAGTGCTGGTAGGGATGACAACGGGGCGGGTGGGGGAATGAGCTTTGCCATCCTCGACCCGACCCTGACTTCTCTATACTCATCCCTGAACCCGACCCCGAACCTGATAAGTTTAGAAAACCTATCCCCACAGATGACCCTCGGGGGAACCTGACTTGACTGACAATGACATGGGGAGGGAGAGGCGGAGCTGCTGGCGAGCAAGCGGCATGAGCAGCAAGTGGCGGCGAGCAGGTTGGGAGGGAAGGGAAAGGTCGCCTGCGTCGCCCACTCTTGCTGCTCTCGCTGTCTATGCCCAACGCCTCTCACATTGCTTGTTGCTCTCGCCACTGGCTTGCCTCTCGTGCTGCTTGCAACTAATGTCATCGCCAGCGTTCATGAGGAAGGGAGAGGGGAGGAAGATGGAGCAGTGGGGAAGAGAGGGAGAGGGGAGGAAGAGGCGAGAGAGAGGGGAGGATGAGTTCGTTGCAAGGAAGGAGGGGAGGAAGAGATGGCAGCGTAGATGAGAGGGAGAGAGGAGGAAGAGGTGGTTGGGAGAGAGGAAAAAAATGATAGAAATAGGATTTTTTTTCTTTATAAATACGGGATATTTTTATCTTTTTCAATAGTCGGGGGTGGGTTCGGTATGGATATCTGAATTCTCATATTCAACCCCGATCCGATCTTACCGAGTCAGGTTTTACCCGAACCTAATTCGAGACCTAGTTAACTGGAGTTTTCTGTATTGATTTAGAATCGAGGTGGGTAGGATGAGCTTTATTGTCATCTCTAAGTGCTTGATTAGGAACTTAAAAAGTTGTGGATAAAGTCTTTTTCTATTAGAGACGGTGACTACTGAAATCTAAGCCAACAACATCAATGGCGTTGTGCTTGAATCTCATCATGACTAGAGGAAGCATAATAATGAGGTGGAGTAAAGGGGAGAAAGGTGATAAGAGGAGTATGCAAATTAATTAATCACATGTTCATGATCCAAGATCGGGGTGTGCAAATTTTTAATAATAATGATAAAGATAGTGATAATTAATTATTTTTTATTCAGATATTTAATTAGATATTTTTTATTTTGTGTAATAATTATTAAAAATATCGATATTACTAATTTTATACTAAATTTGAGTGAAAATAGATAATATTATTGATAATTTCTTGGTATGGAAATAGGTAAGACAACTAAAATTGGAAAAAATGTTAGTAAATTGTTAATATTATTGAATATGAGTGCAAGAAATCAATCCTTTACATCTAGTACACCAGGATTTTAAACAGCAAATAATGCACAAAAATAGCAATGTGGGACTAAAATTAATCACAAGTTAAATATTTCCCACAATTTTGTTTTTAAAAAAATTAGTATGTTATTAATGGTGCGGTTGAACTACAATTAATAAATAAAATTATTTCTATCTGTCATATAGCTTACTGTGATAAAAATAATTTGAAATTAAAAGAGGTTATACTCAAATGTATCTAAAAATTAATGTATTAATCAGAATATTATTTTAAAATTAAAATTAAAATTTTATAAAATATGTTTATTGCAATAAAAATAGTAAATACTAAACTCGGTTTAATGACCTATTTTCAATTTAAAAAATACTGTATCTGTCAGTAGGGCTGTGCATTCGGTACTTTGGTACCAGTACCGGTACCGAAAATTTGGTACCGAAGTACCGAATTTATTTTTTTGGTACCGGTACCGGTACCGAATACCGAAGTTTAGATCGGCACCAATACCGATTTCCCGAAATAAACTTCGGGAAAATCCCGAAATACCGAATCACCGTCAGCTCCAACTCTCAAAATGCATGCGAAATTGCGAATCACAATCGAAATCAAGTTCCAATTTCAATTCGAAGCTTCTTTTAATATTGACAACGTTGACTGCGGTCTGCGGCCTCGTTTCGAAAGCCGAAATCGCTTTCGAAGCCGCGTCCGTCTCACGAAAACGAATGCCTCCTGCGTTCGTTCTTCGCCGCCGGAGAAGAAGGGGGAGACTGGTGAGCTCATGGCGCGCAGCAAGTTCGGCGCCGTTGCACGCTGCTCGCTGATGAAACGAACGCGGAGGCGTTCGTCTCTATTTTCGTCGAGCACGCAGAACGGCAGAAGGAATGGAATCCGCTGGCGTTGTCTGCGTCGAGATCTGCGGCGGCGTCCTTGGCCTCTAATTCTACGAAGACGACGCAGCGAAGATGGAAGGCGAGCTGGCGTCCGTCTGCCCTTCCAAAACCGACGATGCTTGCATCTTTAAGAGGGGAGCAGCAGACGAGCGAGAAGGAGAGGGAACTTCGGGCGGCGACGAAGCACTCGACAGCGGCGAGCTTACCCTCTTCCGGCGACATCTCCTTCCCCTGCGTTTCCGGCGACGAGTTCTTCTCCTTCACCGTCCGGTTGACGTGACTCGGCGGCTGTGATCTCCGACGAAGCTGAAGGCTGAGGACTGAGCGGGTGTTGCTCAGTCCTGCCGCATGCCATCCACCCATCTTCCTCGGCAACGTCTCTGATGGACATAGTCGACGCCGACGAACGCAGGTGGCGTTCGCGTTCGTGCGAAGAGACGAGGCGGAAGAGTTTTCGAACGGCTCCAGGCGTTCAAAACGAGGTTCATGTTGACCAAGTCAACAAAATCCTTTCCCCTGACTTGAATCAAATTTGCAAAATCGGGATCAGCACACAGTTCCATTGCTGATGTGGACGGGCCATCCGGGCTGGGTACGACACTAGGGCCATCGGCAGCATCGGATAGGGCCCAATTTCACCCAGCTCGGTCCACGAGATATTTGGCATAAGTATAAAAAATTAATAAATATTTTTAATAAATTAATATAATCGGTACTTCGGGACCATAAAAAAATCCTGAAATTTTTTTATGGTCCCGGGTACCGCAATCCCGATTTAAAAATCAGTACCGGTACCGAAGTACTGAAATTTTGGTACGGTACTTCGGTACTGGTACCGAATGCTCACCCCTATCTGTCAGACAGCTTCGGCGCCATCTCATCCGCAGGCGAACCGAAGATGAGAGCGATCATCTACAGGGTAGACCTCGAAAGATCATAACCGTTAATCACGCTCTGGAGCCGAGGCCCATGTCATCCACCAGAGTTTTTGCCTGTCTCTTTAGCACAAGAGGATACAGGTGCACGAGCCTATAGAACAGATCCTGTTCAAGTAAGGTCGTGCCTCTTATTCTATCTGGCGAACATTTAAACGTCAAGTAAGGCTGAGAAACAAGCAATATGGGATTAAAATCTAACCTGATATTTTGGGCCAGGCTAAGAACTCGCGGGCAAATCAGATCACGTATCCTTCACACGAGGAAATGTAACTCATTTAGGCCCATTAGAGTGAGCATACTGCATACAATGTGCGGTGAAGATCCAGCATATATATAAAGCTTGTGCATTTACCAGTTGCGTCCTTGGGCCACTAGTGTGAAGAAATGTCGGGTACAGATCTGGGTCCCTTAATTTGGGTGAAAATAATTTTTTTAAAATTTTTTTTCTAGAAATACTGTATACCTTATAAGTTATCTAATGGTATTAATATTAGGGTATTTTAGATCTTATACACATATAAAATATTCTATATAAAAATTAATGTTTTTATATAATAAATAATAGTTTGTCTTATATGTGATCTTGTATATGATATTTTATACCGTGTACACGATTTAAAATATCCCAATATTAGTACTATTGGATAGCTTATATGGTATATAATATTTTTTTAAAAAATATTTTTTGCCCCAAATTAAAGGACCAGATCAAAATGTCTTGTACCCAGCTTAGGACATTTCTTCCACTAGTGTTGCCGCAATTTCAATCATCGAATTCGGGTATCCAACTTGACTCAACCTATTTTATCACGGGCTCAGATACCTGATTAGCTGAACAAAACAAGTTCAAATTTAGGGATATAGGTATCTAGTACCCGATTGTAATAAAAAATTAAAATATATTTTTTATTATTAGAATATAAATAAAAATAAAATAACTATTATATAAATATTTATTACTATTTAAAATATAATAATAATAAAAAATAAATATTATATAAATATATATACTATTTTAATTTTTAAAATATATTTTATAAAAATAAAATAATAAATATTTTATTTTTTATTTAATCAGGAGTCCGTTTAAATACCCGACCCTGGTCAGGTTCGATTAGCACATTTAGCAATCGGGTCAGATTTAGATTTAGGATGAAAACATGGGTACTCGATTCGTTGTCACCTTTAGTCATGAATCTCATTTACATACAGATTTCTGGAGGAAAAAAAATTATATATCTTTTAAAATAATATGATTTTTTAAATTTAAATGAGTAAGAATTTTAAATAAAACTACAATATTATCTCTACTTTTAATTTGGTAGTATCACCGATCACGTACTTATAACTTTATCCGACCTCATTCATACCCACCCCATTACATAATTTGGACTTGACTTAGGTGTTTCTATACGCACTCAGTACCCAATTATTAAATTGTTCTAAAATATATATATATATAAAGTTCTAAAATATGATTTTATACATTATTTCATAATAAATGTATAATAATTAATTAATTTTTAATTTAAAAAATATTTTTTAAAATTGTGTATTTGAACTAGGTTTGAAAAACCTAATTAATACCTAGCTCGCTAGACACAAAACTATTATCTTATGTATATCTATATCAATTAATTAATAATTTTATTAATTTTTAATTAAAAAATATTGATTTATCTGTCAGACAGCTGAAGCGCCATTCCACCCGCGGGCGAACCACAGAAGCGGAAGCGATCATCTACAACATTAATCAGAGATCATAGTTGTTAATCACGCTCTGACGTGTCAGCCATAGCTCATCCACCAGACTTATTACCTGTCTTGATCACACAAGAGGATACAGAGGTACGAGCCTATAGAACAGATCCTGTTCAAGTAAGATCGTGACTTTTATCGGATCAAGCAAGATTTTAAATCACGGAGAATACCGAAAACAGGCAATATGGGACTAAAATCATTCAAAACTCTTCGCCCGCCCCAATCTTTTTTGATATTTTGGGCTACGCTCACTGCTCACGGCCCAATCCAACCGCGTATCTTCTGTTGGAGGAAATGTAACTAATCTGCCTGCACCGATCAAATTGCGAATATAACGATCGAGTGATTACAATCCCGTGAATACGCTTGGCAATACAATCCGAACCTGAAAGCTCTAGCCAATGCCGTGCATCAGAATATGCTGCTGCTGCCTTCAAGCTGGCTGTTGGTATCCTTGTGTCGTTGTTCGTTGTTGTGGTCTTTCTCAGTGGTATTGAGTTTGAGACAGTGTTTCCTAAACCTAGTTTAAGGATTGAATTTGAAGTCGGGATTGGAGTTGAGGTCCACGCCCCCCGCTGCCCCGATTGACTGTTCCGGCAACCAGAGGGACTTGGAGAAGCGTTGAGAGTTCATCAAGGTCTTCAATGGACGTGTGTGGGTGAACCTGTTTTCATCGCCACATATCTAATGTAAAAGTCACTTCTTTCGCTCTAACTAACATGGATTTCCTTCTCATGTTTTTTAGGCTTGAATCAATATTATGTTCATTCTAAGCAGTTCTTGATTCATTCAACTACGTGAACCACAACAATTAGTATATTGATTCAAGCCTAAAAAACATGAGAAGAAACTTTACCTTGGTCAGTGGTGGTGTGCGGCAAGAGAAGCCCTTTATTATTTCCTGCAATAAAACAAGAAATGAGTAAGAAACATTGAACACAGTAGAATGGATAAACAAACCTTTTAGCACTTACCAGCACAAAGCTGTCCAATTATCCTAGTACTAGCAATAGAGGTCTTGACTACCGGAATAACATCAGCCAATTCAGCCTCAAACATGCTGCATATTGTCCAATCTAATATCATGAGCAAATGATAAAGATGCTATTGCACAAATAAAGTTTTTGCACTATTCTTTTAAGAAAGCAAACCTGTAAAAGTTTTCTGATCCACCAATTGCAACTAAATAGGCATTTATCAGCTTTGAAAACACTCCAACTTCACAAGAACTCTCAAACTGAACCCCTGAAAAGAGTTAAATATTGACATATTGAGTACCGTTCCAAATCTTTAAGGATATATTCTGTTAAACAGAATCCACTATTGAAAGGATAAAAAGAGCAATGAATCTAAATAAAAAATGAAATTCATCATGGAAGGGATGAAAAAAGCAATGAAGTCATCTAGATTCATTGCTCTTTTCATCCTTTTTCATAATAAATTTCGTTCATCTAGATTTATTTCTCTTTACATCCTTTTCACGATAGATTTCGTTCTACAAAACATAGCCTAAAAGTCTAACTATTTCCACAGCTAAATTTTACAATTTTTTTAATGCACCCTTATCCGCGGCTGAACCGAAGCTGAGTGCGATCAGCTACAGTGCAAACCTCGAAAGATCACAGCCGTTAATCACGATCTTGCATAAAACATCCAAAGTCATTTAGTACAAAAAAGAATGAGGGCGTGAATAAAGCTGCAATCTTAGCTCTATCCGGCGAGTATTTAAAAGTTAAATAAGCTTAGAAACAGTCAGTGAGGGATTAAAATCTGCTTGATATTATGGGCCAGGCTAACAACCCGCGGCCAATCTAAGCACGTATCCTTCACACGGGGAAATGCAACTCATCTAGGAACATTAGAGTGCGCATACTGCTGTACTACATAGAATGTGCGGTCAAGATCCAATCAAAGGTATGTTTAAAAATATTCTATTTCATAGCATTATTATTTTCGTCGTAAGGCTAATCCTAAGGCTAAAGTAGGTACCTGCTTAAGAGTTTTTTTTTGCATCCTTGGGCCACTCGGGTTGAGGCCAAGGATCACGTATAAAATTACCCAAGGGTAAAAAATAACTTCATGTCTTTTTTAAAATAATATAAATTTTTAAATTTAAATGAGTAAGAATTTTACATAAAACTATAATATTATCTCTATTTTTAATTTGGTAGCATCACATACTTATAACTTTAATCATACCTGATACCCACCCATTTACATAATTTAGACTTGACTTAGGTGTTTCTATAGGCACTCAGTACTCAATTATTAAATTGTTCTAAAATATGATTTTATACATTATTTTATAATAAATATTTTTTTAATTAATTTTTAATAACAAAGAATATTTTTTAAAATTGAGTTTTTTGAACTAGGCTTGAAAACCTAATTAATACCTAGCTCGCTAAACCCAAAACTATTATTATCTTTTTTGTTAAACTATTTTTAACTTTAATGTAAAAAAATAAATTTGGTCTAATAAACTAAATTATTTTGCTTCGGTATATAAAATATTAATTTAAGAAATATATAAATTTAGGTTCAATTAGTGGACTAATTTTTTAATTTAAAATCATTGATTTATCTGTCAGACAGCTGGAGCGCCATTCCACCCGCAGTCAAACCACAAAGCGGAAGCGATCATCTACAACATTAATCTACGGAGATTAGCCGTTAATCACGCTCTAACGGTCCAGCCATAGTTCATCAACCAGATTTTTTACCTGTCTTGTTCGCACAAGAGGATACAGGGGTACGAGCCTATAGAACAGATCCTGTTCAAGTAAGGTCGTGCCTTTTATTGGATCGAGCAAGATTTTAAATCACGGAGAATATCGAAAACAGGCAATATGGGACTAAAATCATCCAAAACTCTTCGGCCCAATCATATTTGATATTTTGGGCTACGCTCACCACACACGGCCCAATCCAACCGCGTGCGTATCTTCTAGTGGAGGAAATATAACTAATCTGCCAGCACCGATCGGATTGCGAATATAACGAACGGTCAAGATTGATCAAATGGTAAATTTGGTTAATATTCTAATATACAGCACTATTTTCGTTATATCAGTACATAAATCTAGCGCATTTAATTCCAGCCATTAGGATTCTTCGGCGGATGCTGGGCTTCTTTGCCTCCGACGAGAGCTTCGTTTTTCATTCGCTTTTTTCGATCCCTTTCCGAGCCATTCCTGAATCCAAAAACAATTTGCCTTGATCCCGACGATATCTTTATCTGCTCGTGGTCTTTGCCTGATTTATTCGTGTAGTATAAAGTATTGGCTTTTTCGTGAGATGCGCTCTGATTCGATCGTGGTTGATAACCTATTAATTTTCTTTTCGATGACATTGCCCTTCTTCTTAGATGAAACTGATGACTCCTTCACAGGCGAACGCCGGCCTCTTTGTTGGGCTGAACATGGGTCACATCATCACTAAGAGGGAGCTGCCTCCTCAACCTTCCAGCTGAAAAGGGGTACGCAGACTATCGATTATTCATTTCTCTTAATTGTCTAACAAAACATTTGATTTGAAATGATTTGGTGGGGGTTGTTTTATATGAATGTGTATATTCTGAACTGCAGTTTTAGAGAGTGGATTAGACTCTAAATTTCAAGTTGAGGTCCTTTCTAAGTTCCTTTTAATGTAGTTATTATTTGGGATAATTGTTGTTCGGCTTTGATTGGTGAGCTTTCACCTCTAGACTTAAAAAAAAAAAAAATCCAAATTTGATCTTTGAAGTTGTGTTTAATTTCAATACGCGCCTTCAACTCCCCAGTTGGCTTCAATAGTATTATTATCTGCTGCTTTTGGAGCCGGACAAAACTGCAAAATATCCCTTATACTTCCTGAATTTCTGGGGCACCCCTCAATTCGATAACTTATGAAAAAATATGATGATGATGATAATATATGGTGATCCATGTCATTCGCAAGTTTGGCCATATTTGTCTTAAATAATTTATAAACAAACTTATGACATTGTAGCCTGTCACCAAAAGTTGTATGTTTATTTGATAAAGTCTTAATTCTTTTATCCCAAGTTTTATGTTATCAAATATTGTAGAATTGCTCTGTCACCAATTTATTATAATATAATAACTTCAATGCAGCTCTCTTCAATTTTGAAAGTATCGTCTGTGGCATTGCAATCTGACCTTACTAGAAGAGACTGGTTGTATTAAAGACTTGTTAATATAATTGGTCAGACTAGTGCATTTCAGGATTGAAAATGATTAATGTACTATCGGCCAAAAATAACTGGTCAATTCCCATGTTTTGGAGTCCGTCAAATTGAAATTCAATCCACAGCCTCGGATGTTAATTGAACTTTTTTCAAGCTCAAGAACCAATTTGGTATTAGGACTAAATTCAATTATTTGGTTTTCCATTATCATCTTTCTCTAGTTGATTATAGAAACATGAAGACTTGTTTTTGGAGCCAAAATTTTGTCTTTCATTGCTTTGATTCATCCATGCTTTTAAATTTTAATTGACGAGTGCATTTTGTTAGAAATTTAATCAGGGAGGTTGCTGGATTTTCTCCTTATGAGAAGAGGATGACCGAGCCTCTTAAAGTTGCAAAAGTCAAGCGTGCACTGAAGGTATCAAAGCCAAAGTTGGGAACACCAAAGAGGGCCTGGCTAACGTTCTCAGGGAAATGAGGTCAGTGATTATGTATTTCTTAGCATTGTAATTAGATTTCTTATCTAGAATATCGAGTGAATACAATCTTGAGCTAGAATTCTCATTTAATTCTCTCATGTAGGAAGAACCATCTGATTTGATTTTTAGACAGGTTGCTTTGGTCCATTTGAGCATCTATTATTACAATGCAGTATATTTGCAAACCATTAGGTGTTTTACTCCTGTGAAAAATCAAGTCTTTAATGTTAGCATTTTGTAGATTTCTTGCTATTTTGTTATATAATGGGATGTATTGTCCATTCTAATGTTATAGTAATATCTGAACATGGCATGATCATATCATGCGTCCGTTACCAATTCTGAGGGACAAGCAGTTCCTCTCAATATAATGGCTCGGGCCTCTGGCGCTAAATTTATTTTGTATGTGTTTATCCTGATTAGTGGCTTAACTGCGTGCAGCTGCTGCCTTCAAGCCTAGCGCCTTGCATCACACTATGCAGTTGCTATTCTTGTGTCGTTGTTCATTGTCGTGGTCTTTCTCAGTGGTATCGGGTTTGATACAGTTTTTCTTAAACCTAGTGAAGTTGAGGACGAGTTCAAGAATTGGATTTGAAGTCGGGATTGAGGTTGGAGGTTGGGTTTAGGATTTACCTATTCTTATTCTTACTCACAACTCAATCTTACCAAAAATTTTGGGCCAGGCTAACCACCAATGGCCCAATCTATTTTTAACAAAACAAGGGGGGTCTAACTAGAGATGGCAGTTGGGTAGTATTTTAGTAGATACCACGCTAACCAAATCCATTTACAGATAATTGGGTACCTGTTAATCAGGTTCAGCTCGGATATAGGTAACGTATATGCTCTCGAGCAGCATAGGACATATATATAAATTCGGGTATCCATTTTACCCTATATGAAATTTGGCCATTATTAGGGTTTTATAGGGTCGGGTACTTGAATTTTATTTGGGTAACCACATATGTAGGTTGAAATTTAATAGAGTAAGTATTTAAGTCAAGTATTTATAGAGTTCGAGTATTAAACAGTTAGTTAAATTTTTAATAGTGTAGGGTTTAAGTAGGGGTTTAAAAAAATTAGTTATTTGGGTATGGGTAGTAGAAAAATTATTCGAGTTCGGGTATAAATAATATGAAAAATGCAAGTAACCTACCCGTTAACATCCTTAGCTACAATAGTTAAAAATCTCTTAGGCGTGCAAATGAGAAAAAAAAAAATCTTTGTTTAGACGATATGGTTTGTTATCTTTATTTTTCCAAAAAATAAAAAAAAATAGTGTGAGAAGACATGCCACTAGGTTTTGAATTATTTTCAAAGTCTCTGCATGTGTTCCAGGAGCTTTCCCAATTCAAATTGAATACGCTTCTGTTCCCGCATAGAAAACTATTATTGAGTGGGTCAAAAGGAACTCCCCAATCAACTTGTTCTATTTGGAGAAAATTATTCTGAAAGGAGCCTTTGTTAAAAAAAAAAAGGCTAAGTTTAATCGTCCTACCATCTAAAATTACATTTGGGCCATTAAAAATATTTTTTTTATCTGTTGGATATTTTGGTGTAAAATTCGATTAAATTTCATGAGAGATCACGAGAAGTTCGTAAAAAGAACTAAAGTTATGAGCTAGTGTGTTTTAGTGAGGTTGAATGTTCCTCACATTTTATCTTAAGAATTTTTAAATAATTTTCTCTTCTTTATTTTAAAAATTTTAAATATAATAATAAGATATTTTCTTTAATTTAATTAAAAAAGTTATTTTCCAGAGAGAGAGAGGGAGAGAATAGTGGAGGATGTCTGAGTTTGATATAATAAATAATTGATGTTGCTCCGTGGAAAGCAAAGCATCTAGATTTGTTTGCAAGCTAAATTAAGTGCATATATTATGAGAAAAATTTCAGGGCCACATAGACCTTGATTGGCCTTTGGCTGCACCAATGATGGCAACTTGCCCCTTCAAAAGACACTGTTTCAGCTCTCATCAGATACTGTTGGATCATAAGATGCCAAATAATTTTGTGACCCATGTAATAAAAAAATTTAGCTCATTAGCTCAATACGTTGAAAAGATTATACTTAATTAAGAATATTTAAACTCAAATTAATAATATTTGAATTTAAAAGATTATTTAAAATTTTATATTATTTTATTATTTTTCATCTTGACACATTTTACTTGATATTACATTCTACACTTGCAAGGTTAGAAGAACCAAGGTGATCAACTATTGTCTAGCAATAATTTGTCACACTACCAAGTGACCCTCCCCCTAGGTACTAAGCTCATTCTTATTTTTTTTGTGCTAAATTCCCTTGCTACCACCAACCCCTATCATGCTCCACACCCACCCTTAGACCTAATGACCTGCATTCAAGCATTGAATTTGTTCTCACCTATTGACAATGGATTCCCTATCATTGCACCCTTATCGAGTTGCACACATATCCCATGTGTCACTAACTTACCTCCTATGCCGACTACCCTCTCCTCTACCTCATCGATAATACGATGATCTTCTTCTCACTTATCATCATTGAGTATATTCCCCCTGGTAGACCATAGGCTCCCCTCCTATCAACATCTCCTACTCTAGCTTGACTCAACTTATCCTATAAAAAGATCCTTCTTGTCGATCTCCCTTGCCGACTAAAGTCATTTAACACATTGATATGCTTTGTTATAACAATGAGATTCCTTATTCTCCAAGCTTTCCCAACCGTCAGTCAATGCCAATTATATAGGAATATTCAACCTCTCATTCCTATTAATCTTAAACTTTTTAATTTAATTTTAATCATAAAAATATTATCAATTATGAAAAGAAAAACAATAACACAAAAGAACAGAGCAAGCAATAATGTATTACTTTCTCAAACAACACATCACCTCACAATATAATATCAACAGTAAAAGAGCCCTCAATATAGCCTAAATTAGTTTCAACAACTCTTGTAAAGGAAAATTGTATGTTTCTATCAACAATGGTTTTCTAGTCAAACTTAGTGTGTGTTTTCCTTGTTTGTTTATGGATTCTATTGGCATCAAGTCAACCTAGAATTGGTCACATGTGATTTGGTTAAAGACTATTAATCCTCATGACAATAACCAGACAAAAAGCTCTCCTAATCCTTTCAGCATTCCTAGCTAACTTTTCTTTTGGCTCTCAAATATTAGGGTTTCCAAAGTCTTCAAATTGCTCAACCACAAGCTAGAAAGTTCACATTTTGCTCATGTCATTTGATCTGACCACTTAGCCTGTCTTTTACCAGTTACTTTGTTCAGGAAAAAGAGTATCTTGAAAAGTTGGACTTGGATGTGTGAATCAGAGAAAGCAGAGATGGATAAGATTGTCTTCTCCCCTCTTGGGACAAGTACTTGACAACCAGATACAACAAGATCAAAGAACTGCCAAAGGACAATGAAACAGGTTACCTAACTAATAAATTTAATATGAGAAATTAACAGGGCATATAGAATAATTTGGTGGGGGAGAGACAAATTAAGGGGTGATGGAAGCATGGCCAGATTGATTAGCTTGGGGACTCATCATTGATAGCCCTCTCTCCTATAATTGGATTATTTTCAATTTGGTCCTTTTCATTTGCTCATCTTTACATTCTAGTCCCTATAGTTGGAAAAAGATTGCTAGTTGATTGTTAGCATGAGTCCTAAATAATCCATCTAGGAAATATAATTCATATTTGTCAAGAAAAACTAGGTTTAAGTGATAATTTTGATTCTGCTAGTTAGGTCAATCTAGGTAACCTTCGCAATTTTTTTAAAACACATTTGATATTTTATGGTGATTAAACTAATTGGACAGTTGATTCCTAATTTGTTTCAACTGAACCAACTGCCTAGTCCTACTTAAAAAACCTTAGTATATAACCTATCAACTTCTTGCTTGAATAAAGACACTCAATTTTAATACATAGACATGGTTATTTTTCATGTTTAAATATTAGGTAAGATTGAAATCATATTATAGGATGTGAATTAGATTTTTTTTCTAGGATTGAATGCTCAAATACATATTAGCCCGTTTAGTTGGGACACATTGAAGTCTAATTGAATGTTTTCTTTCTCTTTATTGATCTTCTTTAAGCAATTTATCGCCCGATGACATTGATAGTTTATTACCTACATAATCGACAATTGGAGGAAGTTTATAGTCATATATAGTGTAATGTTGTGTTGATGCCGATTGCATTCTTGTAATGCCAAATTTCTTTTTTTTTTTGTTATGGAGTTTTGGTCTTGTGATCTCATCATAGACATTGGGTTAGCAAAAATCATGTTAGCCATTGGTGGTTGATGTAACGATAGTAAAATTATGGTATCATGACTCTCTTACAATTAGACACTATTTATTAAACTACTATATGACTTGGAATGCCTCAACCAATTGAGGTTTTCTGAGTACTTAATTTGTTATCGTGTTCTTTGACTGTTTAGCCTCTTTAGTGTTTGATAGTTTGATATTTCTTGAGCACTTAGTTTCACAATATTTTGCTCGAACTCTTGACGTTTCTTGAGTGCTCAGCCTTTCTAGTATTTAGACTCTTAGAACTTCTTGAGTGCTTGGCTACTGACGTTAAGCTAACCGCCAGAAGCTCACCCCGAAGGGTGAGCTTCTGGCGCAGGAGGCCAAGCATTCTCCCAGACGTCCCGGCCTGGGAGCCCCGTTCCCTTTACTATTGTCTTTAGTTTTTCTTCATTTCATTAAGTAGCTAAGTTTCAAAAGCAAAGGTGAACAGCCCCCTGTCCTTTCTTTATAGTAGTCAAGGGCTTATAAGAAAAGAAGGAAGCATGGAGGTGGGAAGGCCGACCACTACACGGAGAGATTTCTATACCAAGTCATGAGCGATAGCGAAGCCAAGCCTTCGCCTATAGGCGAAGGGACGAAAACCCGGGTTAGACCTGATGGGAAAAAGTACGAAAAAAAAGTACGAAGTCACTTAGCCGAGCCGAGGCCCACGGAGCGGTTATGGAATTACAGAGTGGGTTTTAGGTAAGTCAAACTCAAGAACTGGCTTAGCTGTTCTACAAAGGAGAAAAGCTTTTGTTAAAGAGTCACTTATCCGTCTACAAAGGGAAAGGCGTCGGTACGGAGTCACGTCAGCTGTGGATATAGACTAGGCTAAGGAGTCTTTAAGTATTCACCGAGACTACACTAAACTAAGGAAGAAGTCAGCGAAAGTGAGCTCGTAACTCAGAAAGCCGGTATCAGAAACGAAGCCCTCTATTATTTATAATAAATAAAAGCAAAGAAGTCAAGGAACGAAGCTGCTTCTCTAATAGCCCCGTTGAATAGGAAGGCTCAGGCTTTTTCAAAAAGTTTGTTTGATAGAGGGGGGCTTCGACCTTTTTAGGAAGAGCCGTACGAGGCAGCTCACGTACGGTTCGGGAGCCGAGCCACTGCGCAGGGGCTTAGGTCAACACTTATATATTAGCCAGTCATCAATTGGAAGCGGGTAAGATGGTGATGAATTGCGATTGGTCCAAACCTTCTAAAAGCGGCTTCTTGCGACCCGCCCATCATGCCCATACATACCTTCGGTTCCAAGACCTTGTTCGCACAGCGAATAAAGGTCGGGTTGAAGGGGGCAGTCAGCTGGCAGCTTCTTGGCCACGCCCCCCTGCTTATAGATACGAGATACTTGATAGAAATTCGAAAGTAGGAAATTGCATACCATTAGCTGATATACGTATGGGAACATGGGTACATGATATTGAATGTCATCCAGGTCAAGGCGCAAAGCTGGCTCGAGCCGCAGGAACTTATGCTAAAATAATTAAGGAGCCAGCCTCACAATGTCTTGTGCAGCTACCTTCGGGTGTTGAAAAACTCATAGATTCCCGATGCCGAGCTACTATTGGTATAGTTTCCAATCCCAACCATGGTGCACGTAAGCTTAGAAAAGCAGGACAAAGCCGGTGGTTAGGCAGACGCCCCATTGTTCGTGGTGTTGCAATGAATCCAGTGGATCATCCTCATGGAGGAGGTGAGGGGCGCACAAAAGGAGGTAGACCTTCGGTGTCACCTTGGGGGAAGCCCACCAAAGCAGGATTTCGGGCAGTAGTGGGGGTGGGGAAACGCAGAATTTAGTTCATGCCACGACGATCTATATGGAAGGGCAGTTTTGTTGATGCTTTCCTGTTTAGAATGAAGAAGAACAGAGAAAGTCTTTTGAGCAGGAAAATTTGGTCACGTAGATCTTCTATTTCGCCGGAATTCGTTGATTGCTCCGTACTCATTTACAATGGAAAAACTCCTGTTCGTTGTAAGATCACTGAAGGAAGGGTTGGTCATAAATTTGGAGAGTTTGCTTTTACACGGCCTTCGAAAACAAATAAAGGAAAGGGAAGAAAGGGGAAAAAGTCAAGTCTAAGCGCCATATGGCACGAAAAGGAAATCCGATTTCGGTAAGACTTGATCTGAATCGTAGTTCAGATCCAAGTCGGTTCAGTGAGGGCGACCGCGAAAGTCACCGAATGGCTCCGGCTTTAAGTTCTATAACTTTTCCTTCTCTTTGTCCCATATGAAAAAAGAAAGGCGTGGGAGGACGTTGCAGATGTCCGGGACGGACACGACTTCTTCTAACGCTAGAAGACCACAGGAAAAACCCGGGACTTGAGCATGTCGTGAAAGAGGCACACGGGGCGGGCGTGTTTCGACCGTGTCTCCGGGGCACAGTTGAATGTAGATATCATGAACGCGAGGTGCAGGATACCAGGCCGAGAAACCCGGGCAAGCACTCCCGTGCCAATCGCTAGCGCATCCGGGGCCCCGGCGCCCAGCTCCGCTGGAGAGGCCGTCACTGATCTGAGAAGTGCGTCTTCGGTTCGGATAGACGAACGCCTAGCCCCAGGAATCAATAAAAAAACAAGTGCTCATTTCAGATCAGTGAATAAACCGAAATCAGAGACGTTTCTCGCTCGGCGCCGCACTATGCTCCGCTTCAACAAATGAGAGTTTTCGGTGGAACCGGTGAACCACGCGAGCTGGTTAGATGCGTGGGACAGAGGGCTCGTAGTACCTGATAGCGCTGCTATGCAGTGGAAGGGAAGGAGCCGACCCCCATCTTTTTTATTCACAGACACAAAAGCACAGTACAAAGAGATTGGACTCTCGGATGAGACTAAGCAGCTACCGTTCCGACGCGCCCCTGACCCTATCTTGATTAAGACATTAAACCATCTCTAAAGTGGAGCCTAGTTGAAGCTGTCATTGAAATTCTAGAATAGAAAAAAAAGAAACTCATTTTAGGGATATAGATGGAGTCTCGCTCAGTAAAGAGAGTTGTAGATTCGTAGAAGAGGATCAGTGTACGCGCGCTACAAAACGCGCGTTCAAGTTAGTGGAAAGAAGATAGTACTAAATAAAGTACTGACCCCTCCGGGGCCCCCGGTTGCTTTGGCGCGCCCCAACAAGCGTAGGCAGCAAGCTCCGGGAACGGATAAATAAGAGAGAGGAACGTTTCTCCCTCCGTTCTGGAGCGCGTTTGGAGAATTTCTTTCGAATGACGGAACGCGTTAGTCACGACGGAGCGCGTTAGTGAATTACGGAACGCGTTAGCTAGCGCGTTCCGGCTTTCGCCTCCACTTGCTGCCTACGCTTGCTGCTTGCAGCATGGATTCTTTAGATCTAAAGAATCCATGCTTCCCCCGCCCTGGAGCGAGACTCTATCCAGATCTCAAAGAATGACGAGCTAGGCGGCCGGCGGGCAAAGAAGGGGGCGGGCCGGCCGGTCGGGGCCTTGGCGATACGTTCTTCTTTCGAAGCGTTTTGCCAATAGAGCGAGGGCGTCCTTCTGGGGTGGGGCGTTTACTTTCAAATGACAACCGCCTGTTCCTGCTGCGGGGGCGTTGCACGAAACCAAACCGCCCCCCCCCCCCCCCCCCCGCCCAATGTTGTACCAGTTGCTTCGCTGGTGGGCCCACTTAGGTTAGGGGGGCATTGTCCCTCAGTTCTTACCAACCCCACGGAGCGGTGTGTAATCGACATCTAGCTTATTATCGGTAGTTTTTTTCATGCAAGCCTGACCTCAGCATTTCTTATTCATTCAGGGCGCCCCTAGTGGACTTGGCGGTGCTCCTTTCTCAAACCAGAACAACTCTGAACGTTAGGGAAGATAAGGGAAGACCACCTGAGCGAACCGACCGAAGGAACTTTACTTATCTGAACCGAACGTTAGCGGCTTAAGCTAAGCCTATCACGAGCAGCGTCGCTGCTTGATCGGCGGGGAGGAGCATCTCCAAGTATGGGGCAAAGGATCAAGCGCTTTGACTTTGTCCCCCGGGATCCACCACAGGTTGGGTTTGAGAGCCGTGTGATGGGTGACTATCCAGCACGGTTCGGAGAGCACTTGTATGTAGTCTGCGCTGGTGAATGGAAGCCCCCGCCGCAAACAAAAAAGAAGCGGCTCTTCCCACGGCTCCGTCACCATTGACTCTATTTATTATTATGGTAAATCAGTGTATCAAGATGTCAATCTTAGATCTTATTTCGGTTCGATACGTCCACCTACGATACTCACCTTTGGCTTTCGTCTCGGTAGGTGTATTATTCTACATTTTCCAAAAAGGACATTCATTCATTTCTTTCTTCCCCGTCGACCACTACGACTGAAACGACGCGACAAATCAAGACCCGGAAAGGAGAAGGGCCGGTGGTGGGCATTTGGGAAAGTCGGGCCGATCGGGTGTCTTCATTCAAGCGAGGGTACAGAGGAAGAACGAAACGAAGTGAGAGGCCGGGGGGCAAGGAAAAGAGTCGAGTCGATCAGGCTCGACGACCGGGAGAAGCAAAATGAAATCCGGATTTGGCCGAAAAAGATGCAACGCTATGGATACCATGACCGATCACCATCGAGAAAGAATAATTTTTCTAAATCACTTCGGGTCAGCGGGGCCTTCAAGCATCCGAAATACGCCGGGGTTGTAAATGACATAGCGTTCCTGATAGAAAATGACGACTCCTCCAGAAAAACTCTGTTATTAAAGTTCTTTTTACCAAAGAAGTCCCACTCTGACGGCCCGACGAGTCATCTACTAAAAAGGACCCTCCCCGCTGTGCGCCCCTCCTTGAATTATTCGGTCATGCAATACTTATTGAATACAAAGAACAAAATGCATTTCGACCCCGTCGTAGTTCTCAATCATTTCGTGGTGGCTGAACCATCTACGATGGGGGGAAGGAAGGAAGGAAGCTTAGAAAAGAGAATACGCTCTCGCATCGCTTTTTTTGTAGAAAGCTCGACCAGCGAGAAAAAGTGTTTGGCCCAAGCCAAAAATCAGTTGATCCACTTCATTCGCCAAGCGAATGATCTTCGCTTCGCGGGAACAACAAAAACCACCATCTCGCTCTTTCCTTTCTTCGGTGCTACCTTTTTCTTTCCAAGGGATGGGGTTGGGGTGTATAATAACTTCTTTTTTGAGTATGCCCGGGAACAACTCCTAGGTCAATTAAGGATCAAATGTTGGAACCTCATGGGTAAGGCCCACGGAGCGGTAATGGAATTGTTAGATAAATTCATAGACCAGATAGGAGAATTGATAAAGGGAATAGAGATGATGATAGAGATCATACTGAGAAAGAGGAGAATTCCGTACGGGTACAACTCTTATTTGAACGAAGTGCTAAAAATGCGATCTTTTTTGTCTAATAGAACAAACACTAATACCTTAATTGAGTCGGTAAAGATCAAATCTGTTTATCAAAGTGCTTCTCTGATTGCTCAAGACATCTCTTTTCAACCGAGGAACAATCAAATCTCATTTCGTTCTATTTTATGTAAAATAGTGAAGGATATTCCTTTAATAATGCCAAAAGGGGTGGAGGGGATACGTATTTGTTGTTCAGGTCGATTAGGAGGTGCGGAAATAGCTAGAACTGAATGCGGAAAGTATGGAAAAACATCTTGTAATGTATTTAACCAGAAAATCGATTATGCTCCTGCGGAAGTATCTACTCGTTACGGAATTTCAGGTGTCAAAGTGCGGATCTCATATAGTAAAAATCAGAAGGGACGTGCTATATCCGAAACGTACTAAATTTAGTAAATATACTAAAGGCAGATGTAGTAGGGGTCGCGAACCGGACGGTACACAACTTGGTTTTGGAAGATATGGCACCAAAAGTTGTAGAGCTGGTCGTCTTTCATATCGAGCCATTGAAGCAGCGCGTCGGGCTACAATCGGACAATTCCATCGTGCTATGAGCGGACAATTCCGAATAAATGGTAAGATATGGGTCAGAGTTCTCGCAGATCTTCCTATTACGGGGAAACCTACAGAAGTGAGAATGGGAAGAGGAAAAGGAAATCCTACGGGTTGGATTGCTCGTGTGTCCACGGGACAAATCCTATTTGAAATGGATGGTGTGAGTTTGTCAAATGCTCGACAAGCCGCTACATTAGCGGCGCATAAACCATGTTCGTCAACCAAGTTTGTTCAGTGGTCGTAACTACATTGGTTAGTGGGAAAAACCGGGCCGGGACTCAAGGCGAATTGTTCCTGAACGACGGAAGTGGAAAGACAAACAAAACAGGGAGAGGGTACTCCTTTTGATTTTTCATCGCCGAAATTGTACGACGAACCTTCTTGTTCCAGGCGTACGACCCTGAGACGAGACGTGATGGTGTCACTTTTCCGGCCCGGATTTGTGACATAAGTAAGAATAAGAAAGAGAAGAGCTCAAATTCAGGAAAGGATGACCGGGTATTTGTTCCATTTTTGAAACGGGAGTAGTTTTATTTTTCGATTTCTGATTCCCTTGATCCAAACTTGAATGTGAACATACCAGACGTATTCGCGAGCGCACCTAACGATGACTTTCGTAAGTAGTGTGAACCAGGACTCGAAACTGGCCCCTGCTGTGTAAGCCGGGAGTACTGCAAAGGCCCTCCGTAGGGATAGAGGTTGTTCCTCTCGGACCTGACCAATCCGAAAGACAATAGCATCCGCGTGGCGACTCCACTGGGGAGAAGAGTTTCAGTCTGTGGCTTTTCTCAACCCCTTGTTGGTAGTTGCCCACTAGGAAGATTTTATCCCACACACTCAGTGGACTAAATCATCCACTGGCGACCTTGCTCCTTTACTAAATGAAAAGTCTAACAGTTCATCACCCAGGTCTGACAGTCAACTTCTACGAACCCAAGCATCTATAGACCTGACTGGCACTGACTGTAACGATCCAGAAAGACCGAAACCTGAAACTGAGATTGAACAGAACCATCAGATGATGAATACTCCTCCAAAACGCTGGCTATCCGCCACCCCACTGGCATTACAGCCCCCTCCAGGGCCCATGCCGGATCTCATAATCCTAGAGAACTTCCCGAAGTTCTTCGGTGCAGGATCTGACTCTGCTGAAGACTACACTACTTTCAAGATCTCTGCACTGATCATTCTATCGAGGATGAGACGGTAGCAGTCAGACTGAAAGTCAAAACCTTTGACGGATTAGCTCTGAGCTGAGGCGGTTGACCCCAGCGAGAGAAGAAAAAACAATTGAAACATGCAAACGGAGTGCGCTAGTCTTTTCTTTCAATCAAATCTTTCTTATTAAATTAAAGAAGTTATTAAATCTTTCTTATTAAATAAGTGACTCCAACAAGCGGAGTTGACTCCGCGCGTACTATTAATTGCGCGTTCCGTCGCTGGAACTTGCACGTTTGCATGTTCCTCCGCACGCTAGGATGAGTTCAGAGACTAGCGCACTCCGTTGCCTCCGTTTGCAGGAGTGGAATTAGCGTTAGTCTTTGTATTTGGAGCGCGTTAGTAACGGCTTTATTGGAGCGCGTTAGGAGCTGCTGGGTAACTAAAAAGGGGTAGGCTAAAGGCTGGGCAAGAGGGTTAGAGCGGGGGATTAGAGGTCAAGTCTCTCACTCCAGCACCTGGGATTACAGGGTATACTACAGCACTAGGTTAGAGGAAATTACTGACTATAGAACAGAACGCGGGGTTGGCTGGTTTGCTTATGCTATCCCGCTTCCTCTAGCTGGTTTATAACCTTCCCATACTGATAATGAAATAGATCTAGCTCTAGTACCAGGGAAGGTAGGGTTTGCCGGTTCTCATACAGCGCTCTTTTAGGGCCTCAGTTCTGGAAGGAATCTGCTCCACTCATGCTCGAAAAATTCTTAGAGCAGGATATGATTGGTTTACGCAGGAGGCAGATTGTATCAATTACGCCTGGAAATGTCACAAATGTCAGATTGACGCTAAGTTGATTCAAGCCCCGCCTTCTCCATTGCATGTCTTGACGGCACCCTGGCCTTTTTCTATGTGGGGCATGGATATGATCGGCCCTATCACGCCTAAAGCTTCTAATGGCCACTTTCGCTACGCACCTCCGTCCTTACTCGAAAGAGTAAGCAAGCGCTACGCCCCTTTTAATAAACTATCTCAAATAGTAGAGATTAGCGGTGCATGGGTTTTTAGACGGGTGACTTTGGTCTAGCTTGTCACGTTACTGCGGGGGAACACTTGCCCACGGAGCGGTACGGGTATACAGGTAAGCCTAATGTCTCGATTGAGAGTTTCTACGATCTTATACGAGAATTTTATAGTCGGTAGGTAGCAAGGCGGCGTCGAAGCAGTGTTTAAAGAGAAAAGAAGCTGTCGGCACTTCACTTAACGAACCTCTCTCTTGCCTTAACTTAAGGAGAGGAAGCGAAAGAAACAAGCGGAGGCAACGGAGCGCGTTAGGAGTTTGCAATGCCCATCCGCTCACTCTTCGGTATGGAGCCACCGTCGGCACGTTAAGTTAATATTAATAAATGACTTGTCGCTGAACACTTATTAGATGGATCAGTAGCCTGGATGCGATAGCTAAAATGCTAGGTCCGGGAAGGCGAGGCAAGGAAGGGACGGAGATCAAGTTAGGTACGGTTACGAAACAAGACGATCTAACCTCAGTGAGCCAAGCCAGGAAAGAGAGCTCGAACCGTCTCCGTTCAGCTTCAGTTCTCCAGCCTTCGGTTTGTGCCATACAACCGGGAGACATACTAGAGAGTGGAGTAATTCACTAACGCGCTCCGGTTTGAACCAACAAGCGGAGGTTTTCACCTCCGCGCAGAGGCGCACTCCGTTGCCTCCGTTTGCAATTAATAGTACGCGCTCCGCTTTATGTTTTATTCAATAAGTTCGAAAGCCTACACTTGCTGCTTGCTCGTTAGCGCTTTCCGTTTTCTCGCTTGGAGTAGCTTTCCCGTCACGCTATTCATGCCAAGCCAAGGAATGGATATAGGTAGGCAGCAATAAGAGTATCTCCTTTTTCATTTCATGCTTGTCTTTCCTTTCCCCAGGCGGAGGGAACAAGCGGAGTTGACTCCGCGCGTTAGTATGCAAGTCCAATTACAGACTAAAAGGCAAGGAAGCACATGACAGGCTGAACAGGTACTAATGACTCATAGGGGAAAAAAAGGAATGCTCAACGCGGGCTAGTCAAGGCTGATCACTAGTCATAGGTTTTTCGTTTACTCTTTTATTGGAAGCTCTCTTTCTTTGGGATATAGAATAATGGTAGGCGATTTCACACATAGGTTGCTAAGGAGTCAAGCGTCGGGATAGGCCAGTCCGTTCTAGGGCTTTTTCATATTATATGGGATAGGGCGGCTAGGCTTAGGCTAAGACTAATCTCTATCTTTCTGGAAGTCAGCCTGTACCGTATAGCTAGTCAGGTTGAATTGGAGTTCCAGTTGTAGCCCTTCCAGCGATTTTGCCTTCTCTGAATCCAATGTTCTTCTTGCGAGCCTGTTCTGGTGGGAGAAAGCCAGCCAGTTACGGTTAGAGTAGCTTTGATTTCTCTCGATCTCGAGCTAAGAAAGAACTCAACGCGCGCTCTGTTACCAACAAGCTCCGTTTACGGAGCGCGCAATTAATAGTACGCGCGGAGTCAACTCCGCTTGTTGGCAGCAAGCTCCGGCTTTCGCCGGAACGCGCTAGCCTACACTTGCTGCTTGCTCGTTAGCGCTTTCCGTTTTCTCGCTTGGTTTGACCCGTAGTCTCTAAACAAAAAGAAAACGCTTTTCAAGTGTCCAAGTGTGGAAGCTAAGTGCCTATCCTAGGCATTATGACTCACTATTTCAATAAAAGACCGGTGACATCTGATTCTTGTCCCTAGTCTATGCTTACCTGCCCGAGGTAAGAACGGGGAAATGAAACTCATGGGAGGGAATCCCGTAAAAGTACCGCCCCTGCTTCCTCTTATAGGCCGGATTCCTCCAAGGGGTCGAACCGAGGGAAAAGCAAGTTCAAAGCAGCCAGTGACTATAGAATCTCTGGATACTCTACCCGAAACCTATGCTCTCTCGTTCGTCAGCCGGTCTTAGCTAGCTATATGGCGCTCAATCCTCTATCTCAAGGCCACTATTCGCGGGTCAAACTCCGCGGAAGGCATATTTTCTAGGCGGTACTCCTCTAGTTGTCACTCTTCCCTGACTCCTCTTCTTTTCTTCTAACTAAGCTGATGTAGAGTCTGAAACTTTCAAGTCTTGATGCTTTCCCCAGCCTTCTTTCATTCCGGTCAAAGTTGGATTATCGGTTAAGGTCGAAGAAAGCCCTTTCGGTGCCCCCTCAAGAGAGAGAAAGGACTGACGGCCCACTTGTCGCATAGGAAAGAAGAAACTTTTCATCAATGCCGTCGAAATCGATCGAGTATTTCGGAATCTACAGAAAAAACAAAGTGAACGGTCCGTGCGTCGAGTGTAGTACCCATCCTCTATCTATACCTTGATTTTT
Source organism: Costus lasius (assembly GCA_027563935.2). NCBI lineage: Eukaryota > Viridiplantae > Streptophyta > Magnoliopsida > Zingiberales > Costaceae > Costus > Costus lasius. The sequence continues at coordinate 130,818,075 of CM050450.1, read as the reverse complement.
TGGATCATGGGTGGCCTGAAAATATTTGAAAATCCGGGAAGGTGCACGCGAATGCTGTAATGTGGGAGGGCAGCCTATCCGTATCCCTTCGCATGGTCGTTCTATCGCGAAGTTGGCAGCGGGAGTGGGAAAGAGCGAGAGCTCGGCTGCGAGTATCTCCCTTTCAGTGACCTGGGACAGGAGACTCTTTTCTGAGTTTGCCTTGTTGGCATGCTCCGTGGTCATAGCGCCTTTGATTGCAATGAAATTTTCACCCGTCTCCCTGTCAGCGCAGCTCTTTTTGGAATGGTACGAGCAGACCACTTAAGCAGATACCCAGACTTCCGAACCACCAAGCAAGGTGGTTGTATAGGCGGAATAGAGTATCTGTCATCGGAATCAGAACAACAGATCAGCTTTAATTTAAAGAGAAAGCAAGCCATTTCGTATAAGAATTTTACGCCAGCCAGCAAAGCAACTCATGCACCTGGAGCGAGCCACCTGGCGAACGAAGACTCTCTCATTTAGTCTGTGAATAAATTATCCTCTCATGTTCTACCGAACTGAACTAATCAGACTTTCTCATTTAGAAAGAATGGCGAAAGAGGCCTCCTTGCATTGCCCAACTAGAGCGAAAAGCCTTATTGCGTTGCGGCATTAATTGCTTTAGGCAACTATACTAGGGATTCGTGGACCTGGACCCATTCGTCAAAAACCCTAAGTAGCTATGGGGTCTTGATGTACTTGGAACAGAGACCGCTTACCGCCATTATTAGAGAAAGGGGGGGTATGGCGGTTAAGAATAAGAGAAAGGAACGTTGATAGCATGAGATCCTCGCTTCGGTTCCGGGCGTCATAGGGCCATATCCGTTGACGCCGACAAATCTGATCAATCCGCACAAGTATGCCCACGGAGCGGTAGCTCGAGAGCAAAGTGAGTTCTCGACTGCATGACTTTTTTCATACCAAAAGCTCTATGTGGGTTAAGAAGTGCTCATGCTTAGAGAACGACTCTTTATAGTATCTCATTTCTGGTAGCAGTACTTATTTTGTTTCGATAGCAGCGCACCTGACCCATCAAATATAGGTTGTCCTGATCCATATGATGTTAGCACCCTCCCTATAATGTAGTCCGTCCACCCGAGAATAGAATAAAGAAGCCCCGTATCTAATCTATAAGCATTTGATTCAACCCTTCCTTTCGCCACGGGTTTGAGGGATGCCGAAAAGATGGCCGAGCGTATTCTCAAGCAGTTCAAGTCTCATCGTTGGCAAGTCTCATCCCTTGGGTACGAAGGAACTAGGCTCTTTTTCGATGATGATTGGCTTTTGGCCACGTCAGTGTTGGCTTTTTATAGTACTCTCGTACTAGGCTAGGCTTTTACTTTCTTGCAGTTCTCCCCTTCACATCTATCTCTAAAACAACAAAAAGGCTAAACAAGACGAACAAATTTTGTATAGAAAGAAGGATGTGTCGGGTTTGGATCGAAATATCATCCCTTCAAACTGGGGCAGGAATATGAGACTTGTTCTGCTTCGATAGAGGCACTGTAAGTGGAATAACAATCATTCGGCTTCCTTCCAAAGCTTCAGATGGCACAGCTACCGCACTACGTTCCGTTGATTGATGGGAGTATAGAACAACCAGCACAAGAGACAGTAAAGAAGCTCAGCTGCCAGAGTAGAGTGGATCCTATCCCGTATTTACCAGCGAAAAATGGGTCCGGGATAAAACGGAGGCGCCGAGATATGACCAAAGGCCTTGTCACGAGCTGGACTCGAACCAGCGCTTTCCAGATGGGTGGTCTGGATTTCTTCCATTCTATGCTGATCGTGACTTTGGTAACCCAGTTCGCCCTGTTACAGACTACATCTGGGGGGCTTGTATCCTTCTTGAGTCCCCTTTCCTTTGACCAGACGTTCATATTCGCCTGCGTTGAGTTGAGGAGGTGAGCTAATTGGCTTTCCAGGCTTCGGATACGAGCAAAGAGCTCGTTCTCCAATGAGGAGTTTTGGGCACGAAACCTCTCAAGAGCCGTCGGCTCGGGCCCTCAAACTTGTCTTTCATTGGAGCTGGTCACTCGAATGTGTGTTTTGTTCGACTGGTACCTCGACCTCATTGGAGCTTTGACTCGACTCTCCGCTGCTTTCGAAAGACGAGACGGACTTGATTAGATCGAGGATCTGCCATGAGTCGACAAATCCGCCTAAGAACTTGTGGACAGAAGAAACAAATGCAAGAAAAAGCCGACAAATCGGCGACAAGATTAACACAATCATAATACGAAAAAAAATCCGAACCAATGTGAATTTTCTGTTTTTCAACAGGTGCGCCAATCACTACAATTTTTTTGTCAATTTTCAAACATTTTACACCCCCGCAATCATTTTTTTCTCAATTAGACTCCGTTCATTATTTGAAGAGCTTCCTATGCTTGAATAAACCACACGGTTTTCTTTCTTCTCTTGAATCACAACGATTCTGTTTTGTTCAAGAATCACTGTTTTCGTGATCGAATGACGAAATAGATATACGAACTGTATGGGATCATTCGCTGGAATGGGATAAGTGATGATTTTATAGGATCTCAATGGGATCGTAGAATCAACTAAGGATGCTATAGGTATTTGTGATCGATCAGCTTCCAGTATGACCGAAGACTTTCTATCTGCATCCAGAATAACGACACAATCAGGTTGTTGGTTCGACCCTAAATGGATCTGATTCTTTCTCGAACGGATTTTTTTCGGACTTGAACAAGAATTGGTCAAAAAAGCCCCGATCCTCCAACGTTCCTCTCTCTTATAATTGATACAGCTCGCCATTTCTTCCATGATCTCATATAACAATAGTTGATTGGTTTTTAAAAGGAAGGAACGGCCTTTTTGACGAATGGGGGATCCTATAAAATTCAAAGCGTTTCGTAAACAAATCAGTGTCTTGTCTGAATCGAGAATAGCAATTCCATTTCTGGAACCACAGATATAGACTTTGAAATGGTGAGCAGCTACCCGACGGCCGAGATGTGCGTTCGTACGCAGTAATTTTTGACAAACAATATCATGGATTGTCATTTTTGGTTTTCCTTTCTCGAGATAGAGGTGGTAAGTTATATAATATCATAGGTTTGCTGCTGATCCTCTAACCACTCAGAGTCAGGGTCAACATCAAAGGTGGTCTAGCACTCAATGCCAACAGACGGAGAAAGCAGACGCGGCTCCTGGCTCAAAAAGAGGTGTCTACCTACCCACCTATCCACATTGGAAGGAGAATCAGGTTCACAGCACAAAGGGAGTAGTGAAGCATATAAGAGTGGAACGAAAAGGTCTAAGCGAAGACACGAGCAAGTCTTTCGTTCAGAGTCATGCCATCTGAGTCACCAGAACCCAATTGTAGTGGAAGGTTTTGGCCATACTCAACTCAACGCAGAATGATTGAATGCATGACTATAGCTCTGTGGGTGAAAACACTTCCATTGGTAGCCTTCGACAAGAAAACGAATCGATCCAGCCTATGTTCTTCTTGTAAGAGAGAGGTACGTTGACTGATGGACGACTCCGCTTGATGTGCTGCTTGCTTCTTGCTCGAGATATTGACTGGCCTGATTGGACCGCTCTGCCTACTGGGCCTGGCTACCCCGCAACTTACCGCTTCAAAGCCCTATCCTTGGCTACTTGACTTTGACTCAGCTATTCCACAGTCCTTGGAAAGCTAGTCTGCTGGTTCTGAACCAGAATCCCGTCTAGTGATCACAGAACCAAAGGCTCTTCCTGATGTGAGATTGACTGGTATGAAAGTAGCTAGGGAGGGAGGAGGGCAGTAAAGACTAGCACCGGATTCGTTCAAAGAGAAAGATCGGATTCTATACCAGCCCTTTCTCTCCATCTCTGAAGGAGAGCCTTCACGCCCTTGGCAACGAAATCAGGCTAGTCTTGTACTCAGAGTCACGAATAACGGATATGCCTGACTTGCTCCGAACAAAAACTCCCTACATTGTCACAAAAGCGTATGAAAGCGGATACTACCGTTTGGCAACAATTGACGGGGAATGTTTTACCTTATTAATAAATGGAAAATGGCTCCGACCGTTCTACTGCTAACTGCATGTATCCAAAGGCTCGTTTTGTGTTCTTTGACTTATCCTTTGAATTCCGTTCTTTCGACGTTCTTTATCTTTTACATGTTGTGAACCTTTTTGTTATATGTGAATTTCGTTTCCTTATGATGATTTTATATCGCATGTGCTTTTCACGGGTCTTTCTTGAAATGCAATGTTCAGGAAAAAGTCAACACAGGGAAAACTAGAATGAATGCATGACAAAATAGTTGGCTCCAAACTCAGTCACGTGAATGTACAAAACAAAGCCGTTCAACGGAACGACCCTTTTTCCTTTCATCCTTCCCTGGCACATCGTCACTTGGCTGAACTGTCGACTCTCCCTTAGTACTTAGTATAGGAAAGCGTGACTTCCCGGCTCTCAGGCTGAACTTCCCACTCCCCCGAGAGAAGTACGAAGCTTTCAAAAAATCTCTCTCTCCATCAATCATATCCCAAGGCCCCTTTCTTGTCTGCTGCATGGGAGTCTTCTCTTCCTTCTACCCCGTGGTTACACTTTAGCCAGTGGTCCTTTCTATCACTTCCATAGGAGAGAGCCCCACTTTTTGAGGTTGATGCCGGCCACTCACACCTTTCAGGCCAGCTTGCGCCCGTCCCCTTTAGTTGGTTGAGCACAGCTATCGCTTCCGTCCCTCTCAGCTATCGCGTAGAATCTTCCCTCTTGGTTGATGAAAGAAAGGAGCAAGAGCGGCAAGCCAAGCAGTAATGGGCTAAGAGTTCCAGTTGTTCGCAGGAGGATAGGTGGCGGCAGGCGGTTACGGGAAGCAGTTGAATCTATCATCATTGCCCGCTTACCGTGACGAAAGAAAGACGGACTCTCTCTTGGAAAGCCTAGAAGCAAAGCGACTCTCTAAGCCACCCTTTTTCCCAAGTGCGCCGACCCACCTTGTGTCTTTGTATTTCCCTAAGCCAACTTATACAAAAAAGAATGAAGCAAGGAGTTTTTTTTCTTTTCAAAGCAGTCTTACCGTAACCACTACCGGAACTGGTACTGGCTTCCTATGACAGAAGGTAATCGTCTAGCTTACTTCTTTTCCTTTCTACAAAGAGTCAGGAATTTTTGCTTTGCCCTTCTACTTGCCATACTGACTAACCGCGGTATTCGAACTGTAGGCTTGACTAACTGCACCGCTCCGTGGGCTTTGATATCCCTCGACCTGTTACCGCTACTGGCTCCCGGAACTACCGTCCAACCAAAGTGGAAGGCGAAAAGCGACTGATTTTATTTACTAGAAAAGCCGGCAACAAAGCAAGGAGTTTCTACGACTACTTGCCCTATCTCTTAAAGCTTCACTAGCGAAAACAGTTTATGGTGACTTAAACATTTCTACGACCAACCGAGAGTCCCTGTGCTATGGCTCACACCCGGAATAAGGTTTTTTTCCTGATCTGCTTTAGCCGTTTAAAGCCTTGTTGAGCTTTAAAGTACTTATTGCAACTGTAATTGCGGTCACAGAAAGAAGAAACTTATCTTTGACTTCTGAACTGAACTTTCCAACTTGTTGGGAGTAGGGGCTTTCACTGGAACTGAAACTCTATCTTCTGTTCAACTCGGCTTCCTTAACTTAAAGACTTTGAAGGTTTGTAGGGGGCTTTCCACTCGCGCTACCCGAAAGAAACTAGAAGTAACCTTTTCTCTAAGCTAAGCCTATAAGAAACTGGAACAAAGAAAGAACAAGGCTTTCATCCAAGGTGCCAGCACAAGCACACTCAGAGATTGATTTCTCTTAGCCGCTAAAAGTGATCCGTTCTCCACTTGCCACTGTAACCGTCAATACTCTATCTTAAAAGCTGCCTTCTTTTTTATCAGAGAATTCCGCCTAGAGAAAAGAATAAGTAAAATTAACAGAGAAAGGAATGAGCAACCGGTTCAAACCGGAACGCGCCAGAATGCAAGTGGAGGTTCAAACCGGAACGCGCAATTCACTCCGTAAACGGAGCTTGTTGATAACGGAGCGCGCGTTGAGTTCTTTCTTACAAACAGAAGACGGATCTCAGGCATTTCTTTCTTATGCGGTAAAGACAGAGTCACTGAAGGTATCTGAGGAAGGGAGAGCGACCGAGTCAGTAACCAGTCCGAACAGGCTATCTTCAAAAAACATATATGTCTAGTCGTCCCAAAAAGCGGTAGCGAAGGGGCTGGTAAGACGAGCGAGAGCGGTCACTACTGTGAGTGATGAAAGGCGTGCCGGTTAGTGAAACGTTCCTTTCTCTTAATTAATTAGCAAGTTGTCAAACTAATTGAAACCTGGTTCCATCAACCTAATCCAGAGATGGAACGTAGAGCAACCCAATCAAAGATAGCCGGTGAGACCTACTCCTACTCTCCGGCTTGTTTGGGGAGAGAAGCAGACGCGGATCTCCCGGCAGAAACGGACAGGCATGAATGAGACATCTACATTTTGTTTGCCCAGGGGGCTTACGGAGGCATTCAACTTGACGGGGAGGGACTGAAAAGGCTAAAGCTAAAGCAGCAGGAGATGGATGGAGCGATCAACCACTAGAAGGTTCTTCTCGGCTAGGGAGAAAGGAATAATAATCCGATCTATTTAGAAAGTTCGGGTAGCTATGATAGAAAGAAATCGATTGGTTCGCCATGGAAGATAGGCCGGAAAAAGAGAAAATCCTTCCCCAGGGCAGGTTATAATAAGGAAGATCGGCGATCGGTAGTTTCACTAACGGGTACATAATTCCCTCCCTCGGAAGTAGCATACTCATTCTCCGCATCGGAAGATAAGTAGGAAAAGCATGTTTCCCCCGCTTGGGAACAGAGCACTTATACTCATTCTCCGCATCGGAAGATAAGTAGTTGTTGAAAGATACTCATTCTGCTAATTACTTATCAGACGGGAGGATCGTTTACTGTATTCCATTTTGACTCGATATGCGGCTTTGGCTTCTATTCCCGAAATCTGATCTGACGCCAAGGCCCGTCCCGGACTCTTTTATTGAATTCAGTCTCTTTCCGGTTCTTCGATCTTTATGGGCGAACCAAGCGAGAAAACGGAAAGCGCTAACGCTTTATTATTATAAAAGTTTATTAAAGGTAAGTCGAAATTAAATAAGTTAAATAAGTAAGCTTGATTATTAAATAAAATTGTTAAATAAGTAAGCTTGATTATTTGAAAGTGAAAGTGAAATAACTTTCTTATTATCAAAGTTCAAGTAGAGCTTGTTGCTTGTTGCTTGTCAGGAATCTCGCTAACGCGCTCCGGAAAAAGAAACGGAGTTTACTAACGCGCGCGTTTCACTCCAACAAGCAGAGTTTACGGAGCGCGTTAGCTAGCGCGTCAGGTTGTTCGGTTCCACCCTCCTGAACTGCTCAGCATATCGCGCACAGAAGCATCCTTGCTTAGCTTATTATTGTAACGTACCTCTCTCTTATTTCATCACTTAGATGGATTGAACGATGCTTTGACCCCTGATTATGTACTTAAGTTTGGTGTTTTTGGAGTAGTTATTTTTTATTAAGCTTTTTTCCAGTATCTTAGTTTTTGGCTCGAGAGGAGCTTCCCGTAGTGGGATCGCTGGCCCTTGGGTGGGACCGGCTTATTGGCTTAATGCTCTCGTTCGTTCTCTCACGCGTCCGATAAGGATAGGGATCGCCGCTCGTGTCTTACTGGACGTTTCGTAGCCCACTTTTTTTAAGAAAAAAGCCAGGCTTGAATGAGAGAAAACGGATGGCTAGCGATGTATCATATGTCAGTGAACATGACGGCAAGGCCAGGTAGGCGAACATTCTTCTTGCTTTGTCTTTTATAGGCTTTACATAGGTGTAGTACGGTTGAGTGTAACCGCCGTTTCTGGTATGAATTTGGATCCTGATATTTTGAGCACTGATGGAGGGTGGATGGTACTACCCCATTCTGATGAATCCAAGGTCGACCCAAACCAATGGGAGGTATCCGCATCAATCACGTAAAACTTAACTCTAGTGAACCAATCTCCCAACTTCAGTGTCAGCCGTATGGTTCCCATCGCTTCTTGGCCCCTTTGATTAAACCCCTGAATGAACAAAATAAGTGAGAGGTACGTGATCACGAGGTTGATGTCCAACCTTCCTCAGGGTTCGTAAAGGTCAGAGGTTCACCGCTGAACCTGGATCGACTAGAATACGCTTTACAGGCTTCCTGTTAAGGATTCCTTCAAGGTACAACGGGCGGTTGTGCTCATTGGAATCCAGTAAGAAATCATCTTCTTCAAAGGAAATGGTATCCACTGAATAAGCGGCTCGTCCCACAACGTGGATCTCCGCAGCATGAGCCTCGTACAGTTCAGGATTCTGTAAAGCCTTGATGAGGGATTCCCTTATATCCTTGGAGAGCATTAAAGCGTCATACACACTGAGGAGAGCCGGGATCCGTCTTAAATGAGAGACAACATTATAATCGACGGGTTTCGGCTCCTTTGGCAAGCTTGATGGAGGTGGAATTGGCTTAGGCAACGGTCACAGGGGCTGCTCATTTGCAACCTATATTGCTTTCCCTTTATCTTTCTTCTGATGCGGCTCGGGTAACCGCTTCCCATCTCGTAGCTTCATTTCATCAACCTCCTGTTTAACAGGTTTAGAAAGCAGGTCGGGGATCTGACCATGTATTATAAGAGAGAGGAACGTTCAACATTGCTGCTTCATTAGCAAACAAGAGGGGTTCGTCATCGCTATCACCCAACTCATGTGCTGCCGTGTCTAATTCTGAGGACGCTCCTTCATAGGTGGTAATGTGGCAGGCGGAATACTGGGGGTGGAGGTCCCGGTTCAACAAAAAGGTGTTACTTGGGGAACCAGAGGGACTGCGTAAAAGCGTTCTTGCCACAGATTGTCGAGGGTAAACTGAAACTACCCGGCATGGAGCTACCTGAACAGGCTGTTCCCAGACCAGTATATACGAGAGAGGTACGTCTTCTTGATTGACCGAACATGGTTCTTTCTGCCTCCAGCCTTTTGGCATAAAATCATCCAGGACAACCTCATGCGGCTCCCCTTGCTCGTATTCTTCAAATTCCTCCAACCATTTGTAGTACTCTTCCATGTATTGGAGGTATTCCTCGTAGGTCATCACCTTGCCGGCTGTTTGTTTGAGTGGTTGGGCTGGGATGGTCTTTCTAGGCTTCTTCTTGGAAACCTTTTTCTTCTTATGAATGAGAGCTGGAGCAGGAATAGTGATCCGCTTTTGGAACTTCCGAGATAGCCCGGGAAAAGGGGACATCGGTTGACTTTGTCGGCTTCTTCCTCGAAACCGTTATCCATCCCTTATCTATGTCTGAATCGGTATCAGAGTCAGTGCCAGACAGAGAATCTGCCCCCTGCTTCCGACCGTCATCACCTTCCCAATCTTCGGTGGTGGAGGTTGCCGCATCCATGGTAATGACATTGGCAGTTTGCACTGGAGAATCTTGCTGACATCCTGGGGAAAGTGCAAATAGTTCTGAATCGCCTTTTCCAGCCATTCTTTGAAGGGATAATCATCCTCTATGGTATGTCCCAGATGGCGATGGTAGGGGCAATAGTTTGGTTCATTCACCTTGTCTACCTCATCGGGCTTGGTCGGATTCGGCAAAGCTAAGAAACTTAGCCTGGTTACTTCAACGTTCCTTTCTCTTATATTTTTACCTTTTCTCTTTTGAAGGAGTAGGTCTTATTCTTGAATTCCTCCAGAGAAATTGATCCTTTCCTTCGTTGCTCAGCCCCAATAAAAATGGGTTTTGCGTGCGTCTGAAGAGGAAGCCTGGGCAGGTTCTGCGGCATACGCCGTTTGTGTTTTAGATGAAGAACCTTTCGTCCGTCTCCTGACGGTAGCAGCAGTAGACTCTTATTCTTATCAGGCTCACACCAACCCAGCAAGGAAACGGAGAGCGTGCTAACGCGCTCCGGCTTTCGAGCCTACGCTTGTTGGGTTGGACTGGTAATAAAGTTCTGTTGAGACAGCAGCATCCTACAGATCTTGAAAAGTCTTGAGCGGTTGCGCGTGTATTTGCATTGTGATCCACGAGTGCATACCATTCAGGCATATTTTCACCTCTTGAGCTTGATCTAACTTCTGAGAGCAATTTCTCGCCAACGCCCTCCACCGGTTTATATATTGCTCAACCGTAGAATCTTGATTTTGCTTGATAGCAGATAGTTCCTGAACTGAAATTTTCCTATTATTTCATCCCTAACTTAAGATGCTTACTTTCAAAAGCACTTTCTTTTGTGTAAAATGACTGATTTTCAAAGGAGCTTGTCTGCCGCTCTTGATCCTAGCCGTCTTTGACCTTATCCTCTCCCCATATTATGAGAGGCCAATTCCAATTATCTTGAATTAGTGGTTTAGAGCTTTCTATTTTCTTTCTTGCGGAGAGGGAAGAAATGACACCTGGGAGAGGGAAGCGAAAAATAGAGCTGGTCTGGCATAAAATCATTTGAATAATCATAGTTTTTAGTTCGAATAGAACTGAACTAGTTTCGTAGCCAAGAGAATGGAAAGCAGAATTCATTGGCATTCTGTGGCAGAAAAGAGGTAGACTCGCCATATCTGGCTTACCAATGAATTGAAAAAAGGCTCTTACCACACGGGGTAGGCGTTAGCAACCTAAACCTTAAACACTTTTTCTGACATCCTTTGCCATGGATGGAAAGAAAGGAGTGGAGTGCTAGCTCTTGTGCTTGCCTTGAAGGAGTCATTATCTTTGAACGAATCCGATTTGAAGCACTAAGCCGTCTTTGAAGCTCCTAGCGCGTTCCGTCATTCGAAAGAAATTCTCCTAACGCGCTCCAGAACGGAGGAACGTGAAAATAGGTTTTTCGGCCAGTCCTGAGCTACCGACAGGCAGGTCAGTGGAAAGCAGGCAGTCCACTACCCGTGACGCTCAGATTGGACAGGTAGCTAACCCATCTAACTGGTGACGCTCCGGGAAGGCAAGGGATAGGAATAGCTCGGCTGTCAGATAGGCAAGTAACCAGTCTAATAGCAAGAATACAGATCGGTAAGCCATGCAAGCAAGAGATTCAATAGGGACAAGCAATACCTGAAACTCTAGAACAAGACAAGTGTATTGCTAGAGACAGGAAACTAGTACAAGTAATAGCAAGCAGACAAGTACCGTAGATAGGATAAGTATCAAACCTAGCATACAAGATAGAGCTAGGCCTATACATGGCTTGTTAATGGATCTCCTAGTTCGGGTTTTCAAAGCTGGGACTGGTGCATTAAGAAACAAGCAGTAACAGCCTCACCTGGCTCAAAAGCGGAACGAAAGCATGATGCAATGGAAGGTTCAGTCAAAAGCATTTACCACGCACTCAATTCAATGATCAAACAACAAGACGAATCTCTTTCTATATGCAATTTCGATATATAGCCAGCTCGTCTCGTACTTCATCTTCATTCCGGCTTGTGAACTTATCTTTGGCTCGTGGGTTTGATTCGTGAATCCCAAGCCCAGGGAAGGAGTAGAACGGCTAGCTCCTCGCTCCTGTCGATCGGTCAGGGTATCAAGAGATTTTGATTTCGGGGAAGGGAAGATAACTGCAACTACAGCTGGTATCTTCGGAAATGGCCGGATTAGCAGGAGGAAGGTTTTTTACTTGACTGAAACAAAGGCCGTTAAGGCTCAAATTGCCATGGATCGCGATTCAAAAGAGGTTGGGCTTTCCCCTTCAGTGAAAATGCAATACCATATTCCCACTTAAAAACCAACTGATCCGCATTCTATCTTCGCTCTCAACTATTCACATAGTAGATGGAGTATGACTCTGCTGGTCCAACCGTTCCAAACAGGCCTTCCTACCGTCCCTTGACTAGATGCGAGTGATGTGATCTTTTTGTATAGCAAGAACTATAGGGTGGCGTGGGTGGAATAGCCACCAAGTCGAGCTAACCGAAATGGGCTAGCAAGCAGGGTTTATTCCGAACAAGACTCTAAAATCAAGATGCTACTATGCCAATTCCTATATCTTTCCATATTCCCTATAGGGCTATACCATTCCCTCTCTTTTCTTCCCACTCCCTCACCGGGTTCCCTCTGTAAAGATCTTTTCCTGCCCACGGAGCGGTTAGCTCTACTAGCCTGCCTGGTCTACGCCTATCCAAATTGAGCATTGTGTCTCGATGGCCATTTTTCTTTAGGTTGAGTAAGAAGCTATATCTCCATTGGCCCATCAGACGTCTTCAGGCCCCTTTCTCTTCAGCAACAAGTCCAGGCCCTATCATGTTAGTAACCTTCATATGCAGTTAAATGCGTGCTTTTCGGCTTCTACATGCGCCCCTCCCAATCGCCCTTGTTTTAGCGTTCTCCCGCCGCAAATGCTCTCTCTTCGTTCTGAGCTCAAGTGCTAATAATGGTTTGAGGTCTAGTCCACTTGTGCCCGCCTAGCCGCGAGCACCTTTAGTAATAAGAGTCACAAGCCCAGTTCAGGCTATCTCCATAGTAGTTGTTTACTTATCAAATATAAGAGAGAGGTACGTTACCAAATCCTCATCGGAGACCCTGGGAACTTCTTCCAGTTAGGATGCCGGCCGAGCTGGGCAGAGCGATTGGATTGATGCTTTTCGATTTTGAGATAGTGGTTCAAGGAATGATTCCGAAGCGGAGGGCTATGCCGCTTGGAGGGCATATCCGCTGTGCGCGAAGAGTGCTTTTCCTTCCCCTGGCCCTACTTTCCAACTGCCCTAGAAAGAGCTTATACGGATGTGGATGTTGATGATGTGATCTGCCTTCAAAGCGTCGATAGCAGCCTAAGAGCTTATTCGAGAACAAGGCATGATAATCGCCTGAAAGTCTGAATTCTCAAAAGAGAAGTCCGTTTAATCCAGTGAGGGGGGCCTTTCAAAATGCGTATGTAAGACCCAACTTTCTAGCCTGTCAAATTTGAATTTGCGATGGGCTGCCCAATGAAAGGGCCTAGAACAACCAAACTCGGGCACAAGTATGGAATCCACTCGATTGTACCCTTTAATCTCATCCTCGGGGTTTAAGTTCCTTCAGCTTCAGCTTTAACAGATGACTTCATCAAATTTCCAGAAGAAGAAAATTATTGCTACCTCCACTTTCACAAGGCAATACATTGATCCCTCATCAGAGTCTACCACCTCTGGGGAAGATGTTGTTCTTGTCCCAAGTTCATCAAACATCCACACCAACTTACAAGAGGGAGGTCCCACTATGTCAGAAAACCAAGCCATCCTGGTCCTCTTCAGAAGTTTGTGCTTCATCACAGCAATAAAATATGATGATGTATGAGGAATCGGAATTGGTCGAGGCCTATGCGGTGGAAACCGATGATGAAGGTTTCAACGTTCCTCTCTCTTAGTTTACCCCACGAACTAGAAGAAGGCGGACAGGCAACTGTTGATGAACTAATAGAAAGAAAGATGGGTGAACAATCAGAAGTCCGGCCCATTTTCATCAGTGCTCCATTATCATCAGATGAAAGAGAAGCTTACAAACAATTCCTACTGGAATACAAAGATTGCTTCGCTTGGACATACAAGGAAATGCCCGGGCTACTGCCTATAATACTTTCAAGAATAGGCCTTAAGTCATTGATGAAAGTCCAGGGAGCGAAGACAAACTCTATTCGGTTACTGATTTTCATACTTTCAAGAATAGGCCTTAAGTCATTGATGAAAGTCCAGGGAGCGAAGACAAACTCTATTCGGTTACTGATTTTCATACCGCATCGTTTAGCAAGCACTGACTGCCTTGACCTTAGGCATACAAAGGAAGAGAATACAAGGCAAGGATGGGAAAAATGAAAGAAAGAAATCCTTTTTCTTGTGTCGATAAGAAGAATGGTGTTTTCTTTGGTGACATAACCAAACTGAAACGCGAGGCGACGATCCGGGGAACCATGACCGGCACAGGATCTTTGCAACCGCAGGGAGACGCTTTTGTCACTCGCGTTGAGGTCAGAAAAGAGGCGCAGTACGGGAAGCTTTTTATAGCAGGCGGGTCATAAGTCCTTTTCTTATTAAGTGAAGGCAGGGTTGTTTAGAGAAATTCTTCCATATAGCGAGCGATAGGCACTCCAATGAAGAATCTATCGTTCATGTGATGAAACATGGGTTATAGCGAAGAATTCTTGCTAACGAAAGGACGTCACTGAAAAGAACTAAACTCGTTAAGAATCTATCCGCTTCCAGTTAACGCATTTCATCTGCCCCTGAATCGTGCCTAGCTTCGGTTCCCCTTCTTGTCAATTGGGAAGTTAAGTAAAGGAAAGCAAGTAAGCCTGCGATTGGAAAGCTAGCCATGAGTAAATGTTCTAAGCCCTATTCATGTGCATTCGATTCCGAAAGACCAGATTCAATAGCACCGGCTAAGACCTAGAGCAGCGTAGAATAGAACTCTAACAACACATCCCATCTCGAGTTCTAAACTCCATTCTCATGTCCCCAACCTATTTTGACACGACTTCTTCTTTCAAAGAGCCCATTCGTTGCATTCCGCTAGCTCATATTTTCACCTGTTTCTAAAGTCTACACATGACCTCATTCTCTCTTCGAGACTGATTTCGGGCTAAGGCTTCCTACTACTGATGCTACTTTGAAATTGATGTCGGCATTGCGCACTAGCTATTCTGATGCCATATAGGAAATGAAACCTCCTCCTGCCTGAGCTTTCCGATCAACCAATCCCATCTTTCAGGGACATCTCTTAGGTAGGGATTGAAGATTAGTCGAATAAGCCCCTCCCCAACTGCAAGACCAGAGGCTACTGCCTTACATGAACTAGTTGCGAGACCGGCGAGGGCAATAAAGAGAGCGAGCCAAACGGTCCCCGCAGAAAAATGGGAAATCTGTCCGGCTTTCAAGCAAGTCTTCGTTTGTTGCTTCCGATGCATTAGTCATCCCAGCCTGATAGACATGCCTAAAATTGCCCAACGGCGAGCTGCGGCGGAAATATCAGGGAAAGAAGAGGATTCTTGGGAAGGATAGAGTATATCAGCAGGTTCATCGCACAGCTCACTCCGCGAGCCCATTTGAGTTTTGAGGCGGCCTATTACCTATATGCGATGCGTTCGCTCGGGGATTGACCCCTCGCTACACTTTTCTCGTAGAATAGAATAACCGCATCTCCAAATAGGTTAGGGCGGCAAAAAAGAAAAAACAAAAAACGAGAAAGAGAAGTTTGAGATATTGACCCGGTCCTGACTTTTTATAAAGTCTACGCACTTCTCTACACATCATAAGAGACGCAAGGCTGTGTTCTAAGGGATGCTTTAAGGTTGTAGATTCCCCAAAATCAGATGGTGACACAAGGTATGGAAAGGACTTTCCAACTTCTTGACTAACTATCCCACGGAGCGGTATGGAAGATAAGAGAACCAGAGAGGAGTTTCACTGTGAAAGTTGGAGAGGTTAGAAGGTACTCAACTAACAAGTAAGTAGAGGAGGGACACAGCTCGATCGACTAAGACAGAATGGGGAGGAACGAAAGTAGCTCGACCGAAAGGGAGAGGAAGGAAGAAGAGTCTGACACAAAGTTCGAAGAAAGAAACTCGACCGAAACAGAATCGGGATAAGAATCAGCAGAGTTCTTATCTGCTGATTCTGCTGAGGCAAGGATAAGCTCAACCTTTAGGAAGAGGTCTTTTGGTACTAACTAGACTAACAAGTCTAGGTATAGGTGGGAAGATTTTCAACTAAGAGATCCAAGATCAGGATATCCGGTTTTTTGGGAATGGTCATTTTCAAGGGAAGAAAGTACGCGAAAGTACTCGACGATCAGTCTTGGAGTTGAAAACAGAGTTAGGGCATAAACCCAAGAAAGCTATGTTAGACGCTAACAGAGGAATGACCTACGGATCGAAGGAATTTATTGTCACTTCTTTCATACTAAACGACAGAAGAAGAGGAAGACTCTCTGCTACTGAGCGAACCGAAGATGAGAGCGATCATCTACAGCGTGGACCTCGGAAGATCACAACCATTAATCACGCACTGGAGCCGAAGTCCACGTCATCAACCAGAGTTTTTGCCTGTCTCTTTAGCACAAGAGGATACAGGTGTACGAGCCTATAGAACAGATCCTGTTCAAGTAAGGTCGTGCCTCTTATTCTATCTGGCGAGCATTTAAACGTCAAGTAAGGCTGAGAAACAAGCAATATGGGATTAAAATCTAACCTGATATTTTGGGCCAGGCCAAGAACTCGCGGGCAAATCAGATCACGTATCCTTCACATGAGGAAATGTAACTCATTTAGGCCCATTAGAGTGAGCATACTGCATACAATGTGCGGTCAAGATCCAGTCAAATGGTATATTTGAAAATATTATATTTCATAGCACTACTTTTATCATTTGGATATATAAAGCTTGTGCATTTAACTATAACTGGCAACGGATAGGGTACCGGGATTTTACCCTAAACCCAAACCCGGGTCGGATATTTAAACAAGTACCTGATTAATTAAAAAACTAAATTATTTATTATATAAAATATATTTTAAAAATTAAAATAAATATATTTATATAATAATTATTTATGATTATTTTTATATTTTTAATAGTAATAAATATTAATATAATAGTTATGTTATTATTATTTATACTCTAATAATAAAAATTAATATTTATATATTTTTTTGAAATCGGGTATCGGGTACTAGGTACCCATGTCTTTAAACCCGAACTCGACCCGTTTTAGCTAATCGAGTACGCGAACCCAGCATAAACGGGTCGGGTCGGATCGAGTACCCGTCGGGTTTGGATGAAATTGCCACCCCTACATTTAACAGGTTTCATCCTTGGGCCACTAGTGTTGCCACAATTCCAACCGTCGGGGTTAGGTATCCGACTCAACCCAACTTATTTTATCACAGGCTTAGATACCCGATTAGCTAAATTAGATAAATTCGAGTTTAGGAATATGAGTACCCAGTACCCAATTATAGTAAAAAAATAAATATATTTTTTATTATTAGAATATAAATAATAATAAAATAACTATTATATAAATATTTATTACAATTTAAAATATAATAATAATAAAAATAAATATTATATAAATATATATATTATTTTAATTTTTAAAATATATTTTTTAAAAATAAAATAATAAATTATTTATTTTTTATTTAATTAAGTACCCGTTTAAATACCCGACCTGGGTTTGGGTCAGGTTCGGGTAGCACATTTAGCAATCGAGTTGGATTTAAATTTGAGATAAAAACACGGATACCCGATCCATTATCATCCCTAGTCATAGATCTCATTTACATACAAGATTTCTGGAGGAAAAAAAAGTATATATATGTTTTAAAATAATATGATTTTTTAAATTTAAATGATTAAGAATTTTAAATAAAACTATAATATTATCTCTACTTTTAATTTGGTAGTATCACGTACTTATAAATTCATGTTCAATTAGTAGAATTAATAATTTTATTAATTTTTAACTAAAAAATATTGATTTATCTGTCAGACAGTTGAAGCGCCATTCCACCCGCGGGCGAACCACGAAACGGAAGCGATCATCTACAACATTAATCCGCAGAGATCATAGCCGTTAATCACGCTATGACGATTCAGCCATAGCTCATCCACCAGATTTATTACCTGTCTTGTTCGCACAAGAGGATACAGGGGTACGAACCTATAGAACAGATCCTGTTCAAGTAAGGTCGTGCCTTCAATTGGATCAAGTAAGATTTTAAATCACGGAGAATACTGAAAACAGGGAATATGGGACTAAAATCATCCAAAACTCCTCGGGCCAATCTTATTTGATATTTTGGGCTACGCTCACCATTCACGGCCCAATCCAACCGCGTATCTTCTGTTGGAGGAAATGTAACTAATCTGCCTGCACCGATCAAATTGCGAATATAACGATCGAGTGATTACAATCCCGTGAATACGCTCAGCAATACAATCCGAACCTGAAAGCTCTAGCCAGTGTCGTGCATCAGAATATGCTGCTGCTGGCTTCAAGCTGGCTGTTGGTATCCTTGTGTCGTTGTTCGTTGTCGTGGTCTTTCTCAGTGGTATTGAGTTTGAGACAGTGTTTCCTAAACCTAGTTTAAGGATTGAATTTGAAGTCGGGATTGGAGTTGAGGTCCACGCCCCTTCAGAATATAAATCATGGGCATAGTAGAACCCATATTCACCAAAATTTTTATAGGAAGAAGAGGAAGAAGAGAAAGAAGAGGAAGGACGAAAGTCAACGAAGGAGGACTGCGCGAACACGAGGAAGCTGAGGTCCGCCTTGCGGTCGCTTTTCCGCGGCCTGCTGGCCTGCACTGCCACCGTCGACGTGGTGGATTGAGAGACTCGAGGATGGCGGCGCTCAATTAATTAAAGATCGATTTGGCGCAATTAAACATAAGAGTAACAGTAAATATCTTCTCTTTGTTGAGCTTGTTGCTTCGAATCCATCTCTATGTTAATAATTTTATAGTTTCAATGTGTCTATTTAGGATTTGTGTTTTCTCAAATAGTTCGTTTATGTAAAACAAAAAAAGCAGCTAGTAACGGCCCGTTTGTGATGGAAAGCTACTGTAGTAATAAAAAGCCGGGTAACTACCGAGAGATTTTATAGGCGGGCGGTCAGCTTAATTTTTTTCGGCGGGATCCCGTATTCACTATGTATCTGGGCGAATAAATTTTTATCATCTTAGATTAATAATATAAAGCATATAAATCCATTACTTAGCAATATATAACTATATGACACTATAAATTTATATGTTTAATATATTTTTTATTATAATTTCTACCATCTCATATAAATTTCTACTATATAAAAAAAAATATTTCAAGATCTCCATCATACTAGATGGATTTTGCTATTATCTACGCATGCAAAGCAGCCAAACACCCCCAAATGGGTTTCATCTCTCTAGTGCTGGTAGGGATGACAACGGGGCGGGTGGGGGAATGAGCTTTGCCATCCTCGACCCGACCCTGACTTCTCTATACTCATCCCTGAACCCGACCCCGAACCTGATAAGTTTAGAAAACCTATCCCCACAGATGACCCTCGGGGGAACCTGACTTGACTGACAATGACATGGGGAGGGAGAGGCGGAGCTGCTGGCGAGCAAGCGGCATGAGCAGCAAGTGGCGGCGAGCAGGTTGGGAGGGAAGGGAAAGGTCGCCTGCGTCGCCCACTCTTGCTGCTCTCGCTGTCTATGCCCAACGCCTCTCACATTGCTTGTTGCTCTCGCCACTGGCTTGCCTCTCGTGCTGCTTGCAACTAATGTCATCGCCAGCGTTCATGAGGAAGGGAGAGGGGAGGAAGATGGAGTAGTGGGGAAGAGAGGGAGAGGGGAGGAAGAGGCGAGAGAGAGGGGAGGATGAGTTCGTTGCAAGGAAGGAGGGGAGGAAGAGATGGCAGCGTAGATGAGAGGGAGAGAGGAGGAAGAGGTGGTTGGGAGAGAGGAAAAAAATGATAGAAATAGGATTTTTTTTCTTTATAAATACGGGATATTTTTATCTTTTTCAATAGTCGGGGGTGGGTTCGGGATGGATATCTGAATTCTCATATTCAACCCCGATCCGATCTTACCGAGTCAGGTTTTACCCGAACCTAATTCGAGACCTAGTTAACTGGAGTTTTCTGTATTGATTTAGAATCGAGGTGGGTAGGATGAGCTTTATTGTCATCTCTAAGTGCTTGATTAGGAACTTAAAAAGTTGTGGATAAAGTCTTTTTCTATCAACAACATCAATGGCGTTGTGCTTGAATCTCATCATGACTAGAGGAAGCATAATAATGAGGTGGAGTAAAGGGGAGAAAGGTGATAAGAGGAGTATGCAAATTAATTAATCACATGTTCATGATCCAAGATCGGGGTGTGCAAATTTTTAATAATAATGATAAAGATAGTGATAATTAATTATTTTTTATTCAGATATTTAATTAGATATTTTTTATTTTGTGTAATAATTATTAAAAATATCGATATTACTAATTTTATACTAAATTTGAGTGAAAATAGATAATATTATTGATAATTTCTTGGTATGGAAATAGGTAAGACAACTAAAATTGGAAAAAATGTTAGTAAATTGTTAATATTATTGAATATGAGTGCAAGAAATCAATCCTTTACATCTAGTACACCAGGATTTTAAACAGCAAATAATGCACAAAAATAGCAATGTGGGACTAAAATTAATCACAAGTTAAATATTTCCCACAATTTTGTTTTTAAAAAAATTAGTATGTTATTAATGGTGCGGTTGAACTACAATTAATAAATAAAATTATTTCTATCTGTCATATAGCTTACTGTGATAAAAATAATTTGAAATTAAAAGAGGTTATACTCAAATGTATCTAAAAATTAATGTATTAATCAGAATATTATTTTAAAATTAAAATTAAAATTTTATAAAATATGTTTATTGCAATAAAAATAGTAAATACTAAACTCGGTTTAATGACCTATTTTCAATTTAAAAAATACTGTATCTGTCAGTAGGGCTGTGCATTCGGTACTTTGGTACCAGTACCGGTACCGAAAATTTGGTACCGAAGTACCGAATTTATTTTTTTGGTACCGGTACCGGTACCGAATACCGAAGTTTAGATCGGCACCAATACCGATTTCCCGAAATAAACTTCGGGAAAATCCCGAAATACCGAATCACCGTCAGCTCCAACTCTCAAAATGCATGCGAAATTGCGAATCACAATCGAAATCAAGTTCCAATTTCAATTCGAAGCTTCTTTTAATATTGACAACGTTGACTGCGGTCTGCGGCCTCGTTTCGAAAGCCGAAATCGCTTTCGAAGCCGCGTCCGTCTCACGAAAACGAATGCCTCCTGCGTTCGTTCTTCGCCGCCGGAGAAGAAGGGGGAGACTGGTGAGCTCATGGCGCGCAGCAAGTTCGGCGCCGTTGCACGCTGCTTGCTGATGAAACGAACGCGGAGGCGTTCGTCTCTATTTTCGTCGAGCACGCAGAACGGCAGAAGGAATGGAATCCGCTGGCGTTGTCTGCGTCGAGATCTGCGGCGGCGTCCTTGGCCTCTAATTCTACGAAGACGACGCAGCGAAGATGGAAGGCGAGCTGGCGTCCGTCTGCCCTTCCAAAACCGACGATGCTTGCATCTTTAAGAGGGGAGCAGCAGACGAGCGAAAAGGAGAGGGAACTTCGGGCGGCGACGAAGCACTCGACAGCGGCGAGCTTACCCTCTTCCGGCGACATCTCCTTCCCCTGCGTTTCCGGCGACGAGTTCTTCTCCTTCACCGTCCGGTTGACGTGACTCGGCGGCTGTGATCTCCGACGAAGCTGAAGGCTGAGGACTGAGCGGGTGTTGCTCAGTCCTGCCGCACGCCATCCACCCATCTTCCTCGGCAACGTCTCTGATGGACATAGTCGACGCCGACGAACGCAGGTGGCGTTCGCGTTCGTGCGAAGAGACGAGGCGGAAGAGTTTTCGAACGGCTCCAGGCGTTCAAAACGAGGTTCATGTTGACCAAGTCAACAAAATCCTTTCCCCTGACTTGAATCAAATTTGCAAAATCGGGATCAGCACACAGTTCCATTGCTGATGTGGACGGGCCATCCGGGCTGGGTACGACACTAGGGCCATCGGCAGCATCGGATAGGGCCCAATTTCACCCAGCTCGGTCCACGAGATATTTGGCATAAGTATAAAAAATTAATAAATATTTTTAATAAATTAATATAATCGGTACTTCGGGACCATAAAAAAATCCTGAAATTTTTTTATGGTCCCGGTACCGCAATCCCGATTTAAAAATCAGTACCGGTACCGAAGTACCGAAATTTTGGTACGGTACTTCGGTACTGGTACCGAATGCTCACCCCTATCTGTCAGACAGCTTCGGCGCCATCTCATCCGCAGGCGAACCGAAGATGAGAGCGATCATCTACAGGGTAGACCTCGAAAGATCATAACCGTTAATCACGCTCTGGAGCCGAGGCCCATGTCATCCACCAGAGTTTTTGCCTGTCTCTTTAGCACAAGAGGATACAGGTGCACGAGCCTATAGAACAGATCCTGTTCAAGTAAGGTCGTGCCTCTTATTCTATCTGGCGAACATTTAAACGTCAAGTAAGGCTGAGAAACAAGCAATATGGGATTAAAATCTAACCTGATATTTTGGGCCAGGCTAAGAACTCGCGGGCAAATCAGATCACGTATCCTTCACACGAGGAAATGTAACTCATTTAGGCCCATTAGAGTGAGCATACTGCATACAATGTGCGGTGAAGATCCAGCATATATATAAAGCTTGTGCATTTACCAGTTGCGTCCTTGGGCCACTAGTGTGAAGAAATGTCGGGTACAGATCTGGGTCCCTTAATTTGGGTGAAAATAATTTTTTTAAAATTTTTTTTCTAGAAATACTGTATACCTTATAAGTTATCTAATGGTATTAATATTAGGGTATTTTAGATCTTATACACATATAAAATATTCTATATAAAAATTAATGTTTTTATATAATAAATAATAGTTTGTCTTATATGTGATCTTGTATATGATATTTTATACCGTGTACACGATTTAAAATATCCCAATATTAGTACTATTGGATAGCTTATAAGGTATATAATATTTTTTTAAAAAATATTTTTTGCCCCAAATTAAAGGACCAGATCAAAATGTCTTGTACCCAGCTTAGGACATTTCTTCCACTAGTGTTGCCGCAATTTCAATCATCGAATTCGGGTATCCAACTTGACTCAACCTATTTTATCACGGGCTCAGATACCTGATTAGCTGAACAAAACAAGTTCAAATTTAGGGATATAGGTATCTAGTACCCGATTGTAATAAAAAATTAAAATATATTTTTTATTATTAGAATATAAATAAAAATAAAATAACTATTATATAAATATTTATTACTATTTAAAATATAATAATAATAAAAAAATAAATATTATATAAATATATATACTATTTTAATTTTTAAAATATATTTTATAAAAATAAAATAATAAATATTTTATTTTTTATTTAATCAGGAGTCCGTTTAAATACCCGACCCAGGTCAGGTTCGATTAGCACATTTAGCAATCGGGTCAGATTTAGATTTAGGATGAAAACATGGGTACTCGATTCGTTGTCACCTTTAGTCATGAATCTCATTTACATACAGATTTCTGGAGGAAAAAAAATTATATATCTTTTAAAATAATATGATTTTTTAAATTTAAATGAGTAAGAATTTTAAATAAAACTACAATATTATCTCTACTTTTAATTTGGTAGTATCACCGATCACGTACTTATAACTTTATCCGACCTCATTCATACCCACCCCATTACATAATTTGGACTTGACTTAGGTGTTTCTATACGCACTCAGTACCCAATTATTAAATTGTTCTAAAATATATATATATATAAAGTTCTAAAATATGATTTTATACATTATTTCATAATAAATGTATAATAATTAATTAATTTTTAATTTAAAAAATATTTTTTAAAATTGTGTATTTGAACTAGGTTTGAAAAACCTAATTAATACCTAGCTCGCTAGACACAAAACTATTATCTTATGTATATCTATATCAATTAATTAATAATTTTATTAATTTTTAATTAAAAAATATTGATTTATCTGTCAGACAGCTGAAGCGCCATTCCACCCGCGGGCGAACCACAGAAGCGGAAGCGATCATCTACAACATTAATCAGAGATCATAGTTGTTAATCACGCTCTGACGTGTCAGCCATAGCTCATCCACCAGACTTATTACCTGTCTTGATCACACAAGAGGATACAGAGGTACGAGCCTATAGAACAGATCCTGTTCAAGTAAGATCGTGACTTTTATCGGATCAAGCAAGATTTTAAATCACGGAGAATACCGAAAACAGGCAATATGGGACTAAAATCATTCAAAACTCTTCGCCCGCCCCAATCTTTTTTGATATTTTGGGCTACGCTCACTGCTCACGGCCCAATCCAACCGCGTATCTTCTGTTGGAGGAAATGTAACTAATCTGCCTGCACCGATCAAATTGCGAATATAACGATCGAGTGATTACAATCCCGTGAATACGCTTGGCAATACAATCCGAACCTGAAAGCTCTAGCCAATGCCGTGCATCAGAATATGCTGCTGCTGCCTTCAAGCTGGCTGTTGGTATCCTTGTGTCGTTGTTCGTTGTTGTGGTCTTTCTCAGTGGTATTGAGTTTGAGACAGTGTTTCCTAAACCTAGTTTAAGGATTGAATTTGAAGTCGGGATTGGAGTTGAGGTCCACGCCCCCCGCTGCCCCGATTGACTGTTCCGGCAACCAGAGGGACTTGGAGAAGCGTTGAGAGTTCATCAAGGTCTTCAATGGACGTGTGTGGGTGAACCTGTTTTCATCGCCACATATCTAATGTAAAAGTCACTTCTTTCGCTCTAACTAACATGGATTTCCTTCTCATGTTTTTTAGGCTTGAATCAATATTATGTTCATTCTAAGCAGTTCTTGATTCATTCAACTACGTGAACCACAACAATTAGTATATTGATTCAAGCCTAAAAAACATGAGAAGAAACTTTACCTTGGTCAGTGGTGGTGTGCGGCAAGAGAAGCCCTTTATTATTTCCTGCAATAAAACAAGAAATGAGTAAGAAACATTGAACACAGTAGAATGGATAAACAAACCTTTTAGCACTTACCAGCACAAAGCTGTCCAATTATCCTAGTACTAGCAATAGAGGTCTTGACTACCGGAATAACATCAGCCAATTCAGCCTCAAACATGCTGCATATTGTCCAATCTAATATCATGAGCAAATGATAAAGATGCTATTGCACAAATAAAGTTTTTGCACTATTCTTTTAAGAAAGCAAACCTGTAAAAGTTTTCTGATCCACCAATTGCAACTAAATAGGCATTTATCAGCTTTGAAAACACTCCAACTTCACAAGAACTCTCAAACTGAACCCCTGAAAAGAGTTAAATATTGACATATTGAGTACCGTTCCAAATCTTTAAGGATATATTCTGTTAAACAGAATCCACTATTGAAAGGATAAAAAGAGCAATGAATCTAAATAAAAAATGAAATTCATCATGGAAGGGATGAAAAAAGCAATGAAGTCATCTAGATTCATTGCTCTTTTCATCCTTTTTCATAATAAATTTCGTTCATCTAGATTTATTTCTCTTTACATCCTTTTCACGATAGATTTCGTTCTACAAAACATAGCCTAAAAGTCTAACTATTTCCACAGCTAAATTTTACAATTTTTTTAATGCACCCTTATCCGCGGCTGAACCGAAGCTGAGTGCGATCAGCTACAGTGCAAACCTCGAAAGATCACAGCCGTTAATCACGATCTTGCATAAAACATCCAAAGTCATTTAGTACAAAAAAGAATGAGGGCGTGAATAAAGCTGCAATCTTAGCTCTATCCGGCGAGTATTTAAAAGTTAAATAAGCTTAGAAACAGTCAGTGAGGGATTAAAATCTGCTTGATATTATGGGCCAGGCTAACAACCCGCGGCCAATCTAAGCACGTATCCTTCACACGGGGAAATGCAACTCATCTAGGAACATTAGAGTGCGCATACTGCTGTACTACATAGAATGTGCGGTCAAGATCCAATCAAAGGTATGTTTAAAAATATTCTATTTCATAGCATTATTATTTTCGTCGTAAGGCTAATCCTAAGGCTAAAGTAGGTACCTGCTTAAGAGTTTTTTTTTGCATCCTTGGGCCACTCGGGTTGAGGCCAAGGATCACGTATAAAATTACCCAAGGGTAAAAAATAACTTCATGTCTTTTTTAAAATAATATAAATTTTTAAATTTAAATGAGTAAGAATTTTACATAAAACTATAATATTATCTCTATTTTTAATTTGGTAGCATCACATACTTATAACTTTAATCATACCTGATACCCACCCATTTACATAATTTAGACTTGA
Organism: Costus lasius; assembly: GCA_027563935.2. Taxonomy (NCBI): domain Eukaryota; kingdom Viridiplantae; phylum Streptophyta; class Magnoliopsida; order Zingiberales; family Costaceae; genus Costus; species Costus lasius. The sequence continues at coordinate 130,792,127 of CM050450.1, read as the reverse complement.
CTTAGGTGTTTCTATAGGCACTCAGTACTCAATTATTAAATTGTTCTAAAATATGATTTTATACATTATTTTATAATAAATATTTTTTTAATTAATTTTTAATAACAAAGAATATTTTTTAAAATTGAGTTTTTTGAACTAGGCTTGAAAACCTAATTAATACCTAGCTCGCTAAACCCAAAACTATTATTATCTTTTTTGTTAAACTATTTTTAACTTTAATGTAAAAAAATAAATTTGGTCTAATAAACTAAATTATTTTGCTTCGGTATATAAAATATTAATTTAAGAAATATATAAATTTAGGTTCAATTAGTGGACTAATTTTTTAATTTAAAATCATTGATTTATCTGTCAGACAGCTGGAGCGCCATTCCACCCGCAGTCAAACCACAAAGCGGAAGCGATCATCTACAACATTAATCTACGGAGATTAGCCGTTAATCACGCTCTAACGGTCCAGCCATAGTTCATCAACCAGATTTTTTACCTGTCTTGTTCGCACAAGAGGATACAGGGGTACGAGCCTATAGAACAGATCCTGTTCAAGTAAGGTCGTGCCTTTTATTGGATCGAGCAAGATTTTAAATCACGGAGAATATCGAAAACAGGCAATATGGGACTAAAATCATCCAAAACTCTTCGGCCCAATCTTATTTGATATTTTGGGCTACGCTCACCACACACGGCCCAATCCAACCGCGTGCGTATCTTCTAGTGGAGGAAATATAACTAATCTGCCAGCACCGATCGGATTGCGAATATAACGAACGGTCAAGATTGATCAAATGGTAAATTTGGTTAATATTCTAATATACAGCACTATTTTCGTTATATCAGTACATAAATCTAGCGCATTTAATTCCAGCCATTAGGATTCTTCGGCGGATGCTGGGCTTCTTTGCCTCCGACGAGAGCTTCGTTTTTCATTCGCTTTTTTCGATCCCTTTCCGAGCCATTCCTGAATCCAAAAACAATTTGCCTTGATCCCGACGATATCTTTATCTGCTCGTGGTCTTTGCCTGATTTATTCGTGTAGTATAAAGTATTGGCTTTTTCGTGAGATGCGCTCTGATTCGATCGTGGTTGATAACCTATTAATTTTCTTTTCGATGACATTGCCCTTCTTCTTAGATGAAACTGATGACTCCTTCACAGGCGAACGCCGGCCTCTTTGTTGGGCTGAACATGGGTCACATCATCACTAAGAGGGAGCTGCCTCCTCAACCTTCCAGCTGAAAAGGGGTACGCAGACTATCGATTATTCATTTCTCTTAATTGTCTAACAAAACATTTGATTTGAAATGATTTGGTGGGGGTTGTTTTATATGAATGTGTATATTCTGAACTGCAGTTTTAGAGAGTGGATTAGACTCTAAATTTCAAGTTGAGGTCCTTTCTAAGTTCCTTTTAATGTAGTTATTATTTGGGATAATTGTTGTTCGGCTTTGATTGGTGAGCTTTCACCTCTAGACTTAAAAAAAAAAAAAATCCAAATTTGATCTTTGAAGTTGTGTTTAATTTCAATACGCGCCTTCAACTCCCCAGTTGGCTTCAATAGTATTATTATCTGCTGCTTTTGGAGCCGGACAAAACTGCAAAATATCCCTTATACTTCCTGAATTTCTGGGGCACCCCTCAATTCGATAACTTATGAAAAAATATGATGATGATGATAATATATGGTGATCCATGTCATTCGCAAGTTTGGCCATATTTGTCTTAAATAATTTATAAACAAACTTATGACATTGTAGCCTGTCACCAAAAGTTGTATGTTTATTTGATAAAGTCTTAATTCTTTTATCCCAAGTTTTATGTTATCAAATATTGTAGAATTGCTCTGTCACCAATTTATTATAATATAATAACTTCAATGCAGCTCTCTTCAATTTTGAAAGTATCGTCTGTGGCATTGCAATCTGACCTTACTAGAAGAGACTGGTTGTATTAAAGACTTGTTAATATAATTGGTCAGACTAGTGCATTTCAGGATTGAAAATGATTAATGTACTATCGGCCAAAAATAACTGGTCAATTCCCATGTTTTGGAGTCCGTCAAATTGAAATTCAATCCACAGCCTCGGATGTTAATTGAACTTTTTTCAAGCTCAAGAACCAATTTGGTATTAGGACTAAATTCAATTATTTGGTTTTCCATTATCATCTTTCTCTAGTTGATTATAGAAACATGAAGACTTGTTTTTGGAGCCAAAATTTTGTCTTTCATTGCTTTGATTCATCCATGCTTTTAAATTTTAATTGACGAGTGCATTTTGTTAGAAATTTAATCAGGGAGGTTGCTGGATTTTCTCCTTATGAGAAGAGGATGACCGAGCCTCTTAAAGTTGCAAAAGTCAAGCGTGCACTGAAGGTATCAAAGCCAAAGTTGGGAACACCAAAGAGGGCCTGGCTAACGTTCTCAGGGAAATGAGGTCAGTGATTATGTATTTCTTAGCATTGTAATTAGATTTCTTATCTAGAATATCGAGTGAATACAATCTTGAGCTAGAATTCTCATTTAATTCTCTCATGTAGGAAGAACCATCTGATTTGATTTTTAGACAGGTTGCTTTGGTCCATTTGAGCATCTATTATTACAATGCAGTATATTTGCAAACCATTAGGTGTTTTACTCCTGTGAAAAATCAAGTCTTTAATGTTAGCATTTTGTAGATTTCTTGCTATTTTGTTATATAATGGGATGTATTGTCCATTCTAATGTTATAGTAATATCTGAACATGGCATGATCATATCATGCGTCCGTTACCAATTCTGAGGGACAAGCAGTTCCTCTCAATATAATGGCTCGGGCCTCTGGCGCTAAATTTATTTTGTATGTGTTTATCCTGATTAGTGGCTTAACTGCGTGCAGCTGCTGCCTTCAAGCCTAGCGCCTTGCATCACACTATGCAGTTGCTATTCTTGTGTCGTTGTTCATTGTCGTGGTCTTTCTCAGTGGTATCGGGTTTGATACAGTTTTTCTTAAACCTAGTGAAGTTGAGGACGAGTTCAAGAATTGGATTTGAAGTCGGGATTGAGGTTGGAGGTTGGGTTTAGGATTTACCTATTCTTATTCTTACTCACAACTCAATCTTACCAAAAATTTTGGGCCAGGCTAACCACCAATGGCCCAATCTATTTTTAACAAAACAAGGGGGGTCTAACTAGAGATGGCAGTTGGGTAGTATTTTAGTAGATACCACGCTAACCAAATCCATTTACAGATAATTGGGTACCTGTTAATCAGGTTCAGCTCGGATATAGGTAACGTATATGCTCTCGAGCAGCATAGGACATATATATAAATTCGGGTATCCATTTTACCCTATATGAAATTTGGCCATTATTAGGGTTTTATAGGGTCGGGTACTTGAATTTTATTTGGGTAACCACATATGTAGGTTGAAATTTAATAGAGTAAGTATTTAAGTCAAGTATTTATAGAGTTCGAGTATTAAACAGTTAGTTAAATTTTTAATAGTGTAGGGTTTAAGTAGGGGTTTAAAAAAATTAGTTATTTGGGTATGGGTAGTAGAAAAATTATTCGAGTTCGGGTATAAATAATATGAAAAATGCAAGTAACCTACCCGTTAACATCCTTAGCTACAATAGTTAAAAATCTCTTAGGCGTGCAAATGAGAAAAAAAAAAATCTTTGTTTAGACGATATGGTTTGTTATCTTTATTTTTCCAAAAAATAAAAAAAAATAGTGTGAGAAGACATGCCACTAGGTTTTGAATTATTTTCAAAGTCTCTGCATGTGTTCCAGGAGCTTTCCCAATTCAAATTGAATACGCTTCTGTTCCCGCATAGAAAACTATTATTGAGTGGGTCAAAAGGAACTCCCCAATCAACTTGTTCTATTTGGAGAAAATTATTCTGAAAGGAGCCTTTGTTAAAAAAAAAAAGGCTAAGTTTAATCGTCCTACCATCTAAAATTACATTTGGGCCATTAAAAATATTTTTTTTATCTGTTGGATATTTTGGTGTAAAATTCGATTAAATTTCATGAGAGATCACGAGAAGTTCGTAAAAAGAACTAAAGTTATGAGCTAGTGTGTTTTAGTGAGGTTGAATGTTCCTCACATTTTATCTTAAGAATTTTTAAATAATTTTCTCTTCTTTATTTTAAAAATTTTAAATATAATAATAAGATATTTTCTTTAATTTAATTAAAAAAGTTATTTTCCAGAGAGAGAGAGGGAGAGAATAGTGGAGGATGTCTGAGTTTGATATAATAAATAATTGATGTTGCTCCGTGGAAAGCAAAGCATCTAGATTTGTTTGCAAGCTAAATTAAGTGCATATATTATGAGAAAAATTTCAGGGCCACATAGACCTTGATTGGCCTTTGGCTGCACCAATGATGGCAACTTGCCCCTTCAAAAGACACTGTTTCAGCTCTCATCAGATACTGTTGGATCATAAGATGCCAAATAATTTTGTGACCCATGTAATAAAAAAATTTAGCTCATTAGCTCAATACATTGAAAAGATTATACTTAATTAAGAATATTTAAACTCAAATTAATAATATTTGAATTTAAAAGATTATTTAAAATTTTATATTATTTTATTATTTTTCATCTTGACACATTTTACTTGATATTACATTCTACACTTGCAAGGTTAGAAGAACCAAGGTGATCAACTATTGTCTAGCAATAATTTGTCACACTACCAAGTGACCCTCCCCCTAGGTACTAAGCTCATTCTTATTTTTTTTGTGCTAAATTCCCTTGCTACCACCAACCCCTATCATGCTCCACACCCACCCTTAGACCTAATGACCTGCATTCAAGCATTGAATTTGTTCTCACCTATTGACAATGGATTCCCTATCATTGCACCCTTATCGAGTTGCACACATATCCCATGTGTCACTAACTTACCTCCTATGCCGACTACCCTCTCCTCTACCTCATCGATAATACGATGATCTTCTTCTCACTTATCATCATTGAGTATATTCCCCCTGGTAGACCATAGGCTCCCCTCCTATCAACATCTCCTACTCTAGCTTGACTCAACTTATCCTATAAAAAGATCCTTCTTGTCGATCTCCCTTGCCGACTAAAGTCATTTAACACATTGATATGCTTTGTTATAACAATGAGATTCCTTATTCTCCAAGCTTTCCCAACCGTCAGTCAATGCCAATTATATAGGAATATTCAACCTCTCATTCCTATTAATCTTAAACTTTTTAATTTAATTTTAATCATAAAAATATTATCAATTATGAAAAGAAAAACAATAACACAAAAGAACAGAGCAAGCAATAATGTATTACTTTCTCAAACAACACATCACCTCACAATATAATATCAACAGTAAAAGAGCCCTCAATATAGCCTAAATTAGTTTCAACAACTCTTGTAAAGGAAAATTGTATGTTTCTATCAACAATGGTTTTCTAGTCAAACTTAGTGTGTGTTTTCCTTGTTTGTTTATGGATTCTATTGGCATCAAGTCAACCTAGAATTGGTCACATGTGATTTGGTTAAAGACTATTAATCCTCATGACAATAACCAGACAAAAAGCTCTCCTAATCCTTTCAGCATTCCTAGCTAACTTTTCTTTTGGCTCTCAAATATTAGGGTTTCCAAAGTCTTCAAATTGCTCAACCACAAGCTAGAAAGTTCACATTTTGCTCATGTCATTTGATCTGACCACTTAGCCTGTCTTTTACCAGTTACTTTGTTCAGGAAAAAGAGTATCTTGAAAAGTTGGACTTGGATGTGTGAATCAGAGAAAGCAGAGATGGATAAGATTGTCTTCTCCCCTCTTGGGACAAGTACTTGACAACCAGATACAACAAGATCAAAGAACTGCCAAAGGACAATGAAACAGGTTACCTAACTAATAAATTTAATATGAGAAATTAACAGGGCATATAGAATAATTTGGTGGGGGAGAGACAAATTAAGGGGTGATGGAAGCATGGCCAGATTGATTAGCTTGGGGACTCATCATTGATAGCCCTCTCTCCTATAATTGGATTATTTTCAATTTGGTCCTTTTCATTTGCTCATCTTTACATTCTAGTCCCTATAGTTGGAAAAAGATTGCTAGTTGATTGTTAGCATGAGTCCTAAATAATCCATCTAGGAAATATAATTCATATTTGTCAAGAAAAACTAGGTTTAAGTGATAATTTTGATTCTGCTAGTTAGGTCAATCTAGGTAACCTTCGCAATTTTTTTAAAACACATTTGATATTTTATGGTGATTAAACTAATTGGACAGTTGATTCCTAATTTGTTTCAACTGAACCAACTGCCTAGTCCTACTTAAAAAACCTTAGTATATAACCTATCAACTTCTTGCTTGAATAAAGACACTCAATTTTAATACATAGACATGGTTATTTTTCATGTTTAAATATTAGGTAAGATTGAAATCATATTATAGGATGTGAATTAGATTTTTTTTCTAGGATTGAATGCTCAAATACATATTAGCCCGTTTAGTTGGGACACATTGAAGTCTCATTGAATGTTTTCTTTCTCTTTATTGATCTTCTTTAAGCAATTTATCGCCCGATGACATTGATAGTTTATTACCTACATAATCGACAATTGGAGGAAGTTTATAGTCATATATAGTGTAATGTTGTGTTGATGCCGATTGCATTCTTGTAATGCCAAATTTCTTTTTTTTTTTTTGTTATGGAGTTTTGGTCTTGTGATCTCATCATAGACATTGGGTTAGCAAAAATCATGTTAGCCATTGGTGGTTGATGTAACGATAGTAAAATTATGGTATCATGACTCTCTTACAATTAGACACTATTTATTAAACTACTATATGACTTGGAATGCCTCAACCAATTGAGGTTTTCTGAGTACTTAATTTGTTATCGTGTTCTTTGACTGTTTAGCCTCTTTAGTGTTTGATAGTTTGATATTTCTTGAGCACTTAGTTTCACAATATTTTGCTCGAACTCTTGATGTTTCTTGAGTGCTCAGCCTTTCTAGTATTTAGACTCTTAGAACTTCTTGAGTGCTTGGCTACTGACGTTAAGCTAACCGCCAGAAGCTCACCCCGAAGGGTGAGCTTCTGGCGCAGGAGGCCAAGCATTCTCCCAGACGTCCCGGCCTGGGAGCCCCGTTCCCTTTACTATTGTCTTTAGTTTTTCTTCATTTCATTAAGTAGCTAAGTTTCAAAAGCAAAGGTGAACAGCCCCCTGTCCTTTCTTTATAGTAGTCAAGGGCTTATAAGAAAAGAAGGAAGCATGGAGGTGGGAAGGCCGACCACTACACGGAGAGATTTCTATACCAAGTCATGAGCGATAGCGAAGCCAAGCCTTCGCCTATAGGCGAAGGGACGAAAACCCGGGTTAGACCTGATGGGAAAAAGTACGAAGTCACTTAGCCGAGCCGAGGCCCACGGAGCGGTTATGGAATTACAGAGTGGGTTTTAGGTAAGTCAAACTCAAGAACTGGCTTAGCTGTTCTACAAAGGAGAAAAGCTTTTGTTAAAGAGTCACTTATCCGTCTACAAAGGGAAAGGCGTCGGTACGGAGTCACGTCAGCTGTGGATATAGACTAGGCTAAGGAGTCTTTAAGTATTCACCGAGACTACACTAAACTAAGGAAGAAGTCAGCGAAAGTGAGCTCGTAACTCAGAAAGCCGGTATCAGAAACGAAGCCCTCTATTATTTATAATAAATAAAAGCAAAGAAGTCAAGGAACGAAGCTGCTTCTCTAATAGCCCCGTTGAATAGGAAGGCTCAGGCTTTTTCAAAAAGTTTGTTTGATAGAGGGGGGCTTCGACCTTTTTAGGAAGAGCCGTACGAGGCAGCTCACGTACGGTTCGGGAGCCGAGCCACTGCGCAGGGGCTTAGGTCAACACTTATATATTAGCCAGTCATCAATTGGAAGCGGGTAAGATGGTGATGAATTGCGATTGGTCCAAACCTTCTAAAAGCGGCTTCTTGCGACCCGCCCATCATGCCCATACATACCTTCGGTTCCAAGACCTTGTTCGCACAGCGAATAAAGGTCGGGTTGAAGGGGGCAGTCAGCTGGCAGCTTCTTGGCCACGCCCCCCTGCTTATAGATACGAGATACTTGATAGAAATTCGAAAGTAGGAAATTGCATACCATTAGCTGATATACGTATGGGAACATGGGTACATGATATTGAATGTCATCCAGGTCAAGGCGCAAAGCTGGCTCGAGCCGCAGGAACTTATGCTAAAATAATTAAGGAGCCAGCCTCACAATGTCTTGTGCAGCTACCTTCGGGTGTTGAAAAACTCATAGATTCCCGATGCCGAGCTACTATTGGTATAGTTTCCAATCCCAACCATGGTGCACGTAAGCTTAGAAAAGCAGGACAAAGCCGGTGGTTAGGCAGACGCCCCATTGTTCGTGGTGTTGCAATGAATCCAGTGGATCATCCTCATGGAGGAGGTGAGGGGCGCACAAAAGGAGGTAGACCTTCGGTGTCACCTTGGGGGAAGCCCACCAAAGCAGGATTTCGGGCAGTAGTGGGGGTGGGGAAACGCAGAATTTAGTTCATGCCACGACGATCTATATGGAAGGGCAGTTTTGTTGATGCTTTCCTGTTTAGAATGAAGAAGAACAGAGAAAGTCTTTTGAGCAGGAAAATTTGGTCACGTAGATCTTCTATTTCGCCGGAATTCGTTGATTGCTCCGTACTCATTTACAATGGAAAAACTCCTGTTCGTTGTAAGATCACTGAAGGAAGGGTTGGTCATAAATTTGGAGAGTTTGCTTTTACACGGCCTTCGAAAACAAATAAAGGAAAGGGAAGAAAGGGGAAAAAGTCAAGTCTAAGCGCCATATGGCACGAAAAGGAAATCCGATTTCGGTAAGACTTGATCTGAATCGTAGTTCAGATCCAAGTCGGTTCAGTGAGGGCGACCGCGAAAGTCACCGAATGGCTCCGGCTTTAAGTTCTATAACTTTTCCTTCTCTTTGTCCCATATGAAAAAAGAAAGGCGTGGGAGGACGTTGCAGATGTCCGGGACGGACACGACTTCTTCTAACGCTAGAAGACCACAGGAAAAACCCGGGACTTGAGCATGTCGTGAAAGAGGCACACGGGGCGGGCGTGTTTCGACCGTGTCTCCGGGGCACAATTGAATGTAGATATCATGAACGCGAGGTGCAGGATACCAGGCCGAGAAACCCGGGCAAGCACTCCCGTGCCAATCGCTAGCGCATCCGGGGCCCCGGCGCCCAGCTCCGCTGGAGAGGCCGTCACTGATCTGAGAAGTGCGTCTTCGGTTCGGATAGACGAACGCCTAGCCCCAGGAATCAATAAAAAAACAAGTGCTCATTTCAGATCAGTGAATAAACCGAAATCAGAGACGTTTCTCGCTCGGCGCCGCACTATGCTCCGCTTCAACAAATGAGAGTTTTCGGTGGAACCGGTGAACCACGCGAGCTGGTTAGATGCGTGGGACAGAGGGCTCGTAGTACCTGATAGCGCTGCTATGCAGTGGAAGGGAAGGAGCCGACCCCCATCTTTTTTATTCACAGACACAAAAGCACAGTACAAAGAGATTGGACTCTCGGATGAGACTAAGCAGCTACCGTTCCGACGCGCCCCTGACCCTATCTTGATTAAGACATTAAACCATCTCTAAAGTGGAGCCTAATTGAAGCTGTCATTGAAATTCTAGAATAGAAAAAAAAGAAACTCATTTTAGGGATATAGATGGAGTCTCGCTCAGTAAAGAGAGTTGTAGATTCGTAGAAGAGGATCAGTGTACGCGCGCTACAAAACGCGCGTTCAAGTTAGTGGAAAGAAGATAGTACTAAATAAAGTACTGACCCCTCCGGGGCCCCCGGTTGCTTTGGCGCGCCCCAACAAGCGTAGGCAGCAAGCTCCGGGAACGGATAAATAAGAGAGAGGAACGTTTCTCCCTCCGTTCTGGAGCGCGTTTGGAGAATTTCTTTCGAATGACGGAACGCGTTAGTCACGACGGAGCGCGTTAGTGAATTACGGAACGCGTTAGCTAGCGCGTTCCGGCTTTCGCCTCCACTTGCTGCCTACGCTTGCAGCATGGATTCTTTAGATCTAAAGAATCCATGCTTCCCCCGCCCTGGAGCGAGACTCTATCCAGATCTCAAAGAATGACGAGCTAGGCGGCCGGCGGGCAAAGAAGGGGGCGGGCCGGCCGGTCGGGGCCTTGGCGATACGTTCTTCTTTCGAAGCGTTTTGCCAATAGAGCGAGGGCGTCCTTCTGGGGTGGGGCGTTTACTTTCAAATGACAACCGCCTGTTCCTGCTGCGGGGGCGTTGCACGAAACCAAACCGCCCCCCCCCCCCCCCCCCCGCCCAATGTTGTACCAGTTGCTTCGCTGGTGGGCCCACTTAGGTTAGGGGGGCATTGTCCCTCAGTTCTTACCAACCCCACGGAGCGGTGTGTAATCGACATCTAGCTTATTATCGGTAGTTTTTTTCATGCAAGCCTGACCTCAGCATTTCTTATTCATTCAGGGCGCCCCTAGTGGACTTGGCGGTGCTCCTTTCTCAAACCAGAACAACTCTGAACGTTAGGGAAGATAAGGGAAGACCACCTGAGCGAACCGACCGAAGGAACTTTACTTATCTGAACCGAACGTTAGCGGCTTAAGCTAAGCCTATCACGAGCAGCGTCGCTGCTTGATCGGCGGGGAGGAGCATCTCCAAGTATGGGGCAAAGGATCAAGCGCTTTGACTTTGTCCCCCGGGATCCACCACAGGTTGGGTTTGAGAGCCGTGTGATGGGTGACTATCCAGCACGGTTCGGAGAGCACTTGTATGTAGTCTGCGCTGGTGAATGGAAGCCCCCGCCGCAAACAAAAAAGAAGCGGCTCTTCCCACGGCTCCGTCACCATTGACTCTATTTATTATTATGGTAAATCAGTGTATCAAGATGTCAATCTTAGATCTTATTTCGGTTCGATACGTCCACCTACGATACTCACCTTTGGCTTTCGTCTCGGTAGGTGTATTATTCTACATTTTCCAAAAAGGACATTCATTCATTTCTTTCTTCCCCGTCGACCACTACGACTGAAACGACGCGACAAATCAAGACCCGGAAAGGAGAAGGGCCGGTGGTGGGCATTTGGGAAAGTCGGGCCGATCGGGTGTCTTCATTCAAGCGAGGGTACAGAGGAAGAACGAAACGAAGTGAGAGGCCGGGGGGCAAGGAAAAGAGTCGAGTCGATCAGGCTCGACGACCGGGAGAAGCAAAATGAAATCCGGATTTGGCCGAAAAAGATGCAACGCTATGGATACCATGACCGATCACCATCGAGAAAGAATAATTTTTCTAAATCACTTCGGGTCAGCGGGGCCTTCAAGCATCCGAAATACGCCGGGGTTGTAAATGACATAGCGTTCCTGATAGAAAATGACGACTCCTCCAGAAAAACTCTGTTATTAAAGTTCTTTTTACCAAAGAAGTCCCACTCTGACGGCCCGACGAGTCATCTACTAAAAAGGACCCTCCCCGCTGTGCGCCCCTCCTTGAATTATTCGGTCATGCAATACTTATTGAATACAAAGAACAAAATGCATTTCGACCCCGTCGTAGTTCTCAATCATTTCGTGGTGGCTGAACCATCTACGATGGGGGGAAGGAAGGAAGGAAGCTTAGAAAAGAGAATACGCTCTCGCATCGCTTTTTTTGTAGAAAGCTCGACCAGCGAGAAAAAGTGTTTGGCCCAAGCCAAAAATCAGTTGATCCACTTCATTCGCCAAGCGAATGATCTTCGCTTCGCGGGAACAACAAAAACCACCATCTCGCTCTTTCCTTTCTTCGGTGCTACCTTTTTCTTTCCAAGGGATGGGGTTGGGGTGTATAATAACTTCTTTTTTGAGTATGCCCGGGAACAACTCCTAGGTCAATTAAGGATCAAATGTTGGAACCTCATGGGTAAGGCCCACGGAGCGGTAATGGAATTGTTAGATAAATTCATAGACCAGATAGGAGAATTGATAAAGGGAATAGAGATGATGATAGAGATCATACTGAGAAAGAGGAGAATTCCGTACGGGTACAACTCTTATTTGAACGAAGTGCTAAAAATGCGATCTTTTTTGTCTAATAGAACAAACACTAATACCTTAATTGAGTCGGTAAAGATCAAATCTGTTTATCAAAGTGCTTCTCTGATTGCTCAAGACATCTCTTTTCAACCGAGGAACAATCAAATCTCATTTCGTTCTATTTTATGTAAAATAGTGAAGGATATTCCTTTAATAATGCCAAAAGGGGTGGAGGGGATACGTATTTGTTGTTCAGGTCGATTAGGAGGTGCGGAAATAGCTAGAACTGAATGCGGAAAGTATGGAAAAACATCTTGTAATGTATTTAACCAGAAAATCGATTATGCTCCTGCGGAAGTATCTACTCGTTACGGAATTTCAGGTGTCAAAGTGCGGATCTCATATAGTAAAAATCAGAAGGGACGTGCTATATCCGAAACGTACTAAATTTAGTAAATATACTAAAGGCAGATGTAGTAGGGGTCGCGAACCGGACGGTACACAACTTGGTTTTGGAAGATATGGCACCAAAAGTTGTAGAGCTGGTCGTCTTTCATATCGAGCCATTGAAGCAGCGCGTCGGGCTACAATCGGACAATTTCATCGTGCTATGAGCGGACAATTCCGAATAAATGGTAAGATATGGGTCAGAGTTCTCGCAGATCTTCCTATTACGGGGAAACCTACAGAAGTGAGAATGGGAAGAGGAAAAGGAAATCCTACGGGTTGGATTGCTCGTGTGTCCACGGGACAAATCCTATTTGAAATGGATGGTGTGAGTTTGTCAAATGCTCGACAAGCCGCTACATTAGCGGCGCATAAACCATGTTCGTCAACCAAGTTTGTTCAGTGGTCGTAACTACATTGGTTAGTGGGAAAAACCGGGCCGGGACTCAAGGCGAATTGTTCCTGAACGACGGAAGTGGAAAGACAAACAAAACAGGGAGAGGGTACTCCTTTTGATTTTTCATCGCCGAAATTGTACGACGAACCTTCTTGTTCCAGGCGTACGACCCTGAGACGAGACGTGATGGTGTCACTTTTCCGGCCCGGATTTGTGACATAAGTAAGAATAAGAAAGAGAAGAGCTCAAATTCAGGAAAGGATGACCGGGTATTTGTTCCATTTTTGAAACGGGAGTAGTTTTATTTTTCGATTTCTGATTCCCTTGATCCAAACTTGAATGTGAACATACCAGACGTATTCGCGAGCGCACCTAACGATGACTTTCGTAAGTAGTGTGAACCAGGACTCGAAACTGGCCCCTGCTGTGTAAGCCGGGAGTACTGCAAAGGCCCTCCGTAGGGATAGAGGTTGTTCCTCTCGGACCTGACCAATCCGAAAGACAATAGCATCCGCGTGGCGACTCCACTGGGGAGAAGAGTTTCAGTCTGTGGCTTTTCTCAACCCCTTGTTGGTAGTTGCCCACTAGGAAGATTTTATCCCACACACTCAGTGGACTAAATCATCCACTGGCGACCTTGCTCCTTTACTAAATGAAAAGTCTAACAGTTCATCACCCTGCAGGTCTGACAGTCAACTTCTACGAACCCAAGCATCTATAGACCTGACTGGCACTGACTGTAACGATCCAGAAAGACCGAAACCTGAAACTGAGATTGAACAGAACCATCAGATGATGAATACTCCTCCAAAACGTTGGCTATCCGCCACCCCACTGGCATTACAGCCCCCTCCAGGGCCCATGCCGGATCTCATAATCCTAGAGAACTTCCCGAAGTTCTTCGGTGCAGGATCTGACTCTGCTGAAGACTACACTACTTTCAAGATCTCTGCACTGATCATTCTATCGAGGATGAGACGGTAGCAGTCAGACTGAAAGTCAAAACCTTTGACGGATTAGCTCTGAGCTGAGGCGGTTGACCCCAGCGAGAGAAGAAAAAACAATTGAAACATGCAAACGGAGTGCGCTAGTCTTTTCTTTCAATCAAATCTTTCTTATTAAATTAAAGAAGTTATTAAATCTTTCTTATTAAATAAGTGACTCCAACAAGCGGAGTTGACTCCGCGCGTACTATTAATTGCGCGTTCCGTCGCTGGAACTTGCACGTTTGCATGTTCCTCCGCACGCTAGGATGAGTTCAGAGACTAGCGCACTCCGTTGCCTCCGTTTGCAGGAGTGGAATTAGCGTTAGTCTTTGTATTTGGAGCGCGTTAGTAACGGCTTTATTGGAGCGCGTTAGGAGCTGCTGGGTAACTAAAAAGGGGTAGGCTAAAGGCTGGGCAAGAGGGTTAGAGCGGGGGATTAGAGGTCAAGTCTCTCACTCCAGCACCTGGGATTACAGGGTATACTACAGCACTAGGTTAGAGGAAATTACTGACTATAGAACAGAACGCGGGGTTGGCTGGTTTGCTTATGCTATCCCGCTTCCTCTAGCTGGTTTATAACCTTCCCATACTGATAATGAAATAGATCTAGCTCTAGTACCAGGGAAGGTAGGGTTTGCCGGTTCTCATACAGCGCTCTTTTAGGGCCTCAGTTCTGGAAGGAATCTGCTCCACTCATGCTCGAAAAATTCTTAGAGCAGGATATGATTGGTTTACGCAGGAGGCAGATTGTATCAATTACGCCTGGAAATGTCACAAATGTCAGATTGACGCTAAGTTGATTCAAGCCCCGCCTTCTCCATTGCATGTCTTGACGGCACCCTGGCCTTTTTCTATGTGGGGCATGGATATGATCGGCCCTATCACGCCTAAAGCTTCTAATGGCCACTTTCGCTACGCACCTCCGTCCTTACTCGAAAGAGTAAGCAAGCGCTACGCCCCTTTAATAAACTATCTCAAATAGTAGAGATTAGCGGTGCATGGGTTTTTAGACGGGTGACTTTGGTCTAGCTTGTCACGTTACTGCGGGGGAACACTTGCCCACGGAGCGGTACGGGTATACAGGTAAGCCTAATGTCTCGATTGAGAGTTTCTACGATCTTATACGAGAATTTTATAGTCGGTAGGTAGCAAGGCGGCGTCGAAGCAGTGTTTAAAGAGAAAAGAAGCTGTCGGCACTTCACTTAACGAACCTCTCTCTTGCCTTAACTTAAGGAGAGGAAGCGAAAGAAACAAGCGGAGGCAACGGAGCGCGTTAGGAGTTTACAATGCCCATCCGCTCACTCTTCGGTATGGAGCCACCGTCGGCACGTTAAGTTAATATTAATAAATGACTTGTCGCTGAACACTTATTAGATGGATCAGTAGCCTGGATGCGATAGCTAAAATGCTAGGTCCGGGAAGGCGAGGCAGGGAAGGGACGGAGATCAAGTTAGGTACGGTTACGAAACAAGACGATCTAACCTCAGTGAGCCAAGCCAGGAAAGAGAGCTCGAACCGTCTCCGTTCAGCTTCAGTTCTCCAGCCTTCGGTTTGTGCCATACAACCGGGAGACATACTAGAGAGTGGAGTAATTCACTAACGCGCTCCGGTTTGAACCAACAAGCGGAGGTTTTCACCTCCGCGCAGAGGCGCACTCCGTTGCCTCCGTTTGCAATTAATAGTACGCGCTCCGCTTTATGTTTTATTCAATAAGTTCGAAAGCCTACACTTGCTGCTTGCTCGTTAGCGCTTTCCGTTTTCTCGCTTGGAGTAGCTTTCCCGTCACGCTATTCATGCCAAGCCAAGGAATGGATATAGGTAGGCAGCAATAAGAGTATCTCCTTTTTCATTTCATGCTTGTCTTTCCTTTCCCCAGGCGGAGGGAACAAGCGGAGTTGACTCCGCGCGTTAGTATGCAAGTCCAATTACAGACTAAAAGGCAAGGAAGCACATGACAGGCTGAACAGGTACTAATGACTCATAGGGGAAAAAAAGGAATGCTCAACGCGGGCTAGTCAAGGCTGATCACTAGTCATAGGTTTTTCGTTTACTCTTTTATTGGAAGCTCTCTTTCTTTGGGATATAGAATAATGGTAGGCGATTTCACACATAGGTTGCTAAGGAGTCAAGCGTCGGGATAGGCCAGTCCGTTCTAGGGCTTTTTCATATTATATGGGATAGGGCGGCTAGGCTTAGGCTAAGACTAATCTCTATCTTTCTGGAAGTCAGCCTGTACCGTATAGCTAGTCAGGTTGAATTGGAGTTCCAGTTGTAGCCCTTCCAGCGATTTTGCCTTCTCTGAATCCAATGTTCTTCTTGCGAGCCTGTTCTGGTGGGAGAAAGCCAGCCAGTTACGGTTAGAGTAGCTTTGATTTCTCTCGATCTCGAGCTAAGAAAGAACTCAACGCGCGCTCTGTTACCAACAAGCTCCGTTTACGGAGCGCGCAATTAATAGTACGCGCGGAGTCAACTCCGCTTGTTGGCAGCAAGCTCCGGCTTTCGCCGGAACGCGCTAGCCTACACTTGCTGCTTGCTCGTTAGCGCTTTCCGTTTTCTCGCTTGGTTTGACCCGTAGTCTCTAAACAAAAAGAAAACGCTTTTCAAGTGTCCAAGTGTGGAAGCTAAGTGCCTATCCTAGGCATTATGACTCACTATTTCAATAAAAGACCGGTGACATCTGATTCTTGTCCCTAGTCTATGCTTACCTGCCCGAGGTAAGAACGGGGAAATGAAACTCATGGGAGGGAATCCCGTAAAAGTACCGCCCCTGCTTCCTCTTATAGGCCGGATTCCTCCAAGGGGTCGAACCGAGGGAAAAGCAAGTTCAAAGCAGCCAGTGACTATAGAATCTCTGGATACTCTACCCGAAACCTATGCTCTCTCGTTCGTCAGCCGGTCTTAGCTAGCTATATGGCGCTCAATCCTCTATCTCAAGGCCACTATTCGCGGGTCAAACTCCGCGGAAGGCATATTTTCTAGGCGGTACTCCTCTAGTTGTCACTCTTCCCTGACTCCTCTTCTTTTCTTCTAACTAAGCTGATGTAGAGTCTGAAACTTTCAAGTCTTGATGCTTTCCCCAGCCTTCTTTCATTCCGGTCAAAGTTGGATTATCGGTTAAGGTCGAAGAAAGCCCTTTCGGTGCCCCCTCAAGAGAGAGAAAGGACTGACGGTCCACTTGTCGCATAGGAAAGAAGAAACTTTTCATCAATGCCGTCGAAATCGATCGAGTATTTCGGAATCTACAGAAAAAACAAAGTGAACGGTCCGTGCGTCGAGTGTAGTACCCATCCTCTATCTATACCTTGATTTTTTGGATCATGGGTGGCCTGAAAATATTTGAAAATCCGGGAAGGTGCACGCGAATGCTGTAATGTGGGAGGGCAGCCTATCCGTATCCCTTCGCATGGTCGTTCTATCGCGAAGTTGGCAGCGGGAGTGGGAAAGAGCGAGAGCTCGGCTGCGAGTATCTCCCTTTCAGTGACCTGGGACAGGAGACTCTTTTCTGAGTTTGCCTTGTTGGCATGCTCCGTGGTCATAGCGCCTTTGATTGCAATGAAATTTTCACCCGTCTCCCTGTCAGCGCAGCTCTTTTTGGAATGGTACGAGCAGACCACTTAAGCAGATACCCAGACTTCCGAACCACCAAGCAAGGTGGTTGTATAGGCGGAATAGAGTATCTGTCATCGGAATCAGAACAACAGATCAGCTTTAATTTAAAGAGAAAGCAAGCCATTTCGTATAAGAATTTTACGCCAGCCAGCAAAGCAACTCATGCACCTGGAGCGAGCCACCTGGCGAACGAAGACTCTCTCATTTAGTCTGTGAATAAATTATCCTCTCATGTTCTACCGAACTGAACTAATCAGACT
Organism: Costus lasius; assembly: GCA_027563935.2. Lineage (NCBI taxonomy): Eukaryota > Viridiplantae > Streptophyta > Magnoliopsida > Zingiberales > Costaceae > Costus > Costus lasius. Next base: position 130,774,406 of record CM050450.1, on the reverse strand, counting down.
TTCTCATTTAGAAAGAATGGCGAAAGAGGCCTCCTTGCATTGCCCAACTAGAGCGAAAAGCCTTATTGCGTTGCGGCATTAATTGCTTTAGGCAACTATACTAGGGATTCGTGGACCTGGACCCATTCGTCAAAAACCCTAAGTAGCTATGGGGTCTTGATGTACTTGGAACAGAGACCGCTTACCGCCATTATTAGAGAAAGGGGGGGTATGGCGGTTAAGAATAAGAGAAAGGAACGTTGATAGCATGAGATCCTCGCTTCGGTTCCGGGCGTCATAGGGCCATATCCGTTGACGCCGACAAATCTGATCAATCCGCACAAGTATGCCCACGGAGCGGTAGCTCGAGAGCAAAGTGAGTTCTCGACTGCATGACTTTTTTCATACCAAAAGCTCTATGTGGGTTAAGAAGTGCTCATGCTTAGAGAACGACTCTTTATAGTATCTCATTTCTGGTAGCAGTACTTATTTTGTTTCGATAGCAGCGCACCTGACCCATCAAATATAGGTTGTCCTGATCCATATGATGTTAGCACCCTCCCTATAATGTAGTCCGTCCACCCGAGAATAGAATAAAGAAGCCCCGTATCTAATCTATAAGCATTTGATTCAACCCTTCCTTTCGCCACGGGTTTGAGGGATGCCGAAAAGATGGCCGAGCGTATTCTCAAGCAGTTCAAGTCTCATCGTTGGCAAGTCTCATCCCTTGGGTACGAAGGAACTAGGCTCTTTTTCGATGATGATTGGCTTTTGGCCACGTCAGTGTTGGCTTTTTATAGTACTCTCGTACTAGGCTAGGCTTTTACTTTCTTGCAGTTCTCCCCTTCACATCTATCTCTAAAACAACAAAAAGGCTAAACAAGACGAACAAATTTTGTATAGAAAGAAGGATGTGTCGGGTTTGGATCGAAATATCATCCCTTCAAACTGGGGCAGGAATATGAGACTTGTTCTGCTTCGATAGAGGCACTGTAAGTGGAATAACAATCATTCGGCTTCCTTCCAAAGCTTCAGATGGCACAGCTACCGCACTACGTTCCGTTGATTGATGGGAGTATAGAACAACCAGCACAAGAGACAGTAAAGAAGCTCAGCTGCCAGAGTAGAGTGGATCCTATCCCGTATTTACCAGCGAAAAATGGGTCCGGGATAAAACGGAGGCGCCGAGATATGACCAAAGGCCTTGTCACGAGCTGGACTCGAACCAGCGCTTTCCAGATGGGTGGTCTGGATTTCTTCCATTCTATGCTGATCGTGACTTTGGTAACCCAGTTCGCCCTGTTACAGACTACATCTGGGGGGCTTGTATCCTTCTTGAGTCCCCTTTCCTTTGACCAGACGTTCATATTCGCCTGCGTTGAGTTGAGGAGGTGAGCTAATTGGCTTTCCAGGCTTCGGATACGAGCAAAGAGCTCGTTCTCCAATGAGGAGTTTTGGGCACGAAACCTCTCAAGAGCCGTCGGCTCGGGCCCTCAAACTTGTCTTTCATTGGAGCTGGTCACTCGAATGTGTGTTTTGTTCGACTGGTACCTCGACCTCATTGGAGCTTTGACTCGACTCTCCGCTGCTTTCGAAAGACGAGACGGACTTGATTAGATCGAGGATCTGCCATGAGTCGACAAATCCGCCTAAGAACTTGTGGACAGAAGAAACAAATGCAAGAAAAAGCCGACAAATCGGCGACAAGATTAACACAATCATAATACGAAAAAAAATCTGAACCAATGTGAATTTTCTGTTTTTCAACAGGTGCGCCAATCACTACAATTTTTTTGTCAATTTTCAAACATTTTACACCCCCGCAATCATTTTTTTCTCAATTAGACTCCGTTCATTATTTGAAGAGCTTCCTATGCTTGAATAAACCACACGGTTTTCTTTCTTCTCTTGAATCACAACGATTCTGTTTTGTTCAAGAATCACTGTTTTCGTGATCGAATGACGAAATAGATATACGAACTGTATGGGATCATTCGCTGGAATGGGATAAGTGATGATTTTATAGGATCTCAATGGGATCGTAGAATCAACTAAGGATGCTATAGGTATTTGTGATCGATCAGCTTCCAGTATGACCGAAGACTTTCTATCTGCATCCAGAATAACGACACAATCAGGTTGTTGGTTCGACCCTAAATGGATCTGATTCTTTCTCGAACGGATTTTTTTCGGACTTGAACAAGAATTGGTCAAAAAAGCCCCGATCCTCCAACGTTCCTCTCTCTTATAATTGATACAGCTCGCCATTTCTTCCATGATCTCATATAACAATAGTTGATTGGTTTTTAAAAGGAAGGAACGGCCTTTTTGACGAATGGGGGATCCTATAAAATTCAAAGCGTTTCGTAAACAAATCAGTGTCTTGTCTGAATCGAGAATAGCAATTCCATTTCTGGAACCACAGATATAGACTTTGAAATGGTGAGCAGCTACCCGACGGCCGAGATGTGCGTTCGTACGCAGTAATTTTTGACAAACAATATCATGGATTGTCATTTTTGGTTTTCCTTTCTCGAGATAGAGGTGGTAAGTTATATAATATCATAGGTTTGCTGCTGATCCTCTAACCACTCAGAGTCAGGGTCAACATCAAAGGTGGTCTAGCACTCAATGCCAACAGACGGAGAAAGCAGACGCGGCTCCTGGCTCAAAAAGAGGTGTCTACCTACCCACCTATCCACATTGGAAGGAGAATCAGGTTCACAGCACAAAGGGAGTAGTGAAGCATATAAGAGTGGAACGAAAAGGTCTAAGCGAAGACACGAGCAAGTCTTTCGTTCAGAGTCATGCCATCTGAGTCACCAGAACCCAATTGTAGTGGAAGGTTTTGGCCATACTCAACTCAACGCAGAATGATTGAATGCATGACTATAGCTCTGTGGGTGAAAACACTTCCATTGGTAGCCTTCGACAAGAAAACGAATCGATCCAGCCTATGTTCTTCTTGTAAGAGAGAGGTACGTTGACTGATGGACGACTCCGCTTGATGTGCTGCTTGCTTCTTGCTCGAGATATTGACTGGCCTGATTGGACCGCTCTGCCTACTGGGCCTGGCTACCCCGCAACTTACCGCTTCAAAGCCCTATCCTTGGCTACTTGACTTTGACTCAGCTATTCCACAGTCCTTGGAAAGCTAGTCTGCTGGTTCTGAACCAGAATCCCGTCTAGTGATCACAGAACCAAAGGCTCTTCCTGATGTGAGATTGACTGGTATGAAAGTAGCTAGGGAGGGAGGAGGGCAGTAAAGACTAGCACCGGATTCGTTCAAAGAGAAAGATCGGATTCTATACCAGCCCTTTCTCTCCATCTCTGAAGGAGAGCCTTCACGCCCTTGGCAACGAAATCAGGCTAGTCTTGTACTCAGAGTCACGAATAACGGATATGCCTGACTTGCTCCGAACAAAAACTCCCTACATTGTCACAAAAGCGTATGAAAGCGGATACTACCGTTTGGCAACAATTGACGGGGAATGTTTTACCTTATTAATAAATGGAAAATGGCTCCGACCGTTCTACTGCTAACTGCATGTATCCAAAGGCTCGTTTTGTGTTCTTTGACTTATCCTTTGAATTCCGTTCTTTCGACGTTCTTTATCTTTTACATGTTGTGAACCTTTTTGTTATATGTGAATTTCGTTTCCTTATGATGATTTTATATCGCATGTGCTTTTCACGGGTCTTTCTTGAAATGCAATGTTCAGGAAAAAGTCAACACAGGGAAAACTAGAATGAATGCATGACAAAATAGTTGGCTCCAAACTCAGTCACGTGAATGTACAAAACAAAGCCGTTCAACGGAACGACCCTTTTTCCTTTCATCCTTCCCTGGCACATCGTCACTTGGCTGAACTGTCGACTCTCCCTTAGTACTTAGTATAGGAAAGCGTGACTTCCCGGCTCTCAGGCTGAACTTCCCACTCCCCCGAGAGAAGTACGAAGCTTTCAAAAAATCTCTCTCTCCATCAATCATATCCCAAGGCCCCTTTCTTGTCTGCTGCATGGGAGTCTTCTCTTCCTTCTACCCCGTGGTTACACTTTAGCCAGTGGTCCTTTCTATCACTTCCATAGGAGAGAGCCCCACTTTTTGAGGTTGATGCCGGCCACTCACACCTTTCAGGCCAGCTTGCGCCCGTCCCCTTTAGTTGGTTGAGCACAGCTATCGCTTCCGTCCCTCTCAGCTATCGCGTAGAATCTTCCCTCTTGGTTGATGAAAGAAAGGAGCAAGAGCGGCAAGCCAAGCAGTAATGGGCTAAGAGTTCCAGTTGTTCGCAGGAGGATAGGTGGCGGCAGGCGGTTACGGGAAGCAGTTGAATCTATCATCATTGCCCGCTTACCGTGACGAAAGAAAGACGGACTCTCTCTTGGAAAGCCTAGAAGCAAAGCGACTCTCTAAGCCACCCTTTTTCCCAAGTGCGCCGACCCACCTTGTGTCTTTGTATTTCCCTAAGCCAACTTATACAAAAAAGAATGAAGCAAGGAGTTTTTTTTCTTTTCAAAGCAGTCTTACCGTAACCACTACCGGAACTGGTACTGGCTTCCTATGACAGAAGGTAATCGTCTAGCTTACTTCTTTTCCTTTCTACAAAGAGTCAGGAATTTTTGCTTTGCCCTTCTACTTGCCATACTGACTAACCGCGGTATTCGAACTGTAGGCTTGACTAACTGCACCGCTCCGTGGGCTTTGATATCCCTCGACCTGTTACCGCTACTGGCTCCCGGAACTACCGTCCAACCAAAGTGGAAGGCGAAAAGCGACTGATTTTATTTACTAGAAAAGCCGGCAACAAAGCAAGGAGTTTCTACGACTACTTGCCCTATCTCTTAAAGCTTCACTAGCGAAAACAGTTTATGGTGACTTAAACATTTCTACGACCAACCGAGAGTCCCTGTGCTATGGCTCACACCCGGAATAAGGTTTTTTTCCTGATCTGCTTTAGCCGTTTAAAGCCTTGTTGAGCTTTAAAGTACTTATTGCAACTGTAATTGCGGTCACAGAAAGAAGAAACTTATCTTTGACTTCTGAACTGAACTTTCCAACTTGTTGGGAGTAGGGGCTTTCACTGGAACTGAAACTCTATCTTCTGTTCAACTCGGCTTCCTTAACTTAAAGACTTTGAAGGTTTGTAGGGGGCTTTCCACTCGCGCTACCCGAAAGAAACTAGAAGTAACCTTTTCTCTAAGCTAAGCCTATAAGAAACTGGAACAAAGAAAGAACAAGGCTTTCATCCAAGGTGCCAGCACAAGCACACTCAGAGATTGATTTCTCTTAGCCGCTAAAAGTGATCCGTTCTCCACTTGCCACTGTAACCGTCAATACTCTATCTTAAAAGCTGCCTTCTTTTTTATCAGAGAATTCCGCCTAGAGAAAAGAATAAGTAAAATTAACAGAGAAAGGAATGAGCAACCGGTTCAAACCGGAACGCGCCAGAATGCAAGTGGAGGTTCAAACCGGAACGCGCAATTCACTCCGTAAACGGAGCTTGTTGATAACGGAGCGCGCGTTGAGTTCTTTCTTACAAACAGAAGACGGATCTCAGGCATTTCTTTCTTATGCGGTAAAGACAGAGTCACTGAAGGTATCTGAGGAAGGGAGAGCGACCGAGTCAGTAACCAGTCCGAACAGGCTATCTTCAAAAAACATATATGTCTAGTCGTCCCAAAAAGCGGTAGCGAAGGGGCTGGTAAGACGAGCGAGAGCGGTCACTACTGTGAGTGATGAAAGGCGTGCCGGTTAGTGAAACGTTCCTTTCTCTTAATTAATTAGCAAGTTGTCAAACTAATTGAAACCTGGTTCCATCAACCTAATCCAGAGATGGAACGTAGAGCAACCCAATCAAAGATAGCCGGTGAGACCTACTCCTACTCTCCGGCTTGTTTGGGGAGAGAAGCAGACGCGGATCTCCCGGCAGAAACGGACAGGCATGAATGAGACATCTACATTTTGTTTGCCCAGGGGGCTTACGGAGGCATTCAACTTGACGGGGAGGGACTGAAAAGGCTAAAGCTAAAGCAGCAGGAGATGGATGGAGCGATCAACCACTAGAAGGTTCTTCTCGGCTAGGGAGAAAGGAATAATAATCCGATCTATTTAGAAAGTTCGGGTAGCTATGATAGAAAGAAATCGATTGGTTCGCCATGGAAGATAGGCCGGAAAAAGAGAAAATCCTTCCCCAGGGCAGGTTATAATAAGGAAGATCGGCGATCGGTAGTTTCACTAACGGGTACATAATTCCCTCCCTCGGAAGTAGCATACTCATTCTCCGCATCGGAAGATAAGTAGGAAAAGCATGTTTCCCCCGCTTGGGAACAGAGCACTTATACTCATTCTCCGCATCGGAAGATAAGTAGTTGTTGAAAGATCAGTAGTTTCGTGCTCGTGATACTCATACTCATTCTGCTAATTACTTATCAGACGGGAGGATCGTTTACTGTATTCCATTTTGACTCGATATGCGGCTTTGGCTTCTATTCCCGAAATCTGATCTGACGCCAAGGCCCGTCCCGGACTCTTTTATTGAATTCAGTCTCTTTCCGGTTCTTCGATCTTTATGGGCGAACCAAGCGAGAAAACGGAAAGCGCTAACGCTTTATTATTATAAAAGTTTATTAAAGGTAAGTCGAAATTAAATAAGTTAAATAAGTAAGCTTGATTATTAAATAAAATTGTTAAATAAGTAAGCTTGATTATTTGAAAGTGAAAGTGAAATAACTTTCTTATTATCAAAGTTCAAGTAGAGCTTGTTGCTTGTTGCTTGTCAGGAATCTCGCTAACGCGCTCCGGAAAAAGAAACGGAGTTTACTAACGCGCGCGTTTCACTCCAACAAGCAGAGTTTACGGAGCGCGTTAGCTAGCGCGTCAGGTTGTTCGGTTCCACCCTCCTGAACTGCTCAGCATATCGCGCACAGAAGCATCCTTGCTTAGCTTATTATTGTAACGTACCTCTCTCTTATTTCATCACTTAGATGGATTGAACGATGCTTTGACCCCTGATTATGTACTTAAGTTTGGTGTTTTTGGAGTAGTTATTTTTTATTAAGCTTTTTTCCAGTATCTTAGTTTTTGGCTCGAGAGGAGCTTCCCGTAGTGGGATCGCTGGCCCTTGGGTGGGACCGGCTTATTGGCTTAATGCTCTCGTTCGTTCTCTCACGCGTCCGATAAGGATAGGGATCGCCGCTCGTGTCTTACTGGACGTTTCGTAGCCCACTTTTTTTAAGAAAAAAGCCAGGCTTGAATGAGAGAAAACGGATGGCTAGCGATGTATCATATGTCAGTGAACATGACGGCAAGGCCAGGTAGGCGAACATTCTTCTTGCTTTGTCTTTTATAGGCTTTACATAGGTGTAGTACGGTTGAGTGTAACCGCCGTTTCTGGTATGAATTTGGATCCTGATATTTTGAGCACTGATGGAGGGTGGATGGTACTACCCCATTCTGATGAATCCAAGGTCGACCCAAACCAATGGGAGGTATCCGCATCAATCACGTAAAACTTAACTCTAGTGAACCAATCTCCCAACTTCAGTGTCAGCCGTATGGTTCCCATCGCTTCTTGGCCCCTTTGATTAAACCCCTGAATGAACAAAATAAGTGAGAGGTACGTGATCACGAGGTTGATGTCCAACCTTCCTCAGGGTTCGTAAAGGTCAGAGGTTCACCGCTGAACCTGGATCGACTAGAATACGCTTTACAGGCTTCCTGTTAAGGATTCCTTCAAGGTACAACGGGCGGTTGTGCTCATTGGAATCCAGTAAGAAATCATCTTCTTCAAAGGAAATGGTATCCACTGAATAAGCGGCTCGTCCCACAACGTGGATCTCCGCAGCATGAGCCTCGTACAGTTCAGGATTCTGTAAAGCCTTGATGAGGGATTCCCTTATATCCTTGGAGAGCATTAAAGCGTCATACACACTGAGGAGAGCCGGGATCCGTCTTAAATGAGAGACAACATTATAATCGACGGGTTTCGGCTCCTTTGGCAAGCTTGATGGAGGTGGAATTGGCTTAGGCAACGGTCACAGGGGCTGCTCATTTGCAACCTATATTGCTTTCCCTTTATCTTTCTTCTGATGCGGCTCGGGTAACCGCTTCCCATCTCGTAGCTTCATTTCATCAACCTCCTGTTTAACAGGTTTAGAAAGCAGGTCGGGGATCTGACCATGTATTATAAGAGAGAGGAACGTTCAACATTGCTGCTTCATTAGCAAACAAGAGGGGTTCGTCATCGCTATCACCCAACTCATGTGCTGCCGTGTCTAATTCTGAGGACGCTCCTTCATAGGTGGTAATGTGGCAGGCGGAATACTGGGGGTGGAGGTCCCGGTTCAACAAAAAGGTGTTACTTGGGGAACCAGAGGGACTGCGTAAAAGCGTTCTTGCCACAGATTGTCGAGGGTAAACTGAAACTACCCGGCATGGAGCTACCTGAACAGGCTGTTCCCAGACCAGTATATACGAGAGAGGTACGTCTTCTTGATTGACCGAACATGGTTCTTTCTGCCTCCAGCCTTTTGGCATAAAATCATCCAGGACAACCTCATGCGGCTCCCCTTGCTCGTATTCTTCAAATTCCTCCAACCATTTGTAGTACTCTTCCATGTATTGGAGGTATTCCTCGTAGGTCATCACCTTGCCGGCTGTTTGTTTGAGTGGTTGGGCTGGGATGGTCTTTCTAGGCTTCTTCTTGGAAACCTTTTTCTTCTTATGAATGAGAGCTGGAGCAGGAATAGTGATCCGCTTTTGGAACTTCCGAGATAGCCCGGGAAAAGGGGACATCGGTTGACTTTGTCGGCTTCTTCCTCGAAACCGTTATCCATCCCTTATCTATGTCTGAATCGGTATCAGAGTCAGTGCCAGACAGAGAATCTGCCCCCTGCTTCCGACCGTCATCACCTTCCCAATCTTCGGTGGTGGAGGTTGCCGCATCCATGGTAATGACATTGGCAGTTTGCACTGGAGAATCTTGCTGACATCCTGGGGAAAGTGCAAATAGTTCTGAATCGCCTTTTCCAGCCATTCTTTGAAGGGATAATCATCCTCTATGGTATGTCCCAGATGGCGATGGTAGGGGCAATAGTTTGGTTCATTCACCTTGTCTACCTCATCGGGCTTGGTCGGATTCGGCAAAGCTAAGAAACTTAGCCTGGTTACTTCAACGTTCCTTTCTCTTATATTTTTACCTTTTCTCTTTTGAAGGAGTAGGTCTTATTCTTGAATTCCTCCAGAGAAATTGATCCTTTCCTTCGTTGCTCAGCCCCAATAAAAATGGGTTTTGCGTGCGTCTGAAGAGGAAGCCTGGGCAGGTTCTGCGGCATACGCCGTTTGTGTTTTAGATGAAGAACCTTTCGTCCGTCTCCTGACGGTAGCAGCAGTAGACTCTTATTCTTATCAGGCTCACACCAACCCAGCAAGGAAACGGAGAGCGTGCTAACGCGCTCCGGCTTTCGAGCCTACGCTTGTTGGGTTGGACTGGTAATAAAGTTCTGTTGAGACAGCAGCATCCTACAGATCTTGAAAAGTCTTGAGCGGTTGCGCGTGTATTTGCATTGTGATCCACGAGTGCATACCATTCAGGCATATTTTCACCTCTTGAGCTTGATCTAACTTCTGAGAGCAATTTCTCGCCAACGCCCTCCACCGGTTTATATATTGCTCAACCGTAGAATCTTGATTTTGCTTGATAGCAGATAGTTCCTGAACTGAAATTTTCCTATTATTTCATCCCTAACTTAAGATGCTTACTTTCAAAAGCACTTTCTTTTGTGTAAAATGACTGATTTTCAAAGGAGCTTGTCTGCCGCTCTTGATCCTAGCCGTCTTTGACCTTATCCTCTCCCCATATTATGAGAGGCCAATTCCAATTATCTTGAATTAGTGGTTTAGAGCTTTCTATTTTCTTTCTTGCGGAGAGGGAAGAAATGACACCTGGGAGAGGGAAGCGAAAAATAGAGCTGGTCTGGCATAAAATCATTTGAATAATCATAGTTTTTAGTTCGAATAGAACTGAACTAGTTTCGTAGCCAAGAGAATGGAAAGCAGAATTCATTGGCATTCTGTGGCAGAAAAGAGGTAGACTCGCCATATCTGGCTTACCAATGAATTGAAAAAAGGCTCTTACCACACGGGGTAGGCGTTAGCAACCTAAACCTTAAACACTTTTTCTGACATCCTTTGCCATGGATGGAAAGAAAGGAGTGGAGTGCTAGCTCTTGTGCTTGCCTTGAAGGAGTCATTATCTTTGAACGAATCCGATTTGAAGCACTAAGCCGTCTTTGAAGCTCCTAGCGCGTTCCGTCATTCGAAAGAAATTCTCCTAACGCGCTCCAGAACGGAGGAACGTGAAAATAGGTTTTTCGGCCAGTCCTGAGCTACCGACAGGCAGGTCAGTGGAAAGCAGGCAGTCCACTACCCGTGACGCTCAGATTGGACAGGTAGCTAACCCATCTAACTGGTGACGCTCCGGGAAGGCAAGGGATAGGAATAGCTCGGCTGTCAGATAGGCAAGTAACCAGTCTAATAGCAAGAATACAGATCGGTAAGCCATGCAAGCAAGAGATTCAATAGGGACAAGCAATACCTGAAACTCTAGAACAAGACAAGTGTATTGCTAGAGACAGGAAACTAGTACAAGTAATAGCAAGCAGACAAGTACCGTAGATAGGATAAGTATCAAACCTAGCATACAAGATAGAGCTAGGCCTATACATGGCTTGTTAATGGATCTCCTAGTTCGGGTTTTCAAAGCTGGGACTGGTGCATTAAGAAACAAGCAGTAACAGCCTCACCTGGCTCAAAAGCGGAACGAAAGCATGATGCAATGGAAGGTTCAGTCAAAAGCATTTACCACGCACTCAATTCAATGATCAAACAACAAGACGAATCTCTTTCTATATGCAATTTCGATATATAGCCAGCTCGTCTCGTACTTCATCTTCATTCCGGCTTGTGAACTTATCTTTGGCTCGTGGGTTTGATTCGTGAATCCCAAGCCCAGGGAAGGAGTAGAACGGCTAGCTCCTCGCTCCTGTCGATCGGTCAGGGTATCAAGAGATTTTGATTTCGGGGAAGGGAAGATAACTGCAACTACAGCTGGTATCTTCGGAAATGGCCGGATTAGCAGGAGGAAGGTTTTTTACTTGACTGAAACAAAGGCCGTTAAGGCTCAAATTGCCATGGATCGCGATTCAAAAGAGGTTGGGCTTTCCCCTTCAGTGAAAATGCAATACCATATTCCCACTTAAAAACCAACTGATCCGCATTCTATCTTCGCTCTCAACTATTCACATAGTAGATGGAGTATGACTCTGCTGGTCCAACCGTTCCAAACAGGCCTTCCTACCGTCCCTTGACTAGATGCGAGTGATGTGATCTTTTTGTATAGCAAGAACTATAGGGTGGCGTGGGTGGAATAGCCACCAAGTCGAGCTAACCGAAATGGGCTAGCAAGCAGGGTTTATTCCGAACAAGACTCTAAAATCAAGATGCTACTATGCCAATTCCTATATCTTTCCATATTCCCTATAGGGCTATACCATTCCCTCTCTTTTCTTCCCACTCCCTCACCGGGTTCCCTCTGTAAAGATCTTTTCCTGCCCACGGAGCGGTTAGCTCTACTAGCCTGCCTGGTCTACGCCTATCCAAATTGAGCATTGTGTCTCGATGGCCATTTTTCTTTAGGTTGAGTAAGAAGCTATATCTCCATTGGCCCATCAGACGTCTTCAGGCCCCTTTCTCTTCAGCAACAAGTCCAGGCCCTATCATGTTAGTAACCTTCATATGCAGTTAAATGCGTGCTTTTCGGCTTCTACATGCGCCCCTCCCAATCGCCCTTGTTTTAGCGTTCTCCCGCCGCAAATGCTCTCTCTTCGTTCTGAGCTCAAGTGCTAATAATGGTTTGAGGTCTAGTCCACTTGTGCCCGCCTAGCCGCGAGCACCTTTAGTAATAAGAGTCACAAGCCCAGTTCAGGCTATCTCCATAGTAGTTGTTTACTTATCAAATATAAGAGAGAGGTACGTTACCAAATCCTCATCGGAGACCCTGGGAACTTCTTCCAGTTAGGATGCCGGCCGAGCTGGGCAGAGCGATTGGATTGATGCTTTTCGATTTTGAGATAGTGGTTCAAGGAATGATTCCGAAGCGGAGGGCTATGCCGCTTGGAGGGCATATCCGCTGTGCGCGAAGAGTGCTTTTCCTTCCCCTGGCCCTACTTTCCAACTGCCCTAGAAAGAGCTTATACGGATGTGGATGTTGATGATGTGATCTGCCTTCAAAGCGTCGATAGCAGCCTAAGAGCTTATTCGAGAACAAGGCATGATAATCGCCTGAAAGTCTGAATTCTCAAAAGAGAAGTCCGTTTAATCCAGTGAGGGGGGCCTTTCAAAATGCGTATGTAAGACCCAACTTTCTAGCCTGTCAAATTTGAATTTGCGATGGGCTGCCCAATGAAAGGGCCTAGAACAACCAAACTCGGGCACAAGTATGGAATCCACTCGATTGTACCCTTTAATCTCATCCTCGGGGTTTAAGTTCCTTCAGCTTCAGCTTTAACAGATGACTTCATCAAATTTCCAGAAGAAGAAAATTATTGCTACCTCCACTTTCACAAGGCAATACATTGATCCCTCATCAGAGTCTACCACCTCTGGGGAAGATGTTGTTCTTGTCCCAAGTTCATCAAACATCCACACCAACTTACAAGAGGGAGGTCCCACTATGTCAGAAAACCAAGCCATCCTGGTCCTCTTCAGAAGTTTGTGCTTCATCACAGCAATAAAATATGATGATGTATGAGGAATCGGAATTGGTCGAGGCCTATGCGGTGGAAACCGATGATGAAGGTTTCAACGTTCCTCTCTCTTAGTTTACCCCACGAACTAGAAGAAGGCGGACAGGCAACTGTTGATGAACTAATAGAAAGAAAGATGGGTGAACAATCAGAAGTCCGGCCCATTTTCATCAGTGCTCCATTATCATCAGATGAAAGAGAAGCTTACAAACAATTCCTACTGGAATACAAAGATTGCTTCGCTTGGACATACAAGGAAATGCCCGGGCTACTGCCTATAATACTTTCAAGAATAGGCCTTAAGTCATTGATGAAAGTCCAGGGAGCGAAGACAAACTCTATTCGGTTACTGATTTTCATACTTTCAAGAATAGGCCTTAAGTCATTGATGAAAGTCCAGGGAGCGAAGACAAACTCTATTCGGTTACTGATTTTCATACCGCATCGTTTAGCAAGCACTGACTGCCTTGACCTTAGGCATACAAAGGAAGAGAATACAAGGCAAGGATGGGAAAAATGAAAGAAAGAAATCCTTTTTCTTGTGTCGATAAGAAGAATGGTGTTTTCTTTGGTGACATAACCAAACTGAAACGCGAGGCGACGATCCGGGGAACCATGACCGGCACAGGATCTTTGCAACCGCAGGGAGACGCTTTTGTCACTCGCGTTGAGGTCAGAAAAGAGGCGCAGTACGGGAAGCTTTTTATAGCAGGCGGGTCATAAGTCCTTTTCTTATTAAGTGAAGGCAGGGTTGTTTAGAGAAATTCTTCCATATAGCGAGCGATAGGCACTCCAATGAAGAATCTATCGTTCATGTGATGAAACATGGGTTATAGCGAAGAATTCTTGCTAACGAAAGGACGTCACTGAAAAGAACTAAACTCGTTAAGAATCTATCCGCTTCCAGTTAACGCATTTCATCTGCCCCTGAATCGTGCCTAGCTTCGGTTCCCCTTCTTGTCAATTGGGAAGTTAAGTAAAGGAAAGCAAGTAAGCCTGCGATTGGAAAGCTAGCCATGAGTAAATGTTCTAAGCCCTATTCATGTGCATTCGATTCCGAAAGACCAGATTCAATAGCACCGGCTAAGACCTAGAGCAGCGTAGAATAGAACTCTAACAACACATCCCATCTCGAGTTCTAAACTCCATTCTCATGTCCCCAACCTATTTTGACACGACTTCTTCTTTCAAAGAGCCCATTCGTTGCATTCCGCTAGCTCATATTTTCACCTGTTTCTAAAGTCTACACATGACCTCATTCTCTCTTCGAGACTGATTTCGGGCTAAGGCTTCCTACTACTGATGCTACTTTGAAATTGATGTCGGCATTGCGCACTAGCTATTCTGATGCCATATAGGAAATGAAACCTCCTCCTGCCTGAGCTTTCCGATCAACCAATCCCATCTTTCAGGGACATCTCTTAGGTAGGGATTGAAGATTAGTCGAATAAGCCCCTCCCCAACTGCAAGACCAGAGGCTACTGCCTTACATGAACTAGTTGCGAGACCGGCGAGGGCAATAAAGAGAGCGAGCCAAACGGTCCCCGCAGAAAAATGGGAAATCTGTCCGGCTTTCAAGCAAGTCTTCGTTTGTTGCTTCCGATGCATTAGTCATCCCAGCCTGATAGACATGCCTAAAATTGCCCAACGGCGAGCTGCGGCGGAAATATCAGGGAAAGAAGAGGATTCTTGGGAAGGATAGAGTATATCAGCAGGTTCATCGCACAGCTCACTCCGCGAGCCCATTTGAGTTTTGAGGCGGCCTATTACCTATATGCGATGCGTTCGCTCGGGGATTGACCCCTCGCTACACTTTTCTCGTAGAATAGAATAACCGCATCTCCAAATAGGTTAGGGCGGCAAAAAAGAAAAAACAAAAAACGAGAAAGAGAAGTTTGAGATATTGACCCGGTCCTGACTTTTTATAAAGTCTACGCACTTCTCTACACATCATAAGAGACGCAAGGCTGTGTTCTAAGGGATGCTTTAAGGTTGTAGATTCCCCAAAATCAGATGGTGACACAAGGTATGGAAAGGACTTTCCAACTTCTTGACTAACTATCCCACGGAGCGGTATGGAAGATAAGAGAACCAGAGAGGAGTTTCACTGTGAAAGTTGGAGAGGTTAGAAGGTACTCAACTAACAAGTAAGTAGAGGAGGGACACAGCTCGATCGACTAAGACAGAATGGGGAGGAACGAAAGTAGCTCGACCGAAAGGGAGAGGAAGGAAGAAGAGTCTGACACAAAGTTCGAAGAAAGAAACTCGACCGAAACAGAATCGGGATAAGAATCAGCAGAGTTCTTATCTGCTGATTCTGCTGAGGCAAGGATAAGCTCAACCTTTAGGAAGAGGTCTTTTGGTACTAACTAGACTAACAAGTCTAGGTATAGGTGGGAAGATTTTCAACTAAGAGATCCAAGATCAGGATATCCGGTTTTTTGGGAATGGTCATTTTCAAGGGAAGAAAGTACGCGAAAGTACTCGACGATCAGTCTTGGAGTTGAAAACAGAGTTAGGGCATAAACCCAAGAAAGCTATGTTAGACGCTAACAGAGGAATGACCTACGGATCGAAGGAATTTATTGTCACTTCTTTCATACTAAACGACAGAAGAAGAGGAAGACTCTCTGCTACTGAGCGAACCGAAGATGAGAGCGATCATCTACAGCGTGGACCTCGGAAGATCACAACCATTAATCACGCACTGGAGCCGAAGTCCACGTCATCAACCAGAGTTTTTGCCTGTCTCTTTAGCACAAGAGGATACAGGTGTACGAGCCTATAGAACAGATCCTGTTCAAGTAAGGTCGTGCCTCTTATTCTATCTGGCGAGCATTTAAACGTCAAGTAAGGCTGAGAAACAAGCAATATGGGATTAAAATCTAACCTGATATTTTGGGCCAGGCCAAGAACTCGCGGGCAAATCAGATCACGTATCCTTCACATGAGGAAATGTAACTCATTTAGGCCCATTAGAGTGAGCATACTGCATACAATGTGCGGTCAAGATCCAGTCAAATGGTATATTTGAAAATATTATATTTCATAGCACTACTTTTATCATTTGGATATATAAAGCTTGTGCATTTAACTATAACTGGCAACGGATAGGGTACCGGGATTTTACCCTAAACCCAAACCCGGGTCGGATATTTAAACAAGTACCTGATTAATTAAAAAACTAAATTATTTATTATATAAAATATATTTTAAAAATTAAAATAAATATATTTATATAATAATTATTTATGATTATTTTTATATTTTTAATAGTAATAAATATTAATATAATAGTTATGTTATTATTATTTATACTCTAATAATAAAAATTAATATTTATATATTTTTTTGAAATCGGGTATCGGGTACTAGGTACCCATGTCTTTAAACCCGAACTCGACCCGTTTTAGCTAATCGAGTACGCGAACCCAGCATAAACGGGTCGGGTCGGATCGAGTACCCGTCGGGTTTGGATGAAATTGCCACCCCTACATTTAACAGGTTTCATCCTTGGGCCACTAGTGTTGCCACAATTCCAACCGTCGGGGTTAGGTATCCGACTCAACCCAACTTATTTTATCACAGGCTTAGATACCCGATTAGCTAAATTAGATAAATTCGAGTTTAGGAATATGAGTACCCAGTACCCAATTATAGTAAAAAAATAAATATATTTTTTATTATTAGAATATAAATAATAATAAAATAACTATTATATAAATATTTATTACAATTTAAAATATAATAATAATAAAAATAAATATTATATAAATATATATATTATTTTAATTTTTAAAATATATTTTTTAAAAATAAAATAATAAATTATTTATTTTTTATTTAATTAAGTACCCGTTTAAATACCCGACCTGGGTTTGGGTCAGGTTCGGGTAGCACATTTAGCAATCGAGTTGGATTTAAATTTGAGATAAAAACACGGATACCCGATCCATTATCATCCCTAGTCATAGATCTCATTTACATACAAGATTTCTGGAGGAAAAAAAAGTATATATATGTTTTAAAATAATATGATTTTTTAAATTTAAATGATTAAGAATTTTAAATAAAACTATAATATTATCTCTACTTTTAATTTGGTAGTATCACGTACTTATAAATTCATGTTCAATTAGTAGAATTAATAATTTTATTAATTTTTAACTAAAAAATATTGATTTATCTGTCAGACAGTTGAAGCGCCATTCCACCCGCGGGCGAACCACGAAACGGAAGCGATCATCTACAACATTAATCCGCAGAGATCATAGCCGTTAATCACGCTATGACGATTCAGCCATAGCTCATCCACCAGATTTATTACCTGTCTTGTTCGCACAAGAGGATACAGGGGTACGAACCTATAGAACAGATCCTGTTCAAGTAAGGTCGTGCCTTCAATTGGATCAAGTAAGATTTTAAATCACGGAGAATACTGAAAACAGGGAATATGGGACTAAAATCATCCAAAACTCCTCGGGCCAATCTTATTTGATATTTTGGGCTACGCTCACCATTCACGGCCCAATCCAACCGCGTATCTTCTGTTGGAGGAAATGTAACTAATCTGCCTGCACCGATCAAATTGCGAATATAACGATCGAGTGATTACAATCCCGTGAATACGCTCAACAATACAATCCGAACCTGAAAGCTCTAGCCAGTGTCGTGCATCAGAATATGCTGCTGCTGGCTTCAAGCTGGCTGTTGGTATCCTTGTGTCGTTGTTCGTTGTCGTGGTCTTTCTCAGTGGTATTGAGTTTGAGACAGTGTTTCCTAAACCTAGTTTAAGGATTGAATTTGAAGTCGGGATTGGAGTTGAGGTCCACGCCCCTTCAGAATATAAATCATGGGCATAGTAGAACCCATATTCCACCAAAATTTTTATAGGAAGAAGAGGAAGAAGAGAAAGAAGAGGAAGGACGAAAGTCAATGAAGGAGGACTGCGCGAACACGAGGAAGCTGAGGTCCGCCTTGCGGTCGCTTTTCCGCGGCCTGCTGGCCTGCACTGCCACCGTCGACGTGGTGGATTGAGAGACTCGAGGATGGCGGCGCTCAATTAATTAAAGATCAATTTGGCGCAATTAAACATAAGAGTAACAGTAAATATCTTCTCTTTGTTGAGCTTGTTGCTTCGAATCCATCTCTATGTTAATAATTTTATAGTTTCAATGTGTCTATTTAGGATTTGTGTTTTCTCAAATAGTTCGTTTATGTAAAACAAAAAAAGCAGCTAGTAACGGCCCGTTTGTGATGGAAAGCTACTGTAGTAATAAAAAGCCGGGTAACTACCGAGAGATTTTATAGGCGGGCGGTCAGCTTAATTTTTTTCGGCGGGATCCCGTATTCACTATGTATCTGGGCGAATAAATTTTTATCATCTTAGATTAATAATATAAAGCATATAAATCCATTACTTAGCAATATATAACTATATGACACTATAAATTTATATGTTTAATATATTTTTTATTATAATTTCTACCATCTCATATAAATTTCTACTATATAAAAAAAAATATTTCAAGATCTCCATCATACTAGATGGATTTTGCTATTATCTACGCATGCAAAGCAGCCAAACACCCCCAAATGGGTTTCATCTCTCTAGTGTTGGTAGGGATGACAACGGGGCGGGTGGGGGGATGAGCTTTGCCATCCTCGACCCGACCCTGACTTCTCTATACTCATCCCTGAACCCGACCCCGAACCTGATAAGTTTAGAAAACCTATCCCCACAGATGACCCTCGGGGGAACCCGACTTGACTGACAATGACATGGGGAGGGAGAGGCGGAGCTGCTGGCGAGCAAGCGGCATGAGCAGCAAGTGGCGGCGAGCAGGTTGGGAGGGAAGGGAAAGGTCGCCTGCGTCGCCCACTCTTGCTGCTCTCGCTGTCTATGCCCAACGCCTCTCACATTGCTTGTTGCACTCGCCACTGGCTTGCCTCTCGTGCTGCTTGCAACTAATGTCATCGCCAGCGTTCATGAGGAAGGGAGAGGGGAGGAAGATGGAGCAGTGGGGAAGAGAGGGAGAGGGGAGGAAGAGGCGAGAGAGAGGGGAGGATGAGTTCGTTGCAAGGAAGGAGGGGAGGAAGAGATGGCAGCGTAGATGAGAGGGAGAGAGGAGGAAGAGGTGGTTGGGAGAGAGGAAAAAAAAGGATAGAAATAGGATTTTTTTTTCTTTATAAATACGGGATATTTTTATCTTTTTCAATAGTCGGGGGTGGGTTCGGGATGGATATCTGAATTCTCATATTCAACCCCGATCCGATCTTACCGAGTCAGGTTTTACCCGAACCTAATTCGAGACCTAGTTAACTGGAGTTTTCTGTATTGATTTAGAATCTAGGTGGGTAGGATGAGCTTTATTGTCATCTCTAAGTGCTTGATTAGGAACTTAAAAAGTTGTGGATAAAGTCTTTTTCTATTAGAGACGGCGACTACTGAAATCTAAGCCAACAACATCAATGGCGTTGTGCTTGAATCTCATCATGACTAGAGGAAGCATAATAATGAGGTGGAGTAAAGGGGAGAAAGGTGATAAGAGGAGTATGCAAATTAATTAATCACATGTTCATGATCCAAGATCGGGGTGTGCAAATTTTTAATAATAATGATAAAGATAGTGATAATTAATTTTTTTTTATTCAGATATTTAATTAGATTTTTTTTTATTTTGTGTAATAATTATTAAAAATATCGATATTACTAATTTTATACTAAATTTGAGTGAAAATAGATAATATTATTGATAATTTCTTGGTATGGAAATAGGTAAGACAACTAAAATTGGAAAAAATGTTAGTAAATTGTTAATATTATTGAATATGAGTGCAAGAAATCAATCCTTTACATCTAGTACACCAGGATTTTAAACAGCAAATAATGCACAAAAATAGCAATGTGGGACTAAAATTAATCACAAGTTAAATATTTACCACAATTTTGTTTTTAAAAAAATTAGTATGTTATTAATGGTGCGGTTGAACTACAATTAATAAATAAAATTATTTCTATCTGTCATATAGCTTACTGTGATAAAAATAATTTGAAATTAAAAGAGGTTATACTCAAATGTATCTAAAAATTAATGTATTAATCAGAATATTATTTTAAAATTAAAATTAAAATTTTATAAAATATGTTTATTGCAATAAAAATAGTAAATACTAAACTCGGTTTAATGACCTATTTTCAATTTAAAAAATACTGTATCTGTCAGTAGGGCTGTGCATTCGGTACTTCGGTACCAGTACCGGTACCGAAAATTTGGTACCGAAGTACCGAATTTATTTTTTTGGTACCGGTACCGGTACAGAATACCGAAGTTTAGATCGGCACCAATACCGATTTCCCGAAATAAACTTCGGGAAAATCCCGAAATACCGAATCAGCGTCAGCTCCAACTCTCAAAATGCATGCGAAATTGCGAATCACAATCGAAATCAAGTTCCAATTTCAATTCGAAGCTTCTTTTAATATTGACAACGTTGACTGCGGTCTGCGGCCTCGTTTCGAAAGCCGAAATCGCGTTCGAAGCCGCGTCCGTCTCACGAAAACGAATGCCTCCTGCGTTCGTTCTTCGCCGCCGGTCCTCGACGCCGGAGAAGAATGGGGAGACTGGTGAGCTCATGGCGCGCAGCAAGTTCGGCGCCGTTGAACGCTGCTCGCTGATGAAACGAACGCGGAGGCGTTCGTCTCTATTTTCGTCGAGCACGCAGAACGGCAGAAGGAATGGAATCCGCTGGCGTTGTCTGCGTCGAGATTTGCGGCGGCGTCCTTGGCCTCTAATTCTACGAAGACGACGCAGCGAAGATGGAAGGCGAGCTGGCGTCCGTCTGCCCTTCCAAAACCGACGATGCTTGCATCTTTAAGAGGGGAGCAGCAGACGAGCGAAAAGGAGAGAGAACTTCGGGCGGCGACGAAGCACTCGACAGCGGCGAGCTTACCCTCTTCCGGCGACATCTCCTTCCCCTGCGTTTCCGGCGACGAGTTCTTCTCCTTCACCGTCCGGTTGACGTGACTCGGCGGCTGTGATCTCCGACGAAGCTGAAGGCTGAGGACTGAGCGGGTGTTGCTCAGTCCTGCCGCACGCCATCCACCCATCTTCCTCGGCAACGACTCTGATGGACATAGTCGACGCCGATGAACGCAGGTGGCGTTCGCGTTCGTGCGAAGAGACGAGGCGGAAGAGTTTTCGAACGGCTCCAGGCGTTCGAAACGAGGTTCATGTTGACCAAGTCAACAAAATCCTTTCCCCTGACTTGAATCAAATTTGCAAAATCGGGATCAGCACACAGTTCCATTGCTGACGTGGACGGGCCATCCGGGCTGGGTACGACACTAGGGCCATCGGCAGCATCGGATAGGGCCCAATTTCACCCAGCCCGGTCCACGAGATATTTGGCATAAGTATAAAAAATTAATAAATATTTTTAATAAATTAATATAATCGGTACTTCGGGACCATAAAAAAATCCCGAAATTTTTTTATGGTCCCGGTACCGCAATCCCGATTTAAAAATCAGTACCGGTACCGAAGTACCGAAATTTTGGTACGGTACTTCGGTACTGGTACCGAATGCTCACCCCTATCTGTCAGACAGCTTCGGCGCCATCTCATCCGCAGGCGAACCGAAGATGAGAGCGATCATCTACAGGGTAGACCTCGAAAGATCATAACCGTTAATCACGCTCTAGAGCCGAGGCCCATGTCATCCACTAGAGTTTTTGCCTGTCTCTTTAGCACAAGAGGATACAGGTGCACGAGCCTATAGAACAGATCCTATTCAAGTAAGGTCGTGCCTCTTATTCTATCTGGCGAACATTTAAACGTCAAGTAAGGCTGAGAAACAAGCAATATGGGATTAAAATCTAACCTGATATTTTGGGCCAGGCTAAGAACTCGCGGGCAAATCAGATCACGTATCCTTCACACGAGGAAATGTAACTCATTTAGGCCCATTAGAGTGAGCATACTGCATACAATGTGCGGTGAAGATCCAGCATATATATAAAGCTTGTGCATTTACCAGTTGCGTCCTTGGGCCACTAGTGTGAAGAAATGTCGGGTACAGATCTGGGTCCCTTAATTTGGGTGAAAATAATTTTTTTAAAATTTTTTTTCTAGAAATACTGTATACCTTATAAGTTATCTAATGGTATTAATATTAGGGTATTTTAGATCTTATACACATATAAAATATTCTATATAAAAATTAATGTTTTTATATAATAAATAATAGTTTGTCTTATATGTGATCTTGTATATGATATTTTATACCGTGTACAAGATTTAAAATATCCCAATATTAGTACTATTGGATAGCTTATAAGGTATATAATATTTTTTTAAAAATATTTTTTGCCCCAAATTAAAGGACCAGATCAAAATGTCCTGTACCCAGCTTAGGACATTTCTTCCACTAGTGTTGCCGCAATTTCAATCATCGAATTCGGGTATCCAACTTGACTCAACCTATTTTATCACGGGCTCAGATACCTGATTAGCTGAACAAAACAAGTTCAAATTTAGGGTTTCTACCATCTCATATAAATTTCTACTATATAAAAAAAATATTTCAAGATCTCCATCATACTAGATGTATTTTGCTATTATCTACGCACGCAAAGCAGCCAAACACCCCCAAATGGGTTTCATCTCTCTAGTGCTGGTAGGGATGACAACGGGGCGGGTGGGGGGATGAGCTTTGCCATCCTCGACCCGACCCTGACTTCTCTATACTCATCCCTGAACCCGACCCCGAACCTGATAAGTTTAGAAAACCTATCCCCACAGATGACCCTCGGGGGAACCCGACTTGACTGACAATGACATGGGGGGGGGGGGAGAGGCGGAGCTGCTGGCGAGCAAGCGGCATGAGCAGCAAGTGGCGGCGAGCAGGTTGGGAGGGAAGGGAAAGGTCGCCTGCGTCGCCCACTGCGTCGCCCACTCTTGCTGCCCTCGCTGTCTATGCCCAACGCCTCTCACATTGCTTGTTGCTCTCGCCACTGGCTTGCCTCTCGTGCTGCTTGCAACTAATGTCATCGCCAGCGTTCATGAGGAAGGGAGAGGGGAGGAAGATGGAGCAGTGGGTAAGAGAGGGAGAGGGGAGGAAGAGGCGAGAGAGAGGGGAGGATGAGTTCGTTGCAAGGAAGGAGGGGAGGAAGAGATGGCAGCGTAGATGAGAGGGAGAGAGTAGGAAGAGGTGGTTGGGAGAGAGGAAAAAAAGGATAGAAATAGGATTTTTTTTTTTCTTTATAAATACGGGATATTTTTATCTTTTTCAATAGTCGGGGGTGGGTTCGGGATGGATATCTGAATTCTCATATTCAACCCCGATCCGATCTTACCGAGTCAGGTTTTACCCGAACCTAATTCGAGACCTAGTTAACTGGAGTTTTCTGTATTGATTTAGAATCGAGGTGGGTAGGATGAGCTTTATTGTCATCTCTAAGTGCTTGATTAGGAACTTAAAAAGTTGTGGATAAAGTCTTTTTCTATTAGAGACGGGGACTACTGAAATCTAAGCCAACAACATCAATGGCGTTGTGCTTGAATCTCATCATGACTAGAGGAAGCATAATAATGAGGTGGAGTAAAGGGGAGAAAGGTGATAAGAGGAGTATGCAAATTAATTAATCACATGTTCATGATCCAAGATCGGGGTGTGCAAATTTTTAATAATAATGATAAAGATAGTGATAATTAATTATTTTTTATTTAGATATTTAATTAGATATTTTTTATTTTGTGTAATAATTATTAAAAATATCGATATTACTAATTTTATACTAAATTTGAGTGAAAATAGATAATATTATTGATAATTTCTTGGTATGGAAATAGGTAAGACAACTAAAATTGGAAAAAATGTTAGTAAATTGTTAATATTATTGAATATGAGTGCAAGAAATCAATCCTTTACATCTAGTACACCAGGATTTTAAACAGCAAATAATGCACAAAAATAGCAATGTGGGACTAAAATTAATCACAAGTTAAATATTTCCCACAATTTTGTTTTTAAAAAAATTAGTATGTTATTAATGGTGCGGTTGAACTACAATTAATAAATAAAATTATTTCTATCTGTCATATAGCTTACTGTGATAAAAATAATTTGAAATTAAAAGAGGTTATACTCAAATGTATCTAAAAATTAATGTATTAATCAGAATATTATTTTAAAATTAAAATTAAAATTTTATAAAATATGTTTATTGCAATAAAAATAGTAAATACTAAACTCGGTTTAATGACCTATTTTCAATTTAAAAAATATTGTATCTGTCAGTAGGGCTGTGCATTCGGTACTTCGGTACCAGTACCGGTACCGAAAATTTGGTACCGAAGTACCGAATTTATTTTTTTGGTACCGGTACCGGTACCGAATACCGAAGTTTAGATCGGCACCAATACCGATTTCCCGAAATAAACTTCGGGAAAATCCCGAAATACCGAATCAGCGTCAGCTCCAACTCTCAAAATGCATGCGAAATTGCGAATCACAATCGAAATCAAGTTCCAATTTCAATTCGAAGCTTCTTTTAATATTGACAACGTTGACTGCGGTCTGCGGCCTCGTTTCGAAAGCCGAAATCGCGTTCGAAGCCGCGTCCGTCTCACGAAAACGAATGCCTCCTGCATTCGTTCTTCGCCGCCGGTCCTCGACACCGGAGAAGAATGGGGAGACTGGTGAGCTCATGGCGCGCAGCAAGTTCGGCGCCGTTGAACGCTGCTCGCTGATGAAATGAACGCGGAGGCGTTCGTCTCTGTTTTCGTCGAGCACGCAGAACGGCAGAAGGAATGGAATCCGCTGGCGTTGTCTGCGTCGAGATCTGCGGCGGCGTCCTTGGCCTCTAATTCTACGAAGACGACGCAGCGAAGATGGAAGGCGAGCTGGCGTCCGTCTGCCCTTCCAAAACCGACGATGCTTGCATCTTTAAGAGGGGAGCAGCAGACGAGCGAAAAGGAGAGAGAACTTCGGGCGGCGACGAAGCACTCGACAGCGGCGAGCTTACCCTCTTCCGGCGACATCTCCTTCCCCTGCGTTTCCGGCGACGGGTTCTTCTCCTTCACCGTCCGGTTGACGTGACTCGGCGGCTGTGATCTCCGACGAAGCTGAAGGCTGAGGACTGAGCGGGTGTTGCTCAGTCCTGCCGCACGCCATCCACCCATCTTCCTCGGCAACGTCTCTGATGGACATAGTCGACGCCGACGAACGCAGGTGGCGTTCGCGTTCGTGCGAAGAGACGTGGCGGAAGAGTTTTCGAATGGCTCCAGGCGTTCGAAACGAGGTTCATGTTGACCAAGTGAACAAAATCCTTTCCCCTGACTTGAATCAAATTTGCAAAATCGGGATCAGCACACAGTTCCATTGCTGACGTGGACGGGCCATTCGGGCTGGGTACGACACTAGGGCCATCGGCAGCATCGGATAGGGCCCAATTTCACCCAGCCCGGTCCACGAGATATTTGGCATAAGTATAAAAAATTAATAAATATTTTTAATAAATTAATATAATCGGTACTTCGGGACCATAAAAAAATCCCGAAATTTTTTTATGGTCCCGGTACCGCAATCCCGATTTAAAAATCAGTACCGGTACCGAAGTACCAAAATTTTGGTACGGTACTTCGGTACTGGTACTGAATGCTCACCCCTATCTGTCAGACAGCTTCGGCGCCATCTCATCCGCAGGCGAACCGAAGATGAGAGCG
This sequence comes from Costus lasius, assembly GCA_027563935.2. Classification (NCBI taxonomy): domain Eukaryota; kingdom Viridiplantae; phylum Streptophyta; class Magnoliopsida; order Zingiberales; family Costaceae; genus Costus; species Costus lasius. The sequence goes on along the minus strand of CM050450.1, from coordinate 130,748,895 downwards.
ATCATCTACATGGTAGACCTCGAAAGATCATAACCGTTAATCACGCTCTGGAGCCGAGGCCCATGTCATCCACCAGAGTTTTTGCCTGTCTCTTTAGCACAAGAGGATACAGGTGCACGAGCCTATAGAACAGATCCTGTTCAAGTAAGCTCGTGCCTCTTATTCTATCTGGCGAACATTTAAACGTCAAGTAAGGCTGAGAAACAAGCAATATGGGATTAAAATCTAACCTGATATTTTGGGCCAGGCTAAGAACTCGCGGGCAAATCAGATCACGTATCCTTCACACGAGGAAATGTAACTCATTTCGGCCCATTAGAGTGAGCATACTGCATACAATGTGCGGTGAAGATCCAGCATATATATAAAGCTTGTGCATTTACCAGTTGCGTCCTTGGGCCACTAGTGTGAAGAAATGTCGGGTACAGATCTGGGTCCCTTAATTTGGGTGAAAATAATTTTTTTAAAATTTTTTTTCTAGAAATACTGTATACCTTATAAGTTATCTAATGGTATTAATATTAGGGTATTTTAGATCTTATACACATATAAAATATTCTATATAAAAATTAATGTTTTTATATAATAAATAATAGTTTGTCTTATATGTGATCTTGTATATGATATTTTATACCGTGTACAAGATTTAAAATATCCCAATATTAGTACTATTGGATAGCTTATAAGGTATATAATATTTTTTAAAAAAATATTTTTTGCCCCAAATTAAAGGACCAGATCAAAATGTCCTGTACCCAGCTTAGGACATTTCTTCCACTAGTGTTGCCGCAATTTCAATCATCGAATTCGGGTATCCAACTTGACTCAACCTATTTTATCACGGGCTCAGATACCTGATTTGCTGAACAAAACAAGTTCAAATTTAGGGATATAGGTATCTAGTACCCGATTGTAATAAAAAATAAAAATATATTTTTTATTATTAGAATATAAATAAAAATAAAATAACTATTATATAAATATTTATTACTATTTAAAATATAATAATAATAAAAAAATAAATATTATATAAATATATATACTATTTTAATTTTTAAAATATATTTTATAAAAATAAAATAATAAATATTTTATTTTTTATTTAATCAGGAATCCGTTTAAATACCCGACCCTGGTCAGGTTCGATTAGCACATTTAGCAATCGGGTCAGATTTAGATTTTGGATGAAAACACGGGTACTCGATTCGTTGTCACCTTTAGTCATGAATCTCATTTACATACAGATTTCTGGAGGAAAAAAAATTATATATCTTTTAAAATAATATGATTTTTTAAATTTAAATGAGTAAGAATTTTAAATTATACTACAATATTATCTCTACTTTTAATTTGGTAGTATCACCGATCACGTACTTATAACTTTATCCGACCTCATTCATACCCACCCCATTACATAATTTGGACTTGACTTAGGTGTTTCTATACGCACTCAGTACCCAATTATTAAATTGTTCTAAAATATATATATATATATATATATAAAGTTCTAAAATATGATTTTATACATTATTTCATAATAAATGTATAATAATTAATTAATTTTTAATTTAAAAAATATTTTTTAAAATTGTGTATTTGAACTAGGTTTGAAAAACCTAATTAATACCTAGCTCGCTAGACACAAAACTATTATCTTATGTATATCTATATCAATTAATTAATAATTTTATTAATTTTTAATTAAAAAATATTGATTTATCTGTCAGACAGCTGAAGCGCCATTCCACCCGCGGGCGAACCACAGAAGCGGAAGCGATCATCTACAACATTAATCAGAGATCATAGTTGTTAATCACGCTCTGACGTGTCAGCCATAGCTCATCCACCAGACTTATTACCTGTCTTGATCACACAAGAGGATACAGAGGTACGAGCCTATAGAACAGATCCTGTTCAAGTAAGATCGTGACTTTTATCGGATCAAGCAAGATTTTAAATCACGGAGAATACCGAAAACAGGCAATATGGGACTAAAATCATTCAAAACTCTTCGCCCGCCCCAATCTTTTTTGATATTTTGGGCTACGCTCACCCCTCACGGCCCAATCCAACCGCGTATCTTCTGTTGGAGGAAATGTAACTAATCTGCCTGCACCGATCAAATTGCGAATATAACGATCGAGTGATTACAATCCCGTGAATACGCTCGGCAATACAATCCGAACCTGAAAGCTCTAGCCAATGCCGTGCATCAGAATATGCTGCTGCTGCCTTCAAGCTGGCTGTTGGTATCCTTGTGTCGTTGTTCGTTGTTGTGGTCTTTCTCAGTGGTATTGAGTTTGAGACAGTGTTTCCTAAACCTAGTTTAAGGATTGAATTTGAAGTCGGGATTGGAGTTGAGGTCCACGCCCCCCGCTGCCCCGATTGACTGTTCCGGCAACCAGAGGGACTTGGAGAAGCGTTGAGAGTTCATCAAGGTCTTCAATGGACGTGTGTGGGTGAACCTGTTTTCATCGCCACATATCTAATGTAAAATTCACTTCTTTCGCTCTAACTAACATGGATTTCCTTCTCATGTTTTTTAGGCTTGAATCAATATTATGTTCATTCTAAGCAGTTCTTGATTCATTCAACTGCGTGAACCACAACAATTAGTATATTGATTCAAGCCTAAAAAACATGAGAAGAAACTTTACCTTGGTCAGTGGTGGTGTGCGGCAAGAGAAGCCCTTTATTATTTCCTGCAATAAAACAAGAAATGAGTAAGAAACATTGAACACAGTAGAATGGATAAACAAACCTTTTAGCACTTACCAGCACAAAGCTGTCCAATTATCCTAGTACTAGCAATAGAGGTCTTGACTACCGGAATAACATCAGCCAATTCAGCCTCAAACATGCTGCATATTGTCCAATCTAATATCATGAGCAAATGATAAAGATGCTATTGCACAAATAAAGTTTTTGCACTATTCTTTTAAGAAAGCAAACCTGTAAAAGTTTTCTGATCCACCAATTGCAACTAAATAGGCATTTATCAGCTTTGAAAACACTCCAACTTCACAAGAACTCTCAAACTGAACCCCTGAAAAGAGTTAAATATTGACATATTGAGTACCGTTCCAAATCTTTAAGGATATATTCTGTTAAACAGAATCCACTATTGAAAGGATAAAAAGAGCAATGAATCTAAATAAAAAATAAAATTCATCATGGAAGGGATGAAAAAAGCAATGAAGTCATCTAGATTCATTGCTCTTTTCATCCTTTTCATAATAAATTTCGTTCATCTAGATTTATTTCTCTTTACATCCTTTTCACGATAGATTTCGTTCTACAAAACATAGCCTAAAAGTCTAACTATTTCCACAGCTAAATTTTACAATTTTTTTAATGCACCCTTATCCGCGGCTGAACCGAAGCTGAGTGCGATCAGCTACAGTGCAAACCTCGAAAGATCACAGCCGTTAATCACGATCTTGCATAAAACATCCAAAGTCATTTAGTACAAAAAAGAATGAGGGCGTGAATAAAGCTGCAATCTTAGCTCTATCTGGCGAGTATTTAAAAGTTAAATAAGCTTAGAAACAGTCAGTGAGGGATTAAAATCTGCTTGATATTATGGGCCAGGCTAACAACCCGCGGCCAATCTAAGCACGTATCTTTCACACGGGGAAATGCAACTCATCTAGGAACATTAGAGTGCGCATACTGCTGTACTACATAGAATGTGCGGTCAAGATCCAATCAAAGGTATGTTTAAAAATATTCTATTTCATAGCATTATTATTTTCGTCGTAAGGCTAATCCTAAGGCTAAAGTAGGTACCTGCTTAAGAGTTTTTTTTTTGCATCCTTGGGCCACTCAGGTTGAGGCCAAGGATCACGTATAAAATTACCCAAGGGTAAAAAATAACTTCATGTCTTTTTTAAAATAATATAATTTTTTAAATTTAAATGAGTAAGAATTTTACATAAAACTATAATATTATCTCTATTTTTAATTTGGTAGCATCACATACTTATAACTTTAATCATACCTGATACCCACCCATTTACATAATTTAGACTTGACTTAGGTGTTTCTATAGGCACTCAGTACTCAATTATTAAATTGTTCTAAAATATGATTTTATACATTATTTTATAATAAATATTTTTTTAATTAATTTTTAATAACAAAGAATATTTTTTTAAATTGAGTTTTTTGAACTAGGCTTGAAAACCTAATTAATACCTAGCTCGCTAAACTCAAAACTATTATTATCTTTTTTGTTAAACTATTTTTAACTTTAATGTAAAAAAATAAATTTGGTCTAATAAACTAAATTATTTTGGTTCGGTATATAAAATATTAATTTAAGAAATATATAAATTCAGGTTCAATTAGTGGACTAATTTTTTAATTTAAAATCGTTGATTTATCTGTCAGACAGCTGGAGCGCCATTCCACCCGCAGTCAAACCACAAAGCGGAAGCGATCATCTACAACATTAATCTACGGAGATTAGCCGTTAATCACGCTCTAACGGTCCAGCCATAGTTCATCAACCAGATTTTTTACCTGTCTTGTTCGCACAAGAGGATACAGGGGTACGAGCCTATAGAACAGATCCTGTTCAAGTAAGGTCGTGCCTTTTATTGGATCGAGCAAGATTTTAAATCACGGAGAATATCGAAAACAGGCAATATGGGACTAAAATCATCCAAAACTCTTCGGCCCAATCTTATTTGATATTTTGGGCTACGCTCACCACACACGGCCCAATCCAACCGCGTGCGTATCTTCTAGTGGAGGAAATATAACTAATCTGCCAGCACCGATCGGATTGCGAATATAACGAACGGTCAAGATTGATCAAATGGTAAATTTGGTTAATATTCTAATATACAGCACTATTTTCGTTATATCAGTACATAAATCTAGCGCATTTAATTCCAGCCATTAGGATTCTTCGGCGGATGCTGGGCTTCTTTGCCTCCGACGAGAGCTTCGTTTTTCATTCGCTTTTTTCGATCCCTTTCCGAGCCATTCCTGAATCCAAAAACAATTTGCCTTGATCCCGACGATATCTTTATCTGCTCGTGGTCTTTGCCTGATTTATTCGTGTAGTATAAAGTATTGGCTTTTTCGTGAGATGCGCTCTGATTCGATCGTGGTTGATAACCTATTAATTTTCTTTTCGATGACATTGCCCTTCTTCTTAGATGAAACTGATGACTCCTTCACAGGCGAACGCCGGCCTCTTTGTTGGGCTGAACATGGGTCACATCATCACTAAGAGGGAGCTGCCTCCTCAACCTTCCAGCTGAAAAGGGGTACGCAGACTATCGATTATTCATTTCTCTTAATTGTCTAACAAAACATTTGATTTGAAATGATTTGGTGGGGGTTGTTTTATATGAATGTGTATATTCTGAACTGCAGTTTTAGAGAGTGGATTAGACTCTAAATTTCAAGTTGAGGTCCTTTCTAAGTTCCTTTTAATGTAGTTATTATTTGGGATAATTGTTGTTCGGCTTTGATTGGTGAGCTTTCACCTCTAGACTTAAAAAAAAAAAAAAAAATCCAAATTTGATCTTTGAAGTTGTGTTTAATTTCAATACGCGCCTTCAACTCCCCAGTTGGCTTCAATAGTATTATTATCTGCTGCTTTTGGAGCCGGACAAAACTGCAAAATATCCCTTATACTTCCTGAATTTCTGGGGCACCCCTCAATTCGATAACTTATGAAAAAATATGATGATGATGATAATATATGGTGATCCATGTCATTCGCAAGTTTGGCCATATTTGTCTTAAATAATTTATAAACAAACTTATGACATTGTAGCCTGTCACCAAAAGTTGTATGTTTATTTGATAAAGTCTTAATTCTTTTATCCCAAGTTTTATGTTATCAAATATTGTAGAATTGCTCTGTCACCAATTTATTATAATATAATAACTTCAATGCAGCTCTCTTCAATTTTGAAAGTATCGTCTGTGGCATTGCAATCTGACCTTACTAGAAGAGACTGGTTGTATTAAAGACTTGTTAATATAATTGGTCAGACTAGTGCATTTCAGGATTGAAAATGATTAATGTACTATCGGCCAAAAATAACTGGTCAATTCCCATGTTTTGGAGTCCGTCAAATTGAAATTCAATCCACAGCCTCGGATGTTAATTGAACTTTTTTCAAGCTCAAGAACCAATTTGGTATTAGGACTAAATTCAATTATTTGGTTTTCCATTATCATCTTTCTCTAGTTGATTATAGAAACATGAAGACTTGTTTTTGGAGCCAAAATTTTGTCTTTCATTGCTTTGATTCATCCATGCTTTTAAATTTTAATTGACGAGTGCATTTTGTTAGAAATTTAATCAGGGAGGTTGCTGGATTTTCTCCTTATGAGAAGAGGATGACCGAGCCTCTTAAAGTTGCAAAAGTCAAGCGTGCACTGAAGGTATCAAAGCCAAAGTTGGGAACACCAAAGAGGGCCTGGCTAACGTTCTCAGGGAAATGAGGTCAGTGATTATGTATTTCTTAGCATTGTAATTAGATTTCTTATCTAGAATATCGAGTGAATACAATCTTGAGCTAGAATTCTCATTTAATTCTCTCATGTAGGAAGAACCATCTGATTTGATTTTTAGACAGGTTGCTTTGGTCCATTTGAGCATCTATTATTACAATGCAGTATATTTGCAAACCATTAGGTGTTTTACTCCTGTGAAAAATCAAGTCTTTAATGTTAGCATTTTGTAGATTTCTTGCTATTTTGTTATATAATGGGATGTATTGTCCATTCTAATGTTATAGTAATATCTGAACATGGCATGATCATATCATGCGTCCGTTACCAATTCTGAGGGACAAGCAGTTCCTCTCAATATAATGGCTCGGGCCTCTGGCGCTAAATTTATTTTGTATGTGTTTATCCTGATTAGTGGCTTAACTGCGTGCAGCTGCTGCCTTCAAGCCTAGCGCCTTGCATCACACTATGTAGTTGCTATTCTTGTGTCGTTGTTCATTGTCGTGGTCTTTCTCAGTGGTATCGGGTTTGATACAGTTTTTCTTAAACCTAGTGAAGTTGAGGACGAGTTCAAGAATTGGATTTGAAGTCGGGATTGAGGTTGGAGGTTGGGTTTAGGATTTACCTATTCTCATTCTTACTCACAACTCAATCTTACCAAAAATTTTGGGCCAGGCTAACCACCAATGGCCCAATCTGTTTTTAACAAAACAAGGGGGGTCTAACTAGAGATGGCAGTTGGGTAGTATTTTAGTAGATACCACGCTAACCAAATCCATTTACAGATAATTGGGTACCTGTTAATCAGGTTCAGCTCGGATATAGGTAACGTATATGCTCTCGAGCAGCATAGGACATATATATAAATTCGGGTATCCATTTTACCCTATATGAAATTTGGCCATTATTAGGGTTTTATAGGGTCGGGTACTTGAATTTTATTTGGGTAACCACATATGTAGGTTGAAATTTAATAGAGTAAGTATTTAAGTCAAGTATTTATAGAGTTCGAGTATTAAACAGTTAGTTAAATTTTTAATAGTGTAGGGTTTAAGTAGGGGTTTAAAAAAATTAGTTATTTGGGTATGGGTAGTAGAAAAATTATTCGAGTTCGGGTATAAATAATATGAAAAATGCAAGTAACCTACCCGTTAACATCCTTAGCTACAATAGTTAAAAATCTCTTAGGCGTGCAAATGAGAAAAAAAAAAATCTTTGTTTAGACGATATGGTTTGTTATCTTTATTTTTCCAAAAAATAAAAAAAATAGTGTGAGAAGACATGCCACTAGGTTTTGAATTATTTTCAAAGTCTCTGCATGTGTTCCAGGAGCTTTCCCAATTCAAATTGAATACGCTTCTGTTCCCGCATAGAAAACTATTATTGAGTGGGTCAAAAGGAACTCCCCAATCAACTTGTTCTATTTGGAGAAAATTATTCTGAAAGGAGCCTTTGTTAAAAAAAAAAGGCTAAGTTTAATCGTCCTACCATCTAAAATTACATTTGGGCCATTAAAAATATTTTTTTTATCTGTTGGATATTTTGGTGTAAAATTCGATTAAATTTCATGAGAGATCACGAGAAGTTCGTAAAAAGAACTAAAGTTATGAGCTAGTGTGTTTTAGTGAGGTTGAATGTTCCTCACATTTTATCTTAAGAATTTTTAAATAATTTTCTCTTCTTTATTTTAAAATTTTTAAATATAATAATAAGATATTTTCTTTAATTTAATTAAAAAAGTTATTTTCCAGAGAGAGAGAGGGAGAGAATAGTGGAGGATGTCTGAGTTTGATATAATAAATAATTGATGTTGCTCCGTGGAAAGCAAAGCATCTAGATTTGTTTGCAAGCTAAATTAAGTGCATATATTATGAGAAAAATTTCAGGGCCACATAGACCTTGATTGGCCTTTGGCTGCACCAATGATGGCAACTTGCCCCTTCAAAAGACACTGTTTCAGCTCTCATCAGATACTGTTGGATCATAAGATGCCAAATAATTTTGTGACCCATGTAATAAAAAAATTTAGCTCATTAGCTCAATACATTGAAAAGATTATACTTAATTAAGAATATTTAAACTCAAATTAATAATATTTGAATTTAAAAGATTATTTAAAATTTTATATTATTTTATTATTTTTCATCTTGACACATTTTACTTGATATTACATTCTACACTTGCAAGGTTAGAAGAACCAAGGTGATCAACTATTGTCTAGCAATAATTTGTCACACTACCAAGTGACCCTCCCCCTAGGTACTAAGCTCATTCTTATTTTTTTTTGTGCTAAATTCCCTTGCTACCACCAACCCCTATCATGCTCCACACCCACCCTTAGACCTAATGACCTGCATTCAAGCATTGAATTTGTTCTCACCTATTGACAATGGATTCCCTATCATTGCACCCTTATCGAGTTGCACACATATCCCATGTGTCACTAACTTACCTCCTATGCCGACTACCCTCTCCTCTACCTCATCGATAATACGATGATCTTCTTCTCACTTATCATCATTGAGTATATTCCCCCTGGTAGACCATAGGCTCCCCTCCTATCAACATCTCCTACTCTAGCTTGACTCAACTTATCCTATAAAAAGATCCTTCTTGTCGATCTCCCTTGCCAACTAAAGTCATTTAACTCATTGATATGCTTTGTTATAACAATGAGATTCCTTATTCTCCAAGCTTTCCCAACCGTCAGTCAATGCCAATTATATAGGAATATTCAACCTCTCATTCCTATTAATCTTAAATTTTTAATTTAATTTTAATCATAAAAATATTATCAATTATGAAAAGAAAAACAATAACACAAAAGAACAGAGCAAGCAATAATGTATTACTTTCTCAAACAACACATCACCTCACAATATAATATCAACAGTAAAAGAGCCCTCAATATAGCCTAAATTAGTTTCAACAACTCTTGTAAAGGAAAATTGTATGTTTCTATCAACAATGGTTTTCTAGTCAAACTTAGTGTGTTTTCCTTGTTTGTTTATGGATTCTATTGGCATCAAGTCAACCTAGAATTGGTCACATGTGATTTGGTTAAAGACTATTAATCCTCATGACAATAACCAGACAAAAAGCGCTCCTAATCCTTTCAGCATTCCTAGCTAACTTTTCTTTTGGCTCTCAAATATTAGGGTTTCCAAAGTCTTCAAATTGCTCAACCACAAGCTAGAAAGTTCACATTTTGCTCATGTCATTTGATCTGACCACTTAGCTTGTCTTTTACCAGTTACTTTGTTCAGGAAAAAGAGTATCTTGAAAAGTTGGACTTGGATGTGTGAATCAGAGAAAGCAGAGATGGATAAGATTGTCTTCTCCCCTCTTGGGACAAGTACTTGACAACCAGATACAACAAGATCAAAGAACTGCCAAAGGACAATGAAACAGGTTACCTAACTAATAAATTTAATATGAGAAATTAACAAGGCATATAGAATAATTTGGTGGGGGAGAGACAAATTAAGGGGTGATGGAAGCATGGCCAGATTGATTAGCTTGGGGACTCATCATTGCTAGCCCTCTCTCCTATAATTGGATTATTTTCAATTTGGTCCTTTTCATTTGCTCATCTTTACATTCTAGTCCCTATAGTTGGAAAAAGATTGCTAGTTGATTGTTAGCATGAGTCCTAAATAATCCATCTAGGAAATATAATTCATATTTGTCAAGAAAAACTAGGTTTAAGTGATAATTTTGATTCTGCTAGTTAGGTCAATCTAGGTAACCTTCGCAATTTTTTTTAAACACATTTGATATTTTATGGTGAGTAAACTAATTGGACCGTTGATTCCTAATTTGTTTCAACTGAACCAACTGCCTAGTCCTACTTAAAAAACCTTAGTATATAACCTATCAACTTCTTGCTTGAATAAAGACACTCAATTTTAATACATAGACATGGTTATTTTTCATGTTTAAATATTAGGTAAGATTGAAATCATATTATAGGATGTGAATTAGATTTTTTTTCTAGGATTGAATGCTCAAATACATATTAGCCCGTTTAGTTGGGACACATTGAAGTCTCATTGAATGTTTTCTTTCTCTTTATTGATCTTTTTTAAGCAATTTATCGCCCGATGACATTGATAGTTTATTACCTACATAATCGACAATTGGAGGAAGTTTATAGTCATATATAGTGTAATGTTGTGTTGATGCCGATTGCATTCTTGTAATGCCAAATTTCTTTTTTTTTTTTTTGTTATGGAGTTTTGGTCTTGTGATCTCATCATAGACATTGGGTTAGCAAAAATCATGTTAGCCATTGGTGGTTGATGTAACGATAGTAAAATTATGGTATCATGACTCTCTTACAATTAGACACTATTTATTAAACTACTATATGACTTGGAATGCCTCAACCAATTGAGGTTTTCTGAGTACTTAATTTGTTATCGTGTTCTTTGACTGTTTAGCCTCTTTAGTGTTTGATAGTTTGATATTTCTTGAGCACTTAGTTTCACAATATTTTGCTCGAACTCTTGACGTTTCTTGAGTGCTCAGCCTTTCTAGTATTTAGACTCTTAGAACTTCTTGAGTGCTTGGCATCTAGGTATTATCTATTTGCTCGGGCTCTTTGGTGCCTCTCATATACTAGACTTAGACTTCTTCTAAGTACGAAGACTTTCACTTTTCAAACCACCCCTGCCCACCACCAATTTATAAGTACAATCTAATCTCTAACTTTACTAAACCCACATAATTTATTTTCTAGATTTAGTCCATACCCTAAGGACACTAGTTGGTATTGTATCTTAGTCCCTTACACATAAGCACCATCAACCACCTACTTTATAAATAAAATAAAATTTAGCAGCCAAAATGTAACTATCCCTAAAATAAACTATATAGGTTTTTCTTACTAAATCACCTAACACTAAAACCACATGGGGCAAAAGTAAATGAGAACCCTACAAGTGTTGGCTTCATTTCTTGTCTTGGATTCTCTTAGCCCCTCCAAATCGCTGACAACCCCTCCATAATTCTTCTTCATTTGGCCACATCACTATTCTTAAAGGGGTGGCCTCCCCCTTCCCCTCTCTTTTGAGCTCACCACCTTCCACTCTACATCAACTCCATGGAATTGTTGCCCAACACGCTTCACTTCAACAAATAGAGGAGAAAAAGATAATAAACCTCAAGGAATCTTCGAGTTATAGCTATGGCATTTCCACACGATCACCAAGCAGCAGAGGAAGACTTCATCGACATGGACGTCAGCGCTGCCACCTTCATCTGCTACACCCTGGCCGCCGCCTCTCCTCCTCACTCCAAGGAATTTGAATTCCATATGAGTTCAAAGGTGGCTGAGAGAGAGCCCATCACTTCCCCTGCAGACGAGCTCTTCTACAAGGGCAAGCTTCTTCCTCTCCACCTCCCCCCTCGCCTTCTAATGGTAGAAAATATCCTCCAGAACTCGAAGCATGGCGAAGAAGACTCGGGAGCGAGGGTTGTCTCCACAAGCCGCAACGCAGCAGAAGGCAAGCAACGGAAGTCTTGGTCTGGAAAGCTCAAGCTCTTCAAGCAGTCACCTCTGTGCCTCAAGCTCAAGTCTCTGTTCATGGCGATCAAGGCATCGAAGGTGGCCAACGCCGAAAGGGAGAGGTCAGTGGAAGAGGAGTCGGCCCAAAGGAGGTCCTTTTCTGGTGCCATCAGCTGGAATTTGATCTCCAAGTCTTCCGCTGCAGCTTCTTTTTCTTGCTCTTCTTCTTTGTCGTCCTCATTCTCCAGCTCGAGCTCATCCCAGATGCTGAAGAGGAGCAGCAGCGCGAACTCAGAGATGGAGAGCTCAATTCTCGGGGCAATCGCTTACTGTAAGGAGTCTCAGCAGCTGGTGAACGGCAGGAAGAGTGCAGATGGTGTTGGAATTTTGGCATTGCCTGCAGCTTGTGAGGTTCAAGAGAAACCAAAGCTTTGCAGGGGGTGATGATTGATGAGGTAAAAGGGTCAGTTTGATTTGTAGTTGGTGTTACTAGTTTCTTAGATTTTTGAAGGATTTGGCTGTGTTTGGTTATCTCTGAGAAATATCTAAGCATAAATTGCTTGTGTTTGATATATCAGAAGCTTCAATTCATAGGACATACACAGCTACAATCATCTTCCCGATTGCTACTTGGCTTGAATTGATTCACAGTGTTCTTATATTACAATTAGCAGAATGATACAAGTCATTCTAATTAAATGTTAATAACTCTAATAGGTAGATAGAGAGATTCATCAAATAAGTTTTCCACTTGATGCATCTCATACATTGAGTGTAAGAAAATTGTCAACAATTCTTTTTTACCAAGTTCTTTCCTTCTCTAATAAGATCAGATCATTTGGGACCTGTTCCTAAGGGGGGACGGCAACAAGGACAGGCACAAAAGACCATAAAACTTTGATAGCCTTAGCAGCAGTGCATTCAAGGCCAAGTGCAGAACTCTGACAGTCAAACCACATGAATGAGCAGCAGCAGCACAAGCTATTCGAACTCACACAAAGGCCAACAAATAGATCTAGTGAAGCAGCTAACAGCAAAAGGCTACGGCTAAACAAAAGGTGAAGTTCAATCCACTTGATATTCAGATTTAATAAAGTTTCAAATGCTGGAAGAGAGCATTAATCACTTACAAATAGACAGTGGTGAAATGAGTATTGATGGAGCTTTTTTTGCCACCAAAGAATACTGAAACAAGATTTGGCTTGTTCTTCCTCAGAGTATCAAAAAGAATTGGAGCTCATCCTGGTACAGACAAGTTGTAAATGGCATCTCCATTGATGCCTTTTGTCTGTCACTTCTGAAGACTAAAATCTTGGCGCATGAATTTTACTGCAGTACTGATAAAACAGCTGGTCAATTTCACTTTAAAGTGTGCTGAGGGAAACTGAGGGAAGAAAGGGACAATGCAATATGCAAACCTGTAGAAACTTACTGCTGCATATTGATTACAATATGCATATAATATGACTTACTATTTATTTCTCTGCAGAAATTATCTCAAGTGAAAAGTTGAACTGATAAAAGCTGAATTCAGACATTTATACTGCAAATGGATGCAAAAGTGAAAATCCCCTTTGCATCAAGAACAAGAGAATAAGCCTCAGCCCCAGCCATAGCATTACATTAGAGGTAACTATAGATGTAAATGATGTTAGAGTAATTGTTGTGCTCAATGAAGATAAACATATATGCAAATGGAGTAGAGCATGGAAATTTTGGGCGCGTTTGGGGTTACTAAAAGTGAAAATTTGCTGGGGCGGGCAACAGAATCAGGTGGAACCAACTGGTTTGGGGCTGCTTTTGCGGCTGGCGCTAGTGGAATCTAGTTGCCGCTGGGAAGCTAAGAAATTCTGCTTATGCAGAAAAGTGGCTACCGCTTCTCGTTTTCCAAAAAAAAAAATCACTCGCCCTCGCGTCTAGCATTCCGCACGCTGCTCTCGTCGTCGGCCATTCACTGCTGTTCCTCACCCACCATCTGCTGCTGCTTGGCGCCCGCCGTCCGCTGCTACTCCCCTTCAAGAGTTGGCTCAATGATAGATCTCTTGTCTAGCGACTCGGCAACACTCCCGGCGACACTCCCGGTGTGTGATCTCGGCTCGGCGACACTCCCGGTGTGTGATCTCGGCTCAGCAACACTCCGGCGATCGCTCGGCGACAAATCTAAAGTCGGCAATAGATTTGCATCCGCAAACCATCTCCTGATGACAGATCTGCGTCCACGCTTGTTGGTAGCTTCCAGAGCTTGCTGGCAGCTTCCAGATCTGGTTCCAGCTTCGCATACACCTCTGCATCCAGCTTCGACAACCGCATCTAGCTCCGGTGAAGAGCTCTGCATCTCGGCCTCGCGTCCAATTTGCATCCAGCTGTGCATCTCGGCCCGCATCCAGCTCTCGACAATGGATCCGCAAACCAGCTTCCAGATCTCCCATCTAGCTCCGCATACACTTCCGCGTCCAACTCCAACGACAGCATCCAGCTCCGGTGAAGAGCTTTGCATCTCGGCCTCGCATCCAGCTGCGCATCTCGGCCTGCATCCAGCTCCCGGCGACGGATCCACAAACTAGCTTCCAGATCTCCCATCTAGCTCCGGCAACCACATCCAGATCCGGTGACCGCGTCCAGCTCCGGTGAAGAGTTCAGCATCTCTGCATCTCTGCATCTCTGCATCTCTGCTTCTATGTCAGGTCGAGCTCCGACTCCTCAGGTGATGCTGTTACATAACATATATTTAGATTAAGCCTTAAGTAAACATATGTTAATTCATGCAATTCATGCTATCTTATGTTAATTCATGCAATTCCAGATTCATGCAATTCATCCTATCTTATGTTAATTCATGCTATCCTGCTTAAATTCATGTTGTCTTATGTTAAGTCATAGGATTATTTACGCTTCGAGCTTAAAGGATGTTAATATGCTTAGAACCGCTTATATGCATACGTTTTTATACTTGCATACTTCTTAATTCAAACTCAATGACACCGATAATAAAAAACAAGGCAACATGGAATATGCAAACCATTACAGAGGAGTGAGTACCTTGGGTCTTCCAGAGGAGTGAGGTATCATCTTAAAGAATTTCAACAAGGACGTCAACCACAAGGACTTAAGAAAGTGTTTAATAAGACATACTCATCACTCAGAAGTTGCATAGAGAGATGTTTTGGAGTCTGAAAAAAAAAAAGATGAGATATATTACAAGACATACCTTCATTTGCTTATGCAACACAAGTAAAAATTGTAATTGCAACAATGACACTACACAATTGCATTAGGCAAATAATGAATACAGACTCTATGAAGCTGATGCTATTCCTGATTTTGTTTTGAAAGATAATTCTGATCAAGTTGAGGAGGCTGATGAAAAACAATCAAATCCTATTGAAATGGATATGATATGTAATCAAATTGCTTTAAGTTTATTAATATGAGCTGCGTAACCTAAAAATAATTTCATTGTGTGTAATGACTTTGATATTGTATTGGACTGGACTTCTTGTATTATATATGAACTTTTTATGGTATCAAATTATGAGTTTGTTATGTTATTAAAATTACATAGGGTGTAATCACATTTAATGTTATTTTCAGTCTCTGCTTAATATTACAATACAACAGTTTATTCTGCTTAGCACTACAGTTGTTGAACTAAATAGCTAGGTATTTTCCCAGCCAATAGAAGCTAAAAGTAGAATCAATCCTAAACTGTGCTTTATTACCCTAACAAAATAAATTACTCACAATGTGAATGTAATAAAACTTTGCTTTTAGGGAAGATGGAGAAGGAAAGAGTCATCAATCTCTACAAAATTCAATCCATTATTCTTCAGCGGTAATTTACTAGTAAAGCACAAAATAACCTTCGACACATTATAACTATTACTAACTCACTAGTATAATAGAATAACTATATATTAGTTTACTAATACCACACAACAACTATTACTAACACATTAATATTAATATTATGCAATAATAATTATTAATGTAGTAATATTAATATTATAATAAAATTAATTTGCAGCCGCGCCATCAACAAAAAAAAAACAATTAATAAGAAGCTCCTCTCTTTTTTTATCAACCGCAAATCAATCAAACAGACAACCACTTTTTCTAACATATTTTGTGTATGGTGAGCCTTGGAGAAGGGCTTTTGGGATAAAAGTAATTCAGGGCTGAGCAAAGCCTTCAGAAGGGTCTGTCCAATCTCGTCGGCCCATTTATGAATACCATATGGTGTCATAGCATGAAAAAAATGAGAGGAAAATAATTTAATAATGAGATTATAATCTAGAAGGAAAAAAGAATGAATTTAACCGATAATTTTCTCAATTACACGCGTGGGCGTGGATTTTGATGCCCTCGAACCCGAACCAGAGCCTTCCGACCCGGTAGGGTTTGAAAAAAAGAGTTCGCCTAATCGATCCCGCACAACTTCGGGCGACAGAATTGCCGCCGCAGCGTCCCCCAGCGCCGCCTGCCACCGCGCGTGGAACGTCCTGTAAGCCGGCAATATCATGTCCCTCACCGTCGCTCTCACTCCCTCCCTCATCGCGTCATCCTCGACCACCCACCCAGCCTGCGCCGCGCATGCCTCCTCTAGCGCTGTGCCGAAGGCCCGCATCTGCTCCATCGCCTCCTTCGCCGTCACCTTTCCAGCTGGTACCGCGGCCGCCACTCGGGCCCACGCCGCGCGCTCGTACCCTTCCGCATACTACCTTGCCTTTGCCGCGTGTTCTGCCAGCCACTCCTCCCCCACCATCACGCCCAGCTTGCAGGACCGGACCTTGTTCAGTATGTACTGGAGGTTGTTCGCCAGGAAGAGATAAGAGAGGCCGGCGTCTCGGTACGCTTCCGCTTTCGCCTGGAGCTTCAAGATCAACGTTAGGATCAGCCACGCGATCCGCTTTCCAACCTCCGAAGTGAATGTGGCGGGTAAAGCGGAAGTGGGGATCGAGTTCCAGGGTGCCTGAAGTGGGAAATCGGTGAAGATCTCCTCAAGGGTGGCTTCGTAGGCGGCCAGGAGCGCGATGTAGTTCATCGCGTAGCGGGTCATCGGGTGGACCCCGCCGCCGGGTACCGGCGCGCGCGAGGATTCCTTCAGCATCGCCGATTCGAACTCGGAGAGGGCCGCGCGCGCGGCATCCGCGAGCTTGGCCAGGGAAGCAAGCGCCTGCGAGCGCACCGAGGCGGTCGACTCGAAGGAGAATACCAGCTCGATCTCCGGCAAAATCTCCGCGAGAGTGTCGTACATGTCCAATAGCCGGAACAGCTTCTCCGGTGCACGCTTTGACCAGGCCACGGCCTCCGGGAACGCGAGGAATTGGACAGCGGCCTCCGCCGCAACGTTGGCGAATACAACCTCGCGCACAGCGTCGGAGCCGGGAAAGACGTGATCTACGAGGACGCGCTCGCCGTGGAACAAAGTCAGGACGGCAACCCTAGCGGCCCCGATCCAAGATTGGGCTTTAAGGTCGAGCACGGCCCAATCTTTCTTCTGGGCCTGAGCGAGGCGGTCGAAGCCGAGTCGGAAGAGGCCCTCGTCCACAATGGACTTGCGGAGGGTGCGGTAGATACGAAGGCACTCCTTGCCGTAGCCTGCGAAGATCATGGCGTCAGCGATGGCGCGGAGGTCGGTCGTAGCGACAGCGGCGGCGCGCTCGAGCTCGCCTATAGACGCGCCGGCGGAGAGCGCGTCCGCCTCCGGGGAGGAGGGCACCTCCCAGGGATTGAAATCGGACTCCTCGGAGACGCTGGAGCGGGCTGAGCGCAGGGAGACGGACTCGGGGTCGAGAAGGTCGCGATTTGCGGCGAGGATTTGCTAAAACTCCTTCTCGAGACGGCGGATGGCCGCCTGCATGAGGGCCTGCGCGCGGGTGAGGCAGGGGTAGTTGAGGCGAGATGGGTCGCCTGCGGAGGAGGCGAAGGTGATCATCGCGCGCTGCAGATATCCGACTTGGGCGAGGTATCGGCGAGCCTCGATGCGATCCTCGTAGAAGAGGGAAGTAACCATGGCATAGTTGTATGAGTCCGGATCCCATCTGACGATGATCGATTCCGCTCTCGCCACCTGCTCCAATTTCGACACTTGTTCTCCCGAGTAAGACGAAGAAGCCTCGTCGGACGCGGAGGACGGCCGGTGGCTGTGGTGGTGGCTACGGGAGTTATCAGGTGAGAAGAATGATCGCAAGCCTTTCTGATGCAGAGCATATTGACATGATATTTTGACTTAATTTTAATTTGTCAAATTTTGTATAATTATTCTAAAACCATGACTGAACATCGACATAGTCAATATTTATAAAGTCCTAATTTTTAATGAGGCACTAATCCATATTATATTATCTTATTTGCCATGTCATCAATGCGAGATCATGTCATTTAATGGTTTATCAAGGTCAAACCTCTAAGCCCGAGTTTACTTCAAGCTAGTCAAGTTTATAGGAGAATTCAACTCACGCTGAAAGAAGATTGGCTCAAGTCAAGTCCAAGCCTCATCCACAAGTCAACCCCAAATGCAAAGCAACAATCAAATCGATTTGGGTCAAGATGCACAATGAACATTTCAGCCATCAAGAACCATGGGTCAACACCAAAGAAGGAAACGTGGCAAGATGTTTTCTCCCTTCTCCAATTGCTTAGCTCAAAGAGGCAAAGTTCTACTAAGCATTCAACGATGAGGCAAAGCTGGAATTATGCTGGGAATTGAGAAAACATCAGCTTGCCCAAAGAAGAAGTGAACGTTGGAGAGTCTTCCATTCGATTTGCAGCCAACGGTCACGAGCTTGAAGCTCCTCCTCTTCTTCCTTGTTCTATAAGATGTATCTCCTCTCTTGTATTAAGTAGTTTTTTAGACAAGATTTGATGAATGAGATAGTTTTCGTATCTTCCCTTATCGGATGTTCTCTCCTCTTCCTCTGGCGCTTGTGTCGCCATCTTCATCTCCTCCCCTTCTCTAGGTGCTGAGCACCTCTCTTCCCTCTTCCAAATGATCACCCGTTCCCTTGCTCCTAGCCAAGTTCATACGCTCTCCCGCCGCTGCCGCAAAGCATCCTCTGTTCGCCGACGAGCCCAGCATAGGGCTCTCCATTCGCCTCGCCACCGGTGAGGATCTGACTGACGGATCGTCCTGAAATTCCAGCCTCGCCTTCTCCACTTCTGATCGAAGCCATAGCCGGAACGACCGCCCCATTCGATGTCTGGATCGCCGGAATCAAAAGGTTTCCGGTGACGCCCTAGTTTCCGCTCCAGTTTTCGCCCCGCTTCCGATCGCATCGCTTCTTTGCCGCCTCCACCGGTGTCCCGACGTTGACAACGCCCCACATCCAGCTCCTCCTAGTCCGACGACGTCTTCCCCGACCCCTTGCTATTTCCCCGACAACGAACGGAGGCAACGCGACGCAGCTCGCGTTCTTCCGATGTTCCCCTGTCTCCGCAGATCCGATCCTTGCTCCAGATCCAGCCATTGCGTTTCCGAGCCCCCCCTTCCACGCCTTCCCTGTCGGCGACGCCCTCCAACTCGTCAGCAGAGCTGACGTCCACCACCCCCATTCCCGCACCACGGGATGATGAACGGAGCGCAGGCGAACTGCACGCGTCCTTCACTCCGTTTTCCCTATCTCCACGCTTTCATCTATTTTGATCTCTCGCCACTTAACAGCTGATGTACGCGTTTCCCTTGCAGGTAGCTAGCGGCATAAGAAGGATCCAGTTGATCAAATGAGTTTGAGCTTGGAGGCTTAACCTTCCCCTTAATTTAGTTGTGTTGTAAATGGACTTTGGACACTTAGATTTTACCCAAGCATGTTTGGGATTGTTGATAATATGTGTGTAAGCTCGTAAGGCCTACTTGCCTGACTTCCACCAATGAACCGGTGAAGAACGGGAAGTTCGGCTCTTCTATTCTCAAGGGCCGCAAGGTGAGCGTCTTTTACTATTTTGTCATTTACCATTTTTTTAGAAATGTATATGTAGATTTATCGCTTTCTTAGAATTGTATATTTAGTTCTAATTTTCGTATTACAAAACTAAAAAAAAAATAGTTTTCAAATGAATTAGCATAGTAGTCTGGGTTTCTCCATTATTAATTCTATTTTTAAAAACCCGTATTTGTATACTTAGTGACCCCACCTACATTACTTTCCTCGTCATCTTCTCTAATGCCGACCGCGCGCAGAGAAACTACTGGCAATGGTCAAGTGGAGATGGAGCTCTAACGGCAACAACGAGCAGAAGAACTGCTGCGAATTGCCTACTGGAGATGGAGCCTATCCTATCTCCACGCGATGGCATTCCCAATTTATAGGGGAGGGGGAAGTGGACCAGGTGGGGCGGCGAAATAATTGCCAGACTTCGGGATTGTGACGCAGAGTGCGATGTAATTTGTGGCCGACATGGTCAAAATTGTGTTCCATTCATCAATTTTTAATTGATGAAGAGTCAAGAGTAGGAGAGTCTGCCGCTCCGCTGGCAACTGATAACGCACACAACGTACCTGGGAAATAATATCAAAATAGCGATCCACACACCAAAACTCTTTCGTGGAAGGTAGTTAATACAGTTGGACTGGGTCGTTAACAAGAAACCTTGCGAAGGAAGATTCGTGGCCGAGCATGTGATTAAAAACCGTATCCGAGGGAATGTGCACTTGGGGGCTTCATGGAAACGTGAGAATTGAATAATTCCCAGATATCTCATGTCTCATTAGTGATTAATTAAAATCTGCCTGTCCTTATCAAAATTATAATACTCTATAATAAATCTACCATTTTTATTTTAATTGATTTTTTTCTTTTTTTGGAGAAGTTGGTAGTAATTTGTAATATTAAGAAAAATATGATATAATTATAATTAATTTAAGTAAAATATGAGCATATAATAAAATTAAATAAAAATGGTAAATAATACTTATCTTATGATTATATTTTTATGCTTCGACTCTTTAACACATTTTTAATAATCAAATTTCGTTTTGGTTGAAAAGTGATAACAAAATAAGAATTCCTATTTATAATAATACTCTGATGTAATTGTTAAAATATAAAAAGTGATTATATTATAAATAATATACATTTGAAACGTTAAAAACATTATGTGTGCTAGTTGCAAAACGGCCAAAGGATTTAATCTTCATAGAAGTCAGCATATATGCTATAAAAGTCAAATTCAAATTGGTTGAAAAAACAAAACTTATCCAAGCAGGACCAGGTCCCGCCTGGGAATTTTTCTCCCTTCCTGAATTCTCTGGTCAACGCATCAACCAAAGGAAGCGCCAGCGGAGGTGGAGAAGGCAATGGAAGCGGCAACAGCAGGAGGTGGTAGCAGCAGCTCGATAAAGAATTAGATGTCGTCTACACGTACGTCAGAAGGGAGAATTAACAATCCTGTTTCCCACGGAAGAATTAGATGTCGTCTACACGTACGTCAGAAGGCTTGGGCTATAAGTCATCAGTTGCCATCGGAACATCATACTCGGCTCCATTTAAAATAACAGTTGACTATTAGAGCCGAATTTTGACCAAATTCACCACTTCACATACGACGTCTCATGGATTGGAGAAAATTTCCTCGGCTGGGTACTCCTAAGAGGATCGATAAATTTCTTATAAAATTTATTTTTTTAATTTTTTTTATAGAAATAATTTACCCACTTTAAATTATTCAATGATATTAATATTGAGGTAGTTTAGATTACACATAATTAAAAAATATCATAAATTATTCAATGATATTAATATTGAGGTAGTTTAGATTACGCATAATTAAAAAATATCATAAATAATTTTATACAGTGAATAATATTTTATTTTTTTTATAATAATATATAAGGTAATTTCTCATTATGCATAATTTAAACTATCCCAATACTAATATCATTGAATAGTTTTGTTTAGATTATTTCTATAAAAAGATTCCTAGGCTGTTTAAGATTCCTCACCGCCTATAAGAATCGCGGACATTTGACTGTGCACTTGCCTTGGCTGAAAAGTGTTTGGAGGCTCCGCTCCCCGCTTCCAGTCTCTCTGCTCGCTGCTTGCTAGTGTTTGAGAAGATGACGAGGAAAGTCTTGCGATCCCTCTTCTCTCACGAGGCCTCACACAGCCACCACCGCCGCCAACGCCCGTCCTCCGCAGGTTCTCCTGATACTTCTTCCTCGGGAGAAGAAGTGACAAAATTGGAGTTGCAGGTGGCGATAGTGGAATCAATTATCGTCAAATGGGACTCGGACTCCTCCAACTATGCCAAAGTTACTTCCCTTTTCTATGAGGACCGCATCGAGGCCCATCAATTCCTTGCCTAAGTCGGAGACATGCAGCGCGCCATGCTCGCCTTCGCCTCCTCCGTCGCCGACCCTTCGTAGGTCTCCCACACTTGCCTCGCCCGCACCCAGACCCTCATGCAGGCGGCCATGCGCCGTCTCGAGAAGGAGTTTTACCAAATCCTCGTTGCGAACCGTGACCTCCTTGACCCTGAGTCTGTCTTCCTTCGCTCAGCCTGCTCCAGCGTCCCCGAGGAGCCGACATCGACCCCTGGGAGTAGCCCGGCTCCCCTGGGGCGGATGCGCTCTTCACTGGCGCGTGCATATGCGAACTCGAGCGCGTCGCCGTTGTCGCTACGACCGACCTCCACGCCATTGCTGACGCCATGATCTTCGCCGGCTACGGCAAAGAGTGCGTGAGCATCTACCGCACGCTCCGCAAGTCCATTGTGGATGAGGGCCTCTTCCGTCTCGACTTCGACCGCCTCGCCTCGCCTCGGGTCAAGAATAAAGATTGGGCCGTGCTCGACCTTAGGGCCCGATCTTGGATCGGGGCCGCTAGGGTTGCCGTCAGGACTTTGTTCCATGGCGAGCGCGTCCTCGTAGATCACGCCTTCCCCGGCTCCGACATTATGCGGGAGGTCGTATTCGCCAACGCTGCGGCCGCATGTTAGGGATCGAAGGAGTTCGGGTTATAATTACACTGTTACTTAATTCTGACGATGTCATTTTGCCCCGAAACTCTAGGGATATATAAATCTATGTGAATTACGAGTTTGGCGCATATGTGCCATGTGTTTGGTCATTGGGATCGCGATGCACTCGGGAGATTGTCCCGGGGCATGTACATACACGTGGAGGACTATGGATTCACAAGTACTCCAGGATGGGGGGTGGTAGTGCTTGGTTAAATACAATCTTGTGATTTCATGCAAGTATAAAATTGCAAAGTTCCATACACCTATCCTCTCCACCAAGTCTCTAGGTATAGGGTCCACTTAATGTCTGTTTAGTGTCTTTGTAATGTATGTGTAATTTTGTTTTATTATTAATATACCGGCGGGGTGCTTGGTTTGCCCCGAAACTCTGGGGATATATAAATCTATGTGAATTACGAGTTTGGCGCATATGTGCCATATGTTTGGTCATTGGGATCGCGATGCACTCGGGAGATTGTCCCGGGGCATGTACATACACGTGGAGGACTATGGATTCACAAGTACTCCAGGATGGGGGGGTGGTAGTGCTTGGTTAAATACAATCTTGTGATTTCATGCAAGTATAAAATTGCAAGGTTCCATACACCTATCCTCTCCACCAAGTCTCTAGGTATAGGGTCCACTTAATGTCTGTTTAGTGTCTTTGTAATGTCTGTGTAATCTTGTTTTATTATTAATATACCGGCGGGGTGCTTGGTTGAATTCTTCACCAAGTATTTTACTCGCCGTTTTCAGAAAACTTGCTAGTTGCCTTTTTCAGATTATTGTGCCATTGTGTTTCCTTCGGATTCTGTTGCCTCGGTTTATTTGGCTGCCATAAGCTAGAGCGTAAGTGCACGTGGGAAGAAGGCTTAGCACTACTCCAAGTAGTTTGCCGCGCGGACACCAGGCACTAAGGAAAGTGCGTCCGTGACACGAGGCCGCCGTCCAATTCGTCGCATTCCCGAAGGCCGTGGCGCGATCAAAGTGCACCCCGGAGAAGCGGGGTACCCATTCTAACCATCAATGGTTGGATCGGAGTATGCGTTAAAGAATTTTTTTCCATTTTTACTAGCATCTTTTGTGTATTGTGGGGTGCGTTTTCTCATAAAGCCTCCTTTCCGAGCATAATTAGATAAAATATGCTTATATTATATTAAAATATATGTAATATAGCATAATTAGATTTCTACTCTATTGTATTAAACTTATATTATATTAAAATATATGTAAAAAGTTCATAAAAAATATGCATAAATAGTAAATAACTTTTACAATATTTTATTTCTTTAGTACTAAGTGTCACGTCCACAATCAGGATTATAAAATTTTTCTTAACAACTAAGCGGCCAGGTACCAACAGCGAGTCCAAGCGAGCCACGTGTACCACACAGAGGATCAGAACCAGCAAGGGTGCAAAAGCAGGAGACAAATCTAGTAGGAGGGCATGACCGACAGGTGAGGGACAAACTCACCACAGCCTAACAGCACAGGACCCACACAAAACGATAGCGGTTGTGCGCAGACAGCTAAAACGAGAACAGGTTTGCTCGCAGGCAGAGAAGAGAACCAAACCAGACGCATCCACGCATAGGTGGATGAATACATGAGAAGAAGGAATCCACACATAGATGGAGAAACACGCACAAAATAGGTGTCACACCCCAATTTTTCGCTGTGTAAATTGATGGTGATGGCACGACTTACACAATGTGTAACCCTGGTATCAAAGGTTACCCAGTGCGCAACCCGTCAGCCTACACTCAATGCACACGCGCTATGCGGAAGTCCCGAGGTATCACAACACACCGCGCTAAACCTAATGTCTGCGCCCCTCAACCAATATGCTCGATCCCCGGATGGGATATCCCGTGCTCTGATCAACTAACCCTGTGCTCTCTGTGGATCACTGTGCTCCCGGGATGATCTCAGATGGTCTGGGCCTAATCTTCTCCTAGCCCTAGACTTACGTCAATGAGTGGCGGGTGGGCAGCACACGTTGCTCCTCAACCCAATATGCACACTCAAGGACCGTCCTTATACTTAGAGCCCCCTGTGAATGACACGCACACAATCACAGGCAGTCACAATAGTCGGGCACTAGACATATGCCCCAAACCTAAGCAATGTATCCACAACTACACAGCAAGGAGGGAACGCCCTATCAGTTAGGTGCGCCCGCCCCTAATCACACACAAGGCACCGGCCGGCCAAGCACAATACACAGGATGTATAAATGTGAGGAAAACCCCTTCACTACCCAATTTGGTCTAAGGGATCAAAAACCTCACTCTACTCTACTCATCAGCAGTCTCATACAGATTTTACAAGCCCTAACTAGAAAGCAAGTAAATGTACCTCCAAGGATCAACAAGACCCTTGGGAGCCGGTTGTACAAGTTGTCCCTTGTTGCCCTTCGCCGGAAAGCTCCCCTTTGACCGCCGGAAACCTCTTCCAAATGCTGTCCAAGGAGCTGCCCTTGAAGCTCCAACAATGCCGGATGAAGGGGAACACCTTCCCCTTGTTGCCGAGAGTGGGGGAACTCTTTCCCCCTTGTAGCCGTGAATGGAAGAGCACCTCTTCCTAGCTGCCGAGAGTAGGGGAACTCCTTCCCCTTTGCTGCCGCCCCTCCAAGACCCAACAACCTTCAAGTTGCCGCACTTCTTGAAGCTCAAGAAGCTCTCTACTCGCCGGAGAAGAGAGTGGAAGTGGCTGTCGCCGGTTGCTCCAATGCAGCTGAGAATGAGCAGCTCCTTTCTCCCTTCGGATCCACTCTAAGACTCAGCACCAAGATTGGTCGCCGCACCCTTTGGACACACCAAAGGACCCTCAGCTCGCCAGAGAAGAGGATGAAGGTGGAGGTCGCCGGAGATGAGAAAGATCGCCCTCAAGATCGCCAAAGCAAGCAGCCGCAACACTCCAAGCTCACGGATGATTAGGGTTTTCTCCTTAGGGTTGCCCCTAATCCAATCGCCCCCAATACTTCACTTGCTCCAATCAGCCCTCCATTAGGTGCTCTGAGATTGGTGAAGCAAGAAGACTTCAAGTGGAATGCGCCTAGCTTCTTATCAGCGAATGACCCAAGCTCGGGTTGGTCCTCTCATGCATCATTACCTTTGGCACTCCTCTAGGTCATGGGTTCGAGACTCACCCATGCCCCATTTTTTTCCTAATGCTTGTACCCTCCTGTACAAGATTATATTTTTGCCAAGTGGTTCCATGCTCCTCCATGGTACCTGCAAAACATCCTAACACGATGATTAGTTATTTTTGCCCCCTTCTACATCAGGCCTCACCCAAGGATGAAGGTCTCTCCCTGCTTATAACCTCTATGAGTACACAGAGGGGTCTGGGTATGTACCCCACACACCCAGGTCGTCACACTCTCCCCCAGCTGACCTAGACCTCGCCCCCGAGGGCTTCCTCATAATTCTTGAACAACCAATGAAATTGTTCAAGGTCAGCCATTCTCTCCCATGTAGCATCCTCTTCAGCTTCGCCCTGCCACTGTACTAGTATCTCAGCCTTTTGACCTTTTCCACTCCATCCGTATACACGGTGATTCAGAATCTTCAAAGGCTGCTTTGCAAACTCTACTGTGCCACGGGTTGGCTTTCTCCTTACTTGTTCCCGCTCAGGATGAACATCATCTGAGTGAAATTTCATGAGGAAACTGACATGAAAAGTGGGATGAAGCTTATAGTGCTTAGGCAGATTCAGTTTGTAGGCTACTGCACCAATTCTTTTGATAACCGTGAACGGTCCCTCATATCTGGGTACTAGCCCTCTATGGTAAGTGCCTGCAACTATCTTCCTCCACATCTGAGGGGTTAGTTTGAGGAGCACCTGATCTCCTACCTCAAACTCCACGTGACGCCTATGTCGGTTCGCATATTTAACCATTCGGTTGGAAGCTTTCCTCAAGCTGTCCCGAGCCTCTTCCCAGAGCTCGATGCGATCCTGGACACACTGATTAGCAGCCTTGTTCCGACTGCTTGCACCACTAGCAAGGTTATCAACCGGGGTAGATGGTTGATACCCTAAGACCATCTCAAATGGACTCTTCCCAGTAGCTGAGGACACTTGTATGTTATAAGCGAATTGGGCCGTATCAAGCAGAAATGGCCAATTCCTTTGAGTACTAGATACAAAGTGCCTCAGATATTCCTCTACTAAAGCGTTGATGCGCTCGGTCTGCCCATCAGTCTGTGGGTGAAATGCAGTGGACATCTTAAGATCTGTTCCCAGCTTCTTAAATAGGGACCCCTAGAATCTGCCTGTGAATCTGGTGTCTCTATCACTAATGATATCCCGTGGTAAGCCAAAGTGCTTCACCACATGTTGAAAGAACAGGTTGGCGGTCACCTCGGCTGAGCATACCTCAGGAGCCGCCATAAAGATAGCATACTTTGAAAATCGGTCCACTATCACCAATACAGAACCGAGTCCATCAAATATGGGAAAATGTGTTATGAAGTCCATAGAAACTGAAATGAACGGTCTAGCAGGTGTGGGCAACGGTTGGAGAAGACCTGCCTCCAGTCTTCTCTCAATCTTATCCTGTTGATAAATCAAACAGGTTTTCACATAGTGCTCTATGTCTGATTTCATTCCTGGCCAGAACCGACCTCTCTTCAGCAGGGCATACATTCTCTGACCACCGGGATGCCCCGCCCAAACGGTATCATGGAACTCCCTCATGAGACCAAACCGAATGTCCCCAGAAGCAGGAACATAGGTTCGGCCACCTTGAGCCACGACAAGGCCATCCTCATCTACATAGAACCTGCGCACTGTACCATCTCTGATCTATGCAACAAGCTTCTGATAAGCGTGATCTGTACTGGCGGTCTGCTTAATATACTGAAAGATCTTGCCCTCTACCCTAGAAAGTGCGCATAACAGAGCAACATTGCTAATCCTACTGAGGGCATCTGGAACCTGATGACATTTGCCCGGTTTATGCTCCCAACTGAAATCAAATTCTGCTAGGAGTTCTTGCCAACGAGCCTGCCTGGCTGACAACTTCTTCTGAGTCTGGAAGAAGGTGTTAGCAATGTTATCAGTTTTGACCACGAAATGACTCCCCATAAGGTATACACGCCACAATCTGAGACAGTGAACAATAGCTAGCATCTCTTTTTCGTGAGCAGAATAGTTCAGCTCAGCTGCTTTCAGCTTTCTGCTTTCATAGGCCACTGGTCTGCCAGCTTGAACAAGGACTCCTCCTAGAGCACGGTTTGAAGCATCAGTGTGTACTTCAAACTCTTATGAAAAATCTGGTAATTTTAGCACGGGCTCTGAAGTTACCAGCCTCTTCAGAGTCTCAAAAGCATCTTGGTGTGTCTCCTCCCAACACCAAGTTTTGTCCTTCTTGAGCAGATCAGTTAAAGGTGCCACTACCTTTGAATATCCCATGATGAACTTCCTATAGAAATTTGCCAGACCCAAAAAGGAGCGCAGTTGAGCAACACTAGAAGGACTCGGCCAATCCCAAATGACCTTGATCTTCTCATTATCCATTCTCACACTGCCTTGAGAAACCACGTGTCCTAGGAACTGGATCTCAGTCTGTGCAAATTCACACTTTTCAGCTTTCAAATATAACTTATTTTCTCTGAGAACTTGCAGGACTTGCCTTAAATGCTTCTCGTGCTCTTTCAGATTAGATGAATATACTACTATATCATCTAAGTAAACCACCACGAACTTATCCAAAAATGAGTTTAGGATGTTGTTCATGAGGTTGCAGAATGTCGCAGGAGCATTGGTTAGCCCAAAAGGCATAACCAGAAACTCAAATGAGCCATACCGCGTGACACAGGTAGTCTTCGGCTCATCCCCCTCAGCTATTCGCACCTGCCAATATCCAGATCTCAAATCCAGCTTGCTAAATATCTTGGCATGGGCCAATCTATCCAACAAGTCTTGTATCAGTGGGATGGGATAGGCATTGCGCACTGTGACCTTGTTCAGTGCTCTGTAGTCAACACACATGCGCAAGCTCCCATCTTTCTTTTTCTGGAATAGAACAGGCGCTCCATATGGTGCCTTAGAGGGTTGAACATACCCTGATTCCAGTAGCTCATTCAACTGTCGCCTGAGCTCTGCCAATTCTAATGGTGGCATGCGGTATGGAGGCTGTGCTGGGGGTACTGCTCCAGGAACCAACTCTATCTGATGATCTATGTCTCTCCTGGGAGGCAGTACCTTGGGCATTTCTGGAGGGATCACATCTGCGAACTCTCTCAATAATGATCCAACAGATGGTGGTACTGATGTCATTAAGTCCTCTAATGAAGTTACTGCAGCCCCCACAATGACTTCTTTTCCCTTTCGGCTATAAGAACTGGAGGAAGTGGCCAGTTCCCTCACATTCCTCATGAACTGTCTAGGAGCTGAATCCACCTGGGGAGTGTCTTCCACTACTCTAATATGTGCAAGGTAAGTGGAAGCACCATGCCTCACTCCATTTGCTAAGGCAGTAGGAGTAAGCTCCTTCTCCTTCGCTTTCTTCTTCTCCTCTTTCTTCCAGTAAAGCAAGGAATGAAACAAGGATTCTTCTCATCTAGTACTAGCAAACTGTTGAGATGTGGCATTGGGGTAGCTTTAGCTCTCCTCAGCAGATCCATACCCACAATGACATCGAACACATCTAGTTGAGTTACTAACACTGTGCATTTTCCGCTCCATGGTCCCATCTTGACTGGAACATCATAGGAAATCCCCATAGCTTTTCTCGCCTCAGCATTTACAGTCTTCACATGGGTATCTCTGGCGGTAGTTTTCAGCTTCAGTCGCTCACGCAACCTATCTGAAACAAACAAGTGTGTGGCCCCAGTGTCTACCATGGCTGCAATCTCAACATCATTCAGACTGATGTTTGTATACATCAATGGGGAAGATCTCACTGACACATTGGCAATGACTAAAAGGTTGACAGATGCAAAACCCTATTGATCTTCTTTTCCTGCGTCCCCCTTCTCTGCAAGGACCGCAACTACTGCTCTCTTTGTAGGACAATCCCTCATCATGTGAGGGCCATTGCAGACAAAGCATGCCAGTTTCCTCTTAGGGCTAGACTCATTCCTTTTCTTCTGCACAGGTGGCTTCTGATGAGTCTAAGGAACTGGTGCTTTTCCTTTTGCCTTTTGTTTGGGGATGTACTTCTTCTTACCCTTATCTGGCACACGGGGTATGGGAAGATGCAGAAGAAGGTACTCCCCCAGCATGAGACCTAGTACTTCTCATGTCTAATAGTGCATCTGCAGCAACAACGGCATCTCTGTAAGTAGTCACTCCCTGTCTCCTAAGCTCTAGAAGTGCCCAGTCCTGAAGACCTCCTAAGAATGAGATAAATTTCTCCTCCTCGTTCATGTTGGGGATCTCCAAAAGCAATGTGGCAAATTGCTTGACATACTCCCTTACAGTGCCGGTCTGCCTAAGATTCCTGAACTGCATGCGAGCTATAAACAAGGTGTTTGCAGGACGAAACTGAGCTCTGATCTCCAGTTTCAAGTCCTCCCATGACACAACCTCAGGATGATCTCCCTCGGTCCTCGGTGCTACAGAAGTGCGCCACCACACTTTGGCATCTCCAGTGAGGAATGATGCACAAACCTCAATCTTATCATCTTCTGGCACCCGAGCTGCTTTAAAATAATGCTCCATGTCGAACAGAAAATTCTCTAATTCCTTTGCTACCCTGGCTCCTCCAAAGGTAGATGGATCAGGTATATTGCGCTTCACTACTGGATGTGAAGGCATGATCCCAGATACAGGTGTAGGCGGGTTTGAAGCTACTTGTGCCAAAGCTAGCTTCAACATGGCAATCTCAGCTGTTAAATTCCCTACAGTTGATTCTAGCACACTAACTCTAGCATCATTTGTGCGCTGATACAGCTGATAGAGTTGCCTGAGTGCCTGCATGCGCTCAACCAATGGATCTCCTTGCCACTCACCCTCATCTAACCCAACTGCTAGCTCCAATCTAGTGAACCTCTCATCCAGATCTGGTAACTCTGAAAGCTCTGGAAGGTCTGACTCGGCCATCTGGTGCTGTGATGAATAAACTGTGCTAACGATTGAATGGACCCGAAACTGAGCGATGAGTTGTGTAACTGAGGAATTACGCCCCGGCGCTAAGCACCGACGTACGCAACTCCCAAACAGCACAACAGACTCACATCTATATCTCGGTGTCACAAACAATCACTGGTTGTCAGTTTGATGGTTGAGTTGTTGTTGCGCGTGAGCTCTGATACCACTCTGTCACACCCCAATTTTTCGCTGTGTAAATTGAGGGTGATGGCACGACTTACACAATGTGTAACCCTGGTATCAAAGGTTACACAGTGCGCAACCCGTCAGCCTACAGTCAATGCACACGCGCTATGTGGAAGTCCCGAGGTATCACAACACACCGCGCTAAACCTAATGTCTGCGCCCCTCAACCAATATGCTCGATCCCCGGATGGGATATCCCATGCCCTGATCAACTGACCCTGTGCTCTCTGTGGATCACTGTGCTCCCGGGCTGATCTCAGATGGTCTGGGCCTAATCTTCTCCTAGCCCTAGACCTACGTCAATGAGTGGCGGGTGAGCAACACACGTTGCTCCTCAACCCAATATGCACACTCAAGGACCGTCCTTATACTTAGAGCGCCCTGTGAATGACACGCACACAATCACAGGTAGTCACAATAGTCGGGCACTAGACATATGCCCCAAACCTAAGCAATGTATCCACAACTACACAGCAAGGAGGGAATGCCCTATCAGTTAGGTGCGCCCGCCCCTAATCACACACAAGGCACCGGCCGGCCAAGCACAATACACAGGATGTATAAATGTGAGGAAAACCCCTTCACTACCCAATTTGGGCTAAGAGATCAAAAACCTCACTCTACTCTACTCATCAGCAGTCTCATACAGATTTTACAAGCCCTAACTAGAAAGCAAGTAAATGTACCTCCAAGGATCAACAAGACCCTTGGGAGCCGGTTGTACAAGTTGTCCCTTGTTGCCCTTCGCCGGAAAGCTCCCCTTTGACCGCCGGAAACCTCTTCCAAATGCTGTCCAAGGAGCTGCCCTTGAAGCTCCAACAATGCCGGATGAAGGGGAACACCTTCCCCTTGTTGCCTAGAGTGGGGGAACTCTTTCCCCCTTGTAGCCGTGAATGGAAGAGCACCTCTTCCTAGCTGCAGAGAGTAGGGGAACTCCTTCCCCTTTGCTGCCGCCCCTCCAAGACCCAACAACCTTCAAGTTGCCGCACTTCTTGAAGCTCAAGAAGCTCTCTACTCGCCGGAGAAGAGAGTGGAAGTGGCTGTCACCGGTTGCTCCAATGCAGCCGAGAATGAGCAGCTCCTTTCTCCCTTCGGAGCCACTCCAAGACTCAGCACCAAGATTGGTCGCCGCACCCTTTGGACACTCCAAAGGACCCTCAGCTCGCCAGAGAAGAGGATGAAGGTGGAGGTCGCCGGAGATGAGAAAGATCGCCCTCAAGATCGCCAAAGCAAGCAGCCGCAACACTCCAAGCTCACGGATGATTAGTGTTTTCTCCTTAGGGCTGCCCCTAATCCAATCGCCCCCAATACTTCACTTGCTCCAATTAGCCCTCCATTAGGTGCTCTGAGATTGGTGAAGCAAGAAGACTTCAAGTGGAATGCGCCTAGCTTTGTTATCAGCGAATGACCCAAGCTCGGGTTGGTCCTCTCATGTATCATAAGCTCTGGCACTCCTCTAGGTCATGGGTTCGAGACTCACCCATGCCCCATTTTTTTCCTAATGCTTGTACCCTCCTGTACAAGATTATATTTTTGCCAAGTGGTTCCATGCTCCTCCATGGTACCTGCAAAACATCCTAACACGATGATTAGTTATTTTTGCCCCCTTCTGCATCAGGCCTCACCCAAGGATGAAGGTCTCTCCCTGCTCATAACCTCTATGAGTACACAGAGGGGTCTGGGTATGTACCCCACACACCCAGGTCGTCACAACAGGGGTGCGAAAGAGAACGACGGGCTGCACGCAGGAAACCAAAAACCACAAGATCAACAGCACTAAGCTCACACACAGAGAAACACCTGTCCGCACGCAGGCAGAACAATAAAACGAGGACTAGGGCTCGCTGAGAAATCCTCAGGGGAAGAACGTTGGTGAACTTACGTATGAACGTCGAAGAGATCTGAATGGGGAGAACAAGACGGAGATGTGAACCCAGACAAAAACTGATGTCGACGAAGCAAGATAAGAGAAGATGGAAGAATCATCACGCTGAAGATTCGAAACCGAGAGGAGGAGACCGTGTTACCTCAGGCGCACGAAATCACAGCCGTAGCAACCACCGCTGAAGGAACAAGGAAGCACCCCACGAACGCTGAACCGCCCACGTCCACACCACCAGGGTCGGGAGTTGATCGGAGTCCACCGCTGAACGCCAACCGAAAGGGGGAAGGAAATAGGAGCTGATCACTGGAGAACGTCGGCAGCGGAAGCAGAGCGTGAGAGTAGGGGAGTTGAGAGCCGAACGAAGCTAATGCTGCCGGTGTCCCTTCTTCGGATGAGCGTCACTTATACAGCATCGCTTCGTCTCCTCCCTGCCATCTCGACCATCAGGTGGGCGAACCCATGTTTGCCACCTGGTTCCATGTAGGTAAGTAGCTAACGCCTGGTGCCAGCCTAGCAACCACATCGGCGCTCGCCGCTACCATCCCCCGTCGCCACACGCCATGCGGCCGCCACCTGCTGGAGGCAGCGTCGCCCGTTGACGCCGGCTTGCACACGTACTTGGGAAGCCTCGACATCGCTAGCCACTCCTCGCCACACGGCCATCGTCCCTCTGCCCGAGTTCCTCGCGTCGTCTGCTCATCAGCTCCAAGAACGATCGCCTGCCGTCCGACAGCATCTCTAGCCGCACTCGCGCCACGTGGAACATTCGCCCGCTGCTATGTCTCCACGCGTCGCCACTGTGCTGCTTAAGGTCGCTGCCGACCTCCCTTCCCTCGCCAAATGCATGTGCTGCAGGAATCGAGTCGCCCGCCGCTCGATTAGGCGGATGTGAACGGGTCGGGTACCCGAACCCGATCCGTCCCAATCCCGAACCCAACTAAACCCGAGTCGGGTATTTAAACGGGTACCCGCGGGTACCCGTTTAAATTAAAATATTTATTTTAAAAATATTTTTATAAAATATGACTACAAAATAATAATAATAATAATAAATATATTTATTAAAAATTATTTTATTATGTAAATATATTTATAAATATAAATATTTATTTTTTATTATATATTAATCGGGTATCGGGTAACTTAATCGGGTACCCAAACCCGCGAGAGTAAACCCGAATCCGACTTGATTAGCTAATTGTGTACCTGAATCTGTCATAAACGGGTCGGGTCGGGTACCCGCGAGTTCGGGTACCCATTGACACCCCTACGCTCGATCCTTGCGCATACGAGATCTAGCTGGATCTCGTCCCTCTCCACGTGCTCCACCCGTCGAGCCCGCCGCCGGTCTCCAGCCACCTGTTGCCGATCGCCGCAGAGCCAGAAGATGACGGGCGCCGCCGTCCGTTTTGAAGCCACGTCGTCGTCGCCGGTAAAAACTGAAGTCGAGCCCTAATTTGATACGGGTGGAAGACTTTGTTCGATTTTAACCAAGTCAACTCGCCTGTTGACTGGTCCACGTAGTAAGTAGCTAACGCCTAGTGCCAACTTGGCAACCACATCGGCGCTCGCCGCTACCGTCCCCCGTCGCCACATGCCACGCGACTGCCACTTGCTTGGAGGTAGCGTCGCCCGTTGACGCCGGCTAGCACACGTACTCGTGAAGCCTCGACGTCGCCAGCCACGCCTCACCACGCGGTCGTCGTCCCTCTGCCTGAGTTCCTCTCATCTTCTGCTCATCAGCTTCGAGAACAATCGCTTGTCGTTCGACAGCATCGCTAGCCGCGGAACACTTGCCCGCTGCTAAGTCTCCACGCGTCGCCACGGACCTTGCTTCCCTCGGCGGATGCGTGCCCAGCCGGAATCGAGTCGCCCGCAGCTCGATCCTTGTGCACGCGAGATCTCGCCGGATCTCATCGCTTTCCTCGTGTTCCACGCGTCGAGCTTGCCGCCGGTCTCCAGCCACCTGTTGCTGGCCACCGCAGAGCTTGAAGACGATGAACACCGCCGTCCGTTCCGATGCCACATCGTCATTACCCGCAAAAACCGAAGTCGAACCCTAATTTGATACGTGCAGAAGACTTTGTTCGATTTTAACCAACTTAACTCGCCTATTGACTGGTCCAAATTGGGCAGTAATTTTGGGCCTAACACTAAGCAAGTTTACTAAATTTCCACTATATAAGTTAGTTAGGGTTTTATTTCCTTAGTACTAAGGTAGTTAACTAAATTTGTTCTATAAAATATTAAATTTCTACGATATTATAATATATGTAAAAATAATAATAAAAAATATGTACAAGTAAAAAATAATTTATATAATATTTTATTTTCTTAGTTCTAAGTTAGTTACCATAGTTGACCTTAGGTCTAAAATAAATTTCAAATAAATTTCCACTCTATAGTATTAAATTTCTATAATATTATAATATAAAGAAAAAATTCATAAAAAATACACACAAATAAAAAATATGCATAAATAAAATATCATTTATATAATATTTTATTTCTTAGTACTAATTTAGTTACTACAGTTAACTTAGATTTTAAAAAATATTTATACAAATATCTATCTTGTATTATTGAATTTTTATGATATTAAAAAATATTTTTGAGATCTGTGCCATAGTAAACCGCGATAAAGAAGCTTTCCAAAGATGGCTACAAAAAGGAGGCTTTCCGAGAAGACGCGCGCCCCATGTATGGTGAGCCTTGGAGAAGGCTTTTATGAGATAAAAGTATCTAAGGGCTGAGTAAAGCCTTCAAAAACATATGTCCATAAATCTTGTCGGCCCATTTATGAATATCTAGACTTGGCAAAATTTGACCCAACCTGCTAATCTGACTCGACTCGACACAAAGTTAGGTGGGGTGGGTCAGCTATAATTATGTTCAGGTTATAAACAAGTCAACCCATTTATGACCTAAAAATAATCAAGTAGTGTCGTGTTATAAACGAGTTGACCCCGCTTAACATGATTAGATTATATATTTATATAGATATAATTTAAATATCGGTTTACCCAACTCACAATATGAGCCCATAAGATCAAATCTTTTTTAACAATCTTTTAACCCAAATTTTGGCCCACACCACAAGACTAAATTTTTATAAATTATAATAAAATTTTAATCATTTATTTATTTATAAAATATAAATAATAATTTTATAATCGGTGTCGAGTCAAATAAATTGAGTTAATAAATGACCCATTTAATAAATATGTTATTCAGTTGGTGTCGAGATGACCTAATTGTATTTAGGACATATTCGGGTTAGTTTATTCGAATAGTTTAATAATGAGGTTCATTTATGACTCGTTAACCTGAATTGATAGGTCAAAATACTATTAAATATCACAGGATAAAAAAATTGAGAGGAAAATAGTTTAATAATGAGGTTATAATCTATAAGGAATAAAGAATGAATTTAACCGATAATTTTCTCAATTACACGCTTGGGCGTGAATTTTGATGCCCTCGAACCCGAACCAGAGCCTTCCGACCCGGTAGGGTTTGAAAAAAAGAGTTCGCCTAGTCGATCCCGCACTACATCGGGCGAAAGAATTGCCGCCGCAGAGTCCCCCAGCGCCGCCTGCCACCGCGCGTGGAACGTCCGGTAAGCCGGCAATATCATGTCCCTCACCGTCGCTCTCACTTCCTCCCTCATCGCGTCATCCTCGACCACCCACCCAGCCTGCGCCGCGCATGCCGCATCTAGCGCTGCGCCGAAGGCCCGCATCTGCTCCATCGCCTCCTTCGCCGTCACCTTTCCAGCTGGTACCGCGGCCGCCACTCGGGCCCACGCCGCTCGCTCGTACCGTTCCGCATACTGCCTTGCTTTTGCCGCGTGTTCTGCCAGCCACTCCTCCCCCACCATCACGCCCAGCTCGCAGGACCGGACCTTGTTCAGTATGTACTGGAGGTTGTTCGCCAGGAAGAGATAAGAGAGGCCGGCGTCTCGGTACGCTTCCGCTTTCGCCTGGAGCTTCAAGATCAACTTTAGGATCAGCCACGCGATCCGCTTTCCAACCTCTGAAGGGAATGTGGCGGGTAAAGCGGAAGTGGGGATCGAGTTCGAGGGGTCCTGAAGTGGGAAATCGGCGAAGATCTCCTCAAG
Source organism: Costus lasius (assembly GCA_027563935.2). Classification (NCBI taxonomy): domain Eukaryota; kingdom Viridiplantae; phylum Streptophyta; class Magnoliopsida; order Zingiberales; family Costaceae; genus Costus; species Costus lasius. The sequence goes on along the minus strand of CM050450.1, from coordinate 130,711,659 downwards.
GGTGGCTTCGTAGGCGGCCAGGAGCGTGATGTAGTTCATCGCGTAGCGGGTCATCGGGTGGACCGCGCCGCCGGGTACCGGCGCGCGCGAGGATTCTTTCAGCATCGCCGATTCGAACTCGGAGAGGGCCGCGCGCGCGGCATCCGCGAGCTTGGCCAGGGAAACAAGCGCCTGCGAACGCACCGAGGCTGTCGACTCGAAGGAGAATACCAGCTCGATCTCCGGCAAAATCTCCGCGAGAGTGTCGTACATGTCCAAGAGCCGGAACAGCTTCTCCGGTGCACGCTTTGACCGGGCCACGGCCTCCGGGAACGCGAGGAATTGGACAGCGGCCTCCGCCGCAACGTTGGCGAATACAACCTCGCGCACCGCGTCGGAGCCGGGAAAGACGTGATCTACGAGGACGCGCTCGCCGTGGAACAAAGTCCGGACGGCAACTCTAGCGGCCCCAATCCAAGATTGGGCTTTGAGGTCGAGCACGGCCCAATCTTTCTTCTGGGCCTGAGCGAGGCGGTCGAAGCCGAGTCGGAAGAGGCCCTCGTCCACAATGGACTTGCGGAGGGTGCGGTAGATGCGCAGGCACTCCTTGCCGTAGCCGGCAAAGATCATGGCGTCAGCGATGGCGCGGAGGTCGGTCGTAGCGACAGCGGCGGCGCGCTCGAGCTCGCCTATAGACGCGCCGGCGGAGAGCGCGTCCGCCTCCGGGGAGGAGGGCACCTCCCAGGGATCGAAATCGGACTCCTCGGAGACGCTGGAGCGGGCTGAGCGCAGGGAGACGGACTCGGGGTCGAGAAGGTCGCGATTTGCAGCGAGGATTTGGTAAAACTCCTTCTCGAGACGGCGGATGGCCGCCTTCATAAGGGTCTGAGCGCGGGCGAGGCAGGGGTGGGAGAGGCGAGATGGGTCGCCTTCGGAGGAGGCGAAGGTGAGCATGGCGCGCTGCAGATGTCCGACTTGGGCGAGGTATCGGCGAGCCTCGATGCGATCCTCGTAGAAAAGGGAAGTAACCCTGGCATAGTCGGATGAGTCCGGATCCCATCTGACGATGATCGATTCCGCTCTCGCCACCTGCTCCTCCAATTTCGACACTTGTTCTCCCGAGTAAGACGAAGAAGCTTCGCCGGACGCGGAGGACGGCCGGTGGCTGTGGTGGTGGCTACGAGAGTTATCAGGTGAGAAGAATGATCGCAAGCCTTTCCTCGTCATCTTCTCTAATGCCAACCGATGGTGCTTGTACTGCCTCCACGGAATGGCATTCCCAATTTATTGGGGAGGGGGAGGTGGACCAGGTGAGGCGGCGGAGTAATTGTCGAGACTTGGGGATGACGTCTACTGATACGTCATCAGGGCATTGTGACGCAGAGTGCGATGTAAATAGTGAGCGACTGGTCAAAATTGTGACCCATTCACCAACTTTAGTCAAGTGAGTACGAGGGTCTGCTGCTCCGCTGGCAACTGATGCCGCACACAACATACATGGGAAATAATATCATAATAGCGATCCACACACCAAACTCTTTCGTGGAAGGTAGTTAATACAGTTGGACTGGGTCGTTAACGAGTGAGTAACCTTGCGAAGGAAGAAACGTGGCCAAGTATGTGATTAAAACAGTATCCGAGGGGAAAATTTTTCGTAGGCATGGCACGCATTCACACACCTGGACCAGGTGGACCAGGTGGACCAGGTGGACCAGGTGGACCAGGTGGACCAGGTGAGGCGGCATGGCACGCATATCATAATAGCGATCCACACACCAAACTCTTTCGTCAAAGTGTAGGCCGCATGGCACGCATTCTCACACGGAGCCTTAGTTGGCGACGTCGCCAAATTTTCTCGATAACTTGTGTTTCATTTAGTGGTCAATTAAAATCTGCCTGCCCTTATCAAAATTATAATACTCTATAATAAATCTAAAAGTCCATGTAATACGTAGCTTTGCGTACAAGAAGCATAACTTTCTGTGTTTTTTCAATTGTCTACTTGAGCATCATGTGAACACGACGTTGGGAACCGATAAGTAATGTTGGTGCACTATTTTTTTTTATTTTAATTGGTTTCTTCTCTTTTTTTGGGCAAGTTGGTAGTATTCGTAATATCAATAATATTTTCATTTCGCCAAGAATACTTGTAGGAGAAGACATGGAATCGGTAAACACAATCATATCACCAAATCTCCATGTGGCTAATTGATATAATTATAATTAATTTAAGTAAAATATGAGTATATTTTCAGTATATAATAAAATTAAATAAAAATGGTAAATAATACTTATGAATATACTTTTATGCTTCAACTCTTTAACACTTTTTTAATAATCAAATTTCGTTTTGGTTGAAAAGTGATAAAAAAATTACTTACACTAAGAATTCCTATATATAATAATACTCTGATGTAATTCTTAAAATATAAAAAATGATTGTATTAGAAATAATATATATTTGAAACGTTAAAAACGTTATGTGTGCTAGTTGCAAAGCGGCCAAAGGATTTAATCTTCATACAAGTCAGCATATATGCTATAAAAGTCAAGTTCAAATTGGTTGAAAATACAAATCTTATGCAAGCAGGACCAGGTCCTGCCAGGAGAAATTTTCTCCCTTCCTGAATCCTCTGGTCAATTGATAGAACAGTTAGCTCGTTTGCAGATTTTCCATCCTTCAGGTGATATCTAGGCATGAATTTCGTGGAAATTTTACCTGTGCTAAATTATGAACAATCAATCATATTCCTTCCATGTCTGATTCATGCAATAGGAAAAAAAAAATAACATAGAGCATAATTAAATGGCTCAAAATTTCAACAATTCCTGGATCAAACAAATCAAAGGACTTTCGGATCAAATGCTGATGCGTATTCCTAAATCCTAACCATTTGCATCAAATAATATAAATAAAATATTGAACAAGAAATGTTCTTCTTGCTGTTCCAGAGTGGTTTCCCTAAAACAATGAGCCAGAGCTGAAACCTTTAGACCACAACGATAAACATAACAACATTTTGCACGGCTCTTGGGAGATCTTGCATCAGAAACAACATGATAATTGTTGCCTGTTTGAACTTCCAAATCACAAGTCGTATAATTCTCGTCATAAGCTATCAATTTCTCATATTAACCCAGATAAATTCATACTCTGACGCACTGTAATTGAATTAACAATCCTGTTTCCCACGGAAGAATTAGATGCCGTCTACACGTACGTCAGAAGGCTTGGGCTAGAAGTTATCAGTTGCCATCGGAACATCATACTCGGCTCCATTTAAAATAACAGTTGACTATTAGAGCAGAATTTTGACCAAATTCACCACTTCACATGCCTCTCTGATGACGTCTCATGGCTAGCCTCGCCGCCTATAAGTACCGCGGACATTTGACTGTGCAGCCAAGGCTTGCCTTGGCTGAAAAGTGTTTGGAGGCTCCGCTCCCCGCTTCCACTCTCCTCTCTGCTCGCTGCTTGTTAGTGTTTGAGAAGATGACGAGGAAAGGCTTGCGATCCCTCTTCTCTCACAAGGCCTCACACGGCCACTGCCGCCGCCAACGCCCGTCCTCCGCAGGTTCTCCTGATACTTCTTCCTCGGGAGAAGAAGTGACAAAATTGGAGGAGCAGGTGGCGATAGCGGAATCAATTATCGTCAAATGGGACTCGGACTCTTCCGACTATGCCAAAGTTACTTCCCTTTTCTATGAGGACCGCATCGAGGCCCGTCGCTTCCTCGCCCAAGTCGGAGACCTGCAGCGCGCCATGCTCGCCTTCGCCTCCTCCGTCGCCGACCCTTCCCACGTCTCCCACACCTGCCTCGCCCGCGCGCAGACCCTCATGCAGGCGGCCATGCGTCGTCTCGAGAAGGAGTTTTACCAAATCCTCGCTGCGAACCGTGACCTCCTCGACCCTGAGTCTGTCTCCCTCCGCTCAGCCCGCTCCAGCGTCTCCGAGGAGCCCGACTTCGACCCCTGGGAGGAGCCCGGCTCCCCTGGGGCGGACGCGCTCTCCGCTGGCGCGTCCATCGGCGAGCTCGAGCGCACCGCCGCTGTCGCTACGACCGACCTCCGCGCCATTGCTGACGCCATGATCTTCGCCGGCTACGGCAAGGAGTGCGTGAGCATCTACCGCACACTCCGCAAGTCCATTGTGGACGAGGGCCTCTTCCGCCTCGGCTTCGACCGCCTCGCCTCGGCCCGGGTCAAGAAGAAAGATTGGGCCGTGCTCGACCTTAGGACCCGATCTTGGATCGGGGCCGCTAGGGTTGCCGTCAGGACTTTGTTCCACGGCGAGCGCGTCCTCGTAGATCACGTCTTCACCGGCTCCGACAATGTGCGCGAGGTCGTATTCGCCAACGTTGCGGGCCGAGGCCGCCGTCCAATTCCTCGCGTTCCCGGAGGCCGTGTCCCGATCAAAGCGCGCCCCGGAGAAGCTGTTCCGGATCTTGGACATGTACGGCACTCTCGCGGAGATTTCGCCGGAGATCGAGCTGGTCTTCTCGTTCGACTCTACCGCCTCGGTCCGCTCGCAGGCGCTTGCTTCCTTGGCCAAGCTCGTGGATGCCGCGCGCGCTGCTCTCGGCGAGTTCGAACTGATGATACTAAAAGAATCCTCGCGCGCGCCGATTCCGGGCGGCGGGGTCCACCCGATGACCCGCAACGCCATAAACTACATCGCGCTCTTGGCCGACCACGTGCCCTGTCTCTAAGATTTTGAAGGGACCCATAAATCGTGGAGCCAATTTACCTGAGTAACAAAACCGAGCTCTTCCTTTTACTGGCGTAACCTTGAAAAACACATGGTCGCCAACTTCAAACTCGAGTTCACGTCGCCTCCTATCGGCGTAACTCTTCTGCCGACTCTAGGCAGTCAAGAGTCTCTTCCGGATCAGCTGAACCCTTTCGGCCTCAAACTCTAACATGTCTGGCCCAAACACACGGCTTTCACCAACTTGGTCCTATAGGACTGGCGATCTGCACCGTCTACCGTACAATGCCTTGCATGGCGCCATCTGGATCGCCGAGTGATAGCTGTTATTATTGGCGAATTCAGCTAAATGCAAGTGAACTTCCCAGTTAATCCCGAAATCTAGGGCACAAGCCCGAAGCATATCTTCTAGGGTCTGGATGGTCCTTTCGGACTGACCATCCGTCTGGGGATGAAAGGCAGTGCTGAAATGTAATTGAGTGCCAAGCAACTTCTGCAGACTTCCCCAAAATCGAGAGGTGAATTTTGAATCCCTGTCAGAGATAATACTGGAAGGGACCCCATGCAACCGCATGATTTCTCGGCAATACAGAACAGCCATTTTATCCACAGAAAACGCTTTCTTCACAGGCAAGAAGTGTGCAGACTTCGTCAATCGATCAACTATCACCCAAATAGAATCATGACTCCTTTGTGACCTAGGAAGACCCGTCACAAAATCTATTGTGATATGTTCCCACTTCCACTCTGGAAGGGGAATATTCTACAACATCCCTGGTGGCTTGCGGTGTTCTGCTTTTACTTGCTGGCAAGTTAAACAGCGCGAGACATATTCGGCAATGTCTCGTTTCATATTCTCCCACTAGTATGTCTTCTTCAAATCTTGGTACCGCCAGGATGCATAACAAATCTTGATTTATGTGCTTCATCCATCACCTCCTGCTTCACAGGTTTAGGCACACAAATGCGATGCTCATACCGTATCACACCCTCGGAATCCTGTGTGAACTCAGACCTCTTCCCTCTAGCAAGAATCGCCTGAAGGTACTCATCATCTGATTGATTTTCAATTACCTTCTGTATAAGCTGGGATCCAGCCACCATCACTGCTAAGCATCCACGCTCTGTGGGACATATAATATCTAGATCTAACTCGAGCGCAGATCTGGCCAATTCTGTAGGCGTCACCCTCAAGTTTGCTATCACTCCTGTGGACTTCCTGCTAAGAGCGTTGGCAACTACATTAGCCTTTCCTGGATGATAATTTATTGTGCAGTCGTAATCCTTTAGAAATTTCATCCACCGACGTTGTCTCATATTAAGATCCTTTTGAGAGAATAGGTACTTCAGACTCTTATGGTCGGTGAAGATTTCAAACGTGACACCGTAGAGGTAGTGTCGCCACATCTTCAAAGCAAATATGACTGCGGCCAATTCCAGATCATGAACAGGGTAATTCTTCTCGTGCTCCTTAAGCTGCCGAGAAGCATACGCGATAACCTTACCCTCTTGCATAAGCACAGCACCCAGACCTTGGTGTGAAGCATCAGTGTATACCACGAAATCACCATCACCGTCTGGAAGCACTAGGATTAGCGCACTAATCAACCTTCGCTTTAGCTCCTGAAAGCTGTTCTCACCGTTATCATCTCATTCAAATGTTACGCCTTTCTTCGTCAAACAAGTCAACGGGGCTGATATTCTGGAGAAATTTTCCACAAACCTTATGTAGTAGCCAGCCAGCCCAAGGAAACTTCTAACCTCCTGGACCGTGGTTGGAGTTTCCCATTCAGCAACAGCACGAATCTTTTCAGGGTCAACAGAAATACCGCTGTCTGAGATAACGTGACCGAGGTATGCCACTTCGCCAAGCCAAAATGCACACTTACTGTACTTGGCATATAACTTCTCTTCCCGTAAGGTACGCAGCACCATATGCAAATGATTCTTGTGCTCACCATAATTTTGGGAATAGATCAAGATATCATCAATAAATACCACTACAAATTTATCTAAGTATTCACTGAACACCCGGTTCATAAGATCTATGAAAGCGGCCGGTGCATTGGTTAGTCCGAACGGCATCACCATGAATTCGTAGTGTCCATACCTCGTTCGGAACGCTGACTTTGGAATATCTTCATCTCGAATCCTCAGTTGATAATAACCCGATCTTAGATCAATCTTAGAGAATACAGTGGAACCTCTAAGCTGGTCAAACAGGTCATCGATGCGAGGTAGAGGATACTTATTCTTGATAGTGACGGCGTTGAGCTGCCGATAGTCAATGCATAACCTGAAGGATCCGTCTTTCTTCTTAACAAAGAGTACAGGGGCACCCCAGGGACAGGTGCTAGGTCTGATGAACCCATTTTCCAATAGATCCTAGAGTTGCCCTTTTAATTCCTCCAATTCCCTTGGCGCCATTCTGTATGGTGCTTTGGAAATGGGTCCCGTGCCGGGCTGAAGCTCAATAGCGAACTCGACTTGTTGTTGTGGAGGCAAGCCGGGTAATTCGTCAGGGAAAACATCCGTATATCTCCTGACTACGGGCACACGTTCGATCGGAGGCAAGGACTGTTCCTTGATTTCTGTAATGGACATAAAGTATGCTTCGCATCCATCCCGTAGCATCCTCTTGGCTTGTATAGCGTTAATAATAGGAGCAACTTGTCCAGAAACCCCTGTGAAGGTATAGGTAGTAGACTCTGACATACGGAATGTCACTTTGCTTTCATAACAGCCTACAATAGCTCGATTAGCTTTGAGCCAGCTCCAGCCGAGGATGACATTGAAATCAGATAAGTCCAACAACATCAGATTAGTGTGAACAACGATGTCCCCAAAATCCAGTGGGCACCGTTTTAACTCCAGGTGTGATCACAATACACCACCGCCAGGTACGTGCACGGTCATATCATACCGTGCCAATACAGGTTTATGATCAATTTTCTTAACGAACTCGTAAGAAACAAATGAATAGGAACTACCCGTATCAATAAGTAGGCAAGCAGGAACGCCATAAATAGAGATAATACCTCGCATCACGGAGTCTGATGCACACTGAGCGTCCTCCTCAGATATAGTATATGCGCATCCAGATGCCTGGGTTTGCCCACGCCCACCACGTGGGGGATTCTGCCGTCGATAAGGTCGTTCGGGATTCTGCCGCGGCGCTAGTGCTGATCCCTGTGAGCTCTGGGCTTGTTTACCCTTCTGGGGGCAGTTGTTTGCATAATGTCCCATTTCATTATAGTGATAACATCGGACGGAATTGAGCGGGCACGACCTTGCTATGTGACCTGATTCTCCACACTGAAAACAGGCTCTATAAGGAGTAGCTGGGGGCGAGCCAAAACCAGGGGATGATGTCGGTGCTGGACCCCGATACCTGCTACCCGGAGCCCAAGAAGCTGAAGCTGGTGGACTTCCTAGAGCGAAAGACCCCCAAAAGTCCGTCTGCGCTGGAGCTTTCCCCCGTCTCTGGGCATAACGCTCTTGTGCCTCACGAATGACATCCTGTCCACGTAGACTCATCCGCCGAGCAGTATCCATCACCTCAGCAAAGTTATCAGGTGGGACAGTGCTCACCAGAATGGTGAGCTGTGCATCAAGGCCCTCTATAAAATGCTCCGAACGCTCTCTCTCTGTGGCCACCAGTCCGGGAAACATCTCAGACAGCCTCTCGAATTCGGCGATATACTCCTCAACTGGACGTCTATTTTGCTTGATGTGAATAAAATCCCGTCTCGCTACGGACCTTTGTGCCTGTGGGAAATACTGCTGCGTGAATACGCTCTGAAAAACATCCCAAGACGTGCTTGCCGGTCCCAAAATGGCTACAGTAGACTGCCACCACTTTCGTGCCTGGCCACCAAGATAGAAAACTGCCAACTTCACCCGTTTCCTCTCTGGACATTCCATTGTGTCCAGAGTATATGTCACACTGGCTAGCCACTCCTGGGCTTTCCATGGGTCGCCGTTCCCCTCGAACACGTCCAGACGACCTCGTGCTAACTCAGTGAAACGGGATAGCTAGTCGCCTCGGGTCGGGGGCGGAGTGGCTTCCCGGTCGGACTCTACAGCTACTGGCACTGTGTACGAAGCTGGTGGTGTGTCATGATATGCAGTGGGTTGTCTCTCCACTACTGGAGGTACTTCAACAGGCGCTTCCCTTTGTCTTCGCCGTCGGCCAAGCCAATTCATAGGGATGTTCATCGCATCCCGTGCAATATCCGCAATTCCCCTGGCTCGACCACCGCGAGCCCTTGGAGGCATCCTACAATCACAAGTACAGTTAACCCACAAGTACAGATTTCATTAGTTACACTTAAACACCGTAATTATACTTTATCGCGTGTCCCAAATCCTTAGATTATCCTAAATCCTTAAGACTTCGCACTAGGTTCATAACCTAGAAGCTCTGATACCAAAATTTGTCACGCCCCAAGACTCTCCCAGCCTTAGGACGCGGCAAACAATGGACCTGCAAAGCCATACAGATCCAAGATACAATACAAGACGACAAATAACATAAACGACGAAATCCACATAGATAAAATACACATCAGACCGACGCAGCGGTCAAAGTCAATAATACACACAGGGCCGAACAGTCCTGGCCCACAAATCCACACTGGTCCATGACCAGATAAATACAATCCACCGGATACAGTCCTCGAAATACGACAATAACCAAAATACATATGACACATAAGTAAATACAACACATGATAGGGAAAATAATCTACCTATCTATCTACTGCGCACCAGAGAGAGCCGAGCCTGAACCTGGAGGCAAGGCAATAATTAATAAGTAGGGTTTAATAAGTAGATGGTGCATATAAGAGTAAGGAGAATCCATCAATAATTAATAAACGGGAGTGCACTGTAAGTAAATTTAACCCGACTAAGTAAGTACAGAAAGTACAGTATGCAAGTGGAAATCCAGCTGTGCCAAATGTCCCGTAGGACGCGCACTCAAGGAGTGGTTCCTACCGCCAGCTAACGGTAGAAACGACTGTCCGTCGACAGTCCGCCGGTGTAGCGTCCTACACCCAAATCACCCCGGAATGCCGAGTCCCACGACATCCGACTGTGACCCATCCGGAGGCCTATAGTCCATGGGCTCACACAGACTGCGTCCATGACTACTACCAATGGACAAAATCACAAGGATCTCGGAAGGTGGACTATCCCAGTCAGACCTATCCGTCTATCCCAATATCAACACAAGCTGGCTGTAGAGACAGCCAAAATATATATGTACTGCATATAAATCTACCATCAACAATATCATACACCGAAACATAAAATCAGACAACATGCAAGCATCCATGTGACACAATGGCAGGATATAGATCTCAAAGGGTATACGAAGGTAATAATCAGATATAGACAACAAGAAGGTGGTGCCGCTATCTACGCATGCAGTTTGGCACCGAACAATAGAAGGAGGTTAGAACCCTACCTGGTTCCTGTAGGTCTGTGCTAGAACCAACCAGGTACTCGTCTAATAAAGTCCACGCACGCACAACCCGAAAATACAGTCACAGTCGTCGGAGTTCGCCGGAAGTTCACCGGAAAAGCTCGCCGGCGGCGATCGCCGGAACAGTAAATTCGGCGACCGGTCGAAATTCTGGAAGTGTCACGAGGTAGCCGCCGGCGAGGGGAGTTCAGCCGTACCACCGATTTCGCGAGAGGAGGTCGGGGTCGCCGGGATCGAAGGAAAAACCGCTGGCGGCGTCGTTCACGGATGTCGCCGGAGCTGGGGAAGATGACGCCGGAAATGCGTCGGAATAGGGAGGAAAGCTTCACCGAAGGTGGGGAAGCTCGCCGGTGCTGCTGGAGACGAAGGACGCACCGGATCTAGGGCTTCGATCGTGTCTCCGTCGCCGCACACGCGTGGAAGCCAAAAAAAAAGCTTTCGCTCGCCGGTTCTGGTCGCCGGAGCTGCGGTCGGAGGCGGAAGAGAACACCGGAAGGAGGAATGCGTGAGGAAGGAAGGGAGATGAGTTCGATGATGGTGAAGCAGCGGGAGAGGAGGGGAAGATAAGGAGAGGAAGAGGAGATGGGGTCGGGCGATTCACGGGAGAATAGAGGAGGAAGAGGGGAAGAAGGGAGCAGCGTGGGGAGCAGATGGGATGGGACGTGGCTGTCCAGACCCATCAGCTCTAACAATAAAAAAAAAAAAATTTGTAAAAATTTCGAAATGTTACAAGCCCGCCCTTGAGGAGATCTACGCCGATTTCCCACTTCAGATGCCCTCGATCCCCAATTCCGCTTTACCCGCCATATTCACTTCGGAGGTTGGAAAGCGGATCGCGTGGCTGGTCCTGACGTTGATCTTGAAGCTCCAGAAGAAGGCGGAGGCATACCACGACGCGGCCCTCTCTTACCTCTTCCTGGCGAACAACCTCCAGCACATAGTGAACGAGGCCCAGTCTTGCGGGCTGGGGGGAATGGTTGGGGAGGAGTGGGTAGCGCAGCACGCTGCAAAGGCGAGGCAGTACGCGGCAGGATACGAGCGGGCGGCGTGGGCCCGAGTAGCGGCGGTGGTACCGGCGGGGGAATTGACGGCGGAGGAGGCGATGGAGCGGGCGCAGGCCTTTGGTGCGGCACTGGAGGAGGCGTGCGCGGCGCAGGGCAGATGGGTGGTGGAGGATGACGGGATGAGGGAGGAAGTGAGGGCAACGGTGAGGGACATGGTGGTTCCGGCTTACCGGGTGTTCTACACGCGGTGGCGCTCGGCGCTCGGCGATGCGACCGCCAGGGCGAGCTACTCGCCCGACGAAGTTCGGGAGCGCCTGGGGGAACTTTTTTTCTCAATTTTCGGGTTCTGATGGGTCCGATCGGGGTCTAGGGTCTCAAAATTAAAACCGCAGCAGCATATGTAAATTGTATGGTTTTTTTTAAGAGGAAACTAAGCAATAAATTACTCGAAAGAGTCTTCAGCGTCACCAAAATAGGAAAATAATTTTGCAGTGCCCTGGAGTATGTGTATAGGATTTCACGATCGTGAAATAATTATTGTAAAATTATAAAATTTTAAAATGCGATCAATTTTATGATATTCTACGTCATGATGATCATGAAAACTACACACAGCTGAGTACCTTGCTGCAGGGCGATGCAGTAAAATTTTTTTCCCAAAATATAATGTAGCTCATGAGGCCAGCTACTCATCGAACAAGTACAAGATATAGTAAAGGAAGCATGCCTAGCTAACCAATTGTCAGCTTGGTTAGCTTCTCTAGGGACAAAATGCAGATTACAATTAGACATTCTATTAAGTAGAAACCTAATTTCAGTCAAAATAGTAGACTCCTCTAGATCCTCTAGCCTATGTTGACCCTCAATAAGAGTGATTATATTCTGGCAATCAGTTTTGACCTCCATCCTTGAGTTATTATAAACAGGACAGGTATACAGGTAATTTAGCACTGTCTTGAGAGCAAGAATTCCAGTAAACTTGGCAGATGTTGCTTCAAAGTGTGCTGAAGTTGCCCAACAGTAATTCCCATCCTCATTACGTACGAGGTAGCCAAGCCCTCCAAGAGATAATCTAGGACGCCATGATCCATCCACATTTATCTTGATATGCCCCTGAGCAGGTTTTTTCCAGCGACTTATGGTGCGATTAGGTAAAACCTTTTTTCCCAAAGATAGAGAGAGTCCAAGTATGTTATTAAACTCAATAATAGCCAGCCTTAAAATAGCTTTAAATTCAGGTTTAGCACCATTGAAAACACAAGAATTTCAGGCTTTCTAAATATTCTAGCAAATCAATAAAATCAACGAGGATATAGACTTTGTTTCGAAAATCCAAGCACCATAAACCCATTGACCGTGATACAGAAATGAAATGTTAAGTTCAACAGAAAGCAAATTCCAAATTAAGTTGAATTCAGAATATTGAAATAGAAAATGTGAGGCATTGTCCGGCTCATGCAATCAAAAACAACAAGGCTTAGCTCTATTAAGACCAATATGCGCAAGGAAGGACGATGTTGGAAGTCTATTGAGCAACAACTTTCAACCAAAGAATTTAACCTTTGGGGTAACATGTAAGCTCCATAGAATTTTCCAGCCTTGCCATGGATCATTGGGCCTTAAATGGTCCACAAACATAAAATGATAAGCAGATTTTGTTAATGAAAAACCATTAGCAGACCCTCTCCAGTGCCAGAAATCATCATAGGAGAAGTGAGGTAACCTGATACTAGTAATTATCCTTATCAGCTCAGCATCATCTAAGGATCGCAGCTTATCCAGATTCCATCGCTAGTCCTGCAAGAAATCAGCTACAGTAAGCTGCTGTAAATAACCATTGGATATAATAAAGGTTGGTTTGCGGGCAAGAGGAATATCAAAACACGAGCTATGGAACAAAACACTAGTATCAAGCCCATTTCCAATGCGCCGAGCAAACCCCACCTTTATGGTGTCCAAATCATGTATTAAACCTTTCTAGCACCAGCTCATTTTAGCATTCCAATTTATGTTCCAGGGGTCTGGGAGGCCATACTTTGCAAGAACAATATTAGACCAAATTGAGCATCTTTGATTAAGTTAATAAGCCTTTTACACTGGACAGCATGCCGGAGGAGGGAGAAATCTTTAAGACTTAAACCTCCGAGCCCCTTTGGCTTAATAACTTGATGCCAACCAACAAGATGCATTTTCCTATCATTGGAATGACCAGCCCACAAAAAATACCTAGCAACTTGGTTGAGCTTATCAGTGTATCCCTTAGGCAGCTAGGAGGAAGTAAGAGAGTAAATAGGAGTGGATGTAAGGGTTGAATTAATCAGCCCGGCCCGACAAGCTTGAGACAAGAGCTTACCTTTCCAACCATTCAAATGAGATTTCCGAGCAGTAACACAATGATTCAAGGTATCTTTATAAGAGGGTTTAAGTGATATAAAAGCTCCTAAGTATTTTGTTGGGAATCGACCCTCCCGAGCTTGAAAAAAATGGAGAAGATGTCTTTTGCAATGGGTAGAACATTGTTTAGGGAAAAACAGTCTGGATTTAGCTGAGTTAATGTTAAGACCCGAGAGCTGGAAAAATTTAGTAAGACATTGCTGTATATGATAGCAAGTTTTCGGAGTTGCACGAAAAGAAAGAATGAGATCATCAACATACATTAAGTGCAAGATTTGAGCCTTACCCTTGTTTTTGAAAGGGGTAATCAGCAAATGGCCAACTTTATCTTTCAAAAGGACACTCAAGATATTAATAACAATGATAAATAGGTAAGGGGAGAGAGGATCCCCTGCCGGATCCCCCGAACGCTCCGGAAACAAGAAGATTGATTTTCATTGACAGTACACGAGAAGATAGGGGAAGTAATACAAGCCTGAATCCAGCTTATGAATTAAGGGGGAACCCCAATATTCCAAGACCTATAGCAATGTCCTCCCAAGAGACTTTGTCAAAGGCCATTTCAAGGTCAATTTTAAATAACACAAGAGGATACTTGCTTTTGGAATAATACATGGAATGAGCAAGTTCATGCAAAGAGTAAATACTGTCATGAATGTTACGGTGGGTAACGAAAGCCGATATGAAACATTACATAACAAGATTGGACGAAAGTCTTTGACATAAGTAGGATTAGGTATTTTGGGAGCAAAGGTAATATGAGTGCGGCCCCAAGAGGCCGAAATATAGCTAGAATTATGAAAGTTATTCAAAACTTTAATGAAATCAGGTTCAATAAGTTTCTAGAAGTGCTTCTAGAATTCATTAGTGAAACCATCGGCTCTTACCCTTAGGGAGAGCATTGATCACAACTTCCAGTTCCGAAGGAAGGAAAGGGGCAATAAGAGAGTCTCGAGCCTCATGATTAATAGGATAGCAATAATTAGACTAAGAACAGGATTGAATAAGTTTAGAATAATGATGAGGTTGAGCTCTAGTAGAATTCCAAAGGTTGAAATAGTGGTCCTTAAATACATTAGAGATGGCATGATCCTCAGAAACATAAACATTAGCCTCAGTTTGAATAAAGAGAATGTGGTTACACCGGGCTCGGACGTGGACAAGTCTGTGAAAGAAAGAAGTATTCCCATCCCCCTCTTTGAGCCCTCTTAGCTTAGCAGGAGTCCACCATTTGAGAGTGAGTTGCCTATTTAGAGCAGTGGCTTTACTAATAAGGGATCTCAAGGTAGAATCTTCAGCAGTATCCAAAGGCCTAAAGGATTCAATAAGCTACCATTGGTGAATTTGGTCCCAGGTAGCATTAAGAGTTCTGGATAGATCTCCAATTTTATTTTTATGCCAAAGGGAAAGTTGACGGCTCAGTGTAGTAAATCTCTTCAGGAAGTCAAGATCATTAATAGGCTGGTAATAAGGATTAGACCAACAGGAGTTAACAATTTGATTCGCCTCCTCGTACTCAGTCCAAAAGGGCTGAAAACGAAAAGGTTTGTGAGATTTATGAAGAGAGGCTTTGAGAGAAATGAGAAGAGTGGAATGATCAGAAATTCCCCTCGGCAAATGGGAAACCATAGAATGACCAAACCAAGAGAGCCAATCAGAAGTATTTCTATCGGTTCTTTTTTTCTTTATTTTCGTTCTTATTCTTTAAAATTGTTGTGCATGCGTGCATTTGTATATAATAATATAATAACTATATATTAGTTGACTAATACCATACAACAACTATTATTAACACATTAATATTAATATTATGTAATAATTATTATTAATTTAGTAATATTAATATTATAATAAAATTAATTTGCAGCTGTATCATTAAAAAAATAAATAATAAGAAGCTCCTCTATTTTTTTTATCAACTGGAAATCAATCAAACATACAGCTACTTTTACTAGCATCTTTTGTGTATTGTGAGTGCTTTTTCTCATAAAGCCTCCTTGATGTGGGAAGAAGATACGTGATAAGCAAAGCAGAAAATGCAAGATATGTTTTTTGAGATTTTTCAGGATAAAGATTAGAAATCAAAAAGCAGCCACAAAACTACACTACAAAAATTATTCATTTAAGAAAAGTAGCTATGCTTTGCAGGAGAATCTATTCAATGAATATATAAACCAATTAAACCAAATTGTAGAACAAAACTTGTTCTTTTGAACTGTATAAGAATTGAAGAGTGAAGAACTGTCAGACAATAAGAACTGTCAGACAATAAGAACATCTGTGATAAAATGCCTAATTAGATTAGCAAATCAAACAGCACAGAAATTGTATCAGTCTTCAAAGTTTGCTATGTCTCCTAAGCTGATCCAATGATTCTTCAAAAGAACCAAATAATCCGAGACGTAGTGAGAAACGTTCTCTTTCAGATCATAACAGAGATCATGAGTTCTATCCAGTCCAATGCCGAATGAATACCTGCAAGAGGGAGTCTAGTCAGATTACTAGATGTAAGAAGTGCAGGAGTTATTCAGTTATCAAAAGTTGCTTTGTCTTTCAGCTTGACCCATTGTCGCTTCAGTTGGAACAACTCGTCCATCTAGTAGAAAAAGATGAGTTCTTTCTATTGACGTCAAAGTTCAAGATTTTTTTTTCCTCCGAAGGCTTAAAATACTTGCAAGAATAAGCTTAATTAGATTATCATTAAAATAGGAGACAAGTAACAGGAAGCAGAGAGTTGTGGAAACAGGCAAGCGTGGCCGATCGATGATGTTGGAAGTGGGGCGCTCATCGGCGACTCTGACAACGGGAGATAACGGAGAAGGTGAGGGCGGCGTCGGAGCGCTGGCGAGGGTGGAGCAACGGATCTTCAATCGGAACAGGGGGGGAGTTGTAGAGTGGAGGCGGCTGTGTGGTAGGAACAGGGGAAGGTGCGCGAGTTGCAGGGCTCATCGCCGGACGGCCGGTGATGCACGGACGCCGAACCCGTTACAGTTTGGAGTTTCTGTGGTGATGGCGAAGAGGTGGCCAGAGTTTCGAGTCGAGTGGTGGCCGGTCGGAGGAGGTGATGCAGCGTGTTTAGGAGAAGGTTTTCAGGGATCCGATCAGTCGTGGAGGACCACGATGAAGGTCTTGGTGGCTACGAGTTGGAGAGGCGGAGGTAGAAGAAAGCGACACAGTCTCGCTTATGAGCAGACAACGACGCATATCGGCGGAAAATCCATGAAACCGTAAGACTTTATCCAGCTATGAAAAATGGATGCGGTGTGAACAGGGGAAGGTCCCTGGGATCTGATCTCTCGTGTAAGGCCACGATGAGGATCTGGGTTTGTGGAGGACCGTGGAGGCGGGCTGGAGAAGCAGAGGTATCGTTTACGAGCAGAAAACGAAGCACACCGGCGGAAAATCCGTGAAACAGAAGGAACTAATCCGACGAAGAAAAGGGATGCGGCGGGAACAGGGGAAGTTTTCAGGGATCCGATCTCTCGTGTAAGGCCACGATGAGGATCTGGGTTTGTGGAGGACCGTGGAGGTGGGCTGGAGAAGCAGAGGTATCGTTTACGAGCAGAAAACGAAGCACACCGGCGGAAAATCCGTGAAACAGAAGGAACTAATCCGACGACGAAAAGGGATGCGGCGGGAACAGGGGAAGTTTTCAGGGATTCGATCTCTCGTGTAAGACCACGATGAAGATCTTGGTTTGTAGAGGTCAGTGGATGCGGGCTGGAGAAACAGGGGAGATAGCGGCGACGACGAGGCGTTTAAGCAAAGAAAACAGAGGAAGAGCAAACGACATTACAGGCGGAATCTTCGTGAAGCAATCGAGAACCGCATTGGAGCAACAACCAATCAGCGACGTGAAAAAAATATCGTAGAAAAAAAAACACTCAGTCTGGTTACTCACCGCTGGTGGGAGGGATCTTTTGCCGCAAAAACACTCAGTCTGGTTACTCACCGCTGGTGGGAGGGATCTTTTGCCGCAATCGCCAAGAACCGGATCCGCCGACCATCCTGCATATCGTCGTTGACGTCGCGCCACCAGTTCTCTCCGTCGGCCACAAGATGAGCTATAGGGAAGCCGCAGGAATGTTGTACAGGAGGTTACTTCATTCAGATCGGTCATCCAGGCGGTTTCGGTGTGGAACTGGCACCTTCATCCTGGTCGTAAGCAGCAAAGGAGTCAGCGGTCGCCAGACATCTCTACGAGGAAGAGAGCTCGCGCCGGTAGGAGGCTGCTACGAGACAGGGAACGGTGGGATACTAAACTACAGATCTGCGGGGACGATTCACCCGTCGAACGAACACATAAACAAAAGAAATGAAACTACTTCATTGAAACTGGATAGAAAACGTACATTAGACTCTGCCTCGCCTCAAGAGGAGCGAGCATTATTTATAGGAAAGTTGACAACGATGTTAGCGCAAGTGGTATTTGCTAATCACGGATTAGCTACGCTCTCCAGCTGTGTATCGTGAAGGTTCTTCCAGGTGGGAGATTGTTCTAGAAGTTGGGCTTTGGGCGATTCTTCAGATGGCTGGTTTACAGATCCAGTCGCGTCGGAGGCCTTCGAGCTCGCTTGGACCTTCGTGGACCAGCATTGTGGGCGGCGTCTACGTCAGGAGGGCGACGATGAAAGGGGAAACTGAGGCGGAAGGCTGGCGAGAACAGAGGAGTCAAACGGAAGTTCGATTCCAGTGATCGGACGGGTGGATAGGAGGATTCCGGCGGCTGTGGCTTCGTCCTGGGAAGGATGAGTGATGCCGGAAGTTTCGTGAGGATCGGACTGGAGGATCATCGGCGGCGAGCTCACAAAGTTTCAGAAATCTGGAAGATAGGCTGAAACGTGCGGATGATTGCAACGGAGCAGGAGGATTAGGAGGAGAAGAGGGGAAAGCTAGGTGCCACAAGCACCTCAGTTGAGAAGAAGGAAGGATACATCCAATTCCATCGGAAGAAGAACCATTTCCATTCAAATTCAATAATTCTGTCGATTACAAAGAAGCAGCGTGATACATATAGGAGAAGCTTGTAGGCGAGACGTTGCTGGCGAAAGAGATGTTGTTACTTCCAATTTTGATCAGTGAGAAGAGACGTTGAAGATTCCGTTGTTTGATTGTGAGCGTGGGTTGCACGAAGGTTGCTGCAACGTTGGCGTTTCCTTTCTTGGCTGCAAGTAGACGTTGCTATTTCCTTTCGTATGTTTGCACGTTGTTGATTTGATGCTCGGCTGAGAAGATTAACCCTTGATGAACGTTGGATGAGATCCTTGATCGGCATATTTGAATCGCATATGGATGGCTGGATGGGTTGGCGCATATGCAAATCTTGATGTGTGGAATGCGGCGCTTGTTGAGCTTGAATATCTTGACCATCATTTTGAATCGCATATGCAAATTTAGAAGTGAATCTTGCTAGCATATTCATGATCCTCTAAGTCTTTGTTTACGGTAGTCGTAGACTCCATTTGTATCTTCGTGCTATTTTCAGAAAGCTTCTTTATCGTCATTTTCTATGGCACAAATCTCAAGATATAATATATGTAATATAGCATAATTAGATTTCTACTCTATTATATTAAACTTTTATTATATTAAAATATATGTAAAAAATTTATAAAAAATATGCATAAATAATAGATAACTTTTACAATATTTTATTTCTTTAGTACTAAGCAGGTTAACTAAGCTAGTTAAGGTTTTATTTCCTTAGTACTAAGGTAGTTAACTAAATTTTCGCTATATAATATTAAATTTCTACGATATTACAATATATGTAAAAAAATAACAAAAAATATGTACAAATAAAAAATAATTTATCTAATATTTTATTTTCTTAGTTCTAAGTAAGTTACCATAGCTGACTTAGATCTAAAATAAATTTCAACTAAATTTCCACTCTATTGTATTAAATTTCTATAATATTATAATATATATAAAAAATTTATAAAAAATACACACAAATAAAAATATGTATAAATAAAAAATCATTTATATAATATTTTATTTATCAGTACTAATTTAGTTACTACAGTTAACTTAGATTTATAAAAATATTTATACAAATATCTACCACGTATTATTAAATTTTTATGATATTATTAAATTTTCCATGAAATTAAAAAATATTCTTGAGATATGTGCCATAGTAAACGGCGATAAAAGAAGCTTTCCAAAGATGACTAAGAAAGGATGCTTTATGAGAAGACTGCCCCGTGTATGGTGAGCCATGGAGAAGACTTTTCTGAGATAAAAGTATCTAAGGGCTGAGTAAAGTCTTCAGAAACGTCTGTCCATAAATCTCGTCTGCCCATTTATCAATATCTAGACCTGGCAAAATTTAACCCAACTCGCTAATCCGACCTGACTCGACACAGAGTTAGGTGGGTTGGGTCAGCTATAATTATGTTTAGGTCATAAATAGGTCAACCCGTTTATAATCTATAAATAATCAAGTCATGTCGGGTTATAAACGGGTTGACCTGCTTAACACGATTAGATTATATATTTATATATATAAATTTTTAAAATAGGCTTACCCGACTCACAATACGAGCCCATAAGACCAAATCTCTTCTAACAATCTTTTAACCCAAATTTTGGCCCACACCACAAGACTAAATTTTTATAAATTATAATAAAAATTTTATTAATTATTTATTTATATATAAAATATAAATAATAATTTTATAATCGGTGTTGAGTCTCGAGTCAAATAAATTGGGTTTATAAATGACTCATTTAATAAATAGGTTATCCGGGTCGTGTCGGGTTGACCTAATTATATTCAGGCCATATTAGGGTTAGTTTAATCAAATCACAGATCATAGCTAACATGGTCTATTTTTGACCCGCTGACCCGAATTGCTAGGTCAAAATACCATTAAACGTCACAGCATAAAAAAATGAGAGGAAAATAATTTAATAATGAGATTATAATCTATAAGGAATAAAGAATGAATTTAACCGATAATTTTCTCAATTACACGCTTGGGCGTGGATTTTGATGCCCTCGAACCCGAACCAGAGCCTTCTGACCCAATAGGGTTAGAAAAAAAGAGTTCGCCTAGTCGATCCGACACAACATCGGGCGACAGAATTTCCGCCACAGAGGAAAAAATTTCCTGAACAATGGGGTTGCTCAAGAATCCTGAGCACAGCCCCCTACGATTTGAGAACGTGTCCAACTTTTGTAAATCTCAAGAAACAAACAGTAATAAATAGCTCCGTCAACGGACGTTAACAGCTCTGTTAACGTCTGTTATATTTTTTTAGAACAAATTTTGCGGGAGCAGATTTTGCCACCCTAACGATCCTAAAAAAAATAAAAATTAGTATGATAATCTACGTAAAAATATCTATCCAACGGTACCAATATTGCTATGAATGAAATCTTCTATGATGAAAAATAAAATCATGAAAGATAATAAAGGATATGCTAGAGTAATATTTTTTTATTATCTATTATCTTTTCATGATTTTTTTATATCCACAATAATCGTGGATATATTATCCACGATAATATTGACTATATCCACGATAATACAGGTTGCATCTACGATAATGTATCCAATATCATGGATAAGGTGTCCAATATCGTGGATAAGGTATCCAACATCGTGGACAAGGTGTCCTGCATCATGGACAAGATGTCCAACATCGTGGATAAGGTGTCCAACATCGTGGACAAGATGTCCAGTATCATGGACAAGGTGTCCAACATCGTGGATAAGGTGTCCAACATCATGGATAAGGTGCCCAACATCGTGGACAAGGTGTCCAGCATCATGGACAAGGTGTCCAACATCGTGGATAAGGTGTCCAACATCGTGGGCAAGGTGTCCAACATCATGGACAAGGTGTCCAGCATCGTGGATAAGGTGTCCAGCATCATGGACAAGGTGTCTAGCATCGTGGATAAGGTGTCTAACATCGTGGATAAGGTGTCCAACATCGTGGATAAAGTGTCCAGCATCGTGGACAAGGTGTCCAACATCATGGATAAGATGTCCAACATCATGGATAAGGTTCCAACATCGTGGATAAGGTGTCCGATTCCAACATTGTGGATAAGGTGTCCAACATCGTGGACAAGGTGTCCAACATCGTGGATAAGGTTCTAACATCGTGGATAAGGTGTTGGTCTCCACGATATTGGACACTTTGTCCATGATGTTGTACACCTTGTCCATGATGTTGGAAACCTTGTCCACGATATTAAAGTTAAATCCACAATGTTGGACACCTTGTCCATGATGTTGGATACATTATCATGGATGCAGCCTGTATTATCGTGGATAATATATCTACGATTATCGTGTATATAAAAAAATCGTGAAAAGATTATAGATAATAAAAAATATTACTCTAGCATATCCTTTATTATCTTTCACGATTTTATTTTTCATCGTAGAAGATTTTATTCATAGCAATATTGGTACCGTTGGATAGATATTTTTACGTAGATTATCATACTAATTTTTACTTTTATTTTTTTAGGATCGTTAGGTTGGCAAAATCTGCTCTCACAAAATTTTATTCATAGCAATATTGCCGAGTGGAGATTTTATTCATCGTAGAAGATTTTATTCATAGCAATATTGCCGAGTGTAGATGATGCTTATCCTGCCTCCACTGAATGGCATTCCCAATTTATAGGGGAGTTGGGGAAGTGGACCAGGTGAGGCGGTGAAGTAATTGTCGAGACTTCGGGATGACGTCTACTGATACGTCATCAGGGCATTGTGACGCAAAGTGCAATGTAAATAGTGAGCGACTGGTCAATTGTGCTCCATTCACCAACTTGAGTCAAGAGTTCGAGGGTCTGCTGCTCCGCTGGCAACCGATAACGCACACAACATACATGGGAAATAATATCATAATAGCTGTGATGCTCCCGGGATTTAGCACAAATCCCAAAGCACACCGAGATGGAGCGATGGCGGGACCCCTCGTCATCAGCCGTGTTGGATGACTCGGGTGTGCGATCGTGTCACTGAGGCTCACACAAGTCCATAGGGCGAGGGTCGAGTCAAACCACGGAGTGTGGGTTCACACGTGGATGTGGGCTTCTAACTCGACCCATGGACCCCGGACCCTCTCGCACGAGCTTGCGAGCGTGTGCATCGAAGAGGGTCAACCGTGGGGCAATTCTGAGGTCAAATCTGCCCCGAACCAGCCTGAACCAGCCTTCCAGATTGAACCAAACTGGTTCATCCGGTTCAGATCGGTTCACTGTTCACAGCCGCGCGTACACGAGCGAAAGAGGGGAAAATCCCCTGTTCTTCGTGTGCGCTGGAAGCGCCATCGCCGGCGTTGATTCCAGCCAGCTGGAGGAGGCGCGCCGGAATAGGAAGGTTGCCGACGGTGCGTGACAGCTTGGAGGCAAGGTTGGCGGCGAATTAGGGCGTGGAATCTACTTGGACGAGCCCAGGGTTGAGATTTAATCTCACCCCGGTGGACGCGAGATCTCCGGCGATTCGGCGGCCGAGATCAACGCTAGCATGGCGGCGAGGGTGGTTTTCCATCCTCGTCGAGGGGAGGCTGCCTATCGAGCATCCTGAGAGCTCGGGCAGGTCTGGCGATGGTGAAAGTTTAGATCTGAGAACAGAGTTTCGCATCTTCTGTCGGCGACGAGGTTCCGGCCGTGGACTCGTCGGCGCGAGGCTTCCAGATCGATTTCCGGTGCCCTGAGGTAAGGAGCAACTCATCCCCTCCGGCGCCGGTAGACAGACGCGGGAGTGGGATCGGATTTTCTGATCCTCGGTTCCACACGAGCAGGGGATCCATTTGGTTCCAGTTCTCGTCGACGGCGGCTTCTCCGGTGACGATTCTTCGGCGACGACATCTCCTTCCGTCGGCGACCAGATCCCGTTGTTCCGGCGTGACTCCGGTGGCCGGACGGAGGAGGAGTTTCCTCCCCTGTTTCAGCCGAAGGCTCGGCTCTATTCACACGTGAGCCGCGGAGAAGGGAAGGAGGGAGGAAAGAGCTTCGTCGCGCGTGTTCGTCCGCGCGTCTCGCTTCGACTCCGACCGGACTTTCCGACGCAGATTTCGTGAGGATCTCGGTGGGCTCGGCTCGTGGAGTGGTGGCACGCTACAATGGTAAACCCGCCCCGGATCTATCGTGTGTAGTGGTAGTAGGACGGTTTTCTCATGTGTAGTGGATAGGGACTTTACCGCTGTCCGGACTTCGTGTGGCTTTTCGTCCGGACGGTTCTTTGCGTTATCTGTATCCGCATATGTGTAGTGCGGATTTGTGACTATTTGTAGGTGCTTGCTTGCTTGCCCGCTGCAAAGTCCAAGACGTGTGTGTCGGCACCCTCAAAGGTGTTCGCCACCGTCTCCTTGTGATTGATTGAGGCCGCGCCGGTGCCTATCTCGGCTGTGTAGAGGAAGGAGTGCGGGCTGAGGACATTTTCTGTGAGTGTAAAGTGGTTGGAGAGTCTCCATCACTTTAACACAGTTTGAGAGATCTGTATTCGTGTCCGAGGGGTGGTATTTACACCGAACCCTTCGCGTACGTGGTGTGAGGAACTTGTAGAGTGCTTGGGCCAGCTTTCGCAATGCAATCCTAACCGGTCGCGGGCCACTCTAGTGTAGGGCTGAGATCTCCGCGAGGGGATCTGCCGGTTGTGGTTAAGTTTATTATTAAAAAAATAAATTTGCCCATAACAAACCGGTATCTGTGCTTAAGTTTGTGTAAGTCTGTAGTCAGGGATATCGACGTCGGTGTACGCTGTTTGGAGGGTGCGTACGTCGGTGCCTAGCGCCGGGGCGTAGTCTCTCAGCCTCTTCACTGATCGCTCAGTTCCGACGCAGACTGAGCACTGCTTAGCTCTTTTCAGTGCACCCAGAGGTCAGACCATCAGATTTCATTCCACCAGCAGAACTTCAGAGTTACTTCTCACAATCATAATGGTTACAGCTGCAAAGCGCATCTCCCGCTTGGAGACTGCGATAGGGAACTTTGATGGAGACGCTACGATCATGGAGCGTCTCGAGGCACTTCAGTCGGCGGTCGAGTCCATTGGGACCCGCCAGGATTCTGATTTGGCACGTCTCTCCAGTGTCCTTGCTGGACATGCATTGGAGGTGGCTGGTTTGAAAGGGCAGGCTTTTGCCCGTGCTTCTACTTCAGCCACAGGCGCTGGGAGTTCCCAGCTGCAGACCACTAGAGTGCGTGTCCCTGAGCCCTCTACTTTCAGTGGAGTACGCAATGCAAAGGAACTTGAGAATTTCCTTTGGGATATGGAGCAGTATTTCAGGACTGCTCAGGTGCCTGATTATGAGAGAGTGCAGTTGTGTTCGGCATATCTGACAGGTGACGCCAAGCTCTGGTGGCGTACCTTAGTGACCCCTCCGGGAGAAGAGGTGCCATGTGACATCTCATGGGATGAGTTGAAAGCTGAACTGAAAAACCAGTTCCTGCCGACACACACTTCTAAGACTGCTAGAGATTCTCTGCACAAGATTAGACACACGGGGACAGTTCGTGAGTATGTTCGAGCTTACTCTGCCGCCATGTTCGAAATACCACGAATGGAGGAAGAGGATCGCTTGTACTTCTTCTTAGAGAGGATGCAGACCTGGGCACAATTGGAAGTTAGGAGACATAGCCCACTGACTCTCAAGGAGGCTATGGCCGTAGCTGATTCCTTAGTGGATTTGAGGGATAGGAAGCAATCTGCCCCTATCTCCTCAGGTCCATCTAAGTCACGTTCCCCTCAGAGGAATAAGGGGAAGCGTCCAGCTCCAGGACCAAGGGTGGGTATAAGAAGAAGAATGCAAAAGGAGGAGCTACCTCTTCAGGAACCGGCCAGAAGAAAGCCACACCAGCCGGTTCTCCTCCTAGGGGCGCACCCAAGCAGCAGCTTAAGTGTTTCCTTTGCCGAGGTCCTCATCGCATGCGTGATTGTCCTCGGGGAGATACACTTGCAGCTATTGTTCAGCTGGAGGCTGCCCAATCTGAGGATCCTCTGATCACTGTGAATCCTTTGGTGATCAACGCCATTGCCACTTCCACCACAATGAAGACCAAGTTGATGTACGTGGAGATGAGGGTGAACTCACATCGAGTTCATGCCATGATCGATAGTGGTGCATCTCATGTTTTTGTGGCTCATGGCATGGCGACGCGGCTAGGGCTGAGCATGTCCCCTGCTCAGGACCGCTTCAAGACGATCAAAGCTGAGGAGCGGCAGATCGTAGGAATATCCTATGATGTTCCTCTTGTCTTCGGGGAGTGGAAGGGTAAGAACCATGTACGCGTGGTTCAGATGGACGATTATGATGTGATCGTCGGCTTGGAGTTGATACAAAAGATGAAGGCTGCTATAGTCCCTCATCTTAGGGGTGTCCAGGTGATGGATGAGAGATACCCCTGCTTCGTTCGTTGCCTACAGTTGGCTGGGTCAGATAAGTCAGTGCGACCAAGGAAGGCTGAGAGTACATCCATCTTGGTTGCTACTCTCGAGACAGGCTTACGTCGGGGCGAGCGGACCTTTCTGGCTACATGGGTGACAGCCCTTGTAGAAGGTCCAGATGACGTACCAGCGGAAGTGAAGAATTTGCTTGAGGAGTTCCTGGATCTTCTTCCGCCTGAGCTACCAAAGGAGCTACCTCCCAGACGTGCGATTGATCACCGCATTGAGTTGGTTCCTGGGGCAGATCCTTCTTTCCAACCCCCATATCGCATGCCTCCTGCAGAGCTCGTAAAGCTGAGGAAGCAGTTGGATGAACTCTTGGCAGCTGGGTTCATCCAACCCTCCAAGTCTCCTTTTGGTGCTCCCGTGCTTTTCCAAAAGAAAAAGGACGGTAGTCTTCGCTTTTGTATTGACTACCATGCATTAAATAAGATCACCATCAGGAACAGATACCCAATTCCGCATATCCAAGACCTCATTGACAGACTGGCGGGCGCTTCTATCTTCACCAAGCTTGATTTGAGATCAGGCTATTGGCAGGTCCGCATAGCTGAGGGAGATGAGGCGAAGACAACCTGTGTCACCCGGTACGATGCTTTCGAGTTCTTGGTTATGCCATTCGGCTTAACCAATGCGCCGGCTACCTTCTCCCACCTGATGAACAATGTTCTAACGCAGTTGCTTGACGATTTTGTGGTCGTCTACCTTGATGATATCGTGGTGTACTCGACTACGATGCAGGAGCATTTGCAACATCTGAGATTGGTGTTCCAGAGACTGAGAGAACACCAGTTGTATGTGAAGAGGGAGAAATGCTCCTTTGTTGCTTCTGAGATCCAGTTTCTGGGCCATGTGGTAGGCCATGGCACTGTCCAGATGGATCCTAAGAAGGTGCGCGCCATCGTCGAGTGGGCCGCACCTACTTCCCCTACTGAGCTCCGATCTTTCCTGGGAGTGGCAAATTTCTACAGGAAGTTTATCCAGGATTACTCCAAGATCGCAGCTCCTCTTTCTGACCTCCTGAGGAAGGAGACTCCGTGGCTATGGCAAGAACGGCATCAGACTACGTTTGCAGAGTTAAAACGCGGGATCGCTAGTGAGCCGATTCTTCGTATGCTGGATTTCAGTCGGCCCTTTGAGGTTCATACCGACGCCTCTGACGGAGCGATCGGCAGAGTGCTCTTACAGGAGGGGCACCCAGTGGCGATTAATCCCCCCGTGGTGGATAACTTAAGGATAGATTCATGGTAAGCTGCGCTCCTATTTAAATTGTGGGACGCCGTTGACTTTCTACACCTAATTTGACACTGAATGGTTCCTCCTCCTCACCTATCATGTCCTCCATTTTGGTTACCACAAAAAGTCAAAACAAGAAAATATTCTCTAGCAAAGTCTAGAGACATTTCTCAAAAAAAAAAAATATAATAGAGGACAAAGATTCTCTAGCAAAGTCTAGAGACATTTCTCAAAAAAAAAAAACAAAAGAGGACAAAGATCCTCTCAAAAAAAGAAAAAGAGGACAAAGATCCTCTCAAAATTCTCCAGATATCAGTATACATTCACATCATTTATAGAAATATTTTGATGTTTACCTTTCTACTTCCATCTCAAACCACTTGGAGGGCTCAAACTTTGTATGAGGAGGAACTAGGATGTTGATTATGAGGTGTGGCAGCTATGTGTGGAACGCATTTACCTTGGGTTGCAATGCTTACCACCTTGATATCTGATAGAAATTTATCACTTGTGAGATGTTTGACCATGGCATGGATTGGTGTTAGCATTATCTTAGAGGGGTTTCAACTCAAGTCTTATGGATCATCGTTACAGCTTAGCCTCATCTTGTTTTTTTGCTTGAGGACAAGCAAGAGTTTAAGTCTGGGGAGATTTGTTAAGTGGTTTTTATATAGGATTTTATACGCTATTTCCATTGTTATTTCTTCACTATTTTGGCATTTACACCTGATTTACATGGAATTATTGCAATATCTTTGGAATCTACACTATTTGGTGTTTTTGCTTCATTTCAGGGGAAAAGCGAAGGAATGCGACTATTTTCAGCTAAACCTGTATTCGTGGCTAAAACCACGGTCCACCCAGCGACCAGAATCACACCCCATGACTTCTGTGTCGCCAGACGCCGATTTTTCCAGATTTCGACCCTCGACTTATCCACGTCAGATAGAAGACTAAAAAGGGACAGAAGTGGAATTCAACAAGAGAAGGAGAGGAAAGGGACAAAAACCCTAATCACGATTATTGAGGGAGGATTTTTTTGGGTTCGTTCACGCACGCACGCAGGAAGGGAGGCGGCGGCTGAGAAAGGAGTTGAGGAAGAAACTCTCCATCGCGAGAGCGTGGAGAGGGCGGACCACCGATCAGAGGAAGAGGAGGACCTTACCAGGCGGCTTCTTGCTCTTAGAGGGAGCCTTACCTTCCTTTTCTCATTCATCTCATTCGATCGCCTGTATTGTCCATGGATGAAATGCTGAAACCGATTTGTTCTTTTCTTTGGAACATGAGCATTGTAGCTTAACTTTGTTTCAGGGGTAGGGAAAGCCCCTTGAATGTTCTATGTGTGGATTATGGCTTTATATTGTGAACCCTAGATTGTCTTATCATGCCTAGTTGCACCTATCGAATGAAGTTTTACATTGTGTTAATTTCATGCTCTTAGATATCTAGTAGGGTCGAGAGGCACGTCCAGATGTTGTAAACCCTAGGTAGGAGTATCTCAATCATCGCACAAGAGTGGTCGATTGAGTACGGGTAGTGTATACCATTTGGCACTCTTTGGGTTTATACGGGTTAAGTGTACTACGACGGTAGACGTTTGATCGTATAAGCACCTTGTCGCATCGCCCGAGAGGGGACAACATGTACAAATGATGGAATGGTATGCACGATCCGGCCCTCAATGAGCTTATTCGGTTTCACGTCCTACGACGGTAGATGCTAAATCTGGCAAACTCCTAGTCGCAAGTCGCATCACTCGAGAGAGGACAACTTGCGCACCTTTGGATCGCCCTAAGTTTAAAAAGGGACTTTCATATTGTTATCAATCCACACATAGCGCATCAAGGCGGTGGACCCTAGCCTTGATCCTCCCCATCCTTAGACCTTGCATCGTGCAATTACCTAGCTTTCAATTCTATTTGCCTTGCTTATTTCTTGTTTAGCTTAATTTTAGATCTTAGCAACCATTTCACAACCACTTAAGGATCGTCTAGCTTGTGGTAATCTAATCAGTCGGTACTTGGTATTTGGTCCATGTGGGATCGATACATATATATTACTTTGATAGTCTGTATACTTGCGGAATTCACCTATTAAGTTTTTGGCACCGTTGCCGGGGACCAAATTTATCAATATCGACATGGTCAAGTTATTGCTAGACTAGACATTTTTTTCTTTTTTTTAGTTTACTTGTTTTTAGTTTTTTTATTATTAATCTCTTCTATCTATCTGATATTCACTGCATATCTCTTTGCTGATTGGGAAGCTTACCTTTGAATTTGCTTAGTTTATACATAGAACTCTGCGGTAGGGAGAACTAATACCTGAAGATATGGCGATGAACTACCAGCAGTGGTCAACTGAGAGGGCGGTACCATATAGGGCAGGTGGTCAATTTGAACATGATGCATTGAGCTCTATAGCCGCCAAGCTAGACTCTCTAGCTCACAAGCTTGACACTTTTGGATTGAACTCTGCGACCGTCAATAGTATTTCTTGTGAGAGTTATGGTACACCAGGACATTCTTCAACCGATTGCCACATGGGACCTCCTCCTTTCTGGGACTTTGCACCGGATCGTGTGAATGCGCTCAATAGTTTTCCGTCAAGGCCACAATATTATCCATACTCTAACACATGTGATCCTGGGTGGAGGAGCAACCCAAACTATTCTTTCCAACAACAATGGCAACAACCTCAACCGGCAAAGTCAAGTTTAGAATCCACGTTTGAAAGTTTCATGGCTAGTCAAGCTAAACTGAATGAACGCATAAACGAGACTATCCAATAGAACAAACGCAGGAACGAGACTATCCAACAACTAGCATCTCGAGTTGGCATGTTGGCTACACGAAGTAAGATGCTTGAAGACCAAATTGTGCAACAAGCCGAGGCCAATCCTAGAGAGCACTACAATGCTATCACTACGCGTAGTGGGAAGCAACATGATGAGCCTAGGGTAAATTTGGATAGAGAAAAAAACCCCGAGCCGGAAACCTTAAGGAAAGAAGGGGTTGGTATAGAAGGACTTGATGATGAACAAGAGAAAAACAAGGAACCGGCATACATACCACCACCACCTTATGTGCCGACTATTCCTTTTCCGCAAAGATTAGTGAAGAAGAAGGTCGATGGCCAATTCCGCACTTGCAATAGTGTAGATGTTGTGGAGGATGAGTTGGGCAGCTTGCACACCATTATCAACAATTCTGATCTTTTGGAGGAATGCCTACTTGGAAATGAAAAAGAAGAAGATGCTAAATCTGAAGTGGCAATGTGCTGCCAACCACCGAATATTATCCCTCTCTACAACTTGAACCCCTTGGAATGTCTCAACCTCAAACAGCCACTTACCACGGTAAAAGATGCCAAAGAGGTTGAATTCACACCATTACCGGATGACTTGGGGTGTGAACTCTTAAGCTCAAATTCCACTTTACCAATGATAGTAGATGCGGATCTTGATAAGGTGCAAACTCAGTTATTTTTGATGAACCAATCAATGGTGAGCATCTCACTTGGTGGCAAACATACTTCTGCAACACCTCTCTGTGGCAACCATGAAGGTGTTAAATTGGAGGGATTTCCTGCTTCTGAATCTTTGTGTAACGTTACGAATTTTTTAAACGTAAAAGAATTGATTGGACGGGACAGCAGTGTCCCGTCCCATCCCACTCCTCTTGCTCCCTCTTCTCCCCTCTTTTTCCCCTATTCCTCCCGTGACCACCGACCCCGCCTCCCTTCTTCTCCCTATTTCTCCCCTTCTTCCCCGCTGCATCACGCACCCAACTCCAAGCCTCTATCCCTCCTTCAAGCTTCTTCTTCCTTCTTCGAATCCGGTGCCCAGCTGCAGCTCCGGCGACCTAGATCCGGCGGACTCCTCACCTTCCTCTTCCACGCGAACGAACGGCGACGGGAAGTGATCGCCAGCCCTAGATCTGCCTCGCCTCTCATCTCCGGCGACTCCGGAGGGTTCTCACGGCATCGGCGGACGTTTCCTCCCTGTTCCGATGCATTTCCGGCGTCGTCTTCCCCAGCTCCGGCGACATCCGTGAACGACGCCGCCGGCGGTTTTTCCTTCGATCCCGGCGACCCCGACCTCCTCTCGCGAAATCTGTGGTACGGCTGAACTCCCCTCGCCGGCGGCTACCTCGTGACACTTCCAGAATTTCGATCGGCTGCCGAAGTTACTGTTCCGGCGGCGGCGCCACTGTTCCGACGAGCTTTTCCGGCGAACTTCCGGCGACCGTGACTGTATTTCCGGGTTGTGCGTGCGTGGACTTTATTAGACGAGTACCTGGTTGGTTCTAGCGCAGACCTACAGGAACCAGGTAGGGTTTTAACCTCCTTCTATTGTTCGGTGCCAAACTGCATGCGTAGATAGCGGCACCACCTTCTTGTTGTCTATATCTGATTATTACCTTCGTATACCCTTTGAGATCTATATCCTGCCATTTTGTCACATGGATGCTTGCATGTTGTCTGATTTTATGTATCGGTGTATGATATTGTTGATGGTAGATTTATATGCAGTACATATATATTTTGGCTATCGCTACAACCAGCTTGTGTTGATATTGGGATAGACGGATAGGTCTGACTGGGATAGTCCACCTTCCGAGATCCTTGTGATTTTGGCCATTGGTAGTAGTCATGGATGCAGTCTGTGTGAGCCCATGGACTACAGGCCTCCGGATGGGTCACAGTCGGATGTCGTGGGACTCGGCATTCCGGGGTGATCTGGGTGTAGGACGCTACACCGGCGGACTGTCGACGGACAGTCATTTCTACCGTTAGCTGGCGGTAGGAACCACTCCTTGAGTGCGCGTCCTATGGGACATTTGGCACAGCTGGATTTCCACTTGCATGCTGTACTTTCTGTACTTACTTAGTCGGGTTATATTTACTTACAGTGCACTCCCGTTTATTAATTATTGATGGATTTTCCTTACTCTTATATGCACCATCTACTTATTAAACCCTACTTAGCCTCCCGGCTAACCCCCCCCCCCCCTTGCCTTGCCTCCAGGTTCAGGCTCGGCTCCCTCTGGTGCGCAG
Source organism: Costus lasius (assembly GCA_027563935.2). NCBI lineage: Eukaryota > Viridiplantae > Streptophyta > Magnoliopsida > Zingiberales > Costaceae > Costus > Costus lasius. Next base: position 130,679,373 of record CM050450.1, on the reverse strand, counting down.
TAGATAGCTAGGTAGATGATTTTCCCTATCATGTGTTGTATTTACTTATGTGTCATATGTATTTTGGTTATTGTCGTATTTCGAGGACTGTATCCGGTGGATTATATTTATCTGGTCATGGACCGGTGTGGATTTGTGGGCCAGGACTGTTCGGCCCTGTGTGTATTATTGACTTTGACCGCTGCGTCGGTCTGATGTGTATTTTATCTATGTGGATTTCGTCGTTTATGTTATTTGTCGTCTTGTATTGTATCTTGGATCTGTATGGCTTTGCAGGTCCATTGTTTGCCGCGTCCTAAGGCTGGGAGAGTCTTGGGGCGTGACAAATTTTGGTATCAGAGCTTCTAGGTTATGAACCTAGTGCGAAGTCTTAAGGATTTAGGATAATCTAAGGATTTGGGACACGCGATAAAGTATAATTACGGTGTTTAAGTGTAACTAATGAAATCTGTACTTGTGGGTTAACTGTACTTGTGATTGTAGGATGCCTCCAAGGGCTCGCGGTGGTCGAGCCAGGGGAATTGCGGATATTGCGCGGGATGCGATGAACATCCCTATGAATTGGCTTGGCCGACGGCGAAGACAAAGGGAAGGGCCTGTTGAAGTACCTCCAGTGGTGGAGCGACAACCCACTGCATATCATGACACACCACCAGCTTCGTACACAGTGCCAGTAGCTGTAGAGCCCGACCGGGAAGCCACTCCGCCCCCGACCCGAGGCAACTGGCTATCCCGTTTCACTGAGTTAGCACGAGGTCGTCTGGACGTGTTCGAGGGGAACGGCGACCCATGGAAAGCCCAGGAGTGGCTAGCCAGCGTGACATATACTCTGGACGCAATGGAATGTCCAGAGAGGAAACGGGTGAAGTTGGCAGTTTTCTATCTTGGTGGCCAGGCACGAAAGTGGTGGCAGTCTACTGTAGCCATTTTGGGACCGGCAAGCACGTCTTGGGATGTTTTTCAGAGCCTATTCACGCAGCAGTATTTCCCACAGGCACAAAGGTCCGTAGCGAGATGGGATTTTATTCACATCAAGCAAAATGGACGTCCAGTTGAGGAGTATATCGCCGAATTCCAGAGGCTGTCTGAGATGTTTCCCGGGCTAGTGGCCACAGAGAGAGAGCGTTCGAAGCATTTTATAGAGGGCCTTGATGCACAGCTCAGCATTCTGGTGAGCATTGTCCCACCTGATAACTTTGCTGAGGTGATAGATACTGCTCGGCGGATGAGTCTACGTGGGCAGGATGTCATTCATGAGGCACAAGAGCGTTATGCCCAAAGACGGGGGAAAGCTCCAGCGTAGACGGACTTTTAGGGGTCTTTCGCTCTAGGAAGTCCACCAGCTTCAGCTTCTGGATCTAGACGCCAAGACATCCAACCAGGGCGCAAATCTTGGGCTCCAGGTATCAGGTATCGGGGTCCAGCACCGACATCATCCCCTGGTTTTGGCTCGCCCCCAGCTATTTCTTCAAGAGCCTGTTTTCAGTGTGGAGAATCAGGTCACATAGCAAGGTCATGCCCACTCAATTCCGTCTGATGTTATCACTGTAATGAAATGGGACATTATGCAAACAACTGCCCCCAGAAGGGTAAACAAGCCCAGAGCTCACAGGGATCAGCACCAGCGCCGCGGCAGGATCCCAGACGACCTTATCGACGGCAAAATCCCCCACGTGGTGGGCGTGGGCAAACCCAGGCATCTGGACGCGCATATACTATGTCTGAGGAGGACGCTCAGCGTGCATCAGACTCCGTGATGCGAGGTATTATCTCTATTTATGGCGTTCCTGCTTGCCTACTTATTGATACGGGTAGTTCCTATTCATTTGTTTCTTACGAGTTCATTAAGAAAATTGATCATAAACCTGTATTGGCACGGTATGATATGACCGTGCACGTACCTGGCGGTGGTGTGCTGCGATCACACCTGGAGTTAAAACGGTGCCCACTGGATTTTGGGGACATCGTTGTTCACACTGATCTGATGTTGTTGGACTTATCTGATTTCGACGTCATCCTCGGCTGGAGCTGGCTAAAAGCTAATCGAGCTATTGTAGACTGTTATGAAAGCAAGGTGACCTTCCGTATGTCAGAGTCTACTACCTATACCTTCACAGGGGTTTCTGGACAAGTTGCTTCTGTTATTAACGCTATACAAGCCAAGAGAATGCTACAGGATGGATGCGAAGCATACTTGATGTCCATTACGGAAATCAAGGAACAGTCCTTGCCTCCGATCGAACGTGTGCCCGTAGTCAGGAGATATACGGACGTTTTCCCTGACGAATTAACCGGCTTGCCTCCACAACGACAAGTCGAGTTCGCTATTGAGCTTCAGCCAGGCACAGGACCCATTTCCAAAGCACCATACAGAATGGCGCCAAGGGAATTGGAGGAATTAAAAGGGCAACTCCAGGATCTGTTGGAAAAGGGGTTCATCAGACCTAGCACCTCTCCCTGGGGTGCCCCTATACTCTTTGTTAAGAAGAAAGACGGATCCTTCAGGTTATGCATTGACTATCGATAGCTCAACACCGTCACTATCAAGAATAAGTATCCTCTACCTCGCATCGATGACCTGTTTGACCAGCTTAGAGGTTCCACTATATTCTCTAAGATTGATCTAAGGTCGGGTTATTATCAACTGAGGATTCGAGATGAAGATATTCCAAAGTCAGCGTTCCGAACGAGGTATGGACACTACGAATTCATGGTGATGCCGTTCGGACTAACCAATGCACCGGCCGCTTTCATGGATCTTATGAACCGGGTGTTCAGTGAATACTTAGATAAATTTGTAGTGATATTTATTGATGATATCTTGATCTATTCCCAAAATTATGGTGAGCACAAGAATCATTTGCATATGGTGCTGCGTACCTTACGGGAAGAGAAGTTATATGCCAAGTACAGTAAGTGTGCATTTTGGCTTGGCGAAGTGGCATACCTCGGTCACGTTATCTCAGACAGCGGTATTTCTGTTGACCCTGAAAAGATTCGTGTTGTTGCTGAATGGGAAACTCCAACCACGGTCCAGGAGGTTAGAAGTTTCCTTGGGCTGGCTAGCTACTACAGAAGGTTTGTGGAAAATTTCTCCAGAATATCAGCCCCGTTGACTCGTTTGACGAAGAAAGGCGTAACATTTGAATGAGATGATAACAGTGAGAACAGCTTTCAGGAGCTAAAGCGAAGGTTGATTAGTGCGCCAATCCTAGTGCTTCCGGACGGTGATGGTGATTTCGTGGTATACACTGATGCTTCACACCAAGGTCTGGGTGCTGTGCTTATGCAAGAGGGTAAGGTTATCGCGTATGCTTCTCGGCAGCTTAAGGAGCACGAGAAGAATTACCCTGTTCATGATCTGGAATTGGCCGCAGTCATATTTGCTTTGAAGATGTGGCGACACTACCTCTACGGTGTCACGTTTGAAATCTTCACCGACCATAAGAGTCTGAAGTACCTATTCTCTCAAAAGGATCTTAATATGAGACAACGTCGGTGGATGGAATTTCTGAAGGATTACGACTGCACAATAAATTATCATCCAGGAAAGACTAATGTAGTTGCCGACGCTCTTAGCAGGAAGTCCACAGGAGTGATAGCAAACTTGAGGGTGACGCCTACAGAATTGGCCAGATCTGCGCTCGAATTAGATCTAGATATTATATGTCCCACAGAGCGTGGATGCTTAGCAGTGATGGTGGCTGGATCCCAGCTTATACAGAAGGTAATTGAAAATCAATCAGATGATGAGTACCTTCAGGCGATTCATGCTAGAGGGAAGAGGTCTGAGTTCACACAGGATTCCGAGGGTGTGATACGGTATGAGCATCGCATTTGTGTGCCTAAATCTGTGAAGCAGGAGGTGATGGATGAAGCACATAAATCAAGATTTGCTATGCATCCTGGCGGTACCAAGATGTACCAAGATTTGAAGAAGACATACTGGTGGGAGAATATGAAATGAGACATCGCCGAATATGTCTCGCGCTGTTTAACTTGCCAGCAAGTAAAAGCAGAACACTGCAAGCCACCAGGGATGTTGCAAAATATTCCCCTTCTAGAGTAGAAGTGGGAACATATCACAATGGATTTTGTGACGGGTCTTCCTAGGTCACAAAGGGGTCATGATTCTATTAGGGTGATAGTTGACCGATTGACTAAGTCTGCACACTTCTTGCCTGTGAAGAAAGTGTTTTCTGTGGATAAACTGGCTATTCTGTATTGCCGAGAAATCATACGGTTGCATGGGGTCCCTTCCAGCATTATCTCTGACAGGGATTCAAAATTCACCTCTCGATTTTGGGGAAGTCTGCAGAAGTCGCTTGGCACTCAATTACATTTCAGCACTGCCTTTCATCCCCAGATGGATGGTCAGTCCGAAAGGACCATCCAGACCCTAGAAGATATGCTTCGGGCTTGTGCCCTAGATTTCGGGATTAACTGGGAAGTTCACTTGCATTTAGCTGAATTCACCTATAATAACAGCTATCACTCGGCGATCCAGATGGCGCTATTCGAGGCATTGTACGGTAGACGGTGCAGATCGCCAGTCCTATGGGACCAAGTTGGTGAAAGCCGTGTGTTTGGGCCAGACATGTTAGAGTTTGAGGCCGAAAGGGTTCAGCTGATCCAGAAGAGACTCTTGACTGCCTAGAGTAGGCAGAAGAGTTACGCCGATAGGAGGCGACGTGAACTCGAGTTTGAAGTTGGCGAACATGTGTTTCTCAAGGTTACGCCAGTAAAAGGAAGAGCTCGGTTTGGTTACTCAGGTAAATTGGCTCCATGGTTTATGGGTCCCTTCGAAATCTTGGAGCGCATTGGAGCCGTTGCATATCGGCTAGCCCTACCTCCAAACTTGTAGCAAGTACATAACGTATTCCACGTGTCTATGCTGCGAAAGTATATGCGAGATCCATCGCACATCTTGCAAGATCAGTTCCTATCGATCACGCCTGATGCCACGTATCAAGAGTCGCATGTCGAGATCTTAGACCGCAAAGAGCATCAGCTTCGCAATAAAGTGATAGGACTCATTAAGGTCCGTTGGAACAATCATTCTGAAAGTGAAGCCACGTGGGAATGCGAGGACGAAGCCTTGCGTCATTGGCCGCACCTATTTCCTGAGCGACCCGAGTGCTATGAATTCATGTATGGCATGTATTGAGTGACTGTATTTAATGCAAATGTTACCTTGTTAATGATAACCTATCTCTATCTTTTGAATTTGGGGACCAAATTCTTATAAGTTGTGAGTATTGTAACGTTACGAATTTTTTAAACGTAAAAGAATTGATTGGACGGGATAGCAGTGTCCCGTCCCATCCCACTCCTCTTGCTCCCTCTTCTCCCCTCTTTTTCCCCTATTCCTCTCGTGACCACCGACCCCGCCTCCCTTCTTCTCCCTATTTCTCCCCTTCTTCCCCGCTGCCTCACGCACCCAACTCCAAGCCTCTATCCCTCCTTCAAGCTTCTTCTTCCTTCTTCGAATCCGGTGCCCAGCTGCAGCTCCGGCGACCTAGATCCGGCGGACTCCTCACCTTCCTCTTCCACGCGAATGAACGGCGACGGCAAGTGATCGCCAGCCCGAGATCCGCCTCGCCTCTCATCTCTGATGACTCCGGCGGGTTCTCACGACATCGGCGGACGTTTCCTCCCTGTTCTGACGCATTTCCGGCGTCGTCTTCCCAGCTCCGGCGACATCCGTGAACGACGCCACCGGCGGTTTTTCCTTCGATCCCGGCGACCCCGACCTCCTCTCGCGAAATCGGTGGTACGGCTGAACTCCCCTCACCGGCGGCTACCTCGTGACACTTCCAGAATTTCGACCGGCCGCCGAAGTTACTGTTCCGGCGGCGGCGCCACTGTTCTAGCGAGCTTTTTCGGTGAACTTCCGGTGAACTCCGACGACCGTGACTGTATTTCTGGGTTGTGCGTGCGTGGACTTTATTAGACGAGTACCTGGTTGGTTCTAGCGCAGACCTACAGGAACCAGGTAGGGTTCTAACCTCCTTCTATTGTTCGGTGCCAAACTGCATGCGTAGATAGTGGCACCACCTTCTTGTTGTCTATATCTGATTATTAGCTTCGTATACCCTTTGAGATCTATATCCTGCCATTGTGACACATGGATGCTTGCATGTTGTCTAATTTTATGTTTCGGTGTATGATATTGTTGATGGTAGATTTATATGCAGTACATATATATTTTGGCTGTCTCTACGGCCAGCTTGTGTTGATATTGGGATAGACGGATAGGTCTGACTGGGATAGTCCACCTTCCGAGATCCTTGTGATTTTGGCCATTGGTAGTATTCATGGATGCAGTCTGTGTGAGCCCATGGACTACAGGCCTCCGGATGGGTCACAGTCGGATGTCGTGGGACTCGGCATTCTGGGGTGATCTGGGTGTAGGACGCTACACCGGCGGACTGTCGACGGGCAGTCATTTCTACCGTTAGCTAGCGGTAGGAACCACTCCTTGAGTGCGCGTCCTACAGGACATTTGGCACAGCTGGATTTCCACTTGCATGCTGTACTTTCTATACTTACTTAGTCGGGTTATATTTACTTACAGTGCACTCCCGTTTATTAATTATTGACGGATTCTCCTTACTCTTATATGCACCATCTACTTATTAAACCCTACTTAGCCTCCCAGCTAACCCCCCCCCCCCCCTTGCCTTGCCTCCAGGTTCAGGCTCGGCTCCCTCTGGTGCGCAGTAGATAGATAGGTAGATGATTTTCCCTATCATGTGTTGTATTTACTTATGGGTCATATGTATTTTGGTTATTGTCGTATTTCAAGGACTGTATCCGGTGGATTGTATTTATCTGGTCATGGACCAGTGTGGATTTGTGGGCCAGGACTGTTCGGCCCTGTGTGTATTATTGACTTTGACCGCTGCGTCGGTCTGATGTGTATTTTATCTATGTGGATTTTGTCGTTTATGTTATCTGTCGTCTTGCATTGTATCCTGGATCTGTATGGCTTTGCAGGTCCATTGTTTACCGCGTCCTAAGGCTGGGAGAGTCTTGGGACGTGACACTTTGCCCATAGCTGTACAAGTAACTGTGAAGCCACCAGTTGTTTTACAAAACGAGAAGTGTGGCACATCCTTGTCATCAGCCCCTGTGGAAGTTTGCATGCCTGCTGCTAAGGCAGAAACACTTAATCCAATGAGCATTGCTGCCAATGAAATTGTTTCCACTCAAGGACAGACAGAGATAAGCCCTAATGGACATAGCCAGCTGCTGCTTAAATCCGACTCTGAACAGCTAGTTCCATTGCCCGAGAAAGACACAAATTTGACTTCTGATCCTTCTGTAATCTCAGCACAAGTGACACTCTCTGAAGATTCTGAAACACCAACTGAAGGTCTTGAATTAGTTGTTGCTGAAAATGACAGCAGGGAAAAAGAACTTGCTCTAAGATCATATTCTTTCAATGAGAACCCGAAGAAATCAAGTGAAAGAGATATTATAAATTTTGAAGAGGGAACTGATGCCAAGATTTTCGATGCTAACTCGAGTGAGATTAATACATATAGGGACAAATCGATGTTGGGAGCAACCGAGCTTGAAAAATCTGAAGCATCAAAGGAACAGTGATTTGCAAAGTCATTCACACTGATTTGCGTCTCAATTGGTCTTTTATTGACAAAAGAGATTTATATACGAGCAAGTAGTTCAGAAAGTGGTCTTCTGTATCAAATGGCTCCTTTTATGTTGGAGAATCACTTAGCTGCCCTTTTCAAGGATCTTTGTATTTGGTCACCCAGCATGGCCTCTCAATTGTTCTTCCACCAGTTTCGATTTCTTCTGGTTTACCCCCACTCTCAGCAAGGTCAAGCAGGCATTGGAGTCCAAATGGTTTTGCTTACAACAAATCTGATACCAAGAACATGTTAAAAGTAATCAAACTTAGAGAGCTATTGATACCTTGGCAAACAGATGTTTTAGATAGAGTTCTCTTGTTTGAAGGGCCTAATGAGACTAAACGTGCCTGTTTGGCGAATGGCTGGGACCCTGGCAAAGCTTGTTTCCACCAGATGCAGTTGGCACTGTACTTCCTTAAATATGATTTAATAGAACAATCTCTGGATATGCTTGTTGAAGTTAATCTGGTAGAAGAAGACATTTTGCAAAATGAAATGTTCTGTAGTGTTGGAAGGGAAACTGAAGTAGCATTGGTATCAAGGTTGTTGACCTTTGCTATGTGCTTTACCAGTAAAGTAATTAGGAGATATGGTCTTCAGACTCGATTGATTCCAAAGAGCAGAAGACCTGGTGAAGCACCAGGTGATGGAAGACCACCAGGTCCTGGTCCTGGGAGGACTATAGATAGGCCATCAGGTGCTTCTCGGGCAGATCGGCAAATGGATGATGAAAGATTGATCAAACAACCTGTGACTATTGGCCGTGATCATGGTTTAGAAGCTGGAAATGGGACTGCGGCTACAAGTGTTCATCCCGGGCAAGGTCCTAGCCATGGTGTTTTGAGAGTTCTTCATGGGCAAATATCCAGTCAGTTTGGGGGGATTGTATCAAGCCCAATGCACAACTTTGTTCATGAGTCATATGAGAAGTGGAGCGTTGTCCATCCTTCCAACCCCCCAGATCCACCTTGACATGACACTAGGGTCAAGCCAAAGACCTTAAAAAGGCGCTTCTTGGGAGGCAACCCAAGCTCTTTCCCTTTCTCTTGCTAGTTCTTTCAGTAATTTGCTTAATGGTATTTTCTCCTTTTGGTAGGTAGCTTAATGGTATTTTGATTTGTTAGGGCTATGATGGTATTTTGACTTATCGATCATTTGCCTACTTCTACTCTCTTTGGGTGGTTTGCTTTACTATGAGTGCACCTTGCTACATCTTTTTGGTAGATTACTCAATGGTATCATCACTTGCTATTTTCAATTATTGTGCTGGGATTGGTATTGAGCCGGTATTTTGTTATTGTTGATCTTTTGCTCAATTTCCACTTTCTCCTTGTAAGTCTACCTGTTGTGTACTCACCTTTCCCATCCATTTGGTAGCCTAGTTAATGGTGTTGCTGCTCACTGTTTACATCTGTGGCGCTTGGGAGGTGTAGGATGGGATCTTGATGATATTTGTCACTACCAGTTTTAGTTCTTTCTATGTGGGTTACTGAGCTATGCTTCTACTTTGCCAATGTTTGTGGTAGCTTGCACTTGGTGGTATGACTTGACGGTATCCGGATGGTATTGTGTCGCCATTTTGATTGTTACCTAAGTATGCGCTTATCTTACTAGCTTTCCTGTAGCAAATACCATGGTATTTCCACTTGCTAATTTCATTTGCAGAGTTGCAATGGTGATTTGCCGATTTCCTGATGAACTTTTGATCATCTGCCAAGTGGTTTACCAGCTTTACTTTTATTCTGCTCATCTTTCCAGTAACTCACGTAACGATATTACCACTTACTGCTTACATTTATCATACTATTTGTCCTGCTATCTGAAGTAACATGTGGTGGAATTCTCATGCTGTTAACCTCTTATTGGTTCAACTCTCTTTTGATTAATTTGAATTGTCTGTTCCTATTGCTACTCTCTTCATGTGATTTGTTGGGCTCTATGTCCATCCTGCTGAAGTTTTAGGCGATTTGTTCCATGATTTTTACGCTTGGCGTTGTCCACTAATGATATCGAGTTAGCTTTGTGATGATATTAGGTTTTACTCTATTTTGACAACTTGGTGAGCCTAATTATATGTTTATCATTGTCCAGGGATGATATGGGTGCAATTAGGAGCTATTTGCATTATTTCCAGAATTCCACGGTCGACCCGGCGATGACAGTCACACCCGTGGTTCCAGAAGCTACATTTCCTGTTAAGAGTTTCGTTCTCCACAGAAAGTTCTTCGGGCCGCCCAGCGATTATAACCTCGGCCCGCGGAATTTCAAACCCCTGGATGCGACTCTTCGGTACAAGTTAAGTTTTCCACAGAATGTTCCTCGGGGCACCCGGTGACCAAGACCTCGGCCGTGGATTTTCTGAGGGCAGATTTCACAGCGGAATACATGAAGTCCCAGTTTTTCACAGAAAATTCCTCGGGGAACCCAGTGACCAAGACCTCGGCCATGGTTTCTGGAGGCAGAATTCGCAGAGGAAAACATGAAATCCAAGATCTCCATAGAAAGTTCCTCAGGGCACCCAGTGACCGAAACCTCAGCCCGTGGGTTCCGGAGACAGTTTTGTAGTGTAAGTCTTCATAGTTCCAAACTGGTACAGAATGTAACTCGGGGCACCGAGCGATAACAACCTCGCCCCGAGGTTTTCGGCGGGGCCCTCCACTTAACTTCAAAATCCCCTCTGCTTAAACCCTACGCTTGCCCGTGCCCCTTATTTCATTCCCCGATCCTCTACACACCCTGTGAAAATCCTAACTCTACTTTCGCCCCTCTCTTCATCGCTGCCCTCTCTGCCACCACCTCACCGGAGTTTCTCTCCTCTCCATGGCGCCTCGCAAAGTGACCGCCAGCAAGCCCTCCACCAATAAACGCCGACGCGAGCAATCGCCACCAGCCCCTGCTCCCGCACCTTCACCACTGAGCGACCCTTCCTACCGCCACCTACAACCGGCGTCAGGAAGGGAAGCGCCCATCGCCACCAGCCCCTGCTCCCGGTTTATAAATGACTCATTTAATAAATAGGTTATCCAGGTCGTGTCGGGTTGACCTAATTATATTCAGGTCATATTAAGGTTAGTTTAATCAAATCACGGATCATAGCTAACATGATCTATTTTTGACCCGCTGACCCGAATTGCTAGGTCAAAATACCATTAAACGTCACAGGATAAAAAAAATGAGAGGAAAATAATTTAATAATGAGATTATAATCTATAAGGAATAAAGAATGAATTTAACCGATAATTTTCTCAATTACATGCTTGGGCGTGGATTTTGATGCCCTCGAACCCGAACCAGAGCCTTCTGACCCGATAGAGTTAGAAAAAAAGAGTTCGCCTAGTCGATCCCACACAACATCGGGCGACAGAATTTCCGCCGCAGAGGAAAAAATTTCCTGAGCAATGGGGTTGCTCAAGAATCCTGAGCACAGCCCCCTACGATTTGAGAACGTGTCCAACTTTTGTAAATCTCAAGAAACAAACAGTAATAAATAGCTCCGTCAACGGACGTTAACAGCTCTGTTAACGTCTGTTATATTTTTTTAGAACAAATTTTGCGGGAGCAGATTTTGCCACCCTAACGATCCTAAAAAAAATAAAAATTACTATGATAATCTACGTAAAAATATCTATCCAACGATACCAATATTGCTATGAATGAAATCTTCTATGATGAAAAATAAAATCATGAAAGATAATAAAGGATATGCTAGAGTAATATTTTTTTTATTATCTATTATCTTTTCATGATTTTTTTATATCCACAATAATCGTGGATATATTATCCACGATAATATTGACTATATCCACGATAATACAGGTTGCATCTACGATAATGTATCCAATATCATGGATAATGTATCCAATATCATGGATAAGGTGTCCAATATCGTGGATAAGGTATCCAACATCATGGACAAGGTGTCCTACATCATGGACAAGGTGTCCAACATCGTGGATAAGGTGTCCAACATCGTGGACAAGATGTCCAGTATCATGGACAAGGTGTCCAACATCATGGATAAGGTGCCCAACATCGTGGACAAGGTGTCCAGCATCATGGATAAGGTGTCCAACATCGTGGATAAGGTGTCCAGCATCGTGGGCAAGGTGTCCAACATCATGGACAAGGTATCCAGCATCGTGGATAAGGTGTCCAGCATCATGGACAAGGTGTCTAGCATCGTGGATAAGGTGTCTAACATCGTGGATAAGGTGTCCAACATCGTGGACAAAGTGTCCAGCATCGTGGACAAGGTGTCCAACATCATGGATAAGATGTCCAACATCGTGGACAAGATGTCCAACATCGTGGATAAGGTTCCAACATCGTGGATAAGGTGTCCGATTCCAACATTGGGGATAAGGTGTCCAACATCGTGGACAAGGTGTCCAACATCGTGGATAAGGTTCTAACATCATGGATAAGGTGTCCAACACCTTATCCATGATGTTGGAACCTTATCCATGATGTTGGACACCTGGTCCACGATATTGGACACTTTGTCCATGATGTTGTACACCTTGTCCATGATGTTGGATACATTATCGTGGATGCAGCCTATATTATCGTGGATAATATATCTACGATTATCGTGTATATAAAAAAATCATGAAAAGATTATAGATAATAAAAAATATTACTCTAGCATATCCTTTATTATCTTTCACGATTTTATTTTTCATCGTAGAAGATTTTATTCATAGCAATATTGGTACCGTTGGATAGATATTTTTACGTAGATTATCATACTAATTTTTATTTTTATTTTTTTAGGGTGGTTAGGTTGGCAAAATCTACTCTCACAAAATTTTATTCATAGCAATATTGCCGAGTGGAGATTTTATTCATCGTAGAAGATTTTATTCATAGCAATATTGCCGAGTGGAGATGATGCTTATCCTGCCTCCACTGAATGGCATTCCCAATTTATAGGGGAGTTGGGGAAGTGGACCAGGTGAGGCGGCGAAGTAATTGTCGAGACTTCGGGATGACGTCTACTGATACGTCATCAGGGCATTGTGACGCAAAGTGCGATGTAAATAGTGAGCGACTGGTCAATTGTGCTCCATTCACCAACTTGAGTTAAGAGTTCGAGGGTCTGCTGCTCCGCTGGCAACCGATAATGCACACAACATACATGGAAAATAATATCATAATAGCTGTGATGCTCTCGGGATTTAGCACAAATCCCAAAGCACATCGAGATGGAGCGATGGCGGGACCCCTCATCATCAGCCGTGTTGGATGACTCGGGTGTGCGATCGTGTCACTGAGGCTCACACAAGTCCATAGGGCGAGGGTTGAGTCAAACCACGGAGTGTGGGTTCACACGTGGATGTGGGCTTCTAACTCGACCCATGGACCCCGGACCCTCTCGCACGAGCTTGCGAGCGTGTGCATCGAAGAGGGTCAACCGTGGGGCGATTCTGAGGTCAAATCTGCCCCGAACCAGCCTGAACCAACCTTCCAGACTGAACTGAACCGGTTCAGCCGGTTCAGATCGGTTCGCTGTTCACAGCCGCGTGTACGCGAGCGAAAGAGGGGAAAATCCGCTGTTCTTCGTGTGCGCTGGAAGCGCCATCGCCGGCGTTGATTCCGGCCAGCTGGAGGAGGCGCGCTGGAATAGGAAGGTTGCCGACGGTGCGTGACAGCTTGGAGGCAAGGTTGGCGGCGAATTAGGGTGTGGAATCCACTTGGACGAGCCCAGGGTTGAGATTTAATCTCACCCCGATGGACGTTAGATCTCCGGCGATTTGGCGGCGGAGATCGACGCTAGCGTGGCGGAGATGGTGGTTTTCCATCCTCGTCGAGGGGAGGCTGCCTAACGAGCATCCTGAGAGCTCAGGCAGGTCTGGCGACGGTGAAAGTTTAGATATGAGAACAGAGTTTCGCATCTTCCATCGGCGACGAGGTTCCAGCCGTGGACTCGTCGGTGCGAGGCTTCCAGATCAATTTCCGGTGCCCTGAGGTAAGGAGGGACTCATCCCCTCCGGCGCCGGTAGCCAGACGCGGGAGTGGGATCGGATTTTTCGATCCTCGGTTCCACACGAGCAGCGGATCTATTTGGTTCCAGTTCTTGTCGGCGGCGGCTTCTCCAGCGACGATTCTTCGGTGGTGACATCTCCTTCCGTCGGCGACCAGATCCCGTTGTTCCGGCGTGACTCCGGTGGCCGGACGGAGGAGGAGTTTCCTCCCCTGTTTCAGCCGAAGACTTGGCTCTATTCGCACGCGAGTCGCGGAGAAGGGAAGGAGGGAGGAAAGTGCTTCGTCGCTCGTGTTCGTCCGTGCGTCTCGCTTCGACTCCGACCGGACTTTCCAACGCAGATTTCATGAGGATCTCGGTGGGCTCGGCTCGTGGAGTGGTGGCACGCTACAAAGGTAAACCCGCCTCGGATCTATCGTGTGTAGTGGTAGTAGGACGGTTTTCTCGTGTGTAGTGGATAAGGACTTTACCGCCGTCCGGACTTTGTGTGGCTTTTCGTCCGGACGGTTCTTTGCGTTATCTATATCCGCATATGTGTAGTGCAGATTTGTGACTGTTTGTAGGTGCTTGCTTGTTTGCTTTCTGCAAAGTCAAAGACGTGTGTGTCGGCACCCTCGAAGGTGTTGGCCACCGTCTCCTTGTGATTGATTGAGGCCGCGCCAGTGCCTATCTTGGCTGTGTAGAGGAAGGAGCGCAGGCTGAGGACATTTTCTGTTAGTGTAAAGTGGTTGGAGAGTCTCCGTCACTTTAACATAGTTTGAGAGATCTGAATTCGTGTCCGAGGAGTGGTATTTACACCGAACCCTTCGCGCACGTGGTGTGAGGAACTTGTAGAGTGCTTGGGCCAGCTTTCGCAACACGATCCTAACCGGTCGCGGGCCACTCTAGTGTAGGGCTGAGATCTCCGCGAGGGGATCTGCCGGTTGTGGTTAAGTTTATTATTAAAAAAATAAATTTGCCCATAACAAACCGGTATCAGAGCTTAAGTTTGTGTAAATCTGTAGTCAGGGATATCGACATCGATGTATGCTGTTTGGAGGGTGCGTACGTCGGTGCCTAGCGCCGGGGCGTAGTCTCTCAGCCTCTTCACTGATCGCTCAGTTCCGACGTAGACCGAGCACTGCTTAGCTCTTTTCAGTGCACCCAGAGGTCAGACCATCAGATTTTATTCCACCAGCAGAACTTCAGAGTTACTTCTCACAATCACAATGGTTACAGCTGCAGAGCGCATCTCCCGCTTGGAGACTGCGATAGGGAACTTTGATGGAGACGCTACGATCATGGAGCGTCTCGAGGCACTTCGGTCGGCGGTCGAGTCCATTGGGACCCGCCAGGATTCTGAGTTGGCACGTCTCTCCAGTGTCCTTGCTGGACTTGCATTGGAGGTGGCTGGTTTGAAGGGGCAGGCTTCTGCCCGTGCTTCTACTTCAAAGGCAGGCGCTGGGAGTTCCCAGTCGCAGACCACTAGAGTGCGTGTCCCTGAGTCCTCTACTTTCAGTGGGGTACGCATAGCAAAGGAAGTTGAGAATTTCCTTTGGGATATGGAGCAGTATTTCAGGACTGCTCAGGTGCCTGATTATGAGAGAGCGCAGTTGTGTTCGACATATCTGACAGGTGACGCCAAGCTCTGGTGGCGTACCTTAGTGACCCCTCCGGGAGAAGAGGTGCCACGTGACATCTCATGGGATGAGTTAAAAGCTGAACTGAAAAACCAGTTCCTGCCGACACACACTTCTAAGACTGCTAGAGATTCTCTGCACAAGATCAGACACACTGGGACAGTTCGTGAGTATGTTTGAGCTTACTCTGCCGCCATGTTCGAAATACCACGAATGGAGGAAGAGGATCACTTGTACTTCTTCTTAGAGAGGATGCAGACCTGGGCACAGTTGGAAGTTAGGAGACATAGCCCACTGACTCTTAAGGAGGCTATGGCCGTAGCGGATTCCTTAGTGGATTTGAGGGATAGGAAGTAATCTGCCCCTATCTTCTCAGGTCCATCTAAGTCACGTTCCCCTCAGAGGAATAAGGGGAAGCGTCCAGCTCTAGGACCCAAGGGTGGGTATAAGAAAAAGAATGCAAAAGGAGGAGCTACCTCTTCAGGAACCGGCCAGAAGAAAGCCACACCAGCCGGTTCTCCTCCTAGGGGCGCACCCAAGCAGCAGCTTAAGTGTTTCCTTTGCCGAGGTCCTCATCGCATGCGTGATGGTCCTCGGGGAGATACACTTGCAGCTATTGTTCAGCTGGAGGCTGCCCAATCTGAGGATCCTCTGATCACTATGAATCCTTTGGTAATCAACGCCATTGCCACTTCCACCACAATGAAGACCAAGTTGATGTACGTGGAGATGAGGGTGAACTCACATCGAGTTCATGCCATGATCGATAGTGGTGCATCTCATATTTTTGTGGCTCATGGCATGGCGACGCGGCTAGGGCTGAGCATGTCCCCTGCTCAGGACCGCTTCAAGACCATCAACGTTGAGGAGCGGCAGATCGCAGGAATATCCTATTATGTTCCTCTTGTCTTCGGGGAGTGGAAGGGTAAGAACCATGTACGCGTGGTTCAGATGGACGATTATGATGTGATCGTCGGCTTGGAGTTGATACAAAAGATAAAGGCTGCTATAGTCCCTCATCTTAGGGGTGTCCAGGTGATGGATGAGAGATACCCCTGCTTCGTTCGTTGCCTACAGTTGGCTGGGTCGGATAAGTCAGTGCGACCAAGGAAGGCTCAGAGTACATCCATCTCAGTTGCTACTCTCGAGACAGGCTTACGTCGGGGCGAGCGGACCTTTCTGGCTACATGGGTGACAGCCCTTGTAGAAGGTCCAGATGACGTACCAGCGGAAGTGAAGAATTTGCTTGAGGAGTTCCAGGATCTTCTTCCGCTTGAGCTACCAAAGGAGCTACCTTCCAGATGTGCGATTGATCACCGCATGGAGTTGGTTCCTGGGGCAGCTCCTTCTTTCCGACCTCCATATCGCATGCCTCCTGCAGAGCTCTTAGAGCTGAGGAAGCAGTTGGATGAACTCTTGGCAGCTGGGTTCATCCAACCCTCCAAGTCTCCTTTTGGTGCTCCCATGCTTTTCCAAAAGAAAAAGGACGGTAGTCTTCGCTTTTGTATTGACTACCGTGCATTAAATAAGATCACCATCAAGAACAGATACCCTATTCCGCATATCTAAGACCTCATTGACAGACTGGCGGGCGCTTCTATCTTCACCAAGCTTGATTTGAGATCAGGCTATTGGCAGGTCCGCATAGCTGAGGGAGATGAGGCGAAGACAACCTGTGTCAACAGGTACGACGCTTTCGAATTCTTGGTTATGCCATTCGGGTTAACCAATGCGCTGGCTACCTTCTCCCACCTGATGAACAATGTTCTAACGCAGTTGCTAGACGATTTTGTGGTTGTCTACCTTGATGATATCGTGGTGTACTCGACCACGATGGAGGAGCATTTGCAGCATCTGAGATTGGTGTTCCAGAGACTGAGAGAACACCAGCTGTATGTGAAGAGGGAGAAATGCTCCTTTGTTGCTTCTGAGATCTAGTTTCTGGGCCATGTGGTAGGCCATGGCACTGTCCAAATGGATTCTAAGAAGGTGCGCGCCATCATCGAGTGGGCCACACCTACTTCCCCTACTGAGCTCCGATCTTTCCTGGGAGTGGCAAATTTCTACAGGAAGTTTATCTAGGATTACTCCAAGATCGCAGCTCCTCTTTCTGACCTCCTGAGGAAGGAGACTCCGTGGCTATGGCAAGAACGGCATCAGACTGCGTTTGCAGAGTTAAAACGCAGGATCGCTAGTGAGCCGATTCTTCGTATGCTGGACTTCAGTCAGCCCTTTGAGGTTCATACCAACGCCTCTGACAGAGCGATTGGCAGAGTGCTCTTACAGGAGGGGCACCCAGTGGCGATTAATCCCCCCGTGGTGGATAACTTAAAGATAGATTCTTGGTAAGCTGCGCTCCTATTTAAATTGTGGGACGCCGCTGACTTTCTACACCTAATTTGACACTGAATGGTTCCTCCTCCTCACCTATCATGTCCTCCATTTTGGTTACCACAAAAAGTCAAAACAAGAAAAGATTCTCTAGCAAAGTCTACAGACATTTCTCAAAAAAAAAAGAGGACAAAGATCCTCTCAAAATTCTCCAAATATCAGTATACATTCACATCATTTATAGAAATATTTTGATGTTTACCTTTCTACTTCCATCTCAAACCACTTGGAGGGCTCAAACTTTGTATGAGGAGGAACTAGGATGTTGATTATGAGGTGTGGCAGCTATGTGTGGAACGCATTTACCTTGGGTTGCAATGCTTACCACCTTGATATCTGATAGAAATTTATCACTTGTGGGATGTTTGACCATGGCATGGATTGGTGTTAGCATTATCTTAGAGGGGTTTGAACTCAAGTCTTATGGATCATCGTTACAGCTTAGCCTCATCTTGTTTTTTTGCTTGAGGACAAGCAAGAGTTTAAGTCTGGGGAGATTTGTTAAGTGGTTTTTATATAGGATTTTATACGCTATTTCCATTGTTATTTCTTCACTATTTTGGCATTTACACTTGATTTACATGGAATTATTGCAATATCTTTGGAAGCTACACTCTTTGGTGTTTTTGCTTCATTTCAGGGGAAAAGCGAAGGAATGCGACTATTTTCAGCTAAACCTATATTCGTGGCTAAAACCACGGTCCACCCAGCGACCAGAATCACACCTCGTGACTTCTATGTCGCCACACGCCGATTTTTCTAGATTTCGACCCTCGACTTATCCACGTCAGATAGAAGACTAAAAAGGGGCAGAAGTGGAATTCAACAAGAGAAGGAGAGGAAAGGGACAAAAACCCTAATTACGATTATTGAGGGAGGATTTTTTTTTTGGGTTCGTTCACGCACGCACGCAGGAAGGGAGGCGGCGGCTGAGAAAGGAGTTGAGGAAGAAACTCTCCATCGCGAGAGCGTGGAGAGGGAGGACAACCGATCAGAGGAAGAGGAGGACCTTACCAGGCGACTTCTTGCTCTTAGAGGGAGTCTTACCTTCCTTTTCTCATTCATCTCATTCGATCGCCTGTATTGTCCATGGATGAAATGCTGAAACTGATTTGTTCTTTGCTTTGGAACATGAGCATTGTACCTTAACTTTGTTTCAGGGGTAGGGAAAGCCCCTTGAATGTTCTATGTGTGGATTATAGCTTTATATTGTGAACCCTAGATTGTCTTATCATTCCTAGTTGCACCTATCGAATGAAGTTTTACATTGTGTTAATTTCATGCTCTTAGATATCTAATAGGGTCGAGAGGCACGTCCAGATGTTGTAAACCCTAGGTAGGAGTATCTCAATCATCGCACGAGAGTGGTCGATTGAGTACGGGTAGTGTATACCATTTGGCACTCTTTGGGATTATACGGGTTAAGCGTACTACGACGGTAGACGTTTGATCGTATAAGCACCTTGTTGCATGGCCCGAGAGGGAACAACATGTACAAATGATGGAATGGTATGCACGATCCGGCCCTCAATGAGCTTATTCGGTTTCGCGTCCTACGACGGTAGACGCTAAATCTGGTAAACTCCTAGTCGCAAGTCGCATCACTCGAGAGAGGTCGACTTGCGCACCTTTGGATCGCCCTAAGTTTAAAAAGGGACTTTCATATTGTTATCAATCCACGCATAGCGCATCATGGCGGTGGACCCTAGCCTTGATCCTCCCCATCCTTAGACCTTGCATCGTGCAATTACCTAGCTTTCAATTCTATTTGCCTTGCTTATTTCTTGTTTAGCTTAATTTTAGATCTTAGCAACCATTTCACAACCACTTAAGGATCGTCTAGCTTGTCGTAATCTAATCAGTCGGTACTTGGTATTTGGTCCCTGTGGGATCAATACATATATATTACTTTGATTGTCTGTATACTTGCGGAATTCACCTATCAAGTTTTTGACGCCTTTGCCGGGGACCAAACTTATCAATATCGACGTGGTCAAGTTATTGCTAGACTAGACATTTTTTTCTTTTTTTTTAGTTTACTTGTTTTTAGTTTTTTTATTATTAATCTCTTCTATCTATCTGATATTCACTGCATATCTCTTTGCTAATTGGGAAGCTTACCTTTGAATTTGCTTAGTTTATACATAGAACTCTGCGGTAGGGAGAACTAATACCTGAGGATATGGAGATGAACTACCAGCAGTGGTCAATTGAGAGGGCGGTACCATATAGGGCAGGTGGTCAATTTGAACATGATGCATTGAGCTCTATAGCCGCCAAGCTAGACTCTCTAGCTCACAAGCTTGACACTTTTAGATTGAACTCTGCGACTGTCAATAGTATTTCTTGTGAGAGTTGTGGTACACCAGGACATTCTTCAACCGATTGCCACATGGGACCTCCTCCTTTCTGGGACTTTGCACCGGATCGTGTGAATGTGCTCAATAGTTTTCCGTCAAGGCCACAATATTATCCATACTCTAACACATGTGATCCTGGGTGGAGGAGCAACCCAAACTATTCTTTCCAACAACAATGGCAACAACCTCAACCGGCAAAGTCAAGTTTAGAATCCACGTTTGAAAGTTTCATGGCTAGTCAAGCTAAACTGAATGAACGCATAAACGAGACTATCCAATAGAACAAACGCAGGAACGAGACTATCCAACAACTAGCATCTCGAGTTGGCATGTTGGCTACACGAAGTAAGATGCTTGAAGACCAAATTGTGCAACAAGCCGAGGCCAATCCTAGAGAGCACTACAATGCTATCACTACGCGTAGTGGGAAACAACATGATGAGCCTAGGGTAAATTTGGATAGAGAAAAAAACCCCGAGCCAGAAACCTTAAGGAAAGAAGGGGTTGGTATAGAAGGACCTGATGATGAACAAGAGAAAAACAAGGAACCGGCATACATACCACCACCACCTTATGTGCCGGCTATTCCTTTTCCGTAAAGATTAGTGAAGAAGAAGGTCGATCGCCAATTCCAGACTTGCAATAGTGTAGATGTTGTGGAGGACGAGTTGGGCAGCTTGCACACCATTATCAACAATTCTGATCCTTTGGAGGAATGCCTACCTGGAAATGAAAAAGAAGAAGATGCTAAATCTGAAGTGGCAATGTGCTCCCAACCACCGAATATTATCCCTCTCTGCAACTTGAACCCCTTGGAGTGTCTCAACCTCAAACAGCCACTTACCACGGTAAAAGATGCCAAAGAGGTTGAATTCACACCATTACCGGATGACTTGGGGTATGAACTCTTAAGCTCAAATTCCACTTTACCAATGATAGTAGATGCGGATCTTGATAAGGTGCAAACTCAGTTATTTTTGATGAACCAATCAATGGTGAGCATCTCACTTGGTGGCAAACATACTTCTGCAACACCTCTCTGTGGAAACCATGAAGGTGTTAAATTGGAGGGATTTCCTGCTTCTGAATCTTTGCCCATAGCTGTACAAGTAACTGTGAAGCCACCAGTTGTTTTACAAAACGAGAAGTGTGGCACATCCTTGTCATCAGCCCCTGTGGAAGTTAGCATGCCTGCTGCTAAGGCAGAAACACTTAATCCAATGAGCATTGCTGCCAATGAAACTGTTTCCACTCAAGGACAGACAGAGATAAGCCCTAATGGACATAGCCAGCTACTGCTTAAATCCGACTCTGAACAGCTAGTTCCATTGCCCGAGAAAGACAAATTTGACTTCTGATCCTTCTGTAATCTCAGCACAAGTGACACTCTCTGAAGATTCTGAAACACCAACTGAAGGTCTTGAATTAGTTGTTGCTGAAAATGATAGCAGGGAAAAAGAACTTGCTCTAAGATCAGATTCTTTCAATGAGAACCCGAAGAAATCAAGTGAAAGAGATATTAGAAATTTTGAAGAGGGAACTGATGCCAAGAGTTTCGATGCTAACTCTAGTGAGATTAATACATATAGGGACGAATCGATGTTAGGAGCAACCGAGCTTGAAAAATCTGAAGCATCAAAGGAACAGTGATTTGCAAAGTCATTCACACTGATTTGCGTCTCAATTGGTCTTTTATTGACAAAAGAGATTTATATACGAGCAAGCAGTTCGGAAAGTGGTCTTCTGTATCAAATGGCTCCTTTTATGTTGGAGAATCACTTAGCTACCCCTTTCAAGGATCTTTGTATTTGGTCACCCAGCATGGCCTCTCAATTGTTCTTCCACCAATTTTGATTTCTTCTGGTTTACCCCCACTCTCAGCAAGGTCAAGCAGGCATTGGAGTCCAAATGGTTTTGCTTACAACAAATCTGATACCAAGAACATGTTAAAAGTAAGCAAACTTAGAGAGCTATTAATACCTTGGCAAACAGATGTTTTAGATAGAGTTCTCTTGTTTGAAGGGCCTAATGAGACTAAACGTGCCTATTTGGCGAATGGCTGGGACCTGGCAAAGCTTGTTTTTGCCAGATGCAGTTGGCACTGTACTTCCTTAAATATGATTTAATAGAACAATCTCTGGACATGCTTGTTGAAGTTAATCTGGTAGAAGAAGACATTTTGCAAAATGAAATGTTCTGTAGCGTTGGAAGGGAAACTGAAGTAGCATTGGTTTCAAGGTTGTTGACCTTTGCTATGTACTTTACCAGTAAAGTAATTAGGAGATATGGTCTTCAGACTCGATTAATTCCAAAGAGCAGAAGACCTGGTGAAGCACCAGATGATGGAAGACCACCAGGTCCTGGTCCTGGGAGGACTATAGATAGGCCATCAGGTGCTTCTTGGGCAGATCGGCAGATGGATGATGAAAGATTGATCAAACCACCTGTGACTATTGGCCGTGATCATGGTTTAGAAGCTGGAAATGGGACTACGGCTGCAAGTGTTCATTCTGGGCAAGGTCCTAACCATGGTGTTTTGAGAGTTCTTCATGGGCAAATATCCCGTCAGTTTGGGGGGATTGTATCAAGCCCAATGCACAACTTTGTTCATGAGCCATATGAGAAGCGGAGCGTTGTCCATCCTTCCAACCCCCCAGATCCACCTTGACATGACACTAGGGTCAAGCCAAAGACCTTAAAAAGGCGCTTCTTGGGAGGCAACCCAAGCTCTTTCCCTTTCTCTTGCTAGTTCTTTCAGTAATTTGTTTAATGGTATTTTTCACCTTTTGGTAGGTAGCTTAATGGTATTTTGATTTGTTGGGGCTATGATGGTATTTTGACTTATCGATCATTTGCCTACTTCTACTCTCTTTGGGTGGTTTGCTTTACTATGAGTGCACCTTGCTACATCTTTTTGGTAGATTACTCTATGGTATCATCACTTACTATTTTCAATTATTGTGCTGGGATTGGTATTGAGCCGGTATTTTGATATTGTTGATCTTTTGCTCGATTTCCACTTTCTCCTTGTAAGTCTACCCGCTGTGTACTCACCTTTCCCATCCATTTGGTAGCCTAGTTAATGGTGTTGCTGCTCACTGTTTACATCTGTGGCGCTTGGGAGGTGTAGGATGGGATCTTGATGATATTTGTCACTACCAGTTTTAGTTCTTTCTATGTGGGTTACTGAGCTATGCTTCTACTTTGCCAATGTTTGTGGTAGCTTGCACTTGGTGGTATGACTTGACGGTATCCGGATAGTATTGTGTCACCATTTTGATTGTTACCTGAGTATGCGCTTATCTTACTAGCTTTCTTGTAGCAAATACCATGGTATTTCCGCTTGCTGATTTCATTTGCAGAGTTGCAATGGTGATTTGCCAATTTCCTCATGAACTTTTGATCATCTGCCAAGTGGTTTACCAGCTTTACTTTTATTCTGCTCATCTTTCCAGTAACTCACGTAACGATGTTACCACTTACAGCTTATATTTATCAAGCCCTCCACCAATAAACGCCGACACGAGCAATCGCCACCAGCCCTTGCTCCCGCACCTTCACCACCGAGCGACCCTTCCTACCGCCACCTACAACCGGCGTCGGGAAGGGAAGCGCCCTGTGCACTCCCAAGCACCTTCTTCTCCACTACCCCACCCAGCCGTCCACCCTACGACCGAGGGATTATCAACACGCGCCACATGGACACCCCTACTTTAGTGCAGCTTGGACTATTCGATGACGTTCTGTGGCTCTTCCGGAACAGGCTGAGACAAATTTTTGAATTTAGCATCCCTAACACATATTGGTCTCACGCTCGAGCCTTGCGACACCTGGGAAGAAGACTTTTAGCACTCTATCTCTTTCGGAGCACTGCTGCCTATCCTCCATGAGCAACCACTGATTCTACTGAGGATTCCCCCGATTCTCCTAATGCCTCCTCCGATAATCTAAGTGACGCGGGGGGATGATCCCCGCGATTAGCGGTGTGAGTCTTCCGCACCCCCAGTTTTGTATGCTTTATTGCTTTTCTCTTTTTGGCATCGGGGACGATGCCTCATTTACTGTGTGGGTGGGGGTGCATTTCTGATAGGGCACTTCGCATTCCTGACTTAGTACTTTCCATCTTAGATACAACTAGCCTTTGTTTTGAATTGGTTTACCATTGTTAACTTTTACCATTTGATGCTTACTATGTTAGCTTTAGTCTTGGTCTCCCCTTACAGTAAAACTCGAAAGTATATTCTTGCTTGCCTTTAAGCATGTTTTAATGTGTCCTATGCTGTTAGTATGATCCATTTGCATGATTCTGCCCCTTTACTGATTTTCGCTTACATAGATCTTCAGTATGCCATTAATCCCCCAGTGGTGGATAACTTAAGGATAGATTCTTGGTAAGCTGCGCTCCTATTTAAATTGTGGGACGCCGCTGACTTTCTACACCTAATTTGACACTGAATGGTTCCTCCTCCTCACCTATCATGTCCTCCATTTTGGTTACCACAAAAAGTCAAAACAAGAAAAGATTCTCTAGCAAAGTCTACAGACATTTCTCAAAAAAAAAAAAAAAGAGGACAAAGATCCTCTCAAAATTCTCCAAATATCAGTATACATTCACATCATTTGTAGAAATATTTTGATGTTTACCTTTCTACTTCCATCTCAAACCACTTGGAGGGCTCAAACTTTGTATGAGGAGGAACTAGGATGTTGATTATGAGGTGTGGCAGCTATGTGTGGAACGCATTTACCTTGGGTTGCAATGCTTACCACCTTGATATCTGATAGAAATTTATCACTTGTGGGATGTTTGACCATGGCATGGATTGGTGTTAGAATTATCTTAGAGGGGTTTGAACTCAAGTCTTATGGATCATCGTTACAGCTTAGCCTCATCTTGTTTTTATGCTTGAGGACAAGCAAGAGTTTAAGTCTGGGGAGATTTGTTAAGTGGTTTTTATATAGGATTTTATACGCTATTTTCTTTGTTATTTCTTCACTATTTTGGCATTTACACCTGATTTACATGGAATTATTGCAATATCTTCGGAATCTACACTATTTGGTGTTTTTGCTTCATTTCAGGGGAAAAGCAAAGGAATGCGACTATTTCAGCTAAACCTGTATTCGTGGCTAAAACCACGGTCCAACCAGCGACCAGAATCACACCCCGTGACTTCTGTGTCGCCAGACGCCAATTTTTCCAGATTTTGACCCTCGACTTATCCACGTCAGATAGAAAACTAAAAAGGGGCAGAAGTGGAATTCAACAAGAGAAGGAGAGGAAAGGGACAAAAACCCTAATTACGATTATTGAGGGAGGATTTTTTTTTGGGTTCATTCACGCACTCACGCAGGAAGGGAGGCGGCGGCTGAGAAAGGAGTTGAGGAAGAAACTCTCCATCGCGAGAGCGTGGAGAGGGCGGACCACCGATCAGAGGAAGAGGAGGACCTTACCAGGCAGCTTCTTGCTCTTAGAGGGAGTCTTACCTTCCTTTTCTCATTCATCTCATTCAATCGCCTGTATTGTCCATGGATGAAATGCTGAAACTGATTTGTTCTTTGCTTTGGAACATGAGCATTGTAGCTTAACTTTGTTTCAGGGGTAGGGAAAGCCCCTTGAATGTTCTATGTGTGGATTATAGCTTTATATTGTGAACCCTAGATTGTCTTATCATGCCTAGTTGCACCTATCGAATGAAGTTTTACATTGTGTTAATTTCATGCTCTTAGATATCTAGTAGGGTCGAGAGGCACGTCCAGATGTTGTAAACCCTAGGTATGAGTATCTCAATCATCGCATGAGAGTGGTCGATTGAGTACGGGTAGTGTATACCATTTGGCACTCTTTGGGTTTATACGGGTTAAGCGTACTACGATGGTAGACGTTTGATCGTATAAGCACCTTGTTGTATCGCCCGAGAGGGGACAACATGTACAAATGATGGAATGGTATGCACGATCTGGCCCTCAATGAGCTTATTCGGTTTCGCGTCCTACGATGGTAGGCGCTAAATCTGGTAAACTCCTAGTCGCAAGTCGCATCACTCGAGAGAGGACGACTTGCGCACCTTTGGATCGCCCTAAGTTTAAAAAGGGACTTTCATATTGTTATCAATCCACGCATAGCGCATCAAGGCAGTGGACCCTAGCCTTGATCCTCCCCATCCTTAGACCTTGCATCGTGCAATTACCTAGCTTTCAATTCTATTTGCCTTGCTTATTTCTTGTTTAGCTTAATTTTAGATCTTAGCAATCATTTCACAACCACTTAAGGATCGTCTAGCTTGTGGTAATCTAATCAGTCGGTACTTGGTATTTGGTCCCTGTGGGATCGATACATATATATTACTTTGATAGTCCGTATACTTGCGGAATTCACCTATCAAGGATTGAGGGTGATCTCCTCGATCGCATTCGGCAAGCTGCTGTTCTCGACGCCAAATACCAGCAGTTGATTGCCGACGTGCGAGAAGGCAAGGTTCGTCGTTACTATCTTCAGGGCGACAACCTTTTGATGGCTGAGGGTGGTCGGCCACTTGTTCCGGTGACTAGCGGACTTCGACGTGAGTTGTTGAGAGAGCTTCACGACACAGCATGGAGTGGACATCCGGGACAGCGCAGGATGTTGATTCTATTATCCAGATCATGTTATTGGCCCTCCATGCGAACTGATGTCGATCACCATGTCCACACCTACTTGATCTGCCAGCAGGATAAAGTCGACAAGAGGCACGAAGCTGGATTGTTACAGCCTCTTCTTATTCCGGAACGACCATGGACTTCAGTTTCCATGGATTTTATTACTGGGTTACCGAAGGTCGAAGGGAAGGCTTCTATCTTTGTTGTGGAGGACAAGTTCTCTAAATACTCTATGTTCATCGCAGCACCTGAGCCTTGTTCAGCCAAGGAGACGGCTGACCTATTCTTCAAGCATATGGTGAAGCTTTTTGGGCTTCCCCTGGACATTGTTTCTGATAGAGATGTCAGGTTCACTGGTAACTTCTGGACATCCTTGTTCAAGACTCTTGGTTCCGAGCTCAAGTTTTCTACAGTGAACCATCCTCAGACCAATGGCCAAACGGAGAGGATAAATGCTCTACTTGAAGAATACCTTCGTCACTTCGTATCGGCAAGCCAGCGCAACTGGGTGTCTCTCCTCGACACGGCGCAGTTTGCCTACAACATGCAGCAGTCTTCAGCAACCGGCAAGACACCATTTGAGTTGGTGTTAGGACGACAGCCTCTCACCCCCGCTGATGTTGTGCAGCACACCGATGGTGAGTGCCCAGCAGCTTATCGGGTTGCGAGAGATCATGCCGAGGTGCTCTAGGAGGCTCGTGATAGCTTAGAGCACGCTGCAAGAAGGATGCAGCATTATGCCAATCAGAGTAGACGCGATGAACAGTTCAAAGTTGGAGATCTTGTGCTATTAAAGTTGACACCTCAGATGTGGAGAAAGATCTCAGCCAAGACTGCACATCGCAGTCTTATTCAGAGATATGAGGGACCTTTCGAGGTCTTGAGACGGGTTGGTGTTGTAGCCTACAGGCTGAAGCTTCCCGACAGATTAAAGCTTCATCCGACCTTTCATGTAAGCTTTTTAAAAAAGTTTTATGCCGACGAGACCGACCCCAGTCGTTCTCAGGGGCGTCGAGCTCCTCCTAGTGTTCGGGCAGAGTTTGATAAAAGAATAGAAAAGATTTTGAATCACAAAACACTTGGACAGTATAGGAGGAATAGGCGGATGGAATTTCTTGTGCAGTGGGAAGGAACACCCATAGAAGAAGCTAAGTGGGAGAAAGCTTCTGATTTGTGGCAGTTTGAGGAGGAGTTGAAGATCTACATGGACGGCCTGTCGTTGAGGGCGACGACGAACTTGGGTGGGGGAGTATGTGATGCTCCCGGGATTTAGCACAAATCCCAAAGCACACCGAGATGGAGCGATGGCAGGACCCCTCGTCATCAGCCGTGTTGGACGACTCGGGTGTGCGATCGTGTCACTGAGGTTGACACAAGTCCATTGGGCGAGGGTTGAGTCAAACCACGTAGTGTGAGTTCACACGTGGATGTGGGCTTCTGACTCGACCCATGGACCCCGGACCCTCTCGCATGAGCTTGCGAGCGTGTGCATCGAAGAGGGTCAACCGTGGGGCGATTCTGAGGTCGAATCTGCCCTGAACCAGCCTTCCAGACTGAATCGAACCGGTTCAGCTGGTTCAGACCGGTTCACTATTCACAGTCACGCGTAAAACGAGAGAAAGAGGGGAAAATCCATTGTTCTTCGTGTGTGCTGGAAGCGCCATCGCCGACGTTGATTCCGGCCAGCTGGAGGAGGCGCGCCGGAATAGGAAGGTTGCCGACAGTGCGTGACAGCTTGGAGGCAAGGTTGGCGGCGAATTAGGGCGTGGAATCCACTTGGACGAGCCCAGGGTTGAGATTTAATCTCACCCCGGTAGATGCGAGATCTCCGGCGATTCGGCGACGTAGATCGACGCTAGCGTGGCGGCGAGGGTGGTTTTCCATCCTCGTCGAGGGGAGGCCACCTATCAAGCATCCTGAGAGCTTGGGCAGGTCTGGCAACGACGAAAGTTTAGATCTGAGAACAGAGTTTCGCATCTTCCGTCGGCGACGAGGTTCCGGCCGTGGACTCGTCGGCACGAGGCTTCCAGATCGATTTCCTTGTGATTGATTGAGACCGCGCCGGTGCCTATCTCGGCTGTGTAGAGGAAGGAGCGCGGGCTGAGGACATTTTCTGTGAGTGTAAAGTGGTTGGAGAGTCTCCGTCACTTTAACACAGTTTGAGAAATCTGTATTCGTGTCCGAGGGACGGTATTTACACCGAACCCTTCGCGCATGTGGTGTGAGGAACTTGTAGAGTGCTTGGGCCAGCTTCCGCAACGCGATCCTAACCGGTCGCGGGTCACTCTAGTGTAGGGCTGAGATCTCTGCGAGGGGATCTGCCGGTTGTGGTTAAGTTTATTATTAAAAAAATAAATTTGCCCATAACAGTAGCCATCCACACACCAAACTCTTTCATGGAAGGTAGTTAATACAGTTGGACTGGTCGTTGACGAGTGAGTAACCTTGTGAAGGAAGAAACGTGGCGCATGTCATTAAAATAGTATCCGAGGAAGTGTGCACTTGGGGGCGCTTCATGGAAACGTGTGAATTGACTAATTACCGGAGAACTTGTGTTTCAATTAGTGGTCAATTAAAATCTGCCCTTATCACAATTATAATACTCTATAATAAATCTATAAGAACGTGTAATACATAGCTTCGCGTATAAGATGGATAACTTTCTGAGTTTTTTTAGTTGTTTGATTGAGGCATCATGTTCCCATAACATTGGGAACCGATAATTAGGAGTGTTCATGATTCAGTTAATCAAATTGTACACTGATTTTCTGAATCTAATCGCACCTATCGATTCAGAGAAAATTGTAAATCGGTATTGAATTAGTCGAATCGATTAATCGATTTTTTGATACGATAATCGAACATCATTCGGTTAATTTTATTATATATATATATATATATATATATAATAAAATTATTTAATTATTTGAACAATTTTTCTGGACACTCCTACCGATAAATTATGTTGGTGCACTATTGTTTATATTTTAATTGTTTCTTTCCCTTTTTGTTTTGTCAAGTTGGTAGTATTCGTAATATCAAGAATATTTTCATTTTGCCAAGAATACTCGTAGAAGAAGATATGGAGTCGGTAAACACAATCATATCACCAAAGCTCCATGTGGCTAATTGATATAATTATAATTAATTTAAGTAAAATATGAGTATATTTTCAGTATATAATAAAATTAAATAAAAATGGTAGAAAATATGAGTATATTTTCAACTCTTTAACACATTTTTAATAATCAAATTACGTTATAGTTGAAAAGTGATAAAAAAAAATTGCTTACACTAATCATCTGTTTCGTTGGAGAGAAGTAAAACTGTAAGGAATGAAAAAAAAAACTATAAGGAATGAAAAACTGCAAGGAAAGAAAACTCAAAAAAAAGAAAAAAATTCATATCCTATTTCCTTATAAGGAAGAAAAAGTGGAAGGAAAATTAATTTCAAAGGTCGGGCGAAGTGGCGTCGTGTTTTCTTCAACTTTTCCTTCTGATTCGGGCGAAAAAATTTCGGAGGAAAAGTTACAAAATTTTTCATCCACTTTTCCACTCAAATTTTTTCTTCCGCTCAAGGAAACAACGAAAAACTTATTTTTTTTTTCTTTCCTTCTAGTTTTCCTTCCAAGGAAGCAGACCCTAAAGAATTCCTATATATAATAATACTCTGATGTAATTCTTAAAACATTATGTGTGCTAGTTGCAAAGCGGCCAAAGGATTTAATTTTCATAGAAGTCAGCATATATGCGCTATAAAAGTCAAATTCAAATTGGTAGAAAATACAAATCTTAACCAAGCAGGGCCCGATCCTGCCTGGGAATTTTTCTCCCTTCCTGAATTCTCTGGACAACGCATCCAACCAAAGGATATCTCACATTCTCACCAATTGAGAGAGCAGTTTGCTCCTTTGCAGATTTCCATCCTTCGGGTGATATCTAGGCATGAATTTCGTGGAAATTTTACCTGCGCTAAATTATAAACAATCAATCATATTCCTTCCATGTCTGATTCATGCAATAGGAAAAAAAAAATAACATAAAGCATAATTAAATGGCTCAAAATTTCAACAATAGTTATATCACGATCCATCAGAAGCGATCAAATCCGTGAATTCCTAGATCAAACAAATCAAAAGACTTTTGGATCAAATGCTGATGCGTATTCCTAACCATTTGCATCAAATAATATAAATAAAACATTGAACAAGAAATGTTTTTCTTGCTGTGCCACAGTGGTTTCCCTAAAACAATGAGCCAGAGCTGAAACCTTTAGACCACAACGATAAACATAACAACCTTCCTTCACAAGAAAATTTTATCTAGGAGGAGACGCCACCTAGTATTGTTAAGTGATGTTCAATCTAACCTTTATTATTACTTTAATAATCGTGTAACTCTACTGATATGTAGGTTAATTAAATTTCATATAATTTTTAAAGTAATATAAATGGTTTATATTAACTCTCGCCTATAAATCCTAGTGAAAAATTTCTCGGGCTCTTGGAGGTATTGCTCTCAAGAGTCAGAAACAACATCATAATTGTTGCTTATTTGAACTTCCAAATCACAACTTGTATAATTCTCGTCATAAGCTATCAATTTCTCATGTTAACCGAGATAAATTCAAGCTCTGACGCAGTGTAATTGTATTAACAATCCTGTTTCCCACGGAAGAATTAGATGTCGTCGTCAACAGGTACGTCAGAAGGCTTAGGCTATAAGTTTTCAGTTGCCATCGGAGCAGCATACTCGGCTCCATTTAAAATAACAGTCGACTATTAGATCAGAATTTTGACCAAATTCACCACCTCGCCCTCATATACCTCTCTGATGACGTCTCATGGCTAGCCTCGCCGGCTATAAGTACCGCGGACATTTGACTGTGCAGCCAAGGCAAGACTTGGCTGACAAGTGTTTGGAGGCTCCGCTCCCCGCTTCCACTCTCTCTGCTCGCTGCTTGTTAGTGTTTGGGAAAATGACGAGGAAAGGCATACGATCCCTCTTCTCTCACAAGGCCTCAAACGGCCACCACCGCCGCCAACGCCCGTCCTCCGCAGGTTCTCCCGATACTTCTTCCTCGGGAGAAGAAGTGACAAAATTGGAGGAGCAGGTGGCGATAGCGGAATCAGTTATCGTCAAATGGCCCTAGCGCAGGCCAGATGGGTGGTGGAGGATGACGGGATGAGGGAGGAAGTGAGGGCAACGGTGAGGGACATGGTGGTGCCGGCTTACTGGGCGTTCTACACGCGGTGGCGCTCGGCGCTCGGCGATGGGACCGCCAGGGCGAGCTACTCGCCCGACGAAGTTCGGGGGCGGCTGGGGGAACTTTTTTTCTCAGTTTCCGGGTTCGGATGGGTCCGATCGGTGTCTAGGATCTCAAAATTAAAACCGCAGGCGCATATTTAAATTGTATGGTTTGAGTTAAATGTTTTGTGTACACCGAACACAAGTATTACTATCGGTTTTTTTTTTCTTTATTTTCGTCCTTATTCTTTAAAATTGCTGCGTGCATTTGTATGTAATAATATAATAACTATATATTAGTTGACTAATGTCATGCTCAGAATTAGTGCTAAAATTTTTCTTAAAAATAAACTGAGCCACGCAGGACTCCGAAAGAAAAACCGTCCCGCGTAGGAGACAAAAATAGCACACGGGCGCGAGCGGTAGACGTGACCACTCACGTCTCAGCCTAACCCAACAAACAGACAACATCGTACGCAAACGGTGGCGCACATGCGCGAATAGAAGACACCACGCAGGGTGTCAGAAAAGGGTCAGTCGCACGAAGGCGACGAAACACCAAGTACAGCACAGTATAAACAAACACAAGCGACATGGTTGCACATGCCGAGAAGAGGGGAGAAGCCGCCTCGCTCGGATGAGCAAGGGAGAACGTCGGAGAGGCGAGGGACCAAGAGGGAGAAGGAGGTCGCCGGACCTCCCTAGCTTCGCCGGATCTCGCCGGAGTTGCCAACCCTCGCC
Organism: Costus lasius; assembly: GCA_027563935.2. Taxonomy (NCBI): domain Eukaryota; kingdom Viridiplantae; phylum Streptophyta; class Magnoliopsida; order Zingiberales; family Costaceae; genus Costus; species Costus lasius. The sequence continues at coordinate 130,646,735 of CM050450.1, read as the reverse complement.
GGAAACGTTGGAGGTCGTCGGTCGTCGCCGGACAACACTGGAGGCAAGAGGAAGGAGGGCACGGCGTAAGGAGGCGGACGCCCGCGCGTCCGCTCCGCTTGCCTGAAGCTGCGTCTGCCGTCTTCTTCGCCTCACTCGCCTGAGGAACCCAGCCACCGGCATCCCACGCTGGGAGCCTGCCGGTTTGCTTCCCATCGTCGTCACCGACGAGTCGTCAATCGAGCAGCGTCCCCAAGGCCGAGCAACGTCACCGTGAAGCCGCGTCGTCCCGAGGCCATCTCGCTACACGTCCGTCGCTAAGCACACATCACCCAATGGAGTTGCTCGCGCTCACATCTTTAGAGCGTTCGAAGCCCAGCCGTCGCCAGCCGGAGCTCCCCTCTCCCGTCCCGATTGCCTCCCCTGTGTTCTCCCTCCAGTGCAACGCCGCCCCCCTTTTTCCTCGCGTCCACGCGAGCTTCGAAGTCAAAGCTCCACTGCCCATCGTCGCCAGCAAATGGGCGCCACGCAGTCGATGCCTCGCCGGCCGGCATCCCCACCCGTCGCCGCCCGCCACGCGGCAGCAAATGCCTGCACGTGCAGACGTCAGCGAACGCGGCTCCGCCGAACGACATCCGCTATTCCCGAACGGGCGAGAGCCCTATTTGATTTGGGCCGATTTTGACTTAGTAACGGCCCATTTGACTAGTCAAAATCGGGCCCTAATCTTGGGCCTAACAACTAATACCATACAACAACTATTACTAACAAATTAATATTAATATTATGTAATAATTATTATTAATTTAGTAATATTAATATTATAATAAAATCAATTTGCAGCTATATTATTAAAAAATAACTAATAAGAAGCTCCTCTATTTTTTTTTTATCAACTGCAAATCAATCAAACAGAGCCATTTTTTTTTTAAACAATAAGAAAATCTATTCTGAAGCACTATCTCTAAGATCGGAGATCAAAATATAGTTTAGTTCAGTTGGCCAACAGCTTGACCAACATTTACAAAATCTATTAAGGGAGGCGTATCGGGCTAACCAATTGGCAGCATGATTAGCCTCCCTAGGAACAAAACATAGCCTACAATTCTGCATTCTATTAATAAGAATTCCTAATAACAAAGTGCTAGCATCATAAAGATCAACCACTTGCTGACTATGAATAGCAGCAATAGAAGCTTTACAATCAGTTTCCAGAAGGATTTGTAAGCTCGAATTATTTGAATGGCTGTAAAGGTAGTAAAGCGCTGCTTTAATGGCATGAAGTTCAGTAGAGAGAGTAGAGCTTGAGTGGACCGCTAGTGAGGCTGCAAAACTACAAAATCCATCAGCATCCCGAATCATGTAACCTGCACCTCCAGCTTGATTTTCAGACCTCTAAGAACTATCCACATTCACTTTAAGGCAACCTGAAGGTGGTCTAATCTAGTGGCAAAGCCGTCTATCCAAGAATACACTATTCCCCCTAGATAAATCAATACTAAGTAAATCATTATACTCAATAAGAGCCAGCCTGATAATTTCAATAAAAACAGGTTTTTTTCCTTCAAAGAAAAATAAATTACGGACTTTCCATAAAAACCAGCATAGCGTTAGAATCATAGAAGAAATATGCTTTAATTCGAAAATCCAGTTTCCAGAAGCCTAGCTATCTCTAAATTGAAATTGAATTCCAAAGTTTGTAATCAGAAAATTCCAGATGAAGTCGGTCGAAGAGCACTGAAAAAGGAAATGTTGAGCATCATCAATCTCATGCGAACAAAAACAACAGGGTCTGGCTCCATTAAGTCCAATGTTAGAAAGGAAAGCATCAGTTGGTAACCTGTGGAGAAGCAGCTTCCAACCAAAGAACTTGGTTCTTGGGGTAACATGCAAGCTCCGGAGATATTTCCAACCAACCCAAGGCTCATTGAGGCTCAAATGGTGTCTTAGGAGATAGAGATAAGCTGCCTTATTTACCGAAGAACCATGAGAAGCCTCTCGCCAAACCCATTGATCATCATGGCGGTACGTAGGTAACTTGAGATTCAGGAATGTGTTCACTAGATTAGCACCACCCAAAGAGTAAATTAAGCTTTCATTCCAACTACGACCCTGCAAAAGATCAGCAACAGTGAGATCCAAAATATTAGAGGTGGATATAATATAAGTGGGTTTACGAGCAATAGGTAGGTCGAGACACCAATTGTGCAAAACAAAACTAGTATCCCGGCCATTACCAATGCTACGAGTAAAACCAGCTTCCATAGTATCCAAGTCACGCAAGAGACCCTTCCAGGCCCAGCTCATTTTAAGCTTCCAATTTAAGTTCCAAGGGATCGGAAGGACATATTTAGAAATAACAATTCTAGTCCAAATGGAGTCCTTGCAATTGAGTAACTTAAGCAATCACTTACATTGAGTAGCAGGCCGAAGGATAGAAAAATCCTTAATACCAAGTCCGCCAGAGGACTTAGGTTGGATTACCTAGTGCCAACCAACAAGATGAAGCTTCATAGAGGATGAAGTACCAGACCAAGGAAAGTGCCGAACAACTTGATTGAGTTTATCAGTGAGAGATTTGGGCAACCAAGAGGCAATTAATGAGTAAATGGGCGAAGCAATGATAGTAGAATTAATAAGGGTAGCACGACCCGCTTGGCAAAGGAGTGTGCCTTTCCAGGTGCTTAAGTGAGCTTGAAGAGTATTCAAGCCATGTTGAAAGGTAGCATTGTAAGATGGCTTAGGGGAAATATAAGCACCAAGATATTTGAAAAGGAATTTTCCTTCCTGCATATGAAAGTAGCAGAGGATATCTCTTTTAATATGTTTGGGACATTGATCAGGAAAAAGGATATTAGACTTAGCAAGATTGATGTTAAGGCCAGAAATTTGAAAGAAGTCAGCAAGGCAATTTTTAATGTATTTGCAGGTCTTAGGATTGGCCCAAAAAGTCAAAATTAAGTCATCAGCATACATCAGATGGGAAACATTCTCACCGCCCCTAACTTTAAAGGGAGTAATCAGCTTGTTGTCCACCTTGTCTTTGAGGAGAATGCTAAGAATATTAGTGACAATGACAAAAAGATAGGGTGAGAGAGGATCCCCTTGCCGGATCCCCCGCTTACTAGCAAAATACGGAGATTGGAAACCATTAGTGACACAGGAAAATTTAGGAGAAAAAATACATGCAGTGATCCACTCCAAGTCACCTTATCAAAAGCCTTTTCTAGGTCCAGTTTGAGTAGGATGAGAGGATACTTGCCCTTATAGGTAGTCATGGAATGAGTGATTTTCTGTAAGGTAATAATACTATCATGAATGTTTCTACCCACAACAAAAGCAGATTGCTCACGATTAATAACCATAGGAAGAATATGTTTGAAACGATTCGCTAACACTTTGGCAAGGATTCTATAAGAAACGTTACATAAAGAAATAGGGCGAAAATCCTTAATAGCTTTGGGATTGTGGGATTTGGGGATGAAAGTGATATGAGTGCATCCGCAGGAGTTCGAAATATGATTTGAAGTGTGAAAATTATTCAAGAAAGACATGTAATCAGACTCAATTAAAAGCCAAAAGTGTTTATAGAATTCGCCAGTGAAACCATCAAGTTCAGGGCTCTTACCTCTAGGCAAGGATTGGATCACAATGCTAACCTTCGAAGGTTGAAAAGGGGTAATAAGAGCACAGCTAACCTCATGACTGATAGGAATACAGTATTTAGAAATGGCCGCAATTATGGATGATTCTAGGAGTAGCAGGAGAAGACAAGTTTAAATCATTCCAAAGCTGAAAGTAATTATCTATAAAGGCATTGGATATACCCTGATCATCAGAAATAGAGAGGTCAGAATCAATTTGAATAGAAAGGATACGGTTACTTCTAGCATGCATAGATACAAGACGGTGAAAAAATTTAGTATTGTCATCTCCTTCCTTAATCCATTTGAACTTAGCAAGGGTCCACCATTTGAGATTAAGCTGTCTACTTAAAGCATTGGCTTTATTGACCAAGGATTTCAACATAATATCTTCAGAAGTAGTAAAGGATCTGGATGCCTCAACTATTTGTAAAGAGTGAATTTGCTCCCAAGTACTGTTAAGGGACTTGGAGAGGCATCCAACTTGAGATTTATGCCAACGGAAAAGATCATGATTGAGAATAGAGAACCTTTTCTTAAAATCATAATCACGATTATGTTGAAAATCAGGGAGGGTGGGACTAGCAGGAATTGACAATAGAATTAGCATCCTTGTAATCCATCCAGTATGATTGAAATCAAAAAATTTTATGGGGTCGGGGAATAGAAGACTTTATGGAAACAACAAGGGGAGAGTGATCAGAAGTGCCCCTAGGAAGGTGGTTGACCACAATGTTATTAAACATATTAGACCATTCAGGAGTAGCAAAAGTTGAGTAGCAAAAGTTTGATCAATCCTGGAAAGGATTTTACCAAGCTATTTTCTATTATTACACCAAGTATAAGCAGGACCAGTAAAGCCTAAATCTATCAAACCAATGGAGCTGATGAAATTGCGCAAGCATTGAGTGGACAGATTATAAGTAAAGTTACTACCATCCCACTTGTCTTCCGGGTTGAGGATTTCATTAAAGTCTCTACAAATAAGCCAAGGAATATCAGATAAATGAGTATCAGATAAAGCATTCCAAAGTTTATTACAAGTACTACAATTAGTACTAGCATAGATAACAAAAAGTAACCAAGGTTTAATTTTAGGCATGACAATAATTACGTGAATAGCTTGGGAAGATAAGGAGATTACCTTGACTTCGAGAGCAGAATCAAACCAAGAAATAGAAATATCACCTAAGGCGCCTTTAGAAGGGACAGAGATAGTTTTCCATCTTTTTCCTAGCTCCTTGTTAAATTTGCAGATACTTTCATCATCCAGGTGCATTTCCTAGAGAGCAATAATAGAGGGCTTATAAGAGTGCATTAAATAACGAAGATGGTTTCGAACTGGTTTACGACCAGCCCCTCTACAATTCCATGAAAGTAAATTTATAAGGAAGATTCTAATGAGGCGAGGGCTTTTTTCCCGCTACACAGGCCCTAAGTGGAGCGACCACGCTTGGAAATGGCACCAGCCCGTGCCATAAGCTTTGAGGTTCAAGGAGAAATTTGAGAGAGTTTAAGATGCATATCCTTGGCTTCATAGGGAAACAAAGCAGAGTTAGGAGAGGATCAGCAAGTTGGTCTTCAACGATGCTAAAGATGGGATTGAGACGATCCTACAAGGCAATCAAGGTGGAATTAGAGGAAGCAGGAAAATGAGAGGAGGCGGAGTGGAGAGGATTCGAGAGATTGGCGCCCTGTTGACTGATGTGTGGACCCTTATCCCTGTTTGGATCTGGAGCTTTAACTTGGTGCAAACTCAAAGCAGTACTTTGATCCGAATCCAAGAAACCACAAAGCGAGTCTTGCCAAGCAAGTTCGAAGTCTGGATTAGAATAAGAGGTCAAATCGGTAGAGAAAGGCTCAACCTGCATTAAATGGTCTGAGGCAAAGGAGCGCTCTGCCCGAGGGTAAGAAGCGCCATCGACTCTGTTGGGGATGGACTTTGGAGACCATTGGGTAAAACTCAGCGAGGCCGAATCCGCGGAGACACGTGGAGTAGCCTTGGCAAGTCCCGCAGCAACGGGCCTAAGCTTAGGCGGAGCAGGAGGCGTAATGTACTCTTCTGAAGAGTTTGAAGTAGCATTTGGTGGTTCTTGTAGAGTATTGTCCCGTTGAAGTTCTTGGGCTGAGTTAGATGGGCCCAGTTTTGATGGCCCACCTGAGCTAGGCCGCCTGTGCGTGGCAGAACGAGGAGAAGAATCAGCCTGAGGCGGGACCGCCTGAGGTGAAGGGACATTCTCCGATGAAGGTGAATTCTTTGATGGGGCTTCTAGGTTGGGAGGCTTTGAGCTAGGGGTTCGCCCTCCTCTTCTTTGTTGAACTTGAATCCTAACACTCGGCAAACTGCCCATAAAAACCTCAGAGGCAATCGTGGAGTAGACATTATCCTCTGGCTTCGATTTATCCCCAGGAGAGGATATTGACGATTATGATAGCTTACTCGGGCATTGAGCAAGCGAATGGCCCAAATGGCCACATCCTGCACACAAAGTAGGTAGATTTTCATAAGAGCATATTTGGAAAAAATGAAACTCTGGCGGCCCAACCCAAACTCCCTCTTGGAGCGGCCGTTCAAGATCGATCTCAACACAAACTCTAACATACTTACCACGCTCCAAGTTGACTGCCCTATTGTCAACTCGGAGCGGCTTACTAATCCTGGCAGCTGTGGAGGCAATGGATTCAACATTCCAAAACTCGAAAGAGAGGCCTGGCAAACGTACCCACACTAGTGCAGTCTTGATCGACTCTTGGAGAGCTTGGAAATTTGCCTCCAGGCTCCAGCGGATGAGGTTGAGGATTCCTCCTAGAACAGATCAGGGCCCACTAGTTAGGATCTCCATCGCCATCTCCTCTGTTTGAAATTTAAAGAGGTAAAAGTTGTTTTCTATATCAATTATGTCCGGTTGATATGGCCAAATTTTGGCAATTACTGCACGCAGTGTATGGATCAGAGGATGCCTAGTTAAAAACTTTCCAATAAGACTGGTTTTCCAGGGGGCTCTCCAGCTTTCTAGTATGTCTTCGTCAAAGATGACGGCATCATTAGTATATTTGTTTGAAATAGCTTCAAGAATATTTTCAGAGATGATTGTAGAAACCGACGGAATACCAATATTCTTCGTAAATAACCCTGCCCAAGAGCTACCTGGCGCTTGCGATTGGGTAGTGGAGGGGCTTTGTAAGCTATGGAAGGCAGAAGAGTTCTTCCGTTGAAGGGAGGTGCCACATCACCTCCTCTGGCTCTAGGAGCCGAGGGATCTAGAGCGACCCACAGGCAATCGAAGGATGGAGCACGCGTCGAATCTAGCGGGTCTGGGTGTTGAGGAGGCACATGATTTGAGTGCATTGTGCTATTTTTTGTATTGTGGGGTGCGTTTTCTCATAAAGCCTCCTTTCCGAGCTATCTTCGGAAAGCTTCTTTATAGTCGTTTGTTGTGGCACAAATCTTAAGATGAAATATATGTAACATAGCATAATTAGATTTGTACTCTATTGTATTAAACTTCTACTATATTAAAATATATGTAAAAAATTTATAAAAAATATGCATAAATAATAGATAACTTTTACAATATTTTATTTCTTTAGTACTAAGCAAGTTAACTAAATTTCCACTATATAAGCTAGTTGGGGTTTTATTTCTTTAATACTAAGGTTGTTAATAAAATTTTTCCTATATAATATTAAATTTCTACGAGATTACAATATATGTAAAAAATAATAAAAAATACATACAAATAAAAAATAATTTATATAATATTTTATTTTCTTAGTTGTAAGCTAGTTACTTACCTGACTTAGGTCTAAAATAAATTTCAACTAAATTTCCACTCTATAGTATTAAATTTCTATAATATTATAATATATATAAAAAATTCATAAAAAATACACACAAATAAAAAATATGCATAAATAAAAAATCATTTATATAATATTTTATTTCTCAATACTAATTTAGTTACTACCGTTAACTTAGATTTTAAAAAATATTTATACAAATATCTACCATGTATTATTAAATTTTTATGATATTATTAAATATTCCATTATATTAAAAAAATATTTTCATATCTGTGTCATAGCAAATGGCGATAAAGAAGCTTTCCAAAGATGGCTAAGAAAGGAGGCTTTCCAAGAAGACGCGCCCTATTGTCAGGGATCGGAGGAGTTTGTGTGTAATTCCACTGTTACCCTACCCTGACACTATCTTTTTGTGTAAAACATGGGATAGGTAGATCCATGTAAAAACAGGGTTTGGCACATGTGTGTCATGTGTTTTGGTCTTTGGGGTTGTGATGCACTCGGGGGACTGTCCCGGGGCATGTACATGTGAGTGGGGGACTGTGTTTTCACAAGTAATCTGCCGCACAGACATTTGGCACCAAGCAAAGTGCGTACGTGACACTATGGTGAGCCTTGGACAAGGCTTTTCCAAGATAAAAAGTATCTAAGGGCTGAGTAAAGCCTTCAGAAACGTCTGTCCATAAATCTCGTCGGCCCATTTATGAATATCTAGACCTGGCAAAATTTGACCTAACCCGCTAACTCAACCCGACTCGACATGAAGTTAGGAGGGTTGGGTTAGCTATAATTATGTACATGCCCCGGGTAACTTAATCGGGTACCCAAACCCGTGAGAGTAAACCCGAACCCGACTTGATTAGCTAATCGGGTACCTGAATCCGTCATAAATGGGTCGGGTCGGGTACCCGCGAGTTCGGGTACCCATTGACACCCCTACGCTCGATCCTTGTGCATGCAAGATCTAGCTGGATCTCGTCCCTCTCCACGTGCTCCACGCGTCGAGCCCGCCGCCGGTCTCCAGTCACCTGTTGCCGATCGCTGCAGAGCCCGAAGATGACGGGCGCCGCCGTCCGTTTCGAAGCCACGTCGTCGTCGCCGGTAAAAACTGAAGTCGAGCCCTAATTTGATACGGGCGGAAGACTTTGTTCGATTTTAACCAAGTCAACTTGCCTATTGACTGGTCCACGTAGTAAGTAGCTAACGCCTAGTGCCAACTTGGCAACCACATCGGCGCTCGCCGCTACCGTCCCCAGTCGCCACATGCCACGCGACTACCACTTGCTGGAGGTAGCGTCGCCCGTTGACGCCGGCTAGCACACGTACTCGTGAAGCCTCGACGTCGCCAGCCACGCGGTCGTCGTCCCTCTGCCTGAGTTCCTTGCATCGTCCGCTCATCAGCTTCGAGAACAATCGCTTGCCGTCCAACAGCGTCGCTAGCCGCGGAACACTTGCCTGCTGCTAAGTCTCCATGCGTCGCCGCCGACCTCGCTTCCCTCGGCGGATGCGTGCCCAGCCGGAATCGAGTCGCCCGCAGCTCGATCCTTGTGCACGCGAGATCTCGCCAGATCTCATCCCTTTCCGCGTGTTCCACGCGTCGAGCTTGCCGCCGGTCTCCAGCCACCTGTTGCCGGCCACCGCAGAGCTTGAAGACGATGAACGCCGCCGTCCGTTTCGATGCCACATCGTCATTGCCCGCAAAAACCGAAGTTGAACCCTAATTTGATACGGGCAGAAGACTTTGTTCGATTTTAACCAACTTAACTCGCCTATTGACTGGTCCAAATTAGGCAGTAATTTTGGGCCTAACACTAAGCAAGTTTACTAAATTTCCACTATATAAGTTAGTTAGGGTTTTATTTCCTTAGTACTAAGGTAGTTAACTAAATTTGTTCTATAAAATATTAAATTTCTACGATATTATAATATATGTAAAAATAATAATAAAAAATACGTACAAGTAGAAAATAATTTATATAATATTTTATTTTCTTAGTTCTAAGTTAGTTACCATAGTTGACCTTAGGTCTAAAATAAATTTCCACTCTATAGTATTAAATTTCTATAATATTATAATATAAATAAAAAATTCATAAAAAACACACACAAATAAAAAATATGCATAAATAAAATATCATTTATATAATATTTTATTTCTTAGTACTAATTTAGTTACTACAGTTAACTTAGATTTTAAAAAATATTTATACAAATATCTATCTTGTATTATTGAATTTTTATGATATTAAAAAATATTCTTGAGATCTGTGCCATAGCAAACCGCGATAAAGAAGCTTTCCAAAGATGGCTAAAAAAGGAGGCTTTCCGAGAAGATGCGCGCCCCATGTATAGTGAGCCTTGGAGAAGGCTTTTATGAGATAAAAGTATCTAAGGGCTGAGTAAAGCCTTCAGAAACATCTGTCCATAAATCTTGTCGGCCCATTTATGAATATCTAGACTTGGCAAAATTTGACCCAACCTGCTAATCCGACTCGACTCGACACAAAGTTAGGTGGGGTGGGTCAGCTATAATTATGTTCAGGTTATAAATAAGTCAACCCATTTATGACCTAAAAATAATCAAGTCATGTCGGGTTATAAACGAGTTGACCCACTTAACATGATTAGATTATATATTTATATATATATAATTTAAATATAGGTTTACCCAACTAACAATATGAGCCCATAAGACCAAATCTTTTCTAACAATCTTTTAACCCAAATTTTGGCCCACACCACAAGACTAAATTTTTATAAATTATAATAAATTTTTAATTATTTATTTATTTATTTATAAAATATAAATAATAATTTTATAATCGATGTCGAGTCAATTAAATTGAGTTAATAAATGACTCATTTAATAAATATGTTATTCAGTTCGTGTCGAGATGACCTAATTGTATTTAGGACATATTCGAGTTAGTTTATTCAAATCACGAATCACAGATAATAGTTTAATAACGAGGTCCATTTATGACTCGCTAACCTGAATTGCTAGGTCAAAATACCATTAAATATCACAGCATAAAAAAAACGAGAGGAAAATAATTTAATAATAAGATTATATAATCTATAAGGAATAAAGAATGAATTTAACCGATAATTTTCTCAATTACACGCTTGGGCGTGGATTTTGATGCCCTCGAACCCGAACCAGAGCCTTCCGACCCGGTAGGGTTTGAAAAAAAGAGTTCGCCTAGTCGATCCCGCACTACATCGGGCGAAAGAATTGCCGCCGCAGAGTCCCCCAGCGCCGCCTGCCACCGCGCGTGGAACGTCCGGTAAGCCGGCAATATGATGTCCCTCACCGTCGCTCTCACTTCCTCCCTCATCGCGTCATCCTCGACCACCCACCCAGCCTGCGCCGCGCATGCCGCATCTAGCGCTGCGCCGAAGGCCCGCATCTGCTCCATCGCCTCCTTCGCCGTCACCTTTCCAGCTGGTACCGCGGCCGCCACTCGGGCCCACGCCGCTCGCTCGTACCCTTCCGCATACTGCCTTGCTTTTGCCGCGTGTTGTGCCAGCCACTCCTCCCCCACCATCACGCCCAGCTCGCAGGACCGGACCTTGTTCACTATGTACTGGAGGTTGTTCGCCAGGAAGAGATAAGAGAGGCCGGCGTCTCGGTACGCTTCCGCTTTCGCCTGGAGCTTCAAGATCAACTTTAGGATCAGCCACGCGATCCGCTTTCCAACCTCTGAAGGGAATGTGGCGGGTAAAGCGGAAGTGGGGATCGAGTTCGAGGGGGCCTGAAGTGGGAAATCGGCGAAGATCTCCTCAAGGGTGGCTTCGTAGGCGGCCAGGAGCGTGATGTAGTTCATCGCGTAGCGGGTCATCGGGTGGACCGCGCCGCCGGGTACCGGCGCGCGCGAGGATTCTTTCAGCATCGCCGATTCGAACTCGGAGAGGGCCGCGCGCGCGGCATCCGCGAGCTTGGCCAGGGAAACAAGCGCCTGCGAACGCACCGAGGCTGTCGACTCGAAGGAGAATACCAACTCGATCTCCGGCAAAATCTCCGCGAGAGTGTCGTACATGTCCAAGAGCCGGAACAGCTTCTCCGGTGCACGCTTTGACCGGGCCACGGCCTCCGGGAACGCGAGGAATTGGACAGCGGCCTCCGCCGCAACGTTGGCGAATACAACCTCGCGCACAGCGTCGGAGCCGGGAAAGACGTGATCTACGAGGACGCGCTCGCCGTGGAACAAAGTCCGGACGGCAACCCTGGCGGCCCCGATCCAAGATTGGGCTTTGAGGTCGAGCACGGCCCAATCTTTCTTCTGGGCCTGAGCGAGGCGGTCGAAGCCGAGTCGGAAGAGGCCCTCGTCCACAATGGACTTGCGGAGGGTGCGGTAGATGCGCAGGCACTCCTTGCCGTAGCCGGCGAAGATCATGGCGTCAGCGATGGCGCGGAGGTCGGTCGTAGCGACAGCGGCGGCGCGCTCGAGCTCGCCTATAGACGCGCCGGCGGAGAGCGCGTCCGCCTCCGGGGAGGAGGGCACCTCCCAGGGATCGAAATCGGACTCCTCGGAGACGCTGGAGCGGGCTGAGCGCAGGGAGACGGACTCGGGGTCGAGAAGGTCGCGATTTGCAGCGAGGATTTGGTAAAACTCCTTCTCGAGACGGCGGATGGCCGCCTTCATAAGGGTCTGAGCGCGGGCGAGGCAGGGGTGGGAGAGGCGAGATGGGTCGCCTTCGGAGGAGGCGAAGGTGAGCATGGCGCGCTGCAGATGTCCGACTTGGGCGAGGTATCGGCGAGCCTCGATGCGATCCTCGTAGAAAAGGGAAGTAACCCTGGCATAGTCGGATGAGTCCGGATCCCATCTGACGATGATCGATTCCGCTCTCGCCACCTGCTCCTCCAATTTCGACACTTGTTCTCCCGAGTAAGACGAAGAAGCTTCGCCGGACGCGGAGGACGGCCGGTGGCTGTGGTGGTGGCTACGAGAGTTATCAGGTGAGAAGAATGATCGCAAGCCTTTCCTCGTCATCTTCTCTAATGCCAACCGATGGTGCTTGTACTGCCTCCACGGAATGGCATTCCCAATTTATTGGGGAGGGGGGAGGTGGACCAGGTGAGGCGGCGGAGTAATTGTCGAGACTTGGGGATGACGTCTACTGATACGTCATCAGGGCATTGTGACGCAGAGTGCGATGTAAATAGTGAGCGACTGGTCAAAATTGTGACCCATTCACCAACTTTAGTCAAGTGAGTACGAGGGTCTGCTGCTCCGCTGGCAACTGATGCCGCACACAACATACATGGGAAATAATATCATAATAGCGATCCACACACCAAACTCTTTCGTGGAAGGTAGTTAATACAGTTGGACTGGGTCGTTAACGAGTGAGTAACCTTGCGAAGGAAGAAACGTGGCCAAGTATGTGATTAAAACAGTATCCGAGGGGAAAATTTTTCGTAGGCATGGCACGCATTCACACACCTGGACCAGGTGGACCAGGTGGACCAGGTGGACCAGGTGAGGCGGCATGGCACGCATATCATAATAGCGATCCACACACCAAACTCTTTCGTCAAAGTGTAGGCCGCATGGCACGCATTCTCACACGGAGCCTTAGTTGGCGACGTCGCCAAATTTTCTCGATAACTTGTGTTTCATTTAGTGGTCAATTAAAATCTGCCTGCCCTTATCAAAATTATAATACTCTATAATAAATCTAAAAGTCCATGTAATACGTAGCTTTGCGTACAAGAAGCATAACTTTCTGTGTTTTTTCAATTGTCTACTTGAGCATCATGTGAACACGACGTTGGGAACCGATAAGTAATGTTGGTGCACTATTTTTTTTTATTTTAATTGGTTTCTTCTCTTTTTTTGGGCAAGTTGGTAGTATTCGTAATATCAATAATATTTTCATTTCGCCAAGAATACTTGTAGGAGAAGACATGGAATCGGTAAACACAATCATATCACCAAATCTCCATGTGGCTAATTGATATAATTATAATTAATTTAAGTAAAATATGAGTATATTTTCAGTATATAATAAAATTAAATAAAAATGGTAAATAATACTTATGAATATACTTTTATGCTTCAACTCTTTAACACTTTTTTAATAATCAAATTTCGTTTTGGTTGAAAAGTGATAAAAAAATTACTTACACTAAGAATTCCTATATATAATAATACTCTGATGTAATTCTTAAAATATAAAAAATGATTGTATTAGAAATAATATATATTTGAAACGTTAAAAACGTTATGTGTGCTAGTTGCAAAGCGGCCAAAGGATTTAATCTTCATACAAGTCAGCATATATGCTATAAAAGTCAAGTTCAAATTGGTTGAAAATACAAATCTTATGCAAGCAGGACCAGGTCCTGCCAGGAGAAATTTTCTCCCTTCCTGAATCCTCTGGTCAATTGATAGAACAGTTAGCTCGTTTGCAGATTTTCCATCCTTCAGGTGATATCTAGGCATGAATTTCGTGGAAATTTTACCTGTGCTAAATTATGAACAATCAATCATATTCCTTCCATGTCTGATTCATGCAATAGGAAAAAAAAAATAACATAGAGCATAATTAAATGGCTCAAAATTTCAACAATTCCTGGATCAAACAAATCAAAGGACTTTCGGATCAAATGCTGATGCGTATTCCTAAATCCTAACCATTTGCATCAAATAATATAAATAAAATATTGAACAAGAAATGTTCTTCTTGCTGTTCCAGAGTGGTTTCCCTAAAACAATGAGCCAGAGCTGAAACCTTTAGACCACAACGATAAACATAACAACATTTTGCACGGCTCTTGGGAGATCTTGCATCAGAAACAACATGATAATTGTTGCCTGTTTGAACTTCCAAATCACAAGTCGTATAATTCTCGTCATAAGCTATCAATTTCTCATATTAACCCAGATAAATTCATACTCTGACGCACTGTAATTGAATTAACAATCCTGTTTCCCACGGAAGAATTAGATGCCGTCTACACGTACGTCAGAAGGCTTGGGCTAGAAGTTATCAGTTGCCATCGGAACATCATACTCGGCTCCATTTAAAATAACAGTTGACTATTAGAGCAGAATTTTGACCAAATTCACCACTTCACATGCCTCTCTGATGACGTCTCATGGCTAGCCTCGCCGCCTATAAGTACCGCGGACATTTGACTGTGCAGCCAAGGCTTGCCTTGGCTGAAAAGTGTTTGGAGGCTCCGCTCCCCGCTTCCACTCTCCTCTCTGCTCGCTGCTTGTTAGTGTTTGAGAAGATGACGAGGAAAGGCTTGCGATCCCTCTTCTCTCACAAGGCCTCACACGGCCACTGCCGCCGCCAACGCCCGTCCTCCGCAGGTTCTCCTGATACTTCTTCCTCGGGAGAAGAAGTGACAAAATTGGAGGAGCAGGTGGCGATAGCGGAATCAATTATCGTCAAATGGGACTCGGACTCTTCCGACTATGCCAAAGTTACTTCCCTTTTCTATGAGGACCGCATCGAGGCCCGTCGCTTCCTCGCCCAAGTCGGAGACCTGCAGCGCGCCATGCTCGCCTTCGCCTCCTCCGTCGCCGACCCTTCCCACGTCTCCCACACCTGCCTCGCCCGCGCGCAGACCCTCATGCAGGCGGCCATGCGTCGTCTCGAGAAGGAGTTTTACCAAATCCTCGCTGCGAACCGTGACCTCCTCGACCCTGAGTCTGTCTCCCTCCGCTCAGCCCGCTCCAGCGTCTCCGAGGAGCCCGACTTCGACCCCTGGGAGGAGCCCGGCTCCCCTGGGGCGGACGCGCTCTCTGCTGGCGCGGCCATCGGCGAGCTCGAGCGCACCGCCGCTGTCGCTACGACCGACCTCCGCGCCATTGCTGACGCCATGATCTTCGCCGGCTACGGCAAGGAGTGCGTGAGCATCTACCGCACACTCCGCAAGTCCATTGTGGACGAGGGCCTCTTCCGCCTCGGCTTCGACCGCCTCGCCTCGGCCCGGGTCAAGAAGAAAGATTGGGCCGTGCTCGACCTTAGGACCCGATCTTGGATCGGGGCCGCTAGGGTTGCCGTCAGGACTTTGTTCCACGGCGAGCGCGTCCTCGTAGATCACGTCTTCACCGGCTCCGACAATGTGCGCGAGGTCGTATTCGCCAACGTTGCGGCCGAGGCCGCCGTCCAATTCCTCGCGTTCCCGGAGGCCGTGTCCCGATCAAAGCGCGCCCCGGAGAAGCTGTTCCGGATCTTGGACATGTACGGCACTCTCGCGGAGATTTCACCGGAGATCGAGCTGGTCTTCTCGTTCGACTCTACCGCCTCGGTCCGCTCGCAGGCGCTTGCTTCCTTGGCCAAGCTCGCGGATGCCGCGCGCGCTGCTCTCGGCGAGTTCGAATTGATGATACTAAAAGAATCCTCGCGCGCGCCGATTCCCGGCGGCGGGGTCCATCCGATGACCCGCAACGCGATAAGCTACATCGCGCTCCTGGCCGACCACGAGCCCGCCCTTGAGGAGATCTACGCCGATTTCCCACTTCAGATGCCCTCGATCCCCAATTCCGCTTTACCCGCCATATTCACTTCGGAGGTTGGAAAGCGGATCGCGTGGCTGGTCCTGACGTTGATCTTGAAGCTCCAGAAGAAGGCGGAGGCATACCACGACGCGGCCCTCTCTTACCTCTTCCTGGCGAACAACCTCCAGCACATAGTGAACGAGGCCCAGTCTTGCGGGCTGGGGGGAATGGTTGGGGAGGAGTGGGTGGCGCAGCACGCTGCAAAGGCGAGGCAGTACGCGGCAGGATACGAGCGGGCGGCGTGGGCCCGAGTAGCGGCGGTGGTACCGGCGGGGGAATTGACGGCGGAGGAGGCGATGGAGCGGGCGCGGGCCTTTGGTGCGGCACTGGAGGAGGCGTGCGCGGCGCAGGCCAGATGGGTGGTGGAGGATGACGCGATGAGGGAGGAAGTGAGGGCAACGGTGAGGGACATGGTGGTTCCGGCTTACCGGGTGTTCTACACGCGGTGGCGCTCGGCGCTCGGCGATGCGACTGCCAGGGCGAGCTACTCGCCCGACGAAGTTCGGGAGCGGCTGGGGGAACTTTTTTCTCAATTTTCGGGTTCTGATGGGTCCGATCGGGGTCTAGGGTCTCAAAATTAAAACCGCAGCAGCATATGTAAATTGTATGGTTTTTTTTTTAAAGAGGAAACTAAGCAATAAATTACTCGAAAGAGTCTCCAGCGTCACCAAAATAGGAAAATAATTTTGCAGTGCTTTGGAGTATGTGTCTAGGATTTGACGATGATAATGAAATAATTATCGTGAAATCATAAAATTTTGAAATGCGATCGATTTCACAATATTCTATGTCACGATGATCATAAAAATTACACACAGCTGGGTACCTTACTGCAGGGCCATGCAGTTGGATACCCAATCGTAAAATTTTTTTCCCAAAATACAATGTAGCTCATGAGGCCAGCTACTCATCGAACAAGTACAAGATATAGTAAAGGAAGCATGCCTAGCTAACCAATTGTCAGCTTGGTTAGCTTCTCTGGGGACAAAATGCAGATTACAATTAGACATTCTATTAAGTAGAAACCTAATTTATCCTCTAGCCTATGTTGACCCTCAATAAGAGTGATTATATTCTGGCAATCAGTTTTGACCTCCATCCTTGAGTTATTATAAACAGGACAGGTATACAGGTAATTTAGCACTGTCTTGAGAGCAAGAATTCCAGTAAACTTGGCCGATGTTGCTTCAAAGTGTGCTGAAGTTGCCCAACAGTAATTCTCATCCTCATTACATATGAGGTAGCCAAGCCCTCCAAGAGATAATCTAGGACGCCATGATCCATCCACATTTATCTTGATATGCCCGCAGGGTTTTTCCAGCGACTTATGGTGCGATTAGGTAAAACCTTTTTTTCCAAAGATAGAGAGAGTCCAAGTATGTTATTAAACTCAATAATAGCCAACCTTAAAATAGCTTTAAATATTCTAGCAAATCAATAAAATCAACGAGGATATAGACTTTGTTTCGAAAATCCAAGCACCATATATCCATTGACCGTGATACAGAAATGAAATGTTAAGTTCAACAGAAAGCAAATTCCAAATTAAGTTAGATTCAGAATATTGAAATAGAAAATGTGAGGCATTGTCCGGCTCATGCAATCAAAAACAACAAGGCTTAGCTCTATTAAGACCAATATGCGCAAGGAAGGACGAGGTTGGAAGTCTATTGAGCAACTAACTTCCAACCAAAGAATTTAACCTTTGGGGTAACATGTAAGCTCCATAGAATTTTCCAGCCTTGCCATGGATCATTGGGCCTTAAATGGTCCACAAACATAAAATGATAAGCAGATTTTGTTAATGAAAAACCATTAGCAGACCCTCTCCAGTGCCAGAAATCATCATAGGAGAAGTGAGGTAACCTGATACTAGTAATTATCCTTATCAGCTCAGCATCATCTAAGGATCGCAGCTTATCCAGATTCCATCGCTAGTCCTGCAAGAAATCAGCTACAGTAAGCTGCTGTAAATAACCATTGGATATAATAAAGGTTGGTTTGCGGGCAAGAGGAATATCAAAACACGAGCTATGGAACAAAACACTAGTATCAAGCCCATTTCCAATGCGCCGAGCAAACCCCACCTTTATGGTGTCCAAATCATGTATTAAACCTTTCTAGCACCAGCTCATTTTAGCATTCCAATTTATGTTCCAGGGGTCTGGGAGGCCATACTTTGCAAGAACAATATTAGACCAAATTGAGCATCTTTGATTAAGTTAATAAGCCTTTTACACTGGACAGCATGCCGGAGGAGGGAGAAATCTTTAAGACTTAAACCTCCGAGCCCCTTTGGCTTAATAACTTGATGCCAACCAACAAGATGCATTTGCCTATCATTGGAATGACCAGCCCACAAAAAATACCTAGCAACTTGGTTGAGCTTATCAGTGTATCCCTTAGGCAGCTAGGAGGAAGTAAGAGAGTAAATAGGAGTGGATGTAAGGGTTGAATTAATCAGCCCGGCCCGACAAGCTTGAGACAAGAGCTTACCTTTCCAACCATTCAAATGAGATTTCCGAGCAGTAACACAATGATTCAAGGTATCTTTATAAGAGGGTTTAAGTGATATAAAAGCTCCTAAGTATTTTGTTGGGAATCGACCCTCCCGAGCTTGAAAAAAATGGAGAAGATGTCTTTTGCAATGGGTAGAACATTGTTTAGGGAAAAACAGTCTGGATTTAGCTGAGTTAATGTTAAGACCCGAGAGCTGGAAAAATTTAGTAAGACATTGCTGTATATGATAGCAAGTTTTCGGAGTTGCACGAAAAGAAAGAATGAGATCATCAACATACATTAAGTGCAAGATTTGAGCCTTACCTTTGTTTTTGAAAGGGGTAATCAGCGAATGGCCAACTTTATCTTTCAAAAGGACACTCAAGATATTAATAACAATGATAAATAGGTAAGGGGAGAGAGGATCCCCTGCCGGATCCCCCGAACGCTCCGGAAACAAGAAGATTGATTTTCATTGACAGTACACGAGAAGATAGGGGAAGTAATACAAGCCTGAATCCAGCTTATGAATTAAGGGGGGAACCCCAATATTCCAAGACCTATAGCAATGTCCTCCCAAGAGACTTTGTCAAAGGCCATTTCAAGGTCAATTTTAAATAACACAAGAGGATACTTGCTTTTGGAATAATACATGGAATGAGCAAGTTCATGCAAAGAGTAAATACTGTCATGAATGTTACGGTGGGTAACGAAAGCTGATTGCTCAAGGTTGACAGCATTAGATAAGAGAGGTTTGATCCAATTAACCAAAACCTTTGCAAGGATCCGATATGAAACATTACATAACAAGATTGGACGAAAGTCTTTGACATAAGTAGGATTAGGTATTTTGGGAACAAAGGTAATATGAGTGCGGCCTCAAGAGGCCGGAATATAGCTAGAATTATGAAAGTTATTCAAAACTTTAATGAAATCAGGTTCAATAAGTTTCTAGAAGTGCTTCTAGAATTTATTAGTGAAACCATCAGGACCATGGCTCTTACCCTTAGGGAGAGCATTGATCACAACTTCGAAGGAAGGAAAGGGGCAATAAGAGAGTCTCGAGCCTCATGATTAATAGGATAGCAATAATTAGACTAAGAACAGGATTGAATAAGTTTAGAATAATGATGAGGTTGAGCTTTAGTAGAATTCCAAAGGTCGAAATAGTGGTCCTTAAATACATTAGAGATGGCATGATCCTCAGAAACATAAACATTAGCCTCAGTTTGAATAAAGAGAATGTGGTTACACCGGGCTCGGACGTGGACAAGTCTGTGAAAGAAAGAAGTATTCCCATCCCCCTCTTTGAGCCCTCTTAGCTTAGCAGGAGTCCACCATTTGAGAGTGAGTTGCCTATTTAGAGCAGTGGCTTTACTAATAAGGGATCTCAAGGTAGAATCTTCAGCAGTATCCAAAGGCCTAAAGGATTCAATAAGCTACCATTGGTGAATTTGGTCCCAGGTAGCATTAAGAGTTCTGGATAGATCTCCAATTTTATTTTTATGCCAAAGGGAAAGTTGACGGCTCAGTGTAGTAAATCTCTTCAGGAAGTCAAGATCATTAATAGGCTGGTAATAAGGATTAGACCAACAGGAGTTAACAATTTGATTCGCCTCCTCGTACTCAGTCCAAAAGGGCTGAAAACGAAAAGGTTTGTGAGATTTATGAAGAGAGGCTTTGAGAGAAATGAGAAGAGTGGAATGATCAGAAATTCCCCTCGGCAAATGGGAAACCATAGAATGACCAAACCAAGAGAGCCAATCAGAAGTATTTCTATCGGTTCTTTTTTTCTTTATTTTCGTTCTTATTCTTTAAAATTGTTGTGCATGCGTGCATTTGTATATAATAATATAATAACTATATATTAGTTGACTAATACCATACAACAACTATTATTAACACATTAATATTAATATTATGTAATAATTATTATTAATTTAGTAATATTAATATTATAATAAAATTAATTTGCAGCTGTATCATTAAAAAAATAAATAATAAGCTCCTCTATTTTTTTTATCAACTGCAAATCAATCAAACATACAGCCACTTTTACTAGCATCTTTTGTGTATTGTGGGTGCTTTTTCTCATAAAGCCTCCTTGATGTGGGACGAAGATACGTGATAAGCAAAGCAGAAAATGCAAGATATTTTTTTTGAGACGGGAGGATCATCGGCGGCGAGCTCACAAAGTTTCAGAAATCTGGAAGATAGGTTGAAACGTGCGGATGATTGCGACGGAGCAGGAGGATTAGGAGGAGAAGAGGGGAAGGTGTCCAGCATCGTGGATACGGTGTCCAACATCATGGATAAGGTGCCTAACATCGTGGACAAGGTGTCCAGCATCATGGACAAGGTGTCCAACATCGTGGATAAGGTGTCCAGCATCGTGGGCAAGGTGTCCAACATCATGGACAAGGTGTCCAGCATCATGGATAAGGTGTCCAACATCATGGACAAGGTGTCTAGCATCGTGGATAAGGTGTCTAACATCGTGGATAAGGTGTCCAACATCGTGGACAAGGTGTCCAACATCCTGGATAAGATGTCCAATATCGTGGACAAGATGTCCAACATCGTGGATAAGGTTCCAACATCGTGGATAAGGTGTCCGATTCCAACATTGTGGATAAGGTGTCCAACATCGTGGATAAGGTTCTAACATCGTGGATAAGGTGTCCAACACCTTATCCATGATGTTGGAACCTTATCCATGATGTTGGACACCTTGTCCATGATATTGGACACTTTGTCCATGATGTTGTACACCTTGTCCATGATGTTGGAAACCTTGTCCACGATATTAAAGTTAAATCCACGATGTTGGACACCTTGTCCATGATGTTGGATACATTATCGTGGATGCAGCCTGTATTATCATGGATAATATATATCTACGATTATCGTGTATATAAAAAAATTGTGAAAAGATAATAGATAATAAAAAATATTACTCTAGCATATCCTTTATTATCTTTCACGATTTTATTTTTCATGGTAGAAGATTTTATTCATAGCAATATTGGTACCGTTGGATAGATATTTTTACGTAGATTATCATACTAATTTTTATTTTTATTTTTTTAGGATCGTTAGGTTGGCAAAATCTGCTCTCACAAAATTTTATTCATAGCAATATTACCGAGTGGAGATTTTATTCATTGTAGAAGATTTTATTCATAGCAATATTGCCGAGTGGAGATGATGCTTATCCTGCCTCCACTGAATGGCATTCCCAATTTATAGGGGAGTTGGGGAAGTGGACCAGGTGAGGCGGCGAAGTAATTGTCGAGACTTCGGGATGACGTCTACTGATACGTCATCAGGGCATTGTGATGCAAAGTGCGATGAAAATAGTGAGCGACTGGTCAATTGTGCTCCATTCACCAACTTGAGTCAAGAGTTCGAGGGTCTGCTGCTCCGCTGGCAACCGATAATGCACACAACATACATGGGAAATAATATCATAATAGCTGTGATGCTCCCGGGATTTAGCACAAATCCCAAAGCACACCGAGATGGAGCGATGGTGGGACCCCTCATCATCAGCCTTGTTGGATGACTCGGGTGTGCGATCGTGTCACTGAGGCTCACACAAGACCATAGGGCGAGGGTCGAGTCAAACCACGGAGTGTGGGTTCACACGTGGATGTTGGCTTCTAACTCGACTCATGGACCCCGGACCCTCTCGCACGAGCTTGTGAGCGTGTGCATCGAAGAGGGTCAACCGTGGGGTGATTCTGAGGTCAAATCTACCCCGAACCAGCCTGAACCAGCCCTCCAGACTGAACCGAACCAGTTCAGCCGGTTCAGATCGGTTCACTGTTCACAGTCACGCGTACGCGAGCGAAAGAGGGGAAAATCCCCTGTTCTTCGTGTACGCTGGAAGCGCCATCGCCGGCGTTGATTCCGGCCAGCTGGAGGAGGCGCGCCAGAATAGGAAGGTTGCCAACGGTGCATGACAGCTTGGAGGCAAGGTTGGCGGCAAATTAGGGCATGGAATCCACTTGGACGAGCCCAGGGTTGAGATTTAATCTCACCCCGGTGGATGCGAGATCTCCGGCGATTCGGCGGCGGAGATCGACGCTAGCGTGGCGGCGAGGGTGGTTTTCCATCCTCGTCGAGGGGAGGCTGCCCATCGAGCATCCTGAGAGCTCGGGCAGGTCTGGCGATGGTGAAAGTTTAGATATGAGAACAGAGTTTCGCATCTTCCGTCGGCGATGAGGTTCCGGCTGTGGACTCGTTGGCGCGAGGATTCCAGATCGATTTCCGGTGCCCTGAGGTAAGGAGGGACTCATCCCTTCCGGCGCCAATAGCCAGATGTGGGAGTGGGATCGGATTTTCCGATCCTCGGTTCCACACGAGCAGCGGATCCATTTGATTCCAGTTCTCGTCGGCGGTGGCTTCTCCGGCGACGATTCTTCGGCGGCGACATCTCCTTCCATCGGCAACCAGATCCCGTCATTCCGGTGTGACTCCGGTGGCCGGACGGAGGAGGAGTTTCCTCCCCTGTTTCAGCCGAAGACTCGGCTCTATTCGCACGCGAGCCGCGGAGAGGGGAAGGAGGGAGGAAAGAGCTTCGTCGCGCGTGTTTGTCCGCGCGTCTCGCTTCGACTCCGACCGGACTTTCCGACGCAGATTTCGTGAGGATCTCAGTGGGCTTGGCTCGTGGAGTGGTGGCACGCTACAAAGGTAAACCCGCCCCGGATCTATCGTGTGTAGTGGTAGTAGGACGGTTTTCTCGTGTGTAGTGGATAGGGACTTTACCGCCGTCCGGACTCCGTGTGGCTTTTCGTCCGGATGTTTTTTTGTGTTATCTATATCTGCATATGTGTAGTGTGGATTTGTGACTGTTTGTAGGTGCTTGCTTGCTTGCTCGTTGCAATGTCCAAGACGTGTGTGTCGGTACCCTCGAAGGTGTTCGCCACCGTCTCCTTGTGATTGATTGAGGCCGCGCCGGTGCCTATCTCGGCTGTGTAGAGGAAGGAGCGCGGGCTGAGGACATTTTTTGTTAGTGTAAAGTGGTTGGAGAGTCTCCGTCACTTTAACATAGTTTGAGAGATCTGTATTCGTGTCAGAGGGGTGGTATTTACACTGAACCCTTCGCGCACGTGGTGTGAGGAACTTGTAGAGTGCTTGGGCCAGCTTTCGCAACGCGATCCTAACCGGTCGCGGGCCACTCTAGTGTAGGGCTGAGATCTCCGCGAGGGGATCTGCCGGTTGTGGTTAAGTTTATTATTAAAAAAATAAATTTGCCCATAACAAACCGGTATCAGAGCTTAAGTTTGTGTAAGTCTGTAGTCAGGGATATCGACGTCGGTGTACGTCGGTGCCGAGCGCCTGGGCGTACGTCGGTGCGTAGCGCCGGGGCGTAGTCTCTCAGCCTCTTCACTGATCGCTCAGTTCCGACGCAGACCGAGCACTGCTTAGCTCTTTTCAGTGCACCTAGAGGTCAGACCATCAGATTTCATTCCACCAGCAGAACTTCAGAGTTACTTCTCACAATCACAATGGTTACAGCTGCAGAGCGCATCTCCCACTTGGAGACTGCGATAGGGAATTTTGATGGAGACGCTACGATCATGGAGTGTCTCGAGGCACTTCGGTCGGCGGTCGAGTCCATTGGGACCCGCCAGGATTCTGAGTTGGCACGTCTCTCCAGTGTACTTGCTGGACTTGCTTTGGAGGTGGCTGGTTTGAAGGGGCAGGCTTCTGCCCGTGCTTCTACTTCAGCCGCATGCGCTGGGAGTTCCCAGCCGCAGACCACTAGAGTGCATGTCCCTGAGCTCTCTACTTTCAGTGGGGTACGCAGTGCAAAGGAACTTGAGAATTTCATTTGGGATATGGAGCAGTATTTCAGGACTGCTCAGGTGCCTGATTATGAGAGAGCGCAGTTGTGTTCGGCATATCTGACAGGTGACGCCAAGCTCTGGTGGCGTACCTTAGTGACCCCTCCGGGAGAAAAGGTGCCACGTGACATCTCATGGGATGAGTTGAAAGCTGAACTGAAAAACCAGTTCCTATCGACACACGCTTCTAAGACTGCTAGAGATTCTCTACACAAGATCAGACACACGGGGATAGTTCGTGAGTATGTTCGAGCTTACTCTGCTGCCATGTTCGAAATACCACGAATGGAGGAAGAGGATCGCTTGTACTTCTTCTTAGAGAGGATGCAGACCTGGGCACAGTTGGAAGTTAGGAGACATAGCCCACTGACTCTCAAGGAGGCTATGGCCGTAGCTGATTCCTTAGTGGATTTGAGGGATATGAAGCAATCTGCCCCTATCTCCTCAGGTCCATCTAAGTCACATTCTCCTCAGAGGAATAAGGGGAAACGTCCAGCTCCAGGACCTAAGGGTGGGTATAAGAAGAAGAATGCAAAAGGAGGAGCTACCTCTTCAGGAACTGGCCAGAAGAAAGCCACACCAGCCGGTTCTCCTCCTAGGGGTGCACCCAAGCAGCAGCTTAAGTGTTTCCTTTGCCGAGGTCCTCATCGCATGCGTTATTGTCCTCGGGGAGATACACTTGCAGCTATTGTTCAGCTGGAGGCTACCCAATCTGAGGATCCTCTGATCACTGTGAATCCTTTGGTGATCAACGCCATTGCCACTTCCACCACAATGAAGACCAAGTTGATGTACATGGAGATGAGGGTGAACTCACATCGAGTTCATGCCATGATTGATAGTGGTGCATCTCATATTTTTGTGGCTCATGGCATGGTGACGCGGCTAGGGCTGAGCATGTCCCCTGCTCAGGACCGCTTCAAGACGATCAACGCTGAGGAGCGACAGATCGCAGGAATATCCTATGATGTTCCTCTTGTCTTCGGGGAGTGGAAGGGTATGAACCATGTACGCGTGGTTCAGATGGACGATTATGATGTGATCGTCGGCTTGGAGTTGATACAAAAGATGAAGGCTGCTATAGTCGCTCATCTTAGGGGTGTCCAGGTGATGGATGAGAGATACCCCTACTTCGTTCGTTGCCTACAGTTGGCTGGGTCGGATAAGTCAGTGCGACCAAGGAAGGCTCAGAGTACATCCATCTCGGTTGCTACTCTCGAGACAGGCTTACGTCGGGGTGAGCGGACCTTTCTGGCTACATGGGTGACAGCCCTTGTAGAAGGTCCAGATGACGTACCAGCGGAAGTGAAGAATTTACTTGAGGAGTTCCAGGATCTTCTTCCACCCGAGCTACCAAAGGAACTACCTCCCATACGTGCAATTGATCACCGCATTGAGTTGGTTCCTGGGGCAGCTCCTTCTTTCCGACCCCCATATCGCATGCCTCCTGCAGAGCTCGTAGAGCTGAGGAAGCAGTTGGATGAACTCTTGGCAGCTGGGTTCATCCAACCCTCCAAGTCTCCTTTTGGTGCTCCTGTGCTTTTTCAAAAGAAAAAGGACGGTAGTCTTCGCTTTTGTATTGACTACCGTGCATTAAATAAGATCACCATCAGGAACAGATACCCTATTCCGCATATCCAAGACCTCATTGATAGACTGGCGGACGCTTCTATCTTCACCAAGATTGATTTGAGATCAGGCTATTGGCAGGTCCGCATAGCTGAGGGAGATGAGGCGAAGACAACCTGTGTCACCCGGTACGACGCTTTTGAGTTCTTGGTTATGCCATTCGGCTTAACCAATGCGCTGGCTACCTTCTCCCACCTGATGAACAATGTTCTAACGCAGTTGCTATACGATTTTATGGTCGTCTACCTTGATGATATCGTGGTGTACTCGACCACGATGGAGGAGCATTTGCAGCATCTGAGATTGGTGTTCCAGAGACTGAGAGAACACCAGCTGTATGTGAAGAGGGAGAAATGCTCCTTTGTTGTTTCTGAGATCCAGTTTCTGGGCCATGTGGTAGGCCATGGCACTGTCCAGATGGATCCTGAGAAGGTGTGCGCCATCGTCGAGTGGGCTGCACCTACTTCCCCTACTGAGCTCCGATCTTTCCTGGGAGTGGCAAATTTCTACATGAAGTTTATCCAGGATTACTCCAAGATCACAGCTCCTCTTTTTGACCTCCTGAGGAAGGAGACTCCGTGGCTATGGCAAGAACGGCATCAGACTGCGTTTGCAGAGTTAAAACGCAAGATCGCTAGTGAGCCGATTCTTCGTATGTTGGACTTCAGTCGGCCCTTTGAGGTTCATATCGATGCCTCTGACAAAGCGATCGGCGGAGTGCTCTTACAGGAGGGGCACCCAGTGGCGATTAATCCCCCTGTGGTAGATAACTTAAGGATAGATTCTTGGTAAGCTGCGCTCCTATTTAAATTATGGGACGCCGCTGACTTTCTACACCTAATTTGACACTGAATGGTTCCACCTCCTCACCTATCATGTCCTCCATTTTGGTTACCACAAAAAGTCAAAACAAGAAAAGATTCTCTAGCAAAGTCTAGAGACATTTCTCAAAAAAAAAAAAAAAAAAAAAAAAAAAGAGGACAAAGATCCTCTCAAAAAAAAAAAAGAGGACAAAGATCCTCTCAAAATTCTCCAAATATCAGTATACATTCACATCATTTATAGAAATATTTTGATGTTTACCTATCTACTTCCATCTCAAACCACTTGGAGGGCTCAAACTTTGTATGAGGAGGAACTAGGATGTTGATTATGAGGTGTGGCAGCTATGTGTGGAACGCATTTACCTTGGGTTGCAATGCTTACCACCTTGATATCTGATAGAAATTTATCACTTGTGGGATGTTTGACCATGGCATGGATTGGTGTTTGCATTATCTTAGAGGGGTTTAAACTCAAGTCTTATGGATCATCGTTACAGCTTAGCCTCATCTTGTTTTTTTACTTGAGGACAAGCAAGAGTTTACATTTGGGGAAATTTGTTAAGTGGTTTTTATATAGGATTTTATACGCTATTTCCATTGTTATTTCTTCACTATTTTGGCATTTACACCTGATTTACATGGAATTATTGCAATATCTTCGGAATCTACACTCTTTGGTGTTTTTGCTTCATTTCAGGGGAAAAGCAAAGGAATGCAACTATTTTCAGCTAAACCTGTATTTGTGGCTAAAACCACGGTCCACCCAGCGACCAGAATCACACCTCGTGACTTCTGTGTCGCCAGACGCCGATTTTTCCAGATTTCGACCCTTGACTTATCCATGTCAGATAGAAGACTAAAAAGGGGCAGAAGTGGAATTCAACAAGAGAAGGAGAGGAAAGGGACAAAAACCCTAATCACGATTATTGAGGGAGGATTTTTTTTTTGGGTTCGTTCACGCACCCACGCAGGAAGGGAGGCGGCGGCTGAGAAAGGAGTTGGGGAAGAAACTCTCCATCGCGAGAGCGTGGAGAGGGCGGACCACCGATCAGAGGAAGAGGAGGACCTTACCAAGCGGCTTCTTGCTCTTAGAGGGAGTCTTACCTTCCTTTTCTCATTCATCTCATTCGATCGCCTGTATTGTCCATGGATGAAACGCTGAAACTGATTTGTTCTTTGCTTTAGAACATGAGCATTGTAGCTTAACTTTGTTTCAGGGGTAGGGAAAGCCCCTTGAATGTTCTATGTGTGGATTATAGCTTTATATTGTGAACCCTAGATTGTCTTATCATGCCTAGTTGCACCTATCGAATGAAGTTTTACATTGTGTTAATTTCATGCTCTTAGATATCTAATAGGGTCGAGAGGCACGTCCAGATGTTGTAAACCCTAGGTAGGAGTATCTCAATCATCGCACGAGAGTGGTCGATTGAGTACGGGTAGTGTATACCATTTGGCACTCTTTGGGTTTATACGGGTTAAGCGTACTACGACGGTAGACGTTTGATCGTATAAGCACCTTGTTGCATTGCCCGAGAGGGGACAACATGTACAAATGATGGAATGGTATGCACGATCCGGCCCTCAATGAGCTTATTCGGTTTCGCGTCCTACGACGGTAGACGCTAAATCTAGTAAACTCCTAGTCGCAAGTCGCATCACTCGAGAGAGGACGACTTGCGCACCTTTGGATCGCCCTAAGTTTAAAAAGGGACTTTCATATTGTTATCAATCCACGCATAGCGCATCAAGGCGGTGGACCCTAGCCTTGATCCTCCCCATCCTTAGATTTTGCATCGTGCAATTACCTAGCTTTCAATTCTATTTGTCTTGCTTATTTCTTGTTCAGCTTAATTTTAGATCTTAGCAACCATTTCACAACCTCTTAAGGATCGTCTAGCTTGTGGTAATCTAATCAGTCGGTACTTGGTATTTGGTCCCTGTGGGATCGATACATATATATTACTTTGATAGTCCGTATGCTTGCGGAATTCACCTATCAAGTTTTTGATGCCGTTGCCGAGGACCAAATTTATCAATATCGACATGGTCAAGTTATTGCTAGACTAGACATTTTTTTCTTTTTTCAGTATACTTGTTTTTAGTTTTTTTATTATTAATCTCTTCTATCTATCTGATATTCACTGCATATCTCTTTGCTGATTGGGAAGCTTACCTTTGAATTTGCTTAGTTTATACATAGAACTCTGCGGTAGGGAGAACTAATACCTGAGGATATGGCGATGAACTACCAGCAGTGGTCAACTGAGAGGGCGGTACCATATAGGGCAGGTGGTCAATTTGAACATGATGCATTGAGCTCTATAGCCACCAAGCTAGACTCTCTAGCTCACAAGCTTGACACTTTTGGATTGAACTCTGCGACCGTCAATAGTATTTCTTGTGAGAGTTGTGGTACACCAGGACATTCTTCAACCGATTGCCACATGGGACCTCCTCCTTTCTGGGACTTTGCACCGGATCGTGTGAATGCGCCACAATATTATCCATACTCTAACACATGTGATCCTAGGTGGAGGAGCAACCCAAACTATTCTTTCCAACAACAATGACAACAACCTCAACCGGCAAAGTCAAGTTTAGAATCCACGTTTGAAAGTTTCATGGCTAGTCAAGCTAAACTGAATGAACGCATAAACGAGACTATCCAACAGAACAAACGCAAGAACGAAACTATCCAACAACTAGCATCTCGAGTTGGCATGTTGGCTACACGAAGTAAGATGCTTGAAGACCAAATTGTGCAACAAGCCGAGGCCAATCCTAGAGAGCACTGCAATGCTATCACTACGCGTAGTGGGAAGCAACATGATGAGCCTAGGGTAAATTTGGATAGAGAGAAAAACCCCGAGCCGGAAACCTTAAGGAAAGAAGGGATTGGTATAGAAGGACCTGATGATGAACAAGAGAAAAACAAGGAACCTGCATACATACCACCACCACCTTATGTGCCGGCTATTCCTTTTCCGCAAAGATTAGTGAAGAAGAAGGTCAATCGCCAATTCCGGACTTGCAATAGTGTAGAAGTTGTGGAGGACGAGTTGGGCAGCTTGCACACCATTATCAACAATTCTGATCCTTTGGAGGAATGCCTACCTGGAAATGAAATAGAAGAAGATGCTAAATCTGAAGTGGCAATGTGCTCCCAACCACCGAATATTATCCCTCTCTGCAACTTGAACCCCTTGGAGTGTCTCAACCTCAAACAGCCACTTACCACGGTAAAAGATGCCAAAGAGGTTGAATTCACACCATTACCGGATGACTTGGGGTATGAACTCTTAAGCTCAAATTCCACTTTACCAATGATAGTAGATGCGGATCTTGATAAGGTGCAAACTCAGTTATTTTTGATGAACCAATCAATGGTGAGCATCTCACTTGGTGGCAAACATACTTCTGCAACACCTCTCTGTGGCAACCATGAAGGTGTTAAATTGGAGGGATTTCCTGCTTCTGAATCTTTGCCCATAGCTATACAAGTAACTGTGAAGCCACCAGTTGTTTTACAAAACGAGAAGTGTGGCACATCCTTGTCATCAGCCCCTGTGGAAGTTAGCATGCCTGCTGCTAAGGCAGAAACACTTAATCCAATGAGCATTGCTGCCAATGAAACTGTTTCCACTCAAGGACAGACAGAGATAAGCCCTAATGGACATAGCCAGCTGCTGCTTAAATCCGACTTTGAACAGCTAGTTCCATTGCCCGAGAAAGACACAAATTTGACTTCTGATCCTTCTGTAATCTCAGCACAAGTGACACCCTCTGAAGATTCTGAAACACCAACTGAAGGTCTTGAATAGTTGTTGCTGAAAATGACAGCAGGGAAAAAGAACTTGCTCTAAGATCAGATTCTTTCAATGAGAACCCGAAGAAATCAAGTGAAAGAGATATTAGAAATTTTGAAGAGGAAACTGATGCCAAGAGTTTCGATGCTAACTCGAGTGAGATTAATACATATAGGGACGAATCGATGTTGGGAGCAACCGAGCTTGAAAAATCTGAAGCATCAAAGGAACAGTGATTTGCAAAGTCATTCACACTGATTTGCGTTCAATTGGTCTTTTATTGACAAAAGAGATTTATATACGAGCAAGCAGTTCAGAAAGTGGTCTTCTGTATCAAATGGCTCCTTTTATGTTGGAGAATCACTTAGCTGCCCTTTTCAAGGATCTTTGTATTTGGTCACCCAGCATGGCCTCTCAATTGTTCTTCCACCAGTTTCGATTTCTTCTGGTTTACCTCCACTCTCAGCAAGGTCAAGTAGGCATTGGAGTCCAAATGGTTTTGCTTACAACAAATCTGATACCAAGGACATGTTAAAAGTAAGCAAACTTAGAGAGCTATTAATACCTTGGCAAACAGATGTTTTAGATAGAGTTTTCTTGTTTGAAGGGCCTAATGAGACTAAACGTGCCTGTTTGGCGAATGGCTGGGACCCTGGCAAAGCTTGTTTCTGCCAGATGCAGTTGGCACTGTACTTCCTTAAATATGATTTAATAGAACAATCTCTGGATATGCTTGTTGAAGTTAATCTGGTAGAAGAAGACATTTTGCAAAATGAAATGTTCTGTAGCGTTGCAAGAGAAACTGAAGTAGCATTGGTATCAAGGTTGTTGAACTTTTCTATGTGCTTTACCAATAAAGTAATTAGGAGATATGGTCTTCAGACTCGATTGATTCCAAAGAGCAGAAGACCTGGTTAAGCACCAGGTGATGGAAGACCACCAGGTCCTGGTCCTGGGAGGACTATAGATAGGCCATCAGGTGCTTCTCGGGCAGATCGGCAGATGGATGATGAAAGATTGATCAAACCACCAGTGACTATTGGTCGTGATCATGGTTTAGAAGCTGGAAATGGGACTGCGGCTGCAAGTGTTCATCCTGGGCAAGTTCCAAACCATGGTGTTTTGAGAGTTCTTCATGGGCAAATATCCAGTCAGTTTGGGGGGATTGTATCAAGCCCAATGCATAACTTTGTTCATGAGCCATATAAGAAGCGGAGCGTTGTCCATCCTTCCAACCCCCCAGATCCACCTTGACATGACACTAGAGTCAAGCCAAAGACCTTAAAAAGGCGCTTCTTGGGAGGCAACCCAAGCTCTTTCCCTTTCTCTTGCTAGTTCTTTCAGTAATTTGTTTAATGATATTTTCACCTTTTGGTAGGTAGCTTAATGGTATTTTGATTTGTTAGGGCTATGATGGTATTTTGACTTATCGATCATTTGCCTACTTCTACTCTCTTTGGGTGGTTTGCTTTACTATGAGTTCACCTTGCTACATCTTTTTGGTAGATTACTCCATGGTATCATCACTTGCTATTTTCAATTATTGTGCTGGGATTGGTATTGAGCCGGTATTTTGATATTGTTGATCTTTTGCTCAATTTCCACTTTCTCCTTGTAAGTCTACCCGCTGTGTACTCACCTTTCCCATCCATTTGGTAGCCTAGTTAATGGTGTTGCTGCTCACTGTTTACATCTGTGGAGCTTGGGAAGTGTAGGATGAGATCTTGATGATATTTGTCACTACCAATTTTAGTTCTTTCTATGTGGGTTACTGAGCTATGCTTCTACTTTGCCAATGTTTGTGGTAGCTTGCACTTGGTGGTATGACTTGACGGTATCCGGATGGTATTGTGTTGCCATTTTGATTGTTACCTGAGTATGCGCTTATCTTACTAGCTTTCCTGTAGCAAATACCATGGTATTTCCGCTTGTTGATTTCATTTGCAGAGTTGCAATGGTGATTTGCCGATTTCCTGATGAACTTTTGATCATCTGCCAAGTGGTTTACCAACTTTACTTTTATTCTGCTCATCTTTCCAGTAACTCACGTAACGATGTTACCACTTACTGCTTACATTTATCATACTATTTGTCCTGCTATCTGAAGTAACATGTGGTGGAATTCTCATGTTGTTAACCTCTTATTGGTTCAACTCTCTTTTGATTAATTTGAATTGTCTGTTCCTATTGCTACTCTCTTCATGTGATTTGTTGGGCTCTATGTCCATCCTGCTAAAGTTTTAGGCGATTTGTTCCATGATTTTTACGCTTGGCGTTGTCCACTAATGATATCGAGTTAGCTTTGTGATGATATTAGGTTTTACTCTATTTTGACAACTTGGTAAGCCTAATTATATGTTTATCATTGTCCAGGGATGATATGGGTGCAATTAGGAGCTATTTGCATTATTTCCAGAATTCCACGGTCGACCCGGCGATGACAGTCACACCCGTGGTTCTAGAAGCTACATTTCCTGTTAAGAGTTTTGTTCTCCACAGAAAGTTCCCCGGGCCGCCGAGCGATTATAACCTCGGCCCGAGGAATTTCAAACCCCTGGAGGCGACTCTTCGGTACAAGTTAAGTTTTCCACAGAATGTTCCTCGGGGCACCCGGTGACCAAGACCTCGGCCGTGGATTTTCTGAGGGCAGATTTCACAGCGGAATACATTAAGTCCCAGTTTTTCACAGAAAATTCCTCGGGGAACCCAGTGACCGAGACCTCGGCCATGGTTTCTAGTGGCAGAATTCGCAGAGGAAAACATGAAATCCAAGATCTCCACAAAAAGTTCCTCAGGGCACCCAGTGACCGAAACCTCAGCCTGTGGGTTCCGGAGACAGTTTTGTAGTGTAATTCTTTAGAGTTCCAAACTGGTACAGAATGTAACTCGGGGCGCCGAGCGATGACAACCTCGCCCCGAGGTTTTCGGCAGGGCCCTCCACTTAACTTCAAAATCCCCTCTTCTTAAACCCTACGCTTGCCCATGCCCCTTGTTTCATTCCCCGATCCTTTACACACCCTGTGAAAACCCTAACTCTGCTTTCGCCCCTCTCTTCGTCACTGCCCTCTCTGCCACCACCTCACCGGAGTTTATCTCCTCTCCATGGCGCCTCGCAAAGTGACCGCCAGCAAGCCCTCCACCAATAAACGCCGACGCGAGCAATCGCCACCAGCCCCTGCTCCCTCACCTTCACCATCGAGCGACCCTTCCTACCGCCACCTACAACCGGCATCGGGAAGGGAAGCGCCCTGTGCACTCCCAAGCACCTTCTTCTCCACTACCCCACCCAGCCGTCCACCCTACGACCGAGGGATTATCAACACGCGCTACATGGACACCCCTACTTTAGTGCAGCTTGGACTATTCGATGACGTTCTGTGGCTCTTCCAAAACTTAGGCTAGGACAAATTTTTGAATTTAGCATCCCTAACACATATTGGTCTCACTCTCGAGCCTTGCGGCACCTGGGAAGAAGACTTTTAGCACTCTATCTCTTTCGGAGCACTGCTGCCTATCCTCCGCGAGCAACCACTGATTCTACTGAGGATTCCCCCGATTCTCCTAATGCCTCCTCCGATAATCTGAGTGACGCGGGGGGATGATCCCCGCGATTAGCAGTGTGAGTCTTCCGCACCCCCAGTTTTGTATGCTTTACTGCTTTTCTCTTTTTGGCATCGGGGACGATGCCTCATTTACTGTGTGGGTGGGGGTGCATTTCTGATAGGGCACTTCGCATTCCTGACTTAGTACTTTGCATCTTAGATACAACTAGCCTTTGTTTTGAATTGGTTTACCATTGTTAACTTTTACCATTTGATGCTTACTATGTTAGCTTTAGTATTGGTCTCCCTTTACAGTAAAACTCGAAAGTATATTCTTGCTTGCCTTTAAGCATGTTTTAATGTGTCCTATGCTGTTAGTATGATCCATTTGCATGATTCTGCCCCTTTACTGATTTTCACTTACATAGATCTTCAGTATGCGATTAATCCCCCCCGTGGTGGATAACTTAAGGATAGATTCTTGGTAAGCTGCGCTCCTATTTAAATTATGGGATGCCGCTGACTTTCTACACCTAATTTGACACTGAATGGTTCCTCCTCCTCACCTATCATGTCCTCCATTTTGGTTACCACAAAAAGTCAAAACAAGAAAAGATTCTCTAGCAAAGTCTAGAGACATTTCTCAAAAAAAATAAAATAAAAGAGGACAAAGATCCTCTCAAAATTCTCCAAATATCAGTATACATTCACATCATTTGTAGAAATATTTTGATGTTTACCTTTCTACTTCCGTCTCAAACCACTTGGAGGGCTCAAACTTTGTATGAGGAGGAACTAGGATGTTGATTATGAGGTGTGGCAGCTATGTGTGGAACACATTTACCTTGGGTTGCAATGCTTACCACCTTGATATCTGATAGAAATTTATCACTTGTGGGATGTTTGACCATGGCATGGATTGGTGTTGCCATTATCTTGGAGGGGTTTTAACTGAAGTCTTATGGATCATCATTATAGCTTAGCCTCATCTTGTTTTTTTGTTTGAGGACAAGCAAGAGTTTAAGTCTGGGGAGATTTGTTAAGTGGTTTTTATATAGGATTTTATACGCTATTTCCAAATTTATTTCTTCACTATTTTGGCATTTATACCTGATTTACATGGAATTATTGCAATATCTTCAGAATCTACACTATTTGGTGTTTTTGCTTCATTTCAGGGGAAAAGCGAAGGAATGCGACTATTTTCAGCTAAACCTGTATTCGTGGCTAAAACCACGGTCCACCCAGCGACCAGAATCACACCCCGTGACTTCTGTGTAGCCAGACGCCGATTTGTTCAGATTTCGACCCTAAACTTATCCACGTCAGATAGAAGACTAAAAAGGGGCAGAAGTGGAATTTAACAAGAGAAGGAGAGGAAAGGGGCAAAAACCCTAATCACGATTATTGAGGGAGGATTTTTTTGGGTTCGTTCACGCACGCACGCAGGAAGGGAGGCGGCGGCTGAGAAAGGAGTTGAGGAAGAAACTCTCCATCGCGAGAGCGTGGAGAGGGCGGACCACCGATCAGAGGAAGAGGAGGACCTTACCAGGCGGCTTCTTGCTCTTAGAGGGAGTCTTACCTTCCTTTTCTCATTCATCTCATTCGATCACCTGTATTGTCCATGGATGAAATGCTGAAACCGATTTGTTCTTTGCTTTGGAATATGAGCATTGTAGCTTAACTTTGTTTCAGGGGTAGGGAAAGCCCCTTGAATGTTCTATGTGTGGATTATAGCTTTATATTGTGAACCCTAGATTGTCTTATCATGCCTAGTTGCACCTATCGAATGAAGTTTTACATTGTGTTAATTTCATGCTCTTAGATATCTAGTAGGGTCGAGAGGCACGTCCAGATGTTGTAAACCCTAGGTAGGAGTATCTCAATCATCGCACGAGAGTGGTCGATTGAGTACGGGTAGTGTATACCATTTGGCACTCTTTGGGTTTATACGGGTTAAGCGTACTACGACGGTAGACGTTTGATCGTATAAGCACCTTGTTGCATCGCCCGAGAGGGGACAACATGTACAAATGATGGAATGGTATGCACGATCTGGCCCTCAATGAGCTTATTCGGTTTCGCGTCCTACGACGGTAGGCGCTAAATCTGGTAAACTCCTAGTCGCAAGTCACATCACTCGAGAGAGGACGACTTGTGCACCTTTGGATCGCCCTAAGTTTAAAAAGGGACTTTCATATTGTTATCAATCCACACATAGCGCATCAAGGCGGTGGACCCTAGCCTTGATCCTCCCCATCCTTAGACCTTGCATCGTGCAATTACCTAGCTTTCAATTCTATTTGCCTTGCTTATTTCTTGTTTAGCTTAATTTTAGATCTTAGCAACCATTTCACAATCACTTAAGGATCGTCTAGCTTGTGGTAATCTAATCAGTCGGTACTTGGTATTTGGTCCCTGTGGGATCGATGCATATATATTACTTTGATAGTCCGTATACTTGTGGAATTCACCTATCAAGGATTGAGGGTGATCTCCTCGATCGCATTCGGCAAGCTGCTGTTCTCGACGCCAAATACCAGCAGTTGATCGCCGACGTGCGAGAAGGCAAGGTTCGTCGTTGCTATCTTCAGGGCGACAACCTTTTGATGGCCGAGGGCGGTCGGCCACTTGTTCCGGTGACTAGCGTACTTCGACGCGAGTTGTTGAGAGAGCTTCATGACACGGCATGGAGTGGACATCCGGGACAGCGCAGGATGTTGATTCTATTATCCAGATCTTGTTATTGGCCCTCCATAAGAACTGATGTCGATCACTATGTCCGCACCTACTTGATCTGCCAGCAGGATAAAGTCGACAAGAGGCGCGAAGCTGGATTGTTACAGCCTCTTCTTATTCCGGAACGACCATGGACTTCAGTTTCCATGGATTCTATTACTGGGTTACCGAAGGTCAAAGGGAAGGCTTCTATCTTTGTTGTGGAGGACAAGTTCTCTAAATACTCTATGTTCATCGCAGCACCTGAGCCTTGTTCAGCCAAAGAGACGGCTGACCTATTCTTCAAGCATGTGGTGAAGCTTTTTGGGCTTCCCCTGGACATTGTTTCTGATAGAGATGTCAGGTTCACTGGTAACTTCTGGACATCCTTGTTCAAGACTCTTGGTTTCGAGCTCAAGTTTTCTACTGCGAACCATCCTCAGACCGATGGCCAAAAGGAGAGGATAAATGCTCTACTTGAAGAATACCTTCGTCACTTCATATCGGCAAGCCAGCGCAACTGGGTGTCTCTCCTCGACACGGCGCAGTTTGCCTACAGCATGCTGCAGTCTTCAGCGATCGGCAAGACACCATTTGAGTTGGTGTTAGGACGACAGCCTCTCACCCCCGCAGATGTTGTGTAGCACACCAATGGTGAGTGCCCAGCAACTTATCGGGTTGCGAGAGATCATGCCGAGGTGCTCCAGGAGGCTCATGATAGCTTAGAGCACGCTGCAAGAAGGATGCAGCATTATGCCAATTAGAGTAGACGCGATGAACAGTTCAAAGTTGGAGATCTTGTGCTATTAAAGTTGACACCTCAGATGTGGAGAAAGATCTCAGCCAAGACTGCACATCGCAGTCTTATTCAGAGATATGAGGGACCTTTCGAGGTCTTGAGACGGGTTGGTGTTGTAGCCTACAGGCTGAAGCTTCCCGACAGATTAAAGCTTCATCCGACCTTTCATGTAAGCTTTTTGAAAAAGTTTTATGCCGACGAGACCGACCCCAGTCGTTCTCAGGGGCGTCGGGCTCCTCCTAGTGTTCAGGCATAGTTTGATAAAAGAATAGAAAAGATTTTGAATCACAAAACACTTGGACAGTATAGGAGGAATAGGCGGATGGAATTTCTTGTGCAGTGGGAAGGAACACCCATAGAAGAAGCTAAGTGGGAGAAAGCTTCTGATTTGTGGCAGTTTGAGGAGGAGTTGAAGATCTACATGAACGGCCTGTCGTCGAGGGCGACGACGAACTTGGGTGGGGGAGTATGTGATGCTCCCGGGATTTAGCACAAATCCCAAAGCACACCGAGATGGAGCGATGGCAGGACCCCTCGTCATCAGCCGTGTTGGACGACTCGGGTGTGCGATCGTGTCACTGAGTCTGACACAAGTCCATAGGGTGAGGGTTGAGTCAAACCACGTAGTGTGGGTTCACACGTGGATGTGGGCTTCTGACTCGACCCATGAACCCCGGACCCTCTCGCACGAGCTTGCGAGCGTGTGCATCGAAGAGGGTCAACCGCGGGGCGATTCTGAGGTCGAATCTGCCCTAAACCAGCCTTCCAGACTGAACCGAACCGGTTCAGCTGGTTCAGACCGATTCATTGTTCACAGTCGCGCGTACGCGAGCAAAAGAGGGGAAAATCCCCTGTTCTTCATGTGCGCTGGAAGCGCCATCGCCGACATTGATTCCGGCCAGCTGGAGGAGGCGCGCCGGAATAGGAAGGTTGCCGACGGTGCGTGACAGCTTGGAGGCAAGGTTGGCGGAGAATTCGGGCGTGAAATCCACTTGGACGAGCCTAGGGTTGAGATTTAATCTCACCCCGGTGGATGCGAAATCTCCGGCGATTCGGGGATGGAGATCGACGCTAGCGTGGCGGCGAGGGTGGTTTTCCATCCTCGTCGAGGGGAGGCTACCTATCAAGCATCCTAAGAGCTCGGGCAGGTCTGGCGACAACGAAAGTTTAGATCTGAGAACAGAGTTT
This sequence comes from Costus lasius, assembly GCA_027563935.2. Taxonomy (NCBI): domain Eukaryota; kingdom Viridiplantae; phylum Streptophyta; class Magnoliopsida; order Zingiberales; family Costaceae; genus Costus; species Costus lasius. The sequence goes on along the minus strand of CM050450.1, from coordinate 130,607,929 downwards.
CGCATCTTCCGTCGGCGACAAGGTTCCGGCCGTGGACTCGTCGGCACGAGTCTTCCAGATCGATTTCTGGTGCCCTGAGGTAAGGAGAGACTCATCCCCTCCGGTACCGGCAGCCAAACGCGGGAGTGGGATCAGATTCTCCGATCCTCTGTTCCACGCGAGCAGCGCGTCCATTGGGTTCTAGTTCTCGTCGGCGGTGGCTTCTCCGGCGACGATTCCTCGGTGGCGACGTCTCCTTCCGTCGGCGACCAGATCCCGTCATTCCAACGTGACTCCGGTGGCCAGACGGTGACGAACGGAGGAGGAGTTTCCTCCCCTGTTTCAGCCGAAGACTCGGCTCTGTTCACACGTGAGCCGCGGAGAAGGGAAGGAGGGAGGAAAGAGCTTTGTCGCGCGTGTTCGTCCGCACGTCTCGTTTCGACTCCGACTGGACTTTCCGACGTAGCTTTCGTGAGGATCTCGGTGGAGAAAGATCTCAGCCAAGACTGCACATCGCAGTCTTATTCAGAGATATGAGGGACCTTTCGAGGTCTTGAGACGAGTTGGTGTTGTAGCCTACAGGCTGAAGCTTCCCGACAGATTAAAGCTTCATCCGACCTTTCATGTAAGCTTTTTAAAAAAGTTTTATGCCGACGAGACCGACCCCAGTCGTTCTCAGGGGCGTCGAGCTCCTCCTAGTGTTCGGGCAGAGTTTGATAAAAGAATAGAAAAGATTTTGAATCACAAAACACTTGGACAGTATAGGAGGAATAGGCGGATGGAATTTCTTGTGCAGTGGGAAGGAACACCCATAGAAGAAGCTAAGTGGGAGAAAGCTTCTGATTTGTGGCAGTTTGAGGAGGAGTTGAAGATCTACATGGACGGCCTGTCGTCGAGGGCGACGACGAACTTGGGTGGGGGAGTATGTGATGCTCCCGGGATTTAGCACAAATCCCAAAGCACACCGAGATGGAGCGATGGCAGGACCCCTCGTCATCAGCCGTGTTGGACGACTCGGGTGTGCGATCGTGTCACTGAGGCTGACACAAGTCCATAGGGCGAGGGTTGAGTCAAACCACGTAGTGTGGGTTCACACGTGGATGTGGGCTTCTGACTTGACCCATGGACCCCAGACCCTCTCGCACGAGCTTGCGAGCGTGTGCATCGAAGAGGGCCAACCGTGGGGCGATTCTGAGGTCGAATCTGCCTTGAACCATCCTTCTAGACTGAACCGAACCGGTTCAGTTGGTTCAGACTGGTTCACTGTTCATAGTCGCGCGTACGCGAGCGAAAGAGGGGAAAATCCCCTGTTCTTCGTGTGCGCTGGAAGCGCCATCGCCGACGTTGATTCCGGCCAGCTGGAGGAGGCGCGCCGGAATAGGAAGGTTGCCGACGGTGCGTGACAGCTTGGAGGCAAGGTTGGCGGCGAATTAGGGCGTGGAATCCACTTGGACGAGCCCAGGGTTGAGATTTAATCTCACCCCGGTGGATGCGAGATCTTCGGAGATTCGGCGGCGGAGATCGACGCTAGCGTGGCGGCGAGGGTGGTTTTCCATCCTCGTCGAGGGGAGGCTACCTATCAAACATCCTGAGAGCTCGGGCAGGTCTGGCGACGGCAAAAGTTTAGATATGAGAACAGAGTTTCGCATCTTCCGTCGGCGACGAGGTTCCGACCGTGGACTCGTCGGCGCTAGGCTTCCAGATCGATTTCCGGTGCCCTGAGGTAAGGAGGGACTCATCCCCTCCGGTGCCGGCAGCCAGACGCGGGAGTGGGATTGGATTCTCCGATCCTCAGTTCCACGCGAGCAGCGCGTCCATTGGGTTCCAGTTCTCGTCGGCGGCGGCTTCTCCAGCGACGATTCTTCGGCGGCGATGTCTCCTTCCGTCGGCGACCAGATCCCATTGTTCCGGCGTGACTCCGGTGGCCAGACGGTGACGAACGGAGGAGGAGTTTCCTCCCCTGTTTCAGCCGAAGACTCGGCTCTGTTCACACGCGAGCCGCGGAGAAGGGAAGGAGGGAGGAAAGAGCTTCGTCGCGCATGTTCGTCCGCACGTCTCGCTTCAACTCTGACCGGACTTTCCGATGCAGCTTTCGTGAGGATCTCGGTGAGCTCGGCTCGTGGAGTGGTGGCACGCTACAAGGGTAAACCCTCCCCGGATCTATCGTGTGTAGTAGTAGTATGACAGTTTTCTCGTGTGTAGTGGATAGGGACTTTACTGCCGTCCGGACTTCTTGTGGCTTTTCGTCCGGACGGTTCTTTGCGTTATTTGTATCTGCATATGTGTAGTGCGGATTTGTGACTGTTTGTAGGTGCTTGCTTGCTTACTCGCTGCAAAGTCCAAGACGTGTATGTCGGCACCCTTGAAGGTGTTCGCCACCGTCTCCTTGTGATTGATTGAGGCCGCGCCGGTGCCTATCTCGGCTGTGTAGAGGAAGGAGCGCGGGCTGAGGACATTTTCTGTGAGTGTAAAGTGGTCGGAGAGTCTCCGTCACTTTAACACAGTTTGAGAGATCTGTATTCGTGTCCGAGGGACGGTATTTACACCAAACCCTTCGCGCACGTGGTGTGATGAACCTTTAGAGTGCTTGGGCCAGCTTCCGCAACGCGATCCTAACCAGTCGCGGGCCACTCTAGTGTAAGGCTGAGATCTCTGCGAGGGAATCTACCGGTTGTGGTTAAGTTTACTATTAAAAAAATAAATTTACCCGTAACAATAACCATCCACACACCAAATTCTTTCATGGAAGGTAGTTAATACAGTTGGACTGGGTCGTTGACGAGTGAGTAACCTTGTGAAGGAAGAAACGTGGCCAAGCATGTCATTAAAATAGTATCCGAGGAAGTGTGCACTTGGGGGCGCTTCATGGAAACGTGTGAATTGACTAATTACCGGAGAACTTGTGTTTCAATTAGTGGTCAATTAAAATCTGCCCTTATCACAATTATAATACTCTATAATAAATCTATAAGAACGTGTAATACGTAGCTTCGCGTATAAGATGGATAACTTTCTGAGTTTTTTTAGTTGTTTGATTGAGGCATCATGTTCCCATGACATTGGGAACCGATAATTAGGAGTGTGCATGATTCGGTTAATCAAATTATACACTGATTTTCTGAATCTAATCGCACCTATCGGTTCAAAGAAAATTGTAAATCGGTCTTGAATTAGTCGAATCGATTAATCAATTTTTTTGATACGATAATCGAACACCATTCGGTTAATTTTATTATATATATATAATAAAATTATTTAATTATTTCAACAATTTTTCTGGACACTCTACCGATAAATTATGTTGGTGCACTATTGTTTTTATTTTAATTGTTTCTTTCCCTTTTTTTTGTCAAGTTGGTAGTATTCGTAATATCAAGAATATTTTCATTTTGCCAAGAATACTCGTAGAAGAAGATATGGAATCGGTAAACACAATCATATCACCAAAGCTCCATGTGGCTAATTGATATAATTTTAATTAATTTAAGTAAAATATGAGTATATTTTTAGTATATAATAAAATTAAATAAAAATGGTAGAAAATATGAGTATATTTTCAACTTTTTAACACATTTTTAATAATCAAATTACGTTACAGTTGAAAAGTGATAAAAAAAAAATTGCTTACACTAATCATTGTTTCCTTGGAGAGAAGTAAAACTGTAAGGAATGAAAAAAACTATAAGGAATGAAAAACTGCGAGGAAAGAAAACTCTAAGGAAAGAAAAAAATTCATATCCTGTTTCCTTATAAGGAAGAAAAAGTGGAAGGAAAATTAATTTCGAAGGTCAGGCGAAGTGGCGTCGTGTTTTCTTCGACTTTTCCGTCTGATTCGGGCGAAAAAATTTCGGAGGAAAAGTTACAAAATTTTCCATCCATTTTTCTACTCAAATTTTTTCTTCCGCTCAAGGAAACAATGGAAAACTTATTTTTCTTTTCTTTTCTTCTAGTTTTCCTCCTCCCAAGGAAACAGATCCTAAAGAATTCATATATATAATAATACTCTGATGTAATTCTTAAAACATTATGTGTGCTAGTTGCAAAGCGGCCAAAGGATTTAATTTTCATAGAAGTCAGCATATATGCGCTATAAAAGTCAAATTCAAATTGGTAGAAAATACAAATCTTAACCAAGCAGGGCCCGGTCCTGCCTGGGAATTTTTCTCCCTTCCTGAATTCTCTGGACAACGCATCCAACCAAAGGATATCTCACGGGCGCGTTTTCTACGCGGAGGGGGTCGGCGAATTGCATCAGAACGGGTGAGGGCTGGCGTGCGACACGTGTATGAATAAAAATCGAACGGCTGTGATGCATCTCCAGCGCCTCGCCAACCATCGCCTCGCCGAGCGCTCGCCGACGCCAGCCATCGCCTTGCCGAGCGCTCGCCGACGCCAGCGCATCGCCGACGCTGTCGTCGGCTGGGCGAGAACGGAACGAGGCGAGTTTATTGGAGTTGGGCGAAAACGGAACGAGGGCGAATTTTCCGGAAGCGGAATTAAAGCCACGTGAGGCAAATTTGGGCGCAGCCGTTCAATTTTAAAGTTTCCACGTGTTGAACGCTTACAACCCAACCGTTCGGATGCAATTCGCCGACCCCCTCCGCGTAGAAAACGCGCCCATATCTCACATTCTCACCAATTGAGAGAGCAGTTTGCTCCTTTGCAGATTTCCATCCTTCAGGTGATATCTAGGAATGAATTTCGTGGAAATTTTACCTGCGCTAAATTATAAACAATCAATCATATTCCTTCCATGTCTGATTCATGCAATAGGAAAAAAAATAACATAAAGCATACGATCATATTCACCAATTCAAGCTCTGACGCAGTGTAATTGTATTAACAATCCTGTTTCCCACGGAAGAATTAGATGTCGTCGTCAACAGGTACGTCAGAAGGCTTAGGCTATAAGTTATCAGTTGCCATCGGAGCAGCATACTCGGCTCCATTTAAAATAACAGTCGACTATTAGATCAGAATTTTGACGAAATTCACCACCTCGCCCTCATATACCTCTCTGATGACGTCTCATGGCTAGCCTCGCCGGCTATAAGTACCGCGGACATTTGACTGTGCAGCCAAGGCAAGACTTGGCTGAGAAGTGTTTGGAGGCTCCGCTCCCCGCTTCCACTCTCTCTGCTCGCTGCTTGTTAGTGTTTGGGAAAATGACGAGGAAAGGCATACGATCCCTCTTCTCTCACAAGACCTCAAACGGCCACCACCGCCGCCAACGCCCGTCCTCCGCAGGTTCTCCTGATACTTCTTCCTCGGGAGAAGAAGTGACAAAATTGGAGGAGCAGGTGGCGATAGCGGAATCAATTATCGTCAAATGGCCCTAGCGCAGGCCAGATGGGTGGTGGAGGATGACGGGATGAGGGAGGAAGTGAGGGCAACGGTGAGGGACATGGTGGTGCCGGCTTACTGGGCGTTCTACACGCGGTGGCGCTCGGCGCTCGGCGATGGGACCGCCAGGGCGAGCTACTCGCCCGACGAAGTTCGGGAGCGGCTGGGGGAACTTTTTTTCTCAGTTTTCGGGTTCGGATGGGTCCGATCGGTGTCTAGGATCTCAAAATTAAAACCGCAGGCGCATATTTAAATTGTATGGTTTGAGTTAAATGTTTTGTGTATACTGAACAGAAGTATTACTATCGGTTTTTTTTTCTTTATTTTCGTCCTTATTCTTTAAAATTGCTGCGTGCATTTGTATGTAATAATATAATAACTATATATTAGTTGACTAATGTCATGCTCAGAATTAGTGCTTAAATTTTTCTTAAAAATAAGCCGAGCCACGCAGGACTCCGAAAAAAAAACCGTCCCGCACAGGAGACAAAAATAGCACACGGGCGCGAGCGACAGACGTGACCACTCACGTCTCAGTCTAACCCAACAATAGTCTAACCCAACAAACAGACAACGTACGCAAACGGTGGCGCACATGCGCGAATAGAAGACACCACGTAGGGTGTCAGAAAAGGGTCAGTTGCACGCAGGCGACGAAACACCAAGTACAGCACAGTATAAACAAACACAAGCGACATGGTTGCACATGCCGAGAAGAGGGGAGAAGCCGCCTCGCTCGGATGAGCAAGGGAGAACGTCGGAGAGGCGAGGGACCAAGAGGGAGAAGGAGGTCGCCGGACCTCCCTAGCTTCGCCGGATCTCGCCGGAGTTGCCAACACTCGCCGGAAACGTTGGAGGTCGTCGGTCGTCGCCGGACAACACTGGAGGCAAGAGGAAGGAGGGCACGGCGTAAGGAGGCGGACGCCCGCGCGTCCTCTCCGCTTGCCTGAAGCTGCGTCCGCCGTCTTCTTCGCCTCGCTCGCCTGAGGAACCCAGCCACCGGCATCCCATGCTGCTGCCAGTTTGCTTCCCATCGTCGTCGCCGACGAGTCGTCAATCGAGCAGCGTCCCCAAGGCCGAGCAACGTCACCGTGAAGTCGCGTCATCCCGACGCCATCTCGCTACACGTCCGTCGCTAAGCACACATCACCCAATGGAGTTGCTCGCGCTCACATCTTCAGAGCGTTCGAAGCCCAGCCGTCGCCAGCCGGAGCTCCCCTCTCCCGTCCCGATTGCCTCCCCTGTGTTCTCCCTCCAGTGCAACGCCGCCGCCCTTTTTCCTCGCGTCCACGCGAGCTTCGAAGTCAAAGCTCCAATGCCTGTTGTCGCCAGCAAACGGACGCCACGCAGTCGATGCCTCGCCGGCCGGCATCCCCACCCGTCGCCGCCCGCCACGCGGCAGCAAACGCCTGCACGTGCAGACGTCAGCGAACGCGGCTCCGCCGAACGACATCCGCTATTTTCGAACGGGCGAGAGCCCTATTTGATTTGGGCCGATTTTGACTTAATAACGGCCTATTTGACTAGTCAAAATCGGGCCCTAATTTTGGGCCTAACAACTAATACCATACAACAACTATTACTAACACATTAATATTAATATTATGTAATAATTATTATTAATTTAGTAATATTATAATAAAATCAATTTGCAGCTATATTATTAAAAAAATAACTAATAAGAAGCTCCTCTATTTTTTTTATCAACTGCAAATCAATCAAACAGAGCCATTTTTTTTAAACAATAAGAAAATCTATTCTGAAGCACTATATCTAAGATCGGAGATCAAAATATAGTTTAGTTCAGTTGGCCAATAGCTTGACCAGCATTTACAAAATCTATTAAGGGAGGCGTATCGGGCTAACCAATCGGCAGCATGATTAGCCTCCCTAGGAACAAAACATACCCTACAATTCTGCATTCTATTAATAAGAATTCCTAATAACAAAGTGCTAGCATCATAAAGATCAACCACTTGCTGACTATGAATAGCAGCAATAGAAGCTTTACAATCAGTTTCCAGAAGGATTTGTAAGCTCGAATTATTTGAATGGCTGTAAAGGTAGTTAAGCGCTGCTTTAATGGCATGAAGTTCAGTAGAGAGAGCAGAGCTTGAGTGGACCGCTAGCGAGGCTGCAAAACTACAAAATCCATCAGCATCCCGAATCATCTAACCTGCACCTCCAGCTTGATTTTCAGACCTCCAAGAACTATCCACATTCACTTTAAGGCAACCTGAAGGTGGTCTAATCTAGTGGCAAAGCCGGCTATCCAAGAATACACTATTCCCCTTAGATAAATCAATACTAAGCAAATCATTATACTCAATAAGAGCCAGCCTGATAATTTCAATAAAAACAGGTTTTTTTTCCTTCAAAGAAAAATAAATTACGGACTTTCCATAAAAACCAACATAGCGTTAAAATCATAGAAGAAATATGCTTTAATTCGAAAATCCAGTTTCCAGAAGCCCAGCTATCTCTAAATTGAAATTGAATTCCAAAGTTTGTAATCAGAAAATTCCAGATGAAGTCGGTCGAAGAGCACTGAAAAAGGAAATGTTGAGCATCATCAATCTCATGCGAACAAAAACAACAGGGTCTGGCTCCATTAAGTCCAATGTTAGCAAGGAAAGCATCAGTTGGTAACCTATGGAGAAGCAGCTTCCAACCAAAGAACTTGGTTCTTGGGGTAACATGCAAGCTCCGGAGATATTTCCAACCAACCCAAGGCTCATTGAGGCTCAAATGGTGTCTTAGGAGATAGAGATAAGCTGACTTATTCACCAAAGAACCATGAGAAGCCTCTCGCCAGACCCATTGATCATCATGGCGGTACGTAGGTAACTTGAGATTCAGGAATGTGTTCACTAGATTAGCACCACCCAAAGAGTAAATTAAGCTTTCATTCCAACTACGACCCTGCAAAAGATCAGCAACAGTGGGATCCAAAATATTAGAGGTGGATATAATATAAGTGGGTTTACGAGCAATAGGTAGGTCGAGACACCAATTGTGCAAAACAAAACTAGTATCTCGGCCATTACCAATGCTACGAGTAAAACCAGCTTCCATAGTATCCAAGTCACGCAAGAGACCCTTCCAGGCCCAGCTCATTTTAAGCTTCCAATTTAAGTTCCAAGGGATCGGAAGGACATATTTAGAAATAACAATTCTAGTCCAAATGGAGTCCTTGCAATTGAGTAAATTAAGCAATCACTTACATTGAGTAGCAGGCCGAAGGATAGAAAAATCCTTAATACCAAGTCCGCCAGAGGACTTAGGTTGGATTACCTAGTGCCAACCAACAAGATGAAGCTTCATAGAGGATGAAGTACCAGACCAAGGAAAGTGCCGAACAACTTGATTGAGTTTATCAGTGAGAGATTTGGGCAACCAAGAGGCAATTAATGATTAAATGGGCGAAGCAATGATAGTAGAATTAATAAGGGTAGCACGACCCGCTTGGCAAAGGAGTGTGCCTTTCCAGGTGCTTAAGTGAGCTTGAAGAGCATTCAAGCCATGTTGAAAGGTAGCATTGTAAGATGGCTTAGGGGAAATATAAGCACCAAGATATTTGAAAAGGAATTTTCCTTCCTGCATATGAAAGTAGCAGAGGATATATCTTTTAATAGGTTTGGGACATTGATCAGGAAAAAGGATATTAGACTTAGCAAGATTGATGTTAAGGCCAGAAATTTGAAAGAAGTCAGCAAGGCAAATTTTAATGTATTTGCAGGTCTTAGGATTGGCCCAAAAAGTCAAAATTAAGTCATCAGCATACATCATATGGGAAACATTCTCACCGCCCCTAACTTTAAAGGGAGTAATCAGCTTGTTGTCCACCTTGTCTTTGAGGAGAATGCTAAGAATATTAGTGACAATGACAAAAAAAATAGGGTGAGAGAGGATCCCCTTGCCGGATCCCCCGCTTACTAGCAAAATACGGAGATTGGAAACCATTAGTGACACAGAAAAATTTAGGAGAAAAAATACATGCAGTGATCCACTCCAAGTCACCTTATCAAAAGCTTTTTCTAGGTCCAGTTTGAGTAGGATGAGAGGATACTTGCCCTTATAGGTAGTCATGGAATGAGTGATTTTCTGTAAGGTAAGAATACTATCATGAATGTTTCTACCCACAACAAAAGCAGATTGCTCACGATTAATAACCATAGGAAGAATATGTTTGAAACGATTCGCTAACACTTTGGCAAGGATTCTATAAGAAACGTTACATAAAGAAATAGGGCGAAAATCCTTAACAGCTTTGGGATTGTGGGATTTGGGGATGAAAGTGATATGAATGCATCCCCAGGAGTTCGAAATATGATTTGAAGTGTGAAAATTATTCAAGAAAGACATGTAATCAGACTCAATTAAAAGCCAAAAGTGTTTATAGAATTCGCTAGTGAAACCATCAAGGTCAAGGCTCTTACCTCTAGGCAAGGATTGGATCACAATGCTAACCTTCGAAGGTTGAAAAGGGGTAATAAGAGCACAGCTAACCTCATGACTGATAGGAATACAGTATTTAGAAATGGCCGCAATTATGGATGATTCTAGGAGTAGCAGGAGAAGACAAGTTTAAATCATTCCAAAGCTGAAAGTAATTGTCTTTAAAGGCATTGGATATACCCTAATCATCAGAAATAGAGAGGTCAGAATCAATTTGAATACAAAGGATGCGGTTACTTCTAGCATGCATAGATACAAGACGGTGAAAAAATTTAGTATTGTCATCTCCTTCCTTAATCCATTTGAACTGAGCAAGGGTCCACCATTTGAGATTAAGCTGTCTACTTGAAGCATTGGCTTTATTGACCAAGGATTTCAACATAATATCTTCAGAAGTAGTAAAGGATCTGGATGCCTCAACTATTTGTAAAGAGTGAATTTGCTCCCAAGTACTGTTCAGGGACTTGGAGAGGCATCCAACTTGAGATTTATGCCAACGGGAAAGATCATGATTGAGAATAGAGAACCTTTTCTTAAAATCATAATCACGATTATGTTGAAAATCAGGGAGGGTGGGACTAGCAGGAATTGACAATAGAATTAGCATCCTTGTAATCCATCCAGTATGATTGAAATCAAAAAATTTTATGGGGTCGGGGAATAGAAGACTTTATGGAAACAACAAGGAGAGAGTGATTAGAAGTGCCCCTAGGAAGGTGGTTGACCACAGTGTTATTAAACATATTAGACCATTCAGGAGTAGCAAAAGTTCGATCAATCCTGGAAAGGATTTTACCAAACTATTTTCTATTATTACACCAAGTATAAGCAAGGACCAGTAAAGCCTAAATCTATCAAACCAATGGAGCTGATGAAATTGCGCAAGCATTGAGTGGACAGATTATAAGTAAAGTTACTACCATCCCACTTGTCTTCCGGGTTGAGGATTTCATTAAAGTCTCTACAAATAAGCCAAGGAATATCAGATAAATGAGTATCAGATAAAGCATTCCAAAGTTTATTACAAGTACTACAATTAGTACTAGCATAGATAACAACAAGTAACCAAAGTTTAATTTTAGGCACGACAATAATTACATGAATAGCTTGGGAAGATAAGGAGATTACCTTGACTTCGAGAGCAGAATCAAACCAAGAAATAGAAATACCACCTAAGGCGCCTTTAGAAGGGACAGAGATAGTTTTCCATCTTTTTCCTAGCTCCTTGTTAAATTTGCAGATACTTTCATCATCCAGGTGCATTTCCTAGAGAGCAATAATAGAGGGCTTATAAGAGTGCATTAAATAACGAAGATGGTTTCGGACTGGTTTACGACCAGCCCCTCTACAATTCCATGAAAGTAAATTTATAAGGAAGATTCTAATGAGGCGAGGGCTTTTTTCCCGCTACACAGGCCCTAAGTGGAGCGACCACGCTTGGAAATGGCACCAGCCCATGCCATAAGCTTTGAGGTTCAAGGAGAAATTTGAGAGAGTTTAAGATGCATATCCTTGGCTTCATAGGGAAACAAAGCAGAGTTAGGAGAGGATCAGCAAGTTGGTCTTCAACGATGCTAAAGATGGGATTGAGATGATCCTACAAGGCAATCAAGGTGGAATTAGAGGAAGAAGGAAAATGAGAGGAGGCGGAGTGGAGAGGATTCGAGAGATTGGCGCCCTGTTGACTGATGTGTGGACCCTTATCCCTGTTTGGATCTGGAGCTTTAACTTGGTGCAAACTCGAAGCAGTACTTTGATCCAAATCCAAGAAACCACAAAGTGAGTCCTGCCAAGCAAGTACAAAGTCTGGATTAGAATAAGAGGTCAAATCGGTAGAGAAAGGCTCAACCTGCATTAAATGGTCTGAAGCAAAGGAGTGCTCTGCCCGAGGGTAAGAAACGCCATCGACTCTGTTGGGGATGGACTTTGGAGACCATTGGGTAAAACTCAGCGAGGCCGAATCCGCGGAGACACGTGGAGTAGCCTTGGCAAGTCCCGCAGCAACGGGCCTAAGCTTGGGCGGAGCAGGAGGCGTAATGTACTCTTCTGAAGAGTTTGAAGTAGCATTTGGTGGTTCTTGTAGAGTATTGTCCCGTTGAAGTTCTTGGGCTGAGTTAGATGGGCCCAGTTTTGATGGCCCACCTGAGCTAGGCCGCCTGTGCGTGGCAAAACGAGGAGAAGAATCAGCCTAAGGCGGGACCGCCTGAGGTGAAGGGACATTCTCCGATGAAGGTGAATTCTTTGATGGGGCTTCTAGGTTGGGAGGCTTTGAGCGAGGGGTTCGCCCTCCTCTTCTTCGTTGAACTTGAATCCTAACACTCGGCAAACTGCCCATAAAAACCTCAGAGGCAATCGTGGAGTAGACATTATCCTCTGGCTTCGATTTATCCCCAGGAGAGGATATTGACGATTATGATAGCTTACTCGGGCATTGAGCAAGCGAATGGCCCAAATGGCCACATCTTGCACACAAAGTAGGTAGATTTTCATAAGAGCATATTTGGAAAAAACGAAACTCCGGCGGCCCAACCCAACTCCCTCTTGGAGCGGCCGTTCAAGATCGATCTCGACACAAACTCTAACATACTTACCACGCTCCAAGTTGACTGCCCTATTGTCAACTCGGAGCGGCTTACTAATCCTGGCAGCTGTGGAGGCAATGGATTCAACATTCCAAAACTCAAAAGAGAGGCCTGGCAAACGTACCCACACTGGTGCAGTCTTGATCGACTCTTGGAGAGCTTGGAAATTTGCCTCCAGGCTCCAGCGGATGAGGTTGAGGATTCCTCCTAGAACAGATCAGGGCCCGCTGGTTAGGATCTCCATCGCCATCTCCTCTGTTTGAAATTTAAAGAGGTAAAAGTTGTTTTCTATATCAATTATGTCCGGTTGATATGGCCGAATTTTGGCAATTGCTGCACGCAGTGTATGGATCAGAGGATGCCTAGTTAAAAACTTTCCAATAAGACTGGTTTTCCAGGGGGCTCTCCAGCTTTCTAGTATGTCTTCGTCAAAGATGACGGCATCATTAGTATATTTGTTTGAAATAGCTTCAAGAATATTTTCAGAGATGATTGTAGAAACCGATGGAATACCGATATTCTTCGTAAATAACCCTGCCCAAGAGCTACCTGGCGCTTGCAATTGGGTAGTGGAGGGGCTTTGTAAGCTATGGAAGGCAGAAGAGTTCTTCCGTTGAAGGGAGGTGCCGCATCACCTCCTCTGGCTCTAGGAGCTGAGGGATCTAGAGCGACCCACAAGCAATCGAAGGATGGAGCACGCGTCGAATCTAGCGGGTCTGGGTTTTGAGGCCGGTCTGGGTTTTGAGGAGGCACACGATTTGAGTGCATTGTGCTATTTTTTGTATTGTGGGGTGCGTTTTCTCATAAAGCCTCCTTTCCGAGCTATCTTCGGAAAGTTTCTTTATAGTCGTTTGCTGTGGCACAAATCTTAAGATGAAATATATGTAACATAGCATAATTAGATTTGTACTCTATTGTATTAAACTTCTACTATATTAAAATATATGTAAAAAATTTATAAAAAAATATGCATAAATAATAGATAACTTTTACAATATTTTATTTCTTTAGTACTAAGCAAGTTAACTAAATTTCCACTATAGAAGCTAGTTAGGGTTTTATTTCTTTAATACTAAGGTTGTTAACAACATTTTCCCTATATAATATTAAATTTCTACGAGATTACAATATATGTAAAAAATAATAAAAAATACATACAAATAAAAAATAATTTATATAATATTTTATTTCCTTAGTTCTAAGCTAGTTACTTACCAGACTTAGGTCTAAAATAAATTTCAACTAAATTTCCACTCTATAGTATTAAATTTCTATAATATTATAATATATATAAAAAATTCATAAAAAATACACACAAATAAAAAATATGCATAAATAAAATACCATTTATATAATATTTTATTTCTTAGTACTGATTTAGTTACTACAGTTAACTTAGATTTTAAAAAATATTTATACAAATATCTATCTTGTATTATTGAATTTTTATGATATTAAAAAATATTCTTGAGATCTGTGCCATAGCAAACCGCGATAAAGAAGCTTTCCAAAGATGGCTAAAAAAGGAGGCTTTCCGAGAAGACGCGCGCCCCATGTATGGTGAGCCTTGGAGAAGGCTTTTATGAGATAAAAGTATCTAAGGGCTGAGTAAAGCCTTCAGAAACATCTGTCCATAAATCTTGTCAGCCCATTTATGAATATCTAGACTTGGCAAAATTTGACCCAACCTGCTAATCCGACTCGACTCGACACAAAGATAGGTGGGGTGGGTCAGCTATAATTATGTTCAGGTTATAAACAAGTCAACCCATTTATGACCTAAAAATAATCAGGTCGTGTCGGGTTATAAACGAGTTGACCCGCTTAACATGATTAGATTATATATTTATATATATATAATTTAAATATAGGTTTACTCAACTCACAATATGAGCCCATAAGACCAAATCTTTTCTAACAATCTTTTAACCTAAATTTTGGCCCACACCACAAGACTAAATTTTTATAAATTATAATAAAATTTTAATTAATTATTTATTTATTTATAAAATATAAATAATAATTTTATAATCGGTGTCGAGTCAAATAAATTGAGTTAATAAATGACTCATTTAATAAATATGTTATTCAGTTCGTGTCGAGATGACCTAATTGTATTTAGGACATATTCGGGTTAGTTTATTCAAATCAAGAATCACATGTAATAGTTTAATAATGAGGTTTATTTATAACTCGCTGACCTGAATTGCTAGGTCAAAATAATATTAAATATCACAGGATAAAAAAATTAAGAGGAAAATAGTTTAATAATGAGGTTATAATCTATAAGGAATAAAGAATGAATTTAACCGATAATTTTCTCAATTACACGCTTGGGCGTGGATTTTGATGCCCTCGAACCCGAACCAGAGCCTTCCGACCCGGTAGGGTTTGAAAAAAAGAGTTCGCCTAGTCGATCCCGCACTACATCGGGCGAAAGAATTGCCGCCGCAGCGTCCCCCAGCGCCGCCTGCCACCGCGCGTGGAACGTCCGGTAAGCCGGCAATATCATGTCCCTCACCGTCGCTCTCACTTCCTCCCTCATCGCGTCATCCTCGACCACCCACCCAGCCTGCGCCGCGCATGCCGCATCTAGCGCTGCGCCGAAGGCCCGCATCTGCTCCATCGCCTCCTTCGCCGTCACCTTTCCAGCTGGTACCGCGGCCGCCACTCGGGCCCACGCCGCTCGCTCGTACCGTTCCGCATACTGCCTTGCTTTTGCCGCGTGTTGTGCCAGCCACTCCCCCACCATCACGCCCAGCTCGCAGGACCGGACCTTGTTCAGTATGTACTGGAGGTTGTTCGCCAGGAAGAGATAAGAGAGGCCGGCGTCTCGGTACGCTTCCGCTTTCGCCTGGAGCTTCAAGATCAACTTTAGGATCAGCCACGCGATCCGCTTTCCAACCTCTGAAGGGAATGTGGCGGGTAAAGCGGAAGTGGGGATCGAGTTCGAGGGGGCCTGAAGTGGGAAATCGGCGAAGATCTCCTCAAGGGTGGCTTCGTAGGCGGCCAGGAGCGTGATGTAGTTCATCGCGTAGCGGGTCATCGGGTGGACCGCGCCGCCGGGTACCGGCGCGCGCGAGGATTCTTTCAGCATCGCCGATTCGAACTCGGAGAGGGCCGCGCGCGCGGCATCCGCGAGCTTGGCCAGGGAAACAAGCGCCTGCGAACGCACCGAGGCTGTCGACTCGAAGGAGAATACCAACTCGATCTCCGGCAAAATCTCCGCGAGAGTGTCGTACATGTCCAAGAGCCGGAACAGCTTCTCCGGTGCACGCTTTGACCGGGCCACGGCCTCCGGGAACGCGAGGAATTGGACAGCTGCCTCCGCCGCAACGTTGGCGAATACAACCTCGCGCACAGCGTCGGAGCCGGGAAAGACGTGATCTACGAGGACGCGCTCGCCGTGGAACAAAGTCCGGACGGCAACCCTGGCGGCCCCGATCCAAGATTGGGCTTTGAGGTCGAGCACGGCCCAATCTTTCTTCTGGGCCTGAGCATGGCGGTCGAAGCCGAGTCGGAAGAGGCCCTCGTCCACAATGGACTTGCGGAGGGTGCGGTAGATGCGCAGGCACTCCTTGCCGTAGCCGGCGAAGATCATGGCGTCAGCGATGGCGCGGAGGTCGGTCGTAGCGACAGCGGCGGCGCGCTCGAGCTCGCCTATAGACGCGCCGGCGGAGAGCGCGTCCGCCTCCGGGGAGGAGGGCACCTCCCAGGGATCGAAATCGGACTCCTCGGAGACGCTGGAGCGGGCTGAGCGCAGGGAGACGGACTCGGGGTCGAGAAGGTCGCGATTTGCAGCGAGGATTTGGTAAAACTCCTTCTCGAGACGGCGGATGGCCGCCTTCATAAGGGTCTGAGCGCGGGCGAGGCAGGGGTGGGAGAGGCGAGATGGGTCGCCTTCGGAGGAGGCGAAGGTGAGCATGGCGCGCTGCAGATGTCCGACTTGGGCGAGGTATCGGCGAGCCTCGATGCGATCCTCGTAGAAAAGGGAAGTAACCCTGGCATAGTCGGATGAGTCCGGATCCCATCTGACGATGATCGATTCCGCTCTCGCCACCTGCTCCTCCAATTTCGACACTTGTTCTCCCGAGTAAGACGAAGAAGCTTCGCCGGACGCGGAGGACGGCCGGTGGCTGTGGTGGTGGCTACGAGAGTTATCAGGTGAGAAGAATGATCGCAAGCCTTTCCTCGTCATCTTCTCTAATGCCAACCGATGGTGCTTGTACTGCCTCCACGGAATGGCATTCCCAATTTATTGGGGAGGGGGAGGTGGACCAGGTGAGGCGGCGGAGTAATTGTCGAGACTTGGGGATGACGTCTACTGATACGTCATCAGGGCATCGTGACGCAGAGTGCGATGTAAATAGTGAGCGACTGGTCAAAATTGTGACTTCATTCACCAACTTTAGTCAAGAGAGTACGAGGGTCTGCTGCTCCGCTGGCAACTGATGACGCACACAACATACATGGGAAATAATATCATAATAGCGATCCACACACCAAACTCTTTCGTGGAAGGTAGTTAATACAGTTGGACTGGGTCGTTAACGAGTGAGTAACCTTGCGAAGGAAGAAACGTGGCCAAGTATGTGATTAAAACAGTATCCGAGGGGAAAATTTTTCGTAGGCGGACGCCGTCTAGACATCTTAATCAGTTTTAAAATAATATTAATGTTTGATAAAGACCCTCCTCAAACGGAGCCTTAGTTGGCGACGTCGCCAAATTTTCGCGATAACTTGTGTTTCATTTAGTGGTCAATTAAAATCTGCCTGCCCTTATCAAAATTATAATACTCTATAATAAATCTAAAAGTCAATGTAATACGTAGCTTTGCGTACAAGAAGCATAACTTTCTGTGTTTTTTCAATTGTCTGCTTGAGCATCATGTGAACACGACGTTGGGATCCGATAAGTAATGTTGGTGCACTATTTTTTTTTATTTTAATTGTTTTCTTCTCTTTTTTTGGGCAAGTTGGTAGTATTCGTAATATCAATAATATTTTCATTTCGCCAAGAATACTTGTAGGAGAAGACATGGAATCGGTAAACACAATAATATCACCAAATCTCCATGTGGCTAATTGATATAATTATAATTAATTTAAGTAAAATATGAGTATATTTTGAGTATATAATAAAATTAAATAAAAATGGTAAATAATACTTATGAATATACTTTTATGCTTCAACTCTTTAACACTTTTTTAATAATCAAATTTCGTTTTGGTTGAAAAGTGATAAAAAAATTACTTACACTAAGAATTCCTATATATAATAATACTCTGATGTAATTCTTAAAATATAAAAAATGATTGTATTAGAAATAATATATATTTGAAACGTTAAAAACGTTATGTGTGCTAGTTGCAAAGCGGCCAAAGGATTTAATCTTCATACAAGTCAGCATATATGCTATAAAAGTCAAATTCAAATTGGTTGAAAATACAAATCTTATGCAAGCAGGACCAGGTCCTGGAGAAATTTTCTCCCTTCCTGAATCCTCTGGTCAATTGATAGAACAGTTAGCTCGTTTGCAGATTTCCATCCTTCAGGTGATATCCAGGCATGAATTTCGTGGAAATTTTACCTGCGCTAAATTATGAACAATCAATCATATTCCTTCCATGTCTGATTCATGCAATAGGGAAAAAAAAATAACATAGAGCATAATTAAATGGCTCAAAATTTCAACAATTCCTGGATCAAACAAATCAAAGGACTTTCGGATCAAATGCTGATGCGTATTCCTAAATCCTAACCATTTGCATCAAATAATATAAATAAAATATTGAACAAGAAATGTTCTTCTTGCTGTTCCAGAGTGGTTTCCCTAAAACAATGAGCCAGAGCTGAAACCTTCAGACCACAACGATAAACATAACAACATTTTGCACGGCTCTTGGGAGATCTTGCATCAGAAACAACATGATAATTGTTGCCTGTTTGAACTTCCAAATCACAAGTCGTATAATTCTCGTCATAAGCTATCAATTTCTCATATTAACCCAGATAAATTCATACTCTGACGCAGTGTAATTGAATTAACAATCCTGTTTCCCACGGAAGAATTAGATGCCGTCTACACGTACGTCAGAAGGCTTGGGCTAGAAGTTATCAGTTGCCATCGGAACATCATACTCGGCTCCATTTAAAATAACAGTTGACTATTAGAGCAGAATTTTGACCAAATTCACCACTTCACATACCTCTCTGATGACGTCTCATGGCTAGCCTCGCCGCCTATAAGTACCGCGGACATTTGACTGTGCAGCCAAGGCTTGCCTTGGCTGAAAAGTGTTTGGAGGCTCCGCTCCCCGCCTCCACTCTCCTCTCTGCTCGCTGCTTGTTAGTGTTTGAGAAGATGACGAGGAAAGGCTTGCGATCCCTCTTCTCTCACAAGGCCTCACACGGCCACCGCCGCCGCCAACGCCCGTCCTCCGCAGGTTCTTCTGATACTTCTTCCTCGGGAGAACAAGTGACAAAATTGGAGGAGCAGGTGGCGATAGCGGAATCAATTATCGTCAAATGGGACTCGGACTCCTCCGACTATGCCAAAGTTACTTCCCTTTTCTATGAGGACCGCATCGAGGCCCGTCGCTTCCTCGCCCAAGTCGGAGACCTGCAGCGCGCCATGCTCGCCTTCGCCTCCTCCGTCGCCGACCCTTCCCACGTCTCCCACACCTGCCTCGTCCGCGCGCAGACCCTCATGCAGGCGGCCATGCGTCGTCTCGAGAAGGAGTTTTACCAAATCCTCGCTGCGAACCGTGACCTCCTCGACCCTGAGTCTGTCTCCCTCCGCTCAGCCCGCTCCAGCGTCTCCGAGGAGCCCGACTTCGACCCCTGGGAGGAGCCCGGCTCCCCTGGGGCGGACGCGCTCTCCGCTGGCGCGGCCATCGGCGAGCTCGAGCGCACCGCCGCTGTCGCTACGACCGACCTCCGCGCCATTGCTGACGCCATGATCTTCGCCGGCTACGGCAAGGAGTGCGTGAGCATCTACCGCACACTCCGCAAGTCCATTGTGGACGAGGGCCTCTTCCGCCTCGGCTTCGACCGCCTCGCCTCGGCCCGGGTCAAGAAGAAAGATTGGGCCGTGCTCGACCTTAGGACCCGATCTTGGATCGGGGCCGCTAGGGTTGCCGTCAGGACTTTGTTCCACGGCGAGCGCGTCCTCGTAGATCACGTCTTCACCGGCTCCGACAATGTGCGCGAGGTCGTATTCGCCAACGTTGCGGCCGAGGCCGCCGTCCAATTCCTCGCGTTCCCGGAGGCCGTGTCCCGATCAAAGCGCACCCCGGAGAAGCTGTTCCGGATCTTGGACATGTACGGCACTCTCGCGGAGATTTCACCGGAGATCGAGCTGGTCTTCTCGTTCGACTCTACCGCCTCGGTCCGCTCGCAGGCGCTTGCTTCCTTGGCCAAGCTCGCGGATGCCGCGCGCGCTGCTCTCGGCGAGTTCGAATTGATGATACTAAAAGAATCCTCGCGCGCGCCGATTCCCGGCGGCGGGGTCCATCCGATGAGCCGCAACGCGATAAGCTACATCGCGCTCCTGGCCGACCACGAGCCCGCCCTTGAGGAGATCTACGCCGATTTCCCACTTCAGATGCCCTCGATCCCCAATTCCGCTTTACCCGCCATATTCACTTCGGAGGTTGGAAAGCGGATCGCGTGGCTGGTCCTGACGTTGATCTTGAAGCTCCAGAAGAAGGCGGAGGCATACCACGACGCGGCCCTCTCTTACCTCTTCCTGGCGAACAACCTCCAGCACATAGTGAACGAGGCCCAGTCTTGCGGGCTGGGGGGAATGGTTGGGGAGGAGTGGGTGGCGCAGCACGCTGCAAAGGCGAGGCAGTACGCGGCAGGATACGAGCGGGCGGCGTGGGCCCGAGTAGCGGCGGTGGTACCGGCGGGGGAATTGACGGCGGAGGAGGCGATGGAGCGGGCGCGGGCCTTTGGTGCGGCACTGGAGGAGGCGTGCGCGGCGCAGGCCAGATGGGTGGTGGAGGATGACGGGATGAGGGAGGAAGTGAGGGCAACGGTGAGGGACATGGTGGTTCCGGCTTACCGGGTGTTCTACACGCGGTGGCGCTCGGCGCTCGGCGATGCGACCGCCAGGGCGAGCTACTCGCCCGACGAAGTTCGGGAGCGGCTGGGGGAACTTTTTTCTCAATTTTCGGGTTCTGATGGGTCCGATCGGGGTCTAGGGTCTCAAAATTAAAACCGCAGCAGCATATGCAAATTGTGTAGTTTATATGCAAATTGTTTGGTTTGAGTTAAATGTTTTGTTTATACAGAAGTAATACAATCGGTTCTTTTTTCTTTATTTTCGTCCTTATTCTTTAAAATTGCTGTGCATGCGTGCATTTGTATACATAAATACACCTTTTTGCGAACATCCACATTGACACACTCGTCTAATTCAATCTATTGGCAATTTGAAAATTGTAATATAAAGTTGAAAGAATGCTGATCCAAAGTGTATTTCTTGTTCACGAGCACAGTTGAAAAGTGAAACATAAAGTTGAACACTTTGGATCAACATTTTTTCATCCTTCACAACCCCATTTTGTGTGACCACTATGGTGCTTTCCAGAATTCTTTATTGTCAGTCCACAAATTGAAGTCCAGCATGAGATGTCAGTGAGAAAGAAGAAGCAGCTTTACCAAGAATATTGCTGAATAAATGGCGAAAAAGTTACATCAATGAATTCTAAACTACTGCACAAGAAGATCAAATAATTTGAAATGGCTGAACGTCTCACGAATCTTAGGCCAAGACAAATTTAATGAGTATCTGTTAAAAGTAATGCACTGGTCCAACCGGATTAAATCACGAATCTATGAAACCCCATGAAACCTGCAGAAAGTTAGGAAAAGATAAGATCAGGCCACATAACAGAGTTACATCAATAACTGACAAGTTCAGAACAACTACTAGATGATAATTAGAAAGTAAAAGGAAGAACGGAAAAGATGATAACAGCTCAGTTTCATGACGAGTCCCAGCCAGTGAGACGAATATTGCTGCAGATCAAGTAAAAACATGGAAATCTTTTTATATATTGGAAAGGTTTGCTGGTGTTACAGAGCCTAGGGGTTTTGTGATTCAATTTTACTGTCATATAGACCAAACTGCCTTGAAATCTATAAGAGTTGTTCCACAAATGTCTCAAAAAGGACTAATTGACATGATGAGTTGCAATGGTGCGACGGAGGAATCAAATCAGGTTACATCATTCATTATCAAGTTTCATTCAGGAGAAGGAAGCAAAAAGAACTTTGTCTACATAGTTCAGCTTCCCGAATGAATATAGATGAAGGTGTTCATATGCACTTGCAAGAAATTTGCATGCCTAGCAAAATTTCACTTTCAAAATCAAAGCAACGCAAAAGAAACTAGATTGCAAGTAAATTGCCAAAAGATCATTGGAGTATAAGAACTGCAACATATGAACTAACAGACTATAATACATAGCTGATCTACATATATTCTGACGTCTGCTTTGACAGCAAAAAGTTGGAATAAAACTTCTGTTCATCGGGTTACCTTTGTTCTGGTCACATATTTCTTTCCTTGTCTAATAAAGAACTTCTATAATCAACAGACCCGTATAATGTGCACAGATCTGTCCCGTACAGCATATTCACAAGGACAAGTTAGAGAAGAGTGTTTATCGAGGGATATCAACCTGAAAGGTAAAATCAATGACCAGAGAGATGCAGTACTAAACTGCTAGACGGTTTGAGGTGGAACTTGAACCAGTAGCAGCATATAGAAGTCCAAAAGAGTCAATTAGGAAATGTTTTTCCAAAGCCAGTTGAACTATTTAACCTTCTATCTTCAATCATGGCCGTTATCACATATAAGTTTCTGAAGAAATAGAGTCTAGACTTTAGACTATGTTCAATAAATAAAAGTGATAAAACAGTTCAGTACTTATTGCATGGCAGAACCTACAGCGTTATGCTTGTTAATCGTGCTAGAAAAGAACACATTTTCCTTTTTCTTGTCCCCAGTTCCATGCTACCATTGATTGCTTTCAATCTCATAAATCTTAAAACGACAGATAAATTATCCTCACTGAACTGTTATCTGATGAGTCATAGACAATGAATATAAACATTTCATTGTTCAACTCTTCGTTAGATAGCTTCAACTTTTACTTTTACATCACAGAAGCAGCTCCGCTAGCTTAATACGATACTGTTCATGCCAACTAATAGTATAATTATTTAATTATATCTTTAAATCTACGGAGAAATCTGTGTCAAAGACAAGTATCTTAAGGCATTCACCTTTCATTAGTCCTATGCTTGCGAGTTCTTATTTGTCAAACAAGAATTGATGATGCCAGAAGTGCTTTTAAATAAAAAGATATACCTCATGATAGGATAACCAAACCGAGGTAAATGGATCCACAAAGAAATGTAAATGATATCATTCCCCTGCAAGAAAAATCAATAAATATTATCCTAAAAGACCAATAAATAAAGAAATAAAAGTTTAGAAAAATAAGTATTTTATGATTTTTTTGTCATTTGATGACGAATCCTACCAAATAACCCCCCAAGAAACACCATTACAAGGGCAAGGACAAATTTCAGCAAATTTCTCAGCATCACTTGAGTGGACTCTTCGAGATATTAAATCATCATAGATATCTGCGATGGAGCATACTTCAGGTGGTGACTAGATAATTCTACACAATCATTATAGTTATGGATAAAAACACTATTTCTAAGAAAATGATGAGTTCAGTCAATCTTACCATAGACAGAAAATAAGCTGTTCATGACACCTGCAATTGCACAGAATCATGAGCAGATACATTCTAGATGGTTCTAGTAATAAGCACTTATCCTGAACAGGAAAAAAAAATGAAGTACACTTACCTATAAAAAGAATAACGTAGCGAAGGATATGGACCTTTGTAGTTTCTTGCAGAAACCAAACAATGGCAATAAATATGATAAAACCTAGACAATTAAAGAACTTTTAGTAACTTACATTAAGATACTCTTTTCAATCAAGACTATTTGGTAAGATGATTAAGAAGACAAACCTATACAGAGACCTCGAAGCAACCACTGCAGGGTGTACAAATACAAAACACCACGTAAGAATGCTAAACCAGTTTTGATGAAGAAAAATATATTGATTACCATTCAATCAAATACTTCAAATAAAAATCACAAATGATTCAAAAGCAAGTACTACTTAAAATTAACACATCAGATGACATAAAATTCTTACATTTTTGGCAACAAATAATACAACAACCAATGCAAGCAGAAAGCAACCAGCTGCAATTCTCGTTGTAAGAAGATTGGTAGATGCAAGAATGAAGACCATTCCCCAAAATGATGAACCAAGATCTGCCGAGAAAAGACAATGTTTGATGACAAACCTCACAAACAAACTACGGTACTGATTACTGAAGAATGCATCCACATGATTATTAGACTTAATCATAGTTTTAAATGATTGAGTCACAGTTAGCAGGTTAAAGGAAGAAAAGACTCTTTACATCCAGCGGGTAAAATGATCCAATAGATGCCACCACGAGTTTGTGTGACCCCACCTTCATCAGCATGCACTTGTATGCCCTCTACCTACAGAAATTCATTGATAATATATTTTGATCACCAATCTAGAAGTTCAAAGTTGGGTATTCTTTGAAGGAAAGTTAGTAAATCCAAGTTGAAACATGCACATGAACTAGAAGCAATGTGAGGTTTAGAAAGTTTCAAGCACTATTTTCCTTCTAAAAACTTCAAATTCAAACACATTGTCCTTCTAATCACACTTAACATAATAACATTTACAAGCTTTAAAAGAAGAGAGATCATAAGCTTCAGATAAAATATTTGTAATGCAACTAGTGGAAGAAATCAAACCAGATACATCGTCACAACTCATAATACTCATCCTTTTCCTCATTCTACTACGTTAGAGTTTATGTTAAGTGTATATGTTTTCCTAATATTCCCCTTTTTTTCTTTTAAACTTTGTATCAAAGCATCGCTGAAACAAAGAAACATTTGAAATCTCACTTTAGTCTAGAAGATCTTAGGAGATCTAAATACTTTTTGAGAATTTAAATTGCTTATAAAGGACAAAGTATATCCCTCACACAAAATAAGTACGCTCTAGTTTTATTGGAAGAAACTGGCTTTATAGGGTATAAACCAGTAGATATTCCTGTTCTTTCAGGTCAAAAATGTTATGCTAACATTGAATCAAAACATATTGATCCCACAAAGTATAAGCGATTGGTGAGCAAACTTATATATCTCATTGTGATAAAACTAGACATCTCCTATTGTGGACATTGTTACTTGGATTATGTCGTTAGGAGATTGCATTGCACATTCTTTAGTGTATAAAAGGGGCATCTAGAAAGGGATTATTATGTAATAAAAATAGGCATATTAAGGTAAAAGATTACAGTGATACAATTATGCAGGTAACATAGATAAAAAACGATTTATTTTTCGGATTCCTCACTTATGTGGGTGAAAATCTAGTTATATGGGAGAGTAAGAAATAAAATATAGTGGTATGGGAAGAAAAGTTTAATGATGAATTCCAACAAGTTGCTGAATTGAAGCTTGTATCGTATGTGAACAATCTAGAAAAAAAAAAGAGTTTGCATCTAAAATGAGCGTTCCTCACATCACCGCAGGTCAGCTTGCAGGCAAGAGCATGACTCATCTCATGTAGAAACACCGTGATGAGCTTAAAAGGCGTCAGAATCCCAGTCCTCCACAACTGCGAGAGGGATTGAAAGCAAAGGGACAATAGATCAGAAGACAGCCAAGGACAGGTCAAGTGCAAACTAGAGGCGAACATTCACGAAAACAATAAATGCAAAACCTAGGAAAGAAAAGATTTAATGGCAACGCAGTTTTAAACCTCGCGACCTTAGCCGCTAAAGTTAGTACTCTATTCGATTACCGACCTAAATCCTAAAAGGAGCCGCTTTAGGATGAACTCACCGCGAGGATGGCGAAGGTGAAGACTCCAATGGTGACAACGAAGGCGACTTGGTCGTGGTCGCAGCAGTTCTTGAGCTCCCAATTCGGCATCTCCCTCTCACTTTCTCCCCGCCTGCAGAGCTTCTCCCAGAAGGTATTTTGAGGGTTAATTGGAAGAAGCAACGAACCGATTGAAGACAACAGTGAGATGAACCCTCCGGATCTGAGGAGAAGGGAGACGAAGAACCAGGTGGGGGCGCGGAGAGCCTCCGAGAGAGAAAGAGAGAGACGGAAGAGGCTCTAATCCCGCGTTGAAAGCTTTGAGTTCTTTTCAAATGCACGATTTTTGCAAGGAGAGATGGGAAGGGATAAATTGCTGGTAACATTCGGTCAACGGACGAAGTCTTCGAGTTTGATCGTCATCTTGTTTACTAAACCACACGTTTTAACAACTGCTTCGAACAGAAATTAAAAGAAAAAAGAAAAAAAAAGGAAAAAAGTTCAAACAAAAAAAATAAAAATAGGCAGATAATACAATAAATTTTAAGGAAAAAATTATTTAGGTAACAAAAGTGTGTTTTTTTAAAAAAAAAATCCTAATACGAGCCCATTTTTGAACTGAGCTTGGGGTATTATTTATTAACAGTTTCATCCAAATACTGTCGATATTTATAGTTTTCCTTTTTTTCTTTATTATTTACATATAATGTTTAAATAAAATAATGTTATAATATTGAATAAAATTTATTTAACGCAAATAAAATACATTTATTTGTAAAATAAGCATGAATATTTTAATTAAAATTATTTGAATTTTAATAAATTAATATTTCTTAGAGATCTTTTTCTTCTTGTCAACCCGAATAACTAGATAATAGGCTTATAGATGTATATTCTCTCAAACCCAAACACATCCTAGTGTGAAATTTAAAATATTTTTAATATTTTATAAATTAAAATAAAGTTACTTTTTAAAATAAATATTTTAATAAAAAAGAGTTTAAACTTAAGCTTAATTATTTTAAAATACACCATATTATTTTCATAGTCAGCAAGTTAATGAAATAGAATGTGTGTGGTTCAAAATCATTATCTATTAACGCTGCAGTGATCATCATCATTATTGTCACACCCAGAATTAGAACTTAAATTTTTTCCTAAAATAAGCAGAGCCACGCAGGACTCCGAGAGAAAAACTATCTCACGCAGGGGACAAAATAGCACAGGGTGCGACCGGCAGACGTGACTACTCACGTCTCAACCTAACCCAACAAACAGCCAACACCGCATGCAAACGGTGGTGCATATGCGCAAACAGCGAACACCACGCAAGTTGTAGGAGAAGTGCTAGTCGCACGCATGCGACAAAACACCAATCACAGCACAACACAAACAAACACAAGCGACAGGATCACATACACCGAGAAGAGGGCAGAAGCCGCCTCGCTCGGATGAGCAGGGGAGAACACCGGAGAAGCGAGGGACCATGCGTGCCTAAACACAGGGTCAAACGCAAAACGCGCACACAGACACAAGCAAGAAAACAAGGTGTCACCGAAAAGCATAGCGACGCCGGAAAATAGAATAAACTGCAGAAAACTAAATAACAGAAATAAAGGAGCCGGAAGAGAATAATACCTCTCGGCAGAACTTGAACCCACTAGCTCCACCATTGCACAACAAACCTTTGGCAAACTAATTTGAACTCCTCGACGCCGAACCGCCTGCCACACACCACCGGTCGTCGCACGAAGTTCGCCAGGAATCGCGCCGATCACCAGAGTCCATCCGAGCAGTCGATATAGCTACACCGAGCCGAAGAGGGAAACGGGGTAGACTCATCGATGCCAAACCGCCCGCACCACACCATCGTCGTCGGAGTCCACCGTTGATCGCCGGAGCGGGGGGTAGACCTGCCAGTGCTCCGAACCCCAGAGCTTGTCGAGCTTCGTTGCACATAGTCCGTTGGAGGAGAGAGGAAGGAGGGTACGCAGAGGGAGGCGAACGCCCGCGCGTCCACCCCGCTCACCTAGAGCTGCGATCGCACGGTTGCCTGGAGTCGTGCCCTCACACGCGTTTGCTCTGTCTCCTCCACCCCGCTCACTTGGGGAGCCAAGTCACCAGCGTCCCACACTGGGAGACCGTCGGACTGCTCCCCGTCGAGCAGATGTTCCCCAAAGTCTAGCAGACGTCGTCCGCTCTTCTTCCGCACTTATGCCGGTTGCAACGGCAACATAGCGTCGCGATGCTGGCCGAAGTCACCGGTGTCCACGCCCACTGCGCCAAGTCTCCTCTCCCAGCGGAGTCGCATCCCATACTGAAGCTCCTCTCCCCGCTACCATGCCGCCTCCCAGCCCTCAGACAAAGCTTCGCTTTCCCCCTCTCCTCGCATCCACACGAGGCTTGGAAGCTGAGACTCCACCGCACGTCGCCGCCAGCCTGCGTATGCCACGCGGCCTTCACCCAGCCGACGTCGCTGCCTACTGCTGCTCGCCACGCGGCAGCGTATGCCTGCACACACCGACAGAGCTCTTCGACGAACGTGCGTTATGAGCCCTAGGTTGATTTGGGTCAATTTTGACTTGATCAATGCCCCTTGACCGGTCAAGATCGGCCGAAATCTTGGACCTAACAATTGTCATGACACTAACATTACCATCACCATATCACAAAGCTTAAAACTTGGCTCTAATATTATTTGTTATGATGTGGCTAATATAAAATATTTAAGTTCAAATTATATTTGTAAACTCATTAAATCTTTATATATTATAATATTATAATTTGAACTTAAATCTTGTGTCAATGTCCCTTGACCGGTCAAAATCGAGCCCAAATTTTGGGCCTAACAATTATCATGACACTAACATTGAACTTAAATCTTGTGTCAATGCCCCTGACCGGTCAAAATCGGGCCCAAATCTTGGGTCTAACAATTATCATCACACTAATATTACCATCATCATATCACAAAGCGTAAAACTTTGGCTCTAATATTATTTGTTATGATGTGGCTAATATAAAACATTTAAGTTCAAATTATATTTGTAAACTCATTAAACCTTTATATATTATAATATATTTTTTTTACTTTCTATTTGGGACTGGATAAAAAAAATTTATACACCAACATATGCAAAACAAGAGATTAAAACAAATTTACAATAATTAATACTAATTCAAGATTCCTAACTTCATATGTCCAAAATTTTGAAAGAGTCTGCGACCACTTTGAGCTTGTTTCTAAGTCTACTCCATCTCCTTTCATTTGCACCCACCACCAATGTGTAAAATCGTCCTAATTCCAAAAAGAAAAAAGAAATTATCATAAAAATATTGTTCTTATAAATATGAAGCATAATGCTAAAAGAAACTAGCTTTAGATAATCAAAAGAAGTTGAAGATTTTAATCATTCATGAAATTATTTTTTATTTAAAACTAAATTATGTTCTTGATTAAATTAAATATAAACGTATATAATCCATGAAAAAAAATAAAATGGTGAAAGTGAGAGTACCATTGCCAATGCCAATGGTTGCAAAAGAGGAGCGAGAAAAGCTCCGAGCTGCAAGATCATATTCAAAGGTCCAGTAGTTCTTCCCATCTATAGTTCGCTGCATCAAGTGATATAAAGAGAATCAAAATGAGGAAAAAAAGTTATTTTTTCCTTTTTATTTTTTAATTGTTTTTGCCTTCCAATAAAAAAGAAATGAATTACAATTATTTCTATTTTTTTTTCTTTTCTAAGATGCTGAGATATACCTCCTCCATGCCATAGATTGTTGCAATCTGATCTGGAGCAGCGTAAGTGTTCTTCACCAAGTCAAAAATCACCTGCCAAAATTTGTATATCAAAAAGAAAAGAAAAGAAGTTGGTGCGAATTGAAAATCATTAATTGATTAATTGCCTCCTTCATGGATCCCAGATCATGAACATCCTTCTTCTCGGTGGGAATGAAGCTGAGCCGCACATGCTGCAGCGCCGCAAACCTGTCTTTGAATGCTGAATCGTGGCCCAAATAGTCAAAGTCCTGCATCCCAAATTAATTTCTTCGCCGTGATTAATCATACTCCTGCAATTTTGGAGCTAAAATTAGTGAACATGATCCATACTCTCCAATCAGAAGGGTAGAAATACTGATATCCGTCTCTTTTATCCACGAACGCTCGATAATTCTCTGGCACTTCTGCACTCGTTCATCTTGAATTTCAGGTCGTGTATCCAGAAAACACAATGCTGTAAGAGTTACAGAAAGCAGTGGAAAGTCAACCTTCAGCGAATGCAGTTCCTCCCCCGCACAAGCTGCTGCTGGTCAAGGCTCCAAGTCCGGCTAAGATCTGCCTTCGCCTCAGACAATCTGCAAAGAGATCGATCGTAATTCATGAACCAAGAGAAGTAATTTGTGATCGGTTCCAAATGGAATAGTACCCTTCTCTCTCAGTGATGCATCGGCGGAGCAAGTAGCCTTGTTGACCTGCGAAGTAGCAGCAGAAGCACTGGAACGATTTCTGACACCGGAATTCACCACCAGAAGCTGCAGGAGTTGAAGGACCAGCAAGTTAATCGACCTCTCAAGAACAAGAAAAGAAAGCCTCGTGGCGGGGAACTGGTTGATAGATTACTTGGCTAGGAAGAGAAGAAGAGAGCCAGCTGGGCGCTGCCGCCATTTGCAGTGGCAAGTGAAGGCCTCCGAGAATTGAGGAGAAGAGAGGCGAGTGGAAGGAGAAGAGAGGCGCTCCGGCTTCTTTGGATGCTTCGCTCGGGCTTCCTTCGAGGGGATGCCTTCTGTGTGGTTTTTTGGCGGGTGATTGTGGCGGCGCCATGTCACCTCGTCCCTTATCCCTTCGTCCCTTTTGGTATTAATTTCTAATTATGTATTTGGAATTAATGCAATATTTATTTGGAATTAATTTCCACTTTATTGTTTATAAATACGACGATATTGATTTCATTGTTCAAATTGAGAATTACCTCCGCCCATGGCGCAGCCACCGTCTCCGTTGCAGCAGATGGACCTCCGTGATCTGAAGGTAGCATCCGTCCTCGGCGGCGTCGTCTTCCTCGTCTGAAGGTCAGAAGGTCATTCTCTACCTTCCCTCTCTTTTTTTCCTCTTAGATTCTTGTTCGTCTCGAAATTGCTTCCTGGCTGAAGTCATACCTAAACGCCGATCTCTGTTCGATCGGAAAAGAAACCCTAATTTTTATCTAAAGATTGCATTAAACTTCTCAACAATCTCGCCACTTTCGTGAGATTCCAAGCTACTTTGAAGATATAATTCTTGAGCACCAAAAAGAAGTTATCTGATTGACCAATGCATCCTCGCAAAGCGCCTGATTTAGGGTTCTACGAGTGATAGCCCCAAGTGATAAATGGATTGGAGTCTACCTGAAACAAGCTTGTGCGAGTGATTAGAGGAACTGAGAATCAAGCATATTTTAGGATCAATGAAGAGAATCAAGCATCTTTTTAGGGTTAAATGGAATTACTAGGTAATGGCCTTCCAACTCTTCGTTCCCCATCAGTGAAATCCCTGAACAAATTGTGGCTTAATTTCTCTTAACTAAGGGTGGCAAAAAGCCAAACATTCAAATTAAAAACAGTGTCAGTGTAGAAGTAATCTCCCTCAGATATGGAGGTGTGCGCAATAGAGAAATAGAAGAGAAAATATTGCAAAGAACCATCAATACAGGATTACATAGTTGTGTAATAATAAAATAAGATTTGACAGCCGTTGGGCCACCAGCTTGAATTTGCCAGAGGCGTGAATGGAGGTACCCCTCACTAGTTCCTCCTTTCAGAGGCTTGAATGTCACCATTGACATCCATGGAGATGACCCAAGTTAATGCTAGGAGGATCAGAGTCAGAAGCTCTGATGTAAGGCTATATTTCATGTTGTCTTTAGTGGGAAGGAGATCCATTGATAGTTAGTGGCTCCGTGTGGGGCTACTGCGCTGGTGCTTTTGCTGGCGAGTAGATTTCTGGAAAACTGGGGCGCGACTTCTGGTTTCGAAGCCAAGAAGCAGTTCTTTAGCTGGGAAGCAAGGGTGCTGCTTTCCGAACCCATGCTAGCACCCTTTCCCCGAAACCGTGTTTGCCCCCGCACATCTTCCCCTTCCGCGCCTCCAGTGCTCCCCTCCAACTCCGGCGCGCCTCCTTTTACTGCCTAGCAAGATCCTTGGCGAGTTCCAACAGTTCATTCCTCTCCCATCGGTAGCATGAGGGAGCTCTCGCGTCGACATCAAGCTCCCTTAAAAATTTTAATTATACTTAATGCCAAGTTTAGTAGTTTGTATGTGCATATATATTCAAGCAATATACCATTTACCTAAACACCTAAAGACCACAATAATTTACTCAAAACACCTTTCAAATTTTCCTATTAGCATCGTTTCAATCAACACTTTTCCAACCATAGAAAGGATAAAAAGTAGGAGCAACAGCATGTCGATTTTGTGCTTTGATAACTGGTGCAAGAGGAGAATATGGCAATAATGAGTGCAGTCAGATGAACACATTCCATTATGTCTGCCTCGCGATATTCAAATATAATGTGTAGTTTTCTTTGGACGATTTCTTTTATCTCAAAAAAGCCCTGCTTTGAAAAGACAGTATTTCCCAAACCACAAGAAACAACAACAGAGTCTTCTAGGGATGACATCATATATTAGTAGGAAAAAATTCAAGAAATAATTTGTGTGCAGCTAGTCTGAGTTTACAAATAGTGAACACAAAGATCATTACAGATTATACTAAATACAAGAGAAAAAAGTGATGATTCTTTGATCAATTACTGCTCTATCAATTCATGCATATGCAGAGGCTCCTTGACGGTTCTTGAATCATTACCTCATATTCCTAAGCATGTTTTCGCCAATCTCTATCTGATATCAATCTCTTCTTCTCTGTATGAAAACTAACAAAAAATATCTGGGTCAGATGATTGCATCATGTCATGTGTGGGTACCAGAGCTCTGCATCTACACCAAGCAAATTGATTATTGCGTATATAAATAAAAGTTTTATTGGATATCTGAAAGTTGATCGAATATAAATGATCTAGATTCACTTATGCCCATAAATGAATTATGTTGATGGCCTTGCTAGGTACTATATAAAGACATCATTCGTAAAACTTGTTTCCCAAATACATACATGTTCACTGCTTATGCAGATTGATATGAATAAAAATTCAACAATAAAGTTTGCTTATTTGGTTGATTTTGCTAGGCTGAATCTGAAAATGCTTGATCACCCGATCTCTTAATGGTTTAGTAATTACCTAGTCGAAACTATCATTTAAGTATTGATGATTTTACAGAATAATATCCCCCATTAATCCAGATCCAAAAAAGCAAATCCATTTAATTTCACTCTTTCATTTACTCATTATACGCTCGAACTAGCTACAATTTAACCTCGGCGTGCCAGTAATTCCATAGCGTTGAAGAATTCAAAGTCCAAACTAGTGGCCGTAAGCTAAGCAAAGCTACTCTACTCAGCGCATTAGCGAGAGAGAGAGAAAAAGTGAGTTTGTGCAATCGACGAAGAAAAGGAGCACGGAATCCAAGTAAGAAACGATGTTGAGTGCAAGCAGATGAAGAAGAAGAAAGCTCGAACCCGATGTCGCTCCCGTCAGATTGGAATGCATCCAGCTTGGATCCCGGCTTCATAAACTTCAGGGCGCTGCTGATCTCCGAGTTCCCAAACCAAGCAAGAATAAAGGAGGAAAATTCTGCCTACTTTTCTGTTTTACAAATTCTTGGTAAGCTCACTACGGGTGTTCGGATCTGATTCAAACAGAGGCCCACAGCCCAACCCATTTGCTCGTCAGGTAGGCTACTTGGGTGGAGTCGGCTCACTAGCCCATAGCCCAAGACGTGTCTACTCGCAATGTATCGCAGTCTACTTACCATGTGTGCTGATAAGATACTAAGATTTACAAATCGGTGTGAGCCCATAGCCCATAGCCCAACACGTGTCTACTCGCATTGTCCGATCCTTTTGCTTGTTCGTTGGATTAATTATTGTGTATGCATCCGTTGACGAGCCCATAGCCCACATGTTCTGTCGCGGTCCCCGTACCGTCCGTGATTATAAGATTTATAGACCGATTGAATGGAGGCCGAAAAAAAATTTTTTAGGCTGTTTTTCTATTCTGCCAAAGATGGGTAAGCTCACAATCGTGACCAGAACTAATCAAGCTGCGCACGTAGATTGGGCCTATTATAAGCCCATTGATCCATTTGTTCACCGGTTGGCTTAATGACTTAATTTGTTTCGGCTAACGAACCCATAGCCCAATACGCGTTTAGTTGGAGGTCGTCGTACCCAAGGTGATGATAAGATTTCCAGACCGGTAGAATAGAAGCCGAAAAAAAAATTTTGGGCTGTTTCTCAGTTCTGCCAATGATGGGTGGGTTCACACGGGATGAACAGATCTGAACCGAACACAGGTCCATTGCCCAGCCCATTTGCTACTTTGGTGGGCTACTTACATAGATTGGGCCAGTTATAAGCCGATTGACCGATTAATTTGCCTAATGATTTAGGGCTGTGTTTGAGTTGGCTGACGAGCCCATAGCCCATACGTGATTAGTCGTGGTCCCCGTACCGCATGGTGATAATAAGATTTACAGACTGGTGGAATAGAGGCGGAAAAATTTTCTTTTCGTGCCATTTTCTTATTTTTCCATTGGAGGGTAAACTCACTTGCGGTGTTCAAATCTGATTCGGACAGAGGTCTACGACCGATACATTTGCTCCTTAGATGGGCTACTTCGACATATTGGGCCTGCTTATGAGCCCATAACTTAACCAACGCGATCTGACCTGACCAGAACGGATACCCACATACGAAGACATATTCTTGGCCTAATTCCGTAGATTAAGTCCACTAACGCATATGTACGTCCGGTCGTTCGCATCGGATCCTATCCTCCATTACCAAAGTGGTATCTTTCAACCCAATTTCCAAGAGAAGAGATAAAAGATGAAGTTGATTAAGAAGATGGAACGGCAGTCGCTGACAAGAGAGGCAGCAGCTTCCCGGGAATAATAGAGATGAAGACAACATTTAACTGATGTAATTTAGCTCTTCCATCATGGAACTCTGAAGATGCTGCAAATAGCCATGTTCATGTTGTGCACTTTATGTGCAGAGTTGCAGGTGAAGTAGGTACCGTTCATTAACCAATCTCGACGGAGCTCTGCAGACGAACGGTGAGTCAGTTGCCGGAACAACAGATATAAGATTCTTACTGGAGGCATCTTCAGCCGGTAAAAGATTCTTTATCGTCGATGTGAGCTGATATTCCTGAGATGCCTCCATGATCCGCCGGCAGTGATACCTTGAACCAAACGCATCACCTGTAAATGGCCGATCGTGGCTCCAGAGGTGACATCGGGATGATGAAGTCCAAGTCTAAACGGTAATAATCACCAAGACTTCTCGCCCTATAGGCATCCTCTCTTCGCAGCGCCTCCAGCTGCGCCATGATCGAAGCTGAGCCTTCAACGTCGGACAGAGCACTTCTCCTGCACAATGGGCAGCTGGGGTTCGCCCGGAGCCATGCGTCCACGCAGGAGACATGGAAGACGTGGTCGCAATTCGGCAGCAACTTGAGCCACTCGTCCTGGCTGAACTCCCCCAGGCATATCACGCACTCTCTCATCATCGTGCCCCCGGCATTGCCTCCTCTAGTCCGCTCCCGAAACCTAAACGCCGGCATCGAGCGGATGACAGTCGCTGGCAGCCCCTCGCGGCCGGCATGGCCAGGTGGTGGTTCTGCTTGGTCGACTGGTGGTTGGGCGGTTCCCTCCTGGACTGCTGCTCTGTTGAGCCTTGAGCACCTGGTCTTGATTAGTGTGCAGCCGACGCAGAGGAGGAGGACGGCCGCGGCTGCTGCGCCGCCCACGGAGAAGTCCGCATAATTTGGAAGCATATGCTGGGAATTATCGTTGGGATTTTGCAGAGCTTTATCAGCTAACCCATCGTTCGATTTTAAAGGGTTGACAAACGGACAAACTATGACTTTGGAGTTGTGGTTGTGCAACGTGGGGGGCGAGCTTTGCGATACCCGCTAAATTGGGTAAGGCAAAGGTGGCATCGATCATTTTGTTTTGTTTTGTTTTTCTGCTGGACACGGAGTTTACTTGGATTCTAAGACTGACCATCAACGGCGCAAAAACAAAAGGATGATGGTCTAGTGATGACTTCGCATTCTTAATTATTGTTTTAATAAATAATTTTAATTTCAGCCACTTATGTATTTTGATAAATTGTTTGTCCTTTTCCTTAATAAAAAAGCTTCCTATGCTGTAGGAGGTGATGGTAAATCGGCCATAAGGGATTTATGTTCTATAAGCAGCATTTCCTCATGCAAGTTGCTTCATAATGAATCGAGAGAAGATAGTGTTTCCCTTGCATAATCATGCAATAGATCTCTTCTATTTTTTTTCTCTTTTAAGGAACGAGGAAGATCGATGGTTGAGTCAGAGTTGAAATGAACATGCAATATTTTTCTAGTGTGAAAAAAATGATAAGTCGTCCTATTGCCACTAAGAAGTCTTCAACTAGTTAGAATCATACCGAATGAGAACCTTTTTATGGCAGCTGAAATCAACCTTAAAATGATCTAGCACAAAAATACCAAAAGTGTCTCAAGTAAAAGGATCAATTACAAGTACATTTAGAAGAATTTAAATTTAAAACTGATTTTAACATATAATAGCTTATTTACTAAACTCATCCCAGTAATAAATATTTAAATATATAGTTTACTAGCACCAGACCAATGTTCCTATAATAAAAAAAATGTTCATATAACACTGAAATCATCCAACACGGGTATGTAAATACTGTGTTGCTCTATGTAATTCATCAGCGTCCTACACTAATAAATTTAAAACAAACATACTTAAAATCTAAGCAGTTAACTACTTCCTGATCATCATTATTAGCTCACGAGAAGGATAACCAAAGCAATGAGGAAGAGTTTTATTTGATAGGAATCGATTAAAAAATGGAAATCAAACATTCAGGGATAGGATTTTTGCTTGAATGTGAGTTTAAATAAATTCAAATAGGATCCGTGATAAAAAAAAATTATGAATTATTAGACCCCCTCAGTTTTTAGATTCAACAATAGGTTCAGGCGTCAGAATCTTAATAATCACTTTCAGCTTAATCCTGAAAATGAATCTAACATGTTCAACATATCTATCAAGAATAGAAATAAAAGAAATCATATAAAAGGTTTAAATCAAAGACATCAAACTCAAATGAGAACTGAAATCCAATATTATCGTGCAAACAGAAATTTAATGGACCTCGTAAGCCATTAAGTGAGAAGAGATCTTGCTAAGTGTTCACGAGCTGTAGCAAGGGCCTGGGATATAGTCTGCAAAAAAAGGTTAGTGCAAGGTTCAGGAAATGTGTTAACCAAGCCAACGCTTATCCTACTTAACCAAATAAGCAAAATTTTTAAGGTTTGAAACCACACCTGCTCAGACAAAGATGTACTCCCTTCGAGACTATTAGTAGCAACTTTTGATGCGATAACACTTGCTTCTGTTTCAAGTATGACCCTGCGCACATGTAGACAAACCCACAAGGCATACGATGTTCATCTTAGTTTCCCATAGCATGATTGAATGTACGACGCAGCTAAAGAAAAGCAACTAGATGTGATACGATCATATGAAATTACAATTAATTTTACAATCTAGCAAAATGTGACTTGGAGAACTCTTTCCCTTTCATGTACTAGTCTACTACACTTAAAAGTGTCATACTAAGCTTCTTACTTATCAGAAGCATTTGTTCTAAAATAGGCTTCTCCATAGTACCAATTGAATAGAAAGTGTAGAACTATATGAATACTCTTTACTAAGTTTAAGATTGTCATGATAAGTCAATTTTGCAGCTTAAAAAGTTGACTACATAATATATACAGAAAATAAAACAGTAAATTGAAATAGCAGAAGCAGAAAAAAGGTGTGTGCTTCATGCTGTGTTAAGCAGAGTGAATAATGAATTCACTTACCCTCCATCAATGATTTCATCAAGGCAAAGTAGAATCAAATCCAGATTTTCTAGAGCCGACATTTTATCTACATTGTTCCTGGAACAATGAAATTGCAATATGCTGTTAATAAGCATTAAGAATAGAAGATGGATAAGTTATGCAATTTCATTTCCCTTTAATGAAACAGTAGAAACCACAACAGACAAACCTAAGAAGAAGGCCAACTGCATCAAAGAAACCTTGGAGGACTGTAGCAATAATGAGCTCATTCTCATCATCTCCTCCAGTAACAAAAAAATGCAGGTCCTGAATGAATTTGTAGACGATAACATATCCATCAAGAAGTGTTATCTCAGCTGTAAGCAGATACAAATTATATCAGCAGTAAAGAAGAGCATAAACCCCAATCTACAAGGAAACAACGGTAGCAAAATTGATCGCCCTTTAGCTAATTATAGCCAGATTACACATTTTTGTTGACTTTACAAAAGACAACAATTATCCAACTCAAAGCATCAGGTCCAAGTTTGTATTTCTCCAATTAAACATATTATCTTGTTGTAAAATATTCACGTGTATATAGGGGTGAGCATAATTCGGTAAAAACCAAATTTACCGACGGTTCAGTAAATTCGGTTTCGGTTTTCGGTTCGGTATTTATTGTTAGGTAATTCGGTTTTCGGTTTTCGGTTCGGTAAATAAGTTTTCGGTTCGGTAATTTACCGATTAACCGATATATATATTAATATATAAAAAATAAATTTTTATTTATTAATCTTTAATTTCTTATCGGTAATTTACCGATTTACCGATCGATTTTTACCAATCGGTAATATTTTAATTAGGTAATATTTAATATTTTAATAATTTTTTTAATAGATTAATTATATAATATTTTAATATTTTTTAATCAATAATTCGGTAATTTACCGATCGGTAAATACTAAGTTCGGTATCGGTTTCGGTAATAGGTTTTTCGGTTTCGGTAAATCGGTTTTCGGTAAATCAGTTTTCGGTTTTTCGGTTTTTACCGAATGCTCACCCCTACGTGTATACATGAATATTACAAATATTAACCCACAGGACGAAGTATCTGGCATATGCTAAACAAGGGAGAGTGAAAATGTCTTATAACCGAGTACCAAACCTTCTGGCGTCAAGAGCTATATTGTGTCCACTTTTAGTCGACATCCAAAGGTTCAGTTAAGATCAAGGAATGGAAACAAATAACTAATTCTCAATGCATATGACCATTCAGAGGGTGAAAGTAGGGAATAGTTCAAGTGTAGCAAGTCAAAAACGAAGTGAATAAAAGAAATCAATTTGGAAGTGGTAGAATTACTACACGTTAGAGTTATCACTATATGTTTAGCCATACATCACTAATTTTCATTGTATTAGGAGAGCAATTTTCCTCACCCTATTCCTCCTCACTCTTACTCTCATCTCCCCTCGCCACCCTAAACCCTAGACACAGCTTCTATAAGCGGTATCATTATAGACAACTTTAAACCACCAAATGACCAAATCACTCTATATATACCCCAATCTCTATCTCACTATCTAGAAAATATGCAAAAACTAAGCAAGCAAGACCTAAGTTCGTCATCTTTGCTGACTCCATTCACCACATCGCTCACAGAAATGTTCATGCTCCTCCGATGCTAATGAGCACAACTCCTCAACATTGTATCATTGTACTGACCTCACCACCAAACTAGTAGCTAGAAAAGAATTGACCATTAGATTAGATCCATGGTGGTAAAGTAGATGAAGCACGGGGTTAGCAGCACACAATTGCACACACTCTCCCTCCAAGATTTCTCATGATTGTTCACACCAACTTGCATCAGAGCTGGCATTGATTGTGATGCTAGCATAGTGGCTAGCAATCCTTTGCTCTAGAACCCTAACACTTGAACAATATCACAACTTCTCTACTTCAAAGAGGACAACTTCAAATGCAACTAAAGTTGTGCAATCCATAATCACTCTCGTGTGAAGGAGATTGCCTTCGCCATTTTCCTCCTCCACATCAGCTCATCGACCATTGTACTTGGCTCTGAATAGCCTCTCCAGTTTGCATAAAACTGACCGCTATGAAAACAAAGAGAGAGTACTTAAATAGCATGAGGATTGGCGAACATATTTTCAATTCAATAAATTCACTTCTTTCATCAGCAAAAGTCAACAAATAAAGAAAATAAGATTACTCTTTTTCTGAAAGAAAAGTCCATAATTTTCAGGCCAATGAAATCTGCAGGTTTCTTTAGGAATTTGTAGTGCAATGCATTTGTAAGTAATCATAAAATAAATTGTGGAAGTAGAATAAACTAATAGAAAGCATGTTACCCTCTGTCCTAGAATTTGTTTTCTGTGTCTTGCTGAATACAGATTTCTCAAAAGCCAACTTAGAAGCAAGGGTAGGCCAATCATCTGTATAGTATTTAACAGCAACTCGCTTTCCCTCAGAATCAAGCAGAAGGATGTTCTTGATAGATGGACAAGATTCCTGATAATGGAACGCAGATTTAGGATTGGTTAGGGTTTTAAAGTAACCAAAACAGAAAACAGTATATATTGAGATCATGACACAATAAAATAGCTCATAGCTTAGAACATCAGAATTTATCCATAGTCCGCTAAATCGGCTAATGGCATCATTAACTAAAACTACAATTCGGAAGAAAAAGCAATAACAATAAAGATGTATTCTTGAAATTGGAAGAATAAAACTCAATCGATAAACTGGAAAACTCGATATCCGATTTCCACTTAAAAAAGGGCCATCTATTCGAGTTCTCTCCAATCATTCTTTTCATTTAGCGATCCACTCACTGCTTCAGCATATGCTCGTTTCCTTTTTTCCATTTCTGCAGTGTTTCATCATTCAGATCTAGATTCGCTTTGGGGTGTGATTTGTTCATCTTGAGTACATCACAGGGGGCCTCTGTGCCAAGATATTCAAAAAAAAAACACAAAAAATCGTCCAGATCTAGATTTTTATGAATCTCAGGACATACTAACGATTACGAGATCCATAAACCCCACACGATTACGCGATTAGTTTGAACTGTAGAGAAGAACAATCAACATACCATTTTCTAGATCCTGAGGAGGGGAGAAGGGGAATGGCGAGATCTGAGCGCCAACCAACCGCAGCTGCTCGAGCGAGGC
Organism: Costus lasius; assembly: GCA_027563935.2. Classification (NCBI taxonomy): domain Eukaryota; kingdom Viridiplantae; phylum Streptophyta; class Magnoliopsida; order Zingiberales; family Costaceae; genus Costus; species Costus lasius. Next base: position 130,567,378 of record CM050450.1, on the reverse strand, counting down.
GGTCTCCAACGTTTTATGGTCACGGTCAGGCGACAGGTACCCTCGCAGGAGAAAAACCACCGCGGAAGATAAAAACTTGGACCTGGGTCGGATCCAAGTAATAGCGGGTATCGGAACCCAAAAACCGAACCTGATCAGATCCAAAACACTTAGAAATCTCGTCGACGGCTGGAAAGGAAGGCAATGTAAGCAACAAGGATAGAAATATTGGCCTTATAAAACACATTTCTCTAGAATTTTTATTCGGATGTTGCCTCAAATGCAAAACTAATTCAATCAAACAAAATAGACTCTCTCTCTCTCTCTTGATTTACGATGGTTTTGATCAAATGCCTCGAAGCAAAAAGTGCCTAATTGATGACTCAAATTGGAGCCTTCGTAAGACACCATAGGAAAGGTGGTTCATTCAATCGAGTTTGAGTCATTCATTATGGCCATCTTTCATTGTGACCTTTTTGTTCCTTTCTCTGCCGCTTTGTTCTTGCTGAAGTCAACTTCTTTATATGAGGGCCTTACTCATAATTCCCTTAAAAACCTAATTTTTAATAACTATTCTGCACAAGAAAAATGTAAATATTTATTAATTTATTCAGGTAGAGAAAATATGCGACTCGGAAAAAACCTACATATACACTTCATCTCGCATTTCAAGGCTATCTCACCCTTTACCCTTGTGAGGAAGAAAAGCTCTAGAAGAAATCTTATTCTTGTCATTACAACTCATCAGCGCTAATTGTACTTAGACCTTGTTTCCTTTCAAAAAAAAAATTGTACTTAGACCAATGAATACATGATAGATTGCTCCGAAGCGTGAAAGAATATCTCATCATCGACCGATGGTGTCTTAAGGATAATAAATATGATATATAGAACAGGATTAGAAGATTTGAATGTTATGTAGTATTCTACAGAGTGGCTAACGAGAGGTCTCTCAATTGCTGGGGATCGACAGGAGAAGGTGCTTTAGTGAGGGCACACTGGGCTGTTGTGGTCTTTGGAAATGCTATGACGTCGCGAATTGAACTTGAACCGGCCAAAAGCATTACCAGACGATCCAAACCATAAGCTATGCCACCTGGAAAGTGTTCATTGGAGACCGATCATTAGTTAGATAACCACACAATACTTCGAATGGTAAGAAAATTATCTCAAAGGCGTCACAATCAGGATTATATATAATTTTACTGCTATGCAATAAATAATTTCATAACTTTGGCAGTCAAGCGCCATGAAAGTTGCAATCTACAGATCATAGATGTAGCCGTATTTATGGGGTAGACCTTTATATGCAGGCCGATAAGCAGAAAGTGACTGCATATAACTGTGTACCGCTGCATATGAGGGCAGATTATGAATCTTAATACTGCATTGGTTCGATACACTGAATCTTAATACTGCATTGGTTCGATACACTGACCTAACTAAAGACTAGTTGCATATGCTTTTTAAAACCTTGCGATTCAGGAAGAAAGAATACCTAAACTGTCTGAAATTAAAAACTATTGAATCCAAATTAGTAACCTATAAATATGTTACAAATTTCAAATTAGAGGAACAATTTGGTAAGAGGAACTCCACAGAGAGGGAGAGTGGGTAGCAAATTTTCTACAAATTTCCACTAGATTCTCAGCACTAGATATTATAAAGGAGAACTGAAAGATAAAACTAAGTCATTTGGATTTGCAAATATGATAATCGCAATTATGAATATAAAGGGTTTACATACCATGTGGAGGAGCACCCATATCCAGACACTCCAAAAGATATCCAAATTTTTCTCCCGCCTACATAAACAATATAATTATCAAGAGAACATGAATAGAATCATGCTGGCCTAAGCAGAATGCAGTCCCAAGAGTCATTCTGATTATAAAATAAGGGAAACACTCCAGTAGATAAGAATAGAAACAATTAACTGAAAATAACATTCAAAGATATCAGGAGAGAAAAATAGTATCCTACTTCACCACGTCTTGGGGATCCTGTTCTCCACAGAGAAACAACAACAATATTGATTCAATTAAGTTTCCAGGAAGATATACTCTTCAAACCGATAAAGTTGAGGACAGTCCTTTCATCGTTTTTGCTCTAGAACATATTCAGTTTGGGACTACATAGCACATGAATATGTTCCCACTATCAAGCCACCTTGCTTCTTACGGTGATAGGCTGAGTGATGTGAGTAATTGGTAGATATATGACAGGGGTGCGCATATGGGCCGCTGAATCCACCGCTCAGTGCCTCAGTATGTCATGTGGCAAAATTGACACAACTAGTAGCCTATCCTTTCATTGCAAAGCAACAGTTGGGGAGAAATTACCAAGAATCGACACTCCATGTTCTAAACATTCACGGATCGCTCGCCATTAATGGATAATCAAACACTAATAAATCCATAGATGAAGTTCAACGCCAGTAAAGACTGATGACAATTTTAGGCTCTATTAAACTTTTCATCCTCACATTTTGTTTCACGACAAAGTAAAAGTTGAGAAAGAAGCCACCTATCCACTTCCACTTTTTCACCATTTCAATTAGTTTTGGGTTGAAGCCCACTAGAGGCGTAACAATACGATATTGACCATGCAATAAAGGCAAATTCAACCATTGGAGAATCCATTGCTGAACTTGAACACAGGTAAAGACTGATAACAAGTTTTTCATGCTCTCACATTTTTATATCACGTCAAACTACAAGTTGAGAAAGAAGCCACCTAGCCTTTCCATTTTCTTTCACTATTTCAATAAATTAGTTGAAGCCCACTAAAGAAATAACAATACGACACTGACCATGCAACAGAGGTGAATTGAAACTCCACAGCAAATTCAATGATAATCAAAATCAAATAATAAATGTTTGCCTCAAATTAGAAATTTTTTAAGCACACAACATGTAAATGATTTTTGTTCGATACCTATCCAGTTTAAATCTGGAACAAAACATCACTGCAAAATTTTACCGTAAGAGACCCTTTTTGACATCTAGCAACATGCTAAAGCCAACCGACGGTTATAAACTTTTAATAAGAATGGCAGCATTACTGTTTTTCCTTCAAGGTTTGGAAGATAGAGCATAGAACAAAGAAGCCAATCAACTAGAAACCTTGAAAAAAAATAACTGCAACTAAACTTTAGTCCGCACTCTTTCATAATCACGAGGGACTCTTTTGGATGTACATTAGTCAAATCTACCACACTATCATTTTTGCAGAAGGCCCAACAAATACTCCAATGTCCAATGGGGACGGTTGGATCCAGAAGAAGTATGGAGAACCACGACAAGGTTCAATTCTTTGAATTATTTGGAGAAAAAAGTTGAGCCAAGTAGTACTTCAGTCCAATACCACTTCCCTTCAACTTCTGAAACACTTCTAATTTTGTGCAAGCATTTTTTAAAACAAACTACATTTTTAGTTGGAAATATCAAAGTTCATTACAGTTTGAAAGTTATTTGATCTTCGGAATAGTACATCTTCTTGGTTGAAGTGCATTTTTATGTGGTAAACATTTCATTTATGGTGAAACGTTTGATGTACTGTTGTCAGCTTCATCAATAAGGTCTTCCATACATAAGCTAATGGGAACGTAATACAAGTCAGTTGTTCCAAGGTTTGAATCCACTTGTATATGGTTCAAGCGATATAATATCTACTCACAGGCTAGGGTATTCTTCATATAAGTACTGAATGTTCTGATACAAAAAATACTAATCAGGTGTGTATGTAAACTACAGAAATGATCCGCAGGAATTTGGTACATTATCCAATCATAGTGCAACTGATAAAAAAACAAAAAGAAGTATTTTTCTTGTCTTACCAGGTTATGAGAAATTCCAATAATTTCCAAAATCTTTTCTTGTACTTCACGCTTGTAAATTCTCAAGCTCCCACCGCCAATCTGTGGGTACAAAATGAAGAGAGAAAGAAATTATGCAAACTTTACACCAAAAACACAAAATGGAAAGAATGATACTACTGAGAAGACCCACAACACCTATAATCATTTGTGTTTTCCATATTATTTGATTTATAACATGTATCTAATCCCTACACGGAAGATGCGGACTAGTGCTTAGTGGGACCAATCTTTCGACTCTTCTTTTTGACTTGGTATTAAAGCAAGGTAACCCTCTCTCTCTCTCTCTCAATGTGATCAATGGGATGACTTTCTCTAGCATTCAACAACTTGAGGTTAATTCTTTGTCCTACAATTAGGGGATGTAAATGTTCACTAAACTTTATATAAAGTTTTGTACTTCACTCTCTCTCATCAATTATCTCAATGGTGTAAGTGGCTTCACCAATTCAAAGCAAATTTGGCACCTTTGCCAAATTAAACTATGCTAATTATCATTGATGAGCAAGAGCACTTTGGTCCATTGTTCAAAATATCGGTTCATACCGAGTGGTATATATATATATATATATATATATATATATATATATAATAGAACCGACCGGTACTATTAGTACCGTACATCAGTACCTTTAGGACTGCGTATCGGTACCGTCCATACTGACTGGTACATACTAATATGACAATAAAATAGTACACCGATTTATACCGATATCTTAAACCTTATTTTGATCAGCTAGCAAGTTATCTATAAACTATACAAAAGCTGTTCAAAAAATCAATCCATATTAGGTGGTATATATGTATATGTGTATATGTGTGTATATGTGTGTATATGTGTGTATATATATATATATATATATATATATGTGTGTGTATATATATATATATATATATATATATGTGTGTGTATATATATATATATATATATATATATATATATATGTGTGTGTATATATATATATATATATATATATATATATATATGTGTGTGTATATATATATATATATATGTGTATATATATATATGTATATATATATATGTATCGGCACCACCACTACCATTAGGATTATGTATCGGTACCGTTAATACTGGTACGTACCGATCTAACAATGTAGCAGTTCACCAATTTAGACCGGTATCTTAAATCTTGTTTTGATCAGCTCGCAAGGATCTACAAACTATGCAAAAGTTGTTTAAGAAATGATGCCATGGGTTTTGGTCTAAGCTAAGCAACCACTCTTTACAATTCCACTTAGACATCCAAATCCTTCCAACGATGTTAATGATTTTCAGCAAGAGAGAAATTAAACAATAAGTATTAAGTATGTGCAGATAGCTGAAAGATATAAATTGAAACGATGTTAAATGTTAGAAATTGTTTACACAAACAGAAAACAGGCACAAATAAATTGAAATGATGATAAATGTTAGATATTGTTTACACAAACAGAAAAGGTATAAAGGAAATTCAAGTATATTAAGTATCAGATAACTTGCTAGTTAGGAACATATGCCAACGAGACTCCAAGATGTTATATATGAGAAACTATAACAGGTAAATACCTCAACACCATTGTAGACCATATCATAAGCCAAAGCACGAGCTGCAGGGAGGTCATTCATGTCTTCGGGATTTGGAGCAGTAAAAGGATGGTGGAGAGCCTACAGAAATAAAAGATACCAAAATGTGTAGATCATTAAAAAGTTGTTGCTTTCCACAAAGATGATTAAATCAATAAGTTTCATCTAATTTCAGCCAACAGAACAAACATGCCAAATCGGCCTGCTACAAAAACTTATCCATAGCCATAAAAATCATTAAAATTAGGATGTGCATGTTACCTCATATTTCTGTTCTGAATCATCCCACACAAACATTGGAAAGTCTGTCACCCAAAGGATTGAATGCGACATCTAGAGAATTTAGAAACGAAGTTAGTATTTATTTATTACGCAGATGCCTTAAGTTTGTAAAATCCTTATAATGATAAGTATGCCATTCACAAACAAAACAAATTATTTGTTACCATTAGAATTTTAAATTTGTTTCTTATGTCTTCCTCACACAATACAGATTGCTTTCCTCCTGTCAAAAAGGCATAAGCAAACAGAAATAACAATCTGTAAGGTCCCTACTTCCTTTATACCTTCCACTAGGCTCTTTTTGTGGATCTTCCTAAACAAATGGTGGAAAAGACTTTTGTATGTTTTGGTTAATATGTTTTGTGGATCTTCCAATCCTATATCAAGTTGTATCAAAGTTGTAGTTGATTCATGCTCCTTTCCTCTCCGTCTCTCAATACTCCTTGCTCCTGTGACACTTTAATTTGTTCTATATAGGAAATGGGAGAAGAACTATCATAGTCAATAATATATAATGCTTAATGAGCTTACTAAAATTAATAATTGTTTTAAATTAGATCATGTTGCTTCAAATTCACCAAATTAATGGGCCTATGTTTTCATTACATATGTCTTAACAAAACCTAATCCCATGCTTAGTGGGAGGTCAATGAAAATGGGGCGAGCGAGAGCCACTACTAGACTAACTGCATATGTGGGCAACTAGGGATAGTTTTTGCCTATAGGTTAAGCCTTGGATTGAACGAAAGGAAAATTATGACACTTTGATTTAGTCTCACATGAGAGAAGAATTGGCATGATATATAAGGCTTAATAAATTTATTATTATTAACGTGGGATTAAGCATTTTAAAGTAAGATACATTGTTTTATACTCACAAAGTTAATTAGTCAGACTTCAGGTTGAGTAGGCCGCAAAAACTCCAAACAAACCTCCCCCCCCCCCCCCCCTCACTACTTTTATGCCTAGTCACCTTCTTTTATCGTTCAACAAAAAACTACCTCTTTTATCTTTCAACAAAAAACTACCTCTTTTATCTTTCAACAAAAAACTACTATCTACCTTGACGCTACTTTCCCTTCAACACACCATCCCCACTTATTAGTCAACAATGACACCTTCATATAATCCCTACCTTGACGCTACTACCTAAGGTTTAAGATATCGATCGGTGCCGGATGGTCCTAACACTCAATATTGATCTCTCTCTCTCTCTCTCTCTCTCTCTCTCTCTCTCTCTCTCTCTCTCTCTCTAATTAATTATTCATATAATCCTTGTATTTTCAACATATAATGGAGATTTTAACCAATTAAACCAATGGCTGCAATATGTGATTATACAAATTAAACAAAGATAAAATATTTTCCGTCATCGAATTTATTGTATCTATTGAACTTAGGAAGTGTATTTAAAATTTTGAAAGTAAGAGTGTTCTCATAGCAAATTAGCCTCACCAAATGTGTCTCCCTGAAACTAACCCTTTATTTTAATATAAGTCCTGACAAATTTATGCAGCATTTTCAAGAGACCAGACCATCATTGTATGGTCTGGAGACTTGAACTTGCATAAGACATCACGCCAAAAAAAGGCTACCAACAAGAGTATGCAAGTAGATTAAAAACTTACATTATTCATCATCCCCATCTCATGAGCTACATACAGCCTAAGCCTGTCAAGTGTCTTGTTAACCATAGTGTGGTCACCAACAGCAAACAAAATAAGATCACCTGTATCTGCAGAGCAAAGTCTCAACATCTCTAGCCTCTTTTCAGGTTCTAGACTAGATATCAAAGAAACAATTCCTTCAAGTTCACCTGCACATTCAGAATTGTTTTAACTTTTAATCAATAATTACATAGTTACTTGAAGATAACAAATAAAGCCAAAGAGACAATAAGTGGCTGCCACTACCATTGTCTAAAACCTTGAGGAAAGGTAAACCCTTTGCTCCAGATTTAATTGCTTCATTGTAGATATCACCCTTCTTGAGTGTTGTATTCGAGAATTTCTGTGCACCGGAAGGGACGCATAATGCTTTAATTATACCTCCCTTTTCTAATGCTTCCATAAAAACCTTGAAATTACATCCTGAAAATATCGAGCTAACCTGAAATTCCAACAAACCAAAAAAAAAAACTCATAGACACAAATAATGATTGCTTATATGTGATCTAAACTTCAAAATCAGTACAGTGAATCAAACAGCACGCTTATTTAAGTAGCTTACCTGTGTACGTTCCAAAATTATATAAAACTGCTATCCTTGATTTCTATAGATCTAACATTGTAAACTTTACCTTAACAGATATCCTATACGCAAGAGATTTTGTAGTTTACTTTTCATGGATATAAAAATAATTCAACAAATAAATATCCAAGTAAAACGGTTCAAAATACTTAACTATCTTGGAGAATTATTTTGCAAATATCTACAGCAAATTTATGTGAAAAGTCATATACTTGTATCACTACTAAGTACTAACTAGAATACCAATCAATAGTGGCTCCATTCAAAAAGCTTCCTGAAAAATAGATAGTTGACAAGCATACCACAGTGTCTGCACTGCTTTCAAGTGCTCCCCTCAGGCATAGAAAACTTGGAATAAATGAACTCTTTTGACCAACACATTAATTTAAAAACCAATCTATACCACCTAGCACCAATATTATACCGGTGCAAGGTCAGTACCATATACATAATTATATATTTATTGTATTTTATATATATGTATATATGTATATATGTACATATGTATATATGTATACACATGTATATATGTATACACATGTATATATGTATATATGTATATATGTACATATATATATATGTACATACATACATAAAAGTAATACCAACTAATATTGCTGGTATTATATGTCAATATAGACAGTATTTAACAATTTGACATCGGACCCGTTCACCATGGATTGATATTTCAAATCTTGGACCAGCCACATGGTAGAAGGATCACTAAGGAACAAAAGTCCATTTTAGCATGATTCTTTAACAAGAACTTTCACAATTTAAATTTAATTCTTTTCAGAAATATGCTTGAGCCACTCTGGGAAGATGGACTCATCATAAATACAAAAAAGAAAAAAGAAAAAAAAGGAAAGGACAAGAAAAACACCGTTGATTCTTAACGTCCCTATATTTGAAAAAGAAGTAGCGGACTTAAAGACTTCTTGGAACAAAAATTTTGCAGATCACTTGCATTAATGACCATAAGCATGAATTAAACTTTGCAAGAATTTGTAGGTACAGATCATGCCAGAATTTCTTCATAGGATATTCAAATCCATCTCTTGTCTAGAATATGAATTGAACATCCAACAAATTAGTGACTCGTATCAGTTAGATAGCATATTCACGCATTGTTACTAATTCAGGTGATACTCTACAAATTGAGCATAGAGAATAAGACCTATCATGGCTCAGCAAGCGACTTACATCTCTTAGTTCCAGGCTAAAGCGAAGATCTGGTCTGTCTGAACCATATCGGCTTATTGCTTCAGCATAAGTAAGCCTTGGAAAAGGATTTGGGAGTTGGATACCAGCTACCTCTAGAAAGATCTGAATGATATGGGTTATCCATCAGATTCTGCAGAAAATAACTGGAACAGCAATAGATCCAAAAGAAAGCACTAGCAGATCAAATATCTAGCAACTTGGATTTCATAGGAAAGAAGACAGAAAAGAAGTAAAAGGACATACATGTCTAATCAAGTTCTCATTAAGTCTCAGCATGTCCTCCAAAGGTGTAAAAGCCAATTCCATATCCAGCTGTGTGAACTCAGGTTGTCTATCTGCTCGCAGATCTTCATCTCGAAAGCACCTTGAAAACTAAAAGCATTAGCTAGATGGCTAAAGAAAATTTATCAATCAAAAATCTGTACTGGATCACGAGATTATCATGATAACTTCTATATAAACTGTAACACGAAATTCACAATGAATAACGCCTCTTTCTGCTAGCCTTTGTAATGGAAGAAAGCAATTAGTGCTGCAAAAATATAAAATAAAAATTTAAGGTAGCTCCAGACATGGATAAGAGCATAATCAGAACCCACATGGCAAATAACAGATATAGCTGCTCTATTAAATCAGAATATTTATATAAGAGAAAAATTTGAAGAAATTAGATTAGTTCCAGGAAGTTACCTTGCAATCTGATAATATCTCTCAAAACCAGACACCATTAGCATTTGCTTGAACAACTGTGGACTTTGAGGTAAGGCATAAAAAGTTCCTGGCTTCATAAATCATATTAAGAAAAATCAGAAAAAAAACATCATATACAGAAACAGGAAATGTGTTAATGTGTTGTAGATCACAAACATAAATATGTCTTCAGAAACAGAAGTTCATGCAAAAAGCATATCCTTAACAAAAAATCATATGTTCCCAAGTTCCGACAATATATTCACAGAAACATCTGAGGAATAAGTAGAGATCAAAATTAATCTACATAACATGCATATAGCTTTCACGCTGAACACAAATTTAATCCAAAATTGTATTAATTATGTCAGATACAGACTATTTTTCAAACCTACGAGGCTACAATAGCTATAACACATCCCTGTGATTAGCAAGCAAAAATGCTCAGTTTTTGAAATACAACAAGCAGAAGAAATTGCAAAACAAGATAATTGGAGTTAGTAGCATAACAGTGGTAAATACATTAACTAAGAATCATACAAACGAAAGCACCAAGAAAATCAGATAAAGAAGCTAGCTAACCTGAATACGTGATGGGACAAGATAATCACGTGCACCTTCAGGTGTGGATCGAGATAATATTGGAGTCTCAATCTACCTTATGACCAAAAACAGGCTATTAATCTCAAAATTAGAAAATTAAAAGAATACCAGTTGAACAAAAAAAATTGAAAACAAGAAGAATAAATAATGAAAAGGGGTATAACACACATACTAACCAAAAAATTCCATAACTATGCATGGAATTTTAATATGATTTTAAACTTTGGTCTATAATGATGTACTAGTCCATTGTCGAATCGCAAAACAAAATTCTAAAACCTTACATTTAAAAGCTACATCTATAATCCAAACTTTTGAAAACTCTCCTCCAACATAATTTTGTCAATGAATCCATCCTTATGCACTTTTTAGTGCTTCATGAACAATTGCTATCTTGAATAAAAATAAATAACATGTAATCTAACGTATGTTGGGATGCACATCAGGATGTAGCATTTAACCTAATATATTTTAGGACTCACTTCAAGTTTTGATGCATGGCAACAACACATGCCATATTAATCTACATGTTACTACAAACAAAGCATATTTACAAAATTAAACAACAAAAAATCAAAGTCTTTAATCATGCTTAATGTTGGGTGGAAAGAACATATATAGGCTCTCACTTGTATAAAGCTTAGATAAACAATAATGTTAGATTAAACATGTAGTATTAACTCAGACAAATATATAATAGTTCAACTTCTCTCATAAATTCAAAGTGTCATAGTTATTCAACTTCGACTTTAATACTCCCCATAACTACATACGAGAGATGCCTATTATATGTAAAAAAGATCTCATCCGACATTGCACGTGAGAAGGTAATACACATGTGAGTAGCAAAATATAAGTTGTCCATGCAATCACAATTTCATTACCGTGAATATGGTGATAAGGGCAAGGCTAGTTCATAATGTAAGAAGGGAGTCGCACAAATAACCAAGAGTAATTTGTTTGTTTCCGTCAATCTGTATGCAGTAATTAAGTATCACGTGCCCATGCACATACTAAGTTAAGCCACTCAGCATGTGGCAGGTAAAAGCATACTTCTTTGTCCATGGAGGCATATAGATGAAGCGAGAATATGGAAGAATTGTTGGAAGAAGAAGAAAAAGAAGAACACTATTGGACAGAGGTTATGGTCAACCAACTATGTTGTCTAGCGGCATACAATTGAAACTATGAAGAATCAAGCTACTTAAATCAAGAAATGCGCTATAATGAGATTTATTATTGGTTCACAATGCAACTTCATTGCTATTACTACATTGTGTTCATGGTGGTCCAACTTAGAGAGCATCACCACTAAGATATAGGTTTTGTCCAAAGTTTTGAATTGACTTCCCCAAACATGAACACAAAGAAGAAAGTCGTTCCATAATAGGAAGGTGATGTAAGTGTCTTGGGTTTTGGCTCCCACGACAAGCTATAGCACCAAGAATCACGAAAAATATGATAATGAACTAAAATTGTCATTAACAATAGCATCATATATGATAATATTATGTTGTCTCCCATGAAACCCAAAGACTAGATCCTAAAGCATTGCATGGTCGACAATATCAAGGATCAATCTAGGGAGGTTGGCTACAATGATTTTTGTTTCATATCAATTTAGTTATACTGGTTGGCTAGATTCTGCTAGTTCTACAAGCCGTGCTATCGAAGGATAAAAGAAAGAGATATATATAGAGAGAGAGTTGATGGTAGTCTATTATCACCATCGAAGTTAGTTGACAATGGCAACAATGATGCCAGTTGAAAGAGAGTTGGGATAAGGGTTTAAAAGGTACGGGGAAAGGGATAAGTGGGGTTTGGAGAAACTCACCTGAAACCAAATTAGATAAAATAGTAGTTCATTGATATCAAGAGGTAGAGTGTGTGTATGTGTGTGTATACATTAGTAACGAATCAACCTAGCATATAATAACTCTTGACACTTAATATAATGAAGGTTAATTAATATGGTTGTGAAAGTTTGCTTGCACATACATAATTGAGGGAAAAGAATTTGCTTACAAAAAATTATTACGATAACTAATGTTACCTGATAGAAATTTGAATAGCACATGATAATGACAAAAAATGAAATATATACACCTATATCTTGTCTTTTGCCCAATTGACTTTGATATTTGCATACTTTAATTCAGTCCGTTTGAACAAATGAAAGCTGTACTAGCTAAGAACTCACGACGCATGTGTTTTTCCCTTATGAATATTAACATTCACTACTCAACTTAAAGAAAGATTATTCAGAGTCTAGAGACAACAAGTAAAAGTTGATATCTACCAAAGTCTTTGGAATAGCAGTTAAACAAAATAAACGAGTTTGCTATAGTAGAACTGGGTTTCCATACAAGAGATTTGTTGAACAGAAATGCAACTTGATTCTATCATTTGGTACCTCAACAAAATCATGTTCATCCTCCAAATACCTTCGGATGAGCTTCACAACCTTATGTCGCAATCTTAAGTTGAATTGCATTTGTGCCCGACGGAGATCAAGGAACCGAAATCTGGTACAAATATGCACAATTAATTTGTTAGGAAATTCTAATAGTTTATTGATTAAATAACTACACACTACATCCAATTAGAAGGTCTTAGACAAGCAAACCAGAAACTCCATTAAAAGACCTAAGAAGGAAAGTAACACAAGCATAGGCAGCGTAATGTTAAATCCAAGACAGTCCAACTATGGAATTCTATTTAGATAGGCAAAAATAAACGAACAAAACATCAAATAACATTTTTTGCATGACACAGAAAAAGACAAAGCTCGAAGGTTACAATCTCTAAAAAAGGTACATCAATTTTCTTTTCCCGGATGACCTTATAGAAATATGGATAACCTTGAAGTAATAAAAATGGAAAGAAAGCTAAGCATGTGAAACAAACCAGCGAAATGTATGGGGTCACAAAACACAAGGCACATGAGAAGTATGAGAAACCACCAAATGAATATCATTTTTTTAATATGCATATGCAAATTATCTGAAGACAAAAAATATATGAAGGAAATCCAAGCAGAAAGTGATATAAACCATTACGCAGCAAAGAACTATCATGATTTGAACGGGCATATTTGTTTGTGATAAGCATAAACTGGTTGCTTAAAAACCAGCATCATCACTGGTAAATCTCAAGTTCTAACCACTTACAAAGTAATGTCAGAAAATAAATGTCAAATGATGGTAGTATCATCAAATTGCGATCAAGTAGTTGATTGCATGTCTTATTCAAATAAGCAAAAGCACTGCTACCACACGAACACAATAAGAGAAATAAAATAAAAACTTATGTTGAAGGAAAGAGATTAAACAATAAAGAACTACCTCAATCGGATTTCTTCTGTTATGATATCTTTTACATTGTCCGCTACTGTAACTGGAAAAGGCAATGCACGATTTACAGAATTTAATACGATGACATGCTCAGCAGCAACCTTCAAGATCAAAACAAAAGAAGAACTTTTGGTTAGAACTTATTTGCAACAATTTCTAATGGCCTGGTGGAAATTTTATAAGAACATTATTCCCCTTTCTTCTTTTTCTATAAAATATTATTACCTTTATATATAAAGTAATAATGCTAGTTGCTATTGTAATAGAATATGAAAGATGGAATGGCATGCAAGAAGTTCTCTATTTGATCAATATAATAAGTATCGGAGTAGTCATTATTTAACTGGATAATTGAGTAGAAAAAATAAACAAACTTATGTTTTAGCTCATCAACTTATATAAGAAATGCAGATTACTTCTATATCACCAGTCTTCATCTTCTTGTTCACAGATTCCTGCGGCCGCGCTCGCACGGTCCCCTCTACAGCAACCACGTACTCAAGCCTCAGCTTATTCGCAATTGAATAAGCATCGGGGTATTCGTTAGGAAGCGTCGTAACCTGCACCAGAACGAAGACAACCGCATCAAAATAGTGCGAGTTTAATTACGTTGGCAGAACGTATAAAGAAAGTGGTCTGCCTGGACGATTCCCAAGCTGTCTCTGAGATTGAAGAAGGTGAGACCGCCGTGAATTCGATGGAGAGCGACCCATCCACAGAGCCGGACTCGTTTCCCGACGTCCTCGACCCCTAACTCGCCGCAATAGGCCGTTCTCGGAACCCATTTAAGGGCGGACGCGGAATTCAGCCCCGATGGGAGTTTCGGAGCTAGGGCGTCAACGGCCTCCGCTGCAGCCGCGACCGGAGGAGGAGATGAAGAGGCCGAGGGCGTGGACAGGGAGGAGAAGAGAGGGGAAGCGGAGCTTGGTCTGGGTTTGATGGAGGGCTGCGGTTTGGAGCGGAAGCGAGCGAAGCGGGCGAGTCGAGGGAGGAGGAGGAAGTTCGACACGCGTAGTGCCGCAGCCGCCATGGATGGATGATGGCCTTCGGCGTTCGGATGGAGACCGGCTTGGTGGTGGTCGTTTAGGCGGATTCTTTGTCTTCTGGGCTGGTAATTTAATTGGGCTTTTGGACTTTGAGAACGATTGGACCTATGAGGGCTACACGCTAAGCCCATATTTAGCACACATTGAATAATGTCATATATGTTTAATCTATGAAAATATATAAATTAATAATAATTGGTTTGACCAGATTTGGTCAAACCATTGTTTATTTATGGAATCAAAGCACATTTTGACTCTTGTAGAACAATTTAAACCCATATTAAACACCTAAAAACTAATTCAACTAGTTTGACTTTGCATCTTATTATCGTTTGCTATAATTTTATGCATAATAGACCTTTTTATTTAATAATTTGGCACTTGCGTGAAACTATACACATTCTTAGAATTATGAAACTAAATTGGGTATTTTTGAAAATAAGAGCAAAACTTGAAAGCTCGGGGGTGAAGCTGAAAATTGGTCAATCTTTACAATATTTGGAGGAAGTCAGAAGGCTCTGTGATCGTTTATCCGCTTAGCTTGCGAATTTGGGCTTACGAAACCCTAAAAAGGAGAGAGAGACTGTCGGCTGCCGAGTTGAGATGAGGAAGTTTGATCCATGGCCGGTGTTCTTCAGGAGGGAGTGGAACCGTAATTGGCCCTTCCTCGTCGGATTCGCCATCACCGGCACCATCATCACCAAGCTTACCGCCGGCTTTACTGGTTCCTCCTCCTCCTCCCGATCTCTCAGTTTCTAGTTCTCGTTCGTCTTTTTTGTTCACATTTCTGTCTTGGCTCATCCTGTTTCTGGTGTTCACTGGCAGAGGAGGACGCCAAGAACTCCCGTTTCGTGCAGGAGCACAACCGGAAGTAAGTTCTGTGATTTCCGAGACCATCGTTCATTTCTTGACTTTTGATCTGATATTAAGGTGATCTCTGCCCTTTACGTTCTCGTGGATTGGAGTTTTTTTTTCACTTTGGATCTGATTGATTTGTCAGCGCTGTACTTTTGCAAGAGTGAATAAATATGAGGATTCGATCATATCATTAACATAAACTATCAATACATTACCACAGTACGTTGTTTGATATATCAATTGTGCCCATTTCTAATTTGAACTGTTGTGACAAGAGGTCGCATAATCGTATTTTAATATAATATACCAGAGCTAGTGATCATGACTTTGAAACCCCCTTATGCTTATTTTTCAGCTATATATCTAGTTGTTATTCAACTACTTCATGATGTAATACAAGACAATGCTTTTTCTCAATAATGTGAGGTTAAGCATTTTTGAATTAATTGACGCCCAATCAAGTGGTAACATAATATATGAATGGAACTCGAGTTAGCCAGTTAGGTAAATGAATTATTCATCAAAAGCCATGAATTCTTATTGAATTGTGCTTCCTTTCTTAATCATGTTACCTCAGCATTCAATAACTATTTGAGTATTATTATTAGGCACTTGGGTGAATAACTAGCCGGTAGGCACCAAAACCAGACAAGCCAACACTAGAATGCCTTGAATTTGCTTGGGAAGTGATCTGAAAGAGGCACCACACGAACTTGCCTGAGCCATGGCGCGTGGGCAGTCCTGTTGAACAAGGAGGCTGAAATGAATATAAAACAGTGAAACATGGACCAAGTGAAAACTGATGAGTAGAATGTGAATTCTTAGTTGCATTTTAAAACATCTCCAATGAAACTGCTCGAATGTGGTTGTTGAAATTTCCTTTGTTGCTTTGCCTTGCTGATTAAGAACATATTAGGATGGAAGAAAGCTGTGCATGTAAAAGATTTGAAGCATATATTTAGGAGATTACTGCATGCTAAATGGAGTAAAAGAACAGCTGTGTACACTATCCATTTTGTACAACTCCTCAGATTTACAAGGGACATTGTGACCTGCAGACAAACAAAATAATTGTAACATAACAATCCTGAATATTTTACATTTCCTTACTCCTCTATTGTGACTGTTTTGACTTTACAACTAATTTATTGTATGAACATTTGTATAATTGATGTAAATTTTATTCTAAAATGAGTCTTCCGTTAAAAGGATATTTTATTAAGACAAAGTGACAAACAAATTTATTTATCATAGATTGTTTAATAACTAAATATAGTATTAGATAAAACATTATAAAAATATGTAGTTTTAGACGATGTCAAATGCAGTACAAACACCTGAAAATATCAAAAAACTGAATTTTAAATAATAATAATTATTTGGAAGAATTAGTGATATTATAGTTAAAATACTTACACATTTAATAAAATGGAATACTAAAAACACAGACATCATTATTTACAATCTCAGGGGTGTAAAATGGAATATTATGTTATCATGACATATAGGCCTTAAGTATTGATGTTGTTTCTTTATTATTGCTATATCATAAAACCAAAACTTAGTATTAGTATGCTATGATATGCAATAATTTATATTTAATTACTCATTTCTATATCTAATGATCTTTATACTCTGTGCTTTATATGTATATATATGTTTGTGTATATATAGTGGCATAGTGCTGAGGCTAGCGATTTTGCTATTTTGAACCTTGGCGCCTTGCAGCAATTAGCACTTTTAACAACATTCAACCATTCTACTTTATACTTAGTCAACTAATTTTTTAGCATCTATATATATATACATATATATATATATATATATACATACATATATATATATATATATACATATATATATATTGATTCCATAGTTTTGCTTGTTTCTCCAACCAAGGTTTAAAAACCCGGGCCGGCGACTCGGTTCGGCGAGCCACCAGATCGGTATGGTACCAGGGTACCGGACGGTACCGGAGGCGGCAATGACGGCAACGGATGACTCCACAACGAGTAGCGGCAATGACGGCAACGGACGACTCCACAACGAGTAGCGGCAACAACAGAAGCTTCGAACGACGCTTCCGGCGGTCGGTGGAAGCGCTTCCGGCTGTCGTTCACGCTGCTTACTGCCGTTCGCCTGGCTTCCGCCCGCTATCGTGCTCCGAGGGGTGGTTACAGTGCTGGTCCCTCGCCGGACCGGTACGAACTGGAGATACCAGACCGGTTCCTCGATCACTGTCTCCAACTAGTAAAGTCAAATTTGCATGACCTTTTGCTTTATCCTGAGCCATTCTTATTGGGGCAGATTTAACCATGGGTGGTCAGGTTATATGAGGCAAGGTTGGGCTGAAATCTCTAAAAGTAGGACTAAGAATGTAATAGGGTATTATTTGTCCCCACCCTGCGAACTCACCTTACCCCGTGCTTCCAAGAAATAAATAAAGATATTGTATATATTTATATACAAAGAATATACTTTGTGGGTGTGATATATTAGTGTTAAATTTGAATTCTTAATTTCTTATATAATATTTATTAATTTTAGAATATGATTGGCTAATTTCATTCTTAATTTTAATTTTGATAACTATGTTAAATTTATTCATTTCTTAAGCGAATACCAGTAGGCTGGGACGAGGTAGGGAAAACACTTCCTTTCAGTTTTCTACATTGGGTAGTGATGGTAATAGTTTAAGAATCCATACCAAGGGAAGGGAGGGGCAGGGGCAGGCTGGTTTCTGCTTAATCCAGCATGAATTATTGAACCGTCCTCCCTGTTGCTACACTCTACCGCCAATTGGCCCTTGTTCACAAGTCTCAAGTCACCTGCTGTTGTGTCATTGTTAAATTAGGCAGAGAGTTGCAGCAATCTATGCGTGTTCTTTACTTTGTATGCTAGAAGAGGATGGACCAAATAAATGACCTTTTGCTGAGTTTAATTTCTTCACTTCAATGAAAGCTTTCTGTTTCTTGTTTTTTAGATCAAGCTAATCTTGGCTTCGCTATTCCTAACATGTCATGTATGTGGATTACCAGCCTTATTTGTTGTCCTTCATAGAACTGGCTATTTCTATTTTATCCTTGATAGGTCTTATTGTAGAATTTACAAGGGTATTAAAAACCAAGTTTAACTAACCTAGTACTAAAAATAATCTGAATATCTAAAAACTTTTGATTAGTAAGGCTGTTAAGTCTGCTATATTGTTTTACTTAGAAATCTACTGTCCTATCTGATAGAACCTTGAATTGATGTTCGAATTTCAAGCCTTAGATATCCATAAGAACGAGCTGCTAAATACCTTGACCTTGAACTTATCAAATCTCGAATCTCAAATTAACGTAGTGTGTTGAAGAAAGCCAAGGAACACATACACAGTTGGCATTTGTCGCTTCAATCATTTACCATTTGTTTGCTCTGCATCTTCCGAGAAGCCTGAGTTAATATCTTGTTAAATGCCTATCGTAAGACAGATGCTCAAGCGTCATTGTGGTAAATACGATAACTTGCTGATGCAAGTAGCAGCTATTCATAGATAGCTGAATCCTCAACTGTTGCTGTTTTTCATTTAGATGTGCATAGGCACCTTCACAGTTCATTTTCTTCTTTTATTACCTTACTTGTTAGGGGCTTTGTTTAATGAAATGTTTTGGATGATTGTAAAGCGGCTTGAATGGCTTCGTGTTTTTTAGTTTATACATCACACATCTTTATTTTAATTGGAGACTTATAACTTGCTTCTGTTTCAGGTAAGACGGTCGTAGCTAGCAATCTTGGCATGCTTGCTGATTTCAGTGATGAGGATGCTGGGTCTCATCACGTTATTTTCATAAAGTTCCTTGGTTTCCGTAAATGTCAAGTGAATTGCTACTTTAGATAACATTCTCTGAAGTCGAATGTTGAACGAATCTTTTGTCCTTCAGTGCAACTTAGATTTTGCACCATATCTAAACATTTTTATTGTTTCTGCATGTGGATGTGCTTTCTAAATGTTTCTCAATTAAGATAATAATCGCCTTTGTTCTGTTCGAAGGTGGGCTTTAAGTCACGGAGCCTAACATGTTGATACCAAAATTAGCAAACAAAAATGAGGTATTCTAATTTCTAAGAACTCTAGGCAATCAGACCTCAGTGGTATTATTGAGCAGGGTTGACTTTCTTTTTCGTCTTTTTCTCATTTTCATATTGGAGATAATTTTTTTATTTGTTTTTTGCCATTGGAGGTAAAATTGATATGACTGACGATTAGGCTCCGTTTTGGATTGATGGCGAAGCTGTGGAGATGCGGGAAGCAGCAAATGAAGTGCAAAATGAACATGTTAGTAATATATATGTAATATATAAATAAAAATAAAAATTTTATAAAACCCAAACCTAATAAAATAAAAAATTTATAAAATCTAAACTTTATACATTTATATATTTGTATATATGTATATATGTACATTTATATATTTATATATTTATATATTTATATATATTTATATATATATATATATATATATTATTTATAATATTTTAGCATAGTATTTTACTTCTTTTACCCAACAGTAGTATAGCACAGCATTTTTTTAAAATATAACAGCATCTCTGCCTCGTACTCTCAAATCAGGCCATTGGGCCTTGTGATGCGTTTGGGATTGTAGCTGAACTTGCAAGTCAAGTGAGTCAAACGGGTAGGATCTTAAAGCATAGATAAAAGATCTGATGTAACCTTTTTTTTCAATTCTAAGCGGGTCCTGCAGCCTGCCTAGAATCAAACCACTCTTGTTTCTCAGAGACTACTCAAGTACACATTGCTTCCAGAAAGTCAGTAACTTTGTCAGCATGCATACTACAAGCATGTTTGTACTGAGGTGCCTTCCCACATGCCCAGAGCTAGTAAAAGCAATGCATAGGTATAAACCATATTGAGAATTGCTTGCAACAGTATCTGGGAGCCCCACCACCTTTGTACTTCCATAATTCACATTGCCTCGCACCAAATAAAACATCGACAAAGAATGGACAAATGTACCAATGAACTGCTTGAGTAAGCTTCGTATTATCAACTACCAGTATAAACCAAGGTGGACAAATGAATCTTAGCATTATTTCATGACAACCCAATCTTCTATATGTTTGATGCAGCCGTAGAACGTTCACAGATATGGTAGGATATGCTGTTGTCTCTCAAACAATAGAACAGTTCCGATGTTCATGATATTTACCATTAATTAGATAGACACTTGCGATTGACTCGTTCTCATAAGATATGCGATTAGTGCATCCAAACAACTTGGTAAACAAACTTGGCCTTAGTTGATAGGTTTCTTTGGCACTCCCAGCCGTTGCCGGAAATCTTCCTCCATTAGTGGTAAGCCCTCACACAGAGTGATCTTAGGCTCCCATCCAAGTAGCTCCTTGGCCTTTGTGATGTCTGGCTTCCTCTGCCGCGGATCATCAGGTGTGTTCTCCACAATCTTCACTGGCACTTCCGGGTCAATTAACTGAAATTTCAATGGAATGATTAAGTCAAGCAGCATCAGGATAGTAAAAAGATTTTGTGCTGTTGGGTTTCGACAGGCAACTTGTTGAAAGCAAACAAATCCACGGCACTTGCACTCTAAAACTGAAAGAGATCATTTATGCATGGCATTTGTTTACTTATTTATATTAGGTTTATTAGTGTCTCAGTAACTGCACGCCAAGAGGCGACTGTCCTTTCCACCAATTAAGTTGCTTACCTTTAAGAGATTAACTACCTTCAACTTAGCTCAATAATGATCTCTAAATATGTTTGACTTTTGAGAATCCCTTTTTATATTATATGATAATATTCTGTTTCATTCATGAAATTCTACAAAGATGACGACAAGAATGAAATTCACCTCCTTCACAGCTTCAGCAAGTTCCATCATTGTAAATTCACCTACAGCATGCACAACGCCATTAGAGAGAAAACTAGAACACTATATTATCCTTGAATCAGAGTCTTAACAATGCATTTTGTATCACCAACAGCCTGCTGCTTCGGTTGCAAAGGCCAAAAGGCTCGAAAAACTTAGTTGAGAACAAAGTACCAAGATGGCAAACAAGTAACAGGAATGCAAATCAAAGTGTTTACCTGGGTTCCCTATGTTAATAGGGCCAGTGTGCTCTCCTTCCATCAGCCTGATAAGACCGTCAACCTGACGAGATAACAAAGTTTAAAGATTAAAGATGTTGCAATTTAACATTACAATACACGTGAAAAATAGAATGTACCATGTCAGAAACGTAGCAAAAGCTTCTAGTTTGTGTTCCTGGTGCTTGAACAGTTAATGGCTCTCCTCTGTTGCCAGGAGAACAAAAATCAGCAATGAGACTACCAACAACACAAGTGCTGAATACAACTTTATGAGAAAAAAATTGTCAAAGATGAAAACCAAAAGTGTATTACCGAATTGCTTGAGCGATGAAATTACTAACCACACGCCCATCATCAATGTTCATGCGTGGTCCATATGTATTGAAAATTCTAGCAATCCGAATTTCTGATAATTGCACACAAAAAATGCAACATATTAGAGGAAGTTTTAGAACTGCCATGATAGAATGTATTACTAAGCCAACCTAATAAAAGGTTTCAACATAATAATCATGCAGACCTATGCCATGTTGCCTGTGATAATCAAACATCAAGGTCTCAGCCACACGCTTCCCTTCATCATAACAACTCCTAACGCCTAGAGAAAAATATCAACCAATTCCAATTTGCATGCCGGATAAGTTCCTCTTATGAAGTCTTAATAAAGCACGTATTTTTGTTTTGATATAAAGCATGGAGTTTGGTCCAAATACTCAAATGAATATGACAAACCTATTGGGTTAACGTTGCCCCAGTACTCTTCCTTTTGAGGATGCTCAAGAGGATCACCGTAAACTTCTGAAGTTGATGTCAGTAAGATCCTGTATCAGAAGCATATACATGAACGGAATACGTGTGTTAGTACCAACAAAAGGTATGCCATAAATCAAATGGTTGAACAGATTTACTTACCTTGCACCGACCCTTTTAGCAAGCCCCAACATGTTTAAGGTGCCAATGACATTTGTCTTAATTGTCTGAGGAATATCAAATTAGATGCTAT
The DNA here is from genome assembly GCA_027563935.2 of Costus lasius. Lineage (NCBI taxonomy): Eukaryota > Viridiplantae > Streptophyta > Magnoliopsida > Zingiberales > Costaceae > Costus > Costus lasius. The sequence continues at coordinate 130,544,519 of CM050450.1, read as the reverse complement.
AACTCATATACATGACTAACCAACAAACACTTTATGAAGATGATACACGAAGCATGAAAGATATTGGAAATTTGTCATGTGAGAAGTTGTTCCCAACATAAATGTCTTACTCAAAATATTTCAATAAAGATGCAAACCTTAACAGGGTTGTACTTATAAAAAATTGGAGAGGCAGGGCATGCAAGATGGTAAATCTGATCGACTTCCACCAAGAGTGTCTCCGTAACATCTAAAAACAAGGGGAAACACTTAAGCTATAACTGCAATTAGAAAACATAGTTCAATATAGAAATTAAATGAAAATGCGGCCCGAAAGTACTTCATAAGTGAAAAGAGCATAAGCAAATACCATGTCTAATAATCTCAAATCTTGGATGCCCAATCCATTTTCTGAGGTTGTCTTTGGAGCCAGTGAAATAGTTATCCACAACAATAACCTAAAAAAATATCAGATATAGGAGAGCATATAATCGCACATCATTTCAGAAACATTTCACATGACTCATTATATTTGATGATTCATCAGATGAAAGAATACCATAAAAGTTGTACTCTCGTAGTGATATAAGGTATTCATTTTCTCCATTCAAGATTCTTATTGGAGTCAATGCCTATTGTTGGAGGGATTAAAGAAGTTCATAAACTTTAAATTCTGGGTGGTGATGTTTGGCATGTATCCGACAATGAGTAACAATAGGCTGATTAAGAACAGTTTTGTTCACTTGAGATCGTATTATGACTTCACTTGAAAAAGGAAATTTTGACAACAAAAAAGTCGATATCATCAATTTGTGGTTACACCACCGAGTAAATGGGCATTTACATACCAACAGAAAAAATAAAAAAAAAAAAGCAAAATGGCCTAACTCATAAAATAGTATGTCTTCTTAACATGAATTGCTCGCATATTTAATTTGTACCTCATTCTTCTCATTTTCCATCAACTTATCAACAAGATGTGACCCAATGAATCCGGCGCCTCCAGTTACCAAAATCCGCATATTGGACTGCCATAAAAGCAAAGAAAACAAGTTTCTGAAATCGAGTCAAAAACTGAATGAACTCTAATTGCTCATCGCTAGATCTACTAATCGGTAATAATAAATCAAGGAAATCAACACACTTCAACCAAACTGGTATCACTAGATCTGAGCAATGAAAAAAATAAGCAGGCCACACTACTGAGCTAAAAAGGAAATGTCAAACCTCAATGGACACTACTAGATCTGAGAAATTGTCCAAAAACCCTCTACATCACAATTCGTCTATAGTAGTCCTAACTCCTAACAGACCCGGAATAGATCTCGGCGATGCAGGATCTTATGATCTCCCATAACACACGAATAGATAATTTTCCTGAAAAGTGAGGCGTAGAAAGCTCAAGTTACCTGAAAAAATTTGGAAAACCGGAGTGGTGAAGGAAGCGGAGGCGGTTTCGTGATAGTGTGCTGATGATCGCCATTGGCATTCTCCTGTGCCATGCTCGGATTCACTCGAAAACGCTGATCTACACAAGAGGAGCCACAATCCTTATCACTCCAGATCTCACTAAGAAACTCAACAAAAGCAAGAAAAAACACTCATTCTCTTGATTGAACGTAGAGATCCAAATTTTAAGATGAAATCAAAGCAAAGAAGGCATTTTCCTTCCTATTTGATCAAACATTAGGCAATGTGGTAACATTCTGCATCAGTGAGACTTCATATAGATGGAGAAAGGAAGGCCATGAAAGGGTAACGCAATCAAATGAACACGATGCTTCAATTGCAAGCAAGGAAGAGGGCGACTCCCGACCCAATCAAAGATTTCAATTCCAGATCTGAAGCCGCGGCATTAAATGATTCGATGTCTATTGGTTTGGAGAAAAAAAAGTACCTCAAAATATCTCCAGGTTTGGGGTATCGGTCAGGAGCGAGCGAGCTCGAGATTTGGGATCAAGCTAAGGGAGGGAGTAGCGGAATAGATATATAGACAGATTTTTATCGCGCGTACACGATCAGAAGCTGAGCTGGCGGCATGTAGGACCATTGGCTGTGGGGACCATCGACTGAGTGTAAGTCCAGGTCAGCATTCTTCACACGCTGTCCAAATCCGGGAAGTGAGCGAGCAACGCCCGTTAACCCGTTAATTACAACGGGGAAACCGAACGACGACAGCTAACGCGAGCCGATTATGCACTAAAGTCAACCAGTTGACTCCGGAGCCGGAATGTCGAAAGCTCTCTCCTTGCTCGGAAACGTGGATAACGATAAGGGAGGAAATCCGGGTGCGTTTTCTCATCAAGTTACTTTAGGAGGAAATTTCATAAAGCTTATTAACTATCGTTCATCCTAGATGACATGAATCTTAATACATTTAAATTGTCCTTTCTTTCCGTTAGTTTACTGTGCATGCTACCAGCTGACATAAACTTTGAACTTGGCATAGATCTCAAAATATATTTTAGTATAGTAAAATATTTATTGTTACTTTAAAATTTTAATAATATATGGTAGAAATTTAGATAAATATTTTTTAAAAAATTTAAATTAATTATAGTAATTAAGTTAACACTAAAAAAATAAAATATTATATAAATTATTTTTATTTATGCATATTTTTTTATTTTTATGTACTTTTATAAATGTTTTTATGTATATTATAATAATGTAAAAATTTAATACAATAAAGTAGAAATTTAATTGAACTCTATGTTAAACCTAAGAAAATAAAATATTATATGTATATTTTTTTACTTATATATATTTTTTAGATTTTTTTTACATATATTATAATATCGTAGAAATTTAATATTATATAGTAGAAATTTAGTTAACTACCTTATTATTAAGGAAATAAAACCCTAACTAGCTTACATAATGAAAATATATATAAAACAGATCTCAAGATAATATATATATAATATAGTATAACTATATTTCCACCATATAATATTAAATTTCTACGATATTACAATATATGTAAAAGAATTCATTAAAATATGTATAAATAATAAATAACTTATATAATATATTATTTTCTTAGTATTAACTTAATTTAGATTTTAAAAAATATTTATTTAAATTTCTACTATGTACTATTAAATTTCTACTATTATACTATCCTAGAAATATAATATTATATAGTAGAAATTTAGTTAAGTACCTTAGTAGGAAATAAAACCCTAACTTGCTTACTTAGTGGAAATTTAGTTAACTAATAACAAAATAAAATATTACAAGTTATTTATTATTTATACATGTTTTTAATAAATTTTTTATATATTTTTTAATATCGTAGAAATTTAATATAATATAGCAGAAATATAGTTATGCTATGTCATATATATATTTTCTTGAGATCTGTTATATATATATTTTTATTATGTAAGCTAGTTGGAGTTTTATTTGGTTAGTAATAAGGTAGTTAACTAAATTTTCACTATATAATATTAAATTTCTACGATATTATAATATATGTAAAAAAATCTAAAAAATATATATAATATTTTATTTTCTTAGGTTTAACATAGAGTTCAATTAAATTTCTATTTTATTTATTAAATTTTTACATTATTATAATATACATAAAAATATTTATAAAAGCACATAAAAATAAAAAAATATGTATAAATAAAAAATATTTTATATAATATTTTATTTTCTTAGTGTTAACTTAATTATTAATTTTTAAAAATATTTATCTAAATTTCTATCATGTATTATTAAATTTCTACTATGTATTATTAAATTTTTATAATATAATAAAAATATTTTATCATACTATAAAATATCTTGATATTTGTGCTAAATTTGTTGGGTATAAACAGTGAGAAAACTGAAGAAAACGAAAGCTAACGAGAAAACGATGAATTAAATTTTCTTGGGATTGGCACAGAGAGTCCCGTGCATGGCCGCCACCTGCCTCTCTTTCCTCATTCCAAGCTGTATATTTACAAGTTACTCTTTTTCAATCGGTGGGCAATCCCAAAGCAAATGACAAGCATGGCTCTTCCGCAGCGCCCCACCTTCGCCTACGTCATCCACTACGTCGGAGACGTCGAAACGTCCGCCGCCTTCTACTCCGCCGCCTTCGGCTACGACGTCCGCCGCCTCGACTCCTCCAAAAGGTCAGCGCCTCCATCGTATTTGCAATATACAGAAACGCAGTAATTAATCGGATTGGTGGCGATGTTGGGAGGGGGGCTGCAGGTGGGGGGAGCTGGCGAGCGGGCCGACGACCATCGCGTTCACGCCGCTACACCAGCGGGAGACGGACGTGCGCACGGGCGAGGTGCGGACGCCGGCGGCGGAGCACGAGCGGGGGCCCGTCGAGGTGTGCTTCGACTACGCCGACGTCGACGCCGCCTACCGGAGGGCGGTGGAGAACGGGGCGGTGCCTGTGAGCGCGCCGGAGGTGAAGGGGTGGGGGCAAAAGGTGGGCTACGTGCGGGACATCGACGGCAACGTCGTCCGCATGGGGAGCCACGTGGCGGAGAGCCGTGCATGAAGCCTCAAATGAGTAGAGGAAGAAGAGGAAATCGATGATGTGGATTGAGTGGTTCTTCCGTTGGTAGATTAATCTTTGTAATCAATAGGAATAATTTGATCTGCCACTGTAATGTCGATCCTTGAATAATTTCTTGTGCGCATCACAAATTTCTCCTTCACTAATAAATGCTTTATCTCATAAAATTAACATAAATTTAAGTCCTAAAGTAAAGTAATTTGTGAAGTAATTTCTTGCTCGTATTAATTTTATACCCTATATTTATTGACTTTTGTAACTTGTTCGAGGTTTTTGGATAGTCTTGTACCGATTTGACGAAGGAAAATTGATTTGAGATTATATAAGGGTTTTCTCGTGGTATTTGAATTTTTCATGGGATCGAATTTGAAATGGGTTTTCTCAAATTAGATCGAATTGGGTTAGGTTTGGTAATACCGTCTTTATCGGATCAAATGTCACTTCTTTGATTCACTATATATATATATTATATATATATACTTGATATAGTTTATATTTATTGTCTTCTTCTTTCCCAAGCAAGCGGGTCAAGAAAATGACGCAAAAGTTAGTTCAAACAATTGGAATTTTTTGTTATTTGAAATTTTCTTGAAAAAAGTCTTTTTTTTTTAAATTATAGTTTTTAATGTGCTTTAAAATCACCTTAGGTTATGTGTATTAGAGAAGCGAGGGCAAAGAAAGGAGAGTAAAGAGGAAAATAAATCATGTGATTCGGAGAAATGACAGAGGAGATGAGCAACGACGGCAGCGAATCAGCGATAGATGTGGAGAAGGGTGGGCGGCAAGGCTAGCGGGAGAAAGTGGTCGGCAAGTGACGAGGCTAGTTGCTGAGCGAGAGCAAACTTGGCTGGCGGACAAGAGTGGACCTGACTAGCGGGCAAGCGAATGAGGCTGGCTGGTGAGCGATGAGGATGGCATACAAGAGCGAACCTATTTGGCGAGTAGGTGAGCGAACGAAGCTAGTTGGCGGAAGAGACCTGGTTGGCAGGGATGCAAAAGAGGCCAGCGAGAGAAAATTTTGGCAGCGGGGTAGGGGTGCTGCAACTTTTGTAGCATTGTGAGAGGGATTTCAAGATGATCATGAAATCTCATGGTATCGTGAAATTTCACGATATTTCATGATTTCACGATAGAGGATTTTCATTGTGAAATCTCTATCGTGAAATCGTCTCACAGTGCTGCAAAAAGTGCAGCACCCCCGCCTCGCTGCCAAATTTTTTTTGGCCAGCGAGCGAATGGACGAGGCTAGTTGGCAAGTTATGGGTCGCTAAATTTTATCTCTTTATTATTTTTTTTTATATTTTTTTTAAAAATAATGTACTCTTTGTAAGCTTTCCAATGGTATCAAATTTAAGGTATTTTACATCATGTATATATATATAATATCCTATACAAGATTATATTTTTTTATATAAGTAAATATTTTTTTTGTTTTATATGTGATATTGATTAGGGTATTATATATATATACATGATATAAAATACCCTAAATTTGATACCATTTGAAAGCTTACAAGGAGTACATTATTTCTTTAAAAAAAAATTAAAAAAATAATAGAGGGATAAAATTTAAGCACATTTGCTTAAAATTTGCACTCCAAGTTATGGGTACGCTTAGAAATTTTTAACCAGTTCCTTTTCGCTTCGGGTCAAAACAAATCCAAAAAAGAAAATAAAAGATAAAGAAATAATCTAGATGATTTAAGCTTTCTAATGATACCAATATCATGATGAAATTTTTATTAAGATGATACAAATTCACATTTAAAACATAATAGAAAAAATATTAATTATTTATATGTTTTAAATAATCTATGTATTTTAAATGTAAATTTTTATCATCTTAAAATTTTTTTCATCATGATATTGATATCATTGGAAAGCTTAAATCACCTAGATTATTTCTTCATCTTTTATTTTCTTTTTTGGATTTGTTTTGACCTGAAATGAAGAGGAATCAGTTAAAAATTTTTATGTGGACCGTCCGCTTAGAAAATTTCTCCAAAGTTATGAGGCTAGTAAATAAGAGTTGACCTAGCTAGCAGGTGGGCGGGCAATGAGGTATAGAGACACTAAATCGACGAAGGCAAATATTGGCTTATCTTTTTCGCCCGATTTGGGTAGATCGATTTAAAAGAAAAAAAAGTGAAGTTTTTCTTCTTTGATTTTTCTTTCCCTGCTAGTAGTAGAGGGAAAATAAAATTTGCTTTCCCTTCGCTCGTTTTTTTCTTCTTTTCCTCATTAGTAGAGTTGGCCATGGGCCGTGCCCGGGCCGGCCCGGGCCCGGGCCCGCCTCGGCCCGCCAGAAATCGGGCCGTGCCAGGCACGGCCCGATTGTAATCGTGCCGTGCCGGGCACGGCACGGCTGAAATTTTCTTCAGCCCGGCACGGCACGCGGCACGATTAGGCGTGCCGTCGCCGGCACGGCTCCGCCGGGCCGTGGGCACGAATCCGTCCCGCGGGCCAGATCCGGCACGCGGGCCTAGCACGGCCCGCGGGCTAACGGCGGCACGTGGGTCAAATACGGCCCAACGGGCCCAATTAGGCACGCGGGCCGTGTTGGGCCCGGCCCGGTTTTGGCCCGTGGGCCGAATTTTAAAAAAAATATTTTAATAAGTAAATTACTTAATTAAAATATATAAAATGTGAAAAAATAAAAAAAAATTGAGAATGTATATTACACAAATTTTTGAAAAAATGTTAAACTTTTATATATTTTAGACCGGACCCATTACAGGCTGCCTACGTACCCCACTCAAAGGAGGAATCAGGTCTACGTAGTTCTCTTTTTACAACTCTTTTTACAACTCTTTTTACAACTCTTTCTACCACTCTTTCTACAACTTTTTTACAACTTTTTTTATAATTATTTATTACAACGTTTATCCATTGGTACTTCCGCTTGCACTTCCAAGACTTTGTTCATCATCATCCGATGAAGTTGAATGACCACCTTTATCTTGAAGACGATCTTCAGCATCTAGCCAATCTTTAAGACAAATACACATTTCCACGCTTTCTTCGTTCATTCGGCTTCGCTTCTCGTCCAGCACCCTGCCGCCGGCACTAAAACAAGACTCCGATGCTACAGTAGACACCGGAGGAGTTAGTAGATCACGTGCCATGGCAGAAATCACAGGATATGATATTCCTTCTGATCTCCACCATGATAAAATATCAAAATTATCTATTTGTTCTTCTGTGAGTAAAGATGTATGATTATTTTCTAAAAAAAATGTTAATTCATTAAAATTACTAGATCTACTTGTTGATGTTCCTTTTCTATTTAAAATTGAGCGTATTCTTCCTGTAATATTTTTACTACTAGTAGATACATTAGTTTGAGAGGATGTTGGATTCATTGTATGTCCAAATTTTAAATTATAAACATTATACATTTCATCTAATAAGGTAGAAACTTCATTTTTTTTCTCATCTACTCCTTCAAGTTCCATATTTCTATAATATTCATCTAATAAAATATGAACACCTTCTAATTTTAATCTAGGATCCATAATTGAAGCTAAACAATATAAAGGAGATATATTTTTCCAATATTTTTTAAATTTTGTTTCCATTTTAAAAATTACTTGAAAAACATTTTCATTATGTCTATATTGAGAAAACATTTCACTAATTAAAACTAAATGTTCTAAAATTAAACATGATGTAGGATAATAAACACCAGATAAATGAGTGCTAGCATTATAAAAAATTTCTAAAATATTATGTAATAATTTTGCTTTATCCCAATCATTTTCTTCAATGTTTCCATCAGGCATTCTTTCATTATAAAATAATGTAAGAGGATCCTTAAATGGAAAACATGTTGTTAGCATATCATAAGTAGAATTCCATCGTGTTTTAATATCAAGTTTAAATTTTTTATATGACAAACCATAAGATTTACATGTTTGTCTAAAATCTTGATTTCTAGAAGTAGAAAAAATAACAAATCTAATAGCATTTCTTAATTTAGTTACATGTTCATCTACTTCTCTTATTCCATCTTGAACACATAAGTTTAGAATATGGCATGCACATCGTATATGAAAAAAAGCACCATTAAATATTGGATTTAACAATCTTTTTAATTTATCAATTGCACTATCATTATTATTTGCATTATCAAAACTAATTGAAAAAATTTTATTAATTATATTATATGAATGTAAAATGCTATGAAATTGTCTAACTATAGCATTTGCAGTATGAGGATATTCAAAAATTTTAAATGCAATAATTCTTTTTTGGATAAAAAATTCACTATCTATCCAATGTGCCGTAATACACATGTATGACTGATCAGAATGATTACTAGTCCAAATATCAGATGTTAAAGAAATACAAGAAGTTAATGTAATTAAAGCTTGTAAAAGATTAGTTTTATATTCAGAAAAAAATTTTATAGCATCCCTACGCATGGTTTGTCTACTTACTTTTTTATATTTAGGTTGTAGTGATTTATGTATAAATTTTTCAAATTTATAATTTTCTGCTAAAGAAAATGGTTGTTCATCCCAAATAATAAATTTAGCTAATTCTTTTCTAAAAACTTCAGTAGAATAATTATAAATTTCAAAAGAACTAGAGGAAAGATTTAGAGTAGCCTGTGCACGATCGATTTGAGTTTGATGGCTTCTGATGTGGCGAGTCAAATGACCAGTTCCACACGATGATTTGCAAGTCAAGACTTTTTTGCACTTTTTGCAGCTGGCTCTTTCTTCGCCGTTAATCATCACCACATTGAAGCTCTTCCAAACGTCGCTCGTGCGTTTTCTTGAGCCTGACACAGTAGACTCGTGAGGGTTTGCACTGCATCCCTCCTCTCCCTGCATAGTGTTAGTAGGCTCAAATTCAACATGATCTTGCTGTTGTTGATTTGGGTCGTAAGGCGGAGGGTTGGCATCTTGATCTTGATCGGGTGGCATAACGGGGTTAGTACTTGTCCCCATTAGCTCTTGCTCGAATGCCTCAATCTCCCATGGCAAAAGATCCCATGTATTGTTCAATCCCGCCATTAATTATACATATAATATTAAAAGTTAGCCAAAAAAATTTAAAAAATAAGATTAAATACTTACTAATAATAAATTATACATTAAAAAATTACCTTATCACGTGTTTGAAGATCGCTTAGTAAGTAAGAACTAAGAAGTTGAGGTTTCACTTTCAGCCTTCAACAACCTTAATTTAATCATAATTATGAAAAAAAATTATATTAGAATAATTTAAATTTAAGTACAATTACATTATAAAAGACTAAAAGTAAATTAATTTACTACTTACTTGATCTTCTCCACGTGACTAGACCGAGGGACTGAGGGAGCTTTGAAATCTTGATGGCTAATTAAAACTCAAGACTTAGAAAAGAGATTAGGAAAGTATTAAGAGAGAATGAGAAAGTAATCCAAAGTTAATTGGAAACTTGTGTGAAGAAATGAGAGGGTTGGGGGGTCAATTTATAGGGATGAATTGGGTGTAAATTTACATATTTATCCCCTATTTTTAATTATTAAAAGGGGCTAAAATGGTAATTTTATAACATAAAGACAATTATATCCCTAACTTTTAAATTTTTTCAAACCGTTATAGGGCTATTTTGGTAAAAACGCATGCCCAAATCAAATTTTAGAACGTTGCCGCCCATTCCAGCCGTGCCGTGCCCGTGCCGGCCCGCGTGCCGTGCCTGGCCCGGCCCGGCCCGCGGGCCGCGGACCTTCGGCCCAGCACGACCCGAGCCAGGCCGCGGGCCGCCCGCGGCCTGTTGACTTGGTCAACGGGCCGTGCCCGGGCCGGCCCGTGTCGTGCCGGGCCGTGCGGGCCGCGGGCCGGCCCGGCCCGTTGGCCACCTCTACTCATTAGTAAATAAGCTGCTAGATTTTGAATATTTTATGGTAAAGTGAAATAGGTTGCAAACTCAGGGTCAAAACTGAAATTTGCACAAGAGACTATTTTAGAGATAGGTCCATCTCACCATCCTGAAAACAATTTAAAGATGTTTAAAATGGAAATCACAAAAAAACATTAGCCTAATACTAAAATGCATGTTAATTATTCATTAGTTTAATTTTATAATAGGCAGGGGTGCGCCCACAAAGTTCCATTTATTTTAATTTCCATGCTCTCGAAAAGGCCCTTTTCCTCTTCCGCCGCCCGAATCGCCGGCGCCCATGGCGGAACCCTAACCCTAAACTCTCTCGAAGACGATGAGGAGGCCCCATGGATCCACCGATGGATTCCCGATTAATCCGAAGAAGGTGGCACTCCTCCTCGCGATTCCTCTCCTCACTCTCTCTTTCCTCCTCGTCGGGGACTTCAGTCCACTCAGAACCCGCAGTCGCCCCAATGTTGACGGTGCTTCCGGTGGGCTCCGCCATCCGAAGCCCCCGCGGATGGCCTACATGATATCCGGTACTGCTGGCGACGGGCGCCGGCTCAAGCGGCTCCTTCAGGCCGTATACCACCCGTGGAACTTCTACCTCATACACCTCGATATAGCTGCGCAGCCCGAGGAGCGAGCGGATCTGGCAGCCTACGTCACGTCGGAAGCCGCGTTTGTCGAGTTTGGCAATGTTCGTCTCGTGGAGGATGCCAATCCGGTGTCTCCCAGGGGGCCGACCATGGTTGCTTGTACCTTGCATTCGGTGGCCATTCTACTGAGGGAGTTTGACTGGAGCTGGTTTATTAATCTCAGTGCTTCGGATTACCCTCTGATGCCCCAAGATGGTATATTTCCTATTTCGAACAAAGTTCTTCCTTTTTGTCCGTACTCTGTTCACTTCTTGCTATTTTTGGAACTCTCACAAATTGGTCATCATGCCCAAATCACTAGATTAGAATTACAGGATTGGAAGGAGTTTATTCCACAATATTTCTTTTGAGCATGGTGTAAATTTCTTCCTGTTACATGCAGATATTCTTCATGTATTTTCATACTTGCCGAAGGATTTTAACTTTATTAAACACACGAGCGATATTGGTTGGAGAGAGTAAGTATAATCATATAGTCATGAGTGTTCTATTTTAGGAAGCTCCAGATTGTAGTTACTATTGACATGTTTCCCGCAGATACGAGAGGGCAAGACCTATTATTGTAGATCCAGGATTCTATAAACCTAAAAGAACTGATGTCTTTTGGGCTAAAGAAAAGAGGAGCATTCCCTCTGCATTCAAGATATTCGCAGGTACTTGTTGCATATTTTTTCACTTGTTACCCTCTGACATGATCACCTTTTTCTATTGTAGCTTATCCTATGGTTTCTTCCTCTCCATTCTGGTTATTACTTATTACAGATGTACTTAACTTTCTTTGTTTAGGAGAACAATTTTTCACATCTACAATGAGGCTTTTATTGAACTCCTACGATTCTACTGTTGTCTCAAATTCAATAATAAATACTGTTTTTGCCTTTTATCCATGGTTCTTCGTATCTGTAGTTTCTTTCATTAGCCTATCTAGCTCGACCAAATTGGCTATTGAAGTAATGTTTGTCTTCGGTATATCGCTCCACAATAGTGAGATTCAATCGAACTTGCCATTTTAGGGCCGTTCATTTCCTGTATGTAGATTCACTTAAAGTTCATTCTGCCAATATGACCCATCTTACACTGTTCCCTTTGATACAAGGATCACAGTTTGAGCTGGCAGTTTGGATTGTATTTAAAGCACGTTGTTCTCTCACTGGTTGATCACCATCTAAACGAAACCTTCTCCTAGCCGATCCATTGATAACCTCTATTATTTGATAAGCATGTTGAAACTAAAGAAACTAAGAATCTTTTCCTTTGTCATTTGTTCTATCTTCGTTATGGCAATTCTGTGTGAACCTGGTTCCCAATTTGCTGTTGCATGTGCCTGGCCTAATTTTCTTCAACCACACTTCTGATTAGGCAAATTCCTAAGATAGAAGATATATTAAGTGAAAAAAGTACTATAAAGTTTAATGGAGAGACAAAGAGGGCTGTCACTTGGTGATAAAACGTAAAGTGTTTGAAGTTAATCTCAGATATCTTTAGACCTGCACTTTGACAGTTTCATAAATTTGAACTATATAGTTTGAACATTACAACATTGTCGCAGTTTTCCAGTATTATGGAACCATACATGATATGTCATTTTGTTTCTGTGCACCACAACGAATTTCAGGACACGAGAAATAAATGAGAGGATTTTTTTGGGAAAAAAAGTTTCATGTAGCAAGCCCTGATAGTTTGGACATCACATTTTAGTGACTTGTAGTTTTTGTTGTTTCATATCGTTTATGCCACATCTTCTGCCGAGTGTCTTTGTTGGATTGCTTATGTTTGCTTCTACTCTGTCTTAGGCTCCTCGTGGGTGATCCTAGCACGACCCTTTCTTGAATTTTGCATAGGGGGATGGGATAATCTCCCTAGGACATTACTCATGTACTACACAAATTTCTTGTCATCATCAGAAGGTTACTTTCAGACTGTGATATGCAACTCCCAAGAGTTTCAGAACACCACAATTAATGATGATTTGCGGTTTATGGTGTGGGATAATCCACCTCGGTCACATCCAATGAATCTTACATCAGAACATTTCATTCAAATGGTTGAAAGTGGAGCTCCTTTTGCGCACTCAATTGCTGAGAAGGATCCTGTTCTTGACCGAATTGATGGTGATCTATTGCGACGATCCTTTGGTGGGTTTGCACCTGGTGGATGGTGCTGGGCAAATCCTCAGCTTGGTAGGGATCCTTGTTCTGTGTACGGAAGACCCAATGTCATACAGCCGACAGTAAATTCAAGAAGGCTGGAAATGCTGCTGGTGAAGCTTCTGGATCGTGATAATTTCCGGCTTAAACAATGTATATAGGCATTACTCAGAAAATACACCAACCTTGTAGAGTTTACTTCGAAGGTTATGGCAATGACTGCAGATTACTGAACTCGTTCAAAGAGGTCAAGGCATCCGCTGCTTTAGTTGTCTTGTGTGGTGATTGGGTGCACAGAACAACTGATGTTTCAATTGTTTTGACTCTAGTCATCCTTTTTGTTCTGGTGATCTATTTGCAAACAAGCTGAAGAAAAGTCGTGAAATGTTCATGTAACTGAAAGAGATCAAATAGAGTACATACGTCAATTTGTCCTCCCAAACTTTTCAATTATACACGCAATTGTTTTCCAAATGCAAGTCTTCTTGTCCATTGGGTTCTCCAGATAGTAGTCAATCTTCGATGTATATAATCAAGAAGAATTTCCTTTTAAAAGTTTGGGAATCACATTTCGACCAACTGTTGTATTTGATCAAAAATCATATCAAGGATTCTTGATTTATCGACGAGGTTTTCCTAGCTGTGTTGTGTCATGCTTGATGTAAAAGAACACAAATCTTTGGTAGCAGGCTGCCTAAATTTTATTTTATTTTTTTTAAAAAATAATCTATGCACTATAAGCTATCTAATGGTACCAATATTGAAATAATTTAGATTATATACAATAAGAAATTATCCTAAATATTTCTATATAGTAATTTTTTTTATTTTTTATGCAATAATGTTTAGGATAATTTTTTATTGTGTATAATTTAAACTATTTCAATATTGGTACCATTGGATAGTTTATAGCATGTAGATCATTTATTTTAAAAAAAATTAAACAAAATTTAAGGCAAGTCGACTGCCGAAGATTTGTGTCCGATGTAAAAGCAGACTGATATTAATCACTATGATATGTAGCTTGTTGAAATACAAACTGATATTAATCATCATGATCCTGTAGCTTATTGAAATATATAAAAATAATATAAAAGTATGGTTGGAGATAATAGGAGCAAGGTTTAAAATTTTAGTTTGAATTTGTTGAAATTCTTTATTTGTATTGGTACGAAAAAGATATGATTTTATTGTAATACTATATTAGTAGAGGGAATTTTAATATACTATTGTGTCAATTTCACTTTAGTATATCAATCTAAGATAGACTAATACACCAATTTAAACTGATTTTTTAAACTAATACACCGATCTCACTATAGTATATCAATCTAAGAAAGGTTAATATCATGGGATAAATCTTTGGACCTGCATGCCCTTATTCCCTTGATCATATCATGCATCGTCCGTTGATATCAGATAGATATATACGAGTTTATATACGAACAACTCTACGAATTTGTAGCAAATTTTTATATAAAGAATTTCTTTGTATGGTACTTTAAGTATTTAATATTACCAAATAAGTGAGAATAATGTATTGTTTTAGTAACTTTGATTTGTTTAAAAAAAATTTATTTTTTAACTCTCAGCTTGTTTACTAGGAGAGAAAAGAGGGTGGAAGGAATGGAAAAGTCAGAAAATTCCTGTTCACTAGGAAAGACAGAAAACGACGGAAAACAAATGCGTACCCTATTTCCTCACGCGTTGCTTCCACTCTTTTGTCGCTGCCCTTCGATCGCCGCTGTCCCCAGGTTGCCGCGGCCATTTGATCGACGTTGTCGCCAGGTTGCCGCTGCTCTCGTCGACGCTGCTGCCGTTCCACAAAGGTATTTCCATTCTCCTCCACCTCCTCTTCTGTCATCTTTAAGCGAATTTGTTGTGCATTCTCCCTTTTCTTCTTCAAGCGATGATGAATTAGCTGATTTCTTCTTCGCTTAAAAGAGAGCAAACAAGGGCTGGCCCTTGTTTCTCCTCTGGCTTTAACAAATTAGGAAAGTCAGTAGACTGAAGTGGGTGCAGCGATAAGAGAGCGGGCTTTAACAAATAGGATCCCTTAAACCGCTGCAAAGTTCATTAGTTGAAATGAGAAGCTATTAAAATAAACCGCTGCAAGGTCCATTCATATTTTAACTATCAAATATGAATGATATTTGCTAGTTGCAGCGGTTTAGCATGGACAAATATATCTTGCTGGGATACAGAAAGTAATAACTTGTGATAATACATCCAACACTGACCTGCATTTTGTGTTGCTGATCTTCGTTGGAGTTGATAATAACTTGAAATATACGACTCCAGAAGATAATTCAAGACACCAAAATTTTCTCTACTTTCAGATGAAAAAGTGTTACAAAGTTGTTCAGAATAACACTCATAAGCCAGACACCTAGTAGACAATATATTTAAATTATTGCATCTCAATATAATACCAAACAGTTTCTTTCATATTAAGGGAACCTATTTCTTGTGTATCCTAATATAACTATCAAATATGAATGAACCTTGCAGCGGTTTAATATCATTATTGATAGTTAAATATGAATGGACCCTGCAACGGTTTAGTATCATTTCATTAGTTGAAATGATAAGAGTGCGGGCTTTAAAAAAATTATAACCCTGTTGTTAAGGATTGAATGGGAGAAAAATGTGAAGATTTGATACTAGCTTGCTTTGGTAGAATTTGGGAATAAGGATGATAGGGAATGAGACAAATATGATAGATGTGAGAGTTCATGTAAGTGAAAGTGAGTGAGGCATATATTTGGATCCAACATACTTGTAACTCAACCAACTCACCCTATCTGCAATGTTGTTTAGAAGCTCCAAGTCATTCTTGGATGATCCTATTGATTTCTTCAGCATCAAGAAGACAATTGGCGACAATGGATCACTTGCAATTACCAGTCCCGGTGCATTTGACAAGGTTGCATTCCCAGGTAGAACAACATCCAGGAGTTTAGATGTGAAAGAATACAAACAAAAGCAATCGTAAAACTAATCCAAATATGTAGTATGCCAAATAAAACTACTAAGGAAAGAAGCATATACTTTATGAAGATGGTTCTTAACTATTAAAATGCCAATTATTGAATCTATGTGGAATCACATTACAAATGCAAGATGAATTTTTTTATATTTAATTTTTCAGCTATTAAATATTGAATTTATTTAGTATATTTGTATTTTTTATATTTTATAATATTTTTAATTTAAAAATAATTGTAATGAAGTATATTCTATAAGTATTTAATTATAAGAGTAGAAGAATATAGATATGGGGTGTATATATCAATCCACCCTATTTTCTTTCCATCCAAGTAAACAGAAGAAAAGAAAATCTTTCTTTCCCCTCCATTTTTCCATCCTTTCTAGTAAACACAGCCTAAAAGTTTGTAACGTACTTATCTTTTTTCTATTTTCTTTAATTTAATTTGGCTTACTAATTATATGATATTAAATTAATTAGTAATTGACCTATTTTCTTGGATTCTTCTAATATTAACAAGATATTAAATTTAGGCAAGTAACTTTTGAATAAGTTAGAATTATAATAAATAACTAAAAATTATTAAATTATTTCCTCACCTCTCACTTTCAGGTGAGCAAGTTGCATTGGTTACTAAGTATCCCAAAATTTTTAGGTATTTTGATACTGGTATCGAATTTTTGCTCGGAACTATGATATTGATACTAATATCTGAAAATTGATTAAAAAAATTTCAAACTCCCAAAATTAATTAATTAATTTAATAATTTATATTTTTGTACTTAATTTTTATAAGTAATATTTTTTGACTTGCTAGAAGTTGATGTATTTGTTGGAAATTATCAAATTGATGATTGTTGTTAATTGAAATATTCATGAATTATTGTTATTTGGTGAAAATATTGGCTGAAAATTGGTGTGTACATTTTTTGATTAAATGCTTAGCAAATTTTGGTACTTTGAAAAATTTATGAAATTTGGGAGTACCGGGCCGGGACTCATAAAAATTTTGGTATTTCGGTATCGATACCGGTAAAAAAAATATTTAGAATTTAAATATTGAAATTTTGTAACTATGATACCTATAATAGTACCCAAAAATTGATTTAAAAAATTTTCAAACTCCTACAAATAATTAATTTATTTAAGAATTTATATTTGTATACTTAATTTTTTATAAGTAATATTTTTTGACTTGCTGGAAATTGATGTATTTGTTAGAAATTATCAAATTGATGTTTGTTGTTAGTTGAAAATATTCATAAAATATTATTGTTTGGTGAAAATATTGGCTCAACATTGATGTATACATTTTTTGATTTAATGCTGAGCAAATTTCTATACTCCAGAAAATTTTTAAAATTTATTTTTGAAAATTTGATACCGAAACTAATAGGAATTTTGGTACTTCAGTATCAGTTCCGGTTTAAAAAAGATTTTGAGACTTTAGTACTAACATTTTGATATTAATATTAGTACCAAATTACCAAATACTCACCCTCACCCTTAATCATAGATTACTTGAAGAGTTGCGAAAGAAAGAATGTGCATTGCCTAAAGGATAACAATAGGCTATGGTTCTTGATTTATCAACCAGAAGTTTTCTAGCTGTGTCATGCTTGAAGTAAAAGCAAACAAATGTTAATCATCATGATCTGTAGCATGTTGAAATATACAAAAATAATATAAACAGACTGATATTAATCACCATGATTCTGTAGCTTGTTGAAATATAAAAAAATAATATAAATGTATGGTTGGAGAAAATAGGGGCAAGGTTTAAAATTTTAGTTTTAATTTGTTGAAATTTTTAGTATGTATTGGTCTTAGATTGATCTGATTTTATTGAAATACGATATTAGTATTTGGTACAGTGTCAATCTCACCAATTTAGACTAATTTTTTAAGCCTTAGATAAAAGTATTCATGACATTTATAACATAGCCTCAAAACTTTTTTGTCTAAGAAAGAAATGGTATTTAGTAGAAGTTGCATACCATGGTTGATAATTAGTTGATTTAAAATTAAATTATTTGATTTTTTTATTTGGGACAAAGTACAAGATAGACGAAATCTACCAAGCTAAGCTTAGCAGAATTGAAATAATATTAACTAATTAATCACAAAACTTAAAACAATGTCGATAGTATTGAAATTACAAATAGATTATAGATGTGACTTTAGGGCGGCCATCGATTTAACCGAAAAAATAGTCGGAGTCAACATACTTTCCTAGTTCCTTAGACCAGGATGGATGTAACTAGATCGGTTCACTCGGACCGGCATGATTTGTTCCCTAATTCCTTCTCGCTTCCTTCCTTTTTGGTTTGCGATCCATTTCACTAAGTCTGTCAATTCAGCGGTACGCGTGCTCTTCAACTCAACCAATAGCTTAGGGTTTTTCACTTTTACTTCTTTGGGTTAGGGTTCTTCAATCTAATTGCTATGTGCTCAGGGCTTCTTTCATTGTTTCTGCAACACACTGTACAGCCAATTCTAAATCCTTATCTCTCATGTTTAGCGTGAAAGATAGCATCGCGGATTTCACCTTGTTCTTTGACTCGTACAGAACTTAGTTTTCTTTGTTAGTGATCTCTTCTTCCATTTGTATTTTGTAAAGCATGCTTAAGTTTGTAGTCCTCGCCGCTTTTCGTGTTGTTTGTCAAAATGCCTTTGCACTCTGACTTTGGGAACTCTTGGACAACATAATATGGACTTAGGCATTGAATTTATTTTCACTGTTAGCATCAGTATCCAGTCGCATATATAAACTTTAGAGCGACAAGTGTACTTTTGTTCTCGGTGATAGGCTTGTGAAAATGCTCTAAAATTGCTGTCTACATTTATGCCTTTGTATTTGCGCTTATGCTCATGAAACAAATAAACCACTGCATAAATTAACAACTAACAAAAAAAAATGTCTCAATTTCATATATTAGATTATCTTTGATCCATATTATGACATCATACACACATATGACTATCCAGAATCCGCCGCCCCTGGATAACCTACATTATCAACAGACTTAAAATTTTATAATAATTAACTTATAATACTGTTATAGAAATCTTATCTCATCCATGAATCTGTCTATGCTCAATTAGAATTAGGACCTTATGTCTTTGGTTTAGTCTATGGAAAGTAGGAGAAAAATGGGACATAATGAACTTACCATCAGCGACTTGGCCTAAGCATTTTTTATTGCACCACACGCTCTTCAAGTTAATTAGTTAATTTTAGGGACATTAAGTCTTATGTCATTTAGTGTTTATTGAGTCAAGTTGATGCCGAGGCAATCCATGCAATTCCAGGGCTGGAAACAAGTGCTGACACGGACGATTGTCAACCTGAAGCTAGAAGCAAGTCAAACAATTATATTGTAATGTATTTATGCGAAAATTGTCCGTGTTAGGTGCTAGCACATACACAACTTGTGTATGATGTGGATCTTCAGGGGAAAAGCAGGGAGGAACAAAAGGGAAAGGGGAGGAAGGAAGCCCTAGTTTTAGAAGAAAAAAAAAAGGGAAAAGGAAGCCCTATTCCTCCTGCTGGATACGGCTTTCGCACTTGCTGTTCAACTATTTGCTTTCAGGATCTAGTCTCTGTTTTTTTACACCACAAGGAGTTAGTTATTATGTCATGTGTTAGTGGTATCTTGATTTTTGGTCTACATTATGTCTTAAAAATAGCATTTAAAATAATTAATACGTAGAAGATCAAATTAGCTAGATTGATTCTTAGCTTCCTCTTAATCTCTCTTAACTACTCTCTTCTGCAGACCTAAGGCATTATGAGAGCCCTTGATCCCTCATGTTTTTTTCCTCTTTGTCTCTACTCTTTGTGCTTCTGCCTCTCTCGCCCATACTTTATGAGAGCTCTTGAGCCCTTGATCCATCATCTCTATGTGCTGTATCTAGCCTCTGCAACTCCAACAACTCTCTATCATTGCTATTCAAGATTCCTGTCCAACTTGATCTTCCATGGCATACTAATGTGCTTATCACTTGCTACTCTTACCAAAATTTCCTTCTTGCCTGTTTCCTTAAATTATTCTTGTACATCTTACATTAAGAGCCTTAAATAGCATATTGTTACTGTCTCCTTGGCATGCACTACTCAGTACACACCTTGCCTCTCCACCCTAGACTCCAGAAAATTTTTAAAATTTATTTTTGAAAATTTGATACCGAAACTAATAGGAATTTTGGTACTTCAGGATCAGTTCCGATTAAAAAAAAGATTTTGAGACTTTAGTACTAACATTTTGATATCAATATTAATACCAAATTACCAAATACTCACCCTCACCCTTAATCATAGATTACTTGAAGAGTTGCAAAAGAAAGAATCTGCATTGCCTAAAGGATAACAATAGGCCATGGTTCTTGATTTTTCGACCAGAAGGTTTTCTAGCTGTGTCATGCTTGAAGTAAAAGCAGACTGATGTTAATCATCATGATATGTAGCATGTTGAAATATACAAAAATAATATAAACAGACTGGTATTAATCACCATGATCCTGTAGCTTGTTGAAATATACAAAAATAATATAAATGTATGGTCGGAGAAAATGGGGGCAAGGTTTAAAATTTTTGTTCAAATTTGTTGAAATTTTAGTGTGTATTGGTCCTAGATTGTTCTGATTTTATCGAAATACTATATTGGTACAGTTTCAATCTCACTATAGTATATTAATCTAAGATCAGTACACCAATTTAGACTAATTTTTTAAGCCTTAGATAAAAGTATTCATGACATTTATAACATAGCCATAAAACCTTGTTTTTCTAAGAAAGAAACGGTATTTAGCAGAAGCTGCATACCATGGTTGATAATTAGTTGATTTAAAATTAAATTATTTGATTTTTTTTTATTTGGGACAAAGTACAAGACAGACAAAATCTGTCAAGCTAAGCTTAGCAGAATTGAAATAATATTAACTAATTAATCAAAAAAATTAAAACAATGTCAATAGTATTGAAATTACAAATAGATTATAGATGTGACTTCGTCCATCGATTTAACCTAAAAAATAGTCAAAATCAACATACTTCCCAAGTTCCTCAGGATGGATGTAACTAGATCGGTTCACTCGGATCTCTGATCGGCATGATTTGTTCTTTGATTCCTTCTCGCTTCCTTCCTTTTTGGCTCACGATCCATTTCACTATGAGTCTGTCGATTCAACGGTACGCGTGCCCTTCAACTCAACCAATGGCTTAGGGTTTTTCTCTTTTACTTTTTTGGGTTAGGGTTCTTCAATCTAATTGCTTTGTGCTCAGGGTTTCTTCTATTGTTTCTGCAATGCACTATTGTTCGTTTGCAACCTGTTCAACACTGTTAATTCTAAATCATTATCTCTTGTGTTTAGCGTGAAAGATAGCATCGGGGATTTCACCTTGTTCTTTGACTCGCACAAAACTTTGTTTTCTTTGTTAGTGATCTCTTCTTCCATTTGTATTTTGTAAAGCATGCTTAAGTTTGTAGTCCTCGTCGCTTTTTGTCAAAATGCCTTCACACTATGACTTTGGGAACTCTTGGACAACATAATCTGGACTTAGGCATTGAATTTATTTTCACTGTTAGCATCAGTATCCAGTCGCATATATAAACTTTAGAGCGACAAGTGTACTTTTGTTCTCGGTGATAGGCTTTTGAAAATGCTCTAAAATTGCTGTCTACATTTATGCCTTTGTATTTGTGCTTATGCTCATGAAACAAATAAACCACTGCATAAATTAACAACTAACAAAGAAAAATATTTCAATTTCATATATTAGATTATCTTTGATCCATATTATGACATCATACACACATATGACTCTCCAGAATCCGCCGCCCCTGGATAACCTACATTATCAACAGACTTAAAATTTTATAATAATTAACTTATAATACTGTTATAGAAATCTTATCTCATCCATGAATCTGTCTATGCTCAATTAGAATTAGGACCTTATGTCTTTGGTTTAGTCTATGGAAAGTAGGAGAAAAATGGGACATAATGAACTTACCATCAGCGACTTGGCCTAAGCATTTTTTTATTGCACCACACTCTCTTCAAGTTAATAGTTAATTTTAGGGATATTAAATCTTATGTCATTTAGTGTTTATTGAGTCAAGTTGATGCCGAGGCAATCCATGCAATTCCTGGGCTGGAAACAAGTGTTGACGCGGACGATTGTCAACCTGAAGCTAGAAGCCAGTCAAACAATTATATTGTAATGTATTCATGCGAAAGTTGTCCGTGTCAGGTTCCAGCACATACACAACTTGTATCTGATGTGGATCTTCCGGGGAAAAATAGGGAGGAACAAAAGGGAAAGGGGAGGAAGGAAGCCCTAGTTTTGGAAGAAAAGGAAAAGGAAGCACTATTCCTCCTGCTGGATACGTCTTCCGCACTTGCTGTTCAGCTATTTGCTTCCAGGATCTAGTCTCTGTTTTTTACACCACAAGTAGTTAGTTGTTATGTTATGTGTTAGTGGTATCCTGATTTTTGGTCTACATTATGTCTTAAAAATAGCATTTAAAATAATTAATACGTATAAGATCAAATTAGCTAGATTGATTCTTAACTTCCTCTTAATCTCTCTTAACCACTCTCTTATGCAGACCTAAGGCATTATGAGAGCCCTTGATCCCTCGTGTTTTTTTTCCTCTTTGTCTCTACTCTTTGTGCTTCTTCCTCTCTTGCCCATATATTTCCATCATCTCTATGTGCAAAGTTGTCAGAATTGAGATCTTACATAAGATCGGTGGCGGCTTCGTAAGACCGTAAGATCCTACCAAAAAATTATATATATATATATATATATATATATATATATAAATATAAATATAAAAAATAATTAAGATAATTACTAATTATTAGCATCCAATACTAATAATTATTAGCATCTCAAAGATAACTATTCAAGTCACTAATTATTAACATCCAATACTATTACACCAATATATCGAAACAAAACCACATCTACCTTCTTAATAATATCTCTAAATTGTTCACTTTTATTTTTTCTCCTTTGTCATGGCAGTCTTCGAGAGGCTTCCGCCTCTGTAGCGGACGCCGGCGAGGGTAGGAGGAGAGGCTTCTGCCTCTGTTGGCGGATGCAGGCGAGGGAAGGGGAGCTTCCGCCTCTGCTAGCGGATGGAGTCGGCTGGCGGACGCAGGTATGTCTTTTGCCTCTGCTAGCAGACGCAAGCGAGGGCGGGAGGGCTTCCGCCTCTGCTTTCTTCGCCGAAGGAGCTCCACCTTTTCTACAACCTGGGTCGGCGATCCCATCTGATCCTACGACCTAGGTTTGCGATCCCACCCGATCCCACTCTCTTCTGACCCAATGTGCGTTCCGGTGCGTTTAACGCTGTTTGGCCCATATCATCCAGAACGCGTTTTTAACAACCTTGTCTATGTGCTGTATCCAGCCTCTGCAACTCCAATAACTCTCTATCATTGCTATTCAAGATTCCAGTCCAACTTGATCTTCCATGGCATACTAATGTGCTTATCGTTTGCTACGCTTACCCAAATTTTCTTCTTGCCCGTTTTCTTAAATTATTCTTGTACATCCTGCATTAAGTGCCTTAAATAGCATATTGTTACCGTCTCCTTGGCATGCACTACCCAGTACACACCTCACCTCTCCACCCTATTACCATGTGGCTGCCTTAAATAGCACCGTTGAACACCACAACCACAAAAAGGAGAAGAGGAAAATGTGAAAAGAAGAACAGGGTGCAGGATTCCCCTTTGGTCACAACCTACTTAGCGCATCAATGCTCGGCCTACCATCTCCAAAATTCAGTGTGTTTATTAGGGACAACCATTGGTTTTACTGTCCTCCATTCTCCCCATTGATCTTCTTACCAAATTGCTTTGATAAGTGCCAATGTAATTCCCTTTGATTGATGTGTTAATGCAAACCTTGTAGGTCTAGGTTGTTGGATCTCTCCTTTCACAAAATGTCGCATCTAAGCAATGCACCTAGTTGTGGTTGCTAGTTCAATGACAGATTGTGCGTGCTTTATTGTATTTTAAACTTTGTCCATCTCTCCAATATCCATCATCAAGTTGATGCAATGTTTGACGCAACGAAGTCTATAAGATGTATAGGTAAATTATCTTAAATCATCTAGCCAATTCTCTTGAAGTTACTGCTACTGAGTCATAGAATGAACTATATACTTGGTTTGGTCTCTTCAATGACTAAGTTCAAAAGCCCACATATGTAGATTACATCAAGATACCAAGTTGAAACATTTATTGACGTATGGAATATTACTTTTGTATTATAATATATAAAAATTAGTTATACTCATTTTGGTGGCCCTCCACATTTATCATACATGAGAGGATGTCAAAGTTCTCTCGTTGGTCCTTCATGTTGTTCATCCATGTGTTATATTCTTCTTCATCGTCAAGATTCACAATC
Organism: Costus lasius; assembly: GCA_027563935.2. Classification (NCBI taxonomy): domain Eukaryota; kingdom Viridiplantae; phylum Streptophyta; class Magnoliopsida; order Zingiberales; family Costaceae; genus Costus; species Costus lasius. Next base: position 130,519,911 of record CM050450.1, on the reverse strand, counting down.
GCATATGGTGTAGGCATTATATGCTAAGGCCTAATTGTTGGATCTTTAATACCATCCATGATATTTGTATTGTTTGTGGCATGACTATGAATGTGGTTTAAGTGAAATTATTTTGAAATAGCTAAATTGATGTCTAGCTTTTTTTGTCTTAGTGTAAGCATCATCAATTCAAGTTCTCTTGCTTGCAATAAAAAAGTGTTAGAGCCATTATTGATGGTGCTCAATCTACTAGTTCTTTGACCTAACCTAAAAAAAACTATAGATGCCATGTTGTCCACCTATATGGGTTATATGACTTTTGGTGTCTCCATGCATACCTGTGCTTCAACTCATTTTAAAGCACAACTGAATTTGATCTTATGCACTTCCACTTTCGTTTCTGCTACCACTACCAACCTTAAACTATGGTTATTAGCAAACCACATTTAGGTAGATTGAATATCCTCCTCGATGGCATATTAAGTCCTCAAAGCTGTAATACTTGCCTTTATCTTAAAGTCCTTAGTGGCTCATCTCTATAGCCTTGGTTTTAATCAAAAGATTGTTCATCGGTCAAAATCTCCATGTTTCTTGGCAATAGATTGCATGTTGCTGCAAAAAGACTCTAGGTTTTCATGGAAGGCTCTTCAAATCTCTTGTGATACATGGTGCATTTTGAGGCGTTAGTGTAGCCATTGATAAGATGATGCTTAACATTGGTAACACTTTCCCCTTTAAAAATAGTATTGCAATGAATACATTGCAAATGGTAGTGATTATATAGCATTTTTTATGTATGATGCCATGTGGGGCCAATGTTTTGGCCTGTTGGCAATGAAGAATATAGTGAGAAAGAAAGAAGTTGAGGGTTGTGAGTGAGTTTCAGTGAGTATCTGAGTGTAGCGAGTGAAAAATAAAAGGCTATAAGGGTTTATATAGAGAGAACTCCCTTCCCCCTAAAAATGCAAATCCAAACAGTTAGAATGGATCCTATCCGTTTGGAACTTTTAAATGCTCTGGTGGCTAGTATTTAATTCAAACAAAGTTTGACTTGTTGGAATTAGATTTTTTCGGTAGGAAAATGATAACGTAATTAGTGTTAGGGGTTAATTATTTATTATTCATGATTATTTTATCTCATGTTAGCAAATATTTATTGAGTGAAGTGGGGTCATGTGTTAACATACATTAATTTGTGGTTAATATTTGTGTAAAAGCTTTAACTAGGGCCTAAAACAATTCTGACGGTCAGTTTCTTGAATGATCCTTAATTTTCCTTTTAATCTCTTGGTTCAGCATTGACATACCTCGATCCATTTCCTTGTAGCTTCAGGTACCGAAGCATATGTCATTAGTTCTAAATTTATGTGACTATAATCCTCTCCAACAAATACATGATACTTCCTTGCATGATCACAATGAGACAAGATCCTCCCTAAAAGAACATAAGGATTAATTACATCAATGATAGCTGCTAAACTATTGATTTGGTACACAAACTTTTTTTCCATTCAAGTATGTAAACTAATATAATTATTTCATTATGTGGCTCATCCAGATTGTCTGGACTACCATGTAAATCACTTGGCCTCTTCCCCCTTCTTTGTTTATTCTCACTTTTCTTATCTCTCTTCCCTTTTTTGCTACTACCTCAGCTCACGCTATCCATTCTGCAAACTACTACGCTTTCAAACTGTATTATGACTGAAAATTTGTTTAGAATGTACTTTGCCAGAATTTCTTATTGAAGACCTTAACTGTGTAGTCTTTTTTAAAAAACATTACTTCTCTTATTAGAGTTATTTAGGCCTACTAATAGGTTATTGTTATGCAAATCACTGACCGTAATATAAGACAGCTTTCTTTTTACTGTGGCCTTGCAGATTCATATGTAAAACTAATGAAGGCTTTTTTGTTCATGATCAGATTATAATAGCATTATGGGCAGGAAAGCAGGGGGCCTGTACATAAATCCCAAAAAGTTTGGTGCCATAGGGAAGCCTTGCACGAAGGAGATGGTATCCTTCCTTGGCTGTTTGTCCTTGAACAAGAATACCGATGATAAGTGTACGAGACAGAAGGATTTGTTGCTTGCATGCGTAGAATCCCAAGTAACTAATGGCATCTCTTTTAAATGGCACTTATATTAGTTTATATGCTTAATAGTTTGTTTTATGATGCCAAATTCCTTCTTCCGAAGTAAGATCAGACATTCTGTTTTCAGAATTTCTCAACTTATTTTTTTCTCATTCCTTCTTTATTGTTTGTTTTTTTGCAGAAAGGTAAACCAAAAAACCCAGCAAGAACCATCAATTACCATTTGCAGCGGCTTGGGAGAGAGAAATTCTTCTAGCAACCTGCATCTTTGGTGGATGTGGATTATGAACGTTTCTTGAAGAATAATTTTGAACTGGTATTCATTTCATATTTGTAGTTCAACAAAGTGAATCTGGTAACGACCACTTTCAAACAAGGACATTTAAGATGGTTCCAGCCTGCATAGTTCAATTTCAGTTAAAATCCTATGCAGTTTCCAGTTTATTCGGAGAATTGTTCAGCATACTCAGTAATTTTTCAGGCGATCAATGAAGTAATTTGATTTGAGGTGAATATAGAACTAATAACTTCTTTTCTTTGCAGAAATTTCTGTCTTTGTATTGACTAAATTCTTATCTCTTACTGGGAATCCTAAAATATGTAACTGGAAAACTACTAACTTGAATCTACGTGCCACAGGATTATTTCCTCTCTGCTTTCAGGTTTTGCCTCATCATCCCTCATGCTAAGCTTATGATTGCATTATTCATTACTGTAGTTTTTTTCCCACTTTAATTTAATGTTTATATTGGTGTTTTATAGTCGATATTGTATTCAGATTGAGTTTGGAAGGAATCGACAGTGATGTATGAACTTCCAAAATCTTTTTCACAAGTGGAATACTATATATTAATTGGGAGTAGTTGTTTCATTAATAGTTGCTCTATAAGCGGCAAATATGTGAATTAAAAGTTTGTTCGTGGTTTGAGGGAAAACAAACGTTTCATTTACGGCTATATATAAAATGGAAGATCACGAGTGTTTGAGGCGGTAGTTGGGTAAGAGTGAGGCTTTTCTATTTGATTAACTCCTATCCAATGTACAATTATTATAAATATACAAATAATATATATATATATATATATATATATATATATATATATATATCTGTGTTTTACTTTTTAGAATTAACTCAATGATCATAATATAATCTTTCCTAAAATTTATTGTTCATCATGCTTGATTTTTTTTCCTTCACAATTTAGCCCAACAATGTAATGATTTGGGTTATCTTATTACGAAATGAGTGCCCAAGGAAAATATAAACTAGAACGAGTAGAATGAGAGTGCCTTTTTTTTTTGGGTCTGCCATTGCAATTCTTCTAAATCCTAAGTGAGTAACAATTGAAAGCAGTATGCACCTAAGTGTCATTCCTCCGAACCCTGACATAAGGGCATACAAAATGTTATGGCAACTTAGCAAACAAAGGGTCAAACAAGAAATGTAGGTCTTGCCGTCTCCAAGACATCAAATATTTTCCAATAAGATGGAGGGCGTGAAGAAGGATTGCTTGAAATTAAACTCTTAGATTAGAGAAATCCATAAAATTTTGTGTACTCTCTTGCTTGTATTTGTCACGAATCAAGTTTGATTGTTAGTGGTGTAACAATAAATTTTTTCCATGACCATGCAGTGAATCAAACAATTAAAGTCAAGCTCCATTCTTTTATTATAATAATAATATGAATTTAAGTAACCGAACTATCATTTTTCAGGAAAAAAAAAACATATATGCCTCTGTAACAATGAGATCTTGAATCTTGATAGGATAAAAAAACTGGTTTAAAAGGTTTAGGTCCTTCAGGTATCATTTATTACCGATCAAAAAATTCGACTCCAGTGTTACTTAATCAACTTCCTCGATTTTGGGGCCTGCACCGCCAGACCCTGCGGCTGGGCCATCTGCATCCATGGCACCTCCCATATCTCCTCCAGAACCTTGGTACATCTTCGCAATGATGGGGTTGCACAAGCCTTCCAGCTCCTTCATCTTGTCCTCAAATTCATCAGCTTCTGCCAGTTGATTGGCCTCCAGCCACTGGATTGCCTGGTCAATTGCATCCTCAATCTTCTTCTTATCAGAGGCCGGCAGCTTAGATGCAATCTTGTCATCCTTAACGGTGTTCCTCATGTTGTAAGCATAATTCTCCAGAGCGTTCTTGGCCTCCACCTTCTTCTTGTGATCCTCATCCTCGGACTTGTACTTCTCGGCCTCCTGCACCATCCTCTCAATCTCTTCCTTGCTCAGTCTCCCCTTGTCGTTGGTGATGGTGATCTTGTTCTTCTGCCCGGTGGTTTTGTCCTCCGCCGACACGTTCAGGATGCCGTTAGCGTCGATGTCGAAGCAGACGGTGATCTGGGGCACGCCCCTCGGCGCAGGAGGGATGCCGGAGAGCTCAAATTTGCCGAGCAAGTTGTTGTCCTTGGTCCTGGTTCTTTCACCTTCGTAGACCTGAATCAAGACGCCGGGCTGGTTGTCAGAGTAGGTGGAGAAGACCTGCTCCTTCTTCGTGGGGATGGTGGTGTTCCTGGGGATTAACACGGTCATGACTCCTCCGGCCGTCTCCAGGCCGAGGGAGAGAGGGGTGACGTCCAACAGGAGGAGGTCTTGCACCTTCTCATTGCCCTCGCCACTCAAGATTGCGGCTTGGACGGCAGCACCGTAGGCAACGGCCTCGTCAGGGTTGATGCTCTTGCAGAGCTCCTTGCCATTGAAGAAGTCCTGCAGTAGCTGCTGAACTCTGGGAATTCTGGTGGACCCTCCGACGAGGACTACGTCATGGACCGTGCTCTTATCCATCTTTGCATCCCTCAAGCACTTCTCCACTGGTTCCATGCATTTGCGGAAGAGGTCCATGTTCAGCTCCTCGAACCTGGCCCTGGTGATGGTCGAGTAGAAATCGATCCCCTCGAACAGGGAATCGATCTCAATCGTGGTTTGTGCAGTAGAAGAGAGGGTCCTCTTTGCCCTCTCGCACGATGTTCTCAGCCTCCGGAGAGCTCTTGGGTTTCCGCTGATGTCCTTCTTGTGCTTCCTCTTGAATTCCTGCACGAAGTGGTTCACCATGCGGTTGTCGAAGTCCTCTCCGCCGAGGTGGGTGTCTCCGGCGGTGGCCTTCACCTCGAAGATGCCCTCTTCGATGGTGAGGAGCGAGACGTCGAATGTGCCGCCGCCGAGGTCGAAGATGAGGACGTTCTTTTCGCCGGTGCTGGTGGCCTTCTTGTCTAGGCCATAGGCAATGGCAGCGGCGGTGGGCTCGTTGATGATGCGCATAACGTTGAGCCCGGTGATGACGCCGGCGTCCTTGGTTGCCTGGCGCTGGGAGTCGTTGAAGTATGCAGGGACCGTGACGACGGCATTCTTGATGGGGAAACCGAGGTAGGCTTCGGCGATCTCGCGCATCTTGGCGAGCACCATGGAGGAGATTTCTTCGGCGGCAAATTCCTTCTCCTCGCCCTTGTACAGGACGACGATCATGGGCTTGTCTCCGGGTCCTGGAGTGACCTTGAAAGGCCAGAGCTTGATGTCACCTTGAACAGAGGAGTCGCTGAAACGCCGGCCAATCAACCGTTTTGCATCTGAATGTATACAATTTCTAGTGTTACATTTCAAAGACCAGATTTTCCTAAAAATCTATAAACCCAATTCAACCGCAAGTTAATCCGGATTACAGACTGAACATCAATAAAGACGAGAAAAAGATCAGACGAGCAAAAAGAAGAAAAAAAAGCAATGAATCAAAACTAATCAGAAAGAAACAAAATATCAAATTGTTAACTCGAGCGAAAAAGAGAGAAAGGGGAAACGGAACCAGACTAGCTCCAAAGATGAGTCGAAAACTAAAAATAAATGGAGACGCGAGATGGATCGGAAGATGTACGGATCTCACCGAAGACGGTATTGATGGGGTTCATGGCGACCTGGTTCTTGGCGGCGTCGCCGATGAGGCGCTCGGAGTCGGTGAAGGCGACGTAGGAGGGGGTGGTGCGGTTGCCCTGGTCGTTAGCGATGATCTCCACACGGTCGTGCTGCCATACCCCGACGCACGAGTAGGTCGTGCCAAGGTCTATCCCAATCGCCGGTCCCTCGCCCTTTCCGGCCATCTTTTTCCGCAGATCGATCGGATCGCAAAGAGAAACGGAGGCAAGAATTGATCGCTCGGAACCAGACGGAGATCTGTCAGGAGACTGCGAACGAAGGAGAGGAAAATGGGGCGGATTTATATAGGTTTGGAGTAACAGTCAATCCGCGAGCCGAGGATTTGGCCTATCCGGATCCGATATTATGGGATAAAATCAACGGACCTGCATGCGCTTACTCTCTTGATCATATCATACATCGTCCGTAACATATCAGATGGATATATACGAGTTTACATACGAACAACTCTAAGAATTATGCAACTAATTTTTATATAAAGAATTTTTTTATACGGTACTTTAAGTATTAGTATTACCAAATAGGTGAGACTAATGTATTGTTTTAGTAACTTTGATTTTTTTTTTAAAAAATTATTATTACATTTAGATAACTCTAACAATTTGTCACGTACTTATTTTTTTTATTTTCTTTAATTTGATTTGGTTTACTAATTATATGATATTAAATTAATTAGTAATTGACCTATTTTGTTGGATTCTTCTAATATTAACAAGATATCGAATTTAGGCAAGTAACTTTTGAATAAGTTAGAATTGTAATAAATAACTAAAAGTTAATAAATTATTTCCTCACCTCTCACTTTTAGAGCAAATGGCACTGTTAACGAAGTTTTCTAAAAATTTTTAGTATTCGATATTTCAGTACTTTTAATATTTTGATACTAATATCAAACTTTTGTTCAAAGCTATTATATCTATGCCAATATCTAAAAATTGATTCAAAAGAATTTCAAACTCCCAAAATTAATTAATTAATTTAATAATTTATATTTTATACTTAATTTTTATGAGTAATATTTTTTTGACTGGCTAGAATTTGATGTATTTGTTAAAAATTATCAAATTGATGATTGTGGTTAGTTGAAATATTCATGAATTATTGTATTTGGTGAAAATATTGGCTGAAAATTGATGTATACAGTTTTTGATTTAAAGCTTAGCAAATTTTGGTACTTCGAAAAATTTATGAAATTTATTTTTGAGAATTCGAAACTAATAAAAATTTTGGTACTTCGATATCAATATTGAAATTTTGTAACTATAGTACCTACCCAAAAATTGATTTTAAAAAAAATTCAAACTCTTGCAAATAATTAATTAATTTAATAATTTGTATTTGTGTACTTAATTTTTTATAAGTAATATTTTTGACTTATATTCATGAATTTTCTTTCTGAAATACTCATATAGTAGTATAGTGGTTGAATAATGGGAGTAGTAAAAATTCTTATAATTTCTTTTCTTGCAATGTTTTGTATATCTATAAATAGGGAAAATCATATGCAATGAAAAATGCAAGCACAGTTTGAGGAGAGATTTATTTTTGGGTATAATTTTTAAGAATTTGGTACCCAAATTGATAGATATCGGTATTAGTACCAAATTATCCCATGCATACCCTCTCTCTTAATTGTAGATTACTTGTTTGGCTATATTTTATTGGACAAAAAATTTAAAGAAAAAAATGAAAAACACATTGAATCTAATAGTATTTTTTATCTAGATTCAATGTGTTTTCTTTTTTTTCTCCCAGTTTTTTATCCAAGAAAACACACTAATTAATTTTCTATTATGAAATTTATTTTGATTCATTATATTTTTAGTACGCTAACATAGTAATATAATATTTGATACATTTATTCCCTTATTTTGGACTCTAATTTCTTAATCATTTTTGGATAAAATATATTAAAATTACTGTAAGTTTATATGATACTTACTAGATTGATATTTCATCTAATTTAATAAAAAAAGCCTAATAAATTTTGAGTTGTGTGATTAATTGAAATCTATACTAGACATGAATCTACATATAACTTAGAATATGAATTTGGATTATATAATGTGAGTCTTCATGTGTGGCTATGCTATGACACTGTTTCCTAACAAAGGAAAGAAAAAAAAGGAGAGAAAAAAAAAGAAGAAGATAAAGTTAAAGAGAATGGAAAAAACTAAACATGTGCAATACACGTGATCATCTTCCTAAGGAGAAAAGCGTAGTAGGAGGCGTCAAAAGGGAAGAACGGCCGGCGGCGAGGCGGGAGGTGAGCTTGGCAAGGAAGGTAAGAGATGAGCTTGGCAACGAAGGTAGGAGACGAGCTCAACAGGGGTGAGCTATTGGCGAGAGGCAAAGCTGGTAGATTTACGGCAGCGAGCAGGAGGATGATTCGGTGTTGTGCACACGATGGAGTCGAGCGGCCTTGTGAGCTCCGTCGACTGGCGTCGTGAGCTCTGTTGATTAGTGTCGTGAGGGAGTGACTGCGGGTTGGCCTCGTGAGGGAGTGGTGATGAGTAAGCAACGGTGACAATGTGGGAGAAGAAGCAAGCGCATGAATCCTCTTTTCTATCTGATTTGGATGAACGAGAAAGGGAGGAAAAAAAGAGAAAAAATTTTCTCTATTTTTCTTTTCTAACTTTTCCGCCCGCTCAAAAAAATAAAGAAAATACGTTATTTCCATCCGTTCCCTTCACTTTTCCCTATCAGGAAACAGTGTAAAGGTTTTATAATTAAGTTTGAACTAGTTTTAAGCGTTTCCACATTCTTTAGCATACTCTTTTTTTAAAAAATAATAATAATAATCCATGTGGTTTGAGATCAAGATCACCTTGATCGTAAAAGAAGTAATTGATTACCAATAATCCACTCTGGAAGTCAAATCTATAGTTGACCAACTAATGAATGTTGCTCTTGGGGAACTCCTTAATGAATAACATGCCGTATTGCCGTTAAGTTCATCCCCTAGATTTGTTTTGAAAAACTTTTGCTCATTACTGAACCAACTTTTGTTGAAGTTGACAAGAATGTCCTTACCTTTTACCTTCTGACCTCAAATTAACAGCAACTAGGGCAGACTCCTGAGTCAAGGGAATCGGTTGACTTCTATTCCACCATCGCGAGAGTCAAGCTTGAAGATGCCAAGTGCATAAGAGCAGCGTCCATGGCAGCATTTCTTGCCGGCGGCGCCACCAGAACTACAAAGGTTTAGCAGCTACTGCATGCCTCGATTGTGGCATTTGCTAGATCACAGCCTGCTCCGATATCGACGCATATCGACGCAGGTGGCATCTTGAACATCGAGGAAACTTAAACAGCATGCTTAAATTTTAAATAAAAAATTTAAAATTTTTTTATAAAATGATCTATACAGCCTAAGCTATTCAATGATACTAATATTAGAATATTTTAGATCATGTATACTCGTTAAATACCCTAAACAAAATTATACAGTGAATATAAAGTGAATACTATTTTTGTCTTTTATGTAATTTTGTTTAAGGTATTTAACGAGTATACATGATCTAAAATATCTCAATATTAGTATCATTGAATAGCTTAAATTGTATAGATCATTTCTAAAAAAAATTAAAAAAAAATTATTTAAAATTTAAGCATGCTGCTTAAATTTTTCATTCTCTTTTGAGGATAACCGATGAAGTCACTGGATCACAGTGTGCTTCAATATATATAAATAAGTTTTTTTTCTCAGATTAGAATATGTATATTATTAAGGATTAAAAAATTAGTTCATATCACTGACAATGTTGGTATGTATGCAGGTACACAGATGCAGCGAGGTACCTTAATCTTGCAAGCGAGAATCTTGATGCGAGAGCGTGAAGTTTGATGCAGCGAGGATTTCACGATAGCTGAATTGATTTCACGAAACCTTAACTCTTATCTAACCCTAGGTTTAAGTTAATTTCACGAAACCTTAGTTAACTCACACAAAATCAAGTCTAAGTTAGGGATTTCACGAAAGCTGGAAAAACTCTCGCCCCACTTTCCTTCCGGCGACACCTATCGCCCGTCTCTTCTTCACCGTGTGAGCGACACTTCCGGCAACACTTTCCTCCTGGCGACTCTCTTCAACGGTTCGCCGGACATTCGTAGACTCTCTTCAGCGGTTCTCGGCTACTCGTCGGCTCTTTCCCATCAACGTTTCCACGGTGATCATCCCTCCCCGGACACTGTCTTGTAAGTTTTCAACCTTTGTATTTCGGTACTGATATCTGAATTTGCACATCTCGTATGTATCCAAACATCTGCGTCGAAAACCCTAATTAGGTTTTTTGTCTCTTCGAAGGCTCCTAGGTAGAAATTGATGATTTTCTTTATTATTCAATCTTTGTTTATTGTCTGTTGAGGGACTGTCTTCTTTGAACCATCCCTTTGGAAACCTAAGTTACGGTTGTCCGGCGAACTCTATTGGAGGATAAAATCAGGTAATATAATTTTCGTGAATTTATTGTGTTGTTTACCTAACATAATACCTATCGTATGTATTTTGTTAGATATATCCATTTATACATTGAAATGGAAAAAAGAGAGAATTCGCATAAGAGAATTAAGATTAGTGATATGTTTGAGTGGTCATCCTTGAATGATGATCACATAGATGATGAACAAACTGAATTTGAGACAATAAGTGTGAAACTTGTAAGTTAATATAATATGTTATACTTCAATTGGTATAATATTTTTTTAGGCAACACAACAGCTTACAACTATGCTTATATGTATGCACTTTCTCAGGAAGTAGATGATGAAACAATTGCAACACAAAAGGGTGAGGATATAGAGACATGTACACCAACTGAATCCTCTTTTCTAGTTCCTTGTATTGGTATGAGTTTTAGTGGGGAAGATCAAGCTTACAATTTTTATAATGAGTATGCTAGAAGAATGAGGTTTAGTATTAAAAAGTATTCTTTAGAACGTAGAAAGGACGGGAGTCCTAAATATCGAAAATTATGTTGTAACAAGCAAGGAACAAAGCAAATACGAAAAGACCGTGTTATTAAGAAATCACTACCTGGTACCCGAACGAATTGTATGGCTAGTGTTGAATTCAAGATTGATAGGAATGATGTATGGACATTAAAGAAATTCGAACTGAACCATAATCAACCTATGACAAGTCCTAATAAGACCTATATGCTCAGATCACATAGGAGAATTTCACCTTTCCCGCGTTCTCTTATGGACCATATGACAGAATATGGTATTAAGGCTCATCACGTATATAACTACTTTCAAGTTAGTGGAGCTAGTAGTGATGTTGGTTTTATCAGAGATGATAGTAACAATTACATCCAAAGAAGTAGACGCAAAAAATTGGATGGTAAGGAAACTCGCGGTATTCTTAGATTCTTGAAGGATAGACGGGCCAAAGATCCTTTGTTTTTTTCTGCTATGGAAACTTCAGATTCAGGCGAGATAACTCATTTCTTTTGGTGTGATGGTAGATCTATAATAAATTTTTCATATTTTGGGGATGTAGTTTGTTTTGATACTACATTTCAAACCAATGAATATGATATGTCTTTTGCGCCGATCGTTGGATTAAACCACCACAAACAAACTATTATATTTGGTGCTGCATTGTTATATGATGAGTCGGCTGATTCATTTATTTGGCTATTTGAGACATTTTTGCAAGCTATGTGTGGCCGACATCCGGTAACTATTTTTACAGATCAGTCAGCTGCAATATCCAAAGAAATACATACTATTTTTCCAAATACAGCTCACCGACTTTGTTTGTGGCATATATTCCAAAATGCAGCAATACATTTATCATATGTGATTCATAGTAGTTCTACATTTATGAAAGATTTTAAACAGTGTATATATGAGCGGTGTAGCATTGACACTTTTGAAAAATTATGGGAGGCTCTTTTGAGTAAGTACAATCTTGTTGATCACCCTTGGATGATTAATTTTTATAAAATTCGAACTAAATGGGCTGCATGTTTTCGAGTAGACACATTTTCAGCTGACATGACCACCACCCAACGAAGTGAAAGTATAAACTCTCACTTCAAAAAAATTTTTAAGAAAAAGTTGGGTTTATTTGAGTTCTTAGAACAATATGAGAAAACACTGAGTTTCTTCCGGGAGAAAGAGATAAAAGCTGATTTTAAGTCTCGGAATAGAACACCAAGTGGTGGCTATGGTAATATGTGTAAACAAACAGCTGAAATTTATACTGAAGTCATTTATGATGAGTTTTTGGCCCAGTTTAGGGTTCATGTTGATTGCCTTATGCAGTTCATGAGTTCTGATGAGAGGGGAATCACATATAAGATGACTTCACCTAACTCTAGTAGATGTGAATTTGTCAACCTCAGCCTTAGCCCGGTTCAGGTTGAGTGCTCTTGCAAAATGTTTGAAGTCAAAGGTATCATTTGTATGCATGCTATAAAGGTGCTTGCTACCAATAATGTGACATGCATAACAGATCAATATATATTAAAAAGATGGACAAAGTATGCTAGAGAAGGTGATGGGGCCATTGCTTGTCCACCGATGATTGATGCCTCAGGGAAAGAAAGTTTGAGCTCTATATATAGTCGAGTCTGTCAAAAGCAATATTGTATATCAACAATGAGTTTGCAATCGAGGACAGCACTTGATTATATAGAAAATGCAACCAAACAACTGAGCATAGATGTAGAGAAAATATTACGCAAAGAGGCCAAGCCGACTGAACAGTTGATTGGTGATGATATCGAAGGGTCAGATGATGGTCTTGTTATTAAGCCACCCGTGGCTAAAAAAGGTCCAAAGAAAAAACGTAAAAGGGGCCTCTTGAACGAAGACATAAGAAGCCACCGGTTACCAAATCTGAAGGCAGCAGCAATCCTGTTTACAACTACCAAGGGGCCCAGGTTTGCTTAAGTAGATTATGGATTTTCATGTTTAGTAACAGACCGTTCCACGTAGTTGACATTGTATCAAATTTATATTTCTTATTTCTTTATGATAACAGGTACCATTTTACCAGCCCCTGATTCAACCAGGACCATTCATGTCTTACACGCAATTGATGATGGGTGCATCTGCTCCGCACTATGTAACAAATTATTATCTTGCTACTTTAGTTTGTGCGTGATTAGCTTATTAACATTCTTTTAATCTGTTATTTATATGCAGTTGGTTGATGAAGCCTCACAGATTCAAGGCACACACCTGTCATCTCAAGAGGGGCATAATTATTCTATCCATTCACATGAGAAATGATACCTGTCGGCTGTAGCTTACCATGTGGTATTCCACTTGGATTGTAGCTTATGTTACTCATGTATTAGTTCAGAATCTGTGTTGTAACAACAAGCAGTTGATTAGTGATGATTTCAGTTTTTTGTGAGTATACAGTATGGTGAAATGATACAAGTTATTGTGAAATGAAAGCAGGTTATTGTGAAATGTAACAGTTTTTCGTGAAATGATACAAGTTATTGTGAAATGAAAGCAGGTTATTATGAAATATAACAATTTTTCGTGAAATGATACAAGTTATTGTGAAATGAAAGCAGGTTATTGTGAAATGTAACAGTTTTTCGTGAAATGATACAAGTTATTGTGAAATGAAAGCAGGTTATTGTGAAATGTCCCAGTTTTTCGTGAAATGATACAAGTTATTGTGAAATGAAAGCAGGTTATTATGAAATGTCCCAGGTTTTCGTGAAATGATACAAGTTATTGTGAAATGAAAGCAGGTTATTGTGAAATGTCCCAGTTTTTCGTGAAATGATACAAGTTATTGTGAAATGAAAGCAGGTTATTGTGAAATGTAACAGTTTTTCGTGAAATGATACAAGTTATTGTGAAATGAAAGCAGGTTATTATGAAATGTCCCAGTTTTTCGTGAAATAATACAAGTTATTGTGAAATAAAAGCAGGTTATTGTGAAATGTCTCAGTTTTTTGTGAAATGATCCAGATTTGTGGTGAAATGATACGGGTTATTGTCTCAACCATTCATTACATATCTTAACTCAAAAAAACTCAAAAGAAACTCAATGCATCACTAGATTATAACATTGGTATCAACCATTCATTACATATCTTAACTCAAAAAAACTCAAAAGAAACTCAATGCATCACCAGGTTATAACATTGTATCAACCAAATGTACAATACCAATGCCGATTCACTGTAACTGTAGCTTACCACCAACCAGGTTTACACATCACTCTTTACCAACAAGCTTACCACCAAATGTACAATCCAAAATTCACTGTAACTGTAGCTTACCACCAACCAGGCTTACACAGACATTGTACCAACCTAAAACTCATCTTTTTCACAATAGTTTGCCAGTACAGAGCTCCAATCCAAGCTTCGCCCGAAATCTATGCATGTCATCTTGGGTGAAGTCGAATTCCTCGTAGCATGATAGATAATCCATGAATTTGATCACAAATACCGCGCAGTCCACACTATCCGTTGACTGCTTAGGGCAATTGGCATCCCACCTGAAATTCCATTGGGCAATATCTTTGCCCTTGCCTGCCTTGCACACAACAGATACATGGAACCTAACCACTTCAAGCTAGCCAAAGCAATACACCCAGTCATTAGAGACATTTCTCAAATAATATATAATGTAAAACCGAGGTGCAATACTTACATATCTTTTTACTAGACCATCATCATTCCTCTTTGGTGCCATCGAATTATAACCGACGACCTCTTTTTTCTTGAAATCAAAGTATAACAAGTACCAGTGTTTGCAATTGCATACCGGCGCCATAATACTTTTTATGTTCTGGATATTGTCCTTCTTAATATGCTATAATTACGAGAAGCACCCCGCAATTAGTCCATTCTCGAATTGATACAAGGCTGCCGGGGGTATATATGTAAATGGCGCAAATTTCTTTTTGTTTTGTCTGGATCTATTAGCCAATAAGGCGGCATAAGCATCTATCACCTGTTTCAATGAGAAAATTTCATTCAGATAATTCATTAAGTATAAGGAACTTCTACATGGGACTTATCAGATATCGAAATAAGTATAAGGAACTTACAGTTTCAGAAATTAATAGCCCAAATAAGAGCTCACCGACATGGGACTTTGAAATTCTCGAAGGATGAATTTCGTTAAACATACTTACATCCCATGACAAGAAGATGTCTAGCTTCCCTCTTGCTTCTTCTTCTATTAACAGACGGCCACAATAGTCTATTTTGTCCTTATACTGAAATACCAATGTGTAAGTTACTTTTATAAAATTCTGCTACTACAGTCGAATTGTTCTTTCTTCTTATTTGATATAAAAGTTAAGAATAACATACGTTAAACAAAAGAACATTCACCTTGTCCACTACAGGTATATCCGGTGTTGAACAATCTAACACCACGGTCTACATAAAAATTTGAAATTGTTACGAGGACAAGATTAACCAGATTTATGAATTTATGGATATGTTTCTCTATAGAACCATCTAACATCACTCACCTCCGTTGTCTTCGTTTTTTTTTTTCTTTTCTTGGGTAAACGGGGATACTACTGCCCCTGATTCAACTAGGATCATTCATGTGTTGTATCTATAGCTAATGGTGTCTCGGTGGGAAATGGAGCCTCGGTAGGTAGTGGTGCCTCAGAAGGTAATAGAGCCTTGGTAGGTAGTGATGCCTCAGTAGGTAAAAGGGATCCTTCCCCTGCCTCTCTTACATGCTTGTCTTCGATTATGTTAAAAACAATCTATACATGTGTTGTCATTGTTAATATTAAAACATAACTAAAATACATTATAGTATAACTAAGTAATTCATTATACCGATTCTTTGTCTATTTTCAGACACTTTTTGAAATAAATATTACGTCGAGGTACTTTAACTCTCGCCCAACGAAACATCCGTGGGTATGGTCCAGCCAACTTTATATCAGCATACAACGAGGTATGCTCATAAAACCAAACCTGCATAGTGTATAATGTGAAATGACATTAATAATTCGTACTTGTGCAAATTACGAAATAGCTGGTATGAAGATACTTATGCAAATTACGATACCGCAACCACCAAACCCAGGTACTTTCTTCTTCTTCTTCATACTAGCTGTGAGCTCAGTTTTCAAATAATAGTGTACAGCTTCCGCCCAATTATAGTCTCCTATTTTTTTAAGGTCCTCGACATACGAGACAACACCGGCATCAAGTGATAAACTAGTCCGGCTGAATAGAAAGCAGCAGAAACTTAGGAGGACCACCAACCTCCTAACTCTCTCCTCATCCACTCTATCTGCTAGAGGAGAGCTAACTTGTCTCAACTTGTCTTCTATAATATTTCTGTTTAGTGGATCCCACTAAATTCACTCATATAAAAGTCAGTAGTCGGCCGAGCACTCTTAAATCGAACCAAATCTCCCTCGTCTGGAAGACCAAGAATCATCGAAACATCCCTCACAGAGAAAGGAACAAAATTTTCATTAATTATAAACCCACATCTCTCAGTGTCCCATGTGGGTTGCAGATATTCTAAAGCTAACATATCCAGCTGAATGGAGGGGCCTCCCAAAAAATGTCCAAATGGGGTATGTCCCAATTGCGTTAGAAGTAAACTACCTCCTTCTATCCCCCTTATAAACTTATGCAAATGAGTCAATGAGCATTGATTCAGAACAGGACGACGGTCCACATATTTCTTTCTTTTTCCTCCACTGCTTGGGCTAGTCATTTTTAGGCAATAACTAAAACAGGGAGCCAATTTAGGTTTTTACCTAAAGCGATATGATATAAACAATCTCATAATGCATTAAGACAAGATGATTTAGAGGACAAATGCTTACAACTTATGCTCGTTGGAGGAGGTTGAAGTGATGCCGGTTGAAGAGAGATTTCGTTGGAGGAGGTTGAAGTGATGCCAGTTGAAGCGAGATTTCGTCCGAGGTTGAAGTGATGCTGGAGTCAACTGTCCTTAGTGCGAACGACGCCGAAAGGGGAGATTTTGCAAGTGGCTGGAAAAAAAAGCAAGGTCAACAAGCAAAATTTTGATGTCCTAGCAAAGGGGCAAAAATTTTGCGTCGTGCTGCTGAAGTCCGCGTGGATGACAACCGAGTTCCACTTCGCTGGCCGCTACGGAAGGCATCCAGATGCTTCAATGGTCGGCGGCGAGGTGGACAGAACCCTGAAGGTGACCGGATACCGGAGGCTTCAATGGTCGGCGGACGGCAAGAAAGGGGACGGACGAAATCCCTAAACCCTTTGATTTCGTGTGAGTTGACTGCGGAAACATGAAATTGATTTAAACCTAGGGTTAGATAAGAGTTAAGGTTTCATGAAATCAGTTCAGCTATCGTGAAATCCTTGCTGCATCAAACTTCACGCTCCCGTATCAAGATTTCCGCTTGTAAGATTAAGGTACCTCGCTGCATCTGGTACTCGCTGCCAAATTTTTTCCCTAACTCCAAAGTGTAGTGGAGTAGAACATAGCAAAGTAGGGAAAGAAGTTTTTCCCAACTCCAAAGTGTAGTGGAGTAGAACATGGCAAAGTAGGGAAAGAAGAGAAATAAAGAAAGAAAAGAATAGGAGAAGCTTGTTGCTTGCTGATGAGTCTGGCGAAGAAGAATAAGAAGAAGAGGAGAGAAGCTTTCGCTTGCCATTGTCACTTGCCACCGAGTTGGGTGGAAGAGGATAAGAGAGAAGCTTCAGCTCACTGTTCACCAGCTTCGCTGCATTGGTTTCATGTTTTAGGTCTGAGCTTGGATTTGAAGATCGGTCTGGACCAATATTTGAAACCCTGAAGATACTTTTCTTTCTTCCAACAGGCTGACCTAACTATATTCCATCCATTGCCCTAGATCCCTCATATTGCTTTCTTACTCACCTTTAATCTCATGCATGATACCTGCCACTCACCTTGTCTACTGCTCCACACACCTCCACTAATCTCCAGCCAGAAGCTTAAAGGCTAAGCCTTCCTTTTTCTCTCTCTCTCTCTCTTTCCTTCTTCGTTCCTCTACACCTCCAATCATGTCCAATTCAATCCCACACACCTAAGAAGAAATCTTAAATCATGAAAGCCACAAGAAGAGAGACCAAATACATCAGTCTTTCCTTTGTCCTTGTCCTATACACTCCTTTTTCTTTCACTGCTTTCTCCTCTCCTCAAACCCTAGTGGAGAGATGATGTGATGATTCTAGCTCCACCATCTCATGCATGAACCTTTTGCCCAAAAAGAATCCAACCTCCAAAAGAAGCACAAATTACCTCTCACCATGGCCTCTCCATCTGTTCCTCTGCATGTAGATCCTCCTAATTGGAACCAGGTGAGCTCGGGCAATGATCTTTTGATCTTTTGCTATCTTCTTTAGTTTCTTCTTTTCCTTTAATTCAAAAGGAACAAATTTATATATATATATTCTTTATTTCTCTTTTTCTTTGCAGAATATGCTCTTCTTTTTTTCTCTAGAATTGATCCAGCACTAGGGCTACTCTCTTGCTTTCCTTATCTCCTTCCACTTTGTTGTTGTTCATCGTATATAGCAAAGATCTCATCAGCTAGGCGGCGGCGGAGATGAAGCTCACAACCTTCCACCCCTGCATCAACTTGGGATGGCGGACCGGGCACGGCTGGCAAACATGGCTCAGCCCGAGCAAGCTCTCAAGTGCCCTCGCTGCGACTCCACCAACACCAAATTCTGCTACTTCAACAACTACTCCCTGTCGCAGCCCCGCCACTTCTGCAAGGCGTGCCGGCGCTACTGGACCCGAGGCGGCGCCCTCCGCAACGTCCCCGTCGGGGGCGGCTGCCGCAGGAACAAGCGGCACAAGTCCGGCTCTGGTGCCCGTAGAAGCACCGCCGCGAAGCCAGCGACTGGCGCCGCTACTAATTACCAGTGTATCGGTGAGGCAGGCAATTCATCCGCCATAGCCAGTGCTGCGGGCTATTTTCATCCTCTTATTCACGGGAACCTCGGGATGAGAACCCTGGACTCAGTGGGGCTGGAGAATTTAGGGTTTCAGCAGCACATCCAGCAGTTTCCTAAGATCTCGGGTGGGGTGGGGCCACCGCCGCCGCTGCCGCCGCTGGCGCCGCCAATCGCGAACTTATTCTCATCATTCGGAGAAGGCATTGGGGCAGAGGGGCCATCATTTGGAGCGAAGATGGAAGCATACGGACAGGATCTAAGCGTTGAAAGACAGTACTATCTAGCTGATCCAAAGTATGATCTGTTCTGGGGTGGCAGCTCGTAGTACTTGAAGTGGAAGATCAACAGGTTTCTCTAGTTTCAACTCTTCATGATCAGCTGCAGATAATAATATTAATTTCCTTTAATATATATGCATATATGTGTGCTTAGTGTGATTGGAAGATAAAATAGATGACACATTTGATGTTTTCATGAATCAATAATTTGGATTTCGGCTTTTTATGGGGATCGAATGAGTGTATGAGTTCCTGCATGAAATTGATCATGTTCTGTAGGTATGCATGGAATTAAATTTTCTTTTCATCTGTATTTGTCTCATCAATTCCATTAGAAACATCTTGTTGAGTTTGATTACATTCCATTACAATCAATTAATATATCAAATTCTCATATCCAAGATCAAGTAAAAAGAACTTATATAACTAAGTGATATATTGAAGTGATGCTTCTTTTTAGTTATTGTTAACTAAAATTCATTGAAAAAAGGAAGGTGCAGCAGACAACTATTTTTTGCACTTTGTGTCTCAAGATTTGGTAATGTAGCAAGATTAAGAATGGTGTGTTTTGAACAGATGGAAAATGAAGAGCTCCTTTACAAAAAAATATTGAAGCTTATAATGTTGCCCCTCTCTAATTTAAGGTCTTGGATGGATCAAGTGTATTTTTTAGTGCAGTAGGCTTTCTAAACTTTTTAGAGCATTCCTACTAATATGTACTGAAATTGCTGAATCATTTTTGTTTTTTTTTTTGCATTTTTTGTTTTAAACAGAATTTATTAAAATTTTTAGGAAAATTAGGAGGCTTTTTAATCCACACATAGGCGGTATTTTTTTGAATGAATTCACAACAGAAAGAAGAAAAAAAATATTTATTTAAAATACTAATTAATTACTTTTTTTCTTCTTTCTATTATAAATTTTTTCCAAGAGAACACAGCTTTGAGTGAGAATGAAAGTGATACAAATACATATTTCAAATGGTTTCTTTTTGTCTAGTTTCCATAATTAATGCATCAAAATAGCAAAGATCAGGAGAGGTGTTTTTTTAATATATTATTGTGAGATTTTTGTTCTTAATCCTAAAATGAGACTACAGTTTTCTTTTTGAAATTTGACCTAGCTAGTATTCATTATCAAACCTATGCTCATAGTCCAATATTTGTGTCCAGCAATCAAAAATAAAAATAAAAATAAAAAGTTGAGACAATTATTTATATTTTATGGAATAGTTTCTGTGTTTATCAAATGTAATTGGACACTGGAGAATGTTTGCTTTCGTAAATATAACAATAAAGAAACCAATAGTCCCACATTGAAAATTTAGAAATCAATTTACAAGTCAGTTGTATATTATCAGATTTTTTTTCTGTTAATTGTTTATAAAAAAGCATAAGGCACATATAACCAGGCATGGCATGCATGCATGCATGTGTCTTTGATATGTGTGCACTTTTCTTTTCCTCTTTGTGAGTGGAAAGCCTTGAAATTTTCATGCACGTGCATGTGTAAGTACACTCATCCACAGCCATTAGAATATATGTTCTTGACTTTATTAATCGCCTTGATTAAATGTAATTATACTTACAATAATTTGTTGTTAATTACTCGTTCAATCGTTTCATACTATGTGTTAGGCCCCGGTTCAACCGGTCTGGCCCAAGCCCGGGATCAAGCCCAAACCCAGGTGCAAAGCAGCAAAGCGGAGCCCAATCCCGTGGTCAAAATAGGGGTGTTGACCCCTAATCGCATGTGAGACGCGAGCGTGCGTCTCCTTCGTCGAGTCACGCGGACGACGAGCGAGCGTCGTCTCCGCGAGATCCGGTCGACGACGTCCACGGCAGCCTGGCGACGGGGTCTTCGGCGGTGAAATCGGACGCGAGGGGGCGACGAGGTGGCGCGGGGGAAGCAGTCTCCAACGCGAACAGAACGGGCGGCGAACGCTCGATTTAGGGATGGAGGACGCAAAGCTCGTCGAGCGGGTCTTGCGGATGGAGGGGAGAAGAAAGGCGGCGGCCTTTCCTATAAACCCAACCGAAGGGCGACAACCAGGGGGCTGGACGATTGGCATCTTCATCCACCACCGGTGAGCTTCAAACAGCACCAACGAGCGGATTCGTGTCGGAGTTTAGAGAGAACTGTAACCGGAACCAGGGGGTTCCGGCGAGGGAGGGATTGAGGGCTACCGGCGGCCAGGGGGCCGACGGCTAGAGGAGAGGGCACTGTAACATCTTCAGAGAAATAAGATTGCGTTGTCTTCTTCATCTCGTCCTCCCCTGTTCTTCTCTGTTCAGCGACAACGAGCTCCGGCAGCAAGCGGCTGCCGACGACGGAAGGTTGAGGCGAAGGACAGCAGTCCTTCTCCACCGGCGCAGTCTCTCCGACGAGCTCCGAACACAGTCGACGCAGGCAGCGTCGCGAGCTCGAAGACGAAGACGAACGCTTCCAGCGTTCGCTTCGAGGCGTGACGGGAGTCAGCAACGAGAAGCGGTCAACGGTGAAAACAGAATTCAATTTCGAAATTGAAATCGAAATCTGCGACTGACGTGAGCACGACGTCAGCGGCCGAAATCGAATACGCGGCAGACAAAATTTGGCAGCTGACGTCACCAATCGGATTAAATTGGCAACGACGAAGTTCAATTTTGACTGGTCAAAATTGAACAGTTGACCTGAGGTAAAATTTGGGATTTTCGGTAAATCTGAATTATGGTTTGATTTCCTAAATTAGGGTTAGGGTTTCTGAGCGACCTTGTAATTTTGGGATAAAAATCTATCGGGGGAGTTAGGGTTTCAATTTTGGGTCGGAAACCCTAGAGAGTGTTGCGTTCCGGTATTCCGCCGGAAGGTCCTAAGACAACGGATAAGCGCTGTTTTTAGACCGATCTGATCGGGGCGTGATACTATGTATGATTTAGTGGCGTGCATCAATTTAAAGAGAGAATATTAAAATGTCAAATAAAAGAAAGTGTTGATGTATAGCCCCTTTTTTTTTTAAAAGAAAGTGAGTAGTGCGTAGGGTAAAAGCTTTTATAAAAAAAAAAAAAGAAAGGAAAAAAGAATAGCTTTAGGAATTGGCCATCCTCGTACGTTTAGGCTTTTAGGCTCTAAAGTATCTAAAGAGCATGTATCTCTCTATATGAATATTATAGCCAGTAGCCTAATAGTTCTACGTGTTGCTCTTTTCTTGCTTTCTATCTGTGCATGCATGGTGGAGGGACCTGCACATGCAGCAATGCAAGAGCTGAGTGCCTTGTCTTTCCATCACTAATTCTGTTTTTTTCCTTTTTTTTTTAAGAATAAATTAAATGAAAAAAATGAGATATATATATAAGACGTCATAAATGGGCCATGTAAATATATAATGTGTGACTTGTTTAAGTCAAAATTAAACTTAAACCTATTCATAACTTGATCAATCCAACCTAACTCAAAATCTATTCATTATATATAGAGAGAGACATAGATAGATATAATGTTTATAATATAATTAATTTAATTACTTTTAGGTAATAAAAGTAATATATATATATATATATATATATATATATATATATATATATATATATATATATATATATATATATATATATATATAAAATAGAAGTTATTTAAAGGGCATTTGAACTGTTGTTCTATCAGAGAATTGAAATTTAAATTATATCATATTGGTTGCAATCCAAATTAACTATGGAAAATTTACATATAACTTGTATTTAGTTTTACTACCGCTGCTATGCTATGCTATTGGCGACTATTGCTAATACATATAACTTAGCTGAGCCAACAAAAATATTGCTAATCCAAGGCACACTTATTTTGGTAACCAAGGGAGATTGTGTAGTGAAATAGGCTGCCCTCAACTGCACCTTGATGTGGAGTTAGCATTAGGAGCATCATTAAGCCTAACAAGTATAACGAACAATTGCGCCATCTTGTATGTTTATTGGATGCTCTAAATCATTACCAAACAACTAAAAGCTATTAAAGTGAGACTAGTTGCACTTCTTTTGATGGATTCTTTTCATAGTCCAATTATCTTCAATTGAAATTGTATCCTATGTCTAAAGCATTGGAGGAAGATACCCATGTCCAAACTCCAAAGGCACCTTTTTTGTCAGTGTGCTCCTAAGCAACCCTAACTTTAATAGAAGAACCAAACTTAGTCAGATCCATCTCAACATAAGCATAAGTTAGTCTTGGACTCCAGAGTGATTTGAGTGACTGTAGTCCAACATCATGTGTCTAAGCTTTTCATGGACTCCAGAGTGATTTTGAGTGACTGTAATCCAACATTATGTCTCAAAGCTTTTCAGGAATGACCCATGAAGATGGTGATTAAAGCTGCTCGTGTCATAATGAACGGCACATGAGCTAATGCAATCAGGGAAAAGGTACACGTGCAGCTGCCCTTGTTTTCACAGGTGGAGCTTTTCTGTGGCCCAATCTCGAGCATGACACTAGAAAATTGATACATAAGCAGTTGTCCAAGAAAGTTGGGCGACAAGCACGTTTGAATTTGTCCGACACTAGAGAATTCATTCCCCAGTACTCCAGTAGCTGCACTATAACCAAAATAGCCTGCACAAGATGGAAAGCTGGGAAAAAACAAATAAATGGAGAAAAGAAATACCTCAAGTATTTGTTAGGGAGTCCATAATCAAGGACGTCTGGCTCTGAGGCAAAAAGACAGAAGATCATGCTCCAAATTGACCTTATGAAAGCTTTAATTAGATCTTTCATTTCCTGCGTGACAGCTCATCTTGTCGAGAAAAAAAAAATTCCTGGCTTTAAAAAGTACCGACACCCATTCCCAGCATGACATAACTGGAACTTTAAAAGCAGCATCCAGTCTTAAAGAAAAATAAAATGGTTCCTGACAGTGTGTTAGAACGAGCTGAATTGAGTTATTCCGTTTGTTCTTCCAAAACAGCTTGTAAAGCGCGATTGTAACAGAATAACAGTGGCAATCAATGAGGGACCAACAATAGCAAGAAAAATTCAAGTATAAACACTGATGGTGACTCCATTCATTATCCCCCATTTGTGAACTCCATTACATGTCAAGTCAAAGCAATCGATGCATAGTTTAATTAATATTGAATTTGCCATGACCTTCACATAATCTAGTGCAGCATGCTTCTCCAGGAATCAGGTGCCAATCGAATTGTTGCCATGCTTTTTGTTTCAGTGTCTGATCCGTAGAAGCAAAATCTTCTACCCCACATCTCATTTGACGGCAGAAGGCTCTGCCAGTATCTTCTTATTGTAACAAAAACTAACTCGAATATGACACTGGGATTAATGATATCTAAATCTTGCAAAGACTCGGATGCAGGACTTTCTCCCCTCGAGAGACAGGTAATTTGGATTTCCTAATCGTTTGATTTTAGAAAGTCTAGAATGTTGCCAAGAAAACCCTTGTCGTATGGATTGGTGAATCTGGTTTCTACATTAGGACTCCCTAACAATTAACAAGATTAGTTGCTGATAGAAGTAATTAGGATATCTGAAAACACAAATTGGAAGGGAAAGGACCTGGTTGAGACTCCATGATAAGTTGAAATTCAGAATATTTCTTCCAGTTAATCTGCATTCGGTTTCGGAAGTTAGAGAATATGAAGACGCATTATTTTTGAAGTAAACTATTCTGAAAGGATAGTTTAAGAAAATTTACCCATTCCTCTGTTTTGATGTTGAAGCAGATACAGTAAATGTGCCACATCAGGAACACCACCTAGAAAATTATTATTCCCACAGAATTTATTGAACGCAAAAACCGAAATGAAAGCATGTGCAAGAATGCCAGTTACAACGTATGAAAATTGAACAACTAGCATATAACATGTATCAAATCATAATCGTTCATCATAGACGGCATAAATAAACACCACATGTAAAGCTCAGCCATCAAGAAGAAGCTTCAGTTTAGTTAATTCAACGTATAAAAATCCATTACATGCAATGTGCCCTAGATATTGATTCGTAAAACTTAGATGCGGGAATTATAAAACTGCATTGTAAGGAACATTGTTATATGATATAAGCCCATCTTCTCGGAATTCTTTTTCTGCATCAACTGGTTTGGTTTTCTGATGCAAGATCATAGATGACAGTCTGTCAAAGGCATCTTGATAAACAGGTATATGCAACAGATTTTTGCTTGATTGTGGCACAAAGGTTAAAACCACAAATCTGTGAATTCGAACCATACTGTGATGCAGAGAGGACTATAAGATGTGTTAAGCTTAGTTAAGAGCATTGAATTAGTCCGTCATCATACAGACAAGATTCGTCATAAGAACAGATATCATCATGCACCTTACCATAAGGGGATAAGAAATACTCAAAAATCAAATGAAATATCATTCGAGCAAAAAATGAAGGTAAAGCTAGTCCCTTAACAGTATCCTACAATGAGTCAATGTATTGCACAGCAACCAAATGAAACTGACCAATGTTATTTTCTCACTCAAAAGAACTGACGTCACAAAAAGAAGAGGAAGAATATATGCCTAGCCTTTCTTCTAGGTACACATTGTTACTAGAAATAATCAGTAAGAACAGCTTCATCCCAGCTAAAACACCTAGAGATACGGTGCATGAACAAGTCTAGCCATTAACCTTTGAGGAAATGGTGGCATGAAGCATCCATATTCCATAGACTATCCACTAGAAGCAATGGCGGCGATCAAGAAGGAAGAAAGCTTCCTTGATCACAATGAGGACCCACAAATGGATGTGGATCACAAAAAGATCACACAGGTGCACCACAGAGTCCCCAAGTCTCCTTTGTCAAAGTTTCAGTCAGACACAAAATAATTAAGTAAAAAATTAGAATGAATTATCTACCGTGGAGAATGACACAATAACTGCAAATCTACCTGAACCTCTACCTAATCTCAACGAGAAGCTTTCTGATTGTACGGGATTATGAAGGAGCAAAGCGGGGAGAAGATAAATGCAGCCACTGCTATGAATGAAAAGTTCTAATATGATTCACGTCTTTGTTAGACTCAAATTCAATCCAGAACAGCTATGTTTCTGTGTCCTCTTGCTTAGACACTTAACACATTTTTAAAAAAAAGGTACTAATTTTTCTCAGGAAATTAGAACAGTGAATCTGTAACATTTTTTTCTGCAAGAGGCAAGGGGTAACCAGTGATGAATTTTTCGATGGAGGAAGCTCAGGCAGTATAATAATTGCACGGAAAGAAAATATAATGCTAGCCATTATGGTGCGATGCACAATCAATTAGTATTAACTCTGAAAGTTCAAGAGACAAGTTAGGTAAAGAATCCAAACAAGTGAAATCACATAATTAATTGCAGCAGAAGATACAGTTCATTGTATAAAATTTTGTTGTTTTTTATTCGTTTCCTGAGGTACCTAGAACTTATTGTTTAAGTCAAATTAATTAATTTCCTTTCTCCTGTAATTAATATAGATAGTCCTTGTTAGAAACCTAAATTGGATGCATCTAGCTGTACCCAAAATTGGATGCATATGGACTATGTTTACCAAACTAACTACATTCCTACAGCAAGTATAGCATCGAGATAAATTTATTAGAAGCTGGCGATAAGATGCGGGGTCAAACCTGCCATAGCACTTGGAGGATACAGAAAAGCATTGTACTGATCACCAAACTGCTACTATGGTTGCTCTGTGGAGGATAGAGATATACATTTGATTAAATTTTGGTACAAAGAAAGTTCTTGCACATAAAACATGCCAATCCAGTAGTTAACCACTCGGTTATGTTCTGTTTTTATTTTACTAAGTATTTCTATGCTAAACACTAGAAAAAAAATACCTTTAACCTAGACAAATTGTTGCTGATGTTAATAGGAACGATGTTGCACAAATAAACAAGAATATGATTTAGCAAATCAGAAATATATTACTTCCAAAATGCTGGAAATATGCTCTCAAAGAAACAGCCATTGAGTGTAAAGATATAAAGAAGTGATACAACTAATTCTAAACCTACATTCACTCATGATAATCAGACACACAAGGACTAAACTACAGAGAACTGTGATGTCACCGCACATTAGGTGATAAAAGAACTGTTGTGATTAATTAAAAAAATAATGCAACAAACCGCAGATGGCTATCAGAGATGAGAGAACTACTAAGCTCAAAGCACATAAGATAATCAACTAGTAGTAAGGATTCATATGCAAGGGAAAGAGAACACTGTGATGCAAGTGATACCTCCATCATCTGTGAATCAACAGATTTTGCAAGAACTGCAGAAGGGAAATTATAGATCTTAAAAACTGATATGGAAAATTGAATCAATAATATCAAGGCAGAAAGACAGCATGCAACAGAATACAAATAAATTTATTCATTCCATGATTACATTTATGAGCAATATCTTAGACATATATATTTAAAATCACAACTATCTCAAGTAAGTCCCAGATTAAATCCATAAGTAAGGACAAATTTAAATAGATTTCAAAAGTACAAGTTCACTATAGTACCAAAGTTATTAACGATAATGATACTTGAATTACAAGTTTACAACTAAGAAAAGCTAATAGAGATAATTTATGAATAACTTGCAGAATTTTTTAACAGTGACCAAATATTCCTAGATGTAATGTATGATGAAGTTATAGTCCTTCTCTTTATACTTGTTCATATTGGATTTAACTCTTTGTAATATTCCATTAATGAAATGGTTTTTTTTTTACCAGGGCAACGTCTACTCTGGATGTTGCTGTGCCATTTGCTGCATTTTACCCTTTATTTCCCATCTCATCATTCTCTCCACGTAGACAACAAGTGTGAATTTGGAGGAGAGAAGACATCATGAAAGGTGGATGAGACAGGTAGATTTTCCCCATCTCCATATCCTTTTTACATGATTAAATCTTTGTGGTAATCATTTATGCTCCAAACTGTAAATTTAATTTTGAGCAAGTTTTGAGTGGTTAAATTCTAGTTATTTTTTATTTTTATATATATATGATTATTTTACATTACCAAAATACATGTATTTCAATATAAAATTAATATTTTAATCACTAGTCAACTATAGAAAAAGGTTTTTATATAAAATAAATAATTTCCTTCAAAAGTAACATAAATTATTACTGAAAGTGAAATTTTGGAGTATACCGCACATGTTTTTAAATTATTTTTTAATATTGAAATTTTAGAAAATTTCAGAATTATTGTGGAAATGATATTTTAGCTGTGACTATAATTTAGGGTGTATTCATTATTAATATTGTTATAAAATATTTCAATAAAAAAATACATAGTTCATATACTTCAAGAAAAAAATAGAAGTATCCTAAATCTATAATTTTTTTTAATTCAGAATATTGTGTATAATTTCATTTAAATTATGAAGTAATGAATGTGTTATAAGTTGTATTTAAATTAATAAATTACAATAATATAACTCTAACGTCAAATTTAAACAATTATTTTATACTGGCATACTCTCGTTGACAATCCTCCTTGTTTCTATTTGACTACCTTGAATGCCTAACTTAGTACTCCTATAAACTTGTCCTTGCCAGATTTATCCTTATATTGATCTTATTGTATTTATCGTCCTGGTCAGTATAATTGATTTTATATATTATATATATAATATGTTAAATGTGTTTGTATATGATGATGTAAATTGTGTGGATATGCTATCTATACTTGATAATAATATGTTGCCTTTTCGAGATTGTGGAATACTAAACGTGGTAATATGATTGTAACTACCCTTAAAAAGCGTGTATTTGATAGTTAAAGTTATCATTCTTGACTGTCTAATTCAATATGTTCACATAAATGGTTTATGAATGGATGTATATAAATGCACACACTAGTATTATTGTATAATTTGATATATGGGCATTATTATTACAATGAAACATGATTGTTAATTGTATGTGCTAGTATTATTTGCTATATGGACAAGATTGTTTCTTTATTATAGATTTTTTTGTCTTTGGGATATGCTATTATATTGTACCAAACAAATGTTAAAAATTTTGAGAGCCCATGGTCTCTATTGAGCAAAAGATGCTTATATATTTATGTGTAGGTTTTGACTTTTCTTGAAAGAACTGTAATAAATCTGGCATGTGTATTTTGAGATATGTAATAATTTTTAAAGAGTATGATTATAATTTAATATGAAAACTGCAATGTTGTATAATTGTCAAATGATTATATTTTAATATGAAAACTACAATGTTGTATAATTGTCAAGTCCCAAATGAAGTTTCGGGCGTGACACTAATTGTAAATGTTCTATAGTATGTAAGTTCTACGAGAACCACTTGTAGAATGTTTGGGAGTTCTGATAATTATGTTGGCTCCTATACTATAATGTGGTACAATATCGATCAAAATTATCAACATGGATTATTTTATCATAAAGATAGAAAGGAACATAACTGTCTCTTTTGTGTAATATGAGATTCAATAAGAAAGGACTTTTTCTATTTTTCAATCAAATAATCAATTTATAAGAATGTAAAAACCAATATTTCTATTATTTTTTTCAACTGAGAATCAGTTAAGACAAGTTATCCTAAATTGCCACAATTTATACAGAAGTTTAACCATGCGGTATGTGTCAAATCATTACATACACTTTGTAGAACACATTGTATAAGAGGATTCGACAATAACAAATCCAGCTAAAAGAACAATGAATAGACGATGATTCTTGTAGCCTGCAGAAGAGAGAGTGGCTTAGATTGGAAAAGCTGAATCTTCAAAAAAGCATATCACAATTCACAAGTCCAAACATAGCGGCCTAATTAAAATTGTTACAAGTACCTATGCAATTGCCAAAAGCAGGACAATGGTGATCAAATCCCTTAATGCTCATCTGACAACTTTTGCAATATCTAACCCTTGAAATAGATGGGGTGTTCTACAGAAAGAAAGTTTCAAAAAATATTGTTAAATTAAAACAAAAGGAAATCAATAACAAGCACGTTCGTTCCTCAATTTCTCTTCTACAGCCACTAGCAATATTCATCACATGAATTTAAGTATCATAGGTCTCATCATCAAGAATTATACTGACGGAGCCTACATAGCAATAGCTCTAGCATGGATGGTAGATAACAAAACAATATTAGGTAGTACAGACATTAGTACCAAATAGAATAATTGAGAATTTATACATTGGCACTGTCAGCAAAGGTACAAGATGATATGAGTTAAACCTCGCGCTGCAGATTTTGAGTAAATTCATTCTGACCAGACTCCATAGATGAAGAGGTAACTGAAACTGTTCCAGGATCACCAGAAAATATTCTGCAACACAATGAAGGCAATTATCATGTTTCTGTTTCGAGTATCATCGAGCAGCACAAACTACTCGTTACACTGAAAAAATCACCATGTCTCTATTCTGAGTATCATCACGTAACGCAAAACTTCAAAGAATCACCATGTTATTTGTGGTATATGGTTAACGTATGTAGATTTTATGAATATACACATATAGATCAATCATACATACACATCATTTTGATTTATATATAATTTTCTGCATAAATAAAGAAATGGGTGAACAGGAACAAGGAAGCATTGCCAAAAAAATAATAAGAAAAATCTATGATATGAAATATCCAATATCACATATTTTTACGATTTGTTAAGTTGCCAAAGAATCTTCTTTTTCAGTTGAGGTTAAAAACAATAAACCAGTGGGTAATTTCGATAACCTACTAGATTATGCACTTGAACGTTTAATGTTGCCCTATGAGCACAGTTAGTAATACAGTTCTTGGAACAGCCACTTTAAAGATAAAATATAATAATATAAGGGCATCGAGACTCACCTATAAAAACCATACAAAAGCAAAGCATACTCAGCATTGACAATGGCATCTAGCAATGAGGGGATAGCTGCAAAAAAAAGTAACAGATAAACGACTAACAGACACAGTCACGCAAATGCAACCTGGAAGCAGTTCACGACTAACAGACACACTCACACAAATGAAACCTGGAAGCAGTTCTATCAAAGTTTAAGCTACCTTTTCGGATCACGGAGACGTAAACACCCCACAGAAACAGTACATTGAAGAGGACTAAAGCCGGAGCAGATGCGGAAGCATGAAGGAAGCGCCTGCAGCATCTGCCCACGAGCATAGTCGCCACTAAAACCAAAGCTGCGAATAGAAACACAACTTAGTTGAAGGAGCTCCCTCCTTGTCAACAGTCAACACACAGATAATTAAAGAGAAACCTGCAATTGGGAGCATGGCAAGGAGAGAGGTGGACGGGAACAGCCGGGGGAGCATCGCGAGGGCGAATTGAGTGAGAAGGACAAGGATGAAGGAGACTAGGGCAGATCGGAGCAGGTCCCATGGTGATCTCCGCGGCCTCGGGAACCTCAAGCCCAACATCACGGTTCCCCTCTAGATCAAACCCCTTTATTTTTACCTCTACCTACTCTACGGCTACGCACAAGTCTTAAAACCAACCATATAACAAAAAAGAAAATTCAAATTGCAACAAGCGAATGAGTCAACTAGGGAAATCTAATCCAGCGATCGCCCAGGTTTGCTACTTGGGATCGTCGCGCTTGGCCTCGCTGGATGCGGGAGGATCCACCGGCGGAAGAGTCTGCGAAGGAGAAATTATTATTATTGACCTCAGCCGCATTTCATCGAACAAGTGAGGGGCGAAACGAAGAATTATTAGAGAGAGGAGGGGGGGAGGGGAATGGACGGACGAGGTCGGGCTTGTAGATGTTGTGGACGATAGAGGCGCCGGCGAGGAGAGAGGCGACGACAACGACGCAGGACCAGGCGAGGGACGGCGTGCCCGTCGGTGGACGGCCTCCCCCGAACTTTCTGCTGCTGCTGCTGCTACTACTCATTATTGTGGTGGCGAAGGCTGCCGCCGCTGTCGTCGTAAGCTTTGGGTTTTGACCAACCAGAGGTAGGACGAAATTTTTTTTTAAAAAAAAGCCATTACCCCCTTGTAGTTTTTGTTTTTTTTTTTGCCCATTTTAAGTAATCGATTTAACAATTTAAGCTTATTTTTTACATAAATTATAATTAATATCTACACTATTTTAGGGTGTATTTTTTAAACGGATTGGGTGTTTAACATTTTCAAGGGATAACTTAGATATTTTTCATGAATCTTAAAGCATAATCGCATTTTTATCTCATTATTGCTCTAATTTTTTCTCTAAAAATAAATAATATTTAACTATTATATAAACTTTAAAACATAATTAGATGAATTTAATTAATCATCTTTATCTGTGCATTGCTTGATCATCTGCCGTTCATCGTCCGCCACTCGACTATAATCGCAACCTCTGCTAACCGTTCGCTACTCGACCATCTGCGACCTCTATCAAACGTCCACTGCTCAACCTTTTGCTGCACCACTCGACTATCAGCCACTTGACCAACTCTGGTGCACGACCAGCTCTACCGCCGCTCCGGTGCTTTATTTATTATTATTATTATTATTTGCTTTTCTTTCTCCTATATTAGGTTTTATTACCAGAGAATACCATAAACAAACTTCTTGATAGTGTAAGAATTCAATGCTTCCTGGAATCTCTACCATTACATGCATTCAAATGAATACAAGCATCCACAAATTAATTCTGTTTACAAGAATTTGCCTTCAGTTACATTCAGGTTGTAAAGTTGTATGAGATGTATCGGAAGTGCCTTTGCAGTAGCTCATGTTAGCATCTTATTGGAAATACTTTCTGCCTCTCGTTAAAGAGATATGAGTAGTGAAACTGATGTGCAGCTGAAGTTGCAGAAAGCATGCTCACTGTTGGAGATTCCTGAGCCGCCGGTAATACGTTTTGAGAATGAATCTTATCGCAATTTTCTGAAGTTCTTGCAAACTTTGCTGACTGAAGATGCATTTATGTTTAAAAGTAAAATATGTTTCTACTCTGACCCAACCTAAGCATGTTGTTTTCCTTAGCAACAGAAACAAAACAATAATTTGGATTGGGCTCCTGGTCAAATCTCACACTATTCATTTCCATTGCAAATTCATTAGAGATAAAGATTTCCTGTACCTAAAAATACTTTTAATGTCCCTAATAACTTTGATGTTGTATTGGACAAATTATAAATTTATTATGTTATTAAAGTATAAATTTGTTGTGATATCAAAATATGAATCTGTTATAGTATCAAAATATGGACTTATTGTGTTATTAAAATTATAATGTGTAATAACATTAGTCTTGTCTCATAGTTTTGCTTAATACATACCACATGCTACACATCAGTTTATTCTATTTACTAACACAATTATTTTAACCAAATAACTGGATATTTTCTTAACAAGCTATTTTTTAACCTGCAATTATTCAATTAATAACTGAATATTTTAACTAATTATTATTAACAATTGTGCTCTATTTTAGACGACTCTCCTCTCCCACACCACTAGAAATAAAAATTATAAGAAATCCTTTCTAAAATATTCACTCTCTTCTCTTCTTACTCTAAAAAATTATGGTTAGTAACGTCTCTTTTCCAAGATGACGACTCTAATCAAGAGTAATCGGCAAACCAGCCACAATCAATTTCATTTAATTATTCCTTTTTGGGGTCTGGTTGTAAACACTTGAAGCACAATAGCTAA
This sequence comes from Costus lasius, assembly GCA_027563935.2. Lineage (NCBI taxonomy): Eukaryota > Viridiplantae > Streptophyta > Magnoliopsida > Zingiberales > Costaceae > Costus > Costus lasius. The sequence continues at coordinate 130,486,106 of CM050450.1, read as the reverse complement.
AGGGCCTGTTTGGGGTTACTTCTGCATTTAACTTCTGTTGGCTGGGAAAGTATAGAACTATTTGGTTCAATAAGCAGAAGCTACTGCTATGCTATAATATTAAGCAGAGGCTGAAAAATAATATTTTTTTTAGAGATCAACTCCACTTATTTATGTAACTTTAATAACATGACAAGCTCATAATTTAATTCCATAAAGAGTTCTTATACAATACAAGAAGTTCATAATATTACCAATACAATACCAAAGTCATTACAACATACTGAAATTGTTTTTAGGCTATGTAGCTCATGTTAATAAACTTAAAGCAATTTGATTACGTATCATATCTATCTCAGTAGGGTTTGATTACTCTTCATTGGCCTCCTCATCTTGATCAGAATCATCTTCCAGAACCAAATCAGGAGTAGCATCAGCTTCTTGAAAAATAGAGTCTGAATTCGTTGTTTGCCTAATGTAATTATGTAATGCCATTGTTGCAATTACAATTTTCACCTGTGTTGCATAAGCAAATGAAGGCATGTCTCGTAATACATTTCATCTCTTTTTTCAGACTCCAAAACATCTCTCTATGCAACTCTTAAGCGAGGAGTGTGTCTTATTAAACAAATACATGATGTATCTAACATCTAACAAATACTAAGTATAAACATCTAAAATCTAACAAATATATTGTTTTAAATTGTAATACATATGCAGCACATTTGAGTTACTTAAGTATAAACATGTAAAATCTAACATGTAGCTCTATTTGCTTATTGTGTATCATCGAATGAAAATTGGGTCTATAGTTTGTGGCTAGTGCATTTGTACCGGGTACTAGCGTAAAAAGAAAACCCCAAAAGAATGAATTTCATTAAGCTTTGTTTTGACAACAAAGAATCAATAAATCATGGAACTGAGGATCACAAGCAAGTCGGCAGACACGAGAAAAAAAAATGCTCTACACGAAAACTATCAAAACAATGGCTCGAAGAATAGCATTTCTTCGGCAGCAAAGTACATGTATCAACTTACCTGCGCTGCGTCTGAACAGAGGAGTCGCCGAAGGAGCTTGGTGTCGCCGCAGAGATGAGTCGCCGAAGGAGCTTGGTGTCGCCGCAAAGATGCGTCGCCGAGGAGCGTTGCCGAAGGAGCTTAGTGTCGCCGCAGAGATGCGTCGCCAAGGAGCTTGGTGTCGCCGCAGAGATGCGTCGCCGAGGAGCGTTGCCGAAGAGATGCCGGACGCAGATCTGGAAGGTGCCGAGGAGCGTTGCCGAGGAGCTGCGGACGCAGATCTGGAAGCTGCAGCGGACGAGATGAGAGCGGCGGACGACGGACGCGAGAGACGGGAGTGGCGGACGGCGGACGAAGAGACGGGAGCGGCGGACGACAGACAAAGAGACGGGAGCGGTGGACGAGACGGGAGTCGCGGACGGCGGGCGGAGAGACGAGGAGCAGCGCACGAGTCGGGAACGGCGGACGGCAGACGCAAGAGACGGGAGCGGCGGACGCAAGACGCGAGAGAGGAGACGAGTCTGGAAGCTGTTGCTACTTTTTTCGGAAAGCAGCAATTGATCTGCTTCCCGAAAAAAGCAGTATTTTGTTTCTGCTGGCCGCATAAGCAACCCCAAAAAATCACATTGCAGCTGCTTCTACTACCCGCCCTAGCAAAAGCAGGGTGGGCAGCAACCCCAAACCAACCCTAAGTGGGTCGTACTATTGTCAAGAAAGACGAGAGTTGCAGCAAAGAGGCAATTCATCAAAAAAAATTTTTGAGTAGCCCCATTGCTCAAGAATCTTGAGTAACACCTCTCTAAAATATTTTGCAATCATCATGATACATCTAAAATTCACGATCTTAATGTCCATGAATAGCTCTCATCATGCAAACATCGTGGATAATTTTTCTAAATTTTTTTGACATCGTGAAATTCTTTAAAGGAGGGTTGCTTAGGATTTCGGGCAGCCCTCTCAGCAATTTTTTTCCAATTCATGAGAGTACGATTAACGTTGGAGAAACATTTACAGTTACAGGATTCGTCGAACAGAGCTACGGAACGCCTCATGTTGTACTGACTGATTCTTGTCTTCGAATGGAGATTGTCCTTCTGACCCATGGGATATTCTCACCAATCAAGCAATTAAAGAACTGGAAATTTCTTCAAAAAGAGAGGACGGTGTAAAATCGACAGTACAAATTTGGGGTGCAAAATGGGTAGCAGTGCCATTGATACAGATCAATTGCATACATTTCTCAGAACATTTAATCCTTTTGAAGGAAGACAATACCTTTTCGTACTCCTAAATTTATAACAATTCCAAGATCCGTTGGAAGATGTAATAATAATATAGTATTTTAACTGATTGAAAGTTTTAAGTGCCAAAGAGTTATAATCATTTTATAGTTAAAATTATCACATCTAAAATTCAATTAGCAGAAACAGCCCACTAATTCCAAGAAGCACACAAAACGGCTTTTAAATGACAAATCCAATCATGTGTACTAAGAATCTAAATCTTGGCAATTAAGATGCTTCGAGTCGAAACATGCCACTAAATATTGCTTCAGATTTAAACACAATTCAGACCCATATGAAAAACAGATATTTAAAAGTTGCTGCTAATTAAAAGATTTATCGAAACCATAAAATGCACAGCCTAAACATTCAGTCCAACAGCAAAAACTACAGAAATCAAAAAACCTTAAGCTTACAAAATCTTAATGCAGTTTTACTTCCTCCGATACAACAAGAACGAGGATCACATTACTTCTTCTTATCGCTAACTCCAGCAGACCTGCAAGCCATTCAAAATAAATTAGCAAAAGGTTCTCTAGAACCCATAAAACAAAGAAAGAGGAACCAAGGTCAAGCAATGTTTGCGGCGTTTCCAGGATTAAAAGGCACGTAACAAAGCCACTAATCAGGATAACCACACATAAATTTAGCGCCCGAGCCATTATACTGAGAGGAACTGGTAATCCCTCAGAATTGGTAATGGACGCATAATATGGTCATGCCATATTCAAATACATTATAACATGTAATTAGAATGGACAGCACAGTCCATTATATAAAAAAATAGCAAGAAATTTACAAATTGCTAACAATAAACACTTGATTTTTCACAGCAATAGAAGACGCAAAGATTTGCAAATATTCTGCATTGTAATAATAGAAATTCCTAGCCTAGTAGAGTACTCAAGAGGAATAAAGCTGCCTAAAAATCAAAACAGATGGTTCTTCCTACATGAAAGAGAGTTCTAGTTCATGATTGTAATAAATTGATATTCTACCTAAGAAATATAATTACAATAAAATAGCAAAGATAAGAAATACATAATCTAGAGTACTCAAGAGGAATAAAGCTCCTTAAAAATCAAAACAGATGGTTCTTCCTACATGAAAGAGAATTCTAGTTCATGATTGTAATAAATTGATATTCTACCTAAGAAATATAATTACAATAAAATAGCAAAGTTAAGAAATACATAATCACTGACCTCATTTTCCTGAGAACATTAGCCATCTCCTCACGCTTCTTCTTGGCCCTCTTGTGTGTACCCAACTTTCGCTTCGCCACCTTCAGTGCACGTTTGTCTTTTCCAACTTTAAGAAGCTCAGTGATCCTCTTCTCATAAGGAGCAAAACCTGCAACCTCCCTGATTAAATTTCTAACAAAATGCACTCTTTTACTCGTCTTCTGCAAAAGATAAAAATTTTAAAAGAGATGTCAAAGAAATGAAAGACAATTTAGCACAAGAACCGTTCAATGCCCCAAATTAAAGAATGAAATATCAGATAGAAATGCATCAGATGTATTTAAGCTTCTGTAAGCAAAAGTAGAGATAGTTGATAATGGAATAAATACCAAATAAATGAATTTAGTCCTCCGATCCTAATCCCAAATTGGTTCTTGGGCTTGAAAACAATTAACATCTGACGCTGTGAATTGAATTTTTGACAAACATCGGAATTGACCAATTATTTTTGGACAATTGTTCATTAATCATTTTTAGTCTTCAATTGTCGTAGTTTATTCTTACCAACTATAAACAAGTCTTCATTACAGCGAGTTCCTTCTAGTAAGATCAAATTGCGGCACCACAGGTGATATTTTGAAAAATGAAGAGACCCACATTTGGTAATATTTAACTTAGGATTAATAAATAAAGAAAATACAACTTTTGGTGGCATATTAAAATGCTGAACATTTAATTACAAATTATTAAGACAAATGTGACCAACTCGCAAAAAAAAAAATCAGAAATTCACGTGTGTAAGGGATAACTTGCAGTTTGGCCTTGTTGGGAGCGGACTCATATAACTACAAAAAAAATTGTCCGGCCCCAAAAGTAGCAAATAAGAACAGCATAGAAGGCAACTGGGGAGTTAAAGGCGAATGATGAAATAAAACACCAACTTCAAATATCAAATTGGGGTTTTTTTAAAGTCTAGAAGGTTAAATTTTACCAATCAAAGTGTCGAACTACAACAATCCCAAATAATAACTACATTAAAAGGCAACTTAGAAACGAGCTCAACTTGAAATTTAGAGTCTAATCAATCGCTGAAACTACAGTTTAGAAAATACGCCCTCATATAAAACTATCCTACTCCCACCAAATCGTTTCACAATCAAATGTTTTGCTGCACAACTAAGAAAAATGCATAATCGTAGCCCGCGTACCCCTTTTCTACTGGAAGGGCGAGGTGGCAGCTCCCTCTTTGTGACGATGTGACCCTTGTTCAGCCCAACAAAGAGGCCGGTGTTCGGCTGTGAAGGAGCCATCACTTTTCCCTGAGAAGGAGAGCAATGTCATCGAGAAACAAATTTAGATAAAACTTTTGTGAAGGACAAATCAGACAACTACAATCGAATCAGAATTCATTTCATGAAAGAAAACAATCTTTTACCCTACACAAACAAATCAGGCAACGGATCACGACCAGAAAAAGATATGATCGGATCAACACAAATTGCTTTTCAGCAATCACTCGAGAAGGGAACGAAGATAGAGAAGGAAAAGAAGGTCACCTCGGAGCTAAAAAAAACCCAGCGGCCGCCAAGAACCCTAGAGACTGGAGGACGCAACCTGTTAAATGCGCGAGCTTTATAGACTCCTGGACGAAAATAGTGCTGTAAAATTACATATTAACAAAAATACCATTTCCGGGATCCTGACCGTACGTCATATTCGCGATGTCACCGATGCAAATTAGTTACATACGCGGTTAGATTGGGCCAGCAGTGGTTAACCTGGCCCACAAATTTTGCAAGAGTGGGCCGAAGAGTTATGCTTGATTTTAGTCCCACAAGGGTTGTTTCTCAGAGTAATTCAGACCTTAAATACTCGCGTGATAGCAACAGAAGTACGACCTTACTTGAACAGGATCTGTTCTATAGGCTCGTACCCCTGTATCCTCTTGTACAAACAAGACAGGTAAATAGTCTGGTTGATGAGATATGGCACAACATTAGAGCGTGATTAACGGCTTAGATTTACTAAAATTCGATGCAGTAGAGGATCGCTCTCAGCTTATGGTTCGCCTGCGGCTGAGATGGTGCTGTGTCTGTCTGACAGATTACTGAAACTTTTTATGTTTTTTAATTCGAAATTGCAGTGTGCAAAGGACGAAAACAGTAGTGTAAAATCGAATATTCTAAAAAAAAACCATTTTGACTAGATCTTGACCGTACATTGTATTCGCATTCTGCTTACAGAATTTATAACAATTTGAAATAAAAAATTGAACCTGAATTTATGCGTTTCTCGGTTCGAAGGCCTCGTTTTGTTCAAAATTAGATTCGGCCTCTAAGACACAGAAATTTCAGGTAAAATTATTTTAGTCCCGCATTGGTTGTTTTTTGTTTTTTCATGAGTTGGTGTTTAAATACTTGCATAAGAGCCATTGAGTCATGATTGTATTTGAGTAGGATCCGCTCTAATAATATTTTTTTTAAAAAAAATAAAATAAAATTGTATTAATTAAATTGATAGAAATTAACGCTTATGTTAAAATTATTAAAGGCTTGTTTGGTCCATTATTAATAATTTGTAATTGTGCTAAATTGTATACTCAAATTTTATATTATATTTAATTAATAATTTTTTATTACTGTCAAAATTTAAAATAATAAATAAATATAATATTTTAAATTATTTAAAATAATAATTTATTTTTATTTTTTTAATATTAAAATTTTAAATTATTTAAAATAATAATATTTAAAATTTTAAATAAAATCATATGAATTATTTTTTAAAAGAATGAATGCTACAAAACTATTAAATTATAGTTTTTTTTTAATTTCTATATTTTTACTATATATTTATTTTTATTTTTTATTATTAAATAATTTTTAAATTATTTTTTACTTAAAAATAACTTAAAAACGAGGCTAAACCGACCTAAATCATTAACATTCAACAGCTATGATCTTCTCGGAAAAAGATCTTGACGCTAAAATTAAACATGAATGTATAAATTTCTTCATTAAAAAAATTTAATTCTAAAACAAAATAATTTAGGTTATTAAACCATTTTTTTTATTATTACATGTCTTATCATACTACTTTTTATATTTTATTTTTGTTTAAAAAATCATATTATTTAAAAAGATATGTAGTTATTTTTTTCCTCGAGTAATCTTGTGCGTGAACGAGACATTTGCATAATTGGAGCCTTGGAGGCTCAACCCTAGTGGCCCAAGCCCCAAGGACGCGCCCTGTTAAACACGCGTGACCTTCATGTATCCAGATGACGAAAATAGTGCTTATAAAATAGAATATTTTTCAAAAAATATCATTTGACTGGATCGTGACCGTACATTGTAATGGGCTTTGATTAGTTACATTTGCTCGTGTAAAAGATTCCAGCTCAGATTGGGCCGCTAGTTTAGCCTAGCCCAAAATATCAGGCAGCTTTTAATCCCACACTGCTTGTTTCTCATTATTATTTGACGTTTAAATGCTCGCCAGATAGATTAAGAGGCACGACCTTACTTGAACAGGATCTGTTCTATAGGCTCGTACACCTCTATCCTCTTGTGCTAAAGAGACAGGCAAATACTCTGGTTGATGACCTGGGCTTCGGTTCCAGAGCGTGATTAACGGTTGTGATCTTCCGAGGTCCGCGCTGTAGATGATCGCTCTCATCTTCGGTTCGCCCGCGGATGAGATGGTGCCGAAGCTGTCTGACAGATAACTTACCTTTTTTATCAAACAGAAAAACAATTACTCCAACATGCGCGAGATCAAAATACTTTTTTACTATAAAAATGTATTCATTAACTAAAATGTTTTACACAATATTAACTATTGGTTTCACATTTTTTACTCTACAAATCCAAAAAAATGACTTCAAATGACAAACTATCCTTCATTTGAATTTCAATTACGTGAGTTGATTTTCTATTAAATAATATCTGGGGTGATAAAATTTGATGCTCTAATTATAACAATGAATTTGAGAAATGATACGGGAATAATAACGATATTGTAGTGCTTAACATTCATTATATAACTTGACCATGTCCAAAATAATTAAACAAATACTTATTGGTACTGATCTAATTAAATTAAAATTTTAATTAAGATGCAACTTAAATTACTATATAAAATATAAATGTATAATTAAAAAATAATGTGTTTTGTATAACACATTATTATTTTTTTTGTTAGTTTCATTGTTAAAGTAGGATAAACTTATAATTTTATTATTATTAATTTTTTACGTTCAAATGAGTCTGAAATACCTATACTCTTTTTTGTCAAATCGAATCTTAATTTGATTCAAAGTAAACATAAAATCTAAAGTTATCCTATTTGTATAATTAAATATTTAAATTCACTATAAATTAGTTGGGATATGTCAAATATTAATAGTTCCTTTCTGTTTGAGTTCCCATAATAGCAAGGGTTGTAATGGAGGGATTCTTACGGTGAATTTTATTTCGAGTCATCTAATTAAAATTGATCGAAGAGATAAAAATTTTTATAAAAAAAACCCAAATAGGCTCGCCCAAATCGGACAATACGAATTAAGTCATTAGAAAGGGTCCTTCACGATTTTCTACTAAAGGAGCATGGGTTCAACTCAGTAATCATGATGGAAAGCACTAAAAACAAAATATTTGATTTCAAGCCAACCATTAGAAAGGGTCTTTCAGGCCAACCATTCATTTTGTTGAATAGAAAAAAAAAGGTTGCAGTACATGATATTTCACCAATATTTGATTTCTCCGTAAAATTTGATTTAGTTCCTCAATTTTGTTGAGAAAATGACGGCTCAACACCTAATCGATCTTATTGCAGAAACAAAATATTACTGATCGACGATTTTTCAAGTGAGGTAGTTGACAAATTTGGCAGCAGTGGCTACTGCACCAGCTGTGATTGCATCCCTAATGACCTTGTCTCTTCCATTGTTGCTGGCTGCTGAAATGAGCAAACCGGTAATGGCACCACCAAGCATTGCATTCTTCTGCAAAAGTTGAACGAGCAGGTTATATCAAAACCTTCGATTGGACACTGGAACTCTGGTCCACCAAAATAAGAGTACAGCTATTTAGCCAAAAAAAAAAGTGATAAGAGGGTAAATACCCTTTGTAATTCAAGTATGAACAGTAAAACAATTACACTCAAAAGGAAAGATCACAAAAAGATATGATAATTATCTAGCAAAACTCTTAAGTGAACTACATTGTGTATTCCAAAGACATTACCCAATCTCTTGTGTGCCGGATCCTTTCCATTGTGTATTCCAAAGATCACAAAAAGATATGATAACTATCTAGCAAAACTCTTAAGTGAACTACATTGTGTATTCCAAAGACATTACCCAATCTCTTGTGTGCCGGATCCTTTCCATACCAAACTCCACTCCAACGTACACGCCAGCTACAGTTCCTGCAACAATGTGTTGCCAGAAAGAAAACACCTTAAGCACCAGACTAACCGAGTAAATGATGATTAACTTCGATTCCATTGATCACATTTTAAGTTAAGCTTACCCCAATAACCTCCTTCTTTACACATTTTCTTCATCTGCAATTATATCTCAAGATTAGAGGACCTAGAGTAAATATATATAGATTCTATCATTCTACAACTGACTTCAGGCAACACTAACCATCCTGAACTATAAAAGGAGAATGTCATACAAATAAGGAAACAAATGGGAAAGGCAAATTTCAATGTGCATGCAACACCACTGACCACTGCATGAGATCAAAAGGAAATACCTGAAAGCCAATTCTCCTCTCATCAGAAACATAAATTCCAGCATATTGCACTCAAGTTATTCCATGCATGTGCTTTATAGTTGTGTCTTGGATATAACTAAGAACTATTTTATAGAATTAATGAGAAGTCAGTCACCAATGCAGACATGAGAGTGACATAATGGGGCATTATCTATGATAATGACCATGAAGACTTCTCTTCATAGGACAAAAAAGTGACCACATTTAACTATTGAGAACTTTCTACAAAAAAAAAAAATCTAAAAGGCTCCGTGATTATGCAACTTAATGATCATTAATTAAGCATGGACTAATCAAGTTACACGAAATAATTAAACATACATAGATATCTAATTCCGTTCTGTATGAAAAGATACCATTGGAAAAGCCCAGTACAATCCTCAGTTTATTTACAGGTAACATGTGCTGCACTAATACACAAGAAAAAATGAAAGATTGTGCAGAATATTTGATACAAATAGAAGAGAAAATAATAACAATAGCATCACTATTTGACCATTTACGAAAAGAAGGGCAAGAAAACATAACAGACCATCAAAAACTACCCTTTCATTAGTCAGAACCTCAACAATTTTAGCAGGACATTCAAGTCGTCTTTTTGCAAAATGTGATTAAATAAAGAAAAGGATTTCATTGTCACACTCCAACAATTCATTCAAGTTATTCCATCTTGGAAATATTTCACTCACCCACCCATAAATATTTCACTCACCCATACTGTGTAAGAAAATCAACGAGCAGATACAATGAATTAATCATGAAACAAATGTTCGATAAACCAACAAAAGAAAAGAAATCTCTACTTACAGCATCCTCAACCTTTCCTTTGCTAACGCTTCCTGAAAAATGAAATTGCATAAGTTGCAATTGGATAACAGTGACAAGTCCAAAGAGAGTATTAATTATATATCCTTGCGTGATCCTTTAAGCAATATAAGGAAGGTAAGTTATAGGAGAAAGCAAATATAAGGGGACACAATCACCGAAGTTAATCGCGGGATTTCTTCCATACAGCAGTCGTGTTTTCTATCAGTTACTCATATCCTTGACTTCATGAGCTCCAGAAATTATGTAAAGGAAGCATGGTTGACAAACATTTTACAAATTCCAATCTAAAATATAAACGGCCCTAAAATGTATGAAAAACATAACGCCAATACATAAGAGAGAAAATTAACTAACAAATCAATACTAAATTGTTGGGGAAATCGTACTTAAGGGAATCATTAAAAAAGCAATTAAACATCACTACAAGAAAGAGACTATTCATGGGTAACAACAATATATGTATCCTTCGTCATTCTTTAATGAATTTGTGGGACTGGATTCCCGAGCGACTAAATTAAGTTACCTCCAAACACTCACAAACTAGCATATGTACATGGTATTCATGAGTGTTCATTAACTATTAGAATGCAGATCTTAACTCTTTACGCCGGATCTTTACGGTTGGAAGACGTACTACTAAGCTTTCCACCCTGCTCAAAGCAACATTACTCACCACCAAATTCAAATCAGCATCTAAGGGGCATCACATAAGTAACGGTGTTTCTTGCAAAATAGATCCCCAAAATTTGTTACTGGTTTCAATTTCAATTAACAAAAAGAAACACGAGCAGGAACCAAATTTGGCTCGCAATTTCACGCCAGTTCAATGGAGTGCATTGCTACAATAACAGGGATCGGTAACTCGTTTTCTCTCACGACACATCGACATTTCCACACCAATGCCACAGGAAGAAATGTAAATCCAATCGAGACAAATACCTTTCTGGAAATAGTGATAAGTTTCTTCTACAGCGACCTTGGAAGCTGCAACCTGCGGCCAGAAAACAAGATTAAGGAGCGTCAGAAGGATGAGAGCGGGACTGAATCAGATAGATCGAATGGATACCGTTCCGATCTTGAGGAATCCATCGACGGTGCGATTGAGGAAGGGGTTGCCCATGTCGATGGCGACATCGATCTTCGGGGAGGCGTTTGAGCCGGCCAACACAGTCCTCGTCATTTCTTCCTCTATCTCGATCTTCGCTACCTGCTTCTCCCAACCTATCCAAATGAAAGTGAAGGAATCGTAAGAAGAGGAGGAAGTGAGGTAAGTGACGAAGAGCTTGAAGAAGGAACTAACACGAACAAACGGACGCAACCAGCGAACAGAAATGCCGTCGGCTTTGCCCCCGCCCCGCCTTTTAAAGCTTAGAGGCGATAGTAGATTGACGAAGACACCCTCCTCATTTTGGTAAATACAGGTTGTTGTTGTACGGCTGGGCCCACTGTTTATTTACATGCTTGGCCCATCTTTCCAACGTCCTCAACTTTTTTTTTAATTAATAATTCTATTTTATTTCCATTATTGTGCGTTTACAAATATAATCGCATAATATATTTTATTTTTAAAAAAATTGTATTGTAAATTATTATTTGTTTCTCCTAAGTTTTGAAATTTTTGTCTTCTTAGTTTTTTAAGGTATACTGTAATTTTTTTCTTTATTTTTAATATTTCAATGAATTATATAGAACAAGTTTTATTTTAATAGTTTTAATAATTTTTCTCCTAAGTTTTGAAATTTTTGTCTTCTTATTTTTTGAGATATACTGTAATTTTTTCTTTATTTTTTATATTTTAATGAATTAAATATATTTATACATATATTTTTTTAAAAAAAATTATCTTCACTAATTATGAAGTTTAAACTATTTTAATTTGTTAAAAGTTTTTTAATTTTAAAATTTTTATTTTTTTATTTGATTTTTTGCACATAGGATACAATAAAATATGTTGATTATTTGAAAAAAATAATTATAAGAATATCTTATATCTATTTTGGCATATTATGACATAATGCTTAGCCCATTCTATAATTACATAATGTTATACCTACCTTGCCCTGCTTAGCATTATGTTGTGTCATGCTTATCTGAGTTTTGTTTTCGTAAATGATTTGCCTATGTCAAAAAAAAAAAAAAAAAATACGCACTTCTCAAACCATAACGTAAATCTATATCATACAATTTAAGATGACTATACACTCTTGGTTCATCTTGACCTAGGATCAGACCGGCTAAATTTTAGTCTAAGAGAATTGTACTCTCCCATATTTTATCACTATATCCAAGATATTACAAAATAGCTTAAGTGAGATGATGTAGAACTTAGTTAAGATAATTACACCTCGATGTCCACTTTGGACTTGAGAGAAATAACTTCAAGAGTTATTGGTCGATTCAAAATAGCTACATGCTTTAAGGTATATATCGTCCATTACTCTTAGACAAATTAATTTCATATATGATACTCGCAAATGAAGTAAACTCAAAAGCATATGATATCTTGTATATATGAAGTTCACATATCTCACTTGTGAAGAATTTTGAAGGGCTTTGCTAATTATATACAAACAAGTTTACATGTATGCTTGCCAATCCTTTAACTGCCCATTATTATGGATTAACAGAAGGTTTATATGCTATTTTAGCGCTTATGCCTTTGTTATTGGAGACATGGCATCTAAAATTTCATGCCATATGCTTGAGCCTTCTAAAATATTGTAAAGGCACACTTCTCAAGATTTCATTCTTTCCTTTTATTAATTCTACTAAAGGCTCATGTAAAAGTTTTTACCACGCATAGCACAATTTAAACATTGGTTGCTTCACGTTTTGTGCTTGCTACATTTTCCTTAGGTCCACAGTAAAATAGTCTACTGGCAATTCTTGAAGTGATGTGACTGATCTCTTCGAGCTTAGAAGCAGGAAGCTTTCTCTGATTAGAAAAGAACCCGAATACAAATTACATGCCCATATCTGAGCTCAGTGGCAGCCAACTTGAGATGTTCACTTAGTACATTTCCAACAGTGAAGCATGGGTAAAAGTAGTAGCCCTTTAATAAGCTCAGCAACAGCCCTTTAAGCGTTCAACTCTTGCCGATCACTTAGCAAAGCCATCTAACATGAAGGCATGAACAGAGTAATCAAGACAGTAATACACTGGTATGAACTGAAGTTATTGCTCTGATTGCGTCCAAATAAATTTTGCAAGAACGAAAATAAGAGAAATGTATACACTTTAACGTAAATTCCACATATCAGAGAAAATTATTAGGAATCTGAAACGCCAGAAGAAGAATTCCTATTTCTGCAGCTTATTGTACTCTTGTCATTATTACACGTGGATGAGAAAAATATGTATGCGTGACCAAAGAAATAATCCCGTAAAAGAATTGACTACGTGTAGTGAAGAAAACAAAAGGTTTCCAGGTTTCGCTGGTTTCTGTTAGTTCTCGCAAATACAAACAATTGTCCATGGACTGAACTCGGGTTGTATGTGGCTCCAACAATGGCAGCACTTCCTCAGTGTGCTGGATGCCAAACCTTGGTTCCACTTTGTTTAATTCCGCAAAAGAACTTTTTTTTTTCTCAAAAAATGAAAAAGTGTTAGCAATACTCTTCTAAGTTAATTTTCTTTTATCCGATGAATGGAATCTCAACTGTTCCGGTAACTATAGACTTTTATCAGCAAGAAAGCAGGGAGAGCCTCGGCCTCTCTGATTTCACCACACGTTTCTTTTCACTGGTGATAGGCTTAAGCAGCCGTTCTGATTCAATTTCCAACTCTAGGGACGCTTTTAACCTCTGCAGATGTCCAACACACTGTCTATGGTCTGAACTAATAAGCTGACTCCGTATGTTTACGTTCAGTGTCCTCTCATATTTGGAGAACCACTTTGCTTGCAAATAGGCAAGTGATCTCCATGGAGGCAAGGGCATCGAATTCTGCTTGAGAGAAAACTTTGCAGCGTCCACCATCACTTGCAAGAACTGTTTAAGTCTGGGCAAGAAACCAACATAGACAACGGGTAAAGAATTCAATAAAGCATCATAGGATGCTACAGCTCTAGCTATTTCAAAGTGGCTGTGGAAATCAATGTCAACTATCAAGCGCTCAGAGCCCTCAGCATCACTCAAAATGACGTCAATATATTCGTGATCTCCTGTATTTTCATAAATAAAAGACCATTATTAGATTGACGGCACCAATGACTGGTCACAGGCATTAAGGTTACCCAAAACAAAGCAAATTACAATTAGATGTACCTCCAGGAACTTTGTCAACACTCTGCCATCTGGATGAGCATACAGCAGCATCATAGCCAGAGAGCTTCAAGAGCTTAACAAGTAACTGCCTTGTACAACTTGCATTGCATTGCTCATCCTTCACAAGATAAGCGTCAACTTCACTGATAGAGAAGAGAAGGGAATGGACAACTGACTGCAAATCAGTCTCTACCGGAGTCATAGCACGTTTATGAAACTACAAACAAATAAGCATCAATCAATTTTCCTAAAATGAAAAGCACATCTTAGTGACTTGCATAAATCAAATACAGAAGGGGCTTCTCAGATCATATATTTGTCTGGAAACATATCACATGAGAAAAGGACAAGAAATCATAACATTCAAATACATTATAGATGAACAGTAACATTGATGAGGCATTGTTTTTGGGCTCATGTGATTTAGGCTATATTGCCTAAGGCGTCGTGATAAACTTAGTATATATTTTTTATAAATAATCTTCTCCTGCGTTCCTAACGTCTGATTATTTATTCTTGGGTATTCAAATGTTTTGCATTCAGATAAGTGCCTTATTCACTCATGTGAGCACCCTAGAAAGCACCTACTACCTCAAGCAAAATAGGATCTTGGCACCCTAGAACATCTAGCACTTTTAATTAAAGTTTGTACTTTATAGATCTGTTGGCTTGATCACCCAATCCAAATCAGTATCAACATGCATTAATATAACATTTGCCATGTATCCATCATAAATAAATTAAAAAAGAAAGAGATCCTTCATAAGTTGATCCAAGATGGTAAATAGATATATCTTAGCCTTAAAACAGTAGAATGCCACTTGAAATCTGCTTTTATGAGAGTCTCCTTTGGCTTGAAATTGTTGGTCTCAACAATTGTGTTCGACTCAAACAAATGGTCCTATATAGTAAGCAATGAAAAAGGGAAAAAATAAAGTAAAAAAAGGGAGCAATAAGAAAATGAAGATAGGAGTTAAAAGAGTGACAAAACTAAAAATAAACAAGTGCATATTTTACATTCAAAACAACTATTATTTTAAGCAAAAATATCTATTAATATATTTAAAATTTTAAAATGTGAAATCATATTCATCAACATAACATCAAAGAAAGATTTAAACAATTACTTGCCCATGTCAAAAAAAAAGAAAGACTTAAAAGTAGCATAATAAATTTAAATAAATTATATTAAATATTCAATGTAATATAAACAAATAAAGATGTATGGGTTTATAATATTTTATGGCATATTGGTGACTGTGACTTACAAGATATCAGTTGAATGCATATGTATATGACTTCAATTAAATTTATTTCTTACAGGCTACACTAGAAACTAAATTCTAAAAATTTATTCAGCTATCAGTATACTTTCCTTTTATATATACTTACTTACTATTTTAAATTAATTTTTACCTACTCTGATCCCTCTGATCAGATTTACCAATATAGCCAACATATTTTTTATTAATACTAATTCAAATCAAGGATCGGAAAACCAGTCCGATGACTCGTCGGACTGGTACGTACCGACCGATACCGGATGGTATGCCGGTGGTACCATTTCCTGCTTCTCATGCTTCTGTCTGGTAGAGAAAGCTTTCCTTCACCAGCAGAAGGGCGCAAGGTATGTACCGACGGCTTCCTTCCGTTCCGGTACCGGTCGGTCACCATATTTGTACAAACCTGCAAAACCGGCAGGTACCGGAATGATTTTTCGATCCTTGATTCAAATACCAAATTAGTGATTTTGTTTTTCAATAACATTGATATCCACTAATAACACAGCCTAGGAATGATGACTTTTCAGAAAGTCTTAATCTGTAAGCCTGTTCGGCACAAAAGATATCTGCAGGAAGATTTACATGATAAAACCTTGCAGGTAAGCTATCCATGTTAGCAGATACATAAACTACATAAAATCAAAAAGTAGGTATTGATTATGAATAATAAGAGTCATTAAACAAAGATAGTAACGGAGAAACTAAACAATACTTTTTTGAGAAATGAAATGTTCCGATTACAACAAAAACTACAAAGAAAGGATATGCTGATAATACTGCCTGCTACCAATGTTGAATCTACTTTGTCTAAAGAGATAAATTATGATTATAATTCTGAAAATTAAATACAATTTGATAAGGAAATTAAAATTTAACATAATTAGATGCAATAATCTTATTTAAGAAATTAAATTTGAAATTTATATACCATGATAGAGATAGAAGACTACAGACTTCCAATAACAGCAAAGCCTCCTATGTAATATCACAAGATTGTGAGAAGGGGCATGTAAAGATAGTATGAGAGCAAAGTTCCAGCACAGACCAACATTAGGAGCATGACTGCTCAAAAAAACCTGTGCACAAGTATCAGTGCGGAGAATATGAATAAAAAAACTAAATAAAAAAGGAAGAACATTATCCCAGCAGTACTAGAAGCACTCCACCGTAAGCATCTGGCTGAATAACGCAAACTGTAAATACACCATAGCCACTAATTTACTAGTATTTTGTGCCCAGAATAGATGCAACGAAATGAACATATCAATAACTGGAATTAGAGCTCCTCTTGCAGCCTCCACGGGTGCATAAAATAGGGGTAAACTTCTTCAGCTCAGAGTTGGTATTAGTTAAGCAATACACTTCTTTAAATCTCTTCCATAAACATGACTAGTAAAGCAACCCCATAAATAATTTTCAATTAGATTCTTAACTTCAATAAAATACATGGCTTTTTCCAGCCCTACCAAAACTTCTGAAAAATCACAGGGTAAGCTTGATCTAAAATCTAAATTTATTAATTGCTACTAATTCATGTATCCCACCCAATTCTTTCGGCAGTGTAAATGCATAAAAAACAAGTTTGGTGTTCAAAGAAGATTAGGAATAACATCACAGGAAAGTTGACCAAAGAGGAATTTCTCCACTTTGGTTAGCCGCATCAACAAGGGCTGAATCTTTCCCTGAATGATAACTAAAGACAAGAGGACACTAAAAGCTTGAAAGAATTACTTACATGGAAAGTAAACAATATTCTCAGAAGAACAAACAATACGAATAAGGATAAATTATAAGCCATAGGTGAAGTATATCACAACTAACCTGTACTTTTTCGGCAAGGTGTGCAAGATCCGAGAAGCCCGAATCGCTGTCGCTACTGTACCGTGACTCGGCGCCCCCGCTCCCATTCTCCATGAAATCGCTCACCATCAACGCCAAATCGTGCTCGCTCTCATGGCTGCACCCGCCAATCTGGCCCATGAGATCTCTCGCTGTAGTGTAGATCCTCAAGTCTCCCTCCCCGCTCCCGTTCCTTCCACCAGGTGACCCAAACGGGGGACGCGGATCCAGCACCCAGGAGCCCAGTTTGGCCGTCCGCCGCCGCCCAACCGCCGGCGGCGAGAGCGCATCCCGTACCCGGACCCCGACTTCCTGAGCCAGAAGCATTGCCAACGCCGCCGAACCCTTGCCTGAAACCCTCCTTTCCGCGTTCGAAGCTCGAAATTGTATGCAGAAAACCCCAAGACAAACCAAACGAGGCGGAAATCCACTCGTCAACAATCCAAATCGATCAACCCCCGAGGAGTTCTCGGAAGGAATTTGGTGATGACAGAGCTAACTATCGGCTACTAGAATCTCAGTGTGAGGGTTTGGCGAGGGGGAGGAGAAAGAAAAGAGAAAGAAAGCACGCGGTTAAACCAAAGTGCATGAAATGGGCGAGCGGAAGGCGATTGGAAGCGACGACATTAAATAGACGATGGTGGATCAACTGAAAAGACGAAAATACCCTTAATACATTATTACATGGCTATTAAACGTCCATTGGGTCTTCAACAATGACACAGAGGCCCATGTCTTTCGGAGCAGAATTGCCCAAATCTCAGCGGTCCGTTTGGGATCAGACAGCCTTTGTTGATGGATCGCAGCTGGCAGTGGCGCCGAGCTTTCCATGAACCGGGTTTATATTGGCGGTCGTGGTTTTAGGAACGGTGAGCCGGTGGCCCAAATTTGGTCGGTTTGGTGTCAAAGCACTACCAGTGTTAGGGCCCGGTTCAGCGGTCCGGCCCAGGCCCGAACACAAGCCCCAAACACAAGCCCAAGCCACCGAAGCCCGGTCAACGTAGGCGGTTGACCAACTCAAACGAAGCAGAGGCTTCGTCTCATCCGCGTGACGCTGATTCGGCGGGCGACGGCGTCCACGCGGCTGGCGAAGCGCGAGGATAAAGCGGAGCTCAGGCACGGGCTCTCCGCCGGGAGATGCGGACGACGGATGCGGCGACGGAGTCGTCTCGTAGAGTTCGGAAGCTGCGGAGGATTCAGGGCAGCCGGAAGACGCGGACTTCGACGTACGCGAGCTTCGCGAGCGGCGAGCGCGCACGAGACTCGGACGCGGAGGGGAAGACGAGCGGCGGCTCGTCTATAAAGAGGCTGAAAGCTTACGAGCTCAGGGTGCGCAGAGGCGTCACCACACCACCACAGAGAGCGCGGGGAGCGACTCCACCGGCGACGGCGAGGCGCCGTCGCCTTCCAGAGCAGGGCTCTGATGCCGGTTCCAGGAGGGAACTGATGCCGACGTTCGGGGCAACGTCGAAGACTGGGAGGTTGAGTGAATTGTAACCGGGATCACCGGTGAGGGAGGGGAAGAGGGCACCGACGGAGGTCGTCGGCATTTGTAAGCTTCATCCGACGAATAAAGCTTCGATTTCTCTCAAAGCTCCTTTCCTCTGTTTCGGTGTTTCCGGCGACAACTTCTGGCAGCAGCAGTCGTCGACGGCAGACGACGAACTCGGGCGCGGGCGGCGCTCGGCAGCAGCGACGACGCGGCGGCGTCGTGCGTCGAGAGGAAGAAGACGAGTTTCGAACGCTCGGCGTTCGAAACGAGGCAAAGCGGAAGTCAAAATTGACGGCGCGATTTCGAAATCGAAATCGATTTCGTGTGCCGACGTCAGCGTGACGTCATCCGGAGAACGATTTCGCGGCGAAGGATTTAATCGGCGCTGACGTCAGCGTGACGTCAGCAAGGGCGATTCGGCAACGAGTTTCAACAGTGAAATTGAGGTATAATTTGGGGTTTTCGATTCTTCCTCGATTTCTCAAATTAGGGTTAGGGTTTTCTCCGTGCGATCTTGTATTTGGGGAGAAAAATTATCCGGGGAGATTAGGGTTTCGAATTTAAGGTCGGAAACCCTAGGGCGAGTTACGTTCTGGTATTCCGCCGGACGGCTCTAGGAAGCGGATAAGCGCTAATTCTAGACCGATCCGACCGGGGCGTGACAACAGGTATCAGAGGTTAAAGTGATCCATCGGCGACAAGGAGTGTCGTCCTTCCAGGGCAGGGGTCCTGATGCCAACACCAGGGAGTGTTGATGCCAATGTCTAAGGGCATTGATGCCGATGTCAGGGACGTCGATGCCGATATCAGGGGATATCGAAGGAGACTCTATAAGAGCTCAGTGATTGCAAGATCACTTCCAGAGCAGGGGCTCTGATGCCAATGCATAGCATTGATGCCAACACTAAGGCGTGTTGATGCCAACCCCAGGGGGCGTTGATGCCAACACCAGGGCGTGTTGATGCCAATGCATAGCATTGATGCCGGCGCCAGGGGCGTTGATGCCGGCGCCAGGGGCGTCGATGCCGGTGTCAGGGACATCGAGGTTCAGCTGAGTTCAGCAAATATGGTGAAGCATGATTGTGGGCCCATGACCCACAGGTCCGAAATTATCCTTGACAAATTTGTTGATGCAGGTTGCTATAAGCATGGTGCAGCAAACACTCATCATCAGACTGGAGATGGAGGACATTGAACATTGGAAGGCCAGTGTTCAAACTTGCATGGAACATCGAGGACGATGTTCAAATCAGGTGGGGGAGTATTGTTAGGGCCCGGTTCAGCGGTCCGGCCCAGGCCCGAACACAAGCCCCAAACACAAGCCCAAGCCACCGAAGCCCGGTCAACGTAGGCGGTTGACCAACTCAAACGAAGCAGAGGCTTCGTCTCATCCGCGTGACGCTGATTCGGCGGGCGACGGCGTCCACGCGGCTGGCGAAGCGCGAGGATAAAGCGGAGCTCAGGCACGGGCTCTCCGCCGGGAGATGCGGACGACGGATGCGGCGACGGAGTCGTCTCGTAGAGTTCGGAAGCTGCGGAGGATTCAGGGCAGCCGGAAGACGCGGACTTCGACGTACGCGAGCTTCGCGAGCGGCGAGCGCGCACGAGACTCGGACGCGGAGGGGAAGACGAGCGGCGGCTCGTCTATAAAGAGGCTGAAAGCTTACGAGCTCAGGGTGCGCAGAGGCGTCACCACACCACCACAGAGAGCGCGGGGAGCGACTCCACCGGCGACGGCGAGGCGCCGTCGCCTTCCAGAGCAGGGCTCTGATGCCGGTTCCAGGAGGGAACTGATGCCGACGTTCGGGGCAACGTCGAAGACTGGGAGGTTGAGTGAATTGTAACCGGGATCACCGGTGAGGGAGGGGAAGAGGGCACCGACGGAGGTCGTCGGCATTTGTAAGCTTCATCCGACGAATAAAGCTTCGATTTCTCTCAAAGCTCCTTTCCTCTGTTTCGGTGTTTCCGGCGACAACTTCTGGCAGCAGCAGTCGTCGACGGCAGACGACGAACTCGGGCGCGGGCGGCGCTCGGCAGCAGCGACGACGCGGCGGCGTCGTGCGTCGAGAGGAAGAAGACGAGTTTCGAACGCTCGGCGTTCGAAACGAGGCAAAGCGGAAGTCAAAATTGACGGCGCGATTTCGAAATCGAAATCGATTTCGTGTGCCGACGTCAGCGTGACGTCATCCGGAGAACGATTTCGCGGCGAAGGATTTAATCGGCGCTGACGTCAGCGTGACGTCAGCAAGGGCGATTCGGCAACGAGTTTCAACAGTGAAATTGAGGTATAATTTGGGGTTTTCGATTCTTCCTCGATTTCTCAAATTAGGGTTAGGGTTTTCTCCGTGCGATCTTGTATTTGGGGAGAAAAATTATCCGGGGAGATTAGGGTTTCGAATTTAAGGTCGGAAACCCTAGGGCGAGTTACGTTCTGGTATTCCGCCGGACGGCTCTAGGAAGCGGATAAGCGCTAATTCTAGACCGATCCGACCGGGGCGTGACAACCAGGGTACAACGGATACCTTAACTGGAAATTGGGCAAACTGGGCTCTAAACGTGGTTAATATTAGCAAGGTCTTGATGTGTCGCTAGGATACTAAATTACGTACTTTATAGGCGAGGGTTAGCTCAGTAAATTGGAGATTGGGAAGGGAGTAAACTGCAAACGAACAAACTTTTGCGGGCGCGGGGCCTGCGAAGGGTCCCTTCCTTCCAATCAAAGAAAGGAGCCGGCTATCGGGTGCGCATGAATCGTAAAGCGCGTTAAACGCACGCAAATCTTGAAGAGGGCGTAACTAGGGTTACCGTATAGAGTTAAGGATTTGTCGCATTTTCGCCGCTCGCATTCCCGCCGGAATGCGTAAACCCTTTTCCTCGTCTCTTCGTCTTCTCGCCGGATTGCAACCCTTTCTACCGCCGTCGACTCCGGGGAGCGAAGCCATTGAACCTTGCCGTCGACATTCCTTTATGTGTAGGAGATAAGGAAGGATCAGCTACCAGAAGTGTAGGAGATAAGGATTTGTCGCGTTTTCGCCTCTCGCATTCCCGCCGGAACGCGTAAACCCTTTTCCTCGTCTCTTCGTCTTCCCGCCGTATTGCAATCCTTTCTGCCGCCATCGACTCCGGGGAGCGAAGCCATTGAACCCTGCCGTCGACATTCCTTTATGTGTAGGAGATAAGGAAGGATCAGCTACCAGAAGTGTTTAGGGATCATCTGCCGAGTTCTCTCGTCGACCTAATTCTTGGTTTCCAGCGCGTTCTCGTCGTCGACCTTGCCTTAACGAACTCTTGGTGAGAAATATTATTTGTATGTATGCTTGGATAGTCTGCTATTGCGTATATGAGTATACCATCCATTTTTTGTTGATTCTACTAACTTGTAAGTATGATTCTACTAACTTGTAAGAGTGAATCTACTAACTTGTAAGGGTGATTCTAGTATCTTGTAAGTATTATTATACTATAATCTATATAGATTGTACTAACTTGTAAGGGGATTCTACTAACTTGTAAGTATGATTATACTATAATCTATATCGATTCTACTAACTTGTAAGGGTGATTCTACTATATTCTAGATCGATTCTACTAACTTGTAAGAGTGATTCTACTAACTTGTAAGTATGATTCTACTATAATCTATATCGATTCTACTAACTTGTAAGGGTGATTCTACTATAATCTATATCGATTCTACTAACTTGTAAGGGTGATTCTACTAACTTGTAAGTATTATTCTACTATAATCTATATCGATTCTACTAACTTGTAAGAGTGATTCTACTAACTTGTAAGTATGATTCTACTATAATGTATATAGATTCTACTAACTTGTAAGGGTGATTCTACTAACTTGTAAGGGTAATTCTACTAACATGTAAGTATGATTCTACTATAATGTATATAGATTCTACTAACTTAAGGGAATAGAAAGAAACACGAGCTGGGCATGATATTTATCACACCCGTGATTCTTTAACTTAAGGGAACAGAAATAATCATACTTACAGTGTTACATTCTTAATCCACGATGTTATGGCCTTCATCCACAATGTTACATCCTTATTCCTTGATATTGCATACTTAATCCACGATGTTAGAACCTTATTCCACGATGTTGAAGCCTTAATCCACGATGTTGCTGTCTTACTCCACGATGTTGCAGCCTTAATCCGTCTAAGGTACAAAGTTTTCCACGATGATACATGACTAATCCACGATGTTAAAACCTTCATCCAGATGTTATAGCCTTCATCCACTATGTTACATGACTAATCCACGATGTTACATGACTAATCCACGATGTCACAGCCTTAATCCAAGATGTTATAGACTTAATCCACGATGTTAAGCTTTAATCCACGATGTTATAGCCATAATCACAATGTTACAGCCTTAATCCACGATATTTAAGGCTTAGTCCACGAAGTTATAGCCTTAATCTACATAATGAAGACTTAATCCACGATGTTACATGACTAATCCACGCTGTCACAGCCTTAATCCATGATGTTTAAAGCTTAATCCACGATGTTACATGCCTAACCCACTTTTTTGCAGATTTAATCCACGTTGTTTTTCGAGCCTTTGCCTACTGACAAATCGACAAAACCTATGTAAAGACATTGTGTAAATATCCAACCCTCAACCAAGATAAAGACAAATTGTATAAATATCATAAACTCATCCAATATAAAGAATCTCCTTTCAAACAATATCAACCAATATAAATACAAATAAGTTTAATCGCCATAAACTCAACCTCTACGCTCAACCTCTACATACACAATGTATATACAGCATTTGTTACACGTTAAAAGAATGGTTCACATTGTCTAATAATACAATCAGATTCTACTATAAATTCTGTTCGTTTGGCACATTGGGAACAAACTGTGACTGAGCATAGCGAGAGCCTGCATTGGAACACTACACGATGAAAAATAACGTTAGTACCAACTTTAAAAGGCATATTATTACTGTATATATCAGGTAAACATATTTACATAATAAGAAGTTGATCCCATCATCATCATGGCTGTATACATATCCGGTGCAGAAGAACTCGCACATGGTGCAGGAGTCTGTGGTACAATAGAACATTAATATTCGTCAAAATCTTTCAAATTTGACATTATGTAAAATAGCATACATATCCGGTAGTTGCAAATGGATGTGGATGTGTAGATGGCATGAGAACATGACCCTGAACACAAATTATAAATACAACATTAATATTGTTAAAAATCTATAAATTTACATATTATTGACATTGTAAGTACATATCCAGAGGTAGCAAATGGATGCGGAGGCATGACCACAGTAGCCTGTTAACACATTACAAGTAAAACATTAGTATTGGTACAAATCTAAAAAAATGTAACATAAGGAACATGCCCCCCACCCCCCCCCCCCCCCCTCTTACATGTCTAGCAGAGAATGGATGTATAGGAGGCATGGGTGCATGAGCCTGAACACAAGTTACAAGTACAACATTAGTATTGTTACAACTGTATAAAGGTTAATATAAACTGAACAATGTAAGTACATATTATGAAGCAGCAAATGGATGTGTAAGAGGCATGGGAACAGGGGGCTGTGTAAATCTCCCACTATTTCTGTTTGCCTTGGACGCACTAGTCTTTTTGGGTCGTTTTTCTAGGACACTTTTCTTCCTTTTCTCTCTTGGACCTTTCTTCACAGCCGAGGTCTTTATGGTGATATTTCTGTCTGGACCATTGTCATTGCTGTCACTATCTACCTCACATTGCTCATCAACATGCAGTTTCTTCTGCACATCTGCCTTCAATTTATCAACGGCTATTTCAATCTTCTCGAGGGCTTGCCTGGAATGTTGACTTAGTGTTGCAAGATAGTATTGTTTCTGGCATATGCGCTTATACAAGGAAGTTAATATCTCTTTTCCATTCCCATCGGAAGCAGGTAGACAACTATTCGAACCATTGTCATCTCTTGCACACTTTGTCCACCTTTTCAATATATATTATTGGGGTAGTGAATACACATCGTTAACTGTCAATACCTTGAACGCATGCTTACACAAAATTCCACTGCGCTCAAATAATTGGCACGTGCAATTCACATTAATGGAAGCAGAGTTGTAAGTCACGGTTTCAGATCTACGCATGCTAGCACATATAAATGTATATGTCTTTACAATAGAATGACAATCAACACTCATTGAATCTACACACCAATCCACATGATTCATGAATTGCTCAGCCACCTCCTCATATATTACTCTGGTGTAGACTTCAGCAGCTTCTTTCAAAATATTCCCAAATACCGCGAATGGTGTACTATTCCTGCTCTTGAAGTCAGATTTGGTTTCCTTCTCACGAAAAAATGTAAGAGCCTTATCATATTGATCCAAAAATTCAAACAAAGATAGTTTTTTCCGAAAAAATCTCTTAAAGTGAGCATTCATGCTCTCACTACGTTGTGTGGTGGTCATATCAGCTGAGAATGTTTCCACCCGATAGCATGCTACCCATTTCTCACGAAGTTGATAAAAATTAATGATCCACAAATTTTCAGATAGATTATACTTACATATTAGATCCTCCCATAGTTTTTCAAATGTTTCAACGGTGCAATTCTCATAAATACAGTGTCTGAAATCTTGGACAAATCTAGGAAACGTGTGAATCACCTGAGATAGGTGCGTAGCAGCATTTTGAAATATGTGCCATAGGCAAAGTCGATGGGCTGTAGTTGGCATCACAATTTGTATAGCTTTGGTAATAGCAGCTGATTGATCTGTGAATATGGTGAGAGGTGGGTGCCCGGACATTGATTGTAAGAAGGTCTCAAATAACCAAATAAAAGATTCATTTGACTCATCATATAATAAAGCAGCACCAAGAATAAATGTTTGCTTGTGGTGATTCAACCCAACAATAGGAGCAAATGGCATATCATACTCATTTGTCTGAAATGTGGTATCAAAACATATTACATCGCCAAAATATGCATAATCTATAATAGATTTACCATCTGCCCAGAAAAAGTTTGCAATCTCTCCTGTTTCATTAGCTTCAATAGCATAAAAAAATGAAGGATCAGCTAATCGTTGTTCCTTTAAATACTTAAGTATACCACGCATTTCTTTACCATCCAATGTTTTCTTTCTACGTTTTTTAATATAGTTTGTGCTATCGTCTCTTAAAAACCCGACTTCATTGTTCTTTGCCACAGACTGAAAATAATTGTAAACATGATGGCATTTTATACCAGAATCTGTCATTTGATCAATAAGAGCACGCTGAAAAGGTAGAATCTTTCTGTGCGATCTAAGCATGTGAACCTTATTTGGTGATGTCATCGGATGATTATGATTAATCTCTACTTTTGATAAGGTCCAAACCTTATTCAAGTCAATTTTGAATTCAACCCGAGCCATGCAATTGGTTCTTGTCTCAGGTTGAGGTTTCTTCATTCTTTGGGTATCACGCACTTCCCTCAACCCTTGTTTACTACAAACAAATTTACGGAATCTTAAACTCTCATCTTTCCTACGTTCCAAATGGTATTTCTTAATACTAAAACCCAATCTTTTCGCATATTCATTATAAAAATAATAAGCTTCAGTTTCACCATAAAAAGTCATACCGACTGTTGGGATAATAGATGATGTTTCAGAATTCTCATTTACTGTATAATCTTCCTCGATGTTCTCAACTTTCAGTGATACATGTGTTGCAGTGTCATCATCTTCCTGTTAACATATCACATATTCATCATATAGATTTCACCTAAATTGAATCATTGAATATAGATTTCACATGCTCGTTCATATCTATTCTTACCAATTTTACTTCATTCACGTCATTTTTAGGTTGAGATACCATATCTTGTTCTTCTTCTGAATCTTCTGACGACTCCCATCCAAGTAGATCATTGCATGTCAATGGCTCATCACCCTTCTCCATACCCTTCTCTATATTCTCTAAGAGTGTTCTTAGCCTCAATAGAATTATAATTTCTAGAAATTCAAATTAGGGCAAATAACTAACATAATAAGGAACAACACACATAAGTTTAATAAACTTTCATATTCTACGCAATCATGTTTCAGTATTCTCATCTACAATATAAAATTAAGAATAAGTACAAACTTTCGCATGCAGAGGAAAATTGGAAGATAAGAGATAACAACATTGAAGAAGATTGCATTTACAATGGGAAACAGATATGTTGCTTATCTAAACGCATAATATTAGTGTCAGCACAAAGAAGACGGGGAGGCCGTTACCTCGATAAGGAGGAAGAGTCTGCGAAGCTAGACCGGGTGATCGGACGAAGAACACTTGGTATGGTAAGGCGCCAGACGAGCAAGCAAAGTCGCCGACGGGAGAAGACGATAGAGCGCCCTTTTCTACCGATCAGGATGAAAAATCGACGATGGGTTAGTACATATTTGACGACAATTTCGTCTGTGCCAGTGGGAGGTGGAGATTAGAAAAGGGAAAGAGGGCTTGTACAGGGTTTCGCGTTCTGGCGGGAAGACAAGAAGACGTGATAAATCTTAACCTATACGGTAACCCTGGTTACACACTCTTCAAGATTCGCATGTATTTAACACGCTTTATGATTCATGCGCACTCGATAGCTGACCTCTTCCTTTGATTGGAAAGAAAGACCCTTTGCAGGCCTTTTTTCCCAACTTTTGCGGCCTCAACGCGGCGCGGTTGGCGCACCATCACCTCGTGACTTGACGTGACCCGCACGGCATGAGATCGGGCGTGGCGGACCCCGCAGATTAGACCCGTTCCACATCACGTGCTTTCGTATTCAATCGTCTAATCCCAATTATACGCGTTAGCTTTTAAAATGGTTTAGTTGACATTTAGAGTTTTACAGATTTGGAAAAAAAAATTATGGAAGATTAAAGTCAAAGATAGAGGCGCCCCACAGAAAATTTTGACCTGTACTTATAGTTGACATTAAAGTCAAATCTGACTTGTGGATAAGCTGTAAGACGACCGGTTCTTAGGTCAGCTCTGTTGATCTTAGCTCTGGTCAAGTCAAACTTGGCTGACGGCGATTTTGCGCTAAGTTCACGTTCCATCGTCAGCGGCTGCGTATGCTTGCTCACAGTCACGTGGGGAAGTGGAGTAGCTAGTTCATTATTGCACAAAAAAGAATGTGAAATCCGTAGCAGGGATTAGTTTAGTCAATCCACATTCCTGAAAAGCTATTTGACGTCACATGGCTTGTAATAAAAATACTGAGTCCAATGCAGTGTCGCTTAGATCCCTTACAAGGCTGCTCCTTAGCAGTACTCATCGAGGCCTCCCTTTTAGATCTGAAGGCCTTGGTACTGTAACCACTGCGTCGTTGCTTTTGTTATTTTTTACTTCCTTTTCAACCGCAACCCTCGTGAACTCTTGAAAGAGATAATTCAGAGGAGAAACAGTTGTTTCCTCAAGTGAGATGTGTAAGTGTCGTAATAATGCATTAATGCCTTGCCTCCAACCAAGTTAACCGGCATGTGAGGATTGACTTAAACCCGTCAAAAGATCAAGTAGATCCAACAAAAAAATTTCATAGACTAACACATGAAATGATATAGATAAGCTCTGAGATGGGGGTCTACAAATTACAAATTGAACTTTTAAGCTAATTTAAAATTTTAAAAATGTACATGAACAAATAAATGAAAATGATTAAAAATTACACTAACTAGTTTGCATATAATCTAAAACTGCAAGAGTTAACTAGCAAAAGATTTATAACCTTAGGGGCCAATTTACAAGCAACAAGAGACCTACACATCTCAATTTGAAAATCTTTAGATCCAACGTCCTTTGTCCAAGAACAAGAAGATAATAGGAGAAAAACTGAGACCAATTGTATCTAATTCTCACGCAACAAGTACTTGATATGATGTAAGCACAAATACTTAATCCAAAAGGCCATGATCTTACAACCTGGAAAAAGGTATCTCTCTGGTCACATACAACTAAAGCAACCTGTACCATGGCATTGCAAGAATCTTTTATGGCACAGTCTGGTTACCATCAATCAAAAGCCATGTGCTAATATTAAATGAAATTTTGGTTGGCGGAAACTAGAAAACAGACTCTGAGACTCTGACACAATTCAACAAATCAAAATGGATTTTCTCAACAAAGAATCTTCATAAAGGGAATCTTCGTACCATGCCCAAGATTGAAATCCTATCAGCTTAACAGCTTACATTGGGCATAATTCATGACAACAATAAAAAGAGTACAAGATAGTCTAAAACTAGTCGAATACATGCAGGTAGCCTAAAGATAGAATTAAATTGGAGGCAGGAAATATCAAAATACAATTTCCTTCTTTATGTACATATGATTAATTTCAAGGAAACTAGAATCATCATTCCCCAGCAAAGAGGAATCATTGTTGTGCATCTACCTTGGCCGCAGGTCACGCTGGAAAACGTAGCAAAAAAGAAACTTATTTAGCTCAAAAATACTAATATCATAGTATACACCAGAAAGCTATTTGATGTTTCCTCAAGCCTATATGAAAGATATGCTCAATCTTTTGGGTGCAGTTCTTCTGCTGAATAATGAGAAAATTATAACTAAAGAAGAGGCACGATGTTCTTACAAGTGCAATTATTTATGGTAAAATATATAAATATGGACACGGCTATAGGTTCTTATTAGCTGATTAACAAATACAATAGCATATGAATAGATCTGAACGTAAAAAACTCCTGGTTAATCACCTTAGCTATTCCATCTTATTGATATTGTCACGTTTTATCAACCAAAAAAAAAAAAGATAGTTCACCTTATCACCTTAGCTGTTCATATTTACCTGTGTTTACTTCAGTAGAAGCATGATTGTAATTTATGGTAAAACATACATATGGACACAGTTATAGATACTAATTAGCTGCTTAACAGCAGCATGTTGTCTCATCTGAACATAAAAATCTACTGGTTGACCACCTTATCCGTTCTATCTTATGGATCTTGTTAGGTTTTATCACCATAGCCGTGAGATTTTCCTATGTTTGCCTCGGTAGAAGAATGAAAGGAAAAAAAGAAACCAAGCCCTCTTCTTCCTTTAATTTGTTCTCCCCAGGAGTTGGCAGAAATAGAATTAGCATTATTATTAGACACTACGAGCTATTAAGGAGTCGGTTTAAGAAGACTTAAAACAGTAGGCAAGGTTGTCAAAAATGCGTTCCGACTCAAATTAGGAAAATCGTTCCGGAACGAATGTAGGATTTGAAATATGGTAGAATCTTACGATCCCACGATATGGGATCTGGGTCTTAGGATCGGGTAGGATCTTACGATCCCATCGATCCTACTCGATCATAAGTTAATAGGTAAAATAAGTTCATACTATACTAAAAATCAATAATCTATTATGTTAAAAGTTTTTAATTAATGTGATATAATTTTTTATCTTTAATTGTCATTATTTGCTTTTTTTTTACCAATATTCATCAACTTAAGCTCATTATCATCTATAACTATATTTTTCTACTTTAATTATTTATTAGAATAAACTTTATAATATTTGTTATTATCATTTTTATTGTCATTATAATGCATATCTTTATTTCATCATTTTTTATATTTTTATTTGTTGTCTTCATTTCACTGCATGTTTTTGTTGTTTCTAGTTTTATTATACACCTTTATTATATTCGTCTTCTATTAACTTATCTTCATCATCATCACCTTACAAATATTCAATTTCATTGTTTTATACTATACAATTAATACATTTAAATAATAGTATATATATTTTTATTATTTATTACTTATTAAAATATTTTTTATACTCTTAAGTCTAATTAGATAAATATATTTTAAAAAATTATATATTTTAAGTAATTTGGTAGGATCTTACGATCTTATGATCCGATTCTACGTTCCGATCCTATAAAACCTTTATCGTTCCTAGGTAGGATCTCGATCCTGACAACCTTGACAGTAGGTGCTCACTTGGGTGGGGTTTAATTCTTATAAATGAAAAAAAAAGTTAAACATATATCTTTCACTAAATGAAAAAAAATATAGATATCATCACCAAAACACCATACTAAGGTTTTAAACACCAATCTAAGTACTTGTACTGTTGTCCAGGTCTACTATCAGAAGGGAGTGTGCACCAGTACTTAAAACCATATAACATAATAAATTAAACAACAATATTCTATTCCTCATGTATCACGAGTGGCGTATTCTTCATATATATATATATATATTAAAGCTTAAATAAAACTTGTTGATTGACCTTTGTATCCTACCGGTGGCATCAAAGCTCTCTAATTTTTTTTTTCCTTTCATGAGAGTGCCTATTAACTCAAAGGCTATATGAAGGAAATCTGTACTGATTTACCCACCCCTTTAATTATAAAAGCAACCCTTAAACCTACATTAGCTATCATGTACTGTCGTGCCTCCATTTTTTACACCAATAAAATACTGTCAGTGGCAACCAATTGGTTTGGATTCAGCTGACAATCGAACCAATCTGAACACTCTGCTAAATCTTGATTGTGTGATTGGTTGGAACAACCATCCACTAGAATGGATAACAAAAGATAACCGTTTAATTGGCTTAAAATACTTGGCAAGGTCGAATCACTCAACTGATTCAAATAGCTTGGTTGGACTCAATCGATTCAAACAGCTTGGTTGCACTCAACCAAGTAGAACAACAAACTTTCTATCAGGTTAGTCAAGCCAAATTTAATCATCCAATTGGACCACATCGAATTGGATCATTCGACCTAGGTAGACATGACTACTCAATCATATCAAGTCAAACTTATTGAGTGAATGGTTAAGTATGGTCAAAGTGTCGTCGAGGTAGATTACCATATTAGGTTAGAATCATCCAATAGATTTGGTCAAATCAACTAATATAGATGAACCATTAGATTAGTTCAAAATGTCCAACCATATTAGCTTGGACCACCCAACCTAGATAAGGTCAAACCACTTGATTGATTTAAAACCCCTACCATGTCGATACAAATGATCAAATGAATTCCCCAAATGGGTTGAATCTTCAAAATGATTGGTTAAACTATACACCCTAGCTGTCCATAATGTACAATCAATTAGAATAAAACTTTGATCACTTTAAAGGACTCAATATAAATTTGAGGGTATATTTTATAATCTTTAATAAGTATATTATCCTATTGTGCTTGTAAGGAATATGGGTAAATATGTTCATTGTATCTTTCGAAGGTTATTCTCATTCCAATATTCTTATTGACTCAACATTAAAAGAAAGCCTAAAATATCCATTATTGTCTTTCCCTCATAAGTAAACAAAAGAAAGTGATTTGGCTCTTCCCTTCCCTCCTATCCTATCACTAGTACACTCTTCTGTCCTCCCTAACTCTATTTCCCATGAGGTAAATTGATCAAACCCTACCATGGAAGTTTAATCAAACCCTACAAGGTTAAATCAAACCCTACCATGGAAGTTTAATCAAACTATGTGAACGGGTGAAAAATATAAGGAAAAAAAAAACATGAAACTCTACAAGGTTAAATCAAATCCTACCATGGAAGTTTAATTTTAGTGAAAATCATAATTCAATTATAAATGGCATGACCCATCTATATCAACCGCAATACATTGGCATTCTATCAATATAACCAAATCCAAATGAGAGTAACTATGATGTGTACATTACAGTTATCATATTAGTAATCTTAATGCGTAATTTAAATATGCATTGTATTTAGTGGTGTTAATCATAGGTTTAAGACACAATTTTATCAAAAGGATTTTAAATATAACTAAATGTTTTGTTAAAGGTTGAAATGACATGTTAATTCATAGTAATAATAAGCTAAGATATTTCATAGTATCATAGCTAATTGCAATACTGAAGACTTGAATACAACTACAGACCTTGAGTCATTGGGAGGCATAAAATGTATCATTTGAACTTTCCTATAATAAGAACTCAACATTTATGATAGATAATCTATTATTGTCATGAAAAGTGAAAAAATGTGGATAGAAATATACTAATAAGAGAAATGAGGACAGATCAATTAACCACTGGCTAATTTAAATAGTTATGTTATCGCATGGCCTTATCAAAAAACTGTCTCTTGAACAAAACAAGAATTGATATCTGATGTGGAATATCCATGAAATGTCCACTAAAAAAGAAAATTAAATACTTACCCTTGGCCCACGATCTATCACTTGTGGTCGTCTGCTCACGGATGTTTCTGGTTGCTGAATCATTTGTGGGCTATCATGCTTATAGAAAGCTTGTAGCGTCCTAATCATGAAAGGGCGGACTATATTGACTTCCATTGCAGAAAGATTTTTTAGCTGCAAAACACATGGAGCAAGTGTTTAACGAGGAGGAAACTTTTACAGAGTTCATTATGATGACAGCCTCTGACAAGTAAGATCCAGTAAAAAGCAAAGAAACTTAATGGTATGACTTATCAACATTTTCACAATGATGAATAAAATAATATTTCTTCAAAGTTCATTTTATTATTACAAAGAAAACAAGTAAAAGTTCACAAGGAATAGAAATGGAATTAGAATAATTCTCAACAAAATGCACTTTGAATATAACAACAATAAAATGTCTAAGATCAAATATATTGTCCCCTTCGTAGAAAATTAAAATTCGCAAAAGCTGAAACCTGTAAAAGAAGAACCAAATATCTCATTGGCATCAATCTTTGACTTATTTACAGGAAATTAGGATTACTAAAAAATCGCATTACGAGTAACTAAGGAAAAAAGGGTTTCAAAGGGTGATTTACACAAAGTATTGAACAAATATCACAACTGAATTTTTAATGCCATAAGAAAATTTCTTGGTTCATTGTTTTCTCATAGAATCCCAATAGTACCAATGATACAAAGATAATAATAGATCATTGGAAATAATGAGAATAAAAAGTTGTAAACTTTGCATACCTTTACTGCATGTGTACGACCAGATATCGTCTCTAAACCAGTTTCCACCTTATGGAACCTCACATCTCTAATATCCTCAATCAAAGATCTAACCTGCAAGACCAGCATTAAAAATAAGGAAAAAACGGAACCTCAATGCATCATGTAATCTTCATTTAAAGCTCACCATGTATATATCTTGGATATCATCACGGGCACTGAAAATGATGATAATGATTAGGTGCAGCTTATCAAAAGTGGATCTAAATGATAAAAGGGAAAAGGAAACATGGGATGATCACATACTGGTCGAACAAAAGCTTTGAGATTTCAATGTAGTGGAAAGGCAATGGTTGAAATTCCCTAGAAGACTCCCTTTCCGCTTCTAATAATTGCGTCAATTTATCTAGCAAATGAGAAATCAGTGGACTAAAACTATTTCATTCCAATCAATCATTCATATTCTTAGACAAAAATCACCCAAAAAGAATTAAAAAAAAGAAGACATATCAACTGTGAACCAGAGGTTTCTTAATGAAGAATGTTAGTAAGCAAGAGAAGAATACTAAGAAACCCCAAAAGGAGGAAACTGAAGTGAGTTTATCAGAAGGATAAGGTTGGGTTTTCTTACCAATCAGGTAAAGCTTGCACTAAATACACGAGCAAGAAAACAGACAGATCAATGTGAAGCAGGTACAAGCATAATCTGCCAATAATAAACATGACAACTAAATGATAAAAATTTTCTACTTGCTTTGTAACAACTAGGAACTAATATAGAGGTGGGATTCATGGATTAAAGCACAATGCACCAACAAATTTGTTAGATCAATAAAGTATCTTGCCTTATTAAGACTATACTAAATTAACTAGGGCTTATAGCCTATATGCCTACTGAACAATAAAGAAATGTATGCATCTTGGAACTGTGCCTCTTGTCTACCATCAGAAGAAGGTACAAAAAGTTAAACGAACAAGATTAAACTAAGAAATGACTAAATGGTGTGAGGATAACCATTATCCAGGATAGAGAGTTAAACAAGAAAAGTTTCTATTTTCTAACTCAATGAAATCAGCAATCTGATAGCAATAAATAGAAAAAAAAAACTCACCAACCGACATCCATTCTGGAGCGCGAATGGCACATTTTCCACGTTTCTTCAGAGCCACCGCTAGCCACAGCGGCACTTTACTAGCAATTTGTGGGAAGAAAGGTCCAAAATCTCCCTGGAACGTATAGCACACCAAAACAACCATGATTTAAGCAATATACAAAATTCTAGTAGCAAATGGATAATTAAAACAGTATGAGAAAAGAAATTGATCAAATTACACAGATCATGTTCAAAGACTCCAGTTTGATGTTGGGAATGATCTCCACTATCTCATCCTCGGCAAGAAACTCAACCTAAAAATCCCAATTCAGAAACTGAGCGTTGAGATGAAATGCTACAACATACTAACGCACCTCAGAAGGAGAGAAGATGGAGAGCTGAGGATCAGATTGGCCTGCCATTAGTGTCCAATGTTGAGTTCCTGCTGCAGTATCAATGATAACGTCAATATTGTACAATGTTAATAAAATAGCTAAAACATGTACGTACTAGAGGGCACAATTTTACCAAAAAAATTATATTA
Source organism: Costus lasius (assembly GCA_027563935.2). NCBI lineage: Eukaryota > Viridiplantae > Streptophyta > Magnoliopsida > Zingiberales > Costaceae > Costus > Costus lasius. Next base: position 130,450,577 of record CM050450.1, on the reverse strand, counting down.
GAGCTTAGGTGTTACACCCTGATAAATAATTTCATTTATTGCGACATGGCAATTTGGCACGTCAAACATGCTCAATAATATCCCCACACAATTTACAATTTAACATATAAAGAAATCCAAACTCATTTATAATATTCAATAAATCAACTCAACCAAACTATAAAAATATATATTATAGTAATTTCATAACAACTACCTCAAAATTACTAACTTCTTAAAATACTAACAATAGTAGGCAACATCAATAATAAAATAATACTATCCAACTGCATAAAACTATAAAATCTACAACTGCTTGTTACATTGTCCAACCCAAGGAATCAAATACCGGTCCGACTATGGGCCGATTCCGATACATGGTTGGTACCGGTATGAATATATATATTATATATAAATATATATTGTTTGGTACCGTATGTCGGTACCACACCGATTCGGGCATGAACCAATACCATGTGTCATACCAGCTTTTTAAACCTTAGAAAAGAAACTACAAGAATCTCAAGTTTATCCCGCCTTTAATTCATGCAAAGCGAAGAAAGGCTTGACATGTCGTGAATCCTCTTAAAAGAGAGGGGGTGCCTTCGGGAACGCGGACACAAGTGGGGCATGGTTGTCGTCGACCTGTGCCGTAAGGTGTTGGGTTTAAGTCCCGCAACAAGCACAACCCTCATGTTTAGTTGCCACAATTGAGTTTGGAACCCTAAGCAAGCTATCGGTGATAAGCCGAAGGTAGGTGAGGATGGTGTTAAGTCATCATGCCTCTTATGCCCTGGGCGACACATGTGCTACAATGGTCTAGGCAAAGGGTTGCAATCCCACGAGGGTGAGCAAACCCCAAAAACCCATCCTCAGTTCAGATTGCGGGCTGCAACTCGCAAGCCGAAATCGCTAGTAATCGCCAGTCAGGATCACTCTCTATGGGGCTTATAATATATTTAATCATCGCTAAACTGCACTTGCTTGATACCTAGAAGTAGAAAAGGGATAAATATTGCTCTATCCAACTACATGTGTGTATAACACATATATCCAAATATATAATGTAACAAACATACATCCTATTGCATCATAAGATAGATATAATTTCGCATGTCGCGTTGCACTCTAAAAAGAGTAATTCCACCCAACTCTAAAAGTAAAACAACTATCTCCCATTCATGTTATATCCAACACACTTGGTCTAGTGTCTAAATGACAATTTGGCAGTAACCACCACCAATAGCTCACTAGGCAGTCGGCACTATGGGCTCACACATGACCTTGCTGACCAATCCACAACCTCCACGTCCAGCACATATACCCAAAGCATACAATAACAAATCTCAAATATACATCACAACACATCATGCAAATCTGTATCTTAAAACATATACAAAACAACAATAATTTACTGATAAATGCATGCTCCAAAAGTAAAATAAAATATGCAATTATAATCTTGTCATGATAACAAAATCATAATCAATCATACCACTATATGCAACAATGATATTATATTGAGTAAGAACCGAATAGGAAACAAATCAAAGCAGTAGAAGCAAAAAGGTTTTGGGTCTATGCTCATACTTGATACCATACAAGAGAACAGAAGGTATGATCCCTACTTGATAAATGTAGTCCTCTAACCCACGTCTCTAGCACATCTAGTTTTAAGTCTAGAATTCTCATTACCTTACAATATCAAATGACCAAAATAAAATCAATTACCATTAACACTAGACCCATCCACTACCAAATTAGGGCAAATTATTGTGCATTCCCTATGAATCAATCAATATACACCCGCAAGTATACACATGTTCACATACATGTATACACACATGAAATTAGGGCTTAACAGTTACCTGCCCTAGCCACCAAAGTCCACACAAAAAGGGAGAAGGAAGTCGTCGCCCAGGGATAAAGATGTTCGCCAGACCGTCAAGCGCAGCCGCTGCACCGTCGCACGTAGCCGCCCGCACGAGCAGAGTCGCCGAACGCCTCCGCCTCCTCTCGCCGCGTCGCCGACGGCGCCGCCCGCACCAGCCTCGAATGGAACACTGCAGGAAGAGGGGAAAAGTCGCTCGTCGCCGAACACCAACGGACGAGGGGAAAAGGGTCGCTGGCGCAGTCCTCCGTCACCGCCGACGCATTGGCCCGCCGCCGGAAGAAGAACACGAGCACAAGCAGGATAGCGGCATCGCACGGCCAGCGAAAAGAAGGAAGGTAAATAAAAGGACTGCGCAGTTTCAAAAAAAAAATGGTTTTCTAATACTAGAAATGGCCCTGCACGGCTGTACACTAAATACAAAAATGGGTTATTATTATTATTATTATATATTTTTTCAGTTATAACATTAGAGAAAAGTAGTCCCCTGTAACTATGAATCTATATTTCTAGTGTCCTATACTACATCGGAGTGGCAATTTCACCTATTAAATTCGACCCGACCCAACTTAATGATAAGTACAAGTACCTGATTAGTTAAATGAGACAGGTTTTGCTGTTTCGATACCCGTGGGATGTGTTGAAATTAAACCGTAATTATGATTAAGATAATTAAAGGTATTTTATTTTTTAATTTAATTTTTTAAAATGTATTTTATAAAATAAAAATATTTTTTATTTAATTGGGTATCTCTGTAAATCACTCAGGTTTGGGTCAGATTTGAATAGCAGATATTGTAATTAGGATGAGTTCGGATTTAGGAAAAAAATATGAGTATCTTGCTACTCTAAACTACAAGCATCATCGCTTCCGCTTCCAGGATGCATTTTTTAAGTGGAATGAGATAACTCATATACTTTCATCAATCTTAAAGCAATAACACATTTAATTGTTTTTCTTATGCAGAATAAAAAAGGCCACGAGAATAAAAAAGTACATAGACTATGATACATGTCACGCCCTGAATTATGCTAAAACAAGAGTCAATTTTAATTAATTATTACATGAGTTCAAATGCCACGCAAAGCTCAAATTGGTTAAAGTCTCACGCAGGGGATGAATCTAAATGATCCATCTATGTTCAGCGTGACCAGCAGGGGTGCACCCACACGCACCCCTCAGCCTCCACGAAAGGTTCCGACCTTCGTCCAGCCCAGGAAAGAGGGAAGAGAGAGAAATCCATATCAGCAATTAAAATTGAATATTAAAATGGAAAATTATACCTTATCGGAGTTCGGATCCCAGCCCGAATCCGCTCGATGTATTGGAGCCGCGTTCGAAATTCAAATTCGGCGCCCGAATTCTACGCTGACTCCAAATTTCGATCTTCGCTCGAAATTTCGTTCGCTTTCGTGGTCAACGAGTCAATGGCTCATCCACATCAGCCTACGCATTCTTCCACCGCCCGCGTCCTAAGGCGACGTCGATGCTACATTCGACGTTTGCTGCTTCACAGCGCTTGAGCTCGTCGGACGGTGTATCTTTTCTTCCGTCAAGCGCAAGCGGACGCCGACGTCCTACCTCGACGTTAGAGCGTTGGTTCCCCCTTCGTCTAAACGAGTGTCCTCGAGCTCGTCGCCTGGCCGAGATCCCCCCCCGCGAGCTCGGCGGAACTCATGGAAGAAGGGGGTCATCGACGACACTCTCGTGCCCCTGTTCCGACGAACACGTGTCTATCGTATCCTCTGATGAACGCGTGGTCGTCGCATCCGCACCAAGACGGTTTTGAGTTTGGACCATAATCCTCAACCAACGCCTGCACCCGTCCTCATTTGCTTATTCATGTCTCCACCTGCTCATGTGTCGACGCGGCATCTGAGCTCTCGATGGAGCGCTCGCATTAAGATGTAGAGAAGGTGTTGCGGCCCTCTTCCAGCATACACCACCGCGGCATTCCTCTCCAACGAGAGCCGCCTCCCTATTGCTCTCCGCCAGACGAGCGAGCGTTACTACGCTCGAGTTTGGTGCTCGTGCGGAGCCAGCGACCGGGGTTCGCTGACGGGGAGAGGTCTCAGGGGGACCATATATCGACGGAGCTCCGAACTGCCCAACCCTCACCACCGGAGCAATTCAGCGAGGGAAACCGCTCGCCATCGCCAGAATCGTCGGATCTTTGCAAAAAGGAGGGCAGAAGAAAGGGGCTAGCCGAGGTTCGTTCTCAACGTCGCCAGCCGCCAGTTTTTCCAACCGCCGGTTCCTCCCTTTCATCAGCCGTTCCTCCTTGTCATCCACTCGAGAAAGCCAGCTCGGGCTCACCGGGATCACGTAGGAGGATGATGGGTTCGAAAGGAGAAACGTAGAGAGGGGCGGAGGAGACGTCCTCGACGAGTTCCAATCGCCAGCGCACTGTCGTTCCTCTAAGTTGACCATTCGCTACCTTGGTCCCTTCATCTTCTGCCCAGTCCCCTCCTCCTCCGCCGAGCTCGCTGGGCTGCCCTACATATAGGGAGCTTGGCCTCGGATCCCTTTTCTCATCCAACGCACACGGGTGAAGCTCTGCGCAAAGACGTCCTGTGGCAGACGGCGCTCATACCGTGCCGGACGCTACGCCCATGCCGCCCCACGCCACTTGTCAACCGTCCGCCTCCACTGCTCGGCCTGCTGGATCAAACGCTGCTGCTTAGTTTTTGCCCGCTGGATCAGGCGTTGCGTCCATTTGCAGTCCGCGTGCCCAGATTGGCGACGCCTCTATCGCCGGCCTCCTTGCCGGAAGTCACCAGCTGGACCCCTCTTCCGATGACATCTCTTCGACGGCGTCCCTATGGCTTCCGACCGCCGGTAGGTATCACCGACGTCGCCTGCGATCAACGCGCAATGCGTTGATTTTCCAGCCGAATCCCCAATCGGCAATAGGGTTTTTTGTGCCAATTTTGACCCAGTCAACGACCTAATTGATGGGCTGTCGGGTTGGGCCCTTATTTAGGGCCGGGCCTAACATTCTCCCCCTCCTGAGTTGTTCGTCGTCCTCGATGAACTCATAGTAAGGTTTGACTCGAACTCATAATTTCAATCATATCGTAGGAGAGGGTTCGCGATCGGATTGGATCGTTTTAATCCCTGTGAGAATCGTCCTCTATCGGATCACATTTGTATCCTTTCTCGAAGAGTTTGGTCGATATCACATTCAAGTCAACTGACTCCTTGGTCGTATGGACCTTCATATCTCCAAATCTAATTTTTAGACGCGGTCATTCGTCTTTTAACTGATTCACACTACAACTCGTCCAATTTGGTCGCGCCTAAGTCTCGTCTCTTCTAAAAAGTGTCTCATACCACCCCATCAGAGAGTAACTTAGCTCGCTTCAATTTATAATTTGCCCCTAAGTCTTCCCCTTATGACGAGAAACTCAGCTCGGACTGATTACAAGGGTTTTCCTTGTCGTCCTCCCAAGTTTCCCTCACATAAAGGCGTCCCCATATGCGAAGTTGGCTCAGTCGAAACAAGAAGAGAGATCTCTTTTGTTTTAGTTGGACATCGTCCTCTCTTCTTACCCCACATAGCAGTTTTAGAGGCTACTAACTCGTCCACTTTGACCTATCATCAAATAGCAGTTTTAGAGTCTGCTAACTCTTCCTCGAATCCTCAGATAGCAGTTTTGAAGTCTGCTAACTTTTCTTCAAATAGTAGTTTTAGAGTCTACTAACTCTTCCTCGGATAGCAGTTTTGAAGTTTGCTAACTTTTCTTCAAATAGCAGTTTTAGAATCTACTAACTATTCCTCGGATAGCAGTTTTGAAGTTTGCTAACTTTTCCTCAAATAGTAGCTTTAGAGTCTGCTAACTCATCCACTTGATTCGGGTTCTTAAAAACCCAAAGTTTGTTATCCAAATCTGTTAGTGGATTTGATCGTGGGTCGGCCCACATGATCTATGCTCACGGAAGTTACATCCGTAATCGAGCGTTCTCGCGTCGCGACGAAAGATGGCCACGACGATCTTTCGACCGACGCAGACGGCAGTTGAGGTTCCTCCGTCAAGCTGCGTCTCCCGACTCATGTCGACCGTCCGAATAGTCGCTCGCATCCTCTGCTCACTCCGTTGGAGCCATGCTTTCATAGACACCCGCACGTGTCCTAGGTTTCACTGAGGTCCTGTGTGCCAACAAGAAGTCCACGCTTGGACCCGGTCAACGCCCATCTATGTCTTGAGATCGGGCACTTGTACGTATGTGCATGTTTCCCAATGCAGGAGTCCACGCTACCACCGCGTCCAATTTACGATTGCGAACACGTCGGAGTAATGAACCCCCCCCCCCTGGTCCTCTCTCCCGACGAATGCGTGGACACCGCACGTCTACATCTCCCAGTGTCAGCCGACGCATCGGTACCGACGTCCGCCGCCATTCAGCGTCATGAAGCAACCTCTTGCTTCTGGCTCCCCATGTTGCTTCCTCAAGCTGGGAACGTCATTATTATTATTTTTCTCTCTCTCTTTTTAGCAAAATTTTGTTCTTGCCGTGTTAAACCGGCTCTGATACCAAATTGTCACGCCCTGAATTATGCTAATACAAGGATCAATTATAATTAATTAATACATGGGTTCAAATGTCACACAGGGCTCAAATTGGTCAAAGTCCCACGTAAGGGACGAGTCTAAATGATCCAGCCAGGTTCAGCGCGACCGGTAGGAGTGCACCCATATGCACCCCTCAACCTCCACAAAGGGTTCCAACCTTCGTCTAGCCTTGGAAAGAGGGAAGAGAGAGAAATCCATATCATCAATTAAAATCAAATATTAAAATGGAAAATTATACCTTATCGGATTTCGGATCCCAACCCGAATCCGCTCGCTGTATCGGAGCCGCGTCCGAAATTCGAATTCGGCGCCCGAATTCTATGCGGACTCCAAATTTCGTTCTCCGCCCGAAATTTTGTTCGCTTTCATGGTCAATGAGTCAGCGGCTCGTCCACGTCAGCCTTTGCATTCTTTCGCCGCCCCCATCCTAAGGCAACGTCGATGCTACATTCGACGTTTGTTGTTTTCGCAGTGTTCGAGCTCGCGCAGATGGTGTATCTTTTCTTCCATCGAGCGTAAGCGGACACCGACGTCCTACCTCAACGTCAGAGCATTGGTTCCCCCTTCGTCTAGGCCGAGATCCCCCGCCGCAAGGTCAGCGGAACTCAGTGAATAAGGGGGTCATTGACGACACTCTCATGCCCCTGTTCCGACGAACGCATGTCTATCGTATCCTCCGATGAACGCTTGGTCATCACGTCCGCATCCAAGACGGTTCTGAGTTCCGGCCATAATCCTCAGCCAACGCCTGCACCCGTCCTCGTCTGCTTATTCGCGTCTCCGCCTACGCATGCGTCGATGCAGGCAACTGAGCTCTTGATGGAGCGCTCGTGTTGAGATGCAGAGAAGGCATTGCGGCGCTCTTCGAGGGTTCACCGCCGTGGCATTCCTCTCCGACGTGAGCCGCCTCCCTATTGCTCTCCGCCGGACGAGCGAGCGTTACTTCGCTCGAGTTTGGTGCTTGTACGGAGCCAGCGACCGGGGTTCGCCGACGAGGAGAGGTCTCAGGGGGACTATATACCGACGGAGCTCCGAACCACCCAACCCTCACCACCGGAGCAATCCAGTGAGGGCAACCGCTCACCATCGCCGGAATTGTCGGATCTTTGCAGAAAGGAGTGCGGAAGAAAGGGGCTGGCCGAGGTTCGTTCTCAACCCCACCAGCCGCCAGTTTTCCCGACCGCCGGTTCCTCCCTTTCATCAGCTGTTCCTCCTTGTTGTCCACACGAGAAAGCTAGCTCGGGCTCGTCGGGATCGCATAGGAGGATGATGGGTTCGAAAGGAGGAACATAGAGAGGGGCAGAGGAGACGTCCTCGACGAGTTCCAATCGCCGGCGCACCGTCGTTCCTCTGAGTCGACCATTCGTCACCTTGGTCCCCTCCTCTTCTGCCCAGTCCCCTCCTCCTCTGCCGAGCTCGCCGGGCTGCCCTACATATAGGGAGCTCGGCCTCGGATCCATTTTCTCATCCAACGCACGCGGGTGAAGCTCTGCGCAAAGTCGTCCTGTGGCAGATGGCACCCATACCGTGCCGGACGCTCCGCCCATGCCGCCCCACGCCAGTTGTCAGCCGTCCGGCTCCACCGCTAGGCCCACCAGATCGAACGCCGCTGCTTCGTTTTTGCCCGCTGGATCAGGCGTCGCGTCCATTTGCAGTCTGCATGCCCAGATTGGTGACGCGTCAGTCGCCGGCCTCCTTGCGGAAGTCACCGGCTGGACCCCTCTTCCGATAACATCTCTTCAACAGCGTCCCTATGGCTTCCAGCCACCGGTAGGTATCACCGGCGTCGCCTGCGATCAATGCGCGACGCGTTGATTTTCCAGCTGAATCCCCAAATCAGCAATAGGGTTTTTTTTGGGCAAATTTTGACCCAGTCAACGGCCTGATTGACTGGGCTGCCGGGTTGGGCCTAACAATACGCTTCAAAATAAAATTAAATTAGAATCACAACATATTTGCCACTAATAATATTATTTAATTAAATAAAATAATAAAATATTTAAATTATACCAAGTAAATAAATAAAATAAAAAATTAGTAAAATAAAAAATTAAAATAATAAAGTTTTTTTTAATTTTAAACTCCAACAATTTATCATCTAATAATGGAAAAATGAGAATTTAATTTAGTCGTGCAATTAAGCATATGAGATCACTATATTTGATAACAATTGAGTCTTCTCATAAAAATAATTTTCGATTGATTATCTAAAATATATTTAAGTTTAATTGATATTTTTCCATTGACATGTAACTTTCATCAAATAAGTATTTTGTGAATCATTATTTTATACTTTGCATTTATCATTATCCTTATAGCTCTCACGATTAGGCTATTGACTTTGTAGTCTCATCCACTGTGGCTACTAACATTTTGAACCCGGTTCGTTTGACTCTTTGTTCTCAATCCTCCAAGAAATCATTTTTTGGTATAATATTTTACTATATTTATTGTTACGACAATACCCCTGTATCTACTGAAAGGATAATCTTTTTTTACTATAGTTGTTCCTAGTCACAAATGCTGGCAAGGATTCCCAAGTCAAAGTAATCATAAGCAGAGGTAGGGCTCCAAGCAAGGGTTGACGAAGACGACGGTGACAGCGACGAGAGATTATTATTGTCATCCGAGTGGACGGCGGCGGCGGAGCTGATTGGCTTTCTCACCAGCAAGGGCACGACGTCTTCCAGCAGGCCCTGCGACCCCTTCGCACCATCTTCGCAAAGCCCAGGCAGCATTGACCCTGCGCCGCCTGCAGCTTCTGACCCCCATCCAGCTCCTCCCGCTTCTTCACCTGCCTCTAGTCGGGGTTCATGCCCCGATGACGGCGTCGCCGACGTCGACAGTGGTCTCTGAGGCGAAGCGATGGAGTCGGACTGCAGGACTGCAGGCTCCACTTTAAGCCTCTTCGCGGCGGCGGTGAAATTGAAATCCTGGGGACGCAGTCGAGGCATCAGGAAATGTGAGGTGTAGTGGAGGTGGAGACCTTCGTACGTGACGACGAGCGTCTCTGGATCTTCCGATGCCCTCTCCACTTGCTTCTTGGCGCTGCATCTCGGGTTGGTGCACCTGTAGTAACTCCTGCGCTCCAATGTGGCCGATCAGGCGTTGACAAAAATAAGAGACAAGTGCAGGTCAAATTAAAGATTTATTGGGGGGACAAAAGAGATTCAGAGCCAAAAAAGAGCAGTGACTTCCTGAAATCGGCAATAGTGATTCTGAAACTTGATCTGATTATCGATTCAGTTTACATGAATTTGCCGGGCAAAAGATCAATAATTATGGATTGAAGTTGACTTCACTACTATCTGAATTTAGTGAAAGAAGTAAAGCATGTTTGATAGGAAATGGGGAGGGACCTTGGATTGGGGCTGTTCTTGATTGACTTTTGTCCATACTTTCTCCACTTGTATCCATCATCGGAGAGCACATTTCCACAAATTTTCACTCTAAGAGTGTACTTGCTATCCATTTTGCTCACTGAACTCCTTTCTGGTAGAGAAAGCCTGCACGAGCAGAGCTGAACAAATGAACATTGCTGAAATGAAACTTGTACTGAAAGACTTGGAAGATATCAGGCCACGAGGCTTCACCCGCAGCTCCGATCGCCGGTCTGAATTATCGAATTGAGCTCGTCGATGAACGATTCTCGAGCACTGATGGCGAATTCGGTCGTCTCAGGTGAGATGAAATCACCTAGCAGCTCCCTCACAAGCCAATTCAGCTCCGCTTCATATGCTTCCTCCATCACCAACTGAAGAGGGGGCGATGCAATGGAAGCTTGTAAAGAAATGCTGGAGCTTTTAAAGCAGAAGGCCACATGAATTACCATTCTTGCCTTTCACCAGCAAATTTTGATCTCTTCTTTCAGCTTTTGACATTTTTTAAATGAGCGTGGACTATTGGATAATTATTGAGGTCAACCACTAAAGTATGATAGGATGGACCATTCAACTAATGCATTTAGCCTTTCATGTTAATCTTAGCTACAAGGACACCATCATCTGAAAGTCAAGCCGTGAGACTTAATTGAAGGGCTACTAGCAATGCCCTAAACCACAGTAGTGGGTTATGGTTTACTAACTCTCCTCCATCAAGCAACCACTGCACCATTGAAAAAAAAAGTTGAATGTCAGATTGATAATTGACTTCTACTACCTAACGGGAGAGTGTCTAAACCAAAGCAGAAGCAGTGCAAATTCTTCATAAGTTGAATTGAAAGAACTTGTTTGTCACTTTTAATCTTGCACGGGAGAGTGTAGAATTCCTCTTTTACGTGGGTTGACTTCTAGATTGAGTGAGCTATGGGATAGATGGGGTTGAGATCGGTTCAAGAACAGAACAGAGCAGAACAAACTGGCATTTATTAGAGGATGACGAGTTGACCAGCAGGCATGTGCAGCAGTGCAGATCATAATGTTTACGAGTACTGAAGATCTAGATAGGAAGAGCAAGTCAACGGGAGGTGGACCCTGGTTTTGGCGTTTACTTTTGGTGGCAGCATCCGAGGATTTTGTTTGATGGCATCACGCGCGACATATGATGATATGAAGCAGGTGGAGATGTGGCTGCATTTGTAAGGCATTAACTGATCTCTCAGTTTGTTCCTTCTTTTTTTTCCTTTTTGATTTTGATTGCTTTGATCTAAGATTAAAAGAAGGTTTTTCTCCTTGCTAGATCTTTGCATGTGCCATTACTGGATGAAAAATTAGATAAGTATACAAGAACAATTCTTGATAATAAAGTTGCACTTCTGTTTGATTTGCTTTGCTTGTCTGCTCATTGGCAGTCTTGCGGAAAATGCTGCATGTCTTCTTGCTTGACTAGTTGAGCTACAATTTCTCATATATTAAACACATTTCTACTTTAAAAGAATCTACTCTTTAATTTTGATTAGGAATAAAATTGAAAAAAAAGTTTTTTTTGCCTAATTCATAATAGCTAAAATGAGAAAAAAAATGAGATTTTTTTCTTTCCTCCCTTTAAACATTCTATTTTAATCATTAGGTCATGAGCGACTCAATTTGGCTAAATAACTATGGCTCAATTTGGCTAAATAACCATACGAAAGATATTAGCATAATCTAATGTCGACTCGCTTAGTCAACGTCTTGATGCTAAAATAATCACTGTATCCAATCGCAGGAAATAGTTGTGGATTATTAAACAGGCTTTTTGTGAGAAAAATGGTGAGCGAGGCTGTTTCACTGCATCAATTATTCAAGGTGAATTCAAATCGTGAGATCAATCACAGAGCTCCTTTCATGCCTACGAGCAGAGACATGAGGAGACTCCGAGCTCAGCCGGGGAGAGGAGGAACCCATTCGCGGCCGCGGCCGCCTGAAGAAGGACAAGAAGCTGTGGATTGCCTGGCTAACCCTCCCTCTCTCCCTTGCCCTGCTTCCTCTCGATGCCCACGAGACCCTCCTCTGTGCTCCGTTGTTATTGGACCCAACGTCCACCTCGGTGTAAACAGCAGGAAACCCCCGGTCCCCTGGTCTCCTCCTTCCGGAGAACGTCCCCACCGCATACCCTCCCCCAGGTAGCCTCCATATCGTTAGCCCTACCGTATCCTCCTCGTTCCCCGCGGCGGCTGCGGTTGCGGTAGCGTGCTCATCGCCTTCAGTCTCCGACGCGACATTCCCTGCCGCCTCCGCGGGCATCTCGTGGCGGCACACAGGGCACGAGTTGCGGACCGAAAGCCATGGGAAGATGCAATCTTGATGGTAAATGTGCTTGCAGGGCATCTCCCGGGCCTCGGCTCCTAGCTCGAAGGCGTCCGTGCAAATGGCGCAGCAGCAGTCTTTACCGATGTGGTCGTTCGTGATCTCTACGGTGGGCATCGACTCGACGGCGGCCTTCGACGCCGGCAGATGTTCGCTTCCCCTGCCGCGGCTGACGCCGTTGATCTCCGCGCGGGCGAGAAGCTCGAGGAGGCGGTCGAATCCCGAGCTCACGATAAAGTCCGAGATGCTGTCCGGCAGGGGGCGAAGGCCGGATCCGTTCTCCTCGTCGTAGTAGAGATCGACGCTGGTGGTGGCAGCCCGATCTGTGTCGCGGCTGCTCTCGGACGAGCCGCGAAGAACGATGACTGGATTGAAGGGCGAGCGGTCGCCGGAGGACGTGCGGCTGCTGAGTTCGGAAGGCGGGCGGAGGCCGTCTGCGACGGCAGAGCCACCATCGCCGGACTCGGAGGGGAACCGTCGGCGGCGTGGTGGGAAGGCATCGATTTCCTCAAGGAAGCCACCGTCGCAATCGGGGCAAACAATGGCGCCCTGCGGCCACACCCGAACTAAGCGATTACACCGGTAGCACCAATATGAAGACGCCATCGCCATGGAAGAAGGCATCGGACTGAAGGGGAACAAAAAAAATCAAAACTTTGTCGAGAACGCCGCGAAAATCCAAATTTTGAGAGGAATTCCTGAAGAAATTAAGCAATCAATGCAAATCCGATGCCTTGAGAGAAACCTAAAATGTTTTGGGGACGGAGGGAAGAGAGGTTCGAGTGTAGGAGAGAAGGGAAGGACCCGAGGGCCGAGGGGGTAAGAAAGAGAGAGGCCGAGGCTGGATTTTATTGTGCTCGAGGCGCACCATCGCATCAATGGCGGAGCCGCGTCCCACCCGGCGCTTTCTCACTTGCTCTACCTGCACCGCCGCCGAGCAGAGCAACGTTGACCCGATGCGGCTCGTTCAAAGCCAAGAGAACCGCGTGCGAGTAGAAAAAATGGCAAACTCATAAGTAGGCACAACGTAAGCTTTCTCCAATCAACGGCCGGGATTCGGCTGTGGGCAACGCGTTGTTTTATGGATGGTCAACGCGTTGAAGAAGTCCTCCGGTCTTCGCAATTTTATGTTTCTTAAGATTAATAATTAATGGGGTTAATTAAAAGTCGCGAGTGCATCTGTACTTATCGTGGTTGTCCCCAGTTTGTGCAGTAGTTAAGTGTTAAATGTAGATTAATGGCAATAAATTAATTAGGTTGACCAAATTACAACTTTAATAAATCCGACTCCATGGTCAACAAAAATTGCCAGCTGTATTTGATACCTAGTTGACTCTTTATTTTTTCCTTCAGTTTATTACAAAAATGTTTTCAATTATACTAGTTTTTCTTTTCTTTTTAGTTATATGTATTTGTTTAAGCTAATAATTATCTACATATATTTTTAACTTAATTTTGTCTTAAGAAGAGTCAGGGTTTTATTAGAACTTTATATGAAAAACTGCATAAATTAACTAAAACAATCACACCTGTCCAGTTCTGTGTCAAATTCAAAGCCCACCTTCTAGATGATCAAGTGATCATTGCTGTTTGACTTTATTGCCCACCAAATCTACTCGTAGTTTGACTTTTCTAAATAATATCACCGGTGATGAGGAAAAATTTTCTGAGCAACTATGGGCTGCTCAAAATTTTTAAGCAATATCTTCTAAAAAAGTTTTATGATTCTAAAAATCTTTAAAAAAATACTGTAGTATAGTATACGATGAGAACTTTTCAATGGTACTAATATTGTGGATTTTAACTGTGTCAACGATGAAATATCATGGACACAAAAATCGTGGATCAAAATACTATTCACAATATATCAAAAATCCATGATCTTATATCCATGATATTTCATCGTGGATACATTCAAAATCCACGATCTTGGTGTCCGTGGATAGCTCTCATCGTGTACTACACTACAATAATTTTTTCACGATTTTTAGGATCGTAAATTTTTTTTAGAGGGCATTGCTTAGGATTTTTTAAGCAGCTTTCTTGCTTAAGAAATTTTTTCCCACTACGAGGGCTTGGATTGTACACTCCTTTTTTTGTCATTTATATTACATCATTGTCTGAAGTTAGAGGTTTAGGAATAATGATAAGAGAATGATATAGATCCCAAGTAAGAAAAACAAAATAAGAAAATTATATTTAATTTTTGCTTTTTTTTTTCTTTATTTAATTTTATTATGTTGTTGAATTTACAAGGCTTAGCATATTATTTCTGAGAATTTTCATTTTGCGTCATCGTCTTTTATATCCTCATACATAAACCAAAAAGGTTAAAATGATAATTTTATTATACCAAAATGCATATATATCAAATTAGATCATCCCTCCGCACGTAAGTTACATGAAGTTGTGCAAGATTATGAGTTTTGGTACGTTAAAAAGGGTCAAATTAAAAATTTTATACATTAGGGGAGCCAAATTGAGAAAATCACACAATTACCTTTCACTATCCTTCTATACCCAGTTTACTCGTTTCTTGATTGGACCAAGACAATTTTTTGGACAGGGTTGAATGAAACACATGGCATGCAATTAGGCCGTTCCTGCACTATTGGGAGTGGGGGCAGTACGGCCTCCACGTTCGAAACCGTCCTTAGGCAATTCATCTTTCAGATTGAGGAAATCGCTCGCCCTTCGTTCTTTGGATCACTGCGGGGATGTCGAAGAACGGGAGAAGAGCGCAGGCGCATCTCTCTCGGGCCTTCGACGGTCACTTCAGCGGCATCCAGGAGATCTACCAGGTAAGGCTTTGTCGATCCTCTTATTGGCTTGTTCCTTCTTCATTTATTTGATTGGTGTCCTATGATTGCTGCAGATGATGCTGGAGAACGCAACCGATTCGTGTCTCGGCAAGGTGGAATGATCGGAAGTTGCTATGTTGTGCAATGAGGTCTGCAAGCTTGCGACTGTAGGTGCGTGTGCTCCTTTATGTGATATCCTGCAGTTTGAATCATCATTGAGTATTCTTGTTTGTTGTTATTTCTTTTAGAGGACGGGGATGCATAATTGGCTCCCAATTGAGTGTAGTTAGGCAACGTATGTTAGTTAAGATGCCTCATTTCAGCTCATTTTTAGCGTGAAGTGAAATAACTTGTTCCAATTTGGAGGAGTAGGCATGTTTCCCCAACTTAGAAGATTTCAAAAATGCATATGGTGGAGGGGTAGGGGAGGAGGGAATGAAGGGATATGGTTGAAAGGGTATCCTTCTTGAAAGGGTATCCTTCTCTTGCTTTAGTTTTCTTCCCAATTAAGGGGTGCCCTCTTCCAAAATCATCAATCCGATCAGGCCCTTATGCTGTGTTTGCGATGCTGCATACCTCGTCTCAAAACCCTGCCATTATCATCCTCTGCCTCCACCTCTTCCTACCTTTTGTTGGTAGGCATTCTCTGGGGCCTCCAATTCTCTCACTACTTCCTTCTCCACCGCTTTCCTCTTTGTGCATTCTCTCTCTTAAATTGTTGAGATCTTTGAGTGGAGAAATCTTCACAAAGTTATGCACCCCTTGATGAGATCACTATTTTTTAGTAAATACCAAAGCACATTACTTTTTGAAACAACGCTTTCTTTATAGCACAATAATGATGTTACAGGAGCCCTAAACAGACCCTTAGTCTTTAAAGTTTCTTGCCAGACATTGGGCGATTAATTGGCATAGAATAGGTCTATAATCGCTAAGATGCCATAAGGGTGATTTGAATTTCTTAGGATCACTTAATCTGTTATAGCTGACCCAAATGAACCACTGTGGAATTGGTGCTTTGCCATTATAGCTAACAAATGTGCGTGTATAGATTGTGTCCTACAGGTTTTATTGTAGCTAACAAAGTTACGCACCCCTTAATGCCAAACCAGTGGAACAGTCTTTTTGTTACTTTGCTACTACCGATTTTGTAGTGATGGATAGAAGTAAAAGCTAGAATATCTTCTATGTTTTACTTTTGCATCTAATCATGGTAAATGCAATTGATTGGTTTTGGGTCCTGCCTTTCTGATTTTTGCATTAAGAAAGTACATCAAAATATATTTTTGCCTGATTCAGTAGACAAGAAAATCCTTCAACTCTCATTTGCTTGTTAATATTTTTCCACACAGTTCTCAATCGGAGTGGAAAATGATGTATGGCTTCTTCATATTTTCAACAATCCTCACCATTATAATAAATTTAGTTCCTTCTTTTTTGTGGTTTAGATACTGCATTTTCCCTTAGTAATCCCTCTAATTTCCTTATCAGATATGGAGCAATCTATTTCTAGTTCAGATAGTAAATCTGTTGAAACTAGTGAAAAAGAAGAAGAGGCTTGGTTAGACATATCCATGAAAGGCCTACCCCAAAAGAGAATGTCTAGGAAAAGGAATCTCTTAATTCAAAGCAAGACCAAGTTGCTTCTAACACAACAGCCTTTGGAGGACAAATCACTTTGTTCCCAAGACGAACAAGAATTGACAATTGGAGCCAGAGGCCGGTATGACATTTCATTCTGGAGAACAAGTATGTTCTTTTTTACAACACTTGTGCCCAAAGAAATGGTTTTAGTGTCCGAAAGGGTAATCTTGGTCGAAGAAAAGACAGGCCATTAGGCTTGTACGATGCAGAGTCTTCTTATGTAGCATAGAGGGTGCTCGTCAGAACTCAGAAGAACTCCACGCATGTGTACCCAAAAAAAAACACAGAAGAAGCTGCAGCCCTCATTCTGACTCAGTGAGTAAAGGAACAAACTAATGGTGCATCAATTTCCTTCTATTACTTGATTTTTTTTTTCTCGTGTTTCATCTTGTTGAGTAGGTCAAACTAATGCATCAGATGAGCTGATGATTAATGTGGCTCACATGTTCTTTCTTACCTCCTTGCCACTGCATGCTTCTCCTTGATGTTACTGGTCTTCTCTCGTATGTGTTCGTTTTGTTGATTTCTGATACTGTTCATTACCTTCATTGTTCAGTTAGTATTCATCCTCTAATGTCCAGGAATTATGTGTGATAGATGTCATTTATCGCATACACATGTAACACGAGGGACATCATTCAATGCATAGAGACATACTACAAGTGTTTGCTGAAATGTGTATTGGATGATATTCGACGTGATCAATGTGCAGGAGCCTTTGAGATAGTACAGCAAATGAGTGGGCAGGAAATTAAAAACAATGAATCCTAAAAAAGTCAATTTCCAAGAAGGGAAAAAAAAATCAATTACGAATCTTTAAATCGGGTGAACCTTGCTGAGTCGGCGTGGGGATTTGGGAACAAAATTGCCAATTGGGTTCGTATGGCCCGGACCCGTCCACGCTGCGCTCCTATCACATCGTCTTTCTTGGGTCAAATCAATCAATCCAAATCAATCCCATGTGTGGGAGGTGGGCGTTAACTTTTGTCGCCTGCCAGATGCCAACTTGTCCGCCAATTAATTAATATAGTTTTTATTGCTTTAAGCTGCACTCCCTCGCCACGTCGAACAAACCAATTAGGCATATCTTTTCCCAAATTGGGCTGCAATCGAGGATGCTGCGGCCGTTCGATTCCCATCAAGATTCGTGAAATTTTTTTTTTTGTTTCTATTTTATTCGAGGACAACCTGCTTCGCGAAGGTGAGCTCACCAATCTCCACTTAAATTAAGTGGCATATTTTTTTTTCTATTTTTTAAGTAGAAATTACCGGCATCTCGTCATTCATTAGAAAAAAAAAATGAATTGATATGCCGATAAATATTTAATCAAAATATTTTATTATATAAATAATAAAAGGGAATAATCTGGAGTCAGTTGACTATTGTATTTGCCAACTTTCTTTTAGCTATTTTGACTATATAAAATTTAATTAAAAGACTTAATAGATTTTACGTTTATACATATATATTTAAAAAATAGATAAGTAATTGATGAAGGTAAATTTAACTCCTAATCTTTATTATCAAATATACAATTTTTTATTAGTTAAATTAATTGACACTTTCATCTTTACACATCCATTATAATGAAAAAAATAGCTACATGATCTATTTAAAATGAGTTAAAGCTAAAAAAGAAAGTGGTAAAAAATTTCTTCCTTGTAAATTATACAAAAAAAATTAGGAATTTTAATGCCTCCACGATCTTATCCATTAAAATCAATTAGAATATATATCTATTTTATAGAATTTTTCCATTTAATGAAAAGGCAAACAAGAGAGAGAGAAAAAGTGAAGGGGAATCGAAAATATCAAGCTAATCGGTCCACGTGGACCTCGGGGCAGTAGCAACCTTGCATCAGATTTGCACTTTTCCTGTGCCCTTGAAAATATCTTCCCCACTGCTACGGCACTACCCTCCCCCCAACCCATCTCATCTCCCACCCACCGCCGCCAGCGCCGTCGCCTCCGGCAGCCAAATTCCACGAATTCCTCCTATTAAGAGGAACAAATCGGTTTCGCCTCTCGGTTTCTTGAAATTTTCGATCGCCTCCATGGGCGACGAGCCCGGCCGCGCGCACTGCAACCGGATCTCCGCCCCTGGGTACGGAGACGAAGACGGCCGATTCGAAGAGTGGGAGTTCGGTCTTCCTGGCGGAGATTACCTCGTCCCCCTCTCCCAGTCCTTGATTCCGCCGGAGCTCGCTGCCGCCTTCAATATCAACGCCGAGCCTGGCCGCTCCACAATCGACCTCGACCGTGCCGCCCAGCACACCTTCTCCTCTCTCCGACGCGCCGCCCCCTCCTCCTCCGATGCGGCGCTCCGATCCCTCCGCCCCTCCCCCTCCGCCTCATCCGACGGCGAGCCCTCCTCCCGCAAGTTCCTGCCGGCGAACTCCGCTGCCGCGGCCGAGGAGGTGGAGTCGTCCTTTGCCATGCCGGAAGAATCCAAGGACGAGCACTCCGTGCGGACGCTGAAGCGTCCGCGCCTGGTTTGGACGCCGCAGCTCCACAAGCGGTTTGTGGACGTGGTGGCGCACCTGGGGATCAAGAACGCCGTGCCGAAGACGATCATGCAGCTGATGAACGTGGAGGGGCTCACGCGCGAGAACGTGGCGAGTCACCTCCAAAAGTACCGCCTCTACCTCAAGCGGATGCAGGGCCTGTCCTCCGACGGCCCGTCGCCCTCCGACCACCTCTTCGCCTCCACGCCTGTGCCGCATAGCCTCCGGGAGAATCACCACCATCACCAGCAGCAGCAGCCATTGCCGGTTCCGATGCAGATGCCCGTGCCCTACCCCATGCCAGCGGTGATTCCGGTGCCGGTCTACGGGAATCCGATGGCGGTGGTGCCGGTGAACAACCACCACCAGGTTGTTGGGGGTTTCTCTGGATTCGAGGGACATCATGCTTATGGAGCGTTTGGAGAGCGGGCCAAGGATTGGTGACTGAAGGAAGCAACCCTGCTTCCATTTGTGTTCATGTTACCGGTAATGTTCAGCAGAGTAAGGATTAAATTTTGTTAAAATGGCAACAATTCCAGTTTAATTGCTCTTTTTATGCCATCATTTATCATTCTTTCTGTACTCTGCCCATAAATTTAGGACATTGGACCAAAAAAGCTCTGAATTGCTTCAGAATTTCACTGAAAAGTTGCTGAATAATTAGGCAAAAGTCAGAAATGATGTCCAGATCTGTTCTGCTCTATCAATTTATAGTCTCTGCTTCTAATGTTTGATTTTGTTTGCTTTTACCAATCATTCTTTTCAGCATTACTATATTTTTGTCTAAGTGCTAATCATAAGATAACGCCATCATCATATCCTTCTTTTAAACATAGTGTACATTAGTATGTTGGCAAATACCAGCTTAACATTAGAGTTATACACTTGTATAGATCGAGATTGAAGACGGCGATGTCGCGGAAAGACGAATAGTTCAAACATTAGCTGAGCCATATGTTATTAGAAGTGAGAACTTTAAGATTTAGATCCATTGTTCTTGGCATTTGCCATTTGGAGATGTTTCATCCAACTGAAGCATGTAGATGTGTTTTCTTTGCTTCATGCAGGGGTTGCTGAAAGCAAAAATAGCATGTTTGTTTTGAGGGAAAAAGTGAGTGTGATCAAAGTAATTGCCTTTTATTTTCCCAGTGCCATGCTATTAAATAGTCAGAACTCAGAGCTCATTCTTTTATTTTCCCTATATGAATTCTCTCCACGATATGATTTTGTATAAATTAAGAAAGATAAAAAAAATATTTTATTTTATTTTATGTCTTTCCCTGATTATTTTGTGTTACTTTCAAATTTTTTCACTCTGGAAAATAATGTAAGTTCTACACTCCAGAGGCATGCACGTTGCAACGATATTACAGATTTTACTTAAATTATGCGCCTACGGTTGCATGAATTAAACTGACGACTGCTGTCAACCTCACGTTGAACACCGGCCCTTCTCTCCACCGCCAGCTCCCGCGCGCGGTTCATCTGCCTGTGTCTTGTCCTTCTGCTGTATTTAACCCCGTGTGCATGCGCGGGATTAGTCGTCATCGATTAATTCAAACATGAAGGCGAATGCAGAAGCCGCAGGCAGTCGAGGTCAGAGAGCGCCTTCCGGCGGTCGCCTTCAGAAGCGAGCGCCGGCGGCCCTGCAACTCGATTCCAACTCGAGGCAACACAACCTTAACACCTTCGTGTGCGGAGGCGGCGGCAGCAGCGTTGCTGCTTTTGCCGAACCGATCCCTTTGCTGTCGCCGCTCGTGCTGTCGCCTGCGCCGTTTGCGTGGGATTTAGCTTCCGGGAAATCGGAGGAGGAAAAGGGTGGCGGCGGTGATAAAGGCGGTCTCAAGCAGGATAACCGGACGAAGACGGCGCAAGCATCTCCTCCGCCGGGGGGGTGGCGACACCCGGCCCTCCCGGCGGCGCCGATACTGCCGGAGCCACAGGCCCCTCTCCTTGAGTTCCATTTCTCCATTCTAGATTAATTAATACTGCGAGGGTGAAAATTATTAGCTGCTGATTCATTTGCTAACTTAGGGAATTTGCACTGGCAGGAATATTATGCCGCATAGGATGATTAATTGCTACTGCCGTGGCAGGAATATCACGCCGTATCAAAATTTAAGAAATGCCCAATTATATCTTGCTTTGCTGAGTATTTTTACTCCCAAAAATTAACGAGGATTTAAATCAACTGCTAGGATCTGATAATTCTAGTCAATACGATCAAAATCTATTCCATTGACAATAAACAAACTGTGACAAAATGTTTTGCCTCTTTTGTTCATTTCTGTCATCGTTTCATTGGTGTCCAAGTTTACCAGGGAAGCTGCTCATTTCAATCATTTTGGACAGAAACCAACTCTACTGGTGACACCAGTTTTCACGCTCAGCTGAATGAAAAAGAAAAATCCGGTTATGCATGATGGCAACGAATACTACTTGAATCTGAATTCCCATGTGTCTTACTACTCTGACAAAACAAAAGAGCAGATTTACAAAGACAAGCAAAAAAGTAATCGACAATCCACTCAGTTGGATCTGAATCTGACTCTGAATCTGAATTCTCAGTCGGAACTTTCTTCAGCGAAATCCTTGGTAAAATGGTCCGATAAAAATAACCTGCTCACGCTTCCATTTGACAATATCCAATGTGTCAGAAGTGCTTTCCTTGTGCAAGAAAAATTAAAACTCAAACTCCCCAGAACCCTGCAATTGCAGGAAAATGAATTTGTTCATGATCAACTAATTAATAAATGAAAACATCAATTAATATTATTCAACAATATTCGGATAGAAGAACATCCAGACCGACACATGTATTTCTCATTTCAATCATAATTTCATCTACACCATGATGATGAAACAAACAACTTATCAAAGAAAGATCTCCAGATTTATCAGCTTAATAACCTGCTAAAGTACCTTATTAAAAAGCATTTCCCTATTATTGAGAAACATTATTCCAGCCTTGAGGGTACACTTCCATATGTTTTTCATCCGATTCACCTATAGAGGCCCTCAATGAACAAATGAAACTTGAAGAAACTAATTACTCATTTATTACAAGTAAGCAACTAATTAAAGCATCGACCTTCTCAAACAAAGATAGAACCAAATCTTGGGTCGGTTCCTCCAGCGAATTATCATCATCGTCATCGTCGTCATCTTCATTAAGAGGTGGCTCATCATCTTCTTCCCTTTCAGCTGGGAAAAAAAATGAAAAATGCAAGAGAGCAGTCATTAAAAATATTATCCACTTATTAAAATTTCCGCATTCGACATTAGAAATTACCACGGTCTCTAGGAGTATTGTAATCTTCAGCCGTAAGTTCTTGGAACTGAAATAATTTAACCGGAACAGAGAGAGAGAGAGATAAATAGGAGAATGAAAAGAATAATTAATTTGAAACTTAGCACAAGTAAATTGAAAGGACAAATATCCCAATTTCAACAAGAGCAGATTAAGTGTGTTGTACGCCCAAAGTTAAGTCAGTGAAATGAGAGAAAACCTGTGTCATGGCTTGATGAGAAGATCCTCCTGCCGCGTCTTCACGTCCTTCTTTGTAAGCTGTACTAAATGCGCAGCACTAAAATAAACCAACCTTGAACTTCGTGAAAGATAAAAAAGCAAGTGATTACAACACAGACCACGCTAGATCTTGATATCTCTTTGATACTTACCAACATTAGCATCCAATCCAAATGGTCTTTGGTTCATACAAGGGGAAGGTTGTTGCTGCATCAACAGGGCAAGGCAAAGTTATGAGATTTTACTTCATTCAACCCAAGCTTAAATTGTAAGTGGAAAAGCTATCGGAATTCACCCCTGTATATATCAGACTGCCATACCATGTAAGGACTTAACAATCCAGCTTCCATTTCCCTGCCATCTCTGATATCAGCTTTTGGAGACGGGACATTATCAGAATGGCCCCTTGGTAAGTTGTACATCCCCGGATCTGTTTCAGATAAAGGTTTCAGGATCCAAGTCTGCAAGAGGACCAAAATAAAGTGATCGGTCAAAGGCTCCCAATCAAACGATTGAACTGAACAAAGACACGAGGCAATCGCTCACCGGAGAAATGGGATCGTCTGCCGGGGTGGTTGGCACCGACGCTTTCTTCTGGTCGGAAGACCTAGCTAACTCTTCTCTGTTCTCTTCGATCAGCAACAGCTTGATCTGCCAATTCTTGAGTCGTCAAGAAAGAGTCAAAGTAAGTCCGCAGTACGGGACGAAACCCTGGAACGATCAGGATTCAAGAAAGATCGGGAGCAATATATTGAAATCCTGCTCACTGACACCGGGGAAGATAAGGAATTACCGAGTGGAGCTCGTAGAGTACGTTCTCGCCGGCGCCGGAGTTGATGAAATCGTCGCGGACCTTCAGGATGACGTCATCCATGACCTTGTGGTAGACGGAGAAGACGGCGGAGGACATTTCCAGAGAGGCGTTCCCGAGAGGAGCAGCGTATTAGGGTTTGAGATCGTTCTCGCGCTGCTGGGCTATCAGTGAAGAGGGAGAAAGGATTTTTTCCGATGGAAGGGCTGCGAATTAAGCTGGACAGTATATATACGTTTGCACCGTGGAAAAGAACACGTGTCAACGTTACGGCGTTGACTGGGGTCACGTGAGACGTCGAAACGACTCGGGCAGGACGACTGGACGAGTCCGTCAATTCCAAGCCAATGAGCTCATTATGGGCCGAGTCTGATTGTGATTCTGGGTCGGCCTCTCTAGAAAGCCCAGAGAGGCCACCTTGCCGGAGGACGGGAGGATAACGGACCAAGGGAGAGAAGGGGATCAAGATTCAAGACTCAAGAGGTCGGGCAAATTCTTCGCCGACTTTGGCAAGCTCCCTGTCCGCGCCAAGTCCTCGTCCCCGTCGCCGCGCCCTCGCCTCAAGGACCCCAGCACCGTCTTCATCGCTGGCGGCCGCATTGCCTGGGTGCTGCTCCGCTAGGGGTTCACCGTCCGCTCCGGCCAGCAACTCACCCGCGTCTCCTCAACAAGGTTCGATTAGGGTTTTGTTGCCTTTGGATCATGGCTAATGCCAATGCCATTAACATCAGAAAGACTGAATCCTCGACCTCGGAATGCAGGTTTCGAGATCGCAGATTTCAAGATTGGTGACTGATGTTAGTATTCTCCAACACTTCCGTGTTCCGATGCTGAAAACAAGGTACTTGAACATTTGACTATTCGAGATTGATTCATCTGCATATGTTGTAGGAAATTTGTTGTTTGTTTCACTGAAATGAGTACTGCTGTTCAATTTACAAATGATGATAGCATGTATCATGAATTGTTCATCGTAATTTGCATAAATCGCCCATCTCGAACTAGCATCCGTAATTTACCCAGTAACTACTGTGACTCGCTATTAGATCTCATTTTTTAGGCTTTTAAAGAGAAAGATGAGGAATACAAAGGAATGAGAAATTTAGAAAGAAATTGTATTTCTTTCCGAGTTTCACATCCATTTGCTAGTCTTTCTTACCCTTGGGAAAAAAAATGCTATTAGTGAAAAAAGGAAACAAAGATCAATATTAACAAATATCATGGTTTTGAACAGAAAGAACAAATTGTTGAACTTGCTGCTTATCGATGTCTCTGTTTTGTTTGTGAAAAACAACCAATTACTGATTTAGTGTAAACTTTCTGAGATTATTAACTATACGCAATTGCTTTCTAGATTATTAACTCTACGAGTCCCTCAGCAATTTCAAAACTCATTGAAGAACTATCCAGGTAAGTAGTATGTTTAATTTACTTGGTGATTCAAGAGAACGCATTCGTATAAAATGGAGTTGAAAGTTATACATCAAATTAGTAATGAAATAACTACGTAAACTTTTAAATTTTTTAATTTGGCGTGTAAAGGTTGCATAGTTATTTCAATGTGGCCATTATGCCAAAAACAATCATAAAAAAACTATATTGAAAATTTTTTGTGCTAAATTGAAACCTTTAGAAGTTTATTCACAAATCAGAGGTAAATTTATCTTCTAAATGGTTTTTGCCTATTTACAAATAAGTTTTAGAATAAATTTCAAACGAGTTGAATTTATAAATTAAATAAATTTAATTTATTTAATTTTATTTCAAATCCAAAATATAATCAGCTATATTGATACGAATATACTTCTGGTGCATTTGTTGGAGGAAGCCTTTTCTCAACCATATGAAATTCACGATAAGTTCCAACCAGTGCCAGTTATAATTCAACTACAAATTTACTTGTGCCTTTATTAGTATCTTTGATCTTCCTTTTACAGTGAACTACAGCGATATCATAGTCAAAACAGATATTAAATATATCTTTAATAAGTATCACATCAAAATTATGTCACATCAATCACTAAGGTAATTCTTAAATATGCTTTTTTTTTCATTAAATTATGATTTGCTCAACTTACAGAAACTCTGTGATGGAGAAGACGATCGATGTCTGAATATTAAACAATGTATTTTACTCCCTTTTGATTTTGAAATATTGTTAGACAATCATTCAATTTTTTTTGTTTAAAAATTCTTTTCTGCACTCGACTGTTTGATTGTATAAGATATAGAATTACTGATGAAATTAAAAATGGTATTTTTTATAAGGTAAAAACTTGACTAATAATCAATTATTAAACTAAATAAATAATTTCCTTTTTGTAAAAACCTCTCCTTTTATAAAAAAGACAATGC
Organism: Costus lasius; assembly: GCA_027563935.2. NCBI lineage: Eukaryota > Viridiplantae > Streptophyta > Magnoliopsida > Zingiberales > Costaceae > Costus > Costus lasius. Next base: position 130,424,761 of record CM050450.1, on the reverse strand, counting down.
TTCAGTTTGCTTTTCGCTTATTAATAATCAATTATTAGACTAAACAAAATAAGATTGGATAAAATTTTAAACTTGATAAACAAATATACTTAAACACAATAATATTATTTAATCTAACATTGGATTCAATGTCATCTCTACACAATGAGATAACTCGTGCATTCTTGTTATTATTTAATTGTTAAAATTGAGTGACGTAGAAGGATGAGTATGAATGTATGATTGCATGTGAAAGCATTCATAATCCTTGCATGAGAGGCAGCCATTGTTTACAGCATATTCCAAATGCATAGGGAAGAGGGATAGAGAATCTACCACATACTGTTAGTGCAATTAAGATTTAGTGCTACAATTTGCCTGCTAGCTGCTGCAGGTAAACTTCACACTTTAATAAGAGGACTGACCAGTACTGTTGATTCCATATTCTCCCCCTTCCCTTATTATAATAACACCCACACTTGTATTAGTATAATTAATTATCAGAATACTCCCTAAACAAATTAATAATTACATGGTGGCAGGTGCAGCATTTCCAAACCTTCCTTTGTTTAATGGAACAGTGCTAGTCTCTTCAGTGCCCCTCTCACACACCTACTAGTCCTCATTCCTTTCTTGAATTGTGCAAAAACCCTAACCTCCACAAAAAGACACCTTCCCCTCCATGTGCTACACTTCATACTGCACCTACTACTGTTCCAGCACTTTGCTCTTCAGAATCAAACAGCCTCTTCTCTCTTTCTGACTTTCTGTACTTTCCTACTCCGCTGCTGTTCTTCAGAGCTAGTGCCACAGCAAAGGACAAAACAAAACATAATTGCTAATCACAAGCTCCCTTGAGTTCTTTGATCCAGGCCATCTGAACTGGTTGAATTAATCAAAAGCAGTCCCCCCTAGTTCACTGATCAGTCTAGGTTTCAAAACACTGTTAAGTTGGGATGAGAACCAGTTCACTGATCAGTCTAGGTTTCAAATAGTTTTCAAAGATCTTAGCAGATTAATTGAGGTGCTGAATTCACTCAATTCAGATGTCTGCGCTTGGCTACTGCATTCGCTTGTGGGTTGTGGCCCTATCTGATCATAAGAAGTGCAGGATTGCCACAGATGCTGTTAATTATTCTCTTATGACATTATTAAAGAGTGATGAATGCAACAGTGATGTGATTCGATGGAGCTAAAAAAATGGAGAAGAAGACAAGAGATCTGTGAAGAGGATCAGAATATGAGACATTTGCTGGAAATGGCTCAGAAAAGGGAATCCGTGTACTGATGCATTTGAAGTTGTACATTCTGTAAGAGACTAGGACAGTGTTTTATTGCCACTGCAGGAATGTGTCAGTGAGTGAGCTCCTCACGACCAGGCTGGAAATAGAAAAAAAATGGAAAGAACTCCTCACTCTCCAAGATCCTCACATATAATTTGGCTCTTCTCCTTTCAAGCTACATGGATACTGATTCACATACCAAAACTATGAAAAAGAAAGAAAACATAAGTTATGATCTTAAGTTTCCAAATCCAAGGATGTTCATACTTTTGACATGTAAGTTTATTGTTAATGTCTAATTCATATAAGTACATTAGTATATGTAGATGCATAAAAAGATATACACACAAGAAATATAAATAGAGAATTGTTAGAAATAAAGATAAAGAACAAAAATTAACTTTTTCTAAAATAAATTGAACTGTTCATGTAAAGCAGATATACATATTCTTTTGAAATTGATCACTTCAATTACAGGCAGATATCAAGCTAATTAATCCAGCTGGATCTGATGAGAAAAAGAAGTGAAGAAAAAAAAAGAAATTAAAAAGCTTATACTGTAGCTTATCTGAAGTTCTTGAACGATGCATTTTTTGACTTAAAAGGATATTATATTTGCAAGAGCATATATTAGTAAGAAATTAAAAGTGTCCGATTCATTGAGAACCCTCAGTTGGAAACAAACGCATTTCCAATTATATTGAAGCAAGTTAAATATATGGAAAATTCAAAGAAACTGCAGGTTGAGATTGGCAAAGAAAAAAAAGATTTGAGAAACTTAAGCACACAAGGGCGATCAGATACATGCTGATCAAGTAGAGCAGAAGGAAGCTGAATTCTACTTACAGTCTTTAGGGGCAACCAAGCCTAAGTTCAAGATCCAACTCTTCAACAGGTTTGATTTGGTTGAGTACCTCAGCTTGCAGGACTTGTTGCTCAGCAATGAAGAAACAAGTATTTGGCTCATCAATTCTCCTTCTCTTGTTACAGATATTGATCCCCTCATCAATTGAAACGAATTCCACGGAACCCAAGTTGTCTTCCCCAATCTTTATTTCGGGGACAATAAACAGATGGAGGAGAGGAGGAGGAGTCTCTTCTAGGGATCGGCTTGTAAAGAGGAGCAACTCCTTTTGGTTAGGGGACACCGGTGTTGGCGTTGATTCGTGAACACCAGAATTAGGGTTAGGGTTAGGGTTAGCTGCAGCATCACTGCCGAATACAAAGCGGGTGGCGCCAACCTGTGGAAGTTGATGTTTATCCGGTTGGCCTTGGACACTGGCTTCTTCATCGAGGCTTGGAGACTGTTTCAGCCTCGCTCTGTCCCTCCGGTGCACGTTCATGTGCCCGCCGAGCGCCTGCGCTGACCGGAAGTCTCGCCGGCAGAAGCTGCACGAGTAAGATCGCGGCGGCCAAGTGCAGCCGCCCAAGTCTTCGGCGAAGGCTTTCTCCTCCCACGACGACTCGCCCAAGGATGATCCAACGACGAGAGGTCGGTTGAATCTTGTTCTTGTCCACATCCAGTACCTTGCCTGCTCCATGTCTCTGGGATTTGCGGAAGAACTCAGCAGGTTTCTGAGCTTTGACTCAGCTGGTACTAAAACGTTCAGAGAGAGAGAGAGAGAGAGAGAGAGAGACAGAGACAGAGAGAAAGGACGAATGCATATAGTTTGTTGAAGAAATTAAGCATGTGTATCCAAGTTGGAGACAAAGAAAGGTACATGAGAATCTCGGGAGTTTGTGCAACCCTGCAAATTTAGTCTGATCTTCATGGTAAATTTTAGGCCCTTCTGTTCTTTCGTCTGTAGAGCTGTGTTATTCAATTCTATTTTGAATTTTAAGAATTTATATTGAGGATTACTAGTGATAGTTTACTACAGTTTGTGAGCATTAGTGACACAGACTCTAGTAAACAGGAAATTTTTTTTAGAACTATTTTTATTTTTTTTCAAAAAAAAATTATGATTTTACAGTTAAAGTTAAATTACTATTATTTGGTACGGAAATAATATGAGGTAATACTGACATGTAAAGAGTCAACTGCAACAACTAAGGTCACTCCAAATTTTTTTTCTCTGATTAGCTATTTGTTAAACGATCTACATAAGATGTCAGTGTCTTAGAAATAATATATCAGGAAGAAAATAAGGCTGTGTTTGGTGAAAGCTTTTCACATTGTCCACATTTTGACCCTAGTCCGTCTTTATACAATTCGGTTGATCTTTTATAGTGAATTTTTTTGATAAAAAATTAGAAAAAAAAATAAAAAATATATTGAATCTAGACATAAAATGCAATTAAATTTAATATACTTTTTATTCTTTTCTTTCAGATTTTTATTCAAAAAAACACAGCCTTAAACTAAATTTTTCAGCTTTCTCTAGCAGCAGAAAGTGTTTGCCTTTCATACAGCTCCACAAAACGGACCTTAAGTCCAGTATATTTTAGAATACATGAAAGTAAAAGAACAATTATCACAATATCACCAACAATATGAAAGACTTAGTCTGATAAACTCAAAACACTCGAATACTTTTTCAATGTGGCAAACCAATAAACTCATAAAAATAACTTAATCATCAGTGTTAATAGGTCTATACACCACAAACCCCATGAAGAAAACATGGTTAAAGGGTGGCACTAGTCTACAATGCCTTTTTATATACATACTTAAAACCACCCTATTCAGAACGGAAGTCTATTAGTGGAAACTTGTATATCATAGTTTTACATTTTCAAGTGTAATTTAACACAGGCATTGAAGAGTGGATGTTCTTACCCGTTTGGGATTTTTCTCTTTTTTTTTTTCAATAGGGGTGTTTATGGTTCGATATATCGAATCATAAAATAATTTTTTTAAATCAAACTAAATCTATCAGGAAAAACCTAAAATAGATCCCAAATTGATAGAAGTGGTGAACCCATTTATCGGTTAACTGGTTGTTCGATATGGTTAATCGACTGACAATCGGTGATGGGCGACTGAGAGCGGTCAACTATAAATGGCATGTGATGGCGGGTGATCGACAGGTGATCTATTGAAAGCAACAAGTGACTGGCAAGCGACGGCGGGTGATCAGTGCGGTAATGGGTAACTAACATATGGTTGTGGGTGACCGGTGGCAAGTGGCGAAGGGTGACAACTAGTGGACGATAGGGTGACAGGTAACCATCAATCAGATAATCATCCCCTCTAAAATAAATTTTATAAACTTTTAATATATAATAGGTTCATTCGATTAATTGCCAATTTTACCTAACTCCCAAACTATAACTAAACAAAAAATTGATCAATATGAGAGAAAAAAATTCAACCATTGAAAGAGCTATTTGGTTTGATTAACTGTTAAACTGGTTCAGTCAATCAATTAACCACTAGTTCAATAGTTTTTTAAAACATCCCTACTAGCAAGTGCATCAGTGTTGCATCAGTGATAGGAGCGAAGGTAATATATATCATTTAATTCATCAAGATAAAAACAAGCAAAATTATCTAGACTAATCAATATCCACATTATGAGATGAAAGACAATAAAAACTACATCTACTATATTATAATGCATAATTAATTTCATCTATAGGTCTAGATTAAATTTCAAGCCACAAGATAAATTACAAAGATAAGGATGTCCTTTATGACGAGAATTATAATAATAATAAGAGTACGGGTTCAAATTCTAAAAAGCGGTAGGTTCTACTCCCACAAGAAAAAGAATTCTTAGTATATACACATGGCAGCTCGTGATGACTTAATGAATAGTGTTGGCTAGTCAACAGTGAATCAATTCAAGTCTTCCACAAAGATATAATATGATAATTAATATAATAATTAACAAGAAAGCACTCCACTCAAGCAATATAAATTAAGCTATCACACTGTGTTTAACTAAGCAATATATTTGTTTATCAAAATATTCGTTGTCTTGTACTGTGGGTCATGGAGCTTGTCAATTGCTACTTTCCCGTTAGGTCAATTTCTGGTCGTCTAAACAAGGAGGGAGGTTGTACAGAAATAAGCATTTTAGCCCTTACTATTCATAATATTACAACTCCATCCCGCTCCATGAAACATGACATTTGTACTCTTTTATCTTTGATTTGGAGTCGACATCATCTTTATAAGATTATTTCATGCTTTTCTTAATTGGTTGTAATTGGAAACCATTATTATGTTTAATTGGTGTGTTAATGACTTGGTAAATTTTGATGAAGAAATGCATTAATTGAATTGAAGTGCTCTTTTTTAAAAGAGTCCTATTTAATTAATTTTTTTTATGTATATACAATAATCTAAGAGGACGCTTAGGCCCAGTTTCTTAGACGAAATTCATAAGGAAAAAAAAGAAAAAAGAATGAATCTATTAGATTTTTGCTACTATATTCATTTTAGTTTTTTTTCTTATGAATTTCTTATAAAGAAACAAGCCTTTAGTATGAAGTAGGAGAGAGAAAACAACACAAGTAAATAACAAATTTAGTAAACTTTATAGGCAATCATTCAATTTATCAATTTATAAATAGAAATACCTCTTCAAAATTGATTACGACGTTTAATAGATTATCTAAAAGCTCCTACCTTAAGTTATTTTACTTTTTTATGTATTCTAAGTAGTTAGATATTATCCAAGTGACTGAGTATTATTTTTATTTTAAAGTTTATATTTTATAAATCTTTTTAAATTCAACTGTGTTATGTTTTCTAGTACTCCTTAATATTTACAATACCAAATCATTAATGAATGAGTGCCCCCATTACTTCTGCTTTCTCGACCGATCATTATCTTTATCTACATCTTCGTGCTCACATTATTTTTATAGTGTGTTTTCTTGAAAAAAAATTAAAAGAAAAAAAAAATATATTAAATCTAGACATAAAATGCAACTAGATTCAATATACTTTCCTTTCTCTCCTTCTAATTTTTCATCCAAAAAAATACAACTTTACATTATGATTAATTAGTATCACTCAAATTGTGATTAACTTTATAGCTCTACATGCATTTGCGCCATCCCTCCGCTTGGTAACAAAGGTAGGCCTAATGATATCATAATGAGTTAGACTGAACCTAGAGTCTGTTCTGTTGGATTGCAAATACTATGTTATCTCCTACCTCTCAATGATGATACTATAAAGGAATGAAGTTGAAGTTAAATCTTGTCATTGGTTGACTAATACTTATATTCTTCATCCAGCTATGAGAAACGTTGATTTATTTTGCTCATTTAGGATGAAAAACTCTGTGTCAAGATTGATGGCACTCAAGTTGTCTTACCTTTGTTCTTGTCCAAAATTGAAACAATAACTATTGCCTCCGGATTACCAAGCAGAAGCAAAAAAAAATAGTAAAAAAATAAAAGTTAAAAAAATTATAATTTTTCAACAATTTGATGCTTTTATAATTTTCGTTTCTTTTAAAAAATAATATATATATATTTTAAAAATTTTAAGTATTATTATTTTAAAATTTTAAAATTTTAATATTAAATAAAAATAAAATATTTTATTATTTTAAATAATTTAAAATAATATATTTATTTATTATTTTAGACTTTGATAGCAGTTAAAATGTGATTAATCAAACATCTTATAAATTTTAATAACACAGTTATAAAACTATTAGCAAAGATCCTTAATCCCTACCCAAAATATGTGCAACTAAATAGATGATATCTAACTACACTTTTATTACCTCAAAGTTGGGTCACTTAGCACCATGTATCGATAAGGTTTGTTAGCCATCAAAACACGAAGAACCACTTCTAGTTTGGAAGCCTTTGTATGTACATCTTTGCATGATTGCATCCCATAAGATACGATTCTTGATTACTCATCAATCAAAGTACCTGTGATCCTCGGCTAGCCATTTTTGATCCTGTGTTTTGTTCTCTCAACTTCTTTCGCATTTGGAGGCGCACTGTGAACCAGGTCGATGGAACTCTGATTCAGCGCCGTAAAAGAAGCTCGTCGAGTCTTCCTTACATGGCACATAGATTTAGTTGTCACGAGCCGCCCACTGGTTTTTCGCATTGTTGATGAACCACCGAATCTTGTTAGCTCAAAGAGGCCCGGGGTCAATCTATCGGGACAGCGACACAAGAAGCAAGCAGCCGACATCTTCTCACACGGCATGCGCTCCTGTTAATTCACATGATTTGATCCGTTAATTGTTTGATTTCCAAGGTTTAAAACGGACTTATCATGGCATGACATGCTATTAGACTGTAGAAAAGAAAATACAATCGATGCACATCTGGCACGAAGCAATTAATTAGTTAACGAATTGGGCTAGAGAGATCACCTGATGAAGAGCTACTACGTGCTGAAAAGAAAATGACAGCAATCACTTTCAAATGATATTTTTTGTGAATTAATCTACAACTCCGGATGAGGTCCTTGTCGCCCGGAGGATTTCTTGGCAGCTGCAGAAGCAATCAGAAAACAACTAGGGCCATCCACAAGTATTATATGTATGCGTGATCAAAGATGTTTAAGACTGTGTTGTGTTTTGTTGGACGGAAATTTAGGAGGAAAAAATAAAAAATATATTAAAATTTTTTTTTTTCTAATTTTTTGTCTAAGAAAATACAGTGAAAAAAAAAATAAAATTGTTAGGCTTCTTTCTTTGACGATGGAGAATCCAAGATGATACTATGTGCGAATGACTTTATTAGGCTCTGTGTAACCAGGAATACTTAAAAAGAGATAAACATCAAGTGAAAATTTTGAGTCTTCGTACAATGTGACAAACTATTGTAGTTGCCAGTAGCTGACGCTAATTATGAGTATCAGGTGGCAAGTGCAAAATAAAGTGGCACTCAGAAATCAGCGACAGGTAACTTCACTGACTGAGTCTCACCCTTAGATTAGATTTTTTTGGGCTTGGGCGAGTTTAATTGACCATCTTTGTGGCTATTGTGGGCTTGATCTTAGGACCTTAGGGCTTAGTGCCCTCAGTGCCTTGAGTTCTTATGCTTTGTTTGGGAGTGAACTATAGTTGATATTGTTTAAATCCCGTAGGAACATGGTTCAATACAATTGATTCATGCCAATTTCGATTTGAGCTGATTGAAGCTCGAATACAATATTGACTAAGGTCTAACTCAATTGGCATTGATTCATCGTAACACCTGCAGCGTGCTAGTAGGGGCAGCATTTGTTGTGGCAAGGCCAAGCAAACAGGGTGGAGCTCGCTGGGCTACATAAGGGGGAGTTTCACTTGGCAAGAGCGTGCCCTCAATGCCTTGAGTTCTTAGACTTTGTTTGAGAGTGAAGTATAATTGATGTTGTTTAAATCCTGTAGCAACGTGGTTCAATACAATTGACTCATGCTAATTTCGATTTGAGCCGATGAAGCTCGAATACGACATTAACTCAAGTCTAACTCAATTGACATTGATCCCTCGTAACACCTAGAGCATGCTAGCAGGGCAGCAGTTGTTGCAGCAAGGCTAAGTGAACAGGGTAGAGCTCACCGGGCTACAGAAGGGGGAGCTCACTAGGCAAGGGCAATGAGTTGGGGGGAGGGGTGTGTGTGTGTGGAGCTTACCGAGTGAGGCGAGGGGAAGGGGAGAAAGCTCGCCGATCGAAAAGGGCAACGTGGCCAGAGTGGGCATGCCACAACGAAAGAAATGCATGCTTTCGAAAAAAAAAATCCACTATTTGGCCACAATTCAGTTGACTAAACAACAAAGTTGCTATGATTGCAATGGTACCAAGGTATTAAAAATTAGTTGTATCAACTAGTACGATTAGTTTATACTATTTTGACCATGGATCGGTATGAATGATGTAAGTATATATATAATTTTAAAACCTAACCGACCAATATATACTAGTATGACAAAGGACCGGTACATTAGCTTAGACCGATCTCTTAAACCTTGGCGTGAACTTGTGTTGCTGCTCATGCTGCTAAGCCAAATGCAGCCAGTGTCTTGGACTCATAAATCTTTAGCTTCTCTATCCATAAGCATTTTCTATTCCTCAGTCCTTTAGCCATTCCTCAGTCCTTCAGCCACTCAGGCTCAAGTTATCTATTCCTCTGCCTCTCAAGCTATTGGCACTAAGTTCTTTTGGTCCTCAACATTTGTGGTTCTTGATTTCTTAATGTCTTAGGTTCCTAGACTCAAAAAAACCAAAACACTGCCATCTTTATCTCAGGCACCTCAATTAGCCTCAGATTTATTGTAATGGCTGGTATAAATTTGCTGCATTTGATTCTACTTGGAACTTCTACTGTTGTATTAGTTTAATATTGTGTTTTCTTAGAGGAAATTCACAGTAGAAAGAAGGAAAAACTAATATTATCCCTAGGAGTACATAAATTAAAAAATATATTTAATTAAACTCCAAATCATGCATTAATCAACTGATTCAAATCATACAGGTCAAAACTATGTTAGAGAAGTTTAAAGCTATGGTATCCATCCTATTCAAGAGTAAAACATGGTCCATAAAATTTTCATAAATTGCTACAATTTTATGTGCATATACAATAAGGTTTTGGAGAGTAGAAGAAACAATTTCTGGAATCTGAAACTAGACAGAGAATCAGGGAAATCGGTTACAACGAAACCCATGCTGCCATGGCATCTTATTACAGCGTCTATGCACCTTCACGTTCCCTGTCCGTCTCATTGACCCACTCAATTTATCTGACAAACAAAATGTTAAAAAAAAAGGAAGCAAGACCATTCAGGATGGTTGAATGCGGAAAAGACAGTTTGAAACCTACAAAAGAAAATCCACCGGTTTCGGTGGGTATAATTGCAGCAGTCATTTTCAAATGCTGTGGAAAGAACTATTCTACTTCAAATAACGGAGGGCAAAGATTGATTCCACTAATTGCACATGCAAAAACTGTAGTTCCTCATCTTCTTGGATTAGTGGATTACAGGTTTAAGTATTCATCAGTTAAACCAGTAAATGCACCTGCTTTCCCTTCAAAATTGTAGAGAATTACAATCTCAATTTAGCAATTTCTTCCCTACCGATCAAACTCATTTAAGGAAACTGAACAAAGAAAAACAAGAGGCAGCAATAACAATTGACAAGTGATGTCTGTACAAATTAATGACACGAGCAAACTCAGGTTTTTCTCAACAAGGTTGTTTGTGAAGGAAATCCTAATCTGTATCAGGAACATGCAGAAGAAAGCATAGTGAATGCTGAATAGTAGATTTGAATGAAAGGCTTACCTGTATGAGTTCATTACAGAAATACTATCGTTACAAAATAAAATTATTTAATCAGTTTCGCAGGTTAAATACGAATCAACAAGGTCACTAGGTGTGAGTTTCCACTCACCTTGATGGCAATATCTGACCATTAAATTCTCGTTGGCAACATAGGTGTTGGTTTTTTGTCAGCAGGTTTGAGAATTTGAATAGAGCAAATCAATGTTTCGTCAACACTCATCATGGCACCAGAATTATCAAATTCACCGCAATAATTAGGGGCCGAGAATATTGTCACAAGTTGTTTGTCAGCAAAGAATTCATAGCCATCCTCCACAACCTGGGAAACGTCGATAAAATTTAATACAAGCGGATTGAGCAAAGGTTACAAATTAGTAACATAGTAACACATCACCTGATGAGCCCTACAGATCAGATCTAAGTCGTTTCTGGCTAAGAAGTCTGAAACTATATCAGCACCAAAAGTCCAGGATACCCCCCTGTCATTTTCGCCCCATCCATCAACTTCTCTACCAGGATCCGCCCAGAGTAAGTCACATAGCAAGCCACTTTCAGGAACATCACATGGTCGGCGTATACTATTAATCTGATCTAACTTTGATAAATCAGGAGAAAGGCCACCATGCATGCACAATATCTTGTCATCTATCAGAGCAGCTATAGGAAGGCAGTTAAAGCAATCACTGAAGATCCTCCAGAGTCTCACACTAAAACGCCGCTTACATTCGTCATAAAATCCATATATCCTATTTATTGAAGCACATTCATGGTTTCCACGGAGAAGGAAAAAGTTTTCTGGGTACTTGATTTTATATGCAAGAAGTAGGCAAATTGTTTCCAAACTTTGTTTTCCACGATCCACATAATCACCTAAGAATAGATAATTAGCATCTGGTGGAAAGCCTCCTCGTTCGAAAAGCCTTAACAGGTCACTGTACTGGCCATGAATATCACCTGCAAGTTGGAGAAGAAAGGCAAATATCAACCACTAAAATGCTTCACGCAACCATCAAGAAACATGAGGCATAATAAATTTACAAGTCACTGTCTCTCTCTAGATCACGCAGAAAGCATTCAAGTGAATATTCAATCACAGCAATTCAAAATTAAGAAAAAAAGAAAAGAGCAAATTCAGTTCTAAATTAAAACATGTAACAAATTAGAGATGTGACTGTTGAATTGGAATCTTGAAAGCAATAATTACTACATATTCTAAATCCCTCACAGTCAATTATTCAGCACAATTCACTTGACTGTAATGAAAACACTGCTAGAAATTTTCTTCATTTACTAGCTTTCTTGTCAAAGCAGTGAATACAAATTTTCTTTTAAGCATCTATCATTTGGTGAGAAAATAAGTGACAAAGGAAAACAACCTTCTTAAAATTGGATAGCATGCATGTTCTATGAATCAACTAAATATCTAAGGTAATCAGAGCAGGTTCTTGCGTAACGTTATCCCATGAGGTTCTGCGTATCAGCATGTGTAACGGCATAAAGTAGTCTTGAGGCCACAACTACCAGTTACCATCGCTTGATTTGGTTTATCAATTATAGAGGCATCATAATGCATGTGCCATATCGAAGCAATAACTTGAGCAAACTTAATGTCGATTGATGGTCATTGCAATAAAAATAATACTAAGGTTTGAATTTAGGAAGAACATGAATAAAATGAGTTAAAGAAAAGGATGAAAGGTTGAACACGGTATGTTCAACTGTTCAAGTTTATGGAATGACATGAAACTGAAGATATTTAATTAGCAAAATTTCAAGTTAACACAATTAGAGGAAGCAAAAACTTGAGCAAACTTAATGTCGATTGCTGGTCATTGCAATAAAAATAATACTAAGGTTTGAATTTAGGAAGAACATGAATAAAATGAGTTAAAGAAAAGGATGAAGGGTTGAATACGGCATGTTCAACTGTTCAAGTTTATGGAAGGACATGAAACTGAAGATATTTAATTAGCAAAATTTCAAGTTAACAAAATTAGAGGAGAAAAATCTAAAGCATACAGATTATGTTGTTCACTTTTAGAATTACAATGATAAGGTAATTCATTAGCACATATTAGAATGACTCATTTCCACATATTAGAGTTAGAATGAAACACTATCACATGTTTCAAAATTCTTAGAGTATGTGTACATATTCAACCTCCTTGTTTGAATGAAATACTAGTACTTTCCATTCAACTTGGAACTATTTACTCATCCCCTCCTCTCTCTCTTCTCTATTTCCTTACACTCGCCCACCCACCACCCTCCCTCTTGCTTGCGAACCCTCCTTAGCCATTGTAGGCAGCCCATAGCCAATAGTCATCTACCATCCTCCTTAGAGTACCTACCACGTGGTGTATTTATAAAAGATCACTGTATTAGTAAGCTATTGAAAAACATCAAACTAGCAAATAATTACCACAGGTTAAGTTAACATGCGATTGGCTCTGTCACACCAATTGCTTCTGAACATTAATAGACATCAGAAAAAGAAATGTCATGAGCAATGCCAATGAATAGCCGGGAAACATAACCATCTAAAGAGCAAATTTGAGGAATAATGTTCAAAATAAGGTGTCTGCGTTATGATGCTTCGGAGTTATGCAAGCTCTGCGCAGCTCTCTTAGCTGAATTACTCTGCTTATACTTCGTTTCAACAATTTTACTATTATAGCAAGAACCAGGAACTATATGACCGAGTGTCAAGTTCATAGACCCTTTGATGCAAGAACTCAACTTATACCATAAATGTGATACCTTGGTTTAGTCCCATATGAGAAGTAAGAAAATTAATGATATTATACATACGGTTTAGTCAGTTTGCTGCCATTAACTTAAGTTTAAACATTTTAGATTAGGCCTTTGTACATTAAGCGGGTATTAACAATAAAATCACCAAGATATCACGACAGTGATTTTGATAAACCCTTGAATATCCCCACTGCCCACAAAGTTATCATAATTTAATATTTAATTAATCTTTCACTGATTTTTACCAAAACTGGCGAACCGGTTAAATTGGATAAACTTATTTCCATCATAATTTAATATCAAAATCACGGCAGTGATTTTGATAAACCCTTGAATATCCCCACTGCCCACAAAGTTATCATAATTTAATATTTAATTAATCTTTCACTGATTTTTACCAAAACTGGCGAACCGGTTAAATTGGATAAACTTATTTCCATCATCCAAATGCATGTTTAAACCAGAGATTTATATCCAGAGAATCATGAGGTTTCATTTTCTAATTTGATTCTCCTAGCTAACGAGGAACAACAAAGAAAAACCATTATATTGAATTGAAACCTATATGTTTTTTCTCCGACACAGTTATCAAAAGCGCGAGACGGGCCAAAGAAAAGCTACAGATTTCTTTTACTGTCTATCTCATCAATGTACGATCCCTAAATAACATCGCACAATTTGCTCACACCAAGGTAGTGATTTAGATTTCCTGACTACTTCAACTGATTAATTAGCACATTATCTAAAATACCGGCCAGGAAGAAACCATGAGGAGAATGAGAATGACAAACAACAATTCAATTTCAGCATAGCACGAATCCAAGAGTGAACCCCAGCTACGATCAAACCAAGACGTTAATGAAAGGAAAAGGGTGAGCGCTGACCGCATATCTTGATTGGAGCTTCAAGCTCGAGGAAGTTGGGCTGGCTGAGGAAGATCTCGCGGGCGGCAATGCAGAGTTGGTGGATCTCAGCCTCCAAGAGCCGAACCAGCGTGCCAGGCCTCGCCGTCCGAACTTCGAGAAACCGGCTGATGATCCCGTCGAGCACCTCACCGTCCATTGGATCGATGAGTCACAATAGAACAACAAACGAACAAAAAAAGGGAGCCGCTCCCTCCTCTCTACCGCCTTGTCGATGCGGGAACTAAAAACAACGATCAAGAACTTTGAGAGAGATGAAGGGCAACAAAATGACGAGGAGAAGGGGGAGAAATCGGGACGGCGATTGCAAAGCGCCGACGAGGCGGCGGAAGAGCCGATGACATGGCGTGAGGCAGGTGGGGATGGGCCGATACGCACACAAGGTTTGTTGGACTCGTACGAGCTGGAAGTATCTTCTCGTTATTGGTGTGACTTAAGTTGCGTCTTAGTCAGATCGTAGCTCAGAAATTGGTTTAAATTCGTACGCCGCAAAAAAAAATCTTGAGATGAGCAGTGTCACGCCCCGGTCGGAACGGTCTAAAAACAGCGTTTATCCGTTGTCTCAGGGCCATCCGGGGGCACACCGGAACGTGATCGCGCTAGGGTTTCCAGACCGAATCTCGTCCCCAAATTCGAAACCCTAGTTCCCGCTCACTTTTTCAATCCCCAAATTACAATTCGCACGGAAAACCCTAACCCTAATTAGAGAATCCGAAATCAAACCGGAATTTAAATTATACTTCTCTCTGATTTTGACCGAAGTCAAAATCATGCTCTTGCTGACGTCACCATACATCAGCCCTCGTCGCCGCGCGAAATCGAAATCGCGCTCGTAATTTTGCCTCGCTGACGTCACGCCGACGTCAGCCTCCAAATCGATTTCCGAATCGATTTCGTTCCGAAATCGTTGACCGTTGACTCTGCCTTTGCCACGTCGACCGCGCCTCGTTTCGAACGCTCAGCTAGGGGTGGCAATTCGTGTTTCACGTGTCATAACGTGTCGTGTCATACTTGACACGTGACACGATTGTGCTTGACACGAACACGACCCGTTTATGTATACGTGTCAATATACGAAACACAGACACGATTAACACGTTTAATAAAATAGGTCGTGTCACATAACACGACACGACACGGCACGATTGACACGATTTATAATATAAAGTTATTAAATGACACAACACGACACGATTGACACAACACGACATGAATAACCTGTTTAACTCACTATATTAAAATTATCTATAAATTATTAATTTTATATAATATATATTATATATGGGTTAGACGGGTCAACCCGCGACACGACACGACACGACACGAATTTTAGCGTGTCATAAACGGGTCGACACGATAATGACACGAAACACGATTATGTTAAACCCAAACCCGCGAAAACTCGTGTCGTGTCGTGTCGTGTTGGCGGGTCGTATAATTTTTTGCCAGGCCTACGCTCAGCGCGTTCGCGTCGCGCCGAAATTCCCCTACTGACGTCCTCGCTTGCGTCATCCGAACTTAAAACGATTTCGTTCGCTCCAATTTCACTTTACCGATTTTGACCCGGTCAAAATCGGAACAGTGCGCCTCGAATCGAACGCCGATCGTTCGATTCCTTCGTCTTCTTCGTTCGACGCCTCTGCGTCGTCTTCCGTCGAGCGCCGCCGGAGGGGAAGAGGGCGATGCCTCGCCCCTCGACCTCTCATCGCTGAGCGGAAGCCACTAGCCACCGGAAACTTGCTGGAGGTGTTGCCGCGAACCGGAAACAGGGGAGGGGGAGATGGAATCAAAGCTTCGTTCTTATTACTCCGAAACCGTTTACAAAGCTCTAAGTCGATGACCCTCGTCGCCGGTGCCCCTCTCCCTCCCTCGCCGATCATCGCCGGTTACAATCGCTCTTTCGCCTTTCTCTCGCCTCGACGCTCGTCGTCGCCGGCTCCCTCATGCTCACCGCTGGTAACGGGCTCTCGCCCTGGAGGGGCGTCCTCCCCGACCCGCCGGGAGGAGCCGCTTTCCGTCGCACGCTCCTCCTTCCTCTTCCGTCGTCCTCTGCGTCTGGTTTTAAAGGGAAGGGAGACGCCTCCGTCTCCCTCGAAATCGCTCCAGCCGTCCTTTTGGACCTCGTCGTCCACTCATCACGCGGCCGAGTCCGTCGTCCGCGTCCATCGCTGAAGACCCGTTGTCGCGCCGCATCTTCCGTGGGAATCGGATGCTCGCCGTCGCCCGCGTTGATCGCGTCCGCGAGCACTGCGTCTCCCAAGTTCTTTGCGAGCTTCGCCCCTGTGCCCGCGTCGTCATCGTCCGCGTCTTCCGCGTGCGTCCGTGAAGATCTCGCGTCTGCTAGGATTGACGAAGCCCCCTGCTTCGTCCGCACCGAAGGAGGCGACGACGCCTCGTCCACACGCCCGCATCCTTCGGTGAAGACCTCGTTCGAAGCTGCGGCCACAGTCTCCGTCAAGTTGGCGAAGACGACGCGCTGCTCGCGTCGTTCACTAAACCTGCATCGCTCGCCGTCTCTTGATTTGGTGTTGACCGCAGGGTTGACTCCAAATCGCTTCGATGTTGTTTCCTCCGTGTGGGCTTGGGCTGGTCCTTGGCCAAGTAGGCCTTGGGCTGAACCGGAAATTTCGGACCTGACAAGCAGTGATCATTTTCTTTTTAGTACAATAAAAGAAGCCGATCAAAAGTAAACCCAGCAATTGATTCGGGTCACGCGCGGTCGATTCGAACCACGCCAACCCAGATTCTCGGCCACCTTTTCAAAATTCTGAACCCCAACTCCCTCTCTCTCTAGAAAACTTTCTCTCTCTGCGCGCGTCCCTCTAACGTCATTCGCCGCCGCCTTCTCCTCCGCCCCGATTCCATCCGCCGCCCACTCGCACGCTCCAAATTTTAAAACATATTTTTCAGTGTGTCCATGGAAGCTTTGCGACATGCCTTATCGTTGGCCTGCCACCCTCCTCTTCTCCACCTCTATCCCTTGCTTATTTTCCGTATCCATCGTCGCTTTATTCCCTCCCCCTCGCCCTTTCCATCCTCTACTTATTTCTCTCCCCCGCCTGCCTCCAAAGTCTCTTTTCCTCCTCCCTTTCACCCCCTGGAGGACTAGTCCGGTCCCCTCCCGTCCCACCCCAATGCCTTCTTCCAACTCCGGCTGTCCTTCCCGGCCTCGCGTCCACGGTCAGTTTTATTTTACTTCTTTAGTTTCTTAAACTCGTTCTTGATGGATTGTATGTTTTCTCACTTCTGTTGACTTCAAAATCTGATTTGTCTTAATGTGGTGATCAAGTTTCTATCTTTTGTTCAAATTTGTACTTTTACACACACTACCATGTAGTTCGTTGCATTGGCGAAGTGACGGCGAAGCCGACTGTAGCACTAGGTTCTTAATCCAGAGTTTGTAATATCCATTAGGAATATATCGATAAGCATCGGTTCCTTGTTTTCCAAAATGGAGATTTTGCAAGAACGTCATATCACTGTCTCTGTCATGGGACCCTGTAGGACTTCCGCGATTCAGCTATCCACTGAAAAAGGATTAAGCATTTACAACATGTCTAAGAAAGCAGATGCTGATGGCGCTAACTTGCAAAACAGAACCTCATACCCATAACTAGAATCTACATAGACTAGGTGATCAGTGTGCAGCTTTATTAGCTCCACTTTTTCTTTAAGCAAGTTAAGGGCATAACGTTATGATTTTGCTTTGTAATCCTTCAAACTGAATTAACTGATATTGTTGCCTTAGTCATAGCTTGCATTTAGCTCTCTCATTTCTCAACTCTTATACATGTGCAATTTTAGTAATGCAATTTTGGGAAACTTTGATTAGTTTTATAGAACATTCTACTACACAGATTTTAGTCACCCATAAAGTTTGTTCTTGGTTAGCTTCGAAAGGACTACTTGTGGACATTAAGGAAGTTTATCAGCAATCAGTCAAATGAAGAAAAGACATCTACTGAAAGAAGTTCACTCTCTCCACAGAGATGTAAATTCCTGAAGCTTAAATCCTGTGAAAATTATTTATTAAATTCTTTATTTCTGTCCCAGTTGGTCTCAGTATTAGAATCCGTCATTTGTTCTTTAAACTACATACCTCTCTTCAATAGATTATCACTAAGAATGCAAAACTTATAAATCTTCTCTCTCATACTACAGATTGTTTTTTTCCATCTTTTACACCAATCAATCTTATGTCATGCCTCAAGGGCCAGTGCCATAGATCTAACCCTCCTCTGATACTTTAGGAAGAACATTGCCACCTTTTCTCATGGAGAGAGTCTTGTAGGAAAAGACCATAATCGACAGTGGAGCCTTTATTGGACTAGCCTTACATGTTTTTGACTAACAGATGATTCTAGACTGAGAGTTAGGCCTTGGTTTTGATGATGTTGTCAAGTATTAAATGAGATAGGTTAAACATTTTAAATTAGCTCATTTTGTTTTGGACCGATCGAGAGAATGAATCAAATTTCTCATTAGATAGTCTTAATAATCAATTAAATATCTTAGAACATTTTTAATTTCAGGAGGCTCAGTTTTACAAAGGATTGCACCTTTTGAAGTTGAGATTTTTTTATCATTTTAAACGAAGTGCTCGGAGAAACTTTATTGAACATATATGTTTTGCTAAATGCTTCTAATTGTATGATCTTTTAGATTTATCGTGTCCTTAACATAGTACAAACTTTGCATGCCCATTATAATTTCTCACAGATTTATCATCTCTTTAATTTGTTGAATTGAAAGTCAACTATCACAGAAATTGATATTTGATAGAGTTCTTACAGTGAAATATCAAATCTCATTATGCACTCAGGACATACAACTCCTGCGCATAATGAGAGAAGGTCTCGTTTAATGAGATGGCTCTCCAAACTTTTCAAAGGAACTGGTTATGGAGTCTCAAATGGGCGCCATACACATGTAATCGGAGAGAACTTGCTGCATAGACCAGCTAAGCCAGTAGTAAGGATTCCCTCCAAACTTCTTATTCATTCTGCATGGTCTGGGGCATTGCTACAATTAGTTGAAATTGAGAATTTTGTCTGAACTTAGATGAATGTTTCAATAAAATGTCTGTTTTCTTTTTATTCTACATGGTTTCATCAAATTCTTTTGTACAAGCTCTTACCAGGATGATCAACCTAAAGCTGAAAATGAAGATATGGATCGTGCTATTGCACTCTCTCTTGCAGAAGATGCCCAAAAATGTAATGGTAAGTTTAACTATTCAGGATACAAAAAATTGAGTAGTTCAAACATCTTCAAACGATATGGTATTCTACCTTCTTAGCTTCAACTTATACGTTTACCTTAGCTCCCTTTCCAAGCTAAAGAGGTTGGTTACAGCGTGTAATAATTTATTTTATGCAACTGTTTGAGACAACAGGATAAAAGGGTCATGGAAATATTGATGATGATGAGCTAGCTAGGGCTCCTCAAGAAAGTTTGAGCATGTCATCCTGCTAGCCATATAAACCTATACAGTATTTGCCAAGTGGATATAGGTTTCATTTGGTTATTCTTCATTGTTAATATTCGATATTGCCACAGCACATCACCAAACAAGTATTTTCTTGTGAGTTATGTTTTGCAGAATTTGTGGAGGTTGTCACCGTGAAATAGGCTGTGGACAATACTTAAGTTGCATGCATACCTCATGGCATCCACAATGTTTTTGATGTTATGCATGTGGCCAGCTTATTTATGAAATTGAGGTTTGTAAAGCCACTAATCCTTTAGTAAATCAAAACTTCTATCAACTTTTTTCAGAACTGTGAGATAATGTATAGTTGCCTGTCTTTCTTGACTACCTTTTAGGGTGAATTAGATCTTAAACATGGTTATTGTTTCAGTTTTCTGTCAGGCAATCACCAATACCACAAGTCTATGCTATAAGGAGTTTCATCACCCAAAATGTGATGTCTGCTATGATTTTGTAAGAATGTTTCTCTTGATGTTCATGTAACTTATCATTTACCATTTTATAAATGTTTCTAATAAGCTCTTATCCCTAGATCATTGTTGAATAATAATCACCTAGGAAGTCCATGTCGTTGGAGTTTTTTCATTTAGAAATATAAGCATTCTATGCTGTATTTTGGTGGCAATTACTTTCTAGCCAACAAGTGCTTCTTTCTGTAGTGGAGTACTGCTCTAGTCATTTCAACTTTAGTGAGCACCACAATTTGTTAATGTGAAAACTAAGAACCAATAATTATTTCTCTAGACAGTGCAGTTCTCCATTTTAACACTGCTATTGTAGCCTTATTTTGTTTTCTATGTTTCTAATACCAATCTGGTATAGATATATAGACTAAGCTGGTGCACAACCTATATAAATTGATACATTAGAACACTGGTATGGTCAATCAGTGCCCGTCTGGTTTACACCGGTATATTTGAAATTTTTTATGTTATTTCGTGAGAAATCCTTAGCATGCATAATTGCATTGGATGTGAGCTTCTAAGGAAGGCTTTTATTTCTGGCTAATTTCATTCAGATTGCAATGCTTGCATGGTATGTTTGTGGATGGCAACCCTAAGAGCTAGAATCACTTTGATATAGATAAGATTTTGCAAATAATTTCCCTGTTGCATCCATTGACAATCAGTCAAAATCATAATATTTGGATTATCTTAGCTTAAATCATCTGTTGAATTTAGAAGTGAGTGTTTTTCCATTATTCTTTTTGAGATGAAAAGCATCTTCCTTGTCTCTTATTTTTTTTCTCCATCTATAGGATTTTGCATCTACTGACAACTTAGATATTGTTGCTTGAATTTTGGAAACAAACTTCTCTAACAGGGAATATTATTTCTCATAAGAGAATCAATGTAGAAGCAACAGCCTGTTGTATTATCATGAAAGTGAAATATCTTCTTCAATTTTCCCAATAGATACCGCCGAACAGCGCAGGTTTAATCGAGTATAGAGCTCACCCCTTTTGGGGACAAAAGTATTGTCCTTCACATGAAAATGACGGCACACCAAGATGTTGTAGTTGTGAGAGAATGGAGGTACGTGAGATATCTTTTCCACTATAGAAACTTTCATATCTTGTCCATTAATGCAAATGGCTGAGAGCAAAAGAATTGCTTTTGAATCCTAGAATATCCACCATTGCTAATATCTTAGATCTCTTTGCTGTTGTGAAGTCACGAAGTACAAGGTATATTTCTCTGGGCGAAGGCCGTAGCTTGTGCCTTGAATGTCTCGATTCAGCTATCATGGATACTGGTGATTGCCAACCCCTATACCACTCAATTAGAGATTATTATGAAGGAATGAACATGAGAATAGATCAACAAATTCCTATGCTTTTGGTTGAAAGGCAGGTCCTTAATGAAGCCATTGAAGGGGAAAAAGATATAATCCGTCTTCCCTCAGTTGCTTCGTATTTTACTTTCTTGTCCTGGAGATAATGCTAATTTATTGGATCCGTTTTTATATTAGGGTCATCACCACATGCCTGAAACAAGAGGCTTATGTCCTTCAGAGGAACAAACTGTTAGCACTTAGCAGTGTAAGTGATCTCCTTACATCTTGATTTAAGTTAGATTACTTTGACATCTAAGCCCAGTACTCCCAAATGCAGATATCGAAAAGGCCAAAAACTGGGGGAAACAAAGTCAGCAACATGCAGACTTATCCACAAAAGTTGACACGAAAATGTGAAGTCACTGCAATTCTGGTTCTATATGGCCTTCCTAGGTTAGTTTTATCATGATATAATGCTTGAAATTCGCTACCTTGCAAATATGATTGAACATTTTCTTTTTTTTGGGTACTCTTATCACAGTTTACTTTAATGTCAAGCTAATTTTGTTGCTTCCTCTGGAAAGTGCATGTTGATTGAATTATTTACTTTGTGGCTATTTTGAAATGTCATTATGTTGCATAATTATGCAACGTCGGAAGTTATTCTTCCTGTGTAGATTAAGTAGGAATTGTGAAATCTGAGTTAGATATAAAAGAAATTCACTTGTTCAATTTTTTCATTTACTGTGTTGTTGTTATGCAATGTCCTGATCTCTCTTTTTCCCTGTAAATGCAGATTATTAACAGGCTCCATTCTTGCTCATGAACTAATGCATGGATGGCTACGTCTGAAAGGTATTTTGACTTTTTCGGTTGCAACCAGTTCATACTTTAATGGT
Organism: Costus lasius; assembly: GCA_027563935.2. Lineage (NCBI taxonomy): Eukaryota > Viridiplantae > Streptophyta > Magnoliopsida > Zingiberales > Costaceae > Costus > Costus lasius. The sequence goes on along the minus strand of CM050450.1, from coordinate 130,402,458 downwards.
AAACTGAAAATGATTGTACTTTTCTAAACTGTACCGTCCAGTGGAAGATTATCAGGAAAATCTTATTATTATATCCAAAATAGATCAAAAAGGGGCAGAACTATACGAAAGAATAGATTTATCCACAACGCATGCAAGTTTCATTGGACAAGTTTGCCTTTAAATTGGTGCTGAATTACTTTGACCCCCCAAGTTACAGATCATCCATCAGTTGTAGGGATCAATTTTACAAATTACTGATGCTCTATAAATGACAACCTTCTTGAAGATGAGCCTATGTTCCAGGATAACATTCCCTGTATCAACTGTGTTCACTATCAAACATCAACTAACAAGTTGTGTTTTTTAGTCGTACATTAAAGGTTAAATTTATCATATTGTATATGTAGAATTCTTGACGTATGAGAACAGGCTTTAAAACGCTAGTTTCTGATCTTTCCACTTACGAATGATTGTAAGTTCTTGATTATCGCGGCTCATGGTTAAATAGATGATTGATCTGCCTCTCTTTAATCGCATCTTGCCAGAGGGGTGTTGGGGAATACTTGTTGTATTCTTGGGTATTTAATTTGAATTTAAGTTGGACGAAAAATCAGATATTATGTTACAATTGATAACATGTATTTGACCAAATTTGTGAAAAAAATATCTGCAAACAGTGAACTTGTCTGATTTGCATGGGAATAAAGACGTACGTTCCATTGTAATTTTTTATGCTTCAGAGAAGAAGATTGCTGGTTCTCATGATTCCACTGAAGCCCCTTCATCTCGCACATCGGTAAAATCTAAACCCTGAACAAATTTGACCCTGTGTACAGTTCATTTGTTTAAGATTCTTCTTACGAAAGTACTTTATTTTTCTCATTTTATTTGAAGGATAAAATTAAATAGCAGAGTCAGAATTCAATGCAGCGCATGTGTAAGGTGGCCTTTCTTTTTTCCGAGGGCAGAAACTTTTGCCGCCAGAGTGTCACGGACGCACTTTCATCCCTGACCAAATAAGAAATCGAAGTCAAGGCAATTAAAGTCAACTCTGTTCAAAGCGAATGCTCGCCCAAGGCAAAAAGAAAATGCTCAAGAACCAATCCATCCATTAAATACCATATCCGGGCAAACTAACACTAAACATGCAACCCTTGAAAGGGATGCTGAGCCATCAATGGCCTCACCCAGCATTTCGTATTTAGCAATTGAGATAGATAGATTAAGAAAGAAGAGAGAGAGATAGAGAGAGTTGACTTAGCCGACGAAGTCATGGAACAAACGGCTGCCCATGTCCTTCCCAATCAATTGCCTCTCCTGACCCCCAAATGCGCCAAGAAGATAACTGTCGCCGCACTCCTCCAGGCCGAAGCGGCGGGCGACGTTGATCGGCAGCGGCTCGGAGAAGCAAGCGCCGCCATTGTGCTGGTGTAAGCCGAGGGTGAGAGACACGCTGTTCCCGGCACTCGGGATGCCGGCGCCGCCACCAGCTCCAGCGTGCTGGTGGCTCGGCATCATATTCTTGTACGCATATTGAACAGGCGGATCCTGCTGGATGTGGTTTGGCACAGGAGCCGGAATATGCTCCTGAATGGCTTTGGATGACCGGCGCTGATCGATCTGAAACTGCTGAGGGTTGACCACAGAATTTTTCTTGGAAGATGATGGCTGCTGAGGCTGTTGTTCTTTGTCGCCCGCTGACGAGGCTTTGTTCTTCTGGTGCATCTCAAGAGAGTGAATTTCCTCCACCATCGGCTTCCACAGTCGTACTCTCGCATTAATAAACCAATTGGAGACCTGCACAATTGAATCAGCTCTTGTAAGAACTTTGCCTCTTCTTCAATTCCTTAATCAATTACCGTAAATCACGCTGTATATATACCTGGTTTCTGGTCAGACCTGTTTGTTTAGCCAAATTCTGCTTGTCCACATCAGTAGGATACCTGGAGAGTTATAAAACACGATCAACCAATCGCAGTACATGATTGACCAGTGGCTCCAAAAGTCAAATCTTTCAAAATCAGATTGGAAAGAAGATCTCTTGAGATCAATACGTGACTAGATTTAGCGAATTGCAGTGGAGATATTAGGCTACTCACGGGTGCAGAAAGTGTTCAAACAGCCATGCGCGAAGAACGGACACTGCTCGCTCAGGGAGCCCTCGCTGAGGCCGCCACACATTTGGTTGAGCAAAGGCACTATCAGTGCAATCCGCCGTTCTATGCAGACAAGCCCTACTGTTCACGATGCCAAAGCTTGAAGAATTTTCTCTGCTGGTCATGTTCTTGTTTGCCTCAGAAAGTTGCTCGGAAATGATGTGCTTGAGGCACCTGAAGTGCTTGGTCATGGCCTTGAGCGCCACTGAGACAAACGGAGCAGCAGTGCTGAATCCAGCGACACATTCAAATGATGTGATTACAGTCTGCACCTGCTGATGATATTGTCTGTATCTTCTGCAGACCTAAAAAAAACATCATTCGCAATGGCAAATGAATCAAAGATTTTCTCTTCGTACATGTCGAATGTGGAGACTGAGGAATTATTTGGATGTTTAAGAATGCCAAAACTAAAATCAGATTGTAGAGAATAATATGGGTATGTCTCTGTCCAGGTGCTTGTTTTTGATCTCTTCTAGTTCAGAAAACTATTTGACTGCTGATAGATGTAAAAATCAAATCATGGCTTTCCCTACTAACATGTTTTGCTAACCGACGAACAGAAACTGGGTCACACCAAGCAAGATAAGCGGTGAAGTTATGATAGGAGATGAATTCTGAAGTTTGTCCAATCAATAATCCCTGGGAAATTAGGAAAGTCGAAGATGCGAGAGGAAGAGAGAGATAAAGAATGCAGAAGATGACATCAAACAGAAGTATGCGATTATTCCTATTTAACAAAGATTTTATGCTGTCAGAAAAATCAGTCAGTGATAAGATGGCCGGCCACCTGTTGCTTGATAGCCATTGACAAGAAAGAACACCACCAGGCCATTCAATAAAGCAAAACACCTCGGAAACTTGCATTCCAGCGACAGGATCCAATAAGAGATTGATAGAAATGAAACGAAGTCAAAGTTCAAATCAAGCAAATCAGTAACTCACCTCGTCGAGCATGGAGATTAGGGTGGTCTTCTTCCACTGCTGCTCCACGCCCGACACGTGGCGGTCCTCCTCCGCCCCGCGGTCATCGTCGCCCAACCCCTCCATGCCGTGATCGCCGGACGAGGGAGCTCTCGGCGGTTGCGTTTCCAGAAGCATCTCCCGGCCGGTGCTGTCAGCGGCATGGTATCCCGCGTGGCACGCTTCCTCGAGAAGCTTCCTCGCGGGTTCAAGGAACCGGGAGCGGTTGAGCACGGTAGCGTAGCCCGTGAACGGCCCGAGGGGGGCCGGCCGGCTCGCGAGGTGCGGCCGCGCGGCCGGGGGACGGGGCGAGGAGGCGGAGGAGAGGGAGAGCGAGAACCCGGTCTGGGCTTGGATCTGGTGCTGAGCCGGGAACGGGACCGCCGCGCGGCCGTCGAATTGGGGAGCGACGAAGCCGTGGTGGTGCGGGTAGGCGGAAGGGGCGGCGGAGGACGAGGGAGGGAAGATCGCCAGCGAATTGGCCGCCGGCGTGTAGAGCGGCGGCGCAGTGCCAACGCTGGGGTCGTGGAGGAGAAGGGAGGTGGAGGTAGGAGATTCCTCAGGTGGCGGGAACCGGAGCTTCTCCCGCCGACTGTGCTGCGGCACGTGGTAGTACATCTGCGGGTGGTGCTGGTGCAGCAGCAGCAACTCCTCTCCGGCGGCTGCGCCTGCCCCTAACAATCGATCCGCCGCCGAAGACGCCATCTATAGCTTTATTCCCCCTGCCAAGCCCTGGAGAAAGTAAGTAGAGAGGGAGAGAAGTCCTCCTGAGCTTTTTGCTCCCTTACTTTCCGCGGATCAACTAGTGACGAAAAAGAAAAAGAAGAGAGAGAGATTGCGAGAGAGCGAGGCTTGTGTGAACAGTGCAGTGAAAGCGAAAGGCGGAGAATATTATTTGTGCTCTGATCAGAGAGAAACACAAATCCTACTGTTACCTTGATGTTATCCAAATCCACCAGCACAAAGCATCGGTTCTCAATGCTTAACATCAATAATTAAGAATATGTCGACACCTCAATCACACTCAACCAGTCATGTCCTCTCCAATCTCGGTCCGCTCAATGGTGGTAAAATTTTTTAGGAAGAACGCCTTCCACTGCCAGTTGTGTTAATGAAGAGAGAGAGAGGGTGAGGAAGTAAGGGCTCGGCAGCAGCTGGCGCACGTGGCCTCGCTGCACCCACCGCAACCGTAGGTACCGACCTCCGGCGGGCAGCCGACGCGGGCTCCACTACCCACTGACGGCGACCTTTCACCTGCCACCACCTATCCCTCTCACCGCCTGGCGCTCGAACAGCACGGACAACGGGACGCCGCCGCTGGCGACCGGCCACGTGTTAAGTCGCGATACGACGGCAACATACGGATCGGCTGAGGAATCATTGTTCTCGGTGGGGCCATCCTCCCCGGGGGGAGATGAATGAATGAACCGTGCGCTGGTGTGCCAGCCGCCCCCGTGCGTCGATGTCACAGACTGTGACGTCGCCCCCTCCCCTCCGCGACGCGGAAACCGAGGCGACGAGGCGGAGGCGGGGGAGCGGGCCGACACGGATCTTTTGCTGGATTGCGGGTGTGGGGGGAAGGAACGGGCGGCCGGCGCCCGAGTTTTCCGTCGATTCGGTGGGATCGAGGCGGCTCGGGTCCAACTGTGAGCACTGTACGTCACAGTGGGCAGACTTAAAGGCCACATCCCGTCACTGTTCATGTGATTGAGAGAGAGCGAGAGAGAAGAGCAGATCACGGCATTCAACCGCATGTCAACGTCAACGTCAACGTCAGATCAGATGGCTCAGTGAAATTGTGCAGTGTTTCGGATCCGCATCATCCAGCCCACCAGCGAGACTGGCCTGGTGGAAGTCACACCTTCCTCCTCCCCTGTTCTAATTGTACATTCCATTGTTCCCATAAGCTGGCGTTCGACCAGAATGTGGGAAAAAAACATGACATAGATGGGCATTTTTCTTTTGGATTATACGCGGGATATATCCCTAGTGTTTAAGTAACAATGCGAAAACTAAGAGGCAAAACTAAATTTTCGATTATCTATTTGACATTTTTACTAAATCTCTATCTAAGTATGGTCTTACCAAATTTTTCATACCCGATAACTACTTAAACCCAATAACCCTAATCATCATAATTGTTACCGCCTAAATCACCCCTATAAAATTTTCTTCTTGTTGGGGTGAGGACCGTTCAACTAGAAAGCGGGAAGAGAGGAGAAGGCAGTTTTCCAAACAAAATAAAAACCTCACTCACTCTCTAAAGCGCGGCCAATGATATCGGTCTCACAGTGTACACACTCCAAACCATCCCAAATGGAAGTGAACTCCCTTTTTATCTTTTTCTCTTTTCTTTCACATTGCTTTTCTATCCATTCTTTTCCTCGAGCACGTTTTTTAAGCGACCCGAGTCGCTTAAAAAACTTAAGCAGAGGGGCTTAAGTTTTTGCCCTCATATATTTTTTTTAATTTTTTTTAAAGAAATAATGTATTCCTTCTAAGCTTTCCAATGGTACCAAATTTTGGGTATTTTGCATCACGTATACATATAAAATATCCTAATCAATATCACATATAAAATAAAAAACTATTTACTATTATAAAATACCCTAATCTTGTATAAGTTATTATATACGTATACGTGATCTAACATACCCAAAATTTGGTATCATTAGAAAGCTTAGAAGGAGTACATTATTTCTTTAAAAAAAATTAAAAAAAATATGGGAGGGGCAAAAATTAAGCCCCTCCGCTTAAAAAGTTTTAAGCGACCCGGGTCGCTTACGAATTTTCTACCTTTTCCTCCCTGTTTTTTTCTTTATATTCTTTTTCCACATAAGTACAAGCACTCACACAAGCATACAAGACCTTGCCACACTCTTCCCTTTAGAAGCGCTTAAAGGTGAACAGCTTCAATATAGTGTGAAAGGGGGCATTCAAGTGTCCCCAAATTCAAGCATTAGCAATTTACAGCAATGGGACTTTGCCCAAGCGCATGCACACATTCACATTCATAGCACAAGTAACAAGCAACATCAAGAGATAATCCACAGCATACAAAGGCGGCCAAGAAGAGCTAGAACACAGCGTGAAAACCATCAGTAGAGATGATCATGGAGGCACGACCTGGCTCAAATCAGCGGAAAACCAACCCTAAACAGCCGCTCATACACGCATGGGTTCAGATATACAAACTGACCCTGGATTGTTGGCTAACAATCATATATAGAGGTGAAAACCGAGAGCATCTCAAAGCCAAAGCAATACAAGAATACCACCAGCGAAAGTCCAAGGAGAGAGCCAGCAAACAAGCGCACACATTGGAGGAAGATAGGAGGTTATCTAGCCTAAAGTTATAGGCTGTCCAAGGAGGGAGCGCATGTCCATCTACAAAACCTCCACAAACATCTTTCAAGGTATAATCGGCAACAAGGAGGAAAGTCGCGCACGCCTTAAGGTTCAGGGGAGGCACTTCCCTTCAAGCCATACAACCCTTTTGAGGAGGGGGTTGCGTGAGGGAACAATGGAACAGCAACAAGAACACACCCGTAGGAGCAGAATAGAAGGGGCGTTACCGCCCTCTTGGGTCCAAGGAAGACCCCGCTACTCAACTATGTGAAGATCACATTGGCTGCTGAGCACCTTGCCAAAGCTCATAAAGAGGAAGTAAGGAAGCCTTGCGAGAAAACCTAGCCGTTCCTAGGTCAGTGACCTCGTATTATGCAACCATGCGACACAAGGAGAGCAGCACATTCCATGGTATCAATATAGCTCAATGCAGCATCACCATAGGAACCCTCGGCAGCACTCAAGTGAAAGAGAAGGTTAAACAATATCGTGAGCAAATCGCCGAGAAGAACCCTAGAAGAAACCCCAGCATCGCCATGGAGTCGCCAGAGCCTTCAACCAGATTGCACTAGAGCACCCACAACTCAGCGAGTGAAGCTTCCAAAGCAAGGCAATTCTCTCAGCTAAGGAGCTTTCGCCAACGCACCACTAAGTACAAATTCATGCAAGTAAGAATCAATGAGCAAGCGCCATGTGTCCAAAATTTCTCCCAATTCAAATGCCATTAGCAAATGCAATTGCCAAGTCAAAATATGAAATCTAGGTCAACGTTCCCACTTAAGTGCCGCATGAAGGAAATGTCTAAGTGTGGCTGTCAATGAGCTAAATAAGCAATACCATATGTATATCAATCTCCCCACTAGGAATGCGCCTCCTCAATCCTCATGTCACATACGGGTCTATCTCGGGACTGCATCTCCTAATAGCCTGCGAGGGAGGGAATCAGCTAGAACAGGCACCACCCTGTCTGGCCCATAAGCCGGGATGTCATCCCCAGACTCACCCTCCTAGTCAGGACCGTATCGGAATCAGGGCCACTCTGATCCGACGCCCTTAGCGAACTAATCGGGCTCGGTCCCTCGACCAACCAAGCCTGCTGGGTCACTCAGCAGCTACCCCATAGGGTCAGTGAACCGGCCAATCGAGACGTGTGTGGGGAGCTTGGGTGCGTCCACCGTCAATCAACCCAACACACACCCAACACCGGTCTAGTGGGCCCTGACGTCCTTCTACCGAAGTCCGTGTCAGCACCGCGTGGTATTCCTCGTGGACAAGCCATCGATCCTGGGTCGAGGATCGATCGGCACTCGACCACGCTTCCGCGCGCCAGGTTTGCTCGCGTTCGCCGGCACGCTAGTGCGCACCAAGGCTTCCGCTCACTTACCCTCGCACATCCGCCAGAGCTATGAGAACTGTCTTGCCATTTGGCCTAAAGATCGGGTCTGTCACCTCAAGGCAATACTCGACCAATGTGCAATAGGACCTCGTCGTCAGGCGGTTCACCGCGTCGGTCCGCTCCATCCCAATCTCCCAGGAGAGCTAGCTCACTACTGGAGCTCTGGCACCAGCAAGACTTCGCTGCTGCGGAACAGTCTGCTCGCAGCATATGCTGCCGTGTCGATATACTGACCAAACTAAGGGGATGATCCTCCGACGCGATATGAATCGTCCTTCTGGACTCGATCACGCCTATGGCGGTCCCGATGCCAGTCACAAACACATCTACATGTATGAAAACCACATGTCATATATATATATAAACCCATGTGTTTGTACGATCCCTGTCCAAGGGCGAGACGTGATCGTTAAATATAATCCCGAAGAATCTGGGGGTGCTCGAGCCCCTGGTGCATCACACTAACCCTAACCTTCACCACTCACCCCTTGCTGCCTTCGTTTGCTCCCTACCACCATTGCCTACCTCGTATGGCCTCCAATCCCTCTTCCCTTCGCTACCTCGAGTAAGGATTTCCATAGCCCCATGAACCTCACCTTTGACGCTCTTGTTTGCCACTAACGTTGCCACCTTGATACTCTTGTTTGCCACCACACTTGCGCCACCATTGCCTTGAGAGTCCCTCTTGCTAGCTTGCTTTGACGCTTGCTTGCTACCTACCTTGACACTTCTATTCACTACCTCACTTTCGAATGGGATGGCGGGTGAGAGACAAGCAAGAGGAGATGTTTGTTTGGAGTTATGTTGTGTTTTTTTGGGTGGATTTTACAGCGGATGAAAGAGAAAATAATACTTTTTTCTCTTTTTTTTCGGCGGATGGAAAACAACGAAAGGAAATAACAAAGGAAAAAAGCTTAAACTTTTTGCCCTTTTTGAGTCCACCCGATTCGGGCGGACAGACATTCGCTCGCCTCGCCCGTTGCACTACGAACACGTCCCCTTCTCTGTACACGTCTCCCATCTGCCCCCTACTCCTTCGTGGCCTCCGAACATACCGACCATAGATTTCTCGACCTGCAAAATGCCGGCAACCTTTTCCATGACTTCACCGAAATGCTCGTTCCCATGTTCATGTCTGCCCATCCATTGGATGGAGAGGTTCTCGTCACCGACTTCAAAAGCTGGTGGATCACCAAGTTCCTTC